>CM045999.1:50683770-53183770 GCA_025175895.1 Wurfbainia villosa | reverse complement strand
TTAGCACCTAAACAATAAACCTTATTATTTCTACTAGCATGCTTTTCATTAATAATTGCAAGAGAACTAAAATAATTAGCATGCTTCTTAGTCCTAGGAATTGAAGGTGCATTAATTAAATTTACCTTGGGGTTAGCTTTAGAAGCTCCCCCTACATGATATGCCCCTTCTTGAACTTTCTTCCTCCCCCTCGGGCATTGGCTTCGGTAATGTCCCCTTTGGTTGCATTTGAAGCACACAATGTGCTCCTTGCTTCTAATTGTGGGGACTCTGACATTTTTGGATTTTGGTGCCGATTGAGACTTCTTCACTTTCTTGGGACACTTACTTTTATAGTGCCCTTGTTCCATACAGTCAAAGCATGTTATATGATTTTTATTTATAATGATAATACTTGAGTCACCTAGGGAATTTTTGTAACGCCCGTAAAATTCCTAGCAATTTTACAAGAATTTTTGGCTTGATGATCATGGGCTTTATGTGGTCTTTTCAAAAATAAAAGAAAATAAGCCAAAAAGGGGTGCAAGGCCTAGAAATTGAACCCCAAACCTCTAGAGATAGCCAAGCCCTATAGATGCACCCACTAACCAGAAGCCCAATAGGATTATATCATTAGAGGAATAAGGGAAATTATGGTTAAGTGTAAGGGAGATTAAGGGACTCTTTAGGTGAATAAATAGGGGGGGGGGGGGATGAGGAGGCATGAGTGAGCAACTTCACTTTCTCATCTTCTCTTCTTCTTCTCACCGAAATCCTAAAGCTCTCCCTCTCCATTTCCACCCTTGGCCGAAACTCATCCAAGCAAGAATCAAGGGCTAGGTTTTGTGTTCCTTAGGTTATCTTCACACTACAAGCAAAGCGAAGGATGTAAGTATCCCTCACCTGCATACGAGTAGCTTCGATTGATGTTTGTAAAAGAAATCTATATGTTATATTCGGCCAAGCCATGTTTTTTAAGGTTACAATGAAGTTCCATGCTATGTTTTTGTAACTATATGATGATGTTAGGATTTAAAATGGATTAGGACAAAAGCTAACCGTAATAGCCACCATGGTTCATTCGGCCAAGCCATGATTTTAGGTTGGAATGAAGTTCCATGCTATGTTTTTGTAACTATATGATGATGTTAGGATTTAAAAATGGATTAGGACAAAAGCTAACCCTAATAGCCACCAAGGTCCATTCGGCCAAGCCATGATTTTAGGTTTCAATGAAGTTCCATGCTATGTTTTTTTGTAACTATATGATGATGCTAGGATTTAAAATGGATTAGGTTAAAGGTTAACCCTAAAGACCTACATGAACCATTCGGCCACCCCTAGATCTTGATGATTCAATGAAGTTTAATCCATGTTTTGTAGGATTATGATGTTGTTATTATGTTAAATGAATTAGGTTAAAGGTTAACCCTAAAAACCCTACATGGACCATTCGGGCAACCTATGTTTTGGGTGACTAAATGAAGTTTTAATCCATGTTCTATATGCAAATGAAGTTGTTATGTTAAATGAATTAGGTTAAAAGATAACCCTAGAAAACCCTATGGATCATTCGGCCACCATGAATTTTGGGTGATTAAATGAAGTCTAATTCTTGTTTTATATGCAAATGAAGTTGTTGTTAGGTTAAATGAATTAGGTTAAAAGATAACCCTAGAAAACCTTATGGATCATTCAGCCACCATGAATTTTGGGTGATTAAATGAAGTCTAGTTCATGTTCTATGTGCAAATGAAGTTGTGGTTGTGTTAAATGAATTAGGATGAAGGATAACCCTAGAAACCCCTATGGACCATTCGGCCATCATGTATTTTTGGGGATTAGATGAAGTTTTAATTCAAGTCTTATGTGCATATGAAGTTGTTGTTAAGTTAAATGAATAGGTTAACATGTGTTTTATGTTGGGTGAATGCATGTTGACTTGTGATATTAATTAATGCTAGATGAAGATAACATGCCTTAGGTTAGTGTTACTTACTTTTGATGCCATGCCTTATGCCATGTCTATGTGTATGCGATATTTAAAATATGTTATGAAATGTAAAAAGATAAGATTATGAAATGAAACAAAACGATATGTTCACGACATAAATATGACATGATGATGAAATGAAGAATGATATGTTATGAAATGAAGAATGGTATGGTTATGGAATGAAAGATGATATGTTCATGAAGTGAAGCATGATATGTTATGAAATGAAGTATGCTATGTTTGCAAAATGAAATAAGCTATGTTATAAAATAAACATATAAGTATTTTACCTTCTGCATGGCTTGTACCAAGAGCCTAACAGGGTCCAAGAAGGGATGGGCTCCTAAGATGCCCTAGGTCGATGGAATAAGACTTGGGCCTAGGATGAGCTTCTATGTATGATTGCCCCTAGGTCGATGGAATAAGACTCGGGCCTAGTACAGGATGGGCTCCAAGATGCCTTAGGTCGATGGAGTAAGACTCGGGCCTAGGATGGGCTTCTACGCTATGACGATTGCCCTAGGTCAACGGACTAAGATTGGGCCTAGTAACCTATTAGGTTCGAGACTTTCTACCTCGGGCCTATTTAGGGATGCACGCTATGATAATGAAGAAGTGGTACAATGCCGGGCCCAAATATGTTGAGAATTATGTTTACGTACCTATAATATATGTTTTCAAAAGCATCTTGCATATGTTACATGATTAGATTGTTATGTTCACATGCCATGTTGATATGTTACATATGAAGTATGTTATGTTTGATATGCCATGTTTATGCCCCTATGTTACATATGATGTATGTTATGTTTGATATGTCATGTTTATGCCCTATGTTACATATGATGTATGTTATGTTTGATATGCCATGTTTATGCCACTATGTTTCATATGATGTATGTTATGTTTGATATGCCATGTTTATGCCACTATGTTACATATGATGTATGTTACGTTTGATATGCCATGTTTATGCCACTATGCTACATATGATGTATGTTATGTTTGATATGCCATGTTTATGCCACTATGTTACATATGATGTATGTTATGTTTGATATGTCATACATATATGTTGTATGTTATGTTGATTTGCTATGTTACGTATGTTATATGTTATGTTTAATTAAGTCCTATATGTACATGATATGATGCTATGTTATAGATGATACATGTTATGCTGCCATGTTATGGATGATACATGTTATGTTTACTCACGTTACTTATGCTACATGTTAAGTTGATTACGCCATGTATGTTACATGTTATATTGCTTATATGTTATGAATGTTACATGCCATGATTAATGTCGATATATGGTTTTTGTGAGTAGCACTCGATCTTACTAAGCCTATGTGCTTATAGTTTATCTTTCCCTCATACTGCAGATAAGGGTAAGGGATGTATAAACTAAAGGGAGCAACAGGAGGGGCCAAATGTGTGTGGCAGTGCCATGGTGGAGAAGATCTGTTAGGTCTATATATATATGTTTACCTATGATGATGACGTTTATGGATGTCCTTACTTATGTCTCCATATGACGACGATGTTTAAGAACTTGAACTAAGCACTAAGTATCTATATATGTTATGATGCATGCTCTATGTTAATAAGAAGAAGTAAGGAAGAAGTAAGAAGAAGTATCTATATATGCTATGATGCATGCCCTATGTTAAGAAGAAGAAGTATATATATATATATATATGTCAATGCATATGTTTAAAAGAAAAAAAAAATAAGTCTAAAGTCTTCCGCTGTAAGAAATAAAGAAGTATGTATAAAGTCTTCCGCTGTATGTAATGTATGTATGTACGGTCGTGTCACGCGCCGCCCCTTCCGGATTCTAGGTTCGAAAAGGGCAGGCATGACAGGTTGGTATCAGAGTCAGGTTCTGCCTTTCCACTACACACACATCAAGCTCCAAATCCTGCCGCTCCAAGTAAGAATTCTATGTCTGCTCTAATTTTGTAAAAAAATTTCTTTCCATGTATGATAGGAAATGCTTCTAGCTTAAATATGCATGAAAATATGTATGATACCCTTATGCTTGTTCATGTATGATATAAAATACCTTAAGCTTAAACTATGCATGAGAACATGAATGATGCCTTAAGCTTAAAGTGACTTTATGCTAGCTTTAGTCTAATTATGCGTAGGTAAACGAACGAAAAACTTATACTAGCTTCACAAGAAATACTTGTGATTGGTCAAAGGTAGACAAGTTTGGTAAATCAAAATTGATCAGCAAAAAAAAATAAAATTTGACGATGGTCAATTTAAATAATAACCCAAGTGTCGAATAGTGGTAGTACAACTTGAACTCGGAATAAAAACTAAGGGAGTCGATTGTTCAGTTGAACTCATCAACCAAAAAAAAAAACAAAACTCCTAAAATTACGAAGAATTGATTTTCGTAATTAATTGTGGGAGGTCTATGCTCATATAAATTGAATTAAGCCGGTTTCGCACTAGTTAGTCGGTTTCGTACTGACTTCATTTATTTCAATTTCAGATGGCACGGACGATGACTACAATGACGCGTCGTGATGTGTTACGAAACAAATTGAGGGAAGCTATTGAAGAGATAGTTTATAAACCTAATGGTGGGGTCATCGGACACATAAAAAGGCTCGATGGTCTTTTTAGGAGACTCGAGCAGCAGGAGTGTCCGTTACTAGACAATTATCGGATATGGGCCTTGGTACGCTCTCTTCCAAATGATTTCATGGTAGTTGCGCATCACGTATGGGGCCGCTATGAAGGGCGGATAACATATGCTTTGAGTTGTCTTTGGGAACTCCACAAGGTTCAAGAGAATCCTGTGGTAGTTGGCCTCGAAAAGAATGAAGAGAGTTCTACAAACAGTCAACTTATTGGCCAGCCTGAGACTACCCTAATGAGGCCAAGGAAGATAGGACTAAAAATGATTACAACTGCACTAGGGTTTGTCCTAGTGGGAATTAAATAATAAACTATCTTCTCAAGTAGTTTTGTTCCGATTAGAAATAAGGAATGTTATATATTAACATTTTTCTTTTCTGAACGTATGAATAAGAAATGATGAGCTCGTTTCCTATGAGCTCGTTTCCTTTGAAATTAGTGATTAGTTTATTGCATGGGATGTATGTGGTATAGTTGATTAGATTGGGGACGTACGAATGATGAGTGGAAACGAAGTTGCCGCTTGATGTTGTAACCCAATTCAATTTGACATTGAGTCAATCAGAGACTGCATGTGACCTATCGGTCAGCGAAGCCGTGAAGAGATTCAGCCGACTCGCATGCCTATACCCAGAGTTGGTCAGCACGGAAAGAGAAAGGGGCAGACTCATGCTGAAGATGCTCCGACCAGAAATAACTCGGAATGTGGCCGGCGGAGCTCATAGACCGCAGACCGCAGAGGAGCTGTTCAGTAGTGCCCTGATTACCGAGCATTACCTGAACGTGAGACAGCGCAGATGGCTCGAGCTCGTCAAGGATTATGACTGCGAGATTCTCTACCATCCGGGGAAAGCTAACAAGGTGGCTGATGCACTCAGCAGGAAGTCCTGCGCCACCTTGATGTCTCTATCAGTGTTATCTCGGCCCTTAGAAAGAGAGATTATGCGTTACGGGGTTGAAATCATTTCCGGGCAGCTCTCGACCATGACGATAGCACCGACGCTGTTCGATGATATACTGGAAAAGCAAGCCCGTGACCCAAGCCTTCAGAGGATCAAGCAAGAGGTCTTAGAAGGAAAGAATGACGGGTTTCGGATCTCTGATAGTGGAGTACTCTACCTCAGGGATCGCTTATGTATTCTCGACGATCCAGAATTATGGAAGGAGATATTTGAGGAAGCTCACAGAACTCCTTATGCGATGCATCCTGGAACCACCAAGATGTACCAAGACCTGAAACGAAAGTTCTGGTGGTTCGGAATGAAAAGAGATGTGGCTCAAGATGTCAAGACACGACCTGCCAGAGGGTTAAGGCAGAACACTAGAGACCTGGAGGAACACTGCAGCCGATCCAGATTCCAGAATGGAAATGGGAGGACATTTCTATGGATTTCATCTCAGGATTGCCCAAGACGACAAACGGTTATGATGCTATATGGGTAATTGTGGACAGATTGACGAAGTCCGCCCATTTCTTAGCAATCAAGATGACCTATTCGACGGAGCAACTGACTCAGTTATATGCTAGGGAAATTATCAGACTACATGGAATTCCTAAGACCATCATTTTTGACAGAGATGGTCGCTTTATTTCCCATTTCTGGGAATGTGTTCAGAAGGCCCTAGGCACGAAGCTATTGTTCAAGATCGCTTCCATCCCCGACGGACGACGAATCAAAGAGTAAATCAAGTACTGGAGGATATGTTACGAGCCTGCGCCCTAGATTTCAAAGGTAGCTGGTGCCGATACTTATGTTTGGCAGAATTCGCCTACAATAATAGCTACCAAGCTACTATTGGAATGGCACCCTACGAGGCTCTATACGGGAGGAAATGTAGATCTCCCATATGCTGGTACGAGGGTGGTGAAAAGAAGAGGATGGGACTCCAGACGGACTTCATCGACAACACCACCCGAGCTATACGTAACATCCGTCAGAGAATTGAAACTGCTCAGAGCCGACAAAAGAGCTATGCGGATATGCGGCGTAGACCGTTAGAATTCGAAGTTGGGGACCTAGTATTCCTCAAAGTGGCTTCTATGAAGGGAGTGATGAGATTCGGAAGGAAGGGTAAACTGAGTCCACGCTACGTGGGACCGTATCCGATATTGCAGAGGATTGGCAAGGTAGCTTACAAGCTAGATCTGCCTCAAGAGATGTCGGCTATTCACAACGTGTTCCATGTCTCTGTGCTGAAGAAATGCATTTCCAGTGCGGACCAAGTGATCGAGCCACAAACAGTACAAGTTCAAGAGGACCTGAGTATTGAAAGTCGACCTATCTAGATATTAGACTGAGAAATCAAGAGTCTAAGGAACAAAGAGGTGCCCTTAGTAAAGGTCCTGTGGCAGAATCAACGGTACGAGGAAGCTACCTGGGAACGCGAGGAGGACATGAAGCAGAAGTACCCACAATTGTTCTAAGTTTCGAGGATAAAACTTTTAAAAGGTATGAAGGATTGTAACGCCCATAAAATTCCTAGCAATTTTACAAGAATTTTTGGCTTGATGATCATGGGCTTTATGTGGGCCTTTTCAAAAATAAAAGAAAATAAGCCAAAAAGGGGTGCAAGGCCTAGGAATTGAACCCCAAACCTCTAGAGATAGCCAAGCCCTATAGATGCACCCACTAACCAGAAGCCCAATAGGATTATATCATTAGAGGAATAAGGGAAATTATGGTTAAGTGTAAGGGAGATTAAGAGACTCTTTAGGTGAATAAATAGGGGGGGGATGAGGAGGCATGAGTGAGCAACTTCACTTTCTCCTCTTCTCTTCTTCTTCTCACCGAAATCCTAAAGCTCTCCCTCTCCATTTCCACCCTTGGCCGAAACTCATCCAAGCAAGAAGCAAGGGCTAGGTTTTGTGTTCCTTAGGTTATCTTCACACTAAAAGCAAAGCGAAGGATGTAAGTATCCCTCACCTGCATACGAGTAGCTTCGATTGATGTTTGTAAAAGAAATCTATATGTTATATTCGGCCAAGCCATGTTTTTTAAGGTTTCAATGAAGTTCCATACTATGTTTTTGTAAATATATGATGATGTTAGGATTTAAAATGGATTAGGACAAAAGCTAACCCAAATAGCCACCATGGTCCATTCGGCCAAGCCATGATTTTAGGTTTCAATGAAGTTCCTTGCTATGTTTTTGTAACTATATGATGATGTTAGGATTTAAAAATGGATTAGGACAAAAGCTAACCCTAATAGCCACCAAGGTCCATTCGGCCAAGCCATGATTTTAGGTTTCAATGAAGTTCCATGCTATGTTTTTTTGTAACTATATGATGATGCTAGGATTTAAAATGGATTAGGTTAAAGGTTAACCCTAAAGACCTACATGGACCATTTGGCCACCCCTAGATCTTGATGATTCAATGAAGTTTAATCCATGTTTTGTAGGATTATGATGTTGTTATTATGTTAAATGAATTAGGTTAAAGGTTAACCCTAAAAACCCTACATGGACCATTCGGCCAACCTATGTTTTGGGTGACTAAATGAAGTTTTAATCCATGTTCTATATGCAAATGAAGTTGTTGTTATGTTAAATGAATTAGGTTAAAAGATAACCCTAGAAAACCCTATGGATCATTCGGCCACCATGAATTTTGGGTGATTAAATGAAGTCTAATTCTTGTTTTATATGCAAATGAAGTTGTTGTTAGGTTAAATGAATTAGGTTAAAAGATAACCCTAGAAAACCCTATGGATCATTCGGCCACCATGAATTTTGGGTGATTAAATGAAGTCTAGTTCATGTTCTATGTGCAAATGAAGTTGTGGTTGTGTTAAATGAATTAGGATGAAGGATAACCCTAGAAACCCCTATGGACCATTCGGCCATCATGTATTTTTGGGGATTAGATGAAGTTTTAATTCAAGTCTTATGTGCATATGAAGTTGTTGTTAAGTTAAATGAATAGGTTAACATGTGTTTTATGTTGGGTGAATGCATGTTGACTTGTGATATTAATTAATGCTAGATGAAGATAACATGCCTTAGGTTAGTGTTACTTACTTTTGATGCCATGCCTTATGCCATGTCTATGTGTATGCGATATTTAAAATATGTTATGAAATGGAAAAAGATAAGATTATGAAATGAAACAAAACGATATGTTCACGACATAAATATGACATGATGATGAAATGAAGAATAATATGTTATGAAATGAAGAATGGTATGGTTATGGAATGAAAGATGATATGTTGATGAAGTGAAGCATGATATGTTATGAAATGAAGTATGCTATGTTTGCAAAATGAAATAAGCTATGTTTTAAAATAAACATATAAGTATTTTTCCTTCTGCATGGCTTGTACCAAGACCCTAACAGGGTCCAAGAAGGGATGGGCTCCTAAGATGCCCTAGGTCGATGGAATAAGACTCGGCCCTAGGATGGGCTTCTATGTATGATTGCCCCTAGGTCGATGGAATAAGACTCGGGCCTAGTACGGGATGGGCTCCAAGATGCCTTAGGTCGATGGAGTAAGACTCGGGCCTAGGATGGGCTTCTACGCTATGACGATTGCCCTAGGTCGACGGACTAAGATCGGGCCTAGTAACCTATTAGGTTCGATACTTGCTACCTCGGGCCTATTTAGGGATGCGCGCTATGATAATGAAGAAGTGGTACAATGCCGGGCCCAAATATGTTGAGAATTATATTTACGTACCTATAATATATGTTTTCAAAAGCATCTTGCATATGTTACATGATTAGATAGTTATGTTCACATGCCATGTTGATATGTTACATATGAAGTATGTTATGTTTCATATGCCATGTTTATGCCCCTATGTTACATATGATGTATGTTATGTTTGATATGTCATGTTTATGCCCTATGTTACATATGATGTATGTTATGTTTGATATGCCATGTTTATGCCACTATGTTTCATATGATGTATGCTACGTTTGATATGCCATATTTATGCCACTATGCTACATATGATGTATGTTATTTTTGATATGCCATGTTTATGCCACTATGTTACATATGATGTATGTTATGTTTGATATGTCATACATATATGTTGTATGTTATGTTGATTTGCTATGTTACGTATGTTATATGTTATGTTTAATTAAGTCCTATATGTACATGATATGATGCTATGTTATAGATGATACATGTTATGCTGCCATGTTATGGATGATACATGTTATGTTTACTCACGTTACTTATGCTACATGTTAAGTTGATTACGCCATGTATGTTACATGTTATATTGCTTATATGTTATGAATGTTACATGCCATGATTAATGTCGATATATGGTTTTTGTGAGTAGGACTAGATCTTACTAAGCCTATGTGCTTATAGTTTATCTTTCCCTCTTACTGCAGATAAGGGTAAGGGATGGATAAACTAAAGGGAGCAGCACGAGGGGCCAAATGTGTGTGGCAGTGGCATGGTGGAGAAGATCCGTTAGGTCTATATATATATGTTTACCTATGATGATGACGTTTATGGATGTCCTTACTTATGTCTCCATATGACGACGATGTTTAAGAACTTGAACTAAGCACTAAGTATCTATATATGTTATGATGCATGCTCTATGTTAATAAGAAGAAGTAAGGAAGAAGTAAGAAGAAGTATCTATATATGCTATGATGCATGCCCTATGTTAAGAAGAAGAAGTATATATATATATATATATGTCAATGCATATGTTTAATAGAAAAAAAAATAAGTCTAAAGTCTTCCGCTGTAAGAAATAAAGAAGTATGTATAAAATCTTCCGCTGTATGTAATGTATGTATGTACGGTCGCGTCACGCGCCGCCCCTTCCGGATTCTCTGTCCGAAAAGGGCGGGCGTGACAATTTTCGCTTCTCCCGGATGTTGAAGCTTCTTCTTTAACTTGTTCCGGGATGGAAGGCCTCTCCTCCCCCTCAATGCTAGTGGTGGAGGTCTCCACCAAATCATCAACATAATTGAAGGTGGATGGCGATTACACAACATCCTCGGATCTGGATGTTGGTGGGCATTCTTCCTCTTCATGGACCAATGTTGGCTTTTCAAGAAATTTGATCACCTTGCCTCATAGGTCCTTAGCATCCCTATATTCTCCTAGCCTAGACCAAATATGGTTAGGAATCAAATCATTAAGTAATTTGATTACCTCGAGATTTGTCTTGAAATCCTTCATTTGGTCTTGGGTCTCCCTTGACTTCTCAATTTGCCTATTTTCTTCATCCCTAGGCATTTTGAAACTATTTTCTAGAATTAACATGAAATCGAAATCAATCTAGAGGTATACCTCCATCTTCCTTCTCCACCATTGAAAATCTCCTTCGAATTTTGGTGGTTGGAGGTTGTATCTGGCCATCTTGTAGTGCTTGTGTTGGCAGTTAATCCTTGACAAGCTCCTTGGCTCTGATACCACTTGTTGGAACGTCAGTGGCCGGCTAGATGGGGGTGAATAGCCTTCAATCGTCGTACGATGAAATACGACCGTTCGTCATGCGTTGCTTGTCTACAATTATTGTTAGTGCAACGGAAATAATAGAAACAAATAGAAATACTAACAACAATACAAGCACACACAATACACCAAGATATACGTGGTTCGGAATCGAATGGTTCCTACTCCATGGGCGAGCTCACCGAGCTCTAGTTATGCGCATGACACTAACTAACACACCTTCTCGACAACACGTCGGAGGAGGAGAAGCCTAGTAAAAGCAATTACACTAAGTAATATGAAATACAAGCAAATAAAAAGATAAATATGAAATACACGTAAAGAACACTTTACAATGCTTGCTTTGAAACCTTTGCTTGTTGCTTGCTTTAGATGGCTCTTGAAGGTCTGGAATGCAGCAGCAATTCCCCTCCAAAGGCTTCACAAAAGTCTTGGCAAAATCCTCCATCTCGAGCTCCATTTATAACCTGCATCGAGCTGATTCTGTGCCCATCAGTCAACTGATCGTGACCACCAGTCGACTAGTTCTGTAGTCGTTGTCTCGCAATGACTTGATCCACGTTGGACAAGTTCCAACAGATCACCCATAAGTCGATTGATCATGCCCATCAATCAACTGCCATGCCACAAAATTGCAGTCTAACACCAGTCAAACCCTAGTCGACTTGGATTAGTCGAACCGACACCTATGCAAGTCGACTGCTGTCGGATAAAACTTCAAACACCAAGTTGTTTGAATATTTGACCGTCGGGTAAACCCTCAAACACCATGTTTGAGCATCTGACACTCAGTCTTAGCCACTTGGCCAAGTCCACCTCATCCTCTCATGGAGTTCCTTGCCGAAGCTCTCTTCCCACGGCCTACGTCCCTCAGATGCACCAAGCGCACGACTTCGCAATGCCATCCTTCGCGTATCTTGCCCTGGAAGTATGCTTCCCTTGGGCCTTACTCCATTCTCTCCCCGTCCGACAGTCCCTCGGATGCACCAAGCGCACGACTTCGCAATGCCATCCTTCACCTACTCATGGACATCGAGCCTAGTGAACTTGCCAAGTTCTCAAGACTTCCCACACCAAGCCTCATGCTTGGATTTTCCATGTCAAGCCCCATGCTTGGACTTTCACTGCCAAGGCTACACACTTAGACTTACGTTGCCTACCCATGTTGGACTTTCCAACACCAAGCCCTACAATTGGATTTTCCCAACACCAAGCCCCATGCTTGGACTTTTCACCACCAAGGCTACACACTTGGATTTACGTGGCCAACCCATGTTGGACTTCCCATGACAATCCCATGTCATGCGTTTTGTCTATCATCAAATTATAGTTCGAGTCAAAGATCGAGTCCCGGGACGTTTGCACCAACAATAAACGTATCCTATTTGTATGTTGTTCTTCTACTCTAAGAAGTTTTTTCATCATTACTATCCTCAATCAAACAGATGATAAGCATTCTTTGTATCTGGAATGTGATATGGAACTCCAACTATATTATTGACAATATAATTAAGTTAAGTATACACTTTTACATTAATGAAGTATGAAAGTCATTATGTTTCTAGTGTTATTTACCTTACTCTTATGTTATTCTTCTAGCTCATTCTAAACCTTCACAATCTAAATAAATTGAGTACATCCTTCCATATATGAAAGTCATAATGTACTTCTATGGTTAGGTGACTCTAAGTATTCTATCACTCTTCCAACTTAATCTAATATCTTAACATTTCCATTGTAAGATCGTAAACTTCTCTGTGGGTTATGAGCCCACAATGCTTCTATTGTGCAACTTTGATCCAGATCCCAATTGGTTACTAATCTCCTTATCTTCAGTAAGTGTGATATTCAGTGCCTTTGTGTTGAGTTTTTGTATGTCGAGTCTCATACTCTAAGTTACATGGTAGTCTAATCTCATGTCAAGATATGACTACTAAAATATAAGTGTTACTCCTTTACATCGTAACGAGACGTTAAAGTCTTCCTTAATAGTATTATTATAACTAATCTACAAGGACAAGGTATCAGAATTCTACTAATATTCATAAGAATTATCGAGATATAAAGGAATGTGAAGTATCAGTATATCAGTGAGAATAGGATAAATCAACACGATACCTCGTATTCCAATCCCACCGGCTCATTGGGTCATCTCAATCAGTATGGCTTGGTCTAACCCTTTTCAATAAGTACCATTGAGGGATTCAAACATTCTAATCCAGATATAGGCTATAAGATCTTGGATAAACTGGAGCATACAATCATAGTTCTGAGCTCCTTAATGTGGAAAAAAATTCTACAAGTTGATTAAAATTCTCCAATGTAATCCTTGATGCTTCGATCGCCTTGCTTACGATTTAGAAACTACTGACGACAACTTGTACGGAAATAGGCAAAGAAATATTGTCTCTCCAAGGCCTCTCAGAATAATCTCCAAGTGATAATCTTCTTCTCGAAATCATCCGCTGCATTTTCCACCATGTGATGGTCATACCTCGTAAGTGATACACGATAAGCTCCATCTTCCCTGCATCCTTTCAAGTTATGTAGTCAAATGAGTCTTCTAGATTGTCCATCCATGCAAGATAAATCCATGGATCAGTATCCCCTAAAATAAGGTAAAACAATCCTTCATCGCCTTGGCAAGTGTAGGTATACACGCCTTATCTATGACAAAATCACTAGTAGTAGAGACTGATACTCTCTAAGGGGTTACTCCTTGATCTCCAAATGGGTGGCTAGCGGGCCTATCCCTAGCTTCCTAATTCGACATCAGTCAACACCTCTAAAGAGTCTACATTTTCAACCACGAGGGTAGGTCACACAACATCAATAGGTCACTTTCGAGGTCAACCTCGTCCACGACCATGAGTAGGGGTAATTTCACTATGTAGCATTTCCTACAATGAGAAAATATGTAAGTATCTAACAAAACATAATGATAACTTCCTATTACATAAGTACAGTGACCATTAAAGACAATAACTTTTCCTAGAGCTTAGAGATGTCCTTCATCTTGCTGTTGGATCGATGCGGTTCGCTAGAGGGGGGGGTGAATAGCGAAAGAAAATTTTTCTCGTACGAACTCGTTTTAAAAGAAAACTTATATGTAGCGGAAAGATAAGCAAAACAAAAAGTAAAGGAGACAATAGACACAAGAGATTTACTTGGATCGTAGACAAAGGCTACTACTCCAAGGCCCTAGTGGTCCTTGACCACGTACGGAGGGCAAAAGCACTAAAGGAACTCCTCCTCGTTAGAGGTAGGAGTTAATCGATACAAGAAGAAACCACAAAAAAACTTGAGGTAGAGGGACACTCCCCCTCTCCTCGTATACGATAAAAGCTCCGGAGATATAAATGACAAACTGATAACAAAAACTGAGACCGACGTACAATAATAAAGAAAGTTAAACCTAGACGTCGGAATGGAAGGACTTCGTTGTCGTAGAGTTGCAGCGTAACGGAGGCTTTTGAGCACTTAGAATTGTTGATGAAACCCTTGGTTTGGCCCTCCTTTTATAGCCTTTGAGCCCCTTTTCGAGTGGGTCTTCAACCAATCACAAATGGACACCAAACCGCTTTGAGGTGGAGTGATAAGCCTTGACTCCTCGAATCTGATCATTGTCCATCGATCGATGGCCATCATCGATCGATGGCAAGATCACGATTGATAACCTTCAGCGATCGGATACACGGCGGTCGAGTCCTCCAAGTCGGGCTCGATGCTTCCAAGTCAAAGTTAGCTCAATAAAAACATAATTTTGATGGTCGTCGACCATCCGATATCGACCTAGACCATCTATAAGATGTCTTTGGTCGGATCTACGCTTAAGATCATCCCCGTAAAGAGGATACGACCTTACTTACTCTCGCACACACGAGCTTACCTCGATACTTACGTGTCGCTTTTGCTTCCGGCCTTCCACTCGATTCCTTCGGCTCCCTCCGAAGTAACTCGAGTATCGCCCGACCACCGCGGCTTCCTCCGGGTGTCGCTAGCCTTCAGCTCCAGCTATATCAATCTTCTGCACACTCGATTCAGCTCGTGAGAAAACAAAATAGACTTAACTTTTGTGTCTTTGCTATAATCAAAACACAGGTTCGATTTCGGTGCCTCACTGCACCAACAATCTCCCCCTTTTTGATATATGGCAAAAACACACAAAGTTAAGGAAATTAAGTGCATGAAATAGTAAAGACAAGAAGCAAAAGTAGGAGTAGTAAAAATATTTCTCAAGTTCTCCCCTTAGAGGAACCCTCCCCCTTGACCGAGGGTGAGTACTTGAAAAAGACTTTTAGCTCTCCAAACACAAAAGATAATGAGTTAAGTAAATGGCATTACTTAACTTAGGCTTCTTAGAGTCAAAAATAAGTGCAAGTTAAGTAATCAAAAGTTAAGTCAAAAGGTTAATTATTCAAAAGGTTTAACTTTTGATTTCTTAACTTGGGCCTTTAAAGTTTTCAATTCCGAAGAGTTGAAACCTAAACCTTACTCCCCCTTAACTTAGGCCAGAATCAAAGTTTTAAGTTAAGTTATCAATTTCAAAAATTTGAAATTGAACTTTGGCCTTTTCTTGAACCTTAACTTTGGCCTTTTCTTGAACCTTAACTTTGGCCTTTTCTCCCCCTTTTGACATAAATCAAGGAAAAAGTGGGGGGGTTTTAAGAAAACCCTAAGTCCAAGCATGATGATTTTAAAAATAGTATGTGAAAATAATTCATCTAAATGTTCAACTCTAGTTTGACTTGATTGAAATGATATTATCAACAAGTCCTGATTAGAGTTGGTTAATATTAGTTGCATATTTATACTCCGAGGTTCATATTGATGCACTTGATCTACATCTTGGAACACAGGTAGGGTCCTAACATCTCACGCCCATCTATTGGCTAAGTACACAAACACATTAGTCCTATGTGTTGTGAGATGTACTGGCTCCTTAAATCTATAGGTGCATGTTATCTAAGGTATGCCCTATGCTAGTTCCATCAAAATGAAAAATAAGAAATAGTAGTAAGAAAATATAGTTTGCAAGTTCTTATTCTATTACGCACATGCCCAATTTTCGTCTTAATAGACTAAATTCGGCTTCGGGTAGGGGTTTAGTAAATAGGTTTGCTAGGTTAGATTTCGATTCGACGTACTCGAGTTGTATGGCTCCGTTGGCCACATGTTCTCGAATGAAATGGTGTTTGACTTCTATATGTTTGGTCCTAGAGTGACATATTGGATTCTTTGTAAGATTAATTGAACTAATGTTATCTACGTGAAGTTTAGTATTCGTAAAGTCTAACTTAAAGTCGCGGAGGGTGTGCTTCATCCAAAGAAGCTGAGTGACACACTCACCCATCGCGATGTATTCGGCTTCGGTGGTAGACAAGGCAACACAATGTTGCTTCCTACTGCACCAACTCACTAGACTCGAGCCGAGTAGTTGACAACAACCACTCGTGCTCTTTCTGTCGAGTTTACTACCGGCATAATCCGAATCGGAGTAGCCAATTAGTTCGAACTCGGTAGATCTAGGATACCAAATACCGACATTAAGTGTACCCTTTAGATATCTAAGGATACGCTTAACTAGGGTTAGGTGAGACTCCTTAGCACAGGTTTGAAACCTGGCGCACATACTTACTGCGAATAGGATGTCGGGTCGACTGATTAAGTATAGAAGACTTCCTATTGCGCTCCTATAGTACTTCAAGTCAATGGACTTATTTCTTCTAGGTCTTCTCCTATGTTAACATTTATCGCCATTGGGGTGTTTATTACCTTAGCATCTTGCATTCCAAATCTTTTAATTAACTCCTTAGTGTATTTTTGTTGATATAGGTATATACCATCCTTAGTTTGTTTAATTTGTAGACCTAAAAAGAAACTTAACTCGCCTACCAAGTTCATTTCGAACTCACTTTCCATGAGTGAAACGAACTCATTTAGTAAGGCTGAGTTAGAGGTTCCAAAAATTATATCATCTACGTAAATTTGAGCTATGAATATTTCTTTACCTAAGGTTTTTACAAAGAGAGTTGGGTCAACTAAGCCTTGGTTAAACCCTTTTGACTTAAGATGGATTGAAAGTCTCTCGTACCAAGCTCGAGGAGCTTGTTTAAGTCCATAGAGAGCTTTCTTAAGTTTTAGAACATGGTCGGGTTTATCTAGATTTTCGAATCCGGGGGGTTGGCTAACATAAACTTCTTCTTTAATGTATCCATTTAGGAATGCCGACTTAACATCCATTTAAAACAGCTTAAATCCTCGATGTGCGGCATAAGCTAGCAACATTCGAATGGATTCGAGTCTAGCTACTGGGGCATAGGTTTCGTCGTAATCTAAGCCTTCGACTTGGCTAAATCCTTTGGCGACTAACCGAGCCTTGTTTCTAACTACTTCACCTTTATCATCAAGCTTATTTCGAAACACCCACCTTGTTCCAATTATCGTTTTGTCTTTAGGTGGTGGTACTAATTCCCACACTTCATTCCTAGTAAATTGAGCTAGCTCTTCTTGCATTGCAATAATCCAATCGGGATCAAGAAGAGCTTGTTCAATTGATTTGGGTTCTATCTTTGAAATTAAGGAAATTTGACTAAGGTTCCTATAGGATGCTCTAGTTCGAACTCCTAGATTAGGATCTCCTATCACTTGATCGATAGGGTGGTTAGTCTGAGTCGTAGATTGGGTTGGGTTTGTGTCACCTAATGCTTGATCAATGGGGTGACTTGGTTGAACACTAGTTTGGTTGGAGTCATCTATCACTTGATCAATAGAGTGACTAGGTTGACTTAGGTTAGGATTAACACTAGACCGATCTCGGATCGAGTAAGGTCTAGTATGGGCTCGCTTGGGGTTTTGTAGGTTCATGTCCTTCATCGAATACTACATTGATAGTCTCCTCGACTCTAAGGGTGTCGTGGTTATATACTCTATAAGCTCTACTTGTAGTCGAGTATCCTAGAAAGATTCCAGTCGTGGTTTTGGATGTAAATTTCCCTAGGTAATCCTTAGTGTTTAGGATATGTACCTTACACCCAAATACCCTAAAGTACTTGATGTTAGGTATTTTATCGTGATAAATCTCGTACGATGTCTTAAGGTGCCTCTTTACCATAAGGATCCTATTTTGGACATAGCAAGCCGTGCTAACGGCTTCTGCCCAAAACCTATCGGGTAGGTCGTATTCGTTCAACATGGTCCTAGCGGCTTCTTGTAGAGTTCGGTTTTTCCGCTCCACTAGGCCATTTTGCTGAGGGGTCCTAGGGCAAGAGAATTCATGGTGGTATCCGTTTAGGTTACAGAAGTCGGTGAACCTTTGATTTTCGAATTCACCACCATGATCGCTTCTAAGTCTTTTAACCTTAAGGTCTTTTTGATTCTCGATTAATTTGAATAGATTAATTAATTGATCTAGGGTATCATTTTTATGTTTGATGAACCTAACCCAGGTAAACCTGGAGTAGTCGTCAATTATGACTAAGCAATATTGACTTCTATTGAGAGACTTGGCTCCATGTGAATCGAACAGATCCATATGCAGGAGCTCAAGTACACTTGAGGTTTGTTCTTGATTAGTTAACTTGTGTTGTGTCCTAGGTTGTTTTCCTTGTTGACAAGCATTACAGATTTTATTAACCAAGTTGTTGAGGTTGGGTAAGCCTCTGACTAAGCCACTCTGACTCATCGTGTGGTCGAGTCTTGGGTGTGAGTGACCGAGTCGTCGGTGCCACAACCATGATTCCTCTTGCCGTGTCATAAGACACTTAGTTGAGGAGTTGGTTAAATTGATCGTATAAATGTTGTTATTTCTAGTTCCTTTAAGAATTGTTTTAGAGGTTTCGTTGGTATTAATTATGCATTCATTTTCTAGAAATATAACCTTATAGTTATTATCACACAATTGGCTTACACTAAGTAAGTTATATTCAAAATTCTCTACAAGTAATACATTTTTAATAACAAAATTTGTGTTAAGCTCGATATCACCTGATCCGATGATTTTGAGCTTGTCGTTATTCCCAAAGGCTACCGATCCTTGTCGTTTGAATCGAAGCTTTGCGAATTTGAGTTGATCCCCGGTCATGTGTCGGGAGCAACCGCTGTCCAACATCCATTGATCCTACACACAAGGTGGTTGGATTGGATGTTAGATTTTTTGTTAAGAAAATTGGTTGTAAGTTGTTAACCCTAGGTCATCTCGCCGGAGTCTATATGATCAAGCATGTTATACTTATGTGGTTTTTGAGATGACTTTCAATTAAGTTGATTGAGTAGATTTAGGTTCAAGTAATTTTATGTTAGATTTGGATTTAACCCTAGGCTTGTCAAGTTTACCTTTTCAAGATCATGGCTTCCAGGTCGTGGCGAGGCACGAGGGCCTTCTTTTATCGGATCATCGACCACTTCCTTAGACAAAGCCATTTTCAAGAAAATGATGACTTGACTTACCTAAAATTATTTCCTCGTCTAACTAGTTATTTTTGAAAAGAGGCTCCCCGAGGCTCAATCTTTTCGAAAAATTTTAGTTGGTTATGTTTTTGTTCTAAGTGAGTTCACAAGTTTTAAAGTACAAACTTTCTAAGTTAAAGCATGCAATTTCTAAGTTAAAGCATAAACATTCTAAGTTAAAACATGCAATTTCTAAGTTAAAGCACAAACATGTTTTGTCTTCGGGCTCCATCCACATAGTGGATTTGGTCCTTGGGAACCCAGTACGGGTTGGATCCTAGAGTTGAAATCAAAAAGTTCTTAGGGACCCATGCTTGGACATGTTTCTTATGTCGACTTACAATCGACATATACGACCTATTAGTCGTGTTTGAGTTAAACCCGAGTCCAAATTGTTGTACACCCTTTGAGATCCAAGTAGGAGGTCAAGTCCTTTGGATCCCGAAGTGAACCTTTCCAACGTGTTCCTAAGATCTTCGACTTGACTTTTCAAGAGAGAGTTCTCAACTTCGAGCTTTTCAACTCGAGTTGAGTCCTTCTCTTGAACTCGACTAGTCGGAGAGGTTAGGGAGACCTCGTGTTTGAGGAGTTTAACCTCCTCAACAACGGTCTCGACCTTGGACTCAGACTTAGCTAACTTCCTAGACAAAAACCTAACCGTATTATGTAAAGTATTAAATAAAGCTCGACTCACCTTAAGGGTATCTTTTGAACCGGATGCGTATCCGTGGCTTGACTTGAAGGTAGCTTCGTAGTCCGAGTCATCCTCAGGTTCTGACTCAAGTTCGGTCTCCGTGTCTGACTCAATCGACTTCTCCATGAAGACGTGGTCTTTGTCTTCTTCGGATGACGCTTCTTCCCATGTCGCGTTGAGTGCTTTCTTGTGCTTAGGTGCTTGGTGGTTGAGCTTGGGGCACTCGAACTTGATGTGTCCAAACCTGTTACACTCATAACACCTAATGTTAGAACTTTTAGACTTACCTTGGTTGGGTCGAGTCGTGGTTCGCTTTCGTCCCTTGGCTATCCTTCGAGCTAGGTTCATTAGTTCGACAGTCAACTCCGGGTCAACTTCTTCTTCGGACTCGTCTTCCTCCTCGGTTGGTGGTGGCTTGCTTGCGATTTTCTTCTTCTTTGAACCTGCAAACAAGGCTATACCCCTCTCGGGCTCCGAGTTAGACTGCTCATGAAGTTCAAAATCCGAAAAGAGTTCATCTAACCTAATTTTAGAAAGGTCCTTGGAGACCTTATAGGCATCGACCATGGATGCCCATAAGGTAGTCCTCGGAAAAGAGTTTAGGACATACCTTATAAGGTCGCGATTTTCGACCTTTTGCCTGATTGCATGTAGGTTGTTGACTATGTCTTGGACACGGGCGTGGAGTTGCGTCGGACTCGTGTTCTGCATTTTTAGTGTGTACAATTTATTGAATAACAAATCACGCTTTGCAAACCTTAGCTTGATCCGATCCTTCGTAACTCGATTAGTTTTGTCCAAAGATCCTTTGCGCTTATGAAGGGGCCGACGCGATTTAGCTCCTCCTTGGATAGGCCACATTGGAGGATTTGTGTCGCCTTGGCGTCGGCTTCGACTTGTCGTTTTGTTGCAATGGTCCATTGATCATAATCCAAGGAGTCACCCACTTCATTGGTCGGAAGTGTGAAACCCGTTTGAATTATGATCCACATCTCAATTTGGGTTTTGAGAGCATTCCATCCGACCTTCCAAGAACGGAAATCATCTCCGTTGTAAACGCGGAGGTCGGACGTGCTAAAACCCTCGAGATGGGCCATTAGAACAAAAAGACAAGGAGACTAAAATGAAAACCTAGCAACAACAAAAACACCGCGAAAGTACCAAGACTTGCGTCTTGGATTAGTAGTGTGGGAAATAAAAAGAAATAAACGAAAAATAGAAAGTTAAGCAAAGAAATAAGAAACTAAATAAAAAGTAAGTACTCACAACCTTCGATGTCCCCGAAAGGCTACTAAACGTCGTTTTTTGAGGATGAAAACAGCTTGTTACGGGGGTAAACCCCCATAAGAAGTGTAGATCTCTGCGAGGGCTTCGATTTGGTAGGTAGACCGTGTCGTGGGTCAACTTGTACGAAAAGTTATGCCCGTTTGACCGTCGGCTACTCCAAAAGCGAATACTTGCAAAACAAAATCAAACGAAGAGTACCAAGACTTCGTCTTGGATTAGTAGTGCGGGAGAAAAATTTAAACGAGCGAAAAACAAATCTGTAAAAAAAATGTTAGATTGGTGGTTTCACCAAATCTAAGCGCCCCCGGCTCTGATACCAATTGTTGGATCGATGCGGTTCGCTAGAGGGGGGGGGTGAATAGAGAAAGAAAATTTTTCTCGTACGAACTCGTTTTAAAAGAAAACTTATATGCAGCGGAAAGATAAGCAAAACAAAAAGTAAAGGAGACAATAGACACAAGAGATTTACTTGGTTCGTAGCCGAAGGCTACTACTCCAAGGCCCTAGTGGTCCTTGACCACGTACGGAGGGCAAAAGCACTAAAGGAACTCCTCCTCGTTAGAGGTAGGAGTTAATCGATACAAGAAGAAACCACAAAAAAACTTGAGGTAGAGGGACACTCCCCCTCTCCTCGTGATATCACGATAAAAGCCCGGAGATATAAATGACATACTGATAACAAAAACTTAGAGCGACGTACAATATTTAAGAATTTTTTAGCTAGACGTCGGAATGGAAGGACTTCGTTGTCGTAGAGTTGCAGCGTAACGGAGGCTTTTGAGCACTTAGAATTGTTGATGAAACCCTTGGTTTGGCCCTCCTTTTATAGCCTTTGAGCCCCTTTTCGAGTGGGTCTTCAACCAATCACAAATGGACACCAAACCGCTTTGAGGTGGAGTGATAAGCCTTGACTCCTCGAATCTGATCATTGACCATCAGTCGACTGATGGCCATCATCAATCGACTGATGGCAGCATCAGTCGATTGATAACCTTCGGCAGTCGACTGATACACGGCAGTCGAGTCCTCCAAGTTGGCAGTCGACTGATGCTTGCTGCAAGTCAAAGTTAGCTCAATAAAAACATAATTTTGATGGTCGTCGACCATCCGATATCGACCTAGACCATCTATAAGATGTCTTTGGTCGGATCTACGCTTAAGATCATCCCCGTAAAGAGGATACGACCTTACTTACTCTCGCACACACGAGCTTACCTCGATACTTACGTGTCGCTTTTGCTTCCGGCCTTCCACTCGATTCCTTCGGCTCCCTCCGAAGTAACTCAAGTATCGCCCGACCACCGCGGCTTCCTCCGGGTGTCGCTAGCCTTCAACTCCAGCTATATCAATCTTCTGCACACTCGATTCAGCTCGTGAGAAAACAAAATAGACTTAACTTTTGTGTCTTTGCTATAATCAAAACACAGGTTCGATTTCGGTGCCTCACTGCACCAACACTTGCTTGGTTCCAAAACATAAGAACTCCAAAAACAAAGGAAAAGAAAACCTTGAAACACAAAACCCACAAATCGAAATCGCAAGCCTAGGCTCTGATACCAATAAAATTGTCATGCCCTAGGGGCCTGTTCGTCATCCAAATGACGGAGGATCCCATTAGTGACAATATTTCGAAATACATCACTGGAACCAGATATGGAAAAAACTCCGAAATAATAATAGAATACAATTATTATATTAACTATATCATGCACGACTAAAATATAAATCAACTAAAAGTAAAATAGATTTATGACACCAAATCCAATTACTACAAAATCCAAATATGTAAAGAAAATGCATTAACAACAAGGAAAATAAAGTGGCAACTCGACGATGCAGTGGGACCAGCACGACAAGAGACTCTATGCGCAATGCAAAGGTAAGTCAACTGGACACATCCCTTATCAGCTAACCTAGAGGATATGAGAAGAGGGGGTGAGTACAACCACTCAGTGGGTGGATAGAAAATAGTGCATAATCATAATAGAAATAATGAAAGTCAAAGGAAACAAACTTGAGTAACCCAAACCACAGAGTACCAATATCGGTCTGCTACAAACCTGGTCAATAATATAATAAATGCATCAGCAACATACACAACCAACTGCAATCTAAAAGGAATACACATCAAGCTACCGCGACAAAGCCTCGTGGCTCTAGAGGTAATACCCAAGGGCACTATCTGTGGGCAACAACATGCTATCACGAATGATACTCGTGGACAGATAGGAAATATACAGAGGACTGTCTATGTGCAACCACATGCTACCACGAACGAGACTCATGGGTAGATAGGCAATAAAAGACTCAATGTCTGCGAGCAACGACATGCTACCATGAATGAGTATCGTGGGCAGACAGAGTATATAGCTATCAAGCTATGAACTGCACGCAACAACATGCTATCATGAATGAGTCTCATGGGCAACAAAGATGTAAGGTAACTATGTAGCCCTAGACGACATATGAATCCAACTATCACTAACTCCGAACGTGTATTGCAAGAGTATAACTTTATGGTAGATTCTCTCAACCATGAATGGGAGACATGATGGACCACAGGTATACAAAGCAACCATGGTTCAAAAGTAGGGAAACTCTATTGTAGACCCTCTTAACCACGAATGGGAGACATATCTGGCAGCTGAGATAGGAGAAACATTATATATCCTCTAAGGATTAATCTCATCTTAATTATAATATTTCTACAAATTCGAGTATAGTATCAACCGAAATAGCAACTAAGCAACTAAGCACATATCAGTATTATTTACTACACAAAAGCATAGGCATACTAATGGAAACCAATAGCCCGAAGTCAAACATGGTATAAAAATGGGTTAAGCAAGTACAAGATCAAGGCAATACTAGAAAGAGCATCAAGTACACAATTAATATAAACTAAGTAAGCAACGTAACAATAATAATCATGCACTAAAATCTAAAGAGGTTATAAAACCTATATATACCTTCCAAGAGTTTATCTCATCTTAGTCATACTATCTCACTAGTCCAATCATCATACCAATCCAACAAATAATAGGTAAGCATCTTCCAGCAATATCTACCAATTTATATCTCAGCAATAAATGGACATGTATAACAGTAATATCAATCAATAACTACATGCTAATGATGAACATACAACCTAGATTCCAAGGGTCAAGAAAATATAGGATCAAAGCAATTCTAGCAATAATGATGCACTAAATTCTAAAGAGATCACAGAACCACCCACCTGATATGTAGGTCGTGATGACTATCTTGACATCAGAGAATATATGTCAAATCAAACTCCTTGCTTAGTTTTTCTTGGACAATTTCTTGCTCAAATTTAGGGTTCTATATTTCACTCAAATAGTTGAATCGACAACCTTTACTAGTTATCTCATGTTCACCGGATTACACCAGAGGAAGTGGCATCAAATGCCATGGCAGTGAATGGCAATGCTGACAACAATTGGAAACCACAGAATAATCAAGAATCGAGATAGAGGTAGCCTAGGAGCGACGTCTACTGCTTGTATTAGGCCATAGGAAAATGCAACAACATTGGAATCATAGAGTCAGCAAAGATGGGAAAGATGATGATGTTCCACTGTCGTTGAGATCAGGGAATGGCAGAGGTCCACACAGAAGAATTCTCACTAGCAAAGCAACAAAAACATTTAACCCAAAAAGGAATAGTCGTCGACAAGCTCTTAAGCGGCCACAGGAAGATGAGATATGTGATTGCGATGCTCCGTGGCAGGCCAAACATCACAATGCTTGATCGAGGCATGCGATTTGGATGGCAGGTAACAACGTAAGGTGCTGGCAACAATGAGCGTGATGAAGGGTAGGAGGAGGCAGCATGATTCTCTGGGCGCGAAGCTTCTGTGCGTGCTGGCAAGGGTCGACGGTGGCCCGAGGCAGCCGTGGCGAAGAGGAGCTATCTTCTCGCGGCGGAGCCAGGCGGCGAAGAGGTGCTAGCTCGTGGCGGCAAGGTTGCAGTAGAGAGGGTGCAGAAGCCGACACTGTGTGTGTGCTGCGATGATGCCGAAACAGGTAACGGGTAGTGGCCTGGCCGCCGACGCGTGCGGTTTAGGTGAGCATTGACGGAAACGGTGTCGCAGAAGATGGAGATCAAGATTTTTCCCCAAATTGAACGAAAATCAAAAGCTAGGGCTTAATTATATAATTAAGCTAATTGACTTAATCAACCTTAGCCTAAGTTTATCCTAGATCCTAATCTAGAGTTGGATAAACTTATGCCTAGTTGAATTAATCACCTGATTAATAATAGTTAGATTTAGTCCATAAAAGCTTATCCCGAAATTATCAACTAAAATACTAATAAATAACTAATTTTCTTTTAAAATAAATAAATAAATAAATTTATTTTATTTATCTCATTTTTAAATTATATTATTATTATTTTATTTTTTTTATATATATTACATTTCTTGCATTAGTGTCTGTTTTGTCGTTGGTTGCGACATTCGAGTATGACACTTATTTTTATAGTGTCCTATTTCCTTGCACTTTAAACAAATAATTTTAAATTTAACTTATTACCTTGTGAGTCCTGATATGAACTCTCCCCCTGAATCCTTGATATAATAGATTATTCATTTTCGTACAATATTAATTACAAAAATAAATGTCCCAATATCTTGTCTTGGATTAGTAGTTCAGTATAAAACTTAAGTAAAGAATAAACCAATAATAAAAAAAATGTTTGACTGGTAGTTGCACCGAATCTGAGTGCCCTCGCTCTGATACCAATTGTAGGATCGAAAAGTTGCTAGAGGAGGGGTGAATAATGTTTTTAAAAAAATCTTTTCTTTCTTTCTAAAACAGAATTAAATCATAGCGGAAACATGAAAACAAAGACAAAATTCCACAAGGAGTTTTACCTGCTTCACAACCCATCAGCTGCTAATACAATGCCCTATGATCCTTGATCGCTTCCGAAGGGGAATCACTAAAAGTCTCTTCCTCATTTGAGGTAAGAGAAAAGATGAATACAAAGATGATAAGAGTGGTAACAACCTACTGGTCCTTATAAAAATTAAGTACACAAAAACAATAACAATATACCATAATATATAGAAAAGGATGCATAGTTGGAGTATCATTGTATCACAAAGAATCACGGCTGGAGAGCAAGAGCACTTAAGAGTATTGATTCCTCGGGTTTGTGTCCTCCCCCCCCCCCCCCTTCCTCTTTTATAGATTTTCCTAAGCCTTTGAAACCTTCATTTTCATCCATATCTAGATCTAGATAAATTTTATCCAAAATCCTTATCTTTGAGGTGGAAACTTGACTCTTCATGTGCATACCAGTTGACTACTCTTATTGTCAGTCGACTGTTGAATCTATTGAATCAAGAAGTGTCGCTAGAGGGGGGGTGAATAACGATCGTAAAACTTTTCTTTTCATCAATTAAAAAAAAGTATGCAATGGAAAACTAAAACACAAAACACAAGTATTTTTTACTTGGTTCACAATCAACCGATTGCTAATCGATGGCCCAGCGATCCTTGATCGCTTTCGAAGTGGCAAGCACTAAAAATCACTTCCTTGTTGGAGGTAAGAGACAACCGAATACAATGATGTAGAGGAAAAGGTAACAACCTTACCTCTCCTCTTTGCAAATAATAATTAAAAGGTAAAAGATACCGACAAAAAACTTATAGCAGATGCACGGTCGGAGTAGCGTTGTAGCACGAAGGATTGTGGAGAGCCAGCGTACTTAGCAGTTCATTGATTGATAGATGGGTTTGAGTCCTCTTCTCCTTTTATAATTGTCTCCTTGGAATATATCCCGATCCAAATCCAAAACTTGTGGATCTTATTTTGAGGTGGCGGTTTATCTTATCATGAGGTGACGACATCGATCTCTATCTCTTTGACCTTTGTGCACTGGGTTGATTCGTCGACATCAGTTGACTGATCCTTTTGGTAGTTGATTGCTTTCAGTCAACTGTTGACACCTCTAGTCAACTACTGCACTTGAGAATTCCTATAACACAAGATTAGCATAAGAGATGCATAATGCTATGCAGTGTGACAGTCGTTTGACAGTCCAATCTTGACTTCGATATTCCTCCAGAAGCTTTAATCGGATCGACAGCTAGGATTATCCTCTAACCAAGGATGCATCCTTACCACTGCTCCACACCCGAAGCTTACCTTTTGTCCTCCTCACCCGTCACATAGCTTTCGGTCTTCCACCTAGGTTCCTCGACTCTATGAGGTTCTCTCGGTGTTACCCAACCATAACAGTTTCTCGTCTCAAGATTCTCCGAGTGTTGCTGACCTTTAGCTTATCTTAAAATACTTCCTGCACACTTAACATAACATAGGAGGGATCCGAGAGGTCTGTGGTTGATGGAGGGGGCTAGAAGTCTTAGGTTTAAGCTATGGGTGTGTATGAAGTATAAGGGGATCATAGTTTTGTTAAACCTCATGTTTGAGGTTTACTAGTGGACTGATGACTTTGGTTAGTCGATTAGCTGAGTGTTTCACAGTCAGAACCCTAGTTGAATAGGGTCGTTGATTGGGGTTATGGTCAAGTCATCTAGTTAGTAGTTGACTGGAGGCTCAACTACTACTGTGAGCCATTAGCAGTCGACTGCCATGTGTGGTAAATTGACTGGCCTTGAGCAGTCGACTACAGTGGACGATAGTCGACTGGAATTTGTGGACATGAGCATAGAAAGGTTCGTAGTTGACTACTATGTAAGGGATGTCAACTGACGACTATGGGCATTCGATTGATGGCTCAAAGCAGTCAACTGGTGTACCCTAATCTGACGTGGATTAGTCCATTGTCAGACAATGGATAGGTGAGCATTCGACTGAGGCCTTTTAGCAGTCGACTGCTAGGCAGAAATCCAGCTTGAGACGTTCTTTATAAGGAGCTCAAAGAGAAGGTTTTCACTGCCATTTCTATAGGATTTGAAGGGGATTTACTACTGCTATTCTAGATTTTCAAGACATCCTAAAGCAACCAAAAGCTCAAGCATTCAAAAACTCACTTGTGTAAAGTGTTGTTTCTTTAATTTCATTTATATACTTTCATTTTGTTTGATTATTCTTATTGTTGTAAGATTCTTGTACGAGGTTTCTCCACCTCTGACGTGTTGTCGAGAAGGAGAAGATTTAGTGGTGGTGTGTATCACTAGAGCTTACTTGAGCTTGACCCATGGAGTAGGAAGCCTAGGTTCCGAACCACATTATATCCTTGCGTTGTTTGTTTGTGGATTTTCGTTAATGCTTTACTTTATTTCTGCTATGCACTAACGATTATAGATAAGAACGACATGATCCAAGCAAAGAAATCGACGAGTGGGCAATGGATCCTCTACAATGTGTGTGTATTGAAACATTCTAAATACATGTGAGATGTTAGGAAAAATAGTTAAGTTCAATGTGCTTATATGGTACATCAAAATGAACTAAAACTCTTTAAATTATATAAATGAATCATGAGAAAAGCTAATGTACAAGTTAAGTACACTTAGCCTTTTGATCATGATTAAAAATAATGTTTGAAATTTACTTTAAAATCATTTTGGAAATCTTGGTGAAGTCTATATTTTGATAGAAATCATCATTGAGGATATTGATATAAGTTATCCAAAAACATTGAAGTTTTCAATAGTTTTTATCTTCGTGTCTTTCTTGAAAAATAATGGGTATTTTAAAATAAAACTATTTTTGCACAATATTATTTAGCATAAATAATGTGTGTATGAAATGTATGAAATTTCAAGATTTTTTTTATAATCATAGAATTACTAATGAATTTATAAAACCCAATCTGAAAAAATTGATTTCAGCAAATGCAGAAATTAGTCAACTGCTTATGTAGCCAGTTGACTGGTGATGGTATCAATCGACTTATAGCTGAAACCAGTAGACTAATGAGTTTGATTTTGGGTAAATAAGATTTGTTTAGCTATTTATCAGTAACCCTAAGTACCCTTAATACCCCTAACCCTATGATAGGCTTAGACAAGCATTAGAAGGGTGAGATGTTCATTGAAAATGAATTAGAGAGTTAATTATGGTAAGAATCAAATTTTAAGAGAGGTTAAAGTTCAAGTTTGAATTTTTTTTACCCTTAATTTTTGATTTTTTAGATTTCCTATAGGCTTAGTAACTCTCTAAGGATATTGTTGGTGCAATTGTCAAAGGAGAGCAAGCCTTTAGGGGGAGATTATCCATCTATATATGATGGATGATGTTTTAAAAAAGGCAAAGAATTATGAATTGCCTTTTATTTAGTGATAAGGGATTTATCACTAAGAATGAAAGGGATTAGAGATGAAGGATTGTAAAAATGAGAAAATGAAGGGTCTCATTAGAAGATTAGAGACTTTTTGATGTATGCCAAAGGGAGACAAATGAATGGTTTAAGTTATGAAACCTTCATTATGCTTTGGTATAAGAAGAGTCAAGTTAGGCTTATGGATTAGTCTAACATAAAGGTATTGTCAAACATCAAAAAAGGGGACATTGTTGGGGAGATTGTCGACGCAATAACCCTTTGGTCAAGGTTGAGCATACTGAAGGGAGTGCCCTTGGTTGCATCGGAGTCTCATTGCCTCCCATGTCCCCGGATTAAAATTTTATCAACTAAAACTAATCCGGACGGGATGAGTTTCCGAAGCACAACCGTTTCGTCATCGTGCCAATGACTCGAGCGATCGCTTGAAAAAACTTGTTGTTCAAGCAATCAACTCTTCTAGTCGGTTAGCCGTGGAAGAGACGACGAACGGATCGCCGGTTTTTGTGTTTCTTATCGGGGTCCATGATTATACAAATACAAACAAATGCAAACTAGTATAATCAACACATACTAACATAAAGAATATAAGCTAGCATATCATATCATAAGAGGATCAAGAATAAAATTGTAAAACTTTTATACCTCTTGGTCTTCTACCGTATGTCCCATCCTCCTCCTGGACATCGTGTGAGCGAAGATCCTCCACGAGTTGAAGCCTCCTAGATCACGTTCTTCCCTTCCTTGCACGCTCCGAACAAAGAGAAGAACCAAACAAAAACTCCTTCTCCTATCTAGAACCGACCACCAAGCCAAGGAGCTTGATATAGCCGCCAGCCAAGGAGAAGATAATTGAGCGTCGGCCAACCTTGAAGAAAGGTTGCCGCCGGCCACCAAGGAGAGAGGGAGAAGGAATAATGGGTATGGGCGCCGGCCAAAGCAAGAAGGAAGAAGATGGGCGCCGGCTACCAATTAGGACGAGAAGGAAACAAACCTTAATCCTTCCAAGGATTGCCGCCCAATCCTTTTCCCAAACCCTAGCCGCCCAAGCCAAAAACCCTAATCTCCTTCTGATATATATCTATATTCCACGCCCAAGCCCTTAGCCCTCCTTTTATAGAGTTAGGCATTGGCCTCCATTCAATCTCCACCGTCGGATCTAGAGACTTAGTCTCCACCGTCGGATCTAGGGTTTCATCCCAACCGTCGGATCTAGGGTTTCATCCCAACCGTTGGATCTAGGGTTTCATCCCAACCGTCGCATCTAGGGTTCCATCCCAACCATCGGATCGAGGGTTTCATCCCAACCGTCGGATATAGGGTTTCATCCCAACCGTCGGATCTAGGGTTTCATCCCAACCGTTGGATCTAGGGTTTCATCCCAACCGTCGGATCATGGGTTTCATGTTCCATCATTGGATCTAGGCTCCTTGAGGTTTTAATAAGGCTACGATAGGGACCATTAGGAGGAGTTGGATCTTCGCCACCCGATGGATCGGAACCACACAAACTTGATCTATCAATGATGTTCCATTCCACTAGAGGATCATCATTGATCTACCACACCAACCCCCATTTATATGGGCACCATATATTATTTGCACAACTATCTCCCCGTGTTTAAGATATCGAATGTCCGTCAATTAATTGATTTACTGACAATCAATTAATTAACATCTAACTCCTCGAGTAGTACCACTCAACCTTATTATCATGTTGACTAAGTCAACCCGCGGGGTTTACATGATAAACCTTATGAGCTCCTCAAGGGGACATCATCAACCTAATATATAGGACACAGTTTCCTTCTATAATCAATGGTACACCATGTAAATAATATCATTTCCCAACTTACCGGGCCTATTGATTTAATCTATAAATCTCACCCATTGGTAAATCAAAGAAATAAATACTAAGTACATATGCCCGTTATTATATCGGGATTCAGAGCATGTGCAACATAATACCCGAGGTCTGATTCAATCATATAGTCGGATTGATCAATCACCTCTATGTCGGTCCTGCTCAATACACACAAAATGTACTAGTGTAATTCTATGGTCAAGATAAACCAATACCAAATCACACTACAACCATGCTAATGGTTTGTCCAAGACCATCTTGGTTGTGAGCCTATACTTATATTCTACAAGGAACTGATAACATGATCTTCTGTGCCTCACCAAGCACCACTTTATCTACAATGTAGAGTATTAGACAATATGCACATATAATAAATATAAAGTGCAAACAATGATCATGTGATTCTTATTTCAAAATAAAGATGTCCATACAAAAGGCTAGGCTTTCAGTATACATCCCAACAATCTCCCACTTATACTAAAAGACTATGTTGTCATCACACTGTCATACATCTGATCCCCATGTCCTCCACATGCCTATCAAACGCTTTTGCTGGAAGGGCCTTAGTGAATGGATCCGCCAGGTTATCCTCTGATGCAATCTTGGCGACAGCTACTTCTCCTCGCTTTATGATCTCTCATATCAGGTGGTACTTGCGCTCTATGTGTTTACTTGCCTTATGGGCTCGTGGTTCCTTCGAGTTTGCAACTTCACCACTGTTATCACAATAAATTGTGATAGTTCTCGGCAAACCAGTAATCACATCCAAGTCCATCAAGAAGTTCCTGAGCCATACAACTTCCTTGGATGCCTCAGAGGCTGTCACATACTCAGCTTCCATGGTAGAGTCTGCCACATATTTCTGCTTGACACTTTTCCATACTATGGCTCCACCTCCAAAAGTAAACACAACCCCCGAGGTAGACTTACTGTTGTCCCTATCTGATTGGAAATCAGAATCCGTGTAACCCACAGGGACTAATTGATCTGCCTGGTAAACCAGCATATAATCCCTAGTCCTTCTCAGGTACTTCAATATATGCTTTACTGCAGTCTAATGTCCCTGTCTAGGATTACTCTGATATCTGCTAACCATGCCCACGGCAAAGCAGATATCTGGTCTCGTACATAGCATAGCATACATGAGGCTTCCTACTGCTGAAGCATAAGGAACCGCCTTCATCTCCCATATCTCCTTTGATGTTTTGGGACACATCTCTTTAGATAAAGGTACTCCATGCCTAAAAGGTAGAAAACCTTTCTTGGAGTTCTGCATGCTAAAACGAGCAAGGATAGTGTCAATGTATGAAGCTTGAGATAAGCACAACATCCTTTTCTTGCGATCCGTTATCACCTTGATCTCAAGGATGTGTCCCACTTCTCCCAAGTCTTTCATGTCAAATTGTTTGGACAACCATACCCTTACATCTGATAACACTTTGATATTGTTGCCAACTAACAAAATGTCATCTACGTATAGTACAAGAAATACCACTACGTTTTCGTCACATCTTTTGTATACACATGGCTCATCCAGACTTTGAATAAATCCATATGACTGGATTACCTCATCAAATCGGATGTTCCAAGATCTTGAAGCTTGCTTCAATCCATAAATGGACCGATTAAGCTTACACACTAGATGCTCTTTGCCTTTAGCAATGAATCCCTCTGGTTGCTGCATATAGATGTTCTCCTCAAGACTTCCGTTAAGGAAACCTGTCTTGACATCCATCTACCAAATCTTATAATCCATATGAGCAACTATAGATAAGAGAATCCGGATAGACTTAAGCATAGCTACTGGCGAAAAAGTCTCCTCGTAATCGATACCCTCTTTCTGAGTATACCCTTTCGCAACAAGCCTAGCTTTGAAGGTCTCAACCTTCCCGTCTACTCCTCTCTTTCTTTTGTAGATCCACTTGCATCCAATGGCTTTTACACCATCGAGTGGCTCTACTAGCTCCCAGACCTGATTAGAATCCATAGATTCTATCTCAGAATTCATCGCTCTTTGCCAAGATACTGCATCTTCATCTTGGAGTGCCTTGTCATATGTCCAGGGATCAGGTTCATGTTCGCCAGGGACCAAGTCCGAAGACTCCCCCAAGAACATGAATCTATCAGGCTGTCTCACAATCCTCCCACTACGACGAGGTATCACCTGTGTATCCTCTGTGACACACGATGTAGTGACTTGTGGTATATCCTCTTGTACCAGTGGTACTGAAGTAGCAACTTCCCTTCTTAATTCCTCCAGAAGAATCCTTCTCTTGGGCTTGTGGTTCATCACATAGTCTTCCTCTAGAAATCGGGCGTTCGTGCTAACGATCACCCTCTGATCTCTAGGATTATAAAACAAACCACCTTTCGTTCCACTAGGGTAGCCCACGAACATGCACACTTCTGTACGAGGTTCTAACTTACTAGCATCAGCCTTCAGCACATGTGCTGGACTCCCCCATATCCGAATATGTCTCAGACTAGGCTTTCGCCCAGTTCACAATTCTATGGGGGTAGAAGGCACTGATTTAGATGGAACCAAGTTCAGAATATACACTGTTGTATCCAGTGCATACCCCCAGAACGAATCTGGCAACTCGGAATAACTCATCATCGATCTAACCATCTCCATAAGAGTCCTATTCCTTCGCTCTGCTACACCATTCTGCTGGGGTGTACCAGGTGCAGACAATTGGGATTGAATCCCAGCCTCTGATAAGTAATTCCTAAACTCTCCCAAGAGGTACTCACCACCACGATCAGATCATAGGGTCTTGATACTTTTACCTTGATGGTTCTCCACATCAGCCTTGAATTCTTTGAACCTATCAAAGCATTCAAACTTGCGGCGCATCAAGTAAATGTATTCATATCTTGAATAATCGTCTATAAAAGAGATGAAATATTCAAAGCCACCTCTAGCCTGGATAGACATAGGACCGCACAAATCAGAATGAACCAATTCTAACACATCTTTGGCTATATGCCCCTTGGCCTTGAATGGCCTCTTGGTCATTTTACCTTCCAAGCAAGATTCGCAGGTTGGGAGATCCTCCACCACTAATGAACCCAAAGGTCCATCAGCTATCAACCTTTGAATTCTACTCTGGTTAATATGACCAAGCCTTAGATGCCAAAGATATGTTTGGTTCATCTTCGAAGGTTCTTTTCTCTTATTGGAATTAGAAGATGAGTTATTAATTTCTATATGCATCGTGGGAGCTTTTGGTTCAAGAGTATACAAATTGCCAACCAATGTACCTGAACAGATAATCTCTCTATTTCTTTTTATAACAACTCTGTCATTAAAAGAAACAGAATATCCATCCATAAACAATTTAGAAACTTAAATCAAATTCTTTCTAAATGTAGGTATATAAAGACAATTTCTCAAAACCAAAACTTTATTTCTATCAAACGATAAATGAACGTCTCCCACTACAATAGCTGCCACCTTTGTAGCATTGCCCATGTAGACGGTAATTTCTCATTCAGCTAGTCGTCGGGTTTCCTAGAACCCCTGCAAAGAATTGCAGACATGATCAGTGGCTCCCGTATCTACACACCAGGTATCGGTAGATAACACCACTAAACATGTTTCAATGACTAAGCCAGAAGATATACCTTTGTTCTGCTTTAGGTTGGGGCAGTCTTTCTTCCCATGTCCAGTATTCTTACAAGTGAAGCACTTGCCTTTCTGCTTCTTCACTCCTCCCTGAGGTCCACCCGCCACCTTTGCTCCACCTTGTTTCTTCTTCTTCTTGCCTTTCGGATTAGAAGTAGAAACCTTCTGAGCAACCATGGCTTCCTGCATAGCAGCCCGATTCTGGTATCCGAAAAGTTCTTTTTCCCCAGAATCATCCGCAGGCTTAGGAGGACACTCATCGAAGAGCACATACTTGTACTCCTCGACAGTTAAGACAATATCCAAATTTCATTTTCCAATCAATGTATTTTATTCCAGTAAGTTTATTTTCTTTCAGTATCACGGCAAGTGGGTTGAAAACCATTTGAAAATCCTAAGAATCACAATGATCAAAATATTAGATTTCAAATATTATTGATTCCTCAAAACAATAAAATTCCAAAATCAACCAACACCTCAAAATATCGAGAATATCGCATGCCACGATAGTATAGACGTATACGAATTCAACATTTGTAAGAGGAGGTTTTACCCATTAATTTTATTATCTTGTCAACCTTACTTTTTGACAAATAAAATTAATAGTTGGTTCCTCTTAGGCCCTACAAATAAAAGCAGTGACTCCGATGGGGAGGATACCTTTATTTGCATCTAAGTGTTTACCATTACTCGGTACTAAGGCAATTATCTCGGATTATATATGCCTTACCGATGGGGAAGTACACACGCTCCTAAATAATTTCCTATAACCATATTTGACCTAGTGATTCGCAAACAAACCCATCCGATGAGGAGGAAGGCACTCAGAGCCGACAAGCAAGTTTGTTGCATCACACGTCAAATTGTAATGGAGGCCGCGGGAATTAATTAAAATATCTCTCTCCCACTTAGTAAATTGAAAATGAGGAATTTTCAAGCACACACAACATGTATATAAAACAAATCAGAAATAAATATGTAAAAAAAACAGAATTTTTCCAACTATTATGACTTTGTTCTCCAATATGCGTCCCGCCGTGTCTCCACCTCGTCCGCTCCACCTTTTCCGTGCGCAAGCCACAAAAGAGATCCGAGCCGAGATATGTCATTTTAATTTACATCCATCGATCCCATACTCCACGAAGGAGTATACAAACTATCTAGATCGAAAGTAAACTAGAATGATCGGCTAAACAATGTTGTATTTAATTACAAAAATTAAATACTAATCTAGCCTCGTCAACCCCGAGACTTCAAATGATATACATACAATCACACAAAAACAATCACATACACACATATAGCCATAATAGTCGGATCTTATGCCTGCAACCAAAAAGTAAGCCTACGCACATCCTACTATTATCCGGCATACTCAATATATGATATGTGCAAGAAAGTAACCGAATCCAAAACACACAAAACCGGAAACCTTGGCTCTGATACCAATTGAAGGGAGTGGCCTTGGTTGCGTCAGAGTCTCATTGCCTCCCATGTCCTCGGATTAAAATTTTATCAACTAAAACTAATCCGGACGAGATGAGTTTCCGAAGCACAACCGTTTCGTCATCGTGCCAACAACTCGAGCGATCGCTTGAACAAACTTGTTGTTCAAGCAATCAACTCTTCTAGTAGGTTAGCCGCGGAAGAGACGACAAACGGATCGCCGGTTTTTGTGTTTCTTATCGGGGTCCATGATTATACAAATACAAACAAATGCAAACTAGTATAATCAACACAAACTAACATAAAGAACATAAGCTAGCATATCTTATCATAAGAGGATCAAGAATAAAGTTTGTAAAACTTTTATACCTCTTGGTCTTCTACCGTAAGTCCCATCCTCCTCGTAGACATCGTGTGGGCGAAGATCCTCCACGAGTTGAAGCCTCCTAGATCATGTTCTTCCCTTACTTGCTCGCTCCGAACAAAAAGAAGAACCAAACAAAAACTCCTTCTCCTATCTAGAACCGACCACCAAGCCAAGGAGCTTAATATAACCGCCGGCCAAGGAGTAGATAATTGAGCGCCGACCATCCTTGAAGAAAGGTTTCCGCCGGCCACCAAGGAGAGAGGGAGAAGGAATAATGGGTATGGGCACCAGTAAAAGCAAGAAGGAAGAAGATGGGCGCCGGCTACCAATTAGGAAGAGAAGGAAACAAACCTTAATCCTTCCAAGGATTGCCGCCCAAACATTTTCCCAAACCCTAGCCGTCCAAGCCAAAAACCCTAATCTCCTTCTTGATATATATCTATATTCCACGCCCAAGCCCTTAGCCCTCCTTTTATAGAGTTAGGCTTAGGCCTCCTTTCAATCTCCACCGTCGGATCTAGAGACTTAGTCTCCACCGTTGAATCTAGGGTTTCATCCCAACCGTCGGATCTAGGGTTTCATCCCAACCGGTGGATCTAGGGTTTCATCCCAACCGTTGGATCAAGGGTTTCATCCCAACCGTCGGATCTAGGGTTTCATCCCAAATTGTCGCATCTAGGGTTTCATCCCAACCGTCGGATCTAGGGTTTCATCCCAACCGTCGCATCTAGGGATTCATCCCAACCGTCGGATCTAGGGTTTCATGTTCCATCATTGGATCTAGGCTCCTTGAGGTTTTAATAAGGATATGATAGGGACCATGAGGAGGAGTTGGATCTTGCCCACCCGATGGGTCGGAACCACACAAACTTGATCCAACAATGATATTCCATTCCACTAGAGGATCATCATTGATCTACCTCACCAACCCCCATTTATATGGGCTCCATATATTATTTGCACAACTATCTCCCCGTGTTTAAGATATCGAATGTCTGTCAATTAATTGATTTACTGACCATCAATTAATTAACATCTAACTCCTCGAGTAGTACCACTCAACCTTATTATCATGTTGACTAAGTCAACCCGCGGGGTTTACATGATAAACCTTATGAGCTCCTCAAGGGGACATCATCAACCTAATATATAGGACACGGTTTCCTTCTATAATCAACGGCACACCATGTAAATAATATCATTTCCCAACTTACTGGGCCTATTAATTTAATCTATAAATCTCACCCATTGGTAAATCAAAGAAATAAATACTAAGTACATGTGCCCATTATTATATCGGGATTCAGAGCATGTGCAACATAATACCTAAGGTCTGATTCAATCATATAGTCAGCAATAGATTGAATCACCTCTATGTCGGTCCTGCTCAATACACACAAAATGTACTAGTGTAATTCTATGGTCAAGATAAACCAATACCAAATCACACTACAACCATGCCAATGGTTTGTCCAAGACCATCTTGGTTGTGAGCCTATACTTATATTCTACAAGGAACTGATAACATGATCTTCTGTGCCTCACCAAGCACCACTTTATCTACAATGTAGAGTATTAGACAATATGCACATATAATAAATATAAAGTGCAAACAATGATCATATGATTCTTATTTCAAAATAAAGATGTCCATACAAAAGGCTAGGCTTTCTGTATACATCCCAACAAATACTCGAGTGGGACTTGAGTAGACTTTTGATGTTTGACAATACGTTGTCATATGGTGGAGTTGACCGAGAAGTCAAGTAGGTCTTGGTTGATAGGAGACTTGACGGGAAAAGTCCAAGTATGGAGACTTGGCAAGGGAAAGTTCATGTATGGATACTTGGCATGGAAAAGTCGAAGTTGGAGACTTGGCAACGAAAAGTCCAAGTATGGAGGCTTGACAAGTAGAAGTCCAAGTATGAATACTTGGCATGGAAACATCCAAATTGGAGACTTGATAAGTCAAAGTCCAAGTATGGATAGTTGGCAAGGAAAGTCCAAGTGTGTAGTCTTGGTTGTGTAAGTCGAAGTATATAGTCTTGGCGACGTAAGTCCAAGTATGGAGACTTGAAAATGGAAGACCCGGAGGCACGGTCTCTTGGTAAAGGAAGACCCGTTAGCATGAAAAAGATGAAGGAAGTACTTGAAGGCTAGCGCAAGGGTTAGGAGTCATGGGCTCGAACCAAAGGCATGAAGCTGATGGAAGTAGCTTGATGTCTTAGGTCTATGCTAAGTGTACCCGATAGCATGACAAAGGCAAAAAAGTACTTGAAGTCTTGCACAAGGGGTGAGGAGTCGTGGACTCAAACCAAAGTTGTTAGGCTAATGGAAGTGGCTTGATGGCTTAGGTCTAGGCTAAGGGTAAGTTTCAAGTATGAGGGGATAAAACTTGGGTATTAAACCAAAGGTTTCAGGTTCATCAATCGACTGAGACTTGTTCTAGTCGATTGGTGAGTTAAAACAATTGAACAAATTATTTATTAGTCGACTGGTTGTTTAGTCCAATTGATTTGTCGAGTGGTTGGGCGATGGGAAGCTTGGACCGAGCTAGTGCTCAGTTGACTAGTACATGGGAAAATATGACTAGTGATTGGGCAGCCAACTGGTAGCTTTGTCACGCCCGCCCTTTTTCCAAGGGTTCGGAGGGGCGGCGCGTGACGCGATCGTACATACATACATTATATTACAGTGGAAGACTACCTATACTTCTTACAGCGGAAGACTTTAGACTTACTTTTTTTTTTTTTAAACATAAACATGCATCGTCATTTCATAGATACTTCTTCTTACCATAGAACATGAATCATTATTTCATAGATACTTCTTTTTAAACATAGGGCATGCATCATCAGTTCATAAGTACTTAGTTCAAATTCATAAACTAAATCATCTTAGGGAAAACATGCATAAAGAACATAACAGATCTCCTCCACCATGCCACTACCACACACACTTTGCCCCTCCTGCAGCTCCCTTTAGTTTAGCCACCCTTTACCCTTATCTGCAGTACAAGGGAACATAAACTATAAGCACATAGGCTTAGTAAGATCCTGTCCTACTCACAAAAACCATACGTAAGCATAACATGTAAACATACAAAGACATAAGCAGGCATAACTTGAACATAACATCATAGATATAGCAGGCATAGCATAAACATAACATGAACATAACTTCATAGACATAAGCAGGCATAACATGAATATAACATCATAGACATTAGCAGAACATCATGGACATAAGCAGACATAGCATGAATATAACATCATAGACATAAGCAAGCATAACATGAATATAACACCGTAGAACATAAGCAAGTATAACATGTAAACATACAATATCATAAGCAGGCATAACGTAAATCTAACATCATAACATAAGCAGCCGTAACATGAATATAATATCATAGACCTAAGCAGGCATAACATACATATAACATCATAGAACATAAGTGGGCATAACATGTAAACATACAAGAACATAAGCAAGCATAGCATGTAAACATACATAACATAAGCAAACATAACATGTAAACATACATAACATAAGCAAATATAACATGTAATCATATATAACATAAAGTTATATGTAGGATGCTCTTCGAAAACATATATCATAGGTATTTAAACATAAATCTCAACATATTGGGCCCGGCATTGTACCACATCATCATCATCATAGCGCACATCCCAAAATAGACCCGAGGTAGCAAGTCTCGAACCTACTAGGTTACTAGGCCCGTACTATGTCTATCGACCTAGGGGCCATCATCATAACATAGAAGCCCATCCTAGGCCCGTACATATGACCGTCCGCCTAGGGCATTTGAGAGCCCATCCCGTACTAGGTCTATACTATGACAGTCGACCTAGGGGCAATCATAACATAGAAGCCCATCCTAGGCTCGTACTAAGTCTGTCGACCTAGGGCATCTTAGGAGTCCATCCCGTACTGAGTCCGTACTATGACCGTCAACCCAGGGGCACGTAGGAGCCCATCCCTTGGACCTTATTAGGGTCCTGGTACAAGCCATGTAGAAAGTAAAATAGCATATCATGTTCCTTATCATAACATATCATATTTTTTTTCATAAACATATCATGTTCCTTGTCAGGGTATATCATGTTTCTTCTTCATAGCATATCGTGTTCCTTCTTCATAACATATCATATTTCTTTTCATAACATAGCATGTTCCTTCTTTATAACATATCATATCTCCTTCTTCATAACATATCATATTTCTTTTCATATCATATCATGTTCCTTCTTTATTACATATCATATACTCATACAATTAACATAGCAATGAGCTTAACACAATCATACATTCATACAATTAACATGGCAATGAGCATAACCTAATCATACATTCATACAATTAACATAGACATAAGGTAGTTACATCAACCAATCATGCTATAATAAAATCTAACTAACATCATATTTGCATCTTTTTCTACATGTAGCATGGCATGGAGGACTTAGTAGAGGGCATGTACATGGGTTGGCCGAAACCCTAAGGGAGGGTTCTTAATAGTTTACATGCTAAACAACTTGTGAAAGGTCTACATAACATCATACTAACATCACACACATATAGGGTATGGCATAAACATCATGAACAAGCATAACATGGTGTGATCGAAACTTCATGGGGTTCTACCAAATAATTTAAACCCTAAACAACTTGTACATGATCTAACTAACCACATATTAATTCTATCACATATAAATCATGGCATGGAAGGCCTTTAGGAGTTTAAATGGTTCTTAGCCGAGAGCTTCAAGGAACCTTAAGATCCATTTCTTAAATCTAGCTTAGCTATCAACAAGTTACCTTCATCTACACTCAAAACATAGCATGACAACTTATAGATCATAGCATGATAGACCATTAGGAGCCTAAATGGGTCTTGGCCGAATGTTTCAAGGAGCTTTAAAGATCAACCACTTAAATTTAGTTTAGCTAACAACATGTTATCTTAATCTACAATCAAAATATAGCATGACAACTTATAGGCCCTTGCATGATAGACCATTAGGAGCCTAAATGGGTCTTGGCCGAATGTTTCAAGGAGCTTTAAAGATCAACCACTTAAATTTAGTTTAGCTAACAACATGTTATCTTCATCTAAAATCAAAACATAGCATGACCACATCTAGAGCATAGCATAGAAAACCATTAGAGGTCCAAAGGGGGGGCTTGGCCGAGAGTTTTATGAAACCTTTAAGATCAAACATTTAAATTTAGTTTAGCTATCAACATGTTATCTTCATCTAAAATCAAAACATAGCATGACCACATCTAGAGCATAGCATAGAAAACCATTAGGGGTCCAAAGGGGGGGCTTGGCCGAGAGTTTTATGAAACCTTTAAGATCAAACATTTAAATTTAGTTTAGCTATCAACATACTATCTTCATCTACAATCAAAACATAGCAAGACCACATATAGAGCATATCATACAAAACCATTAGGGGTCCAAAGGGGGGCTTGGCCGAGAGTTTCATGGGGTTTGAAGTTCAAACACTTAACCCAAGCATATCTAGAAACCTATTATCATCATATTCATACAAAGTATAGTATAGACCATCATGGAAAGCATAAGGAAGGTCTTGGCCGAAAGTTTCATGTAGCTTTTTTCTTATTAACTTCTATCGAAACAACTTGTATGCAGGTGAGGGGATACTTACATCCTTCGCTTTGCTATGAGTTTGAAGACAACCTAAGGGAAGCCAAACCTAGCCTTCTTGTTGCTTGGATGGATCTCAGAAAATGGATGAAAAGGGGAGCTTAGGGTTTGGTGAGGAAGAAGATGAGAAGGAGAGAAAAACAAGTTGGTTACTCATGTCTCCTCATTTCCCCTATTTTTTCTGTTGAAGTGTCCCTTAGCCTCCCTTACTTTTAACTATAATTTCCCATATTCTTTTAATAGTACAATTCTGCTGGGCTTCTGGTTATTGGATGCATCTTTAGGGCTTAGCTATCTACTAGAGGTTTGGGGTTCAATTCCTAGGCCTTGCATCCTTTTTGGCTCCTTTTCATTTATTTTTGAAAGAGCCCACATAAAGCCCATTATAATTATGCAAAAATTTTGTAAAATTGCTAGGAATTTTATGGGCGTTACAATCCTTCATACCTTTTAAAAGTTTTGTCCTCGAAACTTAGAACAATTCTGGGTACTTCTGTTTCATGTCCTCCTCACGTTCCCAGGTAGCTTCTTCGTATCGTTGATTTTGCCACAGGACCTTTACTAAGGGTATCTCTTTATTACTTAGCCTCTTGACTTCTCAGTCTAATATCTGGATACCCCGACTTTCATAACTCAGGTCCTCTTGAACCTGCACTATTTGTGGCTCGATCACTTGGTCCATACTGGAAATGCACTTCTTGAGCACCGAGACGTGGAACACGTTGTGAATAGCCGACATCTCTTGAGGCAACTCTAGCTCATAAGCTACCTTACCAACTCTCTTCAATATCGGATATGGTCCCACGTAGCGCGGACTCAGCTTACCCTTCCTTCCGAATCTCATCACTTCCTTCATAGTGGCCACTTTGAGGAATACAAGATCCCCGACTTCGAATTCTAATGGTCTATGTCGCATATCTGCATAGCTCTTTTGCCGGCTCTGAGCAGTCTCAATTCTTTGGCGGATGTTCTATATAGCTCGGGTGGTGTCGTCAATGAAGTCTGACTGGAGTCCCATCCCCTTCTTTTCACCACCCTCGTACCAGCATATAGGGGATCTACATTTCCTCCCGTATAGAGCCTCGTAGGGTGCCATTCCAAAAGTAGCTTGGTAGCTATTTTTGTAAGCGAATTCTGCCAAGCATAAGTATCAGCACCAACTCCCTTTGAAATCTAGGGCGCATGCTCATAACATATCCTCCAGTACTTGATTTATCCTTTCGGTATGTCCATCCGTCTAAAGGTGGAAGGCAGTACTGAACAATTGCTTCGTGGCCAGGGCCTTCTGAACACATTCCTAGAAATGGAAAATAAAGCGACCATCTCTGTCAGAAATGATGGTCTTAGGAATCACATGTAATCTGATAATTTCCTTAGCATATAATTGAGCCAGTTACTCAGTCGAATAGGTCATCTTGATGGCTAAGAAATGGCCATACTTCGTCAATCTGTCCACAATTACCCATATAGTATCATATTCGTTTGTCGTCTTGGGCAATCCTGAGATGAAATACATAGAAATATCTTCCCATTTCCATTCTGGAATCTGGATCGGCTGCAGTGTTCCCCCAGACCTCAGTTGTTCTGCTTTATACCTCTGGCAGGTCTGGCAGGTACTGACATACTGAGCCACATCTCTTTTCATTCCGAACCACCATAATTTTCTTTTCAGGTCTTGGTACATCGTGGTGGTTCTAGGATGCATCGCATAAGGAGTTCCATGAGCTTCCTCAAATATCTTCTGTAGTAATTCTGAGTCATCAGAAATACATAAGCGATCCCTGAGGTAGAGTATTCCACTGTCAGAGATACGAAACCCATCATCCTTTCCTTCTAGGACCTCTTACTTAATCCTCTGAATGCTCGGGTCACGGGTTTGCTTTTCCAGTATATCATCGAACAACGTCGGTGCTATCATCATGGTCGAGAGCTATCCGAAAATGATTTCAACCCCATAGCGCATAATCTTTTTTTCTAAGGGTCGAGATAACACTAATAGAGACATCAAGGCGGCGCAAGACTTCCTGCTGAGTGCATCAGCCACCTTGTTCGCTTTTCCTAGATGGTAGAAGATCTCGCAGTCATAATCCTTGATGAGCTTGAGCCATCTGCGTTGTCTCATGTTCAGGTCCTTCTGCGTGAAGAAATATTTCAGGCTCTGGTGGTCTGTATAAATCCTACACTGAGCTCCATATTGATAATGCCTCGATGTTTTGAGAGCAAAGACCACGACCGCTAAGTCTAGATCAAGAGTGGGATAATTCCTTTCATGTTCTTTGAGTTGCCTAGAGGCGTAGGCAATGACCTTGCCGTTCTGCATGAGTACAGCTCAGAGTCCCAACTTGGAAGCGTCGCTGTACATGTTGAAGCCTTCATTACTGTCCGGAAGAGCAAGGATTGGAGCGCTAGTCAGTCTCTTTTTCAATTCTGTGAAACTCTTCTCGCTGGTGTCAGTCCATTCATACTTTTTGTTCTTTCTGGTAAGGATTGTCATAGGGGCTGTAATTCTAGAGAAGTTCTCTACAAACTTCCTGTAGTAGGTTGCTAGCCCAAGAAAGCTTCTGATCTCGCTGGCATTCTTTGGTCGGTTCCAGTTACTCACAGCTTCAATCTTTATAGGGTCTACCATCACTCCGTGCTTGGATATAACATGACCCAAAAATGACACTTGATTGAGCCAGAATTCGCATTTGGAGAACTTTGCATATAGCTGCTTTTCCCGAAGAATCTGTAATACTATCTCCAGGTGTTCTGCGTGCTCTTCGGGGGTTCTCGAATATATCAATATATCGTCGATGAAAACGATTACAAATTTGTCGAGAAATGTCAAGAATACCCGATTCATCAAATCCATGAACAAGGCAGGTGCATTCGTCACTCCGAAGGGCATAACTATGAACTCGTAATGTCCATATCTTGTTCGGAAGGTCATCTTTGGTATATCCTCTGATTTCACTTTTACTTGATGATAGCCAGACCTCAGGTCAATCTTAGAGAAGATGGTGGCACCCTTTAGCTGGTCGAACAGGTCGTCAATCCGTGGTAAAGGATACCTATTCTTGATCATCACATTATTTAGCGCTCGGTAGTCTATGCACATTCGCATAGACCAGTCTTTCCTCTTTACCAACAGTACTAGAGCTCCCATGGAGAGCGAAATACTGTCTTATCGACTCTATTACTACGTCTTCCATATATTAGTATCTCATTGACTCTATTACTATGTCTTCCATATATTACTGTCTCATCGACTCTATTACTACGTCTCCCAGCCATGTTTATCTTCATATATTAGAGTAAGGCTAGTATAAGATTATCGTTCATTTATCTATGCATAGTTAAACTAAAAGCTAGCATAAGGTTATCATATCTATGCATAGTTAAACTAAAATCTAGCATAAGGTTATCATACATATTTTCATGCATATTGAAGCTAGAAGCATTTCTTATCATACATGAACAAAATAAAGTAGGCATAGAAATTCTTACTTGGAGCGGCAGGATTTGGAGCTTGATGTGTGTAGTGAAAGGCAGACCGCTGATACTAACTCGTCACACGCCAGCCCTTTTTCCAAGGGTCCGGAGGGGCGGCGAGTGACGCGATCGTACATACATACATTACATTACAGCGGAAGACTACCTATACTTCTTACAGCGGAAGACTTTAGACTTACTTTTTTTTTTAAACATAAACATGCATCGTCATTTCATAGATACTTCTTCTTAACAAAGAACATGCATCATTATTTCATAGATACTTCTTCTTAAACATAGGGCATGCATCATCAGTTCATAAGTACTTAGTTAAAATTCATAAACTAAATCATCTTAGGGAAAACATGCATAAAGAACATAACAGATCTCCTCCACCATGCCACTACCACACACACTTTGCCCCTCCTGCTGCTCCCTTTAGGTTAGCCACCCTTTACCCTTATCTGCAGTACAAGGGAACATAAACTATAAGAACATAGGCTTAGTAAGATCCTGACCCACTCACAAAAACCATACGTAAGCATAACATGTAAACATACCAAGACATAAGCAGGCATAACTTGAACATAACATCATAGACATAACAGGCATAGCATAAACATAACATGAACATAACTTCATAGACATAACCAGGCATAACATGAATATAACATCATAGACATAAGCAGAACATCATGGACATAAGCAAACATAACATGAATATAACATCATGGACATAAGCAAGCATAACATGAATATAACACCGTAGAACATAAGTAGGTATAACATGTAAACATACAATATCATAAGCAGGCATAACATAAATCTAACATCATAACACAAGAAGTCGTAACATGAATATAATATCATAGACCTAAGCAGGAATAACATACATATAACATCATAGAACATAAGCGGGCATAAGATGTAAACATACAACAACATAAGCAAGTATAGCGTGTAAACATACATAACATAAGCAAACAAAACATGTAAACATACATAACATGTAAACATATATAACATAAAGGTATATGTAGGATGCTCTTCGAAAACATATATCATAGGTATTTAAACATAAATCTCAACATATTGGGCCCAACATTGTACCACATCATCATCATCATAGCATGCATCCCTAAATAGACCCGAGGTAGCAAGTATCGAACCTACTAGGTTACTAGGCCCGTACTATGTCCGTCGACCTAGGGGCCATCATCATAACATAGAAGCCCATCCTAGGCCCATACTTATGACCGTCGGCCTAGGGCATCTGGGAGCCCATCCCGTACTAGGTCCGTACTATGACCGTCGACCTAGGGGCAATCATAACATAAAAGCCCATCCTAGGCCAGTACTAAGTCCGTCGGCCTAGGGCATCTTAGGAGCCCATCCCGTACTGAGTTCGTACTACGACCGTCGACCCAGGGGCACGTAGGAGCCCATCCCTTGGACCTTATTAGAGTCCTGGTACAAGCCATGTAGAAAATAAAATAGCATATCATGTTCCTTATCATAACATATCATATTTCTTTTCATAAACATATCATGTTCCTTATCATGGCATATCATGTTTCTTCTTCATAGCATATCGTGTTCCTTCTTCATAACATATCATATTTCTTTTCATAACATAGCATGTTCCTTCTTTATAACATATCATATTTCCTTCTTCATAACATATCATATTTCTTTTCATATCATATCATGTTCCTTCTTTATTACATATCATATACTCATAAAATAAACATGACAATGAGCTTAACATAATCATACATTCATACAAATAACATGACAATGAGCATAACCTAATCATACATTCATACATTTAACATGGACATAAGGTTTTGACATCAACCAATCTTGCTATCATAAAATCTAACTAACATCATATTTGCATCTTTTTCTACATGTAGCATGGCATGAAGGACATAGTAGATGGCATGTACATGGGCTGGCCGAAACCCTAAGGGAGGGTTCTTAGGAGTGTACATGCTAAACAACTTGTGCAAGGTCTACTTAACATCATACTAACATCACACACATATAGGGTATGGCATAAACATCATGAACAAGCATAACATGGTGTGATCTAAACTTCATGGGGTTCTACGAAAAATTTTAAACCCTAAACAACTTGTACATGATCTAACTAACCACATATTAATTCTATCACATATAAATCATGGCATGGAAGGCCCTTAGGAGTTTAAATGGTTCATAGCCGAGAGCTTCAAGGAACTTTAAGATCCATTTCTTAAATCTAGCTTAGCTATCAACATGTTACCTTCATCTACACTCAAAACAAAGCATGACAACTTATAGATCATAGCATGATAGACCATTAGGAGCCTAAATGGGTCTTGGCCGAATGTTTCAAGGAGCTTTAAAGATCAACTACTTAAATTTAGTTTAGCTAACAACATGTTATCTTCATCTACAATCAAAACATAGCATGACAACTTATAGGTCCTAGCATGATAGACCATTAGGAGCCTAAATGGGTCTTGGCCGAATGTTTCAAGGAGCATTAAAGATCAACCACTTAAATTTAGTTTAGCTAACAACATGTTATTTTCATCTAAAATCAAAACATAGCATGACCACATCTAGAGCATAGCTTACAAAACCGTTAGGGGTCAAAAGGGGGGGCTTGGCCGAGAGTTTTATGAAACCTTTAAGATCAAACATTTAAATTTATTTTATCTATCAACATGTTATCTTCATCTAAAATCAAAACATAGCATGACCACATCTAGAGCATAGCATAGAAAACCATTAGGGTCCCAAAGGGGCGTCTTGGCCGAGAATTTTATGAAACCTTTAAGATCAAACATTTAAATTTTGTTTAGCTATCAACATAATATTGTTGGGAGTATGGGGACTACAATCAAAGTCCCACATTGGTAAGACATGGAAAAGATTATGTGCTTATAAGAAAAAAGATATCTCCATTGGGATGAGGCCTTTTGGGTAAAGCCCAAAAATAAAACCATGAGGGCTTAGACCCAAAGTGGACAATATCATGCCATTGTGGAGATATGTGGAGCTTATAAGCACTAACATTTGGTATCAGAGCCGGGGGCGCTAAGATTCGGTGAAACCACCAATCTAGCTTTGTTTTTCTTTTTTTTACAGATTTTTTATTTATTTATTTCTGTTTTCGTATAATTATTTCACTTGCCTATCTTCTCCTACATATAGAATTGCATTAGAGGCTTTAGGATCCGGATAAGGTTGTCCTTCGGGTTAGATCCCGAGTAAGGTTGTCCTCCGGAACTTCAACGACATTCGCATTTGATTGTTTATTTCTTTTTGCAAGTTACATTTTATATATCTTTTTTTACTTCTCAAGATTACTAATCCAAGAAAAGTCTTGGAATATTCTTTCCGTGTGTTTTGGTAAGATTCTTTTTCGTTCTTCTTCTTGTTTTTAAATGGCCCATCTCGAAGGGTTTAGCACCGCCGACCTCGCTTTTACAACGGTAATGACTTTCGTTATTGGAAGGGTCGGATGGAATGCTTTCTTAAAACCCAAATCGAGATGTGGATCGTAATCCAAACCGGTTTCACACTTCCTATTAATGAAGATGGTGAATCTTTGGGTTACGATCAATGGTCAAATTCCATGAAAAACAAGTAGAAGCCGATGCCAAGGCAACTCAAATCTTGTCCAAGGAAGAGCTCAACCGCTGCCCCTTCATTAGTGCAAAGGACTTATGGACCAAGCTAGTGGAACTACGAAGGCACCGACGACACGAAGGTATGTAAAAGAGATTTACTTTTAAATAAATTGTATAACTTGAAAATGCAGGAAAACGAGACCGCAACTCAACTACATGCTCAGATTCAAGACATCGCAACCAACTCCATGCCATCGGACAAAAGGTCGAGAATCGCGACCTTATCGTATTCTCTTAACTCGCTTCCTAGGACCACCTTGTGGGCATCCATGGTCGATGCCTACAAGGTCTCCAAGGACCTTTCTAAAATTAGGTTAGACGAATTGTTTTCGAACTTGAATTACATGAGCAAACTAACGTGGTCCGTGCCGAGAAGAGTATTGCGTTAGTTGCAGTGTTCCAAGAAGAAGAAGCCCGCAAGCAAGCCACCCCGAAGGAAGAAGACGAGTCCGAATCGGAAGTAGACTCGAATAGAATCCGAACTAGTCAATCTAGTTCGGAAGATGATCAAGAGACGAAAACGACCAACAACTCAAGGTAAGCCTAAACCTAATTCAAATACTTCTAATTTTAGATGCTATGAGTGCAACAGGTTTGGTCACATCAAGTCCGAGTGCCCAAAGCTAAAGAATAACGCATCAAAGACCAAGAAAGCGCTAAACGCTACTTGGGAGGAGTTGTCGGAGGAAGAAGACGATATCCAAGCTCTAATGGCCGACCGAGCACGACTCAAACCAAGAAGAGTCCGAGTCCGAATCCGATGATGAGCTTCCATTCAAGACAAGCCACGGATCCGTATCCGGTTCAAAAGAATCATTAAGGGTAAGTCGGTCGTTACTTAATACTTTGTATGGTGCAATTAAATTTTTAAATAAGAAACTAGCTAAGTCCGAGTCCAAGGTCGAGACCCTAATTGAGGAGGTTAACCTTCTCAAACATGAGGTCTCCTAACCTCTTCGACTACTCAGATTCAAGAGGAGGACTCAACCTGCTGAAAAGCTTGAAGTTGAGAACTCGCTTTGAAAACACAAGTCGAAGACCTTAGGAACACGTTGGAAAGGTTCACTTTGGGATCCAAGGGACTTGACCTCTTACTTGGATCACAAAGGGCCGTGTACAACAAGGCCGGACTCGGGTTTAACTCAAATACAACCAATAAGTCATATATGTCTATAGTAAACCAACATAAGAAAAATGTCCAAGCATGGGTCCCTAAGACCACTTTGATTTCAACTTTAGGATCTAACATGTATTGGGTTCCCAAGGACCAAATTCACTATGTGAATAGACCCACTCGATTCAATGGTCCAGGGGGAGCCAATACAAAATGTATTTTTGTTAAGTCTTAGAAATTGCATGCTTAGTTTTTCCTTTATTTTTAGAATGGTTAGATAGGACTCATAACCAACTAAAATCCTGCGAAAAGATTGAACCTCGGGGAGCCTCTTTTCAAAAATAAACCAACTAAAATCCTACGAAAAGATTGAGCCTCGGGGAGCCTCTTTTCAAAAATAACTAGTTAGACCAAGACGTAGTCTCAAGTAAGTCGAGTTATCAATTTCTTGAAATTAGCTTTGTCTAAGGAAGTGGTCGTTGTTCCGATCAAAGAAGGCCTCTGTGCCTCGCCACGACCTGGAAGCTAATCTCTTGAAAAGATTACTTGATGAGCTTAGACTAAATCCGAATCTAACCTAATGTTGGTTAATTTAAATTCATTAAAATTAATCAAGTAAAATTGAAAGTCATCTCACAATAACACATAGGAATAACATGTTTTGATCATGTAGATATTGGTGAGATGATTTAGGTCTAAAAACTTACAAACAACCCTTTAGTAATTCCAATATCCGATCCAACTACCTTATGTGTAGGATCAATGGATGTTGGACAGTGGTTGCTCCCGACACATGACCGGGGATCAACTCAAATTTTCGAAGTTACGATTCAAACGACAAGGATCGGTAGCCTTCGGAAATAACGGCAAGCTCAAAATCATCGGATCAGGTGATATCGAGCTCAACTCTAACTTTACAATTCAAAATGTCTTATTAGTAGAAAACTTTCAATATAATTTACTTAGTGTAAGCCAATTGTGTGATAACAATTATAAGGTCATATTTCTAGAAAATGAATGCGTAATCAAAATAAATGCAACATCTAAAATAATACTTAAAGGAACTAGGAGTAGCAACATCTACACAATAAATTTACCCAACTCCTCAACCAAGTGTCTTATGACACGAAGAGGAATCTTGGTTATGGCAATCAAGACTGGACACTGCACTCCAAGACTCGTCCACAAGATGAGTCGAGTGGCTTGGTTATAGGTTTGCCTAAACTAAACAACTTGGATAATAAAATATGTAATGCTTGTCAACAAGGTAAACAATCTAGGACACAACATCAATTAACTAATCAAGAACGAACCAAAAGTGTTCTTGAGCTCCTACACATGGATCTATTTGATTCACATGGAGCTAAGTCATTCAATGGTAGTCAATTTTGCTTAGTCATAATTGACGACTATTCTAGATTTACTTGGGTTAGGTTTATCAAACATAAAAATGATACCCTAGACCAACTAATCAATCTTTGTAGGTTAATCAAAATCAAAAGAACCTTAAGATTAAAAGACTTAGAAGCGATCATGGTGGTGAATTCAAAACCACAAGTTTGTGATTTCAGAACCTAAACGGATACCACCATGAGTTATCATGTCCTAGAACCCCACAACAAAATGGGTTAGTCGAACGGAAAAATAGAACCCTACAAGAAGCCGCTAGGACAATGTTAAACGAGTATAACCTACCCGATAGATTTTGGGCAGAGGCCGTTAGTACGGCTTGCTATGTCCAAAATAGGATCCTTATGGTAAAGAGGCACCAAAAGACCTCGTACGAGATTTATCACGATAAAATACCGAACATCAAGTACTTTAGGTATTTGGATGCAAGGTACATATCTTAAACACTAAGGATTACCTAGGGAAATTCAAATCCAAAACCTCATCGAACCTTTCTAGGATACTCAACCACCAAGAGAGCTTATAGGGTATACAATCACGACACTCTTAGAGTCAAGAAACCATTAATATAGTTTTCGAGAAGGACACGAACCCGCTCAATCCTTAACAAAACCAACTAGCAAATCAACTTATAGCGAACCCGACTGATCTTGAACTTGAATCTCGCCCTAACCCAAGTCATCCTATCGACCAAGTGATAGATGACTCTAACCCAAGTCAAACTAGAACTCACCCAAGTCATCCTATCGACCAAGTGATAGATGACCCTAACCCGAGTCACACTAAGACTCAAACAAATCATCCTATCAATCAAGTTATAGGTGATCCAAATTTAGGGGTTCGAACTAGAGCTTCATATCGAAACCTTAGTCAAATCTCGTTAATTTCCAAAATCGAACCCAAAACTATTGAACAAGCACTTCTTGATCCCGACTGGATTATTGCTATGCAAGAAGAGCTAGCTCAATTCACTAGAAATGAAGTCTGGGAATTAGTACCACCACCTAAAGAAAAATCAATTATTGGAACAAGGTGGGTATTTCGAAATAAACTTGATGATAAAGGTGAAGTAGTTAGAAATAAAGCTAGGTTAGTCGCAAAAGGGTTTAGTCAAGTCGAAGGTTTAGATTACGATGAGACCTACGCTCAGAGCTACTAGAGTCCATCCGAATGTTGTTAGCATACGCACATCGAGGTTTTAAATTGTTTCAAATGGATGTCAAGTCAGCATTTTTGAATGGATACATTAAGGAAGAAGTTTACGCTACCAACCTCCCGATTCAAAATCTAGATAAACCTAACCATGTCCTTAGACTTAAGAAAGCCCTATATGGACTCAAACAAGCCCCAAGAGCTTGGTACGAAAGGCTTTCGATCTATCTTAAGTCCAAAGGATTCAACCAAGGTTTAGTCGACCCAACCTTATTCGTAAAAACCGTAGGAAAAGAAATCTTTATAGCCCAAATCTATGTAGATGATATAATTTTTGGAACTACCAACTCGATCCTGCTAAACGAATTCATCTCACTTATGGAAAGTGAATTTGAAATGAATTTAGTAGGAGAGTTAAGTTTCTTCTTAGGTTTACAAATTAAACAAACTAAAGATGGAATATATTTACATCAACAAAAATATACTAAGGACTTAATAAATCGATTTGGAATGCAAGATGCTAAAATAATCAATACACCTATGGCAACTAATGTTAATATAAACGAAGATGTAGAAGGAAAACCCGTTGACCTAAAATACTATAGGAGCGCAATAGGAAGTCTCCTATACTTTACCGCGAGCCGACCCGACATTTTATTCGCGGTAAGTATGTGCGCAAGGTTACAAACCTGTGCCAAGGAGTCTCACCTAACCCTAGTCAAGCGTATCCTTAGATATCTAAAGGGCACGCTAAACGTAGGCATTTGGTACCCTAGATCTACCGAGTTTAATCTAATCGGCTACTCGACCGACTATGCCGGTAGTAAACTCGATAGAAAGATCACGAGTGGTTGAGTCTAGTAAGTCAGAGTGTGCAAGAGGAAGCAAGATTGCTGCCTTATCTACCACCGGGCCGAATACGCTGCGATGGGTGAGTGTGTCTCTCACCTCTGTGGATGAAGCACACTCTCCAAGACTTTAGCTTAATCTTTAACAACATTAAAACCTACATAGATAACATTAGTTCAATTAACTTAACTAAAAATCCAATATGTCATTCTAGGACAAAACATATAGAAGTTAAACACCACTTCATTAGGGAACATGTAACTAATGGAACTATACAACTAGAGTATGTTGAGTCCAAATCAAACCTAGCGGACATCTTCACCAAACCACTACCCGCAATTTAGTTTATTAAGACGAAAGTTAGGTATGTGCGTAATAGAGTAGGATTTAAATTTTTCTATATATGTACTCTACTTTTGCTTCTTTTATGAAATTAGCCTAAGTCTTACCTTAGAAATCATATACCTATAGATTTAAGGAGCCAACACATCTCACAACACATAGGACTAATGTGTTTGTGTACTTAGCCACGAGACAGGCGTGAGATGTTAGGACCTTACTCACGGTTCCGGATGTAGATTCAAAGGCATCGACATGAACCATGGAGTATAATTATTTAAATTAATCAACTCCTTCAAGACTTATTGATCATTCTATATCAATCAAGTCCAACCGGAGTTGTACATTTTAGATGAACATATTTTCAAGCTTATTATTATTTAAAAAAAATATATATATATATATATTTATATTGGGAACTTGCTTGGACTTACAAACCCTAAAATATATTTACAAACTTTTTGAGTTAAGGCAAAAGGGGGAGAAAGTCACAAAAGTAAGGAAGAAAGTAAACAAAATTATTACCTTTTATATTAAGTAATTCCGTTTACTTAAGCAACTATTAAGGGGGAGTAAAAATTATTTTTCAAGAACTCACCTTCGGTCAAGGGGGAGGTTACCTCAAAGGGGAGAACTTGAAACAATAATATTTCTCACTCATGCTTAATCTTTATGCTAGCTCATTCATACTTAATCATTATGCTAGCTCATTCATATTTAATCATTATGCTAGCTCATTCATATTTAATCCTTATGCTAGCTCATTCATATTTAATCTTTATGCTAGCTCATTCATGCTTAATCATTATGCTAGCTCATTCATATTTAATCTTTATGCTAGCTCATTCATGCTTAATCATTATGCTAGCTCATTCATATTTAATCTTTATGCTAGCTCATTCATGCTTAATCATTATGCTAGCTTACTGTTATGCTTAATTTTTCCTTAACTTTTGTGTCGGTTTGCCATGAATCAAAAAGGGGGAGATTGTTGGTGCAGTGGGCACCAAAGTCGAACCGGTATTTTGATTATGGCAAAAGGCTCAATAGTTAAGGGTATATTTGTTATCTTACGAGCTCAATTAAGTGTGCAGAAATGCTAAAGTTGAGCGGAAGGTTCATGACACCGGTGGGAACCGAGGTGGTCGCAACGCCAGAGGGACTTCTGGAGGAAGCCGAGGTACTCGGGTGAAGACCGGAAGCGAGGCTACAGGTAAGCTCGTGTGAAAGCGAAGCAAGGTCGTTAGCGAGATCCCAACCCAATACCTCCAATGGAAGGTCTAGGTCGAGATCGATGGTTAGAACCATCGACTTTATATTTTAAGCTAACTTGTATCTGCGGTCCAAAACCCTTTGACTACACCAATCTGCTAGTCAAGTTCCAGCCTCGAGTAGAGATCGAATTTCAAGGGGGTGAATTTGGACTTGACTCGTGTTTTGGTACAAAGGGTGATGTGGCATCAAGGTGGACATAAAAACCATCACCAAGCTACCTTGTGGTGGACGCACAAAATAAGGTGAGTTGGCACAAGATGGTTGGCTCCCAAGATGTGGCAGTTGAATGGCTCCAACAAGTTGGCGCCCAAGGAGGTTGGAGGTGGCACAAGGTGGTTGGATGAAACACCTCATCCTCAAGTTGGCGCCCAAGGAGGTTGGAGGTGGCACAAGGTGGTTGGATGAAACACCTCATCCTTGAGTTGGCGCACAAGAAGGTTGGAGGTGGCACAAGGTGGTTGGATGAAACACCTCATCCTTGAGTTGGGATAAGAACCTCACCTTGGACACTACCTATGTCTAAATTCATAGATCAATATCCATAAATAGACATGTTCAAGCCAAGCAAATAAAAAGAATTCAAGAGCTCTCAACACGCCGTCGTAACGCCGCTACTACTACTCACATTTGCTACGACGAAGTGCCGCCGACAACGAAAGCTACATCTTCTACTTATAAGAGTTGTCGGTATATTTATTTAAGTTCTACTTCTTTAAATTGTCTTTGTGCTTTAATCGTAACAAGGAAAGGGGGAGTGTCCCTTTGCCTTGATTTCTTTTTGTAATCGTTGCTCCTACCTCCAACGAGGAGGAGTGGTTTTAGTGAATTGCCCTCCGTACGTGATCAAGGATCACTAGGGCCGTGGATTAGCAATCGAAAGATTGTGAACCACGTAAAAATATCTTGTCTACTTTATATTTCTGCTGTGCACTCTCTACTTGCTTTTTACTTATTGCAAAAGTTTTTTAACGACATCGTATCGCTATTCACCCCCCCCTCTAGCGACACTTTCGATCCAACACGGTGTATACGACGGAGTCCATTGAGACAATATACCATTGTCCCTTAGATAATCTAGAAACTCTTGACATAAGTATTCACCACCTCGATCCGATCGATGTATTTTAATACTCTTGCCAAGTTGTTTCTCTACTTTATTTCTGAATTCTTTGAACCTTTCAAAGGCTTCAGACTTGTGTTTCATCAACAACACATACCTAAACTTTGAGTCATCATCGGTGAAGGTAATGAAGTAACTATAGCCTCCTAGAGCTTGAGTTGACATAGATATGCATACATTAGTATGTATGAGATCAAGCAACTCACCCATCGGTTCACATTTTTTTTGTAAAAGGTAACTTGGTCATCTTACCCTTTAAGCATGATTCGCATGTATCATATGAATCTAATTCAAATGATTCTAGAATTCCACATCAGTGTAATTCGGATATGCGTTTCTTGCTCACATGGCCAAGACGATAATGCCACATGTAGGAATCTAATTGATTATCTTTTCGAGCACTCTTGTTGCTTGCTTTGATATTGAAAATGTCACTGGATACGTCCAACGTATAAATACCATTGCTTAAAGTTCTAGTCTCATAAAGAACGCCATTCAAAGTTATGTAACAACAATTGTTACTAAAAGTTAAATGGTATCCATTTCTATTTAAACAACAAATAGAAATGATGTTCTTTATCAACGAAGGAACATAAAAGCAATTGTCCAATTCTAAGACAAGTCCTGTAGGGAGTTTCAACAAATACGTTCCAATGGCGAGTGCAGTAAGGTTTTCTCCATTCCCAATACGTAAATTTAACTCTCCCTTGACGAGTCTTCTTCTATTTCTTAGCCCATGTATGTTATTACATATATGTGATCCACACCCGGTATCCAATACCCAAGTGTCTAAAGAAATAGAATGACAATCAATAACGAAGATATCTGAAGAAGATGGTGTTGGATCGAGAAGCGTCGCTAGAGGGGGGGGGGGTGAATAGCGATCGTAAAACTTTTTGGTGTTTCGTTCGAGTAGACAATTAAATGAGTAAACACAGTGGAAAATAAAGTGACACATTTATTTTACTTGGTTCACAACCCAGCGGTTGCTACTCCAAGGCCCTATCGGTCCTAGACCGCGTATGGAGGGCAAATCACTATAACGTCTCCTCCTCGTTGGAGGTAGGAGACAACGATCACAAAACCGAAATTACGAGGATGAGGCAACAAGCCTACCTCACCTCGTTACGAATAAAAATAAAGAATACAATATCAAAATATGTTACTTGCTACTGCTGCCGATGAAGAAGATCGGAACTTGTCGTTGCGTCGGCGTTATGACGGTGTTGGAGCGTTGGCGTTGTAGGAGCACTTGATGAATAAACTTGATGTCCTTTGGAGTTGGAATCCTCCTCCTTTTATAGACTTTGGGCTCTGAATATGTCTCCCTTTTTTTTGGAACGGATCACGAAGTTTTCCAAATTTTATCGCGAAGTGGCCGCGTCAAACGTTATCCATTTTGACCTAGCGCAAAGGCTGAGTCATCGCCATCAGTCGACTGATGCCTCCCATCACCGATCGGATGGGCATCACGATCGGCTCCATGTCCGAATGATCACACCGCCACTACCCTGCAGTGAGAGGTTAGCTCGGAAAATGATAAATACGACGGTTTCTAACCGTCTGATCTCGACCTAGACCTTCCACAAGAAGTTTTAGTCGGATCATCGCCTATGGTCGTCCCCGTATAGAGGACACGACCTTACCATCTCTCACTCACACGAGCTTACCTCGATTCTTACTGTGACGCTTTCGCTTCCGGCCTTCCACTCGATTCCTTCGGCTCCCTCCGAAGTCACTCGAGTGTCGCCCGACCACCGCAGCTTCCTCCGGGTGTCGCTAGCCTTCAGCTCTAGCTTTAGTACTTTTCTGCACACTCGATTTAGCTCGTGAGATAACGATGTAAACTTAACTTTGTGTCTTTGCCATAATCAAAACACAGGTTCGATTATCTAGTGCCCCTGCACCAACAATCTCCCCCTTTTTGATCTATGGCAAACCAACACAAAGTTAAGGGAAATTAAAGCATAAAACAAGTATAGTAAATGATGAATGTCATTTTCAAAAACTCCCCCTTAACCAAAACTCCCCCTTAACCCTATGTGAGTTTTGAAAGAGATACTTTAGCTCAAAATCGAATAAATTTTGTTACTCCCCCTTAACTTTCGCTCTTCTCCCCCTTTTGCCATAAATCAAAACAAACGTTGGGGTTTGTTATGTAAAAATGAAGTTTGTTATATAAAATAGGGGTTTAAAGACAATATGGTATATGCATGCATCAGATAAATCAGCTATGAGTCCAAGCATGCATCTAGCAGTAATTAGATAGATTGGTTCGAGGTGTATCCCTCTGCACCAATAATCTAAAGGTTTGTAATATAACCCTTTAGGGTTAGTTTGCTCTCCCCCTTAGTCAAATATATGAAGTATAAGAGATGTAGGGGGCGCTAAACTTTGGCCTAAGAGTTGTTAAGTACAATAGTTGAGAAAATAAGTAGTATTTTGAAGAGGTTGTTTTAACTATATTTCAATTATTCTTAACATCTCACCTGTGTCTATATGATCAAGCATGTTATACTTATGTTTTTTTTTTGTGAGATGACTTCCAATTAAGTTGATTAAGTGCATTTAGGTTCAAGTAATTTTATGTTAGATTTGGATTTGACCCTAGGCTTGTCAAGTTTACCTTTTCAAGATCATGGCTTCCAGGTCGTGGCGAGGCACAGGGGCCTTCTTTTATCGGATCATCGACCACTTCCTTAGACAAAGCCATTTTAAAGAAAATGATGACTTGACTCACCTAAGATTATTTCCTAGTCTAACTGGTTATTTTTGAAAAGAGGCTCCCCGAGGCTCAATCTTTTCGAAGAATTTTAATTGGTTATGTTCATGTTCTAAGTGAGTTCACAAGTTTTAAAGCACAAACTTTCTAAGTTAAAGCATGCAATTTCTAAGTTAAAGCACAAACTTTCTAAGTTAAAACATGCAATTTCTAAGTTAAAGCACAAACTTTCTAAGTTAAAACATGCAATTTCTAAGTTAAAGCACAAACATGTTTTGTACTGGCTCCCCCTAGACCGTTGAATCGGTTCGGTCTATCCACATAGTGGATTTGGTCCTTGGGAACCCAGTACGGGTTGGATCCTAGAGTTGAAATCAAAAAGTTCTCAGGGACCAATGCTTGGACTCTTTGATGACTACGATTTACGATAGACATATAAGACCTATTCGTAGTCTTTGACTTAAATCCGAGTCCGACTTTATTGTACACGGCTCTTTGGGTTCCAAGTAGTCGATTAAGGTTCTTAGATCCCAACGTGAACCTTTCCAACCTAGCCTCAACCTCTTGAACTTGGTCTTTCAAGAGAGAATTCTCCTCCTCAAGTTTTTCAATTTGAGTTGAGTTTCCCTCTTGAACTTGACTAGTTGAAGGGGTTAGAGTAGCCTCTTGCTTGAGGGTTTCAACCTCCTCAAGTAACGACTCAACCCTAGACTCGGACTTAGTTAATTTCCTATTAAGCATTTTAATTGTATTGTAAAGCGTACTAATTAAAGAGCGATTAACCTTGACTTTCCCTTTTGGTCCGGCTTTGAGTTTTCTCTCGATTCTCTCGAAATAATCTTCGGGGTCGGAGTCGGAGTTGTAGTTGGACTCGGCTTCGGATTCTGACTCGGATTCCTCCGTTCTTGCCATGCAAGCTATGTCTTCTCTGTTGTCCCAAGTTGCATGGAAGGCTTTCCTTGCTCCCTTTTTCTTTTGGTTCTCATTCTTCAATTTCCTTTTTTCTTGTCGAACTATTCTCCGCACAATGTTGACTATTATGGCCTCCTCTTCGGATTCGGATTCGTCTTTGGGTTCGAGTTCATCTACTTGCTTAGTAGGTGGCTTCCTTCTTTGTCCTGCAAGTAGAGCAATACCTCTCTCGGCCCGGACCATGTTAGTTTGCTCATGAAGTTCAAACTCGGAAAATAATTCATCTAACCTAAGCTTCGAAAGGTCCTTAGAGACCTTGTAGACATCGACCATGGATGCCCATAAGGTAGTCCTAGGGAAAGCATTTAAAGTGTACCTTATAAGGTCCCGGTTCTCTATGGCTTGCCCGATCGAATGAAGACCGTTGACGATATCTTGGATCCGCGCATGTAGTTGGGTGGCGGTCTCATGATCCTGCATCTTTAGATTGTACAATTTATTTAAAAGTAAATCTCTTTTACATACCTTAGCATCAGCCGTCCCTTCGTGTAAATCAATCAATTTGTTCCAGAGGTCTTTGGCGCTAATGAATGGTCCGATGCGGTTGAGTTCCTCCTTGGACAAGCCGCATTGCAATATTTGGGTTGCTCTTGCATCGGCTTCGATTTGCCTCTTGGTTGCATTTGTCCATTTGTTGAAATCCAACGCCTCTCCTTGATCATTGGTGGGTAGAGCAAAGCCGGTTTGGATTATTATCCAAGTCTCAACTTGTGTTTTTAGAAAACACTCCATCCGACCTTTCCAATAACGGAAATCATTTCCGTTAAAGAACGGAGGTCGGGTGGTGCTATACCCCTCAATGTGAGCCATTAAATATCTTGCAAAATACGAATAAAAACCAAAGAGAATTCCAAGACTTGGTCTTGGATTAGTAGTGCGGGAAATAATAGGAAATAAACAGAAATAAATAAGGAGAATAAGAAACTAACAAAAAACTCGAAACTTACAACCTTTGATGTCCCCGAAAGGGTACTAAACGTTGGATTTTGGGGCTGGAAACAGTTTGTTACGAGGGTAAACCCTCATAAGAAATGTAGATTTTTCTGAGAGCTTCGATTTGGTATGTAGATCGTTATGTGAGTCCACTTGTGCGAAAAGTTATGGCCGTTTTACCGTCGGCTACTCCAAGAGAGAAAACTTGCAAGCACACAACCAAAAGAAACGTACCAAGACTTCGTCTTGGATTAGTAGTGTGGGAGGAAAAAGATCAAAAAAAAATACGAATTGAAAAATACGAACAGAAAACCAAAACGTGCTAGATTGGTGGTTTCACCAAATCTTAGCGCCCCCGCTCTGATACCAATTGTTGGATCGAGAAGCGTCGCTAGAGGGGGGGTGAATAGCGATCGTAAAACTTTTCGGCGTTTCGTTCGAGTAGACAATTAAATGAGTAAACACAGAGGAAAATAAAGCGACACATTTATTTTATTTGGTTCACAACCCAGCGGTTGCTACTCCAAGGCCCTATCGGTCCTAGACCGCGTACGGAGGGCAAATCACTATAACGTCTCCTCCTCGTTGAAGGTAGGAGACAACGATCACAAAACCGAAATTACGAGGATGAGGCAACAAGCCTACCTCACCTTGTTACGAATAAAAATAAAGAATACAATATCAAAATATGTTACTTGCCATCTGCTGAATGAAGAAGATCGGAACTTGTCAGCGTCGGCGTTATGCATGATGTTGGAGCGTTGGCGTTGTAGGAGCACTTGATGAATAAACTTGATGTCCTTTGGAGTTGGAATCCTCCTCCTTTTATAGACTTTGGGCTCTGAATATGTCTCCCTTTTTTTTGGAACGGATCACGAAGTTTTCCAAATTTTATCACGAAGTGGCCGCGTCAAATGTTATCCGTTTTGACCTAGCGCAAAGGTTGAGTCGTCGCCATCAGTCGACTGATGCCTCCCATCGATCCGATGGGCATCGATCGGCGCTCCATGTCCATGATCATTTGCCGGCTGACCACCACTACCCTGCAGTGAGAGGTTAGCTCGGAAAATGATAAATACGACGGTTTCTAACCGTCCGATCTCGACCTAGACCTTCCACAAGAAGTTTTAGTCGGATCGCCGCCTACGGTCATCCCTGTATAGAGGACACGACCTTACCATCTCTCACTCACACGAGCTTACCTTGATTCTTACTGTGACGCTTTCGCTTCCGGCCTTCCACTCGATTCCTTCGGCTCCCTCCAAAGTCACTCGAGTGTCGCCCGACCACCGCAGCTTCCTCCGGGTGTCGCTAGCCTTCAGCTCTAGCTTTAGTACTTTTCTGCACACTCGATTTAGCTCGTGAGATAACGATGTAAACTTAACTTTATGTCTTTGCCATAATCAAAACACAGGTTCGATTATCTAGTGCCCCTACACCAACAGATGGGGCATCAGATGTCTTATTCTTCTTCATGGACTCAAGATAAATCTTGCAGTTTCTTCACCAATGACCCTCCTTGCCGCAATGATGACAAGTGCCCTTTTGAGATGGTTCTGCCTTCCTTGCCTTCTTCTTCCCCTTGTGCTTTTCATTTGATTTCCTCTTAGAACCTTTCTTTGAGGAATCAACTAACAACACCATCCCCTGCTCATGCTTCACAGAAGGCCCCACAGTCTTCAACATATTGAGCAGTACCACAGATGAACTTTCTTGCATCTCAGAGGTGAAGAGGAGCTTGGAGACTTCGAACCTTTCAGATCTCACTTGCTCATCAAACAACTCATAAAAATGAAAGACTATGGTATGAGCATCCATATGCTCATGCTGCTTCCACAGCTCCGGTACCATCACGACTAGCATGATGCAACTCACTAGTTCAGAATCACTCACATGTTTCTGATGGGTCAACAAATGGTCCGGAGTTGCGTCATCACTAGGACGAGCGGGAAGAGACGCTTTGAGGACATACACAAGCTTTTCAGCCTTGAGAACAATTCTCAAGTTTCTAAGGCAGTTCAAGATATTCGACCCAGTTAATTTATTCGAATCCAAAATAGAGTGTAAATTCAAAGACATCATGATCAAGCGATTAACCTAGAAATACAAATCGAGCATATATAAGAAAATGATTGTAAAATGCATCAACATACATTTACAAAACCCATTCATTTTTCGAAATCAAAACCCTCAAAATCAATTCGGGAGATCGCAGGTCTATATCCGAATGGGTTGATATCCAACATAGATAAGAACAACCTTGGAGAGAGTCCAACAAGCCATTCTTAGCTACGATGGTAGGTATCAAGTATACCAATTGCATATCACATATATGCAACTATCACAATGTGCTATCAACTAATTGAATGTTCACACATACATCGGGTTGTTAACTCATTAACAAGTATGCATCATATGCATAGCACCCAACTTCACCTCTCTTCACATCGACCTTGGAGAGAGTCCAACAAACCGATGCTCCAAGTTAAAGCCGACCCATTAATTGCGAAATAGTTTTAATATGGTTAGAGCGCATTCAACCAATTAGCCAGGCTTGGAGAGAGTCTAACAACCCAAACTAACGATTGACTTCTGACTCTTACCATATTAGTAATAAACTATTCCAATGGTTTGGACATGTTCAGGTTCGAGCCGGGTTTGGAGAGAGTCCAACAACCCAAACAAGAAACGAAACTTTGGTTCTAACCATATTAATGGAGATGTAGGCTTTAATATTATGTAAGGGCTTTAAAGTCTCATTCTCTTTTCATGTAAATAACTATTATCTACATGGCATGACATGCATGACATACATATGTGCATTTAATGCATCTATATGTCACAACACGCTTGGGATAATGATATGCATCTAATGCAATTACATGACATACAATTATGACATGTACAAGTAATTTCCATATTGTCCTAATTAATTTTGAAAATAAAATATGTTTGCAATTTGTTTTCCTAAATCAAATCCCGATTAAATTAGGAAACAAATTTCCAAATTTAATCACATATTTTATTTATGGAAAATATTAATTAAGGAAATAAATTTCCTAAATTGTAATTTCCTAATCACATTAGAAAATTTCCAATTTGAATTTCTTTACTAATTAAAAATTCCATAATTATTTCTAAACTTTCCAAAAGTAGAAAAATTTTACAAGTATAATTATGACTATCGCAAAACAATTTTACGATTAAGTCGGAACATAGTCGGGCTCTGATACCACTATTGGGTTTCCCTGGCACTGACATGAATGTGTGTTCGAGCATGTTTCGTAAACATGCACACAGCGGAAGAAAAAATAAGTAATAACTAACTTATTACAACACACACATCACACACATGCAAAGGATACAACATGTGTAGACATAATCGCCATTTCAAATTTTGCAATAAAGGAAACTTTACATCTAGGTATACCTGACGAATTACATGAAGCAGGAATTACATCAACCAAGCGACCCTCGTGAGTTTCGCCTCTATTCATATCCACGCTGAGTATCGTCGGGATAGCTTCACTAAGCCACAAGCCCCAACTTCACGAGAGGTACTAGCTTCGCGTTAAAGTCATTGTGATCTGAGAGACTATCACAATCCGAATCAAATTTGGATCCAAAAATTGTTGGACTTTCCGAGCCACAAAAACCGCTTTTTGCATTGCGGAAACCTCGGAAGCCCGGCCACGGATCCGTGCAAAGATAAAAATAAAAAATAAAAACTACATGTATGTGTTATGGATACCTAGATCTACCTTAGATCTACATGATGAGAGCGTTACCCTTGTAGCGACGCCCTTCACTTATCCCGCTCGTCCAAACGCTTTGTCGGAACTCAAGAGTGTCAAGTGTACACTCCTCTATTGGTATCCACATAGACAAATGGTGGAGAAAATCAACCTAGAGTGTGCTAGCACTCATGGAAGTTTCGGCCAAGGAGGATTGGGAGAGCTTAAGAGGAAGTACCAAGGAAGAAGATGAAGTTAATCACCAAATCAATTCACACCATGAATAATAGTGGCCGACCACTTCAAGTTGGGGGGTTACATGCATGCATGTAACTCCAAGAGCCAATGGCTCTTGGTCTCCCTCATGAGGTGGCACCACATGATAAGTCCATGATGATGTGGAGCATCATCATTGGCCGGCCCCCATGCCAAGTCACCATGACATGGAAATTGGTCAAGTCAAAATTGACCATTCATCTTCCCTCTCAAGTCAAGTCAAACTTGACCTATTATCTCCCATGGTTGATCAAATCTAACCACTTGATTCAAGTCAATTTGATTTAATGAATCTCTATTCATTAATTTAAATTGACTCAATGAATCAAATCTAAATTAGACTCATTCAACACTTGAATCAAATTGAGTCTAACTCAATTAGTCTAATTTGGATTACTCTATCCAATTTGGTTCATCCCATGAACCTAATCCTCATGGTTCATTATATGAACCTAATCTCCATCTAATTGCCCTTTGTGTGTGACCCTATAGCTTCTTGTAACGTTGGCAATGCTCCTAAACCGATTTAGGAACATAAGCAATGAGCGGTATCTAGAAACACATCATAGCTATCCAAGTTACAATGATGTTGAGCTCCAACATCACCTTTGTGACTACTAATTGTGACTCTCACAATATGTGACAATGTCCCTCTATCCTTGACATCTAGATTGACCAATTGAGGCATATACCGTGTCATCCTCGGTACAATCTATATCTTGAACTCCAAGTAGACTCACTCTAATCAAATGAGCTCAATATCTCATATTGACTCATCTGGGCATGGCCATGCACTTCGTGGTCTCACTCTATCAAGAATAACGATGTCACTCCTGTCATATAGGAGGGATAGATCCCATCTACATCACTCACATCCCTCCGTATAATTTGTTACATACCCAGTAATCGCCTTTATAGTCCACCCATTTACGGGTGACGTTTGACGAAGCCAAAGTATGCAACTCCTTATATAGGGAACCATGGTGACTTCAGGTCCAAGGACTAATAGTCATACTAATAGTCACATGAGAAAGTATATTACACTCATATAATGATCCATGATACTTTCTCATGGCGGGTCATTTAGTATACATTCTCTAATGCATACCCATGTGTCAACTTGATATCTCATATCCATGACTTGTGAGATCAAGTCATCGAGTTGACCTACATGCTAGTCTCTACGCATTAACATTGTCCCTGAATGTCAATACTTGACTAGGAATGATTAAGAGTAGTGTTCTCTATATCATCTCATTATCGATTCAACCAATCGATTGATATAGATAAGAACTTTCTACTCAAGGACATTATTATACTTAGTTTATTTGGCACCAATACAAGTAAATAAAATAACCATGCCTTTATAAATAGGAATATGATACAATAAAGTCCATACAACAATCATCACATGATTGGTTCTAGGGCTTTCACTAACAATAATAAGTTCCATAAACTTGCTTCTTGAAAGCAATTTTTGTTAACCAATTTATGAAACCTTGGTCCTCCACAAAAGGGGATTGTCGGAGATCCAATCCCCGATAAGTAGGTCACTTTCGGAGCGCAAAATGTTGACCAAACGACCTCTCCATGAAGAGGACAACAAGTGATACAAAACTGGACAGCTTGTTTTGGTGGAGGAGATGGCCGACCAAAGACTTGGTCGGCTACCCTTGATGGGCGGCCAACCAAGGGAGGATGGCTAGAGGAGTTGCCGGTGGATGGTGGATGGCCGGTGGCACAAGGAGCTTGGGCGGCAACAATAAGGGAGAAGAAGAGAAAAAGTGCTAGGGTTTCCAAAACCTAAGTCGTTCGTTATTCACAAAACCTTTAAGCCGTGTTTTTATAGAGAACACATTCTCCTAATGGTTATTGGTTCATAACCAAAATCCGTTAACTCGCTCCATTAACTTAAGTTAAAATAAACCAAACCGGTTTGGTTTATTTTAAGTTAAAACGAACTGAACTAATTTCGGTTCATTCGTTTAAAACAAACCAAACCCATTCGGTTTATTTTCCATCATTGGATTAGAACCAAACCAATTTGGTTCATCCATCAAGTCTTCATAAGACTAGGCCCATTCATGCTTTCGATGCGACTGAAACAATTTCAACCTCTCTCTTCGTTTGGTCCACTCAAACCATGTATCTCTCGATCTGAGAATCCTATCCTCAAGCTCATTTTAAATCCTTCAGATAACACTCGTAGTGTGTGTGATGAAATAAGTTCCCGATTTATGTTGGACGTCTATAATTAACCATTAATTATAGAACGATCATGAGTAGTACCTAGTAGTACATCATAATCCCCAATTAATTGAAAAATCAACGGTTGATTCTAGAACACTTCTGAAGCCCTTCAGTAGCTACAGTAAATCGTGCCCTATTCTTTTCACTCATCTTATACCCACTTGGTTCAGGACATGGTCTATGTGTCAGTAGTCCCCACTAGGCTGACCACGTCACACCTAGCCCAAGTATTACTCTAAACATACTCTAAACATGTAAGTCATAAGGGGTCTTACTCATGTAAATCTTCTCGTCTTCCATGTATGGACACATAAACTTTGAAAGGTGTATCCCATGCCTGATGGGAAGGAAACATTTCTTGGATTCTGACATGCTAAACCTCTTTAGCACTCGGTCTATATATGTAGACTGTGAAAGACCAATCAATCGTTTCGATCTATCTCTATAGATCTTAATCCCAAGGATGTAGGTCGCTTCTCAAGGTCTTTCATGGAGAATATTTTGGATAACCAAATTTTAACTGACTGTAAGACATATATATCATTTCCTATAATTAATATGTCATCGACATACAACACTAGGAACACGACTGCACTCCCACTAATCTTCTTGTACACACAGGGTTCATCTGGATTTTGTGAGAAATCAAACCTTTTGATTGTCTCATCAAAATAGATATTCCAGCTCCTGGATGCTTGCTTCAGTCAATAAATGGACCATCTAAGTTTGCATACATTGGTTTATCAACCGATGTGAAACCCTCAGGTTGTATCATATACACATCCTCGAGGAGGTTTCCATTAAGGAAAGTCATTTTCACATCCATTTTTCATATCTCATAATCATAATGAGCTGCTATGGCCAGGAGCATCCGAATGGATTTAAGCATAGCTACTGGCGAATAGGTCTCATTATAATCAACACCTTGCTTTTGATGAGAGCCTTTCGCCACTAATCTAGCCTTAAAGGTAATCACATTACCATCCATGTCAGTCTTCTTCTTGAAAAGCCACTTTCACCCTATAGGCTTAATGCCTTCAGGAGGGTCCACCAAGTTCCAAACTTGATTTTGATACATGGAATCCATTTCCGACTTCATGGCTTCAAGCCATTTGTCACTTTCTGAACTTTTTCATAACTGGTAGTCTCCTCATCGTCAATGAGTAACACATCGTTCGATTCACTTAGAGAAATCCAAATCTCTCAGGAATGTTGTGTGTCCTACCAGATCTACGAAGATTTGGTGTCACAATAGGTTCAATCGATGTCTCATCACTATGAGTTATCGGTTGAGGTGCTTGACTAGGTATCTCCTCAATGTCTAATGGAGTCTCTTGAACCTCCTCAAGTTCAACGACACTCGCACTATTTTCTTGCAAGAGAAACTCTTTCTCTAGAAACACAACATGCCTTGAAACAAACACTTTTGTTCCATAGGATGATAGAATTGGTAACCCCTCGTTTCCTTAGGGTATCCAATAAATAGACATTTATCAGATATAGTATCCAGTTTGTCTGATACAGTTTGCTTCACATAAGTAGGACAACCCCATATCTTCAAGTAAGATAAATGAGGTTTCTCACTATTCCATATTTCATATGGAGTAGTAGAGACTATCTTGTTCGGAACTCTGTTTACCAAGTAAACAATAGTCTGAAGTGCATAGCCCGAAAAGGACTTGGGAAGATTCACATGATTCATCATCAACCTAACCATGTCCAACAAAGTTTGGTTTCGCCTCTCAGATACACCATTCAGTTGCAGTGTATACGATGCAGTCCATTGAGACAATATACCATTGTCCATTAGATAATCTAGAAACTCTTGACTTAAGCATTCACCACCTCGATCCGATCGAAGTATTTTAATACTCTTGCCAAGTTGTTTCTCTACTTCATTTCTGAATTCTTTAAACCTTTTAAAGGCTTTAGACTTGTGTTTCATCAAGAACACATACCCAAACTGTGAGTCATCATCGGTGAAGGTAATGAAGTAGCTATAGCCTCCTAGAGCTTGAGTTGACATAGGTTCGCATACATCAATATGTGTCAGACCATGCAACTCTCCCACTGGTTCACCTTTTCTAGTAAAAGGTAACTTAGTCATCTTGCCCTTTAAGCATGATTTGCATGTATCGTATGAATCTAATTCAAACGATTTTAGAATTCCACATCAGTGTAATTCGGACATGCATTTTTTGCTCATATGGCCAAGACGACAATGCCACATGTAGGAGTCTAATTGATTATCTTTTCGATAACTCTTGTTGCTCGCTTTGATATTGAAAATGTTACTGGATACGTTCAACGTATAAATACCATTTCTTAAAGTTTTAGTCCCATAAAGAATTCCATTTAAAGTTATGTAACAATAATTGTTACTAAAAGTTAAATGGTACCTATTTCTATTTAAACAAGAAATAGAAATGATGTTCTTTATCAACGAAGGAACATAAAAGCAATTGTCCAGTTCTAAGACAAGTCATGTAGGGAGTTTCAACAAATACGTTCTGATGGCAAGTGCAACAAGATTTTCTCCATTCCTAACACGTAAATTTGACTCTCCCTAGATGAGTCTTCTTCTATTCCTTAGCCCATGTATGTTATTACATATATGTGAACCACACCCGGTATCCAATACCCAAGTGTCTAAGGAAATAGAATGATAATCAATAACGAAGATATCTGAAGAAGATGGGGAATCAGATGCCTTATTCTTTTTCACGGACTCAAGATAAATCTTACAGTTTCTTCGCCAATGACCCTCCTTGCTGGAATGATGGCAAGTGCTCTTTTGAGCTGGTTTTGCCTTCCTTGCCTTCTTCTTCCCCTTGTGTTGTTCCTTTGATTTCCTTTTAGAACCTTTCTTTGAGGAATCAACTAATAGCACCGTCCCCTGCTCATGCTTCACAGAAGGCTCCACAGTCTTCATCATATTGAGTAGTACCACAGAAGAACCTTCTTGTATCTCACAGGTGAAGAGAAGCTTAGAGACTTCGAACCTTTTGGATCTCACTTGCTCATCAAACAACTCATAAGATGAAAGACTATGATATGAGCATCCATATGCTCATGCTGCTTCCGCAGCTCGGGTACCATCACGGCTAACATGATGCAACTCACTAGTTAAGAATCACTCACATGTTTCTGATGGGCCAATAATTGGTTCGGAGTTGCATCATCACTAGGACGGGCGGGAAGAAGTGCTTCGAGGACATACGCAAGCTTTTCAGCCTTGAGATCAATTCTCATGTTTCTAAGCCATCCAAGATATTCGATCTAGTCAATTTATTCGAATCTAAAATAGAGCGCAAATTCAAAGACATCATGATCAAACGATTAACCTAGAAATACAAATCGAGCTTATATGAGAAAATTATTTTAAAATGCATTAACATACATTTACAAATCCCATTTATTTTTCGAAATCAAAACCCTCAAAATCAAATCGGGAGATCGTAGATCCATCTCTGAATGGGTTGATATCCAACATGGATAAGAACAACCTTGGAGAGAGTCCAACAAACCATTCTTAGCTACGATGGTAGGTACCAAGTATACCAATTGCATATCACATATATGTAACTATCACAATGTGCTATCAACTAATTGAATGTTCACACATACATCGGGTTGTTAACTCATTAACAAGTATGCATCATATGCATAACACCCATCTCCTCCCTTCACATCGACCTTGGAGGGAGTCCAACAAACCGATGCTCCAAGTTAAAGATGCCCCATTAATCATGAAATAATTCTAATATGGTTAGAGCGCATTCAACCAATTAGCCAGGCTTGGAGAGAGTCCAACAACCTAAACTAACGATTGACCTCTGACTCTTACCATATTAGTAATAAACTATTCCAATGGTTTGAACATGTTCAGGTTCGAGCTGGGCTTGGAGAGAGTCCAACAACCCAAACAAGAAACGAAACTCCGGTTCTAACCATATTAATGGAAGGTGTAGGCTTTAACATTATGTAAGGGCTTTAAAGTCTCATCCTCTTTTTATGCAAATAACTATTATCTACATGACATGGCACATATGACATACATATGTGCATCTAATGCATCTACATATCACAACACGCATGGCATAATAATATGCATCTAATGCAATTATATGACATATACAAGTAGTTTCCATATTGTCATAATTAATTTTGAAAATAAAATATGTTTGTGATTTGATTTCCCAAATAAAATCCCGAATAAATTAGGAAACAAATTTCCAAATTTAATCACATATTTAATTTATGGAAATTATTAATTAAGTAAATTCAAATTTAATTTAGGATACGAATTTCCTAAATTGTAATTTCATAATCACATTAAAAAAATTTCAATTTGAATTTCTTTACTAATTAAAAATTCCATAATTATTTCTAAACTTTCCAAAAGTAGAAAAATTCCAAAAATACAATTATGACTATCATAAAATAATTTTATGATTATGTCAAAACATAGTCGAGCTTTGATACCACTTTTGGGTTTCCCCGGCACCGACCTGGGTGTGTGTTCGAGCATGTTTCATAAACATGTACACAGCGGAAGCAAAAATAAGTAATAACTAACTTATTATAACACACACACCACACACATGCAAAGGATACAACATTTGTAGACATAATCGCCTTTTCAAATTTTTCAATAAAGGAAACTTTACATCTAGGTATACCTGACGAATTACGTGAAGCGAGAATGACATCAACCAAGCGACCCTCACGAGTGCCTCTATCCGTATCCACACCGAGTATCGTCGGGATAGCTTCACTAAGCCATGAGCCCCGACTTCATGAGAGGTACTAGCTTCACGTTGAAGTCATTGTGATCCGAGAGACGATCACAATTCGAATCAAATTCGGATCCAAAAATGAGTTCCACGAACTCTCTTCTTGGAAGCGGTTTTCGTCAACCAATTGACAAAACCTTGGTCATCCACTAAAGGGGATTGCCAGAGATCCAATCCTTGACAAGTAGGTCACTATCGGAGCGCAAAATTTCCACCAAATGACCTCTCCACGAAGAGGACAGCAAGCTGTCCAAAACTGGACAACTTGTTTTGGTGGAGAAGATGGTCGATCAAAGACTTGGCTGGCTGCTGTTGATGGCTGGCCAACCATGGGAGGATGGCCGGAGGAGTTGCTGGTGGCTGGTGGATGGCTAGTGGCACAAGGATCTTGGGCTGCAATAGGCTTGGGCGGCCAATGAAGTGGGCGGCAACCATAACTCTCCTAGGGTTGGGCAGCAACAATAAGGGGGAAGAAGAGAAAAACGGCTAGGGTTTCCAAAACCTAAGTCGTTCATTATTCACAAAACCCTAAAGCAGTATTTTTATAGAGAACACATTCTCCTAATGGTTATTGGTTCATAACCAAAATCTGTTAACCTGCTCTATTAACTTAAGTTAAAATAAACCAAACCGCATTGGTCTATTTTAAGTTAAAACGAATCGAACCAATTTCAGTTCATTCGTTTAAAACAAACCAAAGCCCTGCGGTTTATTTTCCACCATTGGATTATAACCAAACCAATTTGGTTCATCCATCAAGTCTTCATAAGACTTGTCCCATTCATGCTTCCGATTTACGTATTGCTGTTGCGAGTATGCTCCTTAGTGGAGCAAAAACCCATGTATCTCTCGATCTGAGAATCCTATTCTCAAGCTCATTTTAAATCCTTCGGATAACACTCGTAGTGCGTGTGACCAAATAGGTTCTCGATTTATGTTGGCCATCTATAATTAACCATTAATTATAGAACGATCATGAGTGACACCTAATAGTACATCATGATCCCCAATTGATCGAAAAATCAACGGTTGATCCTAGAACACTTCTGAAACCCTTCAACAGCTATAGTAAATCGTGCCCCATTTATTTCACTCATCTTATTCCCACTTGGTTCAGGACATGGTCTATGTGTCAGTCCCCACTAGGCTAACCACGTCACACCTAGCCCAAGTATTACTTCCTCGTCCTACGGATTCTAGTTACTGCACATGTTTCCAAGAGTACCATACTCTAAACATGTAATGCTTTGGCCAAAGACTTTAGTAACTATCCGACGAGAGGTCATAGGGTATACATCTCCTTGCAAGGAGTGGTAAATCCACTATAGTCTATTCAAACACCTTCGAGCATTTCAACTTATACCCAATCATCCCGGGTCCACATCTCCTCAGAGATGCTTGCTTAAGATGTCAAAGAATAACTCTCCATGACTAAGATGACTTGAATACCGCAAGTCGAAGGAACATCGCACTTAAGCTGCAGTAAGAACTTCATTGACATATCCATATATGTAGAGAACCATATGAAGTCTTACAGCTAGTCACTCCAATGAACTAGTTACCATAACTAGCATCCACGATTAACTCTGGACATCCCAATGTCTCTAGCCAGTGAGGAATAGCTGCTTGGATAAACCAAAGAGTATAACTCGTGCTAGTCTCAACAAAATTGATGGTGTCCGAATACATCAATTCATTGACTAGGGATAATTCCAATACATCACAATTACACATATAGAGATACTCACTAGTTGTGATCCAATCACAAATTCTCTCATGCTGTGAATCGTATTGCGGACATTCAACAAATGAGTTTAAGATCCAATCAAATACATGAAAATATTGTTGGGTTTCCGGCACCGCGACGTGTGTGTGTTCGATCATGTTTCGTAAACATGAGCACAGCGGAAGCAATTAAAATTAATAAATCTATATTTATTACAACACACACAACACACGCATGCTATTACAACAAGTGTAGACATAACTGTAAATTAAAATTTGCAATAAAAGGAAATTAAACTACGTTATACCTTCCGTATGACGTGTAGCGGGAACGGCATCAACCGGAACGATCCTCGTAAGAATCGTCTCTATCCGTATCCACGCCGAGCTCCTCGGGATGACTTCGCTAAGTCACGAGCTTCGTCTTCGTACGGGTTACTAGCCTCGTGTTGAAGACGACGTGATCGAGAGATGATCACGATCCGAATCCAAATTCGGATCCAAAACGAGTTCTCAAAACTCGCTTCTCCGGAGAGGTATTCGTCAACCGTTTGACGAATCCTTCGTCCTCCACCTTAGAGGATTACCGGAGATCAAATCCCCGGTAAGTTAGCCGCTGTCGGAGCACTAACCGTCGTCCAAACGACGCTCCGACGAGAGGAGAACAAGCTGTCCAGAAAACTGGACAGCTTTGGTGGAGACCTTGCGCCGGCCAAATAAGGAAAGTGACTTGCTCACCTTGTCGCCGGAGCCAAGGAAGATCACCGGAGCTCCTCCGGCAGCAGCTCGTCGCCGGCAAGAGGAGGAAACGGCAGCAGCTGGTCGCCGGTTGGAAGAGATGGTTGGCGGCAATAGAGTTGGCGCCAACAAGAGGAGGAGGGTGGGCGGCCAAATTAGGTTTGCCTCTTCATTAGGGCTTAACAAACCCTAATGCCCTCTTTTATAGAGAACTAATTCTCTTAATGGTTAATGGATCATATCCATAAAGCCCGTTAACCCGCTCCATTAAGATAAGTTAAAATAAACCAAACCATGATGGTTTATTTTAAGTTAAAACGAACCGAACCAACCTTTGGTTCATTCGTTTAATATAAACCAAACCCTTTGGTTTATTCTCATCCATTGGATTAGAACCAAACCATTTTGGTCCATCCATTATGTCTTCATAAGACACGGCCATCCACGCTTCCATTGCGACTGAAACAATTTCATGCTCGCTTTATGTTTGGTCCAACCAAACATAGTTTCTCTCGGTCTGAGAATCCCATTCTCAAGCTCGTTTTAAATCCTTTGGATTACACTCGTTGTGCGTGTGACCAAATAGGTTCTCGGTTTATGTTGGCCGCCTATAATTAACCATTAATTATAGAACGATCATGAGTGGCACCTAGTAGTACATCATGATCCCCAATTAACCAAAAGATCAACGGTTGATCGAACTATTTCGAAACCCTTCACAGCCGAATGAATCGTGCCCCATTCCTTCACTCATCTTATACCCACTTGGTTCAGGACATGGTCTATTGTGTCAGTCCCCACTAGGCTGACTACGTCACACCTAGCCCAAGTATCATTTCCTCGTCCTACGGATTCTAGTTACTCCACATGTATCGAAGAGTACTTTACTCTAAACATGTAATGCTTTGGCCAAAGACTTTAGTAACAATCCAACGAGAGGCCATGGGTATACATCTCCTCGCAAGGAGTGGTGAATCCTTTATAGGCTATTCAAACACCTTCGATCACTTCGACTTATACCCAATCATCCCGGGTCCACATCTCCTCGGAGATGTTTGCTTAAGATGTCAAAGCATAAGTCTCCATGATCAAGATGACTTGAATACCGCAAGTCAAAGGAACATCGCACTTAAGCCACAGTAAGAACTTCATTGACATATCTATATATGCAGAGAACCATATGAAGTCTTACGGCTGATCACTCCAATGAACTAGTTACCATAACTAGCATCCACGATTAACTCCGGACATCACAATGTCTCCAGCCAGTGAGAATCAGCTGCTTGGATACACCAAGGAGAAAACCTCGTGCTAGTCTCGACAGAATTGATGGTGTCCAAATCCATCAATTCATCGACTATTGATAATTACGATACATCAAAATTACACATGTAGAGATACTCACTAGTTGTGATCCAATCACAAATTCTCTCATGCTGTGAATCGTATCGTGGACATTCAGTAAATGAGTTTAAGATCCAATCAAATACATTAAACATGTATACTCAAATAGTGAATCTTCATTTATCATATAAATGGTTCATACATAAGGCGATTGCCTTAGGACATCTCTCATATATTACTAACAAATATGTATACTCAAATAGTGAATCTTCATTTATCAAATAAATGGTATAACCACAAGGTGATTGCCTTAGGACATCTCTCATATATCACTAATAAGCACAACCCATGCCAGGTTAGGGATGACCATGTGAGGTTCTGTCTAGTCCGTTTGAGTTCATTTAGGTGTGATATGACCATGCTAAATCCGACAAGGCCATAGGAGGTTTCATAGCCTCTGTTTCACACCCCCTTGGTCTAGTCCAACCAGATATATCCTCTCTCATCGAGAATCTCATTCTTAGACTTGTTTTACATATCGAGATCACCCATAGTGTGTGTGACCCAATCGGTTCCTTGTTATGTTGGCCATTCATAATTAACCCCTTAATTATGAATAGATCATGAGTGACACCTAGCAGTACATCATGCCCCCAATTGATCGGAAAGTTTGAATTGACTCCAGAATGTTTATGTTGGCCATTCAATAGCTACAGATGTTTGTGCCTTGTTCCTTTCACTCATCCTATACCCACTTGGTTTAGGACATGATCTATGTGTTTGTCCCCACTAGGCTGACTATGTTACACCTAGCCCAAGTTAGTTTCCTTGTCCTGTGGATTCAAGTTACTCCTATATTTTTCCAAGAAGATCATCTTCTTAACATGTTTGCTCTGGCCAGAGACTTCAGAGTAACAATCATGACAAGAGGCCGAGGGTATACATCTCATTTATCAGAAGTGGTGAATTCTATGTGGGCTATTCAAACACCTTCGATCACTTTGGCTCATACCCAATCATCCCGGAGTTATACCTACTATGTAAATGGCTGCGAAGAAGTCAAAGTATAAGGCGCCATGATCAAGGTGACTTGAATACCTCAAGTCTAAGGAAGCTCACACTCGAGTTGCAATGAGATCTTCAATGATATATAAAATCATATGAAGTCTCATAGCAGGTCACTCCAATGAACTAATTACCATAACTATCATCCACATGTTCACTCTCAGCATCCCTATGTTTTCATTCAGTGAGTACTGAATGCTTGGATAAACCAAGAAGCATAACATGTGCTAGTCTTACAAAATTAATGATGTCCAATATCATCAATTCATCGACTAGAGATAGTTTCAATACTTGCATGATTACACATGATAATATACCCACTAATTGTGATCCAATCACAATTTCTTTCATGCCATGCATCGTATTGTGGTCTTCAGTACATGAGTTTAAGATCCAATCAAATACATAGATAATATATACTCAAATAGTGAATTTTATTAATAACTTCTAAGCTGATTGGCTTAGGACACCTCTCAATTACATCAAACTCCCACTTGGCCTACAACTAATCGCCTTGGTATCTAATACCATCGACCTCTATATGCCTCTCGAACTTTTCTTGGGGAAGAGGCTTTGTCAAGGGATTTGCTAGATTCCTATCAGTGGGAACTTTCTCTATTTGTACGTCTCTCCTACCTATGATCTCTCTGATCAAATGGTAATGATGTAGTATGTGCTTGGATCGCTGATGAGACCGTGGTTCCTTCGCCTATGCAATGAAACCATTATTGTTGCAGTAAATCGATAATGCTTCAACAATGCTCGGGACAACTCCAAGTTCAGTAATGAACTTCTTGATCCAGACCACCTCGTTTGCTGCTTCAGAAGCTGCAATGTACTCTGTCTCCATAGTAGAATCAACAACGGTGTCTTGTTTGGAACTTTTCCAACTCACCACACCTCCATTCAAGATGAATATGTATCAAGACTGAGATTTGGAATCATCTTTATCTGTCTGGAAGTTGACATCAGTATACTCGCTCACTACCATATCACCTCCTCCATATACCAAGAACAAATCCTTAGTCCTTCTCAAGTACTTAAGGATGGTCTTAACAACCACCCAATGGTCCATACCAGGATCACATTGCTATCTACTCGTAACTCACAAAGCGTACGATACATCGGGTCTCATAATAACATAACATACATGATCAATCCTATAGCTGACGCATATGAGATCTGACTCATGCAAATCCTCTCGTCTTCAGTGTGCGGGCATATAGACTTCGAAAGGTGAATCTCATGGCTCATGGGAATAAAAATTTTCTTGGATTGTTCCATGCTAAACCATTTTAGCACTTTGTCTATGTATGTAGACTATTAAAGACCAAGCAACAAATTCAATATATCTCTATAGATCTTAATCCCCCAAATATAGGTTGCTTCTCCCATGTCTTTCATGGAGAACATTTTGGACAACCAGACCTTGACTGTTTGCAAAATAGGAATATCATTTCCTATGATCAATATGTCATCGACATACAATACTAAGAACATGATCGCACTCCCACTTACCTTCTTATACACACAGGGCTCCTCAGGATTTTGTGAGAAATCAAACTGTTTGATTGCCTCATCAAAATGGATATTCCAACTCCTGGATGTTTGCTTCAATTCATAAATGGATCATTAAACCTTGCATACTTTGTTCTAGTCAATGGATGTGAAACCCTCAGGATGTATCATATATACATCCTTAGACAAGTTTCCGTTAAGGAAAACTGTTTTCACATCCATCTGCCATATCTCATAATCTTAATGAGCCGCTATGGCAAGGAGTATCTGAATGGATTTAAGTATAGCTACTGGTAAATAGGTTTCATCATAGTCAACACATTGTCTTTGACGATAGCCTTTTGCCACTAATCTAGCTTTATAGGTAATAACATTATCATCCATGTCGATTTTCTTCTTGAAAATCACCTTGTACCCTATAGGCGATATGCCTTCGGGTGGGTCTACCAAGTTCCAAACTTGGTTTTCATACATGGAATCCATTTCTGATTTCATGGCTATTAGCCACCTATCACCGTCAGAACTATTCAGTACCTCTTCGTAACTAGCGGGTTTCTCATCCTCTACGAGCAACACGTCATTAGATTCACTTATGAGAAATCCATATCTCTCAGGAATCCTATGTGTCCTACTAGATCTACGACGAAGTGGTGTATTGTCAGGTTTAGCTATTACCTCATCTGAATGAGTAATTAGCTATGGTCCTTGACTAGACATCTCTTTTGTGTCTACCGGAGTCTCTTGAACTACGCTTAGTTCAATCTCACACCCACTGTTTTCCTGTAAGAGAAACTCCTTCTCTAGGAATACAACATGCTTGAAACAAACACCTTTTGTTCCAAGGGATGATAGAATTGGTAACCCCTTGTTTTCTTAGGGTAACTAATAAATAGACACTTATCAGACTTAGCCTCCAGCTTGTCTGATAGTTTCCTCTTCACATAAGCAGGACAACCCCATATCTTCAAATAAGATAAATGAGCCTTTCTACTATTCTATATCTCATATGGAGTAGTAGATATTGCCTTAGTCAGGACTCTATTTAACAAGTAAATAGCGGTCTCCAGTGAGTAACTCCAAAAGATTTTTGGAAGACTTGCATGCTGCATCATTAAACTAACCATGTCCAACAAGGTTCAGTTTTGCCTTTCAGCCACACCATTATGTTGTGGCGTGTAAGGTGGAGTCCTTTGGGACAAAATGCCATTGTCCCTCAGATAATATTGAAACTCTTGTCTTAGGTATTCACCACCTCGATCTGATCGAAGTACTTTAATACCTTTCCCAAGTTGTTTCTCTACTTCCTTTCTGAAATCTTTACACCTTTCAAAGACTTCAGATTTATATCTTAATAGATATAAATACCCATATCGTGAATAATCATCGATAAAAGTAATGAAGTAGGTATAACCTTCTATGGCATGAGTTGACATTGGTCCACATACATCAGTATGTATAAGGCCCAATACCTCGTTACGTATTGCTTGGTTTGTTTATCATTACCAAGATCTTTGTCTTTATTTATATTTGCATATTCCACTTGCGCTATGGCGATTTGTGAAGGCGGCAAATCGACATCCTCCTCATGGTCCTTTTGTACTATTAACAAAGAATTTTCATGAAGCACATAGGTGATAATTGCGAAGTTAACTAATTATCTAACTTAGCGTGTTTTCTATTTGATTCGATATTGAATATCTCATTGGATGTATCTAACGTGTAGATTCCATTATTTAACATTTCAGTAGCATAAAGAACACCATTTAACATAATGTAACAACAATTATTATTAAACGTCATATGATAACCTTTCTTATTCAAACATGAAATAGAAACAATATTCTTTATTAATGCAGGAATATAAAAATAATCATCTAACTCTAAAACTAGTACCGTAGGAAGTCGCAACACATAAGTACCCTTGGCTAGAGCAGCAACTTTTGCTCCATTGTCAACCCTTAGATCTGCTTCTCCCTTGACTAGTCTTCTTCTGTTCCTAAGCCCCTGTATGTCATTACATATATGTGAGCCACACTTGGTATCCAATACCCAAGTGCTAGAAGAAACAATATGACATTCAATAACAAATATACCTAAAGTAGATAGTGTTGGGTTTCCGGAACCGCGACGTGTGTGTGTTCGATCATGTTTCATAAACATGAACACAGCGGAAGCAATAAAAATAATAAATCTACATTTATTACAACACACACAACACACGCATGCATATTACAATAAGTGTAGACATAACCGTAAATTTAAATTTGCAATAAAAGGAAATTTATCTACGTTATACCTTTCGTATGACGTGTAGCGGGAACGGCTTCAACCGGAACGATCCTCGCTAGAATCATCTCTATCCGTATCCATGCCGAGTTCCTCGGGATGACTTCGCTAAGCCACGAGCTTCGTCTTCGTACAGGTTACTAGCCTCGTGTTGAAGACGACGTGATCGAGAGATGATCACGATCCGAATCCAAATTCGGATCCTAATACGAGTTCTCAAAACTCGCTTCTCCGGAGAGGTATTCATCAACCAATTGACGAATCCTTCATCCTCCACCTCAGAGGATTACCGGAGATCGAATCCCCGGTAAGTTAGCCGCTGTCGGAGCTCTAACCGTCGTCCAAACGACACTCCGACGAGAGGAGAACAAGCTGTTAAGAAAACTGGACAGCTTTGGTGGAGGAGTAGGCGCCGGCCAAAACAAGGAAGCCAAGTGCTCACCTTTTTACCGAAGCCTAGGAAGATCACCGGAGGGTCGCCGGAGGATCACCGGCTGAAGCTTGGATGCCGGCAAGGACTTGGACGGCGGCACAAAAGCTGGGCGGCAAAGGAGGTTGGGCGGCAACTCCCTCAATGGGGTGGGCGGCAACTCCTTGCTAGGGTTTTTGGATTAGGGCTTAATTATCCCTTAAGCCCTCTTTTATAGAGAACTAATTCTCTTAATGGTTATTGGATCATAACCATTAGGCCCGTTAACCCGCTCCATTAAGATAAGTTAAAATAAACCAAACCATGATGGTTTATTTTAAGTTAAAACGAACCGAACCAACTTTTGGTTCATTCGTTTAAAATAAACCAAACCCTTTGGTTTATTCTCCTCCAATGGATTAGAACCAAACCATTTTGGTTCATCCATTATGTCTTCATAAGACATGGTCCATCCACGCTTCCATTGCGACTGAAATGATTTCATGCTCGCTTCATGTTTGGTCCAACCAAACCTTGTTTCTCTCGGTCTGAGAATCCCATTCTCAAGCTCATTTTAAATCCTTTGGATTACGCTCGTTGTGCGTGTGACCAAATAGGTTCTCGGTTTATGTTGGCCGTCTATAATTAACCATTAATTATAGAACGATCATGAGTGGCACCTAGTAGTACATCATGATCCCCAATTAACCAAAAAGATCAACGGTTGATCCAGAACTATTTCTGAAACCCTTCAGCAGCTCGAATGATTCGTGCCCCATTCCCTTCACTCATCTTATACCCACTTGGTTCAGGACATGGTCTATTGTGTCAGTCCCCACTAGGCTGACTACGTCACACCTAGCCCAAGTATCATTTACTCGTCCTACGGATTCTAGTTACTCCACATGTATCGAAGAGTACCTTACTCTAAACATGTAATGCTTTGGCCAAAGACTTTAGTAACAATCCGACGAGAGGCCATGAGTATACATCTCCTCGCAAGGAGTGGTGAATCCTTTATAGGCTATTCAAACACCTTCGATCACTTCGACTTATACCCAATCATCCCAGGTCCACATCTCCTTAGAGATGCTTGCTTAAGATGTCAAAGCATAAGTCTCCATGATCAAGATGACTTGAATACCGCAAGTCAAAGGAACATCGCACTTAAGCCACAGTAAGAACTTCATTGACATATCTATATATGCAGAGAACCATATGAAGTCTTACGGTTGGTCACTCCAATGTACTAGTTACCATAACTAGCATCCACGATTAACTCTGGACATCACTATGTCTCTAGCCAGTGAGAATCAGCTGCTTGGATACACCAAGGAGTATACCTCGTGATAGTCTCGACAGAATTGATGGTGTCCAAATCCATCAACTCATCGACTAGGGATAATTTCTATACATCACAATTACACATGTAGAGATACTCACTAGTTGTGATCCAATCACAAATTCTCTCATGCTGTGAATCGTATCGTGGACATTCAGTAAATGAGTTTAAGATCCAATCAAATACATAAAACATGTATACTCAAATAGTAAATCTTCATTTATCATATAAATGGTTCATACATAAGGCGATTGCCTTAGGACATCTCTCATATATTACTAACAGACTCCCACTTGGCCTAATGCCAATCGCTACGGTATCCAATACCATAAGCTCTAACATGACCCTCAAACTTATTTTGAGGTAATGCCTTAGTCAAAGGATCCGCTAAGTTCCTTTCAGTGGGAATTTTCTCGATTTGTATTTCGTTCCTACTGATGATCTCTCTGATAAGATGATAGCGGCGAAGCACATGTTTGGATCATTGATGAGACCACATCAAGTTCAGAGATGAACTTCTTGATCCAAACTGCTTCCTTTGCTGCTTCCAAAGCTGCAATGTATTCTGCCTTAGTGGCAGAATCCGCTATAGTGTCAAGCTTGGAACCTTTCCAACTTATTGCGCCTCCATTCCAGGTGAATACATACCCAGACAAAGACATGGAATCATCCTTATGCGGGTCATCCGAGTTACCCACGTATCACCATGTACCCTTCTCCATATATTAGGAACGCATCCTTAGTTCTTCTTAAGTACTTAAGGATCGTCTTAACAGTCACCCAATGATCCATTCCTGGATCAGAATGGTATCTTCTTGTGACACTCACAGCATACGATACATCGGGCCTCGTACATAACATAGCATACATGATAGATCCTATTGCGGATGCATAGAGAATCTTACTCATGCAAATCCTCTCGTCTTCTGTGCGCGGACACATAGACTTCGAAAGGTGTATCCCATGCCTGATGGGTAGGAAACCTTTCTTGGATTTCGACATGCTAAACCTCTTTAGCACTCGGTCTATATATGTAGACTGCGAAAGACCAAGCAACCGTTTCGATCTATCTCTATAGATCTTAATCCCAAGGATGTAGGTTGCTTCTCCCAGGTCTTTCATGGAGAATGTCTTGGATAACCAAACCTTAACTGACTGTTAGACTGAAACATCGTTTCCTATAAGTAATATGTCATCAACATATAATACTAGGAACACGACTGCACTCCCACTAACCTTCTTGTACACACAAGGTTCGTCTGGATTTTGTGAGAAATCAAACTTTTTGATGGTCTCATCAAAACGGATATTCCAGCTCCTAGATGCTTGCTTCAATCCATAAATGGACTGTCGCAATTTGCATACCTTGGTTTTATCAACCGATGTGAAACCCTCAGGCTGTATCATATACACGTCCTCGAGCAGGTTTCCATTAAGGAAAGTTGTTTTTACATCCATCTGGCATATCTCATGATCATAATGAGCCGCTATGGCCAGGAGCATCCGAATAGATTTAAGCATAGCTACAAGCGAATAGGTTTCGTCATAATCAACACCTTGTTTTTGACGATATCCTTTCGCCACCAATCTAGCCTTATAGGTAATCACATTACCATCCATGTCGGTATTCTTCTTGAAAACCCACTTGCACCCTATAGGCTTTATGCCTTCAGGTGGGTCAACCAAGTTCCAAACTTGGTTTTCATACATGGAATCCATTTCCGACTTCATGGCACCAAGCCACTTATCCCATTCTGAACTTGTCAGCACTTCTTCATAACTGGTAGGCTCCTCATCATCAATGAGTAACACGTCGTTCAATTCACTTACGAGAAATCCATATCTCTCAGGAATATTGCGTGTTCTACCAGATCTACGAAGATGTGGTGTTACAATAGGTCCAGCTGATTGCTCATCACTATGAGTTGTCGGCTGTTGTGCTTCACCAGGTATCTCATCAATGTCTATTTGAGTCTCTCAAGCCTCCTCAAGCTCGACGACACTCCCACTATTTTCTTGCAAGAGAAACTCTTTCTCTAGAAACACAGCATGCCTTGAAACAAACACCTTTTGTTCCACAGGATGATAGAATTGGTAACCCCTTGTTTCCTTAGGGTATCCAATAAATAGACATTTATCGACTTAGCATCCAATTTGTCCGATACAAGCTTCACATAAGCAGGACAACCCCATATCTTCAAGTAAGATACATGAGGTTTCTTACTATTCCATATCTCATATGGAGTAGTTGAGACTACCTTGGTAGGCATTCTGTTTAACAAGTAAACAGCTATCTGAAGTGCATAACCCCAAAAGGACTTGGGAAGAGTCGCATGATTCATCATTGACCTGACCATGTCCAACAAGGTCCGGTTACGCCTCTCAGATACACCATTATGCTGTGGTGTATAGGGCGGAGTCCATTGAGACAATATACCATTGTCTCTTAGGTAATCAAGAAACTCCTGACTCAAGTATTCACCACCTCGATCCGATCGAAGTATTTTAATACACTTGTCATGTTGTTTCTCTACTTCATTTCTGAACTCTTTGAACCTTTCAAAGGCTTCAGACTTGTGTTTCATCAAGAACACATACCCAAACCTTGAGTGATCATCGGTGAAGGTAATGAAGTAGCTATAGCCTCCTAAAGATTTAGTTGACATAGGTCCATATACATCACTATGTATTAGGCCTAGCAACTCTCCCACTCGTTCACCTTTTCGCGTAAAAGGTAACTTAGTCATCTTGCCTTTTAAGCATGATTCGCATGTATCGTATGAATCCAATTCAAACGATTCCAGAATTCCACATCGGTGTAATTCGGACATGCGTTTCTTGCTTACATGGCCAAGACGACAATGCCACATGTAGGAGTCTATTTGATTATCCTTTCGAGCACGCTTGTTGCTCGCTTCGATATTGCAAATGTCACTGGATACGTCCAACGTATAAACACCATTGCTTAAAGTTCCAGTCCCATAAAGAACCTCATTCAAAGTTATGTAACAACAATTGTTACTAAACGTCAAATGGAAACCATTTCTATTTAAACAAGAAATAGAAATGATGTTCTTTATCAACGAAGGAATATAAAAGCAATTATCCAGTTCTAAGACAAGTCCTGTAGGGAGTTTCAACAAATGCGTTCCAATGGCGGCATGCAAAGAACCTTTGCTCCATTCCCAACACGCAAATTTGACTCTCCCTTGACGAGTCTTCTTCTATTCCTTAGTCCATGTATGTCATTACATATATGTGAGCCACACCCAGTATCCAATACCCAAGTGTTTGAGGAAATAGAATGACAATCAATAACGAAGATATCTGAAGAAGATGGGGCATCCGATGCCTTATTCTTCTTCACGAACTCAAGATAAATCTTGCACTTTCTTCGCAAATGGCTCTCCTTGCCATAATGATGGCAAGTTTCCTTTTGTGCTAGTTTTACCTTCTTAGCCTTTCTCTTCTTTCCCTTCTGCTGTTCCTTTGACTTCCTCTTAGAACCTTTCTTCGAGGAATCAACTAATAGCACCGTCCCCTGCTCATGCTTCTCAGAAGACTCCACAGTCTTCAGCATATTGAGCAGTACCACAGATGAACCTTCTAGCATCTCAGAGGTGAAGAAGAGCTTTGAGACTTCGAACCTTTCGTATCTCACTTGCTCATCAACCAACTCACAAAGATGAAGGACTACGATATGAGCATCCATATGCTCATGCTGCTTTCGTAGCTTGGGTTCCATCGCGGCTAGCATGATGTAACTTGTCAGTTCAGAATCAGTCACATGTTACTGATAGACCAACAATTGGTCCGGAGTTGCATCGTCACTAGGATGGGCGGGAAGAGGCGCTTCGAGGAAATACACAAGCTTTTCACCTTGAGAACAATTCTCAAGTTTCTAAGCCAGTCCAAGAAGTTTGGCCCAGTCAATTTATTCGAATCCAAAATAGAACGCAAATTCAAAGACATCATGATCAATTTTAGAAATACAAAGCGAGCATATATGAGAAAGATGATTTTAAAATGCATCAATATACATTTATAAATCCCATTCATTTTTCGAATTTCAAAAAACCCCAAAATCACTTCGGGAGATCGTAGGTCCATCTCCGAATGGGCTGATATCCATCATAGTTATGAACAACCTTGGAGAGAGTCCAACAAGCCATTCATAACTACGACGGTAGGTATCAACTATACCGATTGCATATCACGTATATGCAACTATCACAATGTGCTATCAACTAATTGAATGTTCACACATACATCGGGTTGTTAACACATTAACAAGTATGCATCATATGCATAGCACCCAACTTCACCTCCCTTTACATCGACCTTGGAGAGAGTCCAACAAGCCGATGCTCCAGGTTAAAGCCAACCCATTAATCGAGAAATAGTTTTAATATGGTTAGAGCGCATTCAACCAATTAGCCCAGCTTGGAGAGAGTCCAACAACCAAAGCTAACGATTGACCTCTGACTCTTACCATATTAGTATTAAACTATTCCATGGTTTGAACATGTTCGGGTTCGAGCCGGGCTTGGAGAGAGTCCAACAACCCAAACAAGAAACGGAACTCTGGTTCTAACCATATTAATGGAAGGTGTAGGCTTTAATATTGTTTAAGGGTTTTATGTCTCATCCTCTTTGCATGCAAATAACTATTATCTACATGGCATGACATACATCTACATGTCACGACACGCATGGCATAATGTTATGCATCTAATGCAATTACATGGCATATAATTATGTCATGTATATATTTCCTTATATGTCATAACTATTTATGGAAATAAAATATGTTTAAGATTTGATTCTCCAAATCAAATCACAATTAAATTAGGAAACAAATTTCCAAATCTAATCACATATTTTATTTATGGAATTATTTGATTAAGGAAAATCTATTTAGGAAACCAATTTCCTAAATCATTAAAACTACTTATGGAAATAAAATATTTTAAGATTTGATTTCCCAAATCAAATCAAGATTAAATTAGGAAACAAATTTCCAAAATCTAATCAAATATTTTATTTATGGAAAATATCAATTTCCATAAATACTTCCAACTTTCCAAAAGTGGAAGATTTCCATAAATACTTCTAGACTTTCCAAAATTGAAAAATTTCCATAAATACTTCTAAATTTCCAAAATTAGAAAAATTTCAGAAATAACATTATGACTATCGCAAAACCATTTTATGATTATGTCAAAACACAACCTGGGCTCTGATACCACTGTTGGGTTTCCGGCACCGTGGCGTGTGTGTTCGATCACGTTTCGTAAACATAAACACAGCGAAAGAAATAAAAATAATAAATCTACATTTATTACAACACACACAACACACTAATGCATATTACAACAAGTGTAGACATAACCGTAAATTTAAATTTGCAATAAAAGGAAATTTATCTACGTTAAACCTTTCGTATGACGTGTAGCGGGAACGACATCAACGGGCGATCCTCGCTAGAATCGTCTCTATCCGTATCACGCCGAGTTCCTCGGGATGACTTACGCTAAGCCACGAGCCGTCTTCGTATGGGTTACTAGCCTCGTGTTGAAGGCGGCGTGATCGAGAGATGATCACGATCCGAATCCAAATTCGGATCCTAATACAGTTCTCAAAACTCGCTTCTCGGAGAGGTATTCGTCAGCAATTGGCGAATCGCCCGTCCTCCACCTCAGAGGATTACGGAGATCAGATCCCGATAAGTTAGCGCTGTCGGGCTCTAACCGTCGTCAAGCAGCTCCGGCGAAGGAGAACAAGCTGTCAGAAAACTGGACAGCTTTGGTGGAAGAGTAGCGCCCGGCCAAAACAAGGAAGCCAAGTGCTCACCTTTTTGCGAAGCCTAGGAAGATCACGGAGGTCGCGGAGGATCACCGGCTGAAGCTTGGATGCGGCAAGGACTTGGGCGGCGGCACAAAAGCTGAGGCGGCAAAGGAGGTTGGGCGGCAACTCCTCGATGGGGTGGCGGCAACTCCTTGCTAGGGTTTTGGATTAGGGCTTAATTATCCCTTAAGCCCTCTTTTATAGAGAACTAATTCTCTTAATGGTTATTGGATCATAACCATTAGGCCCGTTAACCGCTCCATTAAGATAAGTTAAAATAAACCAAACCATGATGGTTTATTTTAAGTTAAAAGCGAACGAACCAACTTTTGGTTCATTCGTTTAAAATAAACCAAACCCTTTGGTTTATTCTCCTCCATTGGATTAGAACCAAACCATTTTGGTTCATCCATTATCTTCATAAGACCACGGCCCATCCACGCTTCCATTGCGGTGAAGCGATTTCATGCTCGCTTATGTTTGGTCAACCAAACCTTGTTTCTCTCGATGCGAGAATCCCATTCTCGGGCTCGTTTTAAATCCTTTGGATTACGCTCGTTGTGCGTGTGACCAAATAGGTTCTCGGTTTATGTTGGCCGTCTATAATTAACCATTAATTATAGAACGATCATGAGTGGCACCTAGTAGTACATCATGATCCCCAATTAACTGAAAAGATCAACGGTTGATCCAGAACTATTTCTGAAACCCTTCAATAGCTCGAATGATTCGTGCCCCATTCCCTTCACTCATCTTATACCCACTTGGTTCAGGACATGGTCTATTGTGTCAGTCCCCACTAGGCTAACTACGTCACACCTAGCCCAAGTATCATTTACTCGTCCTACGGATTCTAGTTACTCCACATGTATCGAAGAGTACCTTACTCTAAACATGTAATGCTTTGGACAAAGACTTTAGAAACAATCCGACGAGAGGCCATGGGTATACATCTCCTCGCAAGGAGTGGTGAATCCTTTATAGGCTATTCAAACACCTTCGATCACTTCGACTTATACCCAATCATCCCGGGTCCACATCTCCTTAGAGATGCTTGCTTAAGATGTCAAAGCATAAGTCTCCATGATCAAGATGACTTGAATACCGCAAGTCAAAGGAACATCGCACTTAAGTCACAGTAAGAACTTCATTGACATATCTATATATGCAGAGAACCATATGAAGTCTTACGGCTAGTCACTCCAATGTACTAGTTACCATAACTAGCATCCACGATTAACTCCGGACATCACTATGTCTCCAGCCAGTGAGAATCAGCTGCTTGGATACACCAAGGAGTATACCTCGTGCTAGTCTTGACAGAATTGATGGTGTCCAAATCCATCAACTCATCGACTAGTGATAATTTTGATACATCACAATTACACATGTAGAGATACTCACTAGTTGTGATCCAATCACAAATTCTCTCATGCTGTGAATTGTATCGTGGACATTCAGTAAATGAGTTTAAGATCCAATCAAATACAAAAACATGTATACTCAAATAGTGAATCTTCATTTATCATATAAATGGTTCATACATAAGTCGATTGCCTTAGGACATCTCTCATATATTACTAACAGATAGGGCATCAGATGCCTTTTTCTGCTTCAGTGACTCCAGATACTGCTTGTAGTTTCTCTTCCAATGCCCATCCTTACCATAATAATGGCAGGTGCCCTTGGGAGTTAATTCTTTCTTCTTTGCCTTTTTCTTCCCTTTAGCTTTGGTTTTTGACTTCTTCTTAGAACCTTTCTTTGAGGAGTCAACCAACATCATCGCCTTCTATTCTTTATCAACAGATGACTCCACTATTTTGAGCATATTGATCAATTCAAAAATTATGGACTCAATCTTATTCATCCGTTAGTTCATCACAAATTAGGAATAACTACCAGCCAGATTGTGAAGAATTAAGTCAATACTTAATTCATGGCCCATGAAAAAGCCTAATGATCCCAATCGCTTAATATAGCTATTCATCCTTAATACAAACTACACTGCAAATGAACCCTCCTGCATCTTCGAGCGAAAGAGGAGCTGGGTGACCTCAAACCTTTCAGATCACGCCTACACATCGAACAACTCTTGAAGATGGAAGACAATTGTATTAGCATCCATATGCTCATGTTGCTTCTGCAACTCAGGATACATCGACGCTAGCATAATGCAACTTGCCTTCTCAGAGTCAGTAACATGTTTCTGGTAAGCCAACTTTTGTTCACTAGATGCATTGTCTACAAGAGGTTGGGGAAGAACCTCTTCAAGGACATATGCTAGCTTTTCAGCCTTGAGAACAATTCTCAGGTTGAGAAGCCAGTCCAAGAGGTTTGGCCTAGTCAATTTGTTGTTGTACAAAATAGAATGTAAGTTAATGAAGGTAGACATGCTATTCAAATTAGTACGTAGACATTCAAAAAGAGGTGTATAAGAGAGATGAATTTATAGTAATATAAACAATTTACATTAACAAGAAACTCCCATTATTTTTTTCAAATTCAATAACCCTCACTTTGAATTCGAGAGATGGTAGGTTATCTCCTAGTGGGTTGATATCCATTATGACTAAGAACAACCTTGGAGAGAGTCCAACAAATCATTCATAGTCATAATGTTAGGTATCAACAGTACCCATCATATATCAAATATATAACTATCACTTTATGCTATCAACTAATTGAATGTTCACATATACATTAGGTTGTTAACTCATTAACATATATACGTCCAATGCATATCACCTAATTGCACCTCTGCCCACATTGACCTTGGAGTGAGTTCAACAAATCAATGCTTTCAGTTAGGGCCAACCCATTAATCGTGAGATCGAATTTAAATGGTTTGAGCACATCCAATTTACAAGCCAGACATGGAGAGAATCCAACAACCCAAACTTGAAATTGACCTCTGGCCCTTACCATTTAAAATAAACATCGAATCTCATATGAATTAAACATGCTCGATGTCATGCTAGGCTTGGAGAGAGTCCAACAACCCAAACACGAAAAAGAACTTTGGTTCAACCATTTTAATGGAAGGTGTTAGCCCTAATATTTACATGAGGCATTTTAGGTTATTATTGGGTCTCATTTATAAAATGAAATAAATCTAAATATGGAAAAATCAAGATCACATTTGGAAATAAATTTCCCGATGTGAATTTGAGTCTATGCTTAGGCTCTAATGACGTGGCCAACACCTTCGGTGTTTCTAGGCGCATCCTCGATATTTCCTTTTTGGTTACAAACATATCCCATATGTAAAATCAAACATACTCTAATCTATCATATAGATAAACACGACACATGTATATTAAAACATCATTCATGCCTTAAATACTCTCCTACAACATGGAATCTATGCTAAACAAACAAGGTAGATATGATACCACTTGTTGGAGATTCCGGGATCATGCGCAGCGGAATAAAGTGAATAATTTTTTTTATTATTACATCCTAGACATCCCCTAGGGGCCAGGAAAACATGATTTGACATAATCACATATTAACACACAAAGGAGAAGGAGAGGTTATACCTTCGAGATTCTTTCGAATCCGTCGAAACCACAAGCAAGACCAACGGGCCTTGCCTCTATCAGTATCCATGCCAGGATCACCTAAGATAACTCCTAGAGTAGCAAGCCTTTGTCTCTGATTGGTGCTAGCTAATCGGCGGAGACAAGAGAAGAAGAAAGAGGAAGACGACTACCAAGGAAAAACCCAAAGGAAAAAACTCTTCTCCAAAGATCATCAAGGGATCTATTTATAGATCACTTGATTAAGTCACCTTAAAAGGCTTAAACAGAACCTATCTTACCATAATTATCCCACAATTAAGGTAAGAACAACCCAAAAACTTATATAAGAGAAATCTCTAAAAATGGTGGAACCACAACACACTATCTGTCTTGCACACGGCCGACTGTGCCAGGACACACGGCCAGCCGTGTGCCCTCTTGGGCATAACCCAACTTTTGGCCATTTTTGGCCAGAGCTAGGCACAACCCATGCCGGGTTTGGCACGACCGTGTGAGGCTCTATCTGGTCCATTTGAGTTTGTTTAGGTGCGATATGGCCATGCTAAATCCGACAAGGCCATAGTGTTGGGAGTATGGGGAATACAATCAAAGTCCCACATTGGTAAGACATGGAAAAGATCATGTGCTTATAAGAAAAAAGATATCTCCATTGGTATGAGGCCTTTTGGGTAAAGCCCAAAAACAAAACCATGAGGGCTTGGGCCCAAAGTGGACAATATCATATCATTGTGGAGATATATGAATCTTATAGGCACTAACAATTGGTATCAGAGCCATGGTCCATGTCAAGCCATGAACCTCGAACGAAGGAAGTTGAGCTCCCACGTCCGGATCAAGAGAACCAGACATCAGGAAGGAAGTCTAGTTGGGTCGGGGGGACCGAACAACTGGCAGGAAGTCCTGGTGGGTTGAAGATCGGACATCAAGCAGAGAAAATCCTTCGAGGAGGGATAGGCTTGAGGGGGGGCCCAATGTGGTCCTTCGTTTGAGGGGGGGGATTGTTGGGAGTATGGGGAATACAATCAAAGTCCCACATTGGTAAGACATGGAAAAGATCATGTGCTTATAAGAAAAAAGATATCTCCATTGGTATGAGGCCTTTTGGGTAAAGCCCAAAAACAAAACCATGAGGGCTTGGGCCCAAAGTGGACAATATCATATCATTGTGGAGATATATGAATCTTATAGGCACTAACACATAGGAGGTTCCATATCCTCTGTTTTTCACTCCCTTGGTCTGGTCTAACTAGATATATCCTCTCTCATCGAGAATCTCATTCTCAGACTTGTTTTACATCTCAAGATCACCGGTAATGCGTGTGACCGAATATCTTCCCGATTATGTTGGCCATTCATAATTAAACTCTTAATTGTGAATAGATCATGAGTGACACCTAGTAGTACATCATGACCCCCAATTGACTGAAAAGTCTGAATCAACTCCAGAACATTTCTGAACCCTTCAACAGCTATAGTTATTCGTGCCTTGTTCCTTCACTCATCCTATATCCACTTGGTTCAGGACATTTTCTATGTGTTCGTCCCCACTAGGATGACTACGTCACACCTAGCCTAAATTAGTTTCCTTATCCTGCGGATTCAAGTTACTCCTACATGTTCTCAAGAAGACCATCTTCTTAACATGTTTGCTCTGGCGAGTGACTTCTGAGTAACAATCATGCCAAGAGGCCTAGGGTATACATCTCCTTTATTAGGAGTGGTGAATCCTCTATGGGCTATTCAAACACCTTTGATTACTTTGGCTCGTACCCAATCATCTTGGAGTTACACCTACTATGTAGATGGCTGCGAAGAAGTCAAAGTATAAGGCACCATGATCAAGATGACTTGAATACTTCAAGTCTAAGGAAGCTCGCACTCGAGTTGCAATGAGATCTTCAACGACATATATAACAATATGAAGTCTCATAGCAGGTGATAATAGCGATTATGTCGTGGTACCATTGCAAATTAATTACCGAACCCCTTCTATACTAATGTAGCATAGTGAATGACCTGGATTGTTTCTCAACGAGTGTAATCGATAGAATAGTAATCTTAGGATCGCTAATTATTGCTTTGGATTTTCCATTTCAACTGGGGGTTAGGAATTTAAAAGACTAATCCTACTAAATGAAAGACAATGCAAGTAATTAAAATCTTAATCTAACTAAACTATGATGGTAATGAAATTAAAGAAGATATGAACTAAACATTAAAACAAGAACATTCAAAAACATAAAGACAGTGCAAGAATTTAAACAACAATTCAAATGCAAAATAACATGAGCGTAAAGAAAAACATGAAATAAATCTATCCTATTATTAAACACTTCTAACTAATGGAAATATCACTTAAACATGTAATAAATCAAACTAACAAACAATTAAGCTAAGCTTTGCAATTAACCAGTCAAACTCATTTACTACAAATTAAACTCAAAACTAAACATCCCAATTAAACTACAAACTAAACATCCAAATGAAACTACTAATTAAACTCCAAGACAAACTACGAATTAACTACAATTTAAATTGCAAGACAAGCTACAAACTAACTACAAATTAAACTACAAGACAAGCTACAAAACTAACTACAAATTAAACTACAAACTAACATCCAAATTAAATTATGAATTCAATAACTTAAACTACAAATGAAACTACAATGATAACAATTAAGGGATGATAACCAGTTCAATTCATGAATTCCAAAGATAAAGTAAACCAACGATCCATAAATTTTGGCACCGTTGTCGGGGAGTGTAATGGTGCTTAGTAGACTTAGGATTGTTTACCCATTTTTCTAAAAAAACAAAATTCAAATTTTTGTTTAGGGCTTCTAAAAAAATAATTAATCATTCAAGAGGATAAAAACATTAAGATTAAGGACCAAAATAATACGACAAAATGATAGTTATCACCAGGTCACTCCAACGAATTAGTTACCATAACTAGCATCTACATGTTCACTCTCAACATCCCTATGCTTCCATTCAGTGAGTACCGAATGCTTTGATAAACCAAGAAGCATAACATATTCTAGTCTTATAGAATTGATGATGTCCAATCTCCTCAATTCATCAACTAGGGATAGTTTCAATACTTGCATGATTACACATGATAAGATACCCACTAATTGTGATCCAATCACAATTTCTTTTATGCCATGCATCATATTGTGGACTTCAGTACATGAGTTTAAGATCTAATCAAATACATAGATAATGTATACTCAAATAGTGAATTTTATTAATAACTTCTAAGGCGATTGCCTTATGACACCTCTCAATTACATTAATATTTAGTATGTATACTTTACATCCAAATACTCTTAAATACTTTATTTTAGGTATTTTATTATTAAAAATTTCATAGTAATTTTTATTATGTATTTTGTTAATTGTTATTCTATTTTTTACGTAGCATGCGGTGTTTATAGCTTCAACCCAAAAATAACTGGGTAGGTTATATTCATTTAACATTAATCTAGCAACTTCTTGTAGAGTTCCATTTTTTTTCTTTCTACTATTTTATTTTGTTGAGAGGTTATAGGACATTAATATTCATGATGATAACTATTTTCTAGACACATTATTGTGAATTTTTGCTTTTTAAATTCACATCCATTATCACTTCTTATCCTTTTTATTTTAAGTTCTTTTTCCATTTTCTATTTGTTTACTGATGGGGTCAAAATTTTTAGTCAGATACTTAGCATGTTTTTCAGATGGAATCAAGTGTGATTCTTGTCCACTTAGTATGTTTCCTAGGTAGTATATATTTTTTTCGATTGATATCTCTAATTCCTAACCAGTGAGTATATTTTTTGAGCCGTATATGCAATTTTCGAGCAGTATGTGTAATTCCCGAGCTGAGTAGGGGTGAGCAGTTTAGTTGTGCTCAGAGCTAAGTAATTGTGCTGATAGAGTAGTATGTGCACTTCCCGATCGATGTATGTTTCCTGAGCAGTTAGTGTATTTCCTGAGCAGTCAGTATATTTCTCGAGCAGTTAGTGTATTTTCCGAACAGTATGTTGATTTTCTGAGTGAGGTATATGTGGACCTTGAGTGTTATCTGAATTAAGAAGAGAAGGGGATGCGGGTATTTTCGGGTACAAGACGTGATGGGGAATGTATTAAAGAAGTGTTATTAATATTTTTATATATTTATTTGATTAATGATTGGCAGGGAGATTAGGAATACGTGGGGAGTGTGAAAGAAACTATTTTGAAAAGAAACGGGAAAAGCGGTTACATCTTGACAGGCTGGAAGGGGCATTAAAGTAAATCCACTTCACGAAGAGGCGAGATGAATCTCCTATAAAAGGGGCAGAGGTGGAAGGAGAAAGGAGTTGGTTTTTCTCTTCACTATTCGGTACCTCAAAGATCTTCTTCTCACTTATTCTTTCTGCATTCTATTTTCTTCATTCTCCTACCGTGTCTGACATGAGCGTTGGAGGGGTTGTGCCGGGAAGCTGACCCACACTTAATGTTCTTCTCTAAAGTGACAGATCTAGCTCATAGTTCAAGGATCCCAGATGCGGAAGGGGATCTGAAGAAGGGAGATGGGGATCTAAGTAGGTCGAAGAAGAGGACACCGTCAAATTGGCGCCGTTTATAGAATTTGAACAAAAAGCTATGATGGTGAATACACAGAGGACAATGAAGAAGTCAATGGAGGAGGAGAAATCTGTATCCAGTACTTCTAAGGGGGGGTACTAGTAGAAGGCATCGCGAGCCCATGTGTAAGGAGGATCTCATGAAAGTAGTAGTTGTTGTGATGGATCAGATGTCTCAAAGAGCTACATCTAAAGAGGTGAAGGAAGATGATACATTTAGGGATGATTCTGAAGAGGAGGTAATCAGAGTCTCTCGCCTAAAGAACGATTCCTCTCATGTTGGTAAGCAATCCAAGGGGAAGAAAAAGAAGTATGTAGCTCCCTTTGGGGGAGAGCAACCTGAGGGGGGTTTTCCTTTTGTAATTAATACCTTGAAAATAGAAGAGCAAAATCCCTTTACAGAGGAGTTACCACCACTTCCAAGTTCCACATATGCCTGAGTGTACTCATTCTTTAGATCCTAAAGATCTTTTGGGTAAATTTGAAAATACAACATTACTATACCTTTATACAGATGGGGTTAAGTGTCGAGTATTTCTTACTACATTAGTAGGGCCTACTCAGCATTTGTTTAATGGTTTAAAATTGCAAAGTATTGCTTCATTTAAAGATTTCTCTGCATTATTTTTAAGGCATTTTTCTAGTTCTAAGAAATATCTTCCTCAATGATTGAGCCTTTTCCATCTTAAGAAGAGAGAGCAGAAAATTCTGCGACAATATGTGTAGAGATTTACTCAGTCGGCATGATAAGTTCCTATTGTAGAGCTTGGTATGATAGTAGGGGCATTCACTCAAGGGCTCCGGAAGGAGATGTCTTCAAATCTCTAACTAAGAAGCCTCCTACAGTTTTTGAGGTCTTATTATCTAGAGCCAAGAAATTTATTATTCTAGAAGATGCTTAGAACTCTTGGCAAGACTCTAGAGATTATTGAATGACAGAAATGTCAGAAAGGCGAGCTGAGTGGGTAAGACCCACTCGGTCTTTAGGAGAAAGAGTCGTATATGTTCCTCAGCTATGAGTTTCTAAAGAAAGAGTTATGAATATCTATGAAGAGCAGCAGTTGTTGAGAAGGCCTTTCGAAGATGTTAGAGGGCCTAGAAGATTACCATCTTTTACTTTCTATTCTTATCATCAGGACTATGGGCATAATACTTAGGATTATAAACAGTTAAATTCTGAGTTGCAGAGAATTATGGGGATTCACCCTCGAATTAGAAATATGGTCATGAATCCAGCTCCCTATCAACAAAGGCCTTGGGTGAGAAATTATGGAAGAGGAAATCAGTTAGGACCCACTATTGATCGACCTGTATAGCCTGCTCAGACAAGGGAAATAGTTTCAGATAGAATAATTCCTACAGGCCAACCTCCTATGAAGGGTGCTATCAAAATGATTTCTGGGGGTTCCACTAATGGAGATTCAAATTGGGCTCGGAAAAGGCATAGTAGGGAGGAATGTGTAGTTATAACCACTTTGCCTAGAGCTAGAGAACTTGTTTTGGGTTTTGGTCCTAATGATTTGGAGGGAGTAATAACCCCTCATACTAATGCTTTAGTAATCTTGGCACTTATTGGCAATTTTGATGTAGGGAGAGTGATGGTGTTTACTTCTTCGACCTACCAAGATCTCCCTCCCCCTTCTTGTAAATCTCCTCCGATCACCTTAGATCCTTGAATCCTTGGAATGGAGCTAGATCTACTAATTTGTAAGAAAGAGTGTTAGAGATGGGCTAGCTTCTCGGCACAACCCCTCCGACGCTCAAGTCAGTAATAGTAGAATCAAGAAAATGGTAATGCAGAAAGAATGAAGAAGAAGTGAGAAGATCTTTGAGGTACCGAATAACGAAGAAACCACCATCCACCCCCTTTTACCTCTGCCCCTTTTATAGATGCTTCATCCTGCCACCTCCTTGAAGTGAATTTACTCTAATACCCTCACCCAGATGTCAAGTGTAACTACTTTTCCCGCCTATATTCAAAATATATATTTTAAATATTTCATATGCCTTATATTTCCCTGCCAAATATTAATTGAATAAAATATAAAAAAATGACAAAATATCTTATATTAATCACATTTATCCTCCTCAAACTCTTCATGTTATCCCCAATATTTCAGAATACCCATTCCTCCTTATTTCACCATGTACAGAAAGAACCTCCGAAACACACATATGGCTCGGGAAATAAACATACTGCTTAGGAAATATGCATACTGCTATGGAAATAAGCATACTGCTCAAGAATTATATATACTGCTCAAAAAATACACAGACTACTTAGGAAAAGCATAGACTGCTCGAAAAAAGCATACACTGCTTTGTCAATACTATACTTCTCTTCTGAACAATACTGCACTACTCACCTCTATTAGGCTTGGAAATCACGTATACTGCTCGGTAAAAACATAAACTGCTCAGGAAGTGCTCATACTGCTCGACCAACATTATACATCACTTCTGAACACATTGCACTACTCACCTCTACTGGGCTTGGAAATCACATATACTGCTTGGAAAAAACATAAACTGCTAGGGAAGTGCTCATACTACTCGACCAACATTATACTTCACTTCTAAACACCACTACACTACTCACCTCTATTGGGCTCAAAAATCACATATACTACCCAGGAAGAACATAAACTGCTCGAGAAGTGCTCATATTGCTTGGCCAACATTATGCTTCACTTCTGAACACCACTGTACTACTTACCCCTACTAGACTCGGGAATCACATATACTGCTCAACAAACATATAGACTACCCGAGAAAAGCTTAATCCGATCAGAAAAAACCCCAACCTCATCATAAGTTCCCCCTCTTTAGTAAAACTGAAGAGCGAAGTTGAGTGAAGTTTTTCAAGTTCTTAAAATAAAAAATTTCTCTACCTTAACTAAAACAACCCCACACCCATCATTAGTTTCCCCTCTTTAGTGAAACTGAAGAGCGAAGTCAAATGAAGTTTTACAAATTCTCATGAATGCATAGACTTTTCCATATCAAACTCAAACACCCAAATATATTGCACTGTCATATTAGGCACTGGACCCTAAATGTTGTATGAGGCACTTAGCCTTGAATGTTATATGAGGCACTGGGCCTTGAATGTTATATGAGGCACTGGGCCTTGAATATTGTATGAGGCACTGAGCCTTGAATGTTAGCAATTTACCTACCAATTATAGTTGGCATTATAGTTCCCCGTGAGGGATTGTAGCTACCTATCCCATAGGCTGTTATAGGAGGCATAAGAGCCTTGAGAACATATGCATATGCCATATAAGTAGCGTTATAGTCTCTGTGGGAGAATGTAGTTACCTAGCCCATAGGCTGTTATATTAGGCGTAGAGCCTTGAGAACATATACATATACCATATAAGTGGTGTTATAGTTCCCATGGGGGAATGTAGCTATCAAGCCCATAGGCTGTTATATTAGGCGTAGGAGCCTTGAGTTAATTTTTACCACCAATATCCTGCAAGAGAACATTTATCATTTAGCTTAAAAACTCCTAAATTAGGTGTAAGATGCCTTAGAAAAAATATCCATAATCCCTGCAACACAATAATGCATTACTTAACACTTCATATTAGGCCTAAGAGCCTTAGAATAACATAACCACTAGCTACAAAAGAGTATTAGAAACATTTTAAATTCATGTATTAGGCATAAAATGCCTTAGAAAATATTACCAATCACTGCAAAAAAGAGTTTCAAATAACCTTCAAGCTCCGTATTAGGCATAAAAATGCCTTAGAAAAAATTTGAAGTATTTCTGCAAGAGAAAAATTTTCAAGAAATTATTAGGGTTAATAAAAATACCTTAATTTCCTTTTTTTACCATTACCGAGCACAATACTTATTTTCTAATCACTATATTTACCATTTCAACTCTTTTTTTCTTCCGAAACCCTAGATCCCTCCTCCTCTGACATTTTCAAATTCTCTGCCATCATCTCCTCTTCATGGCCTCCTCCTCTTCAACCATTCCTTGGTACGAAAGCACATCCAGCCAACTGACCACCAACCATCCGTTCTTCCTCCATGAGCCCAAATACAACCCTGAGGATTTTACCGCCAACATCCCTACTCTCGACCAACGCCCTCATCGACCTCCGACTGGCACCAGCACCCTCTTCACAGGGCAACTAGAAGGAGGTCTTCGCCTCCCTATCTCGAAGCCTCTCTTCCACTTTCTAACCTACTACGACCTTCCTATCAACCAACAAACCCCTAATTCCATTCACATTCTAGTTAGAACTATAATCGTATTCCAACATCTCAATATTCCCCAAATTCCTCACATATTCCACTGTCTTTACCAATAAAAATGGTTGACTCAGTTGTGTTTTACTTCATGGTACTCCAAGGCTAACAATTCTTGACTTATATGCCCACTTCTCTCAAGGGCTGGAAAGAATTATACTTCTACATTCCTCTAGATCCAGTCCTACAATTCTCTCTTACTTGGAGAACCACACTTCAAAATCTTCCTGACCTCAAGATAGTTAAAGCTGCCATCAACTTTCCCTCTATTGAAGCCATAATTAAAAACAAGAACTTCAGTATCAATGAGCTTCTCCAAGAACCCATCCTGTTCTATTATGGACTATCACCCATTCAATCAACAGATGCTCATCCAATTGGTAAATTTTATTTATTGCATTTGCCTTTATATACCTAATGATACCACATTCTATTCATTGCATACTAATATCTTACATACTTACTGTATTAATCTTCAAAAACATCTTAATACTTCATTCTGCATACTTACTGAATTTACCCTTGTGTACCAAGCAATATTTTAACCTAAATATGTATGTAGTAAGCTCTAGAGCCAATTATGTGATGATTGACTAGGGACTTATGTATCATATTCTATTAATAATAAAGATAAAGTTTGATTATTATATTTACTTCATGCTTGTGCTAGCTGAATAAATATAATAATGCCCTAGAAAGTAGGTTCTTATCTACAACACATCAATTGGTAGAATTGATTGTGAGAGGATGTAGAGAATACTATTCTTAAATATTCCAGGTCAAGCATTAATATACAAGGGCAATATTAATGCATTGAGACTAGCATGTAGGTTAATTGATGACTTGATCTCACAAGTTATGGATATGTGATATCACATTGACACATGGGTATATATTAGTAAATATATACTGAATTGACCCGCCGTGAGAAAGTTTCATGGATCGTCATATGAGTGTCATAAACTTTCTCATAGTGACTATTGGTATGATTAGTCCTTAGACCTGAAATCACTACAGTTCCTTACATAAGGAGTTATGTACTTTGGTATTGTCAAATATCACCCGTAACAGGGTAGACTATAAAGGCGATCACTGGGTATGTAACAAATTATGCGGAGGGATGTGAGTGATGTAGATGGGATCTATCCTTCCTATATGACGGGAGTGACATCGTTATTCTTGATAGAGTGAGACCACGAAGTGCATGACCATGCCCAAATGAGTCAATATGAGATATTGAGCTCATTTGATTAGAGTGAGTCTACTTGGAGTTCAAGATATAGATTGTACCGAGGATGACTGTTAGGGCAATCTCTTGCCGTAATATGGTTTTGATGGTGTGGCAAAGGGTTTAAGTTAGTTTGATATGTTGATGTGATATGTGCGTTGAAGTCGTACAGGACTTAGTAATTCGCACATGGAGCCGTGGCGAGTTTCACATCTCATGACTCGTGCCTTGAGTCGGTGAAGGATAGCTTTGCGGAAGCCGTGCGCTTGGAGCATCCGAGGGACCGCCGGACGAGAAGCTTGGAGTGAAGCGGAGGAAGTAGACTTGAGGCAAGAGGCGCGAAGGAGCATTGCGAGTCGTCTTTGATCTTTAGGGGCGTGGCGAGCGAAGAGAGAACTTGAAGGCGAGGACTCAGATGAGTGGCGATTGTAACCGGGAAGGGGTAGCTCTTAGGTGAAACTTGGCCATTTGGCCAAGTGTCGGATGGGTTTTCAGACACGATCATTGCCATGTCATGGCGATCATTGCTCTGTCGAGTGATTCGGTGGTATCATTTGGATTGTGTCGTGATCGGCGATTGCCATGGGCGGTCATTGCCAAGATATCGATCATTCTTGAAAGCGGCGTGATCGGTGATAAGGGTTGAGCCCGCGATGGAGTTCGGCCGTGAGGCGACTCGATGATCGGCCCGATGATCTATAAAAGAGAGGGTGAGCCTTTGAGAGGCTAATGCTCATACTCAAGCGATCTTCCTAGTGCCCCACAAGCTCTAAACTCTTCTTACTTGTCTTTACTTCAATCCTATTGTAGAAGAGTGATCTTGATTGTAAAGGTTACCTCCACCTAGCTTTGTGCAAGGAGAGACCGATAGTGATTGGTTTTGGCGGAGTGATTCACCAGTGGACGAATCGGACCATGGATTAAGCGGCGTGGCGTGAACCACGTATACCATCGTGTTAGCGTTTGTTTTTTATTTTTGTCTTTTGCTTTGTATTTGTATATTCGCTTGCGCTAATCTTTTGTAGGCAGGCAATTCGACGTCCAGCGTCACGAGGGCTATTCACCCCCTCTGGCCGTCGATCTCTACAAGTGGTATCGAGGCCAAGGAAAGCTTGTCAGGACTAACCGCCACAACAAGCAACATTCAAAATGGCGGCTCAAACATCCATCCTCACGAAGTTTGAAGGAGAATTCTCTTAGTGGAAGAAGCGAATGGAGGTATTTTGAAGCAGTTTTGATATAATGATTACAATGGAATCCGGTTTCGTTTGCCTAGGGATGAAGAGGGAAGCCAATAGAAGTCTAGGTGGACCAAGAGGCAAAGAGAGGAGCACCTTGCAAACTCCAAAGCCAAGCATCATCTCTACAATGTGCTCCCTCAACAAGAGATCAACCGGATTGGAGAATGTGCTAGCGCCAAAGAGATGTGGGAGAAGCTTATAGAACTCCATGAAGGCACATCCGAGGCCAAGCTAGCAAGGAGAGACCTCCTCCGCTCCCAACTATCAATATAAAACTAGAAAGGGAGAAAAGGTAACCTCACTACACTCTAGGTTTAAAGAAATTTTAATTGGGCTAACAAGTGTAGGTGAGAAGCTATCAAACCGGGACATGCTCATGAAGGCTATAGATGCCTTTCCCCGGTCATCAAAGTGGAGCTCCATGGTGGACTCATTCTATATCTCAAATAATTTAGAAGTGAGAACCTTGGAGGAGTTCTTCTCAACAATGGAACTCCACGAAACTAGGCTTGAAGGAATACAAGAGGAGCCTAGAATTCAACCTTCAAGAGGAGTAGCATTGTTGGAAAATAAGGGGAAGAAGAAGATGGAAATCCCCTCCTCCTCCGATGACGAAGCATCTTCCTCCTCCTCCATGGATAGCACTGAAGAAGCCTATATGGTAAGGAGGGTAAGACGTGCATTTAAGAATTTTAGATTTGATAAATCTAATGATAGGAATAGAAGACCAAGGGGGAAAGTCATATGCTACAATTGCCAAGGAGAAGGGCACATAAGGGACAATTGTCCTCTCCTAAACAAGAGCAAGGAAGAAAGGAACAAGAAAGAAGAAAGAAGAAGAAAAGGGAGCAAGAAAAGAAGGAAGAGGAGAAGAAGACAAAGGAGAAGGGAAAGGCTAAGGCTCTCAAGGCAAGGACTTGGGATGATCCATCCTCATCCTCCTCCTCATCATCGGATGAGGAGAATGCCTTTGTCACCAATTTGGCCTTGATGGCCTTTGATGACTTGGATTGCTCTTCATCCGAAAATGAAGGATCAAGCTCAAATGGGGAGAACTCAAATGAAGGGGGAGCTTCCACATCCTCCTCATCCGAAGAAGAGGACATGGAAACTATGGTAACAAATCTAACCCCTAAGAAAATAGTTTCCATGGTTTCTAGCTTAACTAGAGATTTATTTAGAGCTAAGAAGAAAAACAAAAGCATGCTAGATCAAATTAAGGACCTAGAAAATAAACTAGAAAATGCATGCTTAAATGATAGTATTTCTTCTAGCTCAAATGAAGCATGCTCACATGATTATATGCCTTTGGATGTTAATGATGCATGCATAGAGGAAAATAGGGCATTAAGGGAAAAGGTAGATTATTTAACCAAAGCCCTAGAGAAATTCACTATTGGCTCCAACACATTGAACATGATCTTAGGGAGCCAAAGAGCTAGTTTCAACAAGAAAGGCCTAGGATACAAAGAAAAGAAAAATGAAAAGGCCTATAAATGCCTAATAGCTAGGGGACAAGATAAAAAGAAAGTAATTGCTAGGAAATGGATCCCCAAGGAGTATTTAGTGAACCCAATAGGAAAGAATTTATTTTGGGTTCCAAAATCCATCCTTAAGGGTTAGAATAACTCCTAGGGTAGTCAACCACATGGACCTAATCTATATCATATTTTGGTTGACTTAGGATGACGGGACAACATTTTTTTTTAGATAGTGTTGGGTGATGATAATGTGCCCATAAATAGGTAATAATGCTTAAATCATGATGATTGATGTAATTCCTATGTATGTTTTAAATCATGATTTATGATTTTGATATTTGGCATGTTATCATGAGAAATAGGGTTAAATCATGCTTTAGGTGATAATTTGTTTATTATCATCGTATAATACCTAATGCATGACTATAATTTGATGAAAACATGTAGTTCATGATCATAATGTAGAATTAATTGATATATGTCATTATGATCATGTAGGATGTTAGGTTGATACTTAACCATGATAGAATTGCATGAATATATGGGTTAAGTATATACAAATACCCCCTAGGATACATCTCACACTCACTATAGGCTAACTTGATTGCAAACTTAGCATGGGTGAGATATTAGGATGATACAAATGTCCACTAATGCCTATGGCATTTAGATGGTCATTTAAAGTATCAAAATAGCAATAATAGACCAATCATGGGGAAGGCTTATGTTTAATTCATAGACATATTGCCCAAAGATCATGGTTGGATATTTCATATGTTTTCAAAACAATTTCTTACCTTAAAATACATGTATTCATGTTTTGAAACAATTGGATGCAAAACTAGGTAGCTAACTTGATACTAGAATGATCAAAAACCTAGTGGTTTTTAGAGCTTTTGGATTTTTGGCAAAAACAAGAAAATATAATGAGTTTTCATGAAAAACTATTTTTCCTTGATAGATATACTTAATAGAAATATGTTCCCCAAATTTCATGATTTTTCGAATTTTTTGGAATTTATAATGCATTTCTGAAGTTCGTCCAGAAAATCAAAAATTCGGATTCCTTTGTGCGACCGATCATTGCCATCTTCAGATAGCCTAAATCAGAATATTGAAGGCCGAATTCAGTTTGTAAACCTACAACAAGTGGTAGAAATATACTTAATGCCATCAACAAGTGGTACCCAATTTTAAATCAACTTGTCATATTTTCCCTCCATTATACTTGATGCCATGAGCTTATAACTTAGTGTTAATCTTTTTGATAGTGTCAAAGGGGGAGAAATAAGTATGTTTAAGTTAATCACTTTAGGGGGAGAAATATATTTTAGGGGGAGAAAATTTGCATAGAGAGTTTCATGGATTAAGGGGGAATTACATGTTGTTATATCATGTTTATTTTTACATGCTTTCTTACCTTAGAATTTATATCAAATGTTTTTACCTAACTTAAACGGATTGCCACACATCAAAAAGGGGGAGATTGTTAGGGCAATCTCTTGCCGTAATATGGTTTTGATGGTGTGGCAAAGGGTTTAAGTTAGTTTGATATGTTGATGTGATATGTGCGTTGAAGTCGTGCAGGACTTAGTAATTCGCACATGGAGCCGTGGCGAGTTTCACATCTCATGACTCGTGCCTTGAGTCGGTGAAGGATAGCTTTGGGGAAGCCGTGCGCTTGGAGCATCCGAGGGACCGCCGGACGAGAAGCTTGGAGTGAAGCCGGAGGAAGTAGACTTCGAGGCAAGAGACGCGAAGGAGCATTGCAGAGCCGTGCGCTGATCTTGCCGAGGGCGTGGCGAAACGAAGAGAACTTGGCGAGGACTCAGAAATGAGAGTGGCGATTGTAACCCGGGAAGGGTAGCTCTTAGGTGAAACTTGGCCATTTGGCCAAGTGTCGGATGGGTTTTCGACACCACATTGCCATGACATGGCGGTATCGCTTCGAGTCGTTCAGCGTATCGTATGATGGGGATTGTGCCAGCGTGATCGCCATCGTGGGCGATCATTTGCCAAGACCATCGATCATTCTGAGCGTGATCGGTAGTCAATAAGGGTTGACCGCACCGTTAAGTAATGGCCAGGCGTCGACTACGGAGGCGATCGGTGATCGTGAGTCCATCGATCATTGCCATGGACTCTGGCGGTCGGGATCCGGCGTGTTCGGAGGCCGTTGTAGTAGCTCTCTCTATAAAAAGAGAGGGTGTGAGCCTTTGAGAGGCTAATGCTCATACTCCAAACGATCTTCCTAGTGCCCCACAAGCTCTAAACTCTTCTTACTTGTCTTTACTTCAATCCTATTGTAAGAAGAGTGATCTTGGTTGTAAAGGTTACCTCCACCTAGCTTTGTGCAAAGGAGAGACCGATAGTGATTGGTTTTGGCGGAGTGATTCACCGTGGACGAATCAGACCGTGAATTAGCGGCGTAGCCGTGAACCACGTTATACCATCGTGTTAGCGTTTGTTTTATTGTTTGTCTTTTGCTTTGTATTTGTATATTCCGCTTGCGCTAATCTTTTGTAGACGAGCAATTTACGACGTCCAACGTACGAGGGCTATTCACCCCCCTCTAGCCGGCCATACCGATCCCCTACAATGACATGGTCTATGCCTCAATTGGTCAATCTAGATGTCAAGGATAGAGGGACATTGTCACATATTGTGAGAGTCACAATTAGTAGTCACAAAGGTGATGTTGGAGCTCAACATTCTTGTAACTTGGATAGCAATGATATTTTGCTAGATACCGCTCATTGCTTATGTTCCTAAATCGGTTTAGGGACATTGCCAACGTTACAAGAACCTATAGGGTCACACACAAAGGGCAATTAGATGGAGATTAGGTTCATATGATGAACCATGAGGATTAGGTTTATGGGATGAACCAAATTGGATTAAGAGTAATCCTAATTAGACTAATTGAGTTGGACTCAATTTGATTCAAGTGTTGAATGAGTCTAATTTAGATTTGATTCATCAAATCAATTTAAATTAATGAATAGAGATTCATTAAATTAAATTGACTTGAATCAAATAGTTGGATTTGATCAACCATGGGAGATAAGAGGTAAAGTTTGACATGACTTAAGAGGGAAGATGAAAGGTCAAGTTTGACTTGACCAAATGCCATGTCATGATGATGACTTGGCATTGTCGGCCAATGATGATGTTCCACATCATCATTGACTTATCATGTGGAGCCACCTCATGAGGGAGACCAAGAGCCATTGGCTCTTGGAGTTACATGCATGCATGTAACCCCCCAAGTCATGAAGTGGCCGACCACTCCATTTGATGGGTGGAATTGATTTTGGTGAGTTACTCCAACTTCATCTTCTTCCTTGGATCATCTTCCTCTCAAGCTTGCTCTCCCATCTCCTCCTTGACCGAAACTTCTAAGTGTGCTAGCACACTCTAGGTTTCTTTTCCCCACCTATTGCTTGTGTGGATACCAATAGAGGAGTGTACACTTGACACTCTAGAGTTCCGGCAAGCTATTTGGACGAGCGGGATTTGCGAAGGGCGTCGCATCGAGGGTAACACTCTCAACTTCTAGATCTAAGGTAGATCTAGGTTTACTTATCACATACATGTTTTTATTTTAATATATCTTCACACGGATCCGTGGCCGGATTTCCGGGATTTTCGCAACGCAAAAAGCGGTTTTTGTGGCTCGAAAAGTCCAACAAATATATGCTTTACCGAAGTCCAATGTCCCTGTCCTGGATTACTCTGATATCTGTTAACCATGCCAATTACAAAGCAGATATTCGGTCTCGTACATAGCATAACATACATGAGGCTTCTTACCGCCAAAGCATAAGGAACCACCTTCATCTCCTCTATCTCCTTTGATGTTCTAGGACACATCTCTTTAGATAAAGGAACTCCATGCCTAAAAGGTAGAAAACCTTTCTTAAAGTTTTGCATGCTAAAACGAGCCAAAATGGTGTCTTTGTATGAAGCTTGAGACAAGCACAATATCCTTTTCCTGCGATCCCTTATAACCTTGATCCCAAGGATGTGTCCCACTTCTCCCAAGTCCTTCATATTAAACTGTTTGGACAACCATACCCTTACATCTGATAACACCTTGACATTGTTGCCAATTACCAAAATGTCATCTACGTATAGTATAAGAAATACCACTACGTTTCTGTCACATCTCTTGTATACACAAGGCTCATCCGGACTTTGAATAAATCCATAAGACTGGATTACCTCATCAAAGCAGATGTTCCAAGATCTTGAAGTTTGCTTCAATCCATAAATGGACCGATTAAGCTTGCACACAAGATTCTCTTTGCCCTTTGCAATGAATCCCTCTGGTTGCTCCATATATATGTATTCCTCAAGACTTCCATTAAGTAAAGCTGTCTTGACATCCATCTGCCACACCTCATAATCCATATGAGCAGCAATACATAAGAGAATCCGGAAAGACTTAAGCATGACTACCGGCGAAAATGTCTCCTCATAATCGATGCCCTCTTTCTGAGTATACCCTTTCGCAACAAGCCTCGCTTTGAAGGTCTCAACATTCCCGTTTATTCCTCGCTTTCTTTTGTAGATCCACTTGCATCCAATGGTTTTTACACCATTGGGTGGTTCTACTAGCTCCTAGACATGATTTGAATCCATAAATTCTATCTCAGAATTCATTGCACTTTGCCAAGACACCGCATCTTTATCTTGGATTGCCTCGTCATATGTCCAGGGATCAAGTTCATGTTTTCCAGGGACCAAATCAGAAGATTCTTCCAAGAACATAAATCTATCAGGTTGTCTAACAACCCTCCCACTACGACGAGGTATCACCTGTGTATCCTCTATGACACGCGGTGTAGTCACTTGTGGTATATCCTCTTGTACCGGTGGTACTGAAGTAGTGACTTCCCCTCTCAATTCCTCCAAAACAATCTTACTCATGGGCTTGTGGTTCATCACATAGTCTTCCTCTATAAATCTGGCGTTCGTGCTAACGATCACCCTCTGATCTCTAGGACTATAGAACAAACCACCTTTCGTTTCTCTAGGATAGCCTACGAAAATGCACACTTCTGTACGAGGTTCCAACTTACCAGCATCTACCTTCAGTACATGTGTTGGACTCCCCCAAATTCGAATATATCTCAGACTAGGCTTTCGCCCAGTCCACAATTCTGTGGGAGTAGAAGACACTGATTTAGATGGTACCAAGTTCAGAATATACACTGTCGTATCCAGAGCATACCCCCAGAACGAATCTAGCAACTCAGAATAACTCATCATCGATCTAACCATCTCCATAAGAGTCCTATTCCTTCCCTCCACTACACCATTCTACTGGGGTGTGCTAGGTGCAAACAATTGGGATTGAATCCCAGCCTCTGATATGTAATTCCTAAACTCTCCCAAGAGGTACTCACCACCACGATCATATCGTAGTGTCTTGATACTTTTACCATGATATTTCTCCACATCAGCCTTGAATTCTTTGAACCTGTCAAAGCATTCAGACTTGTGGCACATCAATTAAATGTATTCATATCTTGAATAATCATCTATAAAAGAGACAAAATATTCAAAAGCACCTCTAGCCTGGATAGACATAGGACCACACAAATCAGAATGAACCAATTCCAATACATCTTTGGCTCTATACCCCTTGGCCTTAAAAGACCTCTTGGTCATTTTACCTTCCAAGCAAGATTCGCAGGTTGGGAAATCTTCCACCACTAATGAACCTAGAGGTCCATCAGCTATCAACCGTTGAATTCTACTTAGCCAAAGATATGTTTGGTTCATTTTTGAAGATTCTTTTCTCTTATTAGATTTAAAAGATAAGTTATTTACTTCTATTTGCATCGTGGGAGCTTTTGGTTCAAGTGTATATAAATTGCCTACCAACGCACCATAACAGATAATCTCCCTATTCTTTTTTATAACAATTCTGTCATTAAAAGAAATAGAATATCCATCCATAAATAATTTATAAACTGAAATTAAATTCTTTCTAAATAAAGGTACATAAAGGCAATTTCTCAGAACCAAAGTTTCATTTCTATCAAAAGATAAATAAAAATCTCCCACTGCAACATCCGTCACCTTCGTAGCATCGCCCAAGTAAATGGTAATCTCCCCCTCAGCTAGTCGTCTGGTTTCCTAGAATCCCTGCAAAGTATTGCAGACATGATCAGTGGCTCCAGTATCTATACACCAAGTGCCGGTAGATAACACCGCTAAACATGTTTCAACGACCAGACCAAAAGATATACCTTTGTTCTGCTTCCGATTGGGGCAGTCCTTCTTCTAATGTCGAGTCTACTTGCAAGTGAATCACTTGCCTTTCGGCTTCTTCACTCCTCCTTGAGAGCCTCCCTCCACCTTTGCTCCACCTTGTTTCTTCTTCTTCTTGCATTTTGGCTTAGAAGTAGAAACCTTCTGAGCAACCATGGCCTGTGCCTGAGCACTCTGACAAAAAAGCCCCTCTGCCGCTTGGAGTTCTGTCAGAAGCTCCGCCAACAAATACAACCTTTTATTCATGTTGTAGTTCAGGTGAAACTACTCAAAACTCCCAGGTAGAGACTAGAGTATGATATTGACCTAGGTTTCCCCATTGATCTTAGCTCCAAGGACTTCTAGCTCATTCAAATAAGCCATCATCTTGAGAACATGATCCCTCACGGGTGTTCCCTCGATCATGGTGGTCGTTATCAAGTTCCTCATGGCTTCTTGCCTAGCAGCCCGATTCTGGTGTCCGAAAAGCTCCTTAAGATTAAGCATCATGTCATAAGCAGTGGGCATGGCTTGATACTGATGTTGCAATACATTTGACATAGAAGCCAAAATGTAACACCGCGCCATCTCATCATCCTTAATCCACTTTTTATAACTCTTTCTCCTTTTCCCCAGAATCATCCGCAGGCTTTGGAGGACACTCTTCGAAGAGTACATACTTGTACTCCTCAACAGTCAAGACAATATCAAGATTCCTTTTTCAATCAACATAATTGGGTCCAATAAGTTTATTCTCTTTTAGTATCACAACAAGCAGGTTGAAAGTCATTTTTGAAAAACCTAAGAATTACATAGATCAAAACATTAGATTTCAAAAAATTATTGATTCGTCAAACAATAAAATTTTAAAATCAACCAACACCTCAAAACACCGAGAATATCATATGCCATGATAGTGTGGCCGTATACGAATTCTACATTTGTAAGAGGGGGTTTTACCCATTAATTTTATTATCCTGTCAACCTAACTTTTTGACAAATAAAATTAATAGTTGGTTCCTCTTCGGCCCTAAAAAAAAAAGCAGTGACTCCGATGGGGAGGATACTTTTATTTGCATCTAAGTATTCACCATTACTTGATACCAAGGGAATTATCTCGGATTATGTGTCTTCCGATGGGGAAGTACACACACTCCTAAATAATTTCCTATAACCATATTTAACCCTGTGATCTGCAAAACAAACTCATCTGATGGGGAGGAAGACACTCAGAACCAACGCGCAAGTTTGTTTGCATCACATGTCAAATTGTAATGGAGGCCATGAAAATTTAAAAAAAATATCCCTCTCCCACTTAGTAATTTAAAATTGAGGAATTTTCCTAGCACACAACATGCATATCAAACAAGAAGCAATAAATATGAAAAATAAATATTTTCCAACTATTATGGCTTTTGTTCTCCAATATGCCTCCCGTCGTATCGCCATCTCGTCCGCTCCTCTCTACGCCATGTACAAGCCATCCGGAGATCCGAGCCGAGAATAATTATTTTAATTTACATCCATCGATCCTATACTCCACGAAGGAGTGTACATGAAATCTAGATCGAAAGTAAACTAAAATAAAAGAGTGGCTAAACAATGCCATACTTAATTACAAAAAATTAAATACTAGCCTCGTCAACCCCGAGAATTCAAATAATATTACAATTACACACATCCAATCACATACACACACATATGACCATAATAGTTGGATCTTATGTCTGCAACCAAAAAGTTAGCCTACGCACATCCTACTATTATCCGACACATACAATATATGATAAGTGCATAAAAGTAATCGAATCCTAAACACACAAAACCGGAAACCGTGGCTCTGATACCACTTGAAGGTCGAAGCTTCACTTCTTGCTTCGCTTCGATCGCTTGTGCATGGCGATCCCATCTACGTCCCCATATTAAAAAATTAATCCAAGATGATGACGGATTACCAAAGCAACCGATCCATCATCGTGCTATTCGATTAGAGTGGTCTCTTGAACAAACTTGTTGTTCAAGCAACCTAACTCTTTTCCTCGATTAGCTGCGGAATAGATGATGTACGGATCACCAGTTTTTGTGTTTATCTTCGGGGTCCAAGTAAATTAGCCACATGGAATTACATACATAATACAAAGAAATAAAAGGAAACCAAAACAAGAATTATTCCTCTTGTTTACCTCAAGGTCTTCTATTGTATGTCCTATCCTCCTCTTGGACGTTGTGTGGGCAACGATCCTCCAAGAGATGAAGCCTCCTAGATCTCATTCTTCCCTTCCTTGTCCTCTCCGAACAAAGGGAAGAATACTCGATACTTCTTCTTCTATCTAGTGCCGACCACCAAGCCTCCAAGCTTGATGTTGCCGCCGGCCAAGGAGAGCAAGTAGATGAATGGGCGCCGGTCAAGAGAACTAAGGCTCTTGTTGTCGCCGGCCAAGGAAAGAGAGAGATAGGGAGGAGCCGCCGGCCAACCTAGAGAGAGAGAGGAAGGCACCGCCCAATGGAGAGAGATCCAACCTAGGTTGCCGCCCAATGCCTCTCCTTAGCCAACTCCAAACCCCAGCCGACCAAAACCTTGAAAGAAAAACCCTAATCTCCTTAAAGATACCTTGCCGCCCATGCCTTGGACTCCTATTTATAGATTTAGGCTTAAGCCTCCTTTCAATCTCCACTGTCGGATCTAGGAATTCAATTTCCACCGTCGGATCTAGGAATTCAATTTCCACCGTCGAATCTAGGAATTCAATTTCCACCATCAGATCTAGGAAATCAATTTTCACCGTTGGATCTAGGCTTCATGAGGGTTTTAATAGGCTACAATAGGGACCATGAGGAGGAGTTGGATCTTGGCCACCCAATGGATCCGGCCCATATAAAATCCGATCCATTAATGATAATCCATTCCACTAGAGGATTATCATTGATCTACCTCACCAACCCCTATAAATAAATATGGGCTCCATAAATTAATTATACAAATATCTCCCCGTATTTAAGATATCGAATGTCCATCAATTAATTAATTTATTGATAATTAATTAATCAACATCTAACTCCATGAGTAGTACCACTCAACCTTATCATCATGCTGGACCAAGTCCACCTACAGGGTTTACATGATGATCCTTATGAGCTCCTCAAGGGGACATCATCATCCTAATATATAGGACACAGTTTCATCTTATAATCAATGACACACCATGTAAATAATATCATTACCAACTTACCAAGCTTATCGATTTAATCTATAAATCTCGCCCATTGGTAAATCAAAGAAATAAATACTAAATACATGTGCCCATTATTATATCGGGATTAAGAGCATGTACACCATAATATCCGAGGTCCGATTCAATTATGTAGTCAGCAATTAATTGAATCACCTCTAAGTCGGTCCTGCTCAATACACGCAAAGTGTACTAGGGTAATTCTATGGTCAAGACAAATCAATACTAAATTACACTACAACCATACCAATGGTTCGTCCAAAACCATCTCGGTTGTGAGCTTCTTCTACTTATACTCTATAAGGAATTGATAACATAATCTCCTGTGTGACACTACACACCATGTTATCTACAATGTAATGTATCAGACAATATGCATTACCATAAATATGCAAAAAATGATCATGTGATTCTTATTTCAAAAATAAAGATGTTCATACAAAAGATAGAATTTTCAGTATACATCCCAACAGACTTATATTGCCAAGACCCATGCATGGACTTTCCATGCCAAGACTCTTGCTTGGACTTTCCTTGCCAACCCGTGTTGGACTTTCCATGCCAAGTACCATGCTTGGACTTCTCCCATGACAATGGTCAAACCATCGTCAAACATCAAACATGACCTGGGTCGATTGCACCAATAATCTCCCCAACACATTGTCAAACATCAATGTCAAACATCAAAACACTACTCGAGTCTGGTCAATCGTGACCTGGGCTGATTGCACTAACAATCTTCCCCTTTTTGATGTTTGGCAAAAACCAAACACCTTTGAGTTAGGCCACCAAACTCAAATCTCCTTACCAATTATCCCAAATTGGTAATTTCATACATTCTCCCCCTTTTTGACATACATCAAAAAGGTTCTCTCCAAGGAGGTCAATGTCTCATATCCCAATGAGATCTTACAATCTCCCCCTTGATCTAAAAACACCTAGGAAGCCTTCACTCTTCCTAGTGATAAGTCCCATATCACTAAAGAGAAGCAATCCTACAAACTCTTCCAATTTTCAAATTGGGCATCTCACATTCCCATTTCTCCCCCTCATGAGGAAGAAACACATTCATCATCCCATGATGGATATCTCCCCCTAAAGGCTTGCTCCCCCTTGACCATTGCACCAACAATGTCCTTGGAGAGTCCCTAAGCCTATAGGAACACTAAACCATCAAAATTAAGGTTAAAAGTTCAAACTTGAACTTTCACTCACCTTAAATTGATACACACCCTAAACAACTCTCCTAATCCATATCCAATAGATTTTCACCCTTTCTAATGCTTTCCAAAGCATATCCTAGGGTTAGGAGTGGTTAGGGAACCCTACCATAGTTGAAATTGGGCTAAACAAACTTTTTTTTACTCAAAATCAAACTTGGCAGTCGACTCCTTACGATCACCGATTCATTGCCATTCATCGATATTTGCCATTAAGTGGCAATCGATCGTGATAAGCTTCTTAATTTCAGTTTTCAAAAATTGAGTTTTGAAAAGCATAAGTAATTATACATATTTTGAAAAATCATAAAAATTTATACGTATATTACTTATAAGCAATACAATGGGTAAAAAATATGTGAAAAATAATTTACCCATAAAATAGTGAAATTGATACAAAGTTCAAAAATGAAGAAAAACTTCAATGTTTGAGCTCACTTTGTATCAACATCATCAATGGTGACTTCTATCAAAAGATAGATTGCGCCAAGGTTTTTCAAAATGATTTTCAAATTATTTTAAAACCTTATATTGGATCATGTTCTTTGGGTTCATTGTACATGACTTGAACATAAGCTTTCCCAATGATCCATCCATGGTTTTAGATGAGTTTGAGTTCATCTAGATGCAAAAACTATACACCTTGAACTTAACTCATATCCTAGCATCTCACATGTATCTAGGGTGTATCAATACACATACATGTCAATGTAATGTGATATGTGAGTTTTGTTCATCCTAAACTAGGGTTTTATGCATTTTCTAGGGCAACTCTACTTGATTCCCTTATACATGGGACTTCAAGTCATGCCAATTGTCCTTAACTCAATTTTTATTAAATTCATGAATGATTATGGCATTAATGATGATATAAATAGGCATGTGCTCATAATCATGATGTCATGGCATAAAATGGAATCTAAGCATACATGACATTTAACCTTAGACCTAAGTAATATCATGACATATTAAAAGATTAAAAGTAGATATGATGTCATGACATGGCAAGGCAAACAAGGTATGACAAATATAAAATACTAAGGTATTAAATACCTAAGTATTAATCTCAAATAGCCATTTCTAGAATTAAACCCAATTTTGCCTTAATGTCACTTATCCCCCAAGTGTGTCAAAAACCCAAAATGACACACTATGACCTCTAACCATAATTGTGTCAATTTGATTGATTTTTCAATTCCCATAAATTATATTGGCACATCCTAAAAACCTTTAGGATTAAAAATCATCCTTATTTCCAAAGTACTCCATTACCTTGGAAATGACCTAAAGTGTCACCTTTACTATGATTAGGTTAACTACCTATCCATTCAAGGTTACCACACCTAAACCCATTTAGCATGAATCGATCACGCTCCTAGGAACCCAATACTTATTGGAGCTCCTTTGGTTTGCTAGGTATTCGCTAGGGATAACTTCTCTAGATACCCTACTAATGACCCTCCTAGGCTTAGAAGCCTTGGTCATTTGAGTCTTGCCTTGGTTAGCTCTAGGGGTAACTCCCCTTGTAACCTTCTTAATGGCTTCCCTTGGTTTCCTTGAAACCTTAGCCACTAAGCACCTACCTTGGTCAACCTTTGGGATGACTTCCCTATTGACCTTGGTTTTCCTAGACCTAACTTGAGTTTCATAATCGAATGGAACATTATGATAGGTCTCCTTGGGCTTAGGTTTGTGACCCAAACCTTTCTTGCCCTTGGTTGGACCTTGCTTTCTAAAACCTAGGTTTTGATTCTTAGATCTAGATTTTTGATCCTTTGACCCTTGTATATGATTTTGCATTTTTGCAAGGGTCTTTTCTAGCTTCTCAAGCCTTGACCTCAAGGCTTGATTTTCTAATTATAATCTTCCCAATTTTTAATTTTTATATGTCCTTTGGGAATTGTTTTTCCTAGGCATATGCCTAGTCCATTTAGGGTTAAAACCTAGGTGATCCTCTATCTTCCTAATGGTCTCCCTAGGAAGGATAGGTCTAGAATTGTTTGATCTAGGTTTGTCCTTAGGTAAAATTATTTTAGGGACATTAGTTCAAAATTTCTCCTTATTCCTAAAGTTGATATTTTTAGCTCCTAAGCAATAAAACCTATTTTTACTAGCATTCTTTTCATGAGTAATTGCAAGTGAATTAAAAGCATGCTTTTTGATCCTAGAACTAGAAGGTGCATTAACATATACCTTAGGATTTGCCTTAGAGGCTCCCCCTACATGTGATGCTCCCTCTTGGACCTTCTTCTTCCCCCTAGGGCATTGACTCCTAAAATGCCTCGGTTGTTGGAACTTGAAGAAAATGATGTGCTCCTTGCTTTTATATGTTGGGGGACCGACATCCTTGGTCTTTTCTTGAGGTTTTGGTGTCAGTTGACTTTTCTTGACCTTCTTAGAACACTTGCTCTTGTAGTGTCCTACTTCCCTACACTCGAAGTATATAATATGATTTTTAATATTAATTGAAATGCTTGAGTTACCTAGCCGGAGTTGGTTCTTCTTCATCTTTCCTGGATGTTGATGGTATTTCTTGATTTTGCTCTCGTTCCAGGGTAGACAGTCTCTCCTCCCCCTCAATCCTAGAGGTTGAGGTTTCTTCCACTTCTACCTCTTCCTTGGACGTTGATGGCCATTCAACCTCCAATTCTTCCACTTCTTCTTCCTCCTCGGAAGTCGAGCACTCTTCAACTTCGAATCCTCACTTTCTTGTGAGAATGAACTCTCTTCCTCCTCTTCCTTTTCTTCTTGGATTGAGTGAGGCTCTTAATGGAATTTTGCCAATTTGTTCCATATCTCCTTGGCATCTTTGCAATCTCCTATCTTGATCAAAATATCATTAGGAATTACATTAAGCAATATACTCATTACCTTATTATTGATGTTGTAATATCGGAGTTGGTCTTGGCTCTAATTCTTCTTCTTGATTTTTCTTCCTTCTTCATCTTTTGGAGTGTCGAAACCTACTAAGACATTAATCCAATTGTCAAAGTCACACATTAAAAAATGCATCATCCTACCTTTCCAATATGCGAAATCTTCGCAGTCGAAGGAAGGCAGAATGTTGATGTCATACCCAATCTTTCATTGAGCTCCATCTCCTCTAGCGCTTTTGCTCTCGGGTGTTAGTCTGTTGAAGAGCTCCTAGCTCTGATACCACTTGTTAGGACTTGTGCGCTCGCTAGAGGGGGGTGAATAGCGTTTCGTCGCTTCACAGAATTTGATCGTTCTCGCGTGCTTGATTGTCTACGATGTTTGTTAGTGCAATAGAAATAATGGAAATACAAAACAAACACAAATACAATGCACAAGACAAATGATATAACGTGGTTCGGAACCGTATGGTTCCTACTCCACGGATTGAACTCAAATGAGCTCTAGCGATGCCAACACACACCACTACTCAAATACTCCTTCTCGATAACACGTCGGAGGTGGAGAAACCTCGTATAAGTAATTATAATAGTAATAAATAGAAATACAAGCAAAATACATTTGAAATATAAAGAACACTTTACAAGCTAGGTTTTGAGCGCTTTGCTTGTTGGTTGCTTGAATAAGGTTGAAGAACCCTGAAATGCACCTCTACTATGCCTTCAAATCGCCTCAAGAAAGCTCCCAAAGAACCATTAGTCGAATCTCCCATGAACAACTCCTTTTAACTTGCATCGGGCTGGATTTCCGCCTGGCAGTCGACTACCATAAGGCCCCAGTCGATTGCCAACACTATTGTTGTCAGACAACGGCTCGATCCACGCTAGAAAAACTTCAACAGGACTCTCATCAGTCGACTGCCAACATTATCAGTCGACTGCCAGTGCCCATAGCTGACTACCCAATCGACTACGCAACATTCTGTGCTGGCGACTAAACCATCAGTCGACTGCCATATATGGCAATCGACTGCCATCAGTCGACTGATCCAATGATCAGTCGACTGCGATACCTTTTCGGCCCTTAAACGGCAATCGAGCACTAGTCGACTCACAGTAGTCGAACCAGCCATAATCCCAGTCAACTGCTGAGTGTCGACTTGACTGCCAAGTGTCAAAACACTTGACCAGTCGATTGCATCATAACACCAGTCGACTGACAAACCTCAACCATGAGGTTTAACACCAAGTATGGTGCCCCCATACTTGCCAGACTACCCTTAGCCTAGACCTAAGCCTTCTAGCTACCTCCGTTAGCCTCGCACCTATCGGATCCCTCCAAGTCATCCATGACTTGTTCATCCATACGTTAGCCTTTAGGTGCTTCCATAAGCTATTGTCATGCTAATGTGGTCTACACCGCCAAGGCACATTGGGCTTATGCTGCCAAGACTCCGCTTGAACTTTACGCCGCCAACCATTGGACTTATGCTGCCAAGACCCATGCTTGGACTTTCCATGCCAAGACCTATGCTTGGACTTTCCTTGCCAACCCATGTTGGACTTTCCATGCCAAGTACCATGCTTGGACTTCTCCCATGATAATAGTCAAACCATCGTCAAACATCAAATATGACCTGGGTCGATTGCACCAACAATCTCCCCAATACATTGTCAGACATCAATGTCAAACATCAAAATACTACTCGAGTCAAACTCGAGTCTGGTCAATCATGACCTAGGTCGATTGCATCAACAGATAGGATCATCTTAGTTTGACTTCTGGGGTTTCCGCAACGCAAAAAGCGGTTTTTGTGGCTCAGAAAGTCCAACAGTGGTATCAGAGCCACGTGCGAAGCATGTATGTGTTTCATTTTTGTAGTTTTTGTATTAGATATAAAAATTACATATTTTCATGTTTCTGTAAATTTCCTATTTTTATCGAATTTTTGGGTATTTTTCTCGAAGAGTAGAAGCAACGAGTGTTGGGACACTTGTAGGCTTCAACCATCGAGAAAAACTCTCCGAAATGGAGAGTTCTCACTTTAGGTTTTTGGGACAGCGACTTAAGTCACTATAAGATCATAGTAGGGACATTCACAAAGTTTATTTTGTGAGTAGGGGCACTGCCCCTATCCCCGAAAGGGGCCTTGTCCCGCGATCGCGCCCAGAAACCGCTTAGCGGGACCGTTACGGAGAGGTGACTCATAAAATTAAAAAAAAAAGGAAAAATTATAGAAATTTTTTGTAAAAATAAATAATTTAGAATTATGTTTAATTCTGTGATTGTCATGGCCCAAGAACCCCAATATGATTGGATGATGATGTGTTGTAATTCATAATACGGCCTGCATGCCATTTTTATGGTTGTGCGTGTTGTATAGTGTATGCGACCTGCGCATCATACATCTTCTTTTGAAATCCTAGTTGTAAATAGTTTTAGACTTGAATGTAACTTGAGTTTCATATTTGTAATGTACAAAATGGAGCGGTGGAAAGTCCACTTGTAGACGAAGTTACGAGAAGGGTGCCGGCGACACATGGCGGTTAAAGGAAGCGCTTGGAGAAGCCGCTAGCCCTAGGTTGACCGTCCGATCTTCTCATTGGCTTGAGAAGATCGTAATAGGGCCATGACCACATCACAGTTAATTTATATATATATATATATATATATATATATATATATATATATATATATATATATATATATATATATATATATATATTTGTTATGCTTGTATGTATATGAAGCATGCTAGAATAATGCTTGTATGTATGTGATGCATGCTAGTATAGAATAATAAAGGCCTCAATGCATATATGATACACATTACGATTAGATTAGATCTTAATCGAATCAACTCGTAAATTCCTACCAAGTCCTTGATACCCATCATTACCTCGATCATTTGTAGTTGTTGAATCTGCCAAAGCAGAGCAACGCATATTATCTTGGTAGGGTGCGGAGGGACAATCTTGGTCCCGCCTATCACGGCTTGGATTTGAGTAAGCTCAATTAGATTGAGTAAAACTAGTTAACTCAATTGGATCGAGTAGAACTATAGACATATTCCAACCGTTGGAAAGATAGGATAAGATCACATTTACACTAAATCTTGGGCGATTTAGCCAAAGCTAACTCAAGGTCTTTTGTAAATGTGGATCTTGATCCTATAAACAAGAGTTGCATAGAGATGTAATTGGTAATGTGTTACCCACCGATCATACTAAGTCTTGGGTGATTTAGCCAAAGCTAACTCAAGGCTTAGTATGATGTGGATCTTGTCCCGCAAGAATTATAGCTAGTTTGTATGAATCTAGTAATGTGGTTGGACCACATCCATAACTCGATTCTACAAAATTCCTATAATTTAGTGGAAGCATCATTTGATTAAAGGCCTAATTAAATGATAAAAGGAATATGATATTAATTCTCTGCATTGTATGTTGTAGATTACTATGTCGACAAACACGAACACTCTCTCTCTGCGTTCTGTCCTTGAGAAGGACAAGCTCAATGGAGCAAATTTCTTGGACTGGTACAGGAACCTGAGAATTGTTCTCACCCAAGAAAGGAAACTATACGTTATGGAGCATCTCATTCCGGAGGCACCTTCTGCCACTGCCTCGTGAGCTGACAAAGATGCTTACAAGAAGCATCATGATGATGCATTAGATGTGTCATGTCTAATGCTCGCGACCATGAACTCTGAGCTTCAGAAGCAACACGAGTTCATGAATGCTTAAGATATGGTTGAACATCTTCGTCAACTATATCAAGAACAAGCAAGGCACGAGAGATATGAAGTCTCTAAGGCATTGTTTGGTTCCAAAATGCAAGATGGGACTCCCGTAGGTCCATATGTACTCAAGATGATTGGGTACGTAGAAAACCTATAGATATTGGGATGTTAGTGAAAGCCCTAGAGCCAATCATGTGATGATTGTTGTATGGACTTTATTGTATCATATTCCTATTTATAAAGGCATGGTTATTATATTTACTTGTATTGGTGCCAAATAACTAAATATAATAATGTCCTTGAGTAGTAGGTTCTTATCTATATCAATCGATTGGTTGAATCGATAATGAGATGATATAGAGAACACTACTCTTAATCATTCCTAGTCAAGTATTAACATTCAGAGATAATGTTAATGCGTAGAGACTAGCATGTAGGTCAACATGATGACTTGATCTCACAAGTCATGGATATGAGATATCAAGTTGACACATGGGTATGCATTAGAGAATGTATACTGAATGACCCGCCATGAGAAAGTATCATGGATTGTTATATGAGTGTCATATACTTTCTCATGTGGCTATTAGTATGACTATTAGTCCTTAGACCTGAAGTAACCATGGTTCCCTACATAAGGAGTTGCATACTTTGGCTTCGTCAAACGTCACCCGTAAATGGGTGGACTATAAAGGCGATTACTGGGTATGTGACAAATTATGTGGAGGGATGTGAGTGATGTAGATGAAATCTATCCCTCTTATATGACGGGAGTGACATCGATATTCTTGATAGAGTGAGACCACGAAGTGCATGACCATGCCCAAATGAGTCAATATAAGATATTGAGCTCATTTGATTAGAGTGAGTCTACTTGGAGTTCAAGATATAGATTGTACCGAGGATGATACGGTCTATGCCTCGATTGGTCAATCTAGATGTCAAGGATAGAGGGACATTGTCACATATTTGTTGGATCGATCGGATCGCTAGAGGGGGGGGGGGTGAATAGTGATAGAAATTTTTCTTTCGAATTCGTTTCAAGACAAATATACGCAGCAGAAAAATAAACAAAAATAAAAGACAATAGACACAAAGGTTTTACTTGGTTCGTAGCCGAAGGCTACTACTCCAAGGCCCTAGTGGTCCTTGACCACGTACGGAGGGCAATCTACTAAAAAACTCCTCCTTGTTGGAGGTAGGAGTTAGACGGATACACAAAATGAAAAAAAAGCTCAAGGTAGAGGGACACTTCCCCTCTCCTTGATATGATTTAAAGCTTGAAAAGAAGAACAACTTATAAACTTAATTATAATTCAAACTTTTCGTTACCGACGACTTCAAAGGTTGGAGGTTGAAGCTCCTGCCGTCGTAGGGATGTCGGAGAGTCGGAGCGTATCGGAAGCACTTGGAAGCTTTTTTAATTGATGATAAACCCTAAGACAAGCCCTCCTTTTATAGCTTTTGAGCCCCTTTTCGAGAGGAACCCTAGCCAATCAAAATTGAGCACCAATCTCCTTGAAATGGGGTGATAAGCCTTGAATCCTCGAATCTGATCATTGACCATCGATCATGATGGCCATCATCGATCGTGATGGCGACATCGGTCAGTCTTGACTAATGAGCGGTCATTGTTTGTGTGATCGAGTCCTCCAAGCTGGTAGTCGACTGATGCTAGCTGCAGGGCAAAGTTAGCTCAAAGAAAACATTATTTTGATGGCCTTCGACCATCCAATCTCGACCTAGACCATCGATGGGATGTCTCTGGTCGGATCTACGCTTAAGATCATCCCCGTAAGGAGGATACGACCTCACTTACGCTCGCACACACGAGCTTACCTCGATACTTACGTGTTGCTTTTGCTTCCGGCCTTCCACTCGATTCCTTCGGCTCCCTCCGAAGTCACTCGAGTGTCGCCCGACCACCGCGGCTTCCTCCGAGTGTCACTAGCCTTCAGCTCCAGCTATATCAATCTTCTGCACACTCGATTCAGCTCATGAGATAACGATATGAGCTTAACTTTGTATCGTTTGCTATAATCAAAACCCAGGTTCGACTTAGGTGCCTACTGCACCAACAATCTCCCCCTTTTTGATTTATGGCAAACCCACATACAGAGTTAAGAAAGACAAATTAAGTGCATTAAGTAAATTGAGTAAGAGATATGCATGAATGTGCAGGAGTATATAAAAACTCTTCTTCAAGTGCTCCCCCTTGAGGAATCCTCCCCCTTGACTGAGGGTGAGTACTTGAGAAAGAGTTTTAACTCTCCCCCTTGATATTTGCTACTAAAAAAGAATTAAGTAACCGAAATCACTTAATATTGGCCATAGGGTTTAAAATAAATTCTAAGTTAAGAAATAAAAAAAATGATTTCTTAACCTTGGCCTTTACTTTCATTTTGTTAACAAATTAACTAAGAGTTAAGTAAATTACTTTTTGTATTGTTAACGAAAACAAGTTAACTAAATGTGTTTAAGTTAAGAATTCCCTTAACTTGTTTTGTTAACTTAAAGTTAAGTAAGTAAGCCTTGGCCATAAAAAAAAATGATCCCTTAACTTTGGCCTTTTTCTCCCCCTTTTGCCATATATTGAAAAGAGTGAGGGTGTGTGTGGAAAAAAAAGTTTTAATTTTAAAGTCCAAGCATGTTCCACATTATTTCGAAAATAATATACTGAAAATAATTTCATCTATAAAATGTTCGACTCATATTTGGCTTGATTGATATGAAAGATCAACCAGTCCTGGTCAGAGTCGGTTAGTATGTATGATTATACTCCGTGGTTCATAGCGATGCACTAGCTCTACATCTGGAACCATGAGTAAGGTCCTAACATCTCACGCTCATCTACGTGGCTAAGTACACAAACACATTAGTCCTATGTGTTGTGAGATGTATTGGCTCCTTAAATCTATAGGTGCATGATATCTAAGGTATGTCCTATACTAGTTCCATAGAAATGAAATTAAAGAAATAGTAGTAAGAACATATAATTTGCAAATACCTATTCTATTATGCACATGCCCAATTTTCGTCTTAATAGACTAAATTCGACTTCGGGTAGAAGTTTAGTAAATAGGTCTGCCAAGTTAGACTTCGATTCGACGTATTCGAGTTGTATGGCTCCGTTGCCCACATGTTCTCGAATAAAATGGTGTTTGACCTCTATATGTTTGGTCCTAGAGTGACATATCGGATTCTTTGTAAGATTAATTGAACTAATGTTATCTACGTGAAGTTTAGTATTCGTAAAGTCTAACTTAAAGTCGCGGAGAGTGTGCTTCATCCAAAGAAGCTGCGTGACACACTCACCCATCGCGATGTATTCGGCTTCGGTGGTAGATAAAGCAACACAGTGTTGCTTCCTACTGCACCAACTCACTAGACTCGAGCCGAGAAGTTGACAACAACCACTCGTGCTCTTTCTATCGAGCTTACTACCGGCATAGTCCGAATCGGAGTAGCGGTTAGTTTGAACCCGGTAGATCTAGGATACCAAATACCGACATTAAGTGTACCCTTTAGATATCTAAGGATACGCTTAACTAGGGTTAGGTGAGACTCCTTAGCATAGGTTTGAAACCTGGCGCATATACTTACTGCGAATAGGATGTCGGGTCGACTCGCAGTTAAGTATAGGAGACTTCCTATCGCGCTCCTATAGTACTTTAAGTCAATGGACTTACTTTCTAGGTCTTCTCCTATGTTAACATTAATCGCCATTGGGGTGTTTATTACCTTAGCGTCTTGCATTCCAAATCTTTTAATTAACTCCTTAGTGTATTTTTGTTGATATAGGTATATACCATCCTTAGTTTGTTTAATTTGTAGACCTAAAAAGAAACTTAACTCGCCTACCAAGTTCATTTCGAACTCACTTTCCATGAGTGAAACGAACTCGTTTAGTAAGGCTGAGTTAGAGGTTCCAAAAATTATATCGTCTACATAAATTTGAGCTATGAATATTTCTTTACCTAAGGTTTTTACGAAGAGAGTTGGGTCAACTAAGACTTGGTTAAACCCTTTTGACTTAAGATGGATTGAAAGTCTCTCGTACCAAGCTCGAGGAGCTTGTTTAAGTCCATAGAGAGCTTTCTTAAGTTTTAGAACATGGTCGGGTTTATCTAGATTTTCGTTGGCTAACATAAACTTCTTCTTTAATGTATCCATTTAGGAATGCCGACTTAACATCCATTTGAAATAGCTTAAATCCTCGATGTGCGGCATAAGCTAGCAACATTCGAATGGATTCGAGTCTAGCTACTGGGGCATAGGTTTCGTCGTAATCTAAGCCTTCGACTTGACTAAACCCTTTGGCGACTAACCTAGCCTTGTTTCTAACTACTTCACCTTTATCATCAAGCTTATTTCGAAACACCCACCTTGTTCCAATTATCGTTTTGTCTTTAGGTGGTGGTACTAATTCTCACACTTCATTCCTAGTAAATTGAGCTAGCTCTTCTTGCATTGCAATAATCCAATCGGGATCCAGAAGAGCTTGTTCAATTGATTTGGGTTCTATCTTTGAAATTAAGGAAATTTGACTAAGGTTCCTATAGGATGCTCTAGTTCGAACTCCTAGATTAGGATCTCCTATCACTTGATCGATAGGGTGGTTAGTCTGAATCCTAGATTGGGTTGGGTTTGTGTCACCTAATGCTTGATCAATGGGGTGACTTGGTTGAACACTAGTTTGACTCGGATCACTTGTCACTTGGTCGACAAGAGAAGTTGGTTGATATAGATTAGACTCAATCTCAGGGTCGGAGACGAGTTTGGTATCAGTGGGCTCAACACTTGGGGTCATTAAGGGTTTTGTAGGTTCGGGTACTTCATCGAACACTACATTAATAGTCTCTTCGACTTTAAGGGTATCGTGGTTATATACCCTATAGGCCCTACTCGTGGTTGAGTATCCTAAGAAGATTCCGGTGGAGGTTTTGGATTCGAATTTCCCTAGGTGGTTCTTAGTGTTTAAGATATGTACTTTACATCCAAATACCCTAAAGTACTTGATGTTGGGTACTTTATTGTGATAAATCTCGTACGAGGTCTTAAGGTGCCTCTTTACCATAAGGATCCTATTCTGGACATAGCAAGCCGTGCTAACGGCTTCTGCCCAAAACCTATCAGGTAGGTCGTATTCGTTCAACATGGTCCTAGCGGCTTCTTGTAGAGTTCGGTTTTTCCGCTCCACTAGGCCATTTTGTTGAGGGGTCCTAGGGCAAGAGAATTCATGGTGGTATCCGTTTAGGTTACAGAAGTCGGTGAACCTTTGATTTTCGAATTCACCACCATGATCGCTTCTAAGTCTTTTAACCTTAAGGTTTTTTTGATTCTCGATTAATTTGAATAGATTGATTAATTGATCTAGGGTATCATTTTTATGTCTGATGAACCTAACCCAGGTAAACCTGGAGTAGTTGTCAATTATGACTAAGCAATATTGACTTCTATTGAGTGACTTGGCTCCATGTGAATCGAATAGATCCATATGCAGGAGCTCAAGTACACTTGAGGTTCGTTCTTGGTTAGTTAACTTGTGTTGTGTCCTAGGTTGTTTTCCTTGTTGACAAGCATTACAGATTTTATTAACCAAATTGTTGAGGTTGGGTAAGCCTCTGACTAAGCCACTCTGACTCATCTTGTGGACGAGTCTTGGGTGCGAGTGACCGAGTCGTCGGTGCCACAACCATGATTCCTCTTCCTGTGTCATAAGACATTTGGCTGAGGATTTGATTAAGTTAATTGTATAAATGCTATTTGTCCAAGTTCCTTTGAGTATTGTTTTAGCTGTTTTATTTGTTTTAATTACACATTCATTTTCTAAAAATACGACCTTATAGTTATTGTCACATAATTGGCTTACGCTAAGCAGGTTATATTCAAAATTTTCTACAAGTAATACATTTTTAATAACAAAATTCAAGTTAAGCTCGATATCACCTGATCCGATGATTTTGAGCTTGCTGTTATTCCCAAAGGCTACCGATCCTTGTCGTTTGAATCGAAGCTTTGTGAATTTGAGTTGATCCCCAGTCATGTGTCGGGAGCAACCGCTGTCCAACATCCATTGATCCTACACACAAGGTGGTTGGATTGGATGTTAGATTTTTTTTTTTTTAAAAAAAGATTGGTTGTAAGTTGTTAAACCTAGGTCATCGCACCTGTGTCTATATGATCAAGCATGTTATACTTATGTGTTTTTTGTGAGATGATTTCCAATTAAGTTGATTAAGTGCATTTAGGTTCAAGTAATTTTATGTTAGATTTGGATTTGACCCTAGGCTTGTCAAGTTTACCTTTTCAAGATCATGGCTTCCAGGTCGTGGCGAGGCACAGGGGCCTTCTTTTATCGGATCATCGACCACTTCCTTAGACAAAGCCATTTTCAAGAAAATGATGACTTGACTCACCTAAGACTATTTCCTAGTCTAACTGGTTATTTTTGAAAAGAGGCTCCCCGAGGCTCAATCTTTTCGAAAGATTTTAGTTGGTTATGTATGTGTTCTAAGTGAGTTCACAAGTTAAAAAAAAACAAAACAAAAAAAAATTCTAAGCATGCATTTTCTAAGTTAAAGCACAAACATGTTTTGTACTGGCTCCCCCTATACCGTTGAATCGGTTCGGTCTATCCACATAGTGGATTTGGTCCTTGGGAACCCAGTATGGGTTGGATCCTAGAGTTGAAATCAAAAAGTTCTTAGGGACCCATGCTTGGACATGTTTCCTATGTCGACTTACAATCGACATATACGACCTATTAGTCGTGTTTGAGTTAAACCCTAGTCCAGCCTTGTTGTACACGGCCCTTTGAGATCCAAGTAGGAGGTCAAGTCCTTTGGATCCCGAAGTGAACCTTTCCAACGTGTTCCTAAGATCTTCAACTTGACTTTTCAAGAGAGAGTTCTCAACTTCGAGCTTTTCAACTCGAGTTGAGTCCTTCTCTTGAACTCGACTAGTCGAAGAGGTTAGGGAGACCTCGTGTTTGAGGAGTTTAACCTCCTCAACAAGGGTCTCGACCTTGGACTCGGACTTAGCTAATTTCCTAGACAAAAACCTAACCGTATTATGTAAAATATTAAATAAAGTTCGACTCACTTTAAGGGTATCTTTTGAACCGGATGCGTATCCATGGCTTGACTTGAAGGTAGCTTCGTAGTCCAAGTCATCCTCAGGTTCTGATTCAAGTTCAGGTTCGGTCTCCGTGTCTGACTCAATCGATTTCGCCATGAAGACGTGGTCTTCGTCTTCTTCGGATGACGCTTCTTCCCATGTCGCGTTGAGGGCCTTCTTGTGCTTAGGTGCTTGGTGGTTGAGCTTGGGGCACTCGGACTTGATATGTCCAAACCTGTTACACTCATAACACCTAATATTAGAACTTTTAGGCTTACCTTGGTTGGGTCGAGTCGTGGTTCGCCGTCCCCTTGGCTATCCTTCGAGCTAGGTTCATTAGTTCGGCAGTCAACTCCGGGTCAACTTCTTCTTCGGACTCGTCTTCCTCCTCGGTTGGTGGTGGCTTGCTTGCGATTTTCTTCTTCTTTGAACCTGCAAACAAGGCTATACCCCTCTCGGGTTCCGAGTTGGACTGCTCATGTAATTCGAAATCAGAAAAGAGTTCATCTAACCTAATTTTAGAAAGATCCTTGGAGACTTTATAGGCGTCGACCATGGATGCCCACAAGGTAGTCCTTGGAAAAGAGTTTAGAACATACCTTATAAGGTCGCGATTTTCGACCTTTTGCCCGATTGCGTGTAGGTTGTTGACTATGTCTTGGACACGGGCGTGGAGTTGCGTCGCGGACTCGTGTTCCTGCATTTTTAGGTTATATAGTTTATTGAAAAGAAGATCACGCTTACATACCTTGGCTTCATCGGTCCCTTCGTGTAGCTCCACTAGTTTCGTCCAAAGATCTTTTGCGCTTATGAAGGGGCCGACGTGATTTAGCTCCTCCTTGGATAGGCTGCATTGGAGGATTTGTGTTGCCTTGGTGTCGGCTTTGACTTGTCGTTTTGTCGCAATGGTCCATTGATCATAATCCAAGGAGTCACCCACTTCATTAGTCGGAAGTGTGAAACCCGTTTGGATTATGATCCACATATCGATTTGGGTTTTGAGAAAGCATTCCATCCGACCCTTCCAATAACGGAAGTCATCTCCATTGTAAAACGGAGGTCGGACGGTGCTAAAACCCTCAAGATGGGCCATTAGAACAAAAGACACAAAGAGATGAAGACGAAGAAACTAGCAACGACAAAAACACAAAAACACGTACCAAGACTCGCGTCTTGGATTAGTAGTGCGGGAGAAAAACTTTACAAAGCGGAATAAAATAAAAAAAACAGAATTAAAATAAAAAAAATAAATCTGTAAAAATGGCTAGATTGGTGGTTTCACCAAATCTTAGCAACCCCCGGCTCTGATACCAATTGTTGGATCGATCGGATCGCTAGAGGGGGGGGTGAATAGCGATAGAAATTTTTCTTTCGAATTCGTTTCAAGACAAATATACGTAGTGGAAAAATAAACAAAAATAAAAGACAATAGACACAAAGGTTTTACTTGGTTCGTAGCCGAAGGCTACTACTCCAAGGCCCTAGTGGTCCTTGACCACGTACGGAGGGCAATCTACTAAAAAACTCTTCCTCGTTGGAGGTAGGAGTTAGACGGATACACAAAATGAAAAAAAAGCTCAAGGTAGAGGGACACTTCCCCTCTCCTTGATATGATTTAAATCTTGAAAAGAAGAACAACTTATAAACTGAATTATAATTCAAACTTTTCGTTATCGACGACTTCAAAGGTTGGAGGTTGAAGCTCTAGCCGTCGTCTCGACAGCACTTCGTCGTAGGGATGTCGGAGAGTCGGAGCGTATCGGAAGCACTTGGAAGCTTTTTTAATTGATGATAAACCCTAAGACAAGCCCTCCTTTTATAGCCTTTGAGCCCCTTTTCGAGAGGAACCCTAGCCAATCAAAATTGAGCACCAATCTCCTTGAAATGGGGTGATAAGCCTTGACTCCTCGAATCTGATCATTGACCATCAGTCGACTGATGGCCATCATCGATCGATCGATGGCAAGATCACGAGTGTCGACCTTTGGCAATGATCGCTTGAGGCAATGAGTCCTCCAAGCCGGTCGTGATCGATGCTAGCTGCAGGGCAAAGTTAGCTCAAAGAAAACATTATTTCGACGGCCTTCGACCGTCCGATCTCGACCTGGACCATCGATGGGATGTCTCTGGTCGAATCTACACTTAAGATCATCCCCGTAAGGAGGATACGACCTCACTTACGCTCGCACACACGAGCTTACCTCGATACTTATGTGTTGCTTTTGCTTCCGGCCTTCCACTCGATTCCTTCGGCTCCCTCCGAAGTCACTCGAGTGTCGCCCAACCACCGCGGCTTCCTCCGGGTGTCGCTAGCCTTCAGCTCCAGCTATATCAATCTTCTGCACACTCGATTCAGCTCGTGAGATAACGATATGAGCTTAACTTTGTATCGTTTGCTATAATCAAAACCCAGGTTTGACTTAGGTGCCTACTGCACCAACAATATTGTGAGAGTAACAATTAGTAGTCACAAAGGTGATGTTGGAGCTCAACATACTTGTAACTTGGGTAGCAATGATGTGTTGCTAGATACCGCTCATTTCTTATGTTCCTAAATTGGTTTAGGGACATTGCCAACATTACAAGAACCTATAGGGTCACACACAATGAGTAATTAGATGAAGATTAGGTTCATATGATGAACCATGAGGATTAGGTTCATGGGATGAACCAAATTGGATTAAGAGTAATCCTAATTAGACTAATTGAATTGGACTCAATTTGATTCAAGTGTTGAATGAGTCTAATTTAGATTTGATTCATCAAATCAATTTAAATTAATGAATAGAGATTTATTAAATTAAATTGACTTGAATCAAATGGTTGGATTTGATCAACCATGGGAGATAAGAGGTCAAGTTTGACTTGACTTGAGAGGGAATATGAAAGGTCAAGTTTGACTTGACCAAATGCCATGTCATGATGATGACTTGGCATGGCTGGCCAATGATGATGTTCCACATCATCATTGACTTATCATGTGGTGCCACCTCATGAGGGAGACCAAGAGCCATTGGCTCTTGGAGTTACATGCATGCATGTAACCCCCCAAGAGATGGTGGCCGACCACTTATTCCATTAGATGGAATTGATTTTGTGAGTTACAAAAAACTTCATCTTCTTCCTTGGATCATCTTCCTCTCAAGCTTGCTCTCCCATCCCTCTCCTTGGCCAAAACTTCTAAGGGTGCTAGCACACTCTAGGTTTCTTTTCTCCACCTATTGCTTGTGTGGATACCAATAGAGGTGTGTACACTTGACACTCTAGAGTTCCGGCAAGCTATTTGGACGAGCGGGATTTGCGAAGGACGTTGCATCAAGGGTAACACTCTCAACTTCTAGATCTAAGGTATATCTAGGTTTACTTAGCACATACATGTTTTTATTTTAATATATCTTCACACGGATCCGAGGCCGGACTTCCGGGGTTTCCGCAACGCAAAAAGCGGTTTTTGCGGCTCGGAAAGTCCAATAGTGGTATCAGAGCCACGTGCGAAGCATGTACGTGTTTCATTTTTATAGTTTTTGTATTAGATATAAAAATTATATAATTTTATGTTTCTATAAATTTCCTATTTTTATAGAATTTTTGGATATTTTTCTCGAAGAGTCGAAGCAACAAGTGTTGGGACACTTGTCGGCTTCAACCACCGAGAAAAACTCTCCGAAACGGTGAGTTCTCTCTTTAGGTTTTTGGGACAGCGACTTAAGTCACTGTGATATCGTAGTAGGGACACTCGCAAAGTTTATTTTGCGAGTAGGGGCACTGCCCCTATCCCCGAAATGGGCCTTGTCCCGCGATCGCGCCCAGAAACTGCTTAGCGGGACCGTTACGGAGAGGTGACTCATAAAATTGAAAAAAAATAGGAATAATTATAGAAATTTTCTGTAAAAATATATAATTTAGAATTATGTATAATTCTGTGATTGTCATGTCCCAATGACCCCAATTTGATTTGATTATGATGTGTTGTAATTCATAATACGGCCTGCGTGCCATTTTTTTGGTTGTGCGTGTTGTATAGCGTATGTGACCTGCGCGTCGTACCTCTTCTTTTAAAATTCTAGTTGTAAATAATTTTAGACTCGAATGTAACTCGAGTTTCATGTTTTTAATGTACAAAATGAAGCGGTGGAAGGTCCACTTCTAGACGGAGTTACGAGAAGGGTGCCGACGACACATGGCGGTCAAAGGAAGCGCTTGGAGAAGCCGCTAGCCCTAGGTTGACCGTCCGATCTTCTCATTGCTTTGAGAAGATCGTAGTAGGGCCATGACCTAATCACAATTAATATATATATGTATATATATTTGTTATGCTTGTATGTATGTGATGCATGCTAGTAGAATAATGCTTGTATGTATATGATGCATGCTAGGATATTTTTCTTGTATGTATATGATGCATGCTAGAATAATGCTTGTATGTATGTGATGCATGCTAATATAGGATAAAAAAGGCCTTAATACATATATGATACACATTACGATTAGATTAGATCTTAATCGAATCAACTCATAAATGCCTACCAAGTCCTTGATACCCATCACTACCTCGATCATTTGTAGTTGTTAAATCTGCCAAAGTAGAGCAACACATATTATCTTGGTAGGGTGCGGAGGGACAATCTTGGTCCCGCCTATCACAGCTTGGGTTAGAGTAAGAGTAAGCTCAATTAGATTGAGTAAAACTAGTTAACTCAATTGGATCAAGTAGAACTATAGGCATATTCCAATCGTTGGAAAGATAGGATAAGATCTCATTTACACTAAATCTTGGGCGATTTAGCCAAAGCTAACTCAAGGTCTTTTGTAAATGTGGGTCTTGATCCTATAAACAAGAGTTGCATAGAGATGTAATCGGTAATGTGTTACCCACCGATCGTACTAAGTCTTGGGCAATTTAGCCAAAGCTAACTCAAGGCTTAGTATGATGTGGATCTTATCCTGCAAGAATTATAGCTAGTTTGTATGAATCTAGTAATGTTGTTTGACCACATCCATAACTCAATTCTACAAAATTCCTATAAATCAGTGGGAGCATCATTTTATTAAAGGCCTAATTAAATGATAAAAAGGAATATGATATTAATTCTCTGCATTGTATGTTGTAGATAACTATGTCGTTAACACGAACACACTCTCTCTACGTTCTGTCCTTGAGAAGGACAAGCTCAATGGAGCAAATTTCCTGGACTGGTACAGGAACCTGAGAATTGTTCTCACCCAAGAAAGGAAGTTGTATGTCTTGGAGCAGCCCATTCCGGAGGCACTTCCTGCCACTGCCTCGCGAGCTAACAAAGATGCTTACAAGAAGCCTCAAGATGATGCATTAGATGTGTCATGTCTAATGCTCGTGACCATGAACTCTGAGCTTCAAAAGCAACACGAGTTCATGAATGCTTATGATATGGTTGAGCATCTTCGTCAACTATATCAAGTACAAGCAAGGCACGAGAGATATGAAGTCTCTAAGGCATTGTTTGGGTCCAAAATGCAAGAGAGGACTCCCGTAGGTCCATATGTACTCAAGATGATTGGGTACATAGAAAACCTACAAAGGCTGGGATTCCCACTTGGCCAAGAGCTGGCCACTGACCTGATCTTGCAATCTTTGCCACAAGCCTACAATCAATTTGTCATGAATTATAACATGAATGAAATTGATAAGCCACTGCCTGCGATGCTCAGCATGTTGAGAACTGCTGAGCTTAACCTTAAGAAGGGAAAATCTGACACCATTTTGATGGTGCAAAAGAAGAAAGGCAAGGGCAAGCCTAAAGGTAAGGGAAAGTCCCAAGCCAAGGGCAAAGGCAAGGAACTTAAACCTAAAGGAGGGGTGGCCAAGGAAGGGGCTTGCTTCCACTGCAAGGAAGCTGGACACTGGAAGCACAATTACAAGGCATACCTGGAAGATCTTAAGAAGAAGAGAAGTGAGACTTCTACTTTAGGTATAAATGTTATAGAAGTCAATCTATCTATTTCTTCATCATGGGTATTAGATACCGGATGTGCATCTCACATTTGTACGAATGTGCAGGCGCTGAGAAATAACAGGGCATTGACAAAGGGCGAGGTGGACCTACGAGTAGGCAATGGAGCAAGAGTTGCTGTTGTTGCTGTAGGAACTTATGATCTATCTCTGCCCTCTGGGCTTGTACTACAATTAGATGAATGTTGTTATGTGTCTGCCTTAACTAAGAACATAATTTTGGTTTCTTGTTTGGACAAGAAAGGATTTACATTTATAATAAAGAACAAATATTGTTCAGTTTATTTAAATGATATGTTCTATTGTAGTGCACCTCTAATGAACGGACTCTACTTTCTAGACTTAGAGAGCCCTATCTATAACATAAATACCAAAAGGTTCAAGTCAAATGAGTTGAACCAAACCTATCTCTGGTATTGTCGCTTAGGTCTCATAAATAAGAGTCGCTTATCTCAGCTCCATAAGGACGGGCTGCTAGACTCATTTGATTTTGAATCATATGAGACATGCGAGTCTTGCCTTTTAGGCAAGATGACCAAGACTCCCTTTAGTGGACACAGCGAAAGAGAAACAGACTTGTTAGGACTTATACATAGTGATGTATGTGGCCCTTTTAATGTTGCTGCTAGAGGTGGTTACAGGTACTTCATTACGTTTACTGATGACTTCAGTAGATATGGTTATGTGTATCTGATGACAAATAAATCTGAATTCTTTAAAAAGTTCAAAGAATTCAAGAATGAAGTACAAAACCAGCTTGGCAAGAGTATTAAGATACTTCGATCAGATCGAGGTGGTGAATACCTCAGCCATGAGTTTCGTGACTATCTAGCTGAGTGTGGGATTCTATCCCAACTCACTCCTCCTGGAACACCATAGTGGAATGGTGTATCCGAAAGGAGGAATCGTATCCTATTAGATATGGTACGATCTATGATGAGTCACACAGATCTTCCAATATCCTTTTGGGGATATGCTCTAGATACAGTAGCCTTTACCCTTAACCGTGTACCATCAAAGGCTGTGATAAAGACACCATATACGATATGGACAGGGAGAAATCCCAAGATGTCTTTCATAAGGATTTAGGGTTATGAGGCTTACATTCGACGTCAAGTCTCAGACAAACTGGGACCCAAATCTGATAGGTGCTATTTTGTTGGATATCCCAAGGATACAAAGGGATATTACTTCTACATTCCCAGTCAGCACAAAGTGTTTGTGGCAAAGACTGGGGTTTTTCTAGAAAGAGATTTTGTTTCTAGAAAAACTAGTGGAAGTATGTTTGATCTTGAAGAAATTCAAGATAAGGACCATAGCACTGAGGCCTTGATGGAGGTTGAACAGGAACCACAAAGTGTTGTGGGTGATGAGATTGTTGCACAAAGGGTTGTGGAACAACCACCTGTTCAGGTAGACCTACCTCTTCGCAAGTCTGATAGGGTATGTTGTCAGCCTGAGAGATACTCATTACTCTTGTCTGACCATGATGACGTTATGCTCATTGAGAATGAGCCTACCTCCTATCAGGAAGCTGTGATGAGCCCAGATTCTTAGAAATGGCTAGAGGCCATGAGATCCGAGATGGAATCCATGTACACCAACCAAGTATAGACTTTAGTTGATCCACCTGAAGGGGTCAAACCCATTGGGTGTAAGTGGGTATTTAGAAGAAAGACTAACGTGGATGGACTTACCCATACCTATAAGGGCCGATTGGTGGCTAAAGGTTTCAAGCAAATTCATGGTATTGACTATGATGAAACCTTTTCTCCAGTGGCAATGTTTAAGTCCATTCGGATCTTGCTTGCTATTACAACATACCACGATTATGAGATCTGGCAGATGAATGTCAAAACCTCATTTCTGAATGGAAACTTACTCGAGGATGTGTACATGACATAACCTGAGGGTTTTGTAGATCCACAGCATACTGGGAAAGTATGCAAGCTGCAAAGGTCCATTTATAGGATAAAGCAAGCTTCTCGGAGCTGGAATCTTCGATTCGATGATGCGATCAAACAGTTTGGTTTCATCAAGAATGAAGATGAACCCTGTGTCTACAAAAGGGTTAATGGGAATACAGTTGTCTTCCTTGTATTGTATGTGGATGACATACTACTCATTGGGAATGACATCCCTTCGCTACAGTCTGTGAAGACTTGGCTGGGGACGTGCTTCTCAATGAAGAACTTAGGTGAAGCAACCTGTATTCTAGGCATCAAGATCTATAGAGATAGATCTAAGAGATTGCTTGACCTAAGTCAGAGTACATACATTGACACGGTATTACTACGATTTTCCATGCAGAATTCCAAGAAGGGACTTCTGCCGATGTCACATGGTGTGAGTCTTTCGAAGACTCAAAGTCCCTCTTCTAGAGAGGAGAGAGACCGCATGGATAAGATCCCTTATGCATCTGCTATAGGATCTATCATGTACGCCATGCTGTGTACTCATCCAGATGTCTCGTATGCTTTGAGCATGACGAGTAGATACCAGTCAGATCCAGGTGAGCGTCACTGGATAGTAGTCAAGAATATTCTTAAGTACTTGAGAAGGACTAAAAAATATTTCTTGATATTTGGAGACGATGAGGAGCTAGCGGTAAAGGGTTACAGCGATGCCAGCTTCCAAACAGACCAAGATGATTATAGATCGCAGTCAGGGTTCGTGTTTTGCTTGAATGGTGGCGCTGTGAGCTGGAAGAGTTCCAAGCAGGACACAATTGCTGATTCTACAACAGAGGCCGAATATATCGGTGCTTCCATCTCATTCGAGAGATTATCGATAGAGGAGATGTGAAGATTTGCAGAGTACCCACAGAGGCTAACATCGCAGATCCCTTGACCAAGGCTTTGGCACAGAAAAAGCATGATGGTCACACAAGGTCATTGGGTATTAGATACTACGGTGATTGACACTAGTGATAGTGGGAGATTGTTAGTGAAAGCCTTAGAGCCAATCATGTGATGATTGTTGTATGGACTTTATTGTATCATATTCCTATTTATAAAGGCATGGTTATTATATTTACTTGTATTGGTGCCAAATAACTAAATATAATAATGTCCTTGAGTATTAGGTTCTTATCTATATCAATCGATTAGTTGAATCGATAATGAGATGATATAGAGAACACTACTCGTAATCATTCCTAGTCAAGTATTAACATTCAGGGACAATGTTAATGCGTAGAGGCTAGCATGTAGGTCAACATGATGACTTGATCTCACAAGTCATGGATATGAGATATCAAGTTGACACATGGGTATGCATTGGAGAATGTATACTGAATGACCCGCCATGAGAAAGTATCATGGATCGTTATATGAGTGTCATATACTTTCTCATGTGGCTATTAGTATGACTATTAGTCCTTAGACCTGAAGTCACCATGGTTCCCTACATAAGGAGTTACATACTTTGGCTTCGTCAAACGTCACCCGTAAATGGGTGGACTATAAAGGCGATTACTGGGTATGTGCCAAATTATGCGGAGGGATGTGAGTGATGTAGATGGAATCTATCCCTCCTATATGATGGGAGTGACATCGATATTCTTGATAGAGTGAGACCACGAAGTGCATGACCATGCCCAAATGAGTCAATATGAGATATTGAGCTCATTTGATTAGAGTGAGTCTACTTGGAGTTCAAGATATAGATTGTACCGAGGATGACACGGTCTATGCCTCGATTGGTCAATCTAGATGTCAAGGATAGAGGGACATTGTCACATATTGTGAGAGTCACAATTAGTAGTCACAAAGGTGATGTTGGAGCTCAACATTCTTGTAACTTGGGTAGCAATGATGTGTTGCTAGATACCGCTCATTTCTTATGTTCCTAAATTGGTTTAGGGACATTGCCAACATTATAAGAACCTATAGGGTCACACACAAAGGGCAATTAGATGGAGATTAGGTTCATATGATGAACCATGAGGATTAGGTTCATGGGATGAACCAAATTGGATTAAGAGTAATCCTAATTAGACTAATTGAGTTGGACTCAATTTGATTCAAGTGTTGAATGAGTCTAATTTAGATTTGATTCATAAAATCAATTTAAATTAATGAATAGAGATTTATTAAATTAAATTGACTTGAATCAAATGGTTGGATTTGATCAACCATGGGAGATAAGAGGTCAAGTTTGACTTGACTTGAGAGGGAAGATGAAAGATCCAGTTTGACTTGACCAAATGCCATGTCATGATGATGACTTAGCATGGCCGGCCAATGATGATGTTCCACATCATCATTGACTTATCATGTGGTGCCACCTCATGAGGGAGACCAAGAGCCATTGGCTCTTGGAGTTACATGCATGCATGTAACCCCCCAAGAGATGGTGGCCGGCCACTTATTCCATTAGATGGAATTGATTTTGTGAGTTACAAAAAACTTCATCTTCTTCCTTGGATCGTCTTCCTCTCAAGCTTGCTCTCCCATCCCTCTCCTTGGCCGAAACTTCTAAGGGTGCTAGCACACTCTAGGTTTCTTTTCTCCACCTATTGCTTGTGTTGATAGCAATAAAGGAGTATACACTTGACACTCTAGAGTTTCGGCAAGCTATTTTGACGAACGGGATTTGCGAAGGGCGTCACATCAAGGGTAACACTCTCAACTTCTAGATCTAAGGTAGATCTAGGTTTACTTAGAACATACATGATTTTATTTTAATATATCTTTGCACGGATCCGTGGCCGGACTTCCGGGGTTTCCGCAATGCAAAAAGCGGTTTTTGCAGCTTGGAAAGTCCAACATGGGATTCCCCCTTGGCCAAGAGCTGGCCACAGACTTGATCTTGCAGTCTTTGCCGCAAAGCTACAATCAATTTATCATGAATTACAACATGAATGAAATTGATAAGCCACTACCTGAGATGCTCAGCATGTTGAGAACTTCTGAGCTCAACCTTAAGAAGGGAAAATTTTACGCCATTTTGATGGTGCAAAAGAAGAAAGGCAAGGGCAAGCCTAAAGGTAAGGGAAGGTCCCAAGCCAAGGGCAAAGGCACAGAACTGAAACCCAAAGGAGGGGTGGCCAAGGAAGGGGCTTGCTTGCACTGCAAGGAAGCTGGACACTGGAAGTGTAACTGCAAGGCATACTTGGAAGATCTTAAGAAGAAGAGAAGTGAGGCTTCTACTTCAGGTATAAATGTTATAGAAGTCAATCTATCTATTTCTTCATCATGGGTATTAGATACCAGATTTGCATCTCACATTTGTACCAATGTGCAGGCGTTGAGAAATAGCAGGGCATTGACAAAGGGCGAGGTGGACCTACGAGTAGGCAATGGAGCAAGGGTTGCTGCTTGTTGGGATGTATACTGAAAATTCTATCTTTTGTATGAACATCTTTATTTTGAAATAAGAATCACATGATCATTGTTTGCATATTTTTATGACTGCATATTGTCTAATATATTACATTGTAGATAACATGGTGTGTGGTGTCATACGGGAGATCATGTTATCAGCTCCTTGTAAAGTATAAGTAAAGGCTCACAACCGAGATGACTTTGGACAAACCATCGGAATGGTTGTAGTGTGATTTGGTCTTGGTTTATCTTGACCAGAGAATCTTGGTTTATCTTGACCAGAGAATCACACTAGTGCACTTTGTGTGTATTGAGCAGGATCGACTTAGAGGTGATTCGATTTATTGCTGACTACATAATCGAATCGGACCTCAGATATAATTTTGTACATGCTCTTAATCCCGATATAATAACGGGCACATATACTTAGTATTCATCTCTTTGATTTACCAATGGGCGAGATTTATAGATTAAATCGTTAGGCTCGGTAAGTTGGGAGATGATATTATTTATATAGTGTGCCGTTGATTATAAGAGAAAATTGTGTCCTATATATTAGGATGATGATGTCCCCTTGAGGAGCTCATAAGGTTCATCATGTAAACCCTGTAGGTGGACTTGGTCCGGCATGATGAAAAGGTTGAGTGGTACTACTCATGGAGTTAGATGTTGATTAATTAATGGTCAGTAAATTAATTAATCGACGGACATTCGAGATCTTAAACACGGGGAGAAAATGTACAAATAATATATGGAGCCCATATTATCTTATGGGGGTTGGTGAGGTAGATCAATGATAATCCTTTTGTGGATTGAATTATCATTAATGGGTTGGACTTTATGTGGGCTTGATCCATGGGTGGCCAAGATCCAACTCCTCCTCATGGTCCCTAATGTAGCCTATTAACACCTCATTAAGCTTATATCCAATGGATAGAAACAAAACTCTAGATCCAAAGGTAGAAGATTAAATCTCTAGATCCGACGGTTGAGATTAAAACTCTAGATCCGACGGTTGAGATTAAATCCCTAGAACCAATGGTGGAGATTAAAAGGAGGCTTATCCCTAACTCTATAAAAGTAGAACAAGGGGTTGGCGTGGAGAATTAATTGAGAGAAGCTAGGGTTTTTGGAGTTGGTGGCAAGAGCTTGGAGCTAGGGTTTGGGCTTGGCGGCACCTAATAAGGAAAGTTTTTCCTTGTCTTCTTCTTCTCTATTGGTGGTCGGCGCCCATTGAAGACTTTCCAGCTCTTGGCCGGCGTTCAAAGTAGCTCCTCTCCTTCTCCTTGGCCGATGGAAACAAGATTTAGGGCTTTCCCTTGGTGTCTTGGCCGGTTTCCATCATAATCTCCTCCTCCTTGTTGGCCGGCGGCAAGGATTCTCCTTGTTGCTTGTTGGTTGGCTATAGGAAGGAGAAGAGCCTTGTTTCTATTCTTCCTCTTGCTTTGAAAGAGCAAGGAAGGAAGATTGGTGATCTAGGTTCTTCAACTTTTGGTAGATCATCGCCCACACGACGTCCAAAAAGAGGAAGGTCATACATTAGAAGATCAAGAGGTATATCGATTCTCTATTCTCTTTTGTAACATGTTTGTTTTTGTTTTTCAATTATGAGAATGATATATTCTGTTTGTGGCTAAATAAAACTTGGATCCCAAACATAAACACGAAAGTCGGCGATCCGGACATCGTCTATTCCGCGGCTACTCGTAGAATAGAGGTTGGTCGCTTGAACAACAAGTTTGTTCAAGTGACCTCTCTAAACAAATAGCACGACGATGACTTGGTTGTTTGGGCAATCCCTTTTGTCTAGGATTAATTTTTTTTTAATCTGGGGACATCGATGGGATCGCCATGAACAAATGACCGAGGTGAAGTGGGAAGCAAAGTTTCCCCTCACGGATTGATCACAAAACCGACAATTGGTATCAGAGCCAAGGTTTCCGATTTTGTGTGTTTAGGATTCGGTTAATTTTTATGCACTTTTCATATATTATATGTGCTGAATAATAGTAGGATATGCGTAGGTTAACTCTTTGGTTGCAGGCATAAGATCCGACTATTATGACCATATGTGTGTATGTGATTGTATGTGTATATTTTGTTGAATCCTCGGGGTTGACGAAGCTAGTATTTAATTTTTTATAAATTAGATACAGCATTGTTTAGCCACTCTTTTTATTTTAGTTTACTTTCGATCTAGTTTTCATGTACACTCCCTCGTGAAGTATAGGATCTATGAATGTAAATTAAAATAGATTTTAGTCTCGGCTCGGATCTCCGGATGGCTCGTACATGGCGTAGGAGGAGCGGACGAGAAGGCGTTGCGACGGGAGACATATTGAAGACAAAAGCCATAATAGTTGGAAAATAATTTATTTATCATATTTATTGCTTTTTGTTTGATATGCATGTCGTAGGCTAGGAAAATTCCTCAATTTCAAATTACTAAGTGGGAGAGGGATATTTTTATAAATTCCCACGGCCTCCATTACAATTTGACATGTGATGCAAACAAACTTGTGCGTCGGCTCTGAGTGCCTTCCTCCCTATCGAATGAGTTTATTTGCGGATCACAAGGTCAAATATGGTTATAGGGAATTATTAAGGAGCGTGTGCACTTCCCCATCGGAAGGCACATAACCCGAGATAATTACCTTGGTACCGAGTAATGGTGAACACTTAGATACAAATATAAGTATCCTCCCCATCGGAGTCACTGCTTTTATTTGTAGGGCCAAAGAGGAACCAACTATTAATTCTACTTGTCAAAAAGTTAGGTTGACAAGATAGTAAAATTAATGGGTAAAACCTCCTCTTACAAATGTAGAATTCATATACGTCCACACTATCGTGGCATACGATATTCTCGGTGTTTTGAGGTGTTGGTTGATTTTAAAATTTTATTGTTTTAGGAATCAAAATTTTTTTGAAATATAATGTTTTGATTTATGTGATTCTTAGGTTTTCTTTCAAAATGACTTTCAACCCACTTACTGTGATACTGAAAGAGAACAAACTTACTGGATCCAACTATGTTGATTGGAAGAGGAATCTAGACATTATCTTGACTACTGAGGAATACAAATATGTACTCCTCGAAGAGTGCCCTCCTAAGCCTGCAGATGATTCTGGGGAAAAGGAGAGAGAGAGTAATAAGAAGTGGGTAAAGGCAGATGAGATGGCGCAGTGTTACATTTTGGCATCTATGTCAAATGTACTACAACATCAGCATCAAGCCATGCCCACAACTTATGACATGATGCTCAATCTCAAAGAGCTTTTCGGACACCAGAATCGGGCTGCGAGGTAAGAAGCCATGAGAACTTGATGACGACCACCATGATCGAGGGAACACCCATGAGGAATCATGTTCTAAAGATGATGGCTCATTTGAATGAGCTGGAGGTCCTAGGAGCTGAGATCAATGGGGAAACCCAGGTCGATATCATACTCCAGTCTCTACCTAGGAGTTTTGAGCAGTTTCGCCTGAACTACAACATGAACAAGAGGTTGTATTCGTTGGCGGAACTTCTGAGGAACTCCAGGCGATAGAGGGGCTATTTCTTCAGAGTGCTCAGGCACATGTCATGGTGACCCAAAAGGTTTCTACTTCTAAGCCGAAAGGCAAAAAGAAGAAGAAACAAACTGGGGCGAAGGTGGTGGGAGGTACTCAGGGAGGAGTGAAGAAGCCGAAAGGCAAGTGCTTCACTTGTAAGCAGACTGGACACTGGAAGAAGGACTGCCCCAACCGTAAGAATAAAGGTATATCTTTTGGTCTTGTCGTTGAAACATGTTTAGCGGTGTTATCTACCGGCACTTGGTGTGTAGATACGGGAGCCACTAATCATGTCTTCAATACTTTACAGGGGTTCCAGGAAACTAGACGACTGGCTGAGGGAAAGATTACCGTGTACTTGGGCGATGCCACGAAGGTGGCGGCTGTTGCAGTGGGAGATGTTCATTTATCTTTTAAGAAAAATAAACTTTTGGTTCTTAAGAATTGCCTTTATGTACTCTTATTTAGAAAGAATTTAATTTCGGTTTCTAAATTTTTTATGGATGGATATTCTATTTCTTTTAATGACAGAGTTGTTATAAGAAGGAATAGGGACATTATCTGTTCGGGTGCATTGATAGGAAATTTATACACACTTGAACCAAAACCTCCCACGATGCAAATTGAAGTTAATAACTCATCTTCTAATTCCAATAAGAGAAAAGAACCTTCGAAGATGAACCAAACATATCTTTGGCATCTTAGGCTTGGTCATATTAACCTAAGCAGAATTCAAAGGTTTATAGCTGATGGACCTTTGGGTTCATTAGTGGTGGAAGATTTCCCAACCTGCGAATCTTGCTTGGAGGGTAAAATGACCAAGAGGCATTTTAAGGCCAAGGGGTATAGAGCCAAAGATGTGTTAGAATTGGTTCATTCTGATTTGTGTGGTCCTATGTCTATCTAGGCTAGAGGTGGTTTTGAGTATTTCGTCTCTTTTATAGACGATTACTCAAGATATGGATACATTTACCTGATGCGCCGCAAGTCTGAATGCTTTGACAAGTTCAAAGAATTCAAGGCTGATGTGGAGAAACGTCAAGGTAAAAGTATCAAGACACTACGATCTGATCATGGTGGTAACTACCTCTTGGGAGAGTTTAGGAACTACTTATCAGAGGCTGGGATTCAATCCCAATTGTTTGCACCTGGCATACCTCAGCAGAATGGTGTAGCGGAGCAAAGGAATATGACTCTTATGGAGATGGTTAGATCGATGGTGAGTTATTCTGAGTTGCCAGATTCGTTCTGGGGATATGCTCTAGATACGACGGTGTACATTCTGAACTTGGTTCCATCTAAATCAGTGCCTTCTACTCCCACAGAGTTGTGGACTGGGCGAAAGCCTAGTCTAAGACATATTCGGATATGGGGGAGTCCAACACATGTGCTGAAGGCTGATGCTGGTAAGTTGGAACCTCGTACAGAAGTACGCATGTTCATTGGCTATCCTAGAGGAACGAAGGGTGGTTTGTTTTATAGTCCTAGAGATCAGAGGGTGATCGTTAGCACGAACGCCAGATTTCTAGAGGAAGACTATGTGATGAGCCACAAGCCCAAGATGAAAATTGTTCTGGAGGAATTAAAAGGGGAAGTCACTTCTTCAGTACAACCGGTACAAGAAGATATACCACAAGTCACTCCATCGCGTGTCACAGAGGATACACAGGAGATACCTCATCGTAGTGGGAGGGTTGTTAGACAACCTGATAGAATCATGTACTTGGGAGAATTTCTGATTTGGTCCCTGGCGAACATGAACCTGATCCCTGGATATATGATGAGGCAATCCAAGATATAGATGCAGCATCTTGGCAAAGTACAATGAATACTGAGATTGAATCTATGGATTCAAATCAGGTCTGGGAGCTAGTGGAACCACCCGATGGTGTAAAAACCATTGGATGCAAGTGGATCTACAAAAGAAAGAGAGGAATAGATAGGAAGGACCTTCAAAGCGAGGCTTGTTGCGAAGGGGTATACTCAGAAAGAGGGTATCGATTATGAGGAGAACTTTTCGCCGGTAGTCATGCTTAAGTCTATCCAGATTCTCTTATGCATAGAAGCTCATATGGATTATGAGGTGTGTCAGATGGATGTCAAGACAGCTTTCCTTAATGGAAGTCTTGAGGAAAATATCTATATGAAGCAACTAGAGGGATTCATTGCGATGGGCAAAGAGCATCTTGTATATAAGCTTAATCGGTTCATTTATGGATTGAAGCAAGGTTCGAGGTCTTGGAACATCCGCTTTGATGAGGTAACCCAGTCTTATGGATTTATTCAAAGTCCGGATGAGTCTTGTGTATACAAGAGATGTGACGGAAACGTAGTGGTATTTCTTGTACTATACGTAGATGACATTTTGTTGATTGACAACAATATCAAGGTGTTATCAGACGTAAGGGTATGGTTGTCCAAACAGTTTGATATGAAGGACTTGGGAGAAGTTGGACACATCCTTGGGATCAAGGTCATAAGGGATCGCAGGAAAAGGATATTGTGCTTATCCCAAGCTTCATACATAGACACGATTATGGATCGTTTTAGCATGCAGAACTCCAAGAAGGGTTTTCTACCTTTGAGGCATGAAGTTCCTTTATCTAAGGAGATGTGTCCTAAAACATCTGAGGAGATAGAGGAGATGAAGGCGGTTCCTTATGCTTCGGCAGTAGAAAGCCTCATGTATGCGATGCTATGTACAAGACCAGATATCTGCTATGTCGTGGACATGGTCAGCAGATATCAGAGTAATCCAGGATAGGGACATTGGACTGCGGTAAAGCATATATTGAAGTACCTGAGAAGGACTAGGGATTATATGCTAGTTTACTAGGTAGACCAATTACTCCCTGTGGGTTACACGGATTCCGACTTCCAATCTGATAGGGATAATAGTAAGTCTACCTCAGGTTTTGTGTTTACTTTGGGAGGTGGAGCCATTGTATGGAGGAGTGTCAAGCAGAAATGCATGGCAGACTCCACCATGGAAGCTGAGTATGTGGCAGCCTTTGAGGCGGCCAAAGAAGTTGTGTGGCTCAGGAACTTTCTGATGGACTTGGATGTGATTCCTGATTTGCCTAGAACTATCATAATTTATTGTGATAATAGTGGTGCAATTGCAAACTCGAAGGAACCACGAGCCCATAAAGCTAGTAAACACATAGAGCGCAAGTACCACCTGATACGAGAAATCATAATGAGAGGAGAAGTTGTTGTGGCCAAGATTGCATCGAAGGATAACCTGGCAGATCCTTTCACTAAGGCCCTTCCGGCAAGAGCTTTTGATAGGCATGTGGAGGGAATGAGGATCAGATGTATGGCAGTTTGAGGACAACATAGTCTTTTAGTATAAGTGGGAGATTGTTGGGATGTATACTGAAAAGTCTATTTTTTGTATGAACATCTTTATTTTGAAATAAGAATCACATGATTATTGTTTGCATATTTTTATGACTATGCATATTGTCTAATACATTACATTGTAGATAACATGGTGTGTGGTGTCACACAGAAGATCATGTTATCAGCTCCTTATAAAGTATAAGTAAAGGCTCACAACCGAGATGACTTTGGACAAACCATCGGAATGGTTGTAGTGTGATTTTGTATTGGTTTGTCTTGACCATAGAATCACACTAGTGCACTTTGTGTGTATTGAGCAGGACCGACTTAGAGGTGATTCGATTTATTGCTGACTACATAATCAAATCGAACCTCAGATATTATTTTGTACATGCTCTTAATCCCGATATAATAACGGGCACATATACTTAGTATTCATCTCTTTGATTTACCAATGGGCGAGATTTATAGATTAAATCGATAGGCTCGATAAGTTGGGAGATGATATTATTTATATGGTGTGCCATTGATTAGAGGAGGAAACCGTGTCCTATATATTAGGATGATGATGTCCCCTTGAGGAGCTCATAATGTTCATCATGTAAACCCTGCAGGTGGACTTGGTCCGGCATGATGAAAAGGTTGAGTGGTACTACTCATGGAGTTAGATGTTGATTAATCAATGGTCAGTAAATTAATTAATCGATGGACATTCGAGATCTTAAACACGGGGAGAAAATGTACAAATAATATATGAAGCCCATATTATCTTATGGGGGTTGGTGAGGTAGATCAATGATAATCCTTTAGTGGATTGGATTATCATTAATAGATCGGACTTTATGTGGGCTTGATCCATGGGTGGCCAAGATCCAACTCCTCATGATCCCTAATGTAGCCTATTAACACCTCATGAAGCTTAGATCCAATGGATAGAAACAAAACTCTAGATCCAAAGGTAGAAGATTAAATCTCTAGATCCGACGGTTGAGATTAAAACTCTAGATCCGACGGTTGAGATTAAATCCCTAGAACCAATGGTGGAGATTAAAAAAAGACTTATCCCTAACTCTATAAAAGGAGAACAAGGGGTTGGCATGGAGAATTAATTGAGAGAAGCTAGGGTTTTTGGAGTTGGCGGCAAGAGCTTGGAGCTAGGGTTTGGGCTTGGCGGCGCCTAATAAGGAAAGTTTGTCCTTGTCTTCTCCTTCTCCATTGGTGGCCGGCGCCCATTGAAGACTTTCCAGCTCTTGGCCGGCATCCAAAGTAGCTCCTCTTCTTCTCCTTGGCCGGTGGAAACAAGATTTAGGGTTTTCCCTTGGTGTCTTGGTCGGTTTCCATCATAATCTCCTCCTCCTTGTTGGCCAGTGGCAAGGATTCTCCTTGTTGCTTGTTGGTTGGCTTTAGGAAGGAGAAGAGCCTTGTTTCTATTCTTCCTCTTGCTTTGAAAGAGCAAGGAAGGAAGATCGGTGATCTAGGTGCTTCAACTTTTGGTAGATCATCGCCCACACGACGTCCGAAAGGAGGAAGGTCATACATTAGAAGATCGAGAGGTATATCGATTCTCTATTCTCTTTTGTAACATGTTTGTTTTTGTTTTTCAATTATGAGCATGATATGTTCTGTTTGTGGCTAAATAAAACATGGATCCCGAACATAAAATCGAAAGTCGGTGATCCGGACATCGTCTATTCCGTGACTACTCGTAGAATAGAGGTTAGTCGCTTGAACAACAAGTTTGTTCAAGTGACCTCTCTAAACGAATAGCACGACAATGACTTGATTGTTTGGGCAATCCCTTTTGTCTAGGATTAAATTTTTTTTTTAATCTAGGGACATCGATGGGATCGCCATGAACAAACGACCGAGGTGAAGTGGGAAGCGAAGTTTCCCCTCACAGATTGATCACAAAACCAACACTGCTGTTGTTGTAGGAACTTATGATCTATCTCTGCCCTCTGGGCTTGTACTAGAATTAGATGAATGTTGTTATGTGCCTGCTTTAACCAAGAACATAATTTCGGTTTCTTGTTTGGACAAGAAAGGATTTACATTTATAATAAAGAACAAATGTTGTTCTGTTTATTTAAATGATATGTTCTATTGTAGTGCACCTCTAATGAACGGACTCTACTTTCTAGACTTAAAGAGCCCTATCTATAACATAAGTACCAAAAGGTTCAAGTCAAATGAGTTGAACCAAACCTATCTCTGGCATTGTCGCTTAGGTCACATAAATGAGAGTCGCTTATCTCATCTTCATAAGGACTGGTTGCTAGACTCATTTGATTTTGAATCATATGAGACATGCGAGTCTTGCCTTTTAGGCAAGATGACCAAGACTCCCTTTAGTGGACACAGCGAAAGAGCAACAGAGATAGGTTTGGTTCAACTCATTTGACTTGAACCTTTTGGTACTTATGTTATAGATAAGGCTCTCTAAGTCTAGAAAGTAGAGTCTATTCATTAGAGGTGCACTACAATAGAACATATCATTTAAATAAATTGAACAACATTTGTTCTTTATTATAAATGTAAATCATTTCTTGTCCAAACAAGAAACCGAAATGATGTTCTTAGTTAAGGCAGACACATAACAACATTCATCTAATTCTAGTATAAGCCCAGAGGGCAGAGATAGATCATAAGTTCCTTTAGCAACAGTAGCAACCCTTGCTCCATTGCCTACTCGTAGGTCCACCTCGCCCTTTGTCAATGCCCTGTTATTTCTCAGCGCCTGTACATTGGTACAAATGTGAGATGCACATCCGGTATCTAATAACCATGATGAAGAAATAGATAGATTGACTTCTATAACATTTATACCTGAAGTAGATGTCTCACTTCTCTTCTTCTTAAGATCTTCCAGGTATGCCTTGTAGTTACGCTTCCAGTGTCCAGCTTCCTTGCAGTGGAAGCAAGCCCCTTCCTTGGCCACCCCTCCTTTGGGTTTCAGTTCCTTGCCTTTGCCCTTGGCTTGGGACTTTTCCTTACCTTTAGGCTTGCCTGAAGTTGGAGTAACTCACCAAATCTAAGGGTGCTAGCACACTCTAGGTTTCTTTTCTCCACCTATTGCTTGTGTGGATACCAATAAAGGAGTGTACACTTGACACTCTAGAGTTCCGGCAAGCTATTTGGACGAGCGAAATTTGCGAAGGGTGTCGCATCGAGGGTAACACTCTCAACTTCTAGATCTAAGATAGATCTAGGTTTACTTAGCACATACATATTTTTATTTTAATATATCTTCTCACGGATCCGTGGCCGGACTTCCGGGGTTTCCGCAATGCAAAAGGCGATTTTTGTGGCTCGGAAAGTCCAATAGTGGTATCAGAGCCACGTACGAAGCATGTATGTGTTTCGTTTTTGTAGTTTTTTATTAGATATAAAAATTACAGATTTTTATGTTTCTGTAAATTTCCTATTTTTATCGAATTTTTGGGTTTTTTTCTCGAAGAGTCGAAGCAACGAGTGTTGGGACACTTGTAGGCTTCAACCATCTAGAAAAACTCTCCGAAACGGTGAGTTCTCGATTTAGGTTTTTGGGAAAGCGACTTAAGTCACTGTAATATCGTAGTAGGGACACTCGCAAAGTTTATTTTGTGAGTAGGGGCGCTGCCCCTATCCTAGAAAGGGGTCTTGTCCCGCGATCGCGTCCGGAAACTGCTTAGCGGGACTGTTACGGAGAGGTGACTCATAAAATTAAAAAGAATTAGGAAAAATTATAGAAATTTTTTGTAAAAATACATAATTTAGAATTATGTATAATTCTGTGATTGTCATGGCCCAAGAACCCCAATATGATTGGATGATGATGTGTTGTAATTCATAATACGGCCTGCATGCCGTTTTTGTGGTTATGCGTATTGTATACTGTATGCGACTTGTGCGTCGTACCTCTTCTTTTGAAATTCTAGTTGTAAATAGTTTTAGACTCGAATGTAACTCGAGTTTCATATTTGTAATGTACAAAATGAAGCGATGGAAAGTTCACTTGTAGACGAAGTTACGAGAAGGGTTCCGACGACACATGGCGGTCAAAGGAAGCGCTTGGAGAAGCCGCTAGCCCTAGGTTGACCGTCAGATCTTCTCATTAGCTTTAGAAGATCGTAGTAGGGCCATGACCACATCACAGTTAATTTATATATATATATATATATATATATATATATATATATATATATATATATATATATGTTGATATATATATATTTGATTTTGCTTGTATGTATGTGATGCATGCTAGTAGAATAATGCTTGTATGTATATGATGCATGCTAGGATATTTTTCTTGTATGTATATGATGCATGCTAGTATAATGCTTATATGTATGTGATGCATGCTAGTATAGAATAATAAAAGCCTCAATGTGTATATGATACACATTTCGATTAGATTAAATCTTAATCGAATTAACTCGTAAATGCCTATGAAGTCCTTGATACCCAACACTACCTCGATCATTTGTAGTTGTTGAATCTGCCAAAGCAGAGCAATGCATATTATCTTGGTAGGGTGTGGACGGACAATCTTGGTCCCGCCTATCACGGCTTGGGTTAGAGTAAGCTCAATTAGATTGAGTAAAACTAATTAACTCAATTTGATCGAGTAGAACTATAGGCATATTCCAACCGTTGGAAAGATAGGATAAGATCGCATTTACACTAAATCTTGGGGGATTTAGCCAAAGCTAACTCAAGGTCTTTTGTAAATGTGGGTCTTGATCCTATATGTTGGATCGAAAGTGTCGCTAGAGGGGGGGGGACCGAACAACTGACAGGAAGTCCTGGTGGGTTGAAGATCGGACATCAAGCAGAGAAAATCCTTCGAGGAGGGATAGGCTTGAGGGGGGGCCCAATGTGGTCCTTCGTTTGAGGGGGGGATTGTTGGGAGTATGGGGAATACAATCAAAGTCCCACATTGGTAAGACATGGAAAAGATCATGTGCTTATAAGAAAAAAGATATCTCCATTGGCATGAGGCCTTTTGGGTAAAGCCCAAAAAAAAAAACCATGAGGGCTTGGGCCCTAAGTGGACAATATCATACCATTGTGGAGATATGTGGATCTTATATGCACTAACAATTGGTATCAGAGCCATGGTCCATGTCAAGCCATGAACCTCGAACGAAGGAAGTTGAGCTCCCACGTCCGGATCAAGAGAACCAGACATCAGGAAGGAAGTCTAGTTGGGTCGGGGGGACCGAACAACCGATGTGAAGTCTGGTGGGTCAAGATCGGACATCAAGCAGAGAAAATCCTTCGAGGAGGGATAGGCTTGAGGGGGGGCCCAATGTGGTCCTTCGTTTGAGGGGGGGATTGTTGGGAGTATGGGGAATACAATCAAAGTCCCACATTGGTAAGACATGGAAAAGATCATGTGCTTATAAGAAAAAAGATATCTCCATTGGCATGAGGCCTTTTGGGTAAAGCCCAAAAAAAAAACCATGAGGGCTTGGGCCCAAAGTGGACAATATCATACCATTGTGGAGATATGTGGATCTTATATGCACTAACACTATAAACAAGAGTTTCATAGAGATGTAATCGGTAATGTGTTACCCATCGATTGTACTAAGTCTTGGGCGATTTAGCCAAAGCTAACTCAAGGCTTAGTATGATGTGGATCTTGTCCCGCAGGAATTATAGCTAGTTTGTATGAATCTAGTAATGTGATTTGACCACATCTATAACTCGATTCTACAAAATTCTTATAATTCAGTGGGAGCATCATTTGATTAAAGGCCTAATTAAATCATAAAAGGAATATGATATTAATTCTCTGCATTGTATGTTGTAGATTACTATGTCGACAAACACGAACACACTCTCTCTGCGTTCTATCCTTGAGAAGGACAAGCTCAATGGAGTAAATTTCCTGGACTGGTATAGGAACCTGAGAATTGTTCTCACCCAAGAAAGGAAACTGTATGTCCTGGAGCAGCCCATTCCGTGAGCTGACAAAGATGCTTACAAGAAGCATCAAGATGATGCATTAGATGTGTCATGTCTAATGCTTGCGACCATGAACTCTGAGCTTCAAAAGCAACACGAGTTCATGAATGCTTATGATATGGTTGAACATCTTCGTCAACTATATCAAGGACAAGCAAGACACAAGAGATATGAAGTCTCTAAGGCATTGTTTGGTTCCAAAATGCAAGATGGGACTCCCGTAGGTCCATATGTACTCAAGATGATTGGGTACGTAGAAAACCTACAGAGATTGGGATTCCCCCTTGGCCAAGAGCTGGCCACTGACTTGATCTTGCAGTCTTTGTCGCAAAGCTACAATCAATTTGTCATGAATTACAACATGAATGAAATTGATAAGCCACTGCCTGAGATGCTCAGCATGTTGAGAACTGTTGAGCTCAACCTTAAGAAGGGAAAATCTGACTCTATTTTGATGGTGCAAAAGAAGAAAGGCAAGGGCAAGCCTAAAGGTAAGGGAAAGTCCCAAGCCAAGGGCAAAGGCAAGAAACTTAAACCCAAAGGAGGGGTGGCTAAGGAAGGGGCTTGCTTCCACTGCAAGGCATACTTGGAAGATCTTAAGAAGAAGAGAAGCGAGACTTCTACTTCAGGTATAAATGTTATAGAAGTCAATCTATCTATTTCATCATCATGGGTATTAGATACCGGATGTGCATCTCACATTTGTACCAATGTGCAGGTGCTGAGAAATAACAGGGCATTGACAAAGGGCGAGGTGGACCTACGAGTAGGCAATGGAGCAAGGGTTGCTGCTGTTGCTGTAGGAACTTATGATCTATCTCTGCCCTCTGGGCTTGTAATAGAATTAGATGAATGTTGTTATGTGCCTGCCTTAACTAAGAACATCATTTCGGTTTCTTGTTTGGACAAGAAAGGATTTACATTTATAATAAAGAACAAATGTTGTTCAGTTTATTTAAATGATATGTTCTATTGTAGTGCACCTCTAAAGAACGGACTCTACTTTCTAGACTTAGAGAGCCCTATCTATAACATAAGTACCAAAAGGTTCAAGTCAAATGAGTTGAACCAAACCTATCTCTGACATTGTCGCTTAGGTCACATAAATGAGAGTCGTTTATCTCAGCTCCATAAGGACGGGCTGCTAGACTCATTTGATTTTGAATCATATGAGACATGCGAGTCTTGCCTTTTAGGCAAGATGACCAAGACTTCCTTTAGTGGACACAACGAAAGAGCAACAGGCTTGTTAGGACTTATACATAGTGATGTATGTGGCCTTTTCAATGTTGCTGCTAGAGGTGGTTACAGGTACTTCATTACATTTACTGATGACTTCGGTAGATATGGTTATGTGTATCTTATGACACATAAATCAGAATCCTTTTAAAAGTTCAAAGAATTCAAGAATGAAGTACAAAACCAGCTTGGCAAGAATATTAAGATACTTCGATCAGATCGAGGTGGTGAATACCTTAGCCATGAGTTTCGTGACTATCTAGCTGAGTGTGGGATTCTATCTCAACTCACTCCTCCTGGAACACCACAGTGGAATGGTGTATCCGAAAGGAGGAATCGTACCCTATTAGATATGGTACGATCTATGATGAGTCACACAGATATTCCTATATCCTTTTGAAGATATGCTCTAGACACAACAACCTTTACCCTTAACCGTGTACCATCAAAGGCTGTGATAAAGACACCATATACGATATGGACAGGGAGAAACCCCAAGATGTCTTTCATGAGGATTTGTGGTTGTGAGGCTTACGTTCGACATCAAGTCTCAGACAAACTGGGACCCAAATCCGATAGGTGCTATTTTGTTGGATATCCCAAGGATACAAAGGGATATTACTTCTACATTCCTAGTCAGCACAAAGTGTTTGTGGCAAAGACTGAGGTTTTTCTAGAAAGGGATTTTGTTTCTAGAAAAACTAGTGGGAGTACGTTCGATCTTGAAGAAATTCAAGAAAAAAACCATAGCACTGAGGCCTTGATGGAGGTTGAATAGGAACCACAAAGTGTTGTGGGTGATAAGTGTTGGGTTGATCCGTGAGGGGAAACTTCGCTTCCCACTTCACCTCGGTCGTTTGTTCATGGCGATCCCATCAATATCCCCAGATTAAAAAAATTTAATCCTAGATAAAAGGGATTGCCCAAACAACCAAGTCATCGTCGTGCTATTCATTTAGAGAGGTCACTTGAACAAACTTGTTGTTCAAGCGACCAACCTCTATTCTACGAGTAGCCACGGAATAGACGATGTCCGGATCGCTGGCTTTCGTGTTTATGTTCGGGATCCAAGTATTATTTAGCCACAAACATAATATATCATGCTCATACTTGAAAAACAAAAACAAATATGTTACAAAAGAGAATAGAGAATCGATATACCTCTCGATCTTCTAATGTATGACCTTCCTCCTTTCGGACGTCGTGTGGGCGACGATCTACCAAAAGTTGAAGCTCCTAGATCACCGATCTTCCTTCCTTGCTCATTCCGAGCAAGAGGAAGAATAGAAACAAAACTCCTTTCCTTCTTTCAACCAACCACCAACATCCAATGTTGGAGCTTGCCGCCGGCCAAGAAGGAAGAAGAGATTAAGGTGGAAACCGACCAAGACACCAAGGGAAAGCCCTAAATCTTGTTTCCACCAGCCAAGGAGAAGGAGAAGACGGAGTTTGGACATTGGCCAAGAGCTGGAAGGGCTTCAATGGGCGCCGACAGCTTGAGGAAGAAGAAGATAAGGAATTTGTTTCCTTATTTGGTGCCGCCTATGCTCCAAACCCTAACCCTTGCTTCTTGCCGCCAACTCCAAAACCCTAGCTCCTCTTAATTGTCCTCCACGCCAAATCTAAGCCTCCTTTTATAGAGTTTAGGGATAAGCCTTGGTTTAATCTCCACCATTGATTCTAGGGATTTAATCTCAACCGTCGGATCTAGAGATTTAATCTCAACCGTCGGAACTTAGAGATTTAATCTCTACCTTTGGATCTAGAGTTTTGCTTCTATCCATTGGATCTAAGCTTCATGAGGTGTTTTTAGGCTACAATAGGGACCATGAGGAGGAGTTGGATCTTGGCCACCCATGGATCAAGCCCACATAAAGTCCGATCCATTAATGATAATCCAATCCACTAAAGGATTATCATTGATCTACCTCACCAACCCCATAAGATAATATGAGCTCCATTTATTATATGTACATTTTCTCCCCGTGTTTAAGATCTCGAATGTCCATCGATTAATTAATTTACTGTCCATTAATTAATCAACATCTAACTCCATGAGTAGTACCACTCAACCTTTTCATCATGTTGGACCAAGTCCACTTGTAGGGTTTACATGATGAACCTTATGAGCTCCTCAAGGGGATATCATCATCCTAATATATAGGACACGGTTTCCTCCTATAATCAATGACACACCATATAAATAATACCATTTCCCAACTTACCGAGCCTATCGATTTAATCTATAAATCTCGCCCATTGGTAAATCAAAGAAATGAATACTAAGTATATGTGCCCGTTATTATATCGGGATTAAGAGCATGCACAATATAATATGTGAGGTCCGATTCGATTATGTAGTCAGCAATAAATCGAATCACCTCTAAGTCGGTCCTGCTCAATACACACAAAGTGTACTAGTGTAATTTTATGGTCAAGACAAACCAATACCAAATCACACTACAACCATACCAATGTTTTGTCCAAAGCCATCTCAGTTGTGAGCCTTTACTTATACTTTACAAGGAACCGATAACATGATCTCCCGTGTGACACCACACACCATGTTATCTACAATGTAATGTATTAGACAATATGCATAACTATAAAAATATGCAAACAATGATCATGTGATTCTTATTTAAAAATAAAGATGTTCATACAAAATGTAGACTTTTCAGTATACATCCCAACAATGAGATTGTTGCACAAAGAGTTATGGAACAACCACCTGTTCATGTAGACCTACCTGTTCGCAGGTCTGATAGGGTACATCGTCAGCCTGAGAGATACTCATTTCTCTTGTCTGACCATGATGACGTTATGCTCATTGAGAATGAGCCTACCTCCTATCAGGAAGCTATGATGAGCCCAGATTCTGAGAAATGGCTAGAGGCCATGAGATCCGAAATGGAATCCATGTACACCAACCAAGTATGGACTTTGGTTGATCCACCTGAAGGGGTCAAACCCATTGGGTGTAAGTGGGTCTTTAGGAGAAAGACTGACATGGATGGACTTACGCATACCTATAAGGGCCGATTGGTGGCTAAAGGTTTCAAGCAAATTCATGGTATTGACTATGATGAAACCTTTTCTCCAGTGGCGATGTTTAAGTCCATTCGGATCTTGCTTGTTATTGCAGCATACCACGATTATGAGATCTGGCAGATGGATGTCAAAATTGCATTTCTGAATGAAAACTTACTCGAGGATGTGTACATGACACAACCTGAGGGTTTTGAAGATCCACAACATACTGGGAAAGTATACAAGCTGCAAAGGTCTATTTATGGGCTAAAGCAAGTCTCTCGGAGCTGGAATCTTCGATTCGATGATGCGATCAAACAGTTTGGTGTCATCAAGAATGAAGATGAACCCTGTGTCTACAAGAGGGTTAATGGGAACACAGTTGTCTTCCTTGTATTGTATGTGGATGACATACTACTTATTGGGAATGACATCCCTTTGCTACAGTTTGTGAAGACTTGGCTGGGGATGTGCTTCTCAATGAAGGACTTAGGTGAAGCATCCTGTATTCTAGGCATCAAGATCTATAGAGATAGATCTAAGAGATTGCTTGCCCTAAGTCAGAGTACATACATTGACACGGTATTACTACAGTTTGCCATGCAGAATTCCAAGAAGGGACTTCTGCCGATGTCGCATAGTGTGAGTCTTTCGAAGACTCAAAGTCCCTCTTCTAGAGAGGAGAGAGATCGCATGGATAAGATCCATTATACATCTGCTATACGATCTATCATGTATGCCATGCTGTGTACTCGTCCTGATGTCTCGTATGCTTTGAGCATGACGAGTAGATACCAGTCAGATCCAGGTGAGCGTCACTGGATAGCAGTCAAGAATATTCTTAAGTACTTGAGAAGGACTAAAGAATATTTCTTGATATTTGGAGGCGATGAGGAGCTAGCTGTAAAGGGTTACAACGATGCTAGCTTCCAAATTGACCAGGATGATTATAGATCACAGTCAGGGTTCGTGTTTTGCTTGAATGGTGGTGCTGTGAGCTGGAAGAGTTCCAAGCAGGACACAGTTGCTGATTCCACAACAGAGGCCGAATATATCGGTGCTTCCATATCATTCGAGAGATTATCGATAGAGGAGATGTGAAGATTTGTAGAGTACCCACAGAGGCTAACATCGCAGATCCCTTGACCAAGGATTTGGCACAGAAAAAGCATGATGGTCACACTAGGTCATTGGGTATTAGATATACGGTGATTGGCACTAGTGCTAGTGGGAGATTGTTAGTGAAAGCCCTAGAACCAATCATGTGATGATTGTTGTATGGACTTTATTGTATCATATTCCTATTTATAAAGGCATGGTTATTATATTTACTTGTATTGGTGCCAAATAACTAAATATAATAATGCCCTTGAGTAGTAGGTTCTTATCTATATCAATCGATTGGTTGAATCGATAATGAGATGATATAGAGAACACTACTCTTAATCAATCTTAGTCAAGTATTAACATTCAGGGACAATGTTAATGCATAGAGATTAGCATGTAGGTCAACACGATGACTTGATCTCACAAGTCATGGATATGAGATATCAAGTTGACACATGGGTATGCATTGGAGAATGTATACTAAATGACCCGCCATGAGAAAGTATCATGAATCATTATATGAGTGTCATATACTTTCTCATGTGGCTATTAGTATGACTATTAGTCCTTAGACCTGAAGTCACCATGGTTCCCTACATAAAGAGTTACATACTTTGGCTTTGTCAAACATCACCCATAAATGGGTGGACTATAAAGGCCATTACTGGGTATGTGACAAATTATGCGGAGGGATGTGAGTGATGTAGATGAGATCTATCCCTCCTATATGACGGAGTGACATCGTTATTCTTGATAGAGTGAGACCACGAAGTGCATGACCATGCCCAAATGAGTTAATATGAGATATTGAGCTCATTTGATTAGAGTGAGTCTACTTGGAGTTCAAGATATAGATTGTACCGAGGATGACACGGTCTATGCCTCGATTGGTCAATCTAGATGTCAAGGATAGAGGGACATTGTCACATATTGTGAGAGTCACAATTAGTAGTCACAAAGGTGATGTTGGAGCTCAACATTCTTATAACTTGGGTAGCAATGATGTGTTGCTAGATACCGCTCATTGCTTATGTTCCTAAATCGGTTTAGGGACATTGCCAACATTACAAGAACCTATAGGGTCACACAGAAAGGGCAATTAGATGGAGATTAGGTTCATATGATGAACCATGAGGATTAGGTTCATGGGATGAACCAAATTGGATTAAGAGTAATCCTAATAAGACTAATTGAGTTGGACTCAATTTGATTTAAGTGTTGAATGAGTTTAATTTAGATTTGATTCATCAAATCAATTTAAATTAATACATAGAGATTCATTAAATTAAATTGACTTGAATCAAATGGTTGGATTTGATCAACCATGGGAGATAAGAGGTCAAGTTTGACTTGACTTGAGAGGGAAGATGAAAGGTCAAGTTTGACTTGACCAAATGCCATGTCATGATGATGACTTGGCATGGCCGGCCAATGATGATGTTCCACATCATCATTGACTTATCATGTGGTGCTACCTCATGAGGGAGACCAAGAGCCATTGGCTCATGTAGTTACATGCATGCATGTAACCCCCCAAGTCATGAAGTGGTCGGCCACTCCATTTGATGGGTGGAATTGATTTTGGTGAGTTACTCCAACTTCATCTTCTTCCTTGGATCATCTTCCTCTTAAGCTTGCTCTCCCATCTCCTCCTTGTCCAAAACTTCTAAGGGTGCTAGCACACTCTAGGTTTCTTTTCTCCACCTATTACTTGTGTGGATACCAATAGAGGAGTGTACACTTGACACTCTAGAGTTCCTGCAAGCTATTTGGACGAGTGGGATTTGTGAAGGGCGTCGCATCGAGGGCAACACTCTCAACTTCTAGATCTAAGGTAGATCTAGGTTTACTTAGCATATACATGTTTTTATTTTAATATATCTTCGCACGGATCCGTGGCCGGACTTCCGAGGTTTCTGCAATGCAAAAAGCGATTTTTGCGGCTCAGAAAGTCCAACAAATATATGCTTTACCGCCCTCCAATGTCCCTGTCCTGGATTACTCTAATATCTGCTAACGATGCCAACTACAAAGTAGATATTCGGTCTCATACATAGCATAACATACATGAGGCTTCCTATCGCTGAAGCATAAGGAACCACCTTCATCTCCTCTATCTCCTTTGATGTTATAAGACACATCTCTTTAGATAAAGGAACTCCATGCCTAAAAGGTAGAAAACCTTTCTTAAAGTTTTGCATGCTAAAACGAGCCAAAATGGTGTCTATGTATGAAGCTTGAGACAAGCACAACATCCTTTTCCTGTGATCCCTTATAACCTTGATCCCAAGGATGTGTCCCACTTCTCCCAAGTCCTTCATATTAAATTGTTTGGACAACCATACCCTTACGTCTTATAACACCTTGTTGCCAATTAACAAAATGTCATCTACGTATAGTATAAGAAATACCACTATGTTTCCGTCACATCTCTTGTATACACAAGACTCATCCAGACTTTGAATAAATCCATAAGACTGGATTACCTCATCAAAGAGGATGTTCCAAGATCTTGAAGTTTGCTTCAATCCATAAATGGACCGATTAAGCTTGCACACAAGATGCTCTTTGCCCTTTGCAATGAATCCCTCTGGTTGCTCCTGTTAGTAATATATGAGAGATGTCCTAAGGCAATCGCCTTATGTATGAACCATTTATATGATAAATGAAGATTCACTATTTGAGTATACATGTTTAATGTATTTGATTGGATCTTAAACTCATTTACTGAATGTCCACGATACGATTCACAGCATGAGAGAATATGTGATTGGATCACAACTAGTGAGTATCTCTACATGTGTAATTGTGATGTATCGGAATTATCCCTAGTCGATGAATTGATGGATTTGGACACCATCAATTCTGTCGAGACTAGCACGAGGTATACTCCTTGGTGTATCCAAGCAGCTGATTCTCACTGGCTGGAGACATTGTGATGTCCGGAGTTAATCGTGGATGCTAGTTATGGTAACTAGTTCATTGGAGTGATCAGCCGTAAGACTTCATATGGTTCTCTGCATATATAGATATGTCAATGAAGTTCTTACTGTGGCTTAAGTGCGATGTTCCTTTGACTTGCGGTATTCAAGTCATCTTGATCATGGAGACTTATGCTTTGACATCTTAAGCAAACATCTCCGAGGAGATGTGGACCCGGGATGATTGGGTATAAGTCGAAGTGATCGAAGGTGTTTGAATAGCCTATAAAGGATTCACCACTCCTTGCGAGGAGATGTATACCCATGGCCTCTCGTTGGATTGTTACTAAAGTCTTTGGCCAAAGCATTACATGTTTAGAGTAAAGTACTCTTCGATACATGTGGAGTAACTAGAATCCGTAGGACGAGGAAATGATACTTGGTGGGGATCGAAGGCTCGAAGGCAGACCAGCGTCCTCAACCAAGTGGGTATAAGATGAGTGAAGGGAATGGGGCACGAATCATTCGAGCTGCTGAAGGGTTTCAGAAATAGTTCTGGATCAACCGTTGATCTTTTCGGTTAATTGGGGATCATGATGTACTACTAGGTGCCACTCATGATCGCTCTATAATTAATGGTTAATTATAGACGGCCAACATAAACCGAGAACCTATTTGGTCACACGACAACGAGTGTAATCCAAAGGATTTAAACGAGCTTGAGAATGGGATTCTCGCATCGAGAAACTATGTTTGGTTGACCAAACATAAAGCGAGCATGAAATTGTTTCACCGCAATGGAAGCGTGGATGGGCCGTGGTCTTATGAAGACATAATGGATGGACCAAAATGGTTTGGTTCTAATCCAATGGATGAGAATAAACCAAAGGGTTTGGTTTATATTAAACGAATGAACCAAAGGTTGGTTCGTTCGCTTTTAACTTAAAATAAACCATCATGGTTTGGTTTATTTTAACTTATCTTAATGGAGCGGTTAACGGGCTTTATGGATATGATCCATTAACCATTAAGAGAATTAGTTCTCTATAAAAGTGGGCTTAAGGGATTGTTAAACCCTAACTAATCCAATCATCCAAACCCTAGCCGCCTAACACATTGTTGAGCCCATAGCACCTCCATCCGCATCCCAAGGCTTCCTTCCTCCTCGCCGGCGCCGAGCTGCTGCCGGAAGAGTTCCGCGATCCTCCATAGGTTTGGCATCAAGGTAAGCACTTGGCTTCCTTTGTTGGCCGGGCGCTATCTCTCCACCAAGCTGTCCAGTTTTTCTGACAGCTTCTCCTTCCTTCGCCGAGCGCCGCTTGGACGACGGTTAGTGCTCCGACAGCGGCTAACATACCGGGATTTGATCTCCGTAATCCTCTGAGGTGGAGGACGGCGATCTGGCCAAACGGCTGACGAATACCTCTCCGGAGAAGCAAGTTTTGAGAACTCGTTTTGGATCCGAATTTGGATTCGGATCGTGATCATCTCTCGATCACGTCGTCTTCAACACGAGGCTAGTAACCCGTACGAAGACGAAGCTCGTGACTTAGCGAAGTCATCCCGAGGAGCTCGGCATGGATACGGATAGAGACGATTCTTACGAGGATCGTTCCGGTTGATGCCGTTCCCGCTACACGTCATACGGAAGGTATAACGTAGTTTAATTTCTTTTATTGCAATTTTAATTTACGGTTATGTCTACACTTGTTGTAATAGCATGCGTGTGTTGTGTGTGTTGTAATAAATAGGAGTATTTATTATTTTTATTGCTTCCACTGTGCTCATGTTTACGAAACATGATCGAACACACACACGCCGCGGTGCCGGAAACCCAACAGTGGTATCAGAGCCCAGGTTGTGTTTCGACATAATCGTAAAATGGTTTTGCGATAGTCATAATGTATTTCTGGAAATTTTCTAATTTTGGAAATTTAGAAGTATTTATGGAAATTTTTCAATTATGGAAAGTCTAGAAGTATTTATGGAAATCTTCCACTTTTGGAAAGTTGGAAGTATTTATGGAAATTGATATTTTCCATAAATAAAATATTTGATTAGATTCTGGAAATTTGTTTCCTAATTTAATCATGATTTGATTTGGGAAATCAAATCTTAAAATATTTTAATTTCCATAAGTAGTTTTAATGATTTAGGAAATTGGTTTCCTAAATAGATTTTCCTTAATCAAATAATTCCATGAATAAAATATGTGATTAGATTTGGAAATTTGTTTCTAATTTAATTATGATTTGATTTGGAGAATCAAATCTTAAACATATTTTATTTCCATAAATAGTTATGACATATAAGGAAATATAGACATGACATAATTGTATGCCATGTAATTGCATTAGATGCATAACATTATGCCATGCGTGTCGTGACATGTAGATGTATGCCATGTATGCCATGCCATGTAGATAATCGTTATTTGCATGCAAAGAGGATGAGACATAAAACCCTTAATCAATATTAAAGCCTACACCTTCCATTAATATGGTTAGAACCGCAGTTCTGCTTCTTGTTTGGGTTGTTGGACTCTCTCCAAGCCCGGCTCGAACTGAATATGTTCAAACCATGGAATAGTTTAATACTAATATGGTAAGAGTCGAGGTCAATCGTTAGCTTTGGTTGTTGGACTCTCAAGCTGGGCTAATTGGTTGAATGCGCCTAACCATATTAAAACTATGTCCCGATTAATGGGTTGGCTTTAACCCGGAGCATCGGCTTGTTGGACTCTCCAAGGTCGATGTAAAGGAGGTGAAGTTGGGTGCTATGCATATGATGCATACTTGTTAATGTGTTAACAACCCGATGTGTGTGAACATTCAAATAGTTGATAGCACATTGTGATAGTTGCATATACGTGATATGCAATCGTATAGATGATACCTACCGTCGAGTTATGAATGGCTTGTTGGACTCTCTCCAAGGTTGTTCATAACTATGATGGATATCACCCATTCGAGATGGACCTACAATCTCCAAGTGATTTTGGGGTTTTTGAAATTCAAAAATGAATGGGATTTATAAATGTATATTGATGCATTTTAAAATCATTTTCATATATGCTCGCTTTGTATTTCTAGGTCAATAAATTGATCATGACGCGTCTTTGAATTTGCGCACTATTTTGGATTGAACAAACCGACCGGGCCTAACTTCTGGATCTGGCTTAGAAACTCGAGAATTGTTCTCAAGGCAAAAGCTTGCATATGTCCTTGAAGAGCCTCTTCCGACCCCTAAGGACGATGCAACCTGCATCAAATGTTGGTCTATCGTAAGCATGTGGCATATTCTCGAGCCGCGAGTTGCATCATGCTAGCGGCGATGGTACCGAGCGAGCAAAGATGAGCATATGGATGCTAACACTATGGTCTTCCATCTTCATGAGTTGTTCGATGAGCAAGCGAGATCCGAAAGGTTCGAGGTCTCTAGGCTCCTCTTCACCACGAAGATGCAAGAAGGTTCGTCTCGTAGTACGCTTTGTGCTAAAGATGAACGGTACATCGAGCGCTAGCTACCTCGGTTTTGTGATGGATCATGAGTTAAGTATTGACTTAATTCTGCATTGTTTGCCCAAGAGTTTCTCGCAATTTGTGATGAACTATCGGATGAACAAATTGAATCCACCATTCCCGAGCTCTCAATATGTCAAGACTGTGGAGCCTTCGTGAAGCATGAGGAGAAGGCGGTTCATGATAGTTGATTCTCAAAGAAAGGTTCTAAGAGGAAGGCAAAAGAATGTAAGAAAGGAAAGAAAAAGGCAAAGAAGGCGGAACTAAATAAGAAAAGGGCACTTGCCATCATCTATGGCAAGGAAGGCCACCGGCGAAGAAACTGCAAGATTTATCTTGAGTCCATGAAGAAGAAGAAGGCATCCGATGCCCCATCCTCTTCAGGTATCTTCGTTATTGATTGTCATTCTATTTCCTTAGACACTTGGGTATTGGATACGGGTGTAGCTCACATATATGTAATGACATACAGGGGCTAAGGAATAGAAGAAGACTTGTCGAGGGGGAGTCAAATTTGCGAGTTGGGCAATGGAGCAAAGGTTGCGCCGCCATCGGAACTTATTTGTCTGAAGCTCCCTAGTGGACTAGTCTTGAATCGACAATTGCTATTATGTTCCTTCTCTAATAAAGAACATTGTTTTCGCTTAAATAGAAATGGTTTCCATTTAACGCTTAGTAACAATTGTTGTTATATAACTTTGAATAGCATTCTTTATGGAACTCGAACTTTGAGTAATGGCATTTATACGCTGGACGATCCAAAGGACATTTTCTATATCGGCGAGCAACACGCTGCTTCGAAAGGATAATCACATAGACTCTATATGTGGCATTGTCGTTTTGGCCATATAAGCAAGAAACGCATGTCCGAATTACACCGATGTGGAATTCGAATCGCTTGAATTGGATTCATACGATACATGCTAATCATGCTTAAAAGGCAAGATGACTAAGTTACCTTTACCGAAAAGGTGAACGAGTGGGAGAGTTACTAGGTCTAGTACATATGTATGTGGACCTATGTCAACTCAAGCATTAGGAGGCTATAGCTACTTCATTACCTTCACCGATGATCACTCACGGTTTGGGTATGTGTTCTTGATGAAACACAAGTCTGAAGCCTTTGAAAGGTTCAAAGAATTCAGAAATGAAGTAGAGAAACAACATGACAAAAGTATTAAAATACTGATCGGATCGAGGTGGTGAATACTTAAGTCAAGAGTTTCTTGATTATCTAAGAGACAATGGCATATTGTCTCAATGGACTCACCTATACACCACAAAGATAATGGTGTATCTGAGAGGCGTAACCGGACCTTGTTGGACATGGTCAGGTCAATGATGAATCATGCGACTCTTCCCAAGTCCTTTTGAGGTTATGCACTTCGCATAAATTGCTTACTTGTTAAATGTAATGCCTACTAAGGTAGTCTCAACTACTCCATATGAGATATGGAATGGTAAGAAACCTCATGTATCTTACTTGAAGATATGGGGTTGTCTCGCTTATGTGAAGCGGACTATCGCATAAACCGATGCTAAGTCTGATAAATGTCTATTTGTTGGATACCCTAAGGAAACAAGGGGTTACCAATTCTATCATCCTGTGGAACAAAAGGTGTTTGTTTCAAGGCATGCCGTGTTTCTAGAGAAAGAGTTTCTCTTGCAAGAAAATAAAGGAGAGTGTTGCGAGCTTGAGGAGGCTCGAGAGACTCAAATAGACATTAATGAGATACAAAACAACTCATAGTGATGAGCACCGCTGATTTGGACTAACACCACATCTTCGTAGATCTGGTAGAACACGCAATATTCCTGAGAGATATGGATTTCTCGTAAGTGAATCAAACGACGTGTTACTCATTGATGATGAGGAGCCTACCAGTTATGAAGAAGTGCTGACAAGTTCAGAAAGGGATAAGTGGCTTGGTGCCATGAAGTCGGAAATGGATTCCATGTACGAAAAACCAAGTTTGGAACTTGGTTGACCCACCTGAAGGCATAAAGCCTATAGGGTGCAAGTGGGTTTTCAAGAAGAAAACCGACATGGATGGTAATGTGATTACCTATAAGGATAGATTGGTGGCGAAAGGATATCGTCAAAAACAAGGTGTTGATTATGACGAAACCTATTCGCCTGTAGCTATGCTTAAATCCATTCGGATGCTCCTGGCCATAGCAGCTCATTATGATTATGAGATATGGCAGATGGATGTGAAAACATTTTCCTTAATGGAAACTTGCCGAGGACGGTATATGATACACCGAGGGTTTCACATCGCTGATAAAACCAAGGTATGCAAGTCATGACGATCCATTTATGGATCAAGCAAGCATCCAGAGTCGAATATACGCTTTGATGAGACGATCAAAAGTTTGATTTCTCACAAAATCCGCATTTAACCTTGTGTGTACAAGAAGGTTAGTGGGAGGCAAATGTGTTCCTAGTATTGTATGTCGATGACATATTACTTATAGGAAACGATGTGTCCATCTTACATCGCTTAAGGTTTGGTTATCCAAGACATTCTCCATGAAAGACTCGGGAGAAGCAACCTACATCCTTGGGATTAAGATCTATAGAGATAGATCAAAGATTTGGTCTTTCGCATCTACATATATAGACCAAGTGCTAAAGAGGTTTAGCATGTCGGAATCCAAGAAAGGTTATCCGCCCATCGTGCATGGGGTACACCTTCAAGTCTATGTGTCCGCGCACGTAAGACGAGAGGATTTGCATGAGTAAGATTCCCTATGCATCCGCAATAGGATCTATCATGTATGCTATGTTATGTACGAGGCCCGATGTATCGTAGATGCTCGAGTGTCACGAGCAGATACTCCCGATCCAGAATGGATCATTGGGGTGTTAAGACGATCCTTAAGTACTTGAGAAGAACTAAGGATGTGTTCCTAATATATGGAGAAGGGACATGGTGATACTATACGGATGCGACTTCCTGCATGACAAGGATGATTCCAGTCTCGACCGATACGTGTTTACCTTGAATGGGGGCGCAGTGAGTTAGAAAAGTTCCAAACAAGAGATCAGAGCGGATTCTACCACCGAGGCGTAATATATTGCGGCGAAGGAGAAGCGGTTTGGATCAAGAAGTTCGCTCATGAACTTGGTGTGATTCCGCCATTGTTGAAGCAATACCGGTCTCATCATGCGACAACAATGGAGCAATTGCACAGCGAAAGAGCCAAGGTCTCATCAACGATCCAAACATGTGCTTCACGCTATCATCTTATCGAGAGATCATCAAGAGGAATGAAATACAAATCGAGAAAATTCCCAATCGAAAGGAACTTAGCGGATCCTTTGACTAGCATTACCTCAAAGTAAGTTTGAGGGTCATGTTAGTGCTTATGGTATTGGATACCGTAGCGATTGGCATTAGGCCAAGTGGGAGTCTGTTAGTAATATATGAGAGATGTCCTAAGGCAATCTCCTTATGTATGAACCATTTATATGATAAATGAAGATTCACTATTTGAGTATACATGTTTAATGTATTTGATTGGATCTTAAACTCATTTACTGAATGTCCACGATACGATTCACACAAGATGAGAGAATTTGTGATTGGATCACAACTAGTGAGTATCTCTACATGTGTAATTGTGATGTATCTAATTATCCTAGTCGATGAATTGATGGATTTGGACACCATCAATTCTGTCGAGACTAGCACGAGGTATACTCCTTGGTGTATCCAAGCAGCTGATTCTCACTGGCTGGAGACATTGTGATGTCCGGAGTTAATCGTGGATGCTAGTTATGGTAACTAGTTCATTGGAGTGATCATCCATAAGACTTCATATGGTTCTCTGCATATATAGATATGTCAATGAAGTTCTTACTGTGGCTTAAGTGCGATGTTCCTTTGACTTGCGGTATTCAAGTCATCTTGATCATGGAGACTTATGCTTTGACATCTTAAGCAAACATCTCCGAGGAGATGTGGACCCGGGATGATTGGGTATAAGTCGAAGTGATCGAAGGTGTTTGAATAGCCTATAAAGGATTCACCACTCCTTGCGAGGAGATGTATACCCATGGCCTCTCGTTGGATTGTTACTAAAGTCTTTGGCCAAAGCATTACATGTTTAGAGTAAAGTACTCTTCGATACATGTGGAGTAACTAGAATCCGTAGGACGAGGAAATGATACTTGGGCTAGGTGTGACGTAGTCAGCCTAGTGGGGACTGACACAATAGACCATGTCCTGAACCAAGTGGGTATAAGATGAGTGAAGGGAATGGGGCACGATTCATTCGAGCCAAGGGTTTCGTAAATAGTTCGATCAACCGTTGATCTTTTCGGTTAATTGGGGATCATGATGTACTACTAGGTGCCACTCATGATCGCTCTATAATTAATGGTTAATTATAGACGGCCAACATAAACCGAGAACCTATTTGGTCACACGCACAACGAGTGTAATCCAAAGGATTTAAAACGAGCTTGAGAATGGGATTCTCAGACCGAGAGAAACTATGTTTGGTTGGACCAAACATAAAGCGAGCATGAAATTATTTCAGTCGCAATGGAAGCGTGGATGGGCCGTGTCTTATGAAGACATAATGGATGGACCAAAATGGTTTGGTTCTAATCCAATGGATAAGAATAAACCAAAGGGTTTGGTTTATATTAAACGAATGAACCAAAGGTTGGTTCGTTCGTTTTAACTTAAAATAAACCATCATGGTTTGGTTTATTTTAACTTATCTTAATGGAGCGGGTTAACGGGCTTTATGGATATGATCCATTAACCATTAAGAGAATTAGTTCTCTATAAAAGTGGGCTTAAGGGATTGTTAAACCCTAACTAATCCAATCATCCAAACCCTAGCCGCCAAACACATTGTTGCCGCCACTTGTGTTGTCGCCAGCCCATAGCACCTCCATCCGCGCCCGTAAGGCGGCTTCTTCCTCCTCGCCGGCGTCGAGCTGCTGCCGGAAGAGTTCGCGATCCTCCATAGGTTTGGCATCAAGGTAAGCACTTGGCTTCCTTTGTTGGCCGGCGCTATCTCTTCCACCAAGCTGTCCAGTTTTTCTGACAGCTTCTTCTCTCGCCGGAGCGCCGCTTGACGACGGTTAGTGCTCCGACAGTGGCTAACATACCGGGATTTGATCTCCGTAATCCTCTGAGGTGGAGGACGGCGATTCCAAACGGTTGACGAATACCTCTCCGGAGAAGCGAAGTTTTGAGAACTCGCTTTGGATCCGAATTTGGATTCGATCGTGATCATCTTCGATCACGCCGCCTTCAACAGGCTAGTAACCCGCACGAAGACGGCTCGTGACTTAGCGGGTCATCCCGAGGAGCTCGGCGTGGATACGGATAGAGACGATTCTTACGAGGATCGTTCCGGTTGATGCCGTTCCCGCTACACGTCATACGGAAGGTATAACGTAGTTTAATTTCTTTTATTGCAATTTTAATTTACGGTTATGTCTACACTTGTTGTAATAGCATGCGTGTGTTGTGTGTGTTGTAATAAATAGGAGTATTTATTATTTTTATTGCTTCCGCTGTGCTCATGTTTACGAAACATGATCGAACACACACACGCCGCGGTGCCGGAAACCCAACAGCTCCATATATATGTATTCCTCAAGACTTCCATTAAGTAAAGCTGTCTTGACATCCATCTGCCACACCTCATAATCCATATGAGCAGCAATACATAAGAGAATCTGAAAAGACTTAAGCATGACTACCGCAGAAAAGGTCTCGTCATAATTGATGCCCTCTTTCTGAGTATACCCTTTCACAACAAGCCTCGCTTTGAAGGTCTCAACCTTCCCGTCTATTCCTCGCTTTCTTTTGTAGATCCACTTGCATCCAATGGTTTTTACACCATTGGGTGGTTCTACTAGCTCCTAGACCTGATTTGAATCCATAAATTCTATCTCAAAATTCATTTCACTTTGACAAGACACTACATCTTTATCTTGGATTGCCTCATTATATGTCCAGGGATCAGGTTCATGTTCGCCAGGGACCAAATCAGAAGATTCTTCCAAGAACATAAATCTATCAGGTTGTCTAACAACCCTCCCACTACGACGAGGTATCACCTGTGTATCCTCTATGACACACGGTGTAGTCACTTGTGGTATATCCTCTTGTACCGGTGGTACTGAAGTAGTGACTTCCCCTCTCAATTCCTCCAGAACAATCTTACTCATGGGCTTGTGGTTCATCACATAGTCTTCCTCTATAAATCTGGTATTCGTGCTAACGATCACCCTCGGATCTCTAGGACTATAGAACAAACCACCTTTCGTTCCTCTAGGATAGCCTACAAACATGCACACTTCTGTATGAGGTTCCAACTTACCAGCATCTGCCTTCAGTACATGTGCTGGACTCCCCCAAATCCGAATATATCTCAGACTAGGCTTTCGCCCAGTCCACAATTCTGTGGGAGTAGAAGGCACTAATTTAGATGGTACCAAGTTCAGAATATACACTGTCGTATCCAGAGCATACCCCCAGAACGAATCTGGCAACTCAGAATAACTCATCATCGATCTAACCATCTCCATAAGAGTCCTATTCCTTCGCTCCGCTACACCATTCTGCTGGGGTGTGCCAGGTGCAGACAATTGGGATTGAATCCCAACCTCTGATATGTAATTTCTAAACTCTCCCAAGAGGTACTCACCACCATGATCAGATCGTAGTGTCTTGATACTTTTACCATGATGTTTCTCCATATCAGCCTTGAATTATTTGAACCTGTCAAAGCATTCAGACTTGCGGCGCATCAAGTAAATGTATTCATATCTTGAATAATCGTCTATAAAAGAGACAAAATATTCAAAACCACCTCTAGCCTGGATAGACATAGGACCACACAAATCAGAATGAACCAATTCCAACACATCTTTGGCTCTATACCCCTTGGCCTTAAAAGGCCTCTTGGTCATTTTACCTTCAAAGCAAGATTCGTAGGTTGGGAAATCTTCCACCACTAATGAACCCAGAGATCCATCAGCTATCAACCTTTGAATTCTACTTAGCCAAAGATATGTTTGGTTCATTTTCGAAGATTCTTTTCTCTTATTAGATTTAAAAAATGAGTTATTTACTTCTATTTGCATCGTGGGAGCTTTTGGTTCAAGTGTATATAAATTGCCTACCAACGCACCAGAATAGATAATCTCCCTATTCTTTTTTATAACAACTCTGTCATTAAAAGAAACAGAATATCCATCCATAAACAATTAATAAACTGAAATTAAATTCTTTCTAAATAAAGGTACATAAAGCCAATTTCTCAGAACAAAAGTTTCATTTCTATCAAAAGATAAATAAACATCTCCCACTGCAACAGCCGTCACCTTCGTAGCATCGCCCAAGTAAATGGTAATCTCCCCCTCAGCTAGTCGTCTGGTTTCCTGGAACCCCTACAAAGTATTGCAGACATGATCAGTGGCTCCCGTATCTATACACCAAGTGCCGGTAGATAACACCGCTAAACATGTTTCAACGACTATACCAAAAGATATACCTTTGTTCTGCTTCCGATTGGGGCAATCCTTCTTCTGATGTCGAGTCTGCTTGCAAGTGAAGCACTTGCCTTTCGGCTTCTTCACTCCTCCTTGAGAGCCTCCCGCCACCTTTGTTGGGTTTCCGGCACCGCGGCGTGTGTGTGTTCGATCACATTTCATAAACATGAACACAGCGGAAGCAATAAAAATAATAAATCTACATTTATTACAACACACGCATGCATATTACAACAAGTGTAGATATAACCGTAAATTTAAATTTGCAATAAAAGGAAATTTATCTACGTTATACCTTTCGTATGACGTGTAGCGGGAACGACATCAACCGGAACGATCCTCGCTAGAATCGTCTCTATCCGTATCCACGCCGAGTTCCTCGGGATGACTTCGCTAAGCCACGAGCTTTGTCTTCGTACGGGTTACTAGCCTCGTGTTGAAGACGACGTGATCGAGAGATGATCATGATCCGAATCCAAATTCGGATCCTAATACGAGTTCTCAAAACTCGCTTCTCCAGAGAGGTATTCGTCAACCAATTGACGAATCCTTCGTCTTCCACCTTAGAGGATTACCGGAGATTGAATCCCCGGTAAGTTAGCCGCTGTCGGAGCTCTAACCATCGTCCAAACGACGCTCCGACGAGAGAAGAACAAGCTGTCCAGAAAACTGGACAGCTTTGGTGGAGGTGATAGGCGCCGGCCAACCAAGGGAGATAGAGCTCACCTTGATGCCAAACTTGAAGGAGATCACCGGAGCACTAACCGGCAGCAGCTCGATGCTGGCCAGGGGGAAGGAAGCAGCCTTCTGGACGCCGGTTGGAGGAGCAATGGGCGGCGGTTTAGGGTTGGCGCCGAGAGCTCCCTCAATGGAGTGGGCGGCAACCTTAGGGCAAGGGGTTTTTGGATTAGGGCTTAATTATCCCTTAAGCCCTCTTTTATAGAGAACTAATTCTCTTAATGGTTATTGGATCATAACCATTAGGCCCGTTAACCCGCTCCATTAAGATAAGTTAAAATAAACCAAACCATGATGGTTTTTTTTAAGTTAAAACGAACCGAACCAACTTTTGGTTCATTCGTTTAAAATAAACCAAACCCTTTGGTTTATTCTCCTCCATTGGATTAGAACCAAACCATTTTGGTCCATCCATTATGTCTTCATAAGACACGGCCCATCCACACTTCCATTGCGACTGAAACGATTTCATGCTCGCTTTATGTTTGGTCCAACCAAACTTAGTTTCTCTCGGTCTGAGAATCCCATTCTCAAGCTCGTTTTAAATCCTTCGGATTATGCTCATTGTACGTGTGACCAAATAGGTTCTCGGTTTATGTTGGCCGTCTATAATTAACCATTAATTATAGAACAATCATGAGTGGCACCTAGTAGTACATCATGATCCCCAGTTAACCGAAAAAATCAACGGTTGATCCAGAACTATTTCTGAAACCCTTCAGCAGCTCGAATGATTCATGCCCCATTCCCTTCACTCATCTTATACCCACTTGGTTCAGGACATGGTCTATTGTGTCAGTCCCCACTAGGCTGACTACGTCACACCTAGCCCAAGTATCATTTCCTCGTCCTACGGATTCTAGTTACTCCACATGTATCGAAGAGTACCTTACTCTAAACATGTAATGCTTTGGCCAAAGACTTTAGTAACAATCCGACGAGAGGCCATGGGTATACATCTCCTCGCAAGGAGTGGTGAATCCTTTATAAGCTATTCAAACACCTTCGATCACTTTGACTTATACCCAATCATCCCGAGTCCACATCTTCTTAGAGATGTTTGCTTAAGATGTCAAAGCATAAGTCTCCATGTTCAAGATGACTTGAATACCGCAAGTCTAAGGAACATCGCACTTAAGCCATAGTAAGAACTTCATTGACATATCTATATATGCAGAGAACCATATGAAGTCTTACGGCTGGTCACTCCAATGAACTAATTACCATAACTAGCATCCACGATTAACTCCGGACATCACAATGTCTCCAGCCAGTGAGAATCAGCTGCTTGGATACACCAAGGAGTATACCTCGTGCTAGTCTCGACAGAATTGATGGTGTCCAAATCCATCAATTCATCGATAATTTCGATACATCACAATTACACATGTAGAGATACTCACTAGTTGTGATCCAATCACAAATTCTCTCATGCCGTGAATCGATCGTGGACATTCAGTAAATGAGTTTAAGATCCAATCAAATACATAAAACATGTATACTCAAATAGTGAATCTTCATTTATCATATAAATGGTTCATACATAAGGCGATTGCCTTAGGACATCTCTCATATATTACTAACAACCTTTGCTCCACCTTGTTTCTTCTTCTTCTTGCTTTTTGGCTTAGAAGTAGAAACCTTCTGAGCAACCATAGCCTGTGCTTGAGCACTCTGACAAAAAAGTCCCTTTGCTGCCTGGAGTTCTGTCAGAAGCTCCGCCAATGAATACAACCTTTTATTCACGTTGTAGTTCAGGTGAAACTACTCAAAACTCCTAGGTAGAGACTGGAGTATGATATCGACCTGGGTTTCCCCATTGATCTTAGCTCCAAGGACTTCCAGCTCATTCAAATGAGCCATCATCTTGAGAACATGATCCCTCACGAGTGTTCCCTCGATCATGGTGGTCGTTATCAAGTTCCTCATGGCTTCTTGCCTAGCAGCCCGATTCTGGTGTCCGAAAAGTTCCTTAAGATTGAGAATCATGTCATAAGCAATGGGCATGACTTGATACTGATATTGCAATACATTTGACATAGAAGCCAAAATGTAACACCGCGCCATCTCATCAGCCTTAATCCACTTTTTATAACACTTTCTCCTTTTCCCCAGAATCATCCGCAGGCTTAGGAGGACACTCTTCGAAGAGTACATACTTGTACTCCTCAGCAGTCAAGACAATATCAAGATTCCTTTTCCAATCAACATAATTGGGTCCAGTAAGTTTATTCTCTTTTAGTATCACAGCAAGCGGATTGAAAGTCATTTTTGAAAAACCTAAGAATTACATAGATCAAAACATTAGATTTCAAAAAATTATTGATTCCTCAAACAATAAAATTTTAAAATGAACCAACACCTCAAAACACCGAGAATATCGTATGCCACGATAGTGTGGACGTATACGAATTCTACATTTGTAAGAGGAGGTTTTACCCATTAATTTTATTATCTTGTCAACCTAACTTTTTGACAAATAAAATTAATAGTTGGTTCCTTTTCGGCCCTACAAATAAAAGCAGTGACTCCGATGGGGAGGATACTTTTATTTGCATCTAAGTGTTCACCATTACTTGATACTAAAGGAATTATCTCGGATTATGTGTCTTCCGATGGGGAAGTACACACGCTCCTAAATAATTTTTTATAACCATATATTAACCCTGTGATCTACAAAACAAACTCATCTGATGGGGAGGAAGACACTCAGGGCCAACGCGCAAGTTTGTTTGCATCACATGTCAAATTATAATGGAGGCCATGAAAATTTAAAAAAAATATCCCTCTCCCACTTAGTAATTTAAAATTGAGGAATTTTCCTAGCACACAACATGCATATCAAACAAGAAGCAATAAATATGAAAAAGAAATATTTTCCAACTATTATGGCTTTTGTTCTCCAATATGCCTCCCGTCGTATTGCCATCTCGTCCGCTCCTCCCTACGCCATGTACAAGCCATCCGGAGATCCGAGCTGAGAATAATTATTTTAATTTACATCCATCGATCCTATACTCCACGAAGGAGTGTACATGAAATCTAGATCTAAAGTAAACTAAAATAAAAGAGTGGCTAAACAATGTCGTACTAAATTACAAAAAATTAAATACTAGCCTCGTCAACTCCGAGAATTCAAATAATATTACAATTACACACATCCAATCACATACACACACATATGGTCATAATAGTTGGATCTTATGTCTGCAACCAAAAAGTTAGCCTACGCACATCCTACTATTATCCGACACATACAATATATGATAAGTGCATAAAAGTAACCGAATCCTAAACACACAAAACCGGAAACCGTGGCTCTGATACCACTTGAAGGTCGAAGCTTCACTTCTTGCTTCGCTTCGATCGCTTGTGCATGGAGATCCCATCTACGTCCCCAGATTAAAAAATTAATCCAAGACGATGATGGATTACCAAAGCAACCGATCCATCATCATGCTATTCGATTAGAGTGGTCTCTTGAACAAACTTGTTGTTCAAGCAACCTAACTCTTTTCCTCGATTAGCTGCAGAATAGATGATGTACGGATCGTCGATTTTTGTGTTTATCTTCGGGGTCCAAGTAAATTAGCCACATGAAATTACATACATAATACAAAGAAATAAAAGGAAACCAAAATAAGAATTATACCTCTTGTTTACCTCAAGGTCTTCTATTGTATGTCCTATCCTCCTCTTGGACGTTGTGTGGGCAACGATCCTCCAAGAGATGAAGCCTCCTAGATCTTGTTCTTCCCTTCCTTGTCCTCTCCGAACAAAGGGAAGAATACTCGATACTTCTTCTATCTAGCACCGACCACCAAGCCTCCAAGCTTGATGTTGCCGCTGGCCAAGGAGAGGAAGTAGATGAATGGGCACCGGTCAAGAGAACTAAGGCTCTTGTTGCCGTCGGCCAAAGAAAGAGAGAGATAGGGAGGAGCCGCCGGCCAACCTAGAGAGAGAGAGGAAGGCACCTCCCAATGGAGAGAGATCCAACCTAGGTTGTCGCCCAATGCCTCTCCTTAGCCAACTCCAAACCCTAGCCGACCAAAACCTTGGAAGAAAAACCCTAATCTCCTTAAAGATACCTTGCCGCCCATGCCTTGGACTCTATTTATAGATTTAGACTTAAGCCTCCTTTCAATCTCCACCGTCGGATCTAGGAATTCAATTTCCACCATCGGATCTAGGAATTCAATTTCTACCGTCGGATCTAGGAATTCAATTTCCACCATCGGATCTAGGAAATCAATTTTCACTGTTGGATCTAGGCTTCATGAGGGTTTTAATAGGCTACAATAGGGGCCATGAGGAGGAGTTGGATCTTGGCCACCCAATGGATCTGGCCCATATAAAATTCGATCCATTAATGATAATCCATTCCACTAGAGGATTATTATTGATCTATCTCACCAACCCCTATAAATAAATATGGGCTCCATAAATTAATTGTACAAATATCTCCCCGTATTTAAGATCTCGAATGTCCATCAATTAATTAATTTACTGATAATTAATTAATCAACATCTAACTCCATAAGTAGTCCACTCAACCTTGTCATCATGCTGGACCAAGTCCACCTGCAGGGTTTACATGATGATCCTTATGAGCTCCTCAAGGGGACATCATCATCCTAATATATAGGACACGGTTTCCTCTTATAATCAACGACACACCATGTAAATAATATCATTTCCCAACTTACCGAGCTTATCGATTTAATCTATAAATCTCGCCCATTGGTAAATCAAAGAAATAAATACTAAATACATGTGCCCATTATTATATTGGCATTAAGAGCATGTACACCATAATATCCGAGGTCCGATTCAATTATGTAGTCAGCAATTAATTGAATCACCTCTAAGTCGGTCCTGCTCAATACACACAAAGGGTACTAGTGTAATTCTATGGTCAAGACAAATCAATACTAAATTACACTACAACGATACCAATGGTTTGTCCAAAACCATCTCGGTTGTGAGCTTCTACTTATACTCTATAAGGAATTGATAACATGATCTCCTGTGTGACACTGCACACCATGTTATCTACAATGTAATGTATTAGACAAAATGCATTACCATAAATATGCAAACAATGATCATGTGATTCTTATTTCAAAAATAAAGATGTTCATACAAAAGATAGACTTTTCAGTATACATTCCAACAGACTTATGTTTCCAAGACCCATGCTTGGACTTTCCATGCCAAGACCCTTGCTTGGACTTTCCTTGCCAACCCATGTTGGACTTTCCATGCCAAGTACCATGCTTGGACTTCTCCCATGACAATGGTCAAACCATCGTCAAACATCAAACATGACCTGGGTTGATTGCACCAATAATCTCCCCAACACATTGTCAGACATTAATGTCAAACATCAAAACACTACTCGAGTCTGGTCAATCGTGACCTGGGCCGATTGCACTAACAATCTTCCCCTTTTTGATGTTTGGCAAAAACCAAACACCTTTGAGTTAGGCCACCTAACTCAAATCTCCTTACCAATTATCCCAAATTGGTAATTTCATACATTCTCCCCCTTTTTGACATACATCAAAAAGGTTCTCTCCAAGGAGGTCAATGTCTCATATCCCAATGAGATCTTACAATCTCCCCCTTGATCTAAAAACACCTAGGAGGCCTTCACTCTTTCTAGTGATAAGTCCCATATCACTAAAGAGAACCAATCCTACAAACTCTTCCAATTTTCAAATTGGGCATCTCACATTCCCATTTCTCCCCCTCATGAGGAAGAAACACATTCATCATCCCATGATGGATATCTCCCCCTAAAGGCTTGCTCCCCCTTGGCCATTGCACCAACAATGTCCTTGGAGAGTCCCTAAGCCTATAGGAACACTAAACCATCAAAATTAAGGTTAAAAGTTCAAACTTGAACTTTCACTCACCTTAAATTGATACACACCCTAAACAACTCTCCTAATCCATATCCAATAGATTTTCACCCTTTCTAATGCTTTCCAAAGCATATCCTAGGGTTAGGAGTGGTTAGGGAACCCTACCAAAGTTGAAATTGGGCTAAACAAAACATTTTTTACTCGAAATCAGACTTGGCAGTCGACTCCTTATAGTCTCCAGTTCGACTACCATTCATCAGTCGACTGCCATTAAGTGGCAATCGACTGATAACTGAAACTGCCCAATTTCAATTTTAGAAATCGAGTTTTGAAAAGCATAAGTAATTCTACATATTTTGAAAAATCATAAAAATTTATACGTATATTACTTATAAGCAATACAATGGGTGAAAAATATGTGAAAATAATTTACCCATAAAATAGTGAAATTGATACAAAGTTCAAAAATGAAGAAAAACTTCAATGTTTGATCTCACTTTGTATCAACATCATCAATGGTGACTTCTATCAAAAGATAGATTGCACCAAGATTTTTCAAAATGATTTTCAAATTATTTTAAAACCTTATATTGGATCATGTTCTTTGGGTTCAATGTACATGACTTGAACATAAGCTTTCCCAATGATCCATCCATGGTTTTAGATGAGTTTGAGTTCATCTAGATGCAAAAACTATATACCTTGAACTTAACTCATATCCTAGCATCTCACATGTATCTAGGGTGTATCAATATACATACATGTCAATGTAATGTGATATGTGAGTTTTGTTCATCCTAAACTAGGGTTTTATGCATTTTCTAGGGCAACTTTACTTGATTCCCTTATACATGGGACTTCAAGTCATGTCAATTATCCTTAACTCAATTTTGATTAAATTCATGAATGATTATGGAATTAATGATGATATAAATAGGCATGTGCTCATAATCATGATTTCATGACATAAAATGGAATCTAAGCATACATGACATTTAACCTTAGACCTAAGTAATATCATGACATATTAAATGATTAAAAGTAGATATGATGTCATGACATGGCAAGACAAACAAGACATGACAAATATAAAATACTAAGGTATTAAATACCTAAGTGTTAATCTCAAATAGCCATTTCTAGAATTAAACCCAATTTTGCCTTAATGTCACTTATCCCCCAAGTGTGCCAAAAACCCAAAATGACACACTATGACCTCTAACCATAATTGTGCCAATTTGATTGATTTTTCAATTCCCATAAATTATATTGGCACATCCTAAAAACCTTTAGGATTAAAAATCATCCTTATTTCTAAAGTACCCCATTACCTTGAAAATGACCTAAAGTGTCACCTTTACTATGATTAGGTTAACTACCTATTCATTCAAGGTTGGCACACCTAAACCCATTTAGTGTGAATCAATCACGCTCCTAGGAACCCAATACTTATTGGAGCTCCTTTGGTTTGCTATGTATTTGCTAGGGATAACTTCCCTAGATACCCTCCTAATGACCCTCCTAGGCTTAGAAGCCTTGGTCATTTGGGTCTTGCCTAGGTTAGCTCTAGGGGTAACTCCCCTTGTAACCTTCTTAATGGCTTCCCTTGGTTTCCTTGAAACCTTAGCCACTAAGCACCTACCTTGGTCAACCTTAGGGATGACTTCCCTATTGACCTTGGTTTTCCTAGACCTAACTTGAGTTTCATAATCGAATGGAACATTATGATAGGTCTCCTTGGGCTTAGGTTTATGACCCAAACCTTTCTTGCCCTTGGTTGGACCTTGCTTTCTAAAACCTAGGTTTTGACTCTTAGATCTAGATTTTTGATCCTTTGACCCTTGTATATGATTTTGCATTTTTGTAAGGGTCTTTTCTAGCTTCTCAAGCCTTGACCTCAAGGCTTGATTTTCTAATTATAATATTCCCAATTTTGAATTTTCATATGTCCTTTGGGAATTGTTTTTCCTAGGCATATGCCTAGTCCATTTAGGGTTAAAACCTAGGTGATCCTGTATCTTCCTAATGGTCTCCCTAGGAAGGATAGGTCTAGAATTGTTTGATCTAGGTTTGTCCTTAGGTAAAATTATTTTAGGGACATTAGTTCAAAATTTCTCCTTATTCCTAAAGTTGATATTTTTAGCTCCTAAGAAATAAAACCTATTTTTACTAGCATGCTTTTCAAGAGTAATTGCAAGTGAATTAAAAGCATGCTTTTTGATTCTAGAACTAGAAGGTGCATTAAAATATACCTTAGGATTTGCCTTAGAGGCTCCCCCTACATGTGATGCTCCCTCTTGGACCTTCTTCTTCCCCCTAGGGCATTGACTCCTAAAATGCCTCGGTTGTTGGCACTTGAAGCAAATGATGTGCTCCTTGCTTTTATATGTTGGGGGACCAACATCCTTGGTCTTTTCTTGAGGTTTTGGCATCGGTTGACTTTTCTTGACCTTCTTAGAACACTTGCTCTTGTAGTGTCCTACTTCCCTACACTCGAAGCATATAATATGATTTTTAATATTAATTAAAATGCTTGAGTTACCTAGGGTGGTGGACGGTGCCGGAGTTGGTTCTTCTTCATCTTTCCTGGATGTTGATGGTATTTCTTGATTTTGCTCTCGTTCCGGGGTAGACAGTCTCTCCTCCCCCTCAATCCTAGAGGTTGAGGTTTCTTCCACTTCTACCTCTTCCTTGGACGTTGATGGCCATTCGACCTCCAATTCTTCCACTTCTTCTTCCTCCTCGAAAGTCAAGCACTCTTCAACTTCCGAATCCTCACTTTCTTGTGAGAATGAACTCTCTTCCTCCTCTTCCTTTTCTTCTTGGATTGAGTGAGGCTCTTAATGGAATTTTGCCAATTTGTTCCATATCTCCTTGGCATCTTTGCAATCTCCTATCTTGATCAAAATATCATTAGGAATTACATTAAGCAATATACCCATTACCTTATTATTGATGTTGTAATATCGGAGTTGGTCTTGGCTCCAATTCTTGTTCTTGATTTTCCTTCTTTCTTCATCTTTTGGAGTGTCGAAACCTACTAAGACACTAATCCAATTGTCAAAGTCACACATTAAAAAATACATCATCCTACCTTTCCAATATGCGAAATCTTCGCAGTCGAAGGAAGGCAGAACGTTGATATCATACCCAATCATTCATTGAGCTCCATCTCCTCTAGCGCTTTTGCTCTCGGGTGTTAGTCTGTTGAAGAGCTCCTAGCTCTGATACCACTTGTTAGGACCTGTGCGCTCACTAGAGGGGGGGTGAATAGCGTTTCATCGCTTCATAGAATTTGATCGTTCTCGCGTGCTTGATTGTCTACGATGTTTGTTAGTGCAACGAAAATAATGGAAATACAAAACAAACACAAATACAATGCACAAGACAAACGATATAATGTGGTTCGGAACCGTATGGTTCCTACTCCATGGATTGAGCTCAAATGAGCTCTAGCGATGCCAACACACACCACTACTCAAATACTCCTTGACAACACGTCGGAGGTGGAGTAACCTCGTATAAGTAATTACAATAGTAATAAATAGAAATACAAGCAAAATACAATTGAAATGTAAAGAACACTTTACAAACTAGGTTTTGAGCGCTTTGCTTGTTGGTTGCTTGGATAAGGTTGAAGAACCCTGAAATGCACCTGCACTATGCTTTCAAATAGCCTCAAGAAAGCTCCCAAAGAACCATTAGCCGAATCTCCCATGAACAGCTCCTTTTAACCTGCATCGGACTAGATTTCTGCTTGGCAGTCGACTACCATAAGGCCCCAGTCGATTGCCAACACTATTGTTGTGAGACAGCGGCTCGATCCACGCTAGAAAAACTTCAACGGGACTCTCATCAGTTGACTGCTAACATTAGCAGTCGACTGCCAGTGCCCATAGCTGACTGCCCAATCGACTACGGAGCATTCTGTGCTCGCGACTAAACCATCAGTCAACTGCCATATATGGCAATCGACTGCCATCAGTCGACTAATCCAATGATCAGTCGACTGCCATACCTTTTTGGCCCTTAAACGACAATCAAGCACTAGTCGACTCACAGTAGTCGAACCAGCCATAATCCCAGTCAACTGCTGAGTGTCGACTAGACCGCCAAGTGTCAAAACACTTGACCAGTCGATTGCATCATAACACCAGTCGACTGACAAACCTCAACCATGAGGTTTAACACCATGTATGGTGCCCCCATACTTTCCAGACTACCCTTAGCCTAGACCTAAGCCTTCTAGCCACCTCCGTCAGCCTCGTGCCTATCGGATCCCTCCAAGTCATCCATGACTTTTTCATCCATACGTTAGCCTTCAGGTGCTTCCATAAGATATTGTCATGCTAATGTGGTCTACACCGCCAAGGCACATTGGGCTTATGTTGCCAATACTCCGCTTGAACTTTACGCCGCCAACCATTGGACTTATGCTGCCAAGACCCATGCTTGGACTTTCCATGCCAAGACCTATGCTTGGACTTTCCTTGCCAACCCATGTTGGACTTTCCATGCCAAGTACCATTCTTGGACTTCTCCCATGATAATGGTCAAACCATCATCAAACATCAAACATGACCTAGGTCGATTGCACCAACAATCTCCCCAATACATTGTCAGACATCAATGTTAAACATCAAAACACTACTCGAGTCAAACTCGAGTCTGGTCAATCGTGACCTGGGTCAATTGTACCAATAGATAGGATCATCTTAGTTTGACTAAATGAATCATTAGTTAATTGAATGGACTAGAATGAGTTAGACTCATTGCTTGGCCAAACTTGAGTTGGACTCAAATTGATTTAATTTGAGTTAGACTCAAGTGAAACCAATTGAAGATGGTTAGCATGATTAATGATGATTAATCATGCATGAAAATGGGAGTTGTTGCATGCAAATGGGCTTAATGCATGCAATTAGAATTTGAGAAGCCTCCTCAACCTTGCATGAAAAAGGGTTAATGCATGAAATGGGATTTAATGCTTAATGTTGCATGCAATGGGATTGATGCATGAAATGAGATTTATTCTCAAACGTTGCATGAAAAAAGGTTAATGCATGAAATGGGATTTAATGCTTAATGTTGCATGCAAAGGGATTAATGCACGAAATGAGATTTATTCTCAAATACTGCATGCAAAAAGGTTAATGCATGAAATGGGATTTAATGCTCAATGTTGCATGCAAAGGGGTTAATGCATGATAAATGGGATTTAAGCTCTCCAAAACCGTGAGTGAGAGACATGGATCCTCTCTTTGCTGTGTAGGGCTTTTCCCATCTCCCTTCTCCCTTCTTCTTGGCCAAAATCTAGTCTTTGGTGGAGAGCATTAGTGTGGTTGCTAGCACAACCAAAGGTTTTGTCTCCTTCTCCAAGATAGTGTTCGTGTGGATATCGTAGAGGCGCAGATATTTTGATCTTGCTAAGATTTGACATCAAGGAGTTGCTGTCGGGATTGCAAAGGGCTACGCTACAAAGGTAACTTCTCGACTAAGGTGTAGTTAAAAGATACGATATCCTTTATGTATACACATGGATCTCTGGAGGGATCAAGTTTTTTTCAATAGCGTTTGCAATTATTTTAGCAATATATGATGGTGTAGTGGCACCAGATAATCGAACCTAGGTTTTGATTTTGGCAAAGGCCCAAAGTTAAGGTCATATCATTATCTCATGAGCTGAACTTAGTGTACAGAAATGATTAAGCTGAGCTGAAGGTTAGCGACACTTGGAGAATCTCAAGTTGAGAAACTGTGGTGGTCAGGTGACACTGGGTGAACTTCGGATGGAGTTGAAGAACCCATGTAAAGATCGGAAGCTAAGCTACATGTCACAATGGACCAGAGGTAAGCTCAAGTGTGTGTAAAGGTGAGGTCGAGTCCTCCATACGGGGACACTTTTAGGCAGTGATCCGACTAAGACTTCCAGTGGAAGGTCTAGGTCGAGATCGAATGGTAAGTGGTTGTCGAATTTACCTCTACTTGTATGTTTCGGACTAACTCTTTGTTGTAGTCGAATAACCTAACCATCAATCGACTGTTGGCTATTAGCAGTCGACTACTACTGGCATCAGTCGACTGATGAAGGCCATTAGTCGACTGCTATTCAAACTACCAGCTTCGATGAAGGTCAAAGTTGATCCCCTTATATTGGGGTGAGATGGCCTTTTTTGAAGGATCTTGATCTCAACGTTCAATGGGTTGAAGGGCTATAAAACGAGGAGGGATTCACACCATTTGACATCAATTCAAGCTTCCAAAATTCTCCTACAATGCTACATCTCTACAATAATGCTATGATGCTGAAACATTGTCGCAACGCCAATGACACGACTTCAACCTCAAGTTCTATTCGTCGTCGGTATTATTTTTTGTTATCATTTCAAGTACTTGTATTCAATATTGATTTCCGAGCTTTTAATCGTAACGAGGAGAGGTGGGTTTGTTCCTCTACCTCGAGTTTTCATCCTTTTGTAATCGTCGTCTCCTACCTCCAACGAAGAGGAGACTTAGTTAGTGCTTTGCCCTCCGTACACGATCTAGGATCGCAAGGGCCTTGGATTAGCAACCGTCAGGTTGTGAACCAAGTAAAACATCTTTGTCTCATTTACTTTTCCACTGCAATACTTTACTTTTGTCTTAATCGAATTGTACAAAAAGAAACAAAATTTTACGCTCACTATTCACCCCCCCTATAGCGCGCTTTTCGATCATACAATTGATATCAGAGCAGGGATACTACGATTGGGTGCAACCACCAATCTAGCATCGTTTTCGTCTTTCTTTTCGTATTTATTTTAAATCTTATTTTGTGTTGTTTTTTGTTTCGTTAAATTCTTTTCTCCCACACTACTAATCCAAGACGAAAATCTTAGCAACTCGTCTTTTTGTGTCATTTTTGTTGTTGCAAAGTTCTTTTTCTAAATGACCCATCTCGAAGGGTTTAACACCGCCCGACCTTCATTTTACAATGGAGATGACTTTCGTTACTGGAAGGGTCGGAAGAAGTGCTACTTTAAAACCCAAGTAGAGATGTGGATCGTGATACAAACCAGCTTCACCCTTCCAACAAACGAAGACGGTGAATGCTTGGACTGTGATCAATGGACAAACGCTATGAAGCATCAAGTGGAAGTCGATGCCAAGGCTACACAAATCTTACAATGTGGGCTATCTAAAGAGGAGCTCAACCGCATCGACCCGTTCATAAGCGTAAAGGACTTGTGGAACAAGCTCATCGAGCTTCACGAAGGAACCGTCGACACCAAGGTATGTAAGAGGGATCTCCTTTTGAATAAATTGTTTAACTTGAAAAATGCAGGAACACGAGTCGGCCACTCAACTCCATGCTAGAATTCAAGACATCATGAATGGGCTACACTCGATCGGACAGAAGGTCGAAAATAGAGACATCATCGGGTACACACTAAATGCCTTCCCTAGGACCACCTTGTGGGCATCCATGGTTGATGCCTACAAGGTTTCTAAAGATCTTTCAAAAATTACATTAGATGAACTTTTCTTTAAATTCGAATTACATGAATAGTATAATTCGGCCCCCGCCGAGAAAAGTGTCACTTTGATTGCAGGTCCGAAGAAGTCGAAGAGCAAACCACCTCCCGAGGAAGAAGAAGAGTACGAATCGGAGGTCAACGACGAGATGGAGACTGAACTAGTGAATCTAGTTAGGAAAATGATCAAGAACAGAAGACGACTCATCAATCAATCCAAGGAGGGTAAGTCAAAGCAAAATTCCAACTATAGATGCTATGAGTGCAACAGGATGGGCCATATCAAATTGGAGTGCCCAAGACTCAAGAACAAGGCATCACAATCCAAGAAGGCAATCAACGCAACATGGGAGGAATCGTCGGAGGAGGAAGACAAGCTTAACAACCTCACCTTCATGGCCAAACCGACCGAACCCGAGGATGAGTCTGAACCCGAAGATGAGTCCGACTCCGATCCCGAAGATGAGTCTGACTCAGGATCCAATGATGAGTTTCAATTCAAGACAAGCCACGGATCCGTATCCGGTTCAAAAGGTTCAATCAAGGTGAGTCAGTCTTTAATTGATACGTTGTATAGTGCAATTAGATTTTAACTAAAAAATTAGCTAAATCTGAGTCCAAGGTCGAGACCTTAGTTGAAGAGGTTAAACTCCTTAAACACGAGGTCTCCTTAACCTCTTCGACTAGTCAAGTTCGAGAGGAGAACTCAACTCGAGTTGAAAAACTCGAAGATGAGAACTCTCTCTTGAAAGGACAAGTCCAAGATCTTAGGCAAATGTTGGAAAGGTTCACTTTGGGATCCAAGTGGCTTGACCTACTACTTGGGTCACGAAGGGCCGTGTACAACAAGGCTGGACTAGGATTTAGATTAACCACAACTACTAAATCATATATGGCAATCGTGAATCGAAATAGAAAACAAGTCCAAGTAGGGGTCCCTAAGACCGCTTTAATTTCACAATTAGGATCTAATAAGTACTGGGTTCCCAAGGACCAAATCCACTACGTGGAAAGACCGAATCGATTCAATGGTCCAGGGGGAGCTAGTACGAAATTTGTTTGTTCTATTACATGAAATTAGTCTTTGCATGCTTAGTTATTTTGTTTTAAATTTTAGAATAGCTAGATAGGGTCAATAACTCATCAATCTTGACAACATAGTATTAGGACACGGCGAGATGATAGTATGTTAGGGAAATGAAGTCCTGAGTGTCCAAGTTAGATAAGGCATATCTAGCTTGATGCACTCGACTAAGTTGAACTAGCTGAAGCTACCTCGCCATATCCTTAACTAGTTAGAACAGGAAGTAATCTTAAGTGACTTAAGTAATCAATTTCTTGAATTTAGCTTTGTCTAAGGAAGTGGTTGTTGTTCCAATCAAAGAAGGCTTCTGTGCCTCGCCATGACCTGAAAGCCAATTTCTCAAAAGTTTACTTGACGAGCTAAGGGTTAAATCCGAATCTAACCCAAGGTTGATTATCTTCAAAACACTAAATTTAATCAAGTAAAATTAAAGTCATCTCAAAAACATTTAAGGTTAACATGTTTGATCATGTAGAAAAGGTGAGATGACTATTAGGCTAAAATATTCAACCAACTTTAAAATTCCAATGTCCGATTCAACTACTATATGTGTAGGATCAATGGATGTTGGATAGTGGGTGCTCTCGACACATGACCGGAGACCGACTAAAATTTTTGAAGCTCAAATTCAAAAGTCAAGGATCGGTAGCATTCAGAAACAACAGGAAGCTCAAAATCATTGGTTCAGGTGATATTGAGCTGAACTCTAACTTTATAATTCGTAATGTACTTTTAGTGGAAAATTTCGATTTTAATTTACTTAGCATAAGCCAATTGTGTGATAAAAACTATAAAATTACCTTCTTACAAAATGAATGCTTAATTAAAACTAATGATACCTCAAAAACAATACTTAAAGGAACTAGGAATAGCAACATTTACACAATAAACCTACCCAACTCCTCAACTAAGTGTCTTATGACACAACAAGAGGAATCCTAATTGTGGCACCGACGACTTAGCCACTCTCACCCAAGACTCGTACACAAAATGAGTCAGAGTGGTTTAGCCAGAGGTTTACCCAACCTTAACAACTTGGATAATAAAATCTGTAATGCTTGTCAAAAAGGTAAACAAACTAGGACACAACATCAACTAACTAACCAAGAAAGAACCAAAAATGTACTTGAGCTCCTACACTTAGACATATTTGATTCTCATGGAGCCAAGTCACTAAGTGGAAGTCAATTTTGTTTAGTCATAGTTGATGACTACTCTAGGTTTACCTAGGTTAGGTTCCTCAAACATAAAAGTGAAACCTTAGATCAACTCACCAACTTATGCAAATTAATAGAAAATGAAAAGAATCTTAAGGTTGAGACTTAGAAGCGATCATGGTGGTGAATTCGAAAATCATAGGTTCACCGACTTCTGTAACCTAAACGGATACCACCATGAGTTCTCCTGCCCTAGAACCCCACAACAAAATTATCTGGTTGAGCGAAAGAATAGAACCCTACAAGAAGCCGCTAGAACCATGTTAAATGAATATAACCTTCCTAATAGGTTTTGGGTAGAAGCTTTAATATGACGTGATATGTTCAAAATAGGATCCTACTAGTTAAGAACACCTTAAAATCTCATACGAAATCTATTATGAAAAATTACCCAACATTAAATACTTTAGGGTTTTCGGATGTAGGGTACATATCTTAAATACTAAAAACTACCTAGGAAAATTCACTTCCAAAACAACCACTAGAATACTCCTAGGTTACTCAACCACTAGTAAAGGCTATAGGGTCTATAATCATGAAACCTTAAAAATCGAAGAAACAATAAATGTAGTATTCAACGAAGAAGATAAACCTACAAAATCCGAAGTAGAACTAGTGGATAAACAAATTGAAACTAGACCTGAATCTGATCATGAAAATGAGTCTAGTACAAACCCTAACCCAAGTCAGTCTAGGTTACAATCAAATCATCCTATTGATCAAGTAATAGGTGATCCCAACCTAAGGGTTCAAACTAGAGAATCATATAGAAACCTAAGTCAAATTTCATTAATCTCGAAAATCGAACCCAAAACAATTGAACAAGCTCTTCTTGATCCCGATTGGATTATAGCTATGCAAGAAGAGCTAGCTCAATTCACTAGGAGTGAAGTTTGGGAATTAGTACCCCCCACCTAAAGATAAAATGATCATTGGAACATGGTGGATATTCCGGAACAAACTCGATGATAAAGGAGAAGTAGTTAGGAATAAGTCAAGATTGGTTGCTAAAGGATTTAGTCAAGTAGAAGGCTTAGACTATGATGAAACCTATGGACCCGTAGCTAGACTAGAATCGATTAGAATGTTGCTGGCCTATACTGCACATTGAGGATTTAAGTTATTTTAAATGGATGTGAAGTCAACATTTTTAAATGGATTCATTAAGGAAGAGATCTACGTTAGACAACCACTAGGTTTTGAGAGTTTAGACAAACCCGACCATGTTTTTAAGCTTAGAAAAGCCTTATATGGATTAAAACAAGCTCCTAGAGTTTGGTATGGAAGGATTTCTATTTATCTCAAATCTAAAGGGTTTAGTCAAGGCTTAGTAGACCCAACTCTCTTCGTAAAATCAGTAGGTAAAGAAATTTTCATTGCCCAAATATACTTAGATGATATAATCTTTGGAACAACCAATTCAATATTACTAAATGAGTTCATTTCACTAATGGAAAGTGAATTCTAAATTAACTTAGTAGGAGAATTAACATTTTTCCTAGGCTTACAAATAAAACAAACTAAGGAAGGAATTTACCTACATCAACATAAATACGCTAAAGAATTAATTAATAGATTTGGAATGCAAAATGCTAAGGTAATTAATACACCAATGGCTACAAATGTTAATATAGGAGGGGTCTCAGAAGGAAAATGAATAGACTTAAAATACTATAGGAGCGCGATAGGTAGTCTCCTATACTTAAATGCGAGTCGACCCAATATACTATTCGCAGTGAGTATGTGTGCGAGATTTCAGTATTGTGCTAAGGAGTCACACCTAACATTAGTCAAACTTATTTTTAGATATGTAAAGGGTACACTGAACGTAGGAATTTGGTACCCTAGATCTAACGAGTTCGAACTAATCGACTACTCTAACTCAGATTGTGCTGGTAGTAAACTCGATAGAAAGAGCACGAGTGGGTATTGTAAACTTCTCGGCTCGAGTTTGGTTAGTTGGTACAGTAGAAAGCAACATTGTGTTGCCTTATCTACCACCGAAGCCGAATACGTCGCGATGGGTGAGTGTGTAGCTCAGCTCCTTTGGATCAAGCACACTCTCCAAGACTTTAAACTAAACTTTAACAACACTAAAATTTACATCGACAATATTAGTTCTATTAATTTAACTAAGAACCCCATCTGTCACTCTAGAATCAAACATATAGAGGTAAAACACCACTTCATTCGAGAACATGTAGCAAATAATACCATACAACTCGAATACGTGGAGTCCAAATCGAACCTAGCAGACCTGTTTACCAAACCCTTACCCGAAGCAGAGTTTAGCCTGCTTAGATGAAAATTAGGTATGTGAGTGATAGAGTAGAACTTAAAACTTTTTTTTTATATACTCTATTTTTATTTGTCATGCTAAATGGAACTAGCTTAAAGTGTACCCTAGAAAGAATGCACCAATTGATTTAAGGAGCCAACACATCTCACAACACATAAGACTAATGTGTTTGTGTACTTAGCCACGTAGATGGGCGTGAGATGTTAGGACCTTGCTCCTGGTTCCAGATGTAGATCTAGTGCATCGACATGAACCATGGAGTATAATTATCTAAAATAACCAACTCTAATATGGACTTATTGATCATTCTATATCAATTAAGTAAAAAAGAGTTGAACATACTATTAGTTGAGCTTATGTTTAAACTATTATTTTCAAAATCTACTAGGGACATACTTGGACTTACAAAACTTATTTTCTAAAGCCTTCTTTACAAACCCCCATACTTTTTGATTTATGGCAAAAGGGAGGAGAAAAGGCCAAAGTTAATGGATCAAAAATTATCTTTGATAACTTAACTTAAACTTAACTTAAAACATTCAAGCCAAAGTTAAGTAATCTTTATTACATAACTTACTTAAACTTTTTAGTGGCAAATATTAAGGGGGAGAGCTAAGATCCTTTTTCAAGTACTCACCTAAGGTCAAGGGGGAGGTTACCTCAAGGGGGAGGACTTGAAAAAGAGTTTTATGTTGGTGCAGGGGCACTAGATAATCGAACCTGTGTTTTGATTATGGCAAAGACACAAAGTTAAGTTTACATCGTTATCTCACGAGCTATCGAGTGTGCAGAAAAGTATTAAAGCTGGAGTTGAAGGCTAGCGACACCCGGAGGAAGCCGCGGTGGTCGGGCGACACTCGAGTGACTTCGGAGGGAGCCGAAGGAATCAAGTGGAAGGCGGGAAGCGAGAGCTACTATCGAGGTAAGCTCGTGTGAGTGAGAGATTGTAAGGTCGTGTCCTCTTTACGGGGATGACCGTAGGCGGCGATCCGACTAAGACTTCCTGTGGAAGGTCTAGGTCGAGATCGGACGGTTAGAAACCGTCGTATTTATCATTTTCCGAGCTAACCTCTTATTGCAGGGAAGTGGCCAAGCTGGCAGTCGACTGCTGGACATGGAGCAGTCGACTGATGCCCATCAGTCGACTGATGGGAGGCATCAGTCGACTGATGGTGACGATTCAGCTTTTGCGCTAGGTTAAAACGGATAACATTTGACGCGGCCACTTCGCGATAAAATTTGGACAACTTCGTGATCCGTTCCAAAAAAAAGAGAGACAAATTCAGAGGCCAAAGTCTATAAAAGGAGAAGGATTCCAACTCCAAAATTACATCAAGTTTATTCATCAAGTGCTCCTACAACGCCAACGCTCCAACATCGTCATAACGCCGACGCGACGTCAAGTTTCGATCTTCTTCGTCGGCAGCAGAATCAAGTAATTTTTTTGATATTGTATTCTTTGTTTTTCTTCATAACGAGGTGAGCTAGGCTTGTTGCCTCATCCTCGTATATTCGGTTTTGTGATCGTTGTCTCCTACCTCCAACGAGGAGGAGACGTTATAGTGCTTTGCCCTCCGTACGCGGTCTAGGACCGATAGGGCCTTGGAGTAGCAACCGCTGGGTTGTGAACCAAGTAAAATAAACGTGTTCATTTATTTTCCGCTGTGTTTACTTTGCGTATCGAACGAACGAAAAAGAAAAGATTTATGATCGCTATTCACCCCCCCTCTAGCGACGCTTCTCGATCCAACAATTGGTATCAGAGCGGGGGCGCTCAGATTTGGTGAAACCACCGATCTAGCACGTTTTGGTTTTCTGTTCGTATTTTTCGATTCGTATTTTTTTTAGGTCTTTTTCCTCCCGCACTACTAATCCAAGACGAAGTCTTGGTACGTTTCTTTTGGTTGTGTGCTTGCAAGTTTTTCTCTCTTGGAGTAGCCGACGGTAAAATGGCCATAACTTTTCGCACAAGTGGACTCACATAACAATCTACCTACCAAATCGAAGCTCTCTGAGAGATCTACATTTTTTACGAGGGTTTACCCTCGTAAAAAGCCATTTCCAGCCCCAAAATCCAACGTCTAGTACCCTTTCGGGGGCATCAAAGGTCGTAAGTTGTTAGTTTTTGTTAGTTTTTTATTTTTCTCATTTAATTCTGTTTATTTCCTATTTATTTCCCGCATTACTAATCCAAGACCAAGTCTTGGAATTCCCTTTGGTTTTTATTCATGTTTTGCAAGATACTTAATGGCTCACATTGAGGGATATAGCACCACCCGACCTCCGTTCTTTAACGAAGATGATTTCCGTTATTGGAAAGGTCGGATGGAGTGTTTCTTGAAAACACAAGTCGAGACTTGGATAATAATCCAAACCGGCTTTGCTCTACCCACCAATGATCAAGGAGAGCCCTTGGATTTCAACAAGTGGACAAATGCAACCAAGAGGCAAATCGAAGCCGATGCAAGAGCAACCCAAATATTACAATGTGGCTTATCCAAGGAGGAGCTCAACCGCATCGGTCCATTCATTAGCGCCAAAGACCTCTGGAACAAATTGATTGATCTACACGAAGGGACGCCCGATGCTAAGGTATGTAAAAGAGATTTACTTTTAAATAAATCAGCATAATCTAAAGATGCAGGATCGCGAGACCGCCACCCAATTACATGCGCGGATCCAAGACATCGTCAACGGTCTTCACTCGATTGGGCAAGCCATAGAGAACCGAGACCTTATAAGGTATGCTTTAAATTCTTTCCCTAGGACTACCTTGTGGGTATCCATGGTTGATGTCTATAAGGTCTCTAAGGACCTTTTGAAGCTTAGGTTAGACGAATTATTTTCCGAGTCTGAACTTCACGAGCAAACTAACGTGGTCCGGGCTGAGAGAGGTATTGCTCTACTTGCAGGACAAAGAAGCAAGCCACCTACTAGGCAAGTAGATGAACTCGAACCCGAAGACGAATCGGAGTTCGAATCTGAAAAGGTGGAAGCAATAGTGAACGTAGTGCGGAAGATCGTTCGGAGGGAAAGGAGACTACTAAAGAATCAAAAGAGGACACAATTCAAATCAAATCGAAAGAAGGTTTTTCATGCAACATGGGACAACGAAGAAGGCGGCGGCATAGCATGCATGGCAAGACCCGAAGAGTCTGAGTCAGAGTCCGAATCCGAATCCAATTACAACACCAAATCCGAACTCGAAGACTACTTCGAGAAGCAACTCGAAGACTACTTCGAGAAGCCGGACCAAAAGAGAAAATTAAAGTTAGCCGCTCACTAATTCATATGCTTTACAAAATAATTAAAATGCTTAATAGGAAATTAACTAAGTCCGAGTCTAGGGTTGAGTCGTTACTTGAGGAGGTTGAAACCCTCAAGCAAGAGGCTACTCTAACCCCTTCAACTATTCAAGTTCAAGAGGGAAACTCAACTCAAATTGAAAAACTTGAGGAGGAGAATTCTCTCTTGAAAGACCAAGTTCAAGAGGTTGAGGCTAGGTTGGAAAGGTTCACGTTGGGATCTAAGAACCTTAATCGACTACTTGGAACCCAAAGAGCAGTGTACAACAAAGCCGAACTCGGATTTAGGTCAACGACTACGAATAGGTCATATATGTCTATCGTAAATCGTAGTCATCAAAGAGTCCAAGCATGAGTCCCAAAGATTTTATTGAACTCACATATAAGGACTAATAAGTATTGGATTCCTCAAGATCAAGTTCATTATTTGAATAGACCATATTGGTTCAATGGTCCAGGGGGAGCTAACACTAAAATAGTATACCCGCTTACTTAGCAAAATCATTGAATATTTTACTTTAATTTTTAGAATGGCTAGATAGGAAAAATAGTTAGTCAACTCTTGACAACATAGTATCAGGACGCGGCGAGATGATAGTACGTTAGGGAAACAAAGTCTCGTGTATTCAGGCTAGATAAGGCTTATCTAGCTTGGTGCACTTGACCGAGTGGAACTAGCTGACGCTACCTCGCCGTATCCTAAACTAGTTAGACCAGGAAGTAACCCTAAGTGACTTAAGTGATATTTTTCTGAATTTGGCTTTGTCTAAGGAAGTGGTCGTTGTTCCGATCAAAGAAGGCCCCTGTGCCTCGCCATGACCTGGAAGCCAGTTTCTCGAAAAATTACTTAACAATATAAAGGTTAAATCCGAATCTAACCCAAGGTTGACTATCTTTAATCAATTTAAAATCATCTCACAAAACATATAAGGTGAACAAATTCTGAGACATAGAATGGGTGAGATGTTAAGAATAATTGAAATATACTTAAAACAATCTTCAAAATACTACTTATTTTCTCAACTATTGTACTTAATGACTCTTTAGGCCAAAGTTTAGCGCCCCCTACATCTCTTATACTTCATATATTTGACTAAGGGGGAAAGCAAACTAACCCTAAGGGTTATATTATAAACCTTTAGATTATTGGTGCAGAGGGACACACCTCGAACCAATCTATCTAACTATTGCTAGACGCATGTTTGGACTCATAGTTGATTTATCTTGATGCATGCATATATCATATTGTCTTTAAACCCCTATTTTATATAACAAACTTCATTTTTACATAACAAACCTCGACATTTGTTTTGATTTATGTCAAAAGGGGGAGAAGAGCGAAAGTTAAGGGGGAGAAGAGCGAAAGTTAAGGGGGAGTAACACAAATTTTTTTTAATTTTTATTTAATTTTGAACTAAAGTATCTCTTTCAAAACTCACCTAGGGTTAAGGGGGAGTTTTGGTTAAGGGGGAGTTTTTGAAAATGACATTCATCATTTACTATACTTGTTTTATGCTTTAATTTCCCTTAACTTTGTGTTGGTTTGCCATAGATCAAAAAGGAGGAGATTGTTGGTGCAGGGGCACTAGATAATCGAACCTGTGTTTTGATTATGGCAAAGACACAAAGTTAAGTTTACATCGTTATCTCATGAGCTATCGAGTGTGCAGAAAAGTATTAAAGCTAGAGTTGAAGGCTAGCGACACCCGGAGGAAGCCGCGGTGGTCGGGCGACACTCGAGTGACTTCGGAGGGAGCCGAAGGAATCGAGTGGAAGGCCGGAAGCGAGAGCTACTATCGAGGTAAGCTCGTGTGAGTGAGAGATTGTAAGGTCGTGTCCTCTTTACGGGGACGACCGTAGGTGGCGATCCGACTAAGACTTCCTGTGGAAGGTCAAGGTCGAGATCGGACGGTTAGAAACCGTCGTATTTATCATTTTTCGAGCTAACCTCTTATTGCAGGGAAGTGGCCAAGATCACTGGACATGGAGCAGCCGATTAATGCCTGCATCAATCGATCGATGGGAGGCATCGATCGATGGCGACGATTCAGCTTTTGCGCTAGGTCAAAACGGATAACGTTTGACGCGGCCACTTCGCGATAAAATTTGGACAACTTCATGATCCGTTCCAAAAAAAAGGGAGACAAATTCAGAGGCCAAAGTCTATAAAAGGAGGAGGATTCCAACTCCAAAATTACATCAAGTTTATTCATCAAGTGCTCCTACAACGCCAACGCTCCAACATCGTCATAACGCCGACGCGACGTCAAGTTTTGATCTTCTTCATCGGCAGCAGAATCAAGTAATTTTTTTGATATTGTATTCTTTGTTTTTCTTCATAACGAGGTGAGGTAGGCTTGTTGCCTCATCCTCGTATATTCGGTTTTGTGATCGTTGTCTCCTACCTCCAACGAGGAGGAGACGTTATAGTTCTTTGCCCTCCGTACGCGGTCTAGGACCGATAGGGCCTTGGAGTAGCAACCGCTGGGTTGTGAACCAAGTAAAATAAACGTGTTCATTTATTTTCCACTGTGCTTACTTTGCGTATTGAACGAACGAAAAAGAAAAGATTTACGATCGCTATTCACCCCCCCCCCTCTAGCGACGCTTCTCGATCCAACAATTTACTCATACTCTTACTCATGCTAAACTTACTAAGTTATTCATACTAACTTACTAAGTTATGCATTCATACTTCTTTCATGTTCATGCTAATTGGATCTAATCATTTCACTTACTTAATGTACTTTATGCTTTAATTTTCCCTTAACTTTGTGTCAGTTTGTCATAGATCAAAAAGGGGGAGATTGTTGGTGCAGTGACACTAGATAATCGAACCTAGATTTTGATTATGGCAAAGTCCGAAAGTTAAGGTCATATTGTTATCTCATGAGCTGAACCTAGTGTGCAGAAATGATTAAGTTGAGTTGAAGGTCGGCGACACTCGGAGAATCTCGAGTCGAGAAACCATAGTGGTCGGGTGACAATGGGAGAACTTCGGATGGAGTTGAAGAACCTAAGTAAAGACTGGAAGCTAAGCTACAAGTCATAAAGGACTAGAAGTAAGCTCAAATGAGAGTGAAGTTGAGGTCGAGTTCTCCGTACGGGGATCTTTTTAGGCAGCGATCCGACTAAGACTTCCAATGGAAGGTTTAGGTCGAGATCGGATGGTAAGTGGTCATCAAATTTAGCTCTACTTGTATGTTTCAGACTAACTCTTTGTTGCAGTCGAATAACCTAACCATCAGTCGATTACTTGCTATTAGCAGTCGACTGCTACTGGCATCAATCAACTGCTATTCAAACTGCCAGCTTCGATGAAGGTATCTTGGGGTGAGGTGGTTTTTTTTTGTGGATCTTGATCTCAACGTTCAATAGGTTGAAAGGCTATAAAAAGAGGAGGGATTCACACCATTTGACATCAATTCAAGCTTTCGAAATGCTCCTGCAATGTTGCATCTTGACCACAACGCTACGACGCCAAAATGCTGCCGCAACACCGACGACACGACCTTAACCTCATGTTTTATTTATCGTCGGTATTGTTTTTTGTTGTTATTTCAAGTAGTTATATTTGATCTTGATTTATGAGCTTTTAATCGTAACGAGGAGAGGTGGGTTTGCCCCTCAACCTTGAGTTGTCATTCTTTTGTAATCGTCGTCTCCTACCTTCAATGAGGAGGAGAATTAGTTAGTGCTTTGCCCTTCGTACGTGATCTAGGATAACAAGGGCCTTGGATTAGCAGCCGTCAGGTTGTGAACCAAGTAAAACATCTTTGTCTCATTTACTTTTCCGCTGCAATACTTTACTTTTGTCTTAATCAAATCGTACGAAAAGAAATAAAATTTTACGCTCGCTATTCACCCCCCCTCTAGCACACTTTTCGATCCTACAATAGATCTCAACAGTGGTATCAGAGCCACTTGTGTATACATAAAGATCATTGTATGTCATTTTATATGTGATATAAAATTTGAATAAGAAGTTTATTATGAGTGCATACACGATTGTTTGGGTGATTTTATGCAACAACATGTGCATGACATATTTGTTGATCGAACAACATGTTTGCCGTTTGGATCTATCACCCAAAATTGCTACGAATAGAGGCAATCAAGGGTCTCGGGTTCATTATATTGGACTAAGGGCAGCGACTCATTCAATGAGTCTTTAAAATAAGATTTTGCTCCGGGGCGAAGCCCCCTGCACACCGCAAGGGGCGTTGCCCCTTGACCCCCACCCGCTAACCGACTAGAGAGATTGCCATGTCGTAGCAGTTTATAAGTCGTGTTTAGCATCATAATAAAATTTGCATGTCATAGATCTTTGTGAATGACGTATGCCATGGTGCATGGTTATGACCCTTAACCTCGATGAGATTGTGGTTGTGTTGCATGTGCATGTTGTAATTCATAATACGACCTGCGTATTGTGCCTTCCTCCATATTTTTCCTAGTTGTAAATAAAACTAGATTTAGACTCGAATGTAACTCGAGTATTCTTTTTTTGTAATGTACGAAATGAGGAGTGAAAAATCTGTTGGAGGATGAAGTTACAAGAAGGATGCCGACAACACGCAACAACCAAAGGATGCACTAGGAGAAGATGCTATCCCTAGGTTGACCCATTTCTCTTCTCATTGGCTTGAGGAGATCGTAGATTCGGGCCATAACAATGTCACATTTTAAGCTTATATGTTGTTGATATATGCTTTGTGTGTATATGATGCATGTTAGATAATAATTTTATCATAATTAAGCATATATAGATATGTCTACCAAAGTTTGATACTCACTACTACCTCGATCATTTGTTGGGTTTGCCAAAGTAAAGCGACACATTTTATTTTGGTACAGTGTGAGTGGACAATTGTGATGTCCTGCTATCAAAATTTGGGTGAGACTTAACTACAATTAGATTGAGAACTTAGAGGAATGTCCTAAAAGTTAGGAAGATAAGGTAAGAGAACAATTATACTAAGTCTTGGGCGATTAGCCAAAGCTAACTCAAGATGATGTGAATGTGGATCTTGACCCTTTTTCTTCTAAAGAGTTGCATAAGATGTAATTGGTGAAATATTGCCTACCTAATCATACTAAATCTTGGGTGATTACCCAAAGCTAACTCAAGGTGAAGTATGATGTGGATCTTGTCCCACATGAATTTGTAGTTGTTGGGCTGGGAGCTAGTAGTGTGAGCAAAAGGCGTTTGCCTACATCCATGATTATCCCCTACCAAAGCTCTACGATTCAGTGGGAGCATCATTTATTTAAAGGCCTAATTAAATGATTTAGATATGATACTTATTTCTTCATTTTACTCTTATAGATCACCATGTCATCTAACACGTCAAATACTCTCTCTCTCTCTGCGATCTGTCCTTGAGAAGGACACGCTTAATGAAGCTAATTTCCTAGGCTGGTATAGAAACTTGAGGATCATCCTCAAACAAAAATGAAAATTGTATGTCCTAGAGCAACCTCTTTCTGAAGCACCCGCCACTACCGCCAATCGTGCGGAGAAAGATGCTTACAAGAAGCATCAGAATGATGCACTAGATGTATCCTGCCTAATGCTTGCCACCATGAACTTTGAGCTTCAGAAGAAACATGAGAGCATGGATGCACATGATATGGTTGAGCACCTGAAACAACTATATCAAGGGCAAACTAGGCACAAGCGGTTTGAGGTGTCTAAGGCCCTATTTGCATTCAAGATGCAAGAAGGAACTTTTGTAGGAACTCACATACTCAAGATGATTGGGTATGTAGAGAATCTTGAGAGACTAGGATTTCCACTGGGCCAAGAATTGGCCACTAACCTTATCTTGCAATCATTGCCAGAAGGGTATAGTTAATTTGTCATGAACTATAACATGAACAAAATTGATAAGCCTCTGCCTGAGATGCTCAACATGTTGAGAACTACTGAACCCAATCTCAAGAAAACCAAGACTAGTAACGTACTGATGGTTAAAAAGGGAAAAGGTAAAAGGAAACCAAAAGGCAAGGGTAAGACCCAAGCCAAAGGCAAAGCCAACTCTCTACATCAAAGGCTAAAGGCGGGGTGTCTAGGGAAGGGGACTGCTTCTACTGCGGTTAAACAGGTCATTGGAAGAGGAACTACAAGTTATACTTAGAGGATGTTAAGAAGAAAAGAAGTGAGACTTCTGTCTCAGGTATATATGTTATAAAAGTCAATTTATCTATTTCTTCTTCATGGGTATTAGATACCAACTGTGCATCACACATTTATACTAATGTGCGGTGCCTAAGAAAGAGTAGATCATTGACAAAGGGCGAAGTGGACCTACGAGCAGGCAATGGTGCAAGAGTTGCTACTATAACTATAGGAACATACTCTTTATCTTTGCCCACTGGGCTTATTTTGGAACTAAAAGAGTGCTATTGTGTGTCTTCTTTAACTAAGAACATTATCTCTGTTTCTTGTTTGGACAAGAGAGGTTTCTCGTTTATGATAAAGGACAAATGTTGTTCTATTCATTTAAATAATATGTTCTATTGCAGCACATTTCTTATGAATGGACTCTATGTTCTAGACTTTGAAAACCCAATCTATAACATAAATATCAAACGATTCAAATCGAATGATTTGAACTAAATATATCTCTAGCATTATCGCTTAGGTCACGTAAATAAGAGTCGCATATCCCAGCTCCATAAGGATGGATTACTGGACTCATTTGATTTTGAATCATATGAGACATGCAAATCCTATCTTCTAGACAAGATGACCAAGACTCCATTTAGTGGACATTGCGAAAGAGCGATAGACTTGTTAGGACTCATATATACTGATGTATGTTGCCCTTTCAATATCGCTTTTAGAGGAGGCTATCAGTACTTCATCACTTTTATTGATGATGTCAGTAGATATGACTATGTGTATCTCATGAAACACAAATCGGAATCCTTTGAAAAGTTCAAAGAATTCAAGAGTGAAGTACAAAACCAACTTGGCAAAAGTATTAAGATGTTTCGATCATATCGACGTGGTGAATACCTTAGCCAACAATTTCTTGACCATCTAATTGAGTGTCGAATCATATCTCAACTCACTTCACATGGAACACCATAGTGGAATGGTATATCCGAATGGAGAAATTGTACTTTATTAGATATGGTACGATCGACGATGAGTCAGACTGATCTACCTACTTCCTTCTGGGGATTCGCTCTAGAGACACTTTACACTTAACAACATTCCATCTAAAACTGTCATAAAGACACCATATACGATATGGACTGGGAAGAGTCCCAAAATATCTTTTATGAAGATTTAGAGTTGTAAGGCTTATTTTCGACGTCAAGGCTTCGACAAACTAGTCCCCAAATCAGACAAGTGCTACTTTATAGGATATCCCATGGAAACGAAGGGATATTACTTTTACAATCCCACACAAGGCAAAGTGTTTTTGAATGGAAGCATACTCGAGGATGTGTACATGACCCAACCTGAGGGTTTTGTAGATCCAAAGCATGCTGGAAAGGTATGCAAGATGAAAAGGTCCATTTATGGCTTAAAGCAAGCATCAAGAAGCTTGAATCTTTGATTTGATGATGCAATCAAAGAGTTTGGTTTCATCAAGAATGAAGATGGACCCTGTGTCTACAAAAGGGTTAGTGGGAGCATAGTTATCTTTCATATCTTGTATGTTGATGACATACTTCTTATTGGAAACGATATCCCTATACTGCAGTTTGTGAAGACTTAGCTTGGGAATTGTTTTTTGATGAAAGACTTAGGAGAAGTAGCCTATATATTGGGCATCAAGATATATAGACATAGATCTAAGAGACTTCTTGGCCTAAGTCAGAGTACATACATTGACAATGTGCTAAATCGTTTTACCATGTAGAATTCTAAGAAAGGATTTTTGCTAATGTCACATGGTGTGAGTCTTTTGAAGACTCAATGTCCCTCTTCTAAGGAGGAGAGAGACCTCATGGATCAGATCCCTTATGCATCTGCTATAGGGTCTATCATGTACGCATGCTTTATACTCGCCCCGATGTCTCGTATGCTTTGAGCATGATGAGTAGATACCTGTTATATCTAGGTGAAAGTCACTAGACAACTGTCAAGAACATTCTTAAGTACTTACGAAGGACGAAAGAATATTTCTTGATATTTGGAGGTGATGAGGAGCTAGCTGTCAAGGGTTACAGTGATGCAAGCTTCCAAATCAAAATGGATGATTTTAGATCGCAGTCAGGGTATGTATTTTGCCTGAATGGTGGCGCTGTGAGCTGGAAGAATTTGAAGAAAGACACAGTCACAAATTCTACAATAGAAGCCGAGTATATTACTGTGTTTGATGTGGCAAAGGAGGTTGTTTGGATCTGGAAGTTCATCATTGAACTTGGGGTGGTTCCTAGCATAGCAAACCCTATAGACCTCTATTGTGATAACAATGGGGCTATTGCATACGCTAAGGAACCTCACTCTCATCAGCGATCCAAACACATACTACGACGATTTCATCTCATTCGAGAGATCATCGATAGAGGAGATGTGATGATATGCAAAGTACCGATGGATGCTAACATCGTAGATCCTTTGACAAAGTAGTAAGCCCTAGAGCCAATTATGTGATGATTGACTAGGGACTTATGTATCATATTCTATTAATAATAAAGTCAAAGATTGGTTATTATATTTACTTTATACTTGTGCCAGCCGAATAAATATAATAATACCCTAGAAAGTAGGTTCTTATCTACAACACATCAATTGTTAGAATTGATTGTGAGAGACTGTAGAGAACACTATTCTTAAATATTTTCAGTCAAGCATTAATATAGAAGGGCAATATTAATGAATTGAGACTAGCATGTAGGTCAATTGATGACTTAATCTCACAAGTCATGGATATATGATATCACGTTGACACATGGGTTTATATTAGATAATATATACTGAATTGACCCGCCGTGAGAAAATTTCATGGATCGTCATATGAGTGTCATAAACTTTCTCATAGTAACTATTGGTATGATTAGTCCTTAGACTTGAAATCACTACGGTTCCCTACATAAGGAGTTATGTACTTTGGTATCATCAAACGTCACCCGTAATAGGGTAGACTATAAAGGCAATCACTGGGTATGTAACAAATTATGAAGAGGGATGTGAGTGATATATATGAGATCTATCCCTCCCATATGTCGGGAGTGATATCTTTTGGCCTCTTGATAGAGTAGGACCATGAAATGCATGGTCATGCTCAAATGAGTCAATATGAGATATTGAGCTCATTTGTTTGAGTGAATCTACTTGGGGATCAAGAGCACGAATATTGATAAGAGGATGATGAAGGGAGGAAACTTCGCTTCCCACTTCAACTCGGTTGCTTGTTCATGGCGATCCCATCTTCGTCCCCGGATTAAAAAAATTAATCCATGACAATTAGGGATTACCCAAGCTACCGTTTCATCGTCGTGCTATCCGATTAGAGTGGTTACTTGAACAAACTTGTTGTTCAAGCAACCTACCTCTATTCATCGAATAGCCGCGGAATAGACGATGTACGGATCGTCGGTTTTTGTGTTTGTATTCGTGGTCCAAGTAAATTTAGCCACATGCCATACATACAATATACAAAGAAACAAACAAGGAAAACAAAACAAGATTTATACCTATTGTTTACCTCAAGATCTTCTATCGTATGTCCTATCCTCCTCTTGGACATTGTGTGGGCAATGATCCTCCAAGAGATGAAGCCTCCTAGATCACGAACTTCTTTCCTTGCTCGCTCCGAACAAGAGGAAGTTTAGAAACGAAACTCTTTCCTATCTAAGACCGGCCACCAAGTCAAGAGACTTGTGATGCCGCTGGCCAAGGAATAGAGGAGGAAGTGGGCGCCGACCAAGAGCTCCAAGGAACAACCCTAACCCTTGTTTCCATCGGCCAAGGAGAAGAGGAAGAAGAGGTTGAGCGCCGGCCAAAGCTTGAGAAAGGAAGTCACCGGCCATGGAAAAGAGGAGAAGAAGAAGACCTAAACCTCTCTTCTTGTTGCCGCCTACCCTAGGAGGAGCAAACCTTAGCTTGCCGCCCCAAACCCTAACCCAAGAAGCCTTGCCGCCTAAGCCAAAACCTAATCTCCGATCAATGTGTTGTCGCCCACCCCTTATGCCTCCTTTTATAGAGATAGGCTTAAGCCTCCTTTTAATCTCCACTGCCGATTCTAGGGATTTAATCTCAACCGTCGGATCTAGAGATTTAATCTCAACCGTCGGATCTAAAGATTTAATCTCCACCGTCGGATCTAGAGTTTCATCTTCCATCATCTGATCTAGGCGTCATGAGGGTTTTAATAGGCTACGATAGGGACCATGAGGAGGAGTTGGATCTTGGCCACCCAATGGATCAAGCCCACATAAAGTCCGATCCATTAATGATAATCCATTCCACTAGAGGATTATCATTGATCTACCTCACCAACCCCCATAAGTTAATATGGGCTCCATATATTATTTGTACATATATCTCCCCGTGTTTAAGATCTCGAATGTCCGTCGATTAATTAATTTACTGACAATTAATTAATCAACATCTAACTCCATGAGTAGTACCACTCAACCTTATCATCATGCCGGACCAAGTCCACCTGCAAGGTTTACATGATGAACCTTATGAGCTCCTCAAGGGGATATCATCATCCTAATATATAGGACACGGTTTCCTCCTATAATCAACGACACACTATATAAATAATATCATTTCCCAACTTACCGAGCCTATCGATTTACTCTATAAATCTCGCCCATTGGTAAATCAAAGAAATGAATACTAAGTATATGTGCCCGTTATTATATCGGGATTAAGAGCATGTACAACATAATATCTGAGGTTCGATTCAATTATGTAGTCAGCAATAAATCGAATCACTTCTAAGTCGGTCCTGCTCAATACACACAAGGTGTGCTAGTGTAATTCTATGGTCAAGACAAACCAATATCAAATCACACTACAACCATTCCAATGGTTTGTCTATAACTATCTCGGTTGTTAGCCTTTACTTATACTTTACAAGGAACTGATAACATGATCTCCCGTGTGACACTACACACCATGTTGTCTACAATGTAATGTATTAGACAATATGCATAACCATAAATATGCAAACAATGATCATGTGATTCTTATTTCAAAAATAAAGATGTTCATACAAAAGATAGACTTTTCAGTATACATCCCAACAGATGACACAATCTATGCCTCATTGATCGAACTAGATATCGAGAATAGAAAGATAAGGTTATATATTATAGTAGCCACAGTAAGGTTATGTTGGATCTCGACATTCTTGCCACTTGGGTAGCAATGATGCATTGCTAGATGTCACTCATTTCTTATATTTCTAAAAAAGGATTTAGAAACATTGCCAACGTTGTAAGAACCTATTGGGTCACACACAAAGAACACATTATTTGGAGATAGGATCATCTTAGTTTGACTAAATGAATCATTAGTTAATTAAATGGACTAGAATGAGTTATACTGATTGCTTGGCCAAACTTGAGTTGGACTCAAATTAGTTTAATTTGAGTTAGACTCAAGTGAAACCAATTGAAGAAGGCTAGCATGATTAATGATGATTAATCATGCATGCAAATGGGAGTTGTTGCATGCAAATGAGATTAATGCATGCAATTAGAATTTGAGAAGCCTCCTCAACCTTGCATGCAAAAGAGTTAATGCATGAAATAAGATTTAATTCTTAATGTTGCATGCAATGGGATTAATGCATGGAATGAGATTTATTCTCAAACGTTGCATGCAAAAAGCTTAATGCATGAAATGAGATTTAATGCTTAATGTTGCATGCAAAGGGATTAATGCATGAAATGAGATTTATTCTCAAATCGTTGCATGAAAAAAGGTTAATGGATGAAATGGGATTTAATGATCAATGTTGCATGCAAAGGGTTAATGCATGAGAAATGAGATTTAAGCTCTCCAAAAACGTGAGTGAGAGACATGGATCCTCTCTTTGCTGTGTAGGGCTTTTTTCCATTTCCCTTCTCCCTTCTTCTTGGCCAAAATCTAGTCTTTAGTGGAGAGCCTTGGTGTGGTTGTTAGAACAACCAAAGGTTTTGTCTCCTTCTCCAAGATAGTATTCGTGTAGATACCGTAGAGGCGTGGACATTCTTATCACACTAAGATCTAACATCAAGGAGTTGCTGTCGAGATTACGAAGGGCTACGCTACAAGGGTAACTTCTCGACTAAGGTGTAGTTAAAAGATACAATATCCTTTATATATACACATGAATCTCTGGAGGGATCAAGTTTGTTTTCGTTGTGTTTGTCATTATTTTTGCAATATATCCCAACAACATAAGCACCGAATCCACTTCTTCATGCATACAGATACCCCGTGCCACATATTTACAATTTCCATTTTTCAATATATATAACCACCTTATTCTGTCGTACTTACTGATTTCATCTTGAAATGTCCAATAATTTTCTGTTTTACAGAGGATATGATGCATACAACCATTGCAAGGACTTTGGCAAAGAAACAGGAAAAGGAGAGAAAAAGATCAGAACTGGCAGTTACCTCCTCTTCCATCCCTGAGCTTCCTACTTCAATAATTAACCCTTACTCAACTACTATATCTATTTTTGATTATATTGATTCAATCTCACAAAGAATTACTTACACTTCTTTGTCACAAGTTCCCCTTGAAATTTCTGAAACCCCAATCATAACTATCACTGAACCAGATCAGCCAACCCTTACCTTAATATCTTCTGACCTTATCCCTCCTCCATCAGAACCAATTCCCAATCTCCTTCTTCCTCTTGACACTTTACCCTTCATAGAACCCTCTTCTTCAATTCCTCCTTTAGAACTCCAACCCCCTTCTGATACATCTGTCCACAGTTCACCCCTTGATACCTCACATGATCCTATTGAACTTTCCTCATCTCATTTCCCCTCTTCCTCCATAAATGACCTTCCTTTAGCCTCCTTATTTCCAGATAGAAAAACCCACACTTTCCTCCAACCCAATAGCTCCAAAATTTACAACTTCTTCACCCTTAGACCTGCTAGTACGAGTAGTGTCGGACTCCTATCCCGACCACCTCCTTTCTTCTCTTCCTATACTCCCCATATCCCCTTGTATCCCAGATTCTCCTCCACCTCCTTTATCCCCTATTCCTTCTGATACTCTTCCCCCCGTATCAGACTTCACACTACCACAACCTATCCCCCTCATTACTTCTCCTAAAATTCCCTTAATCCTTCAAGAATTGCAAGAATGCCTCCAAACAGTAAGTTTCTTATTTTACTAATTGCTTTTTCTGTACAAATAGTTTATTTCACACTATTTTCATTCATTTATTTTACTAATAGCTTCAATCCTTTGGTCAGTGGTTCTCTGAATTTCAGAACCAACAGTGCAAACCATCAACTTCATATTAAGAACCACTACAACATTTTGTAATGCCAGCTGCACCCTCAACTTCCACTAAAGGCACCCAGACCAGCCCTGAAGAATTCTCAACACTTAACCTGGGAATACAGACCAACCCTCCTTCCTCTCCTAATCTAGCAACAAAAGATGTTGAATATCAATGAAAAATACAATGGTTACAACTTCAGATAGAAACTTTGTCTGTCGAACGGGATCAACTAGAAGCAGAGAAAGAGAAAGTTTCTATTCAGCATAAGTAAGACATGCAAAAGATGAAAGGAGAACTTTCCCTCAAGGATACAAATATCAGATTGTTACGAGAATGTGATGAACTATCAAACCGACTAATAGACTCCCAACAATCAGAAATTCAGAAATGGATGCAAAAGGAGAAGGGCTGACATTTTCAATCGGGCCAATGCTTTCAGCCTATGCAAGATCTCATTGATGCCTTTGATGAATTCAAGGATAGAACCTTTAATAGTCTAGATGAATTCCACTTCCTTTTTGATATACTAAAGTAGCATTTTCATGGACTGGCAAATGTTGTTAATGAGCAGACTAGACGAGCTAGTCAGCTAAACCAAGAACTGTCCCAACTCAAAGAAACATAAGCTGAATGATGGGCAACTGAGCAAACTAAAATCCTAAACCAGGTAGCCAAGAGGTACAACAAATATTTTCAAAGAGGGTTCGAAGGTGTCTTACAAGTAGCAAATGAGAAGAAGCTTTTCCTACCCGACCTACCCAATCATGAACTTAATATACGAGAAGCTTACAAGAAATTCCCACCAGAGGCCTTCAACACTGACTTTGGCACTGATTCAGAGCAGTAACCCCTATAATAGACACTCTGTAATGAAGAACTATTTTTGTAAACACCCACTGTATCTGAACACAATATGCAATGAATGTTTAGCTTTCTATATTTACACTGTGTCTATCTTCATAGAGTTTTATATCAATTTGCAATAAAAATTTACTTTCATATTTTGTTAATACCCTACAAATACAATTTATGTACTCTTACACCACAACTTGCACGAGTCTTATAACCAAAATGGAATACCAATCCACAATCTCAATAACTGTCTGTAATGCCCAACTTATTTCATCATACCCTTCTTGAGTCTGCCCTGCACACACTGCACATAATTTTTCAAATTATCCTCTATCTGTAGTAAATGTCTTACTTCCAGATTTATACCATGATCATTCACTTTCCAAACTTCTCCTCATAATTTGTACACGTGCCTTATAATGAAACTCACAAAAAACTGATACATCCTCCACCGTATCAGAAACTACCCATACCTTATTAGAAACTAACATACCCCATTCCTACCTTATTAAAAACTGAATTCTTTACTTACCCATCATTTTCACCCTAATAAACTAATGTCATATGATTCCATAATTCCATTTCTCTAAGATTGAGCGGGAAAAGTTGTTATTTCTCCCCTTTTCCCTCCCCCTTCCTTCACTATAAATACAGAAGCAACCTTCACGGACCATTACCCTCTATCTTCAAGAAAATGTAATCCCTTTCTTCAATACCTCGTCCATGGTTTGCTTCCACATGCTCCAAAATGACAGGAGAGCACTGTCGATCCCTTTCTTCCCGAATATAACTTCCCTCAGGCTACCATATAATTGTAGCTAACTCCACCGAGTGTCCTCATCTACCTCTTGGACATACCAAGGCCTTCTTCTTAGAGTAAGTAGAAGCTGGTCTATTCTTCCCTATTAATCCCTTCTTCTTAGAAGTTTCTGAATATTTTTCTATCCCCTTAAATCAACTAAGTCCCAACTCTTTCTGTTTCATGCTAGGCTTTTATCTTATCACATCCTTCTTATCAATTACCCTTTCGACCTTTCTCTTCCACTATCTTTTCCAAGCAAAATCATCAGAAATAGGCATTTTCTACTTCCAAGCTCGGTCAGACTTTCAATTCCTTACTGACATCCCTTCCTCACACAAAGGATGGAAGGAGCATTACTTCTTTGTGCACTCTCCCTCTTCCTTTCCTTTTTCCTCTATATGATTAACTACTCTTCCTCCTCGCCCTTCCTTAGGTTCATACCGAGATAATGATGAGTATCAGATGATGACTTTATTATTATCAGAAGAATAATTCAACTTGAACCAGCTATTGACCAGACTGACACTGTCATTAATCAGGACCAGTTATCCTCTGTAGTCGACTGATATGCTCAGAACATCCTCCTCTGATTGTATCTATGCATACTTGTTATAACACATGTAAGTTTTACTTGTCTTTCTTTTTTTTAGAATCATTTTTACTGCAGGATGCCGACCATACTCAACCACCTTCCCACATAAATCCTATTCAACTCCATCCTCGTCAGCCAACACTTTCCATCCAACCTCTACCCACTTGTCAAACTCCACAAACCCCTCTCTCTTCCCCCTCAATACTTGACTTACCAGATTCTCTATTATCCAACATTAATGAGGTTAGGATACAATTTCCTTTACCTACTTTTCTTGATACTGACATCTATTTCTGTAGGGTATCACCAGTATGAATCATTTAAACAATCAATTGGCTCAATACACTAACATTCTCAAAAAAGAACTACAAGAGTGCCAAACTAGAGAATTGGCATTACAACAGGCTTATCAAAGACTTGAAAGAGAACTGCAAGCTTTCTATATAAAAGAACAAGCTGACTGAGCAGAACTATCAACCCTTCAATTTCAGACTACCTTCTTACAAAATACTCTAGATATTCTAAAAGCCCGACCACTTCAAGAAGGAACCAGTGCTTCTCATGAAAACTTCTGGACTTCAACTGCTATCAATGGAATGTTCTTAGACAGAGGCTTTCCCTTCCTTCAATGGAGTTTCGAAGATTGTATCAATCAATTCAAGGCAGCCGGCTATCCACCTCCCGAGCACTCTACTAGGTTTTTAGACATTGGCAATACAATTGATCGCACTCCTCCAGATTTACTATCTTTTCCTTTCCCTTCCAATGTTGAAAAAATGTAACTTGTATTTAACATAATATTTGCAATACAATACATGACTTGCCTATATTGTACTATTCTTAAAAGAACAAAAACATAGATTTTACAATGTTTTATCCACTAAAATAATGGCGTAAGTAATACACATGTTGGGTTTTTGGCACCGCGGCAAGTGTGTGTTCGAACATGTTTCGTAAACATATGCACAGCGGAAGAATTAAAAAGCAATAAATCAAATTTATTACAACACACACATCACATGCATGCATAGTACAACATGTGTAGACATAATTGTAGTTTTAAATTTTGCAATAAAAGGAAATTACACTAGTTATACCTGATGTATCACGTGTAGCGGGAATGACATCAACCGGAGCAACTCTCGCTAGAATTGCCTCTATCCGTATCCACGTCGAGTACCGTCGAGATAGCTTCGCCAAGATACGAGCCTCATCTTTGTAAGAGTCACTAGTCTCGTGTCAAAGACGATGTGATCGAGAGAATATCACAATCCGAATCAAATTCGGATTTGAAAATGAGTCCCCAAAACTCGCTTCTTCGGAGAGGTATTTGTCAACCGATTGACGAGTCCTTGATCCTCCACCTATGAGGATTACCGAAGATCCAATCCCCAGCAATAAAGTCACTGTCGGAGCTCCAAACGTCGTCCAAATGATGCTCCGACAAGAAGGAAACAAGCTGTCCAAAAACTGGACAGCTTGGTGGAGGACTTGGCGCCGACCAAAGGGAGAGGGTCGGCTGGTCCTTGGTCACCAGAGCCAAGGAGGGTCGCCAAAGGATGACCGAAAACATCTGGAGGCCGGCGGCAGCAGGTGGCGGTGTCCAGCAAGGAGGGCGGCAACCTTGTTGGGCAGCAAGGAGAGGAGAAGGGCTTGGGTGGCTAGGGTTTCAAACACACAAGTTATCCACGAAAAACCCTTAAGCCATGTTTTATACAGAACACATTCTCCTAATGACTATTGGTTCATAACCAAAACCCATTAACTCGCTCCAATCACTTAAGTTAAAATAAACCAAACCATGTTGGTCTATTTTAAGTTAAAACGAACCGAACCAACTTTGGTTCATTCGTTTAAAACAAACCAAAATACTTTGGTTTATTTTCCACCATTGGATTAGAACCAAACCAATTTGGTTCATCCATCATGTCTTCATAAGACTCGGCCCATCCATGCTTCCATTGCGACTGAAACGATTTTATGCTCACTCTTTGTTTGGTCCAACCAAACCTAGTTTCTCTCGATCTGAGAATCTCATTCTCAAGCTCGTTTTAAATCCTTCAGATTACGCTCGTTGTGCATGTGACCAAATAGGTTCCCGATTTATGTTGGTTGTCTATAATTAATCATTAATTATAGAACGATCATGAGTGGCACCTAGTAGTACATCATGATCCCCAATTAACCGAAAAATCAACGGTTGATTCTAGAACCATTTCTGAAACCCTTTAGTAGCTTCAATGAATCGTGCCTCATTCCCTTCACTCATCTTATACCCACTTTATTCAGTACATAGTCTATAGTGTTAGTCCCCACTAGGCCGACTATGTCGCACCTAGCCAAAGTATCATTTCCTCATCCTACGAATTCTAGTTACTACACATGTATCCAGGAGTACCTTACTCTAAACATGAAATGCTTTGACCAAAGACTTTAGTAACAATCCGACGAGAGGCCATGGGTATACATCTCTTTGTAAGGAGTGGTGAATCCTTTATAGGCTATTCAAACACCTTTAGCCACTTCGACTTATACCCAATCATCCCGGGTCCACATCTCCTCAGAGATGCTTGCTTAAGATGTCAAAGCATAAGTCTTCATGACCAAGATGACTTGAATACCGCAAGGGAAAGGAACATCGCACTTAAGCTGCAATAAGAAATTCATTAACATATCCATATATGCAGAGAACCATATGAAGTCTTACTGCTGGTCACTCCAATGAACTAGTTACCATAACTAGCATCCACGATTAACTCGGGACATCGCAATGTATCCAACTAGTGAGAATTATCTGCTTGGATACACCAAAGAGTATACCTCGTGCTAGTCTCGACAGAATTGATGGTGTCCAAATCCATCAATTCATGGACTAGGGATAATTCCAATACATCACAATTACACATGTAGAGATACTCACTAGTTGTAATCCAATCACAAATTCTCTCATGCTGTGAATCGTATTGTGGACATTCAGTAAATGAGTTTAAGATCTAATCAAATACATGAAAACATGTATACTCAAATAGTGAATCTTCATTTATCATATAAATGGTTTAAACATAAAGAGATTGCCTTAGGACACCTCTCATATATTACTAACAAACTCCCACCTGGCCAAATTCAAATCGCCACGGTATCTAATACCATAGGCTATAACATGGCCCTCAAACTTACTTTGAGGTAAGGTCTTAGTTAAAGGATCCGCTAAGTTCTTTTCAGTGGGAATCTTCTCGATTTGAATTTCGTTCCTACTGATAATCTCTCTGATCAGATGATAGTGACGAAGCACATGTTTGGATCATTAATGATACCTTGGCTCTTTTGCCTGTGCAATTGCTCCATTGTTGTCACAGTAAACCGGTATTGCTTCAACAATGGTTGGAACCACACCAAGTTCATAAATGAACTTCTTGATCCAAACCACTTCCTTTGCTGCTTCCGAAGCTGCAATGTATTCTGCCTCTATGGTAGAATCCGCTACAGTGTCTTGTTTAAAACTTTTCCAACTCACTGTGCCCCCATTCAAGGTGAACACATACCCAGACTGAGACCTGGAATCATCCTTGTCTGTCTAGAAGTTGGCATCCGTATACCCGCGTATCACCATGTCCCCTTCTCCATATATTAGGAACACATCCTTAGTTCTTCTTAAGTACTTAAGGATCATCTTAACATCCGCCCAATGATCCATTCCTAGATCAGACTGGTATCTACTCGTGACACTTAGAGCATATGATACATCGGGCCTCGTACATAACATAACATACATGATAGATCCTATTACGGATGCATAGGAAATCTTGCTCATGCAAATCCTCTTGTCTTATATGTGCGGACACATAGACTTTGAAAGGTGTATCCCATGTTTGATGGGAAGGAAACCTTTCTTAGATTCTGACATGCTAAACCTCTTTAGCACTCGGTCTATATATGTAGACTGCGAAAGACCAAGAAATCGATTCGATCTATTCCTATAGATCTTAATCCCGAGGATGTAGGTTGCTTCTCCCAGGTCTTTCATGGAGAACGTCTTGGACAACTAAATTTTAACTGACTGTAAGACAGAAACATCATTTCCTATAAGTAATATGTCATCGACATACAATACTATGAACACAACTGCACTCCCACTAACCTTCTTGTATACATAAGGTTCGTCCGAATTTTATGAGAAATTAAACTTTTTGATTGTCTCATCAAAATGGATATTCCAGCTCTTGGATGCTTGCTTCAGTCCATATATAGACCGTCGCAGTTTGCATACCTTAGTTTTATCAACCGATGTGAAACCCTCAGGCTGTATCATATACACGTCCTTGAGTAGGTTTCCATTAAGGAAAGCTATTTTTACATCCATCTGTCATATCTCATAATCATAATGAGCCGCTATGGCCAGGAGCATCCGAATGGATTTAAGCATAGCAACAGCTGAATAGGTCTCGTCATAATCAACACCTTGCTTTTGACGATATCCTTTCGCCACCAATCTAGCCTTATAGGTAATCACATTACCATCCATGTTGGTCTTCTTCTTGAAAACCCACTTGCACCCTATAGGCTTTTTGCCTTCAGGTGGATCAACTAAGTTTCAAACTTGATTTTCATATATGGAATCCATTTCCGACTTTATGGCGTTAAGTCATTTATCCCTTTCTGAACTTTTCAGAACTTCTTCATAACTGGTAGGCTTCTCATCATCAATGAGTAACACGTCGTTCGATTCACTTATGAGAAATCAATATCTCTCAGGAATGTTGCGTGTTCTACCAGATCTACGAAGATGTGGTGTCACAATAGGTCCAGCCGATGACTCATTACTATGAGTTATCGATTGTGGTGCTTCACCAGGTATCTCATCAATGTCTCACTACAACAAATTTAACTTTTCGCAGCGCGCAAATATGCTATCCGCAGCACGCATCGCATGCTGCACAATGCTAAGCTGTTGAAAGTCATAAGACATTCGCAGCATGCGATCGCGCGCTGCGGTTAAATGCATTCGCACCGCGCGATCGCACGCTGCAGTTAAGTGCATTCACACAGCGCGCAGTGCGCGGCTTATGCATTCACGGTAACGATCGCACGCGGTTAAGTGCATTCACAGCGATCGAAGCGTCATGCGGTTAAGTATTCGCAGCGCACGATCGCGCTACCGTGGTTATGCATTCGCAACGCGCGATCGCGACATCGCGGTTATAGATTCACAAATAGCGTATCGCGACATGTCATTTGTAACGCGCGATCACTATTTGCGGTTAAGTGCAGTATTGTAATATCAAAACTCAAATAATTATAATCCAACCCACAAATACCACACAATTATAATATCACATACAAATACTATACCCATTTTTAACATCACATATACACAATTATAAAATCAAAACTAAAACAATTATAATACCATAAATAATCATCACCACCACACTTAAATAGTTAGTGTACTAATTATTCACTTAATCACAGAAAACAATTCAAACTAATAACATAAATTCACTTACATAATTTATTTACTAAAAAATAAATATTCAATTAGTCAAATAAAAAATTCAACCATTAACACAAAATCTTTCTCAGTAAAAAAAAACTATAAACTTAGATAACAACGCGACTATGCTTCCTATTGTATCCTCAAGAAAATACATTTCATCATTGGGTCGAATCAGATCCACCTTCTCCAACAAAACTCTATCAATCCAAACTTTCCAACAAGATCCACCAAGAGGAACGTGATGCACTTTTGCTTTTGAATCTGTGGATGCAATTCGACCTTATGCAACAACTTCATCACTGCACCAATGAACGGCTACATTTAGTATTAACACTGACATCTCCACAATTCACGTTCTTCAATTTTCCCTGTATAATAATAAAATATTATTAAAATTCCCAAGTATATTTTTATAACAAAACATTATATTAGTAATAAGAGAGAGATTCTATCGTGTAAAAGTAAATACAATATTGATAGAGCTGAATCGAATACAACTTGATGGCGTAAATACTCGAGCATTATGCCAAACAGTCTTTTGAAATGGAAATAAGCAACAAGCAAGGTTGTTTAAGCGAATGAATTGACTTCTTGATACATTTGTTTTTGCTATTTGAAAAGGTAAAACAATGACAAGGTAATGAAAATAAGTGGAAAGTCCTTGACGACAAGCAATAACTGACATGGATCAGACTTCAAAATTGTCTTTCTCAACAAAAATAAGACATCTGTCATATCACACACAAAAAAAAAAAAGGTATTAATAACATGTTAAATTCTTTGCGAACCCAAGAATGTCATCGAAAATGGTCATACAATAGAAGCGCCTAGCACCTCAACCTTTTGTGATCTTGCTTACAGAGCCCAACTATCACCTCATTGCTCCGCCTAGCACCTCAACCTTATCCTCCTTTCCCTTCTAGAGGAGGAGCTTTACCTACTAGCTAAGTAGGACTAACATACCCAACAGATAGGAGAGCAATGACTCGATGAAAATATGAAAACAACACTAGAAGCGAAGGAAAGCATCTTCAAACCATTCTCTTTTTTTTTTTTATCATATTATGGAACTACCCAAAATTACTCGGCTCAAATAGTAGTATATTGGTTATTTTCCCAGAAACCTTTCACCCATCTTAGCATTCTCATATAATTTTTTTTTGAAGGCTACATAATTTAGAACACTCATTATTAGGTCAAACATGACATACTTAAGCATAAAAGCTACATGATTGATTGGTAAAATGGGTAAGCCTTCTCAGAAGCATATCTTGAACTTTAAACATTTCATGATCATCACATTCCTCTCCTAATTTAGCAATGACAAGTTTTGAATCAATAACTTTTATGATGAGGAATAGAACAAGTGAATCAAGGTTCATTCGCTTAGGATTAATCAAGAAACCATACATTTTGAAAAACAAAAGCGGACTACCCATAATCTAAACATGACCTATTTTTTGTTTTAACTATCAAATAAACATTCCTTGTGCATCTTCCACCTTTTACCAATCATTAAAGCTATCCATGTCAACCACCTCAATGACATCGAATCATCCAGAAAAACCCCTAGGCCACCACTTGCTACGCCACTACTTTCTCTTATTAACCAAATCTAATTACAAGCTACTGTAAAGCCAGCCATAACTCATGATATGATCGAACTTGAATCCTAGTAATCACACTAATGGATGCAAGAATTATCATTATACTCCAATTTTTGCAAAGAACTAATAACAATTACCAATCTGCATTGTATGTGTATCTCAATATTTAAAGCCACGTAATCCAATTGACGGTCATACCATTAATAATTTGGTTAATTTTCACTAATCATAATCATGAATTGGAAAGTTTGGAGGAACAACAACAATCAAGTCTTATCCCACTAGGTGGGGTTAGAATAGGAAGGTTTGGAAATGAACTAAAAATATATTAAAGTTAAATTTATGCCATAGTTTGTCAAAAAATATGTATGTTTAGAAAGTTTAACTAATTTTAACTTTATACTCTAAAGCTCTAAGAATCTAATCGCTTATTTAAAATCAGTCAATATGATATTTGTGGTCCAACTAAAACTTATTCCTTGAACAATAGAAAACATTTTTAAATCTCAAAATCGCAATCAACACCGCTAGTTCCTCAAACTAATTCCTTGAACAATAGAAGACATTTACCTGCCTTTGTGAATGTATAATGTGTGTCTAAAATTAGATAAGACAAGTTGGACATATTTTAATGATCCTTGCCAAGGATGATTCCTCTCCGTGAAAAGCACTTGTTCCTCTTGGAAGCCAACGAAATTTTCTGTCTTGACCACATGAACTTGAAATGCTCACATGAACCAATGTATGTACATTAACATTGCTTTGACCAATAAACAAAAACATTAAAATACATAAACAACGATAAAATCACAGAAAAACTTCCAACTTAACACAATAAATATTTGCAAGATGAGTGCGGACGTAGGTGAGAGCGAGGTTGTGCGTGAGAAAGAGGTGGGCGATGGCGGCGGATGGAGGCTCGAATCCGAGGAGAAAGCGATGGACTAAGACCCGCCAACATGTGAGAAAGCTATTTAATGAGGGGTGAAGAGAATGGACAGAGACTGATGAGGCGAGCATGAGAAAGCCGAAGGAGCTGCAGTAAAGCGATGAGGAAGGTGAAGAGGATGGGCGGAGACGAGCGAGTGTGAGAAAGCATCGAGCACGAGAAAGCGGCGGAGAGAATAGATCGTTTAGGAAAAAATTTAAGCTAAAAAAGTAATATAATTAATTAGTAATATGATTATTAATTAGTAATATAATTAATAAGAATAATAATAGCAAATGCGTTGTTAAAAATTTTTAAAAAATTTTGTTTTCAGATTAAAAAATAATAAATTGTTTAATACTAATATCAAATGTGTTGTTAAATTTTAAAAATTTTATTTTTGTAATTATACAAATACAATATTATCCTCAGCGTACTAGATTGGCACACTATGAAAAAATTAATTTTTTATAATTATATTTTTAACGGCGTGCAAAATACACGCTGCAGATAATATTAACAATTCTAATATTATCCGCAGCACACTTGATTGACACGCTGCGAAAAGTTTATTTTTTTATAATGAAACTGTTAATGACGTGCAAATTGTACGCTATTATTATTTCATATTGACAAGCTTAGTATTATCTGCAGCACGCTTGCTTGGCACGCCGTAAAAAATTTAATTTTTTATAATAATACTTTTAACGGCGTACAAATTGTACGCCGTTATTATTTCATATTAACAAACATTGTATTATCCGCAGCGCACTTGATTGGCGCGCTGCAAAAAATTTAATTTTTATAGTGAGACTTTTAACAACGTGCAAAATGCACGCGGTTAGTATTTCATATTAATAATCCTAATATTATCCGCAGCACACATGATTGGCGCACTGCGAAAAGTTTAAGTTTTTATAATAAGATTTTTAACAGCGCGCAAAATGCACGCTGTTATTATTTAATATTAACAGCGTACACTGTACACTGTTAAAATGAATATTGACAGCGTATTATTTTTTCATGCTGTTGTTTGCAAAAATATAATATTATCCGCAGCGTACAAAATTGGGCACGCTGTAAAAACTATTATTAACAGCGTGCTATAATTGTGCGCTGTTGATAACATGCTGCGGAAAATCATATTTGTTGTAGTGTCTATTGGAGTCTCTCGAGCCTCCTCAAGCTCAATGACACTCCCACTGTTTTCTTGCAAGAGAAACTCTTTCTATAGAAACATGGCATGCCTTGAAACAAACACCTTTTATTCCACACGATGATAGAATTGGTAACCCCTTGTTTCCTTAGGATATCCAATAAATAGACATTTATTAGACTTAGCATCCAATTTGTCTGATATAGTCCGCTTCACATAAGCAGGACAACCCCATATCTTCAAGTAAGATACATGAGGTTTCTTACTATCTCATATCTCATATGGAGTAATAGAGACTACCTTGGTTGGCATTCTGTTTAGCAAGTAAGTAGTTATCCGAAGTGCATAGCCCCAAAAGGACTTGGAAAGATTCACATGATTCATCATCGACCTGACCATGTCCAACAAGGTCTGGTTACGCCTCTCAGATACACCATTATGTTGCGGTGTATATGACGGAGTCCATTGAGGAATATACCATTATCTCTTAGATAATCTAGAAACTCTTGACTTAAATATCCACCACCTCGATCCGATCGAAGTATTTTAATACTCTTGTCATGTTGTTTCTCTACTTCATTTCTGAATTCTTTGAACCTTTCAAAGGCTTCAGATTTGTGTTTCATCAAGAACACATACCCAAACCGTGAGTGATCATCGGTGAAGGTAATGAAGTAGCTATAGCCTCCTAGAGCTTTAGTTGATATAGGTCCACATACATCAGTATGTATTAAACCTAGCGGCTCTCCCACCCATTCACCTTTTCCTGTAAAAGGTAACTTAGTCATCTTGCCTTTTAAGCATGATTCGCATGTATTGTATGAATCCAATTCAAACGATTCCAGAAATCCATATCAGTGTAATTCGAACATGCATTTCTTGCTTGCATGGCCAAGATGACAATGCCACATGTAGGAGTCTAATTGATTATCCTTTCGAGCACGCTTGTTGCTCACTTCGATATTGAAAATGTCACTGAATATGTCCAACGTATATATATCATTGCTCAAAGTTCCAGCCCCATAAAGTACGTCATTCAAAGTTATATAACAACAATTATTATTAAACATCAAATGGTAACCATTTCTATTTAAGAAGAAAATAGAAACAATGTTCTTTATTAGAGAAGGAACATAATAGCAATTGTCCAGTTCTAAGACTAGTCCACTAGGGAGCTTCAGCAAATAAGTTTCGATGGCGACAGCAACAACCTTTGCTCCATTGTCAACTCGTAAATTTGACTCCCCTTTGATGAGTCTTCTTCTATTCCTTAGCCCATGTATGTCATTACATATATGTGAGCCACACCCAGTATCCAATACCCAAGTGTCTAAGGAAATAGAATGACAATCAATAACGAAGATACCTAAATAGGATGGGGCATCAGATGCCTTCTTCTTCTTCATGGACTCAAGATAAATCTTGCAGTTTCTTCGCTAGTGACCCTCCTTGCCACAATGATGGCAAGTGCCCTTTTGTGCTGGTTCTGCCTTCTTAACTTTTTTCTTCTTCCCTTTCGTCTGTTCCTTTGACTTCCTCTTAGAACCTTTCTTTGAGGAATCAACTAACAGAACTGCCTTCTCCTCATGCTTCACAGAAGGCTCCACAGTCTTCAGTATATTGAGGAGCTCAGGAATAGTGGATTCGAGTTTGTTCATCCGGTAGTTTATCACAAATTGTGAGAAACTCTTGGGCAAACAATGCAGAATTAAGTCAATACTTAATTCATGATCCATTACAAACCCGAGGGTAGCTAGCCGCTCGTTGTACTCATTCATCTTTAGCACAAACTGCACTACAGATGACCCTTCTTGCATCTTAGAGGTGAAGAGAAGCCTGGAGACTTTGAACCTTTCAGATCTCGCTTGCTCATGAAACAACTCATGAAGATGGAAGACTATGGTATTAGCATCTATATGCTCATGTTGCCTTTGCATCTCGGGTAACATCATGGCTAGAATAATACAACTCACCAGTTCAGAATCAGCCACATGTTTCTGATAGGCCAATAATTGGTCTGGAGTTGCATCATCCTTAGGACGGTTGGGAAGAGACTCTTCAAGGATATACGCGAGCTTTTCTGCCTTGAGAACAATTCTCAAGTTTCTAAGCAAGTCCAAGAAGTTAGGCCCGGTCAATTTGTTCGAATCCAAAATAGTACACAAATTCAAAGACGTCATGATCAATCGATTAACCTAGAAATACAAAATCGAGCATATATGAGAAAGATGGAAATATGCATCAACATACATTTACTAATCCCATTCATTTTTTGAATTTTTAAAACCCCAAAATCACTTCGGGAGATTGTAGGTTCATCTCCGAATGGGCTGATATCTAACATAGATATGAATAACCTTGGAGAGAGTCCAATAAGCCATTCAAAGCTACGATGGTTGGTATCAAGTATACCAATTGAATATCACATATATGCAACTATCACAATGTGCTATCAATTAATTGAATGTTCACACATACATTAGGTTGTTAACTCATTAACAAGTATTCATTATATGCATAGCACCCAACTTCACCTCCCTTCACATCGACCTTGGAGAGAGTCCAACAAGTCGATCCTCCAGGTTAAAGCCAACCCATTAATCGAGAAATAGTTTTAATATGGTTAGAGCCCATTCAACCAATTATCCCATCTTGGAGAGAGTCCAACAACCAAAGCTAACGATTGACCTCTGACTCTTACCATATTAGTATTAAACTATTCCATAGTTTGAACATGTTCGGGTTCGAGCCAGGCTTAGAGAGAGTCCAAGAACCCAAACAAGAAACAGAACTCTGGTTCCAACCATATTAATAGAAGGTGTAGGCTTTAATATTGTGTAAGAGTTTTAATGTCTCATCCTCTTTGCATGCAAATAACTATTATCTACATGGAATGACATACATCTACATGTCACGACACACATGACATAATGATATGCATCTAATGCAATTACATTACATACAATTATGGCATGTAATTATTTCCTTATATGTCATAACTATTTATGGAAATAAAATATGTTTGAGATTTGATTTCCCAAATCAAATCATGATTAAATTAGGAAATAAATTTCCAAATCTAATCATTTTTTTTTATAGAAAGTCTTAATTAAGGAAAGTCAAATTTAATTTAGGAAACAAATTTCCTAAATTACCAAAACTATTTATGGAAATAAAATATGTTTTAGATTTGATTTCCAAATCAAATCATGATTAAATTAGGAAACAAATTTCTAAATCTAATCACATATTTTATTTATGAAAAGTGTTTATTTCCATAAATACTTCTAAACTTTCCAAAAGTAGAAGATTTCCATAAACACTTCTAAAATTTTCAAAATAAGAAAATTTCCATAAATACTTATAAACTTTCCAAAAGTAGAAAATTACCATAAATACAATTATGATTATCGTAAAATAATTTTACGATAATGTCGAAACACAACCTGGGCTCTGATACCACTGTTGGGTTTCTGGCACCGCCGCAAGTGTGTGTTCGAATATGTTTCGTAAACATGTGCACAATGGAAGAATTAAAAAACAATAAATCTAATTTATTACAACACACACATCACATGCAAGCATAGTACAACATGTGTAGAGATAATCACAGTTTCAAATTTTGCAATAAAAGGAAATTATGCTAGTTATACCTGACGTATCACGTGCAGCGGGAACGACATCAACCGGAGCAACTCTCTCTAGAATTACCTCTATCCGTATCCACGTCGAGTACTGTCAGGATAGCTTCACCAAGCTACGAGCCTCGTCTTCGTAGGAGTCACTAGCCTCGTGTCGAAGACGATGTGATCGAGAGAAGATCACAATCTGAATCAAATTCGGATTTGAAATCAAGTCCCCAAAACTTGCTTCTCCGGAGAGGTATTTGTCAACCGATTGATGAATCCTTGGTCCTCCACCTATGAGGATTACTGGAGATCCAATCCCCAGCAATAAAGTCATTGTCAGAGCTCCAAATGTCGTCCAAACGACGCTCCGACAAGAAGGAAACAAGCTGTCCAAAAACTGGACAGCTTGGTGGAGTTCTTGGTGCCGGTCAAAGGGAGAGGGTCGGTTGGTCCTTGGTCACCGAAGCCAAGGAGGGTCACCGGAGGATGGCCGGCAACATTTGGAGGCCGGTGGTAGCAGGTGGTGGCATCTAGCAAGGAGGGTGGCAGCAAGGTTGTGCGGCAAGGAGAGGAGAAGGGCTTGGGTGGCTAGGATTTCCAACACACAAGTTATCCACAAAAAACCCTTAAGCCATGTTTTATAGAGAACACATTCTCCTAAAAGTTATTGGTTCATAACCAAAACCCGTTAACCCACTCCAATAACTTAAGTTAAAATAAACCAAACCATGTTGGTCTATTTTAAGTTAAAACGAACCAAACCAACTTTGGTTCATTCATTTAAAACAAACCAAACCACTTTGGTTTATTTTCCACCATTGGATTAGAACCAAACCAATTTGGTTCATCCATCATGTCTTCATAAGACTCGGCCCATCCATGCTTCTGTTGCGACTGAAACGATTTCATGCTCGCTCCTTGTTTGGTCCAACCAAACATAGTTTCTCTCGATCTGAGAATCTCATTCTCAAGCTCATTTTAAATCCTTCGGATTACGCTCGTTGTGCGTGTGACCAAATAGGTTCCCGATTTATGTTGGTCGTCTATAAGTAACCATTAATTATAGAACGATCATGAGTGGCACCTAGTAGTACATCATGATCCCCAATTAACCAAAAAATCAACGGTTGATTTCAGAACCATTTCTGAAACCCTTCAGCAGCTTCAATGAATCGTGCCCCGTTCCCTTCACTCATCTTATACCCACTTAGTTCAGGACATGGTCTATAGTGTCAGTCCCCACTAGGTTGACTACGTCGCACTTAGCCTAAGTATCATTTCCTCATCCTACGGATTCTAGTTACTGCACATGTATCCAAGAGTACCTTACTCTAAACATGTAATGCTTTGACCAAAGACTTTAGTAACAATCCGACAAGAGGTCATGGGTATACATCTCCTCGCAAGGAGTAATGAATCCTTTATAGGCTATTCAAACACCTTTGGCCACTTCGACTTATACCCAATCATCCCGGGTCCACATCTCCTCAGAGATGCTTGCTTAAGATGTCAAAGCATAAGTCTTCATGACCAAGATGACTTGAATACCGTAAGTCAAAGGAACATCGCACTTAAGCTACAGCAAGAACTTCATTGACATATCCATATATGCTGCTGGTCACTCCAATGAACTAGTTACTATAACTAGCATCCACGATTAACTCGGGACATTACAATGTCCCCAGCTAGTGAGAATCAACTGCTTGGATACACCATGGAGTATACCTCGTGCTAGTCTCGACAAAATTAATGGTGTTCAAATCCATCAATTCATGGACTAGGGATAATTCTAATACATCACAATTACACATGTAGAGATACTCACTAGTTGTGATCCAATCACAAATTCTCTCATGCTGTGAATCGTATTGTGGACATTCAGTAAATGAGTTTAAGATCTAATCAAAAATATGAAAACATGTATACTCAAATAGTGAATCTTCATTTATCATATAAATGGTTTAAACATAAGGCGATTGCCTTAGGACAACTCTCATAATTCAAGTCAGCGGGCTATCCACCTCTCGAGCAATCTACTAGCTTTTCAGACATTGGCAATACAATTGACCGCACTCCTCCAGATTTACTATCTTTTCCTTTCCCTTCCAATGTTGAAAAAATGTAACTTGTATTTAACATAAAATTTGCAATACAATACATGACTTGCCTACACTGTACTATTCTTAAAAGAACAAAAACATAGATTTTACAATGTTTTAACCACTGAAATAATGGCGTAAGTGATGCACATTCCAGGGCCTTGTTAAAAGCCTTCCTTGAGCATCCTTCAAGTAATAAGCTCTCATTCCCGCTCGGCTCTCTACATGGAGGGGTCCTTCCCATTTGGGTCCTAGCTTACCCTTACATCCCTTGGGCAGCACCTTCCTTAACACTAAATCTCCTACCTAAAAAGAATGAGACACTACCTTTTTATTATAAGATTTAGTTACTTGTGACCTATACCTTTCAACATTGTATAAAGCAGCATCTATCTTCTCCTGAATCAAGTCTAGCCCCATGTGCCGAGCAACCCTATCTGATAGGGAATTGCTTCTCGCTTCGGTCACTTGTGCACGGCGATCCTATCTACGTGCCCAGATTAAAAAAAAATAATTCTTGACGAAGATGGATTACCCAAGCAACCGATCAATCATCGTGCTATTTGATTCGAGTGGTCTCTAAACAAACTTGTTGTTCAAGCAACCTAACTCTTTTCCTTGATTAGATGCGGAATACATGATATAGGGATCGCCAATTTTTGTGTTTATCTTCGGGGTCCAAGTAAATTAGCCACATGCAATATACAAAAGAACTAAATCAAAACAAACAAGATTATACCTATTGTATACCTCTTGATCTTCTATTGTATGACTTATCCTCCTCTTGAACCTTGTGTGGGCAAAGATCCTCCAAGAGTTGAAACCTCCTAGATCACGTATCTTCCTTTCCTTGTTCGCTCTGAACAAAGGAAGATAACAAAACAATTCTTCTCCTATCTAGAGCCGACCACCAAGCTCCTAGCTTGATCCTTGCCGCCGGCCAAGGAGAGGAAGAGGAAATTTGGGCGCCGGCCAAGAGCTCCAAAGGAAGAACCCTAACTCTTGCCACCGGCCAAAGAGAAATATAGGAAGAAGAAGAGATATGGGCGTCGACTAAGAGAGAAAGAAGAAGAGATATGGACGCTGGCTAAACCTTAGGAAGAGAGGAAAAACTTCCACTTGTTGCCACCCAAAACCTCTCCAAACCCTAGCCGCCCAACCCCTTTGGAAGCAAACCCTAATCTCCAATGATTAGTTGCCGCCTAAGCCAAAGAGAAAACCCTAGAATTCCAATTCTATCATGCCTCCCAAGCCTTTGCCTCCTATTTATAGATTTTACCCAAACCTCCTTTTAATCGTGTCCGTTGGATCTAGGTTTCATGAGGGTTTTAATAGGCTACAATAGGGACCATGAGGAGGAGTTGGATCTTGGCCACCCAATGGATCTAGCCCACATAAAATCCGATCCATTAATGATAATCCATTCCACTAGAGAATTATAATTGATCTACCTCACCAACCCCCATAAATAAATATTGGCTCCATATATTAATTGTACAAATGTCTCCTCGTGTTTAAGATATCAAATATCCGTTAATTAATTAATTTATTGACAATTAATTAATCAACATCTAACTCCATGAGTAGTACCACTCATCCTCATCATCATGCCATACCAAGTCCACCTGCAGGGTTTACATGATGATCCTTATGGGCTCCTCAAGGGGATATCATCATCTTAATACATAGGATACGGTTTCCTCCTATAATCAACGACACGCCATGTAAATAATATCATTTCCCAACTTACCGAGCCTATCGATTTAATCTATAAATCTCACCCATTGGTAAATCAAAGAAATAAATACTAAGTACATGTGCCCATTATTATATCGGGATTAAGAGCATGTACTCCATAATATCCGAGGTCCGATTCAATTATATAGTCAGTAATAAATTGAATTACCTCTAAGTCGGTCCTGCTCAATACACACAAAGTGTACTAGTGTAATTCTATGGTCAAGACAAAACAATACCAAATTACACTACAACCATACCAATGGTTTGTCCAAACCATCTCAGTTGTGAGCCTCTACTTATACTCTACAAGGAACTGATAACATGATCTTCTGTGTGACACCACACACCATGTTATCTACAATGTAATATATCAGACCATATGCATAACCATAAATATACAAACAATGATCATGTGATTCTTATTTCAAAAATAAAGATGTTCATACAAAGAATAGACTTTTCAATATACATCCCAACAATCTCCCACTTATACTAAAAGACTATGTTGTCCTCATACTGTCATACATCTGATTTCCATTCCCTCCACATGCCTATCAAAAGCTCTCGCTGGAAGGGCCTTAGTGAAAGGATCTGCCAGGTTATCCTCTAATGCAATCTTGGCTACAACAACTTCTCCTCGCTTTACGATTTCTCATATCAGGTGGTACTTGCGCTCTATGTGTTTACTTGCCTTATGGGCTCGTGGTTCGTTCGAGTTTGCAATTGCACCATTGTGATCACAATAAATTGTGATAGTTCTAGGAAAACCAGGAATCACATCCAAGTCCATCAAGAAGTTCCTGAGCAATACTGTTTCTTTGGCTGCCTCAGAAGCTGCCACATACTAAGCTTCCATGGTAGAGTCCGCCACGCATTTCTTGTTGACACTCCTTCATACAATGGCTCCACCTCCCAAAGTAAACACAAAACCCGAGGTAGACTTATTGTTTTCTCTATCTGATTGGAAGTCGGAATCTGTGTAACCCATAGGGAGTAATTGATCTATCTGGTATACCAGCATATAATTCCTAGTCCTTCTCAGGTACTTCAATATATACTTTACTGCAGTCCAATGTCCCTATCCTAGATTACTCTGATATCTGCTAACTATGCCTACGGCAAAACAGATATCCGACCTCGTACATAACATAGCATACATGAGGCTTCCTACCGCCAAAGCATAAGGAACCGCCTTCATCTCCTTTGATATTCTAGGACACATCTCTTTAGATAAAGGTACTCCATGCCTAAAAGGTAGAAAACCTTTCTTGGAGTTCTGCATGCTAAAACGAGCCAAAATAGTGTCTATGTATGAAGCTTGAGATAAGCAAAACATCCTTTTCCTGTGATCCCTTATAACCTTGATCCCAAGGATGTGTCCCACTTCTCCTAAGTCCTTAATATCAAACTGTTTGGACAACCATACCCTTATATCTGATAACACTTTGACATTGTTGTCAATTAACAAAATGTCATCTATGTATAGTACAAGAAATACCACTACGTTTCTGTCACATCTCTTGTATACACAAGACTCATCCGGACTTTGAATAAATCCATAAGACTGGATTATGTCATCAAAGCGAATGTTCCAAGATCTCGAAACTTGCTTCAATCCATAAATGGACCGATTAAGCTTGCACACAAGATGCTCTTTTCCCTTTGCACTGGTTGCTCCATATAGATGTTTTCCTCAAGACTTCCATTAAGGAAAGCTGTCTTGACATCCATCTGCCACACCTCATAATCCATATGAGCAGCAATACATAAGAGAATACGAATAGACTTAAGCATGACTACCGATAAAAAGGTCTCCTCATACTCGATACCCTCTTTTTGAGTATACCCTTTCGCAACAAGCCTTGCTTTGAAGGTATCAACCTTCCCGTCTATTCCACTCTTTCTTTTGTAGATCCACTTGCATCCAATGGTTTTTATACCATTGGGTGGTTCTACTAGCTCTCAAACCTGATTTGAATCCATAGATTCTATCTCAGAATTCATCGCACTTTGCCAATATACCGCATCTTTATCTTGAATTTCCTCGTCATATGTCCAAAGATCAGGTTCATGTTCACCAGAGACCAAATCAGAAGATTCTCCCATGAACATAAATCTATTAGGTTGTCTAACAACCCTCCCACTATGACGAGGTATCACCTGTGTATCCACTGTGACACGTGGTGTAGTCACTTGTGGTATATCCTCTTGTACCGATGGTATTGAAGTAGTGACTTCCCCTCTCAATTCCTCCAGAACAATCTTACTCATGGGCTTGTGGTTCATCACATAGTCTTCCTCTAAAAATCTGGCGTTTGTGCTAACAATCACCCTCTGATCTCTTAGACTATAGAACAAACCACCTTTCGTTCCTCTAGGATAGTCTACGAACATACGCACTTCTGTACGAGGTTCCAACTTACCAGCATCTGCCTTCAGCACATGTGCTGGACTCTCCCAAATCTGAATATATCTTAGACTAGGCTTTCGCCCAGTCCATAATTCTGTGGGAGTAGAAGACACTGATTTAGATGGTACCAATTTCAGAATATACACTATCGTATCTAGAACATACCCCCAGAACGAATCTAGTAACTCAAAATAACTCATCATCGATCTAACCATCTCCATAAGAGTCCTATTCCTTCGCTCCGCTACACCATTCTGCTGGGGTGTTCTAGGTGCAGACAATTGGGATTGAATCCCAACCTCTGATAAGTAATTCCTAAACTCCCCCAAGAGGTACTCACCACCACGATAAGATCGTAGTGTCTTGATACTTTTACCTTGATGTTTCTCCACATTAGCCTTGAATTCTTTGAACCTGTTAAAGCATTTAGACTTGCGGCGCATCAAGTAAATGTATCTATATCTTAAATAATCGTCTATAAAAGAGATGAAATATTCAAAACCACCTCTATCCTAGATAGACATAGGACCATACAAATCAGAATCAACAAATTCCAACACATCTTTGGCTCTATACCCTTTGGCCTTAAAAGGTCTCTTATTCATTTTACCTTCCAAGAAAGATTCGCAGGTTGGGAAATCTTCCACCACTAATGAATCCGGAGGTCCATCAGCTATCAACCTTTGAATTCTACTTAGGATAATATGACCTAACCTTAGATGTCAAATATACGTTTAGTTCATTTTTGAAGGTTCTTTTCTCTTATTAGATTTAGAAGATGAGTTATTTACTTCTATTTGCATCGTGGGAGCTTTTGGTTCAAGGGTATATAAATTTCCTATCAATGCACTAGAATAGATAATTTTCCTATTCCTTTTTATAACAATTCTGTCATTAAAAGAAATAGAATATCCATCCAAAAATAATTTAGAAACCGAAATCAAATTCTTTCTAAATAAAGGTACATAAAGGCAATTTTTCATAACCAAAGTTTTATTCCTATCAAAAGATAAATAAACATCTCCCACTGCAATAGCCGCCACCTTCATAGTATCGCCCAAGTAAACGGTAATCTCCCCCTCAGCTAGTCATCTGTTTTCTTGGAACCCCTGCAAAGTATTGCAGACATGATCAGTGGCTCTCGTATCTACACACCAGGTGCTGGTAGATAACACCGCTAAATATGTTTCAACGACTAGACCAAAAGATATACCTTTTTTCTGCTTCCGGTTGGGCCAGTCCTTCTTCCAATGTCCAGTCTACTTGCAAGTGAAGCACTTGCCTTTTAGCTTCTTCACTCCTCCATGAGATCCTCCCACCACCTTTGCTCCACCTTGTTTCTTTTTCTTCTTGCCTTTCGTCTTAGAAGTAGAAACCTTCTGAGCAACCATGGCATGAGCCTGAACAATCTGAGGAAAACACTACAAGAATAATAGTTTTTAAGGACACTCATAAATGTCCTTATAGTATATTTTTAGTGACACTAACGTTTTAGTGACATTACTAAAAAACACCCTATAAAGTGATGTTGTCTTAGACCTGATTCGCTTTCTTGACATTTTATAATGTCATAATACAATATAAATACTAACATCAAAAGTGTCTTAATATAGATATATAATGGCACGCTAAAATGTCAGGAAAAGTCATATTTTAAGGACATCTATATGTGTCTTATTATCATCGTAATAATGACATCTACATGTGTCTTATTGTCATTAAATAAGGACAAAATTAAATGTCACTTAAACTTATTTATTTTGACATTTATAAATATCTTATATTTTTTTATAAGAACAATAAAAATTATCAGTAAAGATCATTTATAAAATCATTTTAAAATGTCACCTTAGTTAGTTTGTAATGACATTTATTAATGTCATTATAATAATTTATAAATATATTAAAATGATTCCTAATGTAAGTATGAATCTAATATTTATACATCATCACAATTCATGCCCTGTTCAGAATATAAAAAATTATAAAATATAATTTAAAATGATAATAAAAAATCTAAATTTATTCAATAATCATTGAGTTCAAAATTACAAATATCTTGATGAGTCTTTTACATATAAAATGAATTACACACTATACTCAAAATATTAAATTTTAGAACTAACAAGTCTTATAAAAAAAACTAAACTAGACAGACTATCTTCAACCATAATACTGATTCATAAAAATTCAGGTATCCGTCACCTACAAATACAATGAATATATTTATATTAGTACTGGAATAAAATAATAAACAACCAAAGTTAATAGAAATAATGGTAAAGATTAGATATCATACCAAATAGGAAATTGCAAAGTATCATTCCATATGCACCTAATAGTGATCTTCGCGTACTGTTAACTTTAAATACATTTCATATTTATTTAAAATTATAATAACACAATAAATATAAAAATTAATAATATTTCAATGAAAGATTAAAATTATACCAAATGATAAGGCCAAACCATCATTCCTCCAAGTGTATCCTCAAAAATCTATAAAAGATCTTAAGGTCTAATTAAACTCTCTTTTGAGTCTAAGACAACTTGTATTTGTACTTCACACCAATTTGGTCCCAATGTCTGTCCCCCTACTATAGCATTTGAATCCATACTATGGAGCACTCCTTTTGCCACAATCTTTGTGGAATCAAATAAACTTTAATCAAAACAGAGTATCCAATCTATAAAAAAAAAGTCAAAAAGAGATAAAAGATTGAAGATGTATGAAACATATAGTAAAAAAGAAATTAAACAAACCTTATCCGTAAAAATGAATGACGAGTTATAGTATTTGGATTCTATAACTCTTTATAGTTGCTTCCACAAGCCCACTAAACAATGGAATGAAGAAGCATAGATGTAAGATATTCACATAGTTCAACACTAGAACAAAATCAATGAAGAAATTACCTATCTTTATAAGCTGAAGCCAAATTTGCATGGGCTTCAGGCATTGTTGGTATGATATTCAGAGCTCTTATATAGTTCTAAATTGCTTCAGTAACTCTACCAATCTCTTTAAATGTGTTCTCTCTATAGACAAGTCCATCTGCAGTAGAAGGATCAATGTGTAGAACTTCATTATAATAGGGCATCATTTCTGCATAGTTTCCCTACTGCAATACAAGAGAACTATCAATTTTCAACTAGGAGCAAAGACAGTATAGAAAAAGCTAGACAAATTTTATGACTAGCTTCCAAAAAATGAGGCAATATATAGTTACTCTCAGCATACACAAAAGGAAGATGCAGTACTCTACCTGTTGCTTGTATACAACAACAACAACAATAACAAAGTCTTATCCCACTAGGTGGGGTCGGCTATATGGATCCTTCTACGCCATTGAACTCTGTCCCCTACTATATCATCATTAATATTTAAATAAATTTTATCTTGTTTTATTGTTGCTAATCAAGTCTTTTTTGGTCTTCCTCTTCCTCGTTTGATGTGTCTATTTGGCATCATTTCACATCGCCTAACTGGAGCATTTATTGGCCGTCTAAGTACATGTCCGTACCACCTTAAATGTGTCTCTCAAAGCTTTCCTTCAATAGATGCAACACCAACTTTTTCTCTAATGCTCTCATTTCTTAACCTGTCCATTCTCATATGTCCGCACATCCACTTTAATATCCTCATCTCTGCAACTCTCATCTTTTGCTCATGTGCTCGAGTCGTAGCCCAACATTCAACACCATATAACATAGCAGGTCTAATCGTCGTTTTGTAGAACTTTCCTTTAAGTTTTAGAGGCACTTTACGATCACATAAAACACCCGACCCTTTCCTCCATTTCAACCATCCTGCTTGTATTCTATGCAAGACATCTCTCTCAATCCCTCCATCATCTTGTAAAAATGATCCCAAATATTTGAAGCTCTCAGTTCCAGATAACTCATCATCTCCTATCTTAACACTTGCCTCATTACGTCTAATATTGCTAAATTTAAATTTCATATATTCTGTCTTTACTCTACTAAGCTTAAAACCTTTCACTTCTAGTGTTTTCCGCCAAGATTCTAGTTTAACATTTACTCCTTCACGTGTCTCATCTACCAAAACAATATCATCTGCAAACAACATATACCACGGTATTGTGTCTTGAATGTGTCCAGTGAGTTCGTCCATGATTAGTGTAAAAAGATAGGGACTTAAAGTTGATCCTTGATGTAACCTTATCTTTATTGGAAATGCTTCAGTTAATCCACCTAAAGTCTTCACTCTGGTCATTATTTCCTCATACATATCCTTAATTAGTTCAATATATGTTACACTAACACCTCTTTTTTCTAAAATTCTCCATATTATTTCTCTTGGAACTCTATCATAAGCTTTTTCTAAATCAATGAATACCATGTGTAGATCCTATTTTTGCTCTCTATAATTTTCAATTAGTTGTCTAAGAAGATGTATAGCTTCTATTGTCGACCTTCCTGGCATAAATCCAAATTGATTTTCGAGAACTGTGGTCTCTTTCCTTACTCTTTTTTCTATTACTCTTTCCCAAAGTTTCATGGTATGACTCATTAGTTTAATACCTCTATAGTTTTCACAAGTTTGTATGTCTCCCTTATTCTTATATAAGGGAATTAGAATACTTACCCTCCATTGATCAGACATCCTTTTTGTTTTCAATATCATGTTAAATAATTTTGTAAGTCATTCAATACCTTATTTTCCTAGACACTTCTATACCTCTACTGGAATATCATCTGGTCAACTGGCTTTTCCATTTTACATTCCATTTAAAACTTTTTCTACTTCTGAAATTTGAATTCTATGATAAAAATTTAAATTTCTATACTCATTTGACCTACTTAAATTACCTAAATTAAGTTGGTCTCCTAAACCTTCATTAAAAAGTTGATGAAAATATCTCTTCCATCGCTCTTTTATTTCTTCATCATGTACTAATACCCTATTACATTCATCTTTAATACATCTTATTTGATTAAGATCTTTTGTCTGCCTCTCTCTCACTTTAGTTATTCTATAAATGTCTCTTTCCCCTTCTTTTGTATCTAATTTTCGATATAACTGTTCAAAAGTTTCAGTCTTAGCTTCATTCACTGCTTTCTTAGCTTCTTTCTTGGCTATTGTATATTTTTTCAAATTTTCCTCATTTTTACAAATATATAATTTCTTATATGCTGTTCGTTTTTCCTTGACTTTCTCTTGCACTTTTTCATTCCACCACCAAGATTCTTTACTTGGTGGTGCATGTCCCTTTGACTCACCGAGTACACTCTTGGCTACTATTTTCAATTTTGATACCATCTTATCCCACATCGTATTAGGGTCACTGTATATTTCATCTAATACTTGTACTCCTACCTTCTCTTTGAATACATTTAGTTTCTCATCCTTTAACTTCCACCACTTAATTCTAGGAGTCGTGTATATTTTCCTTCTATTAATATTATATTTGAGGCGTATATCCAATACTACTAATCTATGTTGAGTAGTTAAACTTTCTCCAGGGATGACCTTACAATCTTTACAAATTTTTCTATCTCTCTTCCTAACTATAAGAAAGTCAATTTGTGATTTATTATTTCCACTTTTGAACGTGACCAAGTGTTCTTCCCTTTTCTTAAAAAATGTATTAGCTAGTATAAGATCATATGCTATTGCAAAATCCAATATAGTTTTACCTTCTTCATTTCTTGTTCCAAACCCATAACCCCCATGCACCCTCTCATATTCGTCATTTTTCACTCCGACATGCCCACACTACAAGAAAAAAGCTAATAGACAACGCTTTTTATCCGTTGTCTATGTGGCTGTAAAAGTGTTGTTAAAGGCACTATTGTTAAAAGTCCGACTAATGACAATGCATTAAAAAGCGTTGTCTTTTCTAGCAAAGACAACACTTTTGCAACGGGGAAAAAGCGTTGTCATTTTTTACAATGACAACGCTTTTGCAACGGAGAAAAAGCGTTGTCGTTTCTAACAAAGACAACGCTTTTGCAACGGGGAAAAAGTGTTGTCGTTTTTTACAATGACAACGCTTTTACAACGGAGAAAAAGCGTGGTCATTTCTAGCAAATACAACGCTTTTGCAACGGAGAAAAAGCATTGTCGTTTTTTGTAATGACAACGCTTTTGCAACGGAGAAAAAGCGTTGTCGTTTTTTTTCAAGGACAACGGTTTTGCAACAAATCAAAAGCGTTGTTCTTGCAACAAAGACAATGCTTCTGCAACGGATAAAAACATTTTCTATTATATTACATTAATAATCTATTTAATTAAACACTTATAATAACACCAATTAAAATATCATTAACAACTAATCAATCTTCTTACAATGGAAACATAAATATTGTATAATCAACAAATAATGAAAAAGGAAAGTATGAAGTCAATCTCCAAGTTAAGTTTACAAAAACAAAAAAGGAAGAACCATGCATACAACTCGAGCCCAAATAACACCATGCATACAACTCGAGCCCAAATAGCACTTCAATTCTAGCGTTCTCGACTTTGAGATCATTTTGGTTTTGCCAAATGTGTTTCACTGCATCAAATTCCTTCCAGAATGACTCATAACGACCAGGGATGCTGTAACAAAATATGTCAATATCAGTATAACGGTTTGTAAAATTGCATTGAATATTTGCAACACAACAGTAAGCAGAAACAAAGTGCTGGTAATTTGCAAGGTCTTACATAATGAAAAAAAAACGTGTTTATTTGTTAAAATCTATCACAATATATAATCTTGGCTAAATCAACTTTTTCACAAGTCAAAATCTAAACTTTAAAATCAATTTCTGTTTCAAAGACATTCATGTTGTCTATATATTGCTAATAAAGAAACTTAGTAATCGTGGACCCTTGGGCCTTCAGTTCCTGGAACTATATATTATACCAACATGCACTACATACTTTCATCAATGTTGTCTTCCAAGATAATGAACCATCGGAACCTTATTAATGTTAACTACATGCTAATCACAATATACTTAAAAACACAAAAACCTAATAATCATGATAAAAATTGGACTACACAAATGAATCCCACTGATCCTAAACAAATCCTAGTAGAAAGGCACAAATGTTGGCTTATACATCGCTCTCACTGATATTCAACACAAAAGAGCAGCTAAAGCAAGCCAAAAGGTTGAATATGCCCGTCACACAGTGCATTGTGTGGCACGTTAACAATCTCTCTCATGGAATACCATGCCACCCCATAGCTCAAGGAGGAAATGCTCAGCCTAGAGCATGTGTGTTCTTATTAGGAAGGCAACCTCCTTCTACTAATGTGATGAATTATCTGATGATGTGCAGTTCAAAGGTTCAGGCAACTCTAATAAACATCTAATCCGGATAAAATTATCTATTAGAAAAAGTGTAAAAGTAAGATACTTAAGTTCTAGTTCAATTTTACCAATTAATTTGGCAAATACTTTAATTATTTTGATAGTTCATATCTAGCAGAAATGAAATTTTACGAGAAACATTTGGGCACACTAAGGAACACGGAAATTGTAAGGTTATGAACTGAAAAGGAAGAGATTAAGGGAATATCTAAAATTCAGATGCAGTTCCTGGCATTTTGTTTAGGTTTAAGGCTATTAGCATACAAAAATTAGAAGATATACTGCAAGCTAGTAAGATAACAATTTGTGAGTTTATCATCCACAGAATGAATAATGAAAAACCAAAGTAAATGCAATTTATTTATATAATTTTAACGAAATGGAAAAAGATAGCTACGAAACTATGTCATTTATCATTCCATACCTACTCATAAATATGATCTTGTATACATTCTGCCAATTCAGACCGCACCTCATCAATTTCTTCTCGAGAGTATGGCATTTTTGTAAACTGTAAACACACACAAAAAAATATCAAGTGTTAATGAAAACAACAGTCACATAAATAGTGTATTTCAAATTGTTTATGATAAACAAGATAATCTTACTATTGATCGTAGTGAATCTCTTTCGATAGTTTTGACTTCTTCAATAATTTGTCTTATAAATTTCATCACATAATAAGCACATTGTATCGCATCTGGCTGTCTAGGAGCCTATGTTAATTATAAACAAATTGTTAATAACATTTATATACATTAAAATATATCTTCAATATAATTAACACATACCTGTACGACTTCCCACACAATATTTTTTCTCCCTTTCCTCCCCTTGTTTGAATTAAACAGTTTTAAAGCCCTTCATACATTAATAATATTTGATATATAAGTGTTTTATTTACTAAATTAAATACTTAGGAAAAATAATCATATGAACTCACATTTCCACTACATATTTCCAATCCTCATCGCGAATGCGATGATTTAAAGAATCCAACAAATATATAACCTCCTTGTACGGGTCAATGACCGTGAGAATCTAATGCCAACTATGCATAAACATATAATTATTTCATACAATTCAATCAATTACCAAAAGAAAGAAATTGAAAATAATATTTTAATTCTTACTTACCCAATATTACATGGTACCAAAACAAGTTGATCAATTGATGCACCACTTAATCTATCTGCTAAAAAACTTGCCCTTTGATTTAACTGTTCAAGCTTATATGTTTTGTCATGTGTAGTTTTTGCCACATATGGGATGTTGTGTGGATTGACAAATCTGAATTTATCTTTCTTTTTATCATTCACCATCTTTTTATAAAGATACCTGCCATTACAACCATAAAGAAGATAGATTAAATTACAGAATGTTATGCTACAAAAAAAATCAGATTCCAAGTTTACAACAACGAAGGTCAAAGTTAATATTGGAAGAATTAGTTGATGAAAGAATTAAATGATACCACTTACCATATGTATCCAACTACACAATTGCCTGAAAGTGGCTCCAAATGATACAAAGGAATGATGTCCTCAAGGTGCAAGTTTATAATCATCGTCAAACACATCATGATCTAAACACAATGATATATATCTTCCTCCTTCTAGAGCACGCTTACTATAACAATATAATATATGTAATGATCTTGGGACACTTGTTGTCAAAGTATGTTTCTTTTTTGGTGGTTCAAAGTTCTTCCTTCGAGCCTTTTAATAATTACACATATAAACAAGTTAGATAGGTTTAATAATTAAAAAAATGTGACAATTTAGGTTGAAATATAATATCACATGTACCTCATCTTGTGTAACTATCAAGTGTTGTGGCCAAGCCACATGGGTCCCTACAACATCACCAATTACTTCACATTCACTTGGAATTGGATATGGTAAAGGTGCTGATTTGTCCACTGCTTCATCAATGGAGACTCGCATACAATTCTTGGGTAATGGAGCACCATGAAGTAATTTATCAGGTTCATTAACACAAATAATTGTACCATATGCAGCAATATTTTCGTTAGATTCCAATGTCAATGCAACTGATTTGCCCTAAAATACAAATAGGCATATCAATAAATTTTACTAACTCTATAATAGTAAGTAATAAAATTACAACTATCGTAATACCTGTAAAGCATCAGTTTTGCTCAAAATTTGCAAGTCATATTGATCGATTTTCATATTGTCTTCAATCTGGTAAGGTACCTTCACTGAGCAGCTGCCTTTGTCATCTATCGAAATGTCACATGCGCCCCTTTTATACACCATTTCTTCAAGTTTTTGTATACGTGCATCTTGGTCTAAAATTTTCTTATTTGCCTCCATCATCTCCCTTTTATGTTCATTGATTACATCTTGGGCAATATCAACACCCTTCCACGTTTTGCCAACATTGAAATAAATTGTTGGAGTGACATAACCTCCAATACCCCTCACACGGCCTGTATGTTCTTTAGTCTCAAGTGCTTTTGTAAGTATATCTTCGTTTGTCCCCTCAATTTTCAGCTTACCCTCCCGCTTTTGTTGTATGTAATCATCCTATCATGTACATTAAAAAGAAATAGTACTAAAAAAGTTTCACTTTCAATAAAATTGTTTAATTTTATGTATTGTTTATTTGCTTACAATCTTTTGTACTCTTTTCGTCAAATCCTCGCCTTCAAAGTTCCCTTCTTTGTTGATTCGTCCTTTCTTCCACATAATAGCTCTATTAATGTCATCATCATCACATAATTCAGTCGCCTACAATAAGAAAAATCCAACAACATATGTGAAATAATTTTATGTGAATAAATTGGAGGGTTCATATGAAAATATGCTCAAAATATTCTTACTATTTCTTCAGCGTGCATATCCTTTACGTGCAAGTCGATGAGGGTATATGTGTTGTTTTCTTCTCTCTTTTTGTTGATCACTTAATTTCTATTTATTTCAAACAACAACATATCAAATTTGTGTATAAATTATGACTTATGGTCGACTAATTTTAAAATAAGAAATTAAGAAACTTACAATGAAATCTTCAGACATGCGACTAATAACAAACAAACTCCAATCATTTTTTGAAATACCATAGCCAGTAGGTGGCTCAGTCAACTCTTCGGGTTTGTCAAGTTTGTTTAAAATGAACGTCTGAGTAAGATGAGTTTTGTATTGACGCCACTTACTATTTGCTGATTTCAAACAACCCTTCTTCCATGTTGTATCAACATTATACATCAACTGTAAATCACAAAAGTGAAAATACATTACCAATATTAACATGTAAGATTAAATATGTCATAACAATATGAATATACATATCAAAATAAAATGTATATGTATGTATTGATATGTATTTGTGACAGTAAAAAGTACTAACTTACATTAACTGATTCCCATATCAATTCTTTAACATCACTTGGAACTTGCTTCCAGGTCTTGTAAATAATCTTAACCTTTTCTCGAGCAAGCACACCAATATAACTTTGCATTTCAACAGCAGCTTCTCTTATTGGTTGTCCAAGTTTGTTGAATGCAACATCCCTTCTAATTCCTTGAACCCTTTGCCTCGCAAGCTTATCCAAGTGTGTACGACCTCTAGACATTCTTGTGGTTTCTGTGTTTGTAGAATCCAACACAGTGTTACCATCCCAACTCTCTTCAGTTTTAGCAGATGCAATTTTCACATGTTGTCCTGAGCTATTGTCCACAGTGTTACCTATTTTCAACTTTATAGAGGATGTCATAGAGACCACAACTTATGTTGTTGTTAGCGGCTGATATATACAACAAATAAGAGAAAAATCAAGTAACAAATGCATAAACTCATAACAACATGATAAAAATTAAGATAGCAATCAACATTGTCCATTCTTTATCCATTCTTGTTACAACTAATCAACTGACACTGAATCGACACCTTCAAAATGATTGTAAATAATATAACAAAATCTTAAACACAAACACAATAACAAAACAATCAAATAAATTTAATTACTAGGTTCATTGTTCATTAATTAAAAATATAACAAACAATTGTACATACAATATCAAATGAATCAACTTGTAGGACATAAACATGATTTTATGATCAGATAAAGCGTGCAATAGGTATGGAGAGTGAACCCAGTGTGTGTTGGTAATCATGCATGTAGATCCGCTCTAGCACAAAATTGAAGGTGATGAGCAAATAACGTTATTTTATCAAAAGAAAAAATTATTATGGTTCTCCTTCTATATTCAGGCTATAAATGAAAGAACCAAAATTAACTATATTTCACTATGGCTATTGATTCAATACGATTTGATATGATTTTTGTTTATAGAATAAAAGATAAGAAAGGGAATGAATTAAAACTTAAAGCTAATAAATTATGATTAAATATGACCATTAATAAATTAAACTGACTTGAAGTCATATCATATCCAAGTATATTACATAAATTAGAGGAAGAAAATAAAATTAAGAGCGAGAATTCAGCAAATTGAAAGAGGAGAAAAAATACCACAATATTTAAATATGAATGGAAAACCAACAACAATGAGGAAAACAATAGAGACAAAAAAAACAAACAAGGAGATAAAATAAAAAACAAGAAACAACAAAAAATAGAAAACAAAAAAAGGAAAAAAAAATCAAAAAACACGGATAAAAAATTGAAGCACTAGAGGAGGGACAGTCCATGAAGATTGAAGAGTGAACAATAACTCCAATGAGCTAATCTCAAATTTACAGAGAGAGATCTTCAAAGTTCCACCACAAATATAAATTAGAAATTATATGGAAAAACCTCTGATCGGCGACAAAAGCTCAGAGCGTCGACGGATGCTTGAATGGAGCGGAGACGGAAGATTGAGCGACGACAACTGGCTGGAACGACGATGGGCGATAGAGGATGAAAAATAAGCGGCGAGAGATACAGAGGAAAGAAGCGGCGAGGATAAATAACCCTAAATCGTGCGTTGAGAAATTTCAAGGAAAACAAATAAGAAAATAAGGAAAATAAAGATAACTTTTAAATGAAATAACCATAGGAAAAAACCAACGGGAAAAGTAGAAAAAAAATAAATAATATTAATAAAATAAAGATAGTTTTTTATTTCATTCATTATATTTTCATAATTTATTTAAAAATTATTTTTTTATATTTTTTAAAAAAATTAACACATTAAATAAATAATGTCTATTTTACAAAGTACATAACCTCAAAATTTCTAAGTAGCAAAAACAAAAAAAAAATCCTCATAGACAACGCTTCTTATAAAGCGTTATCTTTTACTAATAAAAATAGGTCAAAGACAACGCTTTTTAAAAACCGTTGTCTTTGACCCAAATAAAAAACACTAATACACAACGGTTTTGTAAAAATGTTGTCTATACCAATTTTTTTTTTAAAAAAGACAACGCTTTACAAAAAAAGCGTTGTTAAACTACAAACAACAACGTTTTTTATAAAAAGCGATGTCTTTTAAGTGTTGTGTATTATCTTTTTTGTTGTAGTGCCATTTAAATAGCCTCCTATTAAAATAATCTCATTTGACGGAATATTTTGTAATATTTCATCCAAGTCCTCCCAAAACTTTAATTTGGTATTTTCATCTAACCCTATTTGAGGTGCATATACACTAATTACGTTCATAGTTTCTCTAATTACTCCTACAACTTCATCTTTTAATGAACTATCAACAATAATACCCACTCCATTTTGTTGGTGCAACAATGCTCCAAGCATTTATATGTTTTGATGTTTGGATAATCATCTAAGTTAGGCAATGTTTTGTGATCTAATTGCGAATATGTTTAAGTGACAGAGAAATCCAAGGATGAAGACTTGGTAAAAAAGAAGTCCAAGGGATGGACTTGGCAGTGTAAGACCAAGCTTGTAGTCTTGGCAGCGTAAAGTCCAAGTGAACCTTGGCAAAGGAAGTCCAAGTATGATCTTGGCAAAGGAAGTCCAAAGTAAGGTCTTGGCAGCATAAGTCCAAGCTTGTAGTCTTGGCGGCGTAAAGTCCAAGCATTTGGCAACCCAAGACATGACGAAACCGAAGGAAGCTCTTGGAAGCAAAGCGCAAAGGATGAACAAGTCGCGGACTCGGAGGGATCCTGAAGGCGCAAGGCTTAATGAGGAGCTAGAAGGTTGAGTCTAGGTCTAGGGTGTAAAATCAAGTGTGAATTACTCACGATCGATACGATGTATCACCGAGTCGAGCGTTCGATCGAGTCGGTAAAACCGACTGATCGATCACGACCGCTTGGTCGACACCGATCGATGTTGCGATCACCGATCGCCAAAGGCAGCCGATCGGTGATCAAGGAGAAAATCGCCACGCACGCGCCTCACTCGATCGCCGCTTGATCACTCGACTGATCACTCCATCAGTCGACTGATGGAGGGATCAGTCGACTGATCACCTGGCCATTGGAAATTATGGCTACGAATCTCCACGGAGATCTTGGTTCAGAAGCCGTTGGCTTCGGCGGCAGTCGACTGATGGTAAGCATCAGTCGACTGATCGAGGCCCAACGGGAAAAACAACCCCTCTTCTATAAAAAGGGGCCTTGGAGAGCTTGGTGTAGCTAGTGCTCTTACTCCTAAATACACCCTCGTGCTCACCAAGCTTTCCCAAGTGTTTTAGCAATCCAAAACCTCCTCTTCTCTAGTTCTTAATCATCCATCATTGTAAAGAAGAGGAGAGCATTGTAAGAAAGGTTTCTCCACCTTTGTTCATCCAAAGGAGGTGTTTAGTGAAGCTTGGCTAAGGCTAATCCACCTTACGGATTGCCGTGGAGTAGGAGCGTCATCTCCGAACCACGTACATCGGGTGTTAGCGTTGATTTTCTTGTTTCTTATTTGTATTTGTATTGCTTCCGCTAACTTACTTGTAGAAACGAAGAAAGGCTAATCACCCCCCCCTCTAGCCGTTACAATATTCCTAACAAGTGGTATCAGAGCCCGGATAGCTTGGAAGATCTCACCATCAACCAAAGCATCAATGACTCTTCAAGAGGGATATAGCACCGCCAAGCCACCGCTCTTTGATGGGAGTCACTTTGCATATTGGAAAGGTAGGATGAAGTATTATCTAATGAGCAATATTGAAATTTGGCATAGTGTTGTAGATGGCTTCGAGGAACCGGTGGATGAACATGGAAACCCTATTCCAAGCAAGGATTGGACAAGGGAGATGAACCGGAAGTTTGAGTCAAATGCAAAGGCCGTACTCACCATCCAATGCGGCATTACAATGGAGCAACTCAACAAGGTGGGGCCTTTCGAATCCGCCAAGGAGTTATGGGAAAAGCTCATTGAGCTAAATGAAGGTTCCAAGGAGTCAAAGAGGGCCAAGAAGGACCTATTAATTGGACAACTTCAAGCCATCCAAATGAAGATGCATGAAACCGTAAGCCAAATGCATGGAAGGTTCAAGGAAATTGTGAATGGACTCCACATCATAGGTGAGCGAGTTGACAACCGGGACTTGGTAAGGTATATTCTTCAAGCATTTCCTAGAAATTCTTTATGGACTTCTATAGTTGATGCCATTAAGGTAACTAGGGATCTCTCTCAAATTAAAATTGATGAATTATTTTGTGAGTTTGAATTACATGAGCAAACTAACATGTCCTCTAAGGAAAAGGGTTTAGCTCTATTTGTTGAAAAGAAGGAAAAGAAGAAGAAGGAAAGAAAAGAAGCATCATCATCATCTGAATCGGAGCATGACTCAAGTAGTGATGGAGACTCGTCTAGCGAGATGGCGAATTTTGTCAAGAGGCTCTATAGGAAATCAAAGGAGTTCAAGAGTATAGAGGCAAGGAAGGGGTCTCATTCTTCAAAAGGTAAGTTTAGTGGTAATTCAAGTTTCAATAACAATGTGATTTGCCATGCTTGCAACAAGAAGGGGCACATAAAGCCAAATTGCCCGGAGCTAAAGAAGAAGGAAGAAAAAGAAAAGAAAAAGAAGGACAAGAAGGAGAAGAAGAAGAAGAAGGCTATGGTGGCTCAAACCACTTGGGACACACCAAGTGTTGAAGACTCCTCCTTCGATGATGAGCTTTGCCACATCACACGCCATGTGGCACTCATGGCCCTAGAAGATGATTCTGGCACATCAAGCCAAGAAGACTCCTCAAGTGATGAATCGTCATCTAGTGACGATGAGGTAATGAACTCTCCCAAAGTTAAGCTTCTTTATAAATCAATTGCCTATCTTAAAGAAGCTCTAGATAAGTCTAAATCTAAGGTTAAGAGCATGAAGGTAGAACTAAAGGCTATTAGGGATGAAAAACCTTCATATGTTGATTCTTGCATGCTTAAGGAAGAAAATGACAAACTTAAGGATGAAGTTAGTGAATTAAAAGCATGTTTAGAGAAATTCTCAAATGGCTCAAAATATCTTGATATGATTCTTAGTAGACAAAGAGCTATTTACAACAAGGCCGGGTTAGGATATAAGCCAAAAGAAAAAGAAGTTGCTTATGTTTCATTGATTAATAGGAAAGCAACCATTAAGGATAAGGTTAAGAAAGCATGGGTACCTAAGAAGCTTCTACTTAATATTACCGGTCCAAATATTTGGGTACCAAAAGCTTGTGTTTTTCATGTGATTTAGGTAGGAGAGCAAGGTATGTGGATTGTGGATAGCGGTTGCTCAACACATATGACCGGGGATGTGAGCAAGTTCTCCACAATTAAATATGTGAAGAAAGGGGCGGTGTCTTTTGGAAATAGTGGAAAACTCAAGATATTAGGTAGAGGTACAATCGAGGTATCCCCCAAAATTGTTATTCACAAAGTCTTACTAGTTGAAAATATGAAATTTAATTTATTAAGTGTTAGTCAACTTTGCGATGCAAACTATCATGTTTCTTTTGAATCCTCTAAATGCATGATTAGGCACAAGGAATTAAATGATTGCATGTTAGTTGGATATAGGAAATCAAATATCTATTATGTTGATCTTTCATATGCTTCTAACATTTCTACTAAGTGTCTTGTTGCAAAAGAAGAGGAAAGTTGGCTATGGCATAGGAGATTGGGGCACATCAACATGAAAAACATAGCCAAGGTAGCCAAGATGGAATTGGTCAAAGGACTACCAAAGATCAAGTATGTCAAGAATAAAATGTGTGATGCATGCCAAGAAGGAAAACAAACAAAGGCATCACACAAAGGTAAAACCCTAACTAATACTTCCTTACCATTAGAATTATTGCATCTTGACTTATTTGATTGCCATAGTACTCCATCTTTAAATGGCAACAAATATTGTTTGGTTATTGTAGATGATTTTTCTAGGTATACTTGGGTCTACTTTATGAAACATAAGGATGATACCTTAGAAATAATCATAGGATTTAGTAAAAGGGTTGAAAATGAAAAGAGTCTCAAAATCAACCAGATCCGTAGTGATCATGGTGGTGAATTTGAAAACTTAAAATTTTCAAAATTTTGTTTAGAGCAAGGGTACAAGCATGAGTTCTCTTGTCCTAGAACACCCCAACAAAATGGGGTGGTGGAAAGGAGAAATCGTGCCCTACAAGAGGCGGCTAGGACTATGCTTAATGCATATTCTCTACCTAGCTACTTGTGGCCGGAAGCGGTTAATACCGCTTGTTATATCCAAAATAGGGATCAAATCCATAGGTTTTTAGGAAAGACACCTTTTGAATTATGGAATGAGACTATTCCCACAATTCATTATTTCAAAGTCTTTGGATGTAAAGTTTATATTCTAAACACCAAGGATAACTTAGGAAAATTTGAATCCAAAGCGGATGAGGGAATCCTAGTTGGATACTCATCCACAAGTAGAGGATATAGAGTCTACAATAAGAGAACCCAAGAGATTGAGGAGTCTTCCAATGTTCAATTTGATGAAGCTACTAGTACCTACCCTAGAAAGTCCTCTATTGATAAGGATATTAATGACAATAATCAAGACATCACCCAAAAACTTCAAAATTTGACCATTAGGGGTAATGATCAAGGGGGAGGAAGAGGAGATTTCGATGATGAAAGAAGGGTGGAAGATAACAATGATCAATTTGAAACCCCTTCTAGAAACCTAAGAATTCATCAAAATCATCCACTTGACCAAGTAGTAGGAGATCTATCTCAAGGAGTAAGAACTAGGTAATTTCATAGACCTCCTACTAGTCAAGTGGCTCTTATTTCACAAATTGAGCCCAAATCGATCAATGATGCATTACATGATCCGGATTGGATTTTGGAAATGCAAGATGAATTGGCCCAATTTGAGAGAAGTCAAGTATGGGAGTTAGTACCTAGACCCAATGATAGCACCATAATTACTACAAGATGGGTTTTTAGGAATAAGCTAGATGACAAAGGAAATATCACTAGAAATAAGGCTAGGTTGGTTGCTGTTGGGAGTATGGGGAATACAATCAAAGTCCCACATTGGTAAGACATGGAAAAGATCATGTGCTTATAAGAAAAAAGATATCTCCATTGGTATGAGGCCTTTTGGGTAAAGCCCAAAAACAAAACCATGAGGGCTTGGGCCCAAAGTGGACAATATCATACCATTGTGGAGATATGTGGATCTTATATGCACTAACAATTGGTATCAGAGTCATGGTCCATGTCAAGCCATGAACCTCGAACGAAGGAAGTTGAGCTCCCACGTCCGGATCAAGAGAACCAGACATCAGGAAGGAAGTCTAGTTGGGTCGGGGGGACCGAACAACTGGCAGGAAGTCCTGGTGGGTTGAAGATCGGACATCAAGCAGAGAAAATCCTTCGAGGAGGGATAGGCTTGAGGGGGGGCCCAATGTGGTCCTTCGTTTGAGGGGGGGATTGTTGGGAGTATGGGGAATACAATCAAAGTCCCACATTGGTAAGACATGGAAAAGATCATGTGCTTATAAGAAAAAAGATATCTCCATTGGTATGAGGCCTTTTGGGTAAAGCCCAAAAACAAAACCATGAGGGCTTGGGCCCAAAGTGGACAATATCATACCATTGTGGAGATATGTGGATCTTATATGCACTAACAGTTGCTAGGGGATTTAATCAAGTTGAGGGGCTTGACTATGATGAGACTTATGCCCCGGTTGCTAGGTTAGAATCTATTAGGATTCTCTTAGGATATGCTTCCTACATGGGATTTAAACTTTACCAAATGGATGTCAAATCGGCATTCTTAAATGGTTATATTAAGGAGGAAGTATATGTAGAGCAACCACCCGGTTTTGAGAACATAGATTATCCAAACCATGTATGTAAGCTTAGGAAAGCTTTATATGGGTTAAAACAAGCTCCCCGGGCATGGTATGAAAGATTGTCATCCTTCCTAATTTCTAAGGATTTTAGAAGAGGCCAAGTAGATCAAACCTTGTTTATAAAGTCAACATTAAAGGATATATTCATAGCTCAAGTATATGTTGATGACATTATTTTTGGGTCAACAAATGATGATCTTCTTCAAGACTTTATAAAAAACATGGAAAATGAATTTGAAATGAGTTTAGTTGGAGAGCTCAATTTTTTTCTAGGGTTACAAGTCAAACAAACCAATGAGGGTATTCATATTTATCAAACCAAATATGCAAATGAAATGATCAAGAAATTTGGTTTGGAAAATGCCAAAATTGTAACCACTCCTATGGCCACTAGCACTAGAATAGATAGTGATCATGAAGGTAAATCAATTGATCTTAAACTTTATAGGAGTATGATTGGTAGCCTACTATACCTAACCGCTAGTAGACCCGATATCTTATTTACGGTAGGTATGTGTGCAAGATACCAATCTTGTGCCAAAGAATCCCATTTAGTAGCCGTCAAAAGAATTTTAAGATATATTAAAGGCACCCTAAATGTAGGACTTTGGTATCCTAGGACTAGTTCGTTTGAATTTTTTGGGTATACCGATTCTGATTATGCCGGGTGCAAATTGGATAGGAAGAGTACTAGTGGTGGATGCCAATTTCTTGGGTCCTCCCTAGTAAGTTGGAGTAGTAGGAAGCAACATTGTGTTGCTTTATCAACCACCGAAGCCGAATATGTGGCTATGGGTGGTTGTGTAGCTCAATTACTTTGGATGAGACATACTCTTGTGGACTATGAGCTACACTACTCTAACATTAAAGTTTATTGTGATAATGTGAGTATCATCAACTTGATCAAAAATCGGGTACATCACTCTAGGACCAAGCACATTGAAGTGAAACATCACTTTATAAGAGATCATGTGGCAAGAGGGGACATTGAACTTAATTATGTAGAATCTAAGTCTAACCTTGCCGATATCTTCGCCAAAGCTCTTCCCGAAGCTGAATTTTCATCATTAAGGAGAGAGCTTGGTTTGTGCTTTATAGAGTAAAATTCTAGGTTTGCATGATCCTATACTTATATAGTATCTTTATACCTTGATGCATCTCACAAAAGCCTTAAGAAACCTTGATTTTTGTATTGAGACACTTAGAAACATGTGAGATGATAGGGAAGGTGTACTTGGCTCATCATGCTTATTATGATGCATTACTATGAGCCAATGACACACCTAGAGACATAAATACCTTATGGACCAATCATTGGGAAGGCTTGTATTCAAGTAATGGATACATAGCCCTAAGAACATGGTTGGAAATTCCAAATCATATATAGTTTAAACTATATTCATCATATTTTGAAAAACAGTTTTCAAGTGGAACACAAAAGTGATACAAAGTTTACAAAATCTTTAGAACCTTTGGTAGGTTCCAAGTTTGTATCAATCTTGAAATCTGGAAAACATATATTTTTAAAACTATTTTTCCTTAATAAAGTAGAATTCCAGAAATATGTACACAAAATTTCGTGATTTTTTGAGGTTTCTAGAATTTCTAACGCATTTCTGAAGTTGGGCTGAAAAGGCTGAAATTTCGATTTCAGGCGTAGCAGTCGACTGGTTCAGAAACCAGTCGACTGATACACTGTATTTTCTGATAAACAGCTCCATTTTCTGGTATTTAGTGTATCCTTGATGTCCTACAACTATAGCTTGATAATATTGCGTATAAACAAAGGTTTAGGACTGTTTAATGCAGTGGTTTAGGGGGAGTTTCATAAATTGTATCTTTTTCATCCCCAAATCCATTGTTGGTGCAAAGTTAGGACTTAATGGTTTTAAATTTCTGTTATGCTTTGCTTCAAATATTGTTTACACATTATAAAGCATATCTTGGATTAAGGGGGAGCTTAATTTCAATCTTATACCTTAATCCAAGATCCAACACCTTAATTCTTTCATTTTTGAATCCTTCTCTTTTTGATGTATGTCAAAGGGGGAGAAGAAATGTTTAAGTTAGAATTCATATTGAAAATATGATTATGTGTGTATCTTTAAAGACCTAACTTAAATGATTGTCAAACATCAAAAAGGGGGAGATTGTTGGTGCAACAATGCTCCAAGCATTTATATGTTTTGATGTTTGGATAATCATCTAAGTTAGGCAATGTTTTGTGATCTAATTGCGAATATGTTTAAGTGACAGAGAAATCCAAGGATGAAGACTTGGTAAAAAAGAAGTCCAAGGGATGGACTTGGCAGCATAAGACCAAGCTTGTAGTCTTGGCAGCGTAAAGTCCAAGTGAACCTTGGCAAAGGAAGTCCAAGTATGATCTTGGCAAAGGAAGTCCAAAGTAAGGTCTTGGCAGCATAAGTCCAAGCTTGTAGTCTTGGCGACGTAAAGTCCAAGCATTTGGCAACCCAAGACATGACGAAACCGAAGGAAGCTCTTGGAAGCAAAGCGCAAAGGATGAACAAGTCGCGGACTCGGAGGGATCCTGAAGGCGCAAGGCTTAATGAGGAGCTAGAAGGTTGAGTCTAGGTCTAGGGTGTAAAATCAAGTGTGAATTACTCATACTTGATGAGTATCACGACCGTCGGCGTTGATCGAGCCGGTAAAATCGACTATCGATCGCTTTGGTCAGATAAATGATCGATAGTTCGATCACCGATCGCCAAAGGCGAATGACCGATCAAGGAGAAAATTGACGCACGCAATGCGCCTCACTCGATCGCCTTGATCACTCGACTGATCACTCCATCAGTCGACTGATCACCTGGCCATTGGAAATTGTGGTTATGAATCTCCGCGGAGATCTCGGTTCAGAAGTCGTTGGCTTCGGCGGCAGTCGACTGATGGTAAGCATCAGTCGACTGATCGAGGCCCAACGGGAAAAATAGCCCCTCTTCTATAAAAAGGGGCCTTGGAGAGCTTGGTGTAGCTAGTGCTCTTACTCCTAAATACACCCTCGTGCTCACCAAGCTTTCCCAAGTGTTTTAGCAATCCAAAACCTCCTCTTCTCTAGTTCTTAATCATCCATCATTGTAAAGAAGAGGAGAGCATTGTAAGAAAGGTTTCTCCACCTTGGTTCATCCAAAGGAGGTGTTTAGTGAAGCTTGGCTAGGGCTAATCCACCTTACGGATTGCCGTGGAGTAGGAGCGTCATCTCCGAACCACGTACATCGGGTGTTAGCGTTGATTTTCTTGTTTCTTATTTGTATTTGTATTTGTATTTGTATTGCTTCCGCTAACTTGCTTGTAGAAACGAAGAAAGGCTAATCACCCCCCCCCTCTAGCCGTTACAATATTCCTATCACATTTCTTGTTTTACTCTTTCCTGTATACCATAACTTAAAACCCGTGTTGTCTATCATCTTTGCCTTCTCACCTACCCATTTTGTCTCTTGTACACATACAATATTAATTTTTCTCCTAATCATCGTATCTACTAATTCCATCATTTTACCAGTGAGGGTTCCTATGTTCCACGTACCAAATCTTAGACTATTAGTTTTTCTATAATATTTGTTCTTATCCAATCTATGGTGTGAGAACTCTTGCTTATTTAACACTACACCCAAGTTCTCATGGAGATGTAGCGGTCCTTGCCGATACGTTGCAGTTGGACCCTGCAACGCGAACTCTAGCATATTTTTCACTACACTCGATTTTTGAAAATGTAACGGTCCTTGCCAAGACGTTACAGTCAGACCCTGTAACACGTTCCTTCCAGGGAACAACCTAGCATTAGCACAATAGTTTGATTGATCCATACATTGAATATTTGCCTTAGTTTAACGCTGGCTGGCAACCTAACACAACCCTCCTCCTTTATCCGGGCTTGGGACCGGCCATGACAAGGTTAACTTATCATGGGCAGAGTTACCTGTTGCTTGTATATAATAGCCAAATTGTTGAAGGGCGTGGAGATTCCTGTTGTAAATGATAAAGTTGCCTTGTAGATTGATGCAGCAACGCTTATCATGTTGCGGAGGAATCGGTCTGATTGCTATTTAACATGTAAATTTTGACTCATTGAAACTATAGTTTAGTTTTGCGGAATGCTCATCTGGCCATCTTGATACAATCAACACGTCTATCAATCAGTCGACTGAAACCCCTCGATCATACACATTTTGTCTATCTAAACTCGTCTACACCAATTATAAAGCTTTCTTCACTTAGCCTGTATTATCAACATTTTTCCCACACTCTGATTAATTGAATTGTCGCTAAGTGTTACATGAGATATCATCGCAAGATGGGTGAATATAAGAGGTACATGACTGAAAGAGTACCTTTGCAGAAGAAGCCAAACACACAAAGTAGAGGCAGCAGAAGTCTGTAGTCTTCAAGCATTAGTAATGTTCGATATCCTGCATGAATAAAACATGGTCTATTGAATTGCAAATATCCTGATGAAATCTTAAAATGTTTGTCATTGCTCACTGGCAAAGGGACAAGAGAGTATCTTTTTCACAAGCTTAACAAATTATGCTCGGACAATGGTTGGTATACATCCAATTAGCATGAAAGGGCGGAAAAGATACATGCTACCTGTTCAATCTAATTCACGGAGCTAATGTCAATCTGTAAATTCCACAACAACAAAAAGAAAAAGAAAAGGAATATGAAAACTTCTAACAAGTTACATTTACAAATTACACCTGCAGGACCTTGTCATTGCTAGAAAGATCTGATTAGGGTTTCTATTTCATGGCACATGCATTTAGAAAGGGATGAGTTAGACTATAAAAGATGGTTTTGATGTACAACCTCATGGAACACTTATATTGTTGAACCCAGAAGTCACATCTGAGAGAGTTTTAGAACCTTTGCCATGACTCCATGCTGATGGATAGACTGAATTCTTCTTGATGGAACTTTTTGATCGACTTCATCAGAACAACAATGTCGTACATGGATCCATTGACTTCTGCCCTCAGTTGAGTCCGTGCCTGTGACGATAATTAGTAATACTGCTTCTTTCTCCACAGTATCTTAACACTGCCAATTCTGAGCTATTCCATCAACAATCTCTTCCTTTGTGAAAAATTCATCAAGATGAACAGAAACTTCTATTGTCTCTCCAAGTTTGATTATGCCAACTGTTGGTTGAACCTAAATTTAGGAAAATTACAAATAGTGAAAATAAAGCTATGTTTCATGGAACATTTCAACTGATCCTGCAATACCACAGGAAAAACACAATGTAACAGTACTACCTAGAATCTAATAGCTCTAAACAACCATGAGCCATGAAAATATTGTGAATCTATCATATTTTAAGGCATCTAAAAGAGAATGGGCTTGATGTCATTCTAGTTTTTCTCCTATGTCTACACATGTGCATATGCGTGTGCATGAAGATAGCTCATTGTCTAATTACTGGGATCATTTGTTCAACTCATTCCTAACTTGCCCATAGTAACTCAACAAAGAATGCAAAAAAGGACTGCTTACATTGTTCTAGACTTGAACGAGCATAATAACCTCACAGCTCCAATACATTAGGAAAACACTCAGACCTTAATTTCCAGTAACCAAGACATTTAGGTTCTGCGTTAGAAATAATGAAATGCCTAATGAAACAACTTAGCCGAATAAAATTAATTAATGACTAATAAAAGAAATTTCCCAAAGTTTAAAAAATTGTAATGTACTGAATTCTTGATAGCATTACACATTAACATAGCTGTTATAAATCTAGTAGTGATTAAGACAACCAAGTGAGGATATACACAAATATAGATAGAATATTATGAAAGCATATCTTGATAAACTACAAAACTCCATCAAGAAAAAACTGTCGAACCATAAAGTCAAAATGTACCTCAAGCCAGAAAGGAAAGCCAAAGGAACAACTTGCAGAGAATTCTATTGGATTTTCTGCTGCTGCGTTGGATTTCCCTTCACAAATGATTTTGAAAACAACTTTGTATTTGTCACATTTATTTGAGATACCAAAAAAGTGAAGTTTCTTGGTTTTGTAGAATATCCGTCAACCAATTCCTCGCATCGCGCTATAGCCGTCGGGGTTTTGTCGCTGCCTCGTAGCAAAGCTGCGTTGTTGCCCTGCTATGTCGCCGACCTGTCACGTCCTTCCATGGCTAGCCTACCTTGCCGCAAAGATACAATCAGCCTCACGTATCCCCGCAACCAACCTCGCGTCACTCCATAGCCTACCCCGTGTCACCTTGCGGTGTTGTCGTCACCTTGCGATGAAAAGAGAAGAGGAGAAGACCTAGGCTGCATGGGAGAAAAAAAGACGGAAGAGAAATGGAAAAAAAAAGAAAACAGCGAAGTATTAAATCCCACAATTAATATTATTATTAAATAGCGTGACGATTTTTAAAAATGTCATGATAAATGACTTAGTTTGACATTGTTTTTAAAATTGTAATCATTTTTAATAAATGTCATTATAAGATATTTATAACTATACTATAAAATAAATGTCGTTAAGAAAGTGTCATAATAGACTATTATTCTTGTAGTGAAAAGTCCCTCTGCCACCTGGAGTTCTGTCAGAAGCTCCGCCAACGAATACAACCTCTTATTCATGTTGTAGTTCAGGCTAAACTGCTCAAAACTCCTAGGTAGAGATTGGAGAATGATATCGACCTGGGTTTCCCCATTAATCTCAGCTCCAAGGACTTCCAGCTCATTCAAATGAGTCATCATCTTGAGAACATGATCCCTCACGGGTGTTCCCTCAATCATGGTGGTTGTCATCAAGTTCGTCATGTCTTCCTGCCTAGCAGCCCGATTCTGGTGTCCAAAAAGTTCCTTGAGATTGAGCATCATGTCATAAGCAGTGGGAATAAATTGATGCTGATGTTGCAATACATTTGACATAGAAGCCAAAATGTAATACCGCGCTATCTCATCAGCCTTTATCCACTTCTTATAATTCTCTTTCTCCTTTTCCCCAGAATCATCGGCAGACTTAAGAGGATACTCTTCAAAAAGTACATATTTGTACTCCTCAGCAGTTAAGACAATATCTAGATTCCTTTTTCAATCAACATAATTGGGTCCAGTAAGTTTATTTTCTTTTAGTATCACAACAAGTGGGTTGAAAGTCATTTTTGAAAAACCTAAGAATCACATAGATCAAAACATTAGATTTCAAAAATTTATTGATTCCTCAAATAATAAAATTTTAAAATCAACCAACACCTCGAAACACCGAGAATATCATATGCCATGATAGTGTGGACGTATACAAATTCTACATTTGTAAGAGGAGGTTTTACTCATTAATTTTATTATCTTGTCAACCTTACTTTTTGACAAATAAAATTAATAGTTGGTTCCTCTTTGGCTTTACAAATAAAAGCAGTGACTCCGATGGGGAAGATACTCCTATTTGCATCTAAGTGTTCACCATTACCCGATACTAAGGCAATTATCTCGGATTATGTGCCTTCCGATAGGGAAGTACAAACACACCTAAATAATTTCCTATAACCATATTTGACCTAGTGATCCGTAAAACAAACTCATCTGATAGGGAGGAAGGCACTCAAAGTCGACGCGCAAGTTTGTTTGCATCACATGTCAAATTGTAATGGAGGTTATGGGAATTTAAAAAATATCCCTCTCCCACTTAGTAATTTAAAATGAGGAATTTTCCTAGCACACAACATGCATATCAAACAAGAAGCAATAAATATGAAAAAAAATATTTTCCAACTATTATGGCTTTTGTTTTCCAATATGCCTCCCGTCGTGTCGCCATCTCGTCCGCTCCTCCCTACGCTATGTACAAGCCATCCGGAGATCCGTGTTGAGAAAAATTATTTTAATTTACATCCATTGATCTTATACTCCACAAATGAGTGTACAGGAAATCTAGATCGAAAGTAAACTAAAATAAAAGAGTGGCTAGACAATGTCGTACTCTTACGGCAATCAACCCATGTGATATGTTTTGATGAGTGTGGCAAAGGGTTTAAGTTAGGTTTGATATGGATTTGATATGTGCATTGAAGTCATGCAGGACTTAGTAATTCGCACATGGAGCATTGGCGAGTTTCACCTCTCATGACTCGATCCTTGAGTCGGTGAAGGATAGCTTTGCGGAAGTCGTGCGCTTGGGGCATCCGAGGGATCGTCAGACAAGAAGCATTGGAGTGAAGCCGGAGGAAGTAGACTTTAGGGCGAGACGCGAAGGATGGCGCTGTGAAGCCATGCGCTTGGCGCATCTGAGGGACGTGGCCGGACGAAGACAACTTCAAAGGCGAGGGACTCCAAGGGAATGAGAGTGAGCGATTGTAACCCGGGATGGGGTAGCGGTTAGGTGAAACTTGGCCATTTGGCTAAGTGTTGGATGAGATTTCCCGACATCAATCGACTGCCATGTCATGCGACAAATAATCGCCAAGTCGATCGTGACTCGGCCGGGTGTTCGAGTCTTGTTCAGAATGTCACATCGATGATCGATGATGGCATCAGTCGACTGGTCGCAAGGGTTTCGGGCACAGAATGTTGATCAGTCGAGTGCTCGCTTCAGGCACTCGATTGTTAGCTCCATCAGTCGACTGATGGGATGATCAGTCAATTGATGTAGGAGACATTGGTTGAAATCCAACGTGGAAGAAGCTGTTATGGGGCAACGACTACAGGGGCAGTCGACTGATCAGGGCATCAGTCAACTGCCAGGCGCCCAACGGGAAGAATGAGTTCTTCTCTATAAAATGGGGTCTTTGGACACTTAGGGATTCTAATGCTTCTACTCTAAACATCTTCTCAAGTGCCCAAACATTTTCAATCCTCTTCCTTGAGATTATTTATATTATATTGTAAGAGGAGAGATCTTGTATAAGAAAGGTTACCTCCACCTAGCTTTGTGCAAAGGAGAGATTAGTGGAATTGTGTAGGCGTGATTCAACTTGGACGAATCAATCGTGGATTAGCAGCAAGGGTCGTAAACCATATTACATCGCGGTGTTAGCGTTTGCATCTATTCTTCCTTTACTTTGTCTTAATTGCTTGTTTAGTTTTGTTTCTGTTGCGCTAATATTGTTTGTAGACAAGCAATTCCACCGTACGACGAAAGAGGGCTATTCACCCCTCTCTAGCCGACCACCGACATTCCAACAAGTGGTATTAGAGCCAAGTCTCTTGTCACTGGACTAACCGCCGCAACAAGCACAACAACTATGATGGCCGACTCCAATATTCATCCGCCAAAGTTCGAGGGGAAATTTGTGTGGTGGAAGAAACGCATGGAGGTATTCTTCGAAACGGATTTTGAGATAATGCTAATCATGGAAAATGGTTTCGAAGTTCCTAGGGATGAAGAAGCGGAGCCATTGGAAAAATCGAGATGGACAAAGAAACAAAGGGAGGAGCACTTGGCAAATTCAAAGGCCAAGCACCATTTATTCAATGTGCTTCCTCAACAAGAGATCAACCAGATTGGGGAGTGTTCAAGTGCCAAAGAGATGTGGGAGAGATTGGTAGAGCTTCATGAAGGCACTTCGGAAGCCAAATTAGCAAGGAGAGATGCCCTTCGCTCCTAACTCAACAATATCAAACTCGATAAAAGGGAGAAGGTAACATCTCTACATTCTAGATTTAAAGAAATTCTTAATGGTTTATCTAGTGTAGGTGAAAAGTTCTCCAACAGGGATATGGTAATGAAGGTTATAGATGCCTTTCTCCGGTTCTCAAAGTGGAGTTCCATGGTGGACTCCTATATTTCGAAGAATTTAAAAGTGAGCACCCTAGAAGAATTTTTCTCCACCATGGAGCTACATGAAACAAGGCTTGAAGGAATAAGTGAAGAACCAAGCATTAAGCCATCAAGGGGAGTGGCACTAGTAGCCAACAAGGTGAAGAAGAAGAAGCAGACTCCCTCCTCATCCGATGAAGACTCCTCCTCCTCCTCCATGGATAGCACGGAAGAAGCTTACATGGTAAAGAAGGTAAGACGTGCTTTGAAAAATTTTAAATTTAACAAATCTAATGATAGGGGGAGAAGGCCAAGGAGGAAGATAATTTGCTACAATTGCCAAGGAGAGGGACATATAAGAGATGATTGTCCCCTCTTGAACAAGAGCAAAGAAGAGAGGAGGAAGAAAGAAGAGAAGAACAAAGGGAGCAAGAAGAAGGAAGATGAAAAGAAGACCAAGGAGAAAGGGAAGGCAAAGACACACAAGGCCACATGGGATGATCCTTCATCCTCATCATCTGAAGAAGAGGCCTTCACAAATCTTACCTTGATAGGGATAGATGACTTGGACTCCACCTCCTCCGAGGAAGAAAGAAGAAGCACTAGAGAGGAGGAGAGCTCGAGTGAAGGGGGAGCGTCCTCATCTTCATCCTCATCATCGGAAGGGGATTTGGTAAGTGAGGTAACAAATCTTCCTCCCAAGAAAATCATGTCTATGATTTCAAGTTTGACTAAGGAGTTATTTAGGGCTAAGAAAAAGAATAAGTGCATGCTTGATCAAATTAAGACCCTAGAAGAAAAATTAGAAAAAGCATGTTTAAATATTAATTATAATGCCTCTTCTAGTTTTGATAATGCATGCCCACATGATCATTATATGTCTTTTAATGTTAGTGATGCTTGCATTGAGGAAAATAGGGCTTTAAGGGAAAAGGTAGTTCACCTAACTAAAGCCTTAGAAAAATTTACCATTGTCTCCAACACATTGAACATGATCATAAGGAGCCAAAGAGCAAGCTTCAATAGAAAAGGCCTAGGATATAAGGGAAATAGAAATGAAAAGGCCTATCAATGCCTAATCGCTAGGGCTCAAGCCAAAAATAAAACAATTGCTAGAAATGGATCCCTAAAGAATATTTAGTGAACCCCATAGGAAAGAACTTATATTGGGTTCCTAAATCCATCCTTAAGGGTTAGGAAAACCCTAGGTTAGTCAACTATAAGGAGTTTACTTATATCATATTATTTGGTTGACTTAGGATGGTATGGGTCTTAATTTTTTAAAATAGTGTTGGGTGATGATAATGCACTCATAAATATCTTAAATCATGCTTTAGGTGATATTTGACTTAGTATCATGATACCTAATGCATGATTACAAATTGATTGATACACTTGTTTCATGATCATAATGTGAAATCAATGCATATATGTCTTTATGATCATGTGGTATGTTAGAGTGATACTTAACCTTGCGTAGATTTGTATGAATTTGAAGGTTAAGTATATAAATACCTTTAGGAACATCTCACACTCACCATAAGGATAACCTTGATTGAAAACTTAGCATGGGTGAGATGTTAGGATGATACTAATGGTCCACTAATGCCTATGGCATTTAGATGGTCATTTAAAGTATCAAAATAGTAATAATAGACCAATCATGGGGAAGGCTTATGTTTAATTCATAGACATATTGCCCAAAGATCATGGTTGGATATTTCAAATGTTTTCAAAACCATTTCTTACTTTAAAATTTGTGTTTTCATATTTTGAAACAATCTAAAGCAAAACTAGGTGTTAAAATTGATACAAACTTGATCAAATACTAGTTGTTTTCAAAACTTTTGGATTTTTGGAAAATCATTGAAAATATAAGTAATTTTCATGAAAACTCATTTTTCACTAATAAAGGACTTTAAAAGAAATGTGTTTTCAAAATTTCACAATTTTTCAAATTTTTTGGAATTTCTGGTGCATTTCTGAATTTCAGTCCAAAAATCAAAAAATGTTGAAACCAGCATGCCAGTCGACTAATGTCTGATTCAGTTGACTGGTGGCACTGTTCACATCTTGATTTCAGTGTTTTCAGGCTATTTTTGATGGTTTTTGACCCTTAGACCTTGATGCCTTGGATTATGACATTATGTTAATGTTTTTGATGGTGTTAAAGGGGGAGAAATAGGGATGTTTAAGTTTAATCATGCTAAAAGGGAAAATTTAGCATGTCTTAAGGGAGAGTTACATGTTTAAGGGGGAGTTTTGATACTCATATTATTTACATGCTTTCTTGCCTTATGTCTTTATTGTTATTTGTTTTACCTAACTTAAACGGATTGCCACACATCAAAAAGGGGGAGATTGTTAGGGCAATCAACCCATGTGATATGGTTTGATGTGTGTGGCAAAGGGTTTAAGTTAGGTTTGATATGTGCGTTGAAGTCGTGCAGAACTTAGTAATTCGCACATGGAGCATTGCCGAGTTTCACCTCTCATGACTCGGTCCTTGAGTCAGTGAAGGATAGCTTTGCGGAAGTCATGCCCTTGGGGCATCCGAGGGACTGCTGGACGATAAGCATTGGAGTGAAGCCGGAAGAAGTAGACTTCAGGGCGAGATGCGAAGGATGGTGCTGCGAAGCCGTGCGCTTGGTGCATCCGAGGGACATGGCCAGACGAAGACAACCTCAAAGGCAAGGGACTCCAAGGGAATGAGAGTGAGCGATTGTAACCCGGGACGGGGTAGCGCTTAGGTGAAACTTGGCCATTTGGCTAAGTGTCGGATGGAATTTCCTGACATTAGTCGACTGCCATGTTAGGTCGCAAGGGTTTCGGGCACAGAATGTTGCTCAGTCGAGTGCTCACTTCCGGCACTCGACTATTAGCTTCATCAGTCAACTGATGGGATGATCAGTCGACTGATGTAGGAGCCGTTGGTTGAAATCCAACATGGAAGAAGTCGTTATGGGGCAACGGCTACAGGGGCAGTCAACTGATCGGGGCGTCAGTCAATTGTCAGGTGCCCAACGGGAAGAATGAGTTCTTCTCTATAAAATGGGGCCTTTGGACACTTGGGGAGTCTAATGCTTCTACTCTAAACATCTTCTCAAGTGCCCAAACATTTTCAATCCTCTTCCTTGAGCTTATTTCTATCATATTGTAAGAGGAGAGATCTTGTGTAAGAAAGGTTACCTCCACCTAGCTTTGTGCAAAGGAGAGATTAGTAGAATTGTGTAGGCGTGATTCACCTTGGAAGAATCGATCGTGGATTAGCGGCAAGGGTCGTGAACCATGTTACATCGTGGTGTTAGTGTTTGCACCTATTCTTCCTTTACTTTGTCTTAAATACTTGTTTAGTTTTGTTTCCGTTGCGCTAATATTGTTTGTAGACAAGCAATTCCACCGTACGACGAAAGAGGGCTATTCACCCCCCTCTAGCCGGCCACCGACTTTCCAACACATACTTAATTACAAAAATTAAATACTAGCCTCGTCAACCCTGAGGATTCAAATAATATTACAATTAAACACATCCAATCACATACACACACATATGGCCATAATAGTTGTATCTTATGCCTGCAACCAAAAAGATATTCTACGCACATCCTACTATTATCCGACACATAATATATGATAAGTGCATAAATGTAACCAAATCCTAAACTCACAAAATCGGAAACGTGGCTATGATACCACTTGATAGGGAATTGCTTCCCGCTTCGGTTGCTCGTGCATGGCGATCCTATCTACGTGCCCGGATTAAAAAAAATTAATCCTTGATGAAGACAGATTACCTAAGCAACCGATCCATCATCGTGCTATTCGATTCAAGTGGTCTCTTGAACAAACTTGTTGTTCAAGCAACCTAAATCTTTTCCTCGATTAGCCACGGAATAGATGATGTACGGATCGCTGGTTTTTGTGTTTATCTTCGGGTCCAAGTAAATTAGCCACATGCATTATACAAAAGAACTAAATCAAAACAAACAAGATTATACCTCTTGTATACCTCTTGATCTTCTATTGTATGACCTATCCTCCTCTTGAACATTGTGTGGGCAACGATCCTCCAAGAGTTAAAACCTTCTAGATTGCGTATCTTCCTTTCCTTGTTTGCTCCGAACAAAGGAAGATAACCAAACAATTCTTCTCCTATCTAGAGCCGACCACCAAGCTCCTAGCTTGATCCTTGCCACCGGCCAAGGAGAGGAAGAGGAAATTTGGGTGTCGGCCAAGAGCTCCAAAGGAAGAACCCTAACTCTTACCACCGGCCAAAGAGAAATATAGGAAGAAGAAGAGATATGGGTGCCGTCTAAGAGAGAAAGAAGAAGAGATATGGACGCCGGCTAAACCTTAGGAAGAGAGGAAAAACTGTTGGTGCAGGGGCACTAGAAAATCGAACCTTGATTTTGATGATGGCAAAGATTCAAAGTTAAGCTATTTTATTATCTCATGTGATATGCTAAGTGTGCAAGAAGTGTTTAAGCTAAGTCAAAGGTCGAGCGACATCCGGATAATCTCAAGTTGAGAAACCGTGGTGGTCAGATGACACCAGGAGAACCTCGGGGAGTCGAGGAACCTCGGTGGTGACCGAAAGCTAAGCGACAGGTCAAGAGGACCAAAGGTAAGCTCCGTGTGTGGAGCGGTGGTAAGGACGCGTCCTCGATTAGAGGACAATCCTAGGCATCGATCCGACTAAGGCTTCCGGAGGAATGCCGAAGTCGAGATCGGACAGTCAAAGGACTGTCACACTGCATGGCATTATGCATCTATTGTGCTAATCTTGTATTGGCAGAATTCTCGGCGAGAGTCAACTGGAGATGTCAACAGTCGACTTCTAAGAGGATCAGTCGACTGATGTAGACGAATCAGCCTAGTGCACAAGGTCAAAGAGATAGAGATTGATGCCACCACCTCAGGATAAGATAAGCCACCACCTCAAGATAAGATAAGCCACCACCTCAAGATAAGATAAGCTGCCACCTCAAGATAAGATCCATGAGTTTTGGATCTGGATCGAGACAAATTCCAAGGTGCAAATCTATAAAAGGAGGGAAGGAGTCAAACCCAAATTCAAGAATCTCTCAAGTGCTCGTGGTTTCATAACGCTACCCGACTGCAAGGCCATCTTCTAATTAATTGTCGTGATATTATATTTCAGATTTTAATTTGTATAAGGACCTGAAGGTTGTTACCGCCTTATAATCATTGTATCGCCTTGTCTCTTACCTCCAACGAGGAAGAGACTTTTAGTGATTGTCCTTCTGGCGTTTATCAAGGATCGTAGGGCCTGATGCGGTGAATGTGGAACCAAGTAAAAAGCTTTGTGTCTTTCTTGTGTTTATCTTTTGTTTTCCTCTGCCTACTTGGTTTTAATTGTCGAAAAAGAAAAGTTTTCACTAACGCTATTCATCCTCCCTCTAGCGTTTCAAATCGATCCAACAATTGGTATCGAGGCGGGCGCTCAGATTCGTGCAACCACCGATCGAGCATTTTCTTTTCTTTATTTTTATTTTTTATTTTTAATTATCTCTGACTACTAATCCAAGACCAAGTCTTGGGACTTTTTGGTTTGTATTTTTTTTTGCAAGTATTAGAAGACCGTTGACCGAGCTAACCATGGAAGAGTATCGCTCAATGCCTAAAGGTAACAATGTCAATTTAAATTTTAAATTCCATATTATTTGTTTCAAGTGCAGGGAGAGAGGACACTATAAAAATAAGTGTCCTACTCGTAAGACTCGAACGACACAACCTGGCAAAGGAGACACCATTGTCGAGTGCGGAAGAACAAGGAGCACATCAAGTGCTTCGTGGAAGATCTTGGTCACTACAAGAATCGATGTCCGGAGAAAAAGGTTAGTAAAATTAATAATTTTGAAAAGTTGAGTTTTAGAATAGTTGATAATTTAGATAAATTGTGTAATTGTTGTCAATTAAATAATATAATTAATAATTCAACTAATAAAAAATTAATTAATTCAGATTTAATTAGTTTAAATAATAATAATAATAATATCATGGAAGAAAATGATCAAATTAATCTTACATTTGATAAAATTAACCAAGAGATTAATCAAATTTTTAGTTTAATTAACATAGATCTAGATCAAGTTAAGGATAAAACCAACCTAGGACTTAATCAGAATAATCAAACAATAGGACAGAATCATCAAATCCTAGATCTGATTAATCTAGATAATTCCGAATTAAAAAATTCTATTTTAAAAAATTCAACCATAAAAAATTCGAAATTAACTTTAAAAAATTACAAAGATAATCTAAATAATTCTAATAATAATTCTACCTTTAAAAACTCTAATAATCTTATCTTAAATAATTCTAATAATAATTCTCCCTTTAAAAACTCTAACAATCTTATCTTAAATAATTCTAAAAATAATTCTACCTTTAAAAACTCTAGCAATCTTATCTTAAATAATTCTAATAATAATTCTACCTTTAAAAACTCTAACAATCTTATCTTAAATAATTCTAACAATAATTCTACTTTTAAAAAGTCTAATAATCTTATATTGAAAAAGTCTAATAATATTATTTTGAAAAATTCTAATAATCCTATTTTAAATAATTCACAATCTAACTTAATTAAAAATTCAAAATTAGTTAATCAAACCAATAAAATTAATTATAATAGAGTACCATTTGATTATACACAAATTAATAATCTAGCAATTAAACCTTCAACTTTTAAAAATTCAACTAATAAATATGTAGACTTGGGTTACAAGTCTAAGCTAACCAAAAATCAAGACACTAAAATTTGTAAACCTAATTATAATAAAGTATCTTATAACTATGGAACAAATAAAAGTCCACCCAAGAAAATAACCATTTCTTTAAATTGATTGAATGTAGCTTGCTCATGCATACATATCATTATCATTCTTATTTTGTCATGTCATACATACTTGTTAACTCTCATAGAATGGTTAGATAGGAAATAATTAATTAATCTTGACAACATAGTATCAGGACGCGGTGAGATGATAGTACGTTAAGGAAACGAAGTCAAGTGTATCCGAGTTGGATAAGGAGTATCTAGCTTGGTGCATTTAACTAAGTGGAACTAATCAAGCTACCTCACCACATCCTAAACTAGTTAGACCAGACGTAACCCTAAGTGAATTAAGTGTGTAATTTCCTAAGTTGGCTTTGTCTAAGGAAGTGGTCGTTGTTCCGATCAAAGAAGGCCCCCGTGTTCGCTACCACCGAAGCCCTCTTTGAAATGTTCACTTAACTAACTAAAGGTTAAATCTGAATCTAACCCAAGATTAATTAATTTCTAAGGCATTAAATTAAATTAATCTCACAATACCTATAAGAATAACTTGGTTGATCATATAGAATGGGTGAGATGGTAAGGACAACAAATTAAAAATGATTTTGAAAATGATTTCAAATTTTATATACACATAAATAGATTCTTAAAACTATTCTTATTGGTTGCCATGATTATTGTGCGTAGTTATATGTAGTTTTCAAAACAACTATGCTTCTTAAAATGATGGTTAGTTGACCAATACTAAAAATCTAAATCTTTAGGTCAACTTTAGATACCTAGACCCTTTGGACACTTAGGTGAGCCTTCCTTATGACCAACAAGGATGTCCTAAGAGTTTGTCAGACAAAAGGGGAGACCCTCTAGATAAGCCTTCCTTGTGGCTAACAAGGATGTTAGGTTAAGGGGGAGGTTCTAATTGGATAATCATCATAGAAGTTGTTAAAAAATATTTTTTTTAAAAAAAAATCACCAATATTTTCTAAATTTAAATCCTTCTTTTGATAATATGCCAAGGGGGAGAGAAGACTTAAACTTAGTATCTAGCTACCTCCAGTTTGGCATAAAAACCAATAGACATGAGCCTTTAAAATATTTTTTTTCTTTCTCAAAATTTTATAACAATGTTAAAGGTTAGGGGGTCACATTCTAACCTAGGATATACATTGTTGGTGCAGGATCTAGAAACCTAAACTCCTAAGTATTAAAGGAAGTTGAACATATTAAATCAACTTGATTAGCATGTTTAAAAATTCTATTTCTTGGCAATGTACCCAATATAAAGTTATTTTTGATATATGTCAAAGGGGGAGATAGAATAAAGTTAAGAGGTTACTTACTTTTTCTTTCCCAAAAAGTAATTGTTTTTCAAAAATCACCTAGGGTTAAGGGGGGAGGTACCCTTAAGGGGGATGTTTTGAAAAATGACTGTTCAATGTTTACTGCTTATTTTCTCTTAACTTTGAATTGGTTTGTCATTGATCAAAAAGGAGAAGATTGTTGGTGCAGGGGCACTAGAAAATCGAACCTTGATTTTGATGATGGCAAAGATTCAAAGTTAAGCTATTTTATTATCTCATGTGATATGCTAAGTGTGCAGGAAGTGTTTAAGCTAAGCCAAAGGTCGAGCGACATCCGGATAATCTCAAGTTGAGAAACCGTGGTGGTCAGACGACACCAGGAGAACCTCGGGGAGTCGAGAAACCTCGGTGGTGACCGAAGCTGCGACAGTGTCAAGAGGACCAAAGGTAAGCCCGTGTGTGGAGCGGTGGTAAGGACGCGCCCCTCGGTTAGAGGACAATCCTAGGCGCGTCGATCCGACTAAGGCTTCCAGAGGAATGCCGGTCGAATCGGACAATAAAGGATCGCCACACCTCGCATGGCATTATGCATCTATTGTGCTAATCTTGTATTGCAGAATTCTCGGCGTCGAGTCAATTGGAGATGTCAACTGATCGCTAAGAGGATCACCGATCGATGTAGACGAATCAGCCCAGTGCACAAGGTCAAAGAGATAGAGATTGATGTCACCACCTCAGGATAAGATAAGCCACCACCTCAAGATAAGATAAGCCACCACCTCAAGATAAGATAAGCTGCCACCTCAAGATAAGATCCACGAGTTTTGGATCTGGATCGAGACAAATTCCAAGGTGCAAATCTATAAAAGGAGGGGAGGAGTCAAACCCAAATTCAAGAATCTCTCAAGTGCTCGTGCTCTCTACAACGCTACTCCGACCGTGCGTCATCTTCTAATTAATTGTCGGTATTATTATATTTCTGTACTTAATTTGTATAAGGACCGGTAAGGTTGTTACTGGCCTTATAATCATTGTAATCATCTTGTCTCTTACCTCCAACGAGGAAGAGACTTTTAGTGATTGCCCTTCGGAAGCGATCAAGGATCGCAGGGCCTTGGATTAGCAGTCGGTGGGTTGTGAACCAAGTAAAAAGCTTTGTGTCTTTCTTGTGTTTATCTTTTGTTTTCCGCTGCCTACTTGGTTTTAATTGTCGAAAAAGAAAAGTTTTCACTAACGCTATTCATCCCCCCTCTAGCGTTTCAAATCGATCCAACAAAAACTTCCACTTGTTGCCGCCCAAAACCTCTCCAAACCCTAGCCTCCCAACCCCTTTGGAAGCAAACCCTAATCTCCAATGATTAGTTGTCGCCCAAGCCAAAGAGCAAACCCTAGAATTCCAATTCTATCATGCCGCCCAAGCCTTTGCCTCATATTTATAGATTTTGCCCAAACCTCTTTTTAATCATGTCCATTGGATCTAGGTTTCATGAGGGTTTTAATAGGCTACAATAGGGACCATGAGGAGGAGTTGGATCTTGGCCACCCAATGGATCTAGCCCATATAAAATCCGATCCATTAATGATAATCTATTCCACTAGAGGATTATCATTGATCTACCTCACCAACTCCCATAAACAAATATGGACTCCATATATTAATTGTACGAATGTCTCCTTGTGTTTAAGATATCGAATGTCCGTCAATTAATTAATTTACTGATAATTAATTAATCAACATCTAACTCCATGAGTAGTACCACTCCACCTCATCATCATGCTAGACAAATTTCACCTGCAAGGTTTACATGAAGATCCTTATGAGCTCCTCAAGGGGACATCATCATCCTAATACATAGGACACGGTTTCCTCCTATAAGCAACGACACACCATGTAAATAATATCATTTCTCAACTTACCGAGCCTATCAATTTAATCTATAAATCTCGCCCATTGGTAAATCAAAGAAATAAATACTAAGTACATATGCCCATTATTATATCGGGATTAAGAGCATGTACACCATAATATCCGAGGTCCGATTCAATTATATAGTCAGCAATAAATTGAATTACCTCTAAGTCAGTCCTGCTCAATACACACAAAGTATACTAGTATAATTCTATGGTCATGACAAACCAATACCAAATTACACTACAACCATTCCAATGGTTTCTCCGAAACCATCTCGGTTGTGAGCCTCTACTTATACTCTACAAGGAATTGATAACATGATCTTCCATGTGACACCACACACCATGTTATCTACAATATAATGTATCAGAAAATATGCATAGCCATAAATATGCAGACAATGATCATGTGATTCTTATTTCAAAAATAAAGATGTTCAAACAAAGAATAGACTTTTCAGTATACATCCCAACACTATCGTCGCTTGGGATATAGGTCATCATTGAGGCAGACACCATTCCAATCCCCCAACAACATGGTTTTCAAACGTACTCCATTCTCTATCAGTCATCATAAGATGCTTCCCGAGATGAGTATATTGACTCTTCCACTGACTCAACTTAACTTTTTGAATTCCCTTATTACCACCCTTAACCATGGGGAATACCTAATTCACTTCATCTTCTCCCCCAACTTCTCTATAAAATTTAAACTCTACCATTCCACTCCTCTCATCCCTACTCTATATTTTTCATGGCGTCCCCCTCACACCCTATCTACATAAACACCAACACTTCCCAAACTTTTGATTCCAACACTCATTTCACAGCAACCTCGGCATACCAATCACTACTTTCGGAGAACGTAGTGATTCCAACCCAAAGAGAACCCTTTTAATCCCTTTTTCCTTCCTTCAGCAATCATTTGTTCAATCCTCCAGCTCTCCAACGACAACCCCAGATGGCTTCACCTCCACTAGATATCCTCCCTCTTCCTCTGATAATTCCACCATCCATTTTAGGAGAGTCTTCTGTGGACTCTTCTCCCCTTATCCCCTTGTAAATAAGAATGTTCTCCTTATATTGTCTGTATTTTCAATTAGTTTATATAAAGAATCATATATTCTCCACATATGCACCCTAAGTATTATAAATGAAAAAGAAATATCTAGTAATGAAAATATAAGAACATCCTCACGGGGTATAAGAATCAAATCATAAATCATACAAGTCGAACTATAGAATACCAATTGCCTTCAGCTCATTTGCATATGAATCAGAAAACCAATAAGCACAAGGAGTAACAGATAACCTGAAACCATCGATTCAATAGGATGATACATCTAAGGAAAATATAACACCAAATTTCTTTCGAAAAAGTAGTAAAATTAAAAAGACAACAATATACTCCCTTCTTTAACTCTAAAATACCTTTGAAATTAAGGAAGGACCACTACCAATAACTATCTCACTACAAGAAAAATGGAAAATAACAATGAAATATTAGCGATGATATATTAATTCATCGCAAAAACTAAACATTTACGACAAGTTTCTTTATCATCGCAAATAATCTTTTATTTGCGACAAAAATTTAGTTTTTCGTCGCTAACATAATATACATTTACGATGATATAAACTTATTCGTTGTAAATTGATACTTAGCGACGAAATATATAAGTATTCATCGTAAATAACTTAGCGACGACCAATGATATTTCGTCATAAAACCTTCAATCAAGCCACCAGTCGACTTAACTCGATTCCATGGCCGACCAATGTCTAGCAGTCGAGTTGCCAATCCCGCCAGTCGACTGACAATTGGCGATGAAATATTTAAATTTCATCGCGAAAGATTCAGTCGATCTGCCAGTCGAGTTTACTCGATTCTGTGGCTCGACATTTTTAGGGTTTAGTGACGAAGTTTTAAATTTTCGTCGCTAAGACAATAAATATTAGAGACGAATAAATATATATCGTTGCTAATATACGTGGAAAAACCCTACCCCACGTCGAATCTCCCATTTTCTCTGCGTGATCGACTTTCTCTCTTTTGGCAACTTTCTGATCTCCGGCGATTCTCCGTCAATTCTCTGGTGATTCTCCGTCGTACTCTTCGATGACCAGCTCTGGCGATTGCTCCGGTGCCCTAGCTAGCTTCCACTCGTGAGCGACTTCTAGCTTCTCGGCGCTTATCTCTTCGGCGACCAGCTCCGGCGATAGCTCCAGCCTCTGACCTCTTCCTCCAGCTCGATCTCCGGCTCCGGCTCCGGCTTCTTCTCGACGCCGTCTCAAGTTCATCCACGTGAAGAATTAGGTTTTCCCGATTTCTTTTTTAACAGTTTATAATACATTTAGGGTTTATTTTATATTGTTGTTATGATTAGATGATAAATTTAACATTTAGATGATGAATTTAGGATTTTCTTATGGTATAAGATTATTGTAGATTAATCATATATCATTAGGATTTTGAATGAGATTAGATGAAGAATTTAGGTTTTTTTTATCATTTAGATTTCGACTTATTCATGGTAAAATTAAACTCAATTTGTGTAATTGAATGGTCTTTCTACACTAGGGCACTACCTAACCTTGCCAATCCAAAGCTAGTCACTTTTAAATTCATGCACCTTGTGCTCAACAATAGTATCTCAAACTTGGTTAAGAGCTCATTGTGTGTTGTTTTTCATAAGATTAATTACTCATTGTGTGTTGTTTTTCGCAAGACACACTGTCTTAGGTTATAGGATAAGATTAGGGTTTTCATATTCTTAGATTATAATGTTCGATGACAAACAAGAGTTATAATGCAAATTGTAAGTTATGTTGTGTGAGGTTTAAATTATAATTGTTTTAATTATTTTGTATGTGATAACTACACTTAAGTTGATAATTATTTAATATATGCTTCACCAGGTTAAAAAATATAGATAAAAGTTGGATAATGATTCAGAACCGGATTAGTCATGAATATATAAATGGGTTGACTACATTTATGAGTATGGTAGAAAATTACATGATCAATCTGAATTTATCAAAAATTCATTGTCCATGTCGATGGTGTGGCAATTTGTTTCAGTTTGAATTCGATTATGTGCGAGGGCATCTGTATAGGTGGGGATTCGATAGACTATATAAAGTCTAAAACTTTCATGGAGAAGCTTCTACATCATCCGGTAGTATGAATATTGTCGATCAAGATGAGAATGATTTTGATGTTGAAGTAGATGATTTTGAAGACATGTTTACTGATTTACAAAATGCAGAAAATATAACAAACAACGAGCCTCAATCAGATGATATAAATGTAAACATAAATGCAAATGATCTCTTAACAATATTACCATTGATAGCCACTTCAAAAAATACCATAGAATGCCCCCTGTGCCACACTTAATCAAAGAAACCCTTACTTGCAGAAATCAAACTCAGCATTCTTCCCCTGGATGATATATACTATTTTCTCATATTGACTAAATTCCTAAAAAGACTTACCAGTAAATTTTCCCTTCTGCCCCGTCTGAATAGTATTGACATAACACCTTCGGGAAAGCTACTGATCACTTTTAACTTCCCCCACTTCATTTCCAACAGAAAAGTTAATTTTCTGATGATAAGGAGAAGCTACTGCTTGTAAACTGCCCAGAACAGGCCTACCTAAGTTAGCATTATAGGAAGAAAGAATGTCAATTATTGTAAAATTGATATGTATTGTTCTTCGCTTTGGCTCTTCCCCTAAAGATAGAGGTAACTTGATTTGACCCATAGGCTGCACCTCATGACCAGAAAACCCAAATAAGGAAGTACCAACAGACTATAAGTTATGTATATTAACCCCCATTTGTTCTAAAGCTGACCAATACAGAATATCCACTGAACTGCTCGAGTCTACAAAAACCCTCCCTACATCAAAATTAGCAATAAGGGCCTGAATGACTAAGGCATCGGTATGAGGGGTCATTACTCCCTCTAAGTCACAGGAATCAAAACCCAGAACAGGTCCTCTAGCACTAGGCAAAGCTGTCACAGCTACAAATTCTTCTCTACTATGTCTTTTTCGAGCCCTATGAGAATCTCGATTAGTGGAACCATCGGAAATCATATTAATAGAGACTCTTATAGGAGACTGATCAGCAGGCACTATCCAATCAGGAGCTATCTCTCTTGGCTGAACAGACTATACAGGTCAGTTCATAAGAGGTCTCACTGGATTTCCTCTACCATAGTTTCTTCATACAAACCTCTGATGATATGGAACTAGATTCATAACTATATTTCAAAAATAGGGATGAGCCCCCATAATTTTCTGTAGTTCAGAGTCTAATTGCTGGCAATCTTGAGTATTTTTCCCATACTCTTGATGATAAGAACAAAATGTAGGAGATGGTAATCTCCTAGGCCCTCTAGTAGCTCCAAAAGGCCTTCTCAATAACTGTTTCTCCCCACAAATATTCATAGCCCTCTCCTTAGAAATTCTTAATTGAGGAGCATATAAAGGTCTCTCCCTAGCGGGTCTTACCCATTCAACTCTCCTCTTTAGAATTTCTACCATTCTATAATCCCGAGAAGTTTAACGAGACTTTTGAGCATCCTCGAGATTAATAAACTTCTTCACTCGGGATAATTAATAGAATTGGGATATTTTCTAATCAGATTAAAACTTTTCCTGGGCAGTTTAGGCGATTTCTGAGCAGTATGTCTACTTCCCGAGTAGTGTATGGAATTCCCAAGCCCAGTAAGGAAGAGTAGTGCAGTGTTGTTCAGAAGTGAAGTATGATGTTGTCAGGGCAGTAAGTGCTTTTCCCAACTAGTGTATGTGCTTTCCCGAGCAGTGTATGGGATTCCCAAGCCCAGTAAGGAAAAGTAGTGTAGTGTTGTTTAGAAGTGAAGTATGGTCTTGACAGGGCAGTAGGTGCTTTTCCCGAGTAGTGTATGTGTTTCCCGAGTAGTGTATATATTTCCTGAGCAGTGTATGTATTTTCTGAGCTGTGTATGTGTTTCCCGAGTAGTGTATGGGATTCTTGGGCCCAGTAAGGAAAAATAGTGCAGTGTTGTTTAGAAGTGAAGTATGGTGTTGACAGGGTAGTAAGTGCTTTTCCCGAGCAGTGTAGGTGTTTTCCGAGTAGTGTATGTATTTCCCGAGCAGTATATGGGATTCCCGAACCCAGTAAGGAAGAGTAGTGTAGTATTGTTCAGAAGTGAAGTATGGTGTTGACAGGGCAGTAAGTGCTTTTCTCGAGCAATATTTGTGTTTCTCGAACAGTGTATGTGTTTCCTGAGCAGTATATGTGATTCCCGAGTTCAGTAACGAAGAGTAGTGTAGTGTTGTTCAAGGGTAGTATGGTGTGGACAGGGTCGTAAGAGCCTTTATCGAGTAGTGTATGTGTTTTTCGAGTAGTGTATGTATTTTCCGAGCTCTGTAGGGGCGAGCAAGGGCAGTGTTGATTAATGATTAGTATGGTATCGATAGAGTAGTCTATGTGAAATCCTGAGCGCTTAGTATATTTCCCGAACAATATATTCATTTCCCAAGTTGTATATTCATTTCCCAAGCCATCTATGGGTTTTGGGGTTTCTTTCTGAATATGGTGAAATAAGGGGGACAAGTGTATTATAGAGTGTTCGAAGTGGTAGGAGGAGGTTGAAGATGATTGGTTTAATATATTTAATCATTTATTTCTATATTTTATTTAATTACTACGCATTAAGGAAACATAAGGTGTATGAAGCATTTGAAGGAGATATTTTGAATTAAAGCGGGAAAAGAAGTTACAATCGACATCTTGGAAAAGAGTATTAAAGTAAATCCACTTCAAGGAGAAGGCGAGATGAATCATCTATAAAAGGAACAGAGGAAGGAGGAGGGGATGGTTGTTTCTTCTCTATTCGGTACATCAAAGATTTTCTTCTCATTTCTTCTTCTTCATTCCTTCTACATTATTGTTCTCTTCATACTCTTACTAACTTGAGCGTCGGAGTGGCCGCTTCGAGTAGCCGACCTATCTCTAACACTCCTCACAAAGTTGCAGATCTAGCTCTATTCCAAGGATCTGAGGTGATTCAAGAGGAAGATATCCCTTTATCTCATCTTTAACCTTTTTTAGAGATAGATCCAGCAATTCACAAGAAGGGGGGGGAGATCTTTGTAGGCCGAAGAAGTGAACATAATCAAATTGGCATCATCTGTGGGAAACTAAACAAAAATTCATGATGGTAAACACTAGAAGGATGCTGAAGGAGCCGGTGGAGGAGGAGAAATCTATCTTCAGTACTTCCAAGGGGGGCACCAGCAAAAAGCATCATGGGCCCTTGTATAGGGAGGATCTTATGCAAATAATGACTGAGATGATGGATCAAATGTCATAGAGGGCCACCCCAAAAAATATTAAAGAGGATGATGTATCCGATGATGACTCTGAGGAAGAGGTCGTTAGAGTCTCTCAACCAAAGAAAGGTTCCTCTCATGTCTGCAAGCAAGCAAAGGGGAAAGAGAAGTGTTTTGCTCTTCTAGAGAGTGCACAACCTTTGGGGAATGTTCCCTTTGTAAGTACTATTGTAAAAGTAGACAAGTCAAACCTCTTTACTAAGGATATACTGAAGGAATAGTTGCCCCGACACTTCCGAATGCCTCAAATGCCTGAATGCACTAGTTCTTCTAATCCTAAGGATCATTTAAGTAGATTTGAAAACTCTGCTTTATTGTACTGCTATACCGATGGGGTTAAATGTTGAGTGTTTCTTACTACATTAGTAGGACCGACACAACAATGGTTTAGTGATTTGAAGTCACAAAGTATTGTGTCATTTAAGGATTTTTCAACATTATTTTTAAGGCATTTTTTCTAGTTCTAAAAAATATTTGCCTTAACCATTGAGTCTTTTTGATCTTAAGTAGAGAGAGCAAGAAAGTTTGCGGCAATATGTACAGAGATTCAAACAGTCCACCGAGAAATTCCTACTATGGAGTCTGGTATGATGGTAGGAGCCTTCACTCAAGGGCTCAAAGAGGGGGATTTCTTTATATCTTTAGCCAAAAAGTCTCTTGCAAATTTTGATGATTTGTTATTCTGAGCAGAGAAGTTTATTAATCTTGAGGATGCTCAGAAGTCTCCGTAAACTTCTCGGGATTTCAAAGTAGTAGAAATGCTAGAGAGGAGGATTGAATGGGTAAGACCTACTCGACCTTCAGAGGATAGATCTCTATATGCTCCTCAATTATAGTTTTCTAAGTAGAGAGCTATGAATATTTGTATAAAACAATAGTTATTGAGAAGATCGTTTGGAGCTGACAGAGGGCCTAGGAGATTATCGACCCCTACTTTCTGTGCTTATCATCCGGAGTATGGGCATAATACTCAGAATTGTCAGCAGTTAGATTTTGAATTATAGAAAATCATGTGAGCTCATCCCCATATTCAAAATATGGTTATGAATTCGACTCCTTATCATTAGAGGTTTGGAGGAAGAAATTATGGTAGAGGAAATCCGGGGAGACCTCTTATAAACCGACTGGTACAATATGCTCAGCTAAGGGAGATAGACCGGGTAGTGCCTGCTAATCAGCCTCTTGTGAGAGGTTCTATTAATTTGATTTCTGGTGGTTTCACTAATGGAGATTCTAATAGAGCATGGAAGAGACACAGTAGAGAAGAATGTGCAGCTGTTATCGCTCTTCATAGAGCAAGAGGACCCATGTTGGGTTTTGATTCTAATGACTTAGAGGGAGTAATGACTCCTCATAATGATGCTTTAGTTATATGGGAATTATTGCTAATTTTGATGTAGGAAGAGTTTTTTTAGACCCGAGCAGTTTAGTGGATATTCTTTATTGGTCAGCTTTAGAGCAAATGGGAGTCAATATTACTGATTTACAATCGATCGACACCTCTTTATTTGAGTTTTTTGGTCATGAGGTGCAGCCAATGAGTTAGATCAAGTTGCCTCTATATCTAGGGGAAGAGACAAAAAGAAGAACAATACTTTTCAATTTCACAATAGTTGACATGCCTTCTTCTTATAATGCTATCCTAGGTAGACATTTGTTGAGCAGTTTGTAGGTTGTGGCTTCCCCTTGTCATCAAAAAAATTAAGTTCCCTGTTGGAAATGAGGTAGGAGAGGTTAGGGGTGATCAGCAGCTATCTCGGAGGTGTTATGTGGATTCTATTTGAACGGGTCAGAAGAGGAAAGTTGTTAATAAATCTTTTCAAAAGTTTAATTCATATGGAGATACAATATGTGTCTTTCAGAAGGGGGATGTTGAAGAAATGAGAGAATCTGATAAAGAATCAATTATATTAGATGATAAATGTATTGAGCTTCCTACATTTATAGCTTGGGACCTTCCTTTACAACTTAAAGTTGGTTTAATTCAATGCCTTATTAAAAATGTTGATTTTTTTTTTTGCATGGTCACCACAGGACTTGTCAAGGATTGATCCCACTGTCATACAACATAAATCGTATATTCTGCCTACTGTATCTCTTGTAAAACAGAAATGTCGACACTTTGGAGTTGGGAATGATGCTATTATTAAGGAGGAAATATATAAGTTGTTAAAAGAAGGACATATAAGAGAAATACAGTATCTGACCTGGTTATCTAATACAGTATTAGTACCTAAGCCCTTGAGAAAATGGAGGATGTGTGTGGATTTCAGAGATCTTAATAAGGCTTGTCCCAAAGATTGTTATCCTCTGCCTCGCATTGTTCAATTAGTAGATTCCACTATGCACGACATCAATTTATTTCATTGATGGATGCTTATCAAGGGTATCATCAGATACCATTAGCTGTGAAGGATTAGAATAAAGTTAGTTTCATAACTACAAAGGGGACTTTCTGTTATGTGGTTATGCCCTTTGGGTTAAAAAATGCTGGGGCTACATATTAGAGATTAATGGATAAAATTTTTGAGAAGCAGTTGGGGAGGAATGTAGAAGTATATGTGGATGATATCTTAGTCAAAACTTTATATCCCGAGCAGTTAATATCTGATTTAGAGGAAACTTTTGGCACTCTACGTAAGTATAGAATAAAGTTAAATCCAGAAAAGTGTGTATTTGGCGTAACTTAGGGTCGTTTCTTGGGATATGTTTTTACTGAGCAAGGTATAAGAGCTAATCCTATTAAAATTGATGCTATTCAGCAGATGCAACCTCCAAAAAATTTGAGGGAGGTACAATGGTTATTAGGTAGAATTACTGCTTTATCTTGAATTATATCCTGGCCGGCAGATAGAATTCTTCCTTTTTTTAAGATTTTAAAGAGGGCCACTCGATTTCAATGGGATGAACACTGTGATAAAGCTTTTCAATCTTTGAAAGAATACTTAATTGAGCCACCTTTCTCAGCTAAGCCTCAGCCTGGAGAAATGTTATGGATATATTTTACTCTTTCTGAGGTTGCTGTGAGTTCAGTGTTAGTCCGAGAGGATAAGGGTCAGGAACATCCAATTTATTATATTATCTATCTATTGAAGGGGCCTAAAATTTGTTGGTGCAATTAGCCCAGGTCACGATTGACCGGACTTGAGTAGTGTCTTAATGTTTGACAATGTTTTGGGGAGATTGTTGGTGCAATCGACTCGGGTCATGATTGACCGGACTCGAGTTTGACTCGAGTGATATTTTGATGTTTGACGATGGTTTGACCATTGTTTGACTATATGGTTGACATGGAGTTGACTACATGATTGAAAGTCCAAGTCATGGGTACTTGACATGGAAAGTCCAAGCTTGAGTCTTGGCAATTGGAAAGTCCAACATGGGTTGGCATGGAAAGTCCAAGCATGGGTCTTGGCAAGGGAAAGTCCAAGCTTGAGTCTTAGCAAATGGAAAGTCCAACATGGGTTGGCAAGGAAATTCCAAGGGGTGATATTGGCGGCGTAAAGTCCAAGGGTGGACTCTTGGCATCACAAGTCCAATGGTTGGTAGCGTAAAGTCCAAGCGGTAGTCATGGCAGCGTAAGCCTAATGTGCCTTGGCGATATAGACCAGCTTAGCATGACAATAGCCAATGGAAGCACCTAAAGGCTAGCATATAGATGAACAAGTCATGGATGACTTGGAGGGATCCGGTAGGCGTGAGGCTGACGGAGGTGGCTAGAAGGCTTAGGTCTAGGCTAAGGGTGGTCTAGCAAGTATGAGGGCATCATACTTGGTGTTAAAACCTCATGGATGAGGTTATTAGTTGATTGGTATTATGATTAATCGACTGCTGTGAGTTAACTAGTGTTCGACTGTAGGAAATGACTTAACAGTCGACTACCAGCATTGGGTAGTCGACTGATGGCCTGAGCAGTCGACTTGACAGTCGAGTGATGGCTCGATCAGTTGAATGATGGGCATGATCAATCGACTGATGGCCTATCCATTGGAACTTATCCAATGTGGCTTGGTCTATTGTGAGACAACAGCTACAGGAGCAGTCGACTGATAGTCGCGATCAATCGACTGCTAGGTGAAATCCAGCCTGAGGTGAAGCTTTAAAAGGAGCTTGTGGAGAGGGATTTTGGCATGGTTCTTTGAGGCGATTTGGAGGGGATTTGCTGCTGCAATCCAGACCTTCAAGGATACTCTCAAGCAACCAAAAGTAAGCACTCAAGTTCACATTGTGTAAAGTTTTCTTTACTTATATTTGTTTAATTTACTTGTATTAGCTTGTATTCATTTCTTATTGTTGCAAGAACTGTTGTAAGAGGTTTCCTCCACCTCCGAATTATTCCGAGAAGGAGTGTTTATTGTTTAGTGGTGTTTGGCATCGGTAGGGCTCATTCGAGCCCAACCCGTTGAGTAGGAACCTTGAGGTTCTGAACCATGTTATATTAATTGTGTAATTGTGTGCTTGTGTCTTTGTTTATGTTTTATATTATTTCCGCTGCATACTAATCAAATTGTAGCAGGCATGCGAACGATATCCATCAACGTCGAAACACTATTCACCCCCTCTAGCGATGATCAATTCCCCAACAAGTGGTATCAGAGTGAGATCGCTCTTCTTTTGGACTAATCGCTAAGGGAGCACCACTAGAGGGTGAAGAAGAAGATGGTGATTGAATAAACATTGGAATGGGATATTAACACTTCGATCCCATACATATTTTATGGACGAGAGGGCTTCAATCAATGAAAGGGAAGAATTGAAGACTTCATGATGATGATGGACATTGAGCTATGGTCCGCCTTGATGGAAGGCTTTGAATTGCCAAGAGGACCAAAGGGAGGATATCTCAAGAAGAAGAGATGGGCTCAAAATCAAAAAGGCTCTTCCCAAGGGTATCAATGTCTCATATACCAATGAGATCTTACAATATCCCTCTTGGTCCAAAAACATCTAGGATGCCTTCACTCTTCCTAGTGATAAGTCCCCTATCACTAAAGAGAGACAATCCTTCAAACTCTCCCAATTTTTCCAAATAGGCATCTCACATTCTCCCATTTTTAATTCTCTAAAATTCTCCCCCTCATGAGGAAGAACACATCCATCATCCCATAATGGATAACCTCCCCCTAAAGGCTTTCTCCCCTTGATCATTGCACCAACAATGTCCTTGAAGAGTCCCTAAGCCTATAGGAACACTAAACCAACAAAAATTAAGGGAAAAGGTTCACCCTTGAACTTTCACACACCCTAAAATTTGATACATCACCCAAACAACTCTCCTAATTAATTTTCAATGAATTTTCACCCTTCTAATGCTTTCCAAAGCATATCCTAGGATAAGGAGCAGTTAGGGTAGCCTAACATAGCTAAAACATGGACTAAACATTCTTGTTTATCCAAAATCAGCGTTGTCAGTCGACTCTTTCATCCAATAATTGATTGATAGCATCATCAGTTGATTGCCATACTGAGACAGTTGACTGATCTCTGATTTTCAGAAATCAGATTTTTAGAATACGAGTTTTGTAAAATCATAAGTAAATATACATATTTTGAAAAATTTTGAAAACTCATACGCACATTACTTATAACAAACATTATGGGTGAAAAATAGTTAGAAAATAAAATACCCATAAGATAGTGAGATTGACACAAAGTTCAAAACCATTGAAAATTTCAATGTTTGACCCTAATTTGTATCACCTTCTTCAATGGTGATTTCTATCAAAATATATACTTCACCAAGGTTTTTCAAAATGGTTTTAAATGATTTTGAAAACCTTAATTCCTTTTCCTAACATCTCTCTTGTATCTAAGTGTATGAAACCCATACAAGTCAAGTGTTCTTGTGAGATGTGGGTTTTGGTTAGTTAGGGTTTCATGCATTTTTCTAGGTAACACTATTTGATTCCCTTATGTATGGGACTTCAAATCATAGCATTGTCTTTAACTCAATTTTAATTAATGCATGAATGATAATTATGGCATAAATGATAACATAAATAAGCATGTGCCAATAATCATAATGTCATGGCCTATGATTCAAACTTAAGCATAACATGACATTCCTAAGCATAAATCATGACATTTAGATGATTAAAATGAGATATGATATCATGACATAGAATAACACATACAAATCAACACACACATCAAACACATAATAGAAGATAAATGATACACAATTTGAAAAGACAAAACATTTCATTTATCTTTAAAGCAGTTCTACATCCAACAAACAGACATCCAGACAGTCACTCCTCACTACGAAAATAATGACAAGATACATAGATGTAGACCCAACTACCATCCACTAGCATCATCGGCTGGAGGTGGTGGAGGAGGTGGAGGTTGCTGGCTCAGTGTCCAACTCCGCATCATCTCGAATATGTCGATCTGATGCTGCTCCATTCGGCTGAGCTGCTGACCCATGGAGGATATCTAAAGAGACATGAAGGACTGCTCCAGACTGAGCTCCTCCAATCGTGTGTCAACGTCCTCATAAAACTTCTCGAACCTAGTCTCCAAGCGTGCAAATCGCACCGAGATACTGTCTGCTGATGCATCTAGTATTATGGGATCCTCCTCCTCAGCAGCTGGCCCCTTATACTCTGTAGATGGCTCTCTAGGCTCCCCAGCTGGTTGAGGCTGAGCAGGCCACTCTATCCTCCCATGCCCTGTCCGCATGCCGGCTAATGCAAAGTTTCGCATAGTGATGCAATTGTATGAGTCAGACAGTGGCCTCAGTGACCCTTTGGAAATGTTTATGCCTATGGATGCTAACCCAGCAGTGATGATATATCCAAAAGGCATATGAACTTTCTCTTGCACATGGGACACAAAGTGGACAATGCAATGAAAGATGTTTATTGCAATATTGATATCCAATAAATGCTGCATCGCATACATGAGAAATAGATGGGGATGCCGGATCTTGGCCTGACCCCAGGTCACAATAGGCAGAAGGCATTCAACAATGACTTTATAAAGTACATTGTCAGGTGTAGATAAGCCATTGATTGAAAAAAGATTTTGACCTAATGGACGAGGTCGACGGAAAAAGTACTCATGCTGGACTACATGAGATATGGTCAAATGGAGCTGGGAACGACTCATCACTAGTAGGATAGAAAATAAAAGTGTCGTCAGATGGCCGACACTCCAAGAACTCCTATAGGATAGCAGGAGTGAACTCTAGATCGCGTTTTACAACACGAGTAGAGTATGTTGGACCATCACCAACTCTCCTAAGATTGGAGTAGAACTCCTTGAGCAAGTCAATATTGATGGAATACGTGCAAAAGGCTACTTTCATTAACTGATAATGCCATATTATTTGGATGACATCCCCACAATAAGATTGGAAAAATGGCTCATCTAAGTATCTTAGGGGCATAGGCTAATATGACAGTGATGAACCTTCAGTAGGCTCTATCCTACGTTGTTTTCTATATGAATGTGATGAATGCAATGCAATGGCACAAAGAAACATGGTTAAAATAAGGCACTGGATAAAGAAAAAATTAGGGTTTGAGTTAAAGAGGTTACTTAGGTGCCATTCGGTCTTAGGTTGAAGGAGATGATTAGATGCTGGAGAAAGGTGTCGGAGGACCATCGGTGAAAGCTGGCCGAAACCCTATCTCACAGAAGAGGAGAATAGGAAGCAAGGGAAACCTCCATTAGAATGACAGGAAGATAAGAATAGGGAAAAAATGGGTTAGGTTTCAAAACTAAGGCTTACCTAGGGCTAGAGTCGGCGAAGTGTATACAAACATGAAGGTCGGAAGTGCTCGAAGGAGAGGAAATCATGTGAAGAAGCCAAACCCTAGGGGTTCGATCTTATAAAATCATGGCGATCAATCGATTGATGAGCCTGATCAGTCGACTGATCGCGAATCTACAACCGGTTCACGATGCTAGTAGTCGATTGTTGGGTTCGGCAATCGATCGCTGGAACCTTTTGATGCCGATTGGGGTCATCAACGATTGAACAATCCAAGAGTCGATCACGAGGTTCTATAATCGATCACGACACTACAAGAAAAATGGAAAATAGCGACGAATTATTTTCGTCGCTAATATAAATAATTCATCGCTAAATATATTTTACAACGAAAATATTTCGTCGCTAGAGTCGTCGTAATAAGCTTGTCGCAAAGACACATTAAGGATGAATTAAAAGCATTTTCGTCGTTAATATTACCGACGGAAAAAAAATGTCGCTAACAGAAAACATTTTGTCACAAAATGTTGAATGATGGAAAGAGGAAAAAATGTCGCTAACCTTGGAAATACAGATTTCCAGAATCTATTTTATTTGTATTTGAAAGCCTATAATACAATATCAACCACACAATTTAACTTAACAACATACAACTAAAACAATAAAACCAACATATGCATTTAAAACACATACATAACAACAAATTTAAAGTCCAAAAATATCCAATTTCACAAATTCATAGTATTAAAATGCAAACACATTCAAATTCACTAGCTCAAAATATAAATGTTCACAAACTCTAAGATGGAGGAGGAGGTGGAGCTGAAGATGACTCATGAATCAATGATTGTAATGCTCCAGGTGCAACCCGATTCACAATTGCTTCAAACATATCTTATCTTGATCTCATTGTTGCCAACTCATCTTGGGTGCTAGCTAATTGAGCCTGAGTGTTTTCTAATCTTTGCTCGGTAGATTGAAGTTGTTCACGCAGTGCTGCGTTAGTTGTTCTGGAGGAGGAGCAGACATATGAAGAAGTGGACTTAACTGGTTTTGACCCACTTCCAAGTCCTCTAATATATCCAGAGCGAACACCGAGGACTTGATCACAAATCTAATATGCAATCTGAACAACATCGATGTCATCTCCGATTTCTTATGATTGGATGTGTTCATCTCGCAGTCTCACCATATCACCCTAAGAACAACAAACATATTATTAATATATTTACAAATAATTATGCAAATTTAAAAATAACTTTACTAAATTTTATCGATTATATCTTACGTATGCAGCCTCAGCTCTCTCCCCACTCCACCCTTTTGACGAGCTACAGTGTGTTATATTGAAGACAATAATTCGATCTTTTCTTTGAGACTGATCGGTCTGAAAAATATTATAATGTGTTAATATTAAAAATATTAAACAATATACTATAACTATAAAATTTGTACTTACACCGTCGTAACTATATTGGATGAATGATTTAGAGCCACCTCGATGGGTAAATGGTAGTTGTGCTCAATTTTGGGCATTTGTTGTCGATCATATCTACAATATAAAAATTTCTTAAGATAAACCTTAAAACATGAGTTATAGAATAAATATTTTAATTTGTATAGATTTAGTTACCTAAAATTTCTCTGATTCATATGTCATGTAATTGCATTAGATGCATATCATTATGTCATGCGTGTCGTGACATGTAGATGTATATCATGTGTGTCATGCCATGTAGATAATAGTTATTTGCATGCAAATAGGATGAGACATTAAAACCCTTACACAATATTAAAGCCTACACCATCCATTAATATGGCTGGAACCGGAGTTCTATTTCTTGTTTGGGCTGTTGGACTCACTCCAAGCCCGTCTCAAACCTGAACATGTTCAAATCATTGGAATAGTTTAACACTAATATGGTAAGAGTCAGAGGTCAATCATTAGTCTGGGTTGTTCGACTCACTCCAAGCCTGACTAATTGGTTGAATGCGCTCTAACCATATTAAAACTATTTCGCGATTAATGGGTGGCATCTGCCTACGACTTTTCTAAGTTCCGATCGTGCCTCGATGACATATACGCCGAGCAGCAGACACAGAGACAGCGATTGAAGGAGCAGAGCACCTACACACAAATAGAGTTTCAGGGCCTGTGGGAGCACTTCCAACGAGTCGAGGAGTTCTACAGCGAGGTCCATGTCTATTTTCAGGAGGGGGTTGCCCTTCGCCAGGAGGAGGCTGCATACCGCCAGGAGGTTCGGCAGCACATGCGTGCCATGCAAGCACAGTGGGTCAGGGATGAGGAGCACAGAGCAGCTGTTGCATCTACTAGTTCCTAGATCGACCACATGTACAAGTGGCATCAGTGGCTGAGCACCAGATTTTCCTAGGAGCCTAACATGCCGAGACTACCAGACTTCCCACCTCGGCCTCCATATTAGAGGTACTTTTTCGCTCAAGTCTGGGGGCCCCCAAATTTTGATATATCTTTCTTCCAGCAGTAGTTTCTTTCTTGACATTTAAGTCTAGTTGTAGTTTGCATTCATTTGTCCATGCATAGAGTGTTTAGTTTCCTTTTAGCACTTAGTTTTTGCCATTTTTAAGCTACCTCAGTAATGTTTTTTAAAGTTCTTCATGAATTGCTTCCATGCTATAGATAGCTTAACTTCATTTATCTTTTTGTATTTTATTTTAGTTCCTTTAATGGACTTACACTTGTTAGCTTTTGTCTTTCACTTACACTGGACGAATATTCTGAAAGGGAAAATCTAGTACATACATAGTTATGATTCATCCCAGTAGTCTAGTACTTTGGAATCCATAGGTTACTCTAGATTTAGCATTTTAGTTACTGGAGATGCATGTATTGTGTAAACCCATTTGGAAAAATTGAAATACCAATGAGCTAGGGAGGAACTAAGTTCATTGGAAGAAAAAAAATAAAAAGATAGAAAAAAAAAGAAAAAGAGAGAGTTAAAAACAGTTATTGTGGGTGGAAATGGCTAGGTGCCCCTTTGAGACTGAGTTAGGTTACTGGGGAAACACCTATCAATTTCTCACAATACCGAGCACACCTTTGAAACTTTGTGCTAGATCTAGGGAACACCCCTCGCTTAGGGTAGGTAAGTGCTTAAAAGCCAGAGACCTTAGGAAAGCTATAAGATGTTGACTTAACTCATTGTGGAACGAGTATCCCTTAGGAAAATTAGCTTAGCACATGCACGAAAAGCTAACTTAGTGAACTTTTAGAACATATCTATTTTTCTTTAATTGAAAATAGTGTTGCAGGATCGTGGCTCAGCTAGAGGGGGTGAATAGGCCTCGATGTGTACGATGGAAATTGATCGTGTCTTAATCATCTACACTTAAAATTAGTGCAGCAGAAATACTAATAATAAAGACAATTAAACAAATGCAAAAAGTAAAGAGACAAACACTAACAAACCGATGTAATGTGGTTCACGACCCTTGTCGCTAATCCACGAACAATTCGTTCAGTGAATCACTCCCTCAACAATCACTAGTCTCTCCTTCAAGGTGGAGGTAAACCTTTCTTACAAAATCACTCCCTCTTACAATAATATTGAAATAAACATAAGAAGAGGAGTGTTAAAATGTGTTGGGCACTTGGGAGAAGTTTAGGAGTTAAGCATTAGCCTCCCAAGAGCACCCAAGGCCTCCTCTTATAGGGAGGAAGCCATTCTGATGCATGTCATCCCGATCACGTCTGCCAGAGCTGTTGTCTCACAACGGCTTCATCCACGTTGGCATCCAGCCAACGACTCCCTCATTAGTTGACTGATCAACCTTATCAGTCGACTGATAGAGTCATCAGTCAAGTGATCCAGGCGATCAGTCGACTCTCAAACCCTCTACGCCCATGACCACCTTCAGCAATTGACTATCGTCCCTTGGCAGTTGACTAATGGTGCAATAGTCGACTGTCAAACCCTATCAGTCGACTGATGGGCCAGAAATCCATCAGTCGAACACCGGTCGAGCACCAGTCGAGTGCCATCAACCCAGAGCAGTCGACTGTTATCTATATCAGTCGACTGGTGTCGGGTAAAACCTCAAACAAATACTTGTTTGAGCATTCGAGCATCGGGTAAACCTCAAACTTGAGTTTGAGCTTCCGACTTAATCAAACGTCGGGTTAAACCTCAAACCTAAGTTTGAGCATATGACTCTTGACTTAGCCATTCGACCAAGTTCACCTATGAGCTACCCCGTCCCGCGTTACAATTGCTCAATCTCTCATCTTCCCATGGAGTCCCTCACCGAAGCTCTCTTCGTCCGGCCACGTCCCTCTGATGCACTAAGCCCGCAGCTCCTCCAGTGTCATCCTTCATGTCTCACCCTGAAGTCTGCTTCCTTTGGCTTCACTTCAATGTTCTTCATCCGGTGGTCCCTCGGATGCACCAAGCGCACGACTTTTGTAATGTCATCCTTCACCGACTCAAGGACCCGAGTCATGAGATGGTGAACTCACCAATGCTAACATCAAGCCAATCCATGTGTGATTCATTTAAGTCCTGAACAACTTAAACACACACATCAAATCCATAGCAACCTAACTTAAACCCTTTGCCACACACATCAAAACCACATCATACATGGGTTGATTGCCCTAACAATCTCCCCCTTTTTGATGTGTGGCAATCCGTTTAAGTTAGGTAAAATAATAACAAAATACACAAGGCAAGAAATCATGTAAAACAATATGAGTAAGAAAGCATGTAAAACAATATGAGTATCAAAACACTCCCCCTAAATACATGCAACTCCCCCTTAACACATGCTAATTATCCCCCTTAGCATGATTAACTTAAACTCTCACATTTCGCCCCCTTTGACACCATCAAAAACATCTAACATATGTTATACAATCATGGCATCAAAGTCTAATGGAAGAAAATACCATAATCAGGCTTAAAACTATCAAAATCAGATTACTGTGCTCGTGCACAGTTCATCAGTCGACTGGGTCAGATATCCAGTCGACTAGCACATGAAACCCAATTTTCTAATTTTCAACTGAAATTCATAAATGCATAAAAAATTCTAGAAAATTTGAAAAATCATGAGATTTGGGAACATATTTCTCATAAGTCCCTTTATCAATGAAAAATGATTTTTCATGAAAAATCATTCTATTTTAGAAAATTAGGCAAAATCTCAAAAGTTGTAAAATGTCTCAATTTTGTATCAACTTGAAATCTAATTTTGCCTTAGAAATTTTTCAAAGAATGAACTCTTAGTTTTCAAAACATGAAATGATTTTAAATCATATAAAATATCCAACTATGATCTTTGGGCAATATGTCCATTGATTAAACATTTGCTTTCCTCATAGTTGGTCTATGATTACTATATCATGATACTTATAATGACTCATCAAAAATGTCATAAGCATAAGTGAGTCATTGTATCATCCTAACATCTCACCCATTACTATGTTCTCAATCAAGTTAGCCTTATGGTGAATTGTGAGATGTGCCTAAGGTATTATACTTAACCAAAATTTCATGCAATTCTACCCAAGGTTAAGTATCATCTAGAACAACCAACATGATCATAACACATGTTATCATAATATTACATATTATGATCATAAATTAAGTATTATCACTAAATGCACATTATCATCATACAACACATATTATCCATCATGATTTAAACATTATCACCCAATATCATAAGTCAAACATTTTTCAATCATGATCATAGATTAAACATTTCACTCAACACTAACATAAGTCAAACAAATAGCATGATATAAAATAATTCCACTTATGGTTGACTATCCTAGGTTTTTCTAACCTCTAAGGATAGACTTGGGAACCCAATATAAATTCTTTCCAATAGAGTTCACCAAGTACTCCTTTGGGATTCATTTTCTAGCTACCATTGTAGTTTTTATTTGTCCCCTAGCTATTAAGCAATGGTAAGCCTTTTCATTCTTTAATCCCTTATAACCTAGGTCTGCAAATGCCACTGCTGAAATTCAGCATTTGCCTCTTGTTGCATCTGAATAAAGCTTTCTATCATCTTCTCTAGTCAAGATTTGGGCGGACAATATTGAGGGTTTAAGTGGCCAGGGTCATAACTAGATGAATAGGAATCATCTTGTGGCCATTGGTTGTAATCATAGGTGATATCTTCTTGTTCACATTGTGAAGGTTCAAATATATCTGGACAATTGTTAATGTTATGTCATATTTCACCACAATGCTCACAATAAATGTTACCAAAACTCATAGCATTAAATTGACCATAATCATGAGTAAAAACATGCATTGTTATATGCAAAAAATTATAAATAAGGAAAGAGCAACAGAATGAACAAAACTGAAATAAAATAAAATAAAACAAGAAAAGTAAATCTAACCTAAGTCTAATCCAACTATCCACTTCTTGATTTGATATTGAATCAATCAGTCCCCGGCAACGACACTAAAAACTTGATGCACACGAACGCGACCTCAAATCTCGCGATGGAGACCGTCGAGGACTCGAAGCACGTGCTCACGCTCAACGCCCGCAAGTGCACGGGTGTCATCAAGTAATAATATAGATTATCGATCCCACAGGGACTAAGATTCGAGTAGTGATCTATTCACTGGCATTATTGTTCAAAATTTAGTTCTAATGGTTGTGCTTAGGAGGTCGTCGGTGGTCCGAACTCAGTATGGTGTCACACAGAGGAAGAGAAGGGTTACTACGAGTCTTTAGATGGGATTCTAGGATTTCAGTTTCGGTTGTGTGTCACAGAACACATTATCAATTGAGTTTTGTCTAGGTTTCTAACTACGGTTTTGTGGAAAGGACATCATACACTCCCCGGATGAGCCTTCGCATATATCGGAAGCTACGTCTACCATACCAGGTCAACCCCTGGCTTTATGACGGGATAGTCGGTATGAGGATGCCGAATCGATCCCTGTGACGAATTGAAAACGGGGTGCGTTTCCTACTCTATCGCATCCTTCTACCCACAGTTATCGGTGATGAGGCCAACCCCTAGGTTCCTCCTTAATTCGCCTAAATCTTTTATACGAGAGTTGTCACTCCTCGTATCGGCTAAGCACAATGACTAAAAAACCAAAACAATAGCTATAGATCTAAACCAAATGCCAATTGCAAATATAAATTCAAGAACGAAAAGATATTTGAACCAACATGTTCTAACTCAACACAAACTGTTGGAGATTTGAGGGCGCTAGAGGGGGGTGAATAGCGTTGTGACCGTAGGAAGATGGAATTCAATCGTGATCGTGTCTACAATTTCGTTAGCGCAGCGGAATATAGAAATGAAAGCAAAAACGAAATACAACAATCATGAACACAAGTATATAACGTGGTTCGGAACCGAACGGTTCCTACTCCACGGATCGAGCTCTAAAGAGCCCTAGTGATGCACACGCACTCACTAATCACAAATACTCCTTCTCAACACAAGTCGGAGGCGGAGAAACCTCGTACAAAAGATTACAACAATAATCTAAACGGATGCAAGCAAATACAATAGTGAAATACAATGCAAGTAAAGAAAACTACTTTGCTTGATCTTTGGTTGCTTGATCTTTGGTTGCCTTGTACTAGCCTTGAAGGACTGGAAGAGCACCAACAATTCCCCTTCAAATCGCCCAAGAAAAACCTTTTTGCAATCCTCCCACGAATAGCTCCTTTTAACCTGCATCGGGCTGGATTTCCGCCTATCAGTCGACTGCCAAAAGTCACCAGTCGACTGATGCCACTGTTGTCGTGAGACAACGGCTCAATCCACGTTGGACAAGTTCCAACGGGACTCTTGGCGATCATCGCCAACATTGGTGATCGGCCGGCGCGTAATCGGCCCGAGTCGATCGACGGCTACGGAGCGCTCTGCTCGACATAAGGCGGCAATGATCACGACCCTTGGCAATGACCGCGAGCAATTCGCTCTAAACTAGCAAATAACTCAAGTCGACTCACGGCAGTCGAACCGGCCATAATGCTAGTCGACTGCCAACCTCAAGAATGAGGTTTTAACCCAAGTATGGTGCCCCCATACTTGCTAGACCACCCTTAGCCTAGACCTAAGCCTTCTAGCCACCTATATCAGCCTCACGCCTCTCGGATCCCTCCAAGTCATCCATGACTTGTTCATCCATCGCGCTAGCCTCTAGGTGCTTCCCTCGGCTATGTCATGCTAACGGTGTCTACACCGCCAAGGCACATTGGACTTACACCGCCAAGACTCCGCTTGGACTTTACGCCGCCAATATCAATCCCCTTGGACTTCCCAAATGCCAAGACTCAAGCTTGGACTTTCCCTTGCCAACCCATGTTGGACTTTCCATGCCAAGACCCATGCTTGGACTTTCCATTTGCCAAGACCCATGCTTTGACTTCTCATTTGCCAAGACCCATGCTTGGACTTCTCATGCCAAGTACTCAAGACTTGGACTTTCCCAAATGCCAAGTACCCATGACTTGGACTTTCCATGCGCCAAGTGTCCCACTTGGACTTTTCATGCCAAGTGCTCAAGACTTGGACTTTACCAAATGCCAAGTGTCCCACTTGGACTTTCCATGCCAAGTACCCATGACTTGGACTTTACCTTGCCAAGACCCATGCTTGGACTTTCCCATAATCACATGGTCAACCCCAGTCAACCATCAAGGTCTTCCTCGAGTCAAACATGACCCGGGTCGATTGCTCCAACAATCTCCCCAACATATTAACCGACATTAATGTCAAACATCAATGCCAAACCACTTTGTCAAATCCCTTTGTCAAACATCAAAACATCACTCGAGTCAAACTCGAGTCTGGTCAATCGTGACCTGGGCCGATTGCACCAACACAAACTACTCCCTAGTTCTAGAATCAGAGAATCTACTCCATGAATATGAGAAAAGAAACACAAGGCATTGTCGAATTCGTATATACAAGATAAAGCATGGAAAGAATATAGATTACAATGAGATGGTGCTCTTCTCCTTGGCGTTGAGGTGCAGAATTTGGATCTCGAGCGTCTTTCTTCCTTCCCATTGCGAGTTTTTGGCTCTTTTTAGGGCACCGGTGTGCCATCTCGGCCGTCGGGCCTCCCCCTAGGGTTTGTGAGCCCTAGGGTGGGTCCCTCATCATCCCTCGCCTCTTAGATGAATTTCCTATATATACAAGTAGCTTCGGCTTTCTATAAATGCTTGAAAAACTCTATTTCCTTGAATTCATGGTGCCACCACATGACCATGTAAATTTCACACAGCCTAGCCGTGTGCAAAGCTGGAAAACGGCTAAAATCCAGGCTAAAAAATGAGCTAGAAAAAAGGCACAACTTTGCTAATTCACACGACCTGGCAGTGTCTTTTCGTGGACCCTTCGTTGTGATCCGCTTCGCTTCAGAAACATGCCCAAGTCTTAGGACATGGCCATTGCGTGTTCCCTAAGGTCCGTGCTCCACAAATTGCTCCATTTTTACTCCAAAAATGCTGCCCTACACATAAATTAACAAAAGTAGATCTCCGAATTAGAAAATAGGAAATGCATACAAAACAAAGTAAAATATGCATGAAACAAACATAAAATGAAATGATATGTGAGCGAAAACTACTCCTAAAATCCTATATGTTTTGCTCACATCAAGATACTTGGCATTTGGGAAGTCCAAGGGGTGGTTTGGCGGCGTAAGGCCAAGCGGTAGTCTTGGGAGCATAAGTTCATATGTACCTTGGTGGTGTAGACACCGAGAGCATGACAATAGCCGAAGGAAGCACCTGGAGGCTAGCATATGGATGAATAAATCATGGATGACTTGGAGGGATCCGTGCATGGAACAAGTCATGGATGACTTGGAGGGATCAAACATGCACGAAGCTAGTAGAGGTGGCTAGAACGCTTAGGTCTAGGCTAAGGGTGTCTTGGGTTAAACCTCATGGATGAGGTGAACTTGGTCAAGTGACTGAGGTCAAGTGTCGGATGTTCAAACATGTTGTTTGAGATTTTACCCGACGGTCGGATGCTCAAACAACTTATGTTTGAGTTTTTACCCGACAACAGTCGACTGGTGGTATATACCAGTCGACTGGTGAGAGTCGACTAGTGTTTGACTGCGTCATATGTCATGGCAGTCGACTGCAAGCATTGGGCAATCGACTGATGGCTTGAGCAGACGACTTCCATGGAGGGCAGTTGACTACTGGTTGAGTACGCGGGCACATAAGCTCCCATAGATGACTGGGAAGTCGACTGTTGAGGGAGTAGTTGACTGCTAGGGTATGGCAATCGACTAATGAGTGATCCGTTGGAATTTTTCCAGCGTGGATCAAGCCGTTGTCTCACAACGGCTATAGGAGCAGTCGACTGATGGTCATGAGTAGTCGACTGCTGGGCACAAAATCAGCTCGATGTAGGTTATAAAAGGAGCTCAAGTTGGAAGATTTTTCAGTGATTTTTGGTGAGATTTTTTAGGGAAATTACTGCTGCATTGCAGACCTTCAAGAGGAAACCAAAGCAAGCAACAAGCAAGTGATCAAAGCAAAGTATTATAAAGTATTTCTTTACTTGCATTTCATATTGTCTTTGTATTTTTCTTGTACTTTTGTATTATGTTTTATAATTGCTTGTAAGAGGTTTCTCCACCTCCGACGTGTTGTCAAGAAGAAGTTTGAGTAGTGGTGTGTTCATCACTAGAGCTCGTTGAGCTTGCCCTGTGGAGTAGGAACCCTAAGGTTCCAAACCACGTATATCGCGTGTCTATTGTCTGTGTTTGTATATTCGTCTTTGTATTCACATTTGTATATTGTATTTTCGCTGCACTAATGAATATTATAGACGAACGAACAAATTCCAACAAACAACACACAAGGGCTATTCAACCCCCTTCTAGTCAGGCCTCAATCCTCCAACAATTTGGTGGGAGGGGTTTCATCTCACGGCTAGGGTGTTTTTTTATTACCATCAATTTCGGTTCTTCTCCTTTTTCAGACCCCGAGAAATGGGAGACTTCCTCTCCGCAATACTCTCTCTCTCTCTCTCTCTCTTCACTCTCGTCTCATATCCGATAAGCTACCTCTAGCTCATCTACTTTATTTTTGGGGAAGAACTTTTGAAACTCCTGCTCATTATCTAACCACATTTGAAGGGTCTAGACCACTATTTCTTTAATGCGATAAACTTCGTCCATGCTTCTCTTCATCAGTACCCACCCTGCGGCCATGTCCAGGAGTTCTTTAGCTGAGCTGGAAATTCCAAAATAAAAAGTGTGAATAAGAAACCAATCTTTTAATCTGTGATGTGGACATTGAAGTATCAGCTCCTGGAATCTCCCCCATGCCTCAGCAAAAGCCTCTTCGTTGCCCTGCTTAAAAGAAAGGATTTTATACCTTAAGTAGGCAGTTTTTTTGAGCGGTAAGAATTTACTCAGAAACACACATTCTAGCTACTCCCACGTGGTTATACTCCTTTCTGGTAAAGTGTGTATCCATCGTATGTCCTCCCCTTTCAGGGAAAATAGAAAAGTAATAAGCCTAATTGCATCTGCTGGGACCCCTTCATACTACACTGTGCCACAGTATCGCGAGAACTCCTCAAGGTGCTGATAAGATTCCTTAATCTAAGTTCCCTTGAACTACTTCTTTTGATTGAGGGTAATTAATTTGGGGTTTATTGTTGGAATGTATACTGAAAGCCTAGCTCTTTTTGTATGAACATTTTTATTTTGAAATAAGAATCACATGATCATTGTTTGCACTTTATATTTATTATATGTGTGCATATTGTGTAATATTTTACATTGTAGATAACATGGTGCTTGGTGTGGCACAGAAGATCATGTTATCAGTCCCTTGTAGAATATAAGTAGAGGCTCACAACCAAGATGGTTTTGGACAAACCATTGGCATGGTTGTAGTGTAGCTTGGTATTGTTTTGTCTTGAACATAGAGTTACACTAGTACACTTAGGTGTATTGAGTGGGACCGACATAGAGGTGATTTAATTTATTGTTGACTGCATAATTAAATCGGACCTCGGATATTATGTTGTACATGCTCTTAATCCCGATATAATAACGGGCATATGTACTTAGTATTTATTTCTTTGATTTACCAAAGGGTGAGATTTAGATGGATTAAATCAATATGCCCGGTAAGTTGGGAAATGATATTATTTATATGGTGTGTCGTTGATTATAGGAGGAAACCGTGTCCTATATATAGGTTGATGATGTCCCCTTGAGGAGATCATAAGGTTCATCATGTAAACCCTGCAGGTTGACTTAGTCAACATGATGATAAGGTTGAGTGGTACTACTCGAGGAATTAGATGTTAATTAATTGATGGTCAGTAAATCAATTAATTGACGGACATTCGATATCTTAAACACGGGGAGATGGATGTACAAATAATATATGGAGCTCATATTATCATATGGGGGTTGGTGAGGTAATTCAATGATGATCCTCTAGTGGAATGGAACATCATTGATGGATCAAGTTTGTGTGGTTTCGATCCATCGGGTGGCCAAGATCCAACTCCTCCTCATGGTCCCTATTGTAGCCTATTAACACCTCATGAAGCCTAGATCCAATGATGGAAAACAAAACTCTAGATCCGACAGTGGAGATTAAATCCCTAGATCTGACGGTTGGGATGAAACCCTAGATCCGACGGTTGGGATGAAACCCTAGATCCGACGGTTGAGATTAAATCCCTAGAACCAATGGAGGAGATTAAACCAAGGCCTAAACCTAACTCTATATATATGGGCTTAGGCTTGGGCAGCAAGGATGGATGAAAAAGAGAAAAAAAGAAGAGAAAAACCTAATTGAGATAAGGTGGCTTGGGCGGCAAGAAATAGGAGGAGGTTAGGGTTAGGGTTTGGTTCATGGTGTTGGGCGGCAACAAGAAGAAGAAGCCTCTTCTTCTTCTTCCCAATGGTGGCCGGCAACCCTTCTTCCTCCTTCCTCCTTGGTTTGGCCGGCGCCCAAGCTTCTCCCTTCCTTCTATGGCTTAGGTTGGATGGCATTAGGATAGCTTCCCTTGGGCGGCAATCAAATCCTAGTTGGGATAGGATTGGGGTTGGGCGGCTAGGGTTAGGGTTTTGGGATTAGGGTGGGCGGCAACAAGAAGATGAAGATCCTTTTCTTCTTCCTTCTAAGTGTTGGCCGACCACTATCCTTGTTCCCTCTACCTTGGCCGGAGCTCAACCTATTCTCCTTCCCTTCATCCTTGGCCAGAAATTAGGAGAGCTTTGTCTAGGGTTTGGGCGGCAACAAGGAGGAGGATTGTTTTCCTTTCCTTTCTCCAAGTGTTGGCCGGCGCCCATGCCCTTGTTGTTTCTCTTTTGGTTGGTTTCAATACTCCATTTTATCTTCCTTGGCCGGCGGCAACATCGAGTTTATTAACTTGGTGGCCGGTTCTAGAAAGGAAGATGAGTTTTGTTTTAGGATCTTCCTTTGTTCCTAGTGAACAAGGAAAGAAAGATTGGTGATCTAGGAGGCTTCAACTTTTGGTAGATCGTCGCCCACACGACGTCCAAAAGGAGGGAGGACATACAATAGAAGATCAAGAGGTATAACAAGAGGTATAATCTTATTTATTTTGATTAATGTTCTTTTGTATTATGTTTATAATTGCTTTTCAATTATATGCATGCTTTGTGTGGATGCTTACTTTATGTATGTGTTGATTATACTAGTTTACATTTGTATGTATTTGTATAATCATTGACCCCGAAGATAAACACAAAAATCGGCGATCCGTCCGTCGTCTCTTCCGCGGCTAATTGATTAGAAGAGTTTGGTTGCTTGAACAACTAGTTTGTTCAAGCGATCGCTCAAGTCGTTAGCATGACGACGAATTGGTTGTGCTTAGGAAACTCATCCCATCCGGATTTGTTTTCATTAGTGAAAATTTTAATCCGGGGACATGGGAGCCGATTACCAAGAATTGGTATCAGAGCCACGGTTTTCGGTTTTGTGTGTTTAGGATTCGGTTAATTTTTATGCACTTTTTCATATATTATATGTGCCGGATAATAGTAGGATATGCGTAGTTTAACTCTTTGGTTGAAGGCGTAAGATCCGACTATTATGGTCATATGTGTGTATGTGATTATATGTGTGTATGTGATTGTATGTGTGTAAATATTTATTATTTGAATCCACGAGGTTGACGAGGCTAGATTATTATTTAATTTTTGTAATTAAATACGACATTGTTTAGCCGCTCATTTTAGTTTACTTTCGATCTAGAGTATTTGTACACTCCTTCGTGGAGTATAGGATCGATGGATGTAAATTAAAATGATATATCTCGGCTCGGATCTCTTTATGTGGCTTGCGCACGGAAAAGGTGGAGCGGACGAGGTGGCGACACGACGGGACGCATATTGGAGAACAATGCCATAATAGTTGGAAAAATTCTGATTTTTTCCATATTTATTGCTGATTTGTTTTATATGCATGTTGTGTGTGCTTGAAAATTCCTCATTTTCAATTTACTAAGTGGGAGAGGGATATTTTAATTAATTCTCGCGGCCTCCATTACAATTTGACGTGTGATGCAACAAACTTGCGTGTCGGCTGTGAGTGCCTTCCTCCCTACGGATGAGTTTGTTTGCGGATCACTAGGTTAAATAATGGTTATAGGAAATTATCTAGAAGAGTGTGTACTTCCACAGTGGTAAGGCATATAATCCGGAATAATTCCCTTAGTATCGTGTAATGGTGCACACTTAGATGCAAATAAAGGTATCCTCCCCATCGGAGTCACTGCTTTTATTTGTAGGGCCAAAGAGGAACCAACTATTAATTTTATTTGTCAAAAAGTAAGGTTGACAAGATAATAAAATTAATGGGTAAAACCTCCTCTTACAAATGTAGAATTCGTATACGTCCACACAGCGTGGCATGCGATATTCTCGGTGTTTTGAGGTGTTGGTTGATTTTGGATTTTTATTGTTTTGAGGAATCAATAATATTTGAAATCTAAAGTAATGATCTATGTGATTCTTAGGATTTTCAAAATGACTTTCAGTCCACTTGTTGTGATACTAAAGGAAATAAACTTACTGTACCCAAATAATGTTGATTGGAAAAGAATCTAGATATTGTCTTATCTGCTAAGGAGTACAAGTATGCACTCTTCGAAGAATGTCCTCAAGCCATGGTTGCTCAAAAAGGTTTCTACTTCTAAGCCGAAAGGCAAGAAGAAGGAGAAACAAGGTGGAGCAAATGTGGTGGGAGGATCTCAGGGAGGAGTGAAGAAGCCGAAAGGCAAGTACTTCACTTACTAGCAGGATGGACATTGGAAGAAAGACTGTCCCAATCCAAAGAAGAACAAAGATATATTCTTTGAACTAGTCGTTGAAACATGATTAGCGGTCTTATCTACCGGCACCTGGTGAGTAGGTTTGGGAGCCACTAATCATGTCTGCAATACTTTGCAGGGGTTCCAGGAAACCCGACGACTAGCTAAAGGGGATATTACCATTTACTTGAGCAATGCCATGAAGATGGAGGCTATTGCAGTAGGAGATGTTTTATTTATCTTTTGAGAAAAATAAAGTTTTTGGTTCTTAAGAATTTTCTTTATGTACCTTTATTTAGAAAGAATTGCTTTCGGTTTCTAAATTATGGATGGATAATCTATTCCTTTTGATGACAGATTTGTTATAAAAGGAATAGGGACATTATCTATTCAAGTACATAGATAGGAAATTTATAACTTGAACCACAAGCTCCCACGATGCAAATTGAAGTTTATAACGCATCTTCTAATTCCGATAAGAGAAAAGAACCTTCGAAGATGAACCAAACATATCTTTGGGATCTTAGGCTTGGTCATATTAACCTAAGCAGAATTCAAAGGTTGATAGCTGATGGACCTTTGGGTTCATCAGTGGTGGAGGATCTCCCAACCTGCGAATCTTGCTTAGAGGGTAAGATGACCAAGAGGCCTTTCAAGGCCAAGGGGATAGATCCAAAGATGTGTTGGAATTGGTTCATTCTGATTCGTATGGTCCTATGTCTATCCAGGCAAGAGGTAGTTTTGAATATTTCGTCTTTTTCATAGACAATTATTCAAGATGACACTATCTGGTCGTAGTGGTGAATACCTCTTGGGAGAGTTTAGGAATTACTTATCAGAGGCTGGGATTCAATCCCAATTGTCTACACCTGGCACACCCCAGCAAAACGGTGTAGCAGAGCGAAGGAATAGGACTCTTATGGAGATGGTTAGATCGATGATGAGTTATTCTGACTTGCCAGATTCGTTCTGGGGATATGCTCTAGATACGGCGGTGTACATTCTGAACTTGGTTCCATCTAAATCGGTGCCTTCTACTCCCACAGAGTTGTGGACTGGGCGAAAGCCTAGTCTAAGACATATTCGGATATGGGGGAGTCCAGCACATGTGCTGAAGGCTAATGCTAGTAAGTTGGAACCTCGTATAGAAGTGCGCTTGTTTGTTGGCTATCCTAGGGGAACGAAGGGTGGTTTGTTTTATAGTCCTAGAGATCAGAGGGTGATCATTAGTACGAATGCCAGATTTCTAGAGGAGGACTATGTGATGAACCACAAGCCCACGAGTAGGATTGTTCTTGAGGAGTTGACAAGGGAAGTCTCGACTTCAGTACCACCGGTACAAGAGGATATACCACATGTCACTGCACCGCGTGTCACAGAGGATACACAGGTGATACCTCGTCATAGTGGGAGGGTTGTGAGACAGCCTGATAGATTCATGTTCTTGAGAGAATCTTCCGATTTGGTCCCTGGCGAACATGAACCTGATCCCTCGACATATGACGAGGCAATCCAAGATAAAGATGCAGCATCTTTGCAAAGTGAAATGAATACTGAGATTGAATCTATGGATTCAAATCAGGTCTGGGAGCTCTTATGCATAGCAGCTCATATGGATTATGAGGTGTGGCAGATGGATGTCAAGACAGCTTTCCTTAATGGAAGTCTTGAGGAGAACATCTATATGAAGCAACCAGAGGGATTCATTGCTAAGGGCAAAGAGCATCTTGTATGTAAGCTTAATCGGTCCATTTATGGATTGAAACAAGCTTCGAGGTCTTGGAACATCCGCTTTGATGAGGTAAATCCAGACTTATGGATTTATTCAAAGTCCGGATGAGTCTTGTGTATACAAGAGATGTGACGGAAACGTAGTGTTATTTCTTGTACTATACGTAGATAATATTTTGGTAGTTGGCAACAATATCAGAGTGTTATCAGACGTAAGGGTATGGTTGTCCAAACAGTTTTGAAGGACTTGGGAGAAGTGGGACACATCCTTGGGATCAAGGTTAGTGTGCTAATCCCAAGCTTCATACATAGACACGATTATGGATCATTTTAGCATGCAAAACTCCAAGAAAGGTTTTCTACCTTTCAGGCATGGAGTTCCTTTATCTAAGGAGATGTGTCCTAGATCATCTGAGGAGATAGAGGAGATGAAGGCGGTTCTTTATGCTTGACGATGGAAGCCTCATGTATCACGATGCTATGTACGAGACCCGATATACGCTGCTATCAGTGGGCATGGTCGTGAATCTCGAGTAATCGAGACGGGGACATTGGTGCGGTAAAGCATATATTGTAGTGTGCAGAAGGACTAGGGATTATATGCTAGTTTCAAGGCGGACCAATTACTCCTGTGGGTTACATAGATTCGATTTCCAATCGATAGGGATAACGATAAGTCTACCTCGGGTTTTGTATTTCTTGGGAGGTGGAGCCATTGTATGGAGGAGTGTCAGTAATCGTGGCGGACTCCACCATGGTGAGTATGGCGACCTCTAAGGCGACCAAAGTAAGGTGGCTCAGGAACTTCCTGATGGACTTGGATGTGATTCCTGGTTTGCCCAGAAATATCACAATTTATTGTGATAATAATGGTGCAGTTGCAAACTCGAAGGAACCACGAGCCCATAAGGTAAGTAAATGCATAGAGCGCAAGTACCACCTGATACGAGAAATCGTAAAGGAGGTAGAAGTTGCTGTCGACAAGATTGCATCAGAGGATGACCTGGTAGACCCTTTAACTAAGGCCCTTCTAGCGAGAGCTTTGATAGGCATGTGGAGGGAAGGGGAATCAGATGTATGGCAGTGTGATGACAGCATAGTCTTTTAGTATAAGTGGGAGATTGTTGGAATGTATACTTAAAGCCTAGCTCTTTTTGTATGATCATTGTTTGCACTTTATATTTATTATATGTGTGCATATTGTCTAATATTTTACATTGTAGATAACATGGTGCTTGGTGTGGCACAGAAGATCATGTTATCAGTCCCTTGTAGAATATAAGTAGAGGCTCACAACCAAGATGGTTTTGGACAAACCATTGGCATGGTTGTAGTGTAGCTTGGTATTGTTTTGTCTTGAACATAGAGTTACACTAGTACACTTAGGTGTATTGAGCGGGACCGACATAGAGGTGAATCAATTTATTGCTGACTACATAATTGAATCGGACCTAGGATATTATGTTGTACATGCTCTTAATCCCGATATAATAACGGGCACATGTACTTAGTATTTATTTCTTTGATTTACCAAAGGGTGAGATTTAGATGGATTAAATCAATATGCCCGGTAAATTGGGAAATGATATTATTTACAAGGTGTGCCATTGATTATAGGAGGAAACCGTGTCCTATATATAGGTTGATGGTGTCCCCTTGAGGAGCTCATAAGGTTCATCATGTAAACCCTGCAGGTTGACTTAGTCAACATGATGATAAGGTTGAGTGGTACTACTCGAGGAATTAGATGTTAATTAATTGATGGTCAATAAATCAATTAATTGACGGACATTCGATATCTTAAACACGGGGAGATGGATGTACAAATAATATATGGAACTCATATTATCATATGAGGGTTGGTGAGGTAATTCAATGATGATCCTCTAGTGGAATGGAACATCATTGATGGATCAAGTTTGTGTGGTTTCGATCCATCGGGTGGCCAAGATCCAACTCCTCCTCATGGTCCCTATTGTAGCCTATTAACACCTCATGAAGCCTAGATCCAATGATGGAAAACAAAGCTCTAGATCCGACGGTGGAGATTAAATCCCTAGATCCGACGGTTGGGATTAAACCCTAGATCTGACGGTTGGGATGAAACCCTAGATCCGATGGTTGAGATTAAATCCCTAGAACCAATGGAAGAGATTAAACCAAGGCCTAAACCTAACTCTATATATATGGGCTTAGGCTTGGGCGGCAAGGATGGATGAAAAAGAAAAAAAAGAGAAAAACCTAATTGAGATAAGGTGGCTTGGGCGGCAAGAAATAGGAGAAGGTTAGGGTTAGGGTTTGGTTCATGGTGTTGGGCGGCAACAAGAAGAAGAAACCTCTTCTTCTTCTTCCCAATGGTGGCCGACAACCCTTCTTCCTCCTTCCTCCTTGGTTTGGCCGGCGCCCAAGCTTCTCCCTTCCTTCTATGGCTTAGGTTGGATGGCATTAGGATAGCTTCCCTTGGGCGGCAATCAAATCCTAGTTGGGATAGGATTGGGGTTGGGCGGCTAGGGTTAGGGTTTTGGGATTAGGGTGGGCGGCAACAAGAAGATGAAGATCCTTTTCTTCTTCCTTCTAAGTGTTGGCCGGCCACTATCCTTGTTCCCTCTACCTTGGCCGGAGCTCAACCTATTCTCCTTCCCTTCATCCTTGGCCGGAAATTAGGAGAGCTTTGTCTAGGGTTTGGGCGGCAACAAGGAGGAGGATTGTTTTCCTTTCCTTTCTCCAAGTGTTGGCCGGCGCCCATGCCCTTGTTGTTTCTCTTTTGGTTGGTTTCCATACTCCATTTTATCTTCCTTGGCCGGCGGCAACATCGAGTTTATTGACTTGGTGGCCGGTTCTAGAAAGGAAGATGAGTTTTGTTTTAGGATCTTCCTTTGTTCCTAGTGAACAAGGAAAGGAAGATTGGTGATCTAGGAGGCTTCAACTTTTGGTAGATCGTCGCCCACACGACGTCCAAAAGGAGGGAGGACATACAATAGAAGATCAAGAGGTATAATCTTGTTTATTTTGATTAATGTTCTTTTGTATTATGTTTATAATTTCTTTTCAATTATATGCATGTTTTGTGTGGATGCTTACTTTATGTATGTGTTGATTATACTAGTTTACATTTGTATGTATTTGTATAATCATTGACCCCGAAGATAAACACAAAAACCGGCGATCCGTCCGTCGTCTCTTCCGCGGCTAATTGACTAGAAGAGTTTGGTTGCTTGAACAACTAGTTTGTTCAAGCGATCGCTCAAGTCGTTAGCACGACGACGAATTGGTTGTGCTTAGGAAACTCATCTCATCCGGATTAGTTTTCATTAGTGAAAATTTTAATCCGGGGACATGGGAGCCGATTACCAAGATTTATCTCCTAGCTTGCAACTTGGATATGCGGAATAACTATGCTGGAATTCCACTCCTTGCAACTAGGTGTCATATAATCTTTCAAAAGTCGAGCGTGTTGTACTAACATGGTAGAGCTACTTACTAAAACGGAAATCAAATAAACTGAGAATAATGAACTAAATAAAGTAAACATAAAAACTGAATCAAGGTTAAATGAAATATGGCTAATAAAATTTAACCTAAATTGAATATAGGAAATGCAAACTGAAATAATGCAAAACTAGAAAGCAAATTTAGTCTAGGTCTGATCTAAACTATTCACATCCAATCTGATATCAAATCTATAGTCCCCGACAACGGAGACAAAAACTTGATGCATGCGAACCCGACCCCAAATCTCTGGCCGAGATTGCCAAAGATTTGAAGCTCTCACTCGCGCTCAACGCCTGCAAGTGTACGATTATCATCATGTAATAATTTATGTATCGATCCTATAGAGACTGTGATATTAGTATCGTTTTTCTAGTGAATTCTATTTGTTTGCAGTAAATCTCTTGCGAGTCAGGTGTGTGAGGTCAACGACAGTCTAGGCTCAGTTACGATGTCACTTGAAGAAAGCGAAGGTTGGCTCAAAGTTCCTTAAAGGATTCTAGGGGTTCGGTTTCACTTGTGCATTGTTGTATATGCTATCAATTTAATGCTCCTAGGATCTCGAGTTATGATCTTGCGGGAGGATTATTGTATGTTGTCCTGATGAACTTTTGCTTCTACCAAAAACTACCTATTTCTAACCAAGTTTCCCATTCAAATCATCAGAGCTCAGGGGGTTGATATCTTTGTGAGCCCTATCACTGGGGTCCCTCAACCCTTCTAGAGTTGATATCTCCTACTTTGGGCCTTCTGCTAGAATAGGTTCTTGGGGCATGAGGATGTCCTAGTTATCCCTATGAAGAAATGGATCATATTTCATATCCTACTATATCATATTCTATCTTCTATGGTTATGAGAGGGAGGATGACAGCGAGGTTCCTCCTTAGTCTCCTAGATTTTTGATACATGAGTGAAGCTAGCTTTCCTTAATTACCCGTGAAACCCTGATTTGCATTAAGTTGGGCTGACGCCACATGACTGTGTGGAATCCACATGGATGACCATGTGACACGCTAGAAATCATACTCTGATTCTTGCATCAGGATTGGGCATGGGCGTGTGAGATCCAAATGGCTGGTCATGTCTTCCTTTGGAGCTCCATGCGATCGTCGTCTTTTGTGTAGGGGATCCATCGACCGGCTAGAGGGGGATGAATAGCCATCTTTCGTTGGATAACGGAATTTGCTCGTCTACAAACAACATTAGCGCAACGGAAAGAACAAGACAAGAAAATCAAGCAAAGAAAGATAAAGCAAAGGAAACAAACAATGCTAACACAAAGTCGTAACGTGGTTCAATGCTACGCCACTAATCCATGATCCTGATTTGTCCAAGGTGAATCACTCCTTTGCCAAATCCACTAAATCTCTCCTTTGCACCAAGCTAGGTGGAGGTAACCTCTTTACAATCCCTCTTCTTACAATTGAATGAGAATTAGCACAAGAAGAAGAGTGGAAAAACCCTTAGAGCACTTTGGGAGATGTTATGAGTTGAAGCATTAGGTTCCCAAAGCCCCACACCCTTCCTCTTTATAGAGGAAGAGGGTTTCTTCCCATTGACACAGGAGCAGTCGACTGATGTCCCTATCAGTCGACTAGTCCTGTAGCCGTTGTCTAATAACGGTTGCTTTCCACGTTGGATTTCATCCAACGGCACTGCCATCAGTCAACTGATGCTTGAGCAGTCGAGTGCTCCGCGAGCTCGACTCCATTCGCGTGCCAAACACTTCGACCGACTCGATCGATTCATCACGACTGGTCTCCAATGATCGCCATTCCATGGCAGTCGACAGTTGGCACTTGAACTGGACTCGAACACTAGTCGAGTCACCGTCGACTTAGAGTAGTTGACTACCATAACATGGTACTCAACTTGATGTCGGGAAATCCCATCCGACACTTAGCCAAATGGCCAAGTTCACCTAATGAGCTACTTACATTTCACTCATTCTCTCATCTCACTCGAAGTCCCTCGCCGAAGCTCTCTTCGTTCGCGGCCACGTCCCTCGGAAGCATCAGGCGCATGGCTCTACAATGCTCCTTCGCGTCTCTTGCCTCTGAAGTCTGCTTCCTTGGCTTCGCTTCAAGTCATCTCGTCCGGCGGTCCCTCGGCAGCATCAAGCGCACGGCTCTACAATGCTCCTTCTCCGACTCAAGCACGAGGTTGTGAGTGGTGAACCCGCCTAGGCTCCATGTGCGAATTACTAAGCCCTGCAAGACTCCAACGCATATATCAAATCATAACGACACTCTAACTTAAACCCTTTGCCACACACATCAAAACCTTATCATGGCAAGAGATTGCCCTAACAATCTCCCCCTTTTTGATGTGTGGCAATCCGTTTAAGTTAGGTAAAAACATTTGATAAAACTATTAAGGAAAGAAAGCATGTAAATAACATGATTAGAAACTCTCCCCCTTAATACATGAAACTCCCCCAAAATATATTCCCCCTTACTTAAACATATACATTTCTCCCCCTTTGACACCATCAAAAATAATTAACAAAGTTTATATAGCATGGCATCAAGTCTAGAGAGAAACAAAACCAAAACATGCCTTAAAATTGGATAAAAGAAATTACTAGGCATGTTATCAGGCTACCAGTCGACTGGTTCAGACTACCAGTCGACTGGCACATGGATTTCAGGATTTCTGATTTCCCGTGGTGAATTTCAGAAATGCGTAAAAAATTCTATAAAATTCAAAAAATCACGAAATTTGGGGAACACATTTCTTGTAAGTATATTTATCAATGAAAAATAGTTTTACATGAAAATTCATTGTATTTTCAAGTATTTTCCAAAAATCCAAAAGCTTTAAAAACCACTAGATTTTTGATCATGTTAGTATCCATTTTAACACCTAGTCTTGCTTTGGATTGTTTCAAAACATGAATACACAGATTTTAAGGTATGAAATTGTTTTGAAAACACATGAAATATCCAACCATGATCTTTGGGAAATATGTCTATGAATTAAACATAAGCCTTCCCCATGATTGATCTATTATTGCTATTTTGATACCTTAAATGACCATCTAAATGCCATAGGCACTAGTGGACATTTGTATCATCCTAACATCTCACTCATGCTAAGTTTTCAATCAAGGTAGCCTATGGTGAGTGTAAGATGTATCCTAAAGGTATTTGTATATACTTAACCATTATTTTCATGCAATTCTATCAAGGTTAAGTATCATCCTATCATATCACATGATCATAAAGATGTATATGAATTAATTTCACATTATGATCATGAAACACATGTATTCATCAAATTATGATCATGCATTAGGTATTACATCATGATAATAAAGCAAATATCACCTAAAGCATGATTTATCTATTTATAGGTGCATTATCATCACCTGACACTATTTCAAAAATGTTGTCCCGACATCCTAAGTCAACCAAAAATATGATATAGGTAAAGTCCATATGGTTGACTGTCCTAAGGTTTTTCTAACCCTTTAGGATGGATTTTGGAACCCAATATAAATTCTTGCCTATGGGATTCACTAAAAATTCTTTAGGGATCCATTTCTTAGCAATTACTTTCTTTTTGTCTTGACCCCTAGCTATTAGACATTTATAGGCCTTTTCATTTTTCTTTTCTTTATAACCTAGGCCTTTCTTGTTGAAGCTTGCCCTTTGGCTCCCAATGATCATATTAAGGGTATTGGAGCCTATTGTAAATTTTTCTAGGGCTTTGGTCAAATAGTCTACCTTTTCCCTTAAAGCCCTATTTTCATCCATACATGCATCACTAACATTAAATGGCATATATTCATGTGAGCATGCATCATTTAAGCTAGAAGAAATATTATCATTTAAGCATGCTTTTTCTAGCTTAATTTCTAAATCCTTAATTTGCTCAAGCATGCATTTATTCCTTTTCTTTTCTCTAAATAAATCCTTAGTGAGGCTAGAAATCATGGACATTATTTGCTTAGGGGGTAGATTCATTACCTCACTTACTAAATCCTACCTCACTTACCAAATCCTCTTCCGATGATGAGGATGTAGATGAGGCTCCCCCTTCACTTGAGCTCTTTCCACTTGAGCTTGCTTCTTCACCATCAGAGGAGGAGCAATCCAAGTCATCAAAGGCCATTAGAGCAAGGTTGGAGTAGACATGTTCTTCTTCTTCGGATGAGGATGAGGAAGAAGGGTCATCCCATGTCTTTGCTTTGAACGCCTTGGCCTTCCCCTTTTCTTTAACCTTCTTCTCTTCTTCCTTCTTTTTGCTCCCCTTTTTCTTCTTCTTTTCATCTATCTTCTTCCTTTCTTCTTTTCTCTTGTTTAAGAGAGGACAATTGTCCCTTATGTATCCCTCTCCTTGGCAATTGTAGCAAATAATCTTCCCCCTTGGTCTTCTACTCCTATCATTAGATTTATTAAATCTAAAACCTTTTAATGCATGCCTTACCCTCCTTACCATATAGGCTTCTTCCGTGCTATCCATGGAGAAAGATGAGGATGCTTCATCGGAGGAGGAGGGGATCTCCATCTTTTTCTTCCCCTTGTTGGCCAAAAGTGCTACTCCTCTTGAAGGTTGAAATTTTGGCTCTTCTATTATTCCTTCAAGTCTTGTTTCATGGAGCTCCATTGTTGAAAAGAACTCCTCCAAGGTACTCACTTCTAGGTTCTTGGACATGTAGAAGGAGTCCACCATTGAGCTCCATTTTGATGACCGGGGAAAGGCATCAATTGCTTTCATGAGCATGTCCCGGTTCAAGAGTCTTTCTCCTACACTTGTTAGTCCAATCAAAATTTCTTTAAACCTAGAATGCAATGATGTTACCTTTTCTCCCTTTTCTAATTTTTATGTTGGATAGTTGGGAGCGGAGGAGGTCTCTCCTTGCAAGTTTGTGTTGGATCGAGAAGCATCGCTAGAGGGGGGGTGAATAGCGATCGTAAATCTTTTCGACATTTCGTTCGAGTAAATAATTAAATGAGTAAGAGCAGCGGAAAATAAAGAGACACGTTTATTTTTACTTGGTTCACAACCCAGCGGTTGCTACTCCAAGGCCCTATCGGTCCTAGACCGCGTACGGAGGTCAAAGCACTATAACGTCTCCTCGTTGGAGGTAGGAGACAATGATCACAAAACCGAAAGTACGAGGATGAGGCAACAAGCCTACCTCACCTCGTTACGAATAAAAAAATGAATACAATATCAAAAATATATTACTAGATGCTACAGCCAACGAAGAAGATCTGAACTTGTTGTTGTTAGTAATATATGAGAGATGTCCTAAGGCAATCGCCTTATGTATGAACCATTTATATGATAAATGAAGATTCACTATTTGAGTATACATGTTTAATGTATTTGATTGGATCTTAAACTCATTTACTGAATGTCCACGATACGATTCACAGCATGAGAGAATTTGTGATTGGATCACAACTAGTGAGTATCTCTACATGTGTAATTGTGATGTATCGGAATTATCCCTAGTCGATGAATTGATGGATTTGGACACCATCAATTCTGTCGAGACTAGCACGAGGTATACTCCTTGGTGTATCCAAGCAGCTGATTCTCACTGGCTGGAGACATTGTGATGTCCGGAGTTAATCGTGGATGCTAGTTATGGTAACTAGTTCATTGGAGTGACCAGCCGTAAGACTTCATATGGTTCTCTGCATATATAGATATGTCAATGAAGTTCTTACTGTGACTTAAGTGCGATGTTCCTTTGACTTGCGGTATTCAAGTCATCTTGATCATGGAGACTTATGCTTTGACATCTTAAGCAAACATCTCTAAGGAGATGTGGACCCGGGATGATTGGGTATAAGTCGAAGTGATCGAAGCTGTTTGAATAGCCTATAAAGGATTCACCACTCCTTGCGAGGAGATGTATACCCATGGCCTCTCGTCGGATTGTTACTAAAGTCTTTGGCCAAAGCATTACATGTTTAGAGTAAAGTACTCTTGATACATGTGGAGTAACTAGAATCCGTAGGGCGAGGAAATGATACTTGGGCTAGGTGTGACGTAGTCAGCCTAGTGGGGACTGACACAATAGACCATGTCCTGAACCAAGTGGGTATAAGATGAGTGAAGGGAATGGGGCGCGATTCATTCGAGCTACTGAAGGGTTTCAGAAATAGTTCTGGATCAACCGTTGATCTTTTCGGTTAATTGGGGATCATGATGTACTACTAGGTGCCACTCATGATCGTTCTATAATTAATGGTTAATTATAGGCGGCCAACATAAACCGAGAACCTATTTGGTCACACGCTGCGAGTGTAATCCAAAGGATTTAAAGCGAGCTTGAGAATGGGATTCTCGGGGCCAGGAGAAACTATGTTTGGTTGGACCAAACATAAGCGAGCATGAAATTGTTTGATGCAATGGAAGCGTGGATGGGCGTGTCTTATGAAGACATAATGGATGGACCAAAATGGTTTGGTTCTAATCCAATGGATGAATAAACCAAAGGGTTTGGCTTTATTTTAAGCGAATGAACCAAAAGTTGGTTGGTTCGTTTTAACTTAAAATAAACCATCATGGTTTGGTTTATTTTAACTTATCTTAATGGAGCGGGTTAACGGGCTTTATGGATATGATCCATTAACCATTAAGAGAATTAGTTCTCTATAAAAGTGGGCTTAAGGGATTGTTAAACCCTAACTAATCCAAACCCTAGCCGCCCAACATGTTGTTGCCGCCCAACACATTGTTGCCGCCCAGCTTGTGGTGGCGCCGTCTAGCTCCTTGCCAGCGTCCAAGCTCCAGCCGGTGAACCTCCAGCGACCCTCCGGTGATCTCCTATAGGTTCGGCATCAAGGTGAGCTTTTTCTCTCCTTGTTTTGGCCGGCGCCTACTCCTCCACCAAGCTGTCCAGTTTTCTGGACAGCTTCTTCTCCTCTCGTCGGAGCGTCGTTTGGGCGGCGGTTAGTGCTCCGACAGCGGCTAACATACCGGGATTTGATCTCCGGTAATCCTCTGAGTGGAGGGCGAAGGATTCGTCAAGCGGTTGTGAACACCTCTCGGAGAAGCGAGTTTTGAGAACTTCGTTTTGGATCCGAATTTGGATTCGGATCGTGATCATCTCGATCACGCGTCGTCTTCAACACGAGGCTAGTAACCCGTCACGAAGGCGAAGCTCGTGACTTAGCGAAGTCATCCCGAGGAGCTCGGCGTGGATACGGATAGAGACGATTCTTACGAGGATCGTTCCGGTTGATGCCGTTCCCGCTACACGTCATACGGAAGGTATAACGTAGTTTAATTTCCTTTTATTGCAAATTTTAATTTACGGTTATGTCTACACTTGTTGTAATAGCATGCGTGTGTTGTGTGTGTTGTAATAAATATAGATTTATTAATTTTAATTGCTTCCGCTGTGCTCATGTTTACGAAACATGATCGAACACACACACGCCGCGGTGCCGGAAACCCAACAGTGGTATCAGAGCCCAGGTTGTGTTTCGACATAATCGTAAAATGGTTTTTCGATAGTCATAATGTATTTCTGGAAATTTTCTAAATTTAGGAAATTTAGAAGTATTTATGGAAATTTTTCAATTTTGGAAAATCTAGAAGTATTTATGGAAATCTTCCACTTTTGGAAAGTTGGAAGTATTTATGGAAATTGATATTTTCCATAAATAAAATATTTGATTAGATTCTGGAAATTTGTTTCCTAATTTAATCATGATTTGATTTGGGAAATCAAATCTTAAAATATTTTATTTCCATAAGTAGTTTTAATGATTTAGGAAATTGGTTTCCTAAATAGATTTTCCTTAATCAAATAATTCCATGAATAAAATATGTGATTAGATTTGAAAATTTGTTTCCTAATTTAATTATGATTTGATTTGGAGAATCAAATCTTAAACATATTTTATTTCCATAAATAGTTATGACATATAAGGAAATTATATACATGACATAATTGTATGCCATGTAATTGCATTAGATGCATAACATTATGCCATGCGTGTCGTGACATGTAGATGTATGCCATGTATGTCATGCCATGTAGATAATAGTTATTTGCATGCAAAGAGGATGAGACATAAAAACCCTTAATCAATATTAAAGCCTACACCTTCCATTAATATGGTTAGAACCGAGTTTTGTTTCTTGTTTGGGTTGTTGGACTCTCTCCAAGCCCATTTCGAACTGAATATGTTCAAACCATGGAATAGTTTAATACTAATATGGTAAGAGTCGAGGTCAATCGTTAGCTTTGGTTGTTGGACTCTCTCCAAGCTGGGCTAATTGGTTGAATGCGCTCTAACCATATTAAAACTATGTCCGATTAATGGGTTGGCTTTAACCGAGCATCGGCTTGTTGGACTCTCTCCAAGGTCGATGTAAAGGGAGGTGAAGTTGGGTGCTATGCATATGATGCATACTTGTTAATGTGTTAACAACCCGATGTATGTGTGAACATTCAATTAGTTGATAGCACATTGTGATAGTTGCATATACGTGATATGCAATCGGTATAATTGATACCTACCGTCGTAGTTATGAATGGCTTGTTGGACTCTCTCCAAGGTTGTTCATAACTATGATGGATATCAGCCCATTCGGAGATGGACCTACAATCTCCCGAAGTGATTTTGGGGTTTTTAAAATTCGAAAAATGAATGGGATTTATAAATGTATATTGATGCATTTTTAAAATCATCTTTCTCATATATGCTCGTTTTGTATTTCTAAGTTAATATATTGATCATGATGTGTTTGAATTTGCGTTCCATTTTGGATTCAAATAAATTAACTGGGCCGAACTTCTTGGACTGGCTTAGAAACTTGAGAATTGTTCTCAAGGTGAAAAGCTTGTGTATGTCCTCGAAGCGCCTCTTCGCTTCGTCTAGTTACGATGCAACTTTGGACCAATTGTTGGCCTATCAGAAACATGTGAGTGATTCTGAACAAATGAGTTGCATCATGCTAGCCGCGATGGAACCCAAGCTACGAAAGTAGCATGAGCATATGGATGCTCATATCGTAGTCCTTCATCTCTGTGAGTTGGTTGATGAGCAAGTGAGATTCGAAAGGTTCAAAGTCTCCAAGCTCCTCTTCACCTCTGAGATGCGAGGAGGCTCATCTGTGGTACTGCTCAACATGCTGAAGACTGTGGAGCCTTCTGAGAAGCATGAGTAGGGGACAGTGTTGTTAGTTGATTCCTCGAAGAAAGGTTCTAAGAGGGAGTCAAAGGAACAATAGAAGGGGAAGAAGAAAAAGGCTAAAAGGCAGAACCAGCTCAAAAAGGGAACTTGCCATCATTATGGCAAGGAGGGTCATTGGTGAAGAAATTGCAAGGTTTATCAAGAGTCCGTGAAGAAGGATAAGGCATCGGATGCCCCATCTTCTTCAGAAATCTTCTTTATTGATTGTCATTCTATTTCCTTAGACACTTGGGTATTGGATACTGGGTGTGGCTCACATATATGTAATGACATACATGGGCTAAGGAATAGAAGAAGACTCGTCAAGGGAGAGTCAAAATTTACGTGTTGGGAATGAAGCAAAGGTTGCTGCACTCGCCATCGGAACGTATTTGTTGAAACTCCCTACAGGACTTGTCTTAGAACTAGACAATTGCTTTTATGTTCCTTCGTTGATAAAGAACATCATTTCTATTTCTTGTCTAAATAGAAATGGTTTCCATTTGACGTTTAGTAACAATTGTTGTTACATAACTTTGAATGGGGTTCTTTATGGGACTGGAACTTTAAGCAATGGTGTTTATACGTTGGACGTATCCAGTGACATTTGCAATATCGAAGCGAGCAACAAGAGTGCTCGAAAGGATAATCAAATAGACTCCTACATGTGGCATTGTCGTCTTGGCCATGTAAGCAAGAAACGCATGTCCGAATTACACCGATGTGGAATTCTGGAATCGTTTGAATTGGATTCATACGATACATGCGAAACATGCTTAAAAGGCAAGATGACTAAGTTACCTTTTACTGGAAAAGGTGAACGAGTGGGAGAGTTACTAGGTCTAGAACATACTGATGTATGTGGACCTATGTCAACTCAAGCTTTAGGAGGCTATAGCTACTTCATTACCTTCACCGATGATCACTCACGGTTTGGGTATGTGCTCTTGATGAAACACAAGTCTGAAGCCTTTGAAAGGTTTAAAGAATTCAGAAATGAAGTAGAGAAATAACATGACAAAAGTATTAAAATACTTCGATTGGATCGAGGTGGTGAATACTTAAGTCAAGAGTTTCTTGATTATCTAAGAGACAATGGCATATTGTCTCAATGGACTCCGCCCTATACACCACAGCATAATGGTGTATCTGAGAGGCGTAACCGGACCTTGTTGGACATGGTCAGGTCAATGATGAATCATGCAACTCTTCCCAAGTCCTTTTGGGGTTATGCACTTCAGACAGCTATTTACTTGTTAAACAGAATGCCTACCAAGGTAGTCTCAACTACTCCATATGAGATATGGAATAGTAAGAAACCTCATGTATCTTACTTGAAGATATGGGGTTGTCCTGCTTATGTGAAGCGGAATGTATCAGACAAACTGGATGCTAAGTCTGATAAATGTATATTTATTGGATACCCTAAGGAAACAAGGGGTTACCAATTCTATCATCCTGTGGAACAAAAGGTGTTTGTTTCAAGGCATGCTGTGTTTCTAGAGAAAGAGTTTCTCTTGCAAGAAAGCGATGGGAGTGTCGTCGAGCTTGAGGAGGCTCGAGAGACTCAAATAGACATTAATGAGATACGGTGAAGCCTGTGACAACTCATAGTGATGAGCAATCAATTTGGACCTATTGTAACACCACATCTTCGTAGATCTGGTAGAACCATAATATTCAGAGATATGGATTTCTCGTAAGTGAATCGAACGACGTGTTACTCATTGATGATGAGGAGCCTACCAGTTATGAAGAAGTGCTGACAAGTTCAGAAAGGGATAAGTGGCTTGGTGCCATGAAGTGGGAAATGGATTCCATGTATGAAAACCAAGTTTGGAACTTGGTTGACCCACCTGAAGGGATAAAGCCTATAGGGTGCAAGTGGGTTTTCAAGAAGAAAACCGACATGGATGGTAATGTGATTACCTATAAGGCTATATGGGTGGCGAAAGGATATCGTCAAAAGCAAGGTGTTGATTATGACGAAACCTATTCGCCTGTAGCTATGCTTAAATCCATTCGGATGCTCCTGGCCATAGCGGCTCATTATGATTATGAGATATGGCAGATGGATGTGAAAACAGCTTTCCTTAATGGAAACCTGCTCGAGGACGTGTATATGATACAGCCTGAGGGTTTCACATCGGTTGATAAAACCAAGGTATGCAAATTGCGACGATCCATTTATGGATTGAAGCAAGCATCCGAGAGGCTGGAATATCCGTTTTGATGAGACGATCAAAAGTTTGATTTCTCACAAAATCGAGCGAACCTTGTGTGTACAAGAAGGTTAGTAGAGTGCGATCGTGTTCCTAGTATTGTATGTCGATGACATATTACTTATAGGAAGCGATGTGTCAATCTTCTGATCGATTAAGGTTTGGTTATCAAGACATTCTCCATGAAAGACACAGGAGAAGCAACCTACATCCTTGGGATTAAGATCTATAGAGATAGATCGAAACGGTTGCTTGGTCTTTCGCAGTCTACATATATAGACCGAGTGCTAAAGAGGTTTAGCATGTCGGAATCCAAGAAAGGTTATCTGCCCATCGGGCATGGGGTACACCTTTCGAAGTCTATGTGTTCGCGCACAGAAGACGAGAGGATTTGCATGAGTGAGATTCCCTATGCATCCGCAATAGGATCTATCATGTATGCTATGTTATGTACGAGGCCCGATGTATCGTACGCTCTGAGTGTCACGAGCATATACCAATCCGATCCAGGAATGGATCATTGGGCGGCTGTTAAGACGATCCTTAAGTACTTGAGAAGAACTAAGGATGTGTTCCTAATATATGGAGAAGGGTACATGGTGGTACATGGGTATACGGATGCCAGATTCAGACAGACAAGGATGATTCCATGTCTTAGTCTGGGTATGTATTCACCTAGAATGGAGGCGCAATAAGTTGGAAAGGTTCCAAGCTTGACACTATAGCGGATTCTGCCACTGAGGCAGAATACGTTGCAGCTTTGGAAGCAGCAAAGGAAGCGGTTTGGATCAAGTAGTTCATCTATGAACTTGATGTAGTCTCATCAATGATCCAAACATGTGCTTCGCCGCTATCATCTTATCAGAGAGATCATAAGTAGGAACGAAATACAAATCGAGAAAATTCCCACTGAAAGGAACTTAGCGGATCCTTTGACTAAAGCATTACCTCAAAGTAAGTTTGAGGGTCATGTTAGAGCTTATGGTATTGGATACCATAGCGATTGGCATTAGGCCAAGTGGGAGTCTGTTAGTAATATATGAGAGATGTCCTAAGGCAATCGCCTTATGTATGAACCATTTATATGATAAATGAAGATTCACTATTTGAGTATACATGTTTAATGTATTTGATTGGATCTTAAACTCATTTCTTGAATGTCCACGATACGATTCACATGAGATGAGATGTGATTGGATCACAACTAGTGAGTATCTCTACATGTGTAATTGTGATGTATCGGAATTATCCTAGTCGATGAATTGATGGATTTGGACACCATCAATTACATCGAGACTAGCACGAGGTATACTCCTTGGTGTATCCAAGCGGTGATTCTCACGGTGGAGACATTGTGATGTCCGGAGTTAATCGTGGATGCTAGTTATGGTAACTAGTTCATTGGAGTGACCAGCCGTAAGACTTCATATGGTTCTCTGCATATCTAGATATGTCAATGAAGTTCTTACTGTGGCTTAAGTGCGATGTTCCTTTGACTTGCGGTATTCAAGTCATCTTGATCATGGAGACTTATGCTTTGACATCTTAAACAAACATCTCCGAGGAGATGTGGACCCGGGATGATTGGGTATAAGTCGAAGTGATCGAAGGTGTTTGAATAGCCTATAAAGGATTCACCACTCCTTGCGAGGAGATGTATACCCATGGCCTCTCGTCGGATTGTTACTAAAGTCTTTGGCCAAAGCATTACATGTTTAGAGTAAGGTACTCTTCGATACATGTGCAGTAACTAGAATCCGTAGGGCGAGGAAATGATACTTGGGCTAGGTGTGGCGTGTAGTCGACTAGTGAGGGTGACACAATAGACCATGTCCTGAACCAAGTGGGTATAAGATGAGTGAAGGGAATGGGGCACGATTCATTCGAGCTGCTGAAGGGTTTCAGAAATAGTTCTGGATCAACCGTTGATCTTTTCGGTTAATTGGGGGTCATGATGTACTACTAGGTGCCACTCATGATCGTTCTATAATTAATGGTTAATTATAGACGGCCAACATAAACCGAGAACCTATTTGGTCACACGCACAACGAGTGTAATCCAAAGGATTTAAAACGAGCTTGAGAATGGGATTCTCAGACCGAGAGAAACTATGTTTGGTTGGACCAAACATAAAGCGAGCATGAAATTGTTTCAGTCGCAATGGAAGCGTGGATGGGCCGTGTCTTATGAAGACATAATGGATGGACCAAAATGGTTTGGTTCTAATCCAATGGATAAGAATAAACCAAAGGGTTTGGTTTATTTTAAACGAATGAACCAAAAGTTGGTTCGGTTCGTTTTAACTTAAAATAAATCATCATGGTTTGGTTTATTTTAACTTATCTTAATGGAGCGGGTTAACGGGCTTTATGGATATGATCTATTAACCATTAAGAGAATTAGTTCTCTATAAAAGTGGGCTTAAGGGATTGTTAAACCCTAACTAATCCAAACCCTAGCCGCCCAACATGTTGTTGCCGCCCAACACATTGTTGCCGCCCAGCTTGTGGTGGCGCCGTCCAAGCTCCAGCCGGTGAACCTCCGGCGACCCTCCGGTGATCTCCTATAGGTTCGGCATCAAGGTGAGCTTTTTCTCTCCTTGTTTTGGCCGGCGCCTACTCCTCCACCAAGCTGTCCAGTTTTCTGGACAGCTTCTTCTCCTCTCGTCGGAGCGTCGTTTGGACGACGGTTAGTGCTCCGACAGCGGCTAACATACCGGGGATTTGATCTCCGGTAATCCTCTGAGGTGGAGGACGAAGGATTCGTCAAACGGTTGACGAACACCTCTCCGGAGAAGCGAGTTTTGAGAACTCGTTTTGGATCCGAATTTGGATTCGGATCGTGATCATCTCTCGATCACGTCGTCTTCAACACGAGGCTAGTAACCCGTATGAAGACGAAGCTCGTGACTTAGCGAAGTCATCCCGAGGAGCTCGGCGTGGATACGGATAGAGACGATTCTTACGAGGATCGTTCCGGTTGATGCCGTTCCCGCTACACGTCATACGGAAGGTATAACGTAGTTTAATTTCCTTTTATTGCAAATTTTAATTTACGGTTATGTCTACACTTGTTGTAATAGCATGCGTGTGTTGTGTGTGTTGTAATAAATATAGATTTATTATTTTTAATTGCTTCCGCTGTGCTCATGTTTACGAAACATGATCGAACACACACACGCCGCGGTGCCGGAAACCCAACAGTTGTCGTGTCGGCGTTATGAAGGTGTTGGAGCATTGGCGTTGTAGGAGCACTTGATGATGATTGGAGTTGGAATCCACCCCTCCTTTTATCGATTTTGGCCTCTGAATATGTCTCCTCTTTTTTCGGAACAGATCACAAAGTTGTAATAAATTTTATCGCGAAGTGGTCACGTCAAACCTTATTCGTTTTGACCAAGCGTAAAGGCTGATTCATCGCCATCATCGGTGATGCCTCCCATCGATCGATGAGCATCGATCAGCCACCGGCTCCACTTCCTCGCGAAGAGGTTAGCTCAGAAAATGATAAATGCAATGGTTTCTAACCATCCGATCTCGACCTAGACCTTCCACAGGAAGTCTTAGTCGGATCACCGCCTACGGTCATCCCCGTAAAGAGGACACAACCTTACAATCTCTCACTCACACGAGCTTTCCTCAATACTTACCTTGTAGCTCTCGCTTTCGGCCTTCCACTCTATTCCTTCGGCTCCCTCTGAAGTCACTCGAGTGTCGCCAGACCACCGCGACTTCCTTCGAGTGTCGCTAGCCTTCAGCTCCAGCTTTAGTACTTTTTTGCACACTCGATTTAGCTCGTGAGATAACGATGTAAACTTAACTTTGCATCTTTGCCATAATCAAAACACAGGTTCGATTATCTAGTGCCTCTGCACCAACAGTTTGGCCTCCGAGGTACCTTCATGAAGCTCTACTAGCTTCTCCCACATCTCCTTTGCACTAGAGCATTCCCCTATCCTATTCACCTCTTGTTGGGGAAGTACATTGTAGAGGTGGTGCTTGGCCTTTGAATTCACCAAGTACTCCTCTCTTTGTCTTTTACTCCATCTTGATTTCTCCAATAGCTCCCCTTCTTCATTCCTAGGCAATTCGAAACCATTTTCCATAATCAAAAGAATTTCAAAATCGGTTTCAAAAAATACCTCCATTCTCTTTTTCCACCAAGAGAATTCGCCTTCAAATTTTGGTGGGTGAATATTTGAGCCAGCCATTCTTGAATGTGCTTGTTGTGGCGGTTAGTCCTCGACAAGCTTTCTTTGGCTCTGATACCACTTGTAGGGGATCGATCGGCCGGCTAGAGGGGGGTGAATAGCCCTCTTTCGTTGGATAACGGAATTTGCTCGTCTACAAACAATATTAGCGCAATGGAAACAACAAGACAAGCAAATCAAGCAAAGAAAGATAAAGCAAAGGAAACAAATAATGCTAACACAAAGTCGTAACGTGGTTCACGGCTACGCCGCTAAACCACGATTCCGATTCATCCAAGGTGAATCACTCCTTTTCCAAATCCACTAAATCTCTCCTTTGCACCAAGCTAGGTGGAGGTAACCTCTTTACAATCCCTCTTCTTACAATTGAATGAGAATTAGCACAAGAAGAAGAGTAGAAAAACTCTTAGAGCACTTTGGGAGATGTTATGAGTTGAAGCATTAGGTTCCCAAAGCCCCACACCCTTCCTCTTTATAGAGGAAGAGGGTTTCTTCCCATTGACACAGGAGCAGTCGACTGATGTCCCTATCAGTCGACTGGTCCTGTAGCCGTTGCCCAATAACGACTGCTTTCCACGTTGGATTTCATCCAACGACACTGGCATCAGTCGACTGATATTGCCATCAGTCGACTGATGCTCGATCAGTCGAGTGCTCCATGAGCTCGACTCCATTCTGTGCCTGAAACACTTGCGACCAGTCGACTGGTGGTCTCGCAATCGACTGCCATTCCATGGCAGTCGACTATTGGCACTTGAACCGGACTCGAATACTAGTCGAGTCACCGTCGACTTAAAGTAGTTGACTACCATAACATGGTAGTCAACTTGATGTCGGGAAATCCCATCCGACACTTAGCCAAATGGCCAAGATCACCTAATGAGCTACTTACATTTCACTCATTCTCTCATCTCACTCGAAGTCCCTCGCCGAAGCTCTCTTCGTTCACGGCCACGTCCCTCGGCAGTATCAGGCGCACGGCTCTGCAATGCTCCTTCGTGTCTCTTACCTCCGAAGTCTGCTTCCTTGGCTTCGCTTCAAGTCATCTCGTCCGGTGGTCCCTCGGCAGCATCAAGCACATGGCTCTGCAATGTTCCTTCTCCGACTCAAGCACGAGGTTGTGAGTGGTGAACCCGCCTAGGCTCCATGTGAGAATTACTAAGCCCTACAAGACTCCAACGCACATATCAAATCATAACAACACTCTAACTTAAACCCTTTGCCACACACATCAAAAACTTATCATGGCAAGAGATTGCCCTAACATTTTGGTCCAAAGCATGCCCGTGTCTTGGGGAACACGTTTAGAGCATGCTTTCCTTCCTTAAGCTCCAATTATGTGTCAATTTAACTCCGAAACGTCGTCCTACACATGAAAATAGAAAAAGCATATCTCTAAACTATGAAATAGTAAATGAATGCAAAATAAGAAAGAATATGCATGAAATAAGTATAAAATACAATGAGATGTGTACTAAAATTACTCCTAAAACCCTATATGATTTGCACATATCACCTGCCAAATATTTGGTCTGCCTAACTTGTTTGGACTTTCACTTCTTTACGTCTGACCTCTCAACCCACCAGGGCTTCCTCAACTTGATGTATGGTTCTTGCTAGCCCATCAAGTTGTTTTGGAGATGTCTAATCTTTCTAACCCATTTGGTCTTTCCGCCTAGTGTCTAATCCTCTAGTTTTATCAAGTCTTTCATTGCCTAGTATTATAGGATTGAGTGAACCGAGAGAGGGGGTGAATCTCGGTATTTAATAATTTTAAACTAATAAATGTACGCAGCGGAATATAAAGAAAATTAACAACACAAGCAATTTTACTTGGTCCACAACTCGGACTGGGTTGCTACTCCAAGGCTCACAGCTCTACCACGAGCTACCTTAATGTCCAATTCACTAAATACCCTCTGACTCGAGTGCTCTCGACTTCGGAGGGGTTCGCTTTTACAAATGATAGAGTTAGGTGACAAACCACCCACTCGGAGAATTAAGTATACAAGCGAAACAATAAAGTAAAGAGATTACAAGACTTTATACCGACACTTAATAATCGTAGAGGTAGTAACAGAGTGTCGGAGGAACGTCTTGTCGTGGAGTCAAAGTGTAGTGGACGAGCAAGTATTTTGGCAGCACTTCGACGTTGATTGAATTTCGATAAATGGATCTGATTAAGCACAAATTTTATAAACTCTTTCCAGTCGACTGGAATGCCTTCTAGTCGACTCCACACCAGCCCGTCGATATAGAAGTCGTGGTCTTCCAGTCGACTGAATCCCCTTCAGTCGACTCCACGTCACTCAGCTCTGCATCGGGAAATTCCTCTCATCAATTGACTCAACATCTTCAGTTGACTCAAGCTCTTTCCATCTGCATCGCATGATCTCCGATCGATCACAAGCTGATCCTACCAAATAGGTATCTAGTCGACTGATACATCTTCAGTTGACTGGACTTCAGTCGACTTGAATCCATTCAGTCGACTGGTGCCTGCAAAACAGGATTAACACAAAATAGATAATGTGAATTATGATAGCAGTAGTAATACTGCTCAAACTCGACTACTAAGTCCCATGCGGACTTTTCATCAGATCGATGCCTAGCTTTGTCCCCCTACCGAGGACTCGGCCTCACCTCTTCACTCAAGGCTTACCTGTCGGCTACCTGCTAGACTTACCATTCTTGACATCTAATCTGACTCACAAGGGCTTCCTCCAGTTGTCTGTGTTGGTGCAATTAGCCCAGGTCACGATTGACCAGATTCAAGTTTTGACTCGAGCGATGTTTTGATGTTTGACATGGAAGTGTGACATTGATGTCTGATAATGTTCTAGGAGATTGTTGGAGCAATCGACCTAGGTCATGATTGATCGGACTCAAGTTTGACTCGAGGGGGATTTTGATGATTGACTGGGGTTGACCATGTCATGGAAAGTCCAAGTCTTGAGTACTTGGCATGTAAAGTCCAAGCATGGGTCTTGGCAAGGAAAAGTCCAACATGGGTTGGCAAGGGAAAGTCCAAGCTTGAGTCTTGGCATTTGGAAAAGTCCAACATGGGTTGGCAAGTAAAGTCCAAGGGTGTAGTCTTGGCCACGTATGTCCAAGGGTGTAGTCTTGGCGGTGAAAGTCTAAGTCATGGGTACTTGGCATTTAGAAAGTCCAAGGGGTTTGATATTGGCGGCGTAAAGTCCAAGAAGAGTCTTGGTAGCGTAAGACCAATGTGTCTTGGCAGTGTAGACACCGTTAGCATGACATAGCCGATAAAATCACTTGAAGGCTAGCGCAATAGATGAACAAGTCATGGATGACTTGGAGAGATCCGAGAGGCGTGAGGCTGACGGAGGTGGCTAGAAGGCTTAGGTGTAGGCTAAGGGTAGTCTAGCAAGTATGGGGGCACCATACTTGGGTTAAAACCTCATGTTCGTGACACTATGGAGTCGACTAGAGTTCGATGGTTTAAATTTGAAAATGCTGCTCATTGGTAGCGATCGGTGATGGGCTGATCGGTCGATCGACCACCATGGATGGCGATGGGCGATGGTTCGCCGCGAGCATAGAGCGCTCCGTGGCCGATCGGCGGTCGGCTACGGTCTTGCGATCGGCCGCCGCCATTGTTGGCGATTATGTCAAGAGATCTGTTGGAGTTTTCCCAGTGTGGATTGAGTCGTTGTCTCACGACAACAGTGGCATCAATCGACTGGTGCCTTATGACAGTCGACTGATCGACAAAAATCCAGCCCAACGTAGGATATAAAGGCAACTCGGAAGGAGGGTTTTTGCAGCGATTTTTTTTGGGCGAATTGAAGGGGATAGTTGGTGCTTTCCAGTCCTTCAAGGCTAGTCCAAGGCAATCAAAGATCAAGCAACCAAAGTGCTCTTGTAAAGTGGTTTTTCTTTACTTTCATTGTATTTCATACTTGTATTAGCTTTTATCTTCTGTATTACTTAGTGTAATCATTGTACGAGGTTTCTCCACCTCTGGATTGTTCCGAGAAGGAGTTATTTGTGATTAGTGGTTGCGTGTGCATCACTAGAGCTCGTTAGAGCTCGACCTGTGTAGTAGGAACAGTTCGGTTCTAAACCACGTTATATCCTTGTGTTCGTGTTTGTCTTGTTTCTTGTTATTGCTATTATTTATATTCCGCTGCGCATAACGAGTTTTGTAGAGACAAACGCGAATGAATTCCATCAATGTACTAGCATGACGCTATTCACCCCCCCCCCCCCTCTAGCTTCCAAGGATCCCCAACAAGTGGTATCAGAACGAGGCCGCTCTTCAAGTTTAACAACTAAGGGAGCACACTAGAAGGAACAAGATGGAATTCAAAGACAAGCTTGGATGGGACATCAACACTCCGCCACCATACGACCAAGAAGATTTTCTGATGTGGAGGGCTAGAATGGAGAATTTCTTGATGATGAACATAGAGAATTTGTTCATCATCATGGAAGGCTTTGAACCTCCTAGGGACAAGAAGGGAGATGTCCTCAAGTTAAAAAGGTGGACCCAAGAGCAACGTCAAAAGTTCAAGACCGAAGTCAGGGTAACAAAACTTTTAGAAGATTTGATACCTAATGATGTCTTGTGCAAGTTAGGTGAATTTCAAGATGCCAAGGAGATATGGGACAAATTGGCCAAGTTCCATGAGAAGCCTCACTTGGCACAAGTAGAAGAAGAGCTTGGAAAAGAAGAACCGTCATCCTCACAAGCAAATGAGGATTTGGAAGTTGAGGAGGAGTCAACTTCTGGATCGGTGGGAGAGAAATTGGAAGAGGTGGAAGAAGCCTCCACCTCTAGGATTGAGGGGGAGGAGAGAACTCCCACACCGGAGCAACAAGAAGAAGCTTCCACATTCAGTCAATATGAAGAAGCTCCAACTCCGGCATCTACCACCAACCTAGGTAACTCAAACACATCGTTTCAAAATAAAATGCATATAATGTGTTTTGAGTGTAGGGAATCCGGACACTACAAAAGTAAATGTCCGAAAAGGGTAAAGAAAGCTCCTCCTACACCAAAAGTCAAGGTTGCCGGTGTTCCCACCAAGAGAAGCAAGGAGCAAGTAATTTGCTTCAAATGCTGACTACCGGGTCATTACCGGAGTCAATGCCCTAGGGGGAGCAAAATAACTCAAGAAGGAGCATCACAAGTAGGGGGAGCTTCAAAAGCTAACCCTAAGGTATATTTCATTAATGCACCTTCAAATTGTACGCAAAAGCATGCTAGAGATAATTTTAATTCTCTTTCAATTTATGATGAAAAGCATGCTAGGAATAACAAATATTTTTGTTTAGAAGCTAAAAATGTTCACTTTTCAAATAAGGAGAAATTTGGGACTAATGTCCCTAAAAATATCTTACCTAAGGACAAACCTAGATCAAACAATTCTAGACCTATTCTTCCTAAGGAGACCATTAGGAAGATAGAGGATCACCTAGGTCTTAATCATAAATGGACTAGGCATATGCCAAAGACCAAATCAAAATTCAAAAATTGGGCAATTAGAGTTTGAAAATCAAGCCTTAAGGTCAAGGCTTAAGAAACTTGAAAAGACCCTTAGGAATATGCAAAATCAAATACAAGGGTCAAATAGTCAAAAATCTAGGTCCAAGAGTCAAGGTCTAGAGTCTAGGAGGCAAGGCTCATCTATGGGCAAGAAAGGCTTGAGCCACAAGCCTAAGTCCAAGGTAGATAAGCCTACCTACCATAGTATTCCATTAGATTATGGAACACAAACTAGGTCCAGAAAGACCAAGGTCAATAGGGAAGTCATCCCTAAGAGTGACCAAGGTAGATGCCTAGTGGCTAGGGTTTCTAAGAAACCTAGGGTGGCCACTAAGAAGGTTACAAGGGGAGTTACCCCTAGAGTTAACCATGGCAAGACCCAAATGACCAAGGCTAATAAGTCTAGAAGGGTCATTAGGAAGGTATCTAGGGAGGTTATCCCTAAGGAATACCTAGTGAACCCTAGGAGCTCAAATAGGTTTTGGATTTCTAAGAGCGTGATTGATTCACGCTAGATGGGTTCAGGGTGTGCCAACTTTGATTGGAGGGGTAGTTAACCCAACCATGGTAAAGGTGGCATTTTAGGTCATTTTCAAGGTTATGGTTACCTTGGGAATGTGTTTTGATATTATATCCTAAAATATTTTAGGATGTGCCAATATATTTTTGGGATTATGAAAAATCAATTAAATTAGCACAATTTAGGTGTAGAGGTTTGTGTGTCATTTTGGGTTTGTGGCACACATGGGAGATTAGTAATAATATGACAAAATATACTTAATTATATCAAATGGTAACAAATATTAAAATTTAGGTATTATTATATTTATACATTTTATGTGTCATGTTTTGTTTTCCATATAATATGTCATGACATCATGTTTATTTTTATCATTTAATATATCATGATCATGTTTAGGATTAAGTACTAATGTCATGTGTTTTTAGATTATATCATATGTCATGACATCATGATCATTGGCTAAGCTTAATTATTGCTATAATTTATGTCATGATCATTCATGCATTTAATTTGATTAAAATTGATTCAAGGACAATGACATGACTTGAAGTCTTATGTATAAGGGAATCAAATAGAGTTGCCTTAAAAAATGCATGAGGTCTTAGCTTTAGATAAATCAAAACTCACATCTCACATCTAACTTGACATGTATGTGTATTTATACACCCTAAATACATGTGAGATGCTAGGATATGAGTTAAGTTCAAGGTGCATAATTTTGTATCTCGATGAACTAAAACTCATCTTATTTCATTGGTGGATCATTAGGAGAGCTTGTGTATAAGTTATGTACATTAAGCCCAAGGAATATGATCCAATATAGGTTTTCAAAATCATTTTAAAATCCATTTAGAAAACCTTGGTGAAGTCTATCTTTTGATAGCAATCACCATTGATGAAGTTGATACAAAGTGAGCTAAAACATTGAAGTTTTTCTTCACTTTTGAACTTTGTATCAATTTCGATATTTTATGGGTAAAATATTTTTCAAATATTTTTCACCCATTGTATTGTTTATAAGTAATGTACGTATGAATTTTCATGATTTTTTAAAATACGTAGAATTACTTATGCTTTTTCAAAATTTGATTCTGATAGTTGAAATTCGGGAATTTTAATTATCAGTCGACTGCCGCTTGATGGCAGTCAACTAATGAAGGGCAGTTCGACTGATAACTGTCAAGAGTCAACTGTTAGGCTGATTTTGAGAAAAATAAGATTGTTTCGTGCGTTTTCAATTACGGTAAAGTTCCCTAACCACTCCTAATCCTAGGATATGCTTTGGGAAGCATTATAAAGGGTGAAAATACATTGGATATGGATTAAGAGAGGTGTTAGGGTGATGTATCAAATTTAAGGTATGGAAAGTTCAATGTTGAACTTTAGACCTTATTTTTGATGGTTTAGAGTTCCTATTGGCTTAGGGATTTCCCAAGGACATTATTGGTGCAATGGTCAAGGGGGAGCAAGCCTTTAGGGGGAGGTATCCATCATGGGATGATGGATGTTATTTTTCCTCATGAGGGGGAGAAATGAGATTTTGAGATACCCAATTTGAAAATTGGGAGAGTGTGTAGGATTGTCTCTCCTGAGTGATATGAGACTTATCACTAGGAAGATTGTAGGCATCCGAGGTATTTTTGGACCAAAGGGGAGATTGTAAGATCTCAATGGGACATGAGACATTGACCTCCTTGGAGAAGACCTTTTTTATGTTAGTCAAAAAGGGGGATAATGTTTAGAGAATTTATGGGATTACTAATTTGGGATAATTGGTAAGAAGATTTGAGTTAGTGTTCTAACTCAAAGGTATGTGTTTTTTTGTCAAACATTAAAAAGGAAGAGATTGTTGGTGCAATCGGCCAAGGTCACGATTGACCGGACTCAAGTTTTGACTCGAACGATGTTTTGATGTTTGACATGGAAGTGTGACATTGATGTCTGATAATGTTCTAGGAGATTGTTGGAGCAATCGACCCAGGTCATGATTGACCGGACTCGAGTTTGACTCGAGGGGGATTTTGATCGTTGACTAGGGTTGACCATGTCATGGAAAGTCCAAGTCTTGAGTATTTGGCATATAAAGTCCAAGCATGGGTCTTGGCAAGTAAAAGTCCAACATGGGTTGGCAAGTGAAAGTCCAAGCTTGAGTCTTGGAATTTGGAAAAGTCCAACATGGGTTGGCAAGTAAAGTCCAAGGGTGTAGTCTTGGCAGTGAAAGTCTAAGTCATGAGTACTTGGCATTTGGAAAGTCCAAGGGGTTTGATATTGGCGGAGTAAATTCCAAGCGGAGTCTTGACAGTGTAAGACCAATGTGCCTTGGTGGTGTAGACACCGTTAGCATGACATAGCCGATGGAAGCACCTGAAGGCTAGCGCAATAGATGAACAAGTCATGGATGACTTGGAGGGATCCGAGAGGCATGAGGCTGACGGAGGTGGCTAGAAGGCTTAGGTGTAGGCTAAGGGTGGTCTAGCAAGTATGGGGGTACCATACTTGGGTTAAAATCTCATGTTTGAGGTTGGCAGTCGACTGACACTATGGTCGGTTCGACTGTCGTGAGTCGACTAGAGTTTGACTACCGGTTTAGAGATGAAAATGCTCTGGCAGTCGACTGCTCATTGGTAGCAATCGACTGATGGGTTGATCAATCAACTGCCATGGACGACAGTCGACTTATGGTTCAGCCGCGAGCACAGAATGCTCCATAGCCGACTGGGCAGTCGCCTATGGGTGATGGCAGTCGACTGCCATTATTGGAAGTCGACTATCAAGAGATCCGTTGGAGTTTTTCCAGTGTGGAACGAGCTATTGTCTCACGATAACAGTGGCATCAGTCGACTGGTGCCTTATGGCAGTCGACTGATCGGCGGAAATTCAACCCGATGCAGGATATAAAGGCAGCTCAGAAGGAGGGTTTTTGTAGCGATTTTTTTTGGGCGAATTGAAGGGGATAGTTGGTGCTTTCCAGTCCTTCAAGGCTAGTCCAAGGCAATCAAAGATCAAGCAACCAAAGTGCTCTTGTAAAGTTATTTTTCTTTACTTGCATTGTATTTCATACTTGTATTAGCTTTTATCTTTTCTATTAATTAGTGTAATCATTGTACGAGGTTTCTCCACCTCCGGATTTTTCTGAGAATGAGTTATTTGTGATTAGTGGTTGCGTGTGCATCACTAGAGCTCTTTAGAGCTCGACCCGTGGAGTAGGAACCGTTCGGTTCCGAACCACATTATATTCTTGTGTTCGTGTTTGTCTTGTTTCTTGTTATTTCTATTATCTATATTCTGCTGTGCATAACGAGTTTTGTAGAGACAAATGCGAACGAATTCCATCAACGTACTAGCACGATGCTATTCACCCCCCCCCTCTAGCTTCCAAGGATCCCCAACAGTCTGGTCTATCTGACCCAGTTGAACTTTTTGCTGATTGTTCCGTCTTCTGACCCAACCGGTCTTCATGCCAAATGTCTGGTCCACGCGACCCATTTGGACTTCATGCCTAGTGTCCGGTCCTCCTGATCTATCAAGATTCATACCTAGTATCCGGTCAACAAGACCTACTAGGACTTCCTGTTAAGCCTGCACACTTAACACTTATATTAGATCAAACGTGAGTCCTAACTATTAACTATAGTTCATACATCAAAACTAAGGAGTGATGCTTACTGCATCAACAATCTCCTCCTTTTTGATGTATGACAACACATTAGTTAAAGTTAAGAGAATCAAATACCAATCTTCATATTTAACATGTCTAAGTAATGAACTTACAAGTTTTGTAATGAATATAGATGCATAAATTTAACCATGTATGACATGCATTAATCCTTATCAAATTTTTGCATCTTCTCTAATTTTATCTCTCTAATTATATCTCTTCTCTCTCCCTTTGGCATACATCAAAATAAGGGTGAAATTAAAGATATGAACATAATATATTGGAGAGTTATTATGATATTTTATCAAGAAACATTTTCAAAACTCCCCTTGAACAATTCGAAATTTTAAAAAAATTCAAAAAATTTCACAACTCCCCCTGAATAATTCAAAATTTTCAAAAAATTTCAAAACTTCCCTTGAAAAATTTAAAAAATTTCAAAGTTTTTCAAAACTCCCCTTGAATAATTTAAAAGTTTTCAAATTTTTCAAAGTTTTTTAGAACTCCCCCTAAATAATTTAAAAGTTTTCAAATTTTTCAAAGTTTTTTAGAACTCCCCCTGAATAATTTAAAAGTTTTCAAAATTTTCAAAGTTTTTCAAAAAATTTCAAACTCTTTAAAGTTTTTCAAAACTTCCCCTAGATTTAAGCTTTATAATGTTTAAATCCCATTCATCAAACCCCAAAGAATAATTTTAAAAATCTTTAATCTTTTTAAGACTTAATAATCTTTTCAAAGTAAGCTGTTCTCCTCCTTAATTTAAGTCTAATAAACTTGAAACTATTTAAGCTTTTCAAAGAGCATTCAACCTTAAGCTTTTCTCCCCCTTAAGAGTATTTCTTATCCAATTCCGGCATAATTTTAGAGAATATCATAATTTAGCACAATATTTTAGGTTCATCCTAGACTCTTGATCTCCCCCTTAAAGTAACATTGTTATATTTATACTTAATTTCTTTTTAAAATAAAATTTTAAATGTTTAACTCCCCCTAGAATTATAATATATCTTAACTCCCCCTTAATTATGTTGATTCTTTTAGAATTAAAGTTGAGTTGTTTAGAATTGAGTTGAATATGTTGATTGGGGTTGAATTAGTTGATTAGGGTTGAATCAATTAAATTGGTTAGGCTAGGTTGTTTAGTTAAGTTTAGGTTAAGTTAAGTTTAATTGTTTAGTTAAGTTGTTAAGTTTAGTTGTTTAGTTAAGTTGTTAAGTTTAATTACATTGTTGTTAAATTTAATTAAGTTATTGTTAAGTATAATTATGTTGTTGTTAAGTGTAATTAAGTTATTGTTAAGTTTAATTAAGTTATTGTTATGTTTAATTATGTTATTGTTAAGTTTAATTAAGTTATTATTAAGTTTAATTATGTTGTTGTTAAGTTTAATTAAGTTATTATTAAGTTTAATTTCGTTGTTGTTAAGTTTAATTAAGTTATTGTTAAGTTTAATTTCGTTGTTGTTAAGTTTAATTTCGTTGTTGTTAAGTTTAATTAAGTTATTGTTAAGTTTAATTTTGGTGTTGTTAAATTTAATTTAGTAGGTTAATTACGTTTAGTTTAGTGGGTCAATTAAGTTTGTTTTAATTTAGCTAAATTAGGTTTAATTAATTTAATTAAATTTAAACCATGTTATTAAGTTGTTTGTTAAGTTAAGTGAATTTAATTTAATTTAGCTAGGTATATTTGTTTAGTTTATGTATAGTACATCAGGTTGAGTTAAATTAAGTTAAGTTTAATTAATGTAAGTTGTTAAGATAGATTTATTAATATTTGTTTAAGTATATTAGGTTTAGTTAAGTTACATTAAACTAATTAAGATTTAAACCATCTCACTTAAGCTAGGTTTTCAATACACTTATTCCTATGAGTTTTGTGAGATGAGAATTTCTTTTATCTCAATTAAATTTAAATGAGCAATTTCAAAGTGTTTAAACTTGTGTTAGATTGAGGCTTGGTTTGAGCTAGTCAAGTAGGTTTTTCCAGTATTGACTTCCATGTCATGGCGAGGCACATGACCTTCTTGATTATCGGAGCAACGACCACTTCCTAGACAAAGTTAATAAAGGAATCAAGTACTTGATTTACTTTAGGTTAAGCCTTGGTCTAACTAGTTAAAGACTTAGTGAGTTAGCTTCGGTCAGTTCCACTTGACTTAGTGCACCAGTCGTGACGAGGCACATGACCTTCTTAGTTATCGGAGCAACGACCACTTCCTAGACATACACTTAGAAGAGCTTCCCTAACTTACTATCAGTTCACTTGTCTTAATACTAGGTTGTTCAAGTTTAAACTACTTTGTTTCCTATCTAGTCCATTCTAAATTAAACAAGTAAAGTAAACTAAAGCATGCAAGTATTTAACTAAACAAGGAAACAAGCAAAGTGTTAGCTCCCCCTAAATGGTAGCTAGTTTGAGTTTTGTTCACTAAGTGAACTTGACTCTTGGGAACCTAAAATTGATTCGGTCTAACTTGGTTGACTAAGCTAGTCTTAGGAACCCAAGCTTGGACTCGACCCTTAGCATTTCTATTAAACAAGGACATGTATGATCTATTTGTGCCCTTAGCCTTGTATCCGAGTCCGGACTTATTGTACATGGCTCGTTGAGACCCAAGCATCATGTTGAGATACTTGGAGCCCAAAGTGAACCTTTCCAACGATCCGGTTAGATCTTCTACTTGCCTTTTTAGGACCGAGTTCTCTTCCTCAAGCTTTGCAACTCGAGTTGAGTCTCTATCCTTAATTTGGCAAGTCGAAGTCTTCGAGTTGACTTGCTCCTTAAGTACTTGGACTTCCTCAAAAAGTGAGTCGACTCGATTCTCGGACTTGGCTAGTTTCCTACCTAAGCATGCAATAATATTATACAATTTATCTTCTAGAGGAGAAGTTACCTCGTCAGAACCTTCGGAAATGAATGCAGATCTGTGGCTTTTCTCGGACTCAAACTCAGACTCATGTCTTGATTCGGCTTCGGACTCGTCATCTGCCATGAGTGCTACGAAGCATGTCTTAAATATTTCCGCGTCCGACTCTTCCGATGATGACTTGACCAAATTTGCCTTAGATTCTTTCTTCCTTTTTCTTCTTCTCGATTTGGATTTCTTTTCTTTTTTATTCGTTCCTTCCATCAAAACTAAACCATCCTCGGGATGACTCAAGTTAGCCTATTCATGCAATTTATAATTTGTCCCATAATTCTTTAGCATTTTGAACTGGCCCGACTCGACTTAGCTCATCATTTGTAAGTTCACATTGCAAGGTGTTTAAAGCCTTGTAATTGACTTGAGCCTTTTTCCTAAAGTTTACGGTCCATTTCTCTGGATCTAACAACTCACCCGAGTCGTCTACCGGAGCTACGAACCCTTTCCTAATCGAAAACCAGACCTCTAGGTCAGTTTTCAAAAAACACTCCATTCGCCTCTTCCAAGAAGGAAAATCCTCTCCGTTAAAGAGAGGAGGGCGAACGATGCTTAGACCCTCTAAATGCGACATTTTTATTTTTTCCAAAATATTCCTAGAGTTATTAAAATTAAATAATTCTAAATGGAATAATTAATGAAAAATATTCTAAGCGTAGAAAATCAAAAAATGCTTTCCTAATATATAGAAAAAATATTCTAAATTATCTAAATGCTTAAAAACTATTTTTAGCAATTTTTTAAATGCTGAAAAAATATTCTAAATTATCTAAATGCTGAAAAACTATTTTTAGCAATTTAAATATGCAGAAAATAATTTTTTTTACGAATTTAAATATGTAGAAAATGTTTTTTACAAATTTAAATATGTAGAAAATGATTTTTTAAAGAATTTAAATATGCAGAAAATGATTTTTAAAAATTTAAATATGTAGAAAATGATTTTTTTTATGAATTTAAATTTGCAGAAAATAATTTTTACAATTTTAAATATGAAGAAAATGATTTTTATGAATTTATAAATGCAGAAAATTATTTTAATGAAGAAAACTATTTTGAAATGCAAAAAATTATTTTAAAGTGCAAATAACTATTTTTAAAATGCAGAAAACTATTTTAAAATGTAAAAAAAATATTTTAATGCAAAAAACTATTTTGAAATGAAGAAAACTAATTTAATCCAGAAAACTATTTTAAAATGCAGAAAACTAATTTAATGAATTTAAATATGTAAAAAATTATTTTAATGAATTTAAATATGCAGAAAATTAATTTAATGAATTTAATGCAATAAAAATTAGTTTAAAGCAATAAAAATTAATCTAATGCAATAGAAATTGATCTAATGCAATAAAAATTAATCTAATGCAATAAAAATTATTATAAAGCAATAAAAATTAATCTAATGCAATAAAAATTAATCAAAAGCTCAACGATGGTGGTTGCACCAATTCGGAGCGACCCCGCTCTGATACTAATTGTAGGATTGAGTGAACTAAGAGAGGGGGTGAATCTCGGTATTTAATAATTTTAAACTAATAAACGTACGCAGCAGAATATAAAGACAATTAACAACACAAGCAATTTTACTTGGTTCACAACCCGGATTGGGTTGCTACTCCAAGGCCCGTAGCTCTACCACGAGCTACATCGATTGGCAATTCACTAAATACCCTCCGACTCGAGTGCTCTCGACTTTGAAGGGTTTAACTTTTACAAATGATAGAGTTAGGTGACAAACTGTTGGTGCAATCGGTCCAGGTCATGATTGACCAGGACTCGAGCTTGACTCAAGAGATATTTTGATGTTCGACAAAAACATATGACAATGTAATTGTCAAGGAAAGGTCCAAGCATGGGTCTTGGCAAGGAAAAGTCCAAGCATAGGTCTTGGCATGGAAAGTCCAACATGGGTTGGCAAGGGAAAGTCCAAGCTTGAGTCTTGGCATTTGAGAAGTCCAAGGGGTTTAATATTGGCGGCGTAAAGTCCAAGTGGAAGTCTTGGCAGCATAAGTCCAATGGTTGGTGGCGTAAAGTTCAAGCAGGAGTCTTGGCAGCATAAGTCCAATGGTTGGCAACGTAAAGTCCAAGCGGAGTCTTGGCGGTGTAAGTCCAATGTGCCTTGGCGGTGTAGACACCGTTAGCATGACATAGCCGATGGAAGCACCTGAAGGCTAGCGCGATGGATAAACAAGTCATGGATGACTTGGAGGGATCTGAGAGGCGTGAGACTGATGGAGGTGGCTAGAAGGTTTAGGTCTAGGCTAAGGGTGGTCTAGCAAGTATGGGGGAACCATACTTGGGCTAAAACCTCATGTTTGAGGTGTGTCAGTCGACTGGTGTTATATGACAGTCGACTGGTGAGAGTCAACTAGGTTTTGACTGTGGGATTGGCCTAGCAGTCGATTGCCAGAGGTGGGCAGTCGACTGATTGGCTTAGCAATCGACTGATCTTGTGATCGGTCGACTGGTGCTCGGGTTTTGAAGCACATAATAGAGTCTCACTCGACCGCTGCGGTTAGTAGTCGAGTGATGGCTTTATCAGTCGACTGATGGTCATAATCAGTCGACTGATGATGGATCCGTTGGATTTTTTCAGCGTGGATCTAGCCGTTGTCTCACGACAACAGTGACATCAGTCGACTGATGGTCCCGAGTAGTCGACTGATCAGCGTTTTCCATCATAGATAGAAGCTTTAAATGGAGCTCGTGGAGAAGGAAAACACCAAGGTTCTTTGAGGTGTTTTGGGGCGAGTTGCTGTTGCTATTTAGGGTCTCCAAGTGCTACTCGATCAACCTAGCAAGCAAAAATTCAAAAGCTCGGTGTAAAGTTTTCTTTACTTACATTTTAGTGTAGTTGCTTGTATTCTTATTGTATTATTGTTGTAATCAATTGTAAGGGGTTTCTCCACCTCCGACTTGTGTCGAGGAGTATTTGTGATTAGTGAGTGTGTGTGCATCACTAGAGCTCTTTAGAGCTCAATCTGTGGAGTATGAACCGTTCGGTTCGAACCACATTAAATTCTTGTGTTCGTGTTTGTCTTATTTTGTTATTGCTTTTATTATTATTCCGCTGTGCATAACGAGTTTTGTAGAGACAAACGCGAATGATTTCCATCGACGTATAGCACGACGCTATTCACCCCTCCCCCTCTAGCGTTCCAATGATCCCCTACAAGTGGTATCAGAGTGAGGCTGCTCTTCAAGTCTAACAACGAAGGGAGCACGCTAGAGGGTGAAGATGGAAGTTCAAGAACAACTAGGTTGGGATATCAACACACATATCTCCTATACCTTCTATGGACAAGAAGGGTTTAGACAATGGAAGGCAAGGATCGAAGACTTCCTAATGATGAGGGACTTCAAAGAATTGTCCATTTTAATGGATGGATTTGAATATCTAAGAGGACCAAAAGGTGGCTTCCTCAAAAAGAAGAGATGGACCGAAGAGCAAGTCCAAGCCTTCGAGAAAAACACCAAGGTAATAAAGTTTTTAGTTGATTTAATACCTAACAATATCTTGTGTATGTTAGGTAATTATATAGATGCTAAGGAGCTATGGAGCCAAGTGGCCAAGCTCCATGAAAGTCCATCACCGGTCCAAGAGGAAAGGACCGAAGAGGCAAGTACATCATCCTCACAAGGAAGTGAGGACTTGGAGGTTGAGAGACCATCAACATCCAAGGAAGAAGAGGAAGTAGAATTGGAGGAGACCTCCACCTCTAGGATTGAGGGGGAGGAAGTTAGACCACCTTTCATGTCGGAAGCAAGAGGAAGAGTCTTCAACATCCGGTCAAGATGAAGAAGCTCAAAATCCGACCACCACCACCCTAGGTAACTCTAGCATTTCAAATAATAATAAAATTCATATTATATGCTTTACGTGTAGGGAGCAAGGACACTACAAGAGTAAGTGTCCTAAAAGGATCAAGAAAACTCCTCCGACGCCGAAAAGTCAACCAAAGGTCAAGGATGTCGATGCCTAAAGTCAAAAGAGCAAGGAGCATGTCATATGCTTCAAGTGCCAACAACCGGGGCATTTTAGGAATCAATGCCCTAGAGGGAGTAAGAGAGTCAAAGAGGGAGCATCACAAGTAGGGGGAGCCACTAAAGCAAACCCTAAGGTATATCATTTTAATAATACTCTTATTTTAGTTAATAGACAAAAGCATGCTAGGAATTTTAATTCTCTTGCAATTTATGAAAGGCATGCTAATAGGAACAAGTACTTTTGTTTAGGAGCTAAGAATTTTCATTTTGAAAATAAAGAGAAATTTGGGACTAATGTCCCTAAAAATAATTTATCTAAGGACAAACCTAGGTCAAATAACTCTAGACAAATTATACCTAGGGAGACAATTAGAAAGGTGCAAGAGCACCTAAGTTTCAACCCTAAATGGATTAGGCATATGCCTAGGAAGAGTCATGCCCAAGGACAAAATCAAAATTCTAAAATTGGGCAATTAGAGATTGAAAATCAAGCCTTGATGTCAAGGCTTGAGAAACTTGAAAAGACACTTAGAATTATACAAAATCAAGTTAAATGGTCAAAGGGTCAAAGTCAAAGGTCTAGATCTCAAAGTCAACACCTAGGACCCAAGAGACAAAAGCCAACTAAGGGCAAGCAAGGTTTGAGTCACAAACCTAAGCCTAAGGTAGCTTATCATAGTATCCCATTTGATTATGGAACACAAATTAGGTCTAGGAAAACCAAGGTCAATAGGGAAGTCATCCCTAGAGTTGACCAAGGTATGTGCCTAGTGACTAGGGTTTCAAGGAAATCTAGGAAAGCCACTAAGAAGGTTGCAAGGGGAGTCACCCCTAGAGTCAACCTAAGTAAGACCCAAATGACCAAGGCTAACAAGCCTAGAAGGGTCATTAGGAGGGTATCTAAGGAGGTTATCTCTAAGGAATACCTAGTAAACCCTAGGAGCTCAAATAGATTTTGGGTTCCTAGAGCATGATTGATTCATGCTAGATGGATTTAGGGTATGCCAACCTTGATTGGATGGGTAGTTAACTCAACCATGGTAAAGGTGACACTTTAGGCAATTTTCAAGGTTATGGGTACCTTGGAAATAGGTTTGATTTTTAATCCTAAAAGATTTTAGGATGTGCCAATACTATTTTGGAATTATGAAAAATCAATTAAATTGCCACAATTTAGGTTTAGAGGTTAATGTGTCATTTTGGGTTTTTGGCACACTTGGGAGGTTAGTAGCAATATGGCAAAAAAAAATCTAATTATAACAAATGACAACTAATATTAAAATTTATGTATTATGATACCTATACTTTTTATATGTCATGCCTTGTTTGTCAAATAACATGTCATGACATCATATTTATTTTTGTTATTCATATGTCATGATCATATTTAGGATTAAGGATTAAATGTTATAGGTTTTTAGATTATATCATATGTCATGACATCATGATCATTGGTCATGCTTTATTATGCTATCATTTATGCCATGATCATACTTCATGCATTTAATTTGATTAAAATTGAGTTAAGGACTTTGGCATGACTTGGAGTCCCATTTATAAGGGAATCAAGTAGGATTGCCTTAGAAAAATGCATGAAACCCTAGATTAGGAGAACAAAACCCACATCTCACATCTAAATTGACATGTATGTGTATTTTATACACCCTAGATACATGTGAGATGCTAGGATATGAGTTAAGTTCAAGGTGTATAATTTTTGCATCTAGATGAACTAAAACTCATCCAATTTCATTTGAGGATCATTGGGAAAGCTTGTGTACAAGTCATGTACATTGAGCCCAAGGAATATGATCCAAAATAAAGGTTTGAAAACTTTTTAAAATCCTTTTAAAAAACCTTGGTGAAGGCTATCTTTTGATAGTAATCACCATTGATGAGATTGATACAAAGTGAGCTAAAACTTTGAAGTTTTTATTCACTTTTAGATTTTGTATCAATTTTGATATTTTATGGGTAAAATAATTTTCAAATATTTTTCACCCATTGTATGTGTCATAAGTATTATACATATGAATTTTCATGATTTTTCGAATTAGGTATAATTATTTATGATTTTTCGAATTTGGTTTCTAATAATTGAAATTCTGAAATTTCAGTTATCAGTCGACTGCCCTTGGTGGCAGTCGACTGATGAGGATGACAGTCGACTAGTATCTGAGAGAGTCGATTGTCAATGCTGATTTCGGGAAAACAAGATTTGCTAGCCCATTTTCAGCTATGGTAAAGGTCTCTAACCACTCCTAACCCTAGGATATGCTTTGGAAAGCATTATAAAGGGTAAAAATCCATTGGATATGGATTTGGAGAGGTGTTAGGTTGATGTATCAAATTTAAAGTGTGGAGAGTTTATTTTTGAACTTTGAACCTTATTTTTGATGATTTAGAGTTCCTATTGGCTTAGGGACTTCCCAAGGACATTGTTGGTGCAATTATCAAGGGAGAGCAAGCCTTTAGGGGGAGGTATCCATCATGGGATGATGGATTATATTTTTTTTTCTCATAGGGAGGAAAATGGGATTTTGAGATACCCAATTTGGAAATTGGGAGAGTGTATAGGATTGCCTTGTTGGGATGTATACTGAAAGCCTAGCTCTTTGGTATGAACATTTTATTTTGAAATAAGAATCACATGATCATTGATTGCATTTTATATTTATATATGTGCATATTGTCTAATACTTTACATTGTAGATAACATGGTGCTTGGGTGTGGCACAGAAGATCATGTTATCAGTCCCTTGTAGAGTATAAGTAGAGGCTCACAACCAAGATAGTTTTGGACAAACCATTGGCATGGTTGTAGTGTAGCTTGGTATTGTTTTGTCTTGAACATAGAGTTACACTAGTACACCTCGGTGTATTGAGCAGGACCGACATAGAGGTGATTCAATTTATTGCTGACTGCATAATTGAATCGGACCTCGGATATTATGTTGTACATGCTCTTAATCCCGATATAATAACGGGCACATGTACTTAATATTTATTTCTTTGATTTACCAGAGGGTGAGATTTCTATGGATTAAATCAATATGCCCGATAAGTTGGGAAATGATATTATTTACATGGTGTGCCGTTGATTATAGGAGGAAACCGTGTCCTATATATTAGGTTGATGATGTCCCCTTGAGAAGCTCATAAGGTTCATCATGTAAACCCTGCAGGTTGACTTAGTCAACATGATGATAAGGTTGAGTGGTACTACTCGAGGAGTTAGATGTTAATTAATTGATGGTCAGTGAATCAATTAATTGACGGACATTCGATATCTTAAACACGGGGAGATGGATGTACAAATAATATATGGAGCCCATATTAATTTATGGGGGTTGGTGAGATAGTTCGTTGATGATCCTCTAGTGGAATGGAACATCATTGATGGATCAAGTTTGTGTGGTTCCGATCCATCGGGTGGCCAAGACCCAACTCCTCCTCATGGTCCCTATCGTAGCCTAATATAAACCTCTTGAAGTCTAGATCAAATGATGGAAAACAAATCTCTAGATCCGACGGTTAGGATTAAATCCCTAGAACCGACGGTTGAGATTAAATCTCTAGATCCGACGGTTGGGATTAAATCCCTAGAACCGACGGTAGAGATTAAATCTCTAGATCCGACGGTTGTGATTAAATCCCTAGATCCGACGGTGGAGATTGAATCTCTAGATCCGACGGTTGGGATTAAATTCCTAGAACCGACGGTAGAGATTAAATCTCTAGATCCGACGGTTGAGATTAAAACCCTAGAACCGACGGTGGAGATTAAACCAAGGCCTAAACCCTAACTCTATAAAAGGGTGGCTTAGGGTGGGCGGCAAAAGGATGATGGAACATGGAAAACCTAATTGAGGGGCTTTGGCTTGGGCGGCAAGAAAGTGGAGGAGCAAGGGTTTTTGGGTGGCCACAAAAGGAGAGGGAGCTTCTCCTTCTTCTTCCTAATGGTGGCCGGCATCCTTCTTCCTCCTTCCTCCATGGTTTGGTCGGCGCCCATGCTTCTCCTTTTGATCTAAGTTGATGATTTGGTTTTGGAGATTTGGGTTTTGCCAAACCTAAAGTGGGCGGCAAGAAACCCTAAGGGAGTTAGGGTTTTGCCTATCTTTGGTTGGGCGGCAAGAAACCCTAGGATGTTAGGAGGTTGGGCGGCTAGGTTATGGAAGCTAAGGTGGGCGGCAAATATAGGAGGAGGGTTCTTCTTCTTCCTAAGGTTTGGCCGGCTCCTACCTTCTCTTCCTTCTACCTTGGTCGGGGCTCAACCGATTTCCTATTCTCCTCTTCACTCCATCTTGGCCGGCGGCACCAAAACTAGGGTTTGTCCCTAGTTTGGTTCCTTGGTTGTTTCCATTATGTTCTCTCTATTCTTGGGGCCGGCGGCATCAACCCTTTTGTGGAATGGTGGTTGGCTCAAGCAAGAAGGGAAAGAGAGTTCTTCTTTCTTTGGATTGAAGAAGATCTAGGAAGCTTCAACTTGTAAAGGATCTTCGTCCACACGAAGTCTACAAGGAGGTTAGGACATACGATAGAAGATCAAGAGGTATAAAAGTTTCACAACTTTTATTATTGTTCTTTTCATGTTCTTATTTGATATGCTAGCTTATGTTCTTTATGTTAGTATATGTTGATTATACTAGTTTGCATTTGCATGTATTTGTATAATCATGGACCCCGATAAGAAACACAAAAACCGGCGATCCGTCCGTCGTTTCTTCCGCGGCTAATCGACTAGAAGAGTTGTGTTGCTTGAACAACTAGTTTGTTCAAGCGATCGCTCAAGTCGTTAGCACGACGATGAATTGGTTGTGCTTAGGAAACTCATCCCATCCGGATTAGTTTTCATTAGTGAAAATTTTAATCCGGGGACATGGGAGCCTATGAGCATTCCGAGAAATAGCACGGTTGCCAACAAATGGTATCAGAGCCATGGTTTCCGGTTTTGTGTGTTTTGGATTCGGTTACTTTCACGCACTTATCATATATTGTGTATGCCGGATAATAGTAGGATGTGCGTAGGCTAACTTTTTGGTTGCAGGCATAAGATCCAACTATTATGGCTATATATGTGTGTATGTGATTGCATGTGTGTGTGATTGTATATTATTTGAGTCCTCGGGGTTGATGAGGCTAGATTAGTATTTAATTTTTGTAATTAAATACGGCATTGTTTAGCCGCTCATTTTAGTTTACTTTCTATCTAGATTATTTGTACACTCCTTCGTGGAGTATAGGATCGATGGATGTAAATTAAAATGTTTTATCTCGGCTCGGAACTCTTTGGTGACTTGCGCACGGGAAAAGATGGAGCGGACGAGGTGGCGACACGACGGGACGCATATTGGAAAACAATGCCATAATAGTTGGAAAAATTCTGATTTTTCCATATTTATTGTTGATTTGTTTTATATGCATGTTGTGTGTGCTTGAAAATTCCTCATTGTCAATTTACTAAGTGGGAGAGGGACATTTTAATTAATTCCCGTGGCCTCCATTACAATTTGACATGTGATGCAACAAACTTGCGCATCGGCTCTGAGTGTCTTCCTCCCCATCGGATGAGTTTGTTTACGGATCACTAGGTCAAATAATGGTTATAGGAAATTATTTAGGAGCGTGTGTACTTCCCCATCGGTAAGGCACATAATCCGAAATAATTCCCTTAGTACCGTGTAATGGTGCACACTTAGATGCAAATAAAAAGTAGTTTTATTTGTAGGGCCGAAGAGAAACCAACTATTAATTTTATTTGTCAAAAAGTAAGGTTGACAAGATAATAAAATTAATGGGTAAAACCTCCTCTTACAAATGTAGAATTCGTATACGTCCACACTATCGTGGCATGCGATATTCTCGGTGTTTGAGGTATTGGTTGATTTCAAATTTTATTGTTTGAGGAATCAATAATTTTTTATTGAAATCTACAGTAATAATAAGCATGTTGTGTGTGCTTAAAAATTCCTCATTATCAATTTACTAAGTGGGAGAGGGATATTTTAATTAATTCTCGCGGCCTCCATTACAATTTGACATGTGATGCAACAAACTTGCACGTCGGCTCTGAGTGCCTTCCTCCCCATCGGATGAGTTTGTTTGCGGATCACTAGGTCAAATAATGGTTATAGGAAATTATTTAGGAGCGTGTGTACTTCCCCATTGGTAAGGCACATAATCCGAAATAATTCCCTTAGTACCGTGTAATGGTGCACACTTAGATGCAAATAAAAAGTATCCTCCCCATCAGAGTCACTGCTTTTATTTGTAGGGCCAAAGAGGAACCAACTATTAATTTTATTTGTCAAAAAGTAAGGTTGACAAGATAATAAAATTAATGTGTAAAACCTCCTCTTACAAATGTAGAATTCGTATACGTCCACACTATCGTGGCATGCGATATTCTCGGTGTTTTGAGGTGTTGGTTGATTTCGAAATTTTATTGTTTGAGGAATCAATAATTTTTTGAAATCTAAAGTAATGATTTATGTGATTCTTAGGATTTTCAAAATGACATTCAGTCCACTTATTTTGATACTAAAGGAAATAAACTTACTGTACCCAAATTATATTGATTGGAAATGAATCCAAATATTGTCTTATCTGCTAGTATGCACTCTTCGAAGAGTATCCTCAAGCCATGGTTGCTCAAAAAGGTTTCTACTTCTAAAGGCAAGAAGAAGGAGAAACAAGGTGGAGCAAATGTGGTGGGAGGATCTCATGGAGGAGTGAAGAAGTGAAAGGCAAGTACTTCACTTACTAGCGAGGATGGACATTGGAAGAAAGACTGTCCCAATCCAAGAAGAACAAAGGTATATCCTTTGGTCGGTCGTTGAAACATGGTTAGAGGCATTATCTACGGCACTGGTGTGTGATACGAGAGCCACTAATCATGTCTGCAACACTACTGAGGGTTCCAGAAACCCGACGACTAACTAAAGGGGATATTACCATTTACTTGGGCAATGCCATGAAGATGGCGGCTATTGCAGTGGGAGATGTTTTATTTATCTTTTGAGAAAAATAAAGGTTTTTGGTTCTTAAGAATTTCCTTTATGTACCCTTATTTAGAAAGAATTGATTTCGGTTTCTAAATAGTTTTTGGATGGATAATCTATTTCTTTTCATGACAGATTTGTTATAAAAGGAATAGGGACATTATCTATTCAGGTACATAGATAGGAAATTTATAACTTGAACCACAAGCTCCCACGATGCAAATAGAAGTTATTAACTCATCTTCTAATTCCCATAAGAGAAAAGAACCTTCGAAGATGAACCAAACATATTTTTGGCTTCTTAGGCTTGGTCACATTAACCTAAGCAGAATTCAAAGGTTGATAGCCGATGGACCTTTGGGTTCATTGGTGGTGGAGGATCTCCCAACCTACGAATCTTGCTTGGAGGGTAAGATGACCAAGAGGCCTTTTTAAGGCCAAGGGGTATAGAGCCAAAGATTTGTTAGAAATGGTTCATTCTGATTTGTGAGGTCCTATGACTATCTAGGCAAGAGGTAATCTTGAATATTTCGTCTCTTTCATAGACGATTATTCAAGATATGGATGACACTACGATCTGATCGTGGTGGTGACAACCTCTTGGGAGAGTTTAGGAACTACTTATCAGAGGCTGGGATTCAATCCCAATTGACTGCACCTGGCATACCCCAGCAGAACGGTGTAGCAGAGCGAAGGAATAGGACTCTTATGGAGATGATTAGATCGATGATGAGTTATTCTGACTTGTTTTATAGTCCTAGAGATCAGAGAGTGATCGTTAACACGAACGCCAGATTTCTAGAGGAAGACTATGTGATAAGCCACAAGCCCAAGAGTAAAATTATTCTGGAGGAGTTAAAAGGGAAGTCACTTCTTTAGTACCACCGGTACAAGAGGACATACCACATGTCACTGCACCGCGTGTCACAGAGGATACACAGAAGATACCTCATCGTAGTGGGAGGGTTGTTAGACAACCTCGTAGATTCATGTTTTTGGACAAATCTTCTGATTTGGTCCCTAGCAAACATGAACCTGATCCCTAGACATACGACGAGGCAATCCAAGATATAAATACAGCATCTTTGCAAAGTGCAATGAATACTGAGATTGAATCTATGGATTCAAGTCAGGTATGGGAGCTCTTATGCATTGCAGCTCATATGGATTATGAGGTGTGACAGATGGATGTCAAGACAGCATTCCTTAGTGGAAGTCTTGAGAAATCCATCTACGTGAAGCGACCAGAGGGATTCATTGCTAAGGGCAAAGAGCGTATTGTATATAAGCTTAATCGGTCCGTTAATGGACTGAAGCAAGCTTTGAAGTCTTGGGACATCCGCTTTGAGGAGGTAAATCCAGTCTTATGGATTTATTCAAAGTTCGGATGAGTCTTGTGTATATCAGAGATGTATGAAGCGTAGTGGTATTTTTGTACTATACATAGATGACATTTTGGTGGTTGGCGACAACATCGAAGTGTTATCAGACGTAAGGGTATGGTCGTCCAAACAGTATGATATGAAGGACTTGGGAGAAGTGGGTCACAACCTTGGGATCAAGGTTGTTGTGCTTATCCCAAGCTTCATACATAGACATGGTTTTGGATCGTTTTAGCATACAAAACTCCAAGAAGGGTTTTCTACCCTTCAGGCATGGAGTTCCTTTATCTAAGCAGATGTGTCCTAGATCATCTGAAGAGATAGAGGAGATATAGGCGGTTCCTTATGCTTCGGCAGTAGGAAGCCTCATGTATGCTATGTACGAGATAAGATATCTTCTTTGCCGTGGGCATGGTTAGCAGATATCAGAGTAATCCAGGACAGGGACATTGGACTGCGGTAAAAGCATATATTGTAGTGCCTGAGAAGGACTAGGGATTATATGCTAGTTTCTGCAGACAGACCAATTACTCTATGGGTTACCGCAGTTACGATTTCAAATCTGATAGGGATAACAGTAAGTCTACCTCAGGGTTTGTGTTTACTTTGGGAGGTGGAGTCATAGTATGGAGGAGTGTCAAGTAGAAATGCGTGGCGGACTCCACCATGAAAGCTGTGTATGTGGCAGCCTATGAGGCGGCCAAAGAAGTTGTATGACTCAGGAACTTCCTGATGGACTTGGATGTGATTCCTGGTTTGCCAAGAATTATCATAATTTATTGTGATAATAATGGTGCAGTTGCAAACTCGAAGGAACCACGAGCTCATAAGGCTAGTAAACACATAGAGTGCAAGTACCACCTGATACAAGAAATCGTAAAGGAGGTAGAAGTTGCTGTCGCCTAGCATGCATCAGAGGATGACCTGGTAGACCCTTTCACTAAGGCCCTTCTAGCGAGAGCTTTGATAGGCATGTGGAGGGAAGGGGAATCGGATGTATGTGATATGATGTGACGATAGTCTTTTAGTATAAGTGGGAGATTGTTGGGATGTATACTGAAAGTCTAGCTCTTTGGTATGAACATTTTATTTTGAAATAAGAATCACATGATCATTGATTGCATTTTATATTTATATATGTGCATATTGTCTAATACTTTACATTGTAGATAACATGGTGCTTGGGTGTGGCACAGAAGATCATGTTATCAGTCCCTTGTAGAGTATAAGTAGAGGCTCACAACCAAGATGGTTTTGGACAAACCATTGGCATGGTTGTAGTGTAGCTTGGTATTGTTTTGTCTTGAACATAGAGTTACACTAGTACACCTCGGTGTATTGAGCAGGACCGACATAGAGGTGATTCAATTTATTGCTGATTGCATAATTGAATCGGACCTCGGATATTATGTTGTACATTCTCTTAATCCCGATATAATAACGGGCACATGTACTTAATATTTATTTCTTTGATTTACCAGAGGGTGAGATTTCTATGGATTAAATCAATATGCCCGGTAAGTTGGGAAATGATATTATTTACATGGTGTGCCGTTGATTATAGGAGGAAACCGTGTCCTATATATTAGGTTGATGATATCCCCTTGAGGAGCTCATAAGGTTCATCATGTAAACCCTGCAGGTTGACTTAGTCAACATGATGATAAGGTTGAGTGGTACTACTCGAGGAGTTAGATGTTAATTAATTGATGGTCAGTGATTCAATTAATTGACGGGCATTCGATATCTTAAACACGGGGAGATGGATGTACAAATAATATATGGAGCCCATATTAATTTATGGGGGTTGGTGAGGTAGTTCGATGATGATCCTCTAGTGGAATGGAACATCATTGATGGATCAAGTTTGTGTGGTTCCGATCCATCGGGTGGCCAAGACCCAACTCCTCCTCATGGTCCCTATCGTAGCCTAATATAAACCTCTTGAAGTCTAGATCAAATGATGGAAAACAAATCTCTAGATCCGATGGTTAGGATTAAATCCCTAGAATCGACGGTTGAGATTAAATCTCTAGATCCGACGGTTGGGATTAAATCCCTAGAACCGACGGTAGAGATTAAATCTCTAGATCCGACGGTTGTGATTAAATCCCTAGATCCGACGGTGGAGATTGAATCTCTAGATCCGATGGTTGGGATTAAATTCCTAGAACCGACGGTAGAGATTAAATCTCTAGATCCGACGGTTGAGATTAAAACCCTAGAACCGACGGTGGAGATTAAACCAAGGCCTAAACCCTAACTCTATAAAAGGGTGGCTTAGGGTGGGCGGCAAAAGGATGATGGAACATGGAAAACCTAATTGAGGGGCTTTGGCTTGGGCGGCAAGAAAGTGGAGGAGCAAGGGTTTTGGGTGGCCACAAAGGAGAGGAGCTTCTCCTTCTTCTTCCTAATGGTGGCGGCATCCTTCTTCCTCCTTCCTCCATGGTTTGGCAGCGCCCATGCTTCTCCTTTTGATCTAGGTTGATGATTTGGTTTTGGAGATTTGGGTTTTGCCAAACCTAAAGTGGGCGCAAGAAACCTAAGGGAGTTAGGGTTTTGCCTATCTTTGGTTGGTGGCAAGAAACCCTAGGATGTTAGGAGGTTGGGCGGCTAGGTTATGGAAGCTAAGGTGGGCGGCAAATATAGGAGGAGAGGTTCTTCTTCTTCCTAAGGTTTGGCGGCTCCTACCTTCTCTTCCTTCTACCTTGGTCGGGGCTCAACCGATTTCCTATTCTCCTCTTCACTCCATCTTGGCCGGCGGCACCAAAACTAGGGTTTGTCCCTAGTTTGGTTCCTTGGTTGTTTCCATTATGTTCTCTCTATTCTTGGGGCCGGCGGCATCAACCCTTTTGTGGAATGGTGGTTGGCTCAAGCAAGAAGGGAAAGAGAGTTCTTCTTTCTTTGGATTGAAGAAGATCTAGGAAGCTTCAACTTGTAGAGGATCTTCGTCCACACGAAGTCTACAAGGAGGTTAGGACATACGATAGAAGATCAAGAGGTATAAAAGTTTCACAACTTTTATTATTGTTCTTTTCATGTTCTTATTTGATATGCTAGCTTATGTTCTTTATGTTAGTATATGTTGATTATACTAGTTTGCATTTGCATGTATTTGTATAATCATGGACCCCGATAAGAAACACAAAAACCGGCGATCCGTCCGTCGTCTCTTCCGCGGCTAATCGACTAGAAGAGTTGTGTTGCTTGAACAACTAGTTTGTTCAAGCGATCGCTCAAGTCGTTAGCACGACGATGAATTGGTTGTGCTTAAGAAACTCATCCCATTCGGATTAGTTTTCATTAGTGAAAATTTTAATCCGGGGACATGGGAGCCTATGAGCATTCCGAGAAATAGCACGGTTGCCAACAAATGGTATCAGAGCCATGGTTTCCGGTTTTGTGTGTTTTGGATTCGGTTACTTTCACGCACTTATCATATATTGTGTATGTCGGATAATAGTAGGATGTGCGTAGGCTAACTTTTTGGTTGCAGGCATAAGATCCAACTATTATGCCTATATATGTGTGTATGTGATTGCATGTGTGTGTGATTGTATATTATTTGAGTCCTCGGGGTTGATGAGGCTAGATTAGTATTTAATTTTTGTAATTAAATACGGCATTGTTTAGCCGCTCATTTTAGTTTACTTTCGATCTAGATTATTTGTACACTCCTTCGTGGAGTATAGGATCGATGGATGTAAATTAAAATGTTTTATCTCGGCTCGGAACTCTTTGGTGACTTGCGCACGGGAAAAGATGGAGCGGACGAGGTGGCGACACGACGGGACGCATATTGGAAAACAATGCCATAATAGTTGGAAAAATTCTGATTTTTCCATATTTATTGTTGATTTGTTTTATATGCATGTTGTGTGTGCTTGAAAATTCCTCATTGTCAATTTACTAAGTGGGAGAGGGACATTTTAATTAATTCCCGTGGCCTCCATTACAATTTGTCATGTGATGCAACAAACTTGCGCATCGGCTCTGAGTGTCTTCCTCCCCATCGGATGAGTTTGTTTACGGATCACTAGGTCAAATAATGGTTATAGGAAATTATTTAGGAGCGTTTGTACTTCCCCATCGGTAAGGCACATAATCCGAAATAATTCCCTTAGTACAATGTAATGGTGCACACTTAGATGCAAATAAAAAGTAGTTTTATTTGTAGGGCCGAAGAGAAACCAACTATTAATTTTATTTGTCAAAAAGTAAGGTTGACAAGATAATAAAATTAATGGGTAAAACCTCCTCTTACAAATGTAGAATTCGTATACGTCCACACTATCGTGGCATGCGATATTCTCGGTGTTTGAGGTATTGGTTGATTTCAAATTTTATTGTTTGAGGAATCAATAATTTTTTATTGAAATCTGCAGTAATAATAAGCATGTTGTGTGTGCTTAAAAATTCCTCATTATCAATTTACTAAGTGGGAGAGGGATATTTTAATTAATTCTCGCGGCCTCCATTACAATTTGACATGTGATGCAACAAACTTGCGCGTCGGCTCTGAGTGCCTTCCTCCCCATCGGATGAGTTTGTTTGCTGATCACTAGGTCAAATAATAGTTATAGGAAATTATTTAGGAGCGTGTGTACTTCCCCATCGGTAAGGCACATAATCCGAAATAATTCCCTTAGTACCGTGTAATGGTGCACACTTAGATGCAAATAAAAATTATCCTCCCCATCGGAGTCACTGCTTTTATTTGTAGGGCCAAAGAGGAACCAACTATTAATTTTATTTGTCAAAAAGTAAGGTTGACAAGATAATAAAATTAATGGGTAAAACCTCCTCTTACAAATGTAGAATTCGTATACGTCCACACTATCGTGGCATGCGATATTCTCGGTGTTTTGAGGTGTTGGTTGATTTCGAAATTTTATTGTTTGAGGAATCAATAATTTTTTGAAATCTAAAGTAATGATCTATGTGATTCTTAGGATTTTCAAAATGACATTCAGTCCACTTATTTTGATACTAAAGGAAATAAACTTACTGTACCCAAATTATATTGATTGGAAATGAATCCAAATATTGTCTTATCTGCTAGTATGCACTCTTCGAAGAGTATCCTCAAGCCATGGTTGCTCAAAAATGTTTCTACTTCTAAGCCGAAAGGCAAGAAGAAGGAGAAACAAGGTGGAGCAAATGTGGTGGGAGGATCTCATGGAGGAGTGAAGAAGCTGAAAGGCAAGTACTTCACTTACTAGCAGGATGGACATTGGAAGAAAGATTGTCCCAATCCAAAGAAGAACAAAGGTATATCCTTTGGTCCAGTCGTTGAAACATGGTTAGAGGCATTATCTACCGGCGCACGGTGTGTAGATGCGAGCCACTAATCATGTACGCAACACTTCGAGGGTTCGAGGAAACGACGACTAACTAAAGGGGATATTACCATTTACTTGGGCAATGCCATGAAGATGGCGGCTATTGCAGTGGGAGATGTTTTATTTATCTTTTGAGAAAAATAAAGGTTTTTGGTTCTTAAGAATTTCCTTTATGTACCCTTATTTAGAAAGAATTGATTTCGATTTCTAAATAGTTTTTGGATGGATAATCTATTTCTTTTCATGACAGATTTGTTATAAAAGGAATAGGGACATTATCTATTCAGGTACATAGATAGGAAATTTATAACTTGAACCACAAGCTCCCACGATGCAAATAGAAGTTATTAACTCATCTTCTAATTCCCATAAGAGAAAAGAACCTTCGAAGATGAACCAAACATATTTTTGGCTTCTTAGGCTTGGTCACATTAACCTAAGCAGAATTCAAAGGTTGATAGCCGATGGACCTTTGGGTTCATTGGTGGTGGAGGATCTCCCAACCTACGAATCTTGCTTGGAGGGTAAGATGACCAAGAGGCCTTTTTAAGGCCAAGGGGTATAGAGCCAAAGATTTGTTAGAAATGGTTCATTCTGATTTGTGAGGTCCTATGACTATCTAGGCAAGAGGTAATCTTGAATATTTCGTCTCTTTCATAGACGATTATTCAAGATATGGATGACACTACGATCTGATCGTGGTGGTGACAACCTCTTGGGAGAGTTTAGGAACTACTTATCGAGGGATTGATCCCAATTGTGCTGGCATACCCAGTGAGCGGTGTAGCGGAAGCGAAGGAATATGACTCTTATGGAGATGGTTAGATCGATGATGAGTTATTCTGACTTGTTTTATAGTCCTAGAGATCAGAGTGATCGTTAACACGAGCCTTGATTTCTAGAGGAAGACTATGTGATAAGCCACAAGCCCAAGAGTAAAATTATTCGGAGGAGTTAAAGGGAAGTCACTTCTTTAGTACCACGTACAAGAGGACATACCACATGTCATCGCACGCGTGTCACGGAGGATACAGAAGATACCTCATCGTAGTGGGAGGGTTGTTAGACAACCTCGTAGATTCATGTTTTTGGACAAATCTTCTGATTTGGTCCCTAGCAAACATGAACCTGATCCCTAGACATACGACGAGGCAATCCAAGATATAAATACAACATCTTTGCAAAGTGCAATGAATACTGAGATTGAATCTATGGATTCAAGTCAGGTCTGGGAGCTCTTATGCATTGCAGCTCATATGGATTATGAGGTGTGACAGATGGATGTCAAGACAGCATTCCTTAGTGGAAGTCTTGAGGAATCCATCTACGTGAAGCGACCAGAGGGATTCATTGCTAAGGGCAAAGAGCGTATTGTATATAAGCTTAATCGGTCCGTTAATGGACTGAAGCAAGCTTTGAAGTCTTGGGACATCCGCTTTGAGGAGGTAAATCCAGTCTTATGGATTTATTCAAAGTTCGAATGAGTCTTGTGTATATCGAGAGATGTGGCCAGGCGTAGTGGTATTTTTGTACTATACGTAGATGACATTTTGGTGGTTGGCGACAACATCGAAGTGTTATCAGACGTAAGGGTATGGTCGTCCAAACAGTATGATATGAAGGACTTGGGAGAAGTGGGTCACAACCTTGGGATCAAGGTTGTTGTGCTTATCCCAAGCTTCATACATAGACATGGTTTTGGATCGTTTTAGCATACAAAACTCCAAGAAGGGTTTTCTACCCTTCAGGCATGGAGTTCCTTTATCTAAGCAGATGTGTCCTAGATCTTCTGAAGAGATAGAGGAGATATAGGCGGTTCCTTATGCTTCGGCAGTAGGAAGCCTCATGTATGCTATGTACGAGATAAGATATCTTCTTTGCCGTGGGCATGGTTAGCAGATATCAGAGTAATCCAGGACAGGGACATTGGACTGCGGTAAAAGCATATATTGTAGTGCCTGAGAAGGACTAGGGATTATATGCTAGTTTACCGGACAGACCAATTACTCCCTATGGGTTACACGGATTCTGATTTCAAATCTGATAGGGATAACAGTAAGTCTACCTCAGGGTTTGTGTTTACTTTGGGAGGTGGAGTCATAGTATGGAGGAGTGTCAAGTAGAAATGCGTGGCGGACTCCACCATGAAAGCTGTGTATGTGGCAGCCTATGAGGCGGCCAAAGAAGTTGTATGACTCAGGAACTTCCTGATGGACTTGGATGTGATTCCTGGTTTGCCAAGAATTATCATAATTTATTGTGATAATAATGGTGCAGTTGCAAACTCGAAGGAACCACGAGCTCATAAGGCTAGTAAACACATAGAGTGCAAGTACCACCTGATACAAGAAATCGTAAAGGAGGTAGAAGTTGCTGTCGCCTAGCATGCATCAGAGGATGACCTGGTAGACCCTTTCACTAAGGCCCTTCTAGCGAGAGCTTTGATAGGCATGTGGAGGGAAGGGGAATCAGATGTATGACAGTATGATGACAGCATAGTCTTTTAGTATAAGTGGGAGATTGTTGGGATGTATACTGAAAGTCTAGCTCTTTGGTATGAACATTTTATTTTGAAATAAGAATCACATGATCATTGATTGCATTTTATATTTATATATGTGCATATTGTCTAATACTTTACATTGTAGATAACATGGTGCTTGGGTGTGGCACAGAAGATCATGTTATCAGTCCCTTGTAGAGTATAAGTAGAGGCTCACAACCAAGATGGTTTTGGACAAACCATTGGCATGGTTGTAGTGTAGCTTGGTATTGTTTTGTCTTGAACATAGAGTTACACTAGTACACCTCGGTGTATTGAGCAGGACCGACATAGAGGTGATTCAATTTATTGCTGATTGCATAATTGAATCGGACCTCGGATATTATGTTGTACATTCTCTTAATCCCGATATAATAACGGGCACATGTACTTAATATTTATTTCTTTGATTTACCAGAGGGTGAGATTTCTATGGATTAAATCAATATGCCCGGTAAGTTGGGAAATGATATTATTTACATGGTGTGCCGTTGATTATAGGAGGAAACCGTGTCCTATATATTAGGTTGATGATGTCCCCTTGAGGAGCTCATAAGGTTCATCATGTAAACCCTGCAGGTTGACTTAGTCAACATGATGATAAGGTTGAGTGGTACTACTCGAGGAGTTAGATGTTAATTAATTGATGGTCAGTGATTCAATTAATTGACGGACATTCGATATCTTAAACACGGGGAGATGGATGTACAAATAATATATGGAGCCCATATTAATTTATGAGGGTTGGTGAGGTAGTTCGATGATGATCCTCTAGTGGAATGGAACATCATTGATGGATCAAGTTTGTGTGGTTCCGATCCATCGGGTGGCCAAGACCCAACTCCTCCTCATGGTCCCTATCGTAGCCTAATATAAACCTCTTGAAGTCTAGATCAAATGATGGAAAACAAATCTCTAGATCCGATGGTTAGGATTAAATCCCTAGAACCGACGGTTGAGATTAAATCTCTAGATCCGACGGTTGGGATTAAATCCCTAGAACCGACGGTAGAGATTAAATCTCTAGATCCGACGGTTGTGATTAAATCCCTAGATCCGACGGTGGAGATTGAATCTCTAGATCCGATGGTTGGGATTAAATTCCTAGAACCGACGGTAGAGATTAAATCTCTAGATCCGACGGTTGAGATTAAAACCCTAGAACCGACGGTGGAGATTAAACCAAGGCCTAAACCCTAACTCTATAAAAGGGTGGCTTAGGGTGGGCGGCAAAAGGATGATGGAACATGGAAAACCTAATTGAGGGGCTTTGGCTTGGGCGGCAAGAAAGTGGAGGAGCAAGGGTTTTTGGGTGGCCACAAAAGGAGAGGGAGCTTCTCCTTCTTCTTCCTAATGGTGGCCGGCATCCTTCTTCCTCCTTCCTCCATGGTTTGGCCGGCGCCCATGCTTCTCCTTTTGATCTAGGTTGATGATTTGGTTTTGGAGATTTGGGTTTTGCCAAACCTAAAGTGGGCGGCAAGAAACCCTAAGGGAGTTAGGGTTTTGCCTATCTTTGGTTGGGCGGCAAGAAACCCTAGGATGTTAGGAGGTTGGGCGGCTAGGTTATGGAAGCTAAGGTGGGCGGCAAATATAGGAGGAGGGTTCTTCTTCTTCCTAAGGTTTGGCCGGCTCCTACCTTCTCTTCCTTCTACCTTGGTCGGGGCTCAACCGATTTCCTATTCTCCTCTTCACTCCATCTTGGCCGGCGGCACCAAAACTAGGGTTTGTCCCTAGTTTGGTTCCTTGGTTGTTTCCATTATGTTCTCTCTATTCTTGGGGCCGGCGGCATCAACCCTTTTGTGGAATGGTGGTTGGCTCAAGCAAGAAGGGAAAGAGAGTTCTTCTTTCTTTGGATTGAAGAAGATCTAGGAAGCTTCAACTTGTAGAGGATCTTCGTCCACACGAAGTCTACAAGGAGGTTAGGACATACGATAGAAGATCAAGAGGTATAAAAGTTTCACAACTTTTATTATTGTTCTTTTCATGTTCTTATTTGATATGCTAGCTTATGTTCTTTATGTTAGTATATGTTGATTATACTAGTTTGCATTTGCATGTATTTGTATAATCATGGACCCCGATAAGAAACACAAAAACCGGCGATCCGTCCGTCGTCTCTTCCGCGGCTAATCGACTAGAAGAGTTGTGTTGCTTGAACAACTAGTTTGTTCAAGCGATCGCTCAAGTCGTTAGCACGACGACGAATTGGTTGTGCTTAGGAAACTCATCCCATCCCGATTAGTTTTCATTAGTGAAAATTTTAATCCGGGGACATGGGAGCCTATGAGCATTCCGAGAAATAGCACGGTTGCCAACATGCCTCTCTTGAGTGATATGGGACTTATCACTAGGAAGATGGTAGACATCCTAGGTATTTTTGGACCAAAGGGGAGATTGTAAGATCTCATTGGGACATGAGACATTGACCTCCTTGGAGAGAACCTTTTTGATGTTAGTCAAAAAGGGGGAGAATGTAAAATTACCAATTTGGGATAATTGGTAAGGGATTTGAGTTAGTGTTCTAACTCAATGGTTTGTTTGGTTTTTGTCAAACATCAAAAAGGGGGAGATTATTGGTGCAATCAGCCCAGGTCAAGATTGATCAGGACTCGAGCTTGACTCGAGAGATGTTTTGATGTTTGACAAAATTATATGACAATGTAATTGTCAAGGAAAAGTCCAAGCATGGATCTTGACAAGGAAAAGTCCAAGCATGAGTCTTGGCATGGAAAGTCCAACCTGGGTTGGCAAGGGAAAGTCCAAGCTTGAGTCTTGACATTTGAGAAGTCCAAGGGGTTTGATATTGGCGGCGTAAAGTCCAAGCGGGAGTCTTCGCAGCATAAGTCCAATGGTTGGCGGCGTAAAGTCCAAGCAGAGTCTTGGTGGCGTAAGTCCAATGTGCCTTGACAGTATAGACGTCGTTAGCATGACATAGCCGATGGAAGCACCTGAAGGCTAGCGCGATGGATGAATAAGTCATGAATGACTTGGAGGGATCCGAGAGGCGTGAGGCTGATGGAGGTGGCTAGAAGGCTTAGGTCTAGGCTAAGGGTGGTCTAGAAAGTATGGGGGAACCATACTTGGGCTAAAACCTCATGTTTGAGGTGTGCCAGTCGACTGGTGTCATATGACAATCGACTGGTGAGAGTCAACTATGGTTTGACTGCGGAATTGGCCTAGCAGTCGACTGCCAGAGGTGGGCAGTCGACTGATCTTGTGATCAGTCGACTGGTGCTCGGATTTTGGAGCACAGAATAGAGTCTCACTCGACCACTGCGGTCAGCAGTCGAGTGATGGCTTTATCAGTTGACTAATGGTCATAATCAGTCGACTGATGATGGATTCGTTGGATTTTTTCAGCGTGGATCTAGTTGTTGTCTCACGACAACAGTGGCTTCAGTCGACTAATCAACGTTTTCTAGCACAGGTAGAAGCTTTAAATGGAGCTCGTTGAGAAGGAAAACACCAAGGTTCTTTGAGGTGTTTTGGGGCGAGTTGCTGCTGCAATTCATGGTCTCCAAGTGCTACTCGATCAACCTAGCAAGCAAGCTTTCAAAAGCTCGGTGTAAAGTTTTCTTTATTTGCATTTTAGTGTAGTTGCTTGTATTCTTATTGTATTATTGTTGTAATCAATTGTAAGGGGTTTCTTCGCCTCCGACTTGTGTCGAGAAGGAGTATTTGTGATTAGTGAGTGTGTGTGCATCACTAGAGCTCTTTAGAGCTCAATCCGTAGAGTAGGAACCGTTCGGTTCCGAACCACGTTAAATTCTTGTGTTCGTGTTTGTCTTATTTCATTATTGCTTTTATTATTATTCCGTTGCGCATAACGAGTTTTGTAGAGATGAACGTGAACGATTTCCATCGACGTATAGCATGACGCTATTCACCCCCCTCTAGCGTTCCAACGATCCCCTAAACAAACCACCCACTCGGAGAATTAAGTATACAAGCGAAACAATAAAGTAAAGAAATTAAAAGACTTTATACCGACACTTAATAATCGTAGAGGTAGTCACAAAGTGTCGGAGGAACATCTTATCGTGGAGTCAAAGTGTAGTGGACGAGCAAGTATTTTGGCAGCACTTCGACATTGATTGAATTTCGATAAATGGATCTGATCGAGCACAACTTTTATAAACTCTTTCCAGTCGACTGGAATGCCTTCCAGTCGACTGCACATTAGCCCGTCTATATGGAAGTCGTGGTCTTCCAGTCGACTGAATCCCCTTCAGTTGACTCCACGTCACTCGGCTCTGCATCGGGAAATTCCTCTCATCAGTCGACTCAACATCTTCAGTTGACTCAAGCTCTTTCCATCTGCGTCGCACGATCTTTGATCGATCACAAGCTAAACCTACCAAATAGGTATCCAGTTGACTGATACATCTTCAGTCAACTGGACTTCAGTCGACTTGAATCCATTCAGTCGACTGGTCCCTGCAAAACAGGATTAGCACAAAATAGATAATATGAATTATGAAAGCAATAGTAATACTGCTCAAACTCGACTACTAAGTCCCACGCGGACTTTTCGTCGGATCGACGCCTAGCTTTGTCCCCTTACTGAGGACTCGGCCTCACCTCTTCACTCGAGGCTTACCTGCCGGCTACCTGTCGGACTTATTATTCTTGACATCCGATCTTACCCACCAGGGCTTCCACCAGCTGTCCGATCTGCCTAACATGGCTAGACTTTTTGTCGATTGTCTGGTCTCCTGACCCAACCGGTCTTCATGCCAAATATCCGGTCCACGCGACCCATCTGGACTTCATACCTGGTGTCTGGTCCTCCTGATCTGTCAAGATTCATGCCTAGTATCCGGTCAAAAAGACCTACTAGGACTTCCTGTTAAGCCTGCACACTTAACACTTATATTAGATCACACGTGAGTCCTAACTATTAACTGTAGTTTATACATCAAAACTAAGGAGTGATGCTTACTGCATCAACAAGTATCAGTCCACCTAACTTACTAGGACTTCTTTGCCTAGTATCTTATTCACCTAACCTACTAGGACTTCCTCTTAAATCTTGAATAGTTAATAGATGCATCAGTTTACAAGTGCTTAATTTTAAACCTTTGCCTACGTAAAAAATCTAGGTTCAATCTAGTGCTTCTTACACTAACAGTCTCTACATCCCTAAGTCTTCACCTAGCATAACATCCAACCATCATTGGCATGCTAAGAATTTCCTTTAGCCAAACTCTTTGGACTTTACCCTCCTAGTATTCAGCCACCCTTACCTTACTAGGGCTTTCCTTTTGCTAAGCTCTTTCTTAGACTTCAAATGCCTAATATCCAACCACTCTTAGTCTATTAGGACTTCCCTTTTGTTTATCAAGCTATCTACTCTTGTACGATTGTCATGCCATATTAGATTACCACACTTATTTAACTTGAATTTGGTTCAAACATCAAAACTCATGTAACACTCATGCTCAGATGGATTGCATCAACACTTTATTTCCATGCACTCATTGTAATTTTTTTTCCTAAGTACATTTCTTGTAAGGCTGTTACAAGGGGTTTATCCATCTTTTAAAGGTTATCAAGAAGGAAAATATTAATGGATTTAGAGTGACTTGCTAAAAGATCATTGGCCATATAGCAGGAATAGGAGATTGCAAAATAATGTAAATCATCAAGTTTAAGCTGTTTCCTTACTTAGTTTGTTATTTTCATTTTAACTTGTGTGTTTTTGATTTATTTTGTTTGTTTTTATTTCATTATTGCAAATTAATCAATGTAGAAGCTTTGAAAAGACGCTGCTCATCCCTCTTTAACCTTCTTCTTATCAAACTTAAATCTTTTGGCATTTGAATAAAAAAAAATTGATCTCCATCAATTAGGGCATGATTGTACCAATAAATAGAGTGCTCAAGTGACACAATACAACTTAATAAATTTGAATGGAAAAAGTGCAAATCTTCTAATTTGGTGGAAGGATCCAACTAATTCCTTTCCATGCTGAAGTAGAGTTCTTAATTGAATCAACTATATATAGGCTCTATTTAGGAGGAGACAATATGCGGATCAAATGATTTTGACGTGTCTAGTAATATAAGTAGGCCAAGAGGAGTTAAATTGAAAGTCATCATTTTCGATCATAAGATATAGTATTGCACAAGCACACAAAAACCTTAATAATTCATTACTTAGACTAAGAGAAATGTTCTACTAACCGAAATTGAAATAATATGATCTTATTTTACATCAATTCTATTCTGCATAAATAATTATTTTATTATCTCCACGTAAGAGTTTTGTGACTAGCGCGATAGTAAAGTTGCACCAATGAATAAGGATCAATCTCCGAAAATTATTAATTTTTCGAGTGTTTGTTCTCCTATCATACTAATTTTAGATTTGACAATATGCTCTTCGTAATTTATATCATTCATATTAATTGTAAGGTCGATTGACGGAGATATTAAAAATGAATAAAACATTTTTACACTAATAAATTATTATTTTATTATTCTGATCAATTTAATTTCATGGATTAAAGTCGCCCAACACCGTCAAACTCAAATTAGTCGCATTTCCTTCTCAGCGTCGCCCTCACGCGTTCAAAACATGGAAAACACTTCCTTCGCAGCCTATTTGTTAGGCTCCCAAGTCACCTACACGTGCGCATCGATTTGACCACTTTTTCGTCGTCTTCTCCGAGGCGTCCCGCTTTCAGCTCCTCAGTCGCCACTTCTTCCACGATCACCAACCACGCTTCCGCTCCGAGCCCACAGAAAGAAAAAAACGGTAAAGGAATAGATTCTCGCCGTGGCAGCCTTCACCTTCGTCGTCTCACTTGTCAGCTGGCCTGGCACCAAGTCCTTCTCCCGTTACACAAATAGTTACTCACATAACAGTCAGCTTATCGTATTCTCCTTTCAAATATATCAATTCGTGTAACAACCAAAATACTTAGTTTAATTTTTTAGGCCGAATTAACAATTTGTAACACAAGACATGTGTTGATATATACGCATAACGGAATAATGATATGTACGATATACGCCGCTTATATCAGTCTCTGTCTTCTTTTCCGTGATTAGTGGCGCTCTGGTTTTGGGCGCTCCTCTTCCTCCGCCCCATGCCCCTAAATGCCGCGCGGCCGCCGCTCCTCTCCGACTCTTTGATCGTCTCCAGCTTCGGCTTCCACGAACGGCATCTCACCAACTGCTTGTAGTCTTTGGCCAACTCCTCTGTCGTGCACACCCTCTGCCCTCTCCTCTCCTCCGCAGCCTCCTCCTCCACCAGCCGATCCAGGTACTCATCGGACACGCGGACCTGGAGCCTGCCGGCGGGCGTCTTCTGGATCTCGATAGGCCGGATCGGCGAGCATCCGCCGGATCGCTTGAGGTAGTCGCCGAGGCAGGTGGCGAGGGAGGAGAAGGTGAGCGGGGCGGTGGGTCGAAATAGTTGAGCGGGGAGGAGGAAGTAGGTGCGACCGGGGACGAGAAACTCTGCGGGGGCTAGGCAGGGGATGGGCTGGCCAATGACGAGGGCGTCGGAGCGGCAGAGTAGGTGGAGAGGGTGCATGACCATGAGATCGGCAACCGAGACGGGCAGGTGGTAGATGCGGATCCGGCCGTCAGCGTCCAGCAGGCGGACGGATCGCTTAGATGGAGGAGGGTTGGCGGCGGTGTCGGTAGCGGCGTCGCGGGGAAGCCACGGGGAGGCGCCGGCCACGTGGAAGCACCCAGGCATCAGATGGAGAGTGAGGGGTTTGAAGCCCATCTTTGCTCTGTTCTTGGATAATTAGTAAGATATCATGGTGGAACTGACGAGAGACGATTGTGAACTAGGATGGAGGAGAGGGAGAAGAAAAAAGGGCGCCGCGGCTTATATGTGTGATTTTATTTTTATTTACTTTTTTAAAAAATAAATATTGAATGAGTTTGACTGAGATGGAATAGAACTACAAGATAGTTTGTACTCTCTCTTTAGTTCAAGCAAACTATCTTGTAGTTCAAGCATTTGTTTTATCATTGATAAGTTTGGACATATTTTTACATAGACGGTGTGGTGGTTGAGATAATACGGTACTTGTAAAAATAATATTGGTTAATTCCGAAGGAAATTTAAAAATTTTTGTTGGATTTAAATGAACTCCACGTGTATTGATCATCACATCAAGATTCATAGGATTTTTCGTAATTTATCTTTCTCATAATGATCGTAGGACAGATCAGTGGAGACCGCTAAATTGACAGTTTAATCTTTTACAGATTGATAAGTTTGGACATTTGAAAATCTAACCGTCTAGTGTTAGGTATGAAAATTACCAAATGATGAAAAAAATTATTGAAAGAGAAATGAATATGATTTAATTGATCTATTAAGCATATATTAATCAAGTGTTAAGATTTTATGTTTATTTTAATCCAAATTTATTCCATGTTTATTTTCATTGTCATCAAATTTTACAAGGTGCGACTAAAATTTATTATTGAAATGAAGAGTTGAATTGAATTGTATTTTTTTTTTAAATATGAAATTTAAGCCGTTCCTAGAGGAGATAAATCAGAATTTCAGACAACAAATGCAAAGTAAAAGTCGATTGATAGTCTACGACGATAAAGTCTTCGAAAATTGATCTTGTTTATTTAAAAATTATTTCTTTGTATTTGTTAATTGAGACAATCCTAAAACTTTGAATGGTAATTCTTCAAGGTTGATAAACTGAAGGCTGATGAAATCACGAGTCACTGAACATGAGATCCTAGCATGCATGCGCTAAAAAAAAAATGTTGGGCATCGAGATAATTCCGAGAAGACTCAGATACATAAGTTAGATTGATAGTAAAAAAACTTGAAACAAAAGTAACAAAATTTCATATTTCCTTTTGAAGATAAAAACACTTGGTATTTTTAGGTGATGGAGAAGGTGCCACTTTCTTCGTGTAGGATCAAAAGGAGTATTCTGATGAAAAACCAAGGGAAAGTCCGAAAATAAATCAGACTTGTCTGTTGAGTCGACAACTTCCTTTATGCGTCCTCAATCAAGAATAATTTCTTCCGTTTTGAGCCGGATCAAAAGTCTCCGGCCAATTGTAGAGCTGATTGCAGAGCCAATTGCAAAGCTGGTTGTTACAAAGTCAATGCAGAGCCAATTGTTGCAGAGCCAATTGAAGAGCAGGTTGTAGAGTCAATTGCTGCAGAGTCAATTGCAGAGCTGGTTGCAGAATCAATTGCAGAGCCAATTGCAGAGCTAGTTGCGGAATCAATTGCAGAGCAGGTTGCAGAGCCAATTGCTGCAGAGTCAATTGCAGAGCAGGTTGCAGAGCCAATTGTTGCAGAGCCAACTGCAGAGCTAATTGCAGAACCAATTACAGAGCTGGTTGCAGAACCAATTGCAGAGCCAATTGCAGAGCTGGTTGCAGAACCAATTACAGAGCTGGTTAAAGAACTGCTGAGGCTTGTGTATACACAGTTTACTTAAAACAGATTCATCCTCCTCCGACAGGATGCTTGCAAGGTTTAGCAGGACGTCTATTTCCCAGGATACAATGGCAAAACTGCGGACTCCAACAAGCACAAGCAGTCCTCGGCGAACTGAATGAACACTTGAACGCTATCACTGTGGGGTTGGAAATAGAGAGCTCTTTTCTATCTTGAGTTCGCAATCCTGTCTCCTTTTATAGAGGAGACCTATTAATGGTGGAATCGAAAGGTCAACCATAATGTAGCCTTGATTCGTTTAATCTACGTGAATCGAAAGGTCAACCATAATGCTGCCTTGATTCAATTATTCTACCATTAATTCATCAATCTCTGACCATTTATGTCAGAGTTTTAATGCAAACTTTCCATGGTTCGACGTGAAAGATGGCGGAACGTCTTCCCCATCTTTCCATTTTACCGATCAACAAGTTTAGAAGGATGACAGAACATCTTCTCCATTCTTTCTTCACATTTCCATAATTTCCATTCAAATTCCAACAATCCCCCACATGAATGGAAATTGATACATGATAGCCTTCAACGGTTAAGTCCAGCATAGGATAGGTAGGTTTGACCCTTTGAACCTTTCCTTGTGCAAGTATGTTTGCATACTGGTAGATTAGTAGATGCGATGTCCTTGAACTATTCGACCGTTTATGTAAGCATGAACCTACATCACACTGAACTCTCCCTAATGTAGTTCAGTTCTCATGAGTGTGTTCGTTAGGCCATGAACACGCCTAGTTCTGCGAGAAGGTCTGAGAATTGTGCCTTCAATTCTTTTCGAAGCGACCCAACTTCTTTCTCGCATAGGTGATCTCTTGAGAGTATTCCCCACTACTCTTCTATATCATTAAAAGTCGTATGCTTAACCTTCATCCTTTCATTGTTTCTTGGGTCATATCCTCTCACAGTGAGCTTACTTAGTCAGTGCAGTTAGGTTGTCCCTTTGAACCTAGTTCTTGGGATCTCCAGTTAGCATAGGTTGGGTTTCCTTTGCACCAACGTTTCTTATTGGCATCGTCATTAAACCCATCCTCAATGATGAGCTTGCAACTAACTCTTGATTTAACCCTTTGGTTAGCGGATCCGCTAAGTTATCTTTTGACTTTACATAGTCAGTAGTGATAACACCCGATGAGAGTAGTTGTCTAATGGTATTATGTCTACGACGTATATATCTAGACTTACCATTATACAAATGGCTCTGTGCTCAGCCAATTGCCGATTGACTATCACAATGTATGCATATTGCTGGCACATGTTTCGGCCATCTAGGAACATCTTCTAAGAAATGTCGTAGCCATTCAGCCTCTTCACCACATTTGTCAAGAGCTACAAATTCAGATTCCATCATGGATCTGGTTATAACGGTTTGCTTAGAAGATTTCCAAGAAATGACTGCACCTCCCAAAGTGAATATATATCCACTTGTAGACTTTGAGTCTTTTATGTCGGATATCCAACTTTCATCGTTGTATCCTTCGATTACAGCAGGATATCTTGTATAGTGCAGTCCATGATTACGAGTGTAACATAGATACCGTAGTACTCTAGTTATCCCTTTCCAGTGCTCAACACCTGGATTACTTGTAAATCTGCTCAATTTACTCACTGCATAGGCTAAGTCTGGTCGTGTATAACTCATTAAGTACATCAGACTTCCAATTATCCTGGAGTACTCTACCTGAGAGATACTCTCTCCTTGATTTTTCGATAGATGTTGACTTATATCTATCGGAGTCCATGCCAGTGCAGTATCACTCTTGGTGAATTTTTCAAGAATCTTATCCACATAATGGGACTGACTTAAGACAAGTCCTTCTGACGTTCTAAGAATTTTAATTCCAAGAATCACATCAGTAAGACCCATGTCTCTCATGTCAAATCTTGAGTTCAACATAACTTTAGTGGATTTAATTATCTTATCATTGCTCCCAATGATAAGTATGTCATCTACATAAAGATATAAAATGACTAAGCCATCTTTCGTGTCTTTACTGTAAATGCATTTATCACTCTCATTGATTTTAAATCCACTGTCCAGCATGATACTATCAAATTTCTCATGTCATTGCTTTGGAGCTTGTTTCAAGCCGTACAACGACTTGATCAATCTACATAGCTTGGTTTCATGCCCCGGAGCAGAGAACCCTTCAGGTTGTTCCATGTAGATTTCCTCTTCTAAATCTCCATTTAGAAAGACAATTTTTACATCCATTTGATATACTTTTAGATTCCACAGAGTGACAATCGCTAATAACACCCTAATAGACGTTATTCTTGATACCGGAGCATAGGTATCAAAATAGTCAAGGCCGCCACATTGTCGGTAACCCTTAATTACCAACCTTGCCTTGAACCTTTCTATCGTGCCTTCTGATTTCATTTTCTTCTTGAAAATCCACTTGCAGCCTAGTGCCTTACTTCCAGAAGGAAGATCCACCAGTTCCCAAGTATGATTTTGCAAGATTGATGAAATCTCAGATGCAATTGCCTCTTTCCATTGAGGTCCATCAGACGAGTTTACCGCTTCTGAGTAACTCTGGGGATCACTTTCCATCATGAAGGTGAGAAAATCCGATCCAAAGGATTTCTCCACCCGAGCTCTCTTACTCCGTCTGAGCTCACCCTCAATTGGTTCATCCATTTCTTCTTGCTCTTGTCTTCCATGTACCCGTTTAGAAGAGCTAGCATCCTCTCGGGCCATAAACGGAAGCACGTGCTCAAAGAATGAGGCATTTCTCGATTCAATAATCGAGTTCTTGTGTATCTCAGGAATTTGAGATCCGATCACAAGAAATCTATAGGCACTGCTATTATGTGCATATCAAATAAATATACAGTCAACAGTTTTTGGTCCGATCTTGATCCTTTTTGGATCCGGCACCAAAACTTTGGCCAGACACCCCCACACTCACAAGTATTTGTAGGATGGTTGTCTACCATTCCATAACTCATAAGGGATCTTTTTTATTTTCTTTCGGGGCACCTTATTTAAAAGGTAATTAGCTGTTAACACAGCTTCCCCCCACAAGTGCTCTGGTAGGCCAGAACTTAATAGTAGAACATTCATCATCTCTTTCAGAGAATGATTCTTTCGCTCAGCAATCCCATTTTGCTGAGGCGAGTATGGAGCCGTTGTTTCATGTATGATACCATGTTCAACACACAAATCTGCGAATGGTGATACATATTCACCGCCTCGGTCACTCCGAACCACCTTAATCTTTCTATTAAGTTGGTTTTCAACCTCATTCTTATAGAGAATAAATTTCTCTATAGCTTCATCCTTACTTTTGAGAAGATACACAATACAATATTTTGTGTTATCATCAACAAAAGTGATGAAATACTTATTCCCACCTCGTGTCGGTGTCCCTTTTAGGTCACACACATCGGTGTGGATTAGGCCGAGTGGCTCAGTGCTTCTTTCAACTTGTTGAAAGGATGACCGTGTCAATTTTGCTTCAACACAAGTCTCACATTTATATTTTGGGTCAAGGTGGAATGTAGGTATGCTTCGCATGTTAATCAATCTACGCAACACATCGTAGTTAACATGTCTTAGTCTACCATGCCATAAACACGAAGACTCAAGCATATAAGTGGAAGAGTTTTCAACTTTATTAACTTTGGGCGTAATGACCATTACACTTAGTTTAAACAACCCATAAGTTACATAACCCTTCCCTACAAACATTCCATTCTTGGACAATACAACTTTGTCCGACTCTAAGACAATGCGGAAGCCATGCTTGCTTAGCAACGATCCAGATACCAGATTCTTTCGAACTTCCGGAATGTATAACACATTGTTCAGAGTGACCTCCTTGCCCGAGGTTATCTTCAGCATTACTTTTCCTTGGCCCATAATGTCCGAGGTTGCCGAGTTCCCCATATACAACTTCTCTCCATTAACTTCTTCAAAGTTGTGGAGTAGCTCCTTATTGCAGCACACATGTCTGGTGGCACCAGTATCCAACCACCATTGCCGAGGGTTTGAACCCACTAGGTTAAGCTCGGAGATTACCACACAGAGATCATCCTCCTCTAGCCCCTCGTTCAGGTTGGCCTCCAGATTCTTCTTCGGCTTTCTACACTCCAAAGATTTGTGACCGACTTTGTCACAGTTGAAGCACTTTCCAGTAAACTTCTTTTTATTGACCCCGCCTTTGGGTCTCATCTTGGAAGGCTTGAAATTCTTCCGTTTCGAGCTTTGACCGTGCTCGACTACGTTGGCTTTCACAGTAGCCTGAGAGAACATATTTCTCTCCGAACTTTTGTTGTCTTCCTCGATTCGAAGACGAACAATAAGTTCTTCCACGTTCATCTCTTTCCGTTTATGCTTCAGATAGTTCTTGAAGTCTTTCCAGTCGGGCGGTAGCTTCTCTATGATCACAGCCACCTGGAAAGTTTCACTCAGAACCATACCTTCCGAGTGAATCTTATGTAGAATCACTTGAAGCTCTTGAACTTGGCTGATCACCGTCTTGGAGTCTACCATCTTGTAGTCCAGGAATCGGCCTATGATGAACTTCTTGGCACCAGCATCCTCCATCTTGTATTTCTTGTCCAAGGACTCCCACAACTCCTTAGCCATTTTCTTCATGCTATACACAGCGTACAATGAGTCGACAAGACAGTTGAGTATGTAGTTTCTACACAGAAACTCTGAGTGATTCTATGCCGCCACAATATTAAAGCTTTGTGCATCACTCGTACCCTCATGTACATTGGGAGGATCCTTGTTGGGTTTCCGGCACCGCGGCGTGTGTGTGTTCGATCACGTTTCGTAAACATGAACATAGCGGAAGCAATAAAAATAATAAATCTACATTTATTACAACACACACAACACACACATGCATATTACAACAAGTGTAGACATAACCGTAAATTTAAATTTGCAATAAAAGGAAATTTATCTACGTTATACCTTTCGTATGACGTGTAGCGGGAACGACATCAACCGGAACGATCCTCGCTAGAATCGTCTCTATTCGTATCCACGCCGAGTTCCTCGGGATGACTTTGCTAAGCCATGAGCTTCGTCTTCGTACGGGTTACTAGCCTCGTGTTGAAGACGACGTGATCGAGAGATGATCACGATCCGAATCCAAATTCGGATCATAATACGAGTTCTCAAAACTCGCTTCTCCGGAGAGGTATTCGTCAACCAATTGACGAATCCTTCATCCTCCACCTCAGAGGATTACCGGATGGTCGCCGGAGGATCACCGGCTGAAGCTTGGACGCCGGCAAGGACTTGGACGGCGGCACAAAAGCTGGGCGGCAAAGGAGGTTGGGCGGCAACTCCCTCAATGGGGTGGGCGGCAACTCCTTGCTAGGGTTTTGGATTAGGGCTTAATTATCCCTTAAGCCCTCTTTTATAGAGAACTAATTCTCTTAATGGTTAATGGATCATATCCATAAAGCCCGTTAACCCGCTCCATTAGTATAAGTTAAAATAAACCAAACCATGATGGTTTATTTTAAGTTAAAACGAACCGAACCAACTTTTGGTTCATTCATTTAAAATAAACCAAACCCTTTGGTTTATTCTCCACCATTGGATTAGAACCAAACCATTTTGGTTCACCCATTATATCTTCATAAGACACGACCCATCCACGCTTCCATTGCGACTGAAACGATTTCATGCTCGCTTCATGTTTGGTCCAACCAAACCTAGTTTCTCTCGGTCTGAGAATCCCATTCTCAAGCTCGTTTTAAATCCTTTGGATTACGCTCGTTGTGCGTGTGACCAAATAGGTTCTCGGTTTATGTTGGCCATCTATAATTAACCATTAATTATAGAACGATCATGAGTGGCACCTAGTAGTACATCATGATCCCCAATTAACCGAAAAGATCAACGGTTGATCCAGAACTATTTCTGAAACCCTTCAGCAGCTCGAATGATTCGTGCCCCATTCCTTTCACTCATCTTATACCCACTTGGTTCAGGACATGGTCTATTGTGTCAGTCCCCACTAGGCTGACTACGTCACACCTAGCCCAAGTATCATTTCCTCGTCCTACGGATTCTAGTTACTCCACATGTATCGAAGAGTACCTTACTCTAAACATGTAATGCTTTGGCCAAAGACTTTAGTAACAATCCGACGAGAGGTCATGGGTATACATCTCCTCGCAAGGAGTGGTGAATCCTTTATAGGCTATTCAAACACCTTCGATCACTTCGACTTATACCCAATCATCCCGGGTCCACATCTCCTTAGAGATGTTTGCTTAAGATGTCAAAGCATAAGTCTCCATGATCAAGATGACTTGAATACCGCAAGTCTAAGGAACATCACACTTAAACCACAGTAAGAACTTCATTGACATATCTATATATGCAGAGAACCATATGAAGTCTTACGGCTGGTCACTCCAATGAACTAGTTACCATAACTAGCATCCACGATTAACTCCGGACATCACTATGTCTCCAGCCTGTGAGAATCAGCTGCTTGGATACACCAAGGAGTATACCTCGTGCAAGTCTCGACAGAACTGATGGTGTCCAAATCCATCAATTCATCGACTAGGGATAATTCCGATACATCACAATTACACATGTAGAGATACTCACTAGTTGTGATCCAATCACAAATTCTCTCATGCTGTGAATCGTATCGTGGACATTCAGTAAATGAGTTTAAGATCCAATCAAATACATAAAACATGTATACTCAAATAGTGAATCTTCATTTATTATATAAATGGTTCATACATAAGGCGATTGCCTTAGGACATCTCTTATATATTACTAACAGACTCCCACTTGGCCTAATGCCAATCGCTACGGTATCCAATACCATAAGCTCGAACATGACCCTCAAACTTATTTTGAGGTAATACCTTAGTCAAGGGATCCGCTAAGTTCCTTTCAGTGGGAATTTTCTCGATTTGTATTTCGTTCCTACTGATGATCTCTCTGATAAGATGATAGCGGCGAAGCACATGTTTGGATCGTTGATGAGACCTTGGCTCTTTCGCCTGTGCAATTGCTCCATTGTTGTCGCAGTAGACCGGTATTGCTTCAACAATGGTCGGAATCACACCAAGTTCATGAATGAACTTCTTGATCCAAACCGCTTCCTTTGCTGCTTCCGAAGCTGCAATGTATTCTGCCTCAGTGGTAGAATCCGCTACAGTCTCTTGTTTGGAACTTTTCCAACTCACTGCACCCCCATTCAAGGTGAACACGTATCCAGACTAAGACCTGGAATCATCCTTGTCTGTCTGGAAGCTGGCATTCGTATACCCGCATATCACCATGTCCCCTTCTCCATATATTAGGAACACATCCTTAGTTCTTCTCAAGTACTTAAGGATTGTCTTAACAGCCACCCAATGATCCATTCCTGGATCGGACTGGTATCTGCTCGTGACACTCAGAGCATACGATACATCGGGCCTCGTACATAACATAACATACATGATAGATCCTATTCCGGATGCATAGGGAATCTTACTCATGAAAATCCTCTCGTCTTTTGTGCGCGGACACATAGACTTCGAAAGGTGTACCCCATGCCTGATGGGTAAGAAATCTTTCTTGGATTCCGACATGCTAAACCTCTTTAGCACTCGGTATATATATGTAGACTGTGAAAGACCAAGCAACAGTTTCGATCTATCTCTATAGATCTTAATCCCGAGGATGTAGGTTGCTTCTCCCAGGTCTTTCATGGAGAATGTCTTGGATAACCAAACCTTCACTGATTGTAAGATTGAGACATCGTTTCCTATAAGTAATATGTCATCGACATACAACACTAGGAACACGACTGCACTCCCACTAACCTTCTTGTACACACAAGGTTCGTCTGGATTTTGTGAGAAATCAAACTTTTTGATTGTCTCATCAAAATGGATATTCCAGCTCCTGGATGCTTGCTTCAATCCATAAATGGATCGTCGCAATTTGCATACTTTGGTTTTATCAACCGATGTGAAACCCTCAGGCTGTATCATATACACGTCCTCGAGCAGGTTTCCATTAAGGAAAGCTGTTTTCACATCTATCTGCCATATCTCATAATCATAATGAGCCGTTATGGCCAGGAGCATCCGAATGGATTTAAGCATAGCTACAGGCGAATAGGTTTCGTCATAATCAACACCTTATTTTTGACGATATCCTTTCGCCACCAATCTAGCCTTATAGGTAATCACATTACCATCCATGTCGGTTTTCTTCTTGAAAACCCACTTGCACCCTATAGGCTTTATCCCTTCAGGTGGGTCAACCAAGTTCCAAACTTGGTTTTCATACATGGAATCCATTTCGACTTCATGGCACCAAGCCACTTATCCCTTTCTGAACTTGTCAGCACTTCTTCATAACTGGTAGGCTCCTCATCATCAATGAGTAACACGTCGTTCGATTCACTTACGAGAAATCCATATCTCTCAGGAATATTGCGTGTTCTACCAGATCTACGAAGATGTGGTGTTACAATAGGTCCAGCCGATTGCTCATCACTATGAGTTGTCGGCTGTTGTGCTTCACCAGGTATCTCATTAATGTCTATTTGAGTCTCTCGAGCCTCCTCAAGCTCGACGACACTCCCACTGTTTTCTTGCAAGAGAAACTCTTTCTCTAGAAATACAGCATGCCTTGAAATAAACACCTTTTGTTCCACAGGATGATAGAATTGGTAATCCCTTGTTTCCTTAGGGTATCCAACAAAAAGACATTTATCAGACTTAGCATCCAATTTGTCTGATACAGTCCGCTTCACATAAGCAGGACAACCCCATATCTTCAAGTAAGATACATGAGGTTTCATACTATTCCATATCTCATATGGAGTAGTTGAGACTACCTTGGTAGGCATTCTGTTTAACAAGTAAATAGCTGTCTGAAGTGCATAACCCCAAAAGGACTTGGGAAGAGTCACATGATTCATCATTGACCTGACCATGTCCAACAAGGTCCGGTTACGCCTCTCAGATACACCATTATGCTGTGGTGTATAGGGCGGAGTCCATTGAGACAATATACCATTGTCTCTTAGGTAATCAAGAAACTCCTGACTCAAGTATTCACCACCTCGATCCGATCGAAGTATTTTAATACTCTTGTCGTGTTGTTTCTCTACTTTATTTCTGAACTCTTTGAACCTTTCAAAGGCTTCAGACTTGTGTTTCATCAAGAACACATACCCAAACCGTGAGTGATCATCGGTGAAGGTAATGAAGTAGCTATAGCCTCCTAATGCTTGAGTTGATATAGGTCCACATACATCAGTATGTATTAGACCTAGTAACTCTCCCACTCGTTCACCTTTTCCAGTAAAAGGTAACTTAGTCATCTTGCCTTTTAAGCATGATTCGCATGTATCGTATGAATCCAATTCAAACGATTCCAGAATTCCACTTTGGTGTAATTCGGACATGCGTTTCTTGCTTATATGGCCAAGACGATAATGCCACATATAGGAGTCTATTTGATTATCCTTTCGAGCACGCATGTTGCTCACTTCGATATTGAAAATGTCACTGGATACGTCCAACGTATAAATGCCATTACTCAAGGTTCCAGTTCCATAAAGTACGTCATTCAAAGTTATATAACAACAATTATTACTAAACGTCAAATGGAAACCATTTCTATTTAAACAGGAAATAGAAACAATGTTCTTTATTAGAGAAGGAACATAATAGCAATTGTCCAGTTCTAAGACTAGTCCACTAGGGAGCTTCAGCAAATAAGTTCCAATGGCGACCGCAGCAACCTTTGCTCCATTGCCAACTCGCAAATTTGACTCCCCTTTGACAAGTCTTCTTCTATTCCTTAGCCCCTGTATGTCATTACATATATGTGAGCCACACCCAGTATCCAATACCCAAGTGTCTAAGGAAATAGAATGACAATCAATAACGAAGATACCTGAAGAGGATGGGGCATCGGATGCCTTCTTCTTCTTCATGGACTCAAGATAAATCTTGCAGTTTCTTCGCCAGTGGCCTTCCTTGCCACAGTGATGGCAAGTGCCCTTTTGCGCTGGTTCCGCCTTCTTTGCCTTTTTGTTCTTTCCTTTCTTTTGTTCTTTTGCCTTCCTCTTAGAACCTTTCTTTGAGGAATCAACTAACAGAACCGCCTTCTCCTCATGCTTCACAGAAGGCTCCACAATCTTCAGCATATTGAGGAGCTCGGGAATGGTGGATTCCAATTTGTTCATCCGATAGTTCATCACAAATTGCGAGAAACTCTTGGGCAAACAATGCAGAATTAAGTCAATACTTAACTCATGATCCATCACAAAACCGAGGGTAGCTAGCCGCTTGATGTACCCGTTCATCTTTAGCACAAACTGCACTACAGACGAACCTTCTTGCATCTTCGTGGTGAAGAGGAGCCTAGAGACCTCGAACCTTTCGGATCTCGCTTGCTCATCGAACAACTCATGAAGATGGAAGACCATAGTATTAGCATCCATATGCTCATGCTGCTTTTGCAGCTCAGGTACCATCGCCGCTAGCATGATGTAACTCGCCAGCTCAGAATCTGCCACATGCTTCTGATAGACCAACATTTGGTCTGGAGTTGCATCGTCCTTAGGACGGTCAGGAAGAGGCTCTTCAAGGACATATGCAAGCTTTTCCGCCTTGAGAACAATTCTCAGGTTTCTAAGCCAGTCCAGGAAGTTAGGCCCAGTCAGTTTGTTCGAATCCAAAATAGTGCGCAAATTCAAAGACGTCATGATCAATTTATTGACTTAGAAATACAAAACGAGCATATATGAGAAAATGATTTTAAAATGCATCAATATACATTTATAAATCCCATTCATTTTTCGAATTTCAAAAACCCCAAAATCACTTCGGGAGATCGTAGGTCCATCTCCGAATGGGCTGATATCCATCATAGTTATGAACAACCTTGGAGAGAGTCCAACAAGCCATTCATAACTACGACGGTAGGTATCATCTATACCGATTGCATATCACGTATATGCAACTATCACAATGTGCTATCAACTAATTGAATGTTCACACATACATCGGGTTGTTAACACATTAACAAGTATGCATCATATGCATATCACCCAACTTCACCTCCCTTTACATCAACCTTGGAGAGAGTCCAACAAGCCGATGCTCCAGGTTAAAGCCAACCCATTAATCGAGAAATAGTTTTAATATGGTTAGAGTGCATTCAACCAATTAGCCCAGCTTGGAGAGAGTCCAACAACCAAAGCTAACGATTGACCTCTGACTCTTACCATATTAGTATTAAACTATTCCATGGTTTGAACATGTTCGGGTTCGAGCCGGGCTTGGAGAGAGTCCAACAACCCAAACAAGAAACGGAACTCTGGTTCTAACCATATTAATGGAAGGTGTAGGCTTTAATATTGTTTAAGGGTTTTATGTCTCATCCTCTTTGCATGCAAATAACTATTATCTACATGGCATGACATACATGACATACATCTACATGTCACGACACGCATGGCATAATGTTATGCATCTAATGCAATTACATGACATATAATTATGTCATGTATATATTTCCTTATATGTCATAACTATTTATGGAAATAAAATATATTTAAGATTTGATTCTCCAAATCAAATCATAATTAAATTAGGAAACAAATTTCCAAATCTAATCACATATTTTATTTATGGAATTATTTGATTAAGGAAAATCTATTTAGGAAACCAATTTCCTAAATCATTAAAACTACTTATGGAAATAAAATATTTTAAGATTTGATTTCCCAAATCAAATCAAGATTAAATTAGGAAACAAATTTCCAAAATCTAATCAAATATTTTATTTATGGAAAATATCAATTTCCATAAATACTTCCAACTTTCCAAAAGTGGAAGATTTCCATAAATACTTCTAGACTTTCCAAAATTGAAAAATTTCCATAAATACTTCTAAATTTCCAAAATTAGAAAATTTTCAGAAATAACATTATGACTATCGCAAAACCATTTTACGATTATGTCGAAACACAACCTGGGCTCTGATACCACTGTTGGGTTTCCGGCACCACGGCGTGTGTGTGTTCGATCACGTTTCGTAAACATGAACACAACGGAAGCAATAAAAATAATAAATCTACATTTATTACAACACACACAATACACACATGCATATTACAACAAGTGTAGACATAACCGTAAATTTAAATTTGCAATAAAAGGAAATTTATCTACGTTATACCTTTCGTATGACGTGTAGGGGGAACGGCATCAACCGGAACGATCCTCGCTAGAATCGTCTCTATCCGTATCCACGCCGAGTTTCTCGGGATGACTTTGCTAATCCACGAGCTTCGTCTTCGTACGGGTTACTAGCCTCGTGTTGAAGACGACGTGATCGAGAGATGATCACGATCCGAATCCAAATTCGGATCCTAATACGAGTTCTCAAAACTCGCTTCTCCGGAGAGGTATTCGTCAACCAATTGACGAATACTTCGTCCTCCACCTCAGAGGATTACCGGAGGGTCGCCGGAGGATCACCGGCTGAAGCTTGGACGCCGGCAAGGACTTGGACGGCGGCACAAAAGCTGGGCGGCAAAGGAGGTTGGGCGGCAACTCCCTCAATGGGGTGGGCGGCAACTCCTTGCTAGGGTTTTGGATTAGGGCTTAATTATCCCTTAAGCCCTCTTTTATAGAGAACTAATTCTCTTAATGGTTAATGGATCATATCCAAAAAGCCCGTTAACCCGCTCCATTAGTATAAGTTAAAATAAACCAAACCATGATGGTTTATTTTAAGTTAAAACGAACCGAACCAACTTTTGGTTCATTCGTTTAAAATAAACCAAACCCTTTGGTTTATTCTCCTCCATTGGATTAGAACCAAACCATTTTGGTTCATCAATTATGTCTTCATAAGACACGGCCCATCCACGCTTCCATTGCGACTGAAACGATTTCATGCTCGCTTCATGTTTGGTCTAACCAAACCTAGTTTCTCTCGGTCTGAGAATCCCATTCTCAAGCTCGTTTTAAATCCTTTGGATTATGCTCGTTGTGCGTGTGACCAAATAGGTTCTCGGTTTATGTTGGCCGTCTTTAATTAACCATTAATTATAGAACGATCATGAGTGGCACCTAGTAGTACATCATGATCCCCAATTAACCGAAAAGATCAACGGTTGATCCAGAACTATTTCTGAAACCCTTCAGTAGCTCGAATGATTCGTGCCCCATTCCCTTCACTCATCTTATACCCACTTGGTTCAGGACATGGTCTATTGTGTCAGTCCCCACTAGGCTGACTACGTCACACCTAGCCCAAGTATTATTTCTCGCCCCTACGGATTCTAGTTACTCCACATGTATCGAAGAGTACCTTACTCTAAACATGTAATGCTTTGGCCAAAGACTTTAGTAACAATCCGACGAGAGGCCATGGGTATACATCTCCTCGCAAGGAGTAGTGAATCCTTTATAGGCTATTCAAACACCTTCGATCACTTCGACTTATACCCAATCATCCCGGGTCCACATCTCCTTAGAGATGTTTGCTTAAGATGTCAAAGCATAAGTCTCCATGATCAAGATGACTTGAATACCGCAAGTCTAAGGAACATCACACTTAAACCACAGTAAGAACTTCATTGACATATCTATATATGCAGAGAACTATATGAAGTCTTACGGCTGGTCACTCCAATGAACTAGTTACCATAACTAGCATCCACGATTAACTCCGGACATCACTATGTCTCAAGCCAGTGAGAATCAGCTGCTTGGATACACCAAGGAGTATACCTCGTGCTAGTCTCGACAGAATTGATGGTGTCCAAATCCATCAATTCATCGACTAGGGATAATTCTGATACATCACAATTACACATGTAGAGATACTCACTAGTTGTGATCCAATCACAAATTCTCTCATGCTATGAATCGTATCGTGGACCTTCAGTAAATGAGTTTAAGATCCAATCAAATACATAAAACATGTATACTCAAATAGTGAATCTTCATTTATTATATAAATGGTTCATACATAAGGCGATTGCCTTAGGACATCTCTCATATATTACTAACAATCCTCGGTCAAGAACTGAGCCAGATTTAGCGTGGTCAGGTAGAAGAGCATCTTCTGCTGCCACTGCTTGAAGTTTAACCTCATGAACTTTTCTGGTTTCTCCCCATGATTGATTGGAATGCTACCAATCGGGGCGGAGGGAGCCATCACACGTTGAGTCTATTGCACCTCAACTTCTTACGCTGTGGCCATCTCAATAGACCGAATCTGTTTTAAGTTTGTAGGATAAGGAGTATACCTTCCCTGATGGAAAACCAAGGGAAAGTCCGAAAACAAATCGGATTTGTCTGTTGAGTCAACCACTTCCTTTATGCATCCTCAATCAAGAATAATTTCTTCCGTTTTGAGCCGGATCAAAAGTCTCTGCCGAATTGTAGAGCTGGTTGCAGAGCCAATTGCAAAGCTGGTTGTTGCAAAGTCAATGCAGAGCCAATTGTAGAGCAGGTTGTAGAGCCAATTGTTGCAGAGCCAATTGTTGCAGAGCCAATTGCAGAGTTAATTGCAGAGCTGGTTGCAGAACCAATTGCAGAACCAATTGTAGAGCAGGTTGTAGAGCCAATTGTTGCAGAGCCAATTGTAGAGCAGGTTACAGAGCCAATTGCTGTAGAGCCAATTGTTGCAGAGCCAATTGCAGAGCTAATTGCAGAGCTGGTTGCAGAACCAATTGCAGAGCTGATTGCAGAACCAATTGCAGAGCCAATTGCTACAGAGCAGGTTGCAGAGTCAATTACTGCAGAGCCAATTGCTGTAGAGCCAATTGCAGAGCTAATTGCAGAGTTGGTTGCAGAACCAATTGCAGAGTCAATTACAGTGCTGGTTAAAGAGCTGCCGAGGCCTGTGTATACACAGTTTCCTTAAAACAGATTCGTCCTCCTCCGACAGGGTGCTTGCGAGGTTTAGCAGGACGTCTATTTCCCAGGATACAATGGCAAAACCATGGACTCCAACAAGCACAAGCAGTCCTCGGCGAATTGAACGAACACTTGAACGCTATCACTGTGGGGTTGGAAACAGAGAGCTTTTTCTATCTTGAGTTCGCAATCCTGTCTCCTTTTATAGAGGAGACCTATTAATGGTGGAATCGAAAGGTCAACCATAATGTCACCTTGATTCGTTTAATCTACGTGAATCGAAAGGTCAGCCATAATGCTACCTTGATTCATATTAATCTACCATTAATTCATTAATCTCTGACCATTTATGTCAGAGTTTTAATACGAACTTTCCACGGTTCAACGCGAAAGATGGCGGAACGTCTTCCCCATCTTTCCGTTTTACCGATCAACAAGTTTAGAAGGATGACAGAATGTCTTCTACATCCTTTCTTCACATTTCCATAATTTCCATTCAAATTCCAACACTTCGTATATCAACAATTTCCACGAGAAAGGTTATCATGATCCGTGACAAAAATTTTCTCCTTGACCATTTCAAACGGTTGTGAAAAAGTGAAAATTATGAGCCTACTAGTTTGCTAAGATCATGGGCTTTTGGCACAGAATCCTGCAAAAATAAAATGTAAGAGGTTAACACTAAGGATTTGGTCCGTTGCCTTAATCAAAGGTGTTGAAAGTTTAGGATGTTGGCATTCGAAACGTGCACCTAATGCAACGGGGACAGTAACTGTTGGACAATAACAATCCACGCATGGAGAGTACACATAGTACACTGGTGGTGCACTGAGTGGTGTGCATGGCGCACGACCATGCATGGAGAATGCTTCACATCCTTTATAAAGGGTTGGCTTCAAATGATGAAAGAGGTTGGAAGCGCACTGTCGTCAAATTGTCAGAGAGAACAGAGATTCTGAGAGATTGCCATTTCGTGGAGCTATTGCAAAAGAACGTCTAAGACATTAAATCTTGGTTTGTGGAAGAGTAAGAGTAGTTCATAATCGTGATCATCCTTTAAATGACAAGCACGAGAGATCTCTTCCTGCAGGACTCGCTTCATCCATTGGCGACAATTCAAGGAAATCGATGGAACCCTAAACTCATTATAAGCCTTTATTTATAGTATTTAAATTTCACGCAATGATTACTAGGGACCTACATTAGTATCAGAGCAAGGGTTCGTAATCAATTTGCATGATTTTTCTTTGAAAAATAACCATTTTTGGATTTATGTTACTGTCCATCGCGAAGAAGATGAACAGTAACCGCAATTTTACTGTTCTCCTACTGTGCTCGAGATTGCCTAATAGTAGTCGGCTAAGATAAGTAGTGTTTGGCCAAACCATATGGTGCTCGAGCACAAGAGAGAGAATAAAAATAGTGTGAAGCATTATTGTTGTTCGGACATACCATATGGTGGTCGGCTAGTATTGTTGGTGGTCAGCCAGAATACTAAGTGCTTGACTTGACCATATGGTGGTCGGCTAGTACTGTTGGTGGTCAGCCAGAATACTAAGTGCTTGACCTGACCATATGGTGGTCGACTAGCATTGTTGGTGGTCGGCTAGGACACTAGGTAGTCGCCTAGACTATATGTTGGTTGTTGGTGCAATCGGCCTAGGTTGACTCGAGTTTGACTCGAGCAGTATTTTGATGATAGACAAAACTTATGACATGAGATTGTCATAGGAAAGTCCAACATGGAGTTGGCATGGAAAATCCAAGCAAGGAGCTTGGTGTGGAAAAGTCCAAAGCATTGCGAAGCCATGCGCTTGGTGTTTGGTGAGAAATGCATTACGAAGCTGTGCGCTTGGTGCATGTGGGAAGTCTCGAGGATTTGGTAAGTTCACTAGGCTCGGGGTCCTTGAGTTGGTGAAGGATGACATTGCGAAGCCGCACGCTTAGTGAATCAGAGGGACCGTCGGACGGGGAGCGAATGGAGTGAGCCCAAAGGGAAGCATACTTCGAGGGCATGAGATGCGAAGGATGGCGTTGCGAAGCCGTGCGCTTGATGCATCCAAGGGACGTAGGCCGAGGGAAGAGAGCTTCGATGGGGAACTCCATAAGGGATGAGGTGGACTTGGCCAAGTGGCTAAGACTGAGTGTCGAATGCTCAAACAGCTTGATGTTTGAGGTTTTACCCAACATCAGTCGACTGACATAGGTGCCAGTTGACTGCTCTAGGTCGTATGGGTTCGACCAGTGTTCGACTGAACAGGGTCTGACTGATCAGTCGACTGCCAAGGGAGGGCAATCGACTATTGACACCATCAGTCGACTGATCGGGGTGTTTTCAGCCACAGAATAGTTTGCAGTCGAGTGCTCGCGCCAACACTCGACTGATGGTGTTACCAGTCGACTGATGGGTATCATCAGTCGACTGATGGATGATCCGTTGGAACTTGACCGTCATGGATCTGACCATTGTGAGACAATGGCTACATGACCAGTCGAATGATGGTCACGATCAGTCGACTGATGCACGTGAAATCTGTTGGAAATTTGACGCTGCTAGAGGGGAGGGGTGAATAGCGTTTGACCGTTCGTAGATGGAATTCGATCGTGTGTTCGTGTCTATAAGTTTCGTTAGCACAGCGGAATATATATATGATAACAATAACGAAACACAATCACAAACACAATAACACGAAGATTTAACGTGGTTCGGAACCACACGGTTCCTACTCCACGAATCGAGCTCTAACGAGCTCTAGCGATGCCAATGCAATCACTAATCAATAAACTCCTTCTCGACAACAAGTCAGAGGCGGAGAAACCTCGTACAAACGTTTACAACAATAAACGAAAGGAATACAAGCAAATACAATAATACAATGCAAAACTAGTAAAGAAAACAACTTTACAAATGCCTTTGGATTACTTGCTTTTTGATCGCTTGAACCGTGGTTGAAGACCCTGATTTGCAGTAGCAAATCACCTCAAAAACGTCCAAGAAATCGCTTAAGAACTGATACCAAAAACCCTCCCGTCGAGCTCCTTTTATCCTTGCGCGCGACCTGGATTTCCGCCCATCAGTCGACTGCCATAAGTCACCAGTCGACTGATGCCACTATTGTTGTGAGATAACGGCTCGATCCACGCTGGAAAACTCCAACTGATCTCTTGGCGTCGCCGCATCAACATTGCGCGCCGATCGCGGCCGAGCCGATCGACTACGGCACGAGCGCTCGTGCTCGACATTGGAAATGGCAATGATCACGACGACATGATCGTTCTAATGAGCAGTCGACTGCCAGAGCATTTCCAGCTCTAAACTGGCAGTCGAACTCAAGTCGACTCACGGCAGTCGAACCGACCATAATGCCAGTCGACTGCCAACCTCAAAAATGAGGTTTTAACCCAAGTATGGTGCCCCCATACTTGCTATACCACCCTTAGCCTAGACCTAAGCCTTCTAGCCACCTCTATCAGCCTCACGCCTCTCGGATCCCTCCAAGTCATCCATGACTTGTTCATCCATCGCGCTAGCCTCTAGGTGCTTCCGTCGGCTATGTCATGCTAACGGTGTCTATACCGCCAAGACACATTGGACTTACGCCGCCAAGACTCCGCTTGGACTTTACGCCGCCAACCATTGGACTTATGCTGCCAAGACTCCTGCTTGGACTTTACGTAGCCAATATCAAACCCCTTGGACTTCTCATGCCAAAACTCAAGCTTGGACTTTCCCTTGCCAACCCATGTTGGACTTTTACATTGCCAAGACCCATGCTTGGACTTTTCCCTTGCCAACCCATGTTGGACTTCTCAAATGCCAAGACCATGCTTGGACTTTCCCTTGCCAAGTACACTGTCATATGTTTTTGTCGAAACATCAAAATATCACTCGAGTCAAACTCGAGTCCTGGTCAATCGTGACCTGGGCCGATTGCACCAACAATCTCCCCCTTTTTGATGTTTGATAAAAACCAAACAAATCATTTGAGTTAGACCACTAACTCAAATCCCTTACCAATTATCCCAAATTGGTAAACACTCTCCAAATGTTCTCCCCCAAATATTCTCCCCCTTTTTGACTAACATCAAAAAGGTTTTCTCTCCAAGGAGGTCAATGTCTCATGTCCCAATGAGATCTTACAATCTCCCCCTTGATCCAAAAATAAATACCTAGGATGCCTACCATCTTCCTAGTGATAATTCACATATCACTCAAGAGAGACAATCTTATACTCTCTCCCAATTTCCAAATTGGGTATAAAAAACCCATCAATTTTCCCAATTGATGATACTCTCCCAATAACTTCTCCTCTTCAAGTAGAAAAATACATCCATCATCCCAAGATGGATACCTCCCCCTAAAGGCTTGCTTCCCCTTGACCATTGCACCAACAATGTCCTTGGGAAGCCCCTAAGCCAATAGGAACTCTAAACCATCAAAATTAAGGTTCTAAGTTCAACATAGAACTTTCACTCACCCTAAATTTGATACTTTGACCTAACACAGCTCCTAATCCATATCCAATGGATTTTCACCCTTTATAATGCTTCCTAAAGCATATCCTAGGGTTAGGAGTGATTAGGAACCTTTTCCATAGCTGAACACGGGCTAAACAAACCTTGTTAACCCGAAATCAGACTGGCAAATGATCTGAATCACGATCGCCACTCCATATCACCGATCGCCACCAGTAGTCGACTGATAGCTGAAATTTTCGAATTTCAGCTATCAGAATCGAGATTTGGAAAAGCATAAGTAATTCTACGTAATTTGAAAAATCATAAAATTTGATACGTATATTACTTATAGTCATTACAATGGGTGAAAAATATTTGAAAATTATTTTACCCATAAAATAGTGAGTTTGATACAAAACTCAAAACCATTGAAATTTTCAATGTTTTGGCCCTATTTTGTATCAACTTCATCAATGGTGATTGCTATCAAAAGATAGACTTCACCAAGGTTTTCTAAATTGATTTTAAAATGATTTCAAAACCATGTCTTCGATCATATTCCTTGGGCTCTATGCACATGACTTGTACACAAGCTTTCCTAATGATCCACTAATTGAAATTAGATGAGTTTTAGTTCATCTAGATGCAAAACTATGCACCTTGAACTTAACTCATATCCTAGCATCTCACATGTATCTAGGGTGTATAAATACACATACATGTCAATTGGATGTGAGATATGAGTTTTGATTCATTTTATCTAGGGTTTCATGCATTTCCTAGGCAACCCTACTTGATTCCCTTATAAATGGGACTTCAAGTCATGCCATAGTCCTTAAATCAATTTCAACCAATTGTCTTAAATGCATGAATGATTATGACATTAGAAATGATATAAATAAGCATATGCTCATAATCATGATGTCATGGCGTAAGATGAAATCTAAAAACACATGACATTTGAAACCATAATCCTAAACATGAACATGACATGTAAAATGATTAAAATAAACATGATGTCATGGCATGTTATATGACAAACAAAGCATGACATATAAAATATATAGGTATAGTAATACCTAAATTTTAATATTAATTGCCATTTGATATAATTAGATATATTTTTCCATATTATCATTAATCTCCTTAGTGTGCCAACAATCCAAAATGACACATTAACCTCTAAATCTAAATTGTGCCAATTTAATTGATTCTTCTTAATTTCAAAAAGTGCATTGGCACATCCTAAAAACTTTTAGGATATTAATTCAAATCTATTTCCAAGGTAATCATAACCTTGAAAATATCCTAAAGTGCCACCTTTACCATGGTTGAGTTAACTACTCATCCAATCAAGGTTGGCACACCCTAAACCCATCTAGCGTGAATCAATCACGCTCTTAGGAACCCAAAACCGATTTGAGCTCCTAGGGTTAATTAGGTATTCCTTAGGGATAACCTCCCTAGATACCTTCCTAATGACCCTTCTAGGCTTATTAGCCTTGGTCACTTGGGTCTTGCCTAGGTTGACTCTAGGGGTAACTCCCCTTGCAACCTTCTTGGTGGCCACCCTAGGTTTCCTAGAAACCCTAGCCACTAGGCACAACCTTTGGTCAACCTTAGGGATGACTTCCCTATTGACCTTGGTCTTCCTAGACCTAGTTTGTGTTCCATAGTCAAATGGGACACTATGATAAGCCACTTTAGGCTTAGGTTTGTGAGCCAAACCTTGCTTGCCCTTGGTTGACTTTTGACTCTTAGGTCCTAGGTGTTGACTTTGACTTTTGGACCCTTGATTTTGACCACTAGACCCTTTAAATTGATTTTGTATCTTATTTAGGGTCTTTTCAAGTTTTTCAAGCCTTGACCTCAAGACTTGATTCTCTAATTCTAATTTCCCAATTTTAGAATTTTGATTTAAACCATGGGCATGAGACTTTCTAGGCATATGCCTAGTCCATTTAGGATTTAGATCTAGATGTTCTCCTATTTTCCTATTTGATTCCTTAGGTAAAATATTTTTAGGGACATTAGTCCCAAATTTCTCCTTACTCCTAAGGTAAACATTTTTAGCACCTAAGCAAAATTCCTTACTTCTAGCATGCTCTTTATGAATTGCAAGGGAATTAAAATTCCTAGCATGCTTTTGACTATTAAATCTAGAAGGTGCATTATTGAAATATACCTTAGGGTTTGCCTTGGAGGCTCCCCCTACATGTATAGCTCCTTCTTGGGTCTTTTTGCTCCCCCTAGGACATTGACTCCGGTAATGCCCCTTTGAGTTGCACTTGAAGCATATGATATGCTCCTTGCTCTTTTGACTCGGGGCATCGGTATCCTTGACTTTTGGTGCCGGTGGAGCTTTCCTAACCTTCTTTGGGCACTTGCTCTTGTAGTGCCCGACTTCTCTACACTCAAAACATATGATATGATTTTTATTACAAATTGATATGTTTGAGTTACCTAGGTCCAAAGTGGAAGGTGTCGGAGTTTGAGCTTCTTCTTGTTGCTCCGGAGTGGAAATTCTCTCCTCCCCCTCAATCCTTGAGGTGGATGCTTCTTCCACTTCTACCTCCTCCTTGGAGATTGATAGCCTCTCAACCTCTAATTCTTTACACTCTCCTCTTGACCCGGATGTTGACTCTTCTTCAACTTCTGAATCCTCACTTGCTTGTGAGGAGGAGCTTGCTTCTTCGGCCTCTTCCGATTTAACCGATGAGCATTCTACATCTTCTTCTTCTTCTTGGACCAGTTGAGGGTTTTCATGGAGCTTGGCTAAATCGCTCCATAGCTCCTTGGCATCCACATAGTCACCTAGACTACACAAGAGGCCAATAGGAATTAAATCAAAAATGAATTTGATTACCTTCTTGTTTTTATCGAATTGTTGGAGTTGCTCCTCACTCCACTTCTTCTTCTTGAGAAACCCTCCCTTTGGTCTCTTAGGATATTCAAATCCTTCCATCAATGAAGACCACTCCTCAAGGTCTCTCATCATCAAAAAATCTTCAATTCTCGCCTTCCAAGAATTGAAACCTTCTCGTCCATAGAAGGAATAGGGAATTGGGGTGTTGATGTCCCATCCCAATGGTTCTTCCATCTTCACCCTCTAGCCTCTTTGTCTTAGCTCCCGGCGGTTAGTCCGTAGAAGAGCCCCGGGCTCTGATACCAATTGTTGGAAATTTGATGCCGCTAGAGGGGGGGGGGTGAATAGCGTTTGACCATTCGTAGATGGAATTCGATCGCTTGTTCGTGTCTACAAGTTTCGTTAGCACAGCGGAATATATATATGATAACAATAACGAAACACAATCACAAACACAATAACACGAAGATTTAACGTGGTTCGGAACCACACGGTTCCTACTCCACGGATCGAGCTCTAACGAGCTCTAGCGATGCCAATGCAATCACTAATCAATAAACTCCTTCTCGACAACAAGTCGGAGGCGGAGAAACCTCGTACAAACGTTTACAATAATAAACGAAAGGAATACAAGCAAATACAATAATACAATGCAAAACTAGTAAAGAAAACAACTTTACAATTACTTGCTTGTTGATCGCTTGAACCGTGGTTAAAGACGAACAAATCGCCTCAAAACGCCCAAGAAATCGCTAAGAACGATAATACAAAAACCTTTCCGCCGAGCTCCTTTTATCCTTGCGCGACGACCGATTTCCATCACGATCGCCATAAGTCACCAATGACCGATGCCACGTTGTCGTGAGACAATGACTCGATCCACGCCGAAAAACTCCAATGGATCTTTGGCGCCGATCGCCAACATTGGCCGATCGTTGCCGCACCAGATCGACCGCTCGGCCACGGAGCGCTATGTGCTCAACATTGATTGTCACGACCGCCGACTTGGCGCCGATCATTGCCGACGCCACGATCGCTTCCAATGATCCGACCGCTGAGCATTTCCAAATTTAAACCGGCAACTCGTCAACTCACGTATAACCGCCATAATGCCAGTCGACTGCCAACCTCAAAAATGAGGTTTTAACCCAAGTATGGTGCCCCCATACTTGCTAGACCACCCTTAGCCTAGACCTAAGCCTTCTAGCCACCTCCATCAGCCTCACGCCTCTCGGATCCCTCCAAGTCATCCATGACTTGTTCATCCATCGCGCTAGCCTCTAGGTGCTTCCGTCGGCTATGTCATGCTAACGGTGTCTACACCGCCAAGGCACATTGGACTTATGCCGCCAAGACTCCACTTGGACTTTACGCCGCCAACCATTGGACTTATGCTGCCAAGACTCCCGCTTGGACTTTACGCAGCCAATATCAAACCCCTTGGACTTCTCATGCCAAGACTCAAACATAGACTTTCCCTTGCCAACCCATGTTGGACTTTTACATTGCCAAGACCCATGCTTGGACTTTCCCCTTGCCAATGTTGGACTTCTCAAATGCCAAGACCATGCTTGGACTTTCCCTTGCCAAGTACACTGTCATATGTTTTTGTCGAAACATCAAAACATCACTCGAGTCAAACTCGAGTCCTGGTCAATCGTAACCTGGGCCGATTGCACCAACAAAATAATCTTGATGCAGGTTATAAATGGAGCTCAAGATGAGGGATTTTGCCAAGGCTTTTGGGAAGATTTTGAAGGGGAATTGCTATTGCATTCCTGACCTTCAAGAGCAAGCAAAAGCAAGCAAAAAGAAAGTGATCAAAGCAATTGTGCAAGAGTTCTCTTTTGTATTGTCTTTGTATTTCTTCTTGTATTTCATATTACTTGTTGTAATAGCTTGTACGAGGTTTCTTCACCTCCGACGTGTTGTCGAGAAGGAGTGGTTTAGTTAGTGTCTTGCGCATAACTAGTGCTCGGTGAGCTCGTCCATGGAGTAGGAACCATTCGGTTCTGAACCATGTATATCTTGTGTATGCTTGTATGTGTTGTTAGTATTTTCATTATTATTGTTATTCCGTTGTGCTAACGATAATCATAGACAAGCGATGCAAGAAGAATGATCGTATTCCACCATACGACGATAGAGGGCTATTCACCCCTCTCTAGCCGGCCACCATCGACCCTATAAGTGGTATCAAAGCCAAGGAGCTTGTCGAGGACTAACCGTGGACACAATCACTATAAGATGGCCGACTATAACCTCCAACCATCAAAATTCAAAGGAGATTTCCTATGGTGGAGAAGAAAAATGGAGGTATACCTAGAAACCGATTTTGATTTTATGCTAATCTTAGAAAATGGGTTCGAATTGCCTAGGGATGAAAGAAATAGACAAATTGAAAAGTCAAAGTAGACCCAAGACCAAATCAAAGACTTCAAGACGAATCTCAAGGTAATCAAATTACTTAGTGATTTGATCCCTAACGCTATTTGGTCTAGATTGGGTGACTATAGGGATGCGAAGGAATTATGGAATAAGGTAATAAAATTCCAAGAAAATTCCCACCCGGCACAAGTAGAGGAGAATGTCGAGGAAGAAGCACCATCCACATTCGAAGATGTTGATGACTTGGTGGAAACCTCCACCTCTAGTATTGAGGGGGAGGAGAGGCAATCTTCCATCCCGGAGCAAGGACAAGAAGCATCCACATCCGGGAGAAATGAAGACCAAGAAGAAAATTCCATAGGTAACTCAAGCATATTGATTTTAAATAAAGATCACGTAATATGTTTTGAGTGTAGAGAGAAAGGGCATTACAAGAGTAAATGCCCAAAATTGGCTAAGAAGAAGACATCGGCACCAAAAGTCAACCCATAGTCAAAGGATGTCGGAGTTCCCACAACTAGAAGCAAAGAGCACATTGTGTACTTTAAATGCAATCAAAAGGGACACTACCGAAGCCAATATACTAGGGGGAGGAAGAAAGGGCAAGAAGGTGTATCTCATGTAGGGGGAGCTTCTAAAGCTAACCCTAAGGTATATTTAAATTATACACCTTCAATTCCTAAAGTTAAAAAGCATGCTAAAAACTATTTTAGTTCTCTTGCAATTATTAATAAAAAGCATGCTAGTAGGAAGAAATATGTTTGTCTAGGTGCCAAGCATGTTCATACATCTAAGGACAAACCTAGGACCAATAACATTAGACCAATCTTGCCTAGGGAGTCAATTAGGAGAATTGAAGAAAACTTGGGCTTTAACCCCAAGAAATCTAGGCATATGCCTAAAAGGAAAAACAATTCCCAAAAACCAAATGAAAATTCAAAATTAGAAAAATTGAAGTTAGAGAACCAAGTTTTGACGTCAAGACTTGAGAGAATGGAGAAAACCCTTATAATTATAGAAAGTTCAATTCAAGAGTCAAATATCCAAAAGTCAAGACCTAGCGTTCAAAAACGGTCTAAGGGCAAGGAAGGTTTGGGTCACAAACCTAAGCCCAAGAAGACTTATCATAATGTTCCATTTGATTATGGAACAATTTCTAGGTCTAAGAAAACCAAAGCTAATAGGGAAGTTATCCCTAAGACTAGCTATGGTAAGTGTCTAGTGGCTAAGACTTCAAAGAAATCAAATGTAACCACTAAGAAGGTCAAAGGGGGAGTTACCCCTAGAGTTGACTTAGAAAAGATGCAAAAGACTATGACTTCAAAGCCTAAAAGGGTCATTAGGAAGGTATCTAGGGAAGTTATCTCTAGTGAATACCTTGTTAACCCAAGGAGCTCCAATAGATATTGGGTTCCTAGGAGCGTGATCGATTCACGCTAAATGGGTTAGGGTGTGTCAATCCTAAATGGATGGGTAGTTAACCTAGCCATGGTGAGTTGACACATTAGGATGTGCCAATGTGCTTTAGAAGTTGAAAAATGATTAAATTGGCACAATTAGGTCCTAGAAGTATTGGTGTGTCATTTTGGGTTTTTGGCACACTTGGGTGATAATTGGCATTAAGGCAAAAATAGATTTAATCTTGGAAATAAAAATTTGGATTTAACACTTAGGTATTTTATACCTTAGTATATTTTACTTGTCATGTTTTATTTGCCTTGCCATGTCATGACATCATTTTCATTTTTATTTATAACAATGTCATGATCATGTTTAAAATTATTTTTATATGTCATGTATGCTAAAATTTCATTCACATGCCATGACATTATGATTTTGGCATATGTTTAGTTATATCATATATATGTCATAATCATATCATGCATAAAATAAAATGAAATTAAGGACTATGACATGATTTGAAGGGAATCAAATAATATTGCCTAGAAATATGCATGAGACCATTAAAGAACAAAAACCCACATCTCACTGGAATTTTTGCCTTGAATGTGTTTTGCACATTTAGATACAAGTGAGATGTTTAGGAAAAAGGAATTAAGGGTTTCAAAACTATTTTGAAAACATTTTGAAAAACCTTGGTGAAGCCTATCTTTTGATAGCAATCACCATTGAATGAGATGATACAAAGAGGGCTCAATATGGAAGCTTTTCTAAACTTTTGGACTTTGTATCAATCTTACTAATTTGTGGGTAAAATAATTTTTTAATATTTTTCACCCATAATGATTGTGATAAGTAATATACATACCAAATTTCAAGATTTTTCAACATATGTATATTTACTTACAAATTTTGAAAATTCATTTCTGAAATTCAGCAAACTGCAAATGCAGTTATCAGTCGACTGATGACAATTCCAGTCGATTGGTATCTGAGAGGGTCGACTGGCACATGCTGATTTTGAGTAAACCTTGGTGGTTAGGCCCATGTTCAGCTGTGTTTTAGTCCCCTAACCACTCCTAACCCTAGGACATGCTTGGGAGAGCATTAGAAAGAGTGGAAATCCATTGGATATGGATTAAGAGAAGTGTTTAGGGAGAGTATCAATTTTAAGGTGGATGAGAGTTCATTGTTGAACTTTGTCTTAATTTTGATTTGGTTAATGTTCCTATTGGCTTAGGCACTCTCCAAGGACATTGTTGGTGCAATGGTAAGGGGGAGCAAGCCTCTAGGGGGAGGTATCCATCATGGGAAGATGGATGTGTATTTCCTCACGGGAGGAAAATTGGGTTGCCTCTCTTTCAGTGATATGGGACTTATCACTAGAAAGATTTTAGGCATGTGTTTCCTCCAAGGGAGAGATTGTAAGATCGCATTGGGATATGAGACATTCATACCCTTGGGGAGGACCTTTTTAATGTAATATCAAAAAGGGGGAGAAGTTACCAAGTTATCAATTAGGGTTCGTTGGAATTCTCATTGGGATATGAGAATTGCCAATATGGGAGAATTGGTAGAGTTGAGATGGTAGTTTTGTCAATCATAAAAAAGGGAGAGATTGTTGGTGCAATCGGCCCAGGTTGACTCGAGTTTGACTCGAGTAGTATTTTGATGATAGACAAAACTTATGACATGGGATTGTCATAGGAAAGTCTAACATGGAGTTGGCATGGAAAATCCAAGCATGGAGCTTGGTGTGGAAAAGTTCAAAGCATTGCGAAGCCGTGCGCTTGGTGCATGTGGGAAGTCTTGAGGACTTGGTAAGTTCACTAGGCTCTGGGTCCTTGAGTTGGTGAAGGATGGCATTGCGAAGCTGTGCGCTTGGTGCATCCGAGGGACCGCCGGACGGGGAGCGAATGGAGTGAGCCCAAAGGGAAGCATACTTTGAGGGCATGAGATGCGAAGGATGGCGTTGCGAAGCCATGCGCTTGACGCATCCGAGGGACGTAGGCCGAGGGAAGAGAGCTTCGGTGGGGAACTCCATAAGGGATGAGGTGGACTTGGCCAAGTGGCTAAGATTGAGTGTCGGATGCTCAAACAGCTTGATGTTTGAGGTTTTATACATCGACCGACCGCATAGGTGCCAATCGATCGCTCTAGGTCGATGGGTTCGATGTTCAATCAACAGTCTGGTTCACCGACGATCGCCAAGGGAGGGCAATGATCGCTGGCACCATCAGTTGAATGATGAGGGAGATCAGTTGACTGATTGGGGTGTTTTCAACCACAGAATGGTTTCCAGTCGAGTGCTCGCGCCAGCACTCAACTGATGGTGTTACCAGTCGACTGATGGGTATCATCAGTCGACTGATGGGTATCATCAGTCGACTGATGGGTGATCCGTTGGAACTTGATCGACATGGATCTTGCCATTGTGAGACAATAGCTACAGGACCAGTCGACTGATGCGCGCGAAATCAGCTTGATCCAGATTATAAATGGAGCTCAAGATGGGGGATTTCGCCTAGGCTTTTGGGAAGATTTTGAAGGAAAATTGCTGTTGCATTCTAGACCTTCAAGAGCAAGCAAAAGCAAGCAACAAGAAAGTGATCAAAGCAATTGTGTAAAAGTTCTCTTTTGTATTGTCTTTGTATTTCTTCTTGTATTTCATATTACTTGTTGTAATAGCTTGTACGAGGTTTCTCCACCTCCGACGTGTTGTCGAGAAGGAGTGGTTTAGTTAGTGCCATGCGCATAACTAGAGCTCGGTGAGCTCGCCCTTGGAGTAGGAATCATTCGGTTCCGAATCACATATATCTTGTGTATGCTTGTATGTGTTGTTAGTATTTTCATTATTATTGTTATTCCGCTGCGCTAACGACAATTATAGACAAGCGACGCAAGAAGAACGATCATATTCCACCATACGACGATAGAGGGCTATTCACCCTGTAGGGAGTTGCTTCAGAGACTCATTGGCTCCCATGTCCCGGGATTAAAATTTTCACTAATGAAAGAATTAATCCGGATGGGATGAGTTTCCTTAGCACAACCAATTTGTCGTTGTGCTAACAACTTGAGTGATCACTTGAACAAACTAGTTGTTCAAGCAACACAACTCTTCTAGTTGGTTAGCCGCGGAAGAGACGACGGACGGATCGCCGGTTTTTGTGTTTGTCTTCGGGGTCCATGATTATACAAAATATATACTAATGCACACTTGTATAATCAACACATAAAAGAACATGCTTAGATCAGAATATAAAGTTGTAAAACTTTTATACCTCACGATCTTCTACCGTATGTCCTATCCTTCTCATGGACGACGTGTGGGCGAAGATCCTCCACGAGTAGAAGCCTTCTAGATCGCGTTCTTCCCTTCCTTGTCCACTGCGAACAAAGAGAAGAACCAACAAAACCTTTCCTTTCTAGAACCGGCCACCAAGCAAGGGAGTTTGATGCAACCGCCGGCCAAGGAACGAGTGGATGAGCGCCGGCCAACTTGTTGAAGTGTTGCCGCCGGCCACCTAGAGGTTGGAGAAGTGCCGGCCACCAAGGAGTTGGAGAACTGCCGGCCACTAATGAGCAAAGGAGGAGGAAGAGATGAACATCGGCAATGGATGAGAATAGGATGAGGGGCGCCGGCCAAAACCCTAGGGAGAACAAGCTTGCCGCCCACTTCTAGGCGCCCAAAACCCTAGCTCCTCTAGGGTTTGTTGCCGCCCACTTTGAGATGAGCCAAACCCTAATTTCCAATCTCTATCTTGCTGCCCAAGCCTTAGCCATCTATATATAGAGTTGGGCCTAAGCCTCCTTTAATCTCCACCGTCGGATCTAGGGATTTAATCTCCACCGTCGGATCTAGGGTTTTATCCCAACCGTCGGATCTAGGGTTTCATCCCAACCGTCGGATCTAGGATTTTCATCCCAACAGTCTGATCTAGGTTTTCATCCCAACCGTCGATTTTAGGGTTTCATCCTAACCATCGGATCTAGGTATTTAATCCCAACCGTTGGTTCTAGGGTTTCATCCCAACCATCGGATCTAGGGATTTAATCCCAACCGTTGGTTCTAGAGTTTTGTTTTACATCCTTGAATATAGACTTCTTTATGATTATATTAGGCTATGATAGGGACCATAAGGAGGAGTTGGATCTTGGCCACCCGATGGATCGGAACCACACAAACTTGATCCATCAATGATGTTCCATTCCACTAGAGGATCATCATTGAACTACCTCACCAATCCCCATAAATTAATATGGGCTCCATATATTATTTGTACATTCATCTCCCCGTGTTTAAGATATCGAATGTCCGTCAATTAATTGATTTACTGACCATCAATTAATTAACATCTAATTCCTCGAGTAGTACCACTCAACCTTATCATCATGTTGACTAAGTCAACCAGCTGGGTTTACATGATGAACCTTATGAGCTCCTCAAGGGGACATCATCAACCTAATATATAGGACACGGTTTCCTCCTATAATCAACTGCACACCATGTAAATAATATCATTTCCCAACTTACCGGGCATATTGATTTAATCCATCTAAATCTCACCCTCTGGTAAATCAAAGAAATAAATACTAAGTACATGTGCCCGTTATTATATCGGGATTAAGAGCATGTACAACATAATATCCGAGGTCCGATTCAATTATGTAGTCAGCAATTAATTGAATCACCTCTATGTCGGTCCTGCTCAATACACCTAAGTGTACTAGTGTAACTTTATGTTCAAGACAAAACAATACCAAGCTACACTACAACCATGCCAATGGTTTGTCCAAAACCATCTTGGTTGTGAGCCTCTACTTATATTTTACAAGGGACTGATAACATGATCTTCTGTGCCACACCAAGCACCATGTTATCTATAATGTAAAATATTAGACAATATGCACACACATATATTAAATATATAAAGTGCAAACAATGATCATGTGATTCTCATTCCAAAATAAAATGTTCATACAAAAAGAGCTAGGCTTTCAGTATACATTCCAACACCCCCCCCTCTAGTCGGCCACCATCGACCCTACATTTGTTGGCTAGCACTGTTGGTGCTCGAGAAATGCAAGTGGTTGACCAACACATAGGGTGCTCGATCATACCTTATTGTGGTCGGCCAGAGCACAGGGTGCTCAACATTGGCTAATGGTGCTTATATTTTCCTAAGGTACTCGCCCAGAGCACAGGGTGCTCAGCATTGGCTAAGGGGTGCTTGGATTTTCCTAAGGGTACTCAACCAGAGCACAGGGTGCTTGGCATTGGCTAAGGTGCAGGGATCCGTGTCATATCACATGTGTTCACGGGCGAAACACTTCGCACAACCACAGCGGGAACAAAATACATGTCGGATCCCTCCAAAGATTTATGAAATACATATAAATCGATTATCCAACTTTGTCTAGATCTTATCTAGAAGAAGAAGTATACCTTTGCCACGAAGCCCTTCGCAATCCCGCTAGCCAAATGCAGTTGGATCTCAATACGGTAATGACAACTGTATCTCCAAGGTATCCACATGAACGCTATCTTGGAGAAGGAGATGAACCTTTGGTTGTGCTAGCAACCACACAAAGGCTCTCCACCAAAGACTATTGCATGGCCAAAAGGAAGGGAGATGGAAAAATGGATGCTAAGCATAAAATGAGATACCTCCAGAAATGGGATGCACGGCAACACAAAACCAAGGAGGACAAATGAAAATCCACTTCTTCATCCACCCATCACGTTGAGAAGAGAAGAGACTAAAATCCATTTCATTTTTTCATGCATTAAATCTCTCTTAATGCATTAATCTCCCATTTGCATAAAATTTCCATTTGCATTCATTAAATCTCATTTGCATGCTATAAATCACATTTGCTTTGCTTTGCATGCATTAGCCTCCATTTGCATATAACGTTGAGAGATTTTGAAATCCCATTTCATGCAAGATTAATCATCATTAATCATGCTAACCTCATTTTGCATTAAATCCGACTTCATGCAAAACTCACATTTGCATGCATGCATGCAACGTTGAGGCATTATATCCTATTACATGCAATTAATTCATTTCATGCATTAATCTATTTGAATTCATGATTAATCATCATTAATAATGCTTACCTTCTTCAATTTGTTTCACTTGAGTCTAACTCAAAATAAACCAATTTGAGTCCAACTCAAATTTAGCCAAACAATGAGTCTAACTCATTCTAATCCATTCAATTAACTAATGATTCATTTAGTCAAGATAAAATGAACACTTCTCCAAAACATGTTCTTTGTGTGTGACCCTATATGCTCTCAAAACATTGACAATGTATCTAAAATCATTTTAGATACATAAGAAATGAGCGGCATCTAGCAATACATCATTGCTACCCAAGCTATAAGAAAGTTGAGATCCGACAATCTTTCCGTGACTATTATCATGTATAACGATATCCTTCTATTCTTGATATCTTAGATCGATCAATGAGGCATGAACCATGTCATCCCTTTATCGATCTTTGTATTTCTTGATCCCCAAGTAGACTCACTCAAATAAATGAGCTCAATATCTCATATTGACTTATTTGAGCATGATCATGAATTTCGTTGTCATACTCTATCAAGAGACCAAAGATATCATTCCCGTCATATGAGAGGGATAGATCACATCTACATCACTCACATCCCTCCACATAATTTATTACATACCCAGTAATCGCTGTTATAGTGAACCCTGTTACAGGTGACATTAGACGATACCAAAGTACATAACTCCTTATGTAGGGAACCGTAGTGACTTCAGATCTAAGGACTATTCATACCAATAGTCACATGAGAAAGTATATGACACTCATATAATGATTCATGACACTTTCTCATGGCGGGTCAATTCCGTATATATATTCTCTAATATATATACTCACGTGTCAATGTGATATCACATATCCATGACTTGTGAGATCAAGTCATATATTGACCTACAGGCTAGTCTCAATGTATCAATATATCCCTTTTTCTATTAATACAATACTTGACTAGGAATCTTTAAGAATAATATTCTCTACATCTTCTCATAATCAATTGTACCAATTGATATACCGTAGATAAGAACCTACTATTCAAGGGCATTATTATATTTATTTGGCTGACACACATATAAAGTAAATATAATAATTAATCTTTACCTTTATTAATATAAGATATGACACAAAAGTTTTCCTCATCAATCATCTCATAATTGACACTAAAGGCTCATTCTAACAATCTCCCACTAGCACTAGTGTCAATTACTGTAATATCTAATAACCAGTGATCTGGTATGACCATCATGCTTCCTTTGTGCCAAAGTATTGGTCAAGGGATCCACAATGTTAGCATCTGTATCTATTCTGCATATCCTCACATCTTCTCTATCGATGATCTCTCAAATGAGGTGAAATCGTCATAGTATGTGTTTGGTCCTCTGATGAGAGCGAGGTTCCTAAGCCTGAGCAATAGCCCCATTGTTGTCACAATAGAGGTCTATAGGATCTGCTATGCTAGGAATCACCCCAAGTTCAATAATGAACTTCCTGATCCAAATAGCCTCCTTTGTTGCATCAGATGCAGTAACTTACTCGCCTTATGTTGTTGAATCTGCCACTGTGTCCTGCTTCAAACTCTTCCAGCTCACAGTGCCACCATTTAGACAAAATACATACCCTGACTGTAATCGCGAATCATCTCTGTCGATTTGGAAGCTTGCATCAGTGTAACCCTTTACAGCTAGCTCCTCATCACCGCCAAAGATTAAGAAATATTCTTTCATCCTTCTCAAGTACTTAAGAATATTCTTGATAGTTGTCCAGTGACATTCACCGGGATCTGACTGATACCTACTTGTCATGCTTAAAGCATATGAGACATCATGGTGAGTACAAATCATGGTGTACATGATAAATCCTATAGTAGATACATAAGGGATCTGATCCATGCGTCGTCTCTCTTCAGTAGAAGAGGGACATTGAGTTTTCAAAAGACTCACACCATGTGACATTGGTAGAAATCTCTTTTTGGAATTCTGCATGGCAAAACGCTTAAGCACCTTGTCAACATATGTACTCTGACTCAGGCCAAGCAATCTCTTAAATCTATCTCTATAGATTTTGATGCCTAGAATATAGGATGCTTCACCTAAGTCCTTCATTGAGAAACAATTCCCAAGCCAAGTTTTCACATACTCCAACACAAGGAGATTATTTCCAATGAGTAGTATGTCATCTACATACAAAATGAGGGAAACAACTGTGCTCCCACTAACCTTCTCATCTTCGTTCTTAAAGAAACCAAACGTTTTGATCGCATCATTGAATCGAAGATTCCAGCTTCTAGAAACTTGCTTTAAACCATAAATAGACCTATTCAACTTATAGACCTTTCCAACATCCTTTGGATCGACAAAACCCTTAGGCTGTGTCATATACACATCCTCGAGTAGATTTTCGTTAAGAAATGTAGTTTTGACATCCATTTGCCAGATCTCATAGTCATAGTAAGCAGCAATTGTTGGGTTTCCGGCACCGCGGCGTGTGTGTGTTCGATCATGTTTCGTAAACATGAGCACAGCGGAAGCAATTAAAATTAATAAATCTATATTTATTACAACACACACAACACACGCATGCTATTACAACAAGTGTAGACATAACCGTAAATTAAAATTTGCAATAAAAGGAAATTAAACTACGTTATACCTTCCGTATGACGTGTAGTGGGAACGGCATCAACCGGAACGATCCTCGTAAGAATCGTCTCTATCCGTATCCACGCCGAGCTCCTCGGGATGACTTCGCTAAGTCACGAGCTTCGTCTTCGTACGGGTTACTAGCCTCGTGTTGAAGACGACGTGATCGAGAGATGATCACGATCCGAATCCAAATTCGGATCGAAAACGAGTTCTCAAAACTCGCTTCTCCGGAGAGGTGTTCGTCAACCGTTTGACGAATCCTTCGTCCTCCACCTCAGAGGATTACCGGAGATCAAATCCCCGGTAAGTTAGCCGCTGTCGGAGCACTAACCGTCGTCCAAACGACGCTCCGACGAGAGGAGGAGAAGCTGTCCAGAAAACTGGACAGCTTGGTGGAGGAGTAGGCGCCGGCCAACCAAGGAAAGAAAAGCCTCACCTTGATGCCAAACCTATAGGAGATCACCGGAGGGTCGCCGGAGGTTCACCGGCTGAAGGTTGGTCGCCGACAACAAGTTGGAAGGCTGCACCACAAGCTGGGCGGCAACAAGATGTTGGGCGCCGAATAGGAGAGGGAGGGGGTTTGGGTGGCCAAGGTTGATTTTGGGTTTTGGATTAGGGTTTAAGCCCTATTTTATAGAGAACTAATTCTCTTAATGGTTAATGGATCATATCCATAAAGCCCGTTAACCCACTCCATTAAGATAAGTTAAAATAAACCAAACCATGATGGTTTATTTTAAGTTAAAACGAACCGAACCAACCTTTGGTTCATTCGTTTAATATAAACCAAACCCTTTGGTTTATTCTCATCCATTGGATTAGAACCAAACCATTTTGGTCCATCCATTATGTCTTCATAAGACACTGCCCATCCACGCTTCCATTGCGACTGAAACAATTTCATGCTCGCTTTATGTTTGGTCCAACCAAACATAGTTTCTCTCGGTCTGAGAATCCCATTCTCAAGCTTGTTTTAAATCCTTTGGATTTCACTCGTTGTGCGTGTGACCAAATAGGTTCTCGGTTTATGTTGGCCGTCTATAATTAACCATTAATTATAGAACGATCATGAGTGACACCTAGTAGTACATCATGATCCCCAATTAACCGAAAAGATCAACGGTTGATCCAGAACTATTTCTGAAACCCTTCAGTAGCTCGAATGAATCGTGCCCCATTCCCTTCACTCATCTTATACCCACTATGTTGGTGACATGGTATATTGTGTTCTCCCACTAGGTCGACTACGTCACACCTAGCCCAAGTATCATTTCCTCGTCCTACGGATTCTAGTTACTGCACATGTATCGAAGAGTACCTTACTCTAAACATGTAATGCTTTGGCCAAAGACTTTAGTAACAATCCGACGAAAGGCCATGGGTATACATCTCCTCGCAAGGAGTGGTGAATCCTTTATAGGCTATTCAAACACCTTCGATCACTTCGACTTATACCCAATCATCCCGGGTCCACATCTCCTTAGAGATGTTTGCTTAAGATGTCAAAGCATAAGTCTTCATGATCAAGATGACTTGAATACCGCAAGTCAAAGGAACATCGCACTTAAGCCACAGTAAGAACTTCATTGACATATCTATATATGCAGAGAACCATATGAAGTCTTACTACCGGTCACTCCAATGAACTAGTTACCATAACTAGCATCCACGATTAACTCCGACATCACTATGTCTCCAAAAAAGGAGAATCACCGCTTGATACACCAAGGAGTATACTCGTAAGTCTCAATGTAATCTGATGGTGTCCAAATCCATCAATTCATCGACTAGGATAATTCCGATACATCACAATTACACATGTAGAGATACTCACTAGTTGTGATCCAATCACAAATTCTCTCATGCCGTGAATCGATCGTGACATTCAAGAAATGAGTTTAAGATCCAATCAAATACATAAAACATGTATACTCAAATAGTGAATCTTCATTTATCATATAAATGGTTCATACATAAGGCATTGCCTTAGGACATCTCTCATATATTACTAACAGACTCCCACTTGGCCTAATGCCAATCGCTACAGATCCAATACCATAAGCTCTAACATGACCTCAAACTTACTTGAGGTAATGCTTAGTCAAAGGATCCGCCAAGTTCCTTTCAAAGGGGAATTTTCTCGATTTGTATTTCGCTGCTCCTACCGATGATCTCTCCGATAAGATGATAGCGCTGAAGCACATGTTTGGATCATCGATGAGACCACATCAAGTTCAAAGATGAACTTTGATCCAAACCGCTCTTTGTCGCCTAAAGCCGCAACGATTCTCGCCTTAGTGGCGTAATCCGCTTATAGTGTCAAGCTTGGAACCTTTCCAACTTATTGCGCTCCATTTTAGGTGAATACATACCTGCATCGAGACATGGAATCATCCTTGTCTCCGTCTAGCCGCATCCGTGATACCCACGATCACCATGTACCCTTCTCCATATATTAGAACGATCCTTAGTTCTTCTCAAGTACTTAAGGATCGCCTTAATACCACCCAATGATCCATTCCTCGATCGATCCGGGTATCCGCCGTGACACTCGAGCATACGATACATCGGGCCTCGTGACATAACATAGCATACATGATAGATCCTATCATGATGCATAGGAATCTTACTCATGCAAATCCTCTCGCCTTCGTGGCGCGACATAGACTTCGAAGGTGTACCCCATGCCCGATGGGTAAGAAACCTTTCTTGGATTCCGACATGCTAAACCTCTTTAGCACTCGGTCTATATATGTAGACTGCGAAAGACCAAGCAACCGTTTCGATCTATCTCTATAGATCTTAATCCCGAGGATGTAGGTTGCTTCTCCTGTGTCTTTCATGGAGAATGTCTTGGATAACCAAACCTTCACTGATCAGAAGATTGACACATCGTTTCCTATAAGTAGTATGTCATCGACATACAATACTAGGAACACGACTGCACTCCCACTAACCTTCTTGTACACACAAGGTTCGTCTGGATTTTGTGAGAAATCAAACTTTTGATTGTCTCATCAAAACGGATATTCCAACTCCTGGATGCTTGCTTCAATCCATAAATGGATCGTCGCAATTTGCATACCTTGGTTTTATCAACCGATGTGAAACCCTCAGGCTGTATCATATACACGTCCTCGAGCAGGTTTCCATTAAGGAAAGCTGTTTTCACATCCATCTGCCATATCTCATAATCATAATGAGCCGCTATGGCCAGGAGCATCCGAATGGATTTAAGCATAGCTACAGGCAAATAGGTTTCGTCATAATCAACACCTTGTTTTTGACGATATCCTTTCGCCACCAATCTAGCCTTATAGGTAATCACATTATCATCCATGTCGGTTTTCTTCTTGAAAACCCACTTGCACCCTATAGGCTTTATGCCTTCAGGTGGGTCAACCAAGTTCCAAACTTGGTTTTCATACATGGAATCCATTTCCGACTTCATGGCACCAAGCCACTTATCCTTTTCTGAACTTGTCAGCACTTCTTCATAACTGGTAGGCTCCTCATCATCAATGAGTAACACGTCGTTCGATTCGCTTACGAGAAATCCATATCTCTCAGGAATATTGCGTGTTCTACCAGATCTACGAAGATGTGGTGTTACAATAGGTCCAAATTGATTGCTCATCACTATGAGTCACACAGGTTCACTGTATCTCATCAATGTCTATTTGAGTCTCTCGAGCCTCCTCAAGCTCGACGACACTCCCATCAATCGCTTTCTTGCAAGAGAAACTCTTTCTAGAAACACAAAGATGCCTCAAACAAACACCTTTTGTTCCACAGATGATAGAATTGGTAACCCCTTGTTTCCTTAGGGTATCCAATAAATAGACATTTATCAGACTTAGCATCCAATTTGTCTGATACAGTCCGCTTCACATAAGCAGGACAACCCCATATCTTCAAGTAAGATAAATGAGGTTTCTTACTATTCCATATCTCATATGGAGTAGTTGAGACTACCTTGGTAGGCATTCTGTTTAACAAGTAAACAGCTGTCTGAAGTGCATAACCCCAAAAGGACTTGGGAAGAGTCGCATGATTCATCATTGACCTGACCATGTCCAACACGGTCCGGGTACGCCTCTCAGATACACCATTATGCTGTGGTGTATATGGCGGAGTCCATTGAGACAATATACCATTGTCTTCTTAGATAATCAAGAAACTCTTGACTTAAGTATTCACCACCTCGATCCAATCGAAGTATTTTAATACTCTTGTCATGTTGTTTCTCTACTTCATTTCTGAACTCTTTGAACCTTTCAAAGGCTTCAGACTTGTGTTTCATCAAGAACACATACCCAAACCGTGAGTGATCATCGGTGAAGGTAATGAAGTAGCTATAGCCTCCTAAAGTTTGAGTTGACATAGGTCCACATACATCACTATGTATTAGGCCTAGCAACTCTCCCACTCGTTCACCTTTTCCTGTAAAAGGTAACTTAGTCATCTTGCCTTTTAAGCATGATTCGCATGTTATCAGATGAATCCAATTCAAACGATTCCGAATTCCACATCGGTGTAATTCGACATGCGCTTTCTTGCTTATATGGCCAAGACGACAATGCCACATATAGAGTCTATTTGATTATCCTTTCGAGCACGCTTGTTGCTCGCTGATATTGCAAATGTCACCGGATACGCCCAACGATAAACACCATTGCTTAAAGTTCCAAATCCATAAAGAACCCCATTCAAAGTTATGTAACAACAATTGTTACTAAACGTCAAATGGAAACCATTTCTATTTAAACAAGAAATAGAAATGATGTTCTTTATCAACGAAGGAATATAAAAGCAATTGTCCAATTTCTAAGACAAGTCCTCGCAGGAGTTTCAACAAATCCGATGGCGAGTGCAAAGAACCTTTGCTCCATTCCCAACACGTAAATTTGACTTTCCTCGACGAGTCTTCTTCTATTCCTTAGCCCATGTATGTCATTACATATATGTGAGCCACACCCAGTATCCAATACCCAAGTGTCTAAGGAAATAGAATGACAATCAATAAAGAAGATTTCTGAAGAAGATGGGGCATCCGATTACTTATCCTTCTTCATGGACTCAAGATAAATCTTGCACTTTCTTCGCAAATGGCTCTCCTTGCCATAATGATGGCAAGTGCCCTTTTGAGCTGGTTCTGCCTTTTAACCTTTTTCTTCTTCCCCTTCTGTTGTTCCTTTGACTCCCTCTTAGAACCTTTCTTCGAGGACTCAACTAACAACACCGTCCCCTGCTCATGCTTCTCAGAAGGCTCCACAGTCTTCAGCATGTTGAGCAGTACCACAGATGAACCTCCTTGCATCTCAGAGGTGAAGAGGAGCTTGGAGACTTCGAACCTTTCGAATCTCACTTGCTCATCAACCAACTCACAGAGATGAAGGACTACGATATGAGCATCCATATGCTCATGCTGCTTTCGTAGCTTGGGTTCCATCGCGGCTAGCATGATGCAACTCATTTGTTCAGAATCACTCACATGTTTCTGATAGGCCAACAATTGGTCCAAAGTTGCATCATTACTAGGACGGGCAAGTGAAGAGGCGCCGAGGACATACACAAGCTTTTCATCTTGAGAACAATTCTCAAGTTTCTAAGCTAGTCCAAGAAGTTCGCCTACCAATTTATTTGAATCCAAAATGGAACAAAATTCAAACACATCATGATCAATATATTAACTTAGAAATACAAAACGAGCATATATGAGAAAGATGATTTTAAAATGCATCAATATACATTTATAAATCCCATTCATTTTTCAATTTCAAAACCCCAAAATCACTTCGAGATTGTAGGTCCATCTCCGAATGGGTCGATATCCATCATAGTTATGAACAACCTCGAGAGAGTCCAACAAGCCATTCATAACTACGACGGTAGGTATCATCTATACCGATTGCATATCCCGATATGCAACTATCACAATGTGCTATCAACTAATTGAATGTTCACACATACATCGGGTTGTTAACACATTAACAAGTATGCATCATATGCATAGCACCCAACTTCACCTCCCTTTACATCGACCTTGGAGAGAGTCCAACAAGCCGATGCTCTGTGTTAAAGCCAACCCATTAATCGACATAGTTTTAATATGGTTAGAGCGCATTCAACCAATTAGCCCAGCTTGGAGAGAGTCCAACAACCAAAGCTAACGATTGACCTCGACTCTTACCATATTAGTATTAAACTATTCCATGGTTTGAACATATTCAGTTCGAGCCGGGCTTGGAGAGAGTCCAACAACCCAAACAAGAAATGTAACTCGGGTTCTAACCATATTAATGGAAGGTGTAGGCTTTAATATTGATTAAGGGTTTTATGTCTCATCCTCTTGCATGCAAATAACTATTATCTACATGGCATGGCATACATGGCATACATCTACATGTCACGACACGCATGGCATAATGTTATGCATCTAATGCAATTACATGACATACAATTATGTCATGTATATAATTTCCTTATATGTCATAACTATTTATGGAAATAAAATATGTTTAAGATTTGATTCTCCAAATCAAATCATAATTAAATTAGGAAACAAATTTCCAAATCTAATCACATATTTCATTCATGGAATTATTTGATTAAGGAAAATCTATTTAGGAAACCAATTTCCTAAATCTTTAAAACTACTTATGGAAACTAAATATTTTAAGATTTGATTTCCCAAATCAAATCATGATTAAATTAGGAAACAAATTTCCAGAATCTAATCAAATATTTTATTTATGGAAAATATAAATTTCCATAAATACTTCCAACTTTCCAAAAGTGGAAGATTTCCATAAATACTTCTAGACTTTCCAAAATTGAAAATTTTCCATAAATACTTCTAAATTTCCAAAATTTAGAAAATTTCCAGAAATACATTATGACTATCGCAAAACCATTTTACGATTATGTCGAAACACAACCTGGGCTCTGATACCACTGTTGGGTTTCCTAAGATCACAAGGTGTGTGTTCGATCATGTTTCGTAAACATGAGCACAAATGAAGCAATTAAAATTAATACATCTATATTTATTACAACACACACAACACACGCATGCTATTACAACAAGTGTAGACATAACCGTAAATTAAAATTTGCAATAAAAGGAAATTAAACTACGTTATACCTTCCGTATGACGTAGCGGAACGCATCAACCGGAACGATCCTCGTAAGAATCGTCTCTATCCGTATCCACGCCGAGCTCCTCGGGATGACTTCGCTAAGTCACGAGCTTCGTCTTCGTACGGGTTACTAGCCTCGTGTTGAAGATGACGTGATCGAGAGATGATCACGATCCGAATCCAAATTCGGATCCAAAATGAGTTCTCAAAACTCGCTTCTCCGAGAGGTGTTCACAACCTTGATTTAATCCTTCGCCCTCCATCTCAGAGGATTACCGGAGATCAAATCCCGTAAGTTAGCCGCTGTCGAGCACTAACCGCCGCCCAAACGACGCCCGAAGGAGGAGAAGCTGTCCAGAAAACTGGACAGCTTGGTGGAGGAGTAGGCGCCGGCCAACCAAGGAAAGAAAAGCCTCACCTTGATGCCAAACCTATAGGAGATCACCGGAGGGTCGCCGGAGGTTCACCGGCTAAAGGTTGGTCGCCGGCAACAAGTTGGAAGGCTGCACCACAAGCTGGGCGGCAACAAGATGTTGGGCGCCGAATAGGAGAGGGAGGGGGTTTGGGCGGCCAAGGTTGATTTTGGGTTTTGGATTAGGGTTTAAGCCCTATTTTATAGAGAACTAATTCTCTTAATGGTTAATGGATCATATCCATAAAGCCCGTTAACCCGCTCCATTAAGATAAGTTAAAATAAACAAAACCATGATGGTTTATTTTAAGTTAAAACGAACCGAACCAACCTTTGGTTCATTCGTTTAATATAAACCAAACCCTTTGGTTTATTCTCATCCATTGGATTAGAACCAAACCATTTTGGTCCATCCATTATGTCTTCATAAGACACGCCCATCCATGCTTCCATTGATCAAAAAATTTCATGCTCGCTTATGTTTGGTCCAACCAAACATAGTTTCTCTCCCGAGAATCCCATTCTCAAGCTCGTTTTAAATCCTTTGGATTACACTCGTTGTGCGTGTGACCAAATAGGTTCTCAGATTATGTTGGCCGTCTATAATTAACCATTAATTATAGAACGATCATGAGTGGCACCTAGTAGTACATCATGATCCCCAATTAACCGAAAAGATCAACGGCTGATCCGTAACTATTTCAAACCCTTCAAGAGCTCGAATGAATCGTGCCCCATTCCTTCACTCATCTTATACCCACTTGGTTCGTGACATGATCTATTGTGTCAGCCCCACTAGGTCCGACTACGCCACACCTAGCCCAAGTATCATTTCCTCGCCCTACTGATTCTAGTTACTCCACATGTATCAAGAGTACCTTACTCTAAACATGTAATGCTTTCAAAGACTTTAGTAACAATCCGACGAGAGGCCATGGGTATACATCTCCTCGCAAGGAGTGGTGAATCCTTTATAGGCTATTCAAACACCTTCGATCACTTCGACTTATACCCAATCATCTCTGTCCACATCTCCTTAGAGATGTTTGCTTAAGATGTCAAAGCATAAGTCTCCATGATCAAGATGACTTGAATACCGCAAGTCAAAGGAACATCGACTTAAGCCAGAAGAACTTCATTGACATATCTATATATGCAGAGAACCATATGAAGTCTTACGGCTGGTCACTCCAATGAACTAGTTACCATAACTAGCATCCACGATTAACTCCGGACATCACTATGTCTCCAACCAGTGAGAATCAGCTGCTTGGATACACCAAGGAGTATACCTCGTGCTAGTCTCAACAGAATTGATGGTGTCCAGATCCATCAATTCATCGACTAGGGATAATTCCGATACATCACAATTACACATGTAGAGATACTCACTAGTTGTGATCCAATCACAAATTCTCTCATGCTGTGAATCGTATCGTGGACATTCAGTAAATGAGTTTAAGATCCAATCAAATACATAAAACATGTATACTCAAATAGTGAATCTTCATTTATCATATAAATGGTTCATACATAAGGCGATTGCCTTAGGACATCTCTCATATATTACTAACAGCAATAACAAGCATGATCCGAATGGATTTGAGCATCACAACTAGAGAAAAGGTTTCATCATAGTCAATGTTGGTGCAATCAGGCCAAGGTCACGATTGAACAAACACGAGTAGTGTTTTGATGTTTGACAATATTTTGGGAAGATTGTTGGTGCAATGACCTGGGTCATGATTGACCGGACTCGAGTTTGACTCGAGTGATATTTTGATGTTTGACGATGGTTTGACCATTGTTTGACTATATGGTTGATATAGGGTTGACCATATGATGGGAAAGTCCAAGTCATAGGTACTTGACATGGAAAGTCCAAGTGGGACACTTGGCAATGGAAAGAGCCCAAGTTATGGGTACTTGGAAATTGGAAAGTCTAACATGGGTTGGCAAGGAAAGTCTAAGCATGGGTCTTGGCAAGGGAAAGTCCAAGCTTGAGTTTTGGCAAATGGAAAGTCCAACATGGGTTGGCAAGGGAAGTCCAAGGGATGATATTGGCGGCGTAAAGTCCAAGGGTGGAGTCTTGGCAGCATAAGTCCAATAGTTGGCGGCGTAAAGTCCAAGCGGTATTCTTGGCAGCGTAAGCCCAATGTGCCTTGGCGGTATAGACCAGCTTAGCATGACAATAGCCGAGGGAAGCACCTGAAGGCTACCGTATAGATGAACAAGTAATGAATGACTTGGAGGGATCCGATAGGCATGAGACTGACGGAGGTGGCTAGAAGGCTTAGGTCTAGGCTAAGGGTGGTCTAGGAAGTATGAGGGAATTATACTTGGTATTAAAACCTCATGGATGAGGTTATCAGTCGACTGATGTGAGTCGACTGGAGTTTGACTGCAGGGAAATGGCCCGGGCAATGATCGCCGTAATTAGACAATGACTTATGGTTCGAGCATCGACCGCTTGTTGCAATCAATCGATGGTCGAGTCTGGAATGTAAAGTTTCCGAGTCGACTGTTAGGGTTTGACAGTCGAGTGATGACTCGATCAGTCAATTGATGGGTACGATTAGTCGACTGATTATCTATCTGTTGGAACTTATCCAACGTGGCTTGGGCCATTATGAGACAAAGGATATAGGATCAGTCGACTGATGGTCTCGATCAGTCGACTGCTAGGCAGAATCCAGCCCGAGGAGAAGCTTTAAAAGGAGCTCGTGAAAGAGGATTTAGCTAAGGTTTCTTGAGGCGATTTGGAAAGGATTTGCTTATGTAATCTAGACCTTCAAGGCTATTCTCAAGCAACCAAAATCAAGCAATCAAAGATCTCTTGTAATGTTTTTTTCTTTACTTGCATTGTGTTTCATACTTGTATTTGCTTGCATTTGTTGTATTACTTTGTGTAATCGCTTGTACGAGGTTTCTCCACCTCCGACGTGTTGTCGAGAAGGAGTATTATTGATTAGTGGTGTTGATTGCATTGCTAGAGCTCATTTGAGCTCAATCTGTGGAGTAGGAAGCTTGAGGTTCCGAACCACGTTATATCTCATGTACTTGTGCTTGTGTTGTGTACTTGTTTGTATCTTTATTATTTCCGCTGCGTAAACTAACATTTTGTAGCAAACACGAACGAATTTCATCAACGTACGAAAATGTTATTCACCCCCTCTAGTGACGATCAATTCTCCAACAAGTGGTATCAGAGAGAGGCCACTCTTCAAGGTTTAACAACTAAGGGAGCATCGCTAGAGGGTGAAGAAGAAGATGGATTTCCAAGAAACATTAGGATGTAATATCAACACGTCGGTCCCGTATGCGCTTTATGGATGAGAAGGCTTCAATCAATGGAAGGCAAGGATTGAAGACTTCATCATGATGAGGGACTTTAAAGAATGGGCCATATTGATGGAAGGATTTAATTATCCAAGAGGGCCAAAGCAAGGTTTCCTAAAAATGAAGAAGTGGACCGAGGAACAAATCCAAGAATTCGAGAAAAATAAGAAGGTAATAAAATTCTTGGTTGAATTGATTCCTAACGACATTTTGTGTAGTTTAGGTGATTACATGGATGCCAAGGAGCTATGGAGCCAAGTGGCAAGATTCCATGAGAACCCACAATCGGTCCAAGAATAAAAGGAAGAGGAGGAGTATTCATCCTCTCAAGCTCAAGAAGAAGCAAACACATCTTCATCCCAAGAGCTTGAAGATTCGGAGGTTGATAGGGAATCAACGTCCGGATCGGAAGAGGTGGAAGAAGTGGAAGAGGCCTCCACCTCTAGGATTGAGGGGGAGGAGAGACCATCCACTCCGGAGCATCCAAAAGAAGCTTCTACTTTCGGTCAAGAATAAGAGCAAGCCCAAACTTCCACTATTGACTTAGGTAACTCAAACACATTAACCCTAGAAATTTGGGACTAATGTCCCTAGAAAAACTCTACCTAAGGAAAGTATTAGGAAAATAGAAGACCATTTAGACATTAACCCTAAGAAGGGTAGACATATGCCTAGGAAATGGAACAATGCCCAAAGATTAGATAAAAATTCAAAAATTGGGCAATTAGAGCTAGGAAATTAAGCCTTGAGGTAAAGGCTTGAGAAGTTGGAGAAGACCCTTAGGATTATGCAAAATCAAATGCAAGGGTCAAATGGTCAAAATCTAAGGCTTAGGAAACAAGAATTATCCAAGGGTAAGCAAAGTTTGGGTCACAAACCTAAGCCTAAGGAGACTTATCATAATGTTCCATTTGACTATGGAACTAAACCTAGGTCTAGGAAGGCCATGGTTACTAGGGAAGTCATCCCTAAGGTTAACCAAGGTTTCGAAGAAACCTAGAGAGGCCACTAAGAAGGTTACAAGGGGAGTCACCCCTTGAGTTAACCAAGGCAAAACCCAAATGACCAAGGCTACCAAGCCTAAGAGGGTCATTAGGAGGGTATCTAGGGAGGTCATCCCTAAAGAATACCTAGTAAACCCAAGGAGCTCAAATTGGTTTTGGGTTCCTAGGAGCGTGATTGATTTACGCTAAATGGGTTAGGGTGTGCCTGTAGAAGATTTGTGACCGCTAGAGGGGGGGGGGGTAAATAGCATCGTGCTAGTACGTTGATGGAAATTGTTCGCGTGCTTGTCTCTACAATCTTCGTTAGCGCGTAGCGGAATAATAATAAAGAAATAATGAAATAGACAAACACACAATTACACAAGTATTTAATGTGGTTCGGAACTGAACGGTTCCTACTCCACGGATCGAGCTCTAAAGAGCTCTAGCGATGCCAATCACACACCACTACTAAAAGGACTCCTTCTCAACACAAGTCGGAGGAGGAGAAACCTCGTACAAATAATCTTACAACAATAAGAAACAGATACAAGCAATTACAATAATGAAATACAATGCAAGTAAAGAAAACTACTTTACAATTGCTCTTTTGAATGCTTGATCTTTGGTTGCCTGAAATGCACTTGGAGACCTGATTTGCAGCAGCAAATCGCCCCAAAAGCCCTCAAGAAATGCTAGTGATTTCCTCCTCCACGAGCTTTCTTTAAAGTTCTGCCTGGGCTGGAAATCGCCAATCAGTCGACTGCTTAGGACCATCAGTCGACTGATACCACTGTTGTCGTGAGACAATGACTAGATCCACACTGGAAAAATCCAACGGATCCATCATCAGTCGACTGATCATACCCATCAGTCGACTGATGGAGCCTTCACTCAACTACTTCCCTCGCAGTTGAGTCTCGATTGCTTCCCTAGCAGTTGAGTCTCGACTCCATTCTGTGCCCAAATTCTTGAGCACCAGTCGACTGATCACCCGATTAGTCGACTGCTTGAGCTAGCAATCGATTTCCCATCTCTGGCAGTCGACTGTTGAGACACTTCTCACAGTTAAATCCTAGTTGACTCACACCAGTCGACTGCCACATGACACCAGTCAACTGGTATACCTCAAATATGAGGTTTTAACCCAAGTATGGTTCCCCCATACTTGCTAGACCACCCTTAGCCTAGACCTAAGCCTTCTAGCCACCTCCGTTAGTCTCACACCTCTCGGATCCCTCCAAGTCATCCATGACTTGTTCTTCTATTGCACTAGCCTTCAAGTACTTCCATCGGCTATGTCATGCTTATAGTGTCTGCACTGCTAAGGCACATTGGACTTACGCTGCCAAGACTTCACTTGGACTTTAAGCCGCCAACCATTGGACTTATGCTGCCAAGACTCCCGCTTGGACTTTACGCCGCCAATATCAAACTCCTTGGACTTCTCAAATGCCAAGACTCAAGCATGGACTTTCCCTTGCCAACCCATGTTGGACTTTCCATGCTAAGTACTCAAGATTTGGACTTTCCAAATGCCAAGATCCATGCTTGGACTTTGCATGGCAAGTACTCAAGACTTGGACTTTCCATGACATGGTCAACTCCAGTCAACCATCAAAATCTCCCTCGAGTTAAACTCGAGTCCGATCAATCATGACCCGGGTCGATTGTGCCAACAATCTCCCCAAAATATTATCAGATATCAATGTCAAATCCCATGTCAAACATCAAAACATCGCTCGAGTTAAACTCGAGTCCGATTAATTGTGACCTGGGCCGATTGCACCAATAGTGCCAACTTTAAATGGATGGGTAGTTAACTTAACCATGGTAAAGGTGACACTTTAGGTCATTTTCAAGGTTATGGATACCTTGGAAATAGGTTTGAATTTAAATCCTAAAAAATTTTAGGATGTGCCAATATTATTTAAGAAGTTTGATAAATTGATCAAATTGACACAATTTAGGTCTTAGAGTCTTGGTGTGCCATTCTAGATTTTTGGCACACTTGAGAGATTAGTGATAATATGACAAAATGAGTTTAATTTTAAAAAATGGAAATTAACACTAAAATTTAGGTATTATATTCTTTATATCTTATTTTCCATGCTTGATTTGCCATATAACATGTCATGACATCATATTTCTTTTTAATCTAATAATATGTCATGATCATGTTTATGTTGGACTTTCCGAGCTGCAAAAACCGCTTTTTGAATTGCGGAAACCTCGAAAGCCCGACCATGGATCCGTGCGAAGATATATAAAAAAAAAAATAAAAACTACATGTATGTGTTATGAAAACCTAGATCTACCTTAGATCTACATGATGAGAGCGTTACCCTCGATGCGACGCCTTTCGCTTATCCCGCTCGTCCAAATGTTTTGCCGAAACTCAAGAGTATCAAGTGTACACTCCTCTATTGGTATCCACATGGACAAATGGTGGAGAAGACACCTTAGAGTGTGCTAGCACCCTTTAGGGATCTCGGCAAGATGAGGAATGGGAGAGCTTGAGAGGAAGAACCAAGGAAGAAGATGAAGTTTAATTCCAAATAACTTCTCATCTAATGAAAAGTGGCCGACCACTTTGTTTTGGGGGGTTACATGCATGCATGTAACTCCAAGAGCCAATGGCTCTTGGTCTCCCTCATGAGGTGGAACCACATGATAAGTCTATGATGATGTGGAACATCATCATTGGCCGACCCCCATGCCAAGTCACCATGACATGGCAATTGGTCACATCAAAATTGACCATTCATCTTCCCTCTCAAGTCAAGTCAAACTTGACCTCTTATCTCCCATGGTTGATCAAATCTAACCACTTGATTCAAGTTAATTTGATTTAATGAATCTCTATTCATTAATTTAAATTTACTCAATGAATCAAATCTAAATTAGACTCATTCAACACTTGAATCAAATTGAGTCGAACTCAATTAGTCTAATTTGGATTACTCTTAATCCAATTTGGTTCATCCCATGAACCTAATCCTCATGGTTCATCATATGAACCTAATCTCCATCTAATTGCCCTTTGTGTGTGACCCTATAGGTTCTTGTAACGTTGGCAATGCTCCTAAACTGATTTAGGAACATAAGCAATAAGCAGTATCTAGCAACACATCATTGCTACCCAAGTTACAAGAATGTTGAGATCCAACATCACCTTTGTGACTACTAATTGTGACTCTCATAATATGTGACAATGTCCCTCTATCCTTGACATCTAGATTGACCAATTGAGGCATAGACCGTGTCATCCTCAGTACAATTTATATCTTGAACTCCAAGTAGACTTACTCTAATCAAATGAGCTCAATATCTCATATTGACTCATTTGGGCATAGCCATGCACTTTGTGGTCTCACTCTATCAAGAATAACAATGTCACTCTCGTCATATAGGAGGGATAGATCCCATCTACATCACTCACATCCCTCCGCATAATTTGTTACAAACCCAGTAATCGCTTTTATAGTCCACCCATTTATGGGTGACGTTTGACGAAGCCAATGTATGCAACTCCTTATGTAGGGAACCATGGTGACTTCAGGTCCAAGGACTAATAGTCACATGAGAAAGTATATGACACTCATATAACGATCCATGATACTTTCTCATGGTGGGTCATTCAGTATACATTCTCCAATGCATACCCATGTGTCAACTTGATATCTTATATCCATGACTTGTGAGATCAAGTCATCGTGTTGACCTACATGCTAGTCTCTACGCATTAACATTGTCCCTGAATGTTAATACTTGACTAGGAATGATAAAGAGTAGTGTTTTCTATATCATCTCATTATCGATTCAACCAATCGATTGATATAGATAAGAACCTTTTACTCAAGGACGTTATTATACTTAGTTATTTGGCACCAATACAAGTAAATATAATAACCATGCCTTTATAAATAGGAATATGATACAATAAAGTCTATACAACAATCATCACATGATTGACTCTAGGGCTTTCACTAACAATCTCCCACTAGCACTAGTGTCAACCACCGTAGTATCTAATACCCAATGACCTAGTGTGACCATCATAATTTTTCTGTGCCAAAGCCTTGGTCAAGGGATCTGTGATGTTAGCCTCTGTGGGTACTCTGCAAATCTTCACATCTACTCTATCGATAATCTCTCGAATGAGATGGAAGCACCGTAGTATGTGTTTGGTCTGCTGGTGTGAGCGTGGTTCCTTAGCCTGTGCAATAGCTCCATTGTTGTCACAATAGAGCTCTATAGGATCTGCTATGCTAGGAACCACCCCAAGCTTAGTAATGAACTTGCGGATCCAAACTACCTCCTTTGCTGCCTCTGATGCAGCGATATACTCGGTTTCTATTGTAGAATCAGCAATTGTGTCTAACTTCGAACTCTTCCAGCTCACAGTGCCACCATTCAAGCAAAACACGAACCCTGACTGTGATCTATAATCATCCTGGTCAGTTTGGAAGCTAACATCGCTGTAACCCTTTACAGCTAGCTCCTCATCGCCTCCAAATATCAAGAAATATTATTTAGTCCTTCTCAAGTACTTAAGAATATTCTTGACTACTATCCAGTGACGCTCACCTGGATCTGACTGGTATTTACTCGTCATGCTCAAAGCATACGAGACATCAGGATGAGTACACAGTATGACATACATGATAGATCCTATAGTAGATGCGTAAGGGATCTTATCCATGTGGTCTCTCTCCTCTCTAGAAGAGAGACTTTGAGTCTTCGAAAGACTCACACCATGTGACATTGGTAGAAGTCCCTTCTTGGAATTCTGCATGACAAACCGTAGTAATACCGTGTCAATATATGTACTCTGACTTAGGCCAAACAATCTCTTAGATCTATCTCTATAGATCTTGATGCCTAGAATACAGGCTGCTTCACCTAAGCCTTTTATTGAGAAGCACATCCCCAGCCAAGTCTTCACAGACTGTAGCGAAGGGATGTCATTCCCAATGAGTAGTATGTCATCCACATACAATACAAGGAAGACAACTGTGTTCCCATTAACCCTCTTGTATACACAGGGTTCATCTTCATTCTTGATGAAACCAAACTGTTTGATCGCATCATCGAATCGAAGATTCCAGCTCCGAGAAGCTTGCTTTAGCCTATAAATGGACCTTTGCAGCTTGCATACTTTCCCAGTATGCTGTGGATCTATAAAACCCTCAAGTTGTTTCTTGTACATATCCTCGAGCAAGTTTCCATTCAAAAATGTGGTTTTGACATTCATATGCCAGATCTCATAATCATGGTATGCTGCAATAGCAAGCATGTTCCGAATGGGCTTAAACATCACCACTGGAGAAAAAGTTTCATCATAGTCAATACCATGAATTTGCTTGAAACCTTTAGCTACCAATTGGCCCTTATAGGTATGCATAAGTCCATCCATGTCAGTCTTTCTCTTAAAGACCCACTTACACCCAATGGGTTTGACCCCTTCAGGTGGATCAACCAAAGTCCATACTTGGTTGGGGTACATGGATTCCATCTCGGATCTCATAACCTCTAGCCATTTCTCAGAATCTGGGCTCATCACAACTTCCTGATAGGTGGTAGGCTCATTCTCAATGAGCATAACGTCATCATGGTCAGACAAGAGAAATGAGTATCTCTCAGGCTGACGACGTACCCTATCAGACCTGCGAAGAGGTAGCTCTACCTGAACAGGTGGTTGTTCCACAACTCTTTGTGCAACAATCTCATCACCCACAACACTTTATGGTTCCTATTCAACCTCTATCAAGGCTCAGTGCTATGGTCCTTATCTTGAATTTCTTCAAGATCGAACATACTCCCACTAGTTTTTCTAGAAACACAATCCCTTTCTAGAAAAACCCCAATCTTTACCGCAAACACTTTGTGCTGATTGGGAATATAGAAGTAATATCCCTTGGTGTCCTTGGGATATTCAACAAAATAGCACTTATCGGATTTGGGTCCCAGTTTGTCTGAGACTTGACGTCGAATGTAAGCCTCACAACCCCAAATCCTAATGAAAGACATCTTGGGATTTCTCCCTGTCCATATCGTATATGGTGTCTTTATCACAACCTTGGATGGTACACAGTTAAGTGTGAAGGCTGCTGTGTCTGGAGCATATCCCCAAAAGGATATAGGAAGATCTGTGTGACTCATCATATATTGTATCATATCTAATAGGGTACGATTGCTCCTTTCGGATACACCATTCCACTGTGGTGTTCTAGGAGGAGTGAGTTGGGATAGAATCCCACACTCAGCTAGATAGTCACGAAACTCATGGCAAAGATATTCACCACCTCGATCTGATCGAAGTATCTTAATACTCTTGCCAAGTTGTTTTTGTAATTCATTTTTGAATTCTTTGAACTTTTCAAAGGATTCTGATTTATGTGTCATCAGATACACATAACCATATCTACTGAAGTCATCAGTAAATGTAATGAAGTACTTGTAACCACCTCTAGCAGCAACATTGAAAGGACCGCATACATCACTATGTATAAGTCCTAATAAGTTTATTGCTCTCTCGCTGTGTCCACTAAAGGGAGTCTTGGTCATCTTGCCTAGAAGGCAAGACTCACATGTCTCATATAATTCAAAATCAAATGAGTCCAGCAGCCCATCCTTATGAAGCTGAGATAAGCGACTCTCATTTATGTGACCTAAGTGACAATGCCAGAGATAGGTTTGGTTCAACTAATTTGAGTTATGTTATAGATGGGGCTCTCTAAGTCTAGAAAGTAGAGTCTGTTCATTAGAGGTGCACTACAATAGAACATATCATTTAAATAAATTGAAAAACATTTGTTCTTTATTATCAATGTAAACCCTTTCTTGTCCAAACAAGAAACCGAAATTATGTTCTTAGTTAAAGGAGGCACATAACAACATTCATCTAATTCTAGTACAAGCCCAGAGGGCAGAGATAGATCATAAGTTCGTATAGCAACAACATCAACTCTTGCTCCATTGCCTACTCGTAGGTCCACCTCGCCCTTTGTCAATGCCTTGCTATTTCTCAGTGCCTACACATTGGTACAAATGTGAGATGCACATCCGATATATAATACCCATGATGAAGAAATAGATAGATTGACTTCTATAACATTTATACCTGAAGTAGAAGTCGCACTTCTCTTCTTCTTAAGATCTTCTAGGTATGCTTTGCAGTTACGCTTCCAGTGTCCAGCTTCCTTGCAGTGGAAGCAAGCCCCTTCTTTGGCCACCCCTCCTTTGGGTTTCAGTTCTTTGCCTTTTCCCTTGGCTTGAGACTTTCTCTTACCTGTAGGCTTTGTTGGATCGATGCGGTTCGCTAGAGGGGGGGGGGGTGAATAGCGAACAAAAAACATTTTCTTTCGAATTCGTTTCAAGACAAATATACACAGCGGAAATGTAAATAAAAACTAAAAGAGACAAATAGTTTTTTACTTGCTTCGTAGCCTTAGGCTACTACTCCAAGGCCCTAACGGTCCTAGACCGTGTACAGAGGGCAATTCACTAAAACACTCCTCCTCGTTGGAGGTAGGAGTTTATGATTACAAAAAAAACTTTCGAAGCACAAGATAGAGAGACAAACCCTCTCTTCTATTAAAATGAAAATGCAACGATAGAAAGCCTCGATTAACAAACTAATTGCAAGATTAAAAGAAATGACAAGACAAGATTATACCAACAACTCGAAGATAAGACTTAAACTAGGGCGGCAAGACTTCGTGAGTTGTCGGAGAGTCGCAGCTATGGAGGCTTTTGAGCACTTAGAATTGATGATGAAACCCTAGGTTTGACCCTCCTTTTATAGCCTTTGAGCCCCTTTTCGAGAGGAACCCTAGCCAATCACAATTGAGCACCACTCCCCTTGAAATTTGGTGATAAACCTTGACTCCTCGAGGTTGATCCTTTGACCAACAATGATCGATGGCCATCATCGATCGATCGATGGAAGCATCACCGAGTGACCTCAATGATCGATTGATGGCAATGAGTCCTCCAAGTCGCAATGACTGATGCTTGCTGCAAGTCAAAGTTAGCTCAACAAAAATATAATTTCGACGGTCGTCGACCGTCCGATCTCGACCTAGACCATCTATAGGATGTCTTTGGTCGGATCTACGCTTAAGATCATCCCCGTAACGAGGATACGACCTCACTTATGCTCGCACACACGAGATTACCTCGATACTTACATGTTGCTTTTGCTTTCGGCCTTCCACTCGATTCCTTCGGCTCCCTCCGAAGTCACTCGAGTGTCGCCCGACCACCGCGGCTTCCTCCGGGTGTCGCTAGCCTTCAGCTCCAGCTATAACAATCTTCTGCACACTCGATTCAGCTCGTGAGATAACAACATGAGCTTAACTTTGTATCGTTTGCTATAATCAAAACTCAGGTTCGACTTAGGTGCCTACTGCACCAAAAATCTCCCCCTTTTTGATTTATGGCAAACCCACATACAAAGTTAAGAAAAACAAATTAAGTGCATTAAGTAAAATGAGCAAGAGATATGCATGAATGTGTAGGAATATATAAAAACTCTTTTTTCAAGGGGAATCCTCCCCCTTGACCGAGGGTGAGTACATGAGAAAGAGTTTTAACTCTCTCCCTTGATATTTGCTACTAAAAAAAGTTAAGTGACCGAAATTACTTAACATTGGCCATAGTGTTTAAAATAAGTTTTAAGTTAAGAAATCAAAAAATTGATTTCTTAACCTTGTTTACTTCCATTTTGTTAACAATTTAACTTAAAGTTAAGTAAATTATTATTTTTTTTGTATTGTTAACGAAAACAAGTTAACTAAATGTGTTTAAGTTAAGAACTCCCTTAACTTGTTTTGTTAACTTAAAGTTAAGTAAGTCTTGGCCATAAAAAAAAATTGATCCCTTAACTTTGGCCTTTTTCTCCCCCTTTTGCCATATATCGAAAAGAGTGAGGGTGTGTGTGGAATAAAAAAATAAGTTTTAATTTTAAAGTCCAAGCATGTTCCACATTATTTTGAAAGTAATATACTGAAAATAAGTTCATCTATAAAATGTTCGACTCATATTTGGCTTGATTGATATGAAGGATCAACCAGTCCTGGTCAGAGTCGATTAGTATGTATGATAATACTCCGTGGTTCATAGCGATGCACTAGCTCTACATCTGGAACCAGGAGTAAGGTCCTAACATCTCACGCCCATCTACGTGGCTAAGTACACAAAACACATTAGTCCTATGTGTTGTGAGATGTACTGGCTCCTTAAATCTATAGGTGCATGATATCTAAGGTATGTCCTATGCTAGTTCCATAAAAATGAAATTAAAAAAATAGTAGTAAGAACATATAATTTGCAAGTACCTATTCTATTACGCACATGCCCAATTTTCATCTTAATAGACTAAATTCGGCTTCGGGTAGGGGTTTAGTAAATAGGTCTGCCAAGTTAGACTTCGATTCGACGTATTCGAGTTGTATGACTCCGTTGGCCACATGTTCTCGAATGAAATGATGTTTGACCTCTATATGTTTGGTCCTAGAGTGACATATCGGATTCTTTGTAAGATTAATTGAACTAATGTTATCTACGTGAAGTTTAGTATTCGTAAAGTCTAACTTAAAGTCGCGGAGAGTGTGCTTCATCCAAAGAAGCTACGTGACACACTCACCCATCGCGATGTATTCGGCTTCGGTAGTAGATAAAGCAACACAGTGTTGCTTCCTACTGCACCAACTCACTAGACTCGAGCCGAGAAGTTGACAACAACCACTCGTGCTCTTTCTATCGAGCTTACTACCGGCATAGTCCGAATCGGAGTAGCTGGTTAGTTCGAACTCGGTAGATCTAGGATACCAAATACCGACATTAAGTGTACCCTTTAGATATCTAAGGATACGCTTAACTAGGGTTAGGTGAGACTCCTTGGCACAGGTTTGAAACCTGGCGCACATACTTACTGCGAATAGGATGTCGGGTCGACTCGCAGTTAAGTATAGGAGACTTCCTATCGCGCTCCTATAGTACTTTAAGTCAATGGACTTACTTTCTAGGTCTTCTCCTATGTTAACATTAATCGCCATTGGGGTGTTTATTACCTTAGCGTCTTGCATTCCAAATCTTTTAATTAACTCCTTAGTGTATTTTTGTTGATATAGGTATATACCATCCTTAGTTTGTTTAATTTGTAGACCTAAAAAGAAACTTAACTCGCCTACCAAGTTCATTTCGAACTCACTTTCCATGAGTGAAACGAACTCGTTTAGTAAGGCTGAGTTAGAGGTTCCAAAAATTATATCATCTACGTAAATTTGAGCTATGAATATTTCTTTACCTAAGGTTTTTACGAAGAGAGTTGGGTCAACTAAGCCTTGGTTAAACCCTTTTGACTTAAGATGGATTGAAAGTCTCTCGTACCAAGCTCGAGGAGCTTGTTTAAGTCCATAGAGAGCTTTCTTAAGTTTTAGAACATGGTCGAGTTTATCTAGATTTTCGAATCCGGGGAGTTGGCTAACATAAACTTCTTCTTTAATGTATCCATTTAGGAATGCCGACTTAACATCCATTTGAAATAGCTTAAATCCTCGATGTGCGGCATAAGCTAGCAACATTCGAATGGATTCGAGTCTAGCTCTTTGGGGCATAGGTTTCGTCGTAATCTAAGCCTTCGACTTGACTAAACCCTTTGGCGACTAACCTAGCCTTGTTTCTAACTACTTCACCTTTATCATCAAGCTTATTTCGAAACACCCACCTTGTTCCAATTATCATTTTGTCTTTAGGTGGTGGTACTAATTCCCACACTCCATTCCTAGTAAATTGAGCTAGCTCTTCTTGCATTGCAATAATCCAATCGGGATCAAGAAGAGCTTGTTCAATTGATTTGGGTTCTATTTTTGAAATTAAGGAAATTTGACTAAGGTTCCTATAGGATGCTCTAGTTCGAACTCCTAGATTAGGATCTCCTATCACTTGATCGATAGGGTGGTTAGTCTGAATCCTAGATTGGTTTGGGTTTGTGTCACCTAATGCTTGATCAATGGGGTGACTTGGTTGAACACTAGTTTGACTCAGATCACTTGTCACTTGGTCGACAAGAGAAGTTGGTTGATGTGGATTAGACTCGATCTCAGGGTCAGAGACGAGTTTGGTATCAGTGGGCTCAACACTTGGGGTCATTAAGGGTTTTGTAGGTTCGGGTACTTCATCGAACACTACATTAATAGTCTCTTCGACTTTAAGGGTATCGTGGTTATATACCTTATAGGCCCTACTCGTGGTTGAGTATCCTAAGAAGATTCCGGTGGAGGTTTTGGATTTGAATTTCCCTAGGTGGTTCTTAGTGTTTAAGATATGTACTTTACATCCAAATACCCTAAAGTACTTGATGTTGGGTACTTTATTGTGATAAATCTCGTAGGAGGTCTTAAGGTGCCTCTTTACCATAAGGATCCTATTTTGGACATAGAAAGCCGTGCTAACGGCTTCTGCCCAAAACCTATCAGGTAGGTCGTATTCGTTCAACATGGTCCTAGCGGCTTCTTGTAGAGTTCGGTTTTTCCGCTCCACTAGGCCATTTTGTTGAGGGGTCCTAGGGCAAGAGAATTCATGGTGGTATCCGTTTAGGTTACAGAAGTCAGTGAACCTTTGATTTTCGAATTCACCACCATGATCGCTTCTAAGTCTTTTAACCTTAAGGTTTTTTTGATTCTCGATTAATTTGAATAGATTGATTAATTGATCTAGGGTATCATTTTTATGTTTGATGAACCTAACCTGAGTAAACTCGAGTAGTCAATTATGACTAAGCAATATTGAATTCTATTGAGTGACTTGGCTCCATGTGAATCGAATAGATCCATATGCAGGAGCTCAAGTACACTTGAGGTTCGTTCTTGGTTAGTTAACTTGTGTTGTGTCCTAGGTTGTTTTCCTTGTTGACAAGCATTAAAGATTTTATTAACCAAATTGTTGAGGTTGGGTAAGCCTCTGACTAAGCCACTCTGACTCATCTTGTGGACGAGTCTTGGGTGCGAGTGACCGAGTCGTCGGTGCCACAACCATGATTCCTCTTCCTGTGTCATAAGACATTTGGCTGAGGATTTGATTAAGTTAATTGTATAAATGTTATTTGTCCTAGTTCCTTTGAGTATTGTTTTAGCTGTTTTATTTGTTTTAATTACACATTCATTTTCTAAAAATACGACCTTATAGTTATTGTCACATAATTGGCTTACGCTAAGCAGGTTATATTCAAAATTCTCTACAAGTAATACATTTTTAATAACAAAATTCGAGTTAAGCTCGATATCACCTGATCCGATGATTTTGAGCTTGCCATTATTCCCAAAGGCTACCGATCCTTGTCGTTTGAATCGAAGCTTCGTGAATTTGAGTTGATCCCCGGTCATGTGTCGGGAGCAACCGCTGTCCAACATCCATTGATCCTACACACAAGGTGGTTGGATTGGATGTTAGATTTTTTATATATTTTTTTAAAAAATTGGTTGTAAGTTTTTAAACCTAGGTCATCTCACCTGTGTCTATATGGTCAAGCATGTTATACTTATGTGTTTTTTGTGAGATGACTTCCAATTAAGTTGATTAAGTGCATTTAGGTTCAAGTAATTTTATGTTAGATTTGGATTTGACCCTAGGCTTGTCAAGTTTACCTTTTCAAGATCATGGCTTCCAGGTCGTGGCGAGGCACAGGGGCCTTCTTTTATCGGATCATCGACCACTTCCTTAGACAAAGCCATTTTCAAGAAAATGATGACTTGACTCACCTAAGACTATTTCCTGGTCTAACTGGTTATTTTTGAAAAGAGGCTCCCCGAGGCTCAATCTTTTCGAAGGATTTTAGTTGGTTATGTATGTGTTCTAAGTGAGTTCACAAGTAAAAAAAACAAAACAAAAAAAATTCTAAGCATGCAATTTCTAAGTTAAAGCACAAACATGTTTGGTACTGGCTCCCCCTAGACCATTGAATCGGTTCGGTCTATCCACATAGTGGATTTGGTCCTTGGGAACCCAGTACGGGTTGGATCCTAGAGTTGAAATCAAAAAGTTCTTAGGGACCCATGCTTGGACATGTTTCCTATGTCGACTTACAATCGACATATACGACCTATTAGTCGTGTTTGAGTTAAACCCTAGTTCAGCCTTGTTGTACACGGCCCTTTGAGATCCAAGTAGGAGGTCAAGTCCTTTGGATCCCGAAGTGAACCTTTCCAACGTATTCCTAATATCTTCAACTTGACTTTTCAATAGAGAGTTCTCAACTTCGAGCTTTTCAGCTCGAGTTGGGTCCTCTTCTCAAACTTGACTAGTCGAAGAGGTTAGGGAGACCTTGTGTTTGAGGAGTTTGACCTCCTCAACCAGGGTCTCGACCTTGGACTCGGACTTAACTAATTTCCTAGACAAAAACCTAACCGTATTATGTAAAGTATTAAATAAAGTTCGACTCACTTTAAGGGTATCTTTTGAACCGGATGCGTATCCGTGGCTTAACTTGAAGGTAGCTTCGTAGTCTGAGTCATCCTCAGGTTCTGACTCAAGTTCAGGTTCGGTCTCCGTGTCTGACTCAATCGATTTCGCCATGAAGACGTGGTCTTCGTCTTCTTCGGATGACGCTTCTTCCCATGTCGCGTTGAGGGCCTTCTTGTGCTTAGGTGCTTGGTGGTTGAGCTTGGGGCACTCGGACTTGATATGTCCAAACCTGTTACACTCATAACACCTAATATTAGAACTTTTAGGCTTACCTTGGTTGGGTCGAGTCATGGTTTGCTTTCGTCCCTTGGCTATCCTTCGAGCTAGGTTCATTAGTTCGGCAGTCAACTCCGGGTCAACTTCTTCTTCGGACTCGTCTTCCTCCTCGGTTGGTGGTGGCTTGCTTGTGATTTTCTTCTTCTTTGAACCTACAAACAAGGCTATACCCCTCTCGGGTTCCGAGTTGGACTGCTCATGTAATTCGAAATCTGAGAATAATTCATCTATTCTAACTTTAGAAAGGTCCTTGGAGACCTTGTAGGCGTCGACCATGGATGCCCACAAGGTAGTCCTCGGAAAAGAGTTTAGAACATACCTTATAAGTTTGCGGTTTTCGACCTTTTGCTCGATTGCATGTAGGTTGTTGATGATGTCCTGGACGCGGGCGTGTAATTGTGTTGCCGTCTCGTGTTCCTGCATTTTTAGTGTGTACAATTTATTGAACAACAAATCGCGTTTGCAAACCTTAGCTTGATCCGATCCTTCGAGATATCTTGCGCTGATGAAGGGTCCGACTCGGTTCAGCTCCTCCTTGGATAGCCCGCACTGCAGGATTTGAGTCGCCTTTGCATCTGCCTCGATTTGTCGTTTAGTGGCAATGGACCACTGATTGTAATCCAAGGATTCACCTTCTTCATTAGTAGGAAGGGTGAACCCGGTTTGGATCACAATCCACATCTCTATTTGGGTTTTTAGGAAGAACTCCATCCGACCTTTCCAGTAACGAAAATTGTCACCGTTGTAAAACGGTGGTCGGACGGTGCTAAAACCCTCGAGATGAGCCATTAACACGAAAGACACAAAGAGATGAAGACGAAGAAACTAGCAACGACAAAAACACAAAAACAAGTACCAAGACTCGCGTCTTGGATTAGTAGTGCGGGAGAAAAACTTAACAAAGTGAAATAAATAATAAAAAAAACAGAATTAAAAGAAAAATAAATCTGTAAAAATGGCTAGATTGGTGGTTTCACCAAATCTTAGCAACCCCCGGCTCTGATACCAATTGTTGGATCGATGTGGTTCGCTAGAGGGGGGGGGGGTGAATAGCGAACAAAAAACTTTTTCTTTCGAATTCGTTTCAAGACAAATATACGCAGCAGAAATGTAAATAAAAACTAAAAGAGACAAATAGTTTTTTACTTGGTTCGTAGCCTTCGGCTACTACTCCAAGGTCCTAACGGTCCTAGACCGTGTACGGAGGGCAATTCACTAAAACACTCCTCCTCGTTGGAGGTAGGAGTTTACGATTACAAAAAAAACTTTCGAAGCACAAGATAGAGAGACAAACCCTCTCTTCTATTAAAATGAAAATGCAACGATAGAAAGCCTTGATTAACAAACTAATTGCAAGATTAAAAGAAATGACAAGACAAGATTATACCAACAAATCGAAGATAGGACTTAAACTAGGGTTGTTGGCCGTTATCGTAGAGAGTTGTCGGAGAGTCGCAGCGTTGCGGAGGCTTTTGAGCACTTAGAATTGATGATGAAACCCTAGGTTTGACCCTCCTTTTATAGCCTTTGAGCCCCTTTTCGAGAGGAACCCTAGCCAATCACAATTGAGCACCACTCCCCTTGAAATTTGGTGATAAACCTTGACTCCTCGAGGCTGATCCTTTGACCATCAGTCGACTGATGGAAGCATCAGTCGAGTGCTGACCTCCGGCAGTCGACTGATTGACGGCAGTCGAGTCCTCCAAGCTGGCAGTCGACTGATGCTTGCTGCAAGTCAAAGTTAGCTCAACAAAAATATAATTTCGACGGTCGTCGACCGTCCGATCTCGACCTAGACCATCTATAGGATGTCTTTGGTCGGATCTATGCTTAAGATCATCCCCGTAACGAGGATACGACCTCACTTACGCTCGCACACACGAGCTTACCTCGATACTTACATGTTGATTTTGCTTTCGACCTTCCACTCGATTCCTTCGGCTCCCTCCGAAGTCACTCGAGTGTCGCCCGACCACCGTGGCTTCCTCCGGGTGTCGCTAGCCTTCAGCTCCAGCTAAGCAATCTTCTACACACTCGATTCATCTCGTGAGATAACAACATGAGCTTAACTTTGTATCGTTTGCTATAATCAAAACTCAGGTTCGACTTAGGTGCCTACTGCACCAACAGGCTTGCCCTTGCCTTTCTTCTTTTGCACCATCAAAATGGAGTCAGATTTTCCCTTCTTAAAGTTGAGCTCAGCAGTTCTCAACATGCTGAGCATCTCAGGCAGTGGCTTATCAATTTCATTCATGTTGTAATTCATGACAAATTGATTGTAGCTTTGTGGAAAAGACTGTAAGATCAAGTCAATGGCTAACTCTTGGCCAAGTGGGAATCCCAATCTCTGTAGGTTTTCTATGTACCCAATCATCTTGAGTACATATGGACCTACGAGAATCCCATCTTGCATCTTGGACTGAAACAATGCCTTAGAGACCTCATATCTCTCGTGCCATGCTTGTCCTTGATATAGTTGACGAAGATGTTCAACCATATCATAAGCATTCATGAACTCGTGTTGCTTCTAAAGCTCAGAGTTCATGGTCGCGAGCATGAGACATGACACATCTAATGCATCATCTTTATGCTTCTTGTAAGCATCTTTGTCAGTTCGCGAGGCAGTGGCAGGAGGTGCCTTCGGAATGGGTTGCTCTAGGATGTACATTTTCCTTTCTTGGGTGAGAACAATTCTCAGGTTCCTGTACCAATCCAGGAAATTTTCTCCATTGAGCTTGTCCTTTTCAAGGACAGAACGCAGGGAGAGAGTGTTCGTATTTGTTGACATAGTAATCTACAACATACACAATGCAGAAAATTAATATAATATTCCTTTTATCATTTAATTAGGCCTTTAATCAAATGATGCTCCCACTGAATTATAGGAATTTTATAGAATCGAGTTATGGATGTGGTCAAACCACATAACTAGATTCATACAAACATGCTATAATTCTTGCGGGACAAGATCCACATCATACTAGGCCTTGAGTTAGCTTTGGCTAAATCGCCCAAGACTTAGTATGATCAGTAGGTAACACATTACCGATTACATCTCTATGCAACTCTTGTTTATAGGATCAAGACCCACATTTACAAAAGACCTTGAGTTAGCTTTGGCTAAATCGCCCAAGATTTAGTGTAAATGCGATCTTATCCTATCTTTCCAACGGTTGGAATATGCCTATAGTTCTACTCGATCCAATTGAGTTAACTAGTTTTACTCAATCTAATTGAGCTTACTCTAACCCAAGCCATGATAACCAGGACCAAGATTGTCCCTCCGCACCCTACCAAGATAATATGCATTGCTATGCTTTGGCAGATTTAACAACTATAAATGATCGAGGTAGTGATGGGTATCAAGACTTGGTAGGCATTTTCGAGTTGATTCGATTAGGATCTAATCTAATTGTGAATGTGTATCATATACACATCAAGACATTTATTATCCTACACTAGCATGCATCACATACATACAAACATTATTCAAGCATGCATCATATACATACAAGAAAAATATCCTAGCATGCATTATATACATAAAAGCAAAATTTACTAGCATGCATCACATACATACAAGCAAAAACAAATATATATATATATATAAATTAATTGTGATGTGGTCATGGCCCTACTACGATCTTCTCAAGCCAATAAGAAGATCGGACAGTCAACCTAGGGTTAGCGGCTTCTCCAAGCGCCTCCTTTGATCGTCATGTGTCGTCGACACCCTTCTCGTAACTCCGTCTAGTAGTGGATCTTCCACCTCTCCATTTTGTACATTACAAACATGAAACTCGAGTTACATTCGAGTCTAAAACTATTTACAACTAGAATTTTAAAATAAGAGGCACGACGCGCAGGTCGCATACCCTATACAACATGCACAACCATAAAAACGGCACGCAGGCTGTATTATGAATTACAACACATTTATCATCTAATCATATTGGGGTTCTTGGGCCATGACCATCACAGAATTATACATAATTCTAAATTATGTATATTACAGAAATTTCTATAATTTTTCCTATTGTTTTTTTCAATTTTATGAGTCACCTTTCCGTAACGGTCCCGCTAAGCGGTTTTCGGGCGCGATCGCGGGACAAGACCCCTTTCGGGGATAGGGGCATCGCCCCTACTCGTAAAAATAAATTTTGTGAGTGTCCCTACTTGATATTACAGCGACCTAAGTCGCTTTCCCAAAACCTAAAGCGAGAACTCACCGTTTCAGAGAGTTTTTCTCGGTGGTTGAAGTCTACAAGTGTCCCAACACTTGTTGCTTCGACTCTTCGAGAAAAATACCCAAAAAATCTATAAAAATAGGAAATTTACAGAAACTTAAAAATTTGTAATTTTTATATCTAATACAAAAACTACAAATTTAAAACACATACATGCTTCGTACGTGGCTCTGATACCACTGTTGGACTTTCTGAGCCGCAAGAACCGCTTTTTACGTTGCGAAAACCTCGGAAGCCCGACCACGGATCCGTGCGAAGATATAAAAAAAAAACTACATGTATGTGTTATGGAAACCTAGATCTACCTTATATCTACATGATGAGAGCGTTACCCTAGATGCGATGCCCTTCACTTATCCTGCTCGTCCAAACGCTTTGCCGGAACTCAAGAGTGTCAAGTGTACACTCCTCTATTGGTATCCACACAGACAAATGGTGGATAAGACACCTTAGAGTGTGCTAGCACACTTTAGGGATCTCGGCAAGATGAGGAATGGGAGAGCTTGAGAGGAAGAACCAAGGAAGAAGATGAAGTTTAATTCCAAATAACTTCTCATCTAATGAAAAGTGGTCGGCCACTTTGTTTTGGGGGGTTACATGCATGCATGTAACTCCAAGAGCCAATGTCTCTTGGTCTCCCTCATGAGGTGGCACCACATGATAAGTCCATGATGATGTGGAACATCATTATTGGTAGGCCCCCATGCCAAGTCACCATGACATGACAATTGGTCAAGTCAAAATTGACCTTTCATCTTCCCTCTCAAGTCAAGTCAAACTTGACCTCTTATCTCCCATGGTTGATCAAATCTAACCACTTGATTCAAGTTAATTTGATTTAATGAATCTATATTCATTAATTTAAATTGACTCAATGAATCAAATCTAAATTAGACACATTCAACACTTGAATCAAATTGAGTCGAACTCAATTAGTCTAATTTGGATTACTCTTAATCCAATTTGGTTCATCCCATGAACCTAATCCTCATGGTTCATCATATGAACCTAATCTCCATCTAATTGTTCTTTGTGTGTGACCCTATAGGTTATTGTAACATTGGCAATGCTCCTAAACTGATTTAGGAACATAAGCAATGAGCGGTATCTAGCAACACATCACTGCTACCCAAGTTATAAGAATGTTGAGATCTAACATCACCTTTGTTACTACTAATTGTGACTCTCACAATATGTGACAATGCCCCTCTATCCTTGACATCTAGAATGACAAATTGAGGCATAGACCGTGTCATCCTTATAGGGGATCGATTGGACGCTAGAGGGGGGGGGTGAATAGGGTCGTGCTCGTTCGATGATGGAATTCGTTGCGTTTGTAACGCCTGTAAAATTCCTAACAATTTTAGAAGAATTTTTGCATGATTATAATGGGCTTTGTACGGGCTCTTTCAAAAAAATAAAAGAAATAGAGCAAAAAAGGATGCATGGCCCAGGATTTGAACCCTAAACCCCCAAGTAGATAGATAACCCTTAAGATGCACCCAATAACCAGAAGCACAGCAGGGTTGTGCTATTAGAAGGGTATGGGAAATGATAGATAAGGGTAAGGGAGGCTAAGGGACACCTTCAAGTGAATAAATAGGGGAATGAGGAGACAAGAGAAACCACATTTGCCATTCTCCACTTCTCTTCTTCTTCCTCACCGAAACCCTAAGATCCCCCTCTTCCATTTTCCGAAAACTAACCAAGCAAGAAGAAGGCTCTAGTCTTGGCATCACTTAGGGTGTTTTCCAACTATTAACAAAGCGAAGGATGTAAGTATCCTCTCACCTGCATACAAGTTGTTTCAGTTGATGTTATTAAGAAAATCCTTACATGAAACTTTCGGCCAAGACCTTCTTTATGCTTTCCATGATTGTATATGCTATGTTTAGTTTGAATATGATGATAATAGGTTTCTAGATAGGCTTGGTTTAAGTGTATGATCTTTAAGCCCCATAAGACTCTCGGCCAAGACCTATTTGAAGCTCCTAATGGTTTTCTATGCTATGATCTATATGTAGTCATGCTATGTTATGATTGTAGATGAAGATAGTATGTTGATAGCTAAACTAAAGTTAAGTGTTTGATCTTCAAACTTCATGAAACTCTCGGCCAAGTCCCCTTTTGACCCCTATTGGTTTTCTATGCTATGCTCTATATGTGGTCATGCTATGTTTTGATTGTAGATGAAGATAGTATGTTGATAACTAAGCTAAACTTAAATGTTTGATCTTAAAAGATTCATGAAACTTTGGGCCAAGACCCATTTAGGCTCCTAATGGTCTACCATGATATGATCTATAAGTTGTCATGCTATGTTTTGAATGTAGATGAAGATAACATGTTGTTAGCTAAACTAAATTTGAGTGGTTGATATTTAAGTTCCTTGAAGCTCTCGGCCAAGACCCATTTAAACTCCTAAGGGCCTTCCATGACATGACCTATATGTGATGGAATTAACATGTGGTTAGTTAGATCTTGTACAAGTTGTTTAGGGTTTAAAATTTTGTGAGAACCCCATGAAGTTTAGATCACACCAAGTTATGCTTGTTCATTTATGCCATACTCTATATGTGTGTGATGTTAGTATGATGTTATGTAGACCTTGCACAAGTTGTTTAGCATGTAAACTCCTAAGAACCCTCCCTTAGGGATTCGGCCAGCCTATGTACATGCCCTCTACTAAGTCCTCCATGCCATGCTACATGTAGAAAAAGATGCAAATATGATGTTAGTTAGATTTTATGATAGCATGATTGGTTGATGTCACTACTTTATGTCCATGTTAATTGTATGAATGTATGATTATGTTATGCTCATTGCTATGTTAATTGTATGAGTACATGATATGTCATAAAGAAGGAACATGATATGATATGAAAAGAAATATGATATGTTATGAAGAAGGAAACATGATATGTTATAAAGAAGGAACATGCTATGTTATGAAAAGAAATACGATATGTTATGAAGAAGGAACACGATATGCTATGAAGAAGAAACATGATATGCCATGATAAGGAACATGATATGTTTATGAAGAGAAATATGATATGTTATGATAAGGAACATGATATGCTATTTTACTTTCTGCATGGCTTGTACTGGACCCTAACAAGGTCCAAGGGATGGGCTCCTACGTGCCTCGGGTTGTGACGTGTACGGACTGGTCAGATGGGCTCCCAGATGCCCTAGGCCGACGGTCATAAGTACGGGCTTAGGATGGGCTTCTATGTTATGTTGCCCCTAGGCCGACGGATATAGTACGAGCCTAGTACTCTAGTGGGTTCTACATTAGCTACCTCGGGTCTATTAGGGATGCGTGCTATGATGATGATATATGTGGTACAATGCCGGGCCCAATATGTTGAGATTATGTTTAAGTACCTACAATATATATGTTTTCAATGAGCATCTTACATATACCTTTATTCCATATCTAGATCATTATGATGTTATTATGGTTGTTATGCTTATATGTTTCTGAATGCTCATGTCATTTCTTTTATATGAATGCTATGCTTATGTTCTGGTATGTTTATATGCATGTTATGCTTGCTTATGTTCTTGAATGTTTATATGAATGCTATGCTCATGTTCTAGTATGTTTATATGCATGTTATGCTTGCTTATGTTCTTGAATGTTTATATGAATGCTATGCTCATGTTCTGGTATGTTTATATGCATGTTATGCTTGCTTATGGTCTTGAATGTTTATATGAATGCTATGCTCATGTTCTGGTATGTTTATATGCATGCTATGCTTGCTTATATGTTCATGTACGTTTATATGAATGTTATGCTTATATGAGCTTATATGATCATGTCACTACTCTATGCTTAATGCTTGACATATGGTTTTTGTGAGTAGGACAGGATCTTACTAAGCCTATGTTCTTATAGTTTTATATTCCCTTGTACTGCAGATAAGAGTAAAGAATGACTAAACTAAAGGGAGCAGCAGGAGGGGCAAAGTGTGTGTGGTAGTGGCATGGTGGAGGAGATATGTTTATGCTCCCATACTTATGCACGTTTTCTTTAAGTTGAATGTCATGAACTGGAACTAAGTATTTATGAAATGATGATGCATGCTTATGTTTAAAAGAAAGAAAAAAAATAAGTTTAAAGTCTTCCACTATAAGAAGTATATGTAGTCTTTCGTTGTAATGCATGTATGTACGATCGCGTCGCGCCGCCCTCCAACCCCTAGAAAGGCCGGGCGTGATAGGTTGGTATCAGAGCAGATTTGCCTTTCCACTACACACACATCAAGCTCCAAATCCTGCCGCTCCAAGTAAGAAATTCTATGCCTACTCTATTTTTTGTTGTTGTTCATGTATGATAATAAAGGCTTTTAGCTTAAATATGCATGAAAATATGTATGATAACCTTATGCTAGCCTTAGTTTAAATATGCATAGATAGATGAATGATAATCTCATACTAGCCTTATTCTAATATATGAAGATAAACATGACTAGGAGACGCAGTAGTAGAGTTGATGAGATAGCACCCTCACATGACCTCACGCATGTGGTCACTGAACTTCAACGTCAAGTCACAGAGCAACAACAAGTGATAAATACCTTAATGAATCAGCGAGGAAACTCTACCGGCCCACCAGCGGGCCCTGGCCTGATAGTTCGAAAGGAAGCTTACCTAATCCAGTGGCAGAGGATGAAGCCAGAAAATTTCTCTGGTACTGGTGAACCATGGGACGCCCAGGCCTAGTTCAAGACTGTGGAAAGCATCGTAGAGCTACTGGACTAGCCTGAATGCGAGAAGATTAAGTGCGGGTCATTTTGCCTTTCGGGAGATGCCCGAATGTGGTGGGAAAGGGTTAAAGCAAAGAGGCAAGTGAATCAGATGAGATGGACGGACTTCGAGTATGAATTTTTCGAAGAATTCTTCCATATGCGGGTGACAAACAAGCATTAAGACGAGTTCACTGGGTTCCGACAAGGCGACCTATCAGTTAGTGAAGCTGTGAAGAGATTCAACTGACTCACACGCCTATGCCCAGAGTTGGTCAGTACAGAAAGAGAAAGGGTCAGACTCATGCTGAAGATGCTCCGACCCGAGATAGCTCAACGAGCGTTGCGTGAGTTCATAGGCACCGCAGAGGAGTTGTTCAGTAGTGCCTTGATTACCGAACATTACCTGTACAACATTAACCAGCAAAAGAGGGCACTGAATGAAGGCAGGAGTCAAGCCCAGTCAGGAGGTCAGAGAACCCAGAGTACTTGGAAAGGGAACCACACTAGCAAAGGAAAGCAATGGGATGACTCTAAAGGTGGTCCAGTGAACAAGCAGCCCAAGATCCCTCTGTGTGCTACATGCGGGGAGATACATCCCGGAGTATGCTACAGGGGCACAAATAGATGCTACAACTGTGGACGGGAAGGGCATAGAGTCAAGGAGTGCCCTATTCAGGTTCAGGCTCCTCCTCAGCAGTATGTTCAGTACAGGGGTGCTCCTCCACAGCTACACCAGATGCAGGCTACAATCGAAGGTACCCCGATAAGTCAAGGGAGATTGGAAGCCCTTGATTATATGGATGCGAGTATTCTCTCTCACCCAGAAGATGTGGCGAAGCTTCTACGGTTATCACAGTCGGATATTTATTTTACATCGGCATACTCTTTGCATTATTTGATACTGGGGCAACACATTCGTTTATTTATACACCTTTCACAAAAAAGATGGACATACCACCACAAGCATTGGATCGCAAGTTCTTAACCACCCTCCCCTCGGGAGAAGTAACGCCCTCTACTCATATGCTGCGAGCCGCACCCATCAGAATCGCAGACAGAGACCTCTATTATGATCTGATAGTGCTCGACATGCAGGATTATGATATTATATTGGGCATGGATTTCTTAAGGAATTACGGTGCTTCGATCGAGTGCCGTAAAAGAAAAGTGATCTTCCAGCTGGAGGCAGCACCTATGTTTGAATTTATTGGAGAGCTAAGGAAAAGAATCGATAAATTTCTATCAGCTCTACAGGCGCACAAGAAGTTAGACAGTGGATGCACTAGGTTTCTAGCACATGTGGTTGATACAAGTCAAGCCGAGGACCAGAAGCTAGAAGATGTCAGAGTTGTATGCAATTACCAAGAGGTATTCCCAGATGAACTACTAGGGTTAGCCCCAGATAGAGAAATTGAATTTGAGATCGAATTGATTCCTGGTACTAACCCGATCTCTAAAGCACCTTACCGTATGGCGCCGACTGAATTGAAGGAACTTCAGGGACAACTACGGGAGTTACTCGACAAGGGACTCATACGCCCAAGTCGCTCTCCATGGGGAGCTCCAGTATTGTTGGTGAAGAAGAAAGATGGGTCTATGCGAATGTGCATAGACTACCGAGCGCTAAATAATGTGACGATCAAGAACAAGTACCCTTTACTACAGATTGACAACCTGTTAGACCAGCTAAAGGGTGCCACCGTCTTCTCTAAGATTGACTTGAGGTCTGGCTATCATCAAGTGAAAGTGAAACCAGATGATATACCAAAGACGACTTTCCGAACAAGATACGGACATTATGAGTTCGTAGTTATGCCCTTCGGAGTGACGAATGCACCTGCTATGTTCATGGATCTGATGAATCAGGTATTCTCGACATTCCTCAACAAATTTGTAATCATTTTCATCGATGATATACTGATATATTCGAGAACCCAAGAAGAGCACGCAGAACACCTGAATATGGTATTACAGATTCTTCGGGAAAAACAGCTGTATGTAAAGTTCTCCAAATGCGAGTTCTGGCTCGATAAAGTATCATTTTTGGGTCACGTTATATCCAAGCACGGAGTGATGGTAGACCCAATAAAGATTGAAGTTGTGAGTAACTGGAACAAGCCAAAGAATGCCAATGAGATCAGAAGCTTTCTTGGGCTAGCAAGCTACTACAGGAAGTTTGTAGAGAACTTCTCTAGAATTGCAGCCCCTATGACAGTTCTTCCCAGAAAGAACAAAAAGAATGAATGGACGAACGCCTGGGAGAACAGTTTCACATAATTGAAAAAGAGACTAACCAGCACTCCAATCCTTGCTCTTCTGAACAGTAACGAAGGCTTTGACATGTACAACGACGCTTCCAAGTTGGGACTCGGAGCTGTACTCATGCAGAATGACAAGGTCATTGCCTACGCCTCTAGGCAACTCAAGGAACATGAAAGGAATTATCCCACTCATGATCTAGAGCTAGTGGCCGTGGTCTTTGCTCTCAAAACATGGAGGCATTATCTATATGGAGCTCAGTGTAGGATCTATAAAGACCACCAGAGTCTGAAATATTTCTTCACACAGAAGGACCTAACATGAGACAATGCAGATGGCTCGAGCTCGTCAAGGATTATGACTGCGAGATCTTCTACCATCCAGGAAAAGCGAACAAGGTGGCTGATGCACTCAGCAGGAAGTCCTGTGCCACCTTGATGTCTCTATCGGTATTATCTCAGCCCTTAGAAAAGGAGATTATGCGTTACGGGGTTGAAATCATTTCTGGACGGCTTTCTACCATGACGATAGCACCGACGCTATTCGACGATATACTAGAAAAGCAAACCCGCGACCTGAGCATTCAAAGGATTAAGCAAGAGGTCCTAGAAGGAAAGGATGATGAATTTCATATCTCTGACAGTGGAGTACTCTACCTCAGGGATCGCTTGTGTATTCCCGATGATCCAAAATTACGGAAGAAGATATTTGAGGAAGCTCACGGAACCCCTTATGCGATGCATCCTGGAACCACCAAGATGTACCAAGATCTGAAAAGGAAATTCTGGTGGTTCGGTATGAAAAGTGATGTGGCTCAGTATGTCAGTACCTGCCTGACCTACCAGAGGGTTAAAGCAGAACACCAGAGACCTGGAGGAACACTACAGCCGATCTAAATTACAGAATGGAAATGGGAAGATATTTCTATGGATTTCATCTCAGGACTGCCCAAGACGACGAATGGATATGACGCTATATGGGTAATTGTGGACAGATTGACGAAGTCTGTCCACTTCTTAGCAATCAAGATGACCTATTCAACTGAGCAACTGGCTCAATTATATGCTAAGGAAATTATCAGATTACATGGAATTCCTAAGACCATCATTTCTGACAGAGATGGTCACTTTATTTCTCATATTTGGGAATGTGTTTAGAAGGCCCTTGGCACGAAGCTATTATTCAGTACTGCCTTTCATCCTCAGACTGATGGATAGACCAAAAGGGTGAATCAAGTATTGGATGATATGTTACGAGCATGCGCCTTGGATTTCAAAGGAGTCTGCCGATACTTATGCTTGCGGTCTACAATAATAGCTACCAAGCTACTATTGGAATGGCGCCCTACGAGGCTCTATACGGGAGGAAATGTAGATCTCCTATATGCTGGTACGAGGGTGGTGAAAAGAAGGGGATGAGACTTCAAACAGATTTCATTGACGACACCACCTGAGCTATACAGAACATCTGCCAAAGAATTGAAACTGCTCAGAGCCAGCAAAAGAGCTATGCAGCGTAGACTGTTGGAATTCGACGTCGGGGATCTGGTATTCCTCAAGGTACCCCCTATGAAGGGAGTGATGAGATTCGGAAGGAAGGGTAAGCTGAGTCCGCGCTATGTGAGATCGTATCCGATACTGAAAAGAGTTGGCAAGGTAGCTTACAAGCTAGAGCTGCCTCAAGAGATGTCAGCTATTCACAACGTGTTTCACATTTCGATGCTCAAGAAGTGCATTTCCAGTACAGACCAAGTGATCGAACCACAAACAGTGCAAGTTCAAGAGGACCTGAGTTATGAAAGTCGACCTATCCAGATACTAGACCGAGAAGTCAAAAGACTAAGGAATAAAGAGGTTCCCCTAGTGAAGGTCCTGTGGAAAAATCAACGGTACGAAGAAGCCACCTGGGAGCGCGAGGAGGACATGAAAAAGAAGTACCCTGAGTTATTCGAAGTTTTGAGGATGAAACTTTTAAAAGGTATGAAGGATTGTAATGCCCGTAAAATTCCTAACAATTTTACAAGAATTTTTGCATGATTATAATGGGCTTTGTATGGGCTCTTTCAAAAAAATAAAAGAAATAGAGCCAAAAAGGATGCATGGCCCAGGATTTGAACCTTAAACCCCCAAGTAGATAGCTAACCATTAAGATTCACCCAATAACTAGAAGCCCAACAGGGTTGTGCTATTATAAGGGTATGAGAAATGATAGATAAGGGTAAGGGAGGCTAAGGGACACCTTCAAGTGAATAAATAGGGGAATGAAGAGACAAGAGAAACCACATTTGCCATTCTCCACTTCTCTTCTTCTTCCTCACCGAAACCCTAAGCTCCCCCTCTTCCATTTTTTGAAAACTAACCAAGAAAGAAGAAGGCTCTAGTCTTGGCATCACTTAGGGTGTTTTCCAACTATTAACAAAGCGAAGGATGTAAGTATCCTCTCACCTGCATACAAGTTGTTTCGGTTGATGTTATTAAGAAAATCCTTACATGAAACTTTCGGCCAAGACCTTCCTTATGCTTTCCATGATTGTCTATGCTATGTTTAGTTTGAATATGATGATAATAGGTTTTTAGATAGGCTTGGTTTAAGTGTATGATCTTTAAGCCCCATAAGACTCTCGGCCAAGACCTATTTGAAGCTCCTAATGGTTTTCTATGCTATGATCTATATGTAGTCATGCTATGTTTTGATTGTAGATGAAGATAGTATGTTGATAGATAAACTAAAGTTAAGTGTTTGATCTTCAAACTTCATGAAAATCTCGGCCAAGTCCCCTTTTGACCCCTAATGGTTTTCTATGCTATGCTCTATATGTGGTCATGCTATGTTTTGATTGTAGATGAAGATAGTATGTTGATAACTAAGATAAACTTAAATGTTTGATCTTAAAAGATTCATGAAACTTTCGGCCAAGACCCATTTAGGCTCTTAATGGCCTACCATGCTATGATCTATAAGTTGTCATGCTATGTTTTGAATGTAGATGAAGATAACATGTTGTTAGCTAAACTAAATTTGAGTGGTTGATCTTTAAGTTCCTTGAAGCTCTCGGCCAAGACCCATTTAAACTCCTAAGGGACTTCCATGCCATGACCTATATGTGATGGAATTAACATGTGGTTAGTTAGATCTTGTACAAGTTGTTTAGGGTTTAAAATTTTATGAGAACCCCATGAAGTTTAGATCACACCAAGTTATGCTTGTTCATGATGTTTATACCATACTCTATATGTGTGTGATGTTAGTATGATGTTAAGTAGACCTTGCACAAGTTGTTTAGCATGTAAACGCCTAAGAACCCTTTCTTAGGGTTTCGGCCAGCCTATGTACATGCCCTCTACTAAGTCCTCCATTCCATGCTACATGTAGAAAAAGATGCAAATATGATGTTAGTTAGATTTTATGATAGCATGATTGGTTGATGTCACTACTTTATGTCCATGTTAATTGTATGAATTATGATTATGTTATGCTCATTGCTATGTTAATTGTATGAGTACATGATATGTCATAAAGAAGGAACATGATATGATATGAAAAGAAATATGATATGTTATGAAGAAGGAAACATGATATGTTATAAAGAAGGAACATGCTATGTTATGAAAAGAAATATGATATGTTATGAAGAAGGAACACGATATGCTATGAAGAAGAAACATGATATGCCATGATAAGGAACATGATATGTTTATGAAGAGAAATATGATATGTTATAATAAGGAACATGATATGCTATTTTACTTTCTGCATGGCTTGTACCGGACCCTAACAAGGTTCAAGGGATGGGCTCCTACGTGCCCCTGGGTCGACGGTCGTAGTACGGACTCAGTACAGGATGGGCTCCCATATGCCCTAGGCCAACGGTCATAAGTACGGGCTTAGGATGAGCTTCTATGTTATGTTGCCCCTAGGCCGACGGACATAGTACGAGCCTAGTACTCTAGTGGGTTCGGGATTAGCTACCTCGGGTCTATTAGGGATGGACGCTATGATGATGATGTATGTGGTACTATTAGTGAAAGCCCTAGAGCCAATCATGTGATGATTGTTGTATGGACTTTATTGTATCATATTCCTATTTATAAAGGCATGGTTATTATATTTACTTGTATTGGTGCCAAATAACTAAATATAATAATGTCCTTGAGTAGTAGGTTCTTATCTATATCAATCGATTGGTTGAATCGATAATGAGATGATATAGAGAACACTACTCTTAATCATTCCTAGTAGAGTATTAACATTCAGGGACAATGTTAATGCCTAGAGACTAGCATGTAGGTCAACACGATGACTTGATCTCTCAAGTCATGAATATGAGATATCAAGTTGACACATGGGTATGCATTGGAGAATGTATACTAAATGACCCGCCATGAGAAAGTATCATGGATCATTATATGAGTGTCATATACTTTCTCATGTGGCTATTAGTATGACTATTAGTCCTTAGACCTGAAGTCACTATGGTTCCCTACATAAGGAGTTGCATACTTTGGCTTCGTCAAACGTCACCCGTAAATGGGTGGACTATAAAGGCGATTACTGGGTATGTAACAAATTATGCGGAGGGATGTGAGTGATGTAGATGGGATCTATCCCTCCTATATGATGGGGGTGACATCGATATTCTTGATAGAGTGAGACCACGAAGTGCATGGCCATTCCCAAATGAGTCAATATGAGATATTGAGCTCATTTGATTAGAGTGAGTCTACTTGGAGTTCAAGATATAGATTGTACCGAGGATGACACGGTCTATGCCTCAATTGGTCAATCTAGATTTTAAGGATAGAGGGACATTGTCACATATTGTGAGAGTCACAATTAGTAGTCACAAAGGTGATGTTGGAGCTCAACATTCTTGTAACTTGGGTAGCAATGATGTGTTGCTAGATACCGCTCATTGCTTATGTTCCTAAATCGGTTTAGGGACATTGCCAACGTTACAAGAACCTATAGAGTCACACACTAAGGGCAATTAGATGGAGATTAGGTTCATATGATGAACCATGAGGATTAGGTTCATAGGATGAACCAAATTGGATTAAGAGTAATCCTAATTATACTAATTGAGTTGGACTCAATTTGATTCAAGTGTTGAATGAGTATAATTTAGATTTGATTCATCAAATCAATTTAAATTAATGAATAGAGATTCATTAAATTAAATTGACTTGAATCAAATGGTTGGATTTGATCAACCATGGGAGATAAGAGGTCAAGTTTGACTTGACTTGAGAGGGAAGATGAAAGGTCAAGTTTGACTTGACCAAATGTCATGTCATGATGATGACTTGGCATGGCCGGCCAATGATGATGCTTCACATCATCATTGACTTAGCATGCGGTGCCACCTCATGAGGGTGACTAAGAGCCATTGGCTCTTGGAGGAGTTACATGCATGCATGTAACCCCCCCCCCCCCCCCCCCTCCCTAAGAAAAGTGGCCGACCACTATTACCATTAGATGGGTATTCATTTTTGTGAGTTACACAACTTCATCTTCTTCCTTGGATCACCCTCTCAAGCTCTCCCAACCTCCTTGGCCGAAATTCCTAAAGGGTGCTAGCACACTCTAAGGTATTTTTCTCCACCTATTGCTTGTGTGGATACCAATAGAGGAGTGTGCACTTGACACTCTCGAGTTCCGGCGAACCTTTTGGACAAGCGGGATTTGCGAAGGGCGTCGCATCGAGGGTAACTTCTAATCATGTAGATCTAGAGTAGATCTAAAGGTATTAAACACATACATGTTAGTTTTATATTTTATACTTCGCACGGATCCGTGGCCGGGGCTTACGAGGTTTCTGCAATGCAAAAAGCGGTTTTTGTGGCTCGGAAAACCCAACAGGTACAATGCCAGGCCCAATATATTGAGATTATGTTTAAGTACCTATAATATATATGTTTTCAAAGAGCATTTTGCATATACCTTTATTCCATGTCTAGATCATTATGATGTTATTATGGTTGTTATGATTATATGTTTCTGAATGCTCATGTCATTTCTTTTATATGAATTCTATGCTTATGTTCTGGTATGTTTATATGCATGTTATGCTTGCTTATGTTCTTGAATGTTTATATGAATGCTATGCTCATGTTCTGGTATGTTTATATGCATGTTATGCTTGCTTATGTTCTTGAATGTTTATATGAATGCTATGCTCATGTTCTGGTATGTTTATATGCATGTTATGCTTGCTTATGTTCTTGAATGTTTATATGAATGCTATGCTTATGTTCTGGTATGTTTATATGCATGCTATGCTTGCTTATATGTTTGTGTACGTTTATATGAATGTTATGCTTATATGAGCTTATATGATCATGTCACTACTCTATGCTTAATTCTTGACGTATGGTTTTTGTGAGTAGGACAGGATCTTACTAAGCCTATGTGCTTATAGTTTTATGTTCCCTTGTATTGCAGATAAGAGTAAAGAATGGCTAAACTAAAGGGAGCAGCAGGAGGGGCAAAGTGTGTGGGGGTAGTGGCATGGTGGAGGAGATCTGTTTATGTTCCCATACTTATGCACGTTTTCTTTAAGTTGAATGTCATGAACTGGAACTAAGTATTTATGAAATGATGATGCATGCTTATGTTTAAAAGAAAGAAAAAAAAAATAAGTTTAAAGTCTTCCACTATAAGAAGTATATGTAGTCTTCCGTTATAATGCATGTATGTACGATCGTGTCGCGCCGCCCTCCAACCCCTAGAAAGGCCGGGCGTGACAGGTTGGTATCAGAGCAGATTTGCCTTTCCACTACACACACATCAAGCTCCAAATCCTGCCGCTCCAAGTAAGAAATTCTATGCCTACTCTATATTTTTTTGTTGTTCATGTATGATAATAAAGGCTTTTAGCTTAAATATGCATGAAAATATGTATGATAACCTTATGCTAGCCTTAGTTTAAATATGCATAGATAGATGAATGATAATCTCATACTAGCCTTATTCTAATATATGAAGATAAACATGGCTAGGAGACGCAGTAGTAGAGTTGATGAGATAACACCCTCACATGACCTCACGCATGTGGTTACTGAACTTCAGCGTCAAGTCACAGAGCAACAACAAGTGATAAATGCCTTAATGAATCAACGAGGAAACCCTACCACCCCACCAGCGGGCCCTGGCTCGATAGTTAAACAGGAAGCTTACCTAATCCAGTGGCAGAGGCTGAAGCCGGAAAATTTCTCTTGTATTGGTGAACCATGGGATGCCCAGGCCTGGTTCAAGACTATGGAAAGAATCGTAGAGCTACTGGACTGGCCCAAATGCGAGAAGATTAAGTGCGTATCATTTTGCCTTTTGAGAGATGCCCGAATGTGGTGGGAAAGGGTTAAAGAAAAAAGGCAAGTGAATCAGATGAGATGGATGGACTTCGAGTATGAATTTTTCGAAGAATTCTTCCATATGCGGGTGACAAACAAGCATTACGACCAATTCACTGGGTTCCGGCAAGGTGACCTATTAGTTAGTGAAGCTGTGAAGAGATTCAATCGACTCGCACACCTATGCCCTGTTGGGTTTCCGGCACCGCGGCGTGTGTGTGTTCGATAATGTTTCGTAAACATGAGCACAGCGGAAGCAATTAAAAATAATAAATCTATATTTATTACAACACACACAACACACGCATGCTATTACAACAAGTGTAGACATAACCGTAAATTAAAATTTGCAATAAAAGGAAATTATCTACGTTATACCTTTCAGATGACGTAGCGGAACGGCATCAACCGAACGATCCTCGTAAGAATCGCCTCTATCCGTGATCCACGCCGAGCTCCTCGATGACTTCGCTTAAGTCACGAGCTTCGCTTCGTGACGGGTTACTAGCCTCGTGGTTGAAGACGACGTGATCGAGAATGATCACGATCCAATCCAAATTCGATCCAAAACGAGTTCTCAAACTCGCTTCTCCGAGAGGTATTCACAACCGCTTGACGAATCCTTCGCCCTCCACTCAGAGGATTACCGAGATCAAATCCCCGTAAGTTAGCCGCTGTCGGAGCACTAACCGTCGCCCAAACGACGCCCGACGAGGAGGAGAAGCTGTCCAGAAAACTGGACAGCTTGGTGGAGGAGTAGGCGCCGCCAAAACAAGGAGAGAAAAGCTCACCTTGATGCCAACCTATAGGAGATCACCGGAGGGTCGCCGGGAGGAGGCGACAATTGGCGTTGGGCGGCAACCATTAGGGTTCTTGGATTAGGGTCTAAGCCCTATTTTATAGAGAACTAATTCTCTTAATGGTTAATGGATCATATCCATAAAGCCTGTTAACCCGCTCCATTAAGATAAGTTAAAATAAACCAAACCATGATGGTTTATTTTAAGTTAAAACGAACCGAACCAACTTTTGGTTCATTCGTTTAAAATAAACCAAACCCTTTGGTTTATTCTTATCCATTGGATTAGAACCAAACCATTTTGGTCCATCCATTATGTCTTCATAAGACGCAGCCCATCCACGCTTCCATTGCGACTGAAACGATTTCATGCTCGCTTTATGTTTGGTCCAACCAAACCTAGTTTCTCTCGGTCTGAGAATCCCATTCTCAAGCTCGTTTTAAATCCTTTGGATTACACTCGCAGCGCGGTGACCAAATAGGTTCTCGCTTATGCTGGCCGCCTATAATTAACCATTAATTATAGAACGATCATGAGTGGCACCTAGTAGTACATCATGATCCCCAATTAACCGAAAAGATCAACGGTTGATCCAGAACTATTTCTGAAACCCTTCAGTAGCTCGAATGAATCGTGTCCCATTCCCTTCACTCATCTTATACCCACTTGGTTCAGGACATGGTCTATTGTGTCAGTCCCCACTAGGCTGACTACGTCACACCTAGCCCAAGTATCATTTCCTCGTCCTACGGATTCTAGTTACTGCACATGTATCAAGAGTACTTTACTCTAAACATGTAATGCTTTGGCCAAAGACTTTAGTAACAATCCGACGAGAGGCCATGGGTATACATCTCCTCGCAAGGAGTGGTGAACTTTATAGGCTATTCAAACACCTTTCGATCACTGACTTATACCCAATCATCTGTCCACATCTCCTTAGAGATGTTTGCTTAAGATGTCAAAGCATAAGTCTCCATGATCAAGATGACTTGAATACCGCAAGTCAAAGGAACATCGCACTTAAGCCACAGTAAGAACTTCATTGACATATCTATATATGCAGAGAACCATATGAAGTCTTACAGCTGGTCACTCCAATGAACTAGTTACCATAACTAGCATCCACGATCAACTCCGGACATCACTATGTCTCCAGCCAGTGAGAATCAGCTGCTTGGATACACCAAGGAGTATACCTCATGCTAGTCTCGACAGAATTGATGGTGTCCAGATCCATCAATTCATCGACTAGGGATAATTCCGATACATCACAATTACACATGTAGAGATACTCACTAGTTGTGATCCAATCACAAATTCTCTCATGCTGTGAATCACATCGTGGACATTCAGTAAATGAGTTTAAGATCCAATCAAATACATGAAACATGTATACTCAAATAGTGAATCTTCATTTATCATATAAATGGTTCATACATAAGGCGATTGCCTTAGGACATCTCTCATATATTACTAACAGACTCCCACTTGGCCTAATGCCAATCGCTACGGTATCCAATACCATAAGCTCTAACATGACCCTCAAACTTACTTTGAGGTAATGCTTTAGTCAAAGGATCCGCTAAGTTCCTTTCGGGGAATTTTCTCGATTTGTATTTCGCTCTACCGATGATCTCTCCGATAAGATGATAGCGGCACACATGTTTGGATCGTTGATGAGACCTTGGCTCTTTCGCTGTGCAATTTGCTCCATTGTTGTCGCAGAGACCGCATTGCTTCAACAATGGCCGGAATCACACCAAGTTCATGAACGAACTTCTTGATCCAAACCGCCTTTTCGCTCGGCGCAATATATTCGCCTCGGTGGTAGAATCCGCCATCCTCTTGTTTGGAACTTTTCCAACTCATCGCGCCCCATTCAAGGTGAACACGATCCGCACTAAGACTGGAATCATCCTTGTCCGTCTCGAAGCCGCATCCGTGATACCCGCAGATCACCATGTCCCTTCTCCATATATTAGGAACACATCCTTAGTTCTTCTCAAGTACTTAAGGATCGCCTTAATACCGCCCAATGATCCATTCTGGATCGGATGTATCCGCCGTGACACTCGTGAGCATACGATACATCGGGCCTCGTGACATAACATAGCATACATGATAGATCCTATTGCGGATGCATAGGGAATCTTACTCATGCAAATCCTCTCGCCTTCGGACACATAGACTTCGAAAGGTGTTCTATGCCCGATGGGTAGATAACCTTTCTTGGATTCCGACATGCTAAACCTCTTAGCACTCGGCCTATATATGTAGACGAAAGACCACAAACTGCTTCGATCTATCTCTATAGATCTTAATCCCAAGGATGTAGGTTGCTTCTCCTGTGTCTTTCATGGAGAATGTCTTGGATAACCAAACCTTAATCGATCAGAAGATTGACACATCGTTTCCTATAAGTAATATGTCATCGACATACAATACTAGGAACACGACTGCACTCCCACTAACCTTCTTGTACACACAAGGTTCGTCTGGATTTTGTGAGAAATCAAACTTTTGATTGTCTCATCAAAACGGATATTCCAGCTCCTGGATGCTTGCTTCAATCCATAAATGGATCGTCGCAATTTGCATACCTTGGTTTTATCAACCGATGTGAAACCCTCAGTCATCATATACACGCCCTCGAGCGTGTTTCCATTAAGGAAAGTTGTTTTCACATCCATCTCGCCATATCTCATAATCATAATGAGCCGCTATGGCGAGCATCCGAATGGATTTAAGCATAGCTACAAAGTAATAGGTTTCGGCCATAATCAACACCTTGCTTTTGACGATATCCTTTCGCCACCAATCTAGCCTTATAGGTAATCACATTACCATCCATGTCGGTTTTCTTCTTGAAACCCACTTGCACCCTATAGGCTTTATGCCTTCAGTGGGTCAACCAAGTTCCAAACTTGGTTTTCATACATAGAATCCATTTCCCACTTCATGGCACCAAGCCACTTATCCCTTTCTGAACTTGTCAGCACTTCTTCATAACTGGTAGGCTCCTCATCATCAATGAGTAACACGTCGTTCGATTCACTTACGAGAAATCCATATCTCTCAGGAATATTGCGTGTTCTACCAGATCTACGAAGATGTGGTGTTACAATAGGTCCAATTGATTGCTCATCACTATGAGTTGTCGGCTGTTGTGCTTCACCAGGTATCTCATCAATGTCTATTTGAGTCTCTCGAGCCTCCTCAAGCTCGACGACACTCCCACTCGCTTTCTTGCAAGAGAAACTCTTTCTAGAAACACAAAGATGCCTTGAAACAAACACCTTTTGTTCCACAGATGATAGAATTGGTAACCCTTGTTTTCCTTAGGGTATCCAATAAATAGACATTTATCGACTTAGCATCCAATTTGTCCGATACCTTGGCTTCACATAAGCAGACAACCCCATATCTTCAAGTAAGATACATGAGGTTTCTTACTATTCCCATATCTCATATGGAGTAGTAGAGACTACCTTCGTAGGCATTCTGCTTAACAAGTAAACAGTACAAGTGCATAACCCCAAAAGGACTTGGGAAGAGTCGCATGATTCATCATTGACCTGACCATGTCCAACAAGGTCCGGTTACGCCTCTCAGATACACCATTATGCTGTGGTGTATAGGGCGGAGTCCATTGAGACAATATGCCATTATCTCTTAGATAATCAAGAAACTCTTGACTTAAGTATTCACCACCTCGATCCGATCGAAGTATTTTAATACTTTTGTCATGTTGTTTCTCTACTTCATTTCTGAATTCTTTGAACCTTTCAAAGGCTTCAGACTTGTGTTTCATCAAGAACACATACCCAAACCGTGAGTGATCATCGGTGAAGGTAATGAAGTAGCTATAGACTCCTAAAGCTTGAGTTGACATAGGTCCACATACATCAGTATGTACTAGACCTAGTAACTCTCCCACTCGTTCACCTTTTCCAGTAAAAGGTAACTTAGTCATCTTGCCTTTTAAGCATGATTCGCATGTATCGTATGAATCCAATTCAAACGATTCCAGAATTCCACATCGGTGTAATTCGGACATGCGTTTCTTGCTTATATGGCCAAGACGACAATGCCACATATAGGAGTCTATTTGATTATCCTTTCGAGCACGCGTCTTGCTCGCTTCGATATTGAAAATGTCACTGGATACGTCCAACGTATAAATGCCATTACTCAAAGTTCCAGTTCCATAAAGTACGCCATTCAAAGTTATATAACAACAATTGTTACTAAACGTCAAATGGAAACCATTTCTATTTAAACAAGAAATAGAAACAATGTTCTTTATTAGAGAAGGAACATAATAGCAATTGTCCAGTTCCAAGACTAGTCCACTAGGGAGCTTCAGCAAATAAGTTCCGATGGCGACTGCAGCAACCTTTGCTCCATTGCCAACTCGCAAATTTGACTCCCCTCTGACAAGTCTTCTTCTATTCCTTAGCCCCTGTATGTCATTACATATATGTGAGCTACACCCAGTATCCAATACCCAAGTGTCTAAGGAAATAGAATGACAATCAATAACGAAGATACCTGAAGAGGATGGGGCATCGGATGCCTTCTTCTTCTTCATGGACTCAAGATAAATCTTGCAGTTTCGTCGCCGGGCCTTCCTTGCCAGTGATGGCAAGTGCCCTTTGCATACCGTTCGCCTTTCTTTTCCTTTTTCTTTCCTTTCTTTTGTTCTTTTGCCTTCCTCTTAGAACCTTTCTTTGAGGAATCAACTATGAACCGCCTTTCTCCTCATGCTTCTGTAAGGCTCCACAGTCTTCAGCATATTAAGGAGCTCGGGAATGGTGGATTCCAATTTGTTCATCCGATAGTTCATCACAAATTGCGAGAAGCTCTTGGGCAAACAATGCAGAATTAAGTCAATACTTAACTCATGATCCATCACAAAACCGAGGGTAGCTAGCCGCTCGATGTACCCGTTCATCTTTAGCACAAACTGCACTACAGACGAACCTTCTTGCATCTTCGTAGTGAAGAGGAGCCTCGAGACCTCGAACCTTCGGATCTCGCTTGCTCATCGAACAACTCATGAAGATGGAAGACCATAGTATTAGCATCCATTTCCATCGCCGCTAGCATGATGCAACTCCACTTCGTAATCGCCACATGTTTCGATAGACCAACATTTGGTCTGAGTTGCATCGTCCTTAGACGGTCAGAAGAGGCTCTTCAAGGACATATGCAAGCTTTTCCGCCTTTGAGAACAATTCTCGTGTTCTAAGCCAGAAGTTAGGCCCAAGAAGTTTCAATCCAAAATAGTTCAATCCAAAATAGGAACGAAATTCAAAGACGTCATGATCAATTTATTGACCTAGAAATACAAAACGAGCATATATGAGAAAATGATTTTAAAATGCATCAATATACATTTATAAATCCCATTCATTTTTCGAATTTCAAAAAACCCTTAAAATCACTTCGGGAGATCGTAGGTCCATCTCCGAATGGGCTGATATCCATCATAGATAAGAACAACCTTGGAGTGAGTCCAACAAGCCATTCTTAGCTATGATGGTGGGTATCAAGTATACCGATTACATATCATGTATATGTAACTATCACAATGTGCTATCAACTAATTGAATGTTTACACATACATTGGGTTGTTAACACATTAACAAGTATGCATCATATGCATAGCACCCAACTTCACCTCTCTTCACATCGACCTTGGAGTGAGTCCAACAAATCGATGCTCCAAGTTAAAGCCGACCCATTAATCGCGAAATAGTTTTAATATGGTTAGAGCGCATTCAACCAATTAGCCAGGCTTGGAGTGAGTCCAACAGCCCAAACTAACGATTGACCTCTGACTCTTACCATATTAGAGTTAAACTATTCCAATGATTTGAACATGTTCAGGTTCGAGCCGGGCTTGGAGTGAGTCCAACAACCCAAACAAGAAATGTAACTCGTTCTAACCATATTAATGGAAGGTGTAGGCTTTAATATTGAGTTAGGGTTTTTATGTCTCATCCTCTTTGCATGCAAATAACTATTATCTACATGGCATGGCATACATGGCATACATCTACATGTCACGACATGCATGGCATAATGTTATGCATCTAATGCAATTACATGGCATACAATTATGTCATGTATATATTTCCTTATATGTCATAACTATTTATGGAAATAAAATATGTTTAAGATTTGATTCTCCAAATCAAATCATAATTAAATTAGGAAACAAATTTCCAAATCTAATCACATATTTTATTCATGGAATTATTTGATTAAGGAAAATCTATTTAGGAAACCAATTTCCTAAATCATTAAAACTACTTATGGAAATAAAATATTTTAAGATTTGATTTCCCAAATCAAATCATGATTAAATTAGGAAACAAATTTCCAGAATCTAATCAAATATTTTATTTATGGAAAATATCAATTTCCATAAATACTTCCAACTTTTCAAAAGTGGAAGATTTCCATAAATACTTCTAGACTTTCCAAAATTGAAAAATTTCCATAAATACTTCTAAATTTCCAAAATTAGAAAATTTCCAGAAATACATTATGACTATCGCACAACCATTTTACGATTATGTCGAAACACAACCTGGGCTCTGATACCACTGTTGGGTTTCCGGCACCGCGGCGTGTGTGTGTTCGATCATGTTTCGTAAACATGAGCACAGCGGAAGCAATTAAAAATAATAAATCTATATTTATTACAACACACACAACACACGCATGCTATTACAACAAGTGTAGACATAACCGTAAATTAAAATTTGTAATAAAAGGAAATTAAACTACGTTATACCTTCCGTATGACGTGTAGCGGGAACGGCATCAACCGGAACGATCCTCGTAAGAATCATCTCTATCCGTATCCACGCCGAGCTCCTCGGGATGACTTCGCTAAGTCACGAGCTTCGTCTTCGTACGGGTTACTAGCCTCGTGTTGAAGACGACGTGATCGAGAGATGATCACGATCCGAATCCAAATTCGGATCCAAAACGAGTTCTCAAAACTCGCTTCTCCGGAGAGGTATTCGTCAACCGTTTGACGAATCCTTCGTCCTCCACCTCAGAGGATTACCGGAGATCAAATCCCCGGTAAGTTAGCCGCTGTCGGAGCACTAACCGTCGTCCAAACGACGCTCCGACGAGAGGAGGAGAAGCTGTCCAGAAAAACTGGACAGCTTGGTGGAGGAGTAGGCGCCGGCCAAAACAAGGAGAGAAAAAGCTCACCTTGATGCCGAACCTATGGAGCTGGGTCGGGCGCAAGGAGCGCCAATCAACAAGTGGGCGGCAACTTGGGCGGCCAATAGGTTAGGTTTTAGGGTTTAACAATCCCTTAAGCCCACTTTTATAGAGAACTAATTCTCTTAATGGTTAATGGATCATATCCATAAAGCCCGTTAACCCGCTCCATTAGGATAAGTTAAAATAAACCAAACCATGATGGTTTATTTTAAGTTAAAACGAACCGAACCAACCTTTGGTTCATTCGTTTAATATAAACCAAACCCTTTGGTTTATTCTCATCCATTGGATTAGAACCAAACCATTTTGGTCCATCCATTATGTCTTCATAAGACACGGCCCATCCACGCTTCCATTGCGACTGAAACAATTTCATGCTCGCTTTATGTTTGGTCCAACCAAACATAGTTTCTCTCGGTCTGAGAATCCCATTCTCAAGCTCCTTTTAAATCCTTTGGATTACACTCGTTGTGCGTGTGACCAAATAGGTTCTCGGTTTATGTTGGCCGTCTATAATTAACCATTAATTATAGAACGATCATGAGTGGCACCTAGTAGTACATCATGATCCCCAATTAACCGAAAAGATCAACGGTTGATCGAACTATTTCAAACCCTTCAAGAGCTCGAATGAATCGTGCCCCATTCCCTTCACTCATCTTATACCCACTTGGTTCAGGACATGGTCTATTGTGTCGGTCCCACTAGGTCGACTCACGCCACACCTAGCCCAAGTATCATTTCCTCGTCCTACGGATTCTAGTTACTCCACATGTATCGAAGAGTACTTTACTCTAAACATGTAATGCTTTGGCCAAAGACTTTAGTAACAATCCGACGAGAGGCCATGGGTATACATCTCCTCGCAAGGAGTGGTGAATCCTTTATAGGCTATTCAAACACCTTCGATCACTCGACTTATACCCAATCATCCGGGTCCACATCTCCTGAGATGTTTGCTTAAGATGTCAAAGCATAAGTCTCCATGATCAAGATGACTTGAATACCGCAAGTCAAAGGAACATCGCACTTAAGCCACAGTAAGAACTTCATTGACATATCTATATATGCAGAGAACCATATGAAGTCTTACGGCTGGTCACTCCAATGAACTAGTTACAATAACTAGCATCCACGATTAACTCCGGACATCACAATGTCTCCAGCCAGTGAGAATCAGCTGCTTGGATACACCAAGGAGTATATCTCGTGCTAGTCTCGACAGAATTGATGGTGTCCAAATCCATCAATTCATCGACTAGGGATAATTCCGATACATCACAATTACACATGTAGAGATACTCACTAGTTGTGATCCAATCACAAATTCTCTCATGCCGTGAATCGTATCGTGACATTCAGTAAATGAGTTTAAGATCCAATCAAATACATTAAACATGTATACTCAAATAGTGAATCTTCATTTATCATATAAATGGTTCATACATAAGGCGATTGCCTTAGGACATCTCTCATATATTACTAACATGCCCAAAGTTGGTCAGTACAGAAAGAGAAAGGGTCAGACTCATGCTGAAGATGCTCCGACCCGAGATAGCTCTGAATGTGGCTGGCGGAGTTCATAGACTGCAGACCGCAGAGGAGCTGTTCAGTAGTGCCTTGATTACCAAACATTACCTGAACAACATTAACCAGCAAAAGAGGGCACTGAATGAAGGCAGGAGTCAAGCCCAGTCAGGAGGTCAGAGAACCCAGAGTACTTGGAAAGGGAACCACACTGGCAAGAGAAAGCAATGGGATGACTCTAAAGGTGGTCCAGCGAACAAGCAGCCCAAGATTCCTCTGTGTGCTACATGCGGGAAGATACATCCCGGAGTATGCTACAGGGGCACAAATAGATGCTACAACTGTGGACGGGAAGGGCATAGAGTCAAGGACTACCCTATTCAGGTTCAGGCACCTCCTCGATAGATGTCCAAGACAGGTGCTCCTCCACACGGCTACACGGATCACGCAGTCGCAATCGAAGGTACCCCGATAAATCAAAGGAGATTGGAAGCCCCGCCAGTTATGATGGATGCCAGTGTATTCTCTCTCACCCAAGAAGATGTGGCGAATGCTTCTTCGATTATCACAGGTCAAATATTTATTTTCTGTCAGCATGCTACTGCATTATTTGATACTGGGGCAACACATTTGTTTGTTTCTACACCTTTCATGAAAAAGATGGACATACCACCACAAGCTTTGGATTACAAGTTCTTAACCACCCTACCCTCGAGAGAAGTAATGCCCTCTACTCATATGCTGCGAACCACACCCATCAGAATCGCAGACAGAGACCTCTACTATGATCTGATAGTGTTCGACATGCAGGATTATGATATTATATTGGGCATGGATTTCTTAAGGAAGTACGGTGCTTCGATCGAGTGCCATAAAAGAAAAGTGATCTTCCATCCAGAGGCAGAACATATGTTTGAATTTATTGGAGAGCCAAGGAAAAGAATCGATAAATTTCTATCAGCTCTACATGCGCACAAGATGTTAAACAGTGGATGCACTGGGTTTCTAGCACATGTGGTTGATACAAGTCAAGCCGAGGACCAGAAGCTAGAAGATGTCAAAGTTGTATGCAATTACTCAGAGGTATTCCCAGATGAACTACCATGGTTAGCCCCAGATAGAGAAATTGAATTTGAGATCGAATTGATTCCTGGTACTAACCCGATCTATAAAGCACCTTACCGTATGGCGCCAGCTGAATTGAAGGAACTTCAGGGACAACTATAGGAGTTACTCGACAAGGGACTCATACGTCCAAGTCGCTCTCCATGGGGAGCTCCAGTACTGTTGGTGAAGAAGAAAGATGGGTCTAAGCTAATGTGCATAGACTATCGAGCGCTAAATAATGTGACGATCAAGAACAAGTACCCTTTACTACAGATTGACAACCTGTTAGACCAGCTAAAGGGTGCCACCGTCTTCTCTAAGATTGACTTGAGGTCTGGCTATCATCAAGTGAAAGTGAAACCAGATGATATACCAAAGACGACTTTCCGAACAAGATACGGACATTATGAGTTCGTAGTTATGCCCTTCGGAGTGACGAATGCACCTGCTATGTTCATGGATCTGATGAATCAGGTATTCTCGACATTCCTCAACAAATTTGTAATCATTTTCATCGATGATATACTGATATATTCGAGAACCCAAGAAGAGCACGCAGAACAACTGAATATGGTATTACAGATTCTTCTGGAAAAGCAGCTGTATGCAAAGATCTCCAAATGCGAGTTCTGTCTCGATCAAGTATCATTTTTGGGTCACGTTATATCCAAGCACGGAGTGATGGTAGACCCAATAAAGATTGAAGCTGTGAGTAACTGGAACAGGTCAAAGAATGCCAGCGAGATCAGAAGCTTTCTTGGGCTGGCAAGCTACTACAGGAAGTTTGTAGAGAACTTCTCTAGAATTGCAGCCCCTATGACAGTTCTCACCAGAAAGAACAAAAAGTATGAATGGACGGACGCCTGCGAGAAGAGTTTCATAGAATTGAAAAAGAGACTAACCAACGCTCCAATCCTTGCTCTTCCGGACAGTAATGAAGACTTCGACATGTACAGCGACGCTTCCAAGTTGCGACTCAGAGCTGTACTCATGTAGAATGGCAAGGTCATTGCCTACGCCTCTAGGCAACTCAAGGAACATGAAAGGAATTATCCCACTCACGATCTAGAGCTAACGACCGTGGTCTTTGCTCTCAAAACATAGAGGCATTATCTATATGGAGCTCAGTGTAGGATCTATACAGACCACTAGAGTCTGAAATATTTCTTCACACAGAAGGACATAAACATGAGACAATGCAGATGGCTCGAGCTCGTCAAGGATTATGACTGTGAGATCTTCTACCATCCAGGAAAAGCGAACAAAGTGGCCGATGCACTCAGCAGGAAGTCCTGTGCCACCTTGATGTCTCTATCGGTATTATCTCAGCCCTTAGAAAAGGAGATTATGCGTTACGGGGTTGAAATCATTTTCGGACGGCTTTCTACCATGACGATAGCACCGACGCTGTTTGACGATATACTAGAAAAGCAAACCCACGACCCGAGCATTCAAAGGATTAAGCAAGAGGTCCTAGAAGGAAAGGATGATGGATTTCGTATCTCTGACAGTGGAGTACTCTACCTCAGGGATTGCTTGTGTATTCCCGATGATCCAGAATTACAGAAGAAGATATTTGAGGAAGCTCATGGAACCCCTTATGCGATGCATCCTGGAACCACCAAGATGTACCAAGATCTGAAAAGGAAATTCTGGTGGTTCGGTATGAAAAGTGATGTGGCTCAGTATGTCAATACCTGCCTGACCTACCAGAGGGTTAAAGCAGAACACCAGAGACCTGGAGGAACACTACAGCTGATCCAAATTCCATAATGGAAATGGGAAGATATTTCTATGGATTTCATCTCAGGACTGCCCAAGACGACGAACGGATATGACGCTATATGGGTAATTATGGACAGATTGACGAAGTCTGCCCACTTCGTAGCAATCCAGATGACCTATTCAACTGAGCAATTGGCTCAATTATATGCTAAGGAAATTATCAGATTACATGGGATTCCTAAGACCATCATTTCTGACAGAGATGGTCGATTTATTTCTCATTTCTTGGAATGTGTTCAGAAGGCCCTTGGCACGAAGCTACTTGTTTAACATTGTTCTAGCGGCTTCTTGTAGGGTTCTATTTTTACGTTTTACTAGGTCATTCTGTTGTGGGGTTCTAGGGCATGAGAACTCATTTTGGTATCCATTTAGATTATAGAATTCTATAAACCTGTGGTTCTCGAATTCACCACCATGATCACTCCTAAGTCTTTTGATTTTAAGATTTTGTTGATTTTCTATTAGTTTAAATAGGTTGATTAATTGATATAGGGTATCACTTTTGTGTTTGATGAACCTAACCCAAGTAAATCTAGAATAATCGTCAATTATGACTAAGCAGAATTGACTCTCATTAAGTGAATTAGCTTCGTGTGAATCAAATAAATTCATGTGGAGGAGCTCAAGAACACTTTTGGTTCGTTCTTGATTAGTTAGTTGATGTTGTGTCCTGGATTGTTTACCTTGTTGACAAGCATTACATATTTTATTATCCAAGTTGTTGAGGTTAGGCAAACCTCTGACTAAGTCACTCTAACTCATCTTGTGGATGAGTCTTGGGTGCGAGTGATCAAGTTGTCGGTGCCACAACCAAGATTCCTCTTACTGTGCCATAAGACACTTGGTTGAGGAGTTAGTTAAATTAATAGTATAAATATTGTTATTTATGGTTCCTTTAAGAATTATTTTAGAGGTTTCATTTGTATTAATTACACATTCATTTTCTAGAATTATGACCTTATAGTTATTATCACACAATTGGCTTACACTAAGTAAATTATATTGGAAATTCTCTACCAATAAGACATTTTGATTAATAAAGTTAGAGTTGAGCTCAATATCACCTGATCCGATGATTTTGAGCTTGCCGTTGTTTCCGAAAGCTACCGATCATTGTCGTTTGAATCGAAGCTTCGAAAACTTGAGTTGATCCTCGGTCATGTGTCGGGAGTAACCACTGTCCAACATCCATTGATCCTACACGCAAGGTAGTTGGATCGGATATTGGAATTATTAAAGGTTGGTTGTAAATTATTAAACCTAAATCATCTCACCCATGTCTACATGATCAAGCATGTTAAACTTATATGTTCTTGTGAGATGACTTCCAATTTTACTTGATTTAAATTTAATGATTTGAACACTAGTCAACCTTGCGTTAGATTTAGATTTGACCTTAAGCTCATCAAGTCACCTTTTCAAGATCATGGCTTCCAGGTCATGGCGAGGCATAGGGGCCTTCTTTGATCGGAAAAATGACCACTTCCTTAGATAAATCCATTTTCAAGAAAATAGAGACTTGACTCACCTAAGACCACTTCCTGGTCTAACTAGTCTAGGATACGGTGAAGTAGCTTCAGCTAGTTCCACTCGGTCAAGTGCACCGAACTAGATACGCCTTATCTAGCCCGAATACACGAGACTCTGCTTTCCTAGCATACTATCATCTCGTCGCATCTTGGTACTATGTTACCAAGTATTGACGAGTTTTAGTCCTATCTAACCGTTCTTAAAATAAAAATAAAGGACCTAAGCATGCAATTTCTAAGTTAAAGCACAAATAAGTTTTATACTAGCTCCCCCTGGACCGTTGAATCAGTTCGGTCTATACACATAGTGGATTTGGTCCTTGGGAACCCAGTACTGGTTGGATCCTAACTTTGAAATCAAAGCGATCTTAGGGACCCATGCTTGGACACATTTTTTATGTCGACTTAAAATCAACATATACAACTTGTTGGTCGTATTTGAGCTAAACCCTAGTCCGGCCTTATTGTACACGACCCTTTGCGATCCAAGTAGGAGGTCAAGTCCCTAAGACTTCAACTTGACTCTTCAAGAGTGAGTTCTCAACTTCGAGCTTTTCAACCCGAGTTGAGTCCTCCTCTCAAACTCGACTAGTCGAAGAGGTTAGGGAGACCTCGTGTTTGAGGAGTTTAACCTCCTCAACCAGGGTCTCGACCTTGGACTCGGACTTAGATAATTTCCTAGTTAAGAATTTAATCGCACTGTAAAGAGTACTAATAAGAGATCAACTTACCTTAAGTGTATCTCTTGAACCGAATGCAGATTCGTGGCTTGTCTTGAATAGAGCTTTGTAGTTTGATTCGTCTTCGGGTTGAGACTTGTGTTCTGGCTCTGACTCTGTCTCCGATTCAGTCGGTTTATCCATGAAGACGTGATCATCGTCTTCTTCCTCTGACGCTTCTTCCCATGTAGCGTTGAGTGCCTTCTTGAGTTTTGGTGCTTTGCTCTTGAGCTTTGGACATTTGGACTTGATATTCCCAAACCTATTGCATTCGTAACACCTAACATTAGAAATTTTAGACTTACCTTGGTTGTGATGAGTGATGGTTCGCTTTCGTCCCTTGACCATCCTCTGAATTAGGTTGACTAGTTCAACCTCCATTTCTGAGTCGACCTCCGAATCGTACTCATCTTCTTCCTCCTTCAAGGGTGGCTTGCTCGCAGTTTTCTTCTTCGAACCTGCAAAAAGTGCTATACCCTTCTCGGGTTCCTAGTTAGACTATTCATGGAGTTCAAAATCCGGAAACAACTCATCTAATCTAAGTTTTGAAAAGATCATTGGAGACCTTGTAGGCATCGGCCATAGATGCCCACAAGGCGGTCCTAGGGAATGAGTTTAGTACATACCTGATAAGATCGCAGTTTTCGACCTTTTGTCCGATTGCGTGTAGGTTGTTGACGATATATTAAACCCGAGCGTGCAGTTGCATCACCATCTCATGTTCCTGCATTTTTAGATTATACAACCTATTGAAAAGGAGATCACACTTACATACCTTGGCTTCATCGGTCCCTTCATGTAATTCGATCAACTTTGTCCATAAGTCTTTGGCACTGATGAATAGGCTGACGCGATTAAGCTCCTCCTTGGACAAGCCGCATTGGAGGATTTGAGTCGCCTTAGCGTCGGCTTCGACTTGTCTTTTTGTAGCATTGGTCCATTGGTCATAATCCAAAGATTCACCCACTTTGTTCGTTAGAAGTGTGAATCCCGTTTGGATTATGATCCACATCTCGATTTGGGTCTTAAGGAAGCACTCCATCCGACCCTTCCAATAACGGAAGTCATCTTCGTTGTAAAACGGAGGTCAGACGGTGCTAAAATCCTCGAGATGGACCATTGATACAAAAAAAAACAAGAGAATGAAGAAGAAAAACCTAGCAACGACACAAACGATCGAAATGTACCAAGACTCGTGTCTTGGATTAGTAGTGCGGGAGAAAAACTAAACGAATAAAAGAGTAAAAAAAATTTGAAATAAACAGAAATAAAAAGAAAAAAAATATGTAGAAAAGCTAGATTGGTGGTTTCACCAAATCTTAGCACCCTGCCTCTGATACCAATTGTTGGATCGAGCAGATCGCTAGAGGGGGGGTGAATAGCGATAAAAAATCTTTCGTTCGACTTCATTCGTTAAAACACGAGTAGACACAGCAGAAGATGAAATCAAAACAAAAGAGACAATAGACACGAGGGTTTTATTTGGTTCGTAGCCGAAGGCTACTACTCCAAGGCCCTAGTGGTCCTTGACCACGCAGAGAGGGCAGAATACTAAAGAACTCCTCCTCGTTCGAGGTAGGAGTTAAACGGATACACAAAATCATAAAAGCTCGAGGTAGAGGGACACTCCCCCACTCCTCGTTATAATGAAAGCTTTATGAGATAAGTAAAATGAAATACAATTAAAACTTTCGTTACCGACGACTTCAAAGGTTGGATGTTGAAGCTCTAGTCGTCATCTTGGTAGCGCTTCATCGTAGGGATGTCGGAGAGTCGGAGTGTATCGGAAGCACTTGAAGGCTTTTAGAATTGATGAAAACCCCTTAGAGAAGCCCTCCTTTTATAGCCTTTGATCCCCTCATCGAATGGGTCTTTAAACAATCACAAATAGGCAAAAATCTCCTTGGAATGAGGTGATAAGGCTTGACTCCTCGAAGCTGATCCATAACCATCTGTCGATAGATGAACATCATCAGTCGACTGATGGCAATGCCAGTCGAGTTGCAATACTCAACAGTCTTCTGATTTCAGGCAGTCGAGTGGCTCTTGTGGGCAGTCGACTGATGCTAGCTGAAATCACAAGTTAGCATAACAAAAACATAATTTTGACGGTCGCCGACAGTCCGATCTCGACCTAGACCATCCATGGGATGTCTTTGGTCAGATCTATGCTTAAGACCATCCCCGTAAGAAGGATACGACCTCACTTATGCTCACACACATGAGTTTACCTCGATACTTACTTTGGAGCTCTTGCTTCCGGCCTTCGACTCGATTCCTTCAACTCCCTCCGAAGTCACTCGAGTGTCGCCCGACCACCGCGGCTTCCTCTGGGTGTCACTAGCCTTTGGCTCCAGCTTTAGCACTTTTTTGCACACTCGATTTAGCCGTGAGATAACGATATGAGCTTAACTTTGTATCGTTTGCTATAATCAAAACTTAGGTTTGACTTAGGTGCCCACTGCACCAACAATTAATCCATCAACTAGATAATTAAATCTTTCCCCATATGTCAATAGAAATTCCATTTAAATCCAAATAAATTTCTAAAAATATATGAAAAATTCCATAGGTTTTTTCTTAATTAACAAGTATTATTTTATTTTTTTTTCAGTGTCTTATAGCTTTCCCCTCCTCGGAGCGTTGTTCTCTTCTCCGACCCCTTTCCGCTCATGGTTCCTTCCTTCATCATCCCGTAAGTCTCGTTTCCTTCTCCTCCTTCGTCTTAATGTCCGAGAGTTCTTCCCTTTGGTATGAAACCACCCCCCACAATCTTCGACTCTAAGTATAGAGTTGCCCTTAGAGTAGCCTTTGAAATCCCTAGCTCCTATCTGTTGGTGGAGGGGCACTAGATAATCCAACCTGACCTTTGATAATGGCAAATGTTCAAATTTAAGTCGTTATGTGATCCTATATGGTGTGCAAAGTGTGCAAAACTTGATTAGTCTTAGCTGAGCTCAAAGACACCAGGAGGAATGGTGGAGAAAGATTGGATGCTAAACAACAGGTCAGATGAACCAAGGGTAAGAAAGGTAAGTTCTGTGTGAGGAGCGATGGTAAGGTTGTGACCTCGGTATGGGGACAACCCTAGGCGTTGATCCAACTAAGGGTTTTGGGGGAATGCCGAAGTCGAGATCAGATAGTCAAAGACTGTTGTTACTACTATTTCTGTATATGGCTTGGACTAATCTTGTGATGCAGGTGATTGAATGGAAATGACTGGTCACTGCAATTGACTAGCAATTGGAGCAGTCAACTGGTGTGCGCATGAAGAGCCAAGTTGTTGTTGGGTTTTCGGCACCGCGGCGTGTGTGTGTTCGATCATGTTTCGTAAACATGAGCACAGCGGAAGCAATTAAAATTAATAAATCTATATTTATTACAACACACACAACACACGCATGCTATTACAACAAGTGTAGACATAACCGTAAATTAAAATTTGCAATAAAAGGAAATTAAACTACGTTATACCTTCCGTATGACGTGTAGCGGGAACGGCATCAACCGGAACGATCCTCGTATTGTCTCTATCCGTATCCACGCCGAGCTCCTCGGGATGACTTCGCTAAGTCACGAGCTTCGTCTTCGTACGAGTTACTAGCCTCATGTTGAAGACGACGTGATCGAGAGATGATCACGATCCGAATCCAAATTCGGATCCAAAACGAGTTCTCAAAACTCGCTTCTCCGGAGAGGTGTTCGTCAACCGTTTGACGAATCCTTCGTCCTCCACCTCAGAGGATTACCGGAGATCAAATCCCCGGTAAGTTAGCCGCTGTCGGAGCACTAACCGTCGTCCAAACGACGCTCCGAAGAGAGGAGGAGAAGCTGTCCAGAAAACTGGACAGCTTGGTGGAGGAGTAGGCGCCGGCCAAAACAAGGAGAGAAAAGGCTCACCTTGATGCCGAACCTATAGGAGATCACCGGAGGGTCGCCGGAGGTTCACCGGCTGGAGCTTGGACGCCGGCAAGGAGCTGGACGGCGCCACCATAAGCTGGGCGGCAACAATGTGTTGGGCGGCAACAACATGTTGGGCGGCTAGGGTTTGGATGATTTTGGATTAGGGTTTAACAATCCCTTAAGCCCACTTTTATAGAGAACTAATTCTCTTAATGGTTAATGGATCATATCCATAAAGCCCGTTAACCCGCTCCATTAAGATAAGTTAAAATAAACCAAACCATGATGGTTTATTTTAAGTTAAAACGAACCGAACCAACTTTTGGTTCATTCGTTTAAAATAAACCAAACCCTTTGGTTCATTCTTATCCATTGGATTAGAACCAAACCATTTTGGTCCATCCATTACGTCTTCATAAGACGCAGTCCATCCACGCTTCCATTGCGACTGAAAACAATTTCATGCTCGCTTTATGTTTGGTCCAACCAAACCTAGTTTCTCTCGGTCTGAGAATCCAATTCTCAAGCTCGTTTTAAATCCTTTGGATTACACTCGTTGTGCGTGTGACCAAATAGGTTCTCGGTTTATGTTGGCCGTCTATAATTAACCATTAATTATAGAACGATCATGAGTGGCACCTAGTAGTACATCATGATCCCCAATTAACCGAAAAGATCAACTGTTGATCCAGAACTATTTCTGAAACCCTTGATGCTTCGAATGAATCGTGCCCCATTCCCTTCACTCATCTTATACCCACTTGGTTCGGACATGGTCTATTGTGTCACCCCCACTAGGTCGACTCACGCCACACCTAGCCCAAGTATCATTTCCTCGCCCTCACGGATTCTAGTTACTCCACATGTATCGAAGAGTACCTTACTCTAAACATGTAATGCTTTGGCCAAAGACTTTAGTAACAATCCGACGAGAGGCCATGGGTATACATCTCCTCGCAAGGAGTGGTGAATCCTTTATAGGCTATTCAAACACCTTCGATCGCCGACTTATACCCAATCATCCCGGGTCCACATCTCCTCGGAGATGTTTGCTTAAGATGTCAAAGCATAAGTCTCCATGATCAAGATGACTTGAATACCGCAAGTCAAAGGAACATCGCACTTAAGCCACGGTAAGAACTTCATTGACATATCTATATATGCAGAGAACCATATGAAGTCTTACGGCTGGTCACTCCAATGAACTAGTTACCATAACTAGCATCCACGATTAACTCCGGACATCACTATGTCTCCAGCCCGGTGAGAATCAGCTTGGATACACCAAGGAGTATACCTGCTTAGTCTCGGCGAGTAATTGATGGTGTCCAAATCCATCAATTCATCGACTAGGGATAATTCCGATACATCACAATTACACATGTAGAGATACTCACTAGTTGTGATCCAATCACAAATTCTCTCATTCTGTGAATCGTATCGTGGGCATTCAGTAAATGAGTTTAAGATCCAATCAAATACATAAAACATGTATACTCAAATAGTGAATCTTCATTTATCATATAAATGGTTCATACATAAGGCGATTGCCTTAGGACATCTCTCATATATTACTAACAGACTCCCACTTGGCCTAATGCCAATCGCTATGGTATCCAATACCATAAGCTCTAACATGACCCTCAAACTTACTTTGAGGTAATGCTTTAGTCAAAGGATCCGCTAAGTTCCTTTCAGTGGGAATTTTCTCGATTTGTATTTCGTTCCCTCTTGATGATCTCTCGATAAGATGATAGCGGCGAAGCACATGTTTGGATCGTTGATGAGACCACATCAAGTTCATAGATGAACTTCTTGATCCAAACCGCTTCCTTTCTTTGCTTCAAAGGCTGCAAGTATTACGCCTTAGTGGCGGAATCGCTATAGTGTCAAGCTTGGAACCTTTCCAACTTATTGCGCCTCCATTCTAGGTGAATACATACCCGGAGAGACATGGAATCATCCTTATGCATGCACATCCGTATACCCGCGTATCACCATGTACCCTTCTCCATATATTAGGAACACATCCTTAGTTCTTCTTAAGTACTTAAGGATCGTCTTAACGATACCACCCAATGATCCATTCTAGATCGGTGGTATCTGCTCGTGACACTCGGGCATACGATACATCTGGGCCTCGTACATAACATAGCATACATGATAGATCCTATTGTGGATGCATAGGGAATCTTACTCATGCAAATCCTCTCGTCTTCTGTGCGCTGTCACATAGACTTCGAAAGGTTTAACCCATGACTGTTGGGTAGGAAACCTTTCTTGGATTCTGACATGCTAAACCTCTTTAGCACTCGGTCTATATATATGAACTGCGAAAGACCAAGCAAGTTTGATCTATCTCTATAGATCTTAATCCAGGATGTAGGTTGCTTCTCCCGAATCTTTCATGGAGAATGTCTTGGATAACCAAACCTTCCTGTAAGATTGAAACATCGTTTCCTATAAGTAGTATGTCATCGACATACAATACTAGGAATCTGTTGCCTCCCACTAACCTTCTTGTACACACAAGGTTAAATGCTTGATTTTGTGAGAAATCAAACTTTTTGATTGTCTCATCAAAGCGGATATTCCGACTCTGGATGCTTGCTTGATCCATAAATGGATCGTCGCATAATTTGCATACCTTGGTTTTATCAACCGATGTGAAACCCTCGGTGTATCATATACCGTCCTCGGCGAGTTTCCATTAAGAAAGCTGTTTTCACATCCATCGCCATATCTCATAATCATAATGAGCGCTATGGCGAGCATCCGAATGGATTTAAGCATAGCTACTGAGCGAATAGGTTTCGTCATAATCAACACCTTGTTTTTGGCGATATCCTTTCGCCACTAATCTAACCTTATAGGTAATCACATTACCATCCATGTCGGTTTTCTTCTTGAAAACCCACTTGCACCCTATAGGCTTTATGCCTTGGTGGGTCAACCAAGTTCAAACTTGGTTTTCATACATGGAATCCATTTCCGACTTCATGGCACAAGCCACTTATCCCTTCTACGAACTTATCGGCACTTCTTCATAAGCTGGTAGGCTCCTCATCATCAATGAGTAACACGTCGTTCGATTCACTTACGAAATCCATATCTCTCGGGAATATTGCGTGTTCTGCGGATCTACTGAAGATGTGGTGTTACAATAAGTCGGTAGGATTGCTCATCACTATGAGTTGTTGGGTGTTGTGCTCACAGTATCTCATCAATGTCTATTTGAGTCTCTCGAGCCTCCTCAAGCTCGGCGACACTCCCTTGTTTTCTTGGAGAAACTCTTTCTCTAGAAACACGATGCCTTGAAACAAACACCTTTTGTTCCAGATGATAGAATTAGTAACCCCTTGTTTCCTTAGGCTATCAATAAATAGACATTTATCGGACTTAGCATCCAATTTATACGATCTGATGCGCTTCACATAAGCGGGACAACCCCATATCTTCAAGTAAGATACATGAGGTTTCTTACCATTCCATATCTCATATGGAGTAGTTGAGACTACCTTGGTAGGCATTACATTTAACAAGTAAGCAGTATGCAGTGCATAGCCCCAAAAGGACTTGGGAAGAGTCGCATGATTCATCATTGACTGACCATGTCCAACAAGTCGATTCGCCTTGGATACACCATTATCTTTGTGGTGTGTATGGCGGAGTCCATTGAGACAATATACCATTGTCTCTTAGATAATCAAGAAACTCTTGACTTAAGTATTCACCACCTCGATCCGATCGAAGTATTTTAATACTCTTGTCATGTTGTTTCTCTACTTCATTTCTGAATTCTTTGAACTTTTCAAAGGCTTCAGACTTGTGTTTCATCAAGAACACATACCCAAACCGTGAGTGATCATCGGTGAAGGTAATGAAGTAGCTATAGCCTCCTAAAGCTTGAGTTGACATAGGTCCACATACATCAGTATGTACTAGACCTAGTAACTCTCCACTCGTTCACCTTTTCCAGTAAAAGGTAACTTAGTCATCTTGCCTTTTAAGCATGATTCGCATGTATCGTATGAATCCAATTCAAACGATTCCAGAATTCCACATCTGTGTAATTCGGACATGCGTTTCTTGCTTACATTGCCAAGACGACAATGCCACATATAGGAGTCTATTTGATTATCCTTTCGAGCACGCGTGTTGCTCGCCCGATATTGAAATAAATCCTTTGGATCGTCCAACGTATAAACATCATTGCTTAAAGTTCCAATCCCATAAAGAACTCCATTCAAAGTTATGTAACAACAATTGTTATTAAAAGTCAAATGGAACCCATTTCTATTTAGACAAGAAATAGAAATGATGTTCTTTATCAACGAAGGAACATAAAAGCAATTGTCCAGTTCTAAGACAAGTCCAGCAGGAGTTCAACAAATACGTTCGATGGCGAGTGTTGCTCCATTCCCAACACGTAAATTTGACTCTCCCTTGGCGAGTCTTCTTCTATTCCTTAGCCCATGTATGTCATTACATATATGTGAGCCACACCGATATCAAATACCCAAGTGTCTCGAGGAAATAGAATGACAATCAATCAATAAAGAAGATTTACGAAGAAGATGGGGCATCCGATGCCTTATCCTTCTTCATGGACTCAAGATAAATCTTGCACTTTCTTGGTCTCTCCTTGCCATAATGATGGCAAGTTTCCTTTGTGCTAGTTCTACCTTCTTAGCCCTTCTCTTCTTTCCCTTCTGCTGTTCCTTTGACTTCCTCTTAGAACCTTTCTTGAGGAATCAACTAGACCGTCCCTGCTCATGCTTCTCGGAAGACTCCACAGTCTTGACATATTGGCAGATACCGCAGATGAACCTCCTAGCATCTCGGAGGTGAAGAGGAGCTTTGAGACTTGAACCTTTGAATCTCACTTGCTCATCAACCAACTCACAAAGATGAAGGACTACGATATGAGCATCCATATGCTCATGCGCTTCGTAGCTTGGGTTCCATCGTGGCTAGCATGATGCAACTCATTTGTTCAGAATCACTCACATGTTTCTGATAGGCCAACAATTGGTCCAGAGTTGCATTGTCACTAGGATGGGCGGGAAGAGGTGCTTCGAGGACATACGCAAGCTTTTCCACCTTGAGAACAATTCTCAAGTTTCTAAGCTAGACCAAGAAGTTCGGCCCAGTCAATTTATTTGAATCCAAAATGGAACGCAAATTCAAACACATCATGATCAATATATTAACTTAGAAATACAAAACGAGCATATATGAGAAAGATGATTTTAAAATGCATCAATATACATTTATAAATCCCATTCATTTTTCGAATTTCAAAAACCCCAAAATCACTTCGGGAGATTGTAGGTCCATCTTCGAATGGGCTGATATCCATCATAGTTATGAACAACCTTGGAGAGAGTCCAACAAGCCATTCATAACTACGACGGTAGGTATCATCTATACCGATTGCATATCCCGTATATGCAACTATCACAATGTGCTATCAACTAATTGAATGTTCACACATACATCGGGTTGTTAACACATTAACAAGTATGCATCATATGAATAGCACCCAACTTCACCTCCCTTTACATCGACCTTGGAGAGAGTCCAACAAATCGATGCTCCAGGTTAAAGCCAACCCATTAATCAGGACATAGTTTTAATATGGTTAGAGCGCATTCAACCAATTAGCCCAGCTTGGAGAGAGTCCAACAACCAAAGCTAACGATTGACCTCTGACTCTTACCATATTAGTATTAAACTATTCCATGGTTTGAACATATTCAGTTGTAGGGCTTGGAGAGTCCAACAACCCAAACAAGAAAGCGAACTCTGGTTCTAACCATATTAATGGAAGGTGTAGGCTTTAATATTGATTAAGGGTTTTTATGTCTCATCCTCTTTGCATGCAAATAACTATTATCTACATGGCATGACATACATGGCATACATCTACATGTCACGACACGCATGGCATAATGTTATGCATCTAATGCAATTACATGGCATACAATTATGTCATGTATATAATTTCCTTATATGTCATAACTATTTATGGAAATAAAATATGTTTAAGATTTGATTCTCCAAATCAAATCATAATTAAATTAGGAAACAAATTTCCAAATCTAATCACATATTTTATTCATGGAATTATTTGATTAAGGAAAATCTATTTAGGAAACCAATTTCCTAAATCTTTAAAACTACTTATGGAAATTAAATATTTTAAGATTTGATTTCCCAAATCAAATCATGATTAAATTAGGAAACAAATTTCCAGAATCTAATCAAATATTTTATTTATGGAAAATATAAATTTCCATAAATACTTCCAACTTTCCAAAAGTGGAAGATTTCCATAAATACTTCTAGACTTTCCAAAATTGAAAAATTTCCATAAATACTTCTAAATTTCCAAAATTTAGAAAACTTCCAGAAATACATTATGACTAACATAAAACCATTTTTACGATTATGTGAAACACAACCTGGGCTCGATACCCTTTGTTGAGTTTTGGCACTGCGCGTGTGTGTGTTCGATCATGTTTAGTAAACATGAGCACAGCGGAAGCAATTAAAATTAATAAATCTATATTTATTACAACACACACAACACACGCATGCTATTACAACAAGTGTAGACATAACCGTAAATTAAAATTTGCAATAAAAGGAAATTAAACTACGTTATACCTTCCGTATGACGTGTAGCGGGAACGGCATCAATCGGAACGATCCTCGTAAGAATCGTCTCTATCCGTATCCACGCCGAGCTCCTCGGGATGACTTCGCTAAGTCACGAGCTTCGTCTTCGTACGGGTTACTAGCCTCGTGTTGAAGACGACGTTATCGAGAGATGATCACGATCCGAATCCAAATTCGGATCCAAAACGAGTTCTCAAAACTCGCTTCTCCGGAGAGGTGTTCGTCAACCGTTTGACGAATCCTTCTTCCTCCACCTCAGAGGATTACCGGAGATCAAATCCCCGGTAAGTTAGCCGCTGTCGGAGCACTAACCGTCGTCCAAACGACGCTCCGACGAGAGGAGGAGAAGCTGTCCAGAAAACTGGACAGCTTGGTGGAGGAGTAGGCGCCGGCCAAAACAAGGAGAGAAAAGGCTCACCTTGATGCCGAACCTATAGGAGATCACCGGAGGGTCGCCGGAGGTTCACCGGCTGGAGCTTGGATGCCGGCAAGGAGCTGGACGGCGCCACCATAAGCTGGGCGGCAACAATGTGTTGGGCGGCAACAACATGTTGGGCGGCTAGGGTTTGGATGATTTTGGATTAGGGTTTAACAATCCCTTAAGCCCACTTTTATAGAGAACTAATTCTCTTAATGGTTAATGGATCATATCCATAAAGCCCGTTAACCCGCTCCATTAAGATAAGTTAAAATAAACCAAACCATGATGGTTTATTTTAAGTTAAAACGAACCGAACCAACTTTTGGTTCATTCGTTTAAAATAAACCAAACCCTTTGGTTCATTCTTATCCATTGGATTAGAACCAAACCATTTTGGTCCATCCATTACGTCTTCATAAGACGCAGTCCATCCACGCTTCCATTGCGACTGAAACGATTTCATGCTCGCTTTATGTTTGGTCCAACCAAACCTAGTTTCTCTCTGTCTGAGAATCCAATTCTCAAGCTCGTTTTAAATCCTTTGGATTACACTCGTTGTGCGTGTGACCAAATAGGTTCTCGGTTTATGTTGGCCGTCTATAATTAACCATTAATTATAGAACGATCATGAGTGGCACCTAGTAGTACATCATGATCCCTAATTAACCGAAAAGATCAACGGTTGATCCAGAACTATTTCTGAAACCCTTCAGTAGCTCGAATGAATCGTGCCCCATTCCCTTCACTCATCTTATACCCACTTGGTTCAGGACATGGTCTATTGTGTCACCTCACTAGGCCGACTCACGCCACACCTAGCCCAAGTATCATTTCCTCGCCCCACGGATTCTAGTTACTCCACATGTATCAAGAGTACCTTACTCTAAACATGTAATGCTTTGGCCAAAGACTTTAGTAACAATCCGACGAGAGGCCATGGGTATACATCTCCTCGCAAGGAGTGGTGAATCCTATATAGGCTAATCAATCACCTTCGATCTCTTCGACTTCTACCCAATCATCCCGGGACCACAGCTCCTGAGAGATGTGTGCTTAAGATGTCAAAGCATAAGTCTCCATGATCAAGATGACTTGAATACCGCAAGTCAAAGGAACATCGCACTTAAGCCACAGTAAGAACTTCATTGACATATCTATATATGCAGAGAACCATATGAAGTCTTACTACTGGTCACTCCAATGAACTAGTTACCATAACTAGCATCCACGATTAACTCCGACATCACTATGTCTCCAAACAAGGAGAATCACCGCTTGGATACACCAAGGAGTATACCTCGTGCTAGTCTCGACAGAATTGATGGTGTCCAAATCCATCAATTCATCGACTAGGGATAATTCCGATACATCACAATTACACATGTAGAGATACTCACTAGTTGTGATCCAATCACAAATTCTCTCATGCTGTGAATCGATCGTGACATTCAAGAAATGAGTTTAAGATCCAATCAAATACATAAAACATGTATACTCAAATAGTGAATCTTCATTTATCATATAAATGGTTCATACATAAGGCGATTGCCTTAGGACATCTCTCATATATTACTAACAATTGTCACCTCAAAGATAAGAAGTTTGGATAAAGTTTATCTAGATCAAGATCAAGATCTTGATCTTGATGAAATGGATGTTCTCAAAGGCCTAGGAAACTCGATAAAAGAAGGGTTAGACATAAACCCTAGAACTCAATTTGCTCCTAAGTGCTCTTGCTCTTCGACCGTGTTCCTTCGTGCTACAACTCTACTCCGATCGTGGTTCTCCTTTTACCTTTAATTGTCAATATATTGTTTATGAGCTTGTCATTCTTTTATTACTTAATTTGTTTAAGAACTACTAAGGTTGTTACCGACCCTTCAATCTTTTGTAATCATCTTGTCTCTTACCTCCAATAAGGAAGAGACTCATTTAGTTGATTGCCCCCTCGAAAGCGATCAAGGATCGATTGGGCCTTGGATTTGCAACCTTTTGATTGTAAACCAATTAAAAACAAATTGTTTCCATAGTTTTGTTTTGGTTTTATTTTCCGCTACGATGGGTTTTAAAAGAAAAGAAAGTTTTTAAAAATGTTGGGGTTCTCGGGCACCGACATGGGTGTGTGTTCGAACACATTTCGTAAACATGTACACAACGAAAGCAAATAAAATGCGTAATAACTAACTTATTACATCACACACACTACACACATGTAGGATACAACAGTGTAGACATAATCATATTTTCAAATTTTATAATAAAGAAAACTACTCAAGGTATACGTGATGAATTACGTGAAACGAAAATGGAAACAACCGAAGCGACCCTCACTAGTATCGCCTCTATCCATATCCACGCCGAGTATCGTCGAGATAACTTTCACCAAGCTACGAGCTTTATCTTCGTGAGAGTTATTAGCCTTGCATCAAAGACATTGTGATCCGAGAGACGATCACAATTCGAATCCAAATTCGAGTTTTGTCAACTTGCTTCTCAAAAGCTATTTTCGCCAACCAATTGACGATACCTCAACCCTCCACCTATGAGGATTGCCAGAGATCCAATCCTCAGAAAATAGGTCACTGTCGGAGCATAAAACATCGAACAAACCACCTCTCCACGAAGAGGACAACAAGCTGTCCAAAACTGGACAGCTTGTTTTGGTGGAAGAGATGGTCGGCCAAACAAGTTGGTCGGCTACTCCTTGGTCACCGGTGGGCAAGGGAGGTTGGCCGATGGCTGAGGATGGCCGGAGGATTATCAATGGCTGGTGGTTGGTTGGCGGCAAGGAGGAAGTGGTGGCACAATAAGCTTGGGCGGCACCAACGGGTTGGGCAGCAAGGAGCAAGGAGAAGCGGTTTAGAGGCTAGGGTTTCCAACTCTAAAATATCTTCATGAAAAACCCTTAACCCTCTATCTTATAGAGAGTGTGTTTCTTAACCATCAAGAAACCTTCTCCTAGCGGTTATTGGTTCATAACCAAAAACCCGTTCCAATAACTTATGTTAAAATAAACCAAACCGCGTTGGTCTATTTTAAGTTAAAACGAACCCAACCAATTATGGTTCATTTGTTTAAAATAAACCAAAACACTTTGGTTTATTTCCACCATTGGATTAGAACCAAACCGATTTGGTTCATCCATCATGTCTTCATAAGACTCGACCCATCCATGCTTTCGATGCGACTGAAACAATTTCATGCTCGCTCCATGTTTGGTCCAACCAAACCAAGTCTCTCTCCATATGAGAATCTCATTCTCAAGCTCATTTTAAATCTTTCAGATAACATTGGTAGTAAATGTGACCAAATAGGTTCCCGATTTATATTGGTCTTCTATAATTAACCATTAATTATAGAATGATCATGAGTGACACCTAGTAGTACATCATGATCCCCAATTAATCGAAAAATCAACAGTTGACCTCAGAATAATTTCTGAAATCTTTCAGCAGCTACAATGAGTCGTGCCTCGTTCCCATCAATCATCTTATACCCAGTTGGTTTAGGAAATGGTTTATTGTGTCAGTCTCCACTAGGCTGACTACATCACACCTAGCCCAAGTATTACTTTCTCCTCCTCCGGATTCTAGTTACTGCACATGTATCCAAGAGTACCATACTCTAAATATGTAATGCTTTGGCCAAAGACTTTAGTAACAATCAAATGAGAGGCCATAGGATAGACATCTTCTCGCAAGGAGTGGTGAATCTTTTGTAGGCTATTCAAACACCTTTGGCCACTTTGACTTATACCTAATCATCCCGGGTCCATATCTCCTTGGAGATGCTTGCTTAAGATGTCAAAGCATAAGTCTTCATGACCAAGATGACTTGAATACCGCAAGTCAAAGAAACATCGTACTTAAGATGCAGTAAGAACTTCATTGACATATCCATATATGCAGAGAACCATATGAAGTCTTACAACTTGTCACTCCAATGAACTAGTTACCATAACTAGTATCCACGGTTAACTCCAGACACCCCAATGTCTCCAGCTAGTGAGAAACAACTGCTTGGATAAACTAAAGAGTATAACTCGTGTCAGTCTCAACAGAATTGATTGTGTCCGAATACATCAATTCATCAACTAGAGATATTTCCAATACATCACAATTACACATGTAGAGATACTCACCAGTTGTGATCCAATCACAAATTCTCTCATATTGTGAATCGCATTGTGGACATTCAGTAAATGAGTTTAAGATCCAATCAAATACATGAAAACATGTATACTCAAATAGTGAATATTCATTTATCAAATAAATGGTATAACCATATGGCGATTGCCTTTGGACACCTCTCATATATAACTAACAAAAAATGCTATTCACCCCCTCTAGCGCTTCCTACGATCCTACAATTGGTATAAGAGCCGAGGGCGCTCAATTTCGATGCAACCACCATCTTGACCAATTTTTTTTCTTTTATTTATTTATATATTTGAGTGTGTTTTAGTTTTTCTCTTGCACTACTAATCCAAGGCCAAGTCTTGGAATACTTTTTGTGTTTTGTCTTTGCAAGGGATCTAAATGGCCCATCTTGAGCGATATAACTCTTTTTGACCTCTTTTCATTAATGGGGATGTCTTATGTTATTGGAAGGGTCAGATGGAGTGCTATCTTAAGACACAAGTCGAGATGTGCATCATTATTCAGATCTATCGATGAGTGATGATGGAGAGTTTTTGAACTGCGATAAGTGGACCAACGCAATGTAGCGATAGGTTGAAGCTGATGCAAAGGCCACTCTAATCTTGCAATGTTGTCTATCCAAGGTGGAGCTCAACCACATTGGTCCATTCATCAACGCCAAGGACCTTTAGAACAAAATTACCGAACTTTATGAAGGGATATCCAACGCAAAGGTATGTAAGAGAGACTTGTTGGTTAATAAGTTATATAATCTGAAAGTGCAAGATAATGAGATTGTGAGCCAACTCCATGCTCGCACCCAAGATATATTAAATGGTATTCATGCCATGGGACAGAAGGTGGAGAACTGCGACATCATAAGGTATGCTCTAAGAGCCTTTCCTAGGACTACTTTGTGGGCATCCATGGTTGATGCTTACAAAGTATCTAGAGATTTATCTACAATTATGTTAGATGAAATGTCTTCTGAATTTGAATTATATGAGAAGTCTAATTCGGCCCCGATTGAAAAGAGTATTGCTCAAATGTAGGGGGAGCATCATCATCTTCATCGGAGTCGGAAGAAGAAGATATGGTAAGTATGGTAAGAAATCTCCCTACTCAAGAAATTGTTTCTATGATTTCAAGTCATACTATAGATTTATTTAGGAGTAAGAATAAAAACAAATGGATGCTTGATGATATTAGGAAACTAGAAGAAAAACTCAAAAATGTATGCTCACATGATGATTGTATTTCTTCTAGTATTAATGATGCATGCTTAGAAGAAAATAGAGTTTTAAGGGAAAAAATAGATTCTCTAACTAAGGCCCTAGAGAAATTCACATTTGGCTCCAACACCCTAAATATGATCATTGGGAGCCAAAGGGCTAGTTTGGGGCTATGCACTTCAGAAAACTATTATTTGTTAAATAGAGTCCCGACCAAGATAGTCTCTACTACTCCATATAAGATATGGAATAGTAAAAATCCTCATTTATCTTACTTGAAGATATAGGGTTGTCCTTCTTATGTGAAGCGAACTGTATCAAACAAACTGGATGCTAAGTCTGATAAATGTCTATTTATTGGATACCCTATGGAAACGAGGGGTTACCAATTCTATCATCCTGTTGAACAAAAGGTGTTTGTTTCAAGGAATTCTTTGTCTCTAGAGAAAGAGTTTCTCTTGCAAGAAAATAGTGGGAGCGTCGTTGAACTTAAGGAGGTTTAAGAGACTCCAGTAGACATTGAGGAGATACCTGGTCAAGCAACTCCACCAATTACTCATAGTGATGAGACATCGACTCAACCTATTTTGACACCAAATCTTAGTAGATATGGTAGGACACGCAACATTCCTGAGAGATATGGATTTCTCGTAAATGAATCGAACGACGTTTTACTCATTGACGATGAGGAGCCAACCAATTATGAAGTGTTGGGATGTATATTGAAAAGTCTATCTTTTGTATGAATATCTTTATTTTTGAAATAAGAACCACATGATCATTGTTTGCATATTTATGGTTATGCATATCGTCTAATACATTACATTGTAAATAACATGCTGTGTAGTGTCACATGGGAGATCATGTTATTAGTTCCTTGTAAAGTATAAGTAAAAGCTCACAACCGAGATGGTTATGGACAAACTATTGGAATGGGTATAGTGTGATTTGGTATTGGGTTGTCTTGACCATAGAATCACACTAGTACACTTTGTGTGTATTGAGCAGGATTGACTTAGAGGTGATTCGATTTAGTGCTGACTATATAATTTGTTGGAGAATTGACGCCGCTAGAGGGGGGGTGAATAGCGGGTTGCCCGTGCGTGTATAGAAATCATTCACGATCGTCTCTACAAAACTTGTTATACGCAGCGGAATAGAAATAATAAAAGCAATAACGAAAAGATACAATCACGAGCATAAGCACAACACGAGGATATAACGTGGTTCGGAACCGAACGGTTCCTACTCCACGGATCGAGCTCCAACGAGCTCTAGCGACGCCAATGCAATCACTAATCAATAAACTCCTCGACAACAAGTCAGAGGCGGAGAAACCTCGTACAAACGTTTACAACAATAAACGAAAGAAATACAAGCAAATACAAAGGAAATGTAAAGAACACTTTACAAACTAGGGTTTTGAGCGCTTGCTTGTTGGTTGCTTGGATGAGCTTGAAGGACCTTGAAATGCACCTGCAAATCGCCTTACCAAAGCTCCCAAAAATCTGATGCTGCAATCTCCATGAACAGCTCTCTTTTATCTCGCGTCGGGCTGGATTTCCGCTGGCGATCATTGCCATAAATCACCCGGATCATTGCCAACATCGATGTAGATGTGAGACAACGGCTCCTTCCACGTTGGACAAGTTCCAACGGGACTCTTGCGATCATTGCCGGCGCCCGTCGTAGTCGGCCACGGCTCACGAGCATTCGTGCTGCTCGACAGAACTAGCGATCGATTCGAGCCCTTGGCGATCGTCATTGCCGTCGATATCGATCATTGCTCTAATGAGCGATCGGGCCGTCGACGTCGCTATCATTGCTCTAATGAGCGATCGGGCAATAACTCTAAATGGTCACTCAAGTCGACTCACGGCGATCGACTCATAACCCAAGTATGATGCCCCCATACTTGCTAGACCACCCTTAGCCTAGACCTAAGCCTTCTAGCCACCTCCATCAGCCTCATGCCTCTCGGATCCCTCCAAGTCATCCATGACTTGTTCATCCATCGCGCTAGCCTCCAGGTGCTTCCCTCGGCTATGTCATACTAACGGTGTCTACACCGCCAAGGCACATTGGACTTACGCCGCCAAGACTCCGCTTGGACTTTACGCTGCCAATATCAATCCCCTTGGACTTCCCATGCCAAGACCCATGCTTGGACTTTCCATTTGCCAAGACCCATGCTTGGACTTCTCATGCCAAGTTCTCAAGACTTGGACTTTCCCAATTGCCAAGTGTCCCACTTGGACTTTCCATGCCAAGTACCCATGACTTGGACTTTACCTTGCCAAGACCCATGCTTGGACTTTCCCATAATCACATGGTCAACCCTGGTCAACCATCAAAGTCTCCCTCGAGTCAAACTCGAGTCTAGTCAATTATAACCTGGATCGATTGTATAAACAATCTCCCCAACACACTAACCGACATTAATGTCAAACATCAATGTCAAACCACTTTGTCAAACATCAAAACATCACTCGAGTCAAACTCGAGTCTGGTCAATCGTGACCTGGGCAGATTGACCAACAATCTCCCCCTTTTTGATGTTTGACAAAACAAACCTTGAGTTAGGCCACTAACTCAAATTTCCTTACCAATTATCCCAAATTGGTAATCCCAAATACTCTCCCAAAACTTCTCCCCCAAACATTCTCCCCCTTTTTGACTAACATCAAAAAGGTTTTCTCTCCAAGGAGGTCAATGTCTCATGTCCCAATGAGATCTTACAATCTCCCCCTTGATCCAAAAATAAATACCTAGGATGCCTACCATCTTCCTAGTGATAATTCACATATCACTCAAGAGAGGCAATCCTATACTCTCTCCCAATTTCCAAATTGGGTACCAAAAACCCATCAATTTTCTCAATTAATGATACTCTCCCAATAACTTCTCCTCTTCAAGTAGAAAGACACATCCATCATCCCAAGATGGATACCTCCCCCTAAAGGCTTGCTTCCCCTTGACCATTGTACCAACAATGTCCTTGGGAAGCCCCTAAGCTAATAGGAACTCTAAACCATCAAAATTAAGGTTCTAAGTTCAACATAGAACTTTCCACACCCTAAATTTGATACTTTGACCTAACACTTCTCCTAATCCATATCCAATGGATTTTCACCCTTTATAATGCTTCCCAAAGCATATTCTAGGGTTAGGAGTGGTTAGGTACCTTTACCATGGTTGAAAATGGGCTAAGCAAACCTTGTTAACCCGAAATCGACTGACAATGACTCTGATACAAGAATCGATCGATCAACATATCCATCATCGATCGCCACACATGACAATGATCGATAATAAAATCTCGATTTTTAACTATCAGAAATGAATTTTAAAAATTCATAAATAATTATACGTAATTCGAAAAATCATGAAAATTCATACGTATAATACTTATGACACACATAATGGGTGAAAAATATTTGAAAATTATTTTACCTATAAAATATTGAAATTGATACAAAATCCAAAAATGAAGAAAAACTTCAATGTTTTAGCTCACTTTGTATCAATCTCATCAATGGTGATTGCTATCAAATGATAGGCTTCACCAAAGTTTTTCAAAATGATTTTAAAAAGTTTTCAAAACCTTATTTTGGATCATATTCCTTGGGCTCTATGTACATGACTTGTACACATGCTCTCCCAATAATCCACAAGTTGAGTTAAAATGAGTTTGGGTTCAACTAGATGCAAAAACTATGCACCTTTAACTTAACTCATATCCTAGCATCTCACATGTATCTAGGGTGTACAAATACACATACATGTCAATGTGATGTGAGATGTGGGTTTTATTCTCCCTAATCTAGGGTTTCATGCATTTCCTAGGCAACCCTACCTGATTCCCTTATAAATGGGACTTCAAGTCATGCCATAGTCCTTAAATCAATTTCAATCGAAATTTTCTTAAATACATGAATGATTATGGCATTAATGATGATATAAATAAGCATATGCTCATAATCATGATGTCATGACATAATATGAAATCTAAAAACACATGACATTTAAACTTTAATCCTAAAACATGGACATGACATTTCCAATGATTTAAAATAGATATGATGTCATGACATGTCATATGGCAATAAAGGCATGACATATAAAATATATAGGTATAGTAATACCTAAATTTTAGTATTAGTTGCCATTTGTTGGGATTAAGTTTATTTTGCCATAAAACCTAAATTCTCCCAAATGTGCCAAAACCCCAAAATGACACATTAAAACCTCTAAACCTAAATTGTGTCAATTTGATCATTTTATCAAACTTCTCAAGTAATATTGGCACATCCTAAAATCTTTTAGGATTACAATTCAAACCTATTTCCAAGGTATCCATAACCTTGAAAATAACCTAAAGTGCCACCTTTGCCATGGTTGAGTTAACAACCCATCCAATCAAGGTTGGCACACCCTAAACCCATCTAGTGTGAATCAATCACGCTCTTAGGAACCCAAAACCGATTTGAGCTCCTAGGGTTAATTAGGTATTCCTTAGGGATAACCTCCCTAGATACCTTCCTAATGACCCTTCTAGGCTTGGTAGCCTTGGTCATTGTGGTCTTACCTAGGTTGACTTTAGGGGTAACTCCCCTTGCAACCTTCTTAGTGGCTACTCTAGGTTTCCTAGAAACCCTAGCCACTAGGCACAACCTTTGGTCAACTCTAGGGATGACTTCACTATTGACCTTGGTCTTCCTAGACCTAGTTAGTGTTCCATAATCTAATGGAACACTATGTTAAGTCACATTGGGCTTAGGTTTGTGACCCAAACCTTGCTTGCCCTTAGTTGACTTTTGACTCTTATGTCCTAAGTGTTGACTTTGAGATTTGGACCTAGACTTTTGATCATTTGACCCTTTAAATTGGTTTTGTATATTCCTAAGGGTCTTTTCTAGTTTTTCAAGTCTTGACCTCAAGACTTGATTTTCAACCTCTAATTGCCCAAATAATTTTTGATTAAATTTTTGGGCATTTCCATTTTCTCTAGGCATATGCCTACCCTTCTTAGGGTTAATGCCTAAGTGATTTTCTATTTTCCTAATGCTTTCCTTAGGAAGAGTTTTTCTAGGGACATTAGTCCCAAATTTCTCCTTTCTTGAAAAATTTACCCTCTTGGCTCCTAAGCAAAATTCCTTACTTCTAGCATGCTTTTTATGATAAATAGCAAGACTATTAAAATTATTTCTAGCATGATTTTGACTATAAGAATTAGAAAGAACATTACTAAAATATACCTTAGGGTTAGCCTTAGCTCCCCCTACATGTGATGCTCCTTCTTGCCCCTTCTTCTTCCCCCTAGGGCATTGACTCCGATAATGCCCCTTTGAATTGCACTTGAAGCATATGATGTGCTCCTTGCTCTTTTGACTTGGGGCACCGGCATCCTTGACTTTTGGTGCCAGTGGAGCTTTCCTAACCTTCTTTGGGCACTTGCTCTTATAGTGCCCGGTTTCCCTACACTCAAAACATATTATATGCATTTTATTATTAACACATATGTTTGAGTTACCTAGGTTAATGGAGACCGGAATTTGATGTTGGGCTTCTTCATCTTGACCGAATGTCGAAGCTTCTTCTTGATGTTCCGGTGTGGAAGTTCTCTCCTCCCCTTCGGTCCTTGAGGTGGATGCTTCTTCCACTTCCTCCTCTACTTCCTTCTCCGATCCGGATGTTGATTCTCTATCAACCTCCGAATCCTCTAGCTCTTTGGATGTTTCTTCTTGAGCTTGAGAGGGTGATGGTCCTTCTTCTTCTTCTTCTTCTTCTTCTTCTTCTTGGATTGATGATGGATTTTCATGAAGTTTGGCCAAATCGCTCCATAGCTCCTTGGCATCCACATAGTCACCTAGGCTACACAAGAGGTCATTAGGAATTAAATAAAAAATGAATTTGATTACCTTCTTGTTTTTATCGAATTGTTGGAGTTGCTCCTCACTCCACTTATTCTTCTTGAGAAACCCTCCCTTTGGTCCCTTAGGATATTCAAATCCTTCCATCAATGCGGACCACTCCTCAAGATCTCTCATCATCAAAAAATCTTCAATTCTCGCCTTCCAAGAATTGAAGCCTTCTCGTCCATAGAATGAATAGGGAATTGGGGTGTTGATATCCCATCCCAATGGTTCTTCCATCTTCACCCTCTAGCTTCTTTGTCCTAGCTCCCGGCAGTTAGTCCGTAGAAGAGCCCCGGGCTCTGATACCAATTGTTGGAGAATTGACGCCGCTAGAGGGGGGGGGGGTGAATAGCGGGTTGCCCGTGCGTGGATGGAAATCGTTCGCGATCGTCTCTACAAAACTTGTTATGCGCAGCGGAATTGAAATAATAAAAGCAATAACGAAAAGATACAATCACGAGCACAAGCACAACACGAGGATATAACGTGGTTCGGAACCGAACGGTTCCTACTCCACATATCGAGCTCTAACGAGCTCTAGCGATGCCAATGCAATCACTAATCAATAAACTCCTTCTCGACAACAAGTCGGAGGTGAAGAAACCTCGTACAAACGTTTACAACAATAAATGAAAGAAATTCAAGAAAATACAAAGGAAATGTAAAGAACACTTTACAAACTAGGGTTTTGAGCGCTTGCTTGTTGGTTGCTTGGATGAGCTTGAAGGACCCTGAAATGCACCTGCAAATCGCCTTCAAATCGCCTTACTAAAGCTCCCAAAAATCTGATGCTGCAATCTCCATGAACAGCTCTCTTTTATCTCGCGTCGGGCTAGATTTCCGCCTGGCAGTCGACTGCCATAAATCACCAGTCGACTGCCAACACTGTAGATGTGAGACAACGGCTCCTTCCACGTTGGACAAGTTCCAACGGGACTCTTGGCAGTCGACTGCCAACATTGGCGATCATTGCGGCTCGTAGTCGGCGCGGCTACGGGCGTTCTGCGCTCGACAGAACTAGCGATCATCGTCGACCCTTGGCAGTCGACTGCCGTCGACATCAGTCGACTGCTCTAATGAGCAGTCGACTGCCAGAGCAATTCCAGCTCTAAACTGGCAGTCGAACTCAAGTCGACTCACGGCAGTCGAACCGGCCATAATGCCAGTCGACTGCCAACCTCAACCATGAGGTTTTAACCCAAGTATGGTGCCCCCATACTTGCTAGACCACCCTTAGCCTAGACCTAAGCCTTCTAGCCACCACCATCAGCCTCACGCCTCTCGGATCCCTCCAAGTCATCCATGACTTGTTCATCCATCATGCTAGCCTCCAGGTGCTTCCCTCGGCTATGTCATGCTAACGGTGTCTACACCGCCAAGGCACATTGGACTTACGCCGTTAAGACTCCGCTTGGATTTTACGCTGCCAATATCAATCCCCTTGGACTTCCCATGCCAAGACCCATGCTTGGACTTTCCATTTGCCATGACCCATGCTTGGACTTCTCATGCCAAGTTCTCAAGACTTGGACTTTTCCAATTGCCAAGTGTCCCACTTGGGCTTTCCATGCCAAGTACCCATGACTTGGACTTTACCTTGCCAAGACCCATGCTTGGACTTTCCCATAATCACATGGTCAACCCTGGTCAACCATCAAAGTCTCCCTCGAGTCAAACTCGAGTCTAGTCAATTATAACCTGGATCGATTGTATAAACAATCTCCCCAACACACTAACCGACATCAATGTCAAACATCAATGTCAAACCACTTTGTCAAACATCAAAACATCACTCGAGTCAAACTCGAGTCTGGTCAATCGTGACCTGGGCCAATTGCACCAACATAATTGAATCGGGTCTCGGATATTATATTGTACATGCTCTTAATCCCGATATAATAACCGGCACATATACTTAGTATTTATTTCGTTGATTTATCAATGGGCGAGATTTATAGAGTAAATCGATAGGTTCAGTAACTTGGGAAATGATATTATTTATATGGTGTATCGTTGATTATAGGAGGAAACCATGTCCTATACATTAGGATAATGACGTCCCCTTGAGGATCTCATAAGGTTCATCATGTAAACCCTGCAAGTGGACTTGGTCCGACATGATGATAAGGTTGAGTGGTACTACTCATGGAGTTAGATGTTGATTAATTAATTGTCAGTAAATTAATTAATTAACGGACATTCGAGATTTTTAAACACGGGGAGATAAATGTACAAATAATAAATGGAGCCCATATTAACTTATGGGGGTTGGTGAGGTAGATCAATGATAATCCTCTAGTGGAATGGATTATCATTAATGGATAGGACTTTATGTGAGCTTGATCCATTGGGTGGCCAAGATCCAACTCCTCCTCATGGTCCCTATTGTAGCCTATTAAAACCCTCATGGAGCCTAGATCCGATGATGGAAAATGAAACTCTAGATCTGACGGTGGAGATTAAATCTCTAGATCCGACGGTGGAGATTAAATCTTTAGATCCAATGGTGGAGATTAAATCTCTAGATCCGACGATTGAGATTAAATGCCTAGATCCGACGGTGGATATTAAAAGGAGGCTTAAGCCTAACTCTATAAATAAGGCTTAGGGCTTGGGTAGAAAAAAAGAATAAGGGGATTCTAGGGTTTTCTCTCCTTGGCTTGGGCAGTAAGAAACCCTAGGAGAATTAGGGTTTGGAGCTAGGTTTGGGCAGCATCAAGAAGTGGAGGAGGTGTTAGGGTTCTTCAACCTCTCTTCCTAAGGTTTGGCTGGCAAAATTTCTCCTTCCCTTGGTTGCCGGCATTCCTTTCTTGAAGGATAGGCCGGTGATTCTTCTTCTTCCCCAAGTGGCCGGCAGCAAGCTTTCTTCAAGGTTGGCCGGTGCTCCTTCATCCTCTCCTTGGCTGGTGGAAACATCAAGCTTGGAGCTTGGTGGCCGGTCCTAGATAGGAGAAGAATTTCATTTCATTCTTCCCTTTGTTTGGAGCGAGCAAGGAAGGGAAGAGCGTGTTCTAGGAGGCTTCGACTTTTGGAAGATCGTCGCCCACACGACGTCCAAAAAGAGGAAGGACATACAATAGTAGATCAAGAGGTATAACAAGAGGTATAAGCTTGTTTACTTTGATTAGTGTTCTTTTGTTTTATGTCTATAATTGTTTTCAATTATATGTGGCTAATTTACTTGGATCCCGAATACAAACACAAAAACCGGTGATCCGTACATCATCTATTCCACGGCTAATCGTAGAATAGAGGTTGGTTGCTTGAACAACAAGTTTGTTCAAGTGACCACTCTAATCGAATAGCACGACGATGGAACGGTTGCTTGGGTAATCCCTCTTTGTCAAGGATTATTTTTTTTATCAGGGGACATAGACGGGATCGCCATGAACAAGCGACCGAGTTGAAGTGGAAAGCAAAGTTTCCTACCTTCATGAAGAAGTTCTGAAAAGTTCAGAAAGGAACAAATTGCTTGAAGCCATGAAGTCGGAAATGGATTCCATTTATTAAAATCAAGTTTGGAACTTGGTGGACCCACCTTAAGGTATTAAGCCTATAGGGTGCAAGTGGGTTTTTAAGAAGAAAACCGACATGGATGGTAAAGTGATTACCTATAAAGCTAGATTAGTGGTAAAAGGCTATCGTCAAAAGCAAGGTGTTGATTATGACGAGACCTATTCACTAGTAGCAAATTTTAAATCCATTCGGATGCTCCTAGCAATAGCGGCTCATTATGATTATGAGATATGGTAGATGGATGTGAAAAAGACTTTCTTTAATGGAAATATACTCGAAGATGTGTATATGATACAACTTGAGGGTTTCACATCGGTTGATAAAACCAAGGTATGTGAGCTTCGACGATCCATATATGGACTGAAGTAAGCATTCAAAAGCTAGAATATCCATTTGGATGTGACAATTAAAAGGTTTGATTTCTCACAAAATTTATATGAGCCCTGTGTGTACAAGAAGGTTAGTGGGAGTGCAGTCGTATTTCTAGTGTTGTATGTCGATGACATATTACTTATAGGAAATGATATATCTGTCTTACAGTCAGTTAAGATTTGGTTATCCAAAATATTCTCCATAAAAGACCTGGGGAAAGTGACCTACATCCTCGGGATTAAGATCTATAGAGGTAGATCGAAATGGTTGCTTGGTCTTTCGCATTCTACATATATAGATCGAGTGCTAAAGATATTTAGCATGTCAAAATCCAAGAAAGGTTTTCTTCCCATCAGACATGGGATGCACCTTTCTAAGTCTATGTATCCACTCACATAAGACGAAACGATTTGCATGAGTAAGATTCCCTATGCATCCACAATAGGATCTATCATGTATGCTATGTTATGTACGAGGTCCGATGTATCGTATGCTTTGAGTGTCACGAGCAGATATCAGTCTGATCCAAGAATGGATCATTGGGAGGCTATTAAGATAATCCTTAAGTACTTAAGTAGAACTAAGGATGTGTTCCTAATATATGGAAAAGATGATAAGGTAATACGCGAGTATACGAATGCCAGCTTCTAGACAGACAAGGATGATTCCAGGTCTCAGTCTGGGTACGCATTCACCTTGAATGAAGGCGCAATAAGTTGGAAAAGTTCCAAGCAAGACATTATAGCAGATTCTATGACTAAGGCAGAATACATTGTAGCTTCGGAAGTAGCATAGGAAGGGATTTGGATCAAGAAGTTCATCTCTGAACTTGTTGTGGTCTCATCAATGATCCAAACATGTGCTTCACCACTATCATTTGATCAGAGAGATCATAAGTAGGAAGGAAATACAAATCGAGAATATTCCCACTGAAAAGAACTTAGTGGATCCTTTAACTAAAGTTTTACCTCAAAGTAAGTTTGAGAGTCAAGTTAGAGCTTATGGTACTGGGTACCGTGGCGATTGGCATTAGGCCAAGTGGGAGTTTGTTAGTAATATATGAGAGGTGTCATAAGACAATCACCTTATGGTTGTACCATTTATTTGATAAATGAAGATTCACTATTCGAGTATACATGTTTTCATGTATTTGATTGGATCATAAACTCATTTATTGAATATCCGCAATACGATTCATAGCATGAGAGAATTTGTGATTGGATCACAACTAGTGAGTATCTCTACATGTGTAATTGTGATGTATTGGAATTATCCCTAGTCGATGAATTGATGGATTCGTACGCCATCGATTTTGTTGAGACTAGCACGAGGTATACTTTTTGGTTTATCCAAGCAGTTGTTTCTCACTGGTTGGAGACATTGGGATGTCCGGAGTTGATCATGGATGCTTGTTATGGTAAGTAGTTCATTGGAGTGACTAGCTATAAGACTTCATATGGTTCTCTGCATATATGGATATGTCAATGAAGTTCTTACTGCAGCTTAAGTGCGATGTTCCTTCAGCTTGCGGTATTCAAATCATCTTGGTCATGAAGACTTATGCTTTGACATCTTAAGCAAGCATCTCAGAGGAGATGTGGACCCGAGATGATTGGGTATAAGTCAAAGTGGTCGAAGGTGTTTGAATAGCTTATAAAGGATTCACCACTCTTTGCGAGGAGATGTATACCCTATGGCCTCTCGTCGGATTGTTACTAAAGTCTTTGGCCAAAGCATTACATGTTTAGAGTATGGTACTCTTGGATACATGTGCAGTAGCTAGAATCTGGAGGACGAGGATGTAATACTTGGGCTAGGTGTGATGTAGTCAACCTAGTGGGGAATGACACAATATCCCATATCCTGAACCAAGTGGGTATAAGATGAGTGAAGGGAATGGGGCACGATTCATTGTAGTTGCTGAAGGGTTTCAGAAAAGGTTCTGAGATCAATCGTTGATGTTTTGGTTAATTGGGGATCGTTCTATAATTAATGGTTAATTATAGACGGCTAACATAAACTGGGCACCTATTTGGTCACACGAAAAATGAGCATAATCCCAAGGATTAAAATGAGCTTGAGAATAGGATTCTTAGATCGAGAGAGACTTGGATTGGTTGGACCAAACAAGGAGCGAGTATGAAATTGTTTCAGTCGCATCATAAGCATGGATGGGCCGAATCTTATGAAGACATTATGGATGAACCAAATTGGTTTGGTTCTAATCGAATGGTTGAAAATAAACCAAAGTGGTTTGGTTTGTTTTAAACGAATAAATCAAAGTTGGTTCGGTTCATTTTAACTTAAAATAGACCAACGCGGTTTGGTTTATTTTAACTTAAGTTATTGGAGTGGGTTAACGAATTTTGGTTATGTACCAATAACCATTAGGAGAATGTGTTCTCTATAAAAACACAGTTTAAGTATTTTTTGTGGACAACTTAAGAAGTTTGAAACCTAGTCGCCCACCTCCTCTTCTCTTCCTCTCCTTGCCGCCCAAGGAGTTGCCGCCCAACCTTGGACGCCGCCCATTGGAGCTGCTGCTCCTCCTCCTTATCGCTGGCCACCCACCAGCTGCCGGCAACTGTTGGTGTAGGGGCACCAGATAATTGAACCTGTGTTTTGATTATGGCAAAGACACAAAGTTAAGTTTATATCGTTATCTCATGAGCTAAATCGAGTGTGCAGAAAAGTACTAAAGCTGGAGCTGAAGGCTAGCGACTCCCGGAGGAAGCCGCAGTGGTCGGGCGACACTCGAGTGACTTCGGAGGGAGCCGAAGGAATCGAGTGGAAGGTTGGAAATGAGAGATACAAGGTAAGTATTGAGGAAAGCTCGTGTGAGTGAGAGATTATAAGGTCGTGTCCTCTTTACGGGGATGACTGTAGGCGGCGATCCGACTAAGACTTCCTGTGGAAGGTCTAGGTCGAGATCGGATGGTTAGAAACCGTCGCATTTATCATTTTCCGAGCTAACCTCTTACTGCAGGGAAGTGGCCAGGCTGGCAGTCGATTGCTGGACATTGAACAATCGATTTATGCTCATCAGTCGACTGATGGGAGTCATCAGTCGACTGATGGCGACGAATCAGCCTTTGCGCTAGGTCAAAACGGATAAGGTTTGACGCGACCACTTCGCGATAAAAATTATACAACTTCATGATCTGTTCCAAAAAAAAGAGGAGACATATTCAGAGGCCAAAATATATAAAAGGAGGGGAGGATTCCAACTCCAAATAACATCAAGTTTATTCTCAAGTGCTCCTACAACGCCAACGCTCCAACACCGTCATAACGCCGACGCGACGACAAGTTCAAATCTCCTTCGTCGGCAGCAGTAGCAAGTAATTGTTTTTATTGTATTCTTTATTTTAATCGTAACGAGGTGAGGTAGGCTTGTTGCCTCATCCTCATACTTTCGGTTTTGTGATCGTTGTCTCCTACCTCCAATGAGGAGGAGACGTTATAGTGCTTTTCCCTCCGTACGTGGTCTAGGACCGATAGGGCCTTGGAGTAGCAATCGCTGGGTTGTGAACCAAGTAAAAGTAAACGTGTCTCTTTATTTTCCGCTGCTCTTACTCATTTAATTATCTACTCGAACGAAACATCGAAAAGATTTACGATTGCTATTCACCCCCCTCTAGTGACGCTTCTCGATCCAACAGTAACTCCTTCGGCCATCCTCTCTTGGCCGCCGACAACCAAGGAACATCCGACCATCTCTTCTTCTCCTCATGAAGAGGTCGTTTGGTCGGCGTTTACACTCCGACAGTGACTTACTTGTTGGGGATTGGATCTCTGTCAATCTACATAGGTGGAGTACCAAGGTTTCATCAATTTGTTGATGAAAACTGCTTCCGAGAAGCGAGTTTGTGGAGCTCATTTTTAGATCTAAATTTCATTCAGATTGTGATTGTCTCTCGGATCACATCATCTTCGACTCGAGGCTAGCGACTTTTGCAAAGACGAGGCTCTTGGCTTTGTGAAGCTATCCCAACGATACTCAGCATGGATACGAATAGATGCCATTCTAGCGAGGGTCGCTACGGTTGATGTCATTCCTACTACGCATGATATGTCAGGTATAACTAGAATAAATTTCCTTTTATTGAAAAATTTTAAATAGCGATTATGTCTACACATGTTGTATCCTGCATGCGTGTGATATGTGTGTTGTAATAAAATTAGTTTATTACTTGTTTTTGCTTCCGCTGTGTGTATGTTTATAAAACATATTCGAACACACACTCGCCGCAGTGCCGGGGAAACCCAACATAACCAAGGTAGGTGTCTAGTGGCTAAGTTTTCTATAAACCTAGGAAAGCCACTAAGAAGGTCACAAGGGAGGTTATCCCTAGAGTTAACTAAGACAATACCCAATTGACTAAGGCCTTCAAGCCAAAAAGGGTCATTAGGATGGTATCTAAGGAATTGATCGCTAGTGAATACCTTGTACACTCAAGGAGCTCCAATAGGTATTGGGTTCTTAGGAGCTTGATTCCTTCACACTAAATGGGTTAGGTTGTGTCAACCTTGAATGGATGAGTAGTTAACTCAACCATAGTCAAGTTAGCACTTTAGGCCATTTTCAAGGTTATGGGTACCTTAAAAATAAGTTTGATTTTATATCCTAAAAGATTTTAGGATGTGCCAATTAAATTTGAGAAATTTAAAAAATTGATCAAATTGACACAATTTACGTCTTAGAGGTCATAGTGTGTCATTTGGGTTTTTGGCACACTTGAGAGATGGGTACCATTATGGCAAATATGGATTTAATTTTAGCAATGACATTTTGGGCTTAAAACTTAGGTATTATATACCTTCATATTTTATACTTGTCCTACCTTGTTTGCCTTGCCATGTCATGATACCTTAGGTTTATCTTTTAATTTCATGTATGTTTAGATTAAATCATATGCCATGACATCATGATTATTGGCACATATTTTTAATTATGCTATCTTTATATGCCATAATCATCATTCATGCATGTAAATTAATTAGAATTGATTTAAGGACTATGACATGATTTGAAGTCTCATGTATAAGGGAATCAAATAGTGTTGCCTAGAAAATGCATGAGACCTTAGATTAGGAATAACCAAAACCCACATCTCACATCAAATTGACTTGTATGTGTTTTCATACACCTTAGACATATGTGAGATGCTAGGAAATAAGTTAAGTTCAAGGTGCATAGATGTTGCATCTAGATGAACTCAAACTCATCATATATCATGGACAAATCATGAGGAAAGCTACTATACAAGTCATGTATACTTAGCCCATAGCCATGATTGAAATTAAGGTTTTAAAATCATTTCAAACCCATTTTGAAAAACCTTGGTGATGTCTATCTTTTGATAGCAATCACTATTGATAGAGTTGATACAAAGTAGGGTCAAAACTTTATACTTTTCAATAGTTTTGAACTTTGTGTCAATCTCATTATTTTATGGGTATTCTATTTTTCAGATATTTTTCAGCTATAATGATTGGCATAAGTATTATACATATGAAGTTTCATGATTTTTCGTATTATGTATAATTACTTATTAATTACCAAAATTAATTTCTGAGCTCTGATTTCTGCACAGTGCAAAAATCAGTCGATAGCCATGGATGACAGTCGACTAGTCTTAAGGGCAGTCGATTGGTAGCTGACAGAGTCGATTGTCAATGCTGATTTTGAGTAAACAAGGGTTGTTTAGCCCATGTTCAGCTATTTCTAGGTTCCCTAACTACTCCTAGCCCTAGGATATACTTTGGAAAGCATTGGAGGGTGAAAATCCATTGGAAATGGTTTAGGAGAAGTGTTTAGGGTGGAAATCAATTTCCAAGTGGTGTGAAAGTTGAAGTTTGAACTTTTGCTCTTAATTTTAATGGTTTAGTGTTCCTTTAGGCTTAGGAACTCTCCAAATACATTGTTGGTGCAATGGTCAAGGGGGAGCAAGCCTTTAGGGAGAGGTTATCCATCATAGGATGATGGATGTATTCTTCCTCATAAGGAGGAGAATTTAGACAATGGGAGAAGATTGGAGGATTGCCTCTCTTTAGTGATATGGGACTTATCACTAGGAAGAGTGAAGACATTCTAGATGTTTCTGGACCAAGGGGGAGATTGTAAACTCTCATTGGATATGAGACATTGATACCCTTGAGGAGAGCCTTTTTGATGTATGTCAAAAAGGGAAAGAATTTGAGTGAGAAGTTGGAAATTCCCAATTTGGAGAATTGGGAGGATTGGATTGAGTTAGGTGACCTAACTCAAAGGTGTTAGTTTTTGTCAAACATCAAAAAGGAGGAGATTATTGGTGCAATATGTTGGATCGAAATGAGCACTAGAGGGGGGGGGGGTGAATAGCGCAAGACAATTCTTTTCATTCATTCTCGTTCGTTTGATAATATAAAGAGTTAAAGCAGCGAAAATATAAAAGACACAAGTTGTTTTAATTGGTTCACAGCCTACTGACTGCTAATCTAAGGCCCTAGTGGTCCGAGACCATGTACGGAGGAAAATTCACTAAAACACTCCTCGTTGGAGGTAGGAGTTGACAGTTACAAAAGCTCAAGAAAACTTGAGGTAGAGAGACACACCCCTTTCTCCTCGTTATGATAAAAATCTCGATTCAAGTAATGAAATAAAATGTAAAAGAAGATGACAACTTAAAGTAATACCAATGACTAAGTGGTTGAAGGATGAGCCTGTGTCGTCGGTGTTTCGGTAGTGCTTCGTCGTCGTAGAGTCATTGAAAAGTTGCGGCATTGTGGAAGCACTTTGGAAGCTTTAGAATGATGGAAATGGGGTGGACAACACCTTCTTTTATAGCCTTGTGAAACCCTAATCATTGAGATGAGGTTTCATGAGGTGATGCCACCTAGCCCTTGAGAAATGGAGATAAGCTTTGACTCTCCTCGAGGTTGATCCTTGACCAACAGTTGACTGATCAACCCTATCAGTTGATTGCTGAAGGCATCAGTCTGATACAAGCCATCAGTCGATTGATGGCAAGGTTTCCAGTTGCAATGAAGAGTTAGCTCGAAAATGCAGTCAATATAAGTAAGTTCGATGGCCATTTACCATCCGATCTCGACTTAGACCTTCCATGAGAAGTCTTAGTTGGATCGTCGCCTAAGGACGTCCTCGTATGAAGAACACAACCTTACTTACACTCACTCACACGACCTTACCTCAACCTTTTCCTTTAAAGATTTGCTTCCAGTCTTCACCTGAGTTCTTCGGCTCCCTCTGAAGTCCTCTCGGTGTCGTCTGACCACCATGGTTCCCTCCGGGTGTCGCTGACCTTTTGATAGCTTAGCAATTCTGCACACTTATTTTTTCTCGTGAGATAACAAAATAACCTTGACTTTGTGTCTTTGCCATAATCAAAATATAGGTTCGATTATCTTGTGTTAGGGCAATCAACCCATGTGATATGGTTTTGATGTGTGTGGCAAAGGGTTTAAGTTAGGATGATTGGATTTGGTATGTGCATTGGAGTCTTGTAGGACTTAGTAATTCGCACATGGAGCTTAGGCAAGTGTTACCACTCACAACCTCATGCTTGAGTCGAAGAAGGAGCATTGCAGAGTCGTTCACTTGATGCTGCCGAGGGACCGCTGGACGAGATGACTTGAAGCAAAGCCAAGGAAGCAGACTTTGAGGGCAAGAGATGCGAAGGAGCATTGCAGAGTTGTGCGCTTGATGCTGTCGAGGGACGTGGCCGCTAATGAAGAGAGCTTCGGCGAGGGACTTCAAGTGAGATGAGAGAATGAGTGAATTGCAAGTAGTTCATTAGGTGAATTTGGCCGAATGACTGAGTGTCAGAGGCTCGACTGCAAGGGTTGAGGTTTACCCAACCATCGGAAGCTCAAACGGATGTAAAGTTTGAGTTTTAATCGGCACCAGTCGACTGCCATGTCATTGTAGTTGACTGCTCTAAGTAGATTGGCAATCGACTGGTGTGGCGGATGAATCAAGTCGACATCAGTCGACTGTTGAAGGGAAGCAGTCGATTGATAGCACTATGCACGGGCACAGAAGCTAGTCGAACTCGCGGGTCACTCGACTGATGGAGAAAGCGGCCACGGATCCCGCGAATCTAGCCTGGTCAAAAGCCATTGGAGTCGACATCAATCGACTGATGTCACCATCAGTCGACTGATGGTGTCCAACGGAAAGAATTGCTTCCTCTCTATAAAAAGAGAGGGTGGGGGCTTTTAGAAGGTTAATGCTCATGCTCCAAACATCCTACTAAGTGCCCCACAAAGCTCCAACTCCTTCTAGTTTTCTTTCATATCTATTGTAAAAGAAGGAGTGCTCTCATTGGTGTAAAGGTTTACCTCCACCTTTCTTGGGCCAAAGGGAGAGACCAATAGTGGATTGGTTTCGGAGTGATTCATCGGAGACGAATCGAACCTTGGATTAGCGGTGAGGTCGTGAGCCACGTTAAATATTGTGTTAGCATTGTTTTATCTTTTTGTTTGTTCTTAATTGTCTTTGCTTTATATTTTCTGCTTGCGCTATCGTTAATTGTAGATGATTAAGAACGACTTCCACTCATACAATGAAAGAGGGAAATTCACCCCCCTCTAGCCGCCCACCGACGTTCCTATAAGTGGTATTAGAGCCAAGGAAGCTTGTCGAGGACTAACCGCCGCAACAAGCACAATCAAGGATGGTCAGCTCCAATATTCACCCACCGAAGTTCGAGGAAAAATTTGCGTGGTGGAATGAACGCATGGAAGTATTCTTCGAAACCGACTTTGAAATTCTATTAATAATGGAAAATAGGTTTCCATATACCTAGGGATGAAGAAGGGAAGCCAATCGAGAAGTCTAGATGGACTAAAAGGCAAAGGGAGGAGTACTTGGTGAACTCAAAGGCAAAGCACCATCTCTACAATGTACTCCCCCAACAAGAAGTGAATCTGATAGGGGAGTGTGCAAGTGCCAAAGAAATGTGGGAGAGGTTGGTGGAACTCCATGAAGGCACTTCCGAGACCAAGCTTGCTAGAAGAGATCTCCTTCGCTCCCAATTAACAAATATCAAACTCGAAAAGGGAGAGAAGGTAAATTCTTTACATTCTAGGTTTAAAGAAATTTTAATTGGATTAACAAGTGTAGGGGAGAAGCTTTCAAAGTGGAGCTTAATGGTGGACTCTTTCTACATCTCCAAAAATTTAGAAGTTAGCACCTTGGAGGAGTTCTTCTCAACCATGGAGCTCCATGAAACAAGGCTTGAAGGAATAAGTGAAGAATCAAGTATCAAGTCATCAAGAGAAGTAGCCTTGGTAGCCAACAAGGGGAAGAAGAAGAAGATAGAGACTCCCTCCTCATCCGATGAAGCATCTTCCTCATCCTCCATGAATAGAAATGAAGATGCTTATATGATAAGAAAGTTAAGGCGTGCCTTAATAAATTTATAATTTAACATATCTTATGATAGGAGAAGGCACAAGAGGAAGATAATTTGCTACAATTGCCAACAAGAGGGACATATAAGAGATGATTGTCCTCTCTTGAACAAGAGCAAAGAAGAGAGGAGGAAGAAAGAATAAAAGAAGAAGGGGAGCAAGAAAAAGGAAGAAGAAAAGAAGGCCAAGGAAAAAGGGAAGGCCAAGGCACTCAAAGCAAGGACATAGGATGATCCTTCCTCATCATCATCATCGGAGGAAGAAAATGCCTTTGTCACAAATTTGTCTCTAATGGCATTTGATTATCTAGACACCTCCTCCTCTAAAGAAGAAAGAAGCTCAAATGAGGAGAGCTCTAGTGAAGGGGGTGACTCATCATCATCCTTATCCGAATCTGAAGAAGAAGACATGGAAACTATGGTAATGAATCTAACTCCCAAGAAATTAGTTTCCATGATTTCTAGCTTAACTAGGGATTTATTTAGGGCAAAAAAAAACAAATGCATGTTTGATCAAATTAAGGCCCTAGAAGAAAAATTAGAACAAGCATGCTTAAATATTAATGATAATATTTCTTCTAATCATGATGATGCATGCTCACATGATAACTACATGCCTTTTGATGTTAATGATGCATGCATTGAGGAAAATAGGATGTTAAGAGAAAAGGTAGACCATTTAACCAAAGCCCTAGAAAAATTCACAATTGGTTCCAACACCTTAATATGATTATAGGGAGCCAAAGGGCAAGCTTCAATAGGAAAGGCTTAGGTTATAAGGGAAAAATAAATGAAAAGACCTATAAATATTTAATTGTGAGGGGTCAAAGAAAAAAATAAGACAATTGCTAGAAAATGGATCCCTAAGGAATATTTAGTGAACCCTATAGGAAAGAATTTATTTTGGGTTCCTAAATCCATCCTTAAAGGCTAGGAAAACCCTAGGTTAGTCAACCATAATGATTTTACTTATATCATATTATTTGGTTGACTTAGGATGGCGGGACTTAATTTTTAAAATAGTGTTGGGTGATGATAATGTGCCCATAAATTGATAATAATGCTTAAATCATGATAGTTAATGTAATTGTCATATATGTTTGCAATCATGACTTATGATCTTGACATTTAATATATAATCATGGGCAATAGGGTTTAGATCATGCTTTGGGTGATATTTGACTTATTATCATGATTTTATACCAAATGCATGATTACAAATTGATTGATACATTTGTTTAATGATCATAATATGAAATCAATGCATATATGTTTTTATGATCATGTGGTATGATAGAGTGATACTTAACCATGGGTAGAATTGCATAAATTTGAAGGTTAAGTACATAAATACCTTTAGGAATATCTCACATTCACCATAAGGATAACTTTGATTGAAAACATAGTATGGGTGAGATGATAGGATGATACAAATGGTCCACTAATGCTTATGGCATCTAGATGGTCTTTTTAAGTATCAAAATAGCAATAATAGACCAATCATGGGAAAGACTTATGTTTAATTCATAGATATATTGCCCAAAGATCATGGTTGGATATTTCATATGTTTTCAAAACCATTTCTTACTTTAAAATCTGTGCTTTCATATTTTTGAAACAATCTAAAGCAAAACTAGGTATTAAAATGGATACAAACTTGATCAAAACACTAGTTATTTTTTGAAGCTTTTGGACATTTGGAAAATCATTGAAAATATAAGTAATTTTTATGAAAAATCATTTTTCATTGATAAAGGACCTTGAAATAAATGTGTTTTCAAAATTTCATGATTTTTTGAATTTTCTAGAATTTATAGTGCATTTTTAAATTTCATCCAGAAAAATTAGAAAACCTGCATTTTGCGTGCCAGTCGACTGGTAGTCTGAACCAGTCGACTGATTTACTGTTCATGAGCACAGTAACCTGATTTTATCAAGTTTTGTTTGATTTTTGGTATTTTTTCCTCCATAGAGTTGATACTTTGGATTATAACATTTGGAAAATATTTTTGATGGTGTCAAAGAGGGAGAAATAGGAAAGTTTAAGTTAATCATGAGGGAAGTTTAGCATGTCTTAAGGGGTAGTTGCATGTTTAAGGGGGAGTTGTTATACTCATGTTTTTACTTACATGCTTTTCTTGCTTATATTTATTGTTATTTATTTACCTAACTTAAACGGATTACCACACATCAAAAAGGGGGAGATTGTTAGGGCAATCAACCCATGTGATATGATTTTGATGTGTGTGGCAAAGGGTTTAAGTTAGGATGATTCGATTCGATATGTGCGTTGGAGTCTTGTAGGACATAGTAATTCACACATGGAGCTTAGGCAAGTGTCACCACTCACAACCTTGTGTTTGAGTCGGAGAAGGAGCATTGCAAAGCCGTGCGCTTGATGCTGCCGAGAGACCGCCGGACGAGATGACTTGAAGCGAAGCCAAGGAAGCAGACTTCGAGGGCAAGAGATGCGAAGGAGCATTGCAAAGTTGTGCGCTTGATGCTATCGAGGGACGTGGCCATGAACGAAGAGAGCTTCGGCGAGGAACTTCAAGTGAGATGAGAGAATGAGTGAATTGTAAGTAGCTCATTAGGTGAACTTGGCCGAATGGCTGAGTGTCGAAGGCTCGACCGCAAGGGTTGTGGTTTACCCGACCACCGAAAGCTCAAACGGATGTAAAGTTTGAGTTTTACCCGATACTAGTCGACTGCCATGTCAAGGCAGTCGACTGCTCCAAGTCGATCGACAATCGACTGGTGTGGCGAATGAATCAAGTCGACATCAGTCGACTGCTGAAGGGAAGCAGTCAATTGATAGCACTGTGCACGGGAACAGAAGCTAGTCGAGCTCGCGGGTCAGTCGACTGGTGATATCATCAGTCAATAGATCATCTGACTATTGGAGAAAGCGACCGCGGATCCCGCGAATTCAGACGGGTCAGAAGTCGTTGGAGTCGACATCAGTCGACTGATTTCACCATCAGTCGACTGATGGTGTCCAACGGGAAGAATTGCTTCCTCTCTATTAAAAGAGAGGGTGGGGGATTTTAGAAGGTTAATGCTCATGCTCCAAATATCCTACTAAGTGCCCCACAAAGCCCCAACTCCTTCTTCTAGTTTTCTTTCATATTTATTGTAAAAGAAGGAGTGCTCTCATTGGTGTAAAGGATTACCTCCACCTTGCTTTGGCTAAAGGTAGAGACCAATAGTGGATTGGTTCCAGAGTGATTCACCGGAGACGAATCGGACTTGGATTAGTGGCGAGGCCATGAACCACGTTACATATTGTGTTAGCATTGTTTTATCTTTTTGTTTGTTCTTAATTGTCTTTGCTTTATATTTTCCTCTTGCGCTAACGTTAATTGTAGACGATTAAGAACGACTTCTGCTCATACAACAGAAGAGGGCTATTCACCCCCCTCTAGTCGACCACCGACATTCCTACATCTTGTGCCCCTGTGCTAACAATCTCCCCCTTTTTGATCCTATGACAAACTGACGCAAAGTTAAGGGAAATTTAAAGCAAGACAATAAGTAAACGAACTCCCCCTTAACCCTAGGTGAGTTTTAGAAGAAATAATTTAATTTTTCAAATTTAAATTTTCTTACTCCCCCTTAACTTACGCTCTTCTCCCCCTTTTTTCATAAATCAAAAACAAGGTTGGGGGTTTTTATAAAAAGTAGGGGTAATATTATAGCAGGCATAAAAAAAAAAGAGTATGAGTCCAAGCATGCGTCTCGAATTGGTTAAGTTCATGGGTTCGAGGTATATCCCTCTACACCAACAATAAGATTTTGAAACTTAGCTTTGATTTTCAAAATACTAATAAGCTAGTTTTCATGAAAAACTTTAAAGATTTATAACTCTTAGGGTTAGTTTTCTCTCCCCCTTAGTCAAGTATATGAGGTATAAGAGAGTTAAGGGGCACTAAACTTTGACCTAGAGAGTTTTATAGTTAATATTGGCCGATTATAATTATTCATTTAAGCGCAATAGTTAAAAAATAGATGGATTATGAAAAAAGTTATGTATATTATAATTATTCCTTAATCATCTCACCCATTCTATGTGTCTCAGAATTTGTTTGCCTTATATGTTATGTGAGATGATTTGAACTTAATTAAAGTTAGTCAACCTTGGGTTAGATTCCAATTTAACTCTAAGCTCGTCAAGCCACCTTTTCGAGAAATTGGCTTCTAGGTCATGGCAAGGCACAGGGGCCTTCTTTGATCGAAACAACGACCACTTCCTTAGACAAACTAGTTTAGGAAAATGATAACTTGAGTCACTTAAGACTACTTCCTGGTCTAACTAGTTTAGGATATGGCGAGGTAGCTTTAGCTAGTTCCACTCAGTCAAGTGCACCAAGTTATATACACCTTATCTAGCTCGAATACATGAGACTTTGTTTCCCTAACGTACTATCATCTCGCTGCGTCCTGATACTATATTGTCAAGAGTTGACTAACTACTTGTCCTATATATCCATTATAAAAAATAAAATAAAAGTTTGATCATGCTAAGTTATCGGTTATACTATTTTGGTATTAGCTCCCCTTGGACCATTAAACTAATATGGTCTATTCAAATAATGAACTTGTTCCTGGGGGATCCAATACTTATTGGTCCTTATATGTGAGTTTAATAGAGTTTTAGGGACCCAAGCTTGGACTCGTTAATGACTACGATTTATGATAGGCATATATGATCTATTCGTAGTCTTTGGACTAAACCCGAGCCCGACTCTATTGTACACAACTCTCTGAGTTCCAAGAAGTCGATTAAGATTCTTGGACCCCATTGAGAACTTGTCCAACCGAGCCTCGACCACTTGGACTTGTCCTTTCAAGAGGGAGTTCTCTTCTTCGAGTTTCTCAATCGAGTTGAGTCCTCCTCTCGAATTCGACTAGTCGAAGAGGTCAGAGTGGCCTCTTGCTTGAGGGTTTCAACCTCAGCAAGGACTCGACCCTAGACTCAGACTTAGCTAATTTCCTAGTTAGCATTTTAATCATATGATAAAGCGTACTAATTAAAGAATGGCTAACCTTGACTTTCTCTTTCGGCCCAGCTTTGAGTCTTTTCTCGAAGTCAGCTTTGGGGTCGGAGTCGGAGTCAGAGTTGGACTCATACTCGACTTTCAGACTCAGACTCTGACTCTTCTTGTATTGCCAAGTATTTTATGCCGACGCCTTCTTCTTCTTCGTTCTCCCAAGTTGCATGAAGAGCCTTCTTTGCTCCCTTTTGTTTTGGCCTCCTTTTTGATTCGAATCTCCCCTTTTTCTCATTCCTCAATTTCTCTCTTTCTTTTTGAACTATTCTTCGCACCATGTTGACTATTTTAGCCTCCTCTTCAGATTCGGATTCGTCCTCGAGTTCGGATCCGTCTTCTTGCTGGGGAGGTGGCTTGTTCTTCTCCTTTCTTCTTCTTCATGCAAGTAAAGCAACACCTCTCTTGCCCCAGACCATGTTAGTTTGTTCATGAAGTTCGAATTCTGAAAACATTTCATCAAGTCTAAGTTTTGAAAGGTACTTAGAAACCTTGTAGGCATCGACCATGGATGCCCACAAGGTAGTACTAGGTAAAGCATTTAAAGCATACCTTATAAGGTCCCGGTTCTTTACAGCTTGCCCGATCGAGTGAAGACTGTTGACGATATCTTGGATCCGCGCATGTAGTTGGGTGGCGGTCTCACGATCCTGCATCTTTAGATTGTATAGTTTATTTAAAAACAAATCCCTTTTACATAACTTAGCATCGAACGTTCCTTCGTGTAGCTTGATTAATTTGTTCCACAGGTCCTTTGCACTGATGAAGGGTCCGATACAGTTGTGCTCCTCTTTGGACAGACCATACTGCAACATTTGGGTCACCTTTGCATCGACTTTGATTTCCTTCTTGGTTGCATTGGTTCACTTTTCGAAGTCCAAGGGGTCACCTTGATCATTGGTCGGTAGAGCAAAGCTGGTTTGGATGATTATCCAAGTCTCGACTTATGTTTTTAGAAAACACTCCATCCGACTTTTCCAATAACGAAAATCATCTCCCTTAAAGAATGGAGGTCGGGTGGTGTTGTACCCCTCAATGTGGGCCATTAAAAAAAATCTTGCACAAACAAAAAGAACACGAAAAACTTGCCAAGACTCAAGTCTTGGATTACTAATGCAAGAAGTAACAAGAAGACAAAGAGAAATAAAAGGTTAAACAAAAATTAAACACTTACGATCTTTGGTGTCCTAGAAAAGGTACCAAACATTGTTTTTTGGGATCGAAGACAAATTTTTACTAGGGTAAACCCTCATAATGTAGATCTCTGAGAGAGCTTCAATTTGATGGGTAGCACGTTTTGTGGGTCTACTTGTGTAAAAAGTTATGCCCGTTTTACCGTGAGCTACTCCCGAAGCGAAGAGATACTTCTAAACACAACCAAAAAAGGCTACCAAAACTTTGTCTTGGATTAGTAGTGAAGGAGAAAAACTTAAAACAATAAATACGAAAAGAAAAATAAAAAAAAACAAATGCTAGATTGGTGGTTTCACCAAATCGTAGCACCCCCGGCTCTGATACCAATTGTTGGATAGAAATGAGCGCTAGAGGGGGGGGGGTGAATAGCGCAAGACAATTTTTTTCTTTCGTTCTCATTCGTTTGACAATATAAAGAGTTAAAGAAGTGGAAATATAAAAGAAACAAGTTATTTTACTTAGTTCACAGCCTACCGACTGCTAATCCAAGGTCCTAGGGGTCTGAAACTGAAGGGGGGAAACTTCGCTTCCCACTTCAACTCAGTCGCTTGTTCATGGCGATCCCTTCTACGTCCCCGGATAAAAAAAAATTATCCTTGACAAGAAGGATTACCCAAGCTACCATTTCATCGTCGTGCTATTCGATTAGAGTTGTCACTTGAACAAACTTGTTGTTCAAGCAACCAACCTCTATTATACGATTAGCCGCAGAATAGACGATGTACGGATCGTCGACTTTTGTGTTTGTATTCAGGGTCCAAGTATATTTAACCATAAAAAAGAACATACAACATGTATATGATTGAAAAACAATTATAGACATGTTACAAAAGAATATAAACAAGCGTTATACCTCTCGATCTTCTATTGTATGTCCTTCCTCCTTTTGGACATCGTGTGGGCGACGATCTTCCAAAAGTCAAAGCCTCCTAGATCACCAATCTTCTTTCCTTGCTCGCCCCGAATAAGAGGAAGTATAGAAACAAAACTCTTCTTCTTCCTTTAACCAACCACCAAGCACCAACCTTGATGCTTGCCGCCGGCCAAGAGGAGAAGAAGGATGGTGGACGCCGGCCAAAACTCCAAGGGAAGAGACCCTAGGCTTTGTTTCCACTAGCCAAGGAGAAGAGATGGAGGAGCTTTTGACACCGGCAAAGGAGAGAAAGGAGAAGAATAGGCGCCGACCACCTTAGGAAGAAGAAGGAAAGAAGTTTCCTTATTTGTGGCCGCTCGACCTCCTTGCCCTTGCTGCCCAAAACCCTAGCCCCTCTCCAATATTTCTTGTCGCCCACCCCCTTGACTCCTTTTATAGAGTTAGGCCTGAGCCTCCTTTAATCTCCACCGTCGGTTCTAGGGATTTAATCTCAACCGTCGGATCTAGAGATTTAATCTCAATCGTCGGATCTAGAGATTTAATCTCCATCGTCGGATCTAGAGTTTTGTTTTCAACCATTGGATCTAGCCTTCATGAGGTTTTTATAGGCTACAATAGGGACCATGAGGAGGAGTTGGATCTTGGCCACCCAATGGATTAAGCCCACATAAAGTCCGATCCATTAATGATAATCCATTCTACTAGAGGATTATCATTGATCTACCTCACCAACCCCCATAAATTAATATGGGCTCCATATATTATTTGTACATTTTTCTCCCCGTGTTTAAGATCTCGAATGTTCGTTGATTAATTAATTTACTGACAATTAATTAATCGACATGTAACTCCATGAGTAGTACCACTCAACCTTATCATCATGCCAGACCAAGTCCACCTGCAGGGTTTACATGATGAACCTTATGAGCTCCTCAAGGGGACATCATCATCCTAATATATAGGACACAGTTTCCTCCTATAATCAATGACACACCATATAAATAATATCATTTCCCAACTTACCGAGCCTATCGATTTACTCTATAAATCTCGCCCATTGGTAAATCAAAGAAATGAATATTAAGTATATGTGCCCGTTATTATATCGGGATTAAGAGCATGTACAATATAATATTTGAGGTCCGATTCGATTATGTAGTCTGCAATAAATCGAATCACCACTAAGTCGGTCCTGCTCAATACACACAAAGTATACTATTGTAATTCTATGGTCAAGACAAACCAATGTCAAATCACACTACAACCATTCCAATGGTTTGTCCATAACCATCTCGGTTGTGAGCCTTTACTTATACTTTACAATGAACCGATAACATGACCTCCTGTGTGACACTACACACCATGTTATTTACAATGTAATATATCAGACAAATATGCATAACCATAAATATGCAAACAATGATTATGTGATTCTTATTTCAAAATAAATATGTTCATACAAAAGATAGACTTTTCAGCATACATCCCAACAGAGACCACGTACGGAGGGCAATTCACTAAAATACTCCTCCTCGTTTGAGGTAAGAGTTGACGGTTACAAAAGCTTGAGAAAATTTGAGGTAGAGAGACACACCCCTCTCTCCTCATTACGATAAAAATCATGGTTCAAGTAATGAAATACAATGTAAAATAAGATGACAACTTAAAGTAATATCGACGACTAAGTGGTTGAAGGATGAGCTTGTGTCGTCGGTGTTTCGGTAGCGCTTCATCGTCGTAGAGTCGTCAAAAAGTTGTAGCATTGTGGAAGCACTTTGGAAGCTTTGGAATGATGGAAATGGGGTGGAGAACACCTTCTTTTGTAGCCTTGTGAAAACCTAATCGTTGAGATGAGGTTTCATGAGGTGATGCCACCTAGCCCTTGAGAAATGGAGATAAGCTTTGACTCTCCTCGAGGCTGATCCTTGACTAGCAGTCGACTGATCAACCCTATCAGTCGACTGCTAGAGGCATCAGTTCTACTGATACAAGTCATTAGTTGAGTGATGCCAAAGTTTCCAACTGCAATGAAGATTTATCTTGAAAATGCAATTAATATAAGTAAGTTTGATGGCCATTTACCATCCGATCTTGACTTAGACCTTCCATGGAAAGTCTTGGTCATATCGTCTCCTAAGGACGTCCCCGTACAGAGGACATGACCTTACTTACACTCACTCACACGAGCTTACCTCAACCTTTACCTTTGAAGCTTCGCTTCCAGTCTTCACCTTAGTTCTTCGGCTTCCTTTGAAGTCCTCCCGGTGTCGCCCGACCACCACAGTTCCCTCTGGGTGTCGCTGACCTTCGTCTTAGCTTAGTAATTCTGCACACTTGTTTTAGCTCGTGAGATAACAAAATAACCTTGACTTTGTGTCTTTTCCATAATCAAAACATAAGTTCGATTATCTGGTTCCCTTGCACCTACACAATTGACCCAGGTCACGATTGACCGGACTCAAGTTTGACTCAAGTAGTGCTTTGATGTTTGACAAAGGAGTGATCATCGTTTGACAATGGTTTGGAGAGATGGTTGACAAGAGGTTGACCATATGATGGAGAATTCCAAGTGGGACACTTAGCATGGCAAAGTCCAAGTCCTGAGTACTTAGCATGGAAAGTCCAAGCATGGGTCTTGGCAATAGTAAAGTCCAAGTCTTGGGTACTTGGTAATAGAAAGTCGAAGAATGGGTCTTGGCATTTGGAAGGTCCAACATGGAGTTGGTAGGGAAAGTCTAAGGGTGTGGTCTTGTCCACGTAAGTCCATGTGTGTAGTCTTAGCGGTGAAAGTCCAAGTAATGGGTACTTGGAAATTGGGAAGTCCAAGGGTATGATATTGACGGCGTAAAGTCCAAGCGATAGTCTCAACAATGTAAGCCCAAATGTACCTTGGCTGTGTAGACCCAATTAGCATGACAATAGTCAATGGAAGCACTTGAAGGCTAACGTATAGATGAATATGTCATGGATGACTTGGAGGGATGCGATAGGCATGAGGCTGATGGAGGTGGCTAGTGTTGGTGCAAGGGCACTAGATAATCAAACCTAGGTTTTGATTATGGAAAAGGTTCTAAGTTAAGTTGTTATTGTTATCCTATGAGTTGTGTTAAGTGTTCACGAAGTATTTAAGCTAAGCCGAAGGTCAAGCGACACCTGGAGAATCTCGAGTCGAGAAACTGTGGTGGTCGGGCGACACCAGGAGAACCTCGTGGAGTCAAGGAACCTCGGTGGAGACCGGAAGCTAAGAGACAAGTCAGTAGGACCAAAGGTAAGCACTGAGTGAAGAGTAATGGTGAGGTTGAGTCCTCTATACGGGGATTAATTTAGGCATCAATCCAACTAAGACTTTTAGTGTAGGTCTAGGTCGAGATCGGACGGTAAGTAGTCATCATATTATCCATTACTTGTTAGTTAGGTTCTAACTCTTTGATGCAGGAGAGTGACCAGTCCAACAATCGACTGACAACTATTGGCAGTTGACTTCTACTAGCATCATTGGACTACTATTCAAACTGGCCAGCTCGATGAAGATCAAGATAAGATCCCCTTATATTGGGTTGAGGTGTCCCTTTAACCCAGATATAGATCTCAACGAGCTAGGATTTTGAGGGCTATAAAAGAAGGGGGGTTTCACCCTTTTGGATCATCTCTAATTGCTCTCAAAGTGCTCCCACAATGCCGACAACTCTACATCACTGTAACACCGTTGTAACGTTGACAATGCGCCAAGATTCCAAGTTTATTCATTGTCAATAGATTTTTATAGTTGTCATACTTTACTTCGATCTTTCTACTTTTGTATTCGAGCTTTCTATTTCTCCAGTTTTCATTATAAAGAGGAGAGGTGGCCTTGTGCTTCTTCCTTGATCTTGTTTTCCTTGTAATCGTTGTCTCCTACCTCCAACAAGGAGGAGATCTTTAGTGAATTGCCCCTTTGTACGCGGTCTAGGATCATGGGGCCTTGGAGTAGCAACCTTTTGGTTGCGAACCAAGTAAAAACAAAGAGTCTATTTACTTTTGCTAATTTCTACTTCCGCTACGCTTACTTGTGTTTTCGACGAACGAAAAGAAAAGATTTATGCTCACTATTCAACCCCCCCTCCCCTATAGCTTGATCTCGATCCTACAATTGGTATAAGAGCGGGGGCGCTCAGATTTGGTGCAACCACCGATCTAAGCAATTTTTTTTTCTTTTCGTGTTTTGTTATTTCATAATTTAGTTTAAGTCTTTTTTATTTATCCCGCACTACTAATCCAAGACGAAGTCTTGGAACTTTGCCGTTGTTTAAATTTTTGTGCAAGGATTTTCTTTAATGGCCCATCTCGAAGGGATTAGCACCGCCCGACCTCCATTTTACAATGGAGATGACTTCCGTTACTAGAAGGCTCGGATGGAGTGCTATCTCAAGACCCAAGTAGAGATGTGGATCGTCATCCAGACCGGGTTCACCCTTCCAACCAATGAAGACGGTGAATACTTAGACTACGACAAGTGGACGAACACTATGAAGCCCCAAGTTGAGGCCGATGTGAAAGCCACATAAATCCTACAATGCGGACTTTCCAAAGAAGAACTCAACCGAGTCGGACCATTCATCAGCGCAAAGGATTTATGGAACAAGCTCATCGAGATGCACAAAGGAACCACGACACTAAGGTATGCAAAAGAGACTTTTTGTTAAATAAGTTATTTAATTTAAAAATTTTGGAACACGAGTCAGCCACTAAACTCCACGTGAGGATCCAAAACATCATCAACTATCTTCATTCAATTGGACAAAAGGTGGAGAATAAGAACATAATAAGGTATGCCTTGAACGCTTTTCCTAGGACCACCTTGTGGCCATCCATGATTGATGCCTACAAGGTATCTAGAGATTTATCTAAAATTAGATTAGATGAGCTTTTTTAAAAATTTGAATTGCACGAACAATCTAACTCAGCCCATGTCGAGAAAGGTATTGCCTTAGTTGCAGGTCAAAGGAAGAAGGCGAAAAGCAAACCACCTCTCGAAGAAGAAGAGGAGTAAGAATCGGAGGTGAACGATGAAATAGAGACCGAGCTAGTAAATCTAGTTCAAAAGATGGTCAAAGGAAGAAGATGACCTATCAAGCAATCCAAGGAGAAGAGACCCGAGCAAGGCTCAAATTATAAATGCTATGAATGCAACAAAAGAAGCCACTTCAAATCCGATTGTCCAAGGCTAAAGGAGAAGCAAGCACAAACAAAGAAGGCCTTCAATGCAACTTGGGAAGAGTCATTGAAAGAATAAGTCGAACTCAACAATCTAGCATTCATGGCCAAGCCGACCGAGCCGGAAGATGAATCTGAACCCGACATGAACTACAAGTCCGAGACCGACTCTAACTCCGTATCCGACTATGAACTTTAATTCAAGACAAGCCACGGATCTGGATCTGCATCCGGTTCAAAAGATTCAATCAAGGTGAGTCGATCTCTAATTAGTACTTTGTATAGTGAAATTAAATATTTAATTAAGAAGTTAGCTAGGTCCGAGTCCAAGGTCGAGACCCTAGTTAAGGAGGTCAAACTCCTTAAGCATGAGGTCTCCCTAACCTCTTCAACTAGTTGAGTTCAAGAGGGAAACTCAACTCAAGTTGATAAACTTGAGGAAGAGAATTCTCTCTTGAAAGGACAAGTTCATGAGCTTGGGAGAACATTGGAAAGGATTACTTTGGGATCCAACAGTCTTGACCTACTACTTGGATCACAAAGGGTCGTGTACAATAAGGTCAGACTTGGATTTAGATCAACTACATCAAATAAACTTTACATGTCAATTGTTAGTCAAAATAGATAAAAAGACCAAGCATGGGTCCCTAAGACCTTTTTGAATTCACAATTAGGATCAACCAAGTACTGGGTTCGCAAGGACTAAATCCACTACGTGGAAAGACCGCATCGGTTTAATGGTCCAGGGGGAGCTAGTACTAAACTTGTTTGCTCTACTTCTTGATTTAGTTTTGCATGCTTAGTTAATTTTTTGTTTTAACTTTTAGAATGGCTAGATAGGATCAATACTTAGTTAACCTTGATAACATAGTATCAGGATGCGGCGAGATGATAGAACGTTAGGGAAACGAGGTCTTATGTGTCTGAGTTAGATAAGGTGTATCTAGCTTGGTACACTTAGCTAAGTTGAACTAGTTGAAGCTACCTCACCACATCGTAAACAAGTTAGACTAGGAAGTAAACTTAAGTGGACATTTTCTTTAAATTGGCTTTGTTTAAGGAAGTGGTTATTTTTTCGATCAAAGAAGGCCTCTGTGCCTCGCCACAACCTGGAAGCCATTTTCTCGAAAAGTTTACTTAACAAGCTAAGGGTTAAATCCGAATCTAACCCAAGGTTGACTATCTTAAAATCACTAAAGTTAATCAAGTTAAAATTGAAATATTCTCACAAAACATATAAGGATAACATGTTTGATCATGTAGAAAGGGTGAGATGATTCCTAGGCTAAAATTTTCAAACAACTTTAAAATTCAAATATCCGATCCAACTACTATATGTGTAGGATCAATGGATGTTGGATAGTGGGTGCTCCTGACACATGACCGGAGACCGACTAAAATTTTTGAAGCTCAGATTCAAAAACCAAGGATCGGTAGCATTCGAAAATAACAAGAAGCTCAAAATCATCGGTTCAGGTGATATTAAGCTAAACTCGAACTTTATAATTCGTAATGTACTTTTAGTTGAACATTTTGAATTTAATCTCCTTAGTGTTAGTCAATTGTATGACAACAACTATAAGGTCATATTTTTACAAAATGAATGCTTAATTAAAAATAGTGATTGTTCAAGAACTATACTTAAGGGAACTAGGAATAGTAACATCTATACAATCACTTTACCTAACTTCTCAACCAAGTGTCTAATGACACAACAAGAGAAATCATGGTTGTGGCACCGACGACTCAGCCACTCTCATCCAAGACTCATACACAAAATGAGTCAGAGTGATTTAGTTAAAGGTCTACCCAACCTAAACAATTTGGAAAATAAAATATGTAATGCTTGTCAACAAGGTAAACAAACTAGGACTTAACATCAACTAACTAAACAAGAAAGAACAAAAAGTGTACTTGAGCTCCTACACTTAGACCTCTTTGAATCTCATGGAGCCAAGTCACTAAATGGAAGTCAATACTGTCTAGTTATAATCAATGACTATTCTAGGTTCACATGTGTTAGGTTTTTAAAACATAAGAGTGAAACCTTATATCAACTCACCAATTTCTGTAAACTAATAGAAAATGAAAAGAATCTAAGGATTAACAGAATTAGAAGTGATCATGGTGGTGAATTCGAAAACCATAGATTCAACGATTTTTGTAACCAAAATGGATACCACCATGAGTTCTCCTACCCTAGGACTCCTCAACAAAATGGTCTAGTTGAACGTAAGAATAGAACCCTACAAGAAGCCGCTAGAACCATGTTAAACGAATTCAACTTACCTATTAGGTTTTGGGCAGAAGCGATCAATACGACCTGCTATGTTCAAAATAGGATTTTATTAGTTAAAAGACACCTTAAAATATCATATGAAATCTATTACAAAAAATTACCAAACATTAAGTATTTTAGGGATTTTGGATGTAGAGTACACATATTAAACACTAAAGATTACTTGGGGAAATTCACCTCTAAAGCTAGTACCGGAACCTTTCTAGGTTACTCAACCACTAGTAAAACATATAGAGCGTATAACAATGAACCCATAAAAATAGAAGAAACAATCAACGTAGTATTTGATGAAGAAAACAAAACTACAAACCCCGGATTAGAATTGATTAATGAACCTAACTCAAGACCTGAACCAAACTCTAGACCTGAACCTTACTCTAGAAGTGAATCTAACTCACAAAATGAATCTAGTATAGATCCTAACCTAAATCAATCTAGGTTACAAGCAAATCATCCTATTTATCATGTAATAGGTGATCCCAATTTAGGGGTTCAAACTAGAGCATCCTATAGAAAACTAAGCCAAATTTCACTCATCTCAACAATCGAACCAAGAATAATTGAGCAAGCTCTTCTTGATCCCTATTGGATTATAGCCATGCAAGAAGAGTTAGCTCAATTTACTAGGAGTCAAGTTTGGGAATTAGTACCCCCACCTAAGGAAAAAACAATAATTGAGACAAGGTGGGTATTTCGAAACAAACTTGATGATAAAGGAGAAGTTGTCAAGAATAAAGCTAGGTTAGTTGCTAAAGGATTTAGTCAAGTTGAGGGGTTAGACTATGATGAAACAAATGCACCTGTAGCTATACTTGAATCAATTAGAATGTTATTAATCTAAGCTACACATTGAGGATTCAAATTATTTCTAATGGATGTTAAGTCAGCATTTTTGAATGAATTTATTAAGGAAGAGGTTTATGTTAGCCAACCACTTGGATTTGAAAGTTTAGACAAACCTGACCATGTCTTTAAACTTAGAAAAGCCTTATATGGATTAAAACAAGCTCCTAGAGTTTGGTATGAAAGGCTTTCAATTTACTTTAAGTCTAAGGGATTTAATCAAGGATTAGTTGACCCAACCCTTTTTGTAAAGACCGTAGGGAAAGAAATCTTTATTGTACAAATTTATGTAGATGACATAATTTTTGGTACAACTAATTCAACATTATTAAATGAGTTCATTTCACTAATAGAAAGTGAATTTGAAATGAACTTAGTAAGAGAACTTAATTTCTTCTTATGGTTATAAATAAAACAAACTAAAGAAGGAATCTACTTACACCAACGTAAATATACTAAGGAATTAATTAATATGTTTGGAATGCAAAACACTAAGGAAATTAATACATGAATGACTACCAATGTAAACATAGGAGAAGACTTAGAAAGAAAAAACAATCGATTTAAAGTACTATAAGAGTGCAATAGGTAGCTTTCTATACTTAACTACGAGTCGACCAGACATACTTTTCAAAGTAAGTATGTGCACGAGATTTCAATCTTACGCTAAGGAATCAAACCTAATGCTAGTCAAACGAATCTTTAGGTATCTAAAAGGAACACTAAACATAGGAATTTGCTACCCTAAATCGAGCGAGTTCGAACTAATCGGCTACTCCAACTCGGATTATGCTGGTAGTAAACTCGATAGGAAAAGCACGAGTGATTGTTGCCAACTCCTAGCCTCGAGTCTAGTTAGCTGGTGTAGTCAAAAGCAAGATTGTGTTGCCATGTCTACCACCGAAGCTTAATACGTTGCCAAGGGTGAGTGTGTTGGTCAACTGCTTTGGATTAAGAACACTCTCCAAGACTTTCAATTAAATTTTGGTAACACTAGAATTTTAATCGATAACATTAGTTCTATTAATCATACTAAAAACCCAATTTGTCACTCTAGGACTAAACACATAGAAGTCAAACATCATTTTGTACAAGAACACGTAGAAAATGGAACCATAAAATTTGAATATGTTGAGTCAAAATTGAACCTAGCGGACATCTTCACGAAACCCTTAGCCGAAGCAGAATTTAGTCTGCTCAGACAAAGACTAGGGATGTGCGTAAAAGAATAGGACTTAATTCTTACTTATACATTATCTTTTTTTTCTTGTTACATGGAACTAGCTTAGGGTTTCCCTTAGAAAGCATGCACCCATAGATTTAAGGAGCCATCACATCTCATAACACATAGGATCAATGTGTTTGTGTACTGAGCCACGTAGATGGGAGTGAGATGTTAGGACCTTACTCTTGATTCCAAATGTAGATCTAGTGCATCGATATGAATCATGGAGTATAATTATTCGAAATAACTAACTCTAATCAAGACTTATTGATCATTTCATATCATTTAAGTCAAAAAGAGTTGAACATACTATTAGCTGACTTTATGTTGAAACTACTATTTTCAAAATTTAAAAGGAACATGCTTGGACTTATAATTGTTAATCGCTTATTTATAAAGTTAAGTGATTCTAAAGTTGATTTACAAACCCCCAAATATTTTTGATTTATGGCAAAAGGGGGAGAAGAGAAGCCAAAAAGTTAAGGGATCAAAAGTTTATTTTTGAAAACTTAACTTAATTTCTTTAAGTGGAGAAGAGAGGCCAAAGTTAAGGGATCAAAAGTTTATTTTTGAAAACTTAACTTACTTAAACATTCTTTAAGTGGCCAAACGTTAAGGGGGAGAGCAAAGCTTCTTTTTCAAAAACTCAGCTAAGGTCTAGGGGGCGGTAACCTCAAGGGGGAGGATTTGAAAAAAAAGTTTACTCTTGCTTATTCTATACTCATTTCATATTTATTTCATACTTATAGTAAGTTACTCATACTAACCTACTCATGCTTATTTTTACAACATACTTACACTTGCTTACTTATATTTCATTACTACATGCTTATTACTACTCACTTCATTTTATTCTTAAAAGTTTCCTTAACTTTGAATCGGTTTGCCATAGATCAAAAAGGGGGAGATTGTTGGTGCAGGGGCACCAGATAATCGAACCTAGGTTTTGATTATGGAAAAGGTTCTTTGTTAAGTTGTTATTGTTATCTCATGAGCTGTGTTAAGTGTGCAGGAAGTGTTTAAGCTAAGCCCAAGGACAAGCAACAGTTACGTATTGCTGCTAGTATTGAAGAATAGTAGTGATGAGGCAACACTTGGGAACCTCATGGACCAGAAGTGTCGAGTGGAAAGATGCTAAGAAATAAGTTAGAAGGACCAGAGGTAAGAACTGAGTGAAGAGTAATGGTAAGGTCATGTCCTCTGTACGGGGATGAACTTATGTGGCGATCCGACTAAGACTTCTATGAAGGTAGGAAACTTCGCTTCCCACTTCAACTTGGTCTCTTGTTCATGGTGATCCTTTCTATGTCCCCGGATAAAAAAATTTAATCCTAGATGAAAGGGATTACCCAAGCAACCGTTTCATCATCGTGCTATTCGATTAGAGTGGTCACTTGAACAAACTTGTTATTCAAGCCACCAACCTCTATTCTACGAATAGCTGCGGAATAGACGATGTACGGATCGCCAACTTTTGTGTTTATGTTCGGAGTCCAAGTTAATTTAGCCACAAAAAAGAATATATCATGCATATATAATTGAAAACAATTATAAACATGTTACATAAGAAAATAGACAAGTATTATACCTCTCGATCTTCTATCGTATGCCTTCCTCCTTTTGGACGTCGTGTGGGCGACGATCTACCAAAAGTCGAAGCTCCTAGATCACCAATCGTCCTTCCTTGCTCGCTACGAACAAGAGGAAAACTAAGAAACAAAACCCTTCTCCTTCCTTTAGCCAACTAACAAACACCAACCTAGGTGCTTGCCGCCGGCCAACAAGGAGAAGATGATGGAGATAGTTGCCGGCCAAGAGCTCCAAGGGAAGACCCTAAGCCTTGTTTCCACCGACCAAGGAGAAGAGAAGGAGTAGGTTGGATGCCGACCAAGGGAGGGAAGGGCTTGTATGGGCGCCGACCACCAAGGAAGAAGAAGAAGAAAAAGGAAAACCTTTCCTTATTTGGTGCCGCTAACACCCAAACCCTAATCCCCAATGCTTGCCGCCCACTAACCCTAATCCTATCTCTATTGGAATTCTAATTGCCGCCCACCCCATGCTCTCCTTTTATAGAGTTAGGGATATGCCTTTTTTTAATCTCCACCATTGGTTATAGGAATTTAATCTCAACCGTCGGATCTAGAGATTTAATCTCAACTATCGGATCTAGAGATTTAATCTCTACCTTTGGATCTAAAATTTTGTTTCCAACCATTGGATCTAAGCTTCATGAGGTATTAATAGGCTACAATAGGGACCATGAGGAGGAATTGGATCTTGGCCACCCAATGGATCAAGCCGACATAATGTCCGATCCATTAATGATAGTCCAATCCACTAAAGGATTATCATTGATCTACCTCACCAACTCCCATAAGTTAATATGGGCTCCATATATTATTTGTACATTTTTCTCCCCGTGTTTAAGATCTCGAATGTCCGTCGATTAATTAATTTATTGACCATTAATTAATCAATATCTAACTCCACAAGTAGTGTTAGTAATATATGAGAGATGTCCTAAGGCAATCGCCTTAAGTTTGAACCAATTATATGATAAATGAAGATTCACTATTTGAGTATATATGTTTTCATGTATTTGATTAGATCTTAAACTGATTTACTGAAAGTCCACGATACGATTCACAGCTTGAGAGAATTTGTGATTGGATCACAACTAGTGAGTATCTCTATATGTGTAATTGTGATGTATCGGAATTATCCCTAGTCGATGAATTGATGGATTTGGACATCATCGATTCTGTCGAGACTAGCACGAGGTATACTCCTTGGTGTATCCAAGCAGCTGATTCTCACTGGCTGGAGACATTGTGATGTCCGGAGTTAATCGTGGATGCTAGTTATGGTAACTAGTTCATTGGAGTGACCAGCCGTAAGACTTCATATGGTTCTCTGCATATATAGATATGTCAATGAAGTTCTTACTGCAGCTTAAGTGTGATGTTCCTTTGACTTGCGGTATTCAAGTCATCTTGATCATAAAGACTTATGCTTTGACATCTTAAGTAAGCATCTCTGAGGAGATGTGGACCCGGGATGATTGGGTATAAGTCGAAGTGATCGAAGGTGTTTGAATAGCCTATAAAGGATTGACCACTCCTTGCGAGGAGATGTATACCCATGGCCTCTCGTCGGATTGTTACTAAAGTCTTTGGCTAAAGCATTACATGTTTAGAGTAAGATAGTCTTTGATACATGTGCAGTAACTAGAATCCGTAGGACGAGAAATGATACTTGGGCTAAGTGTGACGTAGTCAACCTAGTGGGGACTGACACAATAGACCATGTCCTGAACCAAGTGGGTATAAGATGAGGGAAGGGAATGGGGCACGATTCAGAGTAGATGCTGAAGGGTTTCAGAAATAGTTCTGGATCAACCGTTGATCTTTTCGATTAACTGGAGATCATGATGTACTACTAGGTGCCACTCATGATCATTCTATAATTAATGGTTAATTATAGATGGCCAACATAAACCGAGAACCTATTTGGTCACACGCACAATGAGCATAGTCCGAAGGATTTAAAATAGGCTTGAGAATGAGATTCTCAGACTGAGAGAAACTAGGTTTGGTTGGACCAAACAAGGAGCTAGCATGAAATCGTTTCAATCGCAATGGAAGCATGGATAGGCCGTGTCTTATGAAGACATGATGGATGAACCAAATTGGTTTGGTTTTAATCCAATGGAAGAGAATAAACCAAAGGGGTTTGGTTTTAATCCAATGGAAGAGAATAAACTAAAGGGGTTTGGTTTGTTTTAAACGAATGAACAAAAAGTTGGTTCGGTTCGTTTTAACTTAAAATAGACCAACATGGTTTGGTTTATTTTAACTTAAATTAATGGAGCGGGTTAACGGGCTTTTGGTTATGATCCGATAACCATTAGGAGAATTTGTTCTCTATAAAATAGGGCTTAAGGGTTTTGTTAAGCCCTAATCCAAGCAATCCCTAGTTGCCGCCCACCCCTCGTCTCCTCTAGTGGTCGGCGACCAACCCTAGCCGCCACCCAGCTTTGTGCCGCCGTCCAAGCTAGTTGCCGGCGTCCAAGCTTCAGCTGGTGATCCTCCAGTGACCCTCCGGTAATCTACCATGGGTCCGGCGACAAGGTGAGCATTTATCTTCCTTATTTGGCCGGCCCTAATCCTCCACCAACGCTGTCCAGTTTTTCTAGACAGCTTGTTTATTTCGTGTCGGAGCATCGTTTGGACGACGTTTGGAGCTACGACAGCGGCTTTCTTTCCGGGGATTCGATCTCCGATAATCCTTATAGGTGGAGGACGAAGGATTCGTCAAACGGTTGACGAATACCTCTCTGGAGAAGCGAGTTTTTGAGGACTCATTTTGAATCCGAATTTTGATTCGGATCGTGATCTTCTCTCGATCACATTGTCTTCAACACGAGGCTATTAACTCGTTCGAAGACGAGGCTCGTGACTTTGTGAAGTCATCCCGAAGATACTCGGCGTGGATACAGATAGAGGTGATTCTAGCGAGGATCGCTCTGGTTGATGTCTTTCCCGTTACACGTGATACGTCAGGTATACGTAGTATAAATTTCCTTTTATTGCAAAATTTGAAATTGCAGTTTTGTCTACACATGTGGTACTATGCATGCGTGTGGTGTGTGTGTTGTAATAAATTAGATTTATTATTTTTATTTCTTCCGCTGTGCACATGTTTACGAAACATGTTCGAACACACACTCGCCGCGGTGCCGGAAACCCAATAGTGGGATCAGAGCCCAGGTTGTGTTTCGACATAATCGTAAAACTGTTTTGCGATAGTCATAATGGTATTTATGAAAATTTTCTACTTTTGGAAAGTTAGAAGTATTTATGAAAATTTTTTACTATTGGAAAGTTAGAAGTATTTATGGAAATTTTTAATTTTGGAAAGTCTAGAAGTATTTATGGAAATATTTTACTTTTGGAAAGTTAGAAGTGTTTATGGAAATTGATATTTTCCATAAATAAAATATTTGATTAGATTTGGAAATTTGTTTCCTAATTTAATCATGATTTTATTTGGGAAATCAAATCTTAAAATATTTTATTTCCATAAGTAGTTTTGATGATTTAGGAAATTTGTTTCCTAAATTGACTTTCCTTAATCAACACTTTCCACAAATAAAATATGTGATTAGATTTGAAAATTTATTTCTTAATTTAATCATGATTTGATTTGGAGAATCAAATCTCAAACATATTTTATTTCCATAAATAGTTATGACATATAAGGAAATTTTGTACATGTCATAATTGTATGCCATGTAATTGCATTATATGTATATCATTATGCCATCCGTGTCGTGACATGTAGATGTATGCCATGCCATGTAGATAATAGTTATTTGCATGCAAAGAGGAAGAGACATAAAAACCCTTACTCAATATTAAAGCCTACACCTTCCATTAATATGGTTAGAACCAGAGTTTCGTTTCTTGTTTGGGTTGTTGGACTCTCTCCAAGCCTGGTTCGAACCCGAACATGTTCAAACCATGAAATAGTTTAATACTAATATGGTAAGAGTCAGAGGTCAATCATTAGCTTTGGTTGTTGGACTCTCTCCAAGCTGGGCTAATTGGTTGAATGCGCTCTAACCATATTAAAACTATTTCTCGATTAATGGGTTGGCTTTAACCTGGAGCATCGGCTTGTTGGACTCTCTCCAAGGTCGATGTGAAGGGAGGTGAAGTTGGGTGCTATGCATATGATGCATAATTGTTAATGTGTTAACAACCCAATGTATGTTTGAACATTCAATTAGTTGATAGCACATTGTGATAGTTGCATATACGTGATATGCAATCGGTATATTTGATACCTACCATCGTAGTTATGAATGTCTTGTTGGACTCTCTCCAAGGTTGTTCATATCTATGTTGGATATCAGCCAATTCAGAGATGGACCTACAATCTCCCGAAGTGATTTTGTTTTGAAATTCGAAAAATGAATGAGATTTATGAATGTATATTGATGCATTTTAAAATCATTTTCTCGTTTTGTATTTCTAGGTTAATCGATTGATCATGATGTCTTTGAATTTGCACACTATTTTGGATTCAAACAAATTGACTGGGCCTAACTTCCTGGACTGGCTTAGAAACTTGAGAATTTTTCTCAAGGTGGAAAAGATAGCATATGTCCTTGAAGAGCCTCTTCCCAACCGTCCTAGGGACGATGTAACTCCAGACCAATTGTTGGCCTATCAGAAACATTTGGTAGATTCTGAACTGGCGAGTTGCATCATGCTAGCTGCGATGGTGAGCTGCAAAAGCAACATGAGCATATGGATGCTAATACCATAGTCTTCTATCTTCATGAGTTGTTTGATGAGCAAGTGAGATCCGAAAGGTTCGAAGTCTCCAGGCTCCTCTTCACCTCTAAGATGCAAGAAGGTTCGTCTGTAGTGCAGCTTGTGCTTAAGATTAACAGGTACATCGAGCGGCTGGCCACCCTCGGGTTTGTGATGGATCATGAATTAAGTATTGACTTAATTCTGCATTGTTTGCCCAAGAGTTTCTCACAATTTGTGATGAACTATCGGATGAACAAATTATAATCCACTATTCCTGAGCTCCTCAATATGCTGAAGACTGTGGAGCCTTTGGTGAAGCATGAGGAGAAGGCGGTTCTGTTAGTTGATTTCTCAAAGAAAGGTTCTAAGAGGAAGGCAAAGGAACAGAAGAAAGGGAAGAACAAGAAGGATAAGAAGGTAGAACCAGCACAAAAGGGCACTTGCTATCATTGTGGCAAGGAAGGCCACTCGCGAAGAAACTGAAAGATTTATCTTGAGTCCGTGAAGAAGAAGAAGGCATCCGATGCCCCATCCTCTTCAAGTATCTTTGTTATTGATTGTCATTCTATTTCCTTAGACACTTGGATATTGGATACTGGGTGTGACTCACATATATGTAATGACATACAGGGGCTAAGGAATAGAAGAAGACTCGTCAGAGGGGAGTCAAATTTGCGAGTTGGCAATGGAGCAAAGGTTGCTGCGGTCGCCATCGGAACTTATTTGCTAAATCTCCCTAGTGGACTAGTCTTGGAACTGGACAATTGCTATTATGTTCCTTATCTAATAAAGAACATTGTTTCTATTTCCTGCTTAAATAGAAATGGTTACCATTTGACGTTTAGTAACAATTGTTGTTATATAACTTTGAATGTCATACTTTATGGAACTGGAACTTTGAGCAATGGTATTTATACTTTGGACGTATCGAGTGACATTTTCAATATCGAAGCGAGCAACAAGCGTGCTCGAAAGGATAATCAATTAGACTCCTACATGTGGCATTGTCGTCTTGGCCATTCAAGCAAGAAACGCATGTCTGAATTACATCGATGTGGAATTCTAGAATCATTTGAATTGGATTCATATGATACATGCGAATCATGCTTAAAAGGCAAGATGACTAAGTTACCTTTTACAGGAAAAAGTGAACGAGTGAGAGTGTTACTAGGTCTAATACATACTGATGTATGCGAACCTATGTTAACTCAAGCTTTAGGAGGCTATAGCTACTTAATTACCTTCACCGATGATCACTCACGGTTTGGGTATGTGTTCTTGATGAAACACAAGTCTGAAGCCTTTGAAAGGTTCAAAGAATTCAGAAATGAAGTAGAGAAACAACATGACAAGAGTATTAAAATACTTCGATCGGATCGATGTGGTGAATACTTAAGTCAAGAGTTTGTTGATTATCTAAGAGACAATGATATATTGTCTCAATGGACTCCGCCATATACACCACATCATAATAGTGTATCTGAGAGGCGTAACCGGACCTTGTTGGACATGGTCAGGTCAATGATGAATCATGCAAATATTCCCAAGTCCTTTTGGGGCTATGCACTTCAGACAGCTGTTTACTTGTTAAACAGAATGCCAACTAAGGTAGTCTCTACTACTCCATATGAGATATGGAATAGTAAGAAACCTCATGTATCTTACTTAATGATATGGGGTTGTCCTGCTTATGTGAAACAGATTGTATTAGACAAATTGGATGCTAAGTCTGATAAATATCTATTTATTGGATACCCTAAGGAAATAAGGGGTTACCAATTCTATCATCCTATGGAACAAAAGGTATTTGTTTCAAGGCATGCTGTATTTCTGGAGAAAGAGTTTCTCTTACAAGAAAACAGTGGGAGTGTCGTCGAGCTTGAGGAGGCTCGAGAGACTCAAATAGACATTGATGAGATACCTGGTGAAGCACAACAGCCGATAACTCATAGTGATGAGCAATCGACTGGACCTATTGAAACACCACATCTTCGTAGATCTGGTAGAACACGGAATATTCCTGAGAGATATGGATTTCTCGTAAGTGAATCGAACGACATGTTACTCATTGATGATGAGGAGCCTACCAGTTATGAAGAAGTTCTGACAAGTTCAGAAAGGGATAAGTGGCTTGAAGCCATGAAGTCGAAAATGGATTCCATGTATGAAAACCAAGTTTGGAACTTGGTTGACCCACCTGAAGGCATAAAGCTTATAGGGTGCAAGTGGGTTTTCAAGAAGAAAACCGACATGGATGGTGATGTGATTACCTATAAGGCTAGATTAGTGGCGAAAGGATATCGTCAAAAGCAAAGTGTTGATTATGACGAAACCTATTCACCTGTAGCTATGCTTAAATCCATTCGGATGCTCCTGGCCATAGCGGCTCATTATGATTATGAGATTTAGCAGATGGATGTGAAAACAACTTTCCTTAATGGAAACCTGCTCGAGGACGTGTATATGATACAACCCGAGGGTTTCACATCGGTGGATAAAACCAAGGTATGTAAATTGCGACGGTCCATATATGGATCAAGCAAGCATCCAGAGTGGAATATCCATTTTGATGAGACAATCAAAAAGTTTGATTTCACAAAATCCGCATTTAACCTTGTGTGTACAAGAAGGTTAGTGGGAGTGCAAATGTGTTCCTAGTATTGTATGTCGATGACATATTACTTATAGGAAACGATGTTTCAATCTTACACAAGTTAAGATTTGGTTGTCCAAGACATTCTCCATGAAAGACTGGGAGAAGCAACCTACATCCTCGGATTAAGATCTATAGAGATAGATCAAACGGTTGCTTGGTCTTTCAGCCTACATATATAGACCGAGTGCTAAAGAGGTTTAGCATGTCGGAATCCAAGAAAGGTTTCCTACCCATCGTGCATGGATATACCTTCAAGTCTATGTGTCCGCGCACAGAAGACGAGAGGATTTGCATGAGTAAGATTCCCTATGCATCCGCAATAGGATCTATCATGTATGCTATGTTATGTATGAGGCTCGATGTATCATATGCTCTGAGTGTCACGAGTAGATACCAGTCTGATCCAGGAATGGATCATTGGGCGGCTGTTAAGACAATCCTTAAGTACTTGAGAAGAACTAAGGATGTGTTCCTAATATATAGAGAAGGGGACATGGTGATATGCGGGTATACGGATGCCAGCTTCTTGACAGACAAGGATGATTCCAGGTCTCAGTCTAGATACGTGTTCACCTTGAATGGGGGCGCAGTGAGTTGGAAAAGTTCGAAACAAGACACTGTAGCGGATTCTACCACTAAGGCAGAATACATTGCAGCTTCAGAAGCAGCAAAGGAAGCGGTTTGGATCAAGAAGTTCATTTATGAACTTGGTGTGGTTCCAGCCATTGTTGAAGCAATACCGGTCTACTGCGACAACAATGGAGCAATTGCACAGGCGAAAGAGCCAAGGTCTCATCAATGATCCAAACATGTGCTTCGCCGCTATCATCTGATCAGAGAGATCATTAGTAGGAAGGAAATACAAATCGAGAAAATCCCCACTGAAAGGAACTTAGCAGATCCTTTGACTAAGGCATTACCTAAAAGTAAGTTTGAAGGTCATGTTAGAGTTTATGGTATTGGATACCTAACGATTGACATTAGGCCAAGTGGGAGTTTGTTAATAATATATGAGAGATGTCCTAAGGCAATTGCCTTATGTTTGAACCATTTATATGATAAATGAAGATTCACTATTTGACTATACATGTTTTCATGTATTTGATTATATCTTAAACTCATTTACTGAATGTCCACGATACGATTCACAGCATGAGAGAATTTGTGATTGGATCACAACTAGTGAGTATCTCTACATGTGTAATTGTGATGTATCGGAATTATCCCTAGTCGATGAATTGATGGATTTGGACACCATCGATTCTGTCGAGACTAGCACGAGGTTTACTCCTTGACGTATCCAAGCAGCTGATTCTCACTAGCTGGAGACATTGTGATGTCCGGAGTTAATCGTGGATGCTAGTTATGGTAACTAGTTCATTGGAGTGACCAGCCGTAAGACTTCATATGGTTCTATGCATATATAGATATGTCAATGAAGTTCTTAGTGCAGCTTAAGTGCATTGTTCCTTTGACTTGTGGTATTCAAGTCATCATGATCATAAAGACTTATGCTTTGACATCTTAAGTAAGCATCTCTGAGGAGATGTGGACCCAAGATGATTGGGTATAAGTCGAAGTGATCGAAGGTGTTTGAATAGCCTATAAAGGATTCACCACTGCTTGCGAGGAGATGTATACCCATGGCCAATCGTCGGATTGTTACTAAAGTCTTTGGTCAAAGCATTACATGTTTAGAGTAAGGTAGTCTTGGATACATGTGCAGCAACTAGAATCCGTAGGACTAGGAAATGATACTTGGGCTAAGTGTGACGTAGTCAACCTAGTGGGGACTGACACTATAGACCATGTCCTGAACCAAGTGGGTATAAGATGAGTGAAGGGAATGGGGCACGATTCAGTGTAGCTGCTGAAGGGTTTCAGAAATAGTTTTGGATCAACCGTTGATCTTTTCGATTAATTGGGGATCATGATGTACTACTAGGTGCCACTCATGATCGTTTTATAATTAATGGTTAATTATAGACGGCCAACATAAACCGAGAACCTATTTGGTCACACGCACAATGAGCGTAATCCGAAGGATTTAAAACGGGCTTGAGAATGAGATTCTCAGACCGAGAGAAACTAGGTTTGGTTGGACCAAACAAGGAGCGAGCATGAAATCGTTTCAGTCGCAATGGAAGCATGGATGGGCCGTGTCTACTAAAGACATGATGGATGAACCAAATTGGTTTGGTTTTAATCCAATGGAGAAGAATAAACAAAAGGGGTTTGGTTTGTTTTAAACGAATGAACCAAAAGTTGGTTCGGTTCGTTTTAACTTAAAATAGACCAACATGGTTTGGTTTATTTTAACTTAAATTAATGGAGCGGGTAAATGGGCTTTTGGTTATGATCTGATAACCATTAGGAGAATTTGTTCTCTATAAAATAGGGCTTAAGGGTTTTGTTAAGCCCTAATCCAAGCAATCCCTAGTTGCCACCCACCCCTCCTCTCCTCTAGTGGTCGGCGCCCAACCCTAGTCGCCGCCCAACTTTGTTCCACCATCCAAGCTAGTTGCTGGCGTCTATGCTTCAGCCGGTGATCCTCCGGTGACCCTCCGGTAATCTTCCTTGGGTCCGGCGACAAGGTGAGCATCTAGCTTCTTTATTTGGCCGACCCTATTCCTCCACCAAAGCTGTCCAGTTTTTCTGGACAGCTTGTTTATTTCGTGTCGAAGCATCGTTTGGACGACGTTTGAAGCTCCGACAGCGGCATCCTTGCCGGGGATTCGATCTCCAGTAATCCTCATAGGTGAAGGATGAAGGATTCGTCAAACGGTTGACGAATACCTCTCCGGAGAAGCGAGTTTTTGAGGACTCATTTTGGATCCGAATTTTGATTCGGATCGTGATCTTCTCTCGATCACATCATCTTCAACACGAGGCTCGTAACTCATTCGAAGATGAGACTCGTGACTTTGTGATGTCATCTCGAAAATACTCGGCGTGGATACAGATAGAGGCTATTCTAGCGAGGATCGCTCTGGTTGATGTCTTTCCCGCTACACGTGATACATCAAGTATACGTAGTATAAATTACCTTTTATTGCAAAATTTAAAATTGCGGTTTTGTCTACACATGTTGTACTATGCATGTATGTAGTGTGTGTGTTGTAATAAATTAGATTTATTATTTTTATTTCTTCCACTGTGCACATGTTTACGAAACATATTCGAACACACACTCGCCGCGGTGACGGAAACTCAACAAGTAGTATCACTCAACCTTTACATCATGCCGGACCAAGTCCACCTGCAGGGTTTACATGATGAACCTTATGATCTCCTCAAGGGGACATCATCATCCTAATATATAGGACATGGTTTCCTCTTATAATCAACGACACACCATATAAATAATATCATTTCCCAACTTACCGAGCCTATCGATTTAATCTATAAATCTCGCCCATTGGTAAATCAAAGAAATGAATACTAAGTATATGTGCCCGTTATTATGTCGGGATTAAGAGTATGTACAATATAATATCTGAGGTCCGATTCGATTATGTAGTTAGCAATAAATCGAATCACCTCTAAGTCGGTCCTGCTCAATACACACAAAGTGTACTAGTGTGATTCTATGGTCAAGACAAACCAATACCAAATCACACTACAACCATACCAATGGTTTGTCCAAAGCCATCTCGGTTGTGAGCCTATACTTATACTTTACAAGGAACCGATAACATGATCTTCTGTGTGACACCACACACCATGTTATCTACAATGTAATGTATTAGACAATATGCATAACCATAAATATGCAATAAATGATCATGTGATTCTTATTTCAAAATAAAAATGTTCATACAAAAGATAGACTTTTAAGTATACATCCCAACAATCTTCCACTTATACTAAAAGACTATGCAGTCCTCAAACTGCCATACATGTGATTCCCATTCCCTCCACATGCTTATCAAAGGCTCTCGCCGGAAGGGCCTGTTGGCAACCGTGCTATTTCTCGGAATGCTCATAGGCTCCCATGTCCCCGGATTAAAATTTTCACTAATGAAAACTAATCCGGATGGGATGAGTTTCCTAAGAACAACCAATTCGTCGTCGTGCTAACGACTTGAGCGATCGCTTGAACAAACTAGTTGTTCAAGCAACACAACTCTTCTAGTCGGTTAGCCGCGGAAGAGACGACGGACGGATTGCCGGTTTTTGTGTTACTTATTCGGGGTCCATGATTATACAAATTCATGCAAATGCAAACTAGTATAATCAACATATACTAACATAAAGAACATAAGCTAGCATATCAAATAAGAACATGAAAAGAACAATAATAAAAGTTGTGAAACTTTTATACCTCTTGATCTTCTATCGTATGTCCTAACCTCCTTGTAGACTTCGTGTGGGCGAAGATCCTCCACAAGTTGAAGCTTCCTAGATCTTCTTCAATCCAAAGAAAGAAGAACTCTCTTTCCCTTCTTGCTTGAGCCAACCACCAATCCATCAAAGGATTGATGCCTCCGGCCCCAAGAATAGAGAGAACATAATGGAAACAACCAAGGAACCGAACAAGGGACAAGCCCTAGTTTTGGTGCCGCCGGCCAAGATGGAGTGAAGAGGAGAAAGGGAATATGTTGGGCGCCGGCCACGGTGGAGGGAATAGAGGAAGGAGCCGGCCACAACCTAGGAAGAGGAAGAGCTCCTCTCCTATAGTTGCCGCCCACCTTCCTTGCATACCCTAGCCGCCCAACCATAGGAGCCAAACCCTAATTAGGTTTTCCTCCTTAGGTCTTCTTGCCGCCCAACCAAGGTGGAATGAGGAGATCTAAACCGGCCACCTTTCCTAGGAAGAAGAAGAACTCTTCCACAAGATGCCGCCTACCCTCCTTCCAAACCTTGGTCGCCCAACCCAAAAGGAGCCAAACCCTAATTAGGGTTTCCTCCTTAGGGTTTCTTGCCTCCCAAACCATCCAACTCCAACTATGCGCCGGCCATGGAAGAGGGGATAGAAGAATAGAATGTGGACCAACCAAGGTAGAAAGGTAGAAGGAAGGGACCGGTCATGCCTTAGGAAGAAGAAGAAACTCTTCTTCCACTTGTTGCCGCCCCATGCCTTTCTCCCAAACCCTAGCCGCCCAAAAGATTCTAAACCAACTAGGGTTCCTAGCCTCCAAAGGAAGCAAACCCTAGTCCTCTAAACCATCCACCATCAAATCACCCTTGCCGCCCACCTTAAGCCTATATATATATAGAGTTAGGTTTAGGCCTTGGTTTAATCTCCACCGTCGGTTCTAGGGTTTTAATCCCAACCGTCGGATATAGAGATTTAATCTCAACCGTCGGTTCTAGGGTTTTAATCCTAACCATCCGATATAGAGATTTAATCTCAACCGTCGGTTCTAGGGTTTTAATCCCAACCGTCGGATCTAGAGATTTAATCTCCACCGTCGGTTCTAGGGATTTAATCCCAACCGTTGGATCTAGAGATTTGTTTTCCATTATTTGATCTAGACTTTATGAGGTTTATATTAGGCTACGATAGGGACCATGAGGAGGAGTTGGGTCTTGGCCACCCGATGGATCGGAACCACACAAACTTGATCCATCAATGATGTTCCATTCCACTAGAGGATCATCATCGAACTACCTCACCAACCCCCATAAATTAATATGGGCTCCATATATTATTTGTACATCCATCTCCCCGTGTTTAAGATATCGAATGTCCGTCAATTAATTGATTTACTGACCATCAATTAATTAACATCTAACTCCTCGAGTAGTACCACTCAACCTTATCATCATGTTGACTAAGTCAACCTGCAGGGTTTACATGATGAACCTTATGAGCTCCTCAAGGGGACATCATCAACCTAATACATAGGACACGGATTCCTCCTATAATCAACGGCACACCATGTAAATAATATCATTTCCCAACTTACCGGGCATATTGATTTAATCCATAGAAATCTCACCCTCTGGTAAATCAAAGAAATAAATAATAAGTACATGTGTCCGTTATTATATCGGGATTAAGAGCATGTACAACATAATATCTGAGGTCCGATTCAATTATGTAGTCAGCAACAAATTGAATCACCTTTATGTCGGTCCTGCTCAATACACCTAAGTGTACTAGTGTAACTTTATGTTCAAGACAAAACAATACCAAGCTACACTACAACCATGCCAATAGTTTGTCCAAAACCATCTTGGTTGTGAGCCTCTACTTATACTCTACAAGGTACTGATAACATGATCTTCTGTGCCACACCCAAGCACCATGTTATCTACAATGTAAAGTATTAGACAATATGCACATATATAAATATAAAGTGCAAACAATGATCATGTGATTCTTATTTCAAAATAAAGATGTTCATACAAAAGAGCTAGACTTTCAGTATACATCCCAACAATCTCCCACTTATACTAAAAGACTATGCTGTCATCATACTGCCATACATCTGATTCCCCCTCCCTCCACATGCCTATCAAAGCTCTCGCTAGAAGGGCCTTAGTGAAAGGGTCTACCAGGTCTTCCTCTGATGCAATCTAGGCGACAGCAACTTCTACCTCCTTTACGATTTCTCGTATTAGGTGGTACTTGCACTCTATGTGTTTACTAGCCTTATGGGCTCGTGGTTCCTTCGAGTTTGCAACTGCACCATTATTATCACAATTAATTGTGATAGTTCTGGGCAAACCAGGAATCACATCCAAGTCCATCAGGAAGTTCCTGAGTCACACAGCTTCTTTGGCTGCCTCATAGGCTGCCACATACTCAGCTTCCATGGTGGAGTCCGCCACGCATTTCTACTGGGCACTCCTCCATACAATGGCTCCACCTCCTAAAGTAAACACAAAACCTGAGGTAGACTTACTGTTATCCCTATCTGATTGGAAATCGCAATCCATGCAACCCACAGGGAGTAATTGGTCTGCCCGGTAAACTAGCATATAATCCCTAGTCCTTCTCAGGCACTACAATATATGCTTTTACCGCAATCTAATGTCCCTGTCCTGGATTACTCTGATATCTGCTAACCATGCCCATGGTAAAGCAGATATCTTGTCTCGTACATAGCATACATGAGGCTTCCTACTGTCGAAGCATAAGGAACCGCCTTCAGCTCCTTTATCACCTCAGATGATCTAGGACACATCTCCTTAGATAAAGGAACTCCATACCTGAAAGGTAGAAAACCCTTCTTGGAGTTTTGCATGCTAAAACGATCCAAAATCATGTCTATGTATGAAGCTTGGGATAAGCACAACAACCTTGATCCCAAGGTTGTGACCCACTTCTCCCAAGTCCTTCAAAACTGTTTGGACAACCATACCCTTACGTCTGATAACACTCTGATATTGTTGCCAACTACCAAAATATTATCTACGTATAGTACAAGAAATACCACTACGTTTCCGTCACATCTCTTGTATACACAAGACTCATCCGAACTTTGAATAAATCCATAAGTCTGGATTTACCTCATCAAAGCGGATGTTCCAAGACCTCAAAGCTTGTTTTAGTCCAAAAATGACCCAATTAAGCTTACATACAATATGCTCTTTGCCCTTAGCAATGAATCCCTCTGGTTGCTTCATATAGATGTTTTCCTCAAGACTTCCATTAAGGAAAGCTGTCTTGACATCCATCTGCCACAACTCATAATCCATATGAGCTGCAGTGCACAAGAGCTCCCAGACCTGTCTTGAATCCATAGATTCAATCTCAGTATTCATTGCACTTTGCCAAGATGTTGCATCTATATCTTGGATTGCCTCGTCGTATGTTTAGGGATCAGGTTCATGTTTGCTATGGACCAAATCAGAAGATTTGTCCAAAAACATGAATCTAAGAGGTTGTCTAACAACCCTCCCACTACGATGAGGTATCTTCTGTGTATCCTCTGTGACACGTGGTGCAATGACATGTGGTATGTCCTCTTGTACCGGTGGTACTAAAGAAGTGACTTCCCTTTTAACTCCTCCAGAACAATTTTACTCTTAGGCTTGTGGCTCATCACATAGTCTTCCTCTAGAAATCTGGTGTTCGTGTTAACGATCACCCTCTGATCTCTAGGACTATAAAACAATCCACCCTTCGTTTCCCTGGGATAGCCAATGAACATGCGTACTTCTGTACGAGGTTCCAACTTACCAGTATCTGCCTTCAACACATGTGCTGGACTCCCATATCTGAATATGTCTTAGACTAGACTTTCGCCTAGTGCACAATTCTGTGGGAGTAGAAGACACTGATTTAGATGGAACCAGGTTCAGAATGTATACTGTCGTATCTATAGCATATCCCCAGAATGAATCTGGCAAATCAGAATAACTCATCATCGATCTAACCATCTCCATAAGAGTCATATTCCTTCGCTCTGCTACACCGTTCTGCTGGGGTGTGCCAGGTGCAGTCAATTGAGATTGAATCCCAGCCTCTGATAAGTAGTTCCTAAACTCTCCCAAGAGGTACTCACCACCACAATCAGATCGTAGTGTCATCTTGAATAATTGTCTATGAAAAAGACAAAATATTCAAAACTACCTCTTGCCTGGATAGACATAGGACCATACGAATCAGAATGAACCAATTCCAACACATCTTTGGATCTATACCCCTTGGCCTTGAAAGGCCTCTTGGTCATCTTACCCTCCAAGCAAGATTCGCAGGTTGAGAGATGCTCCACCACTTATGAACCCAAAGGTCCATCAGCTATCAATCTTTGAATTCTACTTAGGTTAATATGACCAAGCCTAAGATCCCAAAGATATGTTTGGTTCATCTTCGAAGGTTCTTTTCTCTTATTAGACTTAGAAGATGAGTTAATAACTTCTATTTGCATCGTGGGAGCTCGTGGTTCAAGTTATAAATTTCCTATCTATGTACCTGAATAGATAATGTCCCTATTCCTTTTATAACATATCTGTCATCAAAAGAAATAGATTATCCATCTAGAACAAATTTAGAAACCGAAATTAATTCTTTCTAAATAAGGGTACATAAAGGAAATTCTTAAGAACCAAAACCTTTATTTTTCTCAAAAGATAAATAAAACATCTCCCACTGCAATATCCGCCATCTTCATGGCATTGCCCAAGTAAATGGTAATATCCCCTTTAGCTAGTCGTCGGGTTTCCTGGAACCCCTGCAAAGTGTTGCAGACATGATTAGTGGCTCTCGTATCTACACACCAGGTGTCGGTAGATAATGCCTCTAACCATGTTTCAACGACTGGACCAAAGGATATACCTTTGTTCTTCTTTGGATTGGGATAGTCTTTCTTCCAATGTCCATCCTGCTAGTAAGTGAAGTACTTGCCTTTCGGCTTCTTCACTCCTCCCTGAGATCCTCCCACCACGTTTGCTCCACCCTGTTTCTCCTTCTTCTTGCCTTTCGACTTAGAAGTAGAAACCTTTTGAGCAACCATGGCTTGAGGACACTCTTTGAAGAGTGTATACTTGTACTTCTTAGTAGATAAGACAACATCTAGATTCTTTTCCAATCAACATTATTTGGGTACAGTAAGTTTATTTCCTTTAGTATCATAATAAGTGGACTGAAAGTCATTTTGAAAATCCTAAGAATCACAATGATCAAAATATTAGATTTCAAATTTTATTGATTCCTCAAAACAATAAAATTCCGAAATCAACCAACACCTCAAAACACCGAGAATATCGCATGCCACGATAGTGTGGACGTATACGAATTCTACATTTGTAAGAGGAGGTTTTATCCATTAATTTTATTATCTTGTCAACCTTACTTTTTGACAAATAAAATTAATAGTTGGTTCCTCTTTGGCCCTACAAATAAAAGCAGTGACTCCGATGGGGAGGATACTTTTTATTTGCATCTAAGTGTGCACCATTACACGATACTAAGGGAATTATCTCGGATTATGTGCCTTACCGATGGGGAAGTACACACGCTCCTAAATAATTTCCTATAACCATTATTTGACCTAGTGATCCGCAAACAAACTCATCCGATGGGGAGGAAGGCACTTAGAGCCGACGCGCAAGTTTGTTGCATCACACGTCAAATTGTAATGGAGGCCTCAGGAATTAATTAAAATATCCCTCGCCCACTTAGTAAATTGAAAATGAGGAATTTTCAAGCACACACAACATGCATACAAAACAAATCAGCAATAAATATGGAAAAATCAGAATTTTTCCAACTATTATGGCATTGTTCTCCAATATGCGTCCCGTCGTGTCGCCACCTCGTCCGCTCCTCCTACGCCATGTACGAGCCATCAGGAGATCCGAGCCGAGAATAAAACCTATTTTATTTTACATCCATCGATCCTATACTCCACGAGGGAGTGTACATAAAATCTAGATCGGAAGTAAAATAAAATAAAGAGTGGCTAAACAATGTCGTATTCAATTACAAAAATTAAATACTAATTTAGCCTCGTCAACCCCGAGGATTCAAATAATATACAATCACACACACATGCAATCACATACAAACATATATAGCCATAATAGTTGGATCTTATGCCTGCATCCAAAAAGTTAGCCTACGCACATCCTACTATTATCCGGCATACACAATATATGATAAGTGCGTGAAAGTAACCGAATCCAAAACACACAAAACCGGAAACCGTGGCTCTGATACCATTTGTTGGCAACCGTGCTATTTCTCGGAATGCTCATAGGCTCCCATGTCCCCGGATTAAAATTTTCACTAATGAAAACTAATCCAGATGGGATGAGTTTCCTAAGCACAACCAATTCATCGTCGTGCTAACGACTTGAGCGATCGCTTGAACAAACTAGTTGTTCAAGCAACACAACTCTTCTAGTCGGTTAGCCGCGGAAGAGATGACAGACGGATTGCCGGTTTTTGTGTTTCTTATTCGGGGTCCATGATTATACAAATTCATGCAAATGCAAACTAGTATAATCAACATATACTAACATAAAGAACATAAGCTAGCATATCAAATAAGAACATGAAAAGAACAATAATAAAAGTTGTGAAACTTTTATACCTCTTGATCTTCTATCGTATGTCCTAACCTCCTTGTAGACTTCGTGTGGGCGAAGATCCTCCACAAGTTGAAGCTTCCTAGATCTTCTTCAATCCAAATAAAGAAGAACTCTCTTTCCCTTCTTGCTTGAGCCAACCACCAATCCATCAAAGGATTGATGCCGCCGGCCCCAAGAATAGAGAGAACATAATAGAAACAACCAAGGAACCGAACTAGGGACAAGCCCTAGTTTTGGTGCCGCTGGCCAAGATGGAGTGAAGAGGAGAAAGGGAATATGTTGGGCGCCGACCACGGTGGAGGGAATAGAGGAAGGAGCCGGCCACAACCTAGGAAGAGGAAGAGCTCCTCTCCTATAGTTGTCGCCCACCTTCCTTGCATACCCTAGCCGCCCAACCATAGGAGCCAAACCCTAATTAGGTTTTCCTCCTTAGGTCTTCTTGCCGCCCAACCAAGGTGGAATGAGGAGATCTAAACCGGCCACCTTTCCTAGGAAGAAGAAGAACTCTTCCACAAGATGCCACCTACCCTCCATCCAAACCTTGGCCGCTCAACCCAAAAGGAGCCAAACCCTAATTAGGGTTTCCTCCTTAGGGTTTCTTGCCGCCCAAACCATCCAACTCCATCAACTATGCGCCGTCCATGGAAGAGGGGATAGAAGAATAGAATGTGGACAAACCAAGGTAGAAAGGTAGAAGGAAGGGACCGGTCATGCCTTAGGAAGAAGAAGAAACTCTTCTTCCACTTGTTGCCGCCCCATGCCTTTCTCCCAAACCCTAGCCGCCCAAAAGATTCTAAACCAACTAGGGTTCCTAGCCTCCAAAGGAAGCAAACCCTAGTCCTCTAAACCATCCACCATCAAATCACCCTTGCCGCCCACCTTAAGCCTATATATATATAGAGTTAGGTTTAGGCCTTGGTTTAATCTCCACCGTCGGTTCTAGGGTTTTAATCCCAAACGTCGGATCTAGAGATTTAATCTCAACCGTCGGTTCTAGGGTTTTAATCCTAACCATCCGATCTAGAGATTTAATCTCAACCATCGGTTCTAGGGTTTTAATCCCAACCGTCGGATCTAGAGATTTAATCTCCACCGTCGGTTCTAGGGATTTAATCCCAACCGTTGGATCTAGAGATTTGTTTTCCATTATTTGATCTAGACTTTATGAGGTTTATATTAGGCTACGATAGGGACCATGAGGAGGAGTTGGGTCTTGGCCACCCGATGGATCGGAACCACACAAACTTGATCCATCAATGATGTTCCATTCCACTAGAGGATCATCATCGAACTACCTCACCAACCCCCATAAATTAATATGAGCTCCATATATTATTTGTACATCCATCTCCCCGTGTTTAAGATATCGAATGTCCGTCAATTAATTGATTTACTGACCATCAATTAATTAACATCTAACTCCTCGAGTAGTACCACTCAACCTTATCATCATGTTGACTAAGTCAACCTGCAGGATTTACATGATGAACCTTATGAGCTCCTCAAGGGGACATCATCAACCTAATACATAGGACACGGATTCCTCCTATAATCAACGGCACACCATGTAAATAATATCATTTCCCAACTTACCGGGCATATTGATTTAATCCATAGAAATCTCACCCTCTGGTAAATCAAAGAAATAAATAATAAGTACATGTGTCCGTTATTATATCGGGATTAAGAGCATGTACAACATAATATCTGAGGTCCGATTCAATTATGTAGTCAGCAACAAATTGAATCACCTTTATGTCGGTCCTGCTCAATACACCTAAGTGTACTAGTGTAACTTTATGTTCAAGACAAAACAATACCAAGCTACACTACAACCATGCCAATGGTTTGTCCAAAACCATCTTGGTTGTGAGCCTCTACTTATACTCTACAAGGTACTGATAACATGATCTTCTGTGCCACACCCAAGCACCATGTTATCTACAATGTAAAGTATTAGACAATATGCATATATATAAATATAAAGTGCAAACAATGATCATGTGATTCTTATTTCAAAATAAAGATGTTCATACAAAAGAGCTAGACTTTCAGTATACATCTCAACAGGGCCTTAGTGAAAGGATCTGCCAGGTTATCCTCCGATGCAATCTTGGCCACAACAACTTCTCGTCTCTTTACGATTTCTCGTATCAGGTGGTACTTGCGCTCTATGTGTTTACTTGCCTTATGGGCTCATGGTTACTTCGAGTTTGCAACTGCACCACTATTATCACAATAAATTGTGATAGGTCTGGGCAAACCAGGAATCATATCCAAGTCCATCAGGAAGTTCCTAAGCCACACAACTCCTTTGGCCGCCTCAGAGGCTGCCACATACTCAGCTTCTATGGTGGAGTCCGCCACTCATTTCTGCTTGACACTCCTCCATACAATGGCTCCACCTCCCAAAGTAAACACAAAACCTGAGGTAGACTTACTGTTATCCCTGTCAGATTAGAAGTCGGAATCCGTGTAACCCACAGGGAGTAATTGGTATGCCTGGTAAACTAGCATATAATCCCTAGTCCTTCTCAGGTACTTCAATATATGCTTTACCGCAGTCCAATATCCCTGTCCTGGATTACTCTGATATCTGCTGACCATGCCCACGGCAAAGCAGATATTTAGTCTTGTACATAACATCGCATACATGAGGCTTCCTACTGCCGAAGCATAAAGAACTGTTGGAAATTTGATGCTGCTAGAGGGGGGTGAATAGCGTTTGACCGTTCGTAGATGGAATTCGATCGTGTGTTCGTGTCTACAAGTTTCGTTAGTACAGAGGAATATATATAATAACAATAATGAAACATAATCACAAATACAATAACACGAAGATTTAATGTGGTTCAGAACCACACGGTTCCTACTCCACGGATCGAGCTCTAGCGACGCCAATGCAATCACTAATCACAAATACTCCTTCTCGACAACAAGTCGGAGGTGGAGAAACCTCGTACAAAAGATTACAACAATAATCTAAGTAGATACAAGCAAATACAATGAGATACAATGCAATATAAGTAAAGAAAAAGCTTTATAAATGCCTTTTGATTGCTTGCTTGTTGATCGCTTGAACCATGGTTGAAGACCCTGATTTGCAGCAGCAAATCCCCTCAAAAACGTCCAAGAAATCGCTATCTTTTCCTCCATCATGAGCTCCTTTTATAACTTCAACCTGTGCTGGAAAAGGTCGATCAGTCGACTGCTCGAGACCATCAGTCGACTGATCACACTGTTGCTGTGAGACAATGGTGTAATCCACGCTGGAAAAATCCAACGACTAGGACATCAGTCGACTGATCATGAGCATCAGTCGACTGATGAGCCATCACTCGATTGCTCGTCGCAGCGGTCGAGTGAGACTCTATTCTGTGGCCAAAAATCCGAGCACCAGTCGACTGATCACACGATCGATCATTGCGCTCAGACATCACGATCGCCCACCTCGCGGCAAATGAGCTAGACCACTTCCTCAATAAACCCTATTTGACTCGGTCCAGTCGACTGCCACATGGCACCAGTCGACTAACACACCTCAAACATGAGATTTTAGCCCAAGTATGGTGCCCCCATACTTGCTAGACCACCCTTAGCCTAGACCTAAGCCTTCTAGCCACCTCCATCAGCCTCACGACTCTCGGATCCCTCCAAGTCATCCATGACTTGTTCATCTATCGCGTTAGCCTTCAGGTGCTTCCATCGGCTATGTCGTGCTAACGGTGTCTACACCGCCAAGGCACATTGGACTTACGCCGCCAAGACTCCGCTTGGACTTTACGCCGCCAATATCAAACTCCTTGGACTTCTCATGCCAAGTCTCAAGCTTGGACTTTCCCTTGCCAACCCATGTTGGACTTTTACATTGCCAAGACCCATGCTAGGACTTTTCATGCCAAGTACTCAAGACTTGGACTTTACCAAATGCCAAGTGTTCCACTTGGACTTTCCATGCCAAGTACCCATGACTTGGACTTTACCTTGACAATTACATTGTCATATATTTTTGTCTAACATCAAAACATCATTCGAGTCAAACTCGAGTCCTAGTCAATCGTGACCTGGGTCGATTGCACCAACAATCTCCCCCTTTTTGATGTTTGACAAAAACCAAACCATTTGAGTTAGACCGCTAATTCAAGTCTCTTACCAATTATTCCAAATTGGTAATCCCAAATATTTTCCCAAACATATTCTCCCCCTTTTTGACTAACATCAAAAAGGTCTTCTCTCCAAGGAGGTCAATGTCTCATGTCCCAATGAGATCTTACAATCTCCCCCTTGGTCCAAAAATACCTAGGATGCCTACCATCTTCTTAGTGATAAGTCCCATATCACTCAAGAGAGGCAATCCTATACACTCTCCCAATTTCCAAACTGAGTTTCTAAAAATCCATCAATTTTCCCAATTGATAACATTTTCCCCTTCAAGAAGAAAGAAAAACCACATCCATCACTCCAAGACGGATACCTCCCCCTAAAGGCTTGCTCCCCCTTGACCATTGCACCAACAATGTCCTTGGGAAGTCCCTAAGCCAATAGGAACTCTAAACCATCAAAATTAAGGTTAGAAATTCAACATTGTGTAGGGAATACTTTATGCCAAATGGCATATGCGCAACGGAAAAAATTAGGATCCCTTCCAAGTGATCCATGCGAAAGCAAACTCGTATAAAATAAATTTCTCTAAACCAAGCCTATCTTATAGGAGAGTTCTACCTTTGTTGCGTGCCCTTTGCAATCCCGCTTTTCTTTGGATGTGTTGGATCTTTTAGCACGTTCAAACGTCCGTGCCTCTATATGTATCCACACGAGCAAGCTCTTGTCTCACAAAAGAAAAACTAGAGGAGCTCTCCTTTACTTCTTGCTAGAGAAGTCCCTAAAGGAGAGGAAGAGAGGGAAAAGGAGAAAGGAAGAAGAAGACTCCTCTTCTTGCTAGCCTACACTCACAAACCCACACAACCAAAGCTTCTACCAAGCTCTCTCACAACCACAACAACACCAAAAACTCCTCTTTGGCCGGCCACTCCATGGAGCCTTTTATAGGGTTGGGAAAAACCCTTCCACCTCCTTCACATTCAATGCAATCCATTGCATTGAGACACACTCAAAAAGGATTTGGCTTCCTTGTTTGGCCGGCCACTTAAGGAGACAAAACCATTTTGTTTCCTTCCACCTTATCTAGCTTAGGTGGATGCTTAGGTGGCATGCTTATGTGGCATGCTTATGTGGCATGCTTATGTGGCATTCATGCATGTTGAATTAATCTTATTAATTCAATTAAGCTTATGTTATCATATTGAATTAATCTTATTAATTCAATTAAGCTTATGTTATCATATTGAATTAATCTTATTAAATCAATAAGGTAACATATTGAATTAATCTTATTAAATCAATTAGCTAAAATTCTCATTAAGCTTAAAGTCCAAAAACCATTTTGTACTTAAGCTTATTCCCAAATTATTCTAGTCAAACTAGAATACTCTAATTCCTCTAATTATCATGCTCTTTGTGTGTGACCCTATAGGCTCTCATAACGTTGGCAGTGGACCTAAACTCTTTTAGATACACAAGCAATGAGCGGCATCTAGCAATACATCATTGCTACCCAAGTTACGAGATAAGTCAAGATCCGACTAACCTTTCCATGACTACTATAATATATGACCGTGTCCTTCTATCCTTGATATCAGATTGATCAATGAGGCATAGACCGTGTCATCCTCGATCAATCTATGTGTTTCTTGATCCTTGAGTAAACTAACTCAAACAAATGAGCTCAATATCTCATATTGACTCATTCGAGCATGGCCATGCGTTTTAGTAGTTCTACTCAATCAAGGGGCCCACCGATATCACTCTCGTCATATGAGAGGGATAGATCCCATCTACATCACTCACATCCCTCCGCATAATTTGTTATATACCCAGTAATCGCCTTTATGGTCCACCCTGTTACGGGTGACGTTTGACGATACCAAAGTACATAACTCCTTATGTAGGGAACCGTAGTGACTTCAAGTCTAAGGACTATTCATACCAAGAGTCACATGAGAAAGTTTATGACACTCATATAACGATCCATGAAACTTTCTCATGGCGGGTCAGTTCAGTATATATTCTCTAATATATACCCATGTGTCAACTTGATATCATATATCCATGACTTGTGAGATCAAGTCATCAATTGACCTACATGCTAGTCTTTATGTATTAATATTGCCCTTGCATATTAATACTTTACTAGGAACATTTAGAAAGTGTTCTCTCTGACTCTCATAATCAATTACAATTGATGTCTTTGTAGATAAGAACCTACTTTTCTAGGGCATTACTATATTTAATTTAGCTGGCACAAGCAAGACTTAAATATAATAACCAATCCTTTGCCTTTATAGAATATGATACAAAATGTTCCCTATTCAACCATCACATGATTGGTTCTTAGGGCTATAACTAACAATCTCCCACTAGCACTAGTACCAATCACTATGATATCTAATACCTAGTGACCTAGTGTGACCATCATGCTTCCTCTGTGCCAAAGCCTTGGTCAATGGATCTGCAATGTTAGCTTCTGTCGTACTGCAGATCCTCACATCTCCTCTATCGATGATCTCTCGAATGAGATGGAAGCGCCGCAATATGTGTTTGGTCCGCTGATGTGATCGAGGTTCCTTAGCCTGTGCAATAGCCCCATTGTTGTCACAATAGAGGTCTATTGGATCAGCAATGCTAGGAACTACCCCAAGTTCACTGATGAACTTACAGCCAACGCCTCCTTTCTGCATCGGATCGACAATATACTCTTCTTGTAGAATCGGCGTGTCTCGCTTTGAACTCTTCGACTCATAGCTCCACCATTCAGTGCAAAACACGTACCCGATTGCGATCTATAGTCATCCTTATGCTTTGGAAGCTTGCATCACTGTAACCCTTCTGACTAGCTCCTCATTGCCTCCAAATATCAGGAAATATTCTTTCGTTCTTCGTAAGTATTTAAGAATATTTTTGACTGCTATCCAGTGACTTTCACCTGGATCCGACTGGTATCTACTCGTCATGCTCAAAGCATACGAGACGTCAGGACGAGTACAAAGCATGGCGTACATGATAGACCCTATGGCAGACGCATAAGGGATCTTATCCATGCGATCTCTCTCCTCCTTAGAAGAGGGACATTGAGTCTTCGAAAGACTCACACCATGTGATAAAGGCAGAAATCCTTTCTTGGAATTTTGCATAGCAAAATGATCTAGAACTTTATCAATGTATGTACTCTGACTTAGGCCAAGTAATCTTTTAGATCTATCTCTATAGATCTTGATGCCTAGAATATAGGCAGCTTCACCTAAGTCTTTCATCGAGAAACAATTCCCTAACCACATCTTCACAGACTGGAGTGAGGGAATATCATTTCCAATGAGAAGTATGTCATCTACATACAAGACAAGAAATACAACTGTGCTCCCACTATTTCTCTTGTAGACACAAGGTTCATCTTCATTCTTGATGAAACCAAACTCCTTGATTGCATCATTGAATCGAAGATTCCAGCTTCGAGAGGCTTGCTTTAGTCCATAAATGGACCTTTGCAGTTTGCATACCTTTCCAGGATGCTTTGGATCTTCAAAACCCTCAGGCTGTGTCATGTACACATCCTCGAGTAGCTTTCCATTCAGAAAAGCGGTTTTGACATCCATCTGCCAGATCTCATAATCGTGGTAGGTTGCAATAGCAAGTATGATCCGAATGGATTTAAGCATCGCAACTGGTGAAAAGGTTTCATCATAGTCAATACCATGAATTTGTTTGAATCCTTTAGCCACCAATCTACCTTTATAGGTATGCTTATTACCATCCATGTCAGTCTTTACTTTAAAGACCCACTTACACCCAATGGGTTTTACCCCTTCAGGTGGATCAACCAAGGTCCATACTTGGTTAGTGTACATGGATTCCATTTCGGATCTCATGGCCTCTAGCCATTTCTCGGAATCTGGGCTCATCATAGCTTCTTGATAGGATGTAGGCTCGTCAAGATCGACAAGCAATACCTCACCGTTGTCAGTCAAGAGAAAAGAATATCTCTCGGGTTGACGACGGATCCTATCAGATCTACGAAGAGGTTGGTCTACTTGAACAGGTGTTTGTTCCACAACTCTTTGGGCAACAATTTCCTCATCCACAACACTTTGTGGTTCCTGTTCATTTTCCATCGAAGCCTTAGTGTTATCGTCATCTTGAACTTCTTCAAGATGAATTTTACTCCCACTAGTTTTTCTAGAAATAAATTCTCTTTCTAGAAAGACAGCATTTCTGGCAACAAACACCTTGCCAAGTGTGGGATTGTAAAAGTAATATCCCTTAGTTTCCTTGGGATATCTGACAAAATAACACTTATCTGATTTGGGTCCTAGTTTATCTGAGACTTGACGTCTTACATAAGCTTCACAACCCCAAATCTTTATAAAAGACATTTTGGGACTCTTCCCAGTCCATATCGTATATGGTGTCTTTTCTACGGCTTTTGATGGAACGCGATTAAGTGTGAAAGCGGCTGTCTCTAGAGCTAGTCCCCAAAAGGAAGTAGGTAGATCAGTCTGGCTCATCATTGATCGTACCATATCTAATAGAGTACGATTTCTCCTCTCAGATACACCATTCCATTGTGGTGTTCCAGGGGGAGTGAGTTGGGATATTATCCCACACTCAGCCAGGTGATCACGAAACTCTTGACTAAGGTATTCACCACCTCGATCTGATCGAAGTAGCTTGATACGCTTACCAAGTTGATTTTGTACTTCATTCTTTAATGCTTTGAACTTTTCAAAGGATTCTGACTTATGTCTCATCAAATATAAGTAGCCAAATCTACTCATATCATCAGTGAAAGTAATAAAGTACTTATAGCCTCCTCTGGCTTCGACATTGAATGGCCCACATACATCAGTATGTATGAGTCCTAACAAGTCTGTCGCTCTCTCTCCATGTCCACTAAATGGAGTTTTAGTCATCTTTCCTAAAAGGCAAGATTCGCATACCTCATATGATTCAAAATCAAATGAGTCCAATAATCCATCTTTATGGAGTTGGGATATGCGTTTTTCATTTATGTGACCTAGGCGGCATGCGGAGATATGTTTGGTTGAATCATTCGATTTGAACCGCTTGGTATTTACGTTATAAATTGGTTTTTCTAAATCTAGAACATAGAGACCATTCATAAGTGGTGCATTACAATAGAACATTTCATTCAAATAAATGGAACAACATTTGTCCTTTATTATAAAAGAAAAGTTTTTCTTGTCTAAACAAGATACAGAAATTATGTTCTTTGTCAATGCAGTACATATAAGCACTCCTCTAGTTCTAAGATAAGCCCAAGGCAAAGACAAAGAATATGTTCCTACAACAGAAAGAACTTTGCGCCATTGCCTACTCGTAGGTCTACTTCGCTTTGCCATTTGTCTACTATTTCTCCCCTCGCACATTATTACAAATGTGAGAAGCACATCCGATCTAATACCCATGTAGAAGAAATAGATAGATTAACTTCTATAACGTGTATACCGAGGCGTAAGTCCCACTTCTTTATTCTTTACTTCCTCAAGGTAGACTTTGCATAGCTGTGTCCAAATCTCACCAAGAATGGAAGCAGTCCCCTTCCTTAGGTACTTTACCTTTACCCTTTGAAGTGGATGAATTGGCCTTGCCTTTGGCTTGGGTCTTACCCTTGCCTTTGCGCTTACCTTTGCCCTTCTTGACCATTAGTACGTTGCTAACTTTCTTTTTGAGATTCGGTTCAGCAGTTCTTAACATGCTGAGAATCTCAGGCAAAGGTTTATCAATTTCATTCATGTTATAATTCATGACGAATTGATTATATGCTTCCGGCAACGATTGCAGGATAACATCGGTTGCCAATTCTTGGCTCAGTGGAAAACCTAGTCTTTCAAGGTTCTCAACGTACCTAATCATTTTGAGTACGTGAGTTCCTACAGGTGTTCCTTCTTGCATCTTGCATGCAAAAAGAGCCTTAGACACTTCAAAACGCTCGTGCCTAGCTTGTCCTTGATATAGTTGTTTCAAATGCTCAACCATATCATAGGCATCCATGTTCTCATGTTGCTTCTGAAGCTCAGAGTTCATGGTGGCAAGCATAAGACATGACACATCTAATGCGTCATCTTGATGCTTCTTATAAGCATCCTTTTCAGCACGAGTGGCCGCATGGGCGGGTGTTTCAGGGGTAGACTGCTCTAGGACATACAGTTTGCGTTCTTGCTTGAGGATAATCCTCAAGTTCCTATACCAGTCAAGAAAGTTCGCTCCATTAAGCTTGTCCTTCTCAAGGACAGATCGCAAGTTGAGGGGGTGTGTTGTGTTAGATGTCATGGTGATCTACAACATTAAAATGCAAAGTTAAGTATCATACCTAAATCATTTAATTAGGCCTTTAATTAAATGAGGCTCCCACTAAATTCTCATAGCTACTATTTAGCTATAAATTTATATGGGATAAAGATCCACATCATAATTCGTCTTGAGTTAGCTTTGGCTAATCGCCCAAGACGTAGTATAATTAGGTAGGCAATCTTTTGCCAATTACATCTGATGTAACTCTTTAATAGCTTTGGTTAAGTTTTAGATTAGTTTAGTGTTTATTCCTAAACCAGCTTCCAGGCTGTGGCGAGGCACAGGGGCCTTCTTGGATATCGGAGCAACGACCACTTCTAAGACAAAGCTGATGTTCGGAAATCACATAAAACTAATTTTAAAACTTATGTTCAAAGCTAATATATGCCTCTACTTTCTTAACTAATTAAGAAAACTTAATTAAGTCTTAACCAAGTTTGATAGCGGGACATCACGATTGTCCACTCGCACTCTTCCAAGATAAAATGCATTGCTTTGCTTTGGCAAACCCAATAACAAATGATCGAGGAAGTAGTGAGTACCAACTTTGGTAGGCATATCGTTTAGACTTATTAAGAAATAAACATGTATCATATACATATTAGCATACATCACATATAAGCTAAACTAATCATGCATCACATACAAGCTAAACTAATATGCATCACATACATATTAAACTAAGCGTGTCATGGTTATGGCCCTTATTCTACAATCTTCTCAAGCCAATGAAAAGATTGATTGGTCAACCTAGGGATAGCATCTTCTCCTAAGTGCTTCCTTTTGGTTGTCTTGTGTGTTGACTTCCTCCTTGTAACCTCATCTTCCAATGGACCCTCCATCTTTGTTTTGTACATTACAAAAGGAGAAATACTCGAGTTACATTCGAGTCTAAAACTAATTTTACAACAAGAATATTAGGAGGAAGGCACGACACGCAGGCCGTATTAAGAATTACAACACACACACATTCACAAACCTTTTGGGACTAGGCCATAACCATGCACCATGTCATTTTAACTTTTAAAAGACATTGGATATTTTATTATGTTTGACAATTGCTAATGCAATTATCAACTCATAATAAAATTTATCCTACTTCTATATCACATATAAAATAGAGAAAACCTATTTTATACGATCTTTCGCAAGTGGCTCTGATACCACTGTAGGGAATTCTTTATGCCAAATGGCATATGCGCAACGGAAAAAATTAGGATCCCTTCCAAGTGATCCATGCGAAAGCAAACTCGTATAAAATAAATTTCTCTAAACCAAGCCTATCTTATAGGAGAGTTCTACCTTTGTTGCGTGCCCTTTGCAATCCCACTTTTCTTTGGATGTGTTGGATCTTTTAGCACGTTCAAACGTCCGTGCCTCTATATGTATCCACACGAGCAAGCTCTTGTCTCACAAAAGAAAACTAGAGGAGCTCTCCTTTACTTCTTGCTAGAGAAGTCCCTAAAGGAGAGGAAGAGAGGGAAAAGGAGAAAGGAAGAAGAAGACTCCTCTTCTTGCTAGCCTACACTCACAAACCCACACAACCAAAGCTTCTACCAAGCTCTCTCACAACCACAACAACACCAAAAACTCCTCTTTGGCCGGCCACTCCATGGAGCCTTTTATAGGGTTGGGAAAAACCCTTCCACCTCCTTCACATTCAATGCAATCCATTGCATTGAGACACACTCAAAAAGGATTTGGCTTCCTTGTTTGGCCGGCCACTTAAGGAGACAAAACCATTTTGTTTCCTTCCACCTTATCTAGCTTAGGTGGATGCTTAGGTGGCATGCTTATGTGGCATGCTTATGTGGCATTCTTATGTGGCATTCATGCATGTTGAATTAATCTTATTAATTCAATTAAGCTTATGTTATCATATTGAATTAATCTTATTAATTCAATTAAGCTTATGTTATCATATTGAATTAATCTTATTAAATCAATAAGGTAACATATTGAATTAATCTTATTAAATCAATTAGCTAAAATTCTCATTAAGCTTAAAGTCCAAAAACCATTTTGTACTTAAGCTTATTCCCAAATTATTCTAGTCAAACTAGAATACTCTAATTCCTCTAATTATCATGCTCTTTGTGTGTGACCCTATAGGCTCTCATAACGTTGGCAGTGGACCTAAACTCTTTTAGATACACAAGCAATGAGCGGCATCTAGCAATACATCATTGCTACCCAAGTTACGAGATAAGTCAAGATCCGACTAACCTTTCCGTGACTACTATAATATATGACCGTGTCCTTCTATCCTTGATATCAGATTGATCACTGAGGCATAGACCGTGTCATCCTCGATCAATCTATGTGTTTCTTGATCCCTGAGTAAACTAACTCAAACAAATGAGCTCAATATCTCATATTGACTCATTCGAGCATGGCCATGCGTTTTAGTAGTTCTACTCAATCAAGGGGCCCACCGATATCACTCGCCATATGAGAGGGATAGATCCCATCTACATCACTCACATCCCTCCGCATAATTTGTTATATACCCAAGAATCGCTTTATGGTCCACCTATTACGGGTGACGTTTGACGATACCAAAGTACATAACTCCTTATGTAGGGAACCGTAGTGACTTCAGGTCTGAGGACTATTCATACCAATAGTCACATGAGAAAGTTTATGACACTCATATAACGATCCATGAAACTTTCTCATGGCGGGTCAGTTCAGTATATATTCTCTAATATATACCCATGTGTCAACTTGATATCATATATCCATGACTTGTGAGATCAAGTCATCAATTGACCTACATGCTAGTCTTTATGTATTAATATTGCCCTTGCATATTAATACTTGACTAGGAACATTTAGAAAGTGTTCTCTACAGCCTCTCATAATCAATTCTGCCAATTGATGTGCTGTAGATAAGAACCTACTTTTCTAGGGCATTACTATATTTAATTTAGCTGGCACAAGCAAGACTTAAATATAATAACCAATCCTTTGCCTTTATAGAATATGATACAAAATGTTCCCTATTCAACCATCACATGATTGGTTCTTAGGGCTATAACTAACACATTGAACTTCCCAACACCTTAAAATTGATACAAACCCTAAACACCTCTCCTAATCCATATCCAATGGATTTTCACCCTTCATCATGCTTCCCAAAGCATATCCTAGGGTTAGGAGTGGTTAGGGACCTTAACCGTAGTTGAAATTGGGTTAAACAACTTTGGTTACCCCGAAATCAGGCTATCACGATCGACTAATCGGCTACCGATGATGTGTCCATCACCGACCGGCATGAAGCAACAATGAGTGATACTGCTACCGATCAAGTCCAACGCTGCCCATCAGATCAGATCAGAGCAATGATCGATAACTGAAAACCTGATTTTCAGAAATCAGACTCGACTTTTGGAAATTCATAAGTAATTCTACGTAAATCAAAAAATCATGAAACTTGATACGTATATTACTTATCACACGTACAATCAGTGAAAAATTTTGGAAAAATATTTTTATCATTGAAATAGGAGATTGGTACAAAGTTCAAAAACTATTAAAACTTTAAAGTTTTTGATCCACTTTGTATCAACTTCTACAATGGTGATGGCTATCAAAAGATAGATTTCACCAAGGTTTTCTAAATTGATTTTAAAATGTTTTTGAAAACTTATTTTGAACCATGGTTTATTGGCTAAATATACATAACTTGTATATTAGCTTTTCTTATGATTCTTGGTGATAATTAAAATAAGTTTGAGTTCATCTAGATGCACTACCTATGCACCTTGAACCTAACTTATTATCCTAGCATCTCACATGTATCTAGGGTGTATAAATACACATACATGTCAATGTGATGTGAGATGTGGATTTTGATTCATTTTATCTAGGGTTTCATGCATTTCCTAGGCAACCCTACTTGATTCCCTTATAAATGAGACTTCAAGTCATGCCATTTTCCTTAAATCAATGTTCAATCAAATTAGTGCAAGAAATGATCATGGCATAGTGATAGCAAAATAAAAACATGACCAATGATCATGATGTCATGACATGTGATATAATTTAAAACAACATGACATCTAAAATAATCCTAAGCAATGACATGACATGTTATATGATAGTATGCAATTCCACGTCATGATATAACAACTTTCATAAATCAATACAATAATACAGATATTCACTCAAACACACATGATTTTCACAAACAGAAATTTCATTTAATTTAAAAGATTTTAGTTTTTTTTTACATCTAAAATGGAGATTTGATATGCTCAATCTCACTACAAAAACTGAAAAACAAAAAAAAATCTAACAATCTCTAAATCTAGTCGTCTGCAGGAGGTGGCGGTGGAGGAGGCTGTTGGCTCAAAGTCCAAGCCCGCATCATCTCATACATATCGAGATGACGCTGCTCGATACGACTCTGGGACTCTGTAATCTGCATGTATCGCTCCTCCATCCGACCAAGACATGCGCCCATGGATGCTTGGCCTACTAAGAGCTCTGTCAGTCTAGAGTCGATCGTCTGCTGATAGTCTTGGAATCTGGACTCCAGCTGGCCAAGACGATCTGATGGACCCGCCGCTGATGCATCTGCTGGCAGCTGATCCTCCTCATCAGCGGCGTCTACACCCTCATAGTCCTCTGCCGCATCTCTGGGTACCAGAGGAGGCTCTCTGCGTGCCCTGGGTGGTGGTCGAGGCGCCAACTCCATCTGTCCAGGCCCCATCCGTAGCTTTGCTAACGAGAAGTTGCAAATCGATATGCAGTCGTACACCTCAGAGAGCGCTCTCAGAGAACCCCTGTGAATGTTGATGCCTACTGACTCTAGCCATGCTGTGATAATGTGACCATATGACATATGCACTTTCCCTTGTACAGGGGAAATGAAATGCACTATGCAATGAAACATGTTTAGGGCAAAGTTTATGTCTATCCTATTATGCATGGTGTATAGTAGAAAGAGATGGGGAGGCCGAATCTTGGCCAGACCCCGAGTGACGATAGGAAGAAAACACCCAACAATGACCTTGTAGAGTACATTGTCAAGTGCAGATAACTCACTAATAGGGAATAAATTCTGGGTCGGTGGATGAGGATGACCAAAAATATGCTCATGCATGGAGTCTAAAGAAATATGGTCAAATGGCTCGGGTAAAGGAGCATCAAAGGTGGGGTAAAGATGAAAGTGTCATCCGAGGGCTTACACTCGAGAAACTCCTGCAGTATCGCAGGAGTGAACTCTAAATCGCATTTTGCAACGCGAGTAGTGTAGGTAGGGCCATCGTCTACCTTCTTTAGGTTCTGATAAAATTCCTTAAGGAGGTCATCATTAATGGGATGTGTGCATAAGACAATTTTCATGAGATGATAGTATGCAAATAAGTCCATGACATCACTACAGTAGTGATTGAAAAAGTCCCTATCGATGTACCTAACCAACATAGGTTGGTACAATCGAGATTCACCCTCGGGTGGATCATTCCTACAGGCTCTCCTATTATGAATGCAATGTAATGATATGACATGCAAGGACAACAATATATGATTAGATAAAAATAAATTACAATGGAAAAGAAAATTAGGGTTTTGGGTAAGAAAAATTTTACTTAGGTGCCATTTGGAGGTGTGACGAGGGAATGCTCAGATATTGCTGAGGGGGTCTCCGGAAAGTTCGCCGGAGGACTTAGACGCCGGAACCCTAATCGGAAATGGGAAACAAACCCTGGAAATGAGTGAACTAAGGCTTTAGATGAGTGAAAAATGCAAGAAGAGAAGCTTCGCTATCAAACCTAAGGCTTGGGCGGCTGGCACGGCCGGAAAGAGTGATCGAAGAGGAGGTTGGCGATCGGAGAAGAGAAGGAAAAAAAATGAAAGGGCATCGCGTGAAGACGCCGAACCCTAGCGGTTCGACATTATAAAATCGCGATGCAGTCGACTGTTGTGCATCATCAATCGACTGATCACGGTTTATTAGTGGGTTTACCAAACCGGCAGTCGACTGCTCCGGCTCAGCAATCGACTGCTGAACCTTCTGTGACGTGCTACAGTAACATCAGTCGACTGATGTGGCTCATCAGTCGACTGGTGTTGTCACCACTCGACTGATGCGCGAGCACTCGACTGATGCCCCTCAGCCTCGGTGAACAGTACCATCAGTCGACTGATGTATCCCATCAGTCGACTGATGTTCAAGCAGTCGAGTCCTGGCGCCAGCACTCGACTGCTGGATGCATCGTATCGCGCTACAGTATGATCAGTCGACTGATAACTGTATCAGTCGACTGATATCTGATTTCCTGTTCTGAAATTCAGAAAATCTCGATTTCTTCATCTAAATTATTCCATTTTATCATGTTTAATCTTGTATATCGAACATATTGATGTTACACTTATATTCATGTATTCGTTAATGTATTTTAATGTTTTATTCCATTTTGGCAAACATTAACATCCAATGATTTCCAAATCCTAACATCTCACCCTTTCTAAGTGTTGAAATACACAATCAAGGTAAAAGACTTGTTTTGTGAGATGCAATCCATCCTAGACATTCCTTCCATGCAAACACATGGTGAAACATATGAAGCATGGTAAGTACAAGACATCAAGTTGTGTGGCACTTGAGTATCACTCTTGATGTTATTTTTACATCTTAAATACACTTCTCTTGATACATGAACTTCTAAAGTGTACCAACAATCAAAGTTACACACTATGACCTCTAAATCTAGATTGTGCCAATTTTATTGATTTTTATATTTTCAAAAATATATTGACACATCCTAAAATCTTTTAGGATTAAGGCTCAAATGTATTTCCAAGGTAACCATAACCTTGAAAATAACCTAAAGTGTCACCTTTACCATGGTTGAGTTAACTACTCATCCAATCATGGTTGGCACATTCTAACCCATTTAACGTGAATCAATCACGCTTTTTGGAACCCAAAATCTATTTGAGCTCATTGAATTAATTAGGTATTCCTTAGGGATAACCTCCCTAGATACCTTCCTAATGACCCTCCTAGGCTTATTAGCCTTGGTCATTGTGGTCTTACCTAGGTTGACTCTAGAGGTAACTCCCCTTGCAACCTTGGTCTTCCTAGACCTAATTTGTGTTCCATAGTCAAATGGAACACAATGATAAGTCACCTTAGGCTTAGGTTTGTGACCCAAACCTTTCTTGCCCTTGGTTGACTTTTGTCTTTTGGGTCCTAGATGTTGACTTTGAGATCTTGACCCTTGACTTTGACCATTAGACCCTTGAAATTTATTTTGTAGCTTATTTAGGGTCTTTTCTAGTTTTTCAAGCCTTGACCTTAAGGCTTGGTTCTCTAATTCTAATTGCCCAAATGATTTTTGATTAGGTTTTTGGGCATTATCATTTACCTTAGACATATGTTTACCCTTATTGGAATTGATACCTAAATGGTTTTCGATTTTCTTAATTGCTTTCTTAGGAATGACATTTCTAGGGACATTAGTCCCAAATTTCTCCTTCTTTGAAATAGATCTAGTGTTATCATTCCTAGCATGCTTCGATTCATGAGTAATAGCAAAGTTATTTGAATTAACTCTAGCATGCTTTTGCTTAGATGGAATTCGATCGCGGAAGGAGCTCGTGATGGAGGAAAAGATAGCGATTTCTTGGACGTTTTTGAGGCGATTTATTGCTGCAAATCAGGGTCTTCAACCACGGTTCAAGCGATCAACAAGCAAGCAATCAAAAGGCATTTGTAAAGCTTTTTCTTTACTTATATTGCATTGTATCTCATTGTATTTGCTTGTATCTACTTAGATTATTGTTGTAATCTTTTGTACGAGGTTTCTCCACCTCCGACTTATTGTCGAGAAGGAGTATTTGTGATTAGTGATTGCATTGGCGTCGCTAGAGCTCGATCCGTGGAGTAGGAACCGTGTGGTTCAGAACCACGTTAAATCTTCGTGTTGTTGTGTTTCGTTATTATTATTATATATATTTTGCTGTGCTAACGAAACTTGTAGACACGAACACGCGATCGAATTCCATCTACGAACGGTCAAACACTATTCACCCCCCTCTAGCGGCGTCAAATTCAAATATGTTAGCGGAAGCAATACAAATACAAATAAGAAAACAACTAAGAAAACAATGCTAACACCCGATGTACGTGGTTCGGAGATGACGCTCCTACTCCACGGCAATCTGTAAGGTGGATTAGCCCTAGCCAATTTTCACTAAAACCTCCTTTGGATGAACCAAGGTGGAGAAACCTTTTCTTACAATGCTCTCCTCTTCTTTACAATGATGGAAGATTAAAATCTAGAGAGGAGGAGGTTTAGAATCACTAAAGCACTTGGGAAAGCTTGGTTAGCATGAGGGTATAGCTAGGAATGAGAGCACTAGCTTCACCAAGCTTCCCAAGGCCCCTTTTTATAGAAGAGGGGCTATTTTTCCCGTTGGGCTTCGATCAGTCGACTGATGCTTACCATCAGTCGACTGTCGCCGAAGCCAACGACTTCTGAACCACAATCTCCGCGGAGATTCGTAGCCGCAATTTCCATCATCCAAGTGATCAATCGACTGATCCCTCCATCAGTCGACTGATGGAGTGATCAGTCGAGTGATCGTAGGCCGCAGTCGAGTGCGACTATATTCTGTACTTGTTTTTGCATTGATCGATCGCGATCGCCTGTTGGCGATCGATTGCAACATCGATCGACCGCCAATCAAAGAAGTCGATCGATGGTTAGGGTTTCACCTCGACTCGGTCGAGCACCGACACGATCGATACATCGATCGATCGATCGATACTCATCAAGTATGAGTAATTCATACTTTATTTTACACCCTAGACCTAGACTCAACTTTCTAGCTCCTCATTAAGCCTTGCGCCTCTAGGATCCCTCCGAGTCCGCGACTTGTTCATCCTTTGCGCTTTGCTTCCAAGAGCTTCCTTCGGTTTCATCATATCTTGGGTTGCCAAATGCTTGGACTTTTCGCCGCCAAGACTACAAGCTTGGACTTATGCTGCCAAGACCTTACTTTGGACTTCCTTTGCCAAGGTTCACTTGGACTTTACGCTGCCAAGACTACAAGCTTGGTCTTACGCTGCCAAGTCCATCCCTTGGACTTCCTTTGCCAAGATCATACTTGGTCTTCCTTTGCCAAGGTTCACTTGGACTTTACGCTGCCAAGACTACAAGCTTGGTCTTATGCTGCCAAGTCCGTCCCTTGGACTTCTCTTTTACCAAGTCTTCTTCCTTGGATTTTCCTCTTACTTAAACATGTTCATAATTAGATCACAAAATATTGCCTAACTTAGATGATTATAAAACATCAAAACATATAAATGCTTGGAGCATTGTTGCACCAACAATCTCCCCCTTTTTAATGTTTGACAATCATTTAAGTTAGGTCTTTTAAAGATACACATAATCATATTTTCAATTCTAACTTAAACATTCCTTCTCCCCCTTTGACATACATCAAAAAGAGAAGGATTCATAAATGAAAGAATTAAAATTGTTGTATCTTGGACTAAGGTATAAGATTGATATTAAGCTCTCCCTTAATCTAAGATATGTCTCATGATGTGTAAGTAATATTTGAAGCAAAGCATAACAAAAATTCAAAAATTAAGTCCTAGCTTTGCACCAACAATGGAAGTTTGGGGATGAAAAAGATATAATTTATGAAACTCCCCCTAAAACATTGCATTAAACAGTCCTAAAACTTTGTTTATACTCAATATTATCATGCTATAGTTTTAGGACATCAAGGATACACTAAATATCATAAAATGGAGCTAATTATACGACTGTTTCAACTCTGATCGATACGCTCAAAATCAAAATTTCAGCCTTTTCATCCCAACTTCAGAAATGCGTTAGAAATTCTAGAAATCTCGAAAAATCATGAAATTTTGCGTACACATTTCTGGAATCATACTTTATTAAGGAAAAATAGTGTTAAAAATATATGTTTTTCAGATTTCAAGATTGATACAAACTTGAAACCTAACAAAAGTTCTAAAGATTTTACAAACTTTGTATCACTTTTGTGTTCCACTTGAAAACTTTTTTTTTCAAAATATGATGAATATAGTTTAAAATATATATGATTTGGAATTTCCAACCATGTTCTTAGAGCTATGTATCCATTACTTGAATACAAACCTTCCCAATGATTGGTCCATAAGGTATTCATGTCTCTAGGTGTGTCATTGGCTCATAGTAATGCATCATAACAAGCATGATGAGCCAAGTACACCTTCCCTATCATCTCACATATTTCTAAGTGTCTCAATACAAAAATCAAGGTTTCTTAAGGCTTTCGTGAGATGCATCAAGGTATAAGGCTAACATATGAATATAGGATCATGCAAACCTAGACTTTTACTTTACAAAGCACATACCAAGCTCTCTCCTTAATGATGAAAATTCGGTTTCGGGAAGAGATTTGGTGAAGATATCGGCAAGGTTAGACTTAGATTCTACATAATTAAGTTTAATGTCCCCTCTTGCCACATGATCTCTTATGAAGTGATGTTTCACTTCAATGTGTTTGGTCCTAGAGTGATGTACCGGATTTTTGGTCAAGTTGATGGTACTCACATTATCACAATAAACTTTAATGTTAGAGTAGTGTAGCTCATAGTCCACAAGAGTATGTCTCATCCAAAGTAATTGAGCTACACAACCACCCATAGCCACATATTCGGCTTCGGTGGTTGATAAAGCAACACAATGTTGCTTCCTACTACTCCAACTAACTAGGGAGGACCCAAGAAATTGGCATCCACCACTAGTACTCTTCCTATCCAATTTGCATCCGGCATAATCGGAATCAGTATAGCCAAGCAACTCAAAGGACCTAGTCCTAGGATACCAAAGTCCTACATTTAGAGTGCCTTTAATATATCTTAAAATTCTCTTAACGGCTACTAAATGTGATTCTTTAGCACAAGATTGGTATCTTGCACACATACCTACCGCAAATAAAATATCAGGTCTACTAGCGGTTAGGTATAGTAGGCTACCAATCATACTCCTATAAAGTTTAAGATCAATTGATTTACCATCATGATCATTATCTATTCTAGTGCTAGTGGCCATTGGAGTGGTTACAATTTTTGCATTTTCCAAACCAAATTTCTTGATCATTTCATTTGCATATTTTGTTGGTGCAATCGGCCCAGGTCACGATTGACCAGGACTCGAGTTTGACTCGAGTGATGTTTTGATGTTTGACAAAGTATGTTTGACAAAGTATGTTAGACATAGGTTTGACATTGATGTTTGACATTAATGTCGGTTAATATGTTGGGGAGATTGTTTATACAATCGACCCAGGTTATAATTGACTTGATGGTTGACCAGGGTTGACCATGTGATTATGGGAAAGTCCAAGCATGGGTACTTGGCAATGGAAAGTCCAAGTCATGGGTACTTGGCATTGAAAGTCCAAGTCATGGGTACTTGGCAATGGAAAGTCCAAGTCATGGGTACTTGGCATTGAAAGTCCAAGTCATGGGTACTTGGCAATGGAAAGTCCAGTCATGGGTACTTGGCATTGAAAGTCCAAGTGGGACACTTGGCATTTGGAAAAGTCCAACATGAGTTGGCAAGGGAAAGTCCAAGCATGGGTCTTGGCAATTGAGAAGTCCAACATGTGTTGGCAAGGGAAAGTCCAAGCTTGAGTCTTGGCACAAGTCCAAGGGATTGATATTGGCGGCGTAAAGTCCAAGCGGAGTCTTGGCAGCGTAAGTCCAATGTGCCTTGGCGGTGAACACACCGTTAGCATGACAGAGCCGATGGAAGCACCGGGAAGCTAGCGCGATGGATGAACAAGTCATGGATGACTTGGAGGGATCCGAGAGGCGTGAGGCTGATGGAGGTTGCTAGAAGGCTTAGGTCTAGGCTAAGGGTGGTCTAGCAAGTATGGGGACACCATATTTGGGTTAAAACCTCATTCTGAGGTTGGCCGACCGCATTATGGCTTGCCGACTGCCGTGAGTCGACTTGAGTTCGACTGCCAGGTTAGAGCTGGGATGCTCGGCAATGACGCCACCGAGCAGTTGATCGATGGCGCCGATCGCTATGGATGGCGGGCCGATCGCTACCAGCCGCGAGCACGTAACGCCCAGAGCCGATCGCGCTGACTACGCGGTCGGCCGATCGCCAATGTTGGCGCCGATCGCTAAGAGATCCGTTGGAGTTTTTCCAGCGTGGATCGACCCGTTGTCTCATGACAACAGTGGCATCAGTCGAACTGGGACTTATGGCAGTCGACTGATGGGCGAAAATCCAGCCCGACGCAGGTTATAAAAGCAGCTCGGAAGGAGGGATTCAGCAGCGATTTTCTTGGGCGAAATTGAAGGGGGAAGTTGGTGCTTTCCAGTCCTTCAAAGCTAGTTCAAGGCAATCAAAGATCAAGCAATCCAAAGTTCTTTTAAAGTTGTTTTTCCTTTACTTGCATTGTATTTCTTACTTGTATTTGCATCTTGTAGATTATTGTTGTATTCTTTTGTTCTAGGTTTCTCCACCTCCGACTTGTGTCGAGAAGGTGTATTTGTGATTAGTGAGTGCGTTTGCTTCACTAGGGCTCTTTAGAGCTCGTCCAGTGGAGTAGGATCCATTCGGTTCCGAACCACGTTATATTTTTGTGTTCGTGATTGCTGCTATTGCTTTATTATATATATTCCGCAAGACTAACGAATTGTAGACACGTAACGCGATCGATTTCCATCCACGATCTACGCTTATTCACCCCCTCTAGCGGCATTCAATTCCCAACAAGTGGTATCAGAGCCCGGGGCTCTTCTACGGACTAACCGCCGGGAGCTAAAAGGCTAGAGGAAAGATGGAACTCCAAGACAAGCTTGGATGGGACATCAACACACCTATCCCCTATACCTTCTATGGACAAGAAGGGTTTAAACAATGGAAGTCAAGAATTGAAGACTTCCTAATGATGAGGGACATTGAGGAATGGGCTATCTTAATGGAAGGCTTTGAATTGCCAAGAGGACCAAGAGGTGGTTTCCTCAAAAAGAAGAGATGGACCAAGAGCAAGTCCAAGCCTTCGAGAAAACACCAAGGTAATAAAGTTTTTGGTTGAGTTAATACCTAACAATATCTTGTGTATGTTAGGTAATTATATAGATGCCAAGGAGCTATGGAGCCAAGTGGCAAAGCTCCATGAAAACTCATCATCAATCCAACAAGAAGAAGAAGAAGAAGAAGAGTGCACACCCTTTCAAGCTCAAGCAAGCACATCTCCATCTAAAGAGTTGAGGAGTCCGGTTGATAGGGAATCAACTTCCGGATTGGTGGAGGAAGTGGAAGAAGCATCCACTTCTATAATCGAGGAGGAAGAAGTGGTGGAAGAGGTAGAGTTAAGACAAACCTCAACCTCTAGGATAGAGGGGGAGGAAGTTAGACCATCCACACCGGAGCCGGAACAAAATAAGGAGGAAGCTTCAACATCCGGTCAAGATGAAGAAGCCCAAAATTCAACTCCGGCACCTATCACGGATCTAGGTAACTCGAGCATTTCAAATAATGATAAAATTCATATTATCTGCTTTGAGTGTAGGGAGCAAGGACATTATAAGAGTAAGTGTCCTAAACGGGTTAAGAAGACTCCACCCGCAAGCAAAATCAAGGAAGTCGGTGCTCAAAGTCAAAGAAGCAAAGAGCACATCATTTGCTTCAAGTGCCATCAAAAGGGCACTACCGAGTCAATGCAAGAAAGGGGACAAGAAGACTCAAATGGAGCATCATATGTAGGGGGAGCTAAGGCAAACCCTAGGTAACTTCTAATTTTGCTCCCTCTTCAATTTACAAGCAAAAGCATGCTAGGGATTTCAATTCACTTGCAATTTATAAAAAGCATGCTAATAGGAATAAGTATTTTTGCTTAGGAGCTAAGAATGTTTACTTAGATAATAGGGAGAAATTTGGGACTAATGTCCCTAAAAATAACTTATCTAAGGACAAACCTAGGTCAAATAACTCTAGAAAAACTTTACCTAGTGAGACCATTAGAAAGGTGCAAGAGCACCTAGGTCTTAATCCCAAATGGACTAGGCATATGCCTAAAAGGTCCCATGCCCAAGAACTCAATCAAAAATCAATTGGGCAATTGGAATTAGAAAACCAAGCCTTGAGGTCAAGGCTTGAGAAATTAGAAAAGACCCTTAGAAATATACAAAATCAAGTTCAAGGGTCTAATGGTCAAACTCCTAGGTCAAAAAGTCAAAATCAATACTTAAGACCTAAGAGTCAAAAGTCAACTAAGGGCAAGCAAGGCTTGGGTCACAAACCTAAGCCTAAGGTGGCTTATCATAGTGTTCCATGTGATTATGGAACACTAACTAGGTCTAGGAAGACCAAGGTTACTAGGGAAGTCATCCCTAGAGTTGACCAAAGGGTATGCCTAGTGGCTAGGGTTTCTAGGAAACCTAGGGTGGCCACTAAGAAGGTTGCAAGGGGAGTTACCCCTAGAGTCAACCTAGGTAAGACCCAAATGACCAAGGCTAACAAGCCTAGGAGGGTCATTAGGAAGGTATCTAGGAAGGTTATCCCTAAGGAATACCTAAGTAACCCTAGGAGTTCAAATCGCTTTTGTTCCTAAGAGCGTGATTGATTCACGCTAAGATGGGTTAGGTGTGTCAACCTTAATTGGATGGGTAGTTAACTCAACCATAACAAAGGTGACATTTTAGGTTATTTTCAAGGTTATGGTTATCTTGAAAATACATTTGAGTCTTTAATCCTAAAAGATTTTAGGATGTGCCAATATTAATTATGAAGTTTGATAAAATGATCATTTTGGCACAATTTAGGTTTAGAGGTTGGTGTGCCATTTTGGGTTTTTGGCACACTAGGAGATTAGGTTAATATGGCAAAATATGTTTAAATCTCAACAAGTCTCAACAAATGGCAATTAATATTAAAATTTAGGTATTATTATACCTATATATTTTATATGCCATGATTTGTTTGCCATATGCCATGACATGACATCATGTTTACTTTTATCATCTAAATGTCATGATCATGCTTAGGATTAAGTTTTAAAATGTCATGTGTTTTTAAATTTTATCATATGCCATGACATCATGATCATTGGCCATGATTTACTTTGCTATCATTATGCCATGATCATCTTCATGCATCTAAATTGATTAAAATTGATTTAAGGACTATGGCATGACTTGGAGTCCCATTTATAAGGGAATCAAGTAAAGTTGCCTTAGAAAATGCATGAAACCCTAGTTTAGGAGAACAAAACCCACATCTCACATCCAATTGACATGTATGTGTATTTATACACCCTAGATACATGTGAGATGCTAGGATATGAGTTGAGTTCAAGGTGCATAGTTTTTGCATCTAGATGAACTAAAACTCATCTAATTTTATGGATCATTGGGAAAGCTTGTGTACAAGTCATGTACATAGAACCCAAGGAATGTGATCCAAAATAGGTTTTCAAAAACATTTTAAATTCATTTTGAAAAACCTTGGTGAAGTCTATCTTTTGATAGCAATCACTATTGATGAAGTTGATACAAAATAGGCCAAAACATTGAAAATTTCAATGGTTTTGAGTTTTGTATCAAACTCACTATTTTATGGGTAAAATAATTTTAAAATATTTTCACCTATTGTATTTCTTATAAGTAATGTACGATATTTCATGAATTTTCAAAATACGAGAATTACTTATGCATTTTCAAATTAATTTGAATTGACAATGATCGCCACTTGGTGGCAATGATCGATGAGAGTGGCAATCGATCGACATCGTCAGGAGTCGACTGCCATGTCTGATTTCGGGTTAACAAGGTTTGTTTAGCCCGTGTTCAGCTATGACAAAGGTTCCTAACCACTCCTAACCCTAGGATATGCTTTGGGAAGCATTATGAAGGGTGAAAATCCATTGGATATGGATTAGGAGTTGTGTTAGGTCAAAGTATCAAATTTAGGGTGAGTAAGAGTTCTATGTTGAACTTAGAACCTTAATTTTGATGGTTTAGAGTTCCTATTGGCTTAGGGGCTTTCCAAGGACATTGTTGGTGCAATGGTCAAGGGGGAGCAAGCCTTTAGGGGGAGGTATCCATCGTGGGATGATGGATGTTTTTTTTATGGGGAGAATCTTATCAATTGAAAATTGATGGGTGTTTGATACCCAATTTGGAAATTGGGAGAGTGAGATAGGAGTGCCTCTCTTGAGTGATATGGGACTTATCACTAGGAAGATGGTAGGCATCCTAGGTATTTTTGATCAAGGGGGAGATTGTAAGATCTCATTGGGACATGAGACATTGACCTCCTTGGAGAGAAAACCTTTTTGATGTTAGTCAAAAAGGGGGAGAATGTTTGGGGGAGAACATTTGATTTACTTTTTCACTTAAATGTTTGGGGGAGAACATTTGGTGAGTGTTTACCAATTTGGGATAATTGGTAAGGGATTTGAGTTAGTGTTCTAACTCATGGTTTTATTTGGTTTTTGTCAAACATCAAAAAGGGGGAGATTGTTGGTGCAATCGGCCCAGGTCACGATTGACCAGGACTCGAGTTTGACTCGAGTGATGTTTTGATGTTTGACAAAGTATGTTTGACAAAGTATGTTAGAAATAGGTTTGACATTGATGTTTGACATTAATGTCGGTTAATATGTTGGGGAGATTGTTTATACAATCGACCCAGGTTATAATTGACTTGATGGTTGACCAGGGTTGACCATGTGATTATGGGAAAGTCCAAGCATGGGTACTTGGCAATGGAAAGTCCAAGTCATGGGTACTTGGCATTGAAAGTCCAAGTCATGGGTACTTGGCAATGGAAAGTCCAAGTCATGGGTACTTGGCATTGAAAGTCCAAGTCATGGGTACTTGGCAATGGAAAGTCCAGTCATGGGTACTTGGCATTGAAAGTCCAAGTGGGACACTTGGCATTTGGAAAAGTCCAACATGAGTTGGCAAGGGAAAGTCCAAGCATGGGTCTTGGCAATTGAGAAGTCCAACATGTGTTGGCAAGGGAAAGTCCAAGCTTGAGTCTTGGCACTTGAAGTCCAAGGGGATTGATATTGGCGGCGTAAAGTCCAAGCGGAGTCTTGGCAGCGTAAGTCCAATGTGCCTTGGCGGTGAACACACCGTTAGCATGACAGAGCCGATGGAAGCACCGGGAAGCTAGCGCGATGGATGAACAAGTCATGGATGACTTGGAGGGATCCGAGAGGCGTGAGGCTGATGGAGGTTGCTAGAAGGCTTAGGTCTAGGCTAAGGGTGGTCTAGCAAGTATGGGGACACCATATTTGGGTTAAAACCTCATTCTGGAGGTTGGCAGTCGACTGGCATTATGGCCGGTTCGACTGCCGTGAGTCGACTTGAGTTCGACCGCTGTTTAGAGCTGATGCTCGCGCGCTCGCGCTCACCGAGTGATCGATTGGTGATGGCGCCGATCGCCATGGATGGCGCCGATCGCTGCCAGCCGCGAGCACGACGCTCCGTAGCGACCGGGCCGACTACGGCGTTGCCGATCGATCGCCAATGTTGGCGCCGATCGCCAAGAGATCCGTTGGAGTTTTTCCAGCGTGGATCGACCCGTTGTCTCATGACAACAGTGGCATCAGTCGAACTGGGACTTATGGCAGTCGACTGATGGGCGAAAATCCAGCCCGACGCAGGTTATAAAAGCAGCTCGGAAGGAGGGATTTAGCAGCGATTTTCTTGGGCGAAATTGAAGGGGGAAGTTGGTGCTTTCCAGTCCTTCAAAGCTAGTTCAAGGCAATCAAAGATCAAGCAATCCAAAGTTCTTGTAAAGTTGTTTTTCCTTTACTTGCATTGTATTTCTTACTTGTATTTGCTTGCATCTTGTAGATTATTGTTGTAATCTTTTGTACGAGGTTTCTCCACCTCCGACTTGTGTCGAGAAGGAGTATTTGTGATTAGTGAGTGCGTGTGCATCACTAGGGCTCTTTAGAGCTCGACCCGTGGAGTAGGAACCATTCGGTTCCGAACCACGTTATATGTTTGTGTTCGTGTGATTGCTTTTCGTTATTGCTTTTATTATATATATTCCGCTGCGCACTAACGTAATTGTAGACACGAACGCGATCGATTTCCATCTTCGTACGATCTACGCTATTCACCCCCCCTCTAGCGGGCATTCAATTCCCAACATATTTGGTTTGATAAATATGAATACCTTCATTAGTTTGTTTGACTTGTAATCCTAGGAAAAAATTGAGCTCTCCAACTAAACTCATTTCAAATTCATTTTCCATGTTTTTTATAAAGTCTTGAAGAAGATCATCATTTGTTGACCTAAAAATAATGTCATCAACATATATTTGGGCTATAAAGATATCCTTTAATGTTGACTTTATAAACAAGGTTTGATCTACTTGGCCTCTCCTAAAATCCTTCGAAATTAAGAAAGATGACAATCTTTCATACCATGCCCGGGGAGCTTGTTTTAACCCATATAATGCTTTCCTAAGCTTATATACGTGGTTTGGATAATCTATGTTCTCAAACCCGGGTGGTTGCTCTACATATACTTCCTCCTTAATATAACCATTTAAGAATGCCGATTTAACATCCATTTGGTAGAGTTTAAATCCCATATAGGAAGCATACCCTAAGAGAATTCTAATAGATTCTAATCTAGCAACCGGGGCATAAGTCTCATTATAGTCAAGCCCCTCAACTTGATTGAATCCCCTAGCAACCAACCTAGCCTTATTTCTAGTGATATTCCCTTGGTCATCTAGCTTATTTCTAAAGACCCATCTTGTAGTAATTATGGTGCTATTATTGGGTCTAGGTACTAATTCCCATACTTGACTCCTCTCAAATTGAGCCAATTCATCTTGCATTGCCAAAATCCAATCCGGATCATGTAATGCATCATTGATCGATTTGGGCTCAATTTGTGAAATAAGAGCAACTTGACTAGTAGGAGGTCTATGAAATGACCTAGTTCTTACTCCTTGAGATATATCTCCTACTACTTGGTCAAGTGGATGATCTTGATGAATTCTTAGAGTTCTAGAAGGGGTTTCATATTGATTATTGTTATCTTCCACCCTTCTTTCATCATCGGAGTCTCCTCTTCCTCCCCCTTTATCATTACCCCTTATGGTCAAATTTTGAAGTTTTTGGGTAATGTCTTGATTATTGTCATTAATATCCTTATCAATGGAGGACTTTCTAGGGTAGGTACTAGTGGTTTCATCAAATTGAACATTGGAGGACTCCTCAATCCCTTGGGTTCTCTTATTGTAGACTCTATACCCTCTACTTATGGATGAGTATCCTACTAGGATTCCCTCATCCGCTTTGGATTCAAATTTTCCTAAGTTATCTTTGGTATTTAGAATATAAACTTTACATCCAAAGACTTTGAAATAATGAATTGTGGGAATAGTCCCATTCCATAATTCAAATGGTGTCTTTCCTAAAAACCTATGGATTTGAGCCCTATTTTGGATATAGCAAGTGGTATTAACCGCTTCCGCCCACAAGTAGCTAGGTAGAGAATATGCATTAAGCATAGTCCTAGCCGCCTCTTGTAGGGCACGATTTCTCCTTTCCACCACCCCATTTTGTTGGGGTGTTCTAGGACAAGAGAACTCGTGCTTGTACCCTTGCTCTAAACAAAATTGTGAAAATTTAGAATTCTCAAATTCATCACCATGATCACTACGGATCCGGTTGATTTTGAGACTCTTTTCATTTTCAACCCTTTTACTAAATCCTATGATTATTTCTAAGGTATCATCCTTATGTTTCATAAAATAAACCCAAGTATACCTAGAAAAATCATCTACTATAACTAAACAATATTTGTTACCATTTAAAGAAGGAGTGCTATGGCAATCAAATAAGTCAAGATGCAATAATTCTAACGGTAAAGAGGTATTAGTTAGGGTTTTACCTTTGTGTGATGCCTTTGTTTGTTTTCCTTCTTGGCATGCATCACACATTTTGTTCTTGACATATTTGATCTTTGGTTGCCCTTTGACCAACTCCAACTTGGCTACCTTGGCTATGTTTTTCATGTTGATGTGCCCCAATCTCCTATGTCATAGCCAACTTTCTTCTTCTTTTGCAACAAGACACTTAGTAGAAATGTTGGAGACATATGAAAGATCAACATAATAAATGTTTGATTTCCTATATCCAACTAACATACAATCATTTAATTCCTTGTGTCTAATCATGCATTTAGAGGATTCAAAAGAGACATGATAGTTTGCATCACAAAGTTGACTAACACTTAATAAATTAAATTTCATATTTTCAACTAGTAAAACTTTGTGAATGACAATTTTGGGGGATACCTCAATTGTACCTCTACCTAATATCTTGGGTTTTCCACTATTTCCAAAAGATACCGCTCCCTTCTTCACATACTTAATTGTGGAGAATTTGCTCACATCCCCGGTCATATGTGTTGAGCAACCGCTATCCACAATCCACATACCTCGCTCTCCTACCTAAATCACATGAAAAACACAAGCTTTTGGTACCCAAACATTTGGACCGGTAACATTAAGTAAAAACTTCTTAGGTACCCATGCTTTCTTGACCTTACCCTTAATGATTGCTTTCCTATTAATCAATGAAATATAAGCAACTTCTTTTTCTTTTGGCTTATATCCTAAACCGGCCTTGTTGTAAATGGCTCTTTGTCGGCTAAGGATCATATCAAGATATTTTGAGTCATTTGAAAATTTTTCTAAACATGCTCTTAATTCACTAACCTCATCCTTAAGTTTGTCATTTTCTTCCTTAAGCATGCAAGAATCAACATGTGAAGGTTTTTCATTCCTAATGGCCTTTAGTTCTACCTTCATGCTCTTAACCTTAGATTTAGACTTATCTAGAGCTTCTTTAAGATAGGCAATTGATTTATAAAGAAGCTTAACTTTGGGAGAGTTCATTACCTCATCGTCACTAGATGACGATTCATCACTTGAGGAGTCTTCTTGGCTTGATGTACCGGAGTCATCTTCTAGGGCCATGAGTGCCACATGGCGTGTGATGTAGCAAAGTTCATCATCGGAGGAAGAATCTTCAACACTTGGTCTGTCCCATGTGGTTTGAGCCACCATGGCCTCCTTCTTCTTCTTCTCCTTCTTGTCATTCTTTTTCTTTTCTTTTTCTTCCTTCTTCTTTAGCTCCGGGCAATTTGGCTTTATGTGCCCCTTCTTATTGCAAGCATGACAAATTACATTATTGTTAAAATTTGAATTACCACTAATTTTACCTCTTGAAGAATGGGACCCCTTCCTTGCTTCTCTATTCTTGAATTCCTTTGATTTTCTAAGGAACTTCTTGACAAAATGGGCCATCTCACTAGCCGAGTCTCCATCACTACTTGACTCACGCTCCGACTCAGATGATGATGACACCTCTTTCCTTTCTTTCTTCTTCTTTTCTTTCTTCTCAACAAATAGAGCTAAACCCTTTTCCTTAGAAGACATGTTAGTTTGCTCATGCAATTCAAACTCACAAAATAATTCATCAATTTTAATTTGAGAAAGATCTCTAGTTACCTTAATGGCATCAACTATAGAAGTCCATAAAGAATTTCTAGGAAATGCTTGAAGAATATACCTTACCAAGTCCTGGTTGTCAACTCGCTCACCTATGATGTGAAGTCCATTCACAATTTTCTTGAACCTTCCATGCATTTGACTTACGGTTTCATGCATCTTCATTTGGAAGGCTTGAAGTTGTCCAATTAGTAAGTCCTTCTTGGCCCTCTTTGACTCCTTGGATCCTTCATTTAGCTCAATGAGCTTTTCCCATAACTCCTTGGCGGATTCGAAAGGCCCCACCTTGTTGAGTTGCTCCATTGTAATGCCGCATTGGATGGTGAGTACCACCTTGGCATTTGATTCAAACTTCCGGTTCATTTCCCTCATCCAATCCTTGCTCAGAATAGGGTTTCCATGTTCATCCACCAGTTCCTCGAAGCCATCTACAATACTATGCCAAATTTCAATATTACTCATAAGATAATATTTCATCCTACCTTTCCAATACGCAAAATGACTCCCATCGAAGAGCGGTGGCTTGGCGGTGCTATATCCCTCTTGAAGAGCCATTGATGCCTTGGTTGATGGTGAAATCTTCCAAGCTATCCGTGCTTTGATACCACTTATTAGGATCTTTGGAATGGCTAGAGGGGGGTGATTAGCCTTTCTTCGTTTCTACAAATACGTTAGCGGAAGCAATACAAATACAAATAAGAAAACAACTAAGAAAATAATGAAAGCAATGCTAACACCCGATGTACGTAGTTTGGAGATGACGCTCCTACTCCACGGCAATCCGTAAGGTGGATTAGCCCTAGCCAATCTTCACTAAAACCTCCTTTGGATGAACCAAGGTGGAGAACCTTTTCTTACAATGCTCTCCTCTTCTTTACAATGATGGAAGATTAAAATCTAGAGAGGAGGAGGATTAGAATCACTAAAGCACTTGGGAAAGCATGGTTAGCAATAGGGTATAGCTAGGAATGAGAGCACTAGCTTCACCAAGCTCCCCAAGACCCCTTTTTATAGAAGAGGGGCTGTTTTTCCCATTGGGCTTCGATCAGTCGACTGATGCTTACCATCAGTCGACTGTCGCTGAAACCAACGGCTTCTGAACCACAATCTCCGCGGAGATTTGTAGCCGCAATTTCCAACGGCCAAGTGATCTCGATCGATCCTCCATCACCGACCGATGGAGTGATCACCGAGTGATCGAGGTCGCAATGAGCACGACTATATTCTCGCGGCTCATTTTTGCGTTGATCACCGATCGTTATGGGCCGATCGATTGCAACATCGGCCGATCACATCGTTAAAGAAGTCGATCGATGGTCGTGGTTTCACCGACTCGGTCGAAAGACACCGGCCGATCGATACATCATATCGGGCCGATCGATATACTCATCAAGTATGAGTAATTCATACTTGATTTTACACCCTAGACCTAGACTCAACCTTCTAGCTCCTCATTAAGCCTTGCGCCTCCAGGATCCCTCCGAGTCCGCGACTTGTTCATCCTTTGCGCTTTGCTTCCAAGAGCTTCCTTCGGTTTCATCATATCTTGGGTTGCCAAATGCTTGGACTTTTCGCCGGCAAGACTACAAGCTTGGACTTATGCTGCCAAGACCTTACTTTGGACTTCCTTTTCCAAGGTTCACTTGGACTTTACGCTGCCAAGACTACAAGCTTGGTCTTACGCTGCCAAGTCCATCCCTTGGACTTCCTTTGCCAAGATCATACTTGGTCTTTCTTTGCCAAGGTTCACTTGGACTTTATGCTGCCAAGACTACAAGCTTGGTCTTATGCCGCCAAGTCCGTCCCTTGGACTTTCCTTGCCAAGATCATACTTGGACTTCTCTTTTACCAAGTCTTCTTCCTTGGATTTTCCTATCACTTAAACATGTTCGTAAATAGATAACAAAATATTGCCTAACTTAGATAATTATCAAACATCAAAACATATAAATGCTTGGAGCATTGTTGCACCAACAGGAACCACCTTCATCTCCTCTATCTCCTCAGATGTTCTAGGACACATCTCCTTAGATAAAGGAACTCCATGCCTTAAAGGTACAAAACCTTTCTTGGAGTTTTCCATGCTAAAACGATCCATAATTGTGTCGATGTATGAAGCTTGGGATAAGCACAACATCCTTTTCCTGCGATCCCTTATAACCTTGATCCCAAGGATGTGTCCCACTTCTCCCAAGTCCTTCATGTCAAACTGTTTGGACAACCATACCTATACGTCCGATAACACCTTGACATTGTTGCAAATTAACAAAATGTCATCTACGTATAGTACAAGAAATACCACTACGTTTCCGTCACATCTCTTGTATACACAAGACTCATTCGGACTTTGAATAAATCCATAAGACTGGATTACCTCATCAAAGCGGATGTTCCAAGACCTCGAAGCTTGCTTCAATCCATAAATGGACCGATTAAGCTTACATACAAGATGCTCTTTTCCCTTCGCAATGAATCCCTCTGGTTGCTTCATATAGATGTTTTCCTCAAGACTTCCATTAAGAAAAGCTGTCTTGACATCCATCTGCCACACCTCATAATCCATATGAGCTGCAATGCATAAGAGAATCCGGATAGACTGAAGCATGGCCACCGGCGAAAAGGTCTCCTCATAATCAATACACTCTTTCTGAGTATACCCCTTCGTAACAAGCCTCGCTTTGAAGGACTCAACCTTCTCGTCTATTCCTCTCTTTCTTTTGTAGATCCACTTGCAACCAATGGTTTTTACACCATCGGGTGGTTCTACTAGCTCCCAGATCTGATTTGAATCCATAGATTTAATCTCAGTATTCATTGCACTTTGCCAAGATACCGCATCTTTATCTTGGATTGCCTCGTCATATGTCTAGGGGTCAGGTTCATGTTCGCCAGGGATCAAATCAGAAGATTCTCCCAAGAACATGAATCTATCAGGCTGTCTAACAACCCTCCCACTACGATGAGGTATCACCTGTGTATCCTCTGTGACACGCGGTGCAGTGACTTATGGTATATCCTCTTGTACCGGTGGTATTGAAGAAGCAACTTCCCATTTTAATTCCTCTAAAACAATATTACTCATGGGCTTGTGGTTCATCACATAGTCTTCCTCTAGAAATCTGGCGTTCATGCTAACGATCACCTTCTGATCTCTAGAACTATAAAACAAACCATCTTCCGTTCCCCTAGGATAGCCAATAAACATGCGTACTTCTGTACGAGGTTCCAACTTACCAGCTGTAGAGATGTATACTGAAAATTCTACCTTTTGTATGAACATCTTTATTTTGAAATAAGAATCACATAATCATTGTTTTCATTTTTATACTTATGCAATATTGTCTAATACATTACATTGTAGATAACATGGTGTGTGGTGTCACACGGGAGATCATATTATCGGCTCCATGTAAAGTATAAGTAAAGGCTCACAACCGAGATGACTTTGGAAAAACCATCGGAATGGTTGTAGTGTGATTTGGTATTGGTTTGTCTTGACCATAGAATCACACTAGTGCACTTTGTGTGTATTGAGCAGGACCGACTTAGAGGTGATTCGATTTATTGCTGACTACATAATCGAATCGGACCTCAGATATTATTATGTACATGCTCTTAATCCCGATATAATAACGGGCACATATACTTAGTATTCATCTCTTTGATTTACCACTGGGCGAGATTTATAGATTAAATCGATAGGCTCGGTAAGTTGGGAGATGATATTATTTACATGGTGTGCCGTTGATTATAGGAGGAAACCGTGTCTTATATATTAGGATGATGATTTCCCCTTGAGGAGCTCATAAGGTTCATCATGTAAACCCTGCAGGTGGACTTGGTCCGGCATGATGAAAAGGTTGAGTGGTACTACTCATGGAGTTAGATGTTGATTAATTAATGGTCAGTAAATTAATTAATCGACGGACGTTCGAGATCTTAAACACGGAGAGAAAATGTACATATAATATATGGAGCCCATATTAACATATGAGGGTTGGTGAGGTAGATCAATGATAATCCTTTAGTGGATTGGATTATCATTTATGGATCGGACTTTATGTGGGCTTGATCCATGGGTGGCCAAGATCCAACTCCTCCTCATGGTCCCTAATGTAGCCTATTAACATCTCATGAAGCTTAGATCCAATGGATAGAAACAAAACTCTAGATCCAATTGCAGAGATTAAATCTCTAGATCTGATGGTTGAGATTAAATCTCTAGGTCCGACGGTTGAGATTAAATCCCTAGAACCAATGGAGGAGATTAAATCATGGCTTATCCCTAACTCTATAAAAGGAGCTTGAGGGGTTGGCGTGCAAGAATAATCAAGAGAGGCTTAGGTTTTGGAGTTGGCGGCAAAGCTAGGGTTAGGGTTTTGGAGGAGGTGGCGACACCAAATAAGGAAAGTAATCCCTTTCTTCTTCTTCCTTCAAGGTGGCCGGCGTCCAGCTTGTTCTCTTAGCCCTTTTCCAGCCATTGGTCGGTGGCCAAAGACTCTCCTCTCTTCTCCTTGAGTGGTGGAAACAAGGCTTAGGGGTCTCCCTTGGTGTCTTGGTTGTTTTCCATCATCATCTCCTTCTCCTAGTTGGCCGGCGGCAAGGATTCCTTTTGTTCCTTGTTGGTTGGTTTTAGGAAGGAGAAGAACCTTGTTTCTATTCTTCCTCTTGCTTTGGAAGAGCAAGGTGTAGGGAGTTGCTTCGGAGACTCATTGGCTCCCATGTCCCCGGATTAAAATTTTCACCAATGAAAGAACTAATTCGGATGGGATGAGTTTCCTTAGTACAACCTATTCGTCGTCGTGCTAACAACTTGAGTGATTGCTTGAACAAACTAGTTGTTCAAGCAACACAACTCTTCTAGTTGGTTAGCCGCGGAAGAGACGACGGACGGATCGCCGGTTTTTGTGTTTGTCTTCGGGGTCCATGATTATACAAAATATATACATACGCACACTTGTATAATCAACACATAAAATAACATGCTAAGATCAGAAAATAAAGTTGTACCACTTTATACCTTACAATCTTCTACCGTATGTCCTATCCTCCTCGTGGATGACGTGTGGGCGAAGATCCTCCATGAGTAGAAGCCTTCTAGATCGCATTCTTCCCTTCCTTGTCCGCTGCGAACAAAAAGAAGAACCAACAAAACCTTTCCTTTCTAGAACTGGCCACCAAGCAAGGGAGTTTGATGCAACCGCCGGCCAAGGAACGAAGGGATGAGCGCCGGCCAACCTTGAAGAGAGGTTGCCGCCGGCCACCTAGAGGTTGGAGAAGCACCGACCACCAATTGTTGGAGGACCACCGACCACCAAGGATCAAAGGAGGAGGAAGAGGGCCGGCCAAAGCTTGGAGAAAGAAGGAGTGAGCGCCGGCCACCAAGGAGAAAAGGAAGAAGATGGGCGTCGACTTCTTGTCCAAGAGTTGCCGCCCAAAACTTTGCTTCCAAACCCTAGCCGCCCAAACTAAAACCCTAACTCCAAAATTGAACCTCTCCTGTTGCCGCCCAACCTAAGCCCTCTATTTATAGAATTGGGCTTAAGCCTCCTTTAATCTCCACCGTCGGATCTAGGGATTTAATCTCCACCGTCGGATCTAGGGTTTTATCCCAACCGTCGGATCTAGGGTTTCATCCCAACCGTCGGATCTAGGATTTCATCCCAACCGTCGGATCTAGGGTTTAATCCCAACCGTCAGAACTAGGGTTTCATCCCAACCGTCAGATATAGGGATTTAATCCCAACCGTCGATTCTAGGGTTTCATCCTAACCATCGGATCTAGGGATTTAATCCCAACCGTTGGTTCTAGGGTTTCATCCCAACCATCGGATCTAGGGATTTAATCCCAACCGTTGGTTCTAGAGTTTTGTTTTACATCCTTGGATCTAGACTTCTTTAGGACTATATTAGGCTACGATAGAGACCATAAGGAGGAGTTGGATCTTGGCGACACGATGGATCGGAACCACACTAACTTGATCCATCAATAATGTTCCATTCCACTAGAGGATCATCATTGAACTACCTCACCAACCCCCATAAATTAATATGGGCTCCATATATTATTTATACATTCATCTCCCCGTGTTTAAGATATCGAATGTTCGTCAATTAATTGATTTACTGACCATCAATTAATTAACATCTAATTCCTCGAGTAGTACCACTCAACCTTATCATCATGTTGACTAAGTCAACCAGCTGGGTTTACATGATGAACCTTATAAGCTCCTCAAGGGGACATCATCAACCTAGTATATAGGACACGGTTTCCTCCTATAATCAACGACACACCATGTAAATAATATTATTTCCCAACTTACTGGGCATATTGATTTAATCCATCTAAATCTCACCCTCTGGTAAATCAAAGAAATAAATACTAAGTACATGTGGCCGTTATTATATCGGGATTAAGAGCATGTACAACATAATATCCGAGGTCCGATTCAATTATGTAGTCAGCAATTAATTGAATCACCTCTATGTCGGTCCTGCTCAATACACCTAAGTGTACTAGTGTAACTCCATGTTCAAGACAAAATAATACCAAGCTACACTACAACCATGCCAATGGTTTGTCCAAAACCATCTTGGTTGTGAGCCTCTACTTATATTTTACAAGGGACTGATAACATGATCTTCTGTGCCACACCAAGCACCATGTTATCTAAAATGTAAAATATTAGACAATATGCACACACATATAATAAATATATAAAGTGCAAACAATAATCATGTGATTCTTATTCCAAAATAAAATGTTCATACAAAAAGAGCTAGGCTTTTAGTATACATTCCAACAATCTCCCACTTATACTAAAAGACTATGCCATCATCACACTGCCATACATCTGATCCCCATGTCCTCCACATGCCTATCAAACGCTTTCGCTGGAAGGGCCTTAGTGAATGGATCCGCCAGGTTATCATCTGATGCAATCTTGGCGACAGCAACTTCTCCTCGCTTTATGATCTCTCGTATAAGGTGGTACTTGCGCTCTATGTGTTTACTCGCCTTATGGGCTCGTGGTTCCTTCGAGTTTGCAACTGCACCACTGTTATCACAATAAATTGTGATAGTTCTGGGCAAACCAGGAATCACATCCAAGTCCATCAAGAAGTTCCTGAGCCATACAACTTCCTTGGCTGACTCAGAGGCTGCCAAATACTCAGCTTCCATGGTAGAGTCCGCCACGCATTTTTGCTTGACACTCCTCCATACTATGGCTCCACCTCCAAAAGTAAACACAAACCCCGAGGTAGACTTACTCTTGTCCCTATCTGATTGGAAATCTGAATCCGTGTAACCCACAGGGACTAATTAATCTGCCCGGTAAACCAGCATATAATCCCTAGTCCTTCTCAGGTACTTCAATATATGCTTTACCGCAGTCCAATGTCCCTGTCCAGGATTACTCTGATATCTGCTAACCATACCCACGGCAAAGCAGATATCCGGTCTCGTACATAGCATAACATACATAAGGCTTCCTACTGCCGAAGCATAAGGAACTGCCTTTATGTCCTCTATCTCCTTTGATGTTTTGGGACACATCTCTTTAGATAAAGGAACTCCATGCCTAAAAGGTAGAAAACCTTTCTTGGAGTTCTGCATGCTAAAACGAGCAAGGATAGTGTCAATGTATGAAGCTTGAGATAAGCACAACATCCTTTTCTTGCGATCCCTTATAACTTTGATCCCAAGGATGTGTCCCACTTCTCCCAAGTCCTTCATGTCAAACTGTTTGGACAACCATACCCTTACGTCTGATAACACTTTGATATTGTTGCCAACTAACAAAATTTCATCTACGTATAGTACAAGAAACACCACTACATTTCCGTCACATCTCTTGTATACACAAGGCTCATCCGGATTTTGAATAAATCCATATGACTGGATTACCTCATCAAAGCGGATGTTCCAAGATCTAGAAGCTTGCTTCAATCCATAAATGGACCGATTAAGCTTATATACAAGATGCTCTTTGCCTTTAGCAATGAATCCCTCTGGTTGTCGCATATAGATGTTCTCCTCAAGACTTCCGTTAAGAAAAGCTGTCTTGACATCCATCTACCAAATCTCATAATCCATATGAGCAGCTATAGATAAGAGAATCCAGATAGATTTAAGCATAGCTACCAGCGAAAAGGTCTCCTCATAATCGATACCCTCTTTATGAGTATACCCTTTCGCGACAAGCCTAGCTTTGAAGGTCTCAACCTTTCCGTCCACTCCTCTCTTTCTCTTGAAGATCCACTTGCATCCAATGGCTTTTACACCATCGGGTGGCTCTACTAGCTCCCAGACTTGATTAGAATCCATAGATTCTATCTTTGAATTCATCGCACTTTGCCAAGATACCGCATCTCTATCTTGGAGTGCCTCGTCATATGTCCAGGGATCCGGTTCATGTTCACCAGGGACTAAGTCCGAAGACTCTCCCAAAAACATGAATCTCTCGGGTTGTCTAACAACCCTCCCACTACGACGAGGTGCCTCCTGTGTATACTCTGTGACACGCGGTGCAGTGACTTGTGGTATCTCCTCTTGTACCGGTGGTACTGAAGTCGGGACTTCCCCTGTTAACTCCTCAAGAATAATCCTACTCATGGGCTTGTGGTTCATCACATAGTCCTCCTCTAGAAATCTGGCATTCATACTCACGATCACCTTCTGATCTCTTGGACTATAGAATAAACCACCCTTCGTTCCCTTAGGGTAGCCAACAAACAAGCGTGCACTTACATGCAGATTCCAACTTACCGATCTCCCTTCAAAGACATGTGTCTTGACTACCCCAAATCCGAATATGTCTTAGACTAGGCTTTCACCCACCCACAACTCGTGGAGTAGGGTAAGTGGAACCAAGTTCAGAATGTGTGTTGCTGTTTCCAGAGCAAACCCCCAGAACGAATCAGGTAACTCAGAATAACTCATCATAGATCTGACCATCTCCATAAGAGTCCTGTTCCTTCGCTCCGCAACACCATTCTGCTGGGGTGTGCCAGGTGCGGACAATTGGGATTGAATCCCAGCCTCTGATAAGTAACTCCTAAACTCTCCCAAAAGGTACTCGCCACCACGATCAGATCGTAATGTCTTGATACTTTTACCTTGACGGTTCTCCACATCAGCCTTGAATTCTTTGAACCTGTCAAAGCATTCAGACTTGCGGCGCATCAAGTAAATGTATCCATATCTTGAATAATCGTCTATAAAAGAGACGAAATATTCAAAACCACCTCTTGCCTGGATAGACATAGGACCGCACAAATTAGAATGAACCAATTCTAACACATCTTTGGCTCTATACCCCTTGGCCTTGAAAGGCCTCTTGGTCATTTTACCTTCCAAGCAAGATTCACAGGTTGGGAGATCCTCCACCACTAATGAACCAAAAGGTCCATCAGCTATCAACCTTTGAATTCTGCTTAGGTTAATATGACCAAGCCTTAGATGCCAAAGATATGTTTGGTTCATTTGCAAAGGTTCTTTTCTCTTATTAGACTTAGAAGATGAGTTATTGATTTCTATATGCATCGTGGGAGTTTTCGGTTCAAGAGTATATAAATTTCCAACCAATGTACCAGAATAGATAATCTCCCTATTCCTTTTTATAACCACTTTATCATTAAAGGAAACAGAATATCCATCCATAAACAATTTAGAAACTGAAATTAAATTCTTTCTAAAAGTAGGTACATAAAGACAATCTCTCAAAACCAAAATTTTATTCCTATCAAAAGATAAATAAACGTCTCCCACTGCAATAACCACCACCTTTGAAGCATTGCCCATGAAGACGGTAATCTCTCCCTCAGCTAGTCGTCGGGTTTCCTGGAACCCCTGCAAAGTATTGCAGACATGATCAGTGGCTCATGTATCTACACACCAGGCATTGGTAGATAACACTGCCAAACATGTTTTAACAACTAAACAAGAAGATATACCTTTGTTCTTTCGGCGAGGACAATCCGCCTTCTAATGTCCAGTCTGCTTGCAAGTGAAGCACTTGCCTTTCGGCTTCTTCACTCCAGCCTGAGGTCCCACTGCCACCTTCTTCGCTCCACCTTGCTTCTTCTTCTTCTTACCTTTCGGTTTAGAGGAAGAAACCTTCTGAGCGACCATGGCTTGAGCACTTTGACGAAAAAGTCGCTCTGCCGCCTGGAGTTCTGTCAGAAGCTCCGCCAACAAATACAACCTCTTGTTCATGTTGTAGTTGAGGCGGAATTGCTCAAAACTCCTAGGCAGAGACTGGAGAATGATATCGACCTGTGTTTCCCCATCGATCTCAGCTCCGAGGACTTCCATCTCATTAAGATGAGCCATCATCTTGAGAACATGATCCCTAACGGGTGTTCCCTCGATCATGGTGGTCGTCATCAAGTTTCTCATCGCCTCCCGTCTAGCCGCCCTACTCTGATGTCCGAAAAGTTCCTTGAGATTGAACATCATGATATAAGCTGTGGCTATGGCCTGATGCTGATGTTGCAGCACATTTGACATAGATGCCAAAATGTAACACCGCGCCATCTCATCTGCCTTGACCCATTTCTTATAACGTTCTTTCTCCTTTTCATCAGAGTCATCGGAGAGCTTAGGAGGACAGACCTCGAAGAGTACAAATTTGTACTCCTCCGCAGTTAAGACAATATCCAGATTTCTTTTCCAATCAATGTAGTTTGGTCCAGTAAGCTTATTTTCTTTTAAAATCACAGCAAGTGGGTTGAAAGCAATTTGAAAATCCTAAAAATCACAATGATCAAAATATTAGATTTCAAATATTATTGATTCCTCAAAACAATAAAATTCCGAAATTAACCAACACCTCAAAACACCGAGAATATCGCATGCCACGATAGTGTGGACGTATACGAATTCTACATTTGTAGGAGGAGGTTTTACCCATTAATTTTATTATCTTGTCAACCTTACTTTTTGACAAATAAAATTAATAGTTGGATCCTCTTTAGTCCTACAAATAAAAGCAGTGACTCCGATGGGGAGGATACTTTTTATCTCGGGTTATGTGCCTTCCAATGGGGAAGTACACACGCTCTTAAATAATTTCCTATAACCATTATTTGACCTAGTGATCCGTAAACAAACCCATCCGATGGGGAGGAAGGCACTCAGAGCCAACGCGCAAGTTTGTTGCATCACACGTCAAATTGTAATGGAGGCCGCGGGAATTAATTAAAATATCCCTCTCCCACTTAGTAAATTGCAATTGAGGAATTTTAAAGCATACACAACATGCATATAAAACAAATCAGAAATAAATATGGAAAAAAAATAGAATTTTTCCAACTATTATGGCATTGTTCTCCAATGCGCATCCCGTCGTGTCGCCACCTCGTCCGCTCCACCTTTTCCCGTGCGCAAGTCACCAAAGAGATCCGAGCCGAGATATATCATTTTAATTTACATCCATCGATCCTATACTCCACGAAGGAGTGTACAAATAATCTAGATCGAAAGTAAACTAAAATGAGCGGCTAAACAATTCCATATTTAATTACAAAAATTAAATACTAATCTAGCCTCGTCAACCCCGAGGATTCAAATAATATACATACAATCACACACAAAACAATCACAAACAACCAAATAGCCATAATAGTCGGATCTTATGCCTGCAACCAAAAAGTTAGCCTACGCATATCCTACTATTATCCGGCATACTCAATATATGATATGTGCATGAAAGTAACCGAATCCAAAACACACAAAACCGAAAACCGTGACTCTGATACCAATTGTAGGGAGTTGCTTCGGGGACTCATTGGCTCCCATGTCCCCGGATTAAAATTTTCACCAATGAAAGAACTAATCCGAATGGGATGAGTTTCCTTAGCACAACCTATTCGTCGTCATGCTAACAACTTGAGTGAACGCTTGAACAAACTAGTTGTTCAAGCAACACAACTCTTCTAGTTGGTTAGCCGCGGAAGAGACGACGGACAGATCGCCGGTTTTTGTGTTTGTCTTCGGGGTCCATGATTATACAAAATATATACAAACGCACACTTGTATAATCAACACATAAAATAACATGCTAAGATCAGAAAATAAAGTTGTACCACTTTATACCTTATGATCTTCTACCGTATGTCCTATCCTCCTCGTGGACGACGTGTGGGCGAAGATCCTCCACGAGTAGAAGCCTTCTAGATCGCGTTCTTCCCTTCCTTGTCCGCTGCGAACAAAGAGAAGAACCAACAAAACCTTTCCTTTCTAGAACCGGCCACCAAGCAAGGGAGTTTGATGCAACCGCCGGCCAAGGAACGAAGGGATGAGTGCCGGCCAACCTTGAAGAGAGGTTGCCGCCGGCTACCTAGAGGTTGGAGAAGCACCGGCCACCAATTGTTGGAGGATCGCCGGCCACCAAGGATCAAAGGAGGAGGAAGAGGGCCGGCCAAAGCTTGGAGAAAGAAGGAGTGAGCGCCGGCCACCAAGGAGAAAAGGAAGAAGATGGGCGCCGGTTTCTTGTCCAAGAGTTGCCACCCAAAACTTTGCTTCCAAACCCTAGCCGACCAAACTAAAACCCTAACTCCAAAATTGAACCTCTCCTGTTGCCGCCCAACCTAAGACCTCTATTTATAGAATTGGGCTTAAGCCTCCTTTAATCTCCACCGTCGGATCTAGGGATTTAATCTCCACCATCGGATTTAGGGTTTTATCCCAACCGTCGGATCTAGGGTTTCATCCCAACCGTCGGATTTAGGATTTCATCCCAACCGTCGGATCTAGGGTTTAATCCCAACCTTCGGATCTAGGGTTTCATCCCAACCGTCGGATCTAGGGATTTAATCCCAATCGTCGATTCTAGGGTTTCATCCTAACCATCGGATCTAGGGATTTAATCCCAACCGTTGGTTATAGCATTTCATCCCAACCATCGGATCTAGGGATTTAATCCCAACCGTTGGTTCTAGAGTTTTGTTTTACATCCTTGGATCTAGACTTCTTTAGGATTATATTAGTCTACGATAGGGACCATAAGGAGGAGTTGGATCTTGGCCACCCGATGGATCGGAACCACACTAACTTGATCCATCAATGATGTTCCATTCCACTAGAGGATCAATCATTGAACTACCTCACCAACCCCATAAATTAATATGGGCTCCATATATTATTTGTACATTCATCTCCCCGTGTTTAAGATATTGAATGTCCGTCAATTAATTGATTTACTGACCATCAATTAATTAACATCTAATTCCTCGAGTAGTACCACTCAACCTTATCATCATGTTGACTAAGTAAACCAGCTGGGTTTACATGATGAACCTTATGAGCTCCTCAAGGGGACATCATCAACCTAGTATATAGGACACCGTTTCCTCCTATAATCAACGGCACACCATGTAAATAATATTATTTCCCAACTTACCGAGCATATTGATTTAATCCCTCTAAATCTCACCCTCTGGTAAATCAAAGAAATAAATACTAAGTACATGTGCCCATTATTATATCCGAGGTCCGATTCAATTATGTAGTCAGCAATTAATTGAATCACCTCTATGTCGGTCCTGCTCAATACACCTAAGTGTACTAGTGTAACTCCATGTTCAAGACAAAACAATACCAAGCTACACTACAACCATGCCAATGGTTTGTCCAAAACCATCTTGGTTGTGAGCCTCTACTTATATTTTACAAGGGACTGATAACATGATCTTCTGTGCCACACCAAGCACCATGTTATCTACAATGTAAAATATTAGACAATATGCACACACATATAATAAATATATGAAGTGCAAACAATGATCATGTGATCCTTATTCCAAAATAAAATGTTCATACAAAAAGAGCTAGGCTTTCAGTATACATTCCAACACAAGGAAGGAAGATTTGCGATCTTGGAGCTTCGAATTTTGGTAGATCGTCGCCCACACGACGTCCGAAAGGAGGAATGTCATACATTAGAAGATCGAGAGGTATACCTATTCTTTATTCTCTTTTGTAACATGTTTGTTTTTGTTTTTCAATTATGAGTATGTAATATTCTGTTTGTGGCAAAATAATACTTGAATCCCGATCATAAATAAAAAAACCGGTGATACATACATCATCTATTCCGTGGCTACTCGTAGAATAGAGGATGGTCGCTTGAACAACGAGTTTGTTCAAGCGACCTCTCTAAACGAATAGCATGTCGATGACTTGGTTGTTTGGGCAATCCCTTGTGTCTAGGATTAAATTTTTTAATCCGGGGACATCGATGAGATCGCTATGAACAAACGACCGAGGTGAAGTGGGAAGCGAAGTTTCCCCTCACGGACTCGATAAGCAAAACTCTACACTAGCATCCTCTTTCAGCACATGTGCAGGACTCCCCCAAATCCGAATATGTCTTAGACTAGGCTTTCGCCCAGTCCATAATTCTATGGGAGTAGAAGGAACTAATTTAGATGGGACCAAGTTCAAAATATACACTTCCGTATCTAGAGTATATCCCCAGAACGAATCTAGCAAGTCAAAATAACTCATCATCGATCTAACCATCTCTATAAGAGTCCTATTCCTTCGCTCTGCTACACCATTCTGCTGGGGTGTGCCAGGTGCAGACAATTGGGATTGAATCCCAACCTCTGATAAGTAATTCCTAAACTCTCCCAAGAGGTACTCACCACCATGATCAGATCGTAGTGTCTTGACACTTTTACCTTGACATTTCTCCGCATCAGCCTTGAATTCTTTGAACTTGTCAAAACATTCAGACTTGCAGCGCATCAAGTAAATGTATCCATATCTCGAATAATCGTCTATAAAAGAGACGAAATACTCTAAACCACCTCTAGCCTTGATAGACATAGGACCACACAAATCAGAATGAACCAATTCTAACACATCTTTGGCTCTATACCCCTTGGCTTTAAAAGGCCTCTTGGTCATTTTACCCTCCAAGCAAGATTCGCAGGTTGGGAAATCTTCCACCACTAATGAACCCAGAGTCCATCAGCTATCAACCTTTGAATTCTGCTTAGGTTAATATGACCAAGCCTAAGATGCCAAAGATATGTTTGATTCATCTTCGAAGGTTCTTTTCTCTTATTGGAATTAGAAGATGAATTAATAACTTCTATTTGCACCGTGGGATCTTTTGTTTCAAGTGTGCATAAATTTCCTATCAATGTACCCGAACAGATAATCTCCCTATTCCTTTTTATAACAACTTTGTCATTAAAAGAATTAGAATATCCATCCATAAACTATTTAGAAACTGAAATTAAATTCTTTCTAAATAAATGTACATAAAGGAAATTCTTAAGAACCAAAACTTTATTTTTCTCAAAATATAAATAAACATCTCCCACTGCAACAGTCGCCACCTTCGTGGCATCACCCAAGTATAGGGTAATCTCCCCCTCAGCCAGTCGTCTGGTTTCCTGGAACCTCTGCAAAGTATTGCAGACATGATCAGTGGCTCCCGTATCTACACACCAGTTTCCGGTAGATAACACCTCTAAACATGTTTCAATGACTAGACCAAAAGATATACCTTTGTTCTGCTTGCAGTTGGGGCAGTCCTTCTTCCAGTGTCCAGTCTGCTTACAAGTGAAGCACTTGCCTTTCGGCTTCTTCACTCCTCCCTAAGTTCCTCCCACCGCCTTTGCCCCAGCTTATTTCTTCTTCTTCTGGCCTTTCGTATTAGAAGTAGAAACCTTTTGGGTAACCATAGCATGCACTTGAGCACTCTAATGAAATAGCCCCTCTGTCGCCAGGAGTTCTGTCAGAAGCTCCGCCAATGAATACAACCTCTTGTTCATGTTGTAGTTCAAACGAAACTACTCAAAACTCCTAGGTAGAGACTGGACAATGATATCGACCTGGGGTTCCCCATCGATCTCAGCTCCAAGGACCTCTAGCTCATTCAAATAAGCCATCATCTTGAGAACATGATCCCTCACGGGTGTTCCCTCGATCATGGTGGTCATCATCAAGTTCCTCATGGCTTCCTACCTTGCAGCCCGATTCTGGTGTCCGAAAAACTCTTTGAGATTGAGCATCATGTCATAAGCAGTGGGCATGACTTGATGTTGATGTTGTAGTACTTTTGACTTAGATGTCAAAATATAACACTGTGCCATCTCATCGGCCTTGATCCACTTCTTATAACTCTCCTTCTCCTTTTCCCCAGAATCATCTGCAGGCTTAGGAGGACACTCTTCGAGGAGTACATATTTGTATTCCTCAACAGTCAAGACAATGTCAAGATTCCTCTTCCAATCAACATAGTTGGGTCTAGTAAGTTTATTTTCTTTCAGTATCACAACAAGCGGGTTGAAAGTCATTTTGAAAGAAAACCTAAGAATCACATAGATCAAAACATTAGATTTCAAAAAATTATTGATTCCTCAAACAATAAAATTTTAAAATCAACCAACACCTAAAAACACCGAGAATATCATATGCCATGATAGTGTGGACGTATACGAATTCTACATTTGTAAGAGGAGATTTTACCCATAAATTTTACTATCTTGTCAACCTAACTTTTTGACAAGTAAAATTAATAGTTGGTTCCTCTTTGGGCCTACAAATAAAAGCAGTGACTCCAATGGGGAGGATACTTATATTTGTATCTAAGTGTTCTCCATTACCCGGTACCAAGGTAATTATCTCGGGTTATGTGCCTTCCGATGGAGAAGTACACACACTCCTTAATAATTTCCTATAACCATATTTGACCTTGTGATCCACAAACAAACTCATCCGATGGAGAGGAAGGCACTCAGAGCCGACGCGCAAGTTTGTTTGCATCACATGTCAAATCGTAATGAAGGCTATGGGAATTTATTAAAAATATCCCTCTCCCACTTAGTAATTTGAAATTGAGGAATTTTCTAGCCTACGATATGCATATCAAACAATAAGCAAAAAATATGAAAAATAAAATTTTTTCCAACTATTATGGCTTTTGTCATCAATATGTCTCTCGTCGTATCGCCATCTCGCCCGCTTCTCCCTACGCCATGTACAAGCCATCCGGAGATCCGAGCCGAGAACAAATATTTTAATTTACATCCATCGATCCTATACTCCACGAGGGAGTGTACATGTAATCTAGATCGAAAGTAAACTATAATAAAAAGAGTGGCTAAACAATGTCATATCTAATTTACAAAAATTAAATACTAGCCTCGTCAACCCCAAGGATTCAACAAAATATACAATTACACACATATAATCACATACAGACATATGGCCATAATAGTTGGATCCTATGTCTGCAAACAAAGAGTTAACCTACGCATATCCTACTATTATCCGACACATATAATATATGAAAAGTGCATAAAAGTAATCGAATCCTAAACACAAAAAAAATAGAAAACCGTGGCTCTGATACCACTTGAAGGTAGGAAACTTCGCTTCCCACATCAACTCGGTCGCTTGTTCATGGCAATCCCTTCTACGTCCCCGGATAAAAAAATTTAATCCTAGACGAAAGGGATTACCCAAGCAACTGTTTCATCGTCGTGCTATTCGATTAGAGTGGTCACTTAAACAAACTTGTTGTTCAAGCCACCAACCTCTATTCTACGAATAGCCACGGAATAGACGATGTACGGATCGCCGGCTTTTGTGTTTATGTTCGGGGTCCAAGTTAATTTAGCCACAAAATAGAATATATCATGCATATATAATTGAAAACAATTATAAACATGTTACATAAGAAAATAGACAAGTATTATACCTCTCGATCTTCTATCGTATGTCCTTCCTCCTTTTGGATGGCGTGTGGGCGACGATCTACCAAAAGTTGAAGCTCCTAGATCACCAATCTTTCTTCCTTGCTCACTCCAAACAAGAGGAAGACTAAGAAACAAAACCCTTCTCCTTCCTTTAGCCAACTAACAAACACCAACCTAGGTGCTTGCCGCCGGCAAACAAGGAGAAGATGATGGAGATAGTTGTCAGCCAAGAGCTCCAAGGGAAGACCCTAAGCCTTGTTTCCACCGGCCAAGGAGAGGAGAAGGTGTAGGTTGGACGCCAGCCAAGGGAGGGAAGGGATTGTATGGGCGCCGGCCACCAAGGTAGAAGAAGAAGAAAAGGAAAACCTTTCCTTATTTGGTGCCGCCAACACCCAAACCCTAATCCCCAATGCTTGCCACCCACTAACCCTAATCCTATCTCTATTGGAATTCTAATTGCCGCCCACCCCATTCTCTCCTTTTATAGAGTTAGGGATATGCCTTGTTTTAATCTCCACCATTGGTTCTAGGGATTTAATCTCAACCGTCGGATCTAGAGATTTAATCTCAACCGTCGGATCTAGAGATTTAATCTCTACCTTTGGATCTAGAGTTTTGTTTTCAACCATTGGATCTAAGCTTCATGAGGTATTAATAGGCTACAATAGGGACGATGAGGAAGAGTTGGATCTTGGCCACCCAATGGATCAATCCCACATAAAGTCCGATCCATTAATGATAGTCCAATCCACTAAAGGATTATCATTGATCTACCTCACCAACCCCCATAAGTTAATATTGTAAAATACTGAAATTAAAATACGAAATTTAATGGACAAAATGTCAGGATTTTCGGGATTTTTAGGGAATTTTAGGAATTTTTCTAGATTTAAACGGAGGTCGTACGAGATTTTTACGGGGATAAACTAAACGGGCTTTAGAGGGGTCTATTTAAAGGGGATAAATACGCGATGGAAAACCCTAAGTTTCTATTTTTCTATTTCCCTTTTTATTTCTTTTTCCCCGCCGCGACACCTATTCCCCTCGGTAGTTTCTCTTGCGCGAGCCGCTTTCGCCCGACGCCGCCTTCTCTTCGCGTCTGCCGCCAACAGCCCAACGTCGGCGCCCTCTTCTTCGCCGGCGATGCCTTTCCTCGAGCCGACGCCGTCCACAACCGCAACCCTAGTTTGCGCTCCCGCGAGCACCGTCGCCCGACGCGACGCGAGCTCGCCGTCCACTGCGGTACGCGCCGGGCTCCCCTCCGCTGCCCGACGCCGAGACCGGTCGTCCCTCCACAAGCGCCGGCAATAGTGCCCTTCCCTGTGTCAGCCGCCACTCCTTCGTCGGCGACGCCTGCAGCCACCGGATCGCCGTCGTTTTTCACCTTTGCTGTGATTTCTGGCCGGAGGGTGTCGGAGCAGACTATTAGGGCATCGGCAGGTCCTCATTCCGGTGAACCGAGCAGTTTGGGGGAAATTCCATCGCAGGTATAACATGAACTAGTTTCTTCCTTGCCTATCGGTTGTTTTATTTGGTGGATGTGTCGGCTGTGAATATTGTTTGAGTCGCTGAAATTTGAGTTGGGGATCTGATTTGGGGGATATTGGCTGTCGGTGGAATTTCTAGGGCGGGTGAGCTTGATCGGTCGATTTGGGTTGATTCCAGAGTTATTCAGTTGATCGTTATGGTATTCGGAGGATATGGGATTTGGGTGATATTGTTTGATCTTGAGGATATTTTTGTAAGTGATGAATTAGGTAAATTGATTTGGAATTAATTGGGCTAAATTAATTGTATGGAGGATGAATTAGGTTGAAGAGGATAATCAAATCAGTCTAGTGAAGCGGATATGAGGTCGATGTAGGATTCGATTTGATTAATTGCAAGGATATGTTCTTGGATTGAGGAGTTAATCACAATTTGTGATCTACGAGTTGAGGGTCTACTTGGTGATACATAGTAGTAATTTAGCACGTTGTCGTGTATTTGGATTTGATGGATTTACTTTGGATTAATTGGTTATGGAAGGAATCGATTATGTATTCGATTTATCGGTGAATGGTATTTTGTGCTTAACAATAGTTATGCATTATGCAGGTTTCGATCACGAGGCAGGTCTCCGATCGTGACGATCTGATTCTTTTGCGGATATATTATCAGGCGGGTATTTTGACTTAACTTTTAGATTAAGTCAATTTGATATGCTAGTAGGATAGCTTGCAATAATTTTTTCATGTTTATATGCCTGGTATACTTTTGGTGCCTACTAGATACATGCATGTGATAGGATATGATTATATTTTCCTGTTTGATTTGGATCATAGTATATGGATTAGGGATATGTACATATTGATTGTACATATTATTCGGATAGGTATTTTGAGTAGGATTTACATGTTTTAGTATCATGCACCATTTTTGCATGATTGCATGCTAGCTGGACGGTGTTCCATTATTGTTGAGCCCGCAGCTAGTTACATGGCCTGCACACACTGCCACTCATGGGTTAGTGGTACATCAGGAGGGTGTGTGCAGTTGCTCTGTCAGGCTCCGCTGGTCCGCTCATGGGTAGCGATGAGGCAGCGTGGTAGCGGGCAGGGATCCCTCCTCTGGCCTATGACACCGGGAGATGAGAGCTTAGCTCCCCCACTATGTTTGGGGCAGGAGGATAGGTGTACTCCGACAGCATCCTGTCCACTCGGTCACTCAGGAGCAGTGATGGCAGAGTGCACAGTTGTCATAGCCCTACCCACTCGGCTTCACCATTGCGTGTGAGGCGGCTGACTGGCGTCAGGGGTGACCATGTCATTGGCACGACATGCATTTTGCACGGATTGCATTTTGTATTGTGTTTGCTGCATTATTGTATTGATGCCTTGGATGTGCATATGATTGTCATGCATACAGGATACATGTTTATATATGGTCAGGACTCTATTACTTCTAGTCAGGCACATGCTCCTATATCAGGGTAGGAGATTCAGGTAAGTACAGTCATTTTGTATTTCTTGCTTGCATACCCTATTTATGTGAGACTGTACTGGCATGATATTTTTATTGTTAGCTATACCTTATTTTGCATATCTACTATACCCGCAGAGTTCTTTGAACTCACCCCGTTGATTTATATCTATTTCAGGATGAAGCTGTCAGGAGAGTGCAGCTGCCGGACCCCCACTTGTCGTGAATGTTTTATTTTGGATATTTGCTTTATGGTTTGGATATTTTGGTTAGAGGACATGTATAGGTTTGGAGATTGATTTTGTATTTGGATTTTTAGTGTCCTTATGGACCTTATTCGGATTTTGGTTTGATTGGATTTTGTTGAGTATTCCTGCCCAGATGGCAGAAGGGGTAAGTCTATTGATGGTAGACTGTTTATCATTTATTTTGGTAGATGGCCTGAGGCCAAATTATATAACTGCGTGTGTGTTTGGATTTCGGTCGTGTTGACCGATGTATAGCGGCCGTTTAGGCCTTGTATGTAAATTGGGATTGTCACCCGTATAGGGGAGATGCTGCCGGAATTTTGTCTAGCGGGGTCTCCTTCGGGGCGTGACAATTTATTTGGTATCAGAGCGCCTAGGTTTTCGAGTTCCTAGGGGGGTTTTTTGGATTTTTTAGAGTTCGCCATGTTTTAGCAGGTTTTGCGAGGTAATTTGGAAAATTTTGGATTGGTATGGATTTCCGACGATTTTTATATTTCGGAATTCGAGGATTTATGACAAGGTCAATATGGGGATTTGGCAGCGACAGAACCTCTCCTGCGGCAAAATAGGTATGATGAAATTTTTATATATTTTTACTTCTAGTAACATCTGTTCTAGTAGCATCTGTAATAATTTAACAGATATGAGACGAGGTGGGCGTGCACCTGCACCGAGACGTGGTGCAAGGTAACCACGCAAGAGGACAGTGAGATCTCTTGTTATAGAGTTGTCAGAAAGGGTCTATTGAGTTTTGACTCATGTGCAGACTCGTAGTATGGGTCGCCCACCACGGTGACCAACCGAAGTTGCCGTAGTGTTTATACTCCTGGTTAGATTGACTACGTGTTTAGTGGATAACAGGAAATAACATTTAAGTGTGTTGGTCACTATTTGTAATCGTAGATGGAGTTGACCACGTGAACAACCTGTTCAGGCTGTAAGTCTTGAACCTGTATCGAAAAGATGCATTACCTTTTTGAGAGCTGACTGATACCGAGTCAGAAAAGCAAGGGTCAAGTCGTCACAATGGTTGTGGAAATCAAGGACTACAGTGTCAGAGATTTTCACTGATTATGCTAGGCAGATTATTACTCTGTGGGGAAATGGACAAAGAATGTATACTATTGTTGATACAGTCCTTGGAGGTTTAAGTTACCAAGTTCCATAGGGATTTTGATCCTTGAGCGGCTTGAGCCTTAGATTGATAACATTGAAGGTACTGTTAAGTACCTAACTGGTATTTATATAGTAGTGGAAATAGTTTCTTACTATTGCAATGATCAAGTTGTTACTTGGTGGAATATGTAGAAGGAATTTATTTGAGGAAATAACCCATTACGGGATCATGGGTTCAGGATGTTTTCGGAAGACAATATTTCCTTATGCTATTTTTGTATGACTCATTATTGAGGAATGCTTGAGCCTTTAGTTGAGTGATAAATTGTTAATGGATTTCACTATAGAGTTTACTAGAATTACAGAGTTTACCCCTCCATTTAATGGTTTAAGATAGTTGGATCTTCCATCAGTTCCTATCGGGAGGCCTTAGGGTGAGTCATATTTATAAAAATGACTGCAACAAGTGTCTCAAGAGAATAGTGTAGTCAATCTAGTGATAATAACCTACACTTCTGATAAGACAACTGTAGAAGTCGTGAACGTGCTCTTCTAGTGGGATTCACGTGACATTATTTCGTTCCCATGTTGATGCGTGATATTAATCAGGTCTATTGCTAGAGATGGTAACTTGATGTTGATGATGGGGGTTTACAACCTCTTGAGTGATCGAGGATTTAGTTGGAATTTTGGATTGTTTTGGTGGTGATCAAGGCTCTGTCCCGGGAATGAAAGATGGATGAAACACCTCATTTCCCAGCCGAAAACAGGAATATGGATTTAAGTTTTCTCCTCAGATATATGTCGCTATCAGAAGTGGTTTGTACACTTGTGGAGATATGAGGCTGGTTGTATTGTTCTTGAGGTAAATGAGAGGAAGAGGTGTACACCTAGATTCATACAGTTACCGAATTCTTATTCTAGATTACTGTGAAATAGAGAATCCGTTAAGAGCAGAACTTGGATGAGTTTACATTTTTACTCGAAAGGAATTGTAGATGGTTAAAGGATTGATCATTGACGTATTGCTATAGTTTTCCTTACTTGATGATATATTGAGAGGTACAGGTGTTTACAAATATCTATGGTTAAAACATGTACAGATAGGATTAAAAGGATTTTTATATTTGGATTATGTGGATTAATAGTGTTTCCACTGATAGGTGAGATGTTGAGATGATTACTGTGATGATTATCACAGGGGTATGAAAATGATTTTGGATGTTTAGAGGTTGATTGATGGAAATGTTATATTATGGTGAGAGAGTTGACTTAATTGTTTTATAGTTGACTTGGTTGATATGATGTGAATATCTGGATATTAACTTGGAGGTTATGCTTGTGACATGATGGTATAAGAAGGTCTCTTGGATGCCTGTATAATTCGAGAGTAATCAGATGTAGTGTTGGAGGAACTTCTAGGCTTGCCGCTGTATAGGCAAGTAGAGTAGGCGATCGGAGTGATTTCGAAAATAGTTTCGATATCGAAGATCCCCTACTGTGAGATAATTTATTTGGTACTAAGGTAATGTTATTTTTACGAGCTAATATTTTTACTTATGGTGCGTTGGCTGAGGGCTAGTGTAAAGCGCACAAGATTGTTAAAGCTCGTGATGTACTCAAGGCAATGTCATTCAATTGGCTGTAAGCCAATCGAGTTGCTTAGATACCGTCATCGATCGGTCTTTCAGAATTGGCAAGGTTGATGATGCCAAGAGATATTTGTTAGAATGACGATTTTTCAAGGGATAATTTAGTTGGTATCAGTGTTGCTTAACACTATGGGAATTGGAAGAATCTAAGTTCCAATTAAAGGAGTTATTGGATGGGATATTTGTTGTCCCAGTATTTTATTTCTTGAGAAGCTCTGGAACTTGTTGTTCAAAGAGATATGAACCTTTGAGGTTATACATCAATTATTGATGATGGAATGCGGTAGTGGTAGAAGGAAAAGAATATCCTTCATGGTGGATCGAGGATCTATTTAGATCAACTATAGGACACCTGTGTATACTCTAGGATTGATTTATGATTGGTGTGTTGATATTGTAGTGACAGGGAGTCATACAATTATCAAAGTCGTAGGGATGATTGATATATCATCAGCCTAGAGTAAAGAGGATGTAGGTGTGTAGCGATGACAATTTCATACTTGGTATGAATTGTACGAGGTTTGATTATCTTGTTTGACTGATGATGACTTGTCGTCTAGGGATTTAGGAAATCGTGTATTCTGGACACGATTGGATCATTTATGATGGTGGAAGTTGGAGTTGAGCACTCGGCCACCTATGATGATGGTTTTCTCGTATGGATTTGATTATTACCATAGATATGGATAGGATGCTCTAGTGGTATTACACTGCTGATTGGTGATGAAATTTACTTGGTCTGAAGCTTGTGAAACTAGTTTCAGGGCTCGGACGATAGTTGACTTTTACACCAGAGTTGTTTGATCATTCTCGGGTGGAAGGAAGGGTATTGTATGCGGATGCAATGTTTCAGAGAAGGGAGCGTTTCTGATTTAGTCGATTGAGACGTATCCCATGGTTACGTCAAATGAGGAACTACGAGATGGGTTGTCATATATATATATGACGTGGACCTAGTAGGAGTTGTTATGTTGTTTTGTAGAGGTGAGGAGCAGAAATGCTTATGAGGTTTTAGCTAGCTACTGTGTAGTTGCATTTGAATTTAGGAAGAGTTACTATTGATTCGGGAACAACAGATAGATTCCTGTTGTGATGATAGAGAGCATCTACAATAGAGTTGTACTTTTGCTCTACCGGTTCGGAATTAGTGATATTGGAATTTGTATGTAGTAGGTGGCTAGATAGCTACATGGCATCTTTACTGGCTATGAGTACCGGTCGTGGTAGCATGTCGTTGCCCGTAAGTAGTGCCTTTTGCATTACTCCGAGATCCACGAGACTTGGTCACGATATTTTGATAAGTATTGCTGAAGATTGCAATAGGTTCTATATGTTGCAGATGTATAGGATTGTATCCGGAAAATAGTAAGTATTGAAACGTTCTCCGTGGAGGAACGACATGCGGAATATAGTTGATTTGGAAGTTTGGTAAAGGTGGTATATAAATAATTAGTAAGGTTCTGTACCAAGAGGAAAGTGGGAGCGAATTCGGAAAGGACTTAGTATGATTAGCTAAGTCCGCTCATTTTCGTTCGATCCATACGATGAGTTTGTTAGATCGCTGGATAGGTTATACTATGGCGATTTCCAGTTCATGGAGGATCTGTGAGTATCGTATGTGATAGCAGTTCAGGATTTACCTTCGAATTATGGATAGTCTTTAACAGGTCACGGATATAGAGATCCACTCAGGTACAGTTAGGTACTTGTTATAGGTGGACGAAATGAAGATACTATTCATATTTTGGAAGGGCTGCTAGAAGCAAGTGTGATTTGATGTTAAGGGATATCAGTAACCCCACTTAGTAACTTGAGGTGTGACTTGTCTCCAGATGCTTGAGATGGTTGTTGGGACATCTCGTACTAATATACGAGTAGGAAATTTGGGGACCAAATTTTTATTAGTGGGGGAGAATGTAAAATACTGAAATTAAAATACGAAATTTAATGGCCAAAATTTCGGGATTTTCGGGATTTTTAGGGAATTTTAGGAATTTTTCTGGATTTAAACGGAGGTCGTACGAGATTTTTACGGGGATAAAGTAAACGGGCTTTAGAGGGGTCTATTTAAAGGGGATAAATACGCGATGGAAAACCCTAAGTTTCTATTTTTCTATTTCCCTTTTTATTTCTTTTTCCCCGCCGCGACACCTATTCCCCTTGGTAGTTTCTCTTGCGCGAGCCGCTTCCGCCCGACGCCGCCTTCTCTTCGTGTCTGCCGCCAGCAGCCCGACGCCGGCGCCCTCTTCTTCGCCGGCGATGCCTTTCCTCGAGCCGATGCCGTCCACAGCCGCAACCCTAGTTTGCGCTCCCGCGGCTCTGCCGCGCGCTTGGCCGATCTTGCGACTCGCCGTCCCCCACCGCGATCTGCGCCGAGCTCCCCTCGTTGCGCCGCCGTCGTCCCTCCTGGCGAAGCTATGATTTCTGGCCGGAGGTTGTTGGAGCAGACTATTAGGGCATCGGCAGGTCCTCGTTCCGGTGAACCGAACAGTTTGGGGGAAATTCCATCGCAGGTATAACATGAACTAGTTTCTTCCTTGCCTACCGGTTGTTTGATTTGGTGGATGTGTTGGCTGTGAATATTGTTTGAGTCGCTGAAATTTGAGTTGGGGATCTGATTTGGGGGATATTGGCTGTCGGTGGAATTTCTAGGGCGGGTGAGCTTGATCGGTCGATTTGGGTTGATTCCAGAGTTATTCGGTTGATCGTTATGGTATTCGGAGGATATGGGATTTGGGTGATATTGTTTGATCTTGAGGATATTTTTGTAAGTGATGAATTAGGTAAATTGATTTGGAATTAATTGGGCTAAATTAATTGTATGGAGGATGGATTAGGTTGAAGAGGATAATCAAATCAGTCTAGTGAATCGGATATGAGGTCGATGTAGGATTCGATTTGATTAATTGCAAGGATATGTTCTTGGATTGAGGAGTTAATCACAATTTGTGATCTACGAGTTGAGGGTCTACTTGGTGATACATAGTAGTAATTTAGCACGTTGTCGTGTATTTGGATTTGATGGATTTACTTTGGATTAATTGGTTATGGAAGGAATCGATTATGTATTCGATTTATCGGTGAATGGTATTTTGTGCTTAACAATAGTTATGCATTATGCAGGTTTCGGTCACGAGGCAGGTCTCCGATCGTGACGATCTGATTCTTTTGCGGATATATTATCAGGCGGGTATTTTGACTTAACTTTTAGATTAAGTCAAATTGATATGCTAGTAGGATAGCTTGCAATAATTTTTTTATGTTTATATGCCTGGTATACTTTTGGTGCCTACTAGATACATGCATGTGATAGGATATGATTATATTTTCCTGTTTGATTTGGATCATAGTATATGGATTAGGGATATGTACATATTGATTGTACATATTATTCGGATAGGTATTTTGAGTAGGATTTACATGTTTTAGTATCATGCACCATTTTTGCATGATTGCATGCTAGCTGGATGGGGTTCCATTATTGTTGAGCCCGCAGCTAGTTACATGGCCTGCACTACCGCCACTCATGGGTTAGTGGTACATCGGGAGGGTGTGCGCTTGCTCTGTCGACGGTCCGCTCATGGGTAGCGATGAGGCAGCGTGGTAGCGGGCAGGGATCCCTCCTCTGGCCTATGACACCGGGAGATGAGAGCTTAGCTCCCCCACTATGTTTGGGGCAGGAGGATAGGTGTACTCCGACAGCATCCTGTCCACTCGGTCACTCAGGAGCAGTGATGGCAGAGTGCACAGTTGTCATAGCCCTACCCACTCGGCTTCACCATTGCGTGTGAGGCGGCTGACTGGCGTCAGGGGTGACCATGTCATTGGCACGACATGCATTTTGCACGGATTGCATTTTGTATTGGGTTTGCTACATTATTGTATTGATGCCTTGGATGTGCATATGATTGTCATGCATACAGGATACATGTTTATATATTGTCAGGACTCTATTACTTCTAGTCAGGCACATGCTCCTATATCAGGGTAGGAGATTCAGGTAATATCATTTTGTATTTCTTGCTTGCATACCCTATTTATGTGAGACTGTACTGGCATGATATTTTTATTGTTAGCTATACCTTATTTTGCATATCTACTATACCCGCAGAGTTCTTTGAACTCACCCCATTGATTTATATCTATTTCAGGATGAAGTATCAGAGAGTGCAAACATCGTGAATGTTTTATTTTGGATATTTGCTTTATGGTTTGGATATTTTGGTTAGAGGACATGCATAGGTTTGGAGATTGATTTTGTATTTGGATTTTTAGTGTCCTTATGGACCTTATTCGGATTTTGGTTTGATTGGATTTTGTTGAGTATTCCTGCCCAGATGGCAGAAGGGGTAAGTCTATTGATGGTAGACTGTTTATCATTTATTTTGGTAGATGGCCTGAGGCCAAATTATATAACTGCGTGTGTGTTTGGATTTCGGTCGTGTTGACCGATGTATAGCGGTCGTTTAGGCCTTGTATGTAAATTGGGATTGTCACCCATACAGGGGAGATGCTGCCGGATTTTTGTCTGGCGGGGTCTCCTTCGGGGCGTGACAAATATGGGCTCCATATATTATTTGTACATTTTCTCCCCATTTTTAAGATCTCGAATGTCCTTCGATTAATTAATTTATTGACCATTAATTAATCAACATCTAACTCCATGAGTAGTACCACTCAACCTTTTCATTATGCCAGACCAAGTCCACCTGTAGGGTTTACATGATGAACCTTATGAGTTCCTCAAGGGGACATCATCATCCTAATATATAGGACACAGTTTCCTCCTATAATCAACGGCACACCATATAAATAATATCATTTCTCAACTTACCGAGCCTATCGATTTAATCTATAAATCTCTCCCATTGGTAAATCAAAGAAATGAATACTAAGTATATGTGCCCGTTATTATATCGGGATTAAGTGTATGTACCATATAATATCTCAGGTCCGATTCGATTATGTAGTCAGCAATAAATCGAATCACCGCTAAGTCGGTCTTGCTCAATACACACAAAGTGTACTAGTGTGATTCTATGGTCAAGACAAACCAATACCAAATCACACTACAACCATACCAATGGTTTGTCCAAAGTCATCTCGGTTGTGAGCTTATACTTATACTCTACAATGAGCCGATAATGATCTCCCGTGTGACACCACACACCATGTTATCTACATTGTAATGTATTAGACAATATGCATAACCATTAATATGCAAACAATGATCATGTGATTCTTATTTCAAAATAAAAATGTTCATACAAAATATAGACTTTTCAGTATACATCCCAACATTCTAGTGGAAGGTCTAGGTCGAGATCGGATGGTAAGTAACCGTCGTATTATCCATTACTTGTTAGTTCTGTGCTAACTCTTTGCTGTAGAAGAGTGACCAATCCAACAGTCGAGTGACAGCTTTTGGCTGTTGACTGCTACTAGCATCAGTCGACTACTATTCAAGCTAGGCAGCTCAATGAAGGTAAAGATAAGATCCCCTTATTTTGGGGTGAGGTGTCGCTTTGACCCAGATCTAGATCTCAACGAGCTAGGGTTTGGAGGGATAAAAAAGGAGGGTTTCACCCTTTTGGATCATCAGTAATTGCTCTCAAAGTTCTCCCACAACATCGACAACTCTACGCCGTCATAACACCGATGACATGCAAAGATTCCAAGTTCATTCATCGTCGGTACTATTTTGTTGTTGTCATACTTTACTTTGAGCTTTCTACTTTTTTATTCGATCTTTCAATTTCTTGAGATTTTCATTATAAAGAGGAGAGGTGGGCTTGTGCCTCTTCCTCGATCTTGTTTCCCTTGTAATCTTTGTCTCCTACCTCCAACAAGGAGGAGATCTTTAGTGAATTGCCCCTTCGTACGCGGTCTAGGATCGCGAGGCCTTGGAGTAGCAACCTTTTGGTTGTGAACCAAGTAAAAAACAAATAGTCTATTTACTTTTGCTTATTTCTACATCCGCTATGCTTACTTGTGTTTTTGACGAACGAAAAAAAAATATTTACACTCGCTATTCACACCCCCCCTCTAGCATGCTTCTCGATCCAATAGCTAGAACGCTTCGGTCTAGGCTAAGGGTGGCCGAGCAAGTATGAGGGCATCATACTTGGGGCAAACCTCATGGTTGAGATGTATCAGTCGACTGGGATTATGGGTCAGTCGATTGGTCAAATGTTTTAACACTTGGCAGCCGAGTCGACGCGAAATCGATCGATTATGACCACCGACTACCATGAGTCGACCGGGTGTTTCGATCGCGGCAAGTGGTTTGGCAAATGATCGCCAAAGATTGGGCCTCTTGGTTTTGGTCAAGAGCATAGAACCCTCGGTAGATGACTAGTTAGTCAACTACTGTAGCAGCAGTCGACTACTAGTAAGGGCAGTCAACTACTGGGGTATCTGTTGGAGTTCTTTCGGCATGGATCAAGTCATTGTGAGACAATGCCTACAGAAGTAGTTGACTGCTATGCGGAAATCAACCCAAGTTGTAGCTTTATAAGGAGCACGAAGGGAAGGTTTTTGACAATGGTTTTTGAGGTGATTTGAAGGGGAATTATTGCTGCAATCTAGACCTTCAAGGCACTTCGCAAGCAACCAAAGATCAAGCATTCAAAGACTTCTTGTAAAGTGTTTTTTTTTACTTGTATTTCCTTTTATCTTTGTAATCACTTGTATCATTCGTATTAGTGTTGTAATCTTTTGTACGAGGTTTCTCCACCTCCGATGTGTCCCCGAGAAAAAGATTTAGTAGTGGTGTGTGCATCACTAGAGCTCGTTGAGTTCGCACTGTGGAGCAGGAACCCTAAGGATTCAAACCACATATATTCTTGTGTTTTGATTGTGCTTTTGGATTTGGATTTGTATTCATATTGTTTTTTTCTCTTTCTGCTGTGTACTAACCCAATTGTAGCAAGAACGCAATCGATTTACGTCAAGCGACGATTTCTCTATTCACCCCCCTCTAGCGACGTACGATCCCCCACAAATTGAACATGCTCGATGTCATGCCATGCTTAGATGGAGTCCAATAATTCGAACATAAAAAAGAACTCTAGTTCAATCATATTAATGGAAAGATTTTAGCCCTAATATTTGCATGAGGAATTTTAGGTTATTCTAGGTCTCATATAAAATAGGAATTGAACCTAAATATGGAAAACCCAATGTCACATTAGGGAACAATTTTCCTGATGCAAACGTAAGCCAAGCACCTATCTCACTTAACATTATTATGAATTAGATGAGTGAATTGTGATACCTATTCCCAAACATATGGATACTCTATGCTTAGGTTCTAATGATGCGGCCAACACCTTCGGTGTTTCTAGGCGCATCCTGTTGGTGCAATCGGCCCACGTCATGATTGACTAGACTCGAGTGTGACTCGAGAAGTATTTTAATGTTTACCAATACAATTGACAATGTGATTGTAAATGGAAAGTCCAAGCATAGCATGGAAAGTCCGAGAATGGATTCTTGGAAATGAAAAAGTCCAAGCATGGGTCTTGGCATGGAAAAGTCCAAGCATGGTCTTGGCAATTAGAAAGTTCAAGTATGGGTCTTGGAATGGAAAAGTCCAAGAATAGTCTTGGCAATTGGAAAGTCCAACATGGAGTTGGCAAGAGAAGTCCAATGGTGTGATATTGGCAGAGTAAAGTCTAGGCATGTAGTCTTGGCAACATAAGCTCAATGTTTGGCAGCGTAAAGTCAAAGCATAGAGTCTTGGCGGTATAAGTCCAAATGGATCATGGCAATGGGAAAGTCCAAAGGTGTGATATTGACAGCGTAAAGTCCAAACATGTAGTCTTGGCAGCATAAGTCCAATGTTTGGCAACGTAAAGTTCAAGCATGGAGTCTTGGCAGTATAAGTCCAAATGAACCTTAGCAAAGGACGTGGTTAGCATGACATAGTCGATGGAAGCATCTGAAGGCTAATGCGAAGGATGAAGTGTCACGGACTCAAGGGATCTGAGAGGAATGAGGCTGATGGAGGTGGAAAGAAGGCTTAGGTCTAGACTATGGGTTGTTATCAAGTATGAGGGATCATACTTAGGTTAAACCTCATATTTGAGGTTTACTAGTCGACTGGCCGACTGTTTGACACTCGGGAGCCTTGGTTGACTCAGATCAATCGACTAGGATTATGACTAGTTGATTGGTCAGGGTGTCAACTGAAGCTCGACTGCTGATCGGCAGCTCTGGCAGTTGATTGCTATGGTTTAACAGTTGACTGGTCCACACCAATCTGTTGGTGCAACAATGCCCCAAGCATTTATATATTTTGATGTTTGGATAATCATCTAAGTTAGGCAATGTTTTGTGATCTAATTGTAAACATGTTTTAAGTGACAGGAAAATCCAAGTATGAAGACTTGGTAAAAGAAAAGTCCAAGTGTGATCTTGGCAAAGAGAAGTCAAAGGAAAGGTCTTGGCAACGTAAGTCCAAGCATGTAGTCTTGGCGGCGTAAAGTCCAAGCAGTCCTTGGAAAAGAAAGACCAAAGGAAAGTCTTGGCGGCATAAGTCCAAGCATGTAGTCTTGGCGGCATAAAGTCCAAGCGTACTTTGGCAAAGAAGAAAACCAAAGCATGACGAAACCGAAGGAAGCTTTTGAAGGCAAGCGCATGGATGGAGTCGTGGACTCAAAGAAATCCTGGAGGTGCAAGGCCAATGGAGAAGCTAGAAGGTTAAGTCTAGGCTTAGGTTATGTTTTCAAGTATGAATTAGTCATATTTGGGGTGTGCCAGTTGACTGGAACATGGTGTCGGTCGAACTGGCCCTTAAAATGCAGTGTTAGAGGTTGGAAGGCTATTAGCGATCGGATCGGGGTTATCCGATAGAATCGACTGAGACCGCTACGACCCGATCGGCCGACAAGCCGCAAATGATCGCCACAAATGTGTGGTGTAGCCGATCGCTGGGCGATAACGATTCGAATCGACATCTTGGCGGTCGATCGATAGTCTTCTGTGGCGATGACGACGGCAAATCCCGCGAATCTAGCTGTTCAGAAGCCGTTAGAATCGGCGGCAGTCGACTGATGTAAGTCATCAGTCGACTGATAGACCTCCAACGGGAAAAAGAGGCTCTTTCCTATAAAAAGAGCCCAAGGGGAGCAAGAAGAGGCTCATGCATATATTCTGATCATTCTTCTAAGCTCCCACAAGTTTTCCAAGCTTTCTAAGTGTATTAATCTCCCTCCTCCTCTCAAATCTTCATTGTCATCTTTTGTAAGAAGAGGAGGTCTTTGTAAAGAGAAAGCTTCTTAGTGGAATTGCTTGGGTTGATCAACCTTAAGGATCGCCGTGGAGTAGGAGCGTTATCTCCGAACCACGTAATGGCTTTGTTAGCATTGTTTTTGTGTTTTTACATATATTATTTGTGCTTGCTTCCGCTAATTACTCTTGTAGAAACGAAAAGCGTTATTCACCACCCCTCTAGCTTCCATTCGATCACCAACACAATCGACTACCATGTATGGGTAGTCGACGGGTGGAATTAAGTGGTCAGGGCATAGATTATTGGGCAGTCGATTACTGGCCCATAGCAATCTACTAATGCCTATGAGCAGTCAACTTCTAGGTCAGGGTAGTCGACTGGTGTGCCCTAATCTAACATGGATTACTCCGTTGTGAGACAGTGGATACATGGGCAGTCGCTTGGGGGTAAGTTCAGTCGACTGCTAGGTAAAAATCCAACCTAGAAGGAGTCATAATTGGAGCTTGACGGGAATGATTGAAACAAGGGGTTTCTTGGTGATTTTGAACCGAAGTGCTAGTGCATTTCAGGATCCTTAAAGGCATCTCCAAGCAACCAACAAGCAAGCAAAAGCGATCTTCTTTGTAAAGTTTTCTTTACTTATATTTCATTGTATTTGCTTATATTTATTTCTTATTGTTGTAAGAACCTTGTAAGAGGTTTTCCACCACCAGATTGTTGCAAGAAAAAAAAGATAATGGTGGTGTGCATCACTAGAACTCAATTAAAGCTCGCCTCATAGAGTAAGAACCCTAGTTCCGAACCACGTTAAATCGTATTGTCGTGCTTATGTTGTTTGTGTGTTTATCTCTACTCTGTATTTGTTTATATGCTGTATACTAACATTTTGTAGATACAATCACGAATGCAATCCATCGAACGAATGAAATCGCTATTCACCCTGGCCCCCCCTCTAGCTCGTGATCAATCACCCTACACATCCTTGTTATTTTTCCGTTTCCAATTATAGTCACATTCACACATATATAATCAACATACATCATATATACTATCATCCTTAGTCCTATATATCCTATTGGAAAAAAAACATCGTGCATGCATAATAACACATCAATCATGCTTTAAATTTTATCCTACAACATGCGATCTATGCCAAACACACAAGGTGGCTCTAATACCACTTTTTGGAAGGATGCTAGAATATACGTATCAGAGAAAGAAATAAAAAAAATTATTTCTTTCCAGACATTCCCTGGGGGCCAGAAATACTTGCTTTGATTTAATCACATATAAAACCAAGAATGTGGCTCTGATACTACTTGTTTTAAACATTGTCGACCGTGCCAAAAAGGCATGGTCATGCAAGGACACATGGCTAGCCATGTGTCCTACTAGGCACAACTGGCTTTGGCTATTTTCGACCAGAACTAGGCACAACCCATGCCTAGTTAGGCACGGTCGTGTGAGGCTCTATACAATCAATTTAATATTGTTTAAGTGCGATATGATTGTGCTAAGCCTCGACATGGCCACAGGAGGTTCTATAGCCTCTGTCTCGCATCCCCTTGGTCTAGTCCAACCAGATACATCGTCTCTCATTGAGAATCTCAGTCTTAGACTTGTTTTATGTCTCGAGATTACCCGTAGTGCGTGTGACCCAATAGGTTCCAGGCTATATTAGTCATTCATAATTAACCCCTTAATTACGAATACACCATGGGTGGCACCTAGCAGTACATCATGACTCCCAATTCACCATAGAGTCTAAATTTACTTCAGATCATTTCTGAAGTTTCAGCAGCTACAATTGTTTTGTATCTTGTTCATTTCACTCATCCTATAACAACTTGGTTTAGGACATGGTCTATGTACTTGTCCCCACTAGGCTGACTACGTCACACGTAGCCCAAGTTAGTTTTCTTGTCCAGCGAATTCAAATTACTCTTATATGTTCTCAAGAAGACTGTTTTCATAACATGCTTGCTCTGGCCAGAGACTTCTGAGAAATAGTCCTGACAAGAGGCCTAGGGTATACATCTTCTTTATGTTGGTGCAGGGGAACCAGATAATTGAACCTAGGTTTCGATTATGGCAAAGGTTCCAAGTTAAACTCTTATTGTTATCTCATGAGCCGTGTTGAGTGTGCATGAATTGTGATAAGCTAAGCCCAAGGTTAGCGACACCCGGAGAATCTCGGGATGAGAAATCGTGGTAGTCGGACGACACCAGGAGAACCTCGATGGAGTCGAGGAACCTCGATGGAGACCAGAAGCTAAGCGACAGGTCGGTAAGGACCAGATGTAAGGACTAAGTCAAGAGTCATGGTAAGATTGTGTCCTCCATACGGGGATGAACTTAGGCGGTGATCCGACTAAGACTTCCGAGGGAAGGTCTAGGTCGAGATCAGGTGGTAAGAAACCGTCATAATATTCAATACTCGACATTTCTATGCTAACTTTTTACTACAGGGGAGTGACCAAGCCAACAGTCGACTGAAGGCTATTGGCAATCAACTGATCCTACCATCAGTCGACTGATGAGGGTCATCAATCGACTGCTATTCAAACTGGTCAGTTTGAAGAAAGTTAAGATAAGCTACACTTATCTTGGGGAGTTGAGGCTCTTTGACCCAGATCTAGAGCTCAATGAATTAGGGTTTGAAGGGCTATAAAAGAAGGGTCATTTCACCTCTTTGAATTATTCAATCTTGTTCAAAGTGCTCCACCAACGCTAAGCTCCAACGATAATGCTATGCCTCCATAACACCGACGTGACACCGAACTTCCAAACCTTTAGTCGGTAGATTTATTTCATAGTTGTCATTACTTTTATTGTTCTTTCATTTACTAAAAGGATAGGTAGGCTTGTTACCTTTTCCTCTACTTTTGGTTTTGTAATCGTCATCTCCTACCTCCAACGAGGAGAAGATTTTTAGTGGATTGCCCCATTGTACGCGGTCTAGGATCGCGGGGCCTTGGAGTCGCACCCTCTCGGTTGTGAACCAAGTAAAAACAAAAGGTGTCCCTTTACTTTTGGTTTACCTTTATTTCTGCTGCAATATTTTCATTTTATCGAAATGAAAAGAAAGATTTACCATCGCTATATAACCCCGCCTCTAGCAACTCTCTTCGATCCAACAATCGGTATCATAGCGAGGGCGCTCAGATTTGGTGCAACCACCGATCGAGCATTTTTCTTTTCGTGTTTATTGTTTTAAGTTTCGTTTACCACACTACTAATCCAAGACCAAGTCTTGGTACATTACTTTTTTGGTTGTGTGTTTGCAAGTATCAATCGAACTATTCTCTTCTGGAGTAGCTGACGGTAAAATGAGCATAACTTTTGATACACGTGGATCCACAAAACGTGCTACCCACCAAATTGAAGCTCTTTCAAAGATCTATATTTCTTATGGGTTTTTATTCCCGTAATAAGCTATTTTCAGCCCCAAAAAATGACTTTTAGTATCTTTTTGGGACATCGAAGGGTGTAAGTTCTTAGTTCTTTATTTAGCTTTATATTTCTCTTTTATTTCTTGTTATTTTCTGCATTACTAATCCAAGACCTGTAGGGATGTATACTGAAAAGTCTATCTTTTGTATGAACATCTTTATTTTGAAATAAGAATCACATGATCATTGTTTGCATATTATTATGGTTATGCATATTGTCTAATACTTTACATTGTAGATAACATGGTGTGTGGTGTCACACGGGAGATCATGTTATCGGCTCCTTGAAAAGTATAAGTAAAGGCTCACAACCGAGATGACTTTGGACAAACCATCGGAATGGTTGTAGTGTGATTTGGTATTGGTTTGTCTTGACCATAGAATCACACTAGTGCACTTTGTGTGTATTGAACAAAACTGACTTAGAGGTGATTCGATTTATTGCTGACTACATAATCGAATCGGACCTCAGATATTATTTAGTACATACTCTTAATCCCAATATAATAACGGACACATATACTAATATTCATCTCTTTGATTTACCAATGGGCGAGATTTATAGATTAAATCGATAGGCTCGGTAATTTGGGAGATGATATTATTTATATGTTGTGTCGTTGATTATAGGAGGAAATCGTGTCCTATATATTAGGATGATGATGTCCCCTTGAGGAGCTCATAAGGTTCATCATGTAAACCCTGCAGGTGGACTTGGTCCGGCATGATGAAAAGGTTGAGTGGTACTACTCATGGAGTTAGATGTTGATTAATTAATGGTCAGTAAATTAATTAATCGACGAACATTCAAGATCTTAAATATGGGGAGAAAATGTACAAATAATATATGGAGCTCATATTAACTTATGGGGGTTGGTGAGGTAGATCGATGATGATCCTTTAGTGGATTGGATTATCATTAGTGGATCAGACTTTATGTGGGCTTGATCCATGGGTGGCCAAGACCCAACTCCTCCTCATGGTCCATAATGTAGCCTATTAACACCTCATGAAGCTTAGATCCAATGGATAGAAACAAAACTCTAGATCCATAGGTAGAGATTAAATCTATAAGATCCGACGGTTGAGATTAAATCCCTAGAACCAATGGTAGAGATTAAAAGGAGGCTTATCCCTAACTCTATAAAAGGAGCTTGATGGGTTACCGTGGAGATTAATCCAAGGAGAGCTAGGGTTTTGGGCGGCAAGAGAGGAATCCTAGTTGAGATAGGATTAGGGTTTGGAGGTTTAGGGTTTTGGAGGCTTGGGCGGCACCAAATAAGGAAGTTGTTCCTTTTCTTCTTCTTCCTTCAACTTGGCCGGCATCCAGCAGCCTCTCAAGCTCTTTTCCAGCCCTAGGCCGGTGCCCAAAATACTCTCCTCTCTTCTCCTTGAGTGGTGGAAACAAGACTTAGGGGTCTTTCTTGGTGTCTTGGTCGGTTTCCATCACCATCTTCTCCTTCACCTAGTTGGCCGACGGCAAGGATAGTTTTAGTTCCTTGTTGGTTGTTTCTAGAGAGGAGAAAAACCTTGTTTCTATTCTTCCTCTTGCTTTGGAAGAGCACGGAAGGAAAATTTGCGATCTAGGAGCTTCGACTTTTGGTAGATCGTCGGCCACACGACGTCCAAAAGGAGGAAGGTCATACATTAGAAGATCGAGAGGTATACCTATTCTATTTTCTTCTTTTGTTTATTTCTTGTATTTGTTTTTCAATTATAAGCATGTTATAAATCTGTAAATGGCTAAATAATACTTGGATCCCAAGTATAAAGTTGAAAACCGGTGATCCGGACATCGTCTATTCCTTGGCTACTCGTAGAATAGAGGATGGTCGCTTGAACAACTAGTTTATTCAACTGATCTCTCTAAATGAATAGCACGACGATGACTTGGTGGTTTGGGCAATCCCTTTTTTCCATGATTAAATTTTTTTAATCTGGGGACATCGAAGGGATCGCCATGGACAAGCTACCGAGGTGACGTGGGAAGCGAAGTTTCCCCTCACGGACTCGATAAGAAAAACCCTTCAATTGGTATCAGAGCCAAGATTTCTGGTTTTGTGTGTTTAGGATTCGATTAATTTTTATGCACTTTTTCATATATTATATGTGTCAGATAATAGTAGGATATGCGTAGTTTAACTCTTTGTTTGCAAGCATAAGATCCGACTATTATGGCCATATGTGTGTATGTGATTGTATGTGTGTAAATATTTATTTTGTGAATCCTCGGGGTTGACAAGGCTAGTATTTAGTTTTTGTAAATTAAATATGACATTGTTTAGCCACTCTTTATTTTATTTTACTTTCGATCTAGATTTCATGTACACTCCCTCGTGGAGTATAGGATTGATGGATGTAAATTAAAATAGGTTTTAGTCTCGGCTTGGATCTTCGGATGGATCGTACATGGCATAGGAGGAGCGGACGAGATGGCGATGCGACGGGAGACATATTGAAGACAAAAGCCAAAATAGTTAGAAAATAATTTTATTTTTCATATTTATTGCTTTTTGTTTGATATGCATGTCGTAGGATAGAAAATTCCTCAATTTCAAATTACTAAGTGGGAGAGGGATATTTTATAAATTCCCATGGCCTCCATTATAATTTGACATGTGATGCAAACAAACTTGCGCGTCGACTCTGAGTGCCTTCCTCCTCATCGGATGAGTTTGTTTGTGGATCACAAGGTCGAATATGGTTATTGGGAATTATTAAGGAGCATGTGTACTTCCCTATCCAAAGACACATAACCCGAGATAATTACTTTGCTACCGAGTAATGGTGAACACTTAGATACAAATATAAGTATCCTCCCCATCGGAGTCACTACTTTTATTTGTAGGTCCAAAGAGGAACCAACTATTAATTTTACTTGTCAAAAAGTTAGGTTGACAAGATAGTAAAATTAATGGGTAAAACCTCCTCTTACAAATGTAGAATTCGTATACGTCCACACTATGGTGGCATACTATATTCTCGATGTTTTGAGGTGTTGGTTGATTTTAAAATTTTATTGTTTGAGGAATCAATAATTTTTTGAAATCTAATGTTTTGGTTTATGTGATTATTTTTCTTTCAAAATGACTTTCAACCCACTTGCTGTGATACTGAAAGAGAACAAACTTACTGGACCCAACTATGTAGATTGGAAGAGGAATCTAGACATTGTCTTGACTGCTGAGGAATACAAATATGTACTCCTCGAAGAGTGCCCTCCCAAGCCTACAGATGATTCTGGGGGAAAAGAGAGAGAGAGCTATAAGAAGTGGATCAAGGCCGATGGATGGCGCGGTGTTATATTTTGGCATCTATGTCAAATGTACTGCAACATCAACATCAAGCCATGTCCACTGCTTATGATATGATGCTCAATCTCAAGGAGCTTTTCGGACACCAGAATCGGGCTGCGAGGAAAGAGGCCATGAGAAACTTGATGACGACCACCATGATCGAGGGAACACCCATGAGGGATCATGTTCTCAAGATGATGGCTCATTTGAATGAGCTGGAGGTCCTAGGAGCTGAGATCGATGGGGAAACCCAGGTCGATATCATACTCCAGTCTCTACCTAGGAGTTTTGAGCAGTTTTTCCTGAACTACAACATGAACAAGAGGTTGTATTCGTTGACGGAACTTCTGACAGAACTCCAGGTGGTAGAGGGGCTATTTCGTCAGAGTGCTCAGGCGCATGCCGTGGTGACCCAAAAGGTTTTTACTTCTAAGCCGAAAGGAAAGAAGAAGAAGAAACAAACTGGGGCGAAGGCGGTGGGAGGTACTCAGGGAGGAGTGAAGAAGCCGAAAGGTAAGTGCTTCACTTGTAAGCAGACTGGACACTGGAAGAAGGACTGCCCCAACCGCAAGAACAAAGGTATATCTTTTGGTCTAGTCATTGAAACATGTTTAGCGGTGTTATCTACCGGCACCTGGTGTGTAGATACGAGAGCCACTGATCATGTCTGCAATACTTTGCAGGGGTTCCAGGAAACCAGACGACTGGCTGAAGGGGAGATTACCGTGTACTTGGGCGATGCCACGAAGGTGGCGACTGTTGCAGTGGGAGATGTTCATTTATCTTTTGAGAAAAATAAACTTTTGGTTCTTAAGAATTGCCTTTATGTACCCTTATTTAGAAAGAATTTAATTTCGGTTTCTAAATTATTTATGGATGGATATTCTATTTCTTTTAATGACAGAGTTGTTATAAGAAGGAATAGGGACATTATCTGTTCGGGTGCATTGATAGGAAATTTGTACACACTTGAACCAAAACCTCCCACGATGCAAATTGAAGTCAATAACTCATCTTCTAATTTCAATAAGAGAAAAGAACCTTCGAAGATTAACCAAACATATCTTTGGCATCTTAGGCTTGGTCACATTAACCTATGCAGAATTCAAAGGTTGATAGCTGATGGACCTTTGGGTTCATTAGTGGTGGAGGATCTCCCAACCTGTGAATCTTGCTTGGAGGGTAAGATGACCAAGAGGCCTTTTAAGGCCAAGGGGTATAGAGCCAAAGATGTGTTAGAATTGGTTCATTCTAATTTGTGTGGTCCTATGTCTATCCAGGATAGAGGTGGTTTTGAGTATTTCGTCTCTTTTATAGACGATTACACAAGATATGGATACATTTACCTGATGCGCTGCAAGTCTGAATGCTTTGACAAGTTCAAAGAATTCAAGGCTGATGTGGAGAAACATCAAGGTAAAAGTATCAAGACACTATGATATGATCGTGGTGGTGAGTATCTCTTGGGAGAGTTTAGGAATTACTTATCAGAGGCTAGGATTCAATCCCAATTGACTGCACCTGGCACACCCAAGCAGAATGGTGTAGCAGAGCGAAGGAATAGGACTCTTATGGAGATGGTTAGATCGATGATGAGTTATTCTGACATGCTAGATTCGTTTTGGGGATATGCTCTAGATACGGCGGTGTACATTCTGAACTTAGTTCCATCTAAATCAGTGTCTTCTACTCCCACAGAGTTGTGGACCGGGCGAAAGCCTAGTCTAAGACATATTCGGATATGGGGGAGTCCGGCCACATGTCTTTGGCGAATCTTTGGTAAGTTGGAACCTCTGCATCGCATGTTCATTGGCTATCCCAGGGGAACGAAGGGTGGTTTGTTTCATAGTCCTAGAGATCAGAGAGTGATCGTTAGCACGAACGCCAGATTTCTAGAGGAAGACTATGTGATGAGCCACAAGCCCAAGAGTAAAATTGTTCTAGAGGAGTTAAAAGGGGAAGTCACTTCTTTAGTACCACCGGTACAAGAGGATATACCACGTCACTGCACCGCATGTCACAGAGGATACACAGGTGATACCTCGTCGTAGTGGGAGGGTTGTGAGATAGCCTGATAGATTCATGTTCTTGGGAGAATCTTCTGATTTGGTCCCTGGCGAACATGAACCTGATCCATGGACATATGACGAGGCAATCCAAGATAAAGATACAGTATCTTGGCAAAGTGCAATGAATGCTGAGATTGAATCTATGGATTCAAATCAGGTCTGGGAGCTAGTAGAACCACCCGATGGTGTAAAAACCATTGGATGCAAGTGGATCTACAAGTGAAAGAGAGGAATAGATGGGAAGGTTGAGACCTTCAAAGCGAGGCTTGTTGCGAAGGGGTATACTCAGAAAGAGGATATCGATTATGAGGAGACCTTTTCGCCGGTAGCTATGCTTAAGTCTATCCGAATTCTCTTATGCATAGCAGCTCATATGGATTATGAGGTGTGGCAGATGGATGTCAAGACAGCTTTCCTTAATGGAAGTCTTGAGGAAAACATCTACATGAAGCAACCAGAGGGATTCATTGCTAAAGGAAAAGAGCATCTTGTATGTAAGCTGAATTGGTCCATTTATGGATTGAAGCAATCTTCGAGGTCTTGGAACATCCGCTTTGATGAGGTAATCCAGTCTTATGGATTTATTCAAAGTCCGAATGAGTCTTGTGTATACAAGAGATGTGATGGAAACGTAGTGGTATTTCTTATACTTTACGTAGATGACATTTTGTTGATTGACAATAATATTAAGGTGTTATCGGACGTAAGGGTATGGTTGTCCAAACAATTTGATATGAAGGACTTGGGAGAGGTGGGACACATCCTTGGGATGAAGGTTATAAGGGATCGCAGGAAAAGGATGTTGTGCTTATCCCAAGCTTCATACATAGACACGATTTTGGATCATTTTAGCATGTAGAACTCCAAGAAGGGTTTTCTACCTTTCAGGCATGGAGTTCCTTTATCTAAGGAGATGTGTCCTAGATCATCTGAGGAGATAGAGGAGATGAAGGCAGTTCCTTATGCTTCGGCAGTAGGAAGCCTCATGTATGCGATGCTATGTACGAGACCAGATATCTGCTTTGTCGTGGGCATGGTCAGCAAATATCAGAGTAATCCAGGACTGGGACATTGGACTGCGGTAAAGCATATATTGAAGTACCTGAGAAGGACTAGAGATTATATGCTGGTTTACTGGGCAGACCAATTACTCCCTGTGGGTTACACGGATTTCTAATTCCAATCTGATAGGGATAACAGTAAGTCTACCTCAGGTTTTGTGTTTACTTTGGGAGGTGAAACCATTATATGGAGGAGTGTCAAGCAGAAATGCGTGGCGGACTCCACCATGGAAGCTGAGTATGTGACAGCCTCTGAGGCAGCCAAAGAAGTTTTGTGACTCAGGAACTTCCTGATGGACTTAGATGTGATTCCTGGTTTGCCCAGAACTATCACAATTTATTGTGATAATAGTGGTGCAGTTGGAAACTCGAATGAACCACGAGCCCATAAGGCTAGTAAATACATAGAGCACAAGTACCACCTGATACGAGAAATCGTAAAGAGAGGAGAAGTTGTTGTGACCAAGATTACATCAGAGGATAACCTAGCAGATCCTTTCACTAAGGCACTTCTGGCGAGAGCTTTTGATAGGCATGTGGAGGGAATGGGGATCAGATGTATGACAGTTTGAGGACAGCATAGTCTTTTAGTATAAGTGGGAGATTGTAGGGATGTATACTGAAAAGTCTATCTTTTGTATGAACATCTTTATTTTGAAATAAGAATCACATGATCATTGTTTGCATATTATTATGGTTATGCATATTGTCTAATACTTTACATTGTAGATAACATGGTGTATGGTGTCACATGGGAGATCATGTTATCGGCTCCTTGAAAAGTATAAGTAAAGGCTCACAACCGAGATGACTTTGGACAAACCATCAGAATGGTTGTAGTGTGATTTGGTATTGGTTTGTCTTGATCATAGAATCACACTTTTGCACTTTGTGTGTATTGAGCAGGACTGACTTAGAGGTGAATCGATTTATTACTGACTACATAATCAAATCGGACCTCAGATATTATTTAGTACATGCTCTTAATCCCAATATAATAATGGACACATATACTTAGTATTCATCTCTTTGATTTACCAATGGGCGAGATTTATAGATTAAATCGATAGGCTCGGTAAGTTGGGAGATGATATTATTTATATGTTGTGCCGTTGATTATAGGAGGAAACCGTGTCCTATATATTAGGATGATGATGTCCCCTTGAGGAGCTCATAAGGTTCATCATGTAAACCCTGCAGGTGGACTTGGTCCGGCATGATGAAAAGGTTGAGTGGTACTACTCATGGAGTTAGATGTTAATTAATTAATGGTCAGTAAATTAATTAATCGACGGACATTTGAGATCTTAAATACGGGGAGAAAATGTACAAATAATATATGGAGCTCATATTAACTTATGGGGGTTGGTGAGGTAGATCGATGATGATCCTTTAGTGGATTGGATTATCATTAGTGGATCGGACTTTATGTGGGCTTGATCCAAGGGTGGCCAAGACCCAACTCCTCCTCATGGTCCCTAATGTAGCCTATTAACACCTCATGAAGCTTAGATCCAATGGATAGAAACAAAACTCTAGATCTATAGGTAGATATTAAATCTCTAAGATCCGACGGTTGAGATTAAATCTCTAGATCCGACTGTTGAGATTAAATCCCTAGAACCAATGGTAGAGATTAAAAGGAGGCTTATCCCTAACTCTATAAAAGGAGCTTGATGGGTTACCATGGAGATTAATCCAAGGAGATCTAGGGTTTTGGGCGGCAAGAGAGGAATCATAGTTGAGATAGGATTAGGGTTTGGAGGCTTAGGGTTTTGGAGGCTTGGGCGGCACCAAATAAGGAAGTTGTTCCTTTCCTTCTTCTTCCTTCAACTTGGCCGACGTCCAGCAGCCTCTCAAGCTCTTTTCCAGCCCTTGGCCGGTACCCAAAAGACTCTCCTCTCTTCTCCTTGAGTGGTGGAAACAAGACTTAGGGGTCTCCCTTGGTGTCTTGGTCGGTTTCCATCACCATCTTCTCCTTCACCTAGTTGGCCGACGGCAACGATAGTTTTAGTTCCTTGTTGGTTGTTTCTAGAGAGGAGAAAAACCTTGTTTCTATTCTTCCTCTTGCTTTGAAAGAGCAAGGAAGGAAGATTTGTGATCTAGGAGCTTCGACTTTTGGTAGATCGTCGGCCACACGACGTCTAAAAGGAGGAAGGTCATATATTAGAAGATCGAGAGGTATACCTATTCTACTTTCTTCTTTTGTTTATTGCTTGTATTTGTTTTTCAATTATAAGCATGTTATAAATCTGTAAATGGATAAATAATACTTGGATCCCGAGTATAAACATGAAAACCGGCGATCCGGACATCGTCCATTCCGCGGCTACTCGTAGAATAGAGGATGGTCGCTTGAACAACTAGTTTGTTCAAGTGACCTCTCTAAATGAATAGCATGATGATGACTTGGTGGTTTGGGCAATCCCTTTTGTCCATGATTAAATTTTTTTAATCTGGGGACATCGAAGGGATCGCCATGGACAAGCTACCGAGGTGAAGTGGGAAGCGAAGTTTCCCCTCACGGACTCGATAAGCAAAACCCTTCAAGACCAAGTCTTGGAATTCATTTTGGTTTGTATTTTTTTTTTGCAAGATTTTTTGATGGCCCATCTTGAGGGGTTTAGCACCGCTCGGCCTCCGTTTTACAATGGAGATGACTTCCGTTATTGGAAGGGTCGGATGGAGTGTTATCTCAAAACCCAAGTCGAGATGTGGATAGTCACCAAGATCGGGTTCACCCTTCCAATCAATGAAGACGGTGAATACTATGACTACGATAAGTGGACGAATGTCATGAAGCATCAAGTGCAGGCCAATGCAAAGTCTACACAAATTCATCAATGCGGTCTCTGCAAGGAAGAGCTCAACCATGTCAGCCTGTTCATCAGCGCGAAGGACCTATGGAACAAGCTCATCGAGCTACTCGAAGGAACAACCGTCACAAGGGTATGCAAACAAGACCTCCTCCTAAATAAATTATTTAATTTAAAAATGCAGGACCACGAGTCAGCGACGCAACTCCGTGCAAGGATCAAGGACGTCATGAATGGACTACACTCAATCAGACAAAAGGTAGAGAATAGGGACGTAATAAGGTATGCTTTAAATGCATTTCCTAGGACTACTTTGTTGGCATCTACAGTTGATGCCTACAAAGTATCTAGAGACATATCAAAGATTATGCTATATGTGTTATTTTTAGAATTCGAATTACATGATCAAACTAACACGACTCCGGTCGAGAAAGGTGTAGAATTGGTTGCAAGTCAAAGACGAAAACCAAAGAGCAAGCCACCTCCCGAAGAAGACGACTACAAATCGGAGGAAGAGATGGAGACCGAACTAGTCAACCTAGTTTGGAGGATGATAAAAAAGGAAAGAAGTAGAAGACAATCAAGGAAAGTATTCTGAGCAACTTGGGAAGAAGAAGACCAAGGCAACGACTTAGCATTCATGGAGAGACTGGGAGAGTCTGTGTTCGAGTCCGAAGCAAACTACAAATCTAACTCTGACTCCAACTCCGAGGATAAATTCGAGTCAAGACTCAAAGCTGGATCAAAAGAAAAGATCAAGGTATGTCGTTCTTTAATTGGTAATTTATATTGCGCAATTAAATTATTAAATAAGAAGTTAGCTAAGTCCGAGTCTAGGGTCTAGTCCTTGATTAAGGAGGTTAAACTCATCAAGCATGAGGCCAACCTAACCTCTTCGACTAGTCAAGTTAGAGAGGGAAACTCAACTCAAGTCAAAAAACTTGAGGAAGAGAATTCTCTCTTGAAAGGGCAAGTTCAATAGCTCGAGGCTAGGTTGGAAAAGTTCACATTGGGATCCAAGGGTCTTAACCGACTCCTTGGAACTCAAAGAGCTTTGTACAACAAGGTTAGACTCAGGTTTATGACAAAAACTACAAACAAATCATACATGTCAATTGTCAATCGTAGTAATCAAAGAGTCCAGGCATGGGTCCCTAAGATCTTGTTAAATTCATATATAAGCACTAATAAGTATCGGATTCCCAAATATCAATTCCACTATGTAGATAAACCGTATTGGTTCAATGGTCTAGGGGGAGCTAATACTGTTGGAGGATCGTGGCCCGGCTAGAAGGGGGGTTGAATAGCCCCGATGATCGTAGATGAAATTTGGTTGCTCTTAATTGTCTACAATATCGTTAGCGAAGAGGAAATACTAAGAACAAGACAATTAAAACTAAATCAAAAGTAAAGAGAAAGAAGCAATCACAAACACAATAATGTAACATGGTTCACGGCCCTTTCCGCTAATCCAAGGATGATTCATATGACGAATCACTCCCTCAACAAAATCCACTAATCTCTCCTTTAGCTCAAGAAGGTGGAGGTAACCTCTTTACACAAACTCTCCCTCTTACAATAAGATTGAGTTAGAAACAAGTAAGAAAAGAGTAAACACGTTTAGGGCACTTGAGAGTATGAATAGGAATGAAGCATTTTTCTCCTCAAGGCACCCAAGGCCTCCTCTAATAGAGAAGAAGCCATTCTTCCCGTTGGGCATGTAGCAACCGAATGTTGCATGCCATTGTTAGGATGTATACTGAAAAGTATATCTTTTATATGAACATCTTTATTTTTGAAATAAGAATCACATGATCATTGTTTGCATATTTATGGTTATGCATATTGTATAATACATTACATTGTAGATAACATGGTGTGTGGTGTCACACGGGAGATCATGTTATCGGCTCCTTGTAAAGTATAAGTATAGGCTCACAACCGAGATGGCTTTGGACAAACCATTGGTATGGTTGTAGTGTGATTTGGTATTGGTTTGTCTTGACCATAGAATCATGCAAGTGCACTTTGTGTGTATTGAGCAGGACCGACTTAGAGGTGATTCGATTTATTGCTGACTAAATTATCGAATCGAACATCAGATATTATATTGTACATGCTCTTAATCCTGATATAATAATGGGCACATATACTTAGTGTTAATTTCTTTGATTTACCAATGGGCGAGATTTATAGATTAAATCGATAGGCTCGGTAAGTTGGGAAATGATATTATTTATATGGTATGCCGTTGATTATAGGAGGAAACCGTGTCTTATATATTAGGATGATGATGTCCCCTTGAGGAGCTCATAAGTTTCATCATGTAAACCCTGCAGGTAGACTTGGTCCGGCATGATAATAAGGATGAGTGGTACTACTCAAGGAGTTAGATGTTGATTAATTAATGGTCAGTAAATTAATTAATCGACGGACATTCGAGATCTTAAACACGGGGAGAAAATGTACAAAAAATATATGGAGCCCATATTAACTTATGGGGGTTGGTGAGGATGATCAATGATAATCATCTAGTGGAATGGAAAATCATTAATGGATCGGACTTTATGTGAGCTTGATCCATTGGGTGGCCAAGATCCAACTCCTCCTCATGGTCCCTATTGTAGCCTATTAAAACCTCATGAAGCTTAGATCCAATGGATGAAAACAAAACTCTAGATCCAATGGTAGAGATTAAATCTCTAGATCCGACGGTTGAGATTAAATCTCTAGATCCGACGGTTGAGATTAAATCCCTAGAACCAATGGTGGAGATTAAAAGGAGGCATGAACCCAACTCTATAAATATAGGATGATGGCTTGGGCGGCAAGAGGATGGAATGGGATTAGGGTTTTCTTCCCTTGGGCGGCTAGGAATCCTAGTTAGGTTAGGATTTGGAGTGGGTGGCTAGGGTTTGGGTGTTGGATTGGGTGGCAACAAGAGGAGAAGCTCTTTTCTTCTTCTTCCTAAGGTGTTGCCGGCAACCTATCCTTCTTCCCTCTACTTTGGCCGGTGCTCAACCTATCCTTCTCCCCCTCTTCCTTGGCCGGCAACTAGGAGAGCTAGGGTTAGGGTATTGGGCGGCTACAAGGTGAAGATTGGTTTCCTTTTTCTTCTCCAAGTGTTGGCTGGCACCAATGCTCTCATTGATTCTCTTTTAGCTGGTTCTCATACTCCATGTTCTCTTCCTTGGCTGGCGGCAACATCGAGTCTATTGACTTGGTGGCCGGTTCTAGAGAGGAAGAAGAGTTTTGTTTTATGATCTTCCTTTGTTCGGAGTGAACAAGGAAAGGAAGATTGGTGATCTAGGAGGCTTCGACTTTTGGAAGATCGTCTCCCACACGACGTCCAAAAGGAGGAAGGACATACAATAGAAGATCAAGAGGTATAACAAGAGGTATAATTTTATTTATTTTGATTAGTGTTCTTTTGTATTATGTCTATAATTGTTTTTCAATTATTTGCATGTTGTATGTGGTTGTTTACTTTATGTATGTGGTTAAATATACTTGGACCCCGAACATAAACAGAAAAGCCGGCGATCCGTACATCGTCTATTCCGTGGCTATTTGTAAAATAGAGGTTAGTTTCTTGAACAACAAGTTTGTTCAAGTGACTACTCTAATCGAATAGCACGATGATGAAACGGTTGCTTGGGTGATCCCTTTTGTCTGGGATTAAATATTTTTAATCCAGGAACATCGATAGGATCGCCATGAACAAGCGACCGAGTTGAAGTGGGAAGCAAAGTTTCTCCACCTTCATGTGGAATAAGAGCTTCGGTTCCAGGGGGGCAAAAACCTTCAAGTTGTATCAGGGCCACGGTTTTCGGTTTTGTGTGTTTAGAATTTGGTTACCCTTATGCATTTTTCATATATTATATGTGCCGGATAATAGTAGGATATGCGTAGGTTAACTCTTTGGTTGTAGGCATGGGATCCAACTATTATGACCATATGTATGTATGTGATTGTCTATGTGTAATTGTATATTTTGTTGAATCCTCGGGGTTGACGAGGCTAGTATTTAATTGTTTGTAAATTAGATACGACATTATTTAGCCACTCTTTTTATTTTAGTTTACTTTCGATCTAGATTTCATGTACACTCCCTCGTGGAGTATAGGATAGATGGATGTAAATTAAAATAGTTTTTTAGTCTCGGCTCGTATCTCCGGATGACTCATACATGGCGTAGGAGGAGTGGATGAGATGGCGATGTGACGGGAGACATATTGAAGACAAAAGCCATAATAGTTGGAAAATATTTATTTTTCATATTTATTGCTTATTTTTTGATATGCATGTTGTAGGCTAGAAAATTCCTCAATTTCAAATTACTTAATGGGAGAGGGATATTTTTATAAATTCCCATGACCTCCATTACAATTTGACATGTGATGCAAACAAACTTGCGCATCGGCTCTGAGTGCCTTCCTCCCCATCAGATGAGTTTGTTTTGCGGATCAAAGGGTTGGATATGGTTGAAGGGGATCGATCGGCCGGCTAAAGGGGGGTGAATATCCTTCTTTCGTTTGGTGGTGGATTTTGCTCGTCTACAAAGAGATTAGTGCAACGGAAAACAAAACTAAACAAGCAAATCAAAGCAACAATAATAAAACCAATGCTAACACCAAGTCGTAACGTGGTTCACGGCTATGCCGCTAATCCACGATCCTGATTCGTCCAAGGTGAATCACTCCTTTGCCAAATCCACTAGATCTCTCCTTTGCATCAACCTAGGTGGAGGTAACCTCTTTACAATCCCTCTTCTTACAATAGAATGGAATAATAGCAAGTAAGAAGAGTGGGAATACTTTAGAGCACTTTGGGAGAAGATTAGAGTATGAACATTAGGCCCCCAAAGCCCCACACCCTTCCTCTTTATAGAGGAAGAGAGTTTCTTCCCGTTGACACAGGAGCAGTCGATTAATGTCCCTATCAGTCGACTGGTTCTGTAGCCGTTGTCCAATAATGACTGCTTTCCACGTTGAATTATATCCAATGGTACCGACATCAATCGACTGATATTGCCATTAGTCGACTGATGCTCGATCAGTCGAGTGCTCCGCGAGCTCGACTCCATTCTCTGCCCGAAACACTTGCAACCAGTCGACTGATGCCTTCATCAGTCGACTGGTGGTCTCGCAGTCGACTGATGTCGGAAAATCCCATCCGACACTTAACCAAATGGCCAAGTTTCACCTAAGAGCTAATACCCCTTCCCGGGTAACATTCGCTCACTCTCATCCCTCGGAGTCCCTCGCCTTTGAAGTTATCTTCATCCGGCCACGTCCCTCAGATGCGCCAAGTGCACGGCTCTTCAGCGCCATCCTTCGCGTCTCGCCCTGAAGTCTACTTCCTCCGGCTTCACTCCAAGCTCCTCGTCCGGCAGTCCCTCGGATGCTCCAAGCGCACGGCTTCCGCAAAGCCATCCTTCACCGACTCAAGGACCGAGTCATGAGATAGTGAAACTTGCCAAGGCTCCATGTGCGAATTACTAAGCCCTGCAAGACTCCAACACACATATCAAATCATAATAACAATCTAACTTAAATCCTTTGCCACACACATCAAAACCTTATCATGGCAAGAGATTGCCCTAACAATCTCCCTCTTTTTGATGTGTGGCAATCCGTTTAAGTTAGGTAAAACATTTGATAAACTATTAAGGAAGGAAAGCATGTAAATAACATGATTAGCAACTCTCCCCCTTAATACATGAAACTCCCCCTAAATATATTCCCCCTTACTTAAACATAAACATTTCTCCCCCTTTGACACCATCAAAAATAATTAACAAGGTTTATATAGCATGACATCAAGTCTAGAGAGAAAGAAAAACCAAAACATGCCTTAAAATTGGACAAAAGAAATTACTAGCAATGATCAATTACGACTACCAGTCGACTGGCACATGGATTTCAGGATTTCTGATTTTCTGGGGTGAATTTCAGAAATGCGTAAAAAATTCTATAAAACTCGAAAAATTATGAAATTTGGGGAACACATTTCTTGTAAGTATATTTATCAATGAAAAATAGTTTTACATGAAAAATAATTATATTTTCAAGTATTTTCCAAAAATCCAAAAGCTTTAAAAACCACTAGGTTTTTGATCATTTTTGTATCCATTTTAACACCTAGTCTTGCTTTGGATTGTTTCAAAACATGAATACACAGATTTTAAGGTAAGAAATTGTTTTGAAAACATATGAAATATCCAACCATGATCTTTGTACAATATGTCTATGAATTAAACATAAGCTTTCCCTATGATTGGTCTATTATTGCTATTTTGATACTTTAAATGACCATCTAAATGCCATAGGCACTAGTGGACATTTGTATCATCCTAACATCTCACCCATGCTAAGTTTTAAATCAAAGTAGCCTATAGTGAGTGTGAGATGCCTCCTAAAGGTATTTGTATATACTTAACCATTATTTTCATGCAATTCTATCAAGGTTAAGTATCATCCTATCATATCACATGATCATAAAGATATATATGAATTAATTTCACATTATGATCATGAAACAAATGTATTCATCAAATTGTTATCATGCATTAGGTATTACATGATGATAATAAAGCAAATATCACCTAAAACATGATTTATCTATTTATAGGTGCATTATCATCACCTAACACTATTTCAAAAATGTTGTCCCGACATCCTAAGTCAACCAAATATATGATTTAGGTGAAATCCTTATAGTTGACTATCCTTGGGTTTTCCTAAACCTTTAGGATGGATTTTGGAACCCAATATAAATTCTTGCCTATGGGGTTCACTAAAAATTCTTTAGGGATCCATTTTCTAGATATTACTTTCTTTTTATCTTGACCCCTAGCTATTAGACATTTATAGGCCTTTTCATTTTTCTTTTCCTTATAACCTAGGCCTTTCTTGTTGAAGCTTGCCCTTTGGCTCCCAATTATCATGTTAAGGGTATTTGAGCCAATAGTGAACTTTTCTAGGGCCTTGTTCAAATAATCTACCTTTTCCCTTAAAGCCCTATTTTCTTCTATGCATGCATCATTAACATTGAAAGGCATATATTCATGTGAGCATGCATCATTTAAGCTAGAAGAAATATTATCATTATCATTTAAGCATGCTTTTTCTAGATTATTTTCTAAATCCTTAATTTGATCTAGCATGCATTTATTCTTTTTCTTTGCCCTAAATAAATCCTTAGTGAGGCTAGAAATCATGGACATTATTTGCTTAGGGGGTAGATTCGTTACCTCACTTACCAAATCCTCTTCCGATGATGAGGATGTAGAGGAGGCTCCCCCTTTACTTGAGCTCTCTCCATTTGAGCTTGATCTTTCTTCTTGCTCGGAGGAGGAGCAATCTAGGTCGTCAAAGGCCATCAATGCTAAGTTGGTGACAAAAGCATTCTCCTCTTCCGATGATGATGAAGATGATGAAGAGGGGTCATCCCATGTTCTTGCTTTTAGTGCCTTGGCCTTCCCTTTTTCTTTGGCCTTCTTTTCTTCTTCCTTTTTCTTCTTGCTCCCCTTCTTCTTCTTTTCTTCCTTCTTTCTCTTCTCCTCCTTTCTTTTATTCAAGAGGGGACAATTGTCCCTTATGTGTCCTTCCCCTTGGCAATTGTAGCAAATGACCTTCCCCCTTGGTCTTCTCCTCCTATCATTAGATTTATTAAAATGAAAACCTTTTAATGCACGCCTTATCCTCCTTACCATATAGGCTTCTTCCATGCTATCCATGGAGGAGGAGGAAGATGCTTCATCGGAGGAGGAGGGGATCTCCATCTTCTTCTTCCCCTTGTTGGCCAAAAGTGCTACTCCTCTTGAAGGTTGAAATTTTGGCTCTTCTATTATTCCTTCATGTCTTGTTTCATGAAGCTCCATTGTTGAAAAGAACTCCTCCAAGGTGCTCACTTCTAAGTTCTTTGACATGTAGAAGGAGTCCACCATTGAGCTCCATTTCAATGACCGGGGAAAAGCGTCGATTGCTTTCATAAGCATATCCCGGTTCGAAAGTTTTTCTCCTATACTTGTTAGCCCAATTAAAATTTCTTTGAATCTAGAATGTAAGGAGGTTACCTTTTCTCCCTTTTCAAGCTTGATATTTGATAGTTGGGAGCGGAGGAGATCTCTTCTTTCAAGCTTGGCCTCCGAGGTACCTTCATGAAGCTCTACTAGCTTCTCCCACATCTCCTTCGCACTAGAGCATTCCCCTATCCTATTCACCTCTTGTTGGGAGAGTACATTGTAGAGGTGGTGCTTGGCCTTTGAATTCGCCAAGTACTCCTCTCTTTGTCTTTTACTCCATCTTGATTTCTCCAATAGCTCCCCTTCTTCATTCCTAGGCATCGCGAAACTGTTTTCCATAATTAATAAAATTTCGAAGTCAGTTTCGAAGAATACCTCCATTCTCTTTTTCCACCAAGAGAATTCGCCTTTGAATTTTGGTGGGTGAATATTTGAGCCGACCATTCTTGAATGTGCTTGTTGTGATAGTTAGTCCTTGACAAGCTTTCCATGGCTCTGATACCACTTGTAGGGGATCGATCGGCCAGCTAGAGGGGGGTGAATAGCCCTCTTTCGTTTGGTGGTGGATTTTGCTCGTCTACAAAGAGATTAGGGCAACGGAAAACAAAACTAAACAAGCAAATCAAAGCAACAATAATAAAACCAATGCTAACACCAAGTCGTAACGTGGTTCACGGCTACACCGCTAATCCACGATCCCGATTCGTCCAAGGTGAATCACTCCTTTGCCAAATCCACTAGATCTCTCCTTTGCACCAAGCTAGGTGGAGGTAACCTCTTTAAAATCCCTCTTCTTACAATAGAATGGAATAATAGCAAGTAAGAAGAGTGGGAATACTTTAGAGCACTTTGGGAGAAGATTAGAGTATGAACATTAGGCCCCCAAAGCCCCACACCCTTCCTCTTTATAGAGGAAGAGGGTTTCTTCCCGTTGACACAGGAGCAGTCGACTGATGTCCCTATCAGTCGACTGGTCCTGTAGCCGTTGTCCAATAACGACTGCTTTCCACGTTGGATTATATCCAATGGTACCGACATCAGTCGACTGATGCTCGATCAGTCGAGTGCTCCGTGAGCTCGACTCCATTCTGTGCCCGAAAGACTTGCGACCAGTCGACTGATGCCTTCATCAGTCGACTGGTGGTCTCGTAGTCGACTGTCATTCCATGGCAGTCGATTGTTGACACTTGAATCGGACTCGAACACTAGTCGAGTCACCGTCGACTTAGAGTAGTCGACTACCATAACATGGTAGTTGACTGATGTCGGGAAATCCCATCCGACACTTAGCCAAATGGCCAAGTTTCACCTAAGAGCTACTACCCCTTCCCAGGTTACATTCGCTCACTCTCATCCCTCGGAGTCCCTCGCCTTTGAAGTTATCTTCGTCCGGCCACGTCTCTAAGATGCGCCAAGCGCACGGCTCTTCAGCGCCATCCTTCGCGTCTCGCCCTGAAGTCTACTTCCTCCGGCTTCACTCCAAGCTCCTCGTCCGGCAGTCCCTCGGATGCTCCAAGCGCACGACTTCCGCAAAGCCATCCTTCACCGACTCAAGGACCGAGTCATGAGATGGTGAAACTTGCCAAGGCTCCATGTGTGAATTACTAAGCCCTGCAAGACTCCAACACACATATCAAATCATAATAACAATCTAACTTAAACCCTTTGCCACACACATCAAAACCTTATCATGGCAAGAGATTGCCCTAACAATGGTTATAGGGAATTATTATGGAGCGTGTCTACTTCCCAATCGAAAGGCACATAACCCGAGATAATTACCTTGGTACTGAGTAATGGTGAACACTTAGATACAAATATAAGTATACTCCCCATCGGAGTCACAACTTCTATTTGTAGGGCCGAAGAGAAACCAACTATTAATTTTATTTGTCAAAAAGTTAGGTTGACAAGATAGTAAAATTAATGGGTAAAACTTCCTCTTACAAATGTAGAATTCTTATACGTCCACACGATCGTGGCATATGATATTCTCGGTGTTTTGAGGTGTTGGTTGATTTTAAAATTTTATTATTTGAGGAATCAATAATTTTTTGAAATCAAATATTTTGATCTATGTGATTCTTAGGTTTTCTTTCAAAATGACTTTCAGTCCACTTGCTATGATACTAAAGAAAAAAAACTTACTGTACAAAATTATGTTGATTGGAAAAAGGAATCTTGACATTGTCTTAACTGCTGAGGAGTACAAATATGTACTCTTCGAAGAGTGTCCTCCTAAGCCTGCGAATGAGCTGGAAGTCCTTGGAACTGAAATCGATGGGGAAACCCAGGTCGATATCATTCTCCAGTCGACAGAAAGACTTGCTCAAGCTCAGGCCATGGTTGCTCAGAAGGTTTCTACTTCTAAGCCGAAAGGCAAGAAGAAGAGGAAAAAAGGTGGAGCAAAGGTGGTGGGAGGATCTTAGGAAGGAGTGAAGAAGCCGAAAGGCAAGTACTTCACTTGTAAGCAGACTGGACATTGGAAGAAAGACTATCCCAACCGCAAGCGAAACAAAGGTATATCCTTTGGTCTAGTCATTGAAACATGGTTAGCAGTGTTATCTACCGACACCTGGTGTGTAGATACGGGAGCCACTGATCATGTCTGCAATACTTTGCAGGGGTTCCAGGAAACCCGACGACTAGTTGAGGGGAAATTACCGTTTACTTGGGCAATGTCACAAAGGTGGCGGCTATTGCAGTGGGAGATGTTTATTTGTCTTTTGAAAGGAATAAACTTTGGTTCTAGAAAATTTCCTTTATGTACCTTTATTTAGAAAGAATTAGATTTCGGTTTCTAAATTATTTATGGATGGATATTCTATTTCTTGTAATGATAGAGTTGTTATAAAAAGGAATAGGGAGATTATCTGTTCTGGTGCATTGATAGGTAATTTTTATACACTTGAACCAAAAGCTCCCACGATGCAAATAGAAGTTAATAACTCATCTTCTAATTCCAATAAGAGAAAAGAACCTTCGAAGATGAACCAAACATATCTTTGACATCTTAGGCTTGGTCATATTAACGCAAGCATAATTCAAAGGTTGATAGCTGATGGACCTCTGGGTTCATTAGTGGTGGAAGATTTCCCAACCTGTGAATCTTGCTTGGAGGGAAAAATGACCAAGAGGCCTTTTAAGGCCAAGGGGTATAGAGCCAAAGATGTGTTAGAATTGGTTAATTCTGATTTGTGTGGTCCTATGTCTATCCAGGCTAGAGGTGGCTTTGAATATTTTATCTCTTTTATAGATGATTATTCAAGGTATGGACACATTTACTTGATGCGCCACAAGTATGAATGCTTTGACAAGTTCAAAGAATTCAAGGCTGATGCGGAGAAACGTCAAGGAAAAAGTATCAAGACACTATGATCTGATCGTGGTGGTGAGTACCTCTTGAGAGAGTTTAGGAATTAATTATCAGAGGCTAGGATTCAATCCCAATTATCTGCACCTGACACGCCCCAGCAGAATGGTGTAGAAGAGCGAAGGCATAGGACTCTTATGGAGAAGGTTTGATCGATGATGAGTTATTCTGAGTTGCCAAATTCATTCTAGGGATATGCTCTAGATACGGCAGTGTACATTCTGAACTTGGTTCCATCTAAATTAGTGCCTTCAACTCCAACAGAATTGTGGAGTGGGCGAAAGCCTAGTCTAAGACATATTCGAATATGAGGGAGTCCAGCACATGTGCTAAAGGCAGATGCTGGTAAGTTGGAACCTCGTACAGAAGTACGCATGTTCGTTTGCTATCTTAGAGGAACGAAAGGTGGTTTGTTTTATAGTCTAGAGATCAGAAGGTGATCGTTAGCATGAACGTCAGATTTCTAGAGGAAGACTATGTGATGAACCACAAGCCCATGAGTAAGATTGTTCTTGAGGAAATAGAAGGGGAAGTCACTTCTTCAGTACCACCGGTACAAGAGGATATACCACAAGTCATTGCACTGCGTGTCATAGAGGATACACAGGTGATACCTCGTCGTAGTGGGAGGGTTGTGAGATAGCCTGATAGATTCATGTTCTTGGGAGAATCTTCTAATTTGATCCCTGGGAAACATGAACCTGATCCCTGGACATATGACGAGGCAATCCAAGATAAAGATACGGTATCTTGGAAAAGTGCAATGAATACTGAGATTGAATCTATGGATTTGAATAAGGTCTGGGAGCTAGTAGAACCACCCGATGGTGTAAAAACCATTGGATGTAAGTGGATCTATAAAAGAAAGAGAGGAATAGATGGGAAGGTTGAGACCTTCAAAGCAAGGCTTGTTGCGAAAGGGTATACTCAGAAAGAGGGTATCGATTATGAGGAGACCTTTTTGCCGGTAGCCATGCTTAAGTCTATTCGGATTCTCTTATGCATTGCAGCTCATATGGATTATGAGGTGTGGCAGATGGATGTCAAGACAACTTTCCTTAATGGAAGTCTTGAGGAAAACATCTATATGAAGCAACCAGAGGGATTCATTATGAAGGGCAAAGTGCATCTTGTATGTAAGCTTAATCGGTCCATTTATGGATTGAAGAAAGCTTCGAGGTCTTGGAACATCCGCTTTGATGAGGTAATCTAGTCTTTTGGATTTATTCAAAGTCTAGATGAGTCTTGTGTATACAAGAGATGTGACGGAAATGTAGTGGTATTTCTTGTACTATACGTAGATGACATTTTGTTAATTGGCAACAATGTCGAGGTGTTTTCGGACGTAAGGGTATGGTTGTCCAAACAGTTTGATATGAAGGACTTGGGAGAAGTGGGACACATCCTTGGGATCAAGGTTATAAGGGATCGCAGGAAAAGGATGTTGTGCTTATCTCATAGACACCATTATGGATCGTTTTAGCATGCAGAACTCCAAGAAGGGTTTTCTACCTTTTAGGCATTGAGTTCCTTTAACTAAGGAGATGTGTCCTAGAACATCTGAGGAGATAAAGGAGATGAAGGTTGTTCCTTATGCTTCGGCAGTAGGAAGCCTCATGTATGCAATGCTATGTACGAGACTAGATATCTGCTTTGCCGTGGGCATGGTCAGTAGATATCAAAGTAATTCAGGACAGGGATATTGGACTGCGGTAAAGCATATATTGAAGTACCTGAGAAGGACTTGGGATTATATGCTAGTTTACCAGGCAGACCAATTACTCCTTGTGGGTTATACAGATTCCGACTTCCAATCAGATAGGGATAACAGTAAGTCTACCTCAGATTTTGTGTTTACTTTGGGAGGTAGAGCCATTGTATGGAGGAGTGTCAAGCAGAAATGCGTGGCGGACTCCACCATGGAAGCTGAGTATGTGGCAGCCTCTGAGGCGGCCAAAGAAGCTATGTGGCTTAGGAACTTCCTGATGGACTTGGATGTGATTCCTGGTTTGCCAAGAACTATCACAATTTATTATGATAATGGTGGTGCAGTTGCAAACTCGAAGGAACCACGATCCCATAAGGCAAGTAAACACATAGAGTGCAAGTACCACCTGATACGAGAAATCGTAAAGGAGGTAGAAGTTGTTGTCGCCTAGATTGGATCAGACGATGACCTGGTAGACCCTTTCACTAAGGCCTTTCTGGTGAGATCTTTCGATAGGCAAGTGGAGGGAATGGGAATCAGATGTATGACAGTCTGATGACAGCATAGTCTTTTAGTATAAGTGGGAGATTGTTGGGATGTATACTGAAAAGTCTCTCTTTTGTATAAACATATTTATTTTTGAAATAAGAATCACATGATCATTGTTTACATATTTATGGTTATGCATATTGTCTAATACATTACATTGTAGATAACATGGTGTGTGGTGTCACACGGAAGTTCATGTTATCGGCTCCATGTAAAGTATAAGTATAGGCTCACAACCGAGATGACTTTGGACAAACCATTGGTATGGTTGTAGTGTGATTTGGTATTGGTTTGTCTTGACCATAGAATCACGCTAGTGCACTTTGTGAGTATTGAGCAGGACCGACTTAGAGGTGATTCGATTTATTGCTGACTACATAATCGAATCGGACCTCAGATATTATATTGTACATGCTCTTAATCCCGATATAATAACGACCACATATACTTAGTGTTCATTTCTTTGATTTACCAATGGGCGAGATTTATAGATTAAATCGATAGGCTCGGTAAGTTGGGAAATGATATTAATTATATGGTGTGCCGTTGATTATAGGAGGAAACCATGTCCTATATATTAGGATGGTGATGTCCCCTTGAGGAGCTCATAAGGTTCATCACGTAAACCCTGCAGGTGGACTTGGTCCGGCATGATGATAAGGATGAGTGGTACTACTCATTGAGTTAGATGTTGATTAATTAATGGTCAGTAAATTAATTAATCGACGGACATTCGAGATCTTAAATACGGGGAGAAAATGTACAAATAATATATGGAGGCCATAATAACTTATGGGGGTTGGTGAGGTAGATCAATGATAATCCTCTAGTAGAATGGATAATCATTAATGGATCGGACTTTTTGTGGACTTGATCCATTGGGTGGCCAAGATCCAACTCCTCCTCATGGTCCCTATTGTAGCCTATTAAAACCTCATGAAGCTTAGATCCAATGGATGAAAACAAAACTCTAGATCCAACGGTCGAGATTAAATCTCTAGATCCAATAGTTGAGATTAAATCTCTATATCCGACGGTTGAGATTAAATCCCTTGAATCAATGGTGGAGATTAAAAGGAGGCATGAACCCAACTCTATAAATATAGGATAATGGCTTGGGCGGCAAGAGGATGGAAGGGGATTAGGGTTTGCTTCCCTTGGGCGGCTAGGAATCCTAGTTAGGTTAAGATTAGGAGTGGGCGGCTAGGGTTTGGGTGTTGGATTGGGCAGCAACAAGAGGAGAAGCTCTTTTCTTCTTCTTCCTAAAATGTTGCTGGCAACCTATCCTTCTTCCCTCTACTTTGGCCGGTGCACAACCTATCCTTCTCCCCCTCTTCCTTTGCTAGCAACTACGAGAGCTAGGGTTAGGGTATTGGGCGGCTACAAGGTGAAGATTGGTTTCCTTTTTCTTCTCCAAGTGTTGGCCGACACCCATGCTCTCATTGATTCTCTTTTGGCCGGTTCCCATACTCCATGTTCTCTTCCTTGGCCGACGGCAACATCGAGTCTATTGACTTGGTGGCCAGTTCTAGATAGGAAGAAGAATTTTGTTTTATGATCTTCCTTTGTTCGGAGTGAACAAGGAAAGGAAGATTGGTGATCTAGGAGGCTTCGACTTTTGGAAGATCGTCACCCACACGACATCCAAAAGGAGGAAGGACATACAATAGAAGATCAAGAGGTATAACAAGAAGTATAATCTTGTTTATTTTGATTAGTGTTCTTTTGTATTATGTCTATAATTGTTTTTCAATTATATGCATGTTGTATGTGGTTGTTAACTTTATGTATGTGGTTAAATATACTTGGACCTCGAATATAAACACAAAAGCCGGCAATCCGTACATCTTCTATTCTGCGGCTATTCATAGAATAGAGGTTGGTTTCTTGAACAACAAGTTTGTTCAAGTGACTACTCTAATCGAATAACACGATGATGAAACAGTTTCTTGGGTGATCCCTTTTGTCTGGGATTAAATTTTTTTAATCCAGGGACATCGATGGGATCGCCATGAACAAGCGACCGAGTTGAAGTGGGAAGCGAAGTTTCTCCACCTTCATGTGGAATAAGAGCTTCGGTTCCAGGGTGGCAAAAACCTTCAGCCATCAATCGACTACTGTCGTTCCAATGGCTTCTGACCATGCCAGATCACGACCGTTGCAATCCAACGGCACACTGGGCTGTTGACAGATCATGTCGATCAGTCAACTGATCAAGGCATCAATCGAGTGATCCAGGCAATTAGTTGGCTCAAAACCCATCGGTGCCTACGACAACCTTCATTAGTCGATTGTCGTCCCTTGGCAGTCGACTAATGGTGCAGCAGTCGATTGCCAAACTCTAGCAGTCGACTGCTGGACCAGAAACACATCATTCAAACACCAGTCGATAATCAGTCAAATCAGAGCAGTCGACTGCTATCTATAGCAGTCCACTAATGTCAGGTAAAACCTCAAACAAACACTTGTTTGAGCATCTGACTTGTCTGGTAAAACCTCAAACTTAAGTTTGAGCATCCAACACTTGACTTAGCCATTCGAATTGTTGGGATGTATAATGAAAAGTCTATCTTATGTATGAACATCATTATTTTGAAAAAAGAATCACATGATCATTGTTTGCATATTTTTATGGTTATGCATATTGTCTAATACATTACATTGTAGATAACATGGTGTGTGGTGTCACACGGGAGATCATGTTATCGACTCCTTGTAAATTATAAGTAAAGGCTCACAACCGAGATGGATTTGGACAAACCATTGGAATGGTTGTAGTGTGATTTGGTATTCGTTTATCTTGACCATAGAATCACACTAGTGCACTTTGTGTGTATTGAGCAGGACCGACTTAGGGGTGATTCGATTTATTGCTGACTACATAATCGAATCAGACCTCAGATATTATATTGTACATACTCTTAATCCCGATATAATGACGGGCACATATACTTAGTATTCATTTCTTTGATTTACTAGTGGGCGAGATTTATAGATTAAATCGATAGGCTCGGTAAGTTGGGAAATGATATTATTTATATAGTGTGTCATTGATTATAGGAGGAAACTGTGTCCTATATATTAGGATGATGATGTCCCCTTGAGGATCTCATAAGGTTCATCATATAAACCCTACAGGTGGACTTGGTCCGGCATGATGAAAAGGTTGAGTGGTACTACTCATTAAGTTAGATGTTGATTAATTAATTTTCAATAAATTAATTAATCGACCGACATTCGAGATCTTAAACACGTGGAGAAAATGTACATATAATATATGGAGCTCATATTAACTTATGGGGGTTGGTGAGGTAGATCAATGATAATCCTTTAGTGGATTGGATTACATTAATGGATCGGACTTTATGTGGGCTTGATCCATTGGGTGGCCAAGATCCAACTCCTCCTCATGGTCCCTATTGTATCCTATTAAAACCTCATGAAGCCTAGATCCAATGGATGGAAACAAAACTCTAGATCCAAAGGTAGAGATTAAATCTCTAGATCCGATGGTTGAGATTAAATCTCTAGATCCGACGGTTGAGATTAAATCCCTAGAACCAATGGTGGAGATTAAAACAAGGCTTATCCCTAAACTCTATAAAAGGAGGCTTTAGGGTTGGTGTGGAAGAAAAGAATTAAGGGGAGAGGCTAGGGTTTTGGGCGGTAAGGAGCATAGGGAGTTGGCGACACCAAATAAGGAAACTCTTACCTTATCTTCTTCTTCCTCAAGGTGGCCGGCGGCCATACAGCTTTTCTAGCCCCTGGCCGGCATTCAAAGCATCCCTTTTCCTTCTCTTTGGCCGGCGGAAACATAGGTTAAGGTGTTCCCTTGGAGCTTGTGGTCGGTATTCATCTATCTCTCCTTCTCCTTGTTGGCCGGCGGCAAGCAACTTGCTTGTTGTTTGTTAGTTGTCTAAAGGAAGGAGAAGGGTCTTGTTTTTATTCTTCCTCTTGCTCGGAATGAGCAAGGAAGGAAGATTGGTGATCTATGAGCTTCAACTTTTGGTAGATCATCGCCCACACGACATCCAAAAGGAGGAAGGTCATATAATAGAAGATCAAGAGGTGTAACACTTATCTATCTTTATATGTAACATGTTTGTAATTGTTTTTAATTATATATGCATGATATATTCTTTTTTGTGGCTAAATATACTTGGACCCCAAACATAAACACAAAAGTCGGTGATCCGTACATCGTCTATTCCACGGCTATTCGTAAAATAGAGGTTGGTCGCTTGAACAACAAGTTTGTTCAAGTGACTACTCTAATTGAATAGCATGATGATCACAAGGTTGCTTGGGCAATCCCTCTTGTCAAGGATAAATTTTTTTTATCTGGGGATGTAGAAGGGATCGCCATGAACAAGAGACTGAGTTGAAGTGGGAAGCGAAGTTTCCTACCTTCAAGTTGTATCAGATCCATGGTTTCCGGTTTTGTGTGTTTAGGATTCGGTTACTCTTTTGCATTTTTCATATATTATATGTGTCAGATAATAGTAGGATATGCGTAGGTTAACTCTTTGGTTGCAGGCATAGGATCCAACTATTATGGCCATATGTGTGTATGTGATTGTATGTGTGTAATTGTATATTTTGTTGAATCCTCGGGGTTGACGAGGCTAGTATTTAATTTTTTGTAAATTAGATACGACATTGTTTAACCACTCTTTTTATTTTAGTTTACTTTCGATCTAGATTTCATGTATACTCCCTCGTGGAGTATAGGATCGATGGATGTAAATTAAAATAGTTTTTTAGTCTCGACTCGGATCTCCGGATGGCTCGTACATGGCATAGAAGGAGTGGACGAGATGGCGATGCGATGAGAGACATATTGAAGACAAAAGCCATAATAGTTGGAAAATATTTATTTTTCATATTTATTGCTTATTGTTTGATATGCATGTCGTAGGCTAGAAAATTCCTCAATTTCAATTTATTAAGTGGGAGAGGGATATTTTATAAATTTCCATGGCCTCCATTATAATTTGACATGTGATGCAAACAAACTTGCACGTTGGCACTGAGTGCCTTCCTCCCCATCGGATGAGTTTGTTTGCATATCACAAGGTCGAATATGGTTAGAGGGAATTATTTGTTGGGGGATCGAAACGGCCGGCTAGAGGGGGGTGAATAGCCCTCAACGATGATTGTCGGAATTCACTCGTTCTCGTTGCGTTGCTTGTCTACGATTGTCGTTAGTGTTGCGGAAACAATAAAACAAGAATAATACTAACAACAATACAAGCACATCAAATACGCAAGCATATACGTGGTTCGGAACCTTAGGGTTCCTACTCCACGGGGCGAGCTCAACGAGCTCTAGAGATGCACACGACAATACTCAAACTCCTTCTCGACGACACGTCGGAGGTGGAGAAACCTCGTACAAGCTATTACAACAGTAATACTACAAGAAATACAAATACACTAAGAAATACAAGTAAAGAACGCTTTACAACTCTTAGCTTTGAACCCTTTCTTGTTGCTTGCTTTGGATGACACTTGAAGGACTAGAATGCAGCAGTAATTCCCCTCCAATCGCTTCCTTAAAGTCTTGGCGAAATCCTCCAACTCGAGCTCCATTTATAACCTGCATCAAGCTATTTTCGCGCACATCAGTCGACTGATCATCACCATCAGTCAACTGGTCTTGTAGCCGTTATCTCACAACGGCCAGATCCACGTTGGCTAAGTTACAACGGATCACACATCAGTCGACTGATGGCACCCATCAGTCGACTAATAATCCATCAGTCGAGTGCTAGCGAGCTCGACTCCGATTCTCCCGTGCGGTGTCATCGATCACCGCCATCCCTCGTGATCGGATTCAACAATGATCGCCTCCCTCGGCAGTCGACTAATCAACCAGATTTGGTTCAGTCGAACACTGGTCGAACCCATACGACCTAGAGCAGTCGACTAACACCTATGTCAGTCGACTGATGTCAGTTAAAACCTTAAACACAAAGTTGTTTGAGCATCCGACACTCAGTCCCCACCGAAGCTCTCTTCCCAAGGCCTACGTCCCTCGGATGCGCCAAGCGCACGGCTTCGCAATGCCATCCTTCGTGTCTCATGCCCTAGAAGTATGCTTCCCTTTGGGCTCACTCCATTCGCTACCCGTCCGGCGGTCCCTCGGATGCACCAAGCGCACGACTTCACAATGCCATCCTTCACCGACTCAAGGACCCGAGCCTAGTGAACTTGCCAAGTTCTTAAGACTTCCCAAATGCACCAAGCGCACGGCTTCGCAATGCATTTCTCACCAAGCACCAAGCGCACGGCTTCGCAATGCTTTGGATTTCCCATGCCAAGCACCAAGCGCACGACTTCGCAATGCTTTGGACTTTCCCATGCCAAGCACCAAGTGCACGACTTCGCAATGCTTTGGACTTTCCCATGCCAAGCACCAAGTGCACGGCTTCGCAATGCTTTGGACTTCCACACCAAGCTCCATGCTTTGATTTTCCATGCCAACCCCATGTTGGACTTTCCCATGACAATCCCATGTCATGAGTTTTGACTATCATCAAAATACTATCAAGGTACTGCTCGAGTCAAACTCGAGTCAACCTGGGCCGATTGCACCAACAATCTCCCCCTTTTTGATGATTGACAAAACTACCATCTCAAGTCTACCATTTCTCCCATATTGTCAATTCTCATATCCCAATGAGAATTCCAACGAACCCTAATTGGTAACTTAGTAACTTCTCCCCCTTTTTGACATTACATCAAAAAGGTCCTCCCTAAGGGTATGAATGTCTCATATCGCAATGAGATCTTACAATCTCTCCCTTGGAAGAACACATGCCTACAATCTTTCTAGTAATCCCATATCACTTAAAGAGAGGCAACCCAATTTTCCTCCCATGAGGAAATACACATCCATCTTCCCATGATGGATACCTCCCCCTAGAGGTTGCTTCCCCTTGACCATTGCACCAACAATGTCCTTGGAGAGTCCCTAAGCCAATAAGAACCAAACAAAATTAAGGCAAAGTTCAACAATGAACTCTCATCCACCTTAAAATTGATACTCACCCTCAAGCCAACTCCTAATCCATATCCAATGAATTTCCACCCTCTCTAATGCTCTCCCAAGCATATCCTAGGGTTAGGAGTGGTTAGGGGACCAAAACACAGCTGAACATGGGTCTAACCAACAAGGTTTACCCGAAATCAGCATTGTCGATCATTGCATCAAAAACGATCGTGACACCCTCATCGATCGATTGACCTCCTGGCGGTAGGGTGATAAGCTGCATTCGATTTTAGCTCAATTCGAAAATGACTTTCCGAAATTCATAAGTAAATATACATAAGTAGATAAATCTTGAAATTTGGTATGTATACTACTTATCACAAACATTATGGGTGAAAAATATTAGAAAATTATTTTACCCATTAAACTAGGAGATTGATACAAAGTTCAAAATTTAAGAAAAGCTTCAATAAAGAGCCCTCTTTGTATCATCCCATTCAATGGTGATAGCTATCAAAAGATAGGCTTCACCAAGGTTTTTCAAAAAGTTTTCAAAATATTTTTAAAACCTTTATTTTCTTTTTCCTAAACATCTCACCAATATCTAAATGTGTAAAACACATACAAGTCAAAAATCTTAGTGAGATGTGGGTTTTTATTCCTTTAATGGTCTCATGTATATTTCTAGGCAATATTATTTGATTCCCATTAAATCATGCCATAGTCCTTAATTTCATTTTATTTGTATGCATGATATGATTATGGCATAAATATGATATAAAAGCATATGCCAAAATCATGATGTCATGGCATGTGAATGAGATCTAGGCATACATGACATCTAAATATAAATCTAAACATGATCATGACATTTTTATAGATAAGAATGAAAATGATGTCATGACATGGCAAGGCAAACAAATCATGGCAACTAAAATATACTAAGGTATAGAATACCTAAGTGTTAAAATCAATTTGCCATTTTTAGGGATTAAATACATTTTGCCTTAATGCCATTATTTCCTTAGTGTGCCAAAAACCCAAAATGACACACCAATACCTCTAAGACCTAATTGTGCCAATTTAAATCTTTTTAAAACTTCTCAAACCATATTGGCACATCCTAATGTTTCAACTCATCATGGCTAGGTTAACTATCCATCCACTTAGGGTTGACACACCCTAACCCATCTAGCGTGAATCGATCACGCTTCTAGGAACCCAATACCTATTGGAGCTCCTTGGGTTAACAAGGTATTCCCTAGGGATAACTTCCCTAGATACCTTCCTAATGACCCTTTTAGGTTTTGAAACCATAGTCTTTTGGGTCTTACTTGGGTCAACTCTAGAGGTGACTCCTCCATTGACCTTCTTAGTGGCTTTCTTGGTTTTCCTTAAGTCCTTAGCCACTAAGCATATACCATGGCTAGACTTAGGGATGGATTCCCTATTATCCTTGGTTTTCCTAGTCCTAGATGTGGTTCCATAATTAAATGGAACATTATGGTAGGACATAGGTTTGTGACTCAAACCCTTCTTGCCCTTAGACACTTCTTGTTTTCTAGGTCTTGACTTTTGTACATTAGACCCCTTAACCGAATTTGATATTATTGCTAGGGTCTTCTCCAATTTTTCTAGCCTTGACCTCAAGGCTTGGTTTTCTAACTCTAATTTTCCCAATTTTGAATTTTCATTTATCTTTTGGGAAATGTTTTTCTTTTTAGGTATATGCCTAGATTTCTTGGGATTAACACCCAAGTTTTCTTCAATTCTCCTAATTGACTCCCTAGGTAAAATAGATCTAGTGTTTTGAGTCCTAGGTTTGTCCTTAGAGAAACTAACATGCTTAGAACCTAAGCAATAAACCTTATTGTTTCTCCTAGCATGCTTTTCATTAATAATGGCAAGAGAACTAAAATAATTCTTAGCATGCTTTTTAATTCTAGAAATTGAAGGTGCATTATTTAACTGTACCTTAGGGTTAGCTTTAGAAGCTCCCCCTACATGAGTCACACCTTCTTGCCCTTTCTTCCCCCCCCCCCCCCCACTAGGGCATTGGCTTCGGTAGTGTCCCCGTTGGTTGCACTTGAAGCACACAATGTGCTCTTTGCTCTTAATTGAGGAAACACCGGCATCGTTTGACTTTGGGTTGACTTTTGGTGTCGATGCCTTCTTCTTAGCCAATTTAGGGCATTTGCTCCTGTAATGCCCTTTCTCCCTACACTCAAAGCATATTATGTGATTTTTATTTAAAATAATAACACTTGAGTTACCTAGGGAGGTGGTGGAGGCCTCTTGGTCATTTCTTCCAGAGGTAGATGCTTCATTTTGGCTTGGCTCCGGAGTTGAAATCCTTTCCTCCCCCTCAACGCTAGAGGTGGAGGTCTCCACCAAATCATCAACATCATCAAAAGTAGATGGTGCTTCTTCTTCAGCATTATCCTCTACATGTGCCGGTTGGGAGTTTTCTTGAAATTTCATTATCTTCTCCCATAATTCCTTTGCATCCCTATAGTCACCCAAACTAGACCAAATAGTATTAGGTAACAAATCACTAAACAACTTGATTACCTTGAGATTTGTCTTGAAATCTTTGATTTAGTCTTGGGTCCATTTTGATTTTTCCATGGGCTTGTTTTCTTTGTACCTAGGCATCTTAAAACCATTTTCTACAATTAACATAGAATCAAAATTGGTTTCAAGATATACCTCCATCCGTTTCCTCCACCAAGCAAAATCTCCATCGAATTTCGGTGGATGGATGAAGCCGACCATCTTATAGTGCTCTCGCGGCGGTTAGTCCTTGAAGAGCGACCTCGGCTCTGATACTACTTGTTGGGGGATCGAAACGGCCGGCTAGATGGGGGTGAATAGCCCTCAATCGATGAATGTAGGAATTCGCTCGTTCTCGTTGCGTTGCTTGTCAACGATTGTCGTTAGCGCAGCGGAAACAATAAAACAAGAATAATACTAACAACAATACAAGCACACCAAATACGCAAGCATATACGTGGTTCGGAACCTTAGGGTTCCTACTCCACGGGGCGAGCTCAATGAGCTCTAGAGATGCACACAACAATACTCAAACTCCTTCTCGACGACACGTTGGAGGTGGAGAAACCTCGTACAAGCTATTACAACAGTAATACTACAAGAAATACAAATACACTAAGAAATATAAGTAAAGAACGCTTTACAACTCTTAGCTTTGAACCCTTTCTTGTTGCTTGCTTTGGATGGCTCTTGAAGGACTGGAATGCAGCAGTAATTCCCCTCCAATCGCTTCCTTAAAGTCTTGGTGAAATCCTCCAACTCGAGCTCCATTTATAACCTGCATCAAGCTATTTTCGCGCACATCAGTCGACTGATCATGACCATCAGTCGACTGGTCCTGTAGCCATTGTCTCACAACGGCCAGATACACGTTGGCTAAGTTCCAACGAATCACACATCAGTCGACTGATGACACCCATCAGTCGACTGATCATCCATCAGTTGAGTGCTGGCGAGCTCGACTCCATTCTGTGCCCGTGCACAGTGTCATCAGTCGACTGCCATCCCTCGGCAGTCGACTGATTCTCCCAACAGTCGACTTCCCTCCCTCGGCAGTCGACTGATCAGCCAGACTTGGTTCAGTTGAACACTGGTCGAACCCATACGACCTAGAGCAGTCGACTGACACCTATGCCAGTCGACTGATGTCAGCTAAAACCTCAAACACAAAGTTGTTTGAGCGTCCGACACTCAGTCTTAGCCACTTAGCCAAGTCCACCTTATCCCTCATGGAGTTCCCCACCGAAGCTCTCTTCCCTCGGCCTACGTCCCTCGGATGCGCCAAGCGCACGGCTTCGTAACGCCATCCTTCACGTCTCATGCCCTAGAAGTATGCTTCCCTTTGGGCTCACTCCATTCGCTCCCCGTCCGGCAGTCACTCGGATGCACCAAGCGCACGACTTCACAATGTCATCCTTCACCGACTCAAGGACCCGAGCCTAGTGAACTTGCCAAGTTCTCAAGACTTCCCAAATGCACCAAGCGCACGACTTCACAATGCATTTCTCACCAAGCACCAAGCGCATGGCTTCGCAATGCTTTGGATTTCCCATGCCAAGCACCAAGCGTACGGCTTCGCAATGCTTTGGACTTTCCCATGCCAAGCACCAAGCGCACGGCTCCGCAATGCTTTGGACTTTCCCATGCTTGGATTTTCCATGCCAACCCCATGTTGGACTTTCCCATGACAATCCCATGTTATGAGTTTTGTCTATCATCAAAATACTATCAAGGTACTGCTCGAGTCAAACTCGAGTCAACCTGGGCCGATTGCACCAACATTATTAAGGAGTGTGTGTACTTCCCCATCGGAAGACACATAACCCGAGATAATTACCTTGCTACCGAGTAATGGTGAATACTTAGATACAAATATAAGTATCCTCCCTATCGGAGTCACTGCTTTTATTTGTAGGGCCAAAGAGAAATCAACTATTAATTTTACTTGTCAAAAAGTTAGGTTGACAAGATAGTAAAATTAATGGGTAAAACCTTGTCTTACAAATGTAGAATTCATATACTTCCACACTATCGTGGCATACGATATTCTCGGTGTTTTGAGGTGTTGGTTGATTTTAAAATTTTATTGTTTGAGAAATCAATAATTTTTTGAAATCTAATGTTTTGATCTATGTGATTTTTAGGTTTTCTTTCAAAATGACTTTCAACCCACTTGCTGTGATACTGAAAGAGAATAAACTTACTGGACCCAACTATGTAGATTGGAAGAGGAATCTAGACATTGTCTTGACTGCTGAGGAATACAAATATGTACTCCTCGAAGAGTGTCCTCCTAAGACTGCAGATGATTCTAGGGAAAAGGAGAAAGAGAGTTATAAGAAGTGGATAAAGGCCGATGAGATGGCGCGGTGTTACATTTTGGCATCTATGTCAAATGTACTGCAACATCAGCATCAAGTCATGCCCACTGCTTATGACATGATGCTCAATCTTAAAGAGCTTTTCGGACACCAGAATTGGGCTACAAGGCAGGAAGCCATGAGGAACTTGATGACGACCACCATGATCGAGGGAACACCCATGAGGGATCATGTTCTCAAGATGATGGCTCATTTGAATGAGCTGGAGGTCCTTAGAGCTGAGATCGATGGGAAAACCCAGGTCGATATCATTCTCCAGTCTCTACCTAGGAGTTTTGAGCAATTTCGCCTGAACTACAACATGAACAAGAGGTTGTATTCGTTGGCGGAGCTTTTGACAGAACTCCAGGTGACAGAGGGGCTATTTCTTCAGAGTGCTTAGGCACATGCCATGGTGACCCAAAAGGTTTCTACTTCTAAGTCGAAAGGCAAGAAGAAGAAGAAACAAACTGGGGCAAAGGCGGTGGGAGGAACTCAGGGAGGAGTGAAGAAGCCGAAAGCAAGTGCTTCACTTGTAAGCACGTTCGGTTACGTATTGCTGAAATCCGGCGGAAGTGTGCTTCATCGAAGTGGTTGGAGAGTGAGAATTTGAGAATCGAAATGTATTCAGCTTGATTGGTAGATAAGGTAACACCCGGTGTTTAGCCCTCTGCAATTTTCTTGTCCTAGAAGTTGACAGCAAAAATGGGGGTCTGTGGAAAGGAAGAATCCGGGCCCGGATGAAGCGGCTAGGACCGAACTTTCGGTAGTTAATGCATATCTTTTGAGAAAAATAATGTTTTGGTTCTTAAGAATTGCCTTTATGTACCTTTATTTAGAAAGAATTTAATTTCGATTTCTAAATTGTTTATGGATGGATATTCTATTTATTTTAATGACAGAGTTATTATAAAAAGGAATAGGGACATTATCTGTTCGGGTGCATTGATGGGAAATTTATACACACTTGAACCAAAAGCTCCCACGATGCAAATTGAAGTTAATAACTCATCTTCTAATTCCAATAAGAGAAAAGAACCTTCGAAGATGAACCAAACATATCTTTAGCATCTAAGACTTGGTCATATTAACCTAAGCAGAATTCAAAGGTTGATAGCTGATGGACCTCTAGGTTCATTAGTGGTGGAGGATTTCCCAACCTGCGAATCTTGCTTGGAGGGTAAAATGACTAAGAGGCCTTTTAAGGCCAAGGGGTATGGAGGCAAAGATGTGTTAGAATTGGTTAATTCTGATTTGTGTGGTCCTATGTCTATCTAGGCTAGAGGTGGTTTTGAGTATTTCATCTCTTTTATAGATGATTATTCGAGATATGGATACATTTACCTGATGCGCTGCAAGTCTGAATGCTTTGACAAGTTCAAAGAATTCAAGGCTGATGTGGAGAAACGTCCAGGTAAAAGTATCAAGACACTACGATCTGATTGTGGTGGTGAGTACCTCTTGGAAGAGTTTAGGAATTACTTATCAGAGGCTGGGATTCAATCCCAATTGTCTGCACCTGGCACACCCCAACAGAATGGTGTAGCAGAGTGAAGTAATAGGACTCTTATGGAGATGGTGATATCGATGATGAGTTATTCAGAGTTACCAGATTCGTTATGGGGATATGCTCTAGATACGACTGTGTACATTCTGAACTTGGTTCCATCTAAATCAGTGCCTTCTACTCCCATAGAATTGTGGACTGGGCGAAAGCCTAGTCTAAGACATATTCAGATTTGGGGGAGTCTAGCACATGTGCTGAAGGCAGATGCTGGTAAGTTGGAACCTCGTACAGAAGTACGCATGTTCTTTGGCTATCCTAGAGGAATGAAGGGTGGTTTGTTTTATAGTCCTAGAGATCAGAGGGTGATCGTTAGCACGAACGCCAGATTTCTAGAGGAAGACTATGTAATAAACCACAAGCCCATAAGTAAGATTGTTCTGGAGGAATTGAAAGGGGAAGTCACTTCTTCAGTACCACCGGTACAAGAGGATATACCACAAGTCATTGTACCGTGTGTCACAGAGGATACACAGGTGATACCTCATCGTTGTGGGAGGGTTGTTAGACAGCCTGATAGATTCATGTTCTTGGGAGAATCTTCTGATTTGGTCCCTGGAGAACATGAACCTGATCCCTGGACATATAACGAGGCAATCCAAGATAAAGATACGGTATCTTGGCAAAGTACAATGAAAGATGAGATTGAATCTATGGATTCAAATCAGGTCTGGGAGCTAGTAGAACCACCAGATGGTGAAAAAACCATTGGATACAAGTGGATCTACAAAAGAAAGAGAGGAATAGATGGGAAGGTTGAGACCTTCAAAGCGAGGCTTGTTGCGAAGGGGTATACTCAGAAAGAGGGTATCGATTATGAGGAGACCTTTTTGTCGTTTGCCATGCTCAAGTCTATCCAGATTCTCTTATGCATTGTAGCTCATATGGATTATGAGGTGTGGCAGATGGATGTCAAGACAGCTTTCCTTAATGGAAGTCTTGACGAAAACATCTATATGAAGCAACCTGAGGGATTCATTGCAAAGGGCAAAGAGCATCTTCTATGTAAGCTTAATCAGTCCATTTATGGATTGAAGCAAGCTTCGAGGTCTTGGAACATCCGCTTTGATGAGGTAATCCAATCATATGGATTTATTAAAAGTCCGTATGAGTCTTGTGTATACAAGAGATGTGATGGAAATGTAGTGGTATTTCTTGTACTATACGTAGATGACATTTTGTTAATTAGCAACAATGTCAAGGTGTTATCGGATGTAAGGGTATGGTTGTCCAAACAATTTGATATGAAGGACTTGGGAGAAGTGGGACACATCCTTGGGATCAAGGTTATAAGGGATCACAGGAAAAGGATGTTGTGCTTATCTTAAGCTTCATACATAGACACCATTATGGATCGCTTTAGCATATAGAACTCCATGAAGGGTTTTCTACCTTTCAGGCATGGAGTTCCTTTATCTAAGGAGATGTGTCCTAGAACATCTGAGGAGATGAAGGCAGTTCCTTATGCTTCGGCGGTGGGAAGCCTCATGTATGCTATGCTATGTACGAGACCAGATATCTGCTTTGTCATGGGCATGGTCAGCAGATATCAGAGTAATCCAGGACAGAGACATTGGACTGCGGTAAAGCATATATTGAAGTACCTAAGAAGGACTAGGGATCATATGCTAGTTTACCAGGCAGACCAATTACTCTCTGTGGGTTACACGGATTCCGACTTCCAATTTGACAGGGATAACAGTAAGTCTACCTCAGGTTTTGTGTTTACTTTGGGATGTGGAGCCATTGTATGGAGGAGTGTCAAGGAGAAATGTGTGGTGGACTCCACCATGGAAGCTGAGTATGTAGCAGCCTCAGAGGTAGCCAAAGAAGCTGTGCGACTCAGGAACTTCTTGATGGACTTGAATGTGATTCCTGGTTTGCCCAGAACTATCACAATTTATTGTGATAATAGTGGTGCAGTTGCAAACTCGAAGGAACCACGAGCCCATAAGGCAAGTAAACACAGAGAGCGCAAGTACCACTTGATACGAGAAATCATAAAGAGAAGAGAAGTTGCTGTGGCCAAGATTGCATCTTAGGATAACGTGGTAGATCCTTTCACTAAGGCCCTTCCAGCGAGAGCTTTTGATAAGCATGTGGAGGGAATGGGGATCAGATGTATGGCAGTTTGAGGACAGCATATTCTTTTAGCATAAGTGGGAGATTGTTGGGATGTATACTGAAAAGTCTATCTTTTGTGTGAATATCATTATTTTGAAATAAGAATCACATGATCATTGTTTGCATATTTTTATGGTTATGCATATTGTCTAATACATTACATTGTAGATAACATGGTGTGTGGTGTCACACGGGAGATCATGTTATCGGCTCCTTGTAAAGTATAAGTAAAGGCTCACAATCGAGATGGCTTTGGACAAACCATTGAAATGGTTGTAGTGTGATTTGGTATTCGTTTGTCTTGACCATAGAATCACACTAGTGCACTTTGTGAGTATTGAGCAGGACCGACTTAGAGGTGTTGGGTTTCCGGCACCGCGGCGTGTGTGTGTTCGATCATGTTTCGTAAACATGAACACAGCGGAAGCAATAAAAATAATAAATACTCCTATTTATTACAACACACACAACACACGCATGCATATTACAACAAGTGTAGACATAACCGTAAATTTAAATTTGCAATAAAAAGGAAATTTATCTACGTTATACCTTTCGTATGACGTGTAGCGGGAACGACATCAACCGGAACGATTCTCGCTAGAATCGTCTCTATCCGTATCCACGCCGAGTTCCTCGGGATGACTTCGCTAAGCCACGAGCTTCATCTTCGTACGGGTTACTAGCCTCGTGTTGAAGACGACGTGATCGAGAGATGATCACGATCCGAATCCAAATTCGGATCCTAAGACGAGTCCTCAAAACTCGCTTCTCCGGAGAGGTATTCGTCAACCGATTGGCCGAATCGCCGTCCTCCACCTCAGAGGATTACGGAGATCGAATCCCCGGTAATTTAGCGCTGTCGGAGCTCTAACCGTCGTCAACGACGCTCCGGCGGAAGGAGAAGAAGCTGTCCAGAAAACTGGACAGCTTGGTGGAGGAGTAGGCGCCCGGCCAAAACAAGGAAGCCAAGTGCTCACCTTTTCACCGAGGCCTAGGAAGATCACGGAGGTCGCCGGAGGGTTCACCGGCTGAAGCTTGGACGCCGGCAAGGAGATGGACGGCAGCACACAAGCTGGGCGGCGGCAATGGAGTTGACGCCAACAAGAGGAAGGTGTTTGGGCGGCCAAGCTTGATTAGGGCTTTGGATTAGGGTTTAAGCCCTATTTTATAGAGAACTAATTCTCTTAATGGTTAATGGATCATATCCATAAAGCCCGTTAACCCGCTCCATTAAGATAAGTTAAAATAAACCAAACCATGATGGTTTATTTTAAGTTAAAACGAACCGAACCAACTTTTGGTTCATTCGTTTAAAATAAACCAAACCCCTTTGGTTTATTCTCATCCATTGGATTAGAACCAAACCATTTTGGTTCATCCATTACGTCTTCATAAGACGCGGCCCATCCACGCTTCCATTGCGACTGAAACGATTTCATGCTCGCTTTATGTTTGGTCCAACCAAACCTTGTTTCTCTCGGTCTGAGAATCCCATTCTCAAGCTCGTTTTAAATCCTTTGGATTACGCTCGTTGTGTGTGTGACCAAATAGGTTCTCGGTTTATGTTGGCCGTCTATAATTAACCATTAATTATAGAACGATCATGAGTGGCACCTAGTAGTACATCATGATCCCCAATTAACCGAAAAGATCAACGGTTGATCCTTAACTATTTCTGAAACCCTTCAGTAGCTCGAGTGATTCGTGCCCCATTCCCTTCACTCATCTTATACCCACTTGGTTCAGGACATGGTCTATAGTGTCAGTCCCCACTAGGCTGACTACGTCACACCTAGCCCAAGTATCATTTCCTCGTCCTACGGATTCTAGTTACTCCACATGTATCGAAGAGTACCTTACTCTAAACATGTAATGCTTTGGCCAAAGACTTTAGTAACAATCCGACGAGAGGCCATGGGTATACATCTCCTCGCAAGGAGTGGTGAATCCTTTATAGGCTATTCAAACACCTTCGATCACTTCGACTTATACCCAATCATCCCGGGTCCACATCTCCTTAGAGATATTTGCTTAAGATGTCAAAGCATAAGTCTCCATGATCAAGATGACTTGAATACCGCAAGTCAAAGGAACATCGCACTTAAGCCACAGTAAGAACTTCATTGACATATCTATATATGCAGAGAACCATATGAAGTCTTACGGCTGGTCACTCCAATGAACTAGTTACCATAACTAGCATCCACGATTAACTCCGTACATCACTATGTCTCCAGCCAGTGAGAATCAGCTGCTTGGATACACCAATGAGTATACCTCGTGCTAGTCTCGACAGAATTGATGGTGTCCAAATCCATCAATTCATCGACTAGGGATAATTCTGATACATCACAATTACACATGTTGAGATACTCACTAGTTGTGATCCAATCACAAATTCTCTCATGCTGTGAATCGTATCGTGGACATTCAGTAAATGAGTTTAAGATCCAATCAAATACATAAAACATGTATACTCAAATAGTGAATCTTCATTTATCATATAAATGGTTCATACATAAGGCGATTGCCTTAGGACATCTCTCACATATTACTAACAGACTCCCACTTGGCCTAATGCCAATCGCTACGGTATCCAATACGATAAGCTCGAACATGACCCTCAAACTTATTTTGAGGTAATGCCTTAGTCAAGGGATCCGCTAAGTTCCTTTCAGTGGGAATTTTCTCGATTTGTATTTCGTTCCTACTGATGATCTCTCTGATAAGATGATAGCGGCGAAGCACATGTTTGGATCGCTGATGAGACCTTGGCTCTTTCGCCTGTGCAATTGCTCCATTGTTGTCGTAGTAGACCGGTATTGCTTCAACAATGGCCGGAATCACACCAAGTTCATGAACGAAATTTTTGATCCAAACCGCTTCCTTTGCTGCATCCGAAGCTGCAATGTATTCTGCCTCAGTGGTAGAATCCACTACAGTCTCTTGTTTGGAACTTTTCCAACTCACTGCGCCCCCATTCAAGGTGAACACGTATCCAGACTGAGATTTGGAATCATCCTTATCTGTCTGGAAGCTGGCATCCGTATACCCGCGTATCACCATGTCCCCTTCTCCATATATTAGGAGTACATCCTTAGTTCTTCTCAAGTACTTAAGGATCGTCTTAACAGCCGCCCAATGATCCATTCCTGGATTGGACTGGTATCTGCTCGTGACACTCAGAGCATACGATACATCGGGCCTCGTACATAACATAGCATACATGATAGATCCTATTGCGGATGCATAGGGAATCTTACTCATGCAAATCCTCTCGTCTTCTGTGCGCGGACACATAGACTTCGAAAGGTGTACCCCATGCCTGATGGGTAGGAAACCTTTCTTGGATTACGACATGCTAAACCTCTTTAGCACTCGGTCTATATATGTAGACTGCGAAAGACCAAGCAACCGTTTCGATCTATCTCTATAGATCTTAATCCCGAGGATGTAGGTTGCTTCTCCCAGGTCTTTCATGGAGAATGTCTTGGATAACCAAACCTTCACTGACTGTAAGATTGAAACATCGTTTCCTATAAGTAGTATGTCATCGACATACAATACTAGGAATCTGTTGCCTCCCACTAACCTTCTTGTACACACAAGGTTAAATGCGGATTTTGTGAGAAATCAAACTTTTTGATTGTCTCATCAAAACGGATATTCCAGCTCCTGGATGCTTGCTTCAATCCATAAATGGACCGTTGCAATTTGCATACCTTGGTTTTATCAACCGATGTGAAACCCTCAGGCTGTATCATATACACGTCCTCGAGCAGGTTTCCATTAAGGAAAACTGTTTTCACATCCATCTGCCATATCTCATAATCATAATGAGCCGCTATGGCCAGGAGCATCCGAATGGATTTAAGCATAGCTACAGGCGAATAGGTTTCGTCATAATCAATACCTTGTTTTTGACGATATCCTTTCGCCACCAATCTAGCCTTATAGGTAATCACATTACCATCCATGTCGGTTTTCTTCTTGAAAACCAACTTGCACCCTATAGGCTTTATCCCTTCAGGTGGGTCAACCAAGTTCCAAACTTGGTTTTCATACATGGAATCCATTTCCGACTTCATGGCACCAAGCCACTTATCCCTTTCTGAACTTGTCAGCACTTCTTCATAACTGGTAGGCTCCTCATCATCAATGAGAAACACGTCGTTTGATTCGCTTACGAGAAATCCATATCTCTCAGGAATATTGCGTGTTCTACCAGATCTACGAAGATGTGGTGTTACAATAGGTCCAGTCGATTGCTCATCACTATGAGTTGTGGTGTTGTGCTTCAAGGTATCTCATCAATGTCTATTTGAGTCTCTCGAGCCTCCTCAAGCTCGACGACACTCCCACTGTTTTCTTGCAAGAGAAACTCTTTCTCTAGAAACACAGCATGCCTTGAAACAAACACCTTTTGTTCCATAGGATGATAGAATTTGTAACCCCTTGTTTACTTAGGGTATCCAATAAATAGACATTTATCAGACTTAGCATCCAATTTGTCTGATACAGTCCGCTTCACATAAGCAGAACAACCCCATATCTTCAAGTAAGATACATGAGGTTTCTTACTATTCCATATCTCATATGGAGTAGTTGAGACTACCTTGGTAGGCATTCTGTTTAACAAGTAACAGGTATGGAAGTGCATAGCCCCAAAAGGACTTGGGAAGAGTTGCATGATTCATCATTGACCTGACCATGTCCAACAAGGTCCGGTTACGCCTCTCAGATACACCATTATGTTGTGGTGTATAGGGCGGAGTCCATTGAGACAATATGCCATTGTCTCTTAGATAATCAAGAAACTCTTGACTTAAGTATTCACCACCTCAATCCGATCGAAGTATTTTAATACTCTTGTCATGTTGTTTCTCTACTTCATTTCTGAATTCTTTGAACCTTTCAAAGGCTTTAGACTTTTGTTTCATCAAGAATACATACCCAAACCGTGAGTGATTATCGGTGAAGGTAATGAAGTAGCTATAGCCTCCTAATGCTTGAGTTGACATAGGTCCACATACATCAGTATGTATTAGACCTAGTTGCGTACTATTGCTATCTCACTCGAGTCCACTGCCACAAAACTCTCTTACCCTCCACGATACAATTATGTAATGGTTGAATCCTATTCAAGCGATTCGAATTCCACATCGGTGTAATTAGGACATGCGTTTCTTGCTTACATGGCCAACGACAATACCATATAGAGTCTATTTGATTATCCTTTGAGCAGCTTGTTGCTCGCCCGATATTGAAAATATCCTTTGGATCGTCCAAGCGTATAAACACCATTGCTTAAAGTTCCAGTCCCTTAAAGAACTCCATTCAAAGTTATGTAACAACAATTGTTACTAAAAGTCAAATGGTACCCATTTCTATTTAAACAAGAAATAGAAATGATGTTCTTTATCAACGAAGGAACATAATAGCAATTGTCCAGTTCTAAGACAAGTCCTACAGGGAGTTCCAACAAATATGTTCCGATGGCGAGTGCAGCAACCGTTGCTCCATTCCCAACACGTAAATTTGACTCTCCCTTGACGAGTCTTCTTCTATTCCTTAGCCCATATATGTCATTACATATATGTGAGCCTCACCCATTATCCAATACCCAAGTGTTTGAGGAAATAGAATGACAATCAATAACGAAGATATCTGAAGAAGATGGGGCATCCGATGCCTTATTCTTCTTCACGGACTCAAGATAAATCTTGCACTTTCTTCGCAAATGGCTCTCCTTGCCATAATGATGGCAAGTTTCCTTTTGTGCTAGTTCTACCTTCTTAGCCTTTCTCTTCTTTCCCTTCTGATGTTCCTTTGACTTCCTCTTAGAACCTTTCTTCGAGGAATCAACTAATAGCACCGTCCCCTGCTCATGCTTCTCAGAAGACTCCACAGTCTTCAGCATATTGAGCAGTACCACAGATGAACCTTCTAGCATCTCAGAGGTGAAGAGGAGCTTTGAGACTTCGAACCTTTCGAATCTCACTTGCTCATCAACCAACTCACAAAGATGAAGGACTACGATATGAGCATCCATATGCTCATGCTGCTTTCGTAGCTTGGGTTCCATCGCGGCTAGCATGATGCAACTCATTTGTTCAGAATCACTCACATGTTTCTGATAGGCCAACAATTGGTCCAGAGTTGCATCGTCACTAGGACGGGCGGGAAGAGGCGCTTCGAGGACATTTGCAAGCTTTTCAACCTTGAGAACAATTCTCAAGATTCTAAGCCAGTCCAAGAAGCTCGGCCCAGTCAATTTATTCGAATCCAAAATGGAACGCAATTCAAAGACATCATGATCAATCTTAGAAATACAAAACAAGCATATATGAGAAAGATGATTTTAAAATGCATCAATATACATTTATAAATCCCATTCATTTTTTGAATTTCAAAAACCCCAAAATCACTTCGGGAGATCGTAGGTCCATCTCCGAATGGGCTGATATCCATCATAGTTATGAACAACCTTGGAGAGAGTCCAACAAGCCATTCATAACTACGACGGTAGGTATCAACTATACCGATTGCATATCACGTATATGCAACTATCACAATGTGCTATTAACTAATTGAATGTTCACACATACATCGGGTTGTTAACACATTAACAAGTATGCATCATATGCATAGCACCCAACTTCACCTCCCTTTACATCGACCTTGGAGAGAGTCCAACAAGCCGATGCTCTAGGTTAAAGCCAACCCATTAATCAGGACATAGTTTTAATATGGTTAGAGCGCATTCAACCAATTAGCCCAGCTTGGAGAGAGTCCAACAACCAAAGCTAACGATTGACCTCTGACTCTTACCATATTAGTATTAAACTATTCCATGGTTTGAACATATTGAGTTGAGCGGGCTTGGAGAGAGTCCAACAACCCAAACAAGAAACGAAACTCTGGTTCTAACCATATTAATGGAAGGTGTAGGCTTTAATATTGTTTAAGGGTTTTTATGTCTCATCCTCTTTGCATGCAAATAACTATTATCTACATGGCATGGCATACATGACATACATCTACATGTCACGACACGCATGGCATAATGTTATGCATCTAATGCAATTACATGACATACAATTATGTCATGTATATATTTCCTTATATGTCATAACTATTTATGGAAATAAAATATGTTTAAGATTTGATTCTCCAAATCAAATCATAATTAAATTAGGAAATAAATTTCCAAATCTAATCACATATTTTATTCATGAAATTATTTGATTAAGGAAAATCTATTTAGGAAACCAATTTCCTAAATCATTAAAACTACTTATGGAAATAAAATATTTTAAGATTTGATTTCCCAAATCAAATCATGATTAAATTAGGAAACAAATTTCCAGAATCTAATCAAATATTTTATTTATGGAAAATATCAATTTCCATAAATACTTCCAACTTTCCAAAAGTGGAAGATTTCCATAAATACTTCTAGACTTTCCAAAATTGAAAAATTTCCATAAATACTTCTAAATTTCCAAAATTAGAAAATTTCCAAAAATACATTATGACTATCGCAAAACCATTTTACGATTATGTCGAAACACAACCTGGGCTCTGATACCACTGTTGGGTTTCCGGCACCGCGGCGTGTGTGTGTTCGATCATGTTTCGTAAACATGAACACAGCGGAAGCAATAAAAATAATAAATACTCCTATTTATTACAACACACACAACACACGCATGCATATTACAACAAGTGTAGACATAACCGTAAATTTAAATTTGCAATAAAAAGGAAATTTATCTACATTATACCTTTCGTATGACGTGTAGCAGGAACAACATCAACCGGAACGATTCTCGCTAGAATCGTCTCTATCCGTATCCACGCCGAGTTCCTCGGGATGACTTCGCTAAGCCACGAGCTTCGTCTTCGTACGGGTTACTAGCCTCGTGTTGAAGACGACGTGATCGAGAGATGATCACGATCCGAATCCAAATTCGGATCCTAAGATGAGTCCTCAAAACTCGCTTCTCCGGAGAGGTATTCGTCAACCGATTGACGAATCCTTCATCCTCCACCTCAGAGGATTACCGGAGATCGAATCCCCGGTAATTTAGCCGCTGTCGGAGCTCTAACCGTCGTCCAAACGACGCTCCGACGAGAGGAGAAGAAGCTGTCCAGAAAACTGGACAGCTTGGTGGAGGAGTAGGCGCCGGCCAAAACAAGGAAGCCAAGTGCTCACCTTTTCACCGAGGCCTAGGAAGATCACCGGAGGGTCGCCGGAGGGTTCACCGGCTGAAGCTTGGACGCCGGCAAGGAGATGGACGGCAGCACACAAGCTGGGCGGCGGCAATGGAGTTGACGCCAACAAGAGGAAGGGGTTTGGGCGGCCAAGCTTGATTAGGGCTTTGGATTAGGGTTTAAGCCCTATTTTATAGAGAACTAATTCTCTTAATGGTTAATGGATCATATCCATAAAGCCCGTTAACCCGCTCCATTAAGATAAGTTAAAATAAACCAAACCATGATGGTTTATTTTAAGTTAAAACGAACCGAACCAACTTTTTGGTTCATTCGTTTAAAATAAACCAAACCCCTTTGGTTTATTCTCATCCATTGGATTAGAACCAAACCATTTTGGTTCATCCATTACGTCTTCATAAGACGCGGCCCATCCACGCTTCCATTGCGACTGAAACGATTGTTGGGTTTCCGGCACCGCGGCGTTTGTGTGTTCGATCATGTTTCGTAAACATGAACACAACGGAAGCAATTAAAATAATAAATCTATATTTATTACAACACACACAACACACGCATGCATATTACAACAAGTTTAGACATAACCGTAAATTAAAATTTGCAATAAAAGAAAATTATCTACGTTATACCTTTCGTATGACGTGTAGCGGGAACGGCATCAACCGGAACGATCCTCGTAAGAATCGACTCTATCCGTATCCACGCCGAGCTCCTCGGGATGACTTCGCTAAGCCACAAGCTTCGTCTTCATACGGGTTACTAGCCTCGTGTTGAAGACAACGTGATCGAGAGATGATCACGATCCGAATCCAAATTCGGATCCAAAACCGAGTCCTCAAAACTCGATTCTCCGAAGAGGTATTCGTCAACCGTTTGACGAATCCTTCATCCCCCACCTCAGAGGATTACCGGAGATCAAATCCCCGGTAAGTTAGCCGCTGTCAGAGCACTAACCGTCGTCCAAACGATGCTCCGACAACAAAGAAACAAGCTGTCCAGAAAAACTGGACAGCTTTTGGTGGAGGAATAGAGGCCGGCCAAAGGAGATGTGGAGCTCACCTTATCACCGAACCAACAAGAGATCACCGGATGGTCGCCGGAGCATCGCCGGCTGAAGCTTGGATGCCGGCGGCAAGGAGGTGGCAGCAGCTCCATGAAGTTGGCGGCAACACCATGTTGGGCGGCAACAACAAAAGGAGGCTAGGGTTGGGCGGCCAAAACTTCATTAGGCTTAGGGTTAGGGTTTAAGCCCTATTTTATAGAGAACTAATTCTCTTAATGGTTAATGGATCATATCCATAAAACCCGTTAACCCGCTCCATTAAGATAAGTTAAAATAAACCAAACCATGATGGTTTATTTTAAGTTAAAACGAACCGAACCAACTTTTGGTTCATTCGTTTAAAATAAACCAAACCCTTTGGTTTATTCTCATCCATTGGATTAGAACCAAACCATTTTGGTCCATCCATTATGTCTTCATAAGACACGGCCCATCCACGCTTCCATTGCGACTGAAACAATTTCATGCTCGCTTTATGTTTGGTCCAACCAAACAAAGTTTCTCTCGGTCTGAGAATCCCATTCTCAAGCTCGTTTTAAATCCTTTGGATTACACTCGTTGTGCGTGTGACCAAATAGGTTCTCGATTTATGTTGGCCGTCTATAATTAACCATTAATTATAGAACGATCATGAGTGGCACCTAGTAGTACATCATGATCCCCAATTAACCGAAAAGATCAACGGTTGATCCAGAACTATTTCTGAAACCCTTGATGCTCGAATTAATCGTGCCCCATTCCCTTCACTCATCTTATACCCACTTGGTTGGGACATGGTCTATTGTGTCGAGTCCCCACTAGGCTAACTCGTCACACCTAGCCCAAGTATCATTTCCTCGTCCTACGGATTCTAGTTACTCCACATGTATCGAAGAGTACCTTACTCTAAACATGTAATGCTTTGGCCAAAGACTTTAGTAACAATCCGACGAGAGGCCATGGGTATACATCTCCTCGCAAGGAGTGATGAATTCTTTATAGGCTATTCAAACACCTTCGATCGACTTATACCCAATCATCAGGGTCCACATCTCCTTCGGAGATGTTTGTAAGATGTCAAGCATAAATCTCCATGATCAGATGACTTGAATACGCATAAGTCAAGGAACATCGCATAAGCCCGCGGTAAGAACTTCATTGACATATCTATATATCACGAGAGAACCATATGAAGTCTTACGGTGGTCACTCAATGAACTAGTTACCATAACTAGCATCACGATTAACTCGGACATCACTATGTCTCCGGCCGGTGAGAATCATGCTTGGATACACCAAGGGTATACCTCGTGCTAGTCTCGTCGAGAATTGATGGTGTCGAATCCATCAATTCATCGACTAGGATAATTCGATACATCACAATTACACATGTAGAGATACTCACTAGTTGTGATCCAATCACAAATTCTCTCATCTTTGTGAATCGTATCGTGGACATTGATAAATGAGTTTAAGATCAATCAAATACATTAAACATGTATACTCAAATAGTGAATCTTCATTTATCATATAAATGGTTCATACATAAAGCGATTGCCTTAGGACATCTCTCATATATTACTAACGGACTCACTTGGCCTAATGCCAATCGCTACGGTATCAATACCATAAGCTCTAACATGACCCTCAAACTTACTTTGAGGTAATGCTTTAGTCAAAGGATCCGCTAAGTTCCTTTCGGTAGGAATTTTCTCGATTTGTATTTCGTTCCTCTTGATGATCTCTCACGATAAGATGATAGCGTGCACATGTTTGGATCGTTGATGAGACCTTGGCTCTTTCGCTGTCTGCAATTGCTCCATTGTTGTCGATGGCCGGTATTGCTTCAACAATGGCGGAATCACACCAAGTTCATGAGCGAACTTCTTGATCCAAACCGCTTCCTTTGCTTTGCTTCGAAGGCGCAATGTATTACGCCTCGGTGGTAGAATCCGCTCTGATCTCTTGTTTGGAACTTTTCCAACTCACTGCGCCCCATTCAAGGTGAACACTTATCATGAGACACGGAATCATCCTTATGCAATGCGGAAGCTGGCATCCGTATACCCACGTATCACCTGTACCCTTCTCCATATATTAGGAACACATCCTTAGTTCTTCTCAAGTACTTAAGGATCGTCTTAACAACCACCCAATGATCCATTCCTGGATCAGACTGGTATCTGCTCGTGACACTCAGAGCATACGATACATCGGGCCTCGTACATAACATAGCATACATGATAGATCCTATTGCGGATGCATAGGGAATCTTACTCATGCAAATCCTCTCGTCTTCTGTGCGCGGACACATAGACTTCGAAAGGTGTACCCCATGCCTGATGGGCAGATAACCTTTCTTGGATTCCGACATGCTAAACCTCTTTAGCACTCGGTCTATATATGTAGACTGCGAAAGACCAAGCAACCGTTTCGATCTATCTCTATAGATCTTAATCCCAAGGATGTAGGTTGCTTCTCCCAGGTCTTTCATGGAGAATGTCTTGGATAACCAAACCTTAACTGACTGTAAGATTGACACATCGTTTCCTATAAGTAATATGTCATCGACATACAATACTAGGAACACGACTGCACTCCCACTAACCTTCTTGTACACACAAGGTTAAATGCGGATTTTGTGAGAAATCAAACTTTTTGATTGTCTCATCAAAACGGATATTCCAGCTCCTGGATGCTTGCTTCAATCCATAAATGGACCGTTGCAATTTGCATACCTTGGTTTTATCAACCGATGTGAAACCCTCAGGCTGTATCATATACACGTCCTCGAGCAAGTTTCCATTAAGGAAAGCTGTTTTCACATCCATCTGCCATATCTCATAATCATAATGAGCCGCTATGGCGGGAGCATCCGAATGGATTTAAGCATAGCTACAGGCGAATAGGTTTCGTCATAATCAACACCTTGTTTTTGACGATATCCTTTCGCCACCAATCTAGCCTTATAGGTAATCACATTACCATCCATGTCGGTTTTCTTCTTGAAAACCCACTTGCACCCTATAGGCTTTATGCCTTCAGGTGGATCAACCAAGTTCTAAACTTGGTTTCGTACATGGAATCCATTTCCACTTCATGGCACCAAGCCACTTATCCCTTCGAACTTATCGGCACTTCTTCATAAGCGGTAGGCTCCTCATCATCAATGAGTAACACGTCGTTCGATTCACTTACGAAATCCATATCTCTCGGGAATATTGCGTGTTCTACGGATCTACAAGATGTGGTGTTATAATAGGTCCTAGATTGCTCATCACTATGAGTTATCGGTGTTGTGCTTCACCGGTATCTCATCAATGTCTATTTGAGTCTCTCGAGCCTCCTCAAGCTCGGCGACACTCCCTTATTTTCTTGTAAGAGAAACTCTTTCTCTAGAAACACAGCATGCCTTGAAACAAACACCTTTTGTTCCACAGGATGATAGAATTGGTAACCCCTTGTTTCCTTAGGGTATCCAATAAATAGACATTTATCAGACTTAGCATCCAATTTATACGATCTGATCAGCTTCACATAAGCAGGACAACCCCATATCTTCAAGTAAGATACATGAGGTTTCTTACCATTCCATATCTCATATGGAGTAGTTGAGACTACCTTGGAAGGCATTCTGTTTAACAAGTAAACAGCTGTCTGAAGTGCATAACCCCAAAAGGACTTGGGAAGAGTCGCATGATTCATCATTGACGACCATGTCCAACAAGGTCGATTCGCCTCTCGGATACACCATTATCTTTGTGGTGTATAGAGGGCGAGTCCATTGAGACAATATGCCATTGTCTCTTAGATAATCAAGAAACTCTTGACTTAAGTATTCACCACCTCGATCCGATCGAAGTATTTTAATACTTTTGTCATGTTGTTTCTCTACTTCATTTCTGAATTCTTTGAACCTTTCAAAGGCTTCAGACTTGTGTTTCATCAAGAACACATACCCAAACCGTGAGTGATCATCGGTGAAGGTAATGAAGTAGTTATAGCCTTCTAAAGCTTGAGTTGACATAGGTCCACATACATCGGTATGTACTAGACCTAGTAACTCTCACTCGTTCACCTTTTCGGTAAAGGTAACTTAGTCATCTTGCCTTTTAAGCATGAGCATGTATCGTATGAATCCAATTCAAGCGATTCGAATTCCACATCGGTGTAATTCGGACATGCGTTTCTTGCTTATATGGCCAAGGCGACAATGCCACATATAAGTCTATGTGATTATCCTTTCGAGCACGCGTGTTGCTCGCCCGATATTGAAAAATGTCCTTTGGATCGTCCAGCGTATAAATGCCATTACTCAAAGTTCGGTTCCATAAAGTCGCCATTCAAAGTTATATAACAACAATTGTTACTAAGCGTCAAATGGAAACCATTTCTATTTAAGCGAAATAGAAACAATGTTCTTTATTAGAAGGAACATAATAGCAATTGTCGATTCCAAGACTAGTCCACTAGGAGCTTGACAAATAAGTTCGATGGCGTAGCGGCAACCTTTGCTCCATTGCCAACTCATGAATTTGACTCCCCTCTGACAAGTCTTCTTCTATTCCTTAGCCCCTGTATGTCATTACATATATGTGAGCTACACCCAGTATCCAATACCCAAGTGTCTAAGGAAATAGAATGACAATCAATAATGAAGATACCTGAAGAGGATGGGGCATCGGATGCCTTCTTCTTCTTCATGGACTCAAGATAAATCTTGCGGTTTCTTTGCGGTGGCCTTCCTTGCCACTGATGATGGCAAGTGCCCTTTTCTTTGATTCCGCCTTCTTTGCCTTTTTGTTCTTTCCTTTCTTACATTCTTTTGCCTTCCTCTTAGAACCTTTCTTTGAGAATCAACTAACAGAACCGCCTTCTCCTCATGCTTCACGAAGGCTCCACATCTTGACATATTGAGGAGCTCGGGAATGGTGGATTCAATTTGTTCATCCGATAGTTCATCACAAATTGCGAGAAACTCTTGGGCAAACAATGCAGAATTAAGTCAATACTTAACTCATGATCCATCACAAAACCGAGGGTAGCTAGCGCTCGATGTACCCGTTCATCTTTAGCACAAAGCGCCTGAGCGAACCTTCTTGCATCTTCGTGGTGAAGAGGAGCCTAGAGACCTCGAACCTTCGGATCTCGCTTGCTCATCGAACAACTCATGAAGATGGAAGACCATAGTGTTAGCATCCATATGCTCATCTTCGCTTTTGCGGCTCGGTACCATCGCCGCTAGCATGATGCAACTCGCCCGGCTCGAGAATCGCCACATGCTTACGATAGACCAACATTTGGTCAGGTTGCATCGTCCTTAGGGACGATCGGGGAAGAGGCTCTTCAAGGACATATGCAAGCTTTTCCGCCTTGAGAACAATTCTCGAGGTTTCTAAGCGATCCGAAGTTAGGCCCAGTCAGTTTGTTCGAATCCAAAATAGTGCGCAAATTCAAAGACGTCATGATCAATTTATTGACCTAGAAATACAAAACGAGCATATATGAGAAAATGATTTTAAAATGCATCAATAAACATTTATAAATCCCATTCATTTTTTGAATTTCAAAAACCCCAAAATCACTTCGGGAGATCGTAGGTCCATCTCCGAATGGGCTGATATCCATCATAGTTATGAACAACCTTGGAGAGAGTCCAACAAGCCATTCATAACTACGACGGTAGGTATCATCTATACCGATTGCATATCCCGTATATGCAACTATCAAAATGTGCTATCAACTAATTGAATGTTCACATATACATCGGGTTGTTAACACATTAACAAGTATGCATCATATGCATAGCACCCAACTTCACCTCCCTTTACATCGACCTTGGAGAGAGTCCAACAAATCGATGCTCCAGGTTAAAGCCAACCCATTAATCAGAACATAGTTTTAATATGGTTAGAGCGCATTCAACCAATTAGCCCAGCTTGGAGAGAGTCCAACAACCAAAGCTAACGATTGACCTCTGACTCTTACCATATTAGTATTAAACTATTCCATGGTTTGAACATATTCAGGTTCGAGCCGGGCTTGGAGAGAGTCCAACAACTCAAACAAGAAACAGAACTCTAGTTCTAACCATATTAATGGAAGGTGTAGGCTTTAATATTGATTAAAGGTTTTTATGTCTCATCCTCTTTGCATGCAAATAACTATTATCTACATGGCATGGCATACATGGCATACATCTATATGTCACGACACGCATGGCATAATGTTATGCATCTAATGCAATTACATGGCATACACTTATGTCATGTTTATAATTTCCTTATATGTCATAACTATTTATGGAAATAAAATATGTTTAAGATTTGATTCTCCAAATTAAATCATAATTAAATTAGGAAACAAATTTCCAAATCTAATCACATATTTTATTCATGGAATTATTTGATTAAGGAAAATCTATTTAGGAAACCAATTTCCTAAATCATTGAAACTACTTATGGAAATAAAATATTTTAAGATTTGATTTCCCAAATCAAATCATAATTAAATTAGGAAACAAATTTCCAGAATCTAATCAAATATTTTATTTATGGAAAATATCAATTTCCATAAATACTTCCAACTTTCCAAAAGTGGAAGATTTCCATAAATACTTCTAGACTTTCCAAAATTGAAAATTTTCCATAAATACTTCTAAATTTCCTAAATTTAGAAAATTTCCAGAAATACATTATGACTATCGCAAAACCATTTTACGATTATGTCGAAACACAACCTGGGCTCTGATACCACTGTTGGGTTTCCGGCACCGCGGCGTGTGTGTGTTCGATCATGTTTCGTAAACATGAACACAGCGGAAGCAATTAAAATAATAAATCTATATTTATTACAACACACACAACACACGCATGCATATTACAACAAGTGTAGACATAACCGTAAATTAAAATTTGCAATAAAAGAAAATTATCTACGTTATACCTTTCGTATGACGTGTAGCGGGAACGGCATCAACCGGAACGATCCTCGTAAGAATCGACTCTATCCGTATCCACGCCGAGCTCCTCGGGATGACTTCGCTAAGCCACGAGCTTCGTCTTCATATGGGTTACTAGCCTCGTGTTGAAGACAACGTGATCGAGAGATGATCACGATCCGAATCCAAATTCGGATCCAAAACCGAGTCCTCAAAACTCGATTCTCCGGAGAGGTATTCGTAAACCGTTTGACGAATCCTTCGTCCCCCACCTCAGAGGATTACCGGAGATCAAATCCCCGGTAAATTAGCCGCTGTCGGAGCACTAACCGTCGTCCAAACGATGCTCCGACAACAAAGAAACAAGCTGTCAAGAAAAACTGGACAGCTTTTGGTGGAGGAATAGAGGCCGGCCAAAGGAGATGTGGAGCTCACCTTATCACCGAACCCACAAGAGATCACCGGAGGGTCGCCGGAGCATCGCCGGATGAAGCTTGGATGCCGGCGGCAAGGAGGTGGCAGCAGCTCCATGAAGTTGGCGGCAACACCATGTTGGGCGGCAACAACAAAAGGAGGCTAGGGTTGGGCGGCCAAAACTTCATTAGGCTTAGGGTTAGGGTTTAATCCCTATTTTATAGAGAACTAATTCTCTTAATGGTTAATGGATCATATCCATAAAGCCCGTTAACCCGCTCCATTAAGATAAGTTAAAATAAACCAAACCATGATGGTTTATTTTAAGTTAAAACGAACCGAACCAACTTTTGGTTCATTCGTTTAAAATAAACCAAACCCTTTGGTTTATTCTCATCCATTGGATTAGAACCAAACCATTTTGGTCCATCCATTATGTCTTCATAAGACACGGCCCATCCACGCTTCCATTGCGACTGAAACAATTTCATGCTCGCTTTATGTTTGGTCCAACCAAACATAGTTTCTCTCGTTCTGAGAATCCCATTCTCAAGCTCGTTTTAAATCCTTTGGATTACACTCGTTGTGCGTGTGACCAAATAGGTTCTCGGTTTATGTTGGCCGTCTATAATTAACCATTAATTATAGAACGATCATGAGTGGCACCTAGTAGTACATCATGATCCCCAATTAACCGAAAAGATCAACGGTTGATCCAGAACTATTTTTGAAACCCTTCAGTAGCTCGAATTAATTGTGCCCCATTCCCTTCACTCATCTTATACCCACTTGGTTCAGGACATGGTCTATTGTGTCAGTCCCCACTAGGCTGACTACGTCACACCTAGCCCAAGTATCATTTCCTCGTCCTACGGATTCTAGTTACTCCACATGTATCGAAGAGTACCTTACTCTAAACATGTAATGCTTTGGCCAAAGACTTTAGTAACAATCCGACGAGAGGCCATGGGTATACATCTCCTCGCAAGGAGTGGTGAATTCTTTATAGGCTATTCAAACACCTTCGATCACTTCAACTTATACCCAATCATCCCGGGTCCACATCTCCTTAGAGATGTTTGCTTAAGATGTCAAAGCATAAGTCTCCATGATCAAGATGACTTGAATACCGCAAGTCAAAGGAACATCGCACTTAAGCCACAGTAAGAACTTCATAGACATATCTATATATGCAGAGAACCATATGAAGTCTTACGGCTGGTCACTCCAATGAACTAATTACCATAACTAGCATCCACGATTAACTCCGGACATCACAATGTCTCCAGCCAGTGAGAATCAGCTGCTTGGATACACCAAGGAGTATACCTCGTGCTAGTCTCGACAGAATTGATGGTGTCCAAATCCATCAATTCATCGACTAGGGATAATTCCGATACATCACAATTACACATGTAGAGATACTCACTAGTTGTGATCAAATCACAAATTCTCTCATGCTGTGAATCGTATCGTGGACATTCAGTAAATGAGTTTAAGATCCAATCAAATACATTAAACATGTATACTCAAATAGTGAATCTTCATTTATCATATAAATGGTTCATACATAAGGCGATTGCCTTAGGACATCTCTCATATATTACTAACAACGATTTCATGCTCGCTTTATGTTTTGTCCAACCAAACCTTGTTTCTCTCGGTCTGAGAATCCCATTCTCAAGCTCGTTTTAAATCCTTTGGATTACGCTCGTTGTGCGTGTGACCAAATAGGTTCTCGGTTTATGTTGGCCGTCTATAATTAAACATTAATTATAGAACGATCATGAGTGGCACCTAGTAGTACATCATGATCCCCAATTAACCGAAAAGATCAACGGTTGATCCAGAACTATTTCTGAAACCCTTCAGTAGCTCGAATGATTCGTGCCCCATTCCCTTCACTCATCTTATACCCACTTGGTTCAGGACATGGTCTATAGTGTCAGTCCCCACTAGGCTGACTACGTCACACCTAGCCCAAGTATCATTTCCTCGTCCTACAGATTCTAGTTACTCCACATGTATCGAAGAGTACCTTACTCTAAACATGTAATGCTTTGGCCAAAGACTTTAGTAACAATCCGACGAGAGGCCATGGGTATACATCTCCTCGTAAGGAGTGGTGAATCCTTTATAGGCTATTCAAACACCTTCGATCACTTCGACTTATACCCAATCATCCCGGGTCCACATCTCCTTAGAGATGTTTGCTTAAGATGTCAAAGCATAAGTCTCCATGATCAAGATGACTTGAATACCGCAAGTCAAAGGAACATCACACTTAAGCCACAGTAAGAACTTCATTGACATATCTATATATGCAGAGAACCATATGAAGTCTTACGGTTGGTCACTCCAATGAACTAGTTACCATAACTAGCATCCACGATTAACTCCGGACATCACTATGTCTCCAGCCAGTGAGAATCAGCTGCTTGGATACACCAAGGAGTATACCTCGTGCTAGTCTCGGCGATGGTGTCCAAATCCATCAATTCATCGACTAGGATAATTCCGATACATCACAATTACACATGTAGAGATACTCACTAGTTGTGATCCAATCACAAATTCTCTCATGCTGTGAATCGTATCGTGGACATTCAGTAAATGAGTTTAAGATCCAATCAAATACATAAAACATGTATACTCAAATAGTGAATATTCATTTATCATATAAATGGTTCATACATAAGGCGATTGCCTTAGGACATCTCTCACATATTACTAACAAGAGGTGATTCGATTTATTACTGACTACATAATCGAATCAGACCTCAGATAATATATTATACATACTCTTAATCCTGATATAATGACGGGCACATATACTTAGTATTCATTTCTTTGATTTACCAATGGGCGAGATTTATAGATTAAATCGATAGGCTCGATAAGTTGGGAAATGATATTATTTATATGGTGTGTCGTTGATTATAGTAGGAAACCATGTCCTATATATTTGGATGATGATGTCCCCTTGAGGAGCTCATAAGGTTTATCATGTAAACCCTGCAGGTGGACTTGGTCCGACATGATGAAAAGGTTGAGTGGTACTACTCATGGAGTTAGATGTTGATTAATTAATGGTCAGTAAATTAATTAATCGACGGACATTCGAGATCTTAAACACGGGGAGAAAATGTACATATAATATATGGAGCCCATATTAACTTATGGGGATTGGTGAGGTAGATCAATGATAATCCTTTAGTGGATTGAATTATCATTAATGGATCGGACTTTATGTGGGCTTGATCCATTGGGTGGCCAAGATCCAACTCCTTCTCATGGTCCCTATTGTAGCCTATTAAAACCTCATGAAGCCTAGATCCAATGGATGGAAACAAAACTCTAGATCCGACGGTTGAGATTAAATCTCTAGATCCGACGGTTGAGATTAAATCTCTAGATCCGACGATTGAAATTAAATCTCTAGAACAAATGGTGGAGATTAAAACAAGGCTTATCCCTAAACTCTATAAAAGGAGGCTTTAGGGTTGGCATGGAAGAGGAGAATCAAGGGGAGAGGCTAGGTTTTTGTGCGGTAAGGAGCATAGGGAGTTTGCGGCAGCAAATAAGGAAACTCTTTCCTTTTCTTCTTCTTCCACAAGGTGGTCGGCACCCATACAACTTTTCCAGCCCTTGGCCAGTGTCCAAAGCATCCCTTTTCCTTCTCTTTGGTCGATGGAAACATAGCTTAAGGTCTTCCCTGTTGGAGATTTGACGCCGCTAGAGGGGGGTGAATAGCGTTGACCATACGTAGATGGAATTCGTTCGCGATCGTCTCTACAAAACTCGTTATGCGCAGCGGAATAGAAATAATCAAAGCAATAACGAAAAGATACAATCATGAACACAAGCACAACACGAGATATAATGTGGTTCGGAACCGAAACGGTTCCTACTCCACGGATTGGGTTCGTACGAACTCTAGCGATGCCAATCACACACCACTATGATAAATACTCCTTCTCGACACAAGTCGGAGGTGGAGAAACCTCTTACAATAAGATTACAACAATAATCTAAATACAACAAGCAAATATAAGAAGAAATACAACAAGAGAAGTAAAGAACACTTTACAAAACTCTTTAGAAGCTTGCTTGTTGATTGCCTTGGACTAGCACTTGAAAGCCCTGATTTGCAGCAGCAAATCGCTTCAAAACGTCCAAGAAAATCGGTGTAAAAAACCCTCCCGTCGAGCTCCTTTTATCCTTGCGTGCGACCTGGATTTCCGCCCATCAGTCAACTGCCATAAGTCACCAGTCGACTGATGTCACTGTTGTCGTGAGATAATGGCTCGATCCACGCTGGAAAAACTCTAACGGATCTCTTGGCAGTCGATCGCCGTAGCGTAATCGGCCTTGATCGGCTCTGAGCATTCTCGCGGTCGCGCCGGTGAACTAGCGATCATTGCCGCTCAGGCGGGCTGATCGGTCGACACCGCCGATCGGCAGCTCCAATGAGTATGAGGTTTAAACCCAAATATGGTGCCCCCATACTTGCTAGACCACCCTTAGCCTAGACCTAAGCCTTCCTGCCACCTCCATCAGCCTCACGCCTCTCGGATCCCTCCAAGTCATCCATGACTTGTTCATCCATCGCGCTAGCCTCCAGGTGCTTTCCTCGACTATGTCATGCTAACGGTGTCTACACCGCCAAGGCACATTGGACTTACGTCGCCAAGACTCCGCTTGGACTTTACGCTGCCAATATCAATCCCCTTGGACTTCCAAATGCCAAGACTCAAACTTGGACTTTCCCTTGCCAACCCATGTTGGACTTTCCATGCCAAGACCCATGCTTGGACTTTCCATTTGCCAAGACCCATGCTTGTGTTGGATCGAAAGTGTCGCTAGAGGGGGGGGTGAATAGCGATACGGTGTCGTTAAAAACTTTTGCAATAAGTAAAAAGCAAGTAGAGAATGCACAGCGGAAATATAAAGTAGACAAGATATTTTTACGTGGTTCACAATCTTTCGATTGCTAATCCACGGCCCTAGTGATCCTTGATCACGTACGGAGGGCAATTCACTAAAACCACTCCTCTTCGTTGGAAGTAGGAGCAACGATTACAAAAAGAAATCAAGGCAAAGGGACACTCCCCCTTTCCTTGTTACGATTAAAGCACAAAGACAATTTAAAGAAGTAGAACTTAAATAAATATACCGACAACTCTTATAAGTATAAGATGTAGCTTTCGTTGTCGGCGGCACTTCGTCGTAGCAAATGTGAGTAGTAGTAGCGGCGTTACGACGGCGTGTTGAGAGCTCTTGAATTCTTGTTATTTGCTTGGCTTGAACATGTCTATTTATGGATATTGATCTATGAATTTAGACATAGGTAGTGTCCAAGGTGAGGTTCTTATCCCCCAAGACTTGTTCATCCACATCCTTTGCGCCAACTCAAGGATGAGGTGTTTCATCCAACCACCTTGTGCCACCTCCAACCTTCTTGTGCGCCAACTCAAGGATGAGGTGTTTCATCCAACCACCTTGTGCCACCTCCAACCTCCTTGGGCGCCAACTTGAGGATGAGGTGTTTCATCCAACCACCTTGTGCCACCTCCAACCTCCTTGGGCGCCAACTTGAGGATGAGGTGTTTCATCCAACCACCTTGTGCCACCTCCAACCTCCTTGGGCGCCAACTTGTTGGAGCCATTCAACTTGTGCCACATCATGGGAGCCAACCATCTTGTGCCAACTCACCTTATTTTGGGCGTCCACCACAAGGAAGCTTGGTGATGGTTTGGATGTCCACCTTGATGCCACATCACCCTTTGTACCAAAACACGAGTCAAGTCCAAATTCACCCCCTTGAAATTCGAGCTCTTCTCGAGGGAACTTGACTAGCAGTTGATTTGTAGTCAAAGGGTTTTGCTGCAGTAGTTAGCTTAAAATATAAAGTACGATGGTTCTAACCATCTGATCTCGACCTAGACCTTCCATTGGAGGTATTGGGTCGGATCTACGCTTAACGACCTTGCTTCGCTTTCACACGAGCTTACCTTGTAGCCTCGCTTCCGGTCTTCACCCGAGTACCTCGGCTTCCTCCGAAGTCCCTCTGGCGTTGCCCGACCACCTCGGTTCCCACCGGGTGTCGCAGACCTTCCGCTCAACTTTAGCATTTCTGCACACTTAATTGAGCTCGTAAGATAACAAATATACCCTTAACTATTGAGCCTTTTGCCATAATCAAAATACCGGTTCGACTTTGGTGCCCACTGCACCAATAGCTTGGACTTCTCATGCCAAGTACACAAGACTTGGACCTTCCCAATTGCCAAGTGTCCCACTTGGACTTTCCATGCCAAGTACCCATGACTTGGACTTTACCTTGCCAAGACCCATGCTTGGACTTTCCCTTATAAATGAGACTTCAAGTCATGCCATAGTCCTTAAATCAATTTCAACCAAATTGTCTTAAATGCATGAATGATTATGGCATTAGAAATGATATAAATAAGCATATGCTCATAATCATGATGTCATGGCATAAGATGAAATCTAAAGACACATGACATTTGAAACCTTAACCCTAAACATGAACATGACATATAAAATGATTAAACTAAACATGATGTCATGGCATGTTATATGGCAAACAAAGCATGGCATATAAAATATATAGGTATAGTAATACATGAATTTTAATATTAATTGCCATTTGATATAATTAGGTTTATTTTGCCATATTTAATTTAAATTTTCCCAAATGTACCAAAAACCCAAATTGACACATTAAAACCTCTAAAATTAAATTGTGCCAATTTGATCAAATTATCAAACTTCTTAATCAATATTGGCACATCCTAAAACCCTTTAGGATTCAAATCAAACCACATTCCCAAGGTAACCATAACCTTGAAAATGACCTAACATGCCACCTTTATCATGGTTGAGTTAACTACCCATCCAATCAAGGTTGGCACACCCTAAACCCATCTAGCGTCAATCAATCACGCTCTTAGGAACCCAAAACCGATTTGAGCTCCTAGGGTTAATTAGGTATTCCTTAGGGATAACCTCCCTAGATACCTTACTAATGACCCTCCTAGGCTTGTTAGCCTTGGTCATTTGGGTCTTACCTAGGTTGACTCTAGGGCTGACTCCCCTTGCAACCTTCTTAGTGGCCACCCTAGGTTTCCTAGAAACCCTAGCCACTAGGCACACCCTTTGGTCAATTCTAGGGATGACTTCCCTATTGACCTTGGTCTTCCTAGACCTAGTTTGTGTTCCATAGTCAAATGGAACACTATGATAAGCCACTTTAGGCTTAGGTTTGTGACCCACACCTTTCTTGCCCTTGGTTGACTTTTGACTCTTAGGTCCTAGGTGTTGACTTTGACTTTTGGACCCTTGATTTTGACCACTAGACCCTTTCAATTGATTTTGTATATTATTTAGGGTCTTTTCAAGTTTTTAAAGCCTTGACATCAAGACTTTGTTTTCCTTTTCTAATTGCCCAATTTTAGAATTTTGATTTAAATCTTGGGCATTGGACTTCCTAGGCATATGCCTAGTCCATTTAGGGTTTAAACCTAGGTGCTCTTGCACCTTTCTAATTGTTTCCCTAGGTAAAATTGATCTTGAGTTATTTGACCTAGGTTTGTGCTTAAATAAGTTGTTTTTAGGGACATTAGTCCCAAATTCCTCCCTATTTCCTACATGGACTCTCTTAGCTCCTAAGCAAAAATATTTATTCCTATTAGCATGCTTTTCATAAATTGCAAGAGAATTAACGTTCCTAGCATGCTTTTTAGCATTTAAATTAGAAGATGCATTACTAAAATGTACCTTAGGGTTAGCCTTAGCTCCCCCTACTTGTGATGCTTCTTCTTGCCCCTTCTTCTTTCCCCTAGGGCATTGACTCCGATAATGCCCCTTTGAATTACACTTGAAGCATATGATGTGCTCCTTGCCTTTAGGTGTTGGGGAACCGGCATCCTTGACTTTTGGTGCCGGTGGAGCTTTCCTAATCTTCTTTGGGCACTTGCTCTTATAGTGCCCAAATTCCCTACACTCAAAACACATAATATTATTTTTATTTGAAATTAGAGTGTTTGAGTTACCTAGGTTAGTGGTGGAGTTCGGAATTGACACTTCTTCATCTTGACTGGATGTAGAAGCTTCTTCTTGATGCTCCGGTGTTGAGGAAACTCTAATCTCCTCCTCAATCCTAGAAGTGGATGCTTCTTCCACTTCCTCCACCAACCCGGAAATTGACTCCCTATCAACTTCCGATTCTACTTCCTCTTCCTCTTTGGATGTTGATGATCTCTCAACCTCCAAGTCCTCACTTCCTTGTGAGGGTGATGCATTAGCCTCTTCGGTCTCTTCCTCTTGGACCATTGATGGGCTTTCATGGAGCTTGGCCACTTGGCTCCATAGCTCGTTTGCATCTACATAATTACCTAACATACACAAGATATTGTTAGGTATTAAATCAATTAACAACTTCATTACCTTCTCATTCTTTTCGAAGGCTTGGACTTGCTCTTCTTGTTGGAGATTTGACGCCGCTAGAGGGGGGGGTGAATAGCGTGTAACCGTACGTAGATGGAATTCTTTCGCGTTTGATCGTCTACAATCTTGTTAGCACAGCGGAATAGTAATAACAAATAAATATAACAAGACACACAATCACAACACGATCATATAACGTGGTTCGGAACCACACGGTTCCTACTCCACGGATTGAGCTCTAACGAGCTCTAGCGACGCCAATGCAATCACTAATCAATAAACTCCTTCTCGACAACAAGTCGGAGGCGGAGAAACCTCGTACACAAGATTACAACAATAATCTAAGGAAAATACAAGCAAATACAAAGGAAATGTAAAGAACACTTTACAAAACTAGGGTTTGAACGCTTTGCTTGTTGGTTGCTTGGATGAGGTTGAAGGGCCCTGAAATGCACCTGCAAATCGCCTTCAAATCGCCTCAAGAAAGCTCCCCAAGAACTGATGCCGCAATCTCCATGAACAGCTTCCTTTTATCTCGCGTCGGGCTGGATTTCCGCCTGGCAGTCGACTGCCATAAATCACCAGTCGACTGCCAACACTGTAGATGTGAGACAACGGCTCAATCCACGTTGGACAAGTTCCAACGGGATTCTCACCAGTCGACTGCCAACATTTGCGATCGCGCCGCGCCCTTAGTCATTGCCCGGTCGGCTACGGGCGATACGTGCTCGCAACTTCGGCCGTGATCGCATTTGCCATCCCTTAGCGGTCATTGCCGTCGACTATCGATCGCTGCTCCCATGGCGGTCGACTGAAGCTCTCAAGCGGCTGGCAGTCAAACCGGCCATAATGCCAGTGGACTGCCAACCTCAAGAATGAGGTTTTAACCCAAGTATGGTGCCCCCATACTTGCTAGACCACCCTTAGCCTATACCTAAGCCTTCTAGCCACCTCCATCAGCCTCACGCCTCTCGGATCCCTCCAAGTCATCCATGACTTGTTCATCCATCGCGCTAGCTTCCCGGTGCTTCCATCGGCTATGTCATGCTAACGGTGTCTACACCGCCAAGGCACATTGGACTTACGCCGCCAAGACTCCGCTTGGACTTTACGCCGCCAATTTCAAACCCCTTGGACTTCCCTTGCCAACCCATGTTGGACTTTCCATGCCAAGACCCATGCTTGGACTTTCCATTTGCCAAGACCCATGCTTGGACTTCTCATGCCAAGTGCTCAAGACTTGGACTTTCCCAATTGCCAAGAGTCCCACTTGGACTTTCCATGCCAAGTACCCATGACTTGGACTTTACCTTGCCAAGACCCATGCTTGGACTTTCCCATAATCACATGGTCAACCCTGGTCAACCATCAAGTCAATTATAACCTGGGTCGATTGTATAAACAATCTCCCCAACATATTAACCGACATCAATGTCCAACATCAATGTCAATCCTATGTCAAACATACTTGTCAAACATCTTTGTCAAACATCTTTGTCAAACATCAAAACATCACTCGAGTCAAACTCGAGTCTGGTCAATCGTGACCTGGGCCGATTGCACCAACAATCTCCCCCTTTTTGATGTTTGACAAAAACCAAATAAAACCATGAGTTAGAACACTAACTCAAATCCCTTACCAATTATCCCAAATTGGTAAACACTCACCAAATGTTCTCCCCCAAACATTTAAGTGAAGATGTAAATCAAATGTTCTCCCCCAAACATTCTCCCCCTTTTTGACTAACATCAAAAAGGTTTTCTCTCCAAGGAGGTCAATGTCTCATGTCCCAATGAGATCTTACAATCTCCCCCTTGATCAAAAATACCTAGGATGCCTACCATCTTCCTAGTGATAAGTCTCATATCACTCAAGAGAGGCACTCCTATCTCACTCTCCCAATTTCCAAATTGGGTATCAAACACCCATCAATTTTCAATTGATAACATTCTCCCCATAAAAAAAACATCCATCATCCCAAGATGGATACCTCCCCCTAAAGGCTTGCTCCCCCTTGACCATTGCACCAACAATGTCCTTGGAAAGCCCCTAAGCCAATAGAACATCTAAACCATCAAAATTAAGGTTCTAAGTTCAACATAGAACTTTTACTCACCCTAAATTTGATACTTTGACCTAACACAACTCCAAATCCATATCCAATGAATTTTCACCCTTCATAATGCTTCCCAAAGCATATCCTAGGGTTAGGAGTGGTTAGGGACCTTTACCATGGCTGAACACGGGCTAAACAAACTTGTGAACCCGAAATCAGACACAATCGACTCGATGTCAGATTGCCACTCTCATCGATCATTGCCACCAAGTGGTAGTCATTGATAGTAAATTCGAATATTAGCTATCAGAACGAAATTCATAAATTCATAAATAATTATACGTACATCGAAAAATCACGAAATTTGATACGTATAATACTTATGACCAAAACAATGGGTGAAAAATGTTTGAAAAATATTTTACCCATAAAATAGTGAGTTTGATACAAAACTCAAAACCATTGAAATTTTCAATGTCTTGGCCCTATTTTGTATCAACTTCATCAATGGTGATTGCTATCAAAAGATAGACTTCACCAAGGTTTTTCAAAATGATTTTAAAATGTTTTCAAAACCTTATTTTGGATCATATTCCTTGGGCTCTATGTACATGACTTGTACACAAGCTTTCCCAATGATCCACACTGGAAAATTAGATGAGTTTTAGTTCATCTAGATGCAAAAACTATGCACCTTGAACTCAACTCATATTCTAGCATCTCACATGTATCTAGGGTGTATAAATACACATACATGTCAATTGGATGTGAGATGTGGGTTTTGTTCTCTTAACCTAGGGTTTCATGCATTTTTCTAAGGCAACTCTACTTGATTCCCTTATAAATGGGACTCCAAGTCATGCCATAGTCCTTAAATCAATTTTAATCAATTTAGATGCATGAAAATGATCATGGCATAATAATAGAAAAATAAATCATGGCCAATGATCATGATGTCATGGCATGTGATGAAATCTAAAAACACATGACATTTAATACCTTAATCCTAAGCATGATCATGACATTTAGATGATAAAAGTAAACATGATGTCATGTCATGGCATATGGCAAATAAATCATGGCATATAAAATATATAGGTATAATAACACCTAAATTTTAATATTAATTGCCTATTTGTTGGGATTAAACATATTTTGCCATATTAACCTAATCTCCCTAGTGTGCCAAAACCCAAAATGGCACACCAACCTCTAAACCTAAATTGTGCCAAAATGATCATTTTATCAAACTTCATAATTAATATTGGCATATCCTAAAATCTTTTAGGATTAAAAACTCAAATGTATTTTCAAGGTAACCATAACCTTGAAAATAACCTAAAGTGTCACCTTTGTTATGGTTGAGTTAACTACCCATCCAATCAAGGTTGACACACCCTAAACCCATCTTAGCGTGAATCAATCACGCTCTTGGGAACCCAAAAACGATTTGAACTCCTAGGGTTACTTAGATATTCCTTAGGGATAACTTCCCTAGATACCTTCCTAATGACCTTCCTAGGCTTATTAGCCTTGGTCATTTGGGTCTTGCCTAGGTTAACCTTAGGGATTGCCTCCTAACAACCTTCTTAGTGGCCACCTTAGGTTTCCTAGAAACCCTAGCCACTAGGCATATCCTTTGGTCAACTCTAGGGATGACTTCCCTATTGACCTTGGTCTTCCTAGACCTAGTTTGTGTTCCATAGTCAAATGGAACACAATGATAAGCCACCTTAGGCTTAGGTTTGTGACCCAAACCATTCTTGCCTTTGGTTGACTTTTGCTTCTTGGGTCCTAAGTGTTGACTTTGAGATTTTGACCCAGAAGTTTGACTAATTGACCCTTGCATTTGATTTTGCATAACTTTAAGGGTCTTTTCAAATTTTTCAAGCCTTGACCTCAAGACTTGATTTTCCTTTTCTAGTTGCCTAATTTTAGAATTTTGATTTAAGTCTTGGGCATTGGATTTTCTAGGCATATGCCTAGTCCACTTAGGATTGAAACCTAGGTGCTCTTGCACCTTTCTAATGGTCTCCCTAGGTAAAATTGGTCTAGTGTTATTTGACCTAGGTTTATCCTTAGATGAATTATTTTTAGGGACATTAGTCCCAAATTTCTTCCTATTATTAAGATGGACACTTTTAGCTCCTAAGCAAAAATATTTATTCCTATTAGCATGCTTTTCATAAATTGCAAGAGAATTAAAATTATTTCTAGCATGCTTTTGCCTATTAAATCTAGAAGGTGCATTATTGAAATATACCTTAGGGTTTGCCTTGGAGGCTCCCCCTACATGTGATGCTCCATTTTGGGCATTTTTCTCCCCTTTCTTGCATTGACTCCGGTAGTGTCCCGGTTGTCGGCACTTGAAGCATATGATATGCTCCTTGCTCTTGATACTTGGGGAACCAGCATCCTTGACTTTTGGTGCCGGTGGAGCTTTCCTAACCTTCTTTGGGCACTTGCTCTTGTAGTGCCCTTGCTCCCTACACTCAAAGCATATAATATTCATTTTATTATTAATTGACATGCTTGAGTTACCTAGGGTGGTGGAGACCGGAATTGGACTTTGGGCTTCTTCATCTTGACCGGATGTCGAAGCTTCTTCTTGATGTTCCGATATGGAGGTTTTTTCCTCCCCCTCAATCTTTGAGGTGGATGCTTCTTCCACCTCTACCTCCTCGGAGATTGATGGTCTCTCAACCTCCAATTCTTCACACTCTCCTCTTGACCCGGATGTTGACTCTTCTTCGAATCCTCACTGCTTGTGAGGAGGAGCTTGCTTCTTCGGCCTCTTCCGATTGGACCGATGAGCATTCTACATCTTCTTCTTCTTCTTGGACCGATGATGAATTTCCATGGAGCTTTGCCACTTGGCTCCATAACTCTTTAGCATCTACATAATTACCTAACATGCACAAGATATTGTTAGGTATTAAATCAATTAAAATTTTTATCACCTTATCATTTTTCTCGGATGCTTGAATTTGCTCTTCGGTCCACCTCTTCTTTTTGAGGAATCCACCTCTTGGTCCTCTTGGATATTCAAATCCATCCATCAAAATGGACCATTCCTCAAAATCTCTCATCATAATAAAATCCTCAATTCTTCCCTTCCAAGAATTGAATCCTTCTCGTCCGTATAGGGTGTAGGGCACCGGTGTGTTGATGTCCCAACCTAATTGATCTTGGACTTCCATCTTTTACCCTCTAGCATCTTGCTCCCGGTTGTTAATCCGTTGAAGAGCCACCAGGCTCTGATACCACTTGTTGGAGATTTGATGCCGCTAGAGGGGGGGGGTGAATAGCGTGTAACCGTACGTAGATGGAATTCTTTCGCGTTTGATCGTCTACAATCTTGTTAGCACAGCGGAATAGTAATAACAAATAAATATAACAAGACACACAATCACAACACGATCATATAACGTGGTTCGGAACCACACGGTTCCTACTCCACGGATTGAGCTCTAACGAGCTCTAGCGACGCCAATGCAATCACTAATCAATAAACTCCTTCTCGACAACAAGTCGGAGGCGGAGAAATCTCGTACACAAGATTACAACAATAATCTAAGGAAAATACAAGCAAATACAAAGGAAATGTAAAGAACACTTTACAAAACTAGGGTTTGAACGCTTTGCTTGTTGGTTGCTTGGATGAGGTTGAAGACCTGAAATGCACTGCAAATCGCCTTCAAATCGCCTCAAAGCCCCCAAAGAACTGATGCCGCAATCTCCATGAACAGCTTCCTTTTATCTCGCGTCGGGCTGGATTTCCGCCTGGCAGTCGACTGCCATAAATCACCAGTCGACTGCCAACACTGTAGATGTGAGACAACGGCTCAATCCACGTTGGACAAGTTCCAACGGGATTCTCACCGATCGTTGCCAACAATTGCGATCGGCGCCTAACGCTTTTGCCCGATCGGCTCACGGGCGATACATGCTCGCAACTCGGCCGTGATCGGCCATCCAATGGCGGTCGAACTCGAGTCGACTCCTGGCAGTCGAACCGGCCATAATGCCAGTCGACTGCCAACCTCAAGAATGAGGTTTTAACCCAAGTATGGTGCCCCCATACTTGCTAGACCACCCTTAGCCTAGACCTAAGCCTTCTAGCCACCTCCATCAGCCTCACGCCTCTCGGATCCCTCCAAGTCATCCATGACTTGTTCATCCATCGCGCTAGCTTCCAGGTGCTTCCATCGGCTATGTCATGCTAACGGTGTCTACACCGCCAAGGCACATTGGACTTACGCCGCCAAGACTCCGCTTGGACTTTACGCCACCAATTTCAAACCCCTTGGACTTCCCTTGCCAACCCATGTTGGACTTTCCATGCCAAGACCCATGCTTGGACTTTCCATTTGCCAAGACCCATGCTTGGACTTCTCATTTGCCAAGACCCATGCTTGGACTTCTCATGCCAAGTGCTCAAGACTTGGACTTTCCCAATTGCCAAGTGTCCCACTTGGACTTTCCATGCCAAGTACCCATGACTTGGACTTTACCTTGCCAAGACCCATGCTTGGACTTTCCCATAATCACATGGTCAACCCTGGTCAACCATCAAGTCAATTATAACCTGGGTCGATTGTATAAACAATCTCCCCAACATATTAACCGACATCAATGTCCAACATCAATGTCAATCCTATGTCAAACATACTTGTCAAACATCTTTGTCAAACATCTTTGTCAAACATCAAAACATCACTCGAGTCAAACTCGAGTCTGGTCAATCGTGACTTGGGCCGATTGCACCAACACTTCGGTCCATCTTTTTTTCTTGAGGAATCCACCATTTGGTCCTCTTGGATAGCTATATCCTTCCATTAAGATAGACCATTCTTCGAAGTCCCTCATCATTAGGAAGTCTTCAATTCTTGACTTCCATTGCTTAAACCCTTCTTGTCCATAGAAGAAGTAAGGGATCGGTGTGTTAACATTCCATCCCAATTGTTCTTCCATCTTCACCCTCTAGCTTCTTTGTCCTAGCTCCCGGCGGTTAGTCCGTAGAAGAGCCCCGGGCTCTGATACCAATTGTTGAAGATTTGACGCCGCTAGAGGGGGGGGGTGAATAGCGTTGACCGTACGTAGATGGAATTCGTTCGCGATCGTCTCTACAAAACTCGTTATGCGCAGTGGAATAGAAATAATCAAAGCAATAACGAAAAGATAAAATCATGAACACAAGCACAACACGAGATATAACGTGGTTCTGAACCGAAACGGTTACTACTCCATGGATTGGGTTCGTACAAACCCTAGCGATGCCAATCACACACCACTATGATAAATACTCCTTCTCGACACAAGTCGGAGGTGGAGAAACCTCTTACAATAAGATTACAACAATAATCTAAATACAACAAGCAAATATAAGAAGAAATACAACAAGAGAAGTAAAGAACACTTTATAAAACTCTTTAGAAGCTTGCTTGTTGATTGCCTTGGACTAGCACTTGAAAGCCCTGATTTGCAGCAGCAAATCGCTTCAAAACGTCCAAGAAAATCGGTGTCAAAAACCCTCCCGTCGAACTCCTTTTATCCTTGCGCACGACCTGGATTTCTGCCCATCAGTCGACTTCCATAAGTCATCAGTCGACTGATGTTACTGTTGTCGTGAGACAACGGGTCGTTCCACGCTGGAAAAACTCCAACGGATCTCTTGGCAGTCGACTGACATTATTGGCAGTCGACTGTCAGCCGCATAGTCGACTGCCCAGTCGGCTACGGAGCATTCTATGCTCGCGGCTGAACTAGCAGTCGACTACCATCCCTTGGTAGTCGACTGCTGTCGACACACCGATCATTGCTCCAATGGCGATCATTGCGAGCGATTTTCACTCAAGCGCATCAGTCGAACTCAAGTCGACTCACGACAGTCGAACCGGCCATAATGCCAGTCGACTGCCAACCTCAAACATTAGGTGTAAACCCAAATATGGTGCCCCCATACTTGCTAGACCACCCTTAGCCTAGACCTAAGCCTTCTAGCCACCTCCATCAGCCTCACGCCTCTCGGATCCCTCCAAGTCATCCATGACTTGTTCATCCATCGCGCTAGCCTCCAGGTGCTTCCCTCGGCTATGTCATGCTAACAGTGTCTACACCGCCAAGGCACATTGGACTTACGCTGCCAAGACTCCGCTTGGACTTTACGCTGCCAATATCAATCCCCTTGGACTTCCAAATGCCAAGACTCAAGCTTGGACTTTCCCTTGCCAACCCATGTTGGACTTTCCATGCCAAGACCCATGCTTGGACTTTCCATTTGCCAAGACACATGCTTGGACTTCTCATGCCAAGTACACAAGACTTGGACCTTCCCAATTGCCAAGTGTCCCACTTGGACTTTCCATGCCAAGTACCCATGACTTGGACTTTACCTTGCCAAGACCCATGCTTGGACTTTCCCATAATCACATGGTCAACCCCAGTCAACCATCAAAGACTCCCTCGAGTCAAACTCGAGTCTAGTCAATTATAACCTGGATCGATTGTATAAACAATCTTTCCAACATATTAACCGACATCAATGTCAAACCACTTTGTCAAACATCAAAACATCACTCGAGTCAAACTCGAGTCCTGGTCAATCGTGACCTGGGGCGATTGCACCAACATTCCCTTGGAGTTTGTGGCCGGTATTCATCTTTCTCTCCTTCACCTTGTTGGCTGGCGACAAGCAACTTGCTTGTTGTTTGTTGGATGGCCAAAGGAAGGAGAAGGGTCTTGATTCTATTCTTCCTCTTGCTCAGAATGATCAAGGAAGAAAGATTGGTGATCTAGGAGATTCAACTTTTGGGAGATCGTCGCCCACATGACGTCCGAAAGGAGGAAGGTCATACAATAGAAGATCGAGAGGTATACCACTTATCTATCTTCATATGTAACATGTTTGTAATTGTTGTCAATTATATATGCATGATATATTCTATTTTGTGGCTAAATATACTTGGACCCCAAACATAAACACAAAAGCCTGCGATCCGTACATCGTCTATTCTGCAGCTATTCGTAAAATAGAGGTTGGTCGCTTGAACAACAAGTTTGTTCAAGTGACTACTCTAATCGAATAGCACGACGATGACAAGGTTGCTTGGGAAATCCCTCTTGTCAAGGATAATTTTTTTTTATCCGGGGATGTAGAAGGGATCGCCATGAACAAGCGACCGAGTTGAAGTGGGAAGCGAAGTTTCCTACCTTCTAGACCAAGTTCACCTATGAGCTACCCCCAGGTTACAATCGCTCAACTCTCATCTTCCAATGGAGTCACTCACTGAAGCTCTCTTCATTCGACCACTTCCTTTGGATGCACTAAGCACGCGGCTCATCCAATGCCATCCTTTACATCTTGCCCTGAAGTCTGCTTCCTTTGGCTTCACTCCAATGCTCCTCGTCCAGCAGTCCCTTGAATGCACCAAGTGCACGACATCTACAATGCCATCCTTCACCGACTCAAGGACCCGAGCCATGAGATGGCAAACTCACCAATGCTTCATCAATTCAACACATGTGTGATTTACTTAAGTTCTGCACAACTTAAACACACATATGAATTCACATAAACAACCTAACTTAAAACCTTTTCCACATACATCAAAACCAAAACATACTTGGGTTGATTGCCCTAACAAATACTAAAATTGTGTACCCAATATCTTAGTGCAACTTTACATGCTTAGTTTAACTTTACATGCTTAGTTTTTCTTTTAATTTAATGAATGGTTAGATAGGACCAATTATTAATCAAACTTGACAACATAGTATTAGGACACGGCAAGATGATAGTACATTAGGGAAATGATGTCTTGTGTATCCGAGCTAGATAAGGCATATCTAGCTTGGTGCACTTGGCTAAGTTAAAGTAGCTGAAGCTACCTCGCCATATCCTAAACTAGTTAAATCAGGAAGTAACCCTAAGTGACTTAAGTGGATATTTTCTTGAAATTGGCTATGTCTAAGGAAGTGGTCATTATTCCTATCAAAGAAGTCCTCTGTGCCTTGCCATGACCTGGAAGCCATTTTGTTTTCGAAAAGTTCACTTAACAAACTAAAGGTTAAATTTGAATCTAACCCAAGGTTGATTAATTTTTAAATCACTAAACCTAACCAAGTAAAATTGAAATCATCTCACAAGAACAAATAAGGTTAACATGTCTTGAGACACATAGAATGGGTGAGATGTTAAGGACACTTAAAATTAATAAAATCTTCAAGGTATTTTGAACTCATACTTATGTTTATAGCATTTTAGTATTTTGAAATTTTAGATTATGTTTGTGATAGCTTCAAAGATTTACTTTACCAAAACTAGCAATTATACAGCTTCTCACAAAATAAAGCTAGTTTAATATTGTTGGTGCAGAGGAATAGAAATGTATCCTACACCTTTTATGATCCTTAGGACTTAATAAGTCCAGAGTTGACTTCAAAGGGACACATGATTGACTCTTATACTTATTTCTTCTATTTTTTAATGAAATTTCTTATCCTTCATCTTATAAGTACACCCCAATCTTATAAATACACCCCTCACTTTTTCGATATATGGCAAAAGGGGGAGAAGAGGGCAAAGTTAAGGGGGAGTAAAGTTTTTTTAGTTTGTCTAAAGTTAACTTTAAGTTTCTTTTTCAAAAACTCACCTAAGGTCAAGGGGGAGGTAACCTTGAGGGGGATGGTTTGAAAAAGAACTTACTCATATTAACTTACTCATGTTTACACACTTTCATATTTCTTTCAAACTTATTATTCATGTGTACTTATGCTCAATATTACACAATTACTACTTGCTTACTACTTGTGTACTACATGTTTACTACTTACTACATATTTACTTATGCTTATTTACCTTAACTTTGAATCGGTTTGCCATAGATAAAAAAGGGGGAGATTGTTGGTGCAGGGGCACTAGATAATCGAACCTTGGTTCTGATTATGGCAAAGGTTCAAAGTTAATCTCTTATTGTTATCTCATGAGCTATGTTGAGTGTGCAGGAATTTTGATAAGCTAAGTCCAAGGTTAGCGACACTTAGAGAATCTTGGGACAAGAAACTGTGGTGGTCGGACGACACCAAGAGAACCTCGGTGGAGACTAGAAGCTATGCGATAGGTCAGTAAGGACTAGAGGTAAGCACTGAGTGGAGAGTGATGGTAAGGCCATGTCCTCCATATGGGGACTAACTTAGGTGGCAATCCGACTAAGACTTCCGGGGGAAGGTCTGTTGGAATGTATACTAAAAGCCAAGCTCTTTTTGTATGAACATTTTATTTTGGAATAAGAATCACATGATCATTGTTTTCACTTTATATATTTATTATATGTGTGTGCATATTGTCTAATATTTTACATTGTAGATAACATGGTGCTTGGTGTGGCACAGAAGATCATGTTATCAGTCCCTTGTAAAATATAAGTAGAGACTCACAACCAAGATGGTTTTGGACAAACCATTGGCATGGTTGTAGTGTAACTTGGTATTGTTTTGTCTTGAACATAGAGTTACACTAGTACACTTAGGTGTATTGAGTATGACCGACATAGAGGTGATTCAATTTATTGCTGACTACATAATTGAATCGGATCTCGGATATTATGTTGTACATGCTCTTAATCCCGATATAATAACGGGCACATATACTTAGTATTTATTTCTTTGATTTACCAGAGGGTGAGATTTAGATGGATTAAATCAATATGCCCGGTAAGTTGGGAAATAATATTATTTACATGGTGTGCCGTTGATTATAGGAGGAAACGATGTCCTATATACTAGGTTGATAATGTCCCCTTGAGGAGCTCATAAGGTTCATCATGTAAACCCAGCTGGTTGACTTAGTCAACATGATGATAAGGTTGAGTGGTACTACTCGAGGAGTTAGATGTTAATTAATTGATGGTCAGTAAATCGGTTAATTTACGGACATTCGATATCTTAAAAACGGGGAGATAATGTACAAATAATATATGGAGCCCATATTGATTTATGGGGGTTGGTGAAGTAGTTCAATGATGGTCCTCTAGTGGAATGGAACATCATTGATGGATCAAGTTTTTGTGGTTCCGATCCATCGGGTGGCCAAGATCCAACTCCTCCTTATGGTCCCTATCGTAGCCTAATATAATCCTCGTGAAGTCTAGATCCAAGGATGTAAAACAAAACTGAGAACCGACGGTTGGGATGAATCCCTAGATCCGATGGTTGGGATGAAACCTAGATCCGATGGTTAGGATGAAATCCTAGAACCAACGGTTGGGATTAAATCCCTAGATCCGATGGTTAGGGTGAAATCCTAAATCGACGGTTAGGATGAAACCCTAGATCCGACGGTTGGGATGAAATCCTAGATTCGACGGTTGGGATGAAACCCTAGATCCGACGGTTGGGATAAAACCCTAGATCCGACGGTGGAGATTAAATCCCTAGATCCGACGGTGGAGATTAAAGGAGTCCTAAGCCTAACTCTATAAAAGGAAAGCTTAGGTTGGGCGGCAAGAATAATTTTGGTTCAAGGAAAAATTAGGGTTTTGCCTCTCCAATCTTGGGCGGCAAGAAACCCAAGGAGAACAAGAGCTTGGGCGGCTAGGTTTTGGAAGGAGCTTGGGCGGCATCAAGAGAAGAAGAACCCTTCTTCTTCCTAAGGTTGGCGGCACCTATCTATCTTCCTGCTCTATTCCTAGGCTGGCACTTTTCCTCCTCCCTTTCTCCTTGGTGGCCGACACTTCTCCAATCTCCAAGGTGGCCGGCGGTTCCCTTTGCATTGGTGGCCGGCGCTTCATCCATTGTTCCTTGGCCGGCGGTTGCATCAAACTCCCTAGCTTGGTGGCCGGTTCTAGAAAGGAAAGGTATTGTTGGTTCTTCTCTTTGTTCGCAGCGGACAAGGAAGGGAAGAACGCGATCTAGAAGGCTTCTACTCGTGGAGGATCTTCGTCCACACGTCGTCCACGAGGAGGAAAGGACATACGGTAGAAGATCGTAAGGTATAAAGTTTTACAACTTTATTTTCAGATCTGAGCTTGTTCTTTTATGTGTTGATTATACATGTGTGCGTATGTATATATTTTGTATAATCATGGACCTCGAAGACAAACACAAAAACCGGTGATCCGTCCGTCGTCTCTTCCGCAGCTAACCAACTAGAAGAGTTGTGTTGCTTGAACAACTAGTTTGTTCAAGCGACCACTCAAGTTGTTAGCACGACGACGAATTGGTTGTGCTAAGGAAACTCATCCCATATGGATTAATTCTTTCATTAGTGAAAATTTTAATCCGGGGACATGGGAGCCAATGAGCCTCCGAAGCAACCCCCTACAAGTGGTATCAGAGCCACGGTTTCCGGTTTTGCGTGTTTTGGATTTAGTTAATTTTTATGCACTTTTCCATATATTATATGTGTCGAATAATAGTAGGATATGCGTAGTTTAACTCTTTGGTTGCAGGCATAAGATCCGACTATTATGGCTATATGTGTGTATGTGATTGGATGTGTGTAAATATTTATTATTTGAATCCTCGGGGTTGACGAGGCTAGATTAGTATTTAATTTTTGTAATTAAATACGACATTGTTTAGCCGCTCATTTTTAGTTTACTTTCGATCTAGATTATTTGTACACTCCTTCGTGGAGTATAGGATCGATGGATGTAAATTAAAATAGCTTAATCTCGGCTCGGATCTCTTTGGTGACTTGCGCACGGGAAAAGATGGAGCGGACGAGGTGGCGACACGACGGGATGCGTATTGGAGGACAATGCCATAATAGTTGGAAAAATTCTATTTTTTCCATATTTATTGCTTATTTGTTTTATATGCATGTTGTGTATGCTTTTAAAATTCCTCAATTTCAATTTACTAAGTGGGAGAGGGAAATTTTAATTAATTCCCGCGGCCTCCATTACAATTTGACGTGTGATGCAACAAACTTGTGTGTTGGCTCTGAGTGCCTTCCTTCTTGTGGACGGGTTTGTTTGTGGATCACTAGGTCAAATAATGGTTATAGGAAATTGTCTAGGAGCATGTGTACTTCCACAGCGGTAAGGCACATAATCCGAAATAATTTCCTTAGTATCGTGTAATGGTGCACACTTAGATGCAAATAAAAGTATCCTCCCCATCGGAGTCACTTCTTTTATTTGTAGGGCCAAAGAGAAACCAACAATTAATTTTATTTGTCAAAAATTAAGGTTGACAAGATAATAAAATTAATGGGTAAAACCTCCTCTTACAAATGTAGAATTCGTATACTTCCACACAGCGTGGCATGCGATATTCTCGGTGATTTGAGGTGTTGATTGATTTTGAGATTTTATTGTTTTGAGGAATCAATAATATTTGAAATATAATATTTTGATCATTGTGATTCTTAGGTTTTTCAAATGGCTTTCAACCCACTTGCTGTGATTTTAAAAGAAAATAAGCTTACTGGACCAAACTACATTGATTGGAAAAGAAACTTGGATATTGTCTTAACTGCGGAGGAGTACAAATTTGTACTCTTCGAGGTCTATCCTCCTAAGCCCACCGATGACTATGATGAAAAGGAGAAAGAACGTTATAAGAAATGGATCAAGGTGGATGAGATGGCGCGGTGTTACATTTTGCCATCTATGTCAAATGTCCTGCAACATCAGCATCAGGCCATAGCCACTGCTTATGACATGATGTTCAATCTCAAGGAACTTTTCAGACATCAGAGTAGGGCGGCTAGACAGGAGGCGATGAGAAATTTGATGATGACCACCATGATCGAGGGAACACCCGTTAGGGATCATGTTCTCAAGATGATGGCTCATCTTAATGAGATGGAAGTCCTCGGAGCTGAGATCGATGAGGAAATCCAGATCGATATCATTCTCCATTCTCTGCCTAGGAGTTTTGAGCAGTTCCTCCTCAACTACAACATGAACAAGAGGTTGTATTCGTTGGCGGAGCTTCTGACAGAACTCCAGGCGGCAGAGGGGCTTTTTCGTCAAAGTGCTCAAGCCATGGTCGCTCAGAAGGTTTCTTCCTCTAAATCGAAAGGTAAGAAGAAGAAGAAGCAAGGTGGAGCGAAGAAAGTGACAGTGGGACCTCAGGAAGGAGTGAAGAAGCCGAAAGGCAAGTGCTTCACTTGCAAGCAGACTGGACATTGGAAGGCGGAATGTCCTCGCCGAAAGAACAAAGGTATATCTTCTTGTTTAGTTGTTGAAACATGTTTAGCGATGTTATCTTCCAGTGCCTGGTGTGTAGATACAGAAGCCACTGATCATGTCTGCAATACTTTGCAGGGGTTCCAGGAAACCCGACGACTAGCTGAGGGAGAGATTACCATCTTCATGGGCAATGCTTCAAAGGTGGCGGCTATTGCAGTGGGAGACGTTTATTTATCTTTTGATAGGAATAAAGTTTTGGTTTTGAGAAATTTTCTTTATGTACCTACTTTTAGAAAGAATTTAATTTCAGTTTCTAAATTGTTCATGGATGGATATTCTGTTTCTTTTAATGACAAAGTGGTTATAAAAAGGAATAGGGAGATTATCTGTTCTGGTACATTGGTTGGCAATTTATATACTCTTGAACCGACAACTCCCACGATGCATATAGAAATCAATAACTCATCTTCTAAGTCTAATAAGAGAAAAGAACCTTCGCAAATGAACCAAACATATCTTTGGCATCTAAGGCTTGGTCATATTAACCTAAGCAGAATTCAAAGGTTGATAGCTGATGGACCTTTGGGTTCATTAGTGGTGGAGGATCTCCCAACCTGCAAATCTTGTTGGAAGGTAAAATGACCAAGAGGCCTTTCAAGGCCAAGGGGTATAGGGCCAAAGATGTGTTAGAATTGGTTCATTCTGATTTGTGCGGTCCTATGTCTATCAAGGCAAGAGGTGGTTTTGATTATTTTGTCTCTTTTATAGACGATTATTCAAGATATGGATACATTTACTTGATGCGCCGCAAGTCTGAATGCTTTGACAGGTTCAAAGAATTCAAGGCTGATATGGAGAACCGTCAAGGTAAGAGTATCAAGACCCTACGATCTGATCGTGGTGGTGAGTGTGAGGGATCGGATGGCCGGCTAGAGGGGGGGTGAATAGCCCTTTTCGTTTGGATGGCGGTATTTTGCTCGTCTACAAAACGTTAGCGCAAGCGGAATATACAAATATAAATAAAGACAAGCAAAATAGAAACAAGCAATACAAACACCAAGATATAACGTGGTTCACGGCTACGCCGCTAATCCACGGTCCGATTCGTCCACGGTGAATCACTCCGCCAAAAACCAATCACTATCGGTCTCTCCTTTGCACAAAGCTAGGTGGAGGTAACCTTTACAACCAAGATCACTCTTCTTACAAATAGAATGGAGTAAAAGCGAGTAAGAAGAGTTTAGAGCTTGTGGGGCACTAGGAAGATTGTTTGGAACTTAAGCATTAGCCTCTCAAAGGCTCACACCCTCTCTTTTTATAGAGAGAGCTAACTTCTTCCGTTGGCGCCATCGATCGTGCGCCCATGGCGATCATTGCCTCTAGCGGCCTCGAACACGTCGGATCTGGCCGTTGTTGTCAACGGAACTCTTAGCGATCATTGGACCTCACCGGTGATCATTCGCCCCCGTAATCGCGCCCGATCGGCTACGGCGGTCTGGCCAAAACCCTATTGACCCGATCGGCTGCGCCTTGGCCGATCTAATCTTAGCGATCGGCCGCGTAGCGTATGGCGATCATTCACGCCACAAACCGATCGATCGTATACGGTCGAGCTACACTCGACTCGGAAGCGATCATTGCCATGACATGGCAGTCGACTGGTGTCGGGAAAACCCATCCGACACTTGGCCAAATGGCCAAGTTTCACCTAAGAGCTACCCTTCCCTGGGTTACAATCGCTCACTCTCATTTCTCGGAGTCCCTTGCCTTCGAAGTTCTCTTCGTTCTCGGCCACGTCCCTCGGCAGCATCAGGCGCACGGCTCTGCAATGCTCCTTCGCGTCTCTTGCCTCGAAGTCTACTTCCTCCGGCTTCACTCCAAGCTTCTCGTCCGGCGGTCCCTCGGATGCTCCAAGCGCACGGCTTCCGCAAAGCTATCCTTCACCGACTCAAGGCACGAGTCATGAGATGTGAAACTCGCCACGGCTCCATGTGCGAATTACTAAGTCCTGCACGACTTCAACGCACATATCAAATAAACATAACACACTAACTTAAACCCTTTGCCACACCATCAAAACCATATCACGGCAAGAGATTGCCCTAACAATCTCCCCCTTTTTGATGTGTGGCAATCCGTTTAAGTTAGGTAAAAACATTTGATGTAAATTCTAAGGGTAAGAAAGCATGTAAAGATAAACATGATATAACAATGCAATTCCCCCTTAATCCATGAAACTCTCCATGCAAATTTTCTCCCCCTATCATATATTTTCTCCCCCTATCATATACTTCTCCCCCTACATATATTTCTCCCCCTAAAATATATTTCTCCCCCTAAAGTGATTAACTTAAACATACTTATTTCTCCCCCTTTGACACCATCAAAAAGATTAACACTATGTTATAAGCTCATGGCATCAAGTATAATGGAGGGAAAAATATGTCAAGTTGATTTAAAAATTGGGTACCATTTGTTGATGGCATCAAGTATATTTCTACCACTTGTAGGAGGTTTACAAACTGAATTCGGCCTTCAATATTCTGATTTACAGGCCACGATCATTGCTATCGGTATGGCGGATCGCACAAAGGAATTTCGATTTCAGAAATGCATTAAAAATTCCAGAAAATTCTAAAAATCATGAAATTCGAGGAACATATTTCTCTTAAGTATATCTATCAAGGAAAAATAGTTTCTCATGAAAAATCATTATATTTTACAAGATTTGCCAAAAATCCAAACACTTGAAAAACCACTAGTTTTTGAGCATTCTAGTATCAAGTTAGCTACCTAGTTTTGCATCTAATTGTTTCAAAACATGAATGCATGTATTTTAAGGTAAGAAATTGTTTTGAAAACATTAGAAATATCCAACCATGATCTTTGGGCAATATGTCTATTAATTAAACATAAGCCTTCCCCATGATTGGTCTATTATTGATATTTTGATACTTTAAATGACCATCTAAATGCCATAGGCATTAGTGGACATTTGTATCATCCTAACATCTCACCCATGCTAAGTTTGCAATCAAGTTAGCCTATAGTGAGTGTGAGATGCATCCTAGGGGGGTATTTGTATATATATACTTAACCAATATATTCAAGCAATTCTATCATGGTTAAGTATCAAACTAACAACCCACATGATCATAATGATATATATGATTTAATTTCACATTATGATCATGAAATACATGTTTTCATCAAATTATAACCATGCATTAGGCATTATATGATGATAATAAGTAAAGTGTCTCCTAAAGCATGATTTAAACCTATTTCTCATGATGATGTCAATATCAAAATCATAAACCATGATTACACATATGCATAGAAATTACATTAATCATCATGATTTAAGCATTATTACCTTTTTATGGGCACGTTATCATCACCCAACACTATCTAAAAATGTTGTCCCGTCATCCTAAGTCAACCAAAATATGATATAGGTCAAGTTCATATGGTTGACTACCCTAGGGGTTTTCTAACCCTTAAGGATGGATTTTGGAACCCAAAATAGATTTTTACCTATGGGGTTCACTAGAAATTCCTTGGGGATCCATTTCTTAGCTATTACTTTGTTTTTGTCTTGTCCCCTAGCTATTAGGCATCTATAGGCCTTCTCATTTTTCTTCTCTTTATATCCTAGGCCTTTCTTGTTAAAACTTGCCCTTTGGCTCCCTATGATCATATTCAAGGTGTTGGAGCCAATTGTGAATTTTCCTAGGGCTTTGGTTAAATAATCTACCTTTTCCCTTAATGCCCTATTTTCTTCTATGCATGCATCACTAACATCTAAAGGCACATAATTATCATGTGAGCATGCATCATCATGGCAAGAAGAAGTATCATTATTATTTAAGCATGCATTTTCTAACTTATTTTCTAAGTCTTTAATTTGATTAAGCATGCTTTTATTTTTCTTCTTTACTCTAATAAACAATCCCTAGTTAAACTAGAAATCATAGAAACTATTTTACTAGGAGAGGCTTTCGTTACCATAGTTTCCATGTCCTCTTCTTCTTCTTCGGATGATGAGGAGGATGATGATGTGGAGGAGGCTCCCCCTTCACTTGAGCTCTCTCCTCTTGAGCTTGATCCTTCATTTTCGGAGGAGGAGGAGTCCAAATCGTCAAAGGCCATCAAGGCCAAATTGGCGACAAAGGCATTCTCCTCATCCGATGATGAGGAGGAGGATGAGGAAGGATCATCCCATGTCTTGGCCTTGAATGCTTTGGCCTTCCCCTTTTCTTTTGTCTTCTTCTCCTCTTCCTTCTTTTTCTTGCTCCCCTTTTTCTTCTTCTTTTCTTCTTTCTTTTTCTTCTCTTCCTTGCTTTTGTTTAGGAGGGGACAATTGTCCCTTATGTGTCCCTCTCCTTGGCAATTGTAGCATATGACCTTCCCCCTTGGTCTTCTATTCCTATCATTAGATTTATCAAATCTAAAGTTCTTAAAAACACGCCTCACCTTCCTTACCATGTAGGCTTCCTCGGTGCTATCCATGGAGGAGGAGGAGGCTTCTTCATCGGAGGAGGAGGGGACTTCCATCTTCTTCTTCCCCTTGTTTGCCAACAATGCTACTCCTCTTGAGGGTTGAATTCTTGGCTCTTCTTGAATTCCTTCAAGCCTCGTTTCGTGGAGTTCCATCGTTGAGAAGAACTCCTCCAAGGTACTCACTTCTAGGTTCTTGGACATGTAGAAGGAGTCCACCATGGAGCTCCACTTTGAGGACCGGGGAAAGGCATCTATAGCCTTCATGAGCATGTCCCGGTTCGATAGCTTCTCACCTACACTTGTTAGCCCAATTAAAATTTCCTTAAACCTAGAGTGTAGAGAGATTACCTTTTCCCCCTTTTCTAATTTAATGTTGGATAGTTGAGAGCGGAGGAGATCTCTCCTAGCTAGCTTCGCCTCGGATGTGCCTTCATGGAGCTCAATTAGTTTCTCCCACATCTCCTTGGCGCTTAGGCATTCTCCTATTCGGTTGATTTCTTGTTGAGGAAGCACATTGTAGAGATGATGCTTGGCTTTGGAGTTTGCAAGGTGCTCCTCTCTTTGCTTCTTGGTCCACCTAGATTTCTCTATTGGCTTCCCCTCTTCATCCCTAGGCAAAATGAAACCGGATTCCATTGTAATCATTATATCAAAATCCGTTTCGAAAAATACCTCCATTCGCTTCTTCCACCAAGCGAATTCTCCTTCAAACTTTGGAGGATGGATGTTGGAGCCGGCCATTTTTGATGTAGGGCTTGTTGCGGCGGTTAGTCCGGTGACAAGCAACCTCGGCTCTGATACCACTTGTGAGCGATCGGATGGCCGGCTAGAGGGGGGTGAATAGCCCTTTTCGTTTGGATGGCGGTATTTTGCTCGTCTACAAAACGTTAGCGCAAGCGGAATATACAAATATAAATAAAGACAAGCAAAATAGAAACAAGCAATACAAACACCAAGATATAACGTGGTTCACGGCTACGCCGCTAATCCACGGTCCGATTCGTCCACGGTGAATCACTCCGCCAAAAACCAATCACTATCGGTCTCTCCTTTGCACAAAGCTAGGTGGAGGTAACCTTTACAACCAAGATCACTCTTCTTACAAATAGAATGGAGTAAAAGCGAGTAAGAAGAGTTTAGAGCTTGTGGGGCACTAGGAAGATTGTTTGGAACTTAAGCATTAGCCTCTCAAAGGCTCACACCCTCTCTTTTTATAGTGAGGGCTGTTTTGTTCCCGTTGGCCGCCATCGATCGGCCGCCCATGGCGATCATTGCCAATCTAGCGGCCTCGAACACGTCGGATCCCGACCGTTGTTGTCCAACGGAACTCTTGGCGATCGGCTGCTGGACCTCACCGATCATTCTGCGTAATCGGCCCGCCCGATCGCTGGCGTAATGGCCAAAACCCTATTGACGATCGGCGCCTTGGCCGATCGGCACGCTAATCTTGGCGATCGGCCCAGCGTATGGCGATCATTGCGCCGCAAACCGATCGATCGTATACGGTCGAGCTACACTCGACTCGGAAGCGATCATTGCCATGACATGGCGATCGGCCGGTGTCGAAAAACCATCAGACACTTGGCCAAATGGCAAGTTTCACCTAAGAGCTACCCTTCCCGGGTTACAATCGCTCACTCTCATTTCTGAGTCCCTTGCCTTGAAGTTCTCGCCGTTCTCGGCCACGTCCTCGGCGACGTCACGCCGCGGCTCTGCAATGCTCCTTGGCGTCTCTTGCCTCGAAGTCTACTTCCTCGGCTTCACTCCAAGCTTCTCGTCCGGCGGTCCCTCGGATGCTCCAAGCGCACGGCTTCCGCAAAGCTATCCTTCACCGACTCAAGGCACGAGTCATGAGATGTGAAACTCGCCACGGCTCCATGTGCGAATTACTAAGTCCTGCACGACTTCAACGCACATATCAAATAAACATAACACACTAACTTAAACCCTTTGCCACACCATCAAAACCATATCACGGCAAGAGATTGCCCTAACAGTGAGTACTTCTTGGGAGAGTTTAGGAATTACTTATCAGAGGCTGGGATTCAATACCAATTGTCTGCACCTGGCACACCCCAGCAGAATGGTGTAGCAGAGCGAAGGAATAGGACTCTTATGGAGATGGTCAGATCGATGATGAATTATTCTGAGTTACCTGTTTCATTCTGGGGGTATGCGCTGGATACAGCAATGTATACTCTGAACTTGGTTCCATCCAAATCAGTACCTTCTACCCCTGTAGAATTGTGGACTGGCGAAAGCCTAGTCTGAGACATATTCGAATATGGGGGAGTCCAGCACATGTGCTGAAGGCTGATGCTGGTAAGTTGGAACCTCGTACAGAAGTGTGCATGTTTGTTGGCTACCCTAAGGGAACGAAAGGTGGTTTGTTTTATAATCCTAGAGATCAGAGGGTGATCGTTAGCACGAACGCCAGATTTCTAGAGGAGGATTATGTAATGAACCACAAGCCCAAGAGTAGGATTGTTCTTGAGGAGTTGACAGGGGAAGTCCCGACTTCAGTACCACCGGTACAAGAGGAGACACCACAAGTCACTGCACCGCGTGTCACAGAGCATACACAGGAGGTACCTCGTCGTAGTGGGAGGGTTGTTAGACAACCCGAGAGATTCATGTTTTTGGGAGTCTTCGGACTTAGTCCCTGGTGAACATGAACCTAATCCCTAGACATATGACGAGGCAATCCAAGATAGAGATGCGGTATCATGGCAAAGAGCGATGAATTCAGAGATAGAATCTATGGATTCTAATCAGGTCTGAGAGCTAGTAGAACCACCCGATGGTGTAAAAACCATTGGATGCAAGTGCATCTACAAGAGAAAGAGAGGAGTAGACGGGAAGGTTGAGACCTTCAAAACTAGGCTTGTTGCGAAAGGGTATACTCAGAAAGAGGGTATCGATTATGAGGAGACCTTTTCGCCGGTAGCCATGCTTAAGTCTATCCGGATTCTCTTATCTATAGCTGCTCATATGGATTATGAGATTTGGTAGATGGATATCAAGACAACTTTCCTTAACGGAAGTCTTGAGGAGAACATCTATATGCGGCAGCCAGAGGGATTCATTGCTAAAGGCAAAGAGCATCTTGTTTGTAAGCTTAATCGATCCATTTATGGATTGAAGCAAGCTTCTAGATATTGGAACATCCGCTTTGATGAGGCAATCCAGTCATATGGATTTATTCAAAGTCCGGATGAGCCTTGTGTATACAAGAGGTGTGACGGAAACGTAGTGGTGTTTCTTGTACTATATGTAGATGACATTTTGTTAGTTGGCAACAATATCAAAGTGTTATCAGACGTAAGGGTATGGTTGTCCAAACAGTTTGACATGAAGGACTTGGGAGAAGTGGGACACATCCTTGGGATCAAGGTAATAAGGGATCGCAAGAAAAGGATGTTGTGCTTATCTCAAGCTTCATACATTGACACTATCCTTGCTCGTTTTAGCATGCAGAACTCCAAGAAAGGTTTTCTACCTTTTAGGCATGGAGTTCCTTTATCTAAAGAGATGTGTCCCAAAACATCAAAGGAGATAGAGGACATGAAGGTGGTTCCTTATGCTTCGACAGTAGGAAGCCTTATGTATGTTATGCTATGTACGAGACCGGATATCTATTTTGCCGTGGGCATGGTTAGCAGATATCAGAGTAATCTTGGACAGGGACATTGGACTGCGGTAAAGCATATATTGAAGTACCTGAGAAGGACTAGGGATTATATCTTTGGTTTCTGGGCGATCAATTAGTCCACATGGAGTTACATGATTTGGATTTCCAATCAGATAGGGACAAGAGTAAGTCTACCTCGGGGTTTGTGTTTACTTTTGGAGGTGGAGCCATAGTATGGAGGAGTGTCAAGCAGAAATACGTGGCGGACTCTGTTGAGAGTATGGGGAATACAATCAAAGTCCCACATTGGTAAGACATGGAAAAGATCATGTGCTTATAAGAAAAAAGATATCTCCATTGGTATCAGAGCCATGGTCCATGTCAAGCCATGAACCTCGAACGAAGGAAGTTGAGCTCCCACGTCCGGATCAAGAGAACCAGACATCAGGAAGGAAGTCTAGTTGGGTCGGGGGGACCGAACAACTGGCAGGAAGTCCTGGTGGGTTGAAGATCGGACATCAAGCAGAGAAAATCCTTCGAGGAGGGATAGGCTTGAGGGGGGGCCCAATGTGGTCCTTCGTTTGAGGGGGGGATTGTTGAGAGTATGGGGAATACAATCAAAGTCCCACATTGGTAAGACATGGAAAAGATCATGTGCTTATAAGAAAAAAGATATCTCCATTGGTATGAGGCCTTTTGGGTAAAGCCCAAAAACAAAAACCATGAGGGCTTGGGCCCAAAGTGGACAATATCATACCATTGTGGAGATATGTGGAGCTTATAAGCACTAACAGACTCCACCATGGAAGCTGAGTATGTGGCAGCCTCTGAGGCAGCCAAGGAAGCTATATGGCTCAGGAACTTCTTGATGGACTTGGATGTGATTCCTGGTTTGCCCAAAACTATCACAATTTATTGTGATAACAGTGGTGCAGTTGCAAACTCGAAGGAACCACGAGCCCATAAGGCGAGTAAACACATAGAGCGCAAGTACCACCTTATACGAGAGATCGTAAAGCGAGGAGAAGTAGGTGTCGCCAAGATTGCATCAGAGGATAACCTAGCGGATCCATTCACTAAGGCCCTTCCAGCGAAAGCGTTTGATAGGCATGTGGAGGACATGGGGATCAGATGTTTGGCAGTGTGATGACGACATAGTCTTTTAGTATAAGTGGGAGATTGTTGGAATGTATACTGAAAGTCTAGCTCTTTTTTTATGAACATTTTATTTTGGAATAAGAATCACATGATCATTGTTTGCACTTTATATATTTATTATATGTGTGTGCATATTGTCTAATATTTTACATTGTAGATAACATGGTGCTTGGTGTGGCATAGAAGATCATGTTATCAGTCCCTTGTAAAATATAAGTAGAGACTCACAACCAAGATGGTTTTGGACAAACCATTGGTATGGTTGTAGTGTAGCTTGGTATTGTTTTGTCTTGAACATAGAGTTACACTAGTACACTTAGGTGTATTGAGTAGGACCGACATAGAGGTGATTCAATTTATTGCTGACTACATAATTGAATCGGACCTCGGATATTATGTTGTACATGCTCTTAATCCCGATATAATAATGGGCACATGTACTTAGTATTTATTTCTTTGATTTACCAGAGGGTGAGATTTAGATGGATTAAATCAATATGCCCGGTAAGTTGGGAAATAATATTATTTACATGGTGTGCCGTTGATTATAGGAGGAAACCATGTCCTATATACTAGGTTGATGATGTCCCCTTGAGGAGCTCATAAGGTTCATCATGTAAACCCAGCTGGTTGACTTAGTCAACATGATGATAAGGTTGAGTGGTACTACTCGAGGAGTTAGATGTTAATTAATTGATGGTCAGTAAATCAATTAATTGACGGACATTCGATATCTTAAACATGGGGAGATGAATGTACAAATAATATATGAAGCCCATATTGATTTATGCGGGTTGGTGAGGTAGTTCAATGATGATCCTCTAGTCGAATAGAACATCATTGATGGATCAAGTTTGTGTGGTTCCGATCCATCGGGTGACCAAGATTCAACTCTTCCTTATGGTCCCTATCATAGCCTAATATAATCCTCGTGAAGTCTGGATTCAAGGATGTAAAACAAAACCGAGAACGGTTGCGGGGCTGGGATTAAATCCCTAGATCCGATGGTTAGGATGAAATCCTAAATCGACGGTTGGGATGAAACCCTAGATCCGACGGTTGGGATGAAATCCTAGATTCGACGGTTGGGATGAAACCCTAGATCCGACGGTTGGGATAACACCCTAGATCCGACGGTGGAGATTAAATCCCTAGATCCGACAGTGGAGATTAAAGGAGTCCTAAGCCTAACTCTATAAAAGGAAAGCTTAGGTTGGGCGGCAAGAATAATTTTGGTTCAAGGAAAAATTAGGGTTTTGCCTCTCCAATCTTGGGCGGCAAGAAACCCTAGGAGAACAAGAGCTTGGGCGGCTAGGTTTTGGAAGGAGCTTGGGCAGCATCAAGAGAAGAAGAACCCTTCTTCTTCCTAAGGTTGGCAGCACCTATCTATCTTCCTCCTCTATTCCTAGGCCGACGCTTTTCCTCCTCCCTTTCTCCTTGGTGGCCGGCACTTCTCCAATCTCCAAGGTGGCCAGCGGTTCCCTTTGCATTGGTGGCCGGCGCTTCATCCATTGTTCCTTGGCCGGCGGTTGTATCAAACTCCCTAACTTGGTGGTCGGTTCTAGAAAGGAAAGGTATTGTTGGTTCTTCTCTTTGTTCGCAGCGGACAAGGAAGGGAAGAACGCGATCTAGAAGGCTTCTACTCGTGGAGGATCTTCGTCCACACGTCGTCCACGAGGAGGAAAGGACATACGGTAGAAGATCGTAAGGTATAAAGTTTTACAACTTTATTTTCAGATCTGAGCATGTTCATTTATGTGTTGATTATACATGTGTGCGTATGTATATATTTTGTATAATCATGGACCCCGAAAACAAACACAAAAACCGGCGATCCGTCCGTCGTCTCTTCCGCGGCTAACCAACTAGAAGAGTTGTGTTGCTTGAACAACTAGTTTGTTCAAGCGACCACTCAAGTTGTTAGCACGATGACGAATTGGTAGTGCTAAGGAAACTCATCCCATTCGGATTAATTCTTTCATTAGTGAAAATTTTAATCCGGGGACATGGGAGCCAATGAGCCTCCGAAGCAACCCCCTACAAGGTCTAGGTTAAGATCGGGCACTAAGAAACCGTCGTAATATCCATTACTCGACATTTCTGTGCTAACTCTTTGCTGCAGGGGAGTGACCAAGCCAACAGTTGACTGAAGGCTTTTGGAAGTTGACTGATCCTACCATCTGTCGACTGCTATTCAAACTTGTCATCTCAAAGAAGTTCAAGATAAGCTCCACTTATATTGGGGAGATGAGGCTCTTTGACCCAGATCCAGATCTCAATGATTTAGGGTTTGAAGGGCTATAAAAGAAGGGTCATTTCATCTCTTTGTATTATTCAATCTTGCTCTCAAAGTGCTCCACCAATGCTAAGCTTCAACAACAACACTACGCCGTCGTAACACCGACCTGACGTTGAACTTCCAAACCTTTAGTCGGTAGATTTATTTCATAGTTGTTGTTACTTTTATTGTGCTTTCATTTACTAAGAGGAGAGGTAGGCTAGTTGCCTCTTCCTCTACTTTTGGTTTAATAATCGTCGTCTCCTATCTCCAACAAGGAGAAGATTTTTAGTGGATTGCTCCATCGTACGCGGTCTAGGATCGCGGGGCCTTGGAGTAGCAATCTCTCAGTTGTGAACCAAGTAAAAAACAAAAGGTGCCCCTTTACTTTTGGTTTACCTTTATTTCCGCTGCAATACTTTGGTTTTATCGAAACGAAAAAAAAGATTTACGATCGCTATTCATCCACTCCCACCCCCTCTAGCGACTCTCTTCGATCCACACTTTATATATGGAGTGGTGAATCCATGTGGGCTATTCAAACACCTTCGATCACTTTGAATTATACCCAATCGACATGGAGTTACACCTCCTATGGAGATGGCTATGAAGAAGTCAAAGTTTATGACATCATGATCAAGATGACTTGAATACCTCAAGTCTATGGAATCTCGCACATGAGCTGCAATGAGATCATCAATGACGTAAAGAACTATATGAAGTCTCATGGAAGGTCACTCCAATGAACTAGTTAACCTAACGAGCATCCATATGTTCACTCTCAGCATCCCTATACTTTCATTCAGTGAGTACCGAATGCTTGGATAAACCAAGGAGCATAACATGTGCTAGTCTCAGAATTGATGATGTACAATCTCATCAATTCATTGACTAGGGATAGTATCAATACTTACATAATTACACATGATGAGATACCCATTAATTGTGATCCAATCATAATTTCTCTCATGTTATGTATCATATTGTAGACTTCAGTAGATGAGTTTAAGATCCTATCAAATACATAGACAATGTATACTCAAATAGTAAATTTTATTAAAAACTTCTAAAGCAATGCCTTCGGATACCTCTCAAATACTTCATATTATCCTTCCTCATTTCATCATCGGAATCTCCTCTTCCTCCCCCTTTATCATTACCCCTTAAATTTAGATTTTGAATTTCTTGGGTAATGTCTTGATTTCTTGCATTGATATTCTTATCAATTGAAGATTTCCTAGGGTATGTACTAGTAGATTCATTAAATTCAACATTAGAGGATTCCTTAACCTTTTGAGTCATCTTGTTGTATACTCTATATCCTCTACTAGTAGATGAATATCCAATTAGGATTCCTTTATTCGCCTTAGACTCGAATTTTTCTAAATTGACTTTTGTATTCAAAATATAAACTTTACAACCAAAGACCTTAAAATAGTGAATTGTAGGAATTGTGTCATTCTATAATTCAAAAGGTGCTTTATCTAAAAGTCTATGTATTAAGACACACTTTTGAATATAACAAGCGGAACTAACTGTTTCCGCCCACATGTAGGTAGGTAAATAATATGCATTAAGCATAGTCCTAGCCGCTTCTTGTAGGGCATGATTTCTCCTTTCCACCACCCCATTTTGTTGGGGTATTCTAGGACAAGAAAATTCATGCTTATACCCTTATTCTAAGCAAAATTTAGAAAAATTAGAATTATCAAATTCTTCACGGTGATCACTTATAATTTGGTTGATTTTGAGATTCTTTTTATTTTCTACACTTTTTCTAATACCTATTATTATTTATAGGGTATCAACTATATATTTCATGAAATATACCCAAGCATATCTACAAAAATCATCAACTATCACTAAGCAATATTTGTTACCATCTAATGATGGAATACTATGACAATCAAAAAGATCTAAATGCAATAGTTCTAAAGGTAAGGAAGTATTGGTTATAGATTTTTTTGGATATTCTGGGATCATGCGTAGCGGAATAAGTGAATAAAAACAATTTTTATTACATCCCAAACATCCCCTGGGGGCTAAGAAAACTTGTTTTGGCATAATCACATGAAAACACGCAAGGAGAATGAGAAGTTATACCTTCGGGATTCTTTTGAATCCGTCGAAACCACGAGCAAGACCAACGGGCCTTGCCACTATCAGTATCCACGTCGGGATCACCTAATACAACTCCTAGAGCAGCAAGTCTTTGTCTCCGATTGGTGCTAGCCAATCGACGGAGACAATGGAAGAGGAGAGAGGAAGGAGCAACGACGGCCACCAAGGGAGAAAACCTAAATAAAACCTTCGCCAATGATTATAATGGGATATATTTATATATCTCTTGATTAAGTCATCTTAGGAGGCTTAAACGGAACATATCTTACCATAATTATCCCATAATTAAGGTAAGAACAACCCAAGAAATTTCTATAAAGAAAAATCTCCCATCGATAGAGACGCGACACGGTCGTGTGGATTCACATGGCCTGGTCGTGTGAATTCACATGGCTATGTGGATTCACATGACTTAGTCATGTGTCTCTTTGGGCGCAGCCCAGACTTTACCAATTTGTGGCCAGAGCCAGGCACGACCCGCATTAAGTTAGGCACGACTGTGTGAGGCTTTGTATGGTCCGTTTGACTTCGTTTAAGTGCGATATGGTCGTGCTACGTCAAACAAAGCCATAAGAGGTTCCATAGACTCCGTTTCACACCCCCTTGGTCTGGCCCAACTAGACAAATCCTCTCTCAATGAGAATCTCATTCTAAGGCTTGTTTTACATCTCGAGATCACCCGAAGTGTGTGTGACCCAATAGATTCCCGATTATGTTGGCCATTCATAATTAAACCCTTAATTATGAATAGATCATGAGTGGCACCTAGCAGTACATCTTGACCCCCAATTGATCGAAAAGTCTAAATTGACTTCAGAACATTTTCTGAATCCTTCAACAGCTTCAGTTGTTCGTGCCTTATTCCTTTCACTTATCCTATACCCACTTGGTTCAGGGCATGGTCTCTGTGTTCGTCCCCACTAGGCTGACTATGTCACACCTAGCCCAAGTTATTTTCTTGTCATGTGGATTCAAGTTACTCCTACATGTTCCCAAGAAGACCATCTTCTTAACATGCTTGCTCTGGCTAGAGACTTCTGAGTAACAATCCTGACAAGAGGCCTAGGGTATACATCTCTTTTATCAGGAGTGGTGAATCCGCTGTAGGCTATTCAAACACCTTCAATCACTTTGGCTTATACCTAATCATCTCGGAGTTACACCTACTATGTAGATGGATACGAAGAAGTCAAAGTATAAGTAGTCATGATCAAGGTGACTTGAATACCTCAAGTCAAAGGAAGCTCACACTCAAGCTGTAATAATATCTTCAACGACATATAAAATCATATGAAGTCTCATAGTAGGTCACTCCAATGAACTAGTTACCATAACTACCATCCACATGTTCACTCTCAGCATCCCTATGCTTCCATTTAGTGAGTACCGAATGCTTGGATAAACCAAGGAGCATTACTTGTGCTAGTCTCATAGAATTGATGATGTCCAATCTCATCAATTCATCGACTAAGGATACTTTCAATACTTGTATATTTACACATGATGAGATACTCACTAATTGTGATCCAATCACAATTTCTCTCATGTTATGCATCGTATTGTGGACTTCAGTATATGAGTTTAAGGTCCAATCATAGATAATGTATACTCAAATAGTGAATTTTATTAATAACTTCTAAGGCAATTGCCTTACGACACCTCTCAATTACATCAAACTCTCACTTGGCCTACATGCAATCACCTTGATATCTAATACCATAGGCTTCTATATGTCTCTCGATCTTTTCTTGGGGAAGAGGCTTTGTCAAGGGATCTGCTAGATTCCTATCTGTGGGAACTTTCTCTATTTGTACGTCTCTTCTACCAATGATCTCTCTGATCAGATGGTAACAACGTAGTACGTGTTTGGATCGTTGATGAGACTGTGGTTCCTTCTGCTTGTGCAATGGTGCCATTGTTGTCGTAGTAAACTGGTAATGCTTCAACAATGATCGAAACTAATCCAAGTTCAGTTATGAACTTCTTGATCCAGACCACCTCGTTTGCTTCTTCAGAAGCCACAATGTACTTTGCCTCCGTAGTAGAATCAGCAACGGTATCTTGCTTGGAACTTTTTCAACTCACCACACCTCCATTCAAGATGAATAAGTATCCAGACTGAGATTTAGAATCATCCTTATCTGTTTGGAAGCTGGCGTCAGTATACCCGCTTACTACCATATCACCTCCTCCATATACCAAGAACAAATCCTTAGTCCTTCTCAAGTAGTTAAGGATTGTCTTGACAACCACCCAATGGTCCATACCAGGATCCGACTGGTATCTACTCGTAACGCTCAAAGCGTACGATACATCAGGCCTCATACATAAGATAGCATACATGATCGATCCTATAGCTGACACATATGGGATCTGACTCATGCGAATCCTCTCGTCTTCCGTGCGCGAGCACAAAAACTTCGAAAGGTGAATCCCATGCCTCTTGGGAATAAAACCTTTCTTGGATTCTTCCATGCTAAACCATTTTAGCACTTTGTCTATGTATGTAGACTGTGAAAGACCAAGAAACCAATTTGATCTATCTCTATAGATCTTAATCCCCAAAATATAGGTTGCTTCTCCCATGTCTTTCATGGATAACATTTTGGACAACCATACCTTGACTGTTTGCAAAATAGGAATATTATTTTCTATAATTAATATGTCATCTACATACAATACTAGGAGCATGACTGCACTCCCACTAACATTCTTATACACACAGGGCTCCTCAGGATTTTGTGAGAAATCAAACCGTTTAATTGCCTCATCAAAACCGATATTCCAACTCCTGGATGCTTGCTTCAATCCATGAATGGAACGTTGAAGTTTGCATACTTTGTTCTTGTCAATGAATGTGAAACCATCAGGTTGTATCATATATACATCCTCATACAGGTTTCCATTAAGGAAAGTTATTTTCACATCCATCTGTCATATCTCATAATCAAAATGAGCTGCCATGGCTATGAGTATCCGAATTGATTTAAGCATAGCTACTGGTGAAAAGGTTTCTTCATAGTCAACACCTTGCCTTTGACGATATCCTTTTGCCAGTAATTTAGCTTTATAGGTAATAATATTACCATCCATGTCGATTTTCTTCTTGAAAACCTACTTGCACCGTATAGACGTTATGCCTTTGGGTGGGTCTACCAAGTCCCAAACCAAGTTTTCATACATGGAATTCATTCCTGATCTCATGGCTATTAGCCATCTATCCCTGTCTGAACTATTCAGTGCCTCTTCGAAATTAGTAGGTTCCTCATCATCTATGAGCAACACGTCATTAGATTCACTTATGAGAAATTCATATCTCTCAGGAATCCTACATGTCCAACTAGATCTATGAGGAGATGGTGTATTATCAGGTTCAGCTATTACCTCATCTGAATGAGTAATCAGCTGTGGTTCTTAACTAGGCCTCTCTTTTGTGTCTACCGAAGTCTCTTGAACAACACTTAGTTCAATCTCGCTCGCACTGTTTTCTTGTAAGAGAAACTCCTTCTCAACAAATACAACATGCCTTGAAACAAACACCTTTTGTTCCATGGGATGATAGAATTGGTAACCCCTTGTTTCCTTAGGGTAACCAATAAATATACACATATCAGACTTAGCCTCCAGCTTGTCTGATACTGTCCTCTTCATATAAGCTAGATAACCCCATATCTTCAAATAAGATAAATGAGGTTTTCTACTTTTCCACATCTCATATGGAGTAGTAGAGATTGCTTTAGTCGGGACTCTATTTAACAAGTAAATAGCGGTCTCGAGTGCGTAACTCCAAAAGGTTTTTGAAAGACTTGCATGCTGCATCATTGACCTAACTATGTCCAAAAAGGTTTGATTTTGCCTTTCAGCCACACCATTATGTTGTGGCGTGTAAGGTGGAGTCCTTTGGGATAAGATGACATTGTCCCTTAGATAATCTTAAAACTCTTGGCTTAAGTATTCACCATCTCGATCCGATCGAAGTACTTTAATAATTTTACCAAGTTGTTTCTCTACTTCCTTTCTAAAATCTTTAAACCTTTCAAAGACTTCATACTTGTATCTTAACAGATACAAATACCCATATCGTGAATAATCATTGTTAAAGGTAATGAAGTAGCTATAACCTCCTATAGCATGAGTTGATATTGGTCCGCATACATCAGTATGTATAAGGCCTAATACCTCAACTGCTCGTTCACCCTTTCCTCTGAAAGGTAGTTTAGTCATCTTTGCTTTTAAGCATGAAACACATGTGTATAATGAATCTGATTCATAAAACTCCAAAATGTTAAGCCTCTGCAGTTTGGACAAGCATTCATTGCTTATATGGCCAAGACGATAATGCAATAATTGTGAGGTTAATTGATTATTTAACTTAGCATGTTTGCTATTTGATTCGATATTGAATATCTCGTTGGATGTATCTAACATGTAGATTCCATTATTTAATATCCCAGTAGCATAAAGAACACCATTCAACGTATTGTAACAACAAATATTACTAAACGTCAAATGATAACCTTTCTTATTCAAACATGAAATAGAAACAATGTTCTTTATTAATGTTGGAATATAAAAACAATCATCCAACTCTAAAACTAGTCCCATAGGAAGTCTCAACATATAAGTACCCTTAGCTACTCCAACAACTTTTTCTCCATTACCAACCCTTAGATCTGCTTCTCCCTTAACCAGTTTTCTTCTGTTCCTCAGCCCATGTATGTCATTACATATATGTGAGCCACACCCGGTATCCAATACCTAAGTGCTAGAAACAGTATGACATTCAATAACAAATATACCTAAAGTAGATTGGGCATCAGATGTCTTTTTCTGCTTCAGTGACTCCAAATATTGCTTGCAATTTCTCTTCCAATGCCCATCCATATGCTCATGTTACTTCTATAACTCAAGAGACATCGACGCTAGCATAATGCAACACGCCATCTCAGAGTCAACAACATGTTTCTGGTAAGTCAACTTTTGGTCACCAAATGCATTATCTGCAGGAAGTATGGGAAAAACATCTTCAAGGACATAAGATAGCTTTTCAACCTTGAGAACAATTCTCATGTTGCAAAGCCAGTCTAAGAAGTTTGGCCCAGTCAATTTGTTGTTGTCCAAAATTGAATGTAAATTAATGGAGGTTGACATGTTGTTCTATTTAGTACCTAGACATATAAATAGAGGTGTATAAGAGAGATGAATTTATAGTAATGTAAACAATTTACATTAACAAGAAACTCCCATTATTTTTATCAAATTCAATAGCCCTCACTTTGAATTCGAGAGATGGTAGGTGATATCTTAGTGGGTTGATATCCATTATGACTAAGAACAAACTTGGAGAGAGTCCAACTAGTCATTCATAGTCATAATGTTAGGTATCAACAGTACTCATTATATATCAAATATATAACTATCACTTTATGCTATCAATTAATTGAGTGTTCACATATACATTAGGTTGTTAACTCATTAACATATATACATCCAATGCATATCACCTAATTGCACCTCTATCCACATTGACCTTAGAGAGAGTCCAACAAATCAATGCTTTCAGTTAGGGTCGACCCATTAATCGTGAGATTGAATTTAAATGATTTGAACACATCCAATTTATAAGCCAAGTTTGGAGAGAGTCCAACAACTCAAACTTGAAATTGACCTCTAGTCCTTACCATTTAAAATAAACATCGAATATCATATGAATTAAACATGCTCAATGTCATGCCAGGCTTGGAGAGAGTACAACAACCCAAACATGAAAAAGAACTCTGGTTCAACCATATTAATGGAAGGTGTTAGCCCTATTATTTGCATGAAGGATTTCAGATTATTATGGGTCTCATCTATAGAAGGAAATAAACCTAAATATGAAAAAACCAAGGTCACATTAGGAAATACATTTTTCGATGTGAATGTGAGTCTATGCTTAGGCTCTAACGATGCAGGCAACATGTTCAGTGTTTCCAGGCGCATCCTCAGTGTTTCCTTTTAGGTTACAAACATATCCTATGTGTAAAACAAGCATACTCTAATCTATCATATAGATAAACATGGCACAGGTATATTAAAACATCAAACATGCTTTAAATATTCTCCTACAACATGTAATCTATGTCAAACGAACAAGGTGACTCTGATACCACTTATTAGAGATTCCGAGATCATGCGCAGTGGAATAAGTGAATAAAAATATTTTTTTTTTACATCTCAGACATCACCTGGGGCCAGGAAAACTTGTTTTGGCATAATCACATGAAAACATGCAAGGAGAAGGAGAAGTTATACTTTTGGGATTCTTTTGAATCTGTCGAAACCACAAATGAGACCAACAGGCCTTGCCTCTATCAGTATCCATGTCGAGATCACCTGAGATAACTCCTAGAGTAGCAAGTCTTTGTCTCCGATTGGTGCTAGCTAATTGGTGGAGATAATGGAATAGGAGAGTGGAAGGAGCAATGACAGCTACCAAGTGAGAAAACCTAAACAAAACCTTCACCAAAGATTATCATGGGATATATTTATATATCTCTTGATTACGTCATCTTAAAAGGCATAAAACGGAACATAGCTTACCATAATTTTCCCAAAATTAAGGTAAGAATAAATCAGAAAATTTCTATAAAGAGAAATCTCCAAAATCGGCAGAGACACGACACACCCGTGTAGATTCACATGGCCTGGCCGTGTGTCTCTCTAGGCGCATCCCAAACTTTACCAATTTGCGGCCATAGCAAGGTACGACCCGCACCAAGTTAGCCACGACCGTGTGAGGCTTTGTATGGTCCGTTTGACTTTGTTTAAGTGCGATATGGTTGTGCTAAGTCCAACAAAGCCATAAAACATTCCATAGCCTCTATTTCACACCCCCTTGGTCTGGTCCAACTAGACATATCCTCTCTCAATGAGAATCTCATTCTCAGACTTGTTTTACATCTCAAGATAACCCGTAGTGTGTGTGACCTAATAAGTTCCCGGTTATGTTGGTCATTCATAATTAATCCCTTAATTATGAATAGATCATGAGTGACACCTAGCAGTACATTATGATCCCCAATTGACTCGAAAGTCTTAATCGACTTCAGAATATTTTTTGAACCCTTCAATAGCTTCAGTTGTTCATGCCTTTTTCCTTTCACTCATCCTATACCCACTTTGTTAAGGACATGGTCTTTGTGTTCGTCCCCACTAGGTTGACTACGTCACACTTAGCCCAAGTTATTTTCTTGTCCTGTGGATTCAAGTTACTCCAACATGTTCCCAAGAAGACCATCTTCTTAACATGATTGCTCTGGCCAGACACTTCCTAGTAACAATCCTGACAAAAGGACTAGGGTATACATCTCCTTTATCAAAAGTGGTGAATCCTCTATAGCCTATTCAAACACCTTCAATCACTTTGGCTTATACCCAATCATCCCGGAGTTACACCTACTATGTAGATGGATGCGAAGAAGTCAAAGTACAAGTCGCCATGTACAAGGTGACTTGAATACCTCAAGTGTAATGAAGCTTGTACTCAAGATGTAATGAGATCTTCAATAACATATAGAACCATATGAAGTCTCATCGTAAGTCACTTCAATGAACTCGTTACCATAACTAGCATCCACATGTTCACTCTTAGCATCCCTATGCTTCCATTTAGTGAGTACCGAATGCTTGGAAAAACCAAGGAGCATAACATGTGATAATCTCAAAGAATTGAAGATATCCAATCTTATAAATTCATCGACTAGAGATAGTTTCAATACTTGCATATTTACAAATGATGAGATGCCCACTAATTGTGATCCAATCACAATTTCTCTCATGTTATGTATCGTATTGTGGACTTTATGTTGGGTTTCCCCCGCACCACGACGAGTGTGTGTTCGAACACATTTCGTAAACATGCACACAGCGGAAGCAATAAAAGCAATAAATATAATTTATTACAACACACATATCACACGCATGCAGAATACAACATGGGTAGACATAATCGCTATTTATAATTTTGCAAAAAAAGGAAACTTATACTAGGTATACCTGACGGATCATGTGTAGCGGGAATGACATCAACCGAGCGACACTTGCAAGTCTTACCTCTATTCGTATCCATGTTGAGTATTGTCGGGATAGCTTCACAAAGCTACAAGCCCCAACTTCGCAAGAGTCACTAGCCTCGTGTCGAAGTCATTGTGATCCAAGATACAATCACAATCAGAATCAAATTCGGATCCCAAAAATGAGTTTCACAAACTCGCTTGTCAGAAGTGGTTTTCGTCAACCGTTTGAAGAAAACTTAACACTCCACCTATGAGGATTGCTGGAGAAAAAATCCCCGAGAAGAAGATCGCTGTTGAAGCACTAAACACCGATCAAACAACCTCTCCACATAAAGGAAAAAAAGCTGTCCAAAACTGCACAACTTGTATAGGTGGAAGAAGTGGTTGGCTGCTTCTTGGTCACCGACGACCAAGGGTTGTTGGTCGGCGGCTGAGGGTGGGCCAAGGGATGCCAGCGGCTGGTGGTTGGCCGGCGGAAAGGAAGTGCAATAGCAGCAAGGGGCGGTGGCTCTTTATCTTGGGCGGCAAGAGCAAGGAGGAGGAGAAGAGAAGGGTTAGGCGGCAAGAATAGATTAGGGTTTCACAAAAACCCTTAAGCCCTATTTTTATAGAGAACACATTCTCCTAACGGTTATTGGTTCATAACCAAGATCCATTAACCCACTCCAATAACTTAAGTTAAAATAAACCAAACTGCGTTGGTCTATTTTAAGTTAAAACGAACTGAACCAACTTTGGTTCATTCGTTTAAAACAAACAAAATCACTTTAATTTTTTTTCCACCATTGGCTTAGAACCAAACCAATTTGGTTCATCCATCATGTCTTCATAAGACTCGACCCATCCATCCTTCCGATGCGACTATAACCATTTCATACTCGTTCTTTGTTTGACCCAACCAAACCTAGTCTCTCTTGATCTGAGAATCCTATTCTCAAACTCATTTTAAATCCTTCATATTACACTCATTGTGCATGTGACCAAATAGGTTCCCGATATATGTTAGACGTTTATAATTAACCATTAATTATAGAACGATCATGAGTGGTACCTAGTAGTACATAATGATCCCCAATTAATCAAAAAATCAATGGTTGATCCCAGAACTATTTCTGAAACCCTTCAGCAGTTATAATGAATCATGTTGGGTTTCCGGCACCGCGGCGTGTGTGTGTTCGATCATGTTTCGTAAACATGAACACAGCGGAAGCAATAAAAATAATAAATACTCCTATTTATTATAACACACACAACACACGCATGCATATTATAACAAGTGTAGACATAACCGTAAATTTAAATTTGCAATAAAAGGAAATTTATCTACGTTATACCTTCCGTATGACGTGTAGCGGGAACAGCATCAACCGGAACGATCCTCGTAAGAATCGTCTCTATCCGTATCCACGCCGAGCTCCTCGGGATGACTTCGTTAAGCCACGAGCTTCGTCTTCGTACGGGTTACTAGCCTCGTGTTGAAGACGACATGATCGAGAGATGATCACAATCCGAATCAAAATTCGGATCCTAAAACGAGTTCTCAAAACTCGCTTCTCCGGAGAGGTATTCGTCAACCAATTGACGAATCCTTCGTCCTCCACCTCAGAGGATTACCGGAGATCGAATCCCGGTAAGTTAGCCGCTGTCGGAGCTCTAACCGTCGTCCAAACGACGCTCCGACGAGAGGAGGAGATGCTGTCCAGAAAACTGGACAGCTTGGTGGAGGATATAGGTGCCGGCCAACCAAGGAAAGAAAAGCCTCACCTTGATGCCAAACCTATAGGGGATCACCGGAGGGTCGCCGGAGTGTTCACCGGCTGAAGCTTGGTCGCCGGCAATGACTTGGACGGCGGCACAAAGGATGGGCGGCGGCACTTAGGGTTGGGCGCCGAATTCACCAACAAGGGGTGGGCGGCAACTCTATGTTGGGCGGCAACAACTTGATTAGGGTTTAGGGTTAGGGTTTAAGCCCTATTTTATAGAGAACTAATTCTCTTAATGGTTAATGGATCATATCAATAAAGCCCGTTAACCTGCTCCATTAAGATAAGTTAAAATAAACCAAACCATGATGGTTTATTTTAAGTTAAAACGAACCGAACCAACTTTTGGTTCATTCGTTTAAAATAAACCAAACCCTTTGGTTTATTCTCATCCATTAGATTAGAACGAAACCATTTTGGTCCATCCATTATTTCTTCATAAGACACGACCCATCCACGCTTCCATTGCGACTGAAATAATTTCATGCTCGCTTTATGTTTTGTCCAACCAAACATAGTTTCTCTCGGTCTGAGAATCCCATTCTCAAGCTCGTTTTAAATCCTTTGGATTACACTCGTTTTGCGTGTGACCAAATAGGTTCTCGGTTTATGTTGGCCGTCTATAATTAACCATTAATTATAGAACGATCATGAGTGGCACCTAGTAGTACATCATGATCCCCAATTAACCGAAAAGATCAACGGTTGATCCAGAACTATTTCTGAAACCCTTCAGTAGCTCGAATGAATCGTGCCCCATTCTCTTCACTCATCTTATACCCACTTGGTTCAGGACATGGTCTATTGTGTCAGTCCCCACTAGGCTGACTACGTCACACCTATCCCAAGTATCATTTCCTCATCCTACGGATTCTAGTTACTCCACATGTATCGAAGAGTACCTTACTCTAAACATGTAATGCTTTGGCCAAAGACTTTAGTAACAATCCGACGAGAGGCCATGGGTATACATCTCCTCGCAATGAGTGGTGAATTCTTTATAGGCTATTCAAACACCTTCGATCACTTTGACTTATACCCAATCATCCCGGGTCCACATCTCCTTAGAGATGTTTGCTTAAGATGTCAAAGCATAAGTCTCCATGATCAAGATGACTTGAATACCGCAAGTCAAAGGAACATCGCACTTAAGCCACAGTAAGAACTTCATTGACATATCTATATATGCAGAGAACCATATGAAGTCTTACGGCTGGTCACTCCAATGAACTAATTACCATAACTAGCATCCACGATTAACTCCGGACATCACAATGTCTCCAGCCAGTGAGAATCAGCTGCTTGGATACACCAAGGAGTATACCTCGAGTCTGTAATTGATGGTGTCCAAATCCATCAATTCATCGACTAGGGATAATTCCGATACATCACAATTACACATGTAGAGATACTCACTAGTTGTGATCAAATCACAAATTCTCTCATGCTGTGAATCGTATCGTGGACATTCAGTAAATGAGTTTAAGATCCAATCAAATACATTAAACATGTATACTCAAATAGTGAATCTTCATTTATCATATAAATGGTTCATACATAAGGCGATTGCCTTAGGACATCTCTCATATATTACTAACAGACTCCCACTTGGCCTAATGCCAATCGCTACGGTATCCAATACCATAAGCTCTAACATGACCCTCAAACTTACTTTGTGGTAATGCTTTAGTCAAAGGATCCGCTAAGTTCCTTTCAGTGGGAATTTTCTCAATTTGTATTTCGTTCCTACTGATGATCTCTCTGATAAGATGATAGCGGCGAAGCACATGTTTGGATCATTGATGAGACCACATCAAGTTCAGAGATGAACTTCTTGATCCAAACCGCTTCTTTTGCTGCTTCCAAAGCTGCAATGTATTCTGCCTTAGTGGCAGAATCCGCTATAGTGTCAAGCTTGGAACCTTTCCAACTTATTGTGCCTCCATTCCAAGTGAATACATACCCAGACAAAGACATGGAATCATCCTTGTCTGTCTGGAGCTGGCATCCGTATACCCACGTATCACCATGTACCCTTCTCCATATATTAGGAACACATCCTTAGTTCTTCTCAAGTACTTAAGGATAGTCTTAACAGCCGCCCAATGATCCATTCCTGGATCGGACTGGTATCTTCTCGTGACACTCAGAGCATACGATACATCGGGCCTCGTACATAACATAGCATACATGATAGATCCTATTGCGGATGCATAGGGAATCTTACTCATGCAAATCCTCTCGTCTTCTGTGCGCGGACACATAGACTTTGAAAGGTGTACCCCATGCCTGATGGGTAGGAAACCTTTCTTGGATTCCGGCATGCTAAACCTCTTTAGCACTCGGTCTATATATGTAGACTGCGAAAGACCAAGCAACCGTTTCGATCTATCTCTATAGATCTTAATCCCGAGGATGTATGTTGCTTCTCCCAGGTCTTTCATGGAGAATGTCTTGGATAACCAAACCTTAACTGACTGTAAGATTGAAACATCGTTTCCTATAAGTAGTATGTCATCGACATACAATACTAGGAACACGACTGCACTCCCACTAACCTTCTTGTACACACAAGGTTCGTCTGGATTTTGTGAGAAATCAAACTTTTTGATTGTCTCATCAAAACGGATATTCCAGCTCCTGGATGCTTGCTTCAATCCATAAATGGACCGTCGCAATTTGCATACCTGGGTTTTATCAACCGATGTGAAACCCTCAGGCTGTATCATATACACGTCCTTGAGCAAGTTTCCATTAAGGAAAGTTGTTTTCACATTCATCTGCCATATCTCATAATCATAATGAGCCGCTATGGCCAGGAGCATCCGAATGGATTTAAGCATAGCTACAGGCGAATAGGTTTCGTCATAATCAACACCTTGTTTTTGACGATATTCTTTCGCCACCAATCTAGCCTTATAGGTAATCACATTACCATCCATGTCGGTTTTCTTCTTGAAAACCCACTTGCACCCTATAGGCTTTATGCCTTCAGGTGGGTCAACCAAGTTCCAAACTTGGTTTTTCATACATGGAATCCATTTCCGACTTCATGGCACCAAGCCACTTATCCCTTTCTAAACTTGTCAGCACTTCTTCATAACTGGTAGGCTCCTCATCATCAATGAGTAACACGTCATTCGATTCACTTACGAGAAATCCATATCTCTCAGGAATATTGCGTGTTCTACCAGATCTACGAAGATGTGGTGTTACAATAGGTCCAGCCGATTGCTCATCACTATGAGTTGTCGGCTGTTGTGCTTCACCAGGTATCTCATCAATGTCTATTTGAGTCTCTCGAGCCTCCTCAAGCTTGACGACACTCCCACTGTTTTCTTGCAAGAGAAACTCTTTCTCTAGAAACACAGCATGCCTTGAAACAAACACCTTTTGTTCCACAGGATGATAGAATTGGTAACCCCTTGTTTCCTTAGGGTATCCAATAAATAGACATTTATCAGACTTCGCATCCAATTTGTCTGATACAGTCCGCTTCACATAAGCAGTACAACCCCATATCTTCAAGTAAGATACATGAGGTTTCTTACCATTCCATATCTCATATGGAGTAGTTGAGACTACCTTGGTAGGCATTCTGTTTAACAAGTAAACAGCTGTCTGAAGTGCATAACCCCAAAAGGACTTGGGAAGAGTCGCATGATTCATCATTGACCTGACCATGTCCAACAAGGTCCGGTTACGCCTCTCAGATACACTATTATGCTGTGGTGTATAGGGCGGAGTCCATTGAGACAATATGCCATTGTCTCTTAGATAATCAAGAAACTCTTGACTTAAGTATTCACCACCTCGATCCGATCGAAGTATTTTAATACTTTTGTCATGTTGTTTCTCTACTTCATTTCTGAATTCTTTGAACCTTTCAAAGGCTTCAGACTTGTGTTTCATCAAGAACACATACCCAAACCGTGAGTGATCATCGGTGAAGGTAATGAAGTAGTTATAGCCTCCTAAAGCTTGAGTTGACATAGGTCCACATACATCAGTATGTATTAGACCTAGTAACTCTCCCACTCGTTCACCTTTTCCCGTAAAAGGTAACTTAGTCATCTTGCCTTTTAAGCATGATTCGCATGTATCGTATGAATACAATTCAAACGATTCCAGAATTCCACATCGGTGTAATTCGGACATGCATTTCTTGCTTACATGGCCAAGACGACAATGCCACATGTAGGAGTCTATTTGATTATCCTTTCGAGCACTCTCGCCGATATTGCAAATGTCACGATACGTCCAACGTATAAACACCATTGCTTAAAGTTCCAGTCCCATAAAGAACCCCATTCAAAGTTATGTAACAACAATTGTTACTAAACGTCAAATGGAAACCATTTCTATTTAAACAAGAAATAGAAATGATGTTCTTTATCAACAAAGGAATATAAAAGCAATTGTCCAGTTCTAAGACAAGTCCTGCAGGGAGTTTCAACAAATACGTTCCGATGGCGAGTGCAGCAACCTTTGCTTCATTCCCAACACGTAAATTTGACTCTCCCTTGATGAGTCTTCTTCTATTCCTTAGCCCATGTATGTCATTACATATATGTGAGCCACACCCAGTATCCAATACCCAAGTGTCTAAGGAAATAGAATGACAATCAATAAAGAAGATTTCTGAAGAAGATGGGGCATCCGATGCCTTATCCTTCTTCACGGACTCTTGATAAACCTTGCAATTTCTTCGCCAATGACCCTCCTTGCCATAATGATGGCAAGTGCCCTTTTGAGCTGGTTCTGCCTTTTAGCCTTTTTCTTCTTCCCTTCTGCTGTTCTTTTGACCTCCTCTTAGAACCTTTCTTCGAGGAATCAACTAACAGCACTGTCCCCTGCTCATGCTTCTCAGAAGACTCCACAGTCTTCAGCATGTTGAGCAGTACCACAGATGAACCTCCTTGCATCTCAGAGGTGAAGAGGAGCTTGGAGACTTCGAACCTTTCGAATCTCACTTGCTCATTAACCAACTCACAGAGATGAAGGACTACGATATGAGCATCCATATGCTCATGCTGCTTTCGTAGCTTGGGTTCCATCGTGGCTAGCATGATGCAACTCATTTGTTCAGAATCACTCACATGTTTCTGATAGGCCAACAATTGGTCCAGAGTTGCATCGTCACTAGGATTCAAGTGAAGAAGCGCTGAGGACATACACAAGCTTTTCACCTTGAGAACAATTCTCAAGTTTCTAAGCCAGTCCAAGAAGTTCGGCCCAGTCAATTTATTTGAATCCAAAATGGAACGCAAATTCAAACACATCATGATCAATATATTAACTTAGAAATACAAAACGAGCATATATGAGAAAGATGATTTTAAAATGCATCAATATACATTTATAAATCCCATTCATTTTTCGAATTTCAAAAAACCCTTAAAATCACTTCGGGAGATCGTAGGTCCATCTCCGAATGGGCTGATATCCATCATAGATAAGAACAACCTTGGAGTGAGTCCAACAAGCCATTCTTAGCTATGATGGTGGGTATCAAGTATACCGATTACATATCATGTATGTGTAACTATCACAATGTGCTATCAACTAATTGAATGTTTACACATACATTGGGTTGTTAACACATTAACAAGTATGCATCATATGCATAGCACCCAACTTCACCTCTCTTCACATCGACCTTGGAGTGAGTCCAACAAATCGATGCTCCAAGTTAAAGCCGACCCATTAATCGTGAAATAGATTTAATATGGTTAGAGCGCATTCAACCAATTAGCCAGGCTTGGAGTGAGTCCAACAACCCAAACTAACGATTGACCTCTGACTCTTACCATATTATAGGTAAACTATTCCAATGATTTGAACATGTTCAGGTTCGAGCCGGGCTTGGAGTGAGTCCAACAACCCAAACAAGAAACAGAACTCTGGTTCTAACCATATTAATGGAAGGTGTAGGCTTTAATATTGAGTTAGGGTTTTATGTCTCATCCCCTTTGCATGCAAATAACTATTATCTACATGGCATGACATACATCTACATGTCACGACACGCATGGCATAATGTTATGCATCTAATGCAATTACATGGCATACAATTATGTCATGTATATAATTTCCTTATATGTCATAACTATTTATGGAAATAAAATATGTTTAAGATTTGATTCTCCAAATCAAATCATAATTAAATTAGGAAACAAATTTCCAAATCTAATCACATATTTTATTCATGGAATTATTTGATTAAGGAAAATCTATTTAGGAAACCAATTTCCTAAATCATTAAAACTACTTATGGAAATAAAATATTTTAAGATTTGATTTCCCAAATCAAATCATGATTAAATTAGGAAACAAATTTCCAGAATCTAATCAAATATTTTATTTATGGAAAATATCAATTTCCATAAATACTTCCAACTTTCCAAAAGTGAAAGATTTCCATAAATACTTCTAGACTTTCCAAAATTGAAAAATTTCCATAAATACTTCTAAATTTCCAAAATTTAGAAAATTTCCAGAAATACATTATGACTATCGCAAAACCATTTTTACGATTATGTCGAAACACAACCTGGGCTCTGATACCACTGTTGGGTTTCCGGCACCGCGACGTGTGTGTGTTCGATCATGTTTCGTAAACATGAACACAGCGGAAGCAATAAAAATAATAAATACTCCTATTTATTACAACACACACAACACACGCATGCATATTACAACAAGTGTAGACATAACCATAAATTTGAATTTTCAATAAAAGGAAATTTATCTACGTTATACCTTCCGTATGACGTGTAGCGGGAACGGCATCAACCGGAACGATCCTCGTAAGAATCGTCTCTATCCGTATCCACGCCGAGCTCCTCGGGATGACTTCGCTAAGCCACGAGCTTCGTCTTCGTACGGGTTACTAGCCTCGTGTTGAAGACGACGTGATCGAGAGATGATCACAATCCGAATCCAAATTCGGATCCTAAAACGAGTTCTCAAAACTCGCTTCTCCGGAGAGGTATTCGTCAACCAATTGACGAATCCTTCGTCCTCCACCTCAGAGGATTACCGGAGATCGAATCCCCGGTAAGTTAGCCGCTGTCGGAGCTCTAACCGTCGTCCAAACGACGCTCCGACGAGAGGAGGAGATGCTGTCCAGAAAACTGGACAGCTTGGTGGAGGATATAGGCGCCGGCCAACCAAGGAAAGAAAAGCCTCACCTTGATGCCAAACCTATAGGGGATCACCGGAGGGTCGCCGGAGTGTTCACCGGCTGAAGCTTGGTCGCCGGCAATGACTTGGACGGTGGCACTTAGGGTTGGGCGCCGAATTCACCAACAAGGGGTGGGCGGCAACTCTATGTTGGGCGGCAACAACTTGATTAGGGTTTAGGGTTAGGGTTTAAGCCCTATTTTATAGAGAACTAATTCTCTTAATGGTTAATGGATCATATCCATAAAGCCCGTTAACCCGCTCCATTAAGATAAGTTAAAATAAACCAAACCATGATGGTTTATTTTAAGTTAAAACGAACCGAACCAACCTTTGGTTCATTCGTTTAATATAAACCAAACCCTTTGGTTTATTCTCATCCATTGGATTAGAACCAAACCATTTTGGTCCATCCATTATGTCTTCATAAGACACGGCCCATCCACGCTTCCATTGCGACTGAAACAATTTCATGCTCGCTTTATGTTTGGTCCAACCAAACATAGTTTCTCTCTGTCTGAGAATCCCATTCTCAAGCTCGTTTTAAATCCTTTGGATTACACTCGTTGTGCGTATGACCAAATAGGTTCTCGGTTTATGTTGGCCGTCTATAATTAACCATTAATTATAGAACGATCATGAGTGGCACCTAGTAGTACATCATGATCCCCAATTAACCGAAAAGATCAACGGTTGATCCAGAACTATTTCTGAAACCCTTCAGTAGCTCGAATGAATCGTGCCCCATTCTCTTCACTCATCTTATACCCACTTGGTTCAGGACATGGTCTATTGTGTCAGTCCCTACTAGGCTGACTACATCACACCTAGCCCAAGTATCATTTCCTCGTCCTACGGATTCTAGTTACTCTACATGTATCGAAGAGTACCTTACTCTAAACATGTAATGCTTTGGCCAAAGACTTTAGTAACAATCCGACGAGAGGCCATGGGTATACATCTCCTCGCAAGGAGTGGTGAATTCTTTATAGGCTATTCAAACACCTTCGATCACTTCGACTTATACCCAATCATCCCGGGTCCACATCTCCTTAGAGATGTTTGCTTAAGATGTCAAAGCATAAGTCTCCATGATCAAGATGACTTGAATACCGCAAGTCAAAGGAACATCGCACTTAAGCCACAGTAAGAACTTCATTGACATATCTATATATGCAGAGAACCATATGAAGTCTTACGGCTGGTCACTCCAATGAACTAATTACCATAACTAGCATCCACGATTAACTCCGGACATCACAATGTCTCCAGCCAGTGAGAATCAGCTGCTTGGATACACCAAGGAGTATACCTCGTGCTAGTCTCGACAGAATTGATGGTGTCCAAATCCATCAATTCATCGACTAGGGATAATTCTGATACATCACAATTACACATGTAGAGATACTCACTAGTTGTGATCAAATCACAAATTCTCTCATGCTGTGAATCGTATCATGGACATTCAGTAAATGAGTTTAAGATCCAATCAAATACATTAAACATGTATACTCAAATAGTGAATCTTCATTTATCATATAAATGGTTCATACATAAGGCGATTGCCTTAGGACATCTCTCATATATTACTAACAAATCATTCCCCATTTCTTTCACTCATCTTATACCCACTTGGTTCAGGACATGGTCTATTGTCTCAGTCCCCACTAGGTTAACTACATCATACCTAGCCCAAGTATTACTTCCTCGTCCTTCGGATTCAAGTTACTGCACATGTATCCAAGAGTACCATACTCTAAACATGTAATTCTTTGGCCAAAGACTTTAGTAACAATCCAACGAGAGGCCATAGGGTATATATTTCCTCGCAAGGAGCGGTGAATCCTCTGTAGGCTATTCAAACACCATCGGCTACTTTGACTTATACTCAATCATCCCGGGTCCACATCTCCTCGGAGATGCTTGCTTAAGATGTCAAAGCATAAGTCTTCATGACCAAGATGACATGAATACCGCAAGTCGAAGGAACATCGCAATTAAGCTACGGAAATAACTTCATTGACATGTTGGACTTTCCGAGCTGCAAAAACCGCTTTTTGCGTTGCGGAAATCCCGAAAGTCTGGCCACAGATCCGTGCGAAGATATATTAAAATAAAAACATGTATGTTCTAAGTAAACCTAGATCTACCATAGATCTAGAAGTTGATATTGTTACCCTCGATGCGACGCCCTTTGCAAATCCTGCTCGTCCAAATAGCTTGCCGGAACTCTAGAGTGTCAAGTGTACACTCCTCTATTGGTATCCACACAAGCAAGAGGTGGAGAAAAGAAACCTAGAGTGTGCTAGCACCCTTAGAAGTTTCGGCCAAGGAGGAGAGGGGAGCTTGAGAGGATGATCCAAGGAAGAAGATGAAGTTCTAGTAACTCACCAAAATCAATTTCACCCATCAAATGGAGTGGCCGACCACTTCATGACTTGGGGGGTTACATGCATGCATGTAACTCCAAGAGCCAATGGCTCTTGGTCTCCCTCATGAGGTGGCACCACATGATAAGTCAATGATGATGTGGAGCATCATCATTGGCCGGCCATGCTAAGTCATCATCATGACATGACATTTGGTCAAGTCAAACTTGACCTTTCATCTTCCCTCTCAAGTCAAGTCAAGTCAAACATAACCTCTTATCTCCCATGGTTGATCAAATACAACCACTTGATTCAAGTCAATTTGATTTAATGAATCTCTATTCATTAATTTAAATTGACTAAATGAATCAAATCTAAATTATACTCATTCAACACTTGAATCAACTTGAGTCTAACTCAATTAGTCTAATTTGGATTACTCTTAATCCAATTTGGTTAATCACATCAACCTAATCCTCATGGTTCATCATATGAACCTAATCTCCATCTAATTGCCCTTTGTGTGTGACCCTATAGGTTCTTGTAACGTTGGCAATGTCCCTAAACCGATTTAGGAACATAAGAAATGAGCGGTATGTGACAATGTCCCTCTATCCTTGACATCTAGATTGACCAATTGAGGCATAGACAGTGTCATCCTCAGTACAATCTATATCTTGAACTCCAAGTAGACTCACTCTAATCAAATGAGATCAATATATCATATTGACTCATTTGGGCATGGCCATGCACTTCGTGGTCTCACTCTATCAAGAATAACGATGTCTCTTCCGTCATATAGGAGGGATAGATCCCATCTACATCACTCACATCCCTCCGCATAATTTGTTATATACCTAGTAATCGCCTTTATAGTCCACCCATTTACGGGTGACATTTGATGAAGCCAAAGTATGAAACTCCTTATGTAGGGAACCATGGTGACTTCAGGTCTAAGGACTAATAGTCATACTAATAGCCACATGAGAAAGTATATGACACTCATATAACGATCCACGATACTTTCTCATGGCGGGTCATTCAGTATACATTCTCTAATGTATACCCATGTGTTAACTTGATATCTCATATCCATGACTTGTGAGATCAAGTCATCGAGTTGACCTACATGCTAGTCTCTATGCATTAACATTGTCCCTGAATGTTAATACTTGACTAGGAATGATTAAGAGTAGTGTTCTCTATATCATCTCATTATCGATTCAACCAATCGATTGATATAGATAGGAACCTACTACTCTAGGACATTATTATATTTAGTTATTTGGCACCAATACAAGTAAATATAATAACCATGCCTTTATAAATAGGAATATGATACAATAAAGTCCATACAACAATCATCACATGATTGACTTTAGGGCTTTCACTAACAATCTCCCACTAGCATTAGTGTCAATCACCATAGTATCTAATATCCAATGACATAGTGTGACCATTATGCTTTTTCTGTGCCAAAGCCTTGGTCAAGGGATCTGCGATGTTAGCCTCTGTGGGTACTCTGCAAATCTTCATAGATCCTCTATCGATAATCTCTCGAATGAGATGGAAGCATCGATATATTCGGCCTCTGTTGTAGAATCAACACTGTGTCCTGCTTGGAACTCTTCCAGCTCACAGCACCACCATTCAAGTAAAACATGAACCCTAACTGCGATCTATAATCATCCTGGTCTGTTTGGAAGCTGACATCGCTGTAACCCTTTACAGCTAGCTCCTCATCGCCTCCAAATATCAAGAAATATTCTTTAGTCCTTCTCAAGTACTTAAGAATATTCTTGACTGCTATCCAGTGACGCTCACCTGGATCTGACTGGTATCTACTCGTCATGCTCAAAGCATACGAGACATCAGGACAAGTACACAACATGACGTACATGATAGATCCTATAGCAGATGCATAAGGGATCTTATCCATTCGGTCTCTCTCCTCTTTAGAAGAGCGACTTTGAGTCTTCGAAAGACTCACACCATGTGACATCGACAGATGTCCCTTCATGGAATTCTGCATGGTAAACCATAGTAATACCGTGTCAATGTATGTACTCTGACTTAGGCCAAGCAATCTCTTAGATCTATATCTATAGATCTTGATTCCTAGAATACAGGCTGCTTCATCTAAGTTCTTCATTGAGAAGCACATCCCCAGCCAAGTCTTCATAGACTTTAGCGAAGGGATGTTATTCCAAATGAGTAGTATGTCATCCACATACAATACAAGGAAGACAACTGTGTTCCCATTAACCCTCTTGTAGACACAGGGTTCATCTTCATTCTTGATGAAACCAAACTGTTTGATCGCATCATCGAATCGAAGATTCTAGCTCCGAGAGGCTTGCTTTAGCCCATAAATGGACCTTTGTAGCTTGCATACTTTCCCAGTATGCTATTGATCTTTAAAACCCTCAGGTTGTGTCATGTACACATCCTCGAGTAAGTTTCTATTCAGAAATACGATTTTGACATCCATCTACCAGATCTCATAATCGTGGTATGCTGCAATAGCAAGCAAGATCCGAATGGACTTAAACATCGCCACTGGAGAAAAGGTTTCATCATAGTCAATACCATGAATTTACTTGAAACCTTTAGCCACCAATCGACCCTTCTAGGTATGCGTAAGTCCATCCATGTCAGTCTTTCTCCTAAAGACCCACTTACACCCAATGGGTTTGACCCCTTCAGGTGGATCAACCAAAGTCCATACTTGGTTGGTGTATATGAATTCCATCTCGGATCTCATGGCCTCTAGCCATTTCTCAGAATCTGGGATCATTACTGCTTCCTAATAGGAGGTAGGCTCATTCTCTATGAGCATAACATCATAATGGTTAGACAAGGGAAATGAGTATCTCTCAGGCTGACGACATACCCTATCAGACCTGCGAAGAGGTAGGTCTACATGAACAGGTGGTTGTTCCACAACTCTTTGTGCAACAATCTCATCACCCACAACACTTTGTGGTTCCTGTTCAACCTCCATCAAGGCCTCAGTGCTATGGTCTTTATCTTGAATTTCTTCAAGATTGAACGTACTCCCACTAGTTTTTCTAGAAACAAAATCTCTTTCTAGAAAAACCCCAGTCTTTGCCACAAACCCTTTGTGCTTACTGGGAATTTAGAAGTAATATCCCTTTGTGTCCTTGGGATATCCAACAAAATAGCACCTATCGGATTTGGGTCCCAGTTTGTCTGAGACTTAACGTCGAACGTAAGCCTCACAACCCTAAATCCTTATGAAAGACATCTTGGGATTTCTCCCTGTCCATATCATATATGGTGTATTTATCATAGCCTTGGATGGTACACGGTTAAGGGTAAAGGCTGTTGTGTCTAGAGCATATCCCCAAAAGGATATAGGAAGATCTGTGTGACTCATCATAGATCGTACCATATCTAATAGGGTACGATTCCTCCTTTCGGATACACAATTCCACTGTGGTGTTCCAGGAGGAGTGAGTTGGGATAGAATCCCACACTTAGCTAGATAGTCACAAAACTCATGGCTAAGGTATTAACCACCTTGATCTGATCGAAGTATCTTAATACTCTTGCCAAGCTAGTTTTGTACTTCATTCTTGAATTCTTTGAACTTTTCAAAGGATTCTGATTTATGTGTCATAAGATACACATAACCATATCTACTGAAGTCATCAGTAAATGTAATGAAATACCTATAACCACCTCTAGCAGCAACATTGAAAGGGCCACATACATCACTATGTATAAGTCCTAACAAGTCTGTTGCTCTTTCGCTGTGTCCACTAAAGGGAGTCTTGGTCATGTTGCCTAAAAGGCAAGACTCACATGTCTCATATGATTTAAAATCAAATGAGTCTAGCAGCCCAACCTTATGGAGCTAAGATAAGCGACTCTCATTTATGTGACCTAAGCGACAATGCCAGAGATAGGTTTGGTTCAACTCATTTGACTTGAACCTTTTGGTACTTATGTTATAGTTAGGGCTTTCTAAGTCTAGAAAGTAGAGTCCGTTCATTAGAGGTGCACTACAATATAACATATCATTTAAATAAACTGAACAACATTTGTTCTTTAATATAAATGTAAATCCTTTCTTGTCCAAACAAGAAATCGAAATTATGTTCATAGTTAAAGCAGGCACATAACAACATTCATCTAATTCTAGTACACGCCTAGAGGGCAGAGATAGATCATAAGTTCCTACAGTAACAGCAGCAACTCTTGCTCCATTTCCTACTCGTAGGTCCACCTCGCCCTTTGTCAATGCCCTGCTATTTCTCAGTGCCTGCACATTGGTACAAATGTGAGATGCACATCCGGTATCTAATACCCATGATGAAGAAATAGATAGATTGACTTCTATAACATTTATACCAGAAGTAGAAGTCTCACTTCTCTTCTTCTTGAGATCTTCCAGGTATGCCTTGCAGTTACGCTTCCAGTGTCCAGCTTCCCTGTAGTGGAAGCAAGCCCCTTCCTTGGCCACCCCTCCTTTGGGTTTCAGTTCCTTGCCTTTGCCCTTGGCTTGGGACTTTCCCTTACCTTTAGGCTTGCCCTTGCCTTTCTTCTTTTGCACCATCAAAATGGCATCAAATTTTCCCTTCTTAAGGTTGAGCTCAGCAGTTCTCAACATGCTGAGCATCTCAAGCAGTGGCTTATCAATTTCATTCATGTTGTAATTCATGACAAATTGATTGTAGCTTTGCGGCAAAGACTGCAAGATCAAGTCAGTGGCCAGCTCTTGGCCAAGGGGGAATCCCAATCTCTGTAGGTTTTCTACGTACCCAATCATCTTGAGTACATATGGACCTACGGGAGTCCCATCTTGCATTTTGGAAGCAAACAATGCCTTAGAGACTTCATATCTCTCGTGTCTTGCTTGTCCTTGATATAGTTGACGAAGATGTTCAACCATATCATAAGCATTCATGAACTCGTGTTGCTTCTGAAGCTCAGAGTTCATGGTCGCAAGAATTAGACATGACACATCTAATGCATCATCTTGATGCTTCTTGTAAGCATCTTTGTCAGCTCGTGAGGCAGTGGCAGAAGGTGCCTTCGGAATGGGCTACTCCAGGACGTATAATTTTCTTTCTTGGGTGAGAACAATTCTCAGGTTCCTGTACCAGTCCAAGAAATTTGCTCCATTGAGCTTGTCCTTCTCAAGGACAGAATGCAGAGAGAGAGTGTTCGTGTTTGTCGACATAGTAATCTACAACATACAATGCAGAGAATTAATATCATATTCCTTTTATCATTTAATTAGGCCTTTAATCAAATGATGCTCCCACTGAATTATAGGAATTTTATAGAATCGAGTTATGGATGTGGTCAAACCGCATTACTAGATTCATACAAACTAGCTATAATTCTTGCGGGACAAGATCCACATCATACTAAGCCTTGAGTTAGCTTTGGCTAAATCGCCCAAGACTTAGTACAATCGGTGGGTAATACATTATCGATTACATCTCTATGCAACTCTTGTTTATAGGATCAAGACCCACATTTACAAAAGACCTTGAGTTAGCTTTGGCTAAATCACCCAAGATTTAGTGTAAATGCGATCTTATCCTATCATTCCAATGGTTGGAATATGGCTATAGTTCTACTCGATCCAATTGAGTTAACTAGTTTTACTCAATCTAATTGAGCATACTCTAACCCAAGCCGTGATAGGCAGGACCAAGATTGTCCCTCCGCACCCTACCAAGATAATATGCATTGCTGTGCTTTGGAAGATTCAACAACTACAAATGATCGAGGTAGTGATGGGTATCAAGGACTTGGTAGGCATTTATGAGTTGATTCGATTAAGATCTAATCTAATCGTAGTGTGTATCATATACGCATTAAGGCCTTTATTATTCTATACTCCCATTCATCACATACATACAAGCATTATTCTAGCATGCATCATATACATACAAGAAAAATATCCAAGCATGCATCATATGCATACAAGCATTATTCTACTAGCATGCATCACATACATACAAGCAAAATCAAATATATATATATATAATTAATTGTGATGTGGTCATGGCCTTACTACGATCTTCTCAAGCCAATGAGAAGATTGGACGGTCAACCTAGGGCTAGCGGCTTCTCCAAGCACTTCCTTTGACCGCCATGTGTCGTCGACACCCTTCTCGTAACTTCGTCTACAAGTGGACTTTCCACCGCTCCATTTTGTACATTAAAAATATGAAACTCAAGTTACATTCGAGTCTAAAACTATTTACAACTAGAATTTCAAAAGAAGAGGTAGGACGCGTAGGTTGCATACACTATATAACACACACAACCACAAAAACGGCACGCAGGCCGTATTATGAATTACAACACATCATCATCCAATCATATTGGGGTTATTAGGCCATGAAAATCACAGAATTATACATAATTATAAATTATGTATTTTTACAAAAAATTTCTATAATTTTTCCTATTTATTTTTAATTTTATGAGTCACCTCTCCGTAACGGTCCCGCTAAGCGGTTTCCCGGCGCGATCGCGGGACAAGGCTCCTTTCGGGGATAGGGGCAACGTCCCTACTCGCAAAAAAAACTTTGCGAGTGCCCCTACTATGATATTACAGTGATTTAAGTCGCTTTCCCAAAAACCTAAGGCGAGAACTCCCTATTTCGGAGAGTTTTTCTCGATGGTTGAAGCCTACAAGTGTCCAAACACTCGTTGCTTCGATTCTTCGAGAAAAATACCCAAAAATTTGATAAAAATAGGAAATTTACAGAAACATAAAAATATGTAATTTTTATATCTAATACAAAAACTACAAAAATGAAACACATACATGCTTCGCACTTGGCTCTAATGCCACTGTTGGACTTTTCGAGTTGCAAAAACCGCTTTTTGCGTTGCGGAAACACCAGAAGTCCGGCCACGGATCCATGCGAAGATATATTAAAATAAAAACATGTATGTGGTAAGTAAACCTAGATCTACCTTAGATCTAGAAGTTGAGAGTGTTACCCTCGATGCGACGCCCTTTGCAAATCCCGCTCGCCCAAATAGCTTGCCGGAACTCTAGAGTGTCAAGTGTACACTCCTCTATTGGTATCCACACAAGCAATAGATGGAGAAAAGAAACCTAGAGTGTGCTAGCGCCATTAGAAGATTCAGCCAAGGAGGAGAGGGGAGCTTGAGAGGATGATCCAAGGAAGAAGATGAAGTTCTAGTAACTCACCAAAATCAATTACACCCATCAAATGGAGTGGCCGACCACTTCATGACTTGGGGGGTTACATGCATGCATGTAACTCCAAGAGCTAATGGCTCTTGGTCTCCCTCATGAGGTGGCACCACATGATAAGTCAATGATGATGTGGAGCATCATCATTGGCCGGCCATGCCAAGTCATCATCATGACATCTCATTTGGTCAAGTCAAAATTGACCTTTCATCTTCCCTCTCAAGTCAAGTCAAACTTGACCTCTTATCTCGCATGGTTGATCAAATCCAACCACTTGATTCAAGTCAATTTGGTTTAATGAATCTCTATTCATTAATTTAAATTGACTAAATGAATCAAATCTAAATTAGACTCATTCAACACTTGAATCAACTTGAGTCTAACTCAATTAGTTTAATTTGGATTACTCTTAATCCAATTTGGTTCATCACATCAACCTAATCCTCATGGTTCATCATATGAACCTAATCTCCATCTAATTGCCCTTTGTGTGTGACCCTATAGGTTCTTGTAATGTTGGCAATGTCCCTAAACCGATTTAGGAACATAAGCAATGAGCGGTATCTAGCAACACATCATTGCTACCCAAGTTACAAGAATGTTGAGCTCCAAAATCACCTTTGTGACTACTAATTGTGACTCTCACAATATGTGACAATGTCCCTCTATCCTTGACATCTAGATTGACCAATTGAGGCATAGACCGTGTCATCCTCGGTACAATCTATATCTTGAACTCCAAGTAGACTCACTCTAATCATATGAGCTCAATATCTCATATTGACTCATTTGGGCATGGCCATGCACTTCGTGGTCTCACTCTATCAAGAATAACGATGTCTCTCCCGTCATATAGGAGGGATAGATCCCATCTACATCACTCACATCCCTCCGCATAATTTGTTACATACCTAGTAATCGCTTTTATAGTCCACCCATTTACGGGTGACGTTTGACGATGCCAAAGTATGCAACTCCTTATGTAGGGAACCATGGTGACTTCAGGTCTAAGGACTAATAGTCATACTAATCGACACATGAGAAAGTATATGACACTCATATAACGATCCATGATACTTTCTCATGGTGGTTCATTCAGTATACATTCTCTAATGTATACCCATGTGTTAACTTGATATCTCATATCCATGACTTGTGAGATCAAGTCATCGAGTTGACCTACATGCTAGTCTCTATGCATTAACATTGTCCCTGAATGTTAATACTTGACTAGGAATGATTAAGAGTAGTGTTCTCTATATCATCTCATTATCGATTCAACCAATCGATTGATATAGATAAGAACCTACTACTCAAGGACATTATTATATTTAGTTATTTGGTACCAATACAAGTAAATATAATAACCATGCCTTTATAAATAGGAATATGATACAATAAAGTTCATACAACAATCATCACATGATTAGCTCTAAGGCTTTCACTAACATGACATATCCTTAAATGGAGTGAACCATATAAAGTCTTATAGTTGGTCACTTCAATGAACTAGTTACCATAACTAGCATCCACGATCAACTCCCAACATCCCAATGTCTCCAGCAAGTGAAAAACTATTGCTTGGATAAACCAAAGAGTATACCTCGTGCTAGTCTCAACAAAATTGATGGCGTCCTAATCCATCAATTCATCGACTAGGGATAATTCCAATACATCACAATTACACATGTAGAGAAACTTACTATTTGTGATCTAATCACAAATTATCTCATGTTGTGAATCGTATTGCAGACATCCAGTAAATGAGTTTAAGATCCAATCAAATACATGAAAACCCGTATACTCAAATAGTGAATCTTCATTTATCAAATAAATGGAACAACTATAAGGCAATTGCCTTAGGACACCTCTCATATACAACTAACAAACTCCCACTTGGGCTAATGCCAATCGCCATGGTATCCAATACTATAAGCTCTAACATGACCCTCAAACTTACATTGAGTTAAGGCCTTAGTTAAAGGGTTCACTAAGTTTCTTTCAGTGGGAATCTTCTCGATTTGTATTTCTTTCCTATTGATAATCTCCTTGATCAGATGATAGCGGCGAAGAACATGTTTGGATCATTGATGAGACCACATCAAGTTCAGAGATGAACTTCTTGATCTAAACCGCTTCCTTAGCTGCTTTCGAAGCTGCAATGTATTCTGCCTCAGTGGTAGAATCCACTATAGTGTCTTGCTTGGAACTTTCCAACTTATTGTGCCTTCATTTAAGGTAAATACATAACCAGACTGAGAAGTGAAATCATCCTTGTCTGTTTGGAAGCTGGCATCCATATACCCGTGTATTACCATATCACCCTCTCTATATATTAGAAACACTTCCTTAGTTATTCTTAAGTACTTAAGGATTGTCTTAACAAACACCCAATGATCTATTCCTGGATCAGACTAGTATCTGTGCGTGACACTCAGAGCATACGATACATCGAACCTCGTACATAACATTGCATACATGATAGATCCTATTGCGGATGCATAGGGAATTATACTCATGCAAATCCTCTTGTCTTCTGTGCGCAGATACATAGACTTTGAAAGGTGTATCCCATGCTTGATGGGAAGGAAACCATTCTTGGATTCTGACATGCTAAACCTTTTTAGCACTCGGTATATATGTGTAGACTGTGAAAGACAAAGCAACTGTTTCGATCTATCTCTATATATCTTAATCCCGAGGATGTAGGTCGCTTCTCCCAGGTCTTTCATGGAGAATATTTTGGATAACCAAATTTTAACCGACTATAAGACAGATATATCATTTCCTATAAGTAATATGTCATCGACATACAATACTAGGAACACGACTACACTCCCACTAACCTTCATGTACACACAGGGTTCATCTGGATTTTGCGAGAAATCAAAACTTTTTATTGCCTCATCAAAATGGATATTCCAACTCCTGGATGCTAGCTTCAGTCCATATATGGACCATCGAAGCTTGCATATGTTGGTTCTATCAACTGATGTGAAACCCTCGGGATGTATCATATACATGTCCTCAAGTAGGTTTCCATTAAGGAAAGTTATTTTCACATCCATCTGTCATATCTCATAATCATAATGAGCCGCTATGGCTAGGAGCATCCGAATGGATTTAAGCATAGCTACAGGTGAATAGGTCTCATCATAATCAACACCTTGATTTTGACGATAGTCTTTCACCACTAATCTGTCCTTATAGGTAATCACATTACCATCCATGTCAGTTTTCTTCTTGAAAACCCACTTGCACCCTATAGGCTTAATGCCTTCAGGTGGGTCCATCAAGTTCCAAACTTGATTTTCATACATGGAATCCATTTCTGACTTCATGGCTTCAAGCCATTTGACCCTTTCTAAATATTTCAGAACATCTTCATAACTAGTAGGCTCCTCATCATTAATGAGTAACACGTCGATCGATTCACTTACGAGAAATCCATATCTTTCGAGAATGTTGTGTGTTCTACCAGATCTACGAAGATATGGTGTCACAATAGGTTCAGTCGATGTCTCATCACTATGAGTTATTGGTTGAGGTTCTTGACCAAGTATCTCATCAATGTCTATTGGAGTCTCTTGAACCTCCTCAAGTTCAATGGCACTCCCACTATTTTCTTGCAAGAGAAAGTCTTTCTCTAGATACACAACATGCCTTGAAACAAACACCTTTTGTTCTAAGGGATGATAGTATTGGTAACCCCTCGTTTCCTTAGGGTAACCAATAAATAGACATTTATCAGACTTAACATCTATTTTTCTGATACAGTCCGCTTCACATAAGCAAGCCAACCCCATATCTTCAAGTAAGATAAATGAGATTTCTTACTATTCCATATCTCATATAGAGTAGTAGAGACTACCTTGGTCAGAACTATGTTTAACAAATAAATAATTGTCTGAAGTGTATAGCCCCAAAAGGACTTGGGAAGATTCGCATGATTCTCATCAACTTGACCATGTCCAACAAGGTTTGATTTCGCCTCTCAAACACACCATTAAGTTGTGGTGTATATGGCGGAGTCCATTGAGACAATATACCATTGACCCTTAGATAATCCAGAAACTCTTGACTCAAGTATTCACCACCTCGATCTGATCGAAGTATTTTAATACTCTTGCCAAGTTGTTTCTCTACTTCATTTCTGAATTCTTTGAACCTTTCAAAGGCTTCAGACTCGTGTTTCATCAAGAACACATAATCAAACCGTGAGTGATCATCGGTGAAGGTAATGAAGTAGCTATAACCTCTTAGAGCTTGAGTTGACATAGGTCCGCATACATCAGTATGTATTAGACCAAGCAACTCTCCCACCGGGTCACCTTTTCTCGTAAAAGGTAACTTAGTCATCTTGTCTTTTAAGCATGATTCACATGTATTGTATGAATCTAATTCAAACGATTCCAGAATTTCACATCGGTGTAATTCTAACATGCATTTCTTGCTCACATGGCCAAGACGACAATTCCACATGTAGCAGTCTAATTGATTATCTTTTCGAGCACTATTGTTACTCGCTTCAATATTGAAAATGTCACTGGATACGTCCAACGTATAAATACCATTGTTTAAAGTTCTAATCCCATAAAAAATGCCATTCAAAGTTATGTAACAACAATTGTTACTAAAAGTTAAATGGTACCCATTTCTATTTAAACAAGAAATAAGAATGATGTTTTTTATTAACGAAGGAACATAAAAGCAATTGTCCAGTTCTAAGACAAGTCCTGTAGGAAGTTTTAACAAATACGTTCTGATGGCGAGTGCAGCAACGTTTGCTCCATTCCCAGCACATAAATTTTACTCTCCCTTAACGAGTCTTCTTCTATTCCTTAGCCCGTGTTTGTTATTACATATATGTGAACCACACCCGGTATCCTATACACAAGTGTCTAAGGAAATAGAATGTCAATCAATAATGAAGATATCTGAAGATGATGGGGCATCAGACGCCTTCTTCTTCTTCACAAACTCTAGATAAATCTTGCAGTTTCTTCGCCAATGACCTTCCTTACCACAATGATAGCAATTGCCCTTTTGAGTTGGTTCTGCCTTTTTAGCCTTTTTCTTCTTGCCCTTCTATTGTTCCTTTGACTTCCTCTTAGAATCTTTCTTCGAGGAATCAACTAACAACACCATCCCCTGCTCATGCTTCACAGAAGGCTCCACAGTCTTCAGCATGTTGAGCAGTACCACAAATGAACCTTCTTGCATGTCAAAGGTGAAGAGGAGTTCGGAGACTTCAAACCTTTCAGATCTCGCTTGTTCATCAAACAACTCATGAAGATGGAAGACGATGGTATTAGTATCCATATGCTCATGTTGCTTCTGAAGCTCGGGTGCCATCGCGGCTAGCATGATGCAACTCGCCAGTTCATAATCAGTCACATATTTCCGATAGGCCAATAATTGGTCCGGAGTTACATCGTCCTTCGGATAGGTGGGAAGAGACTCTTCAAGGACATACGCAAGCTTTTCTTCCTTGAGAACAATTCTCAAGTTTCTAAGCTAGTCCAAGAAGCTCAGCCCAGTCAATTTATTTGAATACAAAATTGAGCAAAATTCAAAGATTTCATGATCAATCAATTAATCTAGAAATACAAATCAAGTATAAATGAGAAAATGTTTTTTTAAAATGAATCATCATACATTTACAAAATCATATTCATTTTTCGAATTTCAAAAACCCTCAAAATTAATTCGAGAGATAAGAACAACCTTGGAGAGAGTCCAACTAGTCATTCTTAGCTACGATGGTAGGTATCAAGTATACCGATTGCATATCACATATATGCAACTATCACAATGTGTTATCAACTAATTGAATATTCACACATACATTGGGTTGTTAACTCGTTAACAAGTATGAATCATATGCATAGCACCAACTTCACCTCCCTTTACATCGACCTTGGAGAGAGTCCAACAAGCCGATGCTCCAGGTTAAAGCCAACGCATTAATCGAGAAATAGTTTTAATATGATTAGAGCGCATTCAACCAATTAGCCAGGCTTGGAGAGAGTTCAACAACCCAAACTAATGATTGACCTCTGATTCTTACCATATTAGTAATAAACTATTCCAATGGTTTAAACATGTTCAGGTTCAAGCCGAGCTTGAAGAGATTCCAACAACTCAAACAAGAAACGGAACTCTGATTCTAACCATATTAATGGAAAGTGTAGGCTTTATTGTTGTGTAAGGGATTTAATGTCTCATCCTCTTTGCATGCAAACAACTATTATCTACATGACATATCACACATGACATACATCTACATGTCACGACACGCATGACATAATGATATGCATATAATGCAATTACATGACATAAAATTATGACATGTATAAATAGTTTTCTTATTTTTCATAACTATTTTGGAAATAAAATATGTTTTAGATTTGATTTCCTAAATCAAATCATGATTAAATTAGGAAACAAATTTCCAAATCTAATCTCATATTTTAATTATGGAGAGTGTTAATTAAGGAAAGTCAAATCTAATTTAGGAAATAAATTTCCTAAATTGTAATTTCCTAATCATATTAGGAAATTTTCAATTTGAATTTTCTTATTTGTCATAACTATTTATGAAAATAAAATATTTTTGAGATTTTATTTTCCAAATCAAATCATGATTAAATTAGAAAATAAATTTCCAAATCTAATCACATATTTTATTTACGGAAAGGGTTAATTTCCATAAATACTTTTAAACTTTCCAAAAGTAGAAAATGTCCATAAATACTTCTAAATTTTTCAAAAGTAGAAAATTTTTATAAATACAATTATGACCATCGTAAAATAATTTTACGATTATGTCGAAACACAGCGTGTCTTTGATACCACTGTTGGGTTTCCCCGGCACCGCGGCGAGTGTGTGTTTGAACACATTTCGTAAACATGCACACGGCGGAAGCAATAAAAGGAATAAATCTAATTTATTATAACACACACATCACACGCATGTAAGATACAACATGTGTAGACATAATCACTATTTAAAATTTTGCAATAAAAGGGAACTTATACTAGGTATACCTGACGGATCACGTGTAGCGGGAATGACATCAACCGAGCGACACTTGCAAGTCTCACCACTATTTGTATCCATGCTGAGTATCGTCAGGATAGCTTCACAAAGCTACGGGCCCTGACTTCACATGAGTCACTAGCCTCGTGTCGAAGTGGTTGTGATCCAAGAGACGATCACAATCCAAATCAAATTCGGATCCCAAAAATGAGTTTCACAAACTCGCTTGTCGGAAGCGATTTTCGTCAACTGTTTGACGAAAACTTAACCCTCAACCTATGAGGATTTCCAAAAAACCAATCCACGATAAGTAGATCGGTGTCAGAGCGCTTAACACTGACCAAACAACCTCTCCACGGAAAGGATAACAAGCTGTCCAAAACTGGATAGCTTGTATAGGAGGAAGAAGTGGCCGGCCAAGGTTTGGTCGGCTGCTCCTTGGTCACCGGCGGCCAAGGGTGGTTGACCGGCAGCTGAGCGTGGCCCAAGGGACGTCGGCGGATAGTGGTTAGTCGGTGGCAAGGAAGTGCGGTAGCAGCAAGGGGCGACAACACCTCCTTTGGGCGGCTCCTTTGCTTGGGTGACAAGAGCAAGGTGGAGGAGAAGAGAGGGGTTGGGCGGCAAGAATAGATTAGGGTTTCACAAAAACCTTTTAGCCCTATTTTTAAAGAGAACACATTCTCCTAATAGTTATTGGTTCATAACCAAGATCCATTAACTCGCTCCAATAACTTAAATTTAAATAAACCAAACCACGTTGGTCTATTTTAAGTTAAAACGAACCGAACCAACTTTGGTTCATTCGTTTAAAACAAACCAAACCACTTTGGTTTATTTTTCACCATTGGATTAGAACCAAATCAATTTGGTTCATCCATCATGTCTTCATAAGAATTGGCCCATCCATGCTTCCGATGCGATTGAAACCATTTTATACTCGCTCTTTGTTTGGTCCAACCAAACCTAGTCTCTCTTGATCTGAGAATCCTATTCTCAAACTCATTTTAAATCCTTCGGATTACGGTTGTTGTGTGTGTGACCAAATAGGTTCCCGATTTTTGTTGGTCGTCTATAATTAACCATTAATTATAGAACAATCATGAGTGACACCTAGTAGTACATCATGATCCCCAATTCACCGAAAAATCAAGGGTTGATCGTAGAACCATTTTTGAAATCCTTCAGCAGCTACAATGAATCATGCCCCATTCCTTTCACTCATCTTATACCCACTTGGTTCAGGACATGGTCTATTGTGTTAGTCCTCACTAGGTTGACTACATCACACCTAACCGAAGTATTACTCCCTCGTCCTTCGGATTATAGTTACTGCACATGTATTCAAGAGTACCAAACTCTAAACATGTAATGCTTTTGCCAAAGACTTTAGTAACAATCCGATGAGAGTCCATAGGGTATACATCTCTTCACAAGGAGCGGTGAATCCTTTATAGGCTATTTAAACACCTTTGGCCACTTTGACTTATACCCAATCATCCCAAGTCCACATCTCCTCGGAGATGCTTGCTTAAGATGTCAAAGCATAAGTCTTCTTGACCAAGATGACTTGAATACCACAAGTCGAAGAAACATCGCACTTAAGCTATTGTAAGAACTTCATTGACATATCTTTAAATGCAGTGAACTATATGAAGTCTTACAGCTGGTCACTCCAATGAACTAGTTACTATAACTAGCATCCACGATTAACTCCGGACATCCCAATGTCTCCAACCAGTGAAAAAAAGCTGCTTAGATAAACCAAAGAGTATACCTCATGCTGGTCTCAACAGAATTGATGGCGTTGTAATCTATCAATTCATCGACTAGGGATAATTCCAATACATCACAATTACACATGTAGAGAAACTTACTAGTTGTGATCCAATCACAATTTCTCTCATGCTGTGAATCGTATTGCAAACATCCAGTAAATGAGTTTAAGATCCAATCAAATACATGAAAACACGTATACTCAAATAGTGAATCTTCATTTATCAAATAAATGGAACAACCATAAGGCGATTGCCTTTGGACACCTCTCATATACAACTAACACTTCAGTATATGAGTTTAAGATCGAATAAAATACATAAATAATGTATATTCAAATAGTGAATTTTATTAATAACTTATAAGGAGATTGCCTTAGGACACCTCTCAATTACATCAGTTTTACTCTTGTTTGATAACTTGGATTGGTTTCCTTCTTGGCATGCATTATTGGAGGATCGTAGCCCAGCTAGAAGGGTGGTTGAATAGCCCTCGTTGTCATAGATAGAATTCTCGTGTCTTAATCCTCTACAATATAATTATCGCAGTGGAAATACTAATTGATGGGAGGGGGGAAACTTCTCTTCCCCTTTCAGCTTAGTCGCTTGTTCACGGCGATCCCTTCTACGTCCCCGGATAAACAAAATTTATCCTTGACAAGAGGGATTGCCCAAGCAACCTTATCATCGTTGTGCTATTCGTTTAGAGTAGTCACTTGAACAAACTTGTTGTTCAAGCGACCAACCTCTTTTCCACGAATAGCCGCGGAATAAACGATGTACGGATCGTCGGTTTTTGTGTTTATGTTCAGGATCCAAGTATATTTAGCCACAAAATAGAATATATATCATGCATATAATTGAAATACAAATATAAACATGTAACAAATGAAAATAGAGAATCGATATACCTCTCGATCTTCTATTGTATGACCTTCCTCCTTTCGGACGTCGTGTGGGTGACGATCTACCAAAAGTTGAAGCTCCTAGATCACCAATCTTCCTTCCTTGCTCTTCCAAAGAAAGAGGAAGAATAGAAACAAGCCTCTTCTCCTTCTTTCAACCAACCACCAAACTCCAAGGTTGGAGCTTGCCGCCGGCCAAGAAGGAAGAGGAGAATAGGTGAATGCCAACCAAAGCTCCAAGGGAGAACCCTAAACCTAGGTTTTACCGGCCAAAGAGAGGGAGAGGGGCTGCTTTGGATGCCAGCCAATGGCTGGAAAGTGCTGCAAGGTCGTCGGCCACCTTGAGGGAAGAAGAAGAAAGGAAAGACCTTCCTTATTTGGTGCTGCCAAGCCCTAAACCCTAGCCTCCCAACCTTGACGCCCAAAAACCCTAATCCTATCTCTAGTTGGATTCAACTTGCCGCCCACCCCTTGCCCTCCTTTTATAGAGTTAGGGATAAGCCTTGTTTTAATCTCCACCATTGGTTCTAGGGATTTAATCTCAACCGTCGGATCTAGAGATTTAATCTCAACTGTCGGATCTAGAGATTTAATCCCTACCTTTGGATCTAGAGTTTTGTTTCTATCCATTGGATCTAAGCTTCATGAGGTATTAATAGGCTACAATAGGGACCATGAGGAGGAGTTGGATCTTGGCCACCCATTGGATCAAGCCCACATAAAGTCCGATCCATTAATGATAATCCAATCCACTAAAGGATTATCATTGATCTACCTCACCAACCCCCGTAAGTTAATATGGGCTCCATATATTATATGTACATTTTCTCCCCGTGTTTAAGATCTCGAATGTCCGTCGATTAATTAATTTACTGACCATTAATTAATCAACATCTAACTCCATGAGTAGTACCACTCAACCTTTTCATCATGCCGGACCAAGTCCACCTGTAGGGTTTACATGATGAACCTTATGAGCTCCTCAAGGGGGCATCATCATCCTAATATATAGGACACGGTTTCCTCCTATAATCAACGACACACCATATAAATAATATCATTTCTCAACTTATCGAGCCTATCGATTTAATCTATAAATCTCGCCCATTGGTAAATCAAAGAAATGACGACTAAGTATATGTGCCCATTATTATATCGGGATTAAGAGTATGTACAATATAATATCTGAGGTCTGATTCGATTATGTAGTCACCAATAAATCGAATCACCTCTAAGTCGATCCTGCTCAATACGCACAAAGTGTACTAGTGTGATTTTATGGTCAAGACAAACCAATATCAAATCACACTACAACCATACCAATGGTTTGTCCAAAGCCATCTTGGTTGTGAGCCTATACTTATACTTTACAAGGAGCCGATAACATGATCTCCCATGTGACACCACACACCATATTATCTACAATGTAATATATTAGATAATATGCATAACCATAAAAATATGCAAACAATGATCATGTGATTCTTATTTCAAAATAAAGATGTTCATACAAAAGATAGACTTTTCAGTATACATCACAACACTAATAATAAAGAAAATTAAGCCTAAGCAAAGTTAAAGGGAAAGGAAACGCTAACAAAGGATATAACATGGTTCACGTCCCTTGCCACTAGTCCACGGACGATTTGTAAGGTGAATCACTCCCACAATCAATCATTAAACTTCTCCTTGAACTCAATCAAGGTGGAGAAGAAACCTTTTCACAAAAACCTCCCTCTTACAATAAGAATGAGTTAGAAGTAGGGATGAGGAGGTTTGGGATATTCACGTCACTTGGGGAGCACTTAGGAGTGGAAGCATTAACCTCCCCAAGGCTCCCAACCCTTCTTTTTATAGAGAAGAACAGTTTCTTCCCATTGGGCATGCTAGAGTCGACTGATGCATGCCATCAGTCGACTGTCGCTGTAACGCCCATCTTCAAATGGCTTTTGACTTGCAGTCGTCACTGTCCAACGACACCCTTTGAAGTCGACTGCTTCCATCAGCAGTCAACTACTGCCATCATGTAGCTGATTGATCAGTTGTCTACGAGCATTTCTGTGCCCACATTCATCCATAGTAGTCGATTTCAATCCATGGCAGTTGACTGATGGTGGAGCAGTCAACTTCCATCCCTTGGCAGTCGATTGTTCGGCGACAAAACCCTAGTTGACACTAGTCAACTACTAGTCGACTCGGACCAGTCGACTGTCAGTACTTGGCAGTCGACTGTTGTCGGCAAAAAACCTCAAACATCAAGATGTTTGAGCATCTGACCATTGGGTAAAACCTTAAACAACAAGTTTGTGTTAGTTATATATGAGAGATGTCCTAAGGTAATCGCCTTATTGTTATACAATTTATTTGATAAATGAAGTTTCCCTATTTGAGTGTACATGCAATTATGTATTTGGTTAGATCCTAAACTCATTTCCTGAATATCCGCAATACGATTCACAGCATGAGAGAAGTTGTGATTCGATCACAACTAGTGAGTATCTCTACATGTGTAATTGTGATGTATTGGAATTACCCATAGTCAATGAATTGATGTATTCGGACACCATCAATTCTGTTGATACTAGCACATGTTGTACTCTTTGGTTTATCCAAGCAGTGGTTTCTCATTGGCTGGAGACATTGGGATGTCCAGAGTTAACCGTGGATGCTAGTTATAGTAACTAGTTCATTAGAGTGACTAGTTGTATAACTTCATATGATTCACTGCATATATGGATATGTCAATGAAGTTCTTACTATGACTTAAGTGTGATGTTCCTTTGACTTGCAGTATTCAAGTCATCTTGGTCATGAAGACTTATGCTTTGACATCTTAAGTAAGCATCTCCGAGGAGATGTGGACCCGGGATGATTTGGTATAAGTCGAAGTGGCCAAAGGTGTTTGAATAACCTACAGAAGATTCACCACTCCTTGTGAGGAGATGTATACCCTATGGCCTCTCGTCATATTGTTACTAAAGTCTTTGGCCAAAGCATTACATGTTTAGAGTATGGTACTCTTGGATACATGTGCAATAACTAGAATCCGGAGGATGAGGAATTAATACTTGGGCTAGGTGTGACATGGTCAGCCTAGTGGGCACTGACACAATAGACCATGTCCAAAACCAAGTGGGTATAAGATGAGTGAAGGGAATGGGGAACATTTCATTGTAGTTGCTGAAAGGTTTCAGAAGTTGTCTGGAGTCAACCGTCGATTTTTCGATTAATTGGGGATCATGATGTACTTTTAGGTGCCACTCATGATCGTTCTATAATTAATGGTTAATTATAGACAACCAACATAAGTCAGGAACCTATTTGGTCACACGCACTATGAGTGTTATCCAAAGAATTTAAAACGAGCTTGAGAATGAGATTCTCAGATCAAGAGAGACTTGGTTTGGTTGAACCAAACATGAAGCAAGCATGAAATTGTTTTAGTCACATCTGAAGCGTGGATGGGCCGACTCTTATGAAGACATGATGAATGAAACAAATCAGTTTGGTTCTAATCCAATGGTGGAAATAAACCAAAGTGGTTTGGTTTGTTTTAAACGAATGAACCAAAACTCGTTTGATTCATTTTAACTTAAAATAGACCAATGCAATTTGGTTTATTTTAACTTAAGTTAATGGAGTGGGTTAACTGGTTTTGGTTATGAACCAATAACCCTTTGAGAAAAGACTTTTCGAGAAAAGGTCTTGAGAAAAAGTATCTTAATGGATAAGAGATACGTTCTCTATAAATAATGGTGTCGAGACATAACCCGGGTTCAAACGACTTAGGTTTTATGAAACCCTAGCCGTTTTCTCTTCTCCTCTCCATCTCTTGTGCACTGACCCTTTGGTTGTCGTCGCACAAACCTTTGCTGCCTCCCCTCCAACCATCGACCAGTCACCACTGCCGGCCAGTAGCCCCTACTGCTAACCGATAGCTTCATTTGTCAGACTGTCACCAGCCGCTGACCCCCTTGGCTACTACCGACCAACCTTATTTGGTCGGCAACCCTCCTCCACCATGCTGCCCACTTTAGACAACCTTAGTCCTTTGAGATGAGAGCGTCATTTAGTCAACGATTGGAACTCCGGCAGTGACCTCCTTGCCAAGGATTGAATCTCCAGCAATCCTCATTGGTGGAGGATCAAAGTTTCGTTAATCGATTGCCGAAAACCTCTTTCAAGAAGAGAGTTTACAAAACTTGTTTTGGATTCGAATTGGATTCGAATTGTGATCGTCTCTCAGATCACAACATCTTTGACACGAGGCTAGTAACTCTCACGAAGACGGGCTTGTAGCTTGGTGAAGCTTTCTCGACGATACTCGGCGTGGATACAGATAAAGGCAAAACATACGAGGGTCGCCAAGGTTGATGCCATTTCCACTTCACATAATCCATCAGGTATACCTAGAATAAGTTTCTTTATTGCAAAAATTGAAAATGTGATTATGTCTATACTTGTTGTATCCTGCATGCGTGTGGAGTATGAATTATAATAAATTAGTTTATTACTTGTTTTTGCTTCCGCTGTGTACATGTTTACGAAACGTGTTCGAACACACACCCACGTCGGTGCCAGAGAAACCCAACAGTGGTAACAGAGCCCGACTGTATTCTGACATAATCGTAAAATTGTTTTGCGATAGTCATAATTGTATTTTTGGAAATTTTCTATTTTTGGAAAGTTTAGAAATAACTATGGAAATTTTAATTTGTCAAGAAATTCAAATTAGAAATTTTCTAATATAATTAGGAAATTACAATTTAGGAAATTTGTTTCCTTAATTAATATTTTCCATAAATAAAATATGAGATTAGATTTGGAAATTTGTTTTTAAATTTAATCAAGATTTGATTTGAGAAATCAAATCTCAAACATATTTTATTTTCAAAATTAGTTATGACAAATAAAAAAACTATTTCTACGTGTCATAATTGTATGTCATGTAATTGCATTAGATGCATATCATTATGCCATGTGTATCGTGACATGTAGATGTATGTCATGCGTGTCATGTCATATAAATAATATTATTTGCATGCAAAGAGAATGAGAATTTAAAAACCTTACACAATATTAAAGCCTACACCTTCCATTAATATGGTTAGAACTAGAGTTTCCTTTCTTATTTGGGTTGTTGGAATCTCTCCAAGCCCGGCTCGAACCTGAACATGTTCAAACTAATGAAATAGTTTATTACTAATATGGTAAGAGTCAGAGGTCAATCGTTAGTTTAGGTTGTTGGACTCTCTCCAAGTCTGGCTAATTGGTTGAATGCGCTCTAATCATATTAAAACTATTTCGTGATTAATGGTTTGGCTTTAACTTGGAGCATTGGTTTGTTGGACTCTCTCCAAGGTCGATGTGAAGGGAGGTGAAGTTGGGTACTATGCATATGATGCATACTTGCTAATGTGTTAACAACCCAATGTATGTGTGAACATTCAATTATTCGATAGCACATTGTGATAGTTACTTATATGTGATATATAATTTGTATATTTGATACCTACCATCGTAGCTAAGAATGACTTGTTTGACTCTCTCCAAAGTTATTCTTATCTATGTTGGATATCAACCCATACGGAGATGGACCTACGATCTCCCAAATTGATTTTGAGGGTTTTTGATTTTCGAATTCAAAAAATGAATGAGATTTATAATGTATGTTGATGCATTTAAATCATCTTTCTCATATATGCTCGATTTGTATTTCTAGGTTAATCGCTTAACCATAACGTCTTTGAATTTGCGATCTATTTTAAATTCAAATAAATTGACTGGGACGAACTTCTTGGGTTGGCGTAGAAACCTGAGAATTGTTCTCAAGGTTAAAAAGCTTGCATGTGTTCTCGAAAGCCTCTTCCAGCCCGTCTTAGTGATGACGCAACTCCAGACCAATTGTTGGCCTATCAGAAACATATGAGTGATTCTGAACTAGTGAGTTACATCATGCTAGCCGCATAGAAAAGCATGAGCATATGGATGCTCATACCGTAGTCTTTCATCTCTATGAGTTGTTTGATGAGCAAGTGAGATCTGAATGGTTCGAAGTCTCTAAGCTCCTCTTCACCTCTGAGATGCAAAAAGGTTCATCTGTGGTAGTGCTCAACATGCTGAAGATTATGGAGCCTTCTGTGAAGCATAAGCAGGGGACGGTGTTGTTAGTTGATTCCTTGAAGAAAGGTTCTAAGAAGAAGTCAAAGGAACAACGCAAGGGGAGGAAGAAAAAGGCAAAGAAGATGGAACAAGCTCAAAAATGCACTGTTGGATCGAGAAGGGTCGCTAGAGGGGGGGGATGAATAGCGAGCATAAATCTTTTCGTTTGTTCGTTCAATACACGAGTAAGTGGAGTGGAAAAATAAAAAGACAAATTTATTTTTATTTGGTTCACAACCCAGTGGTTGCTACTCCAAGGCCCTAACAGTCCTAGACCGCGTACGGAGGGCAAAGCACTATAACGTCTCCTCCTCGTTGGAGGTAGGAGACAACGATCACAAAACTGAAAGTACGAGGATGAGGAAACAAGCCTACCTCACCTCGTTATGAATAAAAACAAAGAATAAAATAACAAAATATGTTACTTGCTGCTTCTGCCGACGAAGAGGATTAAAACTTGTTGTTGCGTCGGTGTTATGACGCTGTCGGAGCTTTGGCGTTGTATGAGCACTTGAGAATAAGCTTGATGAATGAATGGGTTGGAATCCTCCCCTCCTTTTATACAGTTTGGCCTCTGAATATGTCTCCTCATCTTTCGGAACAGATCACGAAGTTGTACCAAATTTTATCGTGAAGTGGTCGACAAACCTTATCCGCTTATGACCTAGCGCAAAGGTCGATTCATCGCCATCACCGATCGATGCCTCCCATCACCGATCGATGAGCATCACGATCGCCTAATGTCCAGCAATGATCACACCGCCACTTCCCTGCAATAAGAGGTTAGTACAGAAAATGGTAAATGCGACGGTTTCATGCCGCTCGATCTCGTCCTAGACCTTCTACAGAAGTCTTAGTCGAATCGCCACCTACGGTCGTCCCCATAAAGAGGACACGACCTTACCCTCTCTTACTCACACGATCTTACCTCGATACTTATCTTGTATCTCTCACATCCGGCCTTCCACTCGATTCCTTCGGCTCTCTCCGAAGTCACTCGAGTGTTGCTTGACCATTGCGGCTTCCTCCGGGTGTCGCTAGACTTCAGCTCCAGCTTTAGCACTTTTCTGCACAATCGATTTAGCTCGTGAGATAACGATGTAACCTTAACTTTGTGTCTTTGCCATAATCAAAACACAGGTTTGATTATCTGGTGCCCCTGCACCAACAATCTCCCCCTTTTTGATATATGGCAAACCAACACAAAGTTAAGGGAAATTAAAGCATAAAACAAGTATAGTAAATGATCAACGTCATTTCCAAAAACTCCCCCTTAACCCTAGGTGAGTTTTAAAAGACATACTTTAGTTTTCAAAATTAAATAAATTTTGTGTTACTCCCCCTTAACTTTCTCTCTTCTCCCCCTTTTGCCATGAAAAAAAAATTGGGGTTTTTTTTATATAAAATAGGGGTTTAAAACAGCATCGTATATGCATGCATCTAGATAAATCAAATATGAGTCCAAGCATGCGTCTAGCAGTAGTTAGATAGATTTGTTCGAGGTGTGTCCCTCTACACCAATAATCTAAATGATTATAATATAACCCTTAGGGTTAGTTTGCTCTCCCCCTTAGTCAAATATATGAAGTATAAGAGATGTAGGGGGCGCTAAACTTTGGCCTAAAGAGTTGTAAATAGTCATTAAGTACAGTAGTTGAGAAAATAAGTAGCATTTTGAAGAGGTTGTATTTTAAGTATATTTTAATTGTCCTTAACATCTCACCCATTCTATGTGTCTCAGAATTTGTTCACCTTATATGTTTTGTGAGATGATTTTAGGTTAATTAGAGATAGTAAACCATGGGATAGATTCATATTTAACCTTTAGATCGTTAAGTAACTTTTTGAGAAACTGGCTTCAGGTCGTGGTGAGGCACAGGGGCCTTCTTTGATCGGAACAATGACCACTTCTTTACACAAAGTCAAATTCAAGAAAATATCACTTAAGTCACTTAGGGTTACTTCTTGGTCTAACTAGTTTAGGATACGGCAAGGTAGCTTAAGCTAGTTCCACTCGGTCAAGTGCACCAAGCTAGATACGCCTTATCTAGCTCGAATACATGAGACTTTATTTCCTAACGCATTTATCATCTCACAAGGCCCGATACTATGTTATCAAGAGTTGACTAACTATTTTCCCAATCTAGCCATTCTAAAAATTAAAATAAAATATGCAATGGTTTTGCTAAGTAAGTGGGTATACTATTTTAGTATTAGCTCCCCCTGGACCATTGAACTAATATGGTCTATTCAAATAATGAACTTAATCCTGGGGAATCCAAAACTTATTAGTCCTTATATGTGAGTTCAATAAAACCTTTGGGACCCATGCTTGGACTCTATGATGACTACAATTTATTTATAGACATATAAGACATATTCGTAGTCGTTGACCTAAATTCGAGTCCGGCTTTGTTGTACACGACTCTTTGGGTTCCAAGTAGTCGGTTAAGGTTCTTAGATCCCAACGTGAACCTTTCCAACCTATCCTCAACCTCTTGAACTCAGTCTTTCAAGAGAGAATTCTCCTCCTTGAGTTTTTTAACTTGGGTTGAGTTTCCCTCTTGAACTTGACTAGTTGAAGAGATTTGAGTAGCCTCTTTCTTGAGGGTTTCAACCTCCTCAAGTAATGACTCAACCCTTGACTCGGACTTAGTTAATTTCCTAGTAAACATTTTAATTGTATTGTAAAGTGTATGAATTAGTGAGCGGCTAACCTTAATTTTCTCTTTTGGTACGACTTTGAGTTTCTTCTCGAAGTAGTCCTCGAGTTCGGAGTCGGTGTTGTAATTGGATTCGGATTCGGACTCTAATTCGAACTCTTCGGGTCTTGCCATGCATGCTATGTTGATGCCTTCTTCATTGTCCCATGTTGCATGAAAAGCCTTCTTTTGATTTGATTTGAATTGTGCCCTCTTTTGGTTCTTTAGTAGCCTCCTTTCCCTTCGAACAATCTTCCGCACTACGTTCACTATTGCTTCCACCTCTTTGGATTCGGACTCTGATTCATCTTCGGGTTCGAGTCCATCTTCTTGCCTGGTAGGTGGCTTGCTTCTTTGTCCTGCAAGTAGAGCAATACCTCTCTCGGCCCGGACCATGTTAGTTTGCTCGTGAAGTTCAAACTCAAATTAATTGCCTAACCTAAGCTTCGAAAGGTCCTTAGAGACCTTGTAGGCATCGACCATGGATACCCACAAGGTAGTCCTAGGGAAAGCATTTAAAGCATACTTTATAAGATCCCGATTCTCTATGGCTTGCCCAATCGAGTGAAGACCATTGACGATGTCTTGGATCCGCGCATGTAGTTGGGTGGCGGTCTCGCGATCCTGCATCTTTAGATTATACAGTTTATTTAAGAGTAAATCTCTTTTACATACCTTAGCATCGGATGTCCCTTCGTGTAGATCAATTAATTTATTCCAGAGGTCTTTGGCGCTAATGAATGGTCCGATGCAGTTGAGTTCCTCCTTGGACAAGCCGCATTGCAATATTTGGGTTGCTCTTGCATCGGCTTCGATTTGCCTCTTTGTTGCATTGGTCCACTTGTTGAAATCCAAGGGCTCTCCTTGATCATTGGTGGGTAGAGCAAAGCCGGTTTGGATTATTATCCAAGTCTCGACTTGTGTTTTCAAGAAACACTCCATCCGACCTTTCCAATAACGAAAATCATTTCCGTTAAAGAATGGAGGTCGGGTGGTGCTATACCCCTCAATGTGAGCCATTAAATATCTTGCAAAACACGAATAAAAATCAAAGAGAATTCCAAGACTTGGTCTTGGATTAGTAGTGCAGGAAATAATAGGAAATAAACAAAAATAAATAAGAAGAATAAGAAACTAAAAAAAACTAGAAACTTACAACCTTCGATGTCCCCGAAAGGATACTAAACGTTAGTTTTTGGTGCTGGAAACAGCTTGTTACGAGGGTAAACCCTCTTAAGAAATGTAGATCTCCCAGAGAGCTTCGATTTGGTAGGTAGATCATTTTGTGAGTCCACTTGTACGAAAAGTTATGGCCGTTTTACCGTCGACTACTCCAAAATAGAATACTTGCAAACACACAACCAAAAGAAGAGTACCAAGACTTCTTCTTGAATTAGTAGTGCGGGAGGAAAAAAAACCTAAAAAAAACATGACTCGAAAAATATGAAAAGAAAACCAAAAAGTTCTAGATTGGTGGTTTCACCAAATCTTAGCGCCCCCGCTCTGATACCAATTGTTGGATAGAGAAGCGTCGCTAGAGGGGGGGGGGGTGAATAGCGAGCATAAATTTTTCGTTCGTTCATTCGATACACGAATAAGAACAGAAGAAAAATAAAAATACATATTTATTTTTACTTGGTTCACAACCCAGCAGTTGCTACTCCGACCCTAACGGTCCTAGACCACGTACGGGGGGCAAAGCACTATAACGTCTCGTCCTTGTTGGAGGTAGAAGACAACTATCACAAAATCGAAAGTACGAGGATGAGGCAACAAGACTACCTCACCTCCTTATGAATAAAAGCAAAGAATACAATAACAAAATATGTTACTTGTTGCTGCTGCCAACGAAGAGGATTAGCAAGGACGTGTTGGAGCTTTGCGCCAGGAGCAAATTGAGAATAATCTTGATGAATGAATGGGTTGGAATCTTCACCTCCTTTTATAGATTTTGGCCTTTGAATATGTCTCCTCATCTTTCAGAACAGATAACAAAGTTGTACCAAATTTTATCGCCAAGTGGCCGCGTCAAACCTTATCCATTTTGACCTAGCGCAAAGGTTAATTCGTCGCCATCAGTCGACTAATGCCTCCCATCAGTCGACTGATGAGCATCAGTCGACTGCCCAATGTCCATTTGTCGATCGTCACCAGCCACTTCCCTGCAGTAAGAGGTTAGTATGGAAAATGGTAAATGCGACGGTTTCTAACCGTCTGATCTCGACCTAGACCTTCAAGAGGAAGTCTTAATTGGATCACCGCCTACGGTCGTCCCCGTAAAGAGGACACAACCTTACCATCACTCACTCACACGAGCTTACCTTGATACTTATCTTGTAGCTCTCGCATCCAGCCTTCCACTCGATTCCTTCGGCTCCCTCCGAAGTCACTCTAGTGTTGGCCGACCACCGCGCCTTCCTCTAGGTGTCGCTCGGCTTTAGCACTTTTCTGCACACTCGATTTAGCTCGTGAGATAACGATGTAACCTTAACTTTGTGTCTTTACCATAATCAAAATACAGGTTCGATTATCTGGTGCCCCTGCACCAACATGCACTTGCCATCATTGTGGCAAAGAGGGCCATAGGCGAAGAAACTGCAAGATTTATCTAGAGTCCGTGAATAAGAAGAAGGCATCCGATGCCCCATCCTTTTCAGCTATCTTCGTTATTGATTGTCATTCTATTTCCTTAGACACTTTGGTATTGTATACTGGGTGTAGCTCACATATATGTAATGACATACAGGGGCTAAGGAATAGAAGAAGACTTGTCAAGGGAGAATCAAATTTGTGAGTTAGCAATGGAGCAAAGGTTGTTGTAGTCGCCATCGGAACATATTTGTTGAAGCTCCCTACAAAACTTGTCTTAGAACTGAACTATTTCTATTATGTACCTTCGTTAATAAAGAATATTATTTCTATTTCCTGCTTAAATAGAAATGGGTATCATTTGACTTTTAGGAACAATTGTTGTTGCATAACTTTGAATGGCGTTCTGTATGGGACTGGAACATTATGCAATGGAATATATACATTAGACGTATCTAGTGACATTTTCAATATCAAAGCGAGCAATAAACATGCTCGAAAAGATAATCAATTAGACTCCTATATGTGACATTGTCGTCTTTGCCATGTAAGCAAGAAACCCATGTCGGAATTACACTGATGTGGAATTCTGGAATCCTTTGAATTTGATTCATTCGATACATGTGAATCATACTTAAAAGGCAAGATGACTAAGTTACCTATTCCGGCAGTGACCTCCTTGCCAAGGATTGAATCTCCAGCAATCCTCATTGGTGGAGGATCAAAGTTTCGTTAATCGATTGCCGAAAACCTCTTTCAAGAAGAGAGTTTACAAAACTTGTTTTGGATTCGAATTGGATTCGAATTGTGATCGTCTCTCAGATCACAACATCTTTGACACGAGGCTAGTAACTCTCACGAAGACGAGCTTGTAGCTTGGTGAAGCTTTCTCGACGATACTCGGCGTGGATACAGATAAAGGCAAAACATACGAGGGTCGCCAAGGTTGATGCCATTTCCACTTCACATAATCCATCAGGTATACCTAGATTTAGTTTCTTTATTGCAAAAATTGAAAATGTGATTATGTCTATACTTGTTGTATCCTGCATGCATGTGGAGAATGAATTATAATAAATTAGTTTATTACTTGTTTTTGCTTCCGCTGTGTACATGTTTACGAAACGTGTTCGAACACACACCCACGTCGGTGCCAGAGAAACCCAACAGTGGTAATAGAGCCCGACTGTATTCCGACATAATCGTAAAATTATTTTGCGATAGTCATAATTGTATTTTTGGAAATTTTCTATTTTTGGAAAGTTTAGAAATAACTATTGAAATTTTAATTTGTCAAGAAATTCAAATTAGAAATTTTCTAATATAATTAGGAAATTACAATTTAGGAAATTTGTTTCCTTAATTAATATTTTCCATAAATAAAATATGTGATTAGATTTGGAAATTTGTTTTTAAATTTAACCAAGATTTGATTTGAGAAATCAAATCTCAAACATATTTTATTTTCAAAATTAGTTATGACAAATAAAAAAACTATTTCTACGTGTCATAATTGTATGTCATGTAATTGCATTAGATGCATATCATTATGCCATGTGTATCGTGACATGTAGATGTATGTCATGCGTGTCATGTCATATAAATAATATTATTTGCATGCAAAGAGAATGAGAATTTAAAAACCTTACACAATATTAAAGCCTACACCTTCCATTAATATGGTTAGAACTAGAGTTTCCTTTCTTATTTGGGTTGTTGGAATCTCTCCAAGCCCGGCTCGAACCTAAACATGTTCAAACTAATGAAATAGTTTATTACTAATATGGTAAGAGTCAGAGGTCAATCGTTAGTTTAGGTTGTTGGACTCTCTCCAAGCCTGGCTAATTGGTTGAATGCGATCTAATCATATTAAAACTATTTCGTGATTAATGGTTTGGCTTTAACTTGGAGCATTGGTTTGTTGGACTCTCTCCAAGGTCGATGTGAAGGGAGGTGAAGTTGGGTACTATGCATATGATGCATACTTGCTAATGTGTTAACAACCCAATGTATGTGTGAACATTCAATTATTCGATAGCACATTGTGATAGTTACTTATATGTGATATGTAATTTGTATATTTGATACCTACCATCGTAGCTAAGAATGACTTGTTTGACTCTCTCCAAAGTTATTCTAATCTATGTTGGATATCAACCCATACGGAGATGGACCTACGATCTCCCAAATTGATTTTGAGGGTTTTTGATTTTCGAATTCAAAAAATGAATGAGATTTATAATGTATGTTGATGCATTTAAATCATCTTTCTCATATATTCTCGATTTGTATTTCTAGGTTAATCTCTTAACCATAACGTCTTTGAATTTGCGATCTATTTTAAATTCAAATAAATTGACTGGGACGAACTTCTTGGGTTGGCGTAGAAACCTGAGAATTATTCTCAAGGTTAAAAAGCTTGCATGTGTTCTCGAAAGCCTCTTCCAGCCCGTCTTAGTGATGACGCAACTCCAGACCAATTGTTGGCCTATCAGAAACATATGAGTGATTCTGAACTAGTGAGTTACATCATGCTAGCCGCAATGGTACCCGAGCTACAGAAGCAGCATGAGCATATGGATGCTCATACCGTAGTCTTTCATCTCTATGAGTTGTTTGATGAGCAAGTGAGATCTGAATGGTTCGAAGTCTCCAAGCTCCTCTTCACCTCTGAGATGCAAAAAGGTTCATCTGTGGTAGTGCTCAACATGCTGAAGACTATGGAGCCTTCTGTGAAGCATAAGCAGGGGACGGTGTTGTTAGTTGATTCCTTGAAGAAAGGTTCTAAGAAGAAGTCAAAGGAACAACGCAAGGGGAGGAAGAAAAAGGCAAAGAAGATGGAACAAGCTCAAAAATGCACTGTTGGATCGAGAAGCGTCGCTAGAGGGGGGGATGAATAGCGAGCGTAAATCTTTTCGTTCGTTCGTTCAATACACGAGTAAGTGGAGTGGAAAAATAAAAAGACAAATTTATTTTTATTTGGTTTACAACCCAGTGGTTGCTACTCCAAGGCCCTAACAGTCCTAGACCACGTACGGAGGGCAAAGCACTATAACGTCTCCTCCTCGTTGGAGGTAGGAGACAACGATCACAAAACCGAAAGTACGAGGATGAGGAAACAAGCCTACCTCACCTCGTTATGAATAAAAACAAAGAATACAATAACAAAATATGTTACTTGCTTCTTCTGCCGACGAAGAGGATTAAAACTTGTCGTTGCGTCGGTGTTATGACGCTGTCGGAGCTTTGGCGTTGTATGAGCACTTGAGAATAAGCTTGATGAATGAATGGGTTGGAATCCTCCCCTCCTTTTATACAGTTTGGCCTCTGAATATGTCTCCTCATCTTTCGGAACAGATCACGAAGTTATACCAAATTTTATCGTGAAGTGGATGTATCAAACCTTATTCGTTATGACCTAGCCCAAAGGCTGATTCGTCGCAATCAGTCGACTGATGCCTCCCATCAGTCGACTGATGAGCATCAGTCGACTGCCCAATGTCCAACAGTCGACTGCAAGCCTAGCCACTTCCCTGCAGTAAGAGGTTAGTACAGAAATGGTAATTGCGACGGTTTCATGCCGCTCGATCTCGTCCTAGACCTTCTACAGAAGTCTTAGTCGAATCGCCGCCTACGGTCGTCCCCATAAAGAGGACACGACCTTACCCTCTCTCACTCACATGATCTTACCTCGATACTTATCTTGTATCTCTTACATCCGGCCTTCCACTCGATTCCTTCGGCTCTCTCCGAAGTCACTCGAGTGTTGCTTGACCATTGCGGCTTTTTCCGGGTGTCGCTAGCCTTCAGCTCCAGCTTTAGCACTTTTCTGCACAATCGATTTAGCTCGTGAGATAACGATGTAACCTTAACTTTGTGTCTTTGCCATAATCAAAACACAGGTTTGATTATCTGGTGCCCCTGCACCAACAATCTCCCTCTTTTTGATATATGGCAAACCAACACAAAGTTAAGGGAAATTAAAGCATAAAACAAGTATAGTAAATGATCAACGTCATTTCCAAAAACTCCCCCTTAACCCTAGGTGAGTTTTAAAAGACATACTTTAGTTTTCAAAATTAAATAAATTTTGTGTTACTCCCCCTTAACTTTCTCTCTTCTCCCCCTTTTGCCATAAAAAAAAAATTGGGGTTTTTTTTTATATAAAATAGGGGTTTAAAATAGCATCGTATATGCATGCATCTAGATAAATCAAATATGAGTCCAAGCATGCGTCTAGCAGTAGTTAGATAGATTTGTTCGAGGTGTGTCCCTCTACACCAATAATCTAAAGGATTATAATATAACCCTTAGGGTTAGTTTTCTCTCCCCCTTAGTCAAATATATGAAGTATAAGAGATGTAGGGGGCGCTAAACTTTGGCCTAAATAGTTGTAAATAGTCATTAAGTACAGTAGTTGAGAAAATAAGTAGCATTTTGAAGAGGTTGTATTTTAAGTATATTTCAATTGTCCTTAACATCTCACCCATTCTATGTGTCTCAGAATTTGTTCACCTTATATGTTTTGTGAGATGATTTTAGGTTAATTAGAGATAGTAAACCATGGGATAGATTCATATTTAACCTTTAGATCGTTAAGTAACTTTTTGAGAAACTAGCTTCCAGGTCGTGGTGAGGCACAGGGGCCTTCTTTGATCGGAACAATGACCACTTCCTTACACAAAGTCAAATTCAAGAAAATATCACTTAAGTCACTTAGGGTTACTTCTTGGTCTAACTAGTTTAGGATACGACAAGGTAGCTTAAGCTAGTTCCACTCGGTCAAGTGCACCAAGCTAGATACGCCTTATCTAGCTCGAATACATGAGACTTTATTTCCCGAACGTACTATCATCTCGCTGCGTCCTGATACTATGTTATCAAGAGTTGACTAACTATTTTCCCAATCTAGCCATTCTAAAAATTAAAATAAAATATGCAATGGTTTTGCTAAGTAAGTGGGTATACTATTTTAGTATTAGCTCCCCCTGGACCATTGAACTAATATGGTCTATTCAAATAATGAACTTAATCCTGGGGAATCCAAAACTTATTAGTCCTTATATGTGAGTTCAATAAAACCTTTGGGACCCATGCTTGGACTCTATGATGACTACAATTTACGATAGACATATAAGACATATTCGTAGTCGTTGACCTAAATTCGAGTCCGGCTTTGTTGTACACGACTCTTTGGGTTCCAAGTAGTCGGTTAAGGTTCTTAGATCCCAACGTGAACCTTTCCAACCTATCCTCAACCTCTTGAACTCGGTCTTTCAAGAGAGAATTCTCCTCCTTGAGTTTTTTAACTTGGGTTGAGTTTCCCTCTTGAACTTGACTAGTTGAAGAGATTTGAGTAGCCTCTTTCTTGAGGGTTTCAACCTCTTCAAGTAATGACTCAACCCTTGACTCGGACTTAGTTAATTTCCTAGTAAACATTTTAATTGTATTGTAAAGTGTATGAATTAGTGAGCGGCTAACCTTAATTTTCTCTTTTGGTACGACTTTGAGTTTCTTCTCGAAGTAGTCCTCGAGTTCGGAGTCGGTGTTGTAATTGGATTCGGATTCGGACTCTAATTCGAACTCTTCGGGTCTTGCCATGCATGCTATGTTGATGCCTTCTTCATTGTCCCATGTTGCATGAAAAGCCTTCTTTTGATTTGATTTGAATTGTGCCCTCTTTTGGTTCTTTAGTAGCCTCCTTTCCCTTCGAACAATCTTCCGCACTACGTTCACTATTGCTTCCACCTCTTTGGATTCGGACTCTGATTCATCTTCGGGTTCGAGTCCATCTTCTTGCCTGGTAGGTGGCTTGCTTCTTTGTCCTGCAAGTAGAGCAATACCTCTCTCGGCCCGGACCATGTTAGTTTGCTCGTGAAGTTCAAACTCAGAAAATAATTCGTCTAACCTAAGCTTCGAAAGGTCCTTAGAGACCTTGTAGGCATCGACCATGGATACCCACAAGGTAGTCCTAGGGAAAGCATTTAAAGCATACTTTATAAGATCCCGATTCTCTACGGCTTGCCCAATCGAGTGAAGACCATTGACGATGTCTTGGATCCGCGCATGTAGTTGGGTGGCGGTCTCGCGATCCTGCATCTTTAGATTATACAGTTTATTTAAGAGTAAATCTCTTTTACATACCTTAGCATCGGATGTCCCTTCGTGTAGATCAATTAATTTGTTCCAGAGGTCTTTGGCGCTAATGAATGGTCCGATGCAGTTGAGTTCCTCCTTGGACAAGCCGCATTGCAATATTTGGGTTGCTCTTGCATCGGCTTCGATTTGCCTCTTTGTTGCATTGGTCCACTTGTTGAAATCCAAGGGCTCTCCTTGATCATTGGTGGGTAGAGCAAAGCCGGTTTGGATTATTATCCAAGTCTCGACTTGTGTTTTCAAGAAACACTCCATCCGACCTTTCCAATAACGAAAATCATTTCCGTTAAAGAATGGAGGTCGGGTGGTGCTATACCCCTCAATGTGAGCCATTAAATATCTTGCAAAACACGAATAAAAATCAAAGAGAATTCCAAGACTTGGTCTTGGATTAGTAGTGCAGGAAATAATAGGAAATAAACAAAAATAAATAAGAAGAATAAGAAACTAACAAAAACTAGAAACTTACGACCTTCGATGTCCCCGAAAGGATACTAAACGTTAGTTTTTGGTGCTGGAAACAGCTTGTTACGAGGGTAAACCCTCTTAAGAAATGTAGATCTCCCAGAGAGCTTCGATTTGTACAAAAAGTTATGGCCGTTTTACCGTCGACTACTCCAAAATAGAATACTTGCAAACACACAACCAAAAGAAGAGTACCAAGACTTCTTCTTGAATTAGTAGTGCGGGAGGAAAAAAAACCTAAAAAAAACATGACTCGAAAAATATGAAAAGAAAACCAAAAAGTTCTAGATTGGTGGTTTCACCAAATCTTAGCGCCCCCGCTCTGATACCAATTGTTGGATCGAGAAGCGTCGCTAGAGGGGGGGGGGGTGAATAGCGGGCATAAATTTTTCGTTCGTTCATTCGATACACGAATAAGAACAGAAGAAAAATAAAAATACATATTTATTTTTACTTGGTTCAGAATACCTAACGGTCCTAGACCACGTACGGGGGGCAAAGCACTATAACGTCTCCTCCTTGTTGGAGGTAGAAGACAACTATCACAAAATCGAAAGTACGAGGATGAGGCAACAAGACTACCTCACCTCCTTATGAATAAAAGCAAAGAATACAATAACAAAATATGTTACTTGTTGCTGCTGCCAACGAAGAGGATTAGAACTTGTCGTTGCGTCGGCGTTATGACGGTGTTGGAGCTTTGGCGTTGTAGGAGCAGTTGAGAATAATCATGATGAATGAATGGGTTGGAATCTTCACCTCCTTTTATATATTTTGGCCTTTGAATATGTCTCCTCATCTTTCGGAACAGATAACAAAGTTGTACCAAATTTTATCGCCAAGTGGCCGCGTCAAACCTTATCCATTTTGACCTAGCGCAAAGGTTAATTCGTCGCCATCAGTCGACTAATGCCTCCCATCAGTCGACTGATGAGCATCAGTCGACTGCCCAATGTCCATTTGTCGACTGTCAGCCTAGCCACTTCCCTGCAGTAAGAGGTTAGTATGGAAAATGGTAAATGCGACGGTTTCTAACCGTCTGATCTCGACCTAGACCTTCAAGAGGAAGTCTTAATTGGATCACCGCATACGGTCGTCCCCGTAAAGAGGACACAACCTTACCATCACTCACTCACATGAGCTTACCTTGATACTTATCTTGTAGCTCTCGCATCCAGCCTTCCACTCGATTCCTTCGGCTCCCTCCGAAGTCACTCTAGTGTTGGCCGACCACCGCGCCTTCCTCTAGGTGTCGCTAGCCTTCAGCTCCAGCTTTAGCACTTTTCTGCACACTCAATTTAGCTCGTGAGATAACGATGTAACCTTAACTTTGTGTCTTTACCATAATCAAAATACAGGTTCGATTATCTGGTGCCCCTGCACCAACATGCACTTGCCATCATTGTGGCAAGGAGGGCTATTGGCGAAGAAACTGCAAGATTTATCTAGAGTCCGTGAAGAAGAAGAAGGCATCTGATGCCCCATCCTCTTCAGCTATCTTCATTATTGATTGTCATTCTATTTCCTTAGACACTTTGGTATTGTATACTGGGTGTAGCTCACATATATGTAATGACATACAGGGGCTAAGGAATAGAAGAAGACTTGTCAAGGGAGAATCAAATTTGTGAGTTAGCAATGGAGCAAAGGTTGTTGTAGTCGCCATCGGAACATATTTGTTGAAGCTCCCTACAAAACTTGTCTTAGAACTGAACTATTGCTATTATGTACCTTCGTTAATAAAGAATAATATTTCTATTTCCTGCTTAAATAGAAATGGGTATCATTTGACTTTTAGGAACAATTGTTGTTGCATAACTTTGAATGGCGTTCTGTATGGGACTGGAACATTATGCAATGGAATATATACATTAGACGTATCTAGTGACATTTTCAATATCAAAGCGAGCAATAAACATGCTCGAAAAGATAATCAATTAGACTCCTATATGTGACATTGTCGTCTTTGCCATGTAAGCAAGAAACCCATGTCGGAATTACACTGATGTGGAATTCTGGAATCCTTTGAATTTGATTCATTCGATACATGTGAATCATACTTAAAAGGCAAGATGACTAAGTTACCTATTCCTGGAAAATATGAACCGGTGGGAGAGTTGCTTGGTCTAATATATCCTAATGTATGCGGACCTTTGTCAACTCATGCTCTAGGAGGGTATAACTACTTCATTACCTTTATCGATGATTACTCACGATTTGGGTATGTGTTCTTGATGAAACACAATGTTAGGGCAATCAACCCATATGATATGGTTTTGATGTGTGTGGCAAAGGGTTTAAGTTAGGATGATTGGATTTGATATGTGCGTTGAGGTCATGCAGGATTTAGTAATTCACACATGGAGCTTTGGCAAGTTTCACCAACTCACAACCTCGTGCTTGAGTCGGCGAAGGAGCATTGCAGAGCCGTGCTCTTGATGCAACCGAGGGATTGCCGGACGAGATGACTTGAAGCAAAACCAAGGAAGCATACTTCGAGGGCAAGAGATGCAAAGAAGCATTGTAGAGCCGTGCGCTTGATGCTGCCAAGGGACGTGGCCGCAAACGAAGAGAGCTTCGGCGAGGGACTTCAAGTGAGATGAGAGAATGAGTGAAATGTAAGTAGCTCATTAGGTGAACTTGGCCGAATGGCTAAGTGTCGGAGGCTTGACCGCAGGGGTTGAGGTTTACCCGATCGTCAGACGCTCAAACGGATGTAAAGTTTGAGGTTTACTCAGCATCAGTCGACTGCCATGTCATGACAATCGACTGCTCCAAGTCGATCATAAATTGACTGGTGTTTGGCTGCGGAATCAAATCGATCAGTCGACTGCTTAAGGGAAGAAGTCGACTGATCGCACTGTGCATGGGCACAGAAGCTAGTCGTTACTTGACTGAAGTCGACATCAGTCGACTGATGATACCATCAGTCGACTGATGATCTGACTGTTTGAGAAAGTGGCCACGGATCCCGCAAATCTGACCTGGTCAGAAGTGGTTGGAGTTGACATCAGTCGACTGATGAAAGCATCAGTCGACTGATAGTGTCCAACTGGAAGATTTGCTTCCTCTCTATAAAAAGAGAGGGTGGGGGCTTTTGGATAAAAAATGTTCATGCAATAAACATCCTATTAAGTGCCCCACAAGGCTGAAACTCCTTCTCCTAGTTTTCTTTCACATCTATTGTAAAAGAAGGAGTGTTCTAATTGTTGTAAAGGTTTACCACCACCTTGCTTGAGCTAAAGGGAGAGACCATATTGGAGTGGTTTCGGAGTGATTCACCAGGGAACGAATTGGACCGTGGATTAGCGGAATAGGGTCGTGAACCACGTTACTTCTCCTTGTTAGCATTGTCTATTTTGTTTCTTTCTTAATTGTGTTTAGTTAGCTTCTTTATTATATTTCCGCTGCACTAACTTGATTCGTAGATGAACGAACGATCGATTTCTATCTACGACGCTAAAAGGGCTATTCACCCCCCTCTAGCCGGCCACCAATGTTTCTACACACAAGTCTGAAGCCTTTGAAAGGTTTAGAAAATTCAGAAATGAAGTAGAGAAACAAATTGGAAAAAGTATTAAAATACTTGGATCTGATCGAGGTGGTGAATACTTGAGTCAAGAGTTTCTGGATTATCTAAGGGACAATGGTATATTGTCTCAATGGACTCCGTCGTATACACCACAACTAAATGGTGTGTCTAAGAGGTGAAACTGAACGTTGTTGGACATGGTTAGGTCAATGATGAATCATGCAAATTTTCCCAAGTCCTTTTTGGGCTATACACTTCAGACAACTATTTACTTGCTAAACACATTCCCGACTAAGGTAGTCTCTACTACTCCATATGAGATATGGAATAGTAAGAAACCTCATTTGTCATACTTGAAGATATGGGGTTGTCTTGCTTATGTGAAGAAGACTGTATTAGACAAATTGGATGTTAAGTTTAATAAATGTCTATTTATTGGATACCCTAAGAAAACGAGGGGTTATAAATTCTATCACTTTATGGAACAAAAGGTGTTTGTTTCAAGGCATGTTGTGTTTCTAGAGAAAGAGTTTCTCTTGTAAGAAAACAGTGGGAGTGACTTTGAACTTGAGGAGGTTCAAGAGACTCCAATAGACATTGATGAGATATCTGGTCAAGCATCACAACCTATAACTCATAGTGATGAGCCATCGGTTGAACCTATTGTAACACCACATCTTCATAGATCTGGTAGAACACGCAACATTCCTAAGAGATATGGATTTCTCGTAAGTGAATCGAACGACGTGTTACTCATTTATGATGAGGAGCCTACCAGTTATGAAGAAGTTCTAAAAAGTTCAAAAAGGGACAAATGGCTTGAAGCCATGAAGTCAGAAATAGATTCCAAGTATGAAAATCAAGTTTGGAACTTGGTGGACCCACCTGAAGGCATTAAGCCTATAGGGTGCAAGTGGGTTTTCAAGAAGAAGACTGACATGGATAGTAATGGGATTACCTTTAAGGTTAAATTAGTGGCAAAAGGATATCGTCAAAAGCAAGGTGTTGATTATGATGAGACCTATTCACTAGTAGCTATGCTTAAATCCATTCGGATGCTCTTGGACATAGAGGCTCATTTTGATTATGAGATATGGCAGATGGATGTGAAAATGACTTTCCTTAATGGAAACCTACTAGAGGATGTGTATATGATACAATCCGAGGGTTTCACATCTATTCATAAAACCAATGTATGCAAGCTTCGACGATCCATATATGGACTGAAGTAGGCATCCAGGAGCTGGAGTATCCATTTTGAGGAGACAATCAAAAGATTTGATTTCTCACAAAATCCAAATGAATCCTGTGTGTACAAGAAGGTTAGTGGAAGTGCAGTCATGTTCCTAGTGTTGTATGTCGATGCTATATTACTTATAGGAAATGATATATCTATCTTACAGTCATTTAAAATTTAGTTATGCAAAACATTCTCCATGAAAGACCTAGGAGAAGCGACCTACATCCTCGAGATTAAGATCTATAGAGATAGATCTAAACGATTGATTGGTCTTTCGCAGTATACATATATAGACCGAGTGCTAAAGAGGTTTAGCATGTCAGAATCCAAGAAAGGTTTCCTACCCATCAGTCATGGGTTACACCTTTTAAAGTCTATGTGTCCGTGCATAGAAGATGAGAGGATTTGCATGAGTAAGATGGCCTATGAATCCGCAATAGGATCTATCATGTATGTTATGTTATGTACAAGGCCCGATGTATCATATGCTCTGAGTGTCATGAGCAAATACCAGTTTGATCCAGGAATTGATCATTGGGTGACTGTTAAGTTAATCCATAAGTAACTGAGAAGAACTAAGGATGTGTTTCTAATATATGGAGAAGGTGATATGGTAATATGTGGGTATACGGATGTCAACTTTCAGATAGACAAGGATGATTCAAAGTCTCAGTCTGGGTACATATTCACCTTGAATGACAATAATTTGGAAAGTTTCCAAGCAAGATACTATAGCAGATTCTGCCACTGAGACAGAATACATTGCAGCTTCGAAAGTAGCAAAGGAAGTGGTTTGGATAAATAAATTCATCTCGAAACTTTATGTGCTCTCGTCAATGATCCAAACATGTGCTTTGCCACTATCATTTGATCAGAAAGATCAAAAGTAGGAAGGAAATATAAATCGAGAAGATTCCCACTGAAAGAAACTTAGCAGATCCTTTAACTAAGGCCTTACCTCAAAGTAAGTTTGAGGGTCATGTTAGGGCTTTATGGTATTGGATACCGTGGCGATTGGCATTAGGTAAAGTGGGAGTTTGTTACTTATATATGAGAGATGTCCTAAGGCAATCGTCTTATGGTTGTACCATTTATTTGATAAATGAAGATTCTCTAATTGAGTGTACATGCTATCATGTATTTGATTGGATCTTAAACTCATTTACTCAATATCTGCAATACGATTCACAGCATGAGAGAAGTTGAGATTGGATAAAAACTAGTGAGTATCTCTACATGTGTAATTGTGATGTATTGGAATTATCCCTAATAAATGCATTGATGTATTCGAACTCCATCAATTCTGTTGAGACTAGCACTTGTTGTTCTCTTTGGTTTATCCAATCAGCGGTTTCTCACTGGTTGGAGACATTGGGATGTCCGGAGTTAATCGTGGATGCTAGTTATGGTAACTAATTCATTGGAGTGACTAGCTGTAAGACTTCATATGGTCACTGCATATATGGATATGTCAATAAAGTTCTTACTACGGCGTAAGTGTGATGTTCATTCAACTTACAGTTTTGGAGTCATCTTGGTCATGAAGACTTATGCTTTGACATCTTAAGCAAGCATCTCAGAGGAGATGTGGACCCGGGATGATTGGGTATATGTCAAAGTGGCCAAAGGTGTTTGAATAGCCTACAAAGGATTCACGCCTCTTTGCGAGGAGATGTATACCCTATGGCCTCTCGTCGAATTCTTACTAAAGTCTTTGGCCAAAGTATTACATGTTTAGAGTATAGTACTCTTGGATACATGTGCAATAACAAGAATCTGAAGGACGAAGAAGTAATACTTGGGCTAGGTATGACATGGTCAGCCTAGTGGGGACTGGCACAATAGACCATGTCCTAAACCAAGTGGGTATAAGATGAGTGAAGGGAATGATGTAGGTTTCACTATAGCTGCTAAAAGGTTTCAGAAGTTATTCTGGGGCAACCTTTGATTTTCTGATTAATTAGGGATCATGATGTATTACTAAGTGTCACTCATGATCGATCTATAATTAATTGTTAATTATAGACAACCAACATAAGCTGGGAACCTATTTGGTCATACACACTACGAGTGTTATCCGAAGAAAATAAAACCAGCTTGAGAATGAGATTCTCATATTGAGAGAGACTTGGTTTGGTTGGTCACATGAAGTGAGCATGAAATTATTTCAATCGCATCAGAGTGTGGATGGGCCGACTCTTATGAAGACATGATGGATGAACCAAATTAGTTTTGTTCAAATCCAATGGTGGAAATAAACCAAAGTGGTTTGGTTTGTTTTAAACGAATGAACCGAAACTGGTTCGGTTCATTTTAACTTAAAATAGACTAATGCGGTTTGGTTTATTTTAACTTAAGTTAATGTATTGGATTAACGGGTTTTGGTTGTGAACCAATAACCCTTTGAGAAAGGTTTTTGAGAAAAGGTCTTGAAAATAAGTCTCTTAATGGATAAGAGATATGTTCTCTATAAATGACGGGGTTGAGAAATAACCCGGGTTCGGACGACTTAGGTTTTGTGAAACCCTAGCTGTTTTATCTTCTCCTCTCCCTCTCTTGTGCATCGATCCTTTGGTTGTCGCTGCCCAAACCATGGCTACCTCCCCTCCAGCCACCGGCCAACCACCATTGCTGCTGGCAAGCAGCCCTGCCGCCGGCTAGCAGCTCCATCTGCCGGACTACCACCAGTCGTTGGCTTCCTTGGTTTCCGCCGACTAACCTTGTTTTGCCAGTAACCCTCCTCCACCTTGTTGCCCACTTTGGACAACTTAGTTTTTTGCGATGAGAGCGTCATTTGGCCGACATTCGGAACTCCGATAGTGACCTCCTTGCCGAGGATTGGATCTTCGACAATCCTCTTTGGTGGAGGATTGAAGTTTTGTCAATCGGTTGACGAAAACCGCTTTCGAGAAGCGAGTTTACGAAACTCATTTTGGATTCGAATTGTAATCGTCTCTCATATCACAACTCCCGCAAAGACGGGGCTTGTAGCTTGATGAAGCTATCCCGATGATATTCGGCGTGGATACGGATAGAGGAGAAACTTACGAGGGTCGCTAAGGTTGATGTCATTTCCGCTTCACATAATCCATCAGGTATACCTAGAATAAGTTTCTTTATTGCAAAATTTGAAAATGCGATTATGTCTACACTTGTTGTATCCTGCATGCGTGTGGTGAGTGTATTGTAATAAATTAGTTTATTACTTATTTTTGCTTCCCCTGTGTGCATGTTTATGAAATGTGTTCGAACACACACCCACGTCGGTGCCATGGAAACCCAACAGTTTGAGCATTCGACACTCGACTAAGCCATTCGGCCAAGTTCACCTACTTGACCTACCCCGTCCCGGGTTACAATCGCTCAATCTCTCATCTCTCATGGAGTCCCTCGGCGAAGCTCTCTTCGTCCAGCTACGTCCCTCAGATACACTAAGCCTACAGCTCCTCAAGTGCCATCCTTCGCATCTTGCCCTGAAGTCTGCTTCCTTTGGCTTCACTTCATTGCTCCTCGTCCAGTGGTCCCTCGGATGCACAAAGCTCATGGCTTCTCTAATGCTATCCTTTACTGACTCAAGGACCCGAGCCATGAGAGGATGAACTCTCCAATTCTTCATCAAGCAAACCATATGTGATTCACCAAGTCCTGCACAACTTGAAAACGCACATCAAATCACATAAACAACCTAACATAAATCCTTTGCCACACACATAAAACCAAACCATACATGGGTTGATTTCCCTAACAATCTCTCCCTTTTTTATGTGTGGAAACATGTTTAAGTTAGGTAAAACATTAACAAAACACTAAGGAAGAAAAGCATGTAAATAAAACATGAGTATCAAACATTCCCCCTTAATACATGCTAATTCTCCCTAGCATGATTAACTTAAACTCTAACACTTCTCCCCCTTTGATACCATCAAAAACATTATACTTATGTTATACAAGTTGGTATCACTATCTAAGGGAATAAAACTATCAAAACATGCTAAAAAATGCCCGAAATTGAGCTGCACAGTCCCTATCAGTCGACTGGTTCGAAGAATCAGGTGACTAGAACCTGAAAATCAGCATTTTTTAATTTCTGAAGCCAACTTTAGAAATACATTAAAATTTCACAAAAATTCAAAAAATCACGAAATTTGGGTTACACATTTCTAATGAGTCCCTATATCAAGGAAAAATGATTTTTCATGAAAATTCATTAAATTTTTGATAATTAGGCAAAAACTCAAAAGTTGTAAAAGTTCTCAAATTATGTATCAACTTGAAAGCGTAGTGTTGCCTTGAAATATTTTAAAACATGAACTCTCAGTTTTCAAAATATGAAATGGTTTTAATTCATTAAAAATATCCAACCATGATCTTTGGGCAATATGTTAATGAATTAAACATATGTTTTCCCCAAAGTTGGTCTATGATTACTCTATCAAGATACACATAATGACTCATCTAAATGTCATAAGCATTAGTGAATCATTTGTATCAACCTAACATCTCACCCATTGCTATGTTTTCAATCAAGTTAGCCTTATGGTGAATTGTGAGATGTAACTAAGGTATTTATACTTAACCATAAATTTCATGCAATGCTACCAAGGTTAAGTATTATCCTAAAGCCCAACATTATCATAAGTCAACCAAATAACATGATATGAAATAAATTCAAGTATGGTTGACTATCCTGGGTTTTTCTAACCTTTAAGGATGGACTTGGGAACCCAATATAAGTTTTTTCCAATAGGGTTCACCAAGTACTCCTTAGGGATCCATTTCCTAGCTACCATAGTTGTTTTAGATTGTCCTCTAGCAATTAAACAATGGTAGGCTTTTTCATTCTTAGATCCCTTATAACCTAAGCCCTTTTTGTTAAAGCTAGATCTTTGGAACCCTATAATTATATTTAAAGTATTTGAGCCAATTGTGAATTTCTCAAGGGCGTTAGTGAGGAATTCTACCTTGTGCCTTAAAACCTTATTTTCTTCTAAGCATGCATCATTTGAAGAAAAAACATTATCATGTGAACATGCATTTTTTTATCTTTTCTTCTAGATTTTTAATTTCATTTTGCATGCATTTATTTTTCTTTTTAGTTCTAAACAAGTCCTTAGTCAAATTTGAAATTATGGAAATGACATTTTGAGAGGCTAGTTTCTTTACCTCACTTACCCAATCTTCTTCTTCCGATTTTGAGGTAGATGCTCCCCCTACACTTGAGCTCTACTCCTCACTTGTACATCCTTCTTCTTGTTCCGAAGAGGTGGTGGCTATATCATCCATTCCCATAAGTGCAAAATGGGATACAATTTCTTCTTCTTACAATGATGATGGGTCATCCCATGTGGCTTTTAGGTTAACTTTTCCCTTTCCCTTTTCTTTTGAATTTTTCTCATCCTTCTTCTTGCTTCCTTTCTTCTTGTCATCCTTCTTCCTTTCTTCCTTCTTCTTGTTCAAGAGAGGACATTCATTTCTCATGTATCCCTCTCCCTGGCAATTATAGCAAATGATCTTCCTTTTCCTTCTTCCCTATCATAAGATTTGTTAAATTTAAAATGCTTTAAGGCACGCCTTACCTTTCTTACCATATATGCCTCCTCATTGCTATCCATTGAAGAAGATGATTCATCGTCGGATGAGGAGGGTGTGCTCTTCTTCTTCTTCCCTTTGTTTACTACTAGAGCCACTCCCCTTGATTGAATTGTTCGCTCTTCTACTATACCTTCAAGTCTAGTTTCGTGAAGCTCCATAGTAGAAAAGAATTCTGTTTGATCGAGAAGCATCGCTAGAGGGGGGGGGTGAATAGCATGTGTAGAATTTCTTTTCGTTCGTTAAAACACGAGTAGACACAGCGGAAAAATAAGAAGGCAAGTTTATTTTTACTTGGTTCACAACCCAACGGTTGCTACTCCAAGGCCCTAACGGTCCTAGACCGCGTACAGAGGGCAAAGCACTATAACATCTCCTCCTCGTTGGAGGTAGGAGACAACGATCACAAAACCGAAAGTACGAGAATAAGTCTACAAGCCTACCTCACCTCGTTATGAATAAAACAAAGAATACAATAATAAAAGCAATTACTTGCTACTGTTGCCGACGAAGAGGGTTAGAACTTGTTGTCGCGTCAGCGTTATGATGGTGTTGGAGGTTTGGCATTGTAGGAGCACTTGAGAATAATCTTGATGATCTTTGGAGTTGGAATCCTCCCCTCCTTTTATAGATTTTGGCCTATGAATATGTCTCCTAATGTTTTGGAACAGATCCCGAAGTTTTACAAAATTTTATCGTGAAGTGGCAGCATCAAACGTTATCCATTTTGACCAAGCACAAAGGATGATTCGTCGCCATCAATCGATTGATGAGCATCAGTCAACTTTCCCATGTCCAGCAGTCGACTGCTAGCCTGGCCACTTCCCTGGAGTAAGAGGTTAGCACGAAAAATGGTAAACACGATGGTTTCTAACCGTCTGATCTCGACCTAGACCTTTCATAGGAAGTCTTAGTTGGATCGCTGCCTACGGTCATCCCCGTAAAGAGAACACGACCTTACCATCTCTCACTCACACGATCTTACCTCGATACTTACTTTGTAGCTCTCGCTTCTGGCCTTCCACTCGATTCCTTCGACTCCCTCCGAAGTCACTCGAGTGTCGCCCGACCACCATGACTTCCTCTGAATGTCGCTAGCCTTCAGCTCTAGCTATAGTACTTTTCTGCACACTCGATTTAGCTCGTGAGATAATGATGTAAACTTAACTTTGTGTCTTTGCCATAATCAAAACACAGGTTCGATTATCTAGTGCCCCTGCACCAACAAATTATTCTAGAGTACTTACCTCTAGATTCCTTGAAATATAAAATGAATCCACCATTGAGCTCCACTTTGATGACCGGGGGAAGCCATCAATTGCTTTCATTATCATGTCTCGGTTTGAAAGCTTCTCACCTACAATTGATAACCCTTTAATGATCTCCTTAAACCTATAATGTAGTGAAAGTACCTTTTCTCCTTTGTCTAGTTTAATGTTATTCAATTGTGATCGAAGAAGGTCCCTTCTAGCGAGTTTGGCTTTGGAGGTGCCTTCATGAAGCTCCACTAGCTTCTCCCACATCTCCTTCACTCTCGAGCATTCACCAATCCGATTGATCTCTTGTTGAGGTAGCACATTGAAGAGATGGTGCTTTGCTTTTGAGTTTGCAAGGCACTCCTCCTTTTGCTTCTTTGACCATCTTGATTTCTCTAATGGCCTTAGTTCTTCGTCTCTAGGTACTTCGAAACCATTTTCCATAATTAACATAATTTCAAAATCGATTTTAAAAAATACCTCAATTCTCTTCTTCCACCAAGAGAAGTCGCCTTCGAATTTGGGTGGATGAATGTTCATGTCGGCCACTTTATTGTTGTGCTTGTTGCGGCAGTGAGTTCGTTGATAAGCAACCTTGGCTCTGATACAACTTGTTGGAGGATCGTGGCCCAGCTAGAAGGAAGGTTGAATAGCCCTCGTAGTCGTAGATGGAATTCTCGCGTCATAATCATCTACAATATAATTAGCACAACGGAAATACTAATAATAAAGACAATTAAGCTTAAAAAAGATAAAGACAAAGCAAACTCTAACAAAGGATGTAACGTGGTTCATGACACTTGCTGCTAGTCCACGGACGATTCGTAAGGCGAATCACTCCTACAATCAATCACTAAACTTCTCCTTGAGCTCAATCAAGGTGTAGAAGAAACCTTTACACAAAAACCTCCCTCTTACAATAAGATTGAGTTAGAAGTAAGGAAGAGGAGGTTTGGGATGTTCACAGCACTTGGGGAGCACTTAGGAGTGGAAGCATTACCCTCCCTAAGGGCCCAACCCTTCTTTTTATAGAGAAGAAGGGTTTCTTCCCATTGGGCATGCAGCAGTCAACTGATGCATGCCATCAGTCGGCTGCCGCTGTAATGACTATCTTCCCACGGCTTCTGAATTGTAGTCGTCACCGTCCAATGACACCCATGGTAGTTGACTGCTGCTTGTGTAGATGACTGATCAGTCAACTACGAGTGGTTGTGTGCTCGCATTCACCCATAGTAGTCGACTGCCATCCATGGCAGTCCACTGATGGTGTAGCAGGTGACTGTCATCCCTTGGTAGTTGACTATTGGCCCAAAAAACCCTAGTTGACACCGGTCAACTACTAGTTGACTTAGACCAGTCGACTGCCATTACTTGGCAGTCGATTGTTGTCGGGTAAAACCTCAAACATCAAGATGTTTGAGCATCCGACCATCGGGTAAAATCTCAAACAACATGTTTGAGCATCCGACACTTGACTTAGCCATTCGTCCAAGTTCACCTACTTGAGCTATCCCATCACGGGTTACAATCGTTCAATCTCTCATCTCCCATGGAGTCCCTCACCGAAGCTCTCTTCGTCCGGCTATGTCCTTGGGATGCACTAAGCTCCTCTAGTGGCATCCTTCGTGTCTTGCCTTGAAGTCTGTTTCCTTTGGCTTCACTCCATTGCTACTCATCCGGTGGTCCCTCGGATGCACTAAGCTCACGGCTTCTCCAATGCCATCCTTCACCGACTCAAGGACTTGAGCCATGAGAGGATGAACTCACCAATGCTTCATCAAGAAAACCATGTGTGGTTCACCAAGTCCTGCACAACTGGAACACACAAATCAAATCACAGTAGTCGACTGCCCAGTCGGCTACAGAGCATTCTGTGCTCGCGACACTCCCATTAGTCGACTGCCATCCCTCGGCAGTCGACTGTTGTCGACCTCAGTCGACTGCCAGTCCATGGCAGTCGACTGCCAAGCACAAAACCGTAGTCTTACACCAGTCGAACTCTAGTTGACTTGGATCAGTCGAACCGACACCTATGCCAGTCGACTGATGTCGGGCAAAAACTCAAACACCAAGTTGTTTGAGCATCCGACCGTCGGGTAAACCCTCAAACATCAAGTTTGAGCCTCCGACACTCAGTCTTAGCCACTTGGCCAAGTCCACCTTATCCCTCATGGAGTTCCCCACCAAAGCTCTCTTCCCTCGGCCTACGTCCCTCAGATGCGCCAAGCACACGGCTTCGCAACACCATCCTTCGCGTCTCATGCCCTAGAAGTATGCTTCCCTTTGGGCTCACTCCATTCGCTCCGCGTCCAGCGGTCCCTCGGATGCACCAAGCGCATGACTTCGCAATGCCATCCTTCACCGACTCAAGGACCCGAGCCTAGTGAACTTGCCAAGTTCTCAAGACTTCCCAAATGCACCAAGCGCACGACTTCGCAATGCATTTCTCACCAAGCACCAAGCGCACGGCTTCGCAATGCTTTGGATTTCCCATGCCAAGCACCAAGCGCACGACTTCGCAATGCTTTGGACTTTCCCATGCCAAGGCTTCCCCCTTGGACTTCCACACCAAGCTCCATGCTTGGATTTTCCATGCCAACCCCATGTTGGACTTTCCCACACCAAGCTCCATGCTTGGATTTTCCATGCCAACACCATGTTGGACTTTCCCACACCAAGCTCCATGCTTGGATTTTCCATGCCAACACCATGTTGGACTTTCCCACACCAAGCCCATGTCATGAGTTTTGTCTATAATCAAAACACCATCAAGGTACTGCTGGGCCGATTGCACCTACAATCTCCCCCTTTTTGATGATTGACAAAACTACCATCTCAAGTCTATCAATTCTCCCATATTGGCAATTCTCATATCCCAATGAGAATTCCAACGAACCCTAATTGGTAACTTGGTAACTTCTCCCCCTTTTTGACATTACATCAAAAAGGTCCTCCCCAAGGGTATGAATGTCTCATATCCCAATGAGATCTTACAATCTCTCCCTTGGAGGAACACATCCCTACAATCTTTCTATTGATCCCATATCTCTTAAAGAGAGGCAACCCAATTTTCCTCCCATGAGGAAATACGCATCCATCTTCCCATGATGGATACCTCCCCCTAGAGGCTTGCTCCCCCTTGACCATTGCACCAACAATGTCCTTGGAGAGTCCCTAAGCCAATAGGAACATTAACCAAATCAAAATTAAGGCAAAGTTCAACAATGAACTCTCTTCCACCTTAAAATTGATACTCACCCTCAACCCAACTCCTAATCCATATCCAATGGATTTCCACCCTCTCTAATGCTCTCCCAAGCATATCCTAGGGTTAGGAGTGGTTAGGGGACCTTAACCTAGCTGAACATGGGCCTAACCAACAAGGTTTACCCGAAATCAGCTTAGGCGATCATTGAAATCAATCGATCATTTGCCACCATCGATCATTGCCAATCCATGGCGGATCGATAATCTTCATTTGATTTTCAACATTTCAGAAATGGATTTCCGAAATTCATAAGTAAATATACATAATTTTAAAAATCTTGAAAATACATACGTATAATACTTATCCTAAACACTATGGGTGAAAAATATTGGGAAATTATTTTACCCACTAAATTAGGAGATTGATACAAAGTTCAAAAGTTTAGAAAAGCTTCAATAAAGAGCCCCCTTTGTATCATCCCATTCAATGGTGATAGCTATCAAAAGATAGGCTTCACTAAGGTTTTTCAAAATGTTTTCAAAAAGTTTTCAAAACCTTTAATTTCTTTTCCTTAAACATCTCACTTATATCTAGATGTGTAAAAACACATTCAAGGCAATTAATCTAGTGAGATGTGGGTTTTTGTTCTTTAAAATGGTCTCATGCATATTTCTAGGCAATATTATTTGATTCCCATCAAATCATGCCATAGTCCTTAACTCCATTTTAATTCATGCATGATATGATTATGGCATAGATATGATATAGATAAAAACATATGCCAATATCATGATGTCATGGCATGTGAATGAAACTTAAGCATACATGACATCTAAACATGATCATGACATTTTTATAGATGAAAATGAAAATGATGTCATGACATGGCAAGGTAAATAAAGCATGGCAAGTAAAATATACTAAGGTATAGAATACCTAAGTGTTAAAATTAATTTTCCATTTCTAGGAATTAAAATCATTTTGCCTTAATGCCATTCATTTCCCTAGTGTGCCAAAAACCCAAAATGGCACACCAATACCTCTAAGACCTAATTGTGCCAATTTAAATCATTTTTAACTTCTCAAACCATATTGGCACACCCTAATGTGTCAACTCACAATGGCTAGGTTAACCACCCATCCACTTAGGGTTGACACACCCTAACCCATTTAGCGTGAATCAATCACGCTCTTAGGAACCCAATATCTATTGGAGCTCCTTGGGTTAACAAGGTATTCCCTAGGGATAACTTCCCTAGATACCTTCCTAATGACCCTTTTAGACTTTGAAGCCATAGTCTTTTGGGTCTTTCCTAGGTCAACTCTAGAGGTGACTCCTCCATTGACCTTCTTAGTGGCTACATTTGATTTCTTTGAGGTGTTAGCCACTAAACACATACCATGGCTAGACTTAGGGATGACTTCCCTATTAGCCTTGGTTTTCCTAGACCTAGAAATAGTTCCATAATTAAATGGAACATTATGATAAGTCTTCTTGGGCTTAGGTTTGTCACCCAAACCTTCCTTGCCCTTAGACCATTTTTGAACCTTAGGTCTTGACTTTTGGACATTTGACCCTAGAATTGAATTTTCTATGATTCTAAGGGCTTTCTCCATTCTCTCAAGTCTTGACCTCAAGACTTGGTTCTCTAGCTCTAATTTTCCCATTTTTTAATTTTCAATAGGATTTTGGGAGTTGGTTTTCTTCTTAGGCATATGCCTAGATTTCTTGGGATTAATACCCAAATTCTCTTCAATTCTTCTAATTGATTTCCTAGGTAGGATAGGTCTAGTGTTTTGGGTCCTAGGTTTGTCCTTAGAGAAACTAACACGCTTAGCACCTAAGCAATAGACCTTATTGTTTCTCCTAGCATGCTTTTCATTTATAATTGCAAGAGAACTAAAATAATTTTTAGCATGCTTTTTGACTTTAGGAATTAAAGGTGCATTAACTAAATGTACCTTAGGGTTAGCTTTAGGAGCCCCCCCTACATGAATTGCACCTTCTTGCCCTTTCTTCCTCCCCCTAGCGCATTGGCTTCGGTAGTGTCCCTTTTGATTGCATTTGAAGCACACAATGTGCTCTTTGCTCTTGATTTTGGGAACACCGGCATCCTTTGACTTTGGATTGACTTTTGGTGTTGATGCCCTTCCCTTAGCCAATTTAGGGCATTTGCTCTTATAATGCCCTTTCTCCCTACACTCAAAGCATATTATGTGATTTTTATTTAAAATAATAACACTTGAGTTACTAGGGAGGTGGTGGAGGCCTCTTCATGATCTTCACTTCTCCCGGATGTGGATGCTTCATGTTCTTGCTCCGGGATGGAAGATTGCCTTCCCTCCCCCTCAATGCTAGAGGTGGAGGTCTCCACCAAATCATCAACATCTTCAAATGTTGTGGGTGCTTCTTCTTCGGCATTCTCCTCTACTTGTGCCGATTGGGAATTTTCTTGGAATTTCATTACCTTATTCCATAATTCCCTTGCATCCCTATAATCACCCAATCTAGACCAAATAGTGTTAGGTAACAAATCACTAATCAACTTGATTACCTTGAGATTTGTCTTGAAGTCTTTGATTTGGTCTTGGGTCCATTTTGACTTCTCAATTGGCTTGTTGTGTTTGTCCCTAGGCATCTCAAAACCATTTTCTATAATAATCATGTAATCAAAATCGGTTTCAAGATATACCTCCATCCGTTTCCTCCACCAAGCAAAATCTCCATCGAATTTTGGTGGATGGATGAAGTCGGTCATTTGTAGTGCTCTCGCGGTGGTTAGTCCTTGAAGAGCGACCTCGGCTCTGATACCACTTGTAGGGGATCGATACGGCCGACTAGAGGGGGGTTAATAGCCCTTGTTCGTTGGATGTCATAATTCGTTCGTTCTTCTTGCGTTGCTTGTCTACGATTGTCGTTAGCGCAGCGGAATAACAATAATAATGAAGCTAACAATACACAATCACACAACACAAGATATACGTGGTTCGGAACCGAATGGTTCCTACTCCACGGGCGAGCTCATCGAGCTCTAGTTATGCACACGACACTAACTATAACACTCCTTATCGACAACACGTCGGAGGTGGAGAAACCTCTCACAAGCAATTACAATGTAATATAGAAATACAAGAAGAAATACAAAGGCAATACAAAAGAGAACTTTTACACAATTGCTTTGATCGCTTTCTTGTTGCTTGCTTTGATTGGCTCTTGAAGGACTGGAATGCAGCAGCAATTCCCCTCCAATAGCTCCAAAAAAACCATGGCAAAAACCTCCATCTCGAGCTCCTTTTATAACCTGCATCGAGCTGTTTTCGCGCCTAGCAGTCGACTGCCAAAAGGCCCCAGTCGACTGCCCCTGTAGCCGTTGTCTCACAACGGCCAGATCCACGTCGGACAAGTTCCAACGGATCACCTACCGATGATCGATGATGCCCATCGATCATTGGTGACCAATAGTCGATCGCCCGATCGGCTACGGAGCGCTGCTGCTCGCGAAACTCCCATCGATCATCATCCCTTGGCGGTCATTGCATCGACTCTCGATCGGCTGCTCGACCTCGATCATTGCCGATCCATGGCGCGATCGCCAAGCACAAAACCCTAGCCTTACACCAGTCGAACTCTAGTCGACTTGGATCAGTCGAACCGACACCTATGCCAGTCGACTGATGTCGAGCAAAACCTTAAACACCAAGTTGTTTGAGCATCCGACCGTCGGGTAAACCCTCAAACATCAAGTTTGAGCCTCCGACACTCAGTCATAGCCACTTGGCCAAGTCCACCTTATCCCTCATGGAGTTCCCCACCAAAGCTCTCTTCCCTCGGCCTACGTCCCTCGGATGCGCCAAGCGCACGGCTTCGCAATGCCATCCTTCGCATCTCATGCCCTAGAAGTATGCTTCCCTTTGGGCTCACTCCATTCGCTCCCCGTCCGGCGGTCCCTCGGATGCACCAAGCGCACGGCTTCGCAATGCTTTGGACTTTCCCATGCCAAGGCTTCCCCCTTGGACTTCCACACCAAGCTCCATGCTTGGATTTTCCATGCCAACCCCATGTTGGACTTTCCCACACCAAGCTCCATGCTTGGATTTTCCATGCCAACACCATGTTGGACTTTCCCACACCAAGCTCCATTCTTGGATTTTCCATGCCAACACCATGTTGGACTTTCCCATGACAATCCCATGTCATGAGTTTTGTCTATCATCAAAACACCATCAAGGTACTGCTGGGCCGATTGCACCAACATTCATTTCTTTGATTTACCAAAAGGAGAGATTTATAGAGTAAATCGATAGGCTCGGTAAGTTGGGAAATGGTATTATTTATATGATGTATCGTTGATTATAGGAGGAAATCATGTCCTATATATTAGGATGATGATGTCCCTTTGAGAAGCTCATAAGGTTCATCATTTAAATCCTGCAAGTGGACTTGGTCCGGCATGATGATAAGGTTGAGTGGTATTACTCATGGAGTTAGATGTTGATTAATTAATTGGCAGTAAATTAATTAATTGATTGACATTTGAGATCTTAAACACGGGGACATAAATGTACAAATAATATATGGAGCTCATATTAACTTATGGGGGTTGATGAGGTAGATCAATGATAATCCTCTAGTGGAATGGATTATCATTAATGGATTGGACTTTATGTGGGCTTGATCCATTGGGTGGCCAAGATCCAACTCCTCCTCATGGTCCATATTGTAGCCTAATAAAACCTCATGGAGCCTAGATCCAATGATAGAAAATGAAACTCTAGATCCGACGGTGGAGATTAAATCTCTAGATCCGACGGTTGAGATTAAATCTCTAGATCCGATGGTTGAGATTAAATCCCTAGATCTGAGGGTGGAGATTAAAAGGAGGCTTAAGCATAACTCTATAAATAATGGCTTAGGCTTGGGCGGCAAGGGAAAGAGGGAGATTAGGGTTTTGGCTTGGGGGGGGGGGGGGTAGGGTTTAGGAAAGGGGGTTGGGCGGCAACAATTGAGGAGGATTTTAGGGTTTGTTTCCTCTCCTCCAAAGGTAGCCGGCGCCTATCTTCTTCCTCCTTTCTATGGTTGGCGCCCAACCTCTTCCTATTCTTCTCCTTGGTCGGAGGCAACAATGGTGAAGGTTCTTCCTTTGGATCTCTTGGCCGACACCCATCTCCTTCATCAACTCCTTTGGCCGGCGGACACCAAGTTGGTGCTTGGTGGTTGGCGCAAGTAAGGAGAAGAAAAGTTTTGTTTTATGATCTTCTTTTGTTCGGAGTGAACAAGGAAAGGAAGATTGGTGATCTTGAAGGCTTCGACTTTTGGAAGATCGTCGCCCACACGACGTCCAAAAGGAGGAAGGACATATAATAGAAGATCGAGAGGTATAATGCTTGTTTATATTCTTTTGTATTATGTATATAATTGTTTTTAAATTATATTCATGTTGTATGTTTTGTTATGTGTCTAATTTACTTGGACCCCGAATACAAACGCAAAAACCGCCGATCCATACATCGTCTATTCCGTGGCTATTCGGAGAATAGAAGTTGGTCGCTTGAACAAAAAGTTTGATCAAGTGACTACTCTAATCGAAAGCACGACAATGAAACGGTAGCTTGGGTAATCCTCCTTGTCAAGGATAATTTTTTTTCCAGGGATGTAGAAGGGATCGCTATGAACAAGCGACCGAGTTAAAATGGGAAGCAAAGTTTCCTACCTTCAGGGGCAAGTGTGTGTTCGAACATGTTTCCTAAACATGTGCGCAGCGGAATAAATAAAAAGCAATAAATCTATTTTATTACATCACACACACCACACGCATGCATAATAAAACATGTGTAGACATAACCGTAGTTTCAAATTTTGCAATAAAAGGAAATTATTCTACGTATTCCTGACGTATCACGTGTAGCGGGAAAGGCATCAACCGGAGAAACCATCTCTAGAATCGCCTCTATCCGTATCCACGCCGAGTATCTTTGGGATGACTTCACAAAGTCATGAGCCTCATCTTCGTATGAGTCACTAGCCTCGTGTCGAAGATGATGTGATCGAGAGAAGATCACAATCCTAATCAAAATTCGGATTCAAAACCGAGTCCCCAAAACTCGCTTCTCCGGAGAGGTTTTCGTCAACCGTTTGACGAATCCTTCGTCCTCCACCTATGAGGATTATCGGAGATCAAATCCCCGGCATGGTAGCTGCTTTCGGAGCACCAAACGTCATCCAAACGACGGTCCGACAAGAAGGAAACAAGCTGTCCAAAAAACTGGACAGCTTTGGTGGAGAACTTGCGCCGGCCAAATAAGGAAAGCTGGATGCTCACCTTGTCGCCAAAGCCAAGGAAGATCACCGGAGGGTCGCCAGAGTATCGCCGACAGGAGATTGGACGCCGACAACAAGTTGGACGGTGGCACAAGGGCTGGGCGGCGGCAAGGGGTTGGGCGCCGGCTACACAAGGAGAAGAGGGAGAGGGGGCGACAAGATTAGGGTTGGGGCTTCTCAAAACCCTTAAGCCATATTTTATAGAGAACAAATTCTCCAAATGGTTATTGGTTCATAACCAAAAACCCATTAACCAGCTCCATTAATTTAAGTTAAAATAAACCAAACCGATTTGTTCTACGAACCGAACCAACTTTGGTTCATTCGTTTAAAACAAACCAAACCCCTTTTGTTTATTCATCACCATTGGATTAGAACTAAACAAATTTGATTCATCCATTATGTCTTCGTAAGACACGGCCCATCCACGCTTCCATTGCGACTGAAACGATTTCATGCTCGCTCCTTGTTTGGTCCAACCAAACCTAGTTTCTCTCGGTCTGAGAATCTCATTCTCAAGCTCGTTTTAAATCCTTCGGATTACGCTCGTTGTGCGTGTGACCAAATAGGGTCTCGGTTTATGTTGGTCATCTATAATTAACCATTAATTATAGAACGATCATGAGTGGCACCTAGTAGTACATCATGATTTCCAATTAATCGAAAAGATCAACAGTTGATCCAGAACTATTTTTGAAACCCTTCAGCAGATACAATGAATTGTGCCCCATTCCTTTCACTCATCTTAAAGCCACTTGGTTCAGGACATGATCTATAGTGTTAGTCCCCATTAGGTTGACTACGTCACTCCTAGCCTAGGTATCATTTCCTCATCCAACGGATTCTAATTACTGCACATGTATCCAAGAGTACCTTACTCTAAACATGTAATGCTTTGGCCAAAGACTTTAGTAACAATCCGATGAGAGGCCATGGGTATACATCTCCTCACAAGGTGTGGTGAATCCTTTATAGCCTATTCAAACACCTTCGATCACTTCGACTTATACCCAATCATCCCGGGTCCATATCTCCTCAGAGATGCTTACTTAAGATGTCAAAGCATAAGTCTTCATGATCAAGATGACTTGAATACCGTAAGTCAAAGGAACATCACACTTAAGCTGCAGTAAGAACTTCATTGACATATCTATATATGCAGAGAACCATATGAAGTCTTACGGTTGGTCACTCCAATGAACTAGTTACGATAACTAGCATCCACGATTAACTCCAGACATCACAATGTCTCCAGCAAGTGAGAATAAATTGCTTGGATACACCAAGGAGTATACCTCATGCTAGTCTCGACAGAATTGATAGTGTCCAAATCCATCAATTCATCGACTAAGGATAATTCTGATACATCACAATTACACATGTAGAGATACTCACTAGTTGTGATCCAATCACAAATTCTCTCATGCTGTGAATCGTATCGTGGACATTCAGTAAATGAGTTTAAGATCTAATTAAATCCATGAAAATATGTATACTCAAATAGTGAATCTTCATTTATCATATAAATGGTTCAAACATAAGGCAATTGCCTTAGGACATCTCTCATATATTACTAACAAACTCCCACTTGGCCTAATGCCAATTGCTACGGTATCGAATACCATAACCTCTAACATGCCCCTCAAACTTACTTTGAGGTAATGCCTTAGTCAAAGGATCCGCTAAGTTCCTTTCAGTGGGAATTTTCTTGATTTGTATTTCCTTCCTACTAATGATCTCTCTAATCAAATGATAGTAGCGAAGAACATGTTTGGATCATCGATGAGACCACATCAAGCTCAGAGATGAACTTCTTTATTCAAACCGCTTCCTTTGCTACTTCCGAAGCTGCAATGTATTCTGCCTCAGTGGTAGAATCCGCTACAGTGTCTTGTTTGGAACTTTTTCAACTCATTGTGCCCCCATTCAAGGTGAACACGTACCCAAACTGAGACCTGGAATCATCCTTGTCTATCTGGAAGATGGCATCCATATACCCACGTATCACCATGTCCCCTTCTCCATATATTAGGAATACATCCTTAGTTCTTCTTAAGTACTTAAGGATCATCTTAACAGCCGCCCAATGATCCATTCCTGGATCAGACTGGTATCTACTCGTGACACTCAGAGCATACGATACATCGGGCCTCGTACATAACATAACATACATGATAGATCCTATTGCGGATGCATAAGGAATCTTACTCATGCAAATCCTCTCATCTTCTGTGCGGGGACACATAGACTTCGAAAGGTGTATCCCATGCCTGATGGGTAGAAAACCTTTCTTGGATTCCGACATGCTAAACCTCTTTAGCACTTGGTCTATATATGTAGACTGTGAAAGACCAAGCAACCATTTTGATCTATCTCTATAGATCTTAATCCCGAGGATGTAGGTTGCTTCTCCCAGGTCTTTCATGGAGAATGTCTTGGACAACCAAATCTTAACTGACTGTAAGACTGAAACATCATTTCCTATAAGTAATATGTCATCAACATACAATACTAGGAACACGACTGCACTCCCACTAACCTTCTTGTACACACAAGGTTCGTCTGGATTTTGTGAAAAATCAAACTTTTTGATTGTCTCATCAAAACGGATATTCCAGCTCCTCAATGCTTGCTTCAATCCATATATGGACCGTCGCAATTTGCATATCTTGGTTTTAATAACTGATGTGAAACCCTCAGGTTGTATCATATACACGTCCTTGAGCAGGTTTCCAATAAGAAAAGATATTTTCACATCCATCTGCCATATCTCATAATCATAATGAGCTGCTATGGCCAGGAGCATCCGAATGGATTTAAGGATAGCAACAAGCAAATAGGTTTCGTCATAATCAACACCTTTCTTTTGACGATATCCTTTAGCCACCAATCTAGCCTTATAGGTAATCACATTACCATCCATGTCAGTTTTCTTCTTGAAAACCCACTTGCACCCTATAGGCTTTATGCCTTCAGGTGGGTCAACCAAGTTTCAAACATGGTTTTCATACATGGAATCTATTTCCGACTTCTTGGCTTCAATCCACTTATCACTTTCTGAACTTGTCAGAACTTCTTCATAACTAGTAGGCTCCTCATCATCAATGAGTAACACGTCGTTCGATTCACTTACGAGAAATCCATATCTCTCAAAAATATTGCATGTTCTAACAGATCTACGAAGATGTGGTGTCTCAATAGGTCCAGCCGATTGCTCATCACTATGATTTATTGGCTGTTGTGCTTCACCAGGTATCTCATCAATATCTATTTGAGTCTCCCGAGCCTCCTCAAGCTCGATGACACTTCCACTGTTTTCTTGCAAGAGAAACTCTTTCTCGAGAAACACAACATGCCTTGAAACAAACATCTTTTGTTCCACAGGATGATAGAATTGGCAACCCCTTATTTCCTTAGGGTATCCAATAAATAGACATTTATCAAACTTAGCATCCAATTTATCTGATACAGTCCGCTTCACATAAGGAAGACAACCCCATATCTTCAAGTAAGATACATGAGGTTTCTTACTATTCCATATCTCATATGGAGTAGTAGAGACTACCCTGGTTGGCATTCTGTTTAACAATTAAACAGTTGTCTGAAGTGCATATCCCCAAAAGGACTTGGGAAGATTCACATGATTCATCATTGACCTGACCATGTCCAACAAGGTCTGATTACGCCTCTCAGATACACCATTATGCTGTGGTGTATGTGGCAGAGTCCATCGAGACAATATACCATTGTCTCTTAGATAATCTAGAAAGTCTTGACTTAAGTATTCGCCACCTCGATCCGATCGAAGTATTTTAATACTCTAGTCATGTTGTTTCGCTACTTCATTTCTAAATTCTTTGAACCTTTCAAAGGCTTCAGACTTGTGTTTCATCAAAACACATACCCAAACCGTGAGTGATCATCGGTGAAGGTAATGAAGTAGCTATAGCCTCCCAAAGTTTGAGTGGACATAGGTCCACATACATTAGTATGTATTATACCTAGCAACTCTCCCACTGGTTCACCTTTCCCTGTAAAAGGTAACTTAGTCATCTTGCCTTTTAAGCATGATTCGGATGTATCGTATGAATCCAATTCAAACGATTCCAGAATTCCACATCGGTGTAATTCGGACATGCTTTTCTTGCTTGCATGGCCAAGACAACAATGCCACATGTAGGAGTCTAATTGATTATCCTTTCGAGCACGCTTATTCCTCGCTTCGATATTGAAAATGTCACTAGATACGTCCAACATATAAATATCATTGCTTAAGGTTCTAGTCCCATAAAGTACGCCATTCAAAGTTATATAACAACAATTGTTACTAAACGTCAAATGGTAACCATTTCTATTTAAACAAGAAATAGAAATGATGTTCTTTATCAACGAAGGAACATAAAACCAATTGTCTAGTTCTAAGACAAGTCCTGTAGGGAGTTTCAATAAATACCGATGGCGAGTACAACATCCTTTACTCCATTCCCAACATGCAAATTTGACTCTCCCTTGACATGTCTTCTTCTATTCCTTAGCCCATGTATGTCATTACATATATGTGAGCCACACCCAGTATCCAATACTCAAGTGTCTGAGGAAATAGAATGACAATCAATAACGAAGATATCTGAAGAAGATAGGGCATCTGATGCCTTATTCTTCTTTACGGACTCAAGATAAATCTTGCAGTTTCTTTGCCAATGGCCCTCCTTGCCATAATGATGGCAAGTGCCCTTTTGAGCTGGTTATGCTTTTTTAGTATTTTTCTTCTTCCCCTTTTGCGGTTCCTTTGACTCCCTCTTAGAATATTTCTTTGAGGAATCAACTAATTGCACTATCCCCTGCTCATGCTTCTCAAAAGGCTCCACAGTCTTCAGCATGTTGAGTAGTACCACAGATGAACCTTCTTGCATCTCAGAGGTGAAGAGGAGCTTGGAGACTTTGAACCTTTCGAATCTCACTTGCTCATCAACCAACTCATAAAGATGAAAGACTATGGTATGAGCATCCATATGCTCATGCTGCTTCCACAGCTTAATGCGCACGGGCACGACCTCAAATCTCGCGATAGCTATCGTCGGGGACTCAAAGTGCGCACTCGCACTCAACGTCCGCAAGTGCACGGATGTCGTCAAGTAATAAAGATTATTGATCCCACAGGGACTGGAATTCGAGTACCAATTCACTAAGTGGTTGAGATTGTTCGGACGAAATCTCTGAGAGAGTCAGTTGGTGAGGACTATCGGTGGACCCTACTTTGTACGGTGTCACACGGAGGAGGAAAAGGGTGTGCCGGGGTCTTAAAAGGTGATTCTAAGACTTCGGCTTCGCTTGTGTACCATGGAACAGTGTTGTCAATTGGCATGGTCTAAACATCTACCTACGATTTTAGGGAAGGGACATCATACACTCTCTTGCAGAGCCGCCGCATTCACCGGGAGCTACCTCCACCCAAAAGGATGTGATAGAGGGTACGAGGATGCCAAATCAATCCTTGCGGTGGATCTTTTCCGATTCCACCACTCCCTTCTCCCCGCAGTTATGGGAGGTTAGGTTTACTCCTAGGTTCCTTGTTTAAACCTTCTAAATCTAGATTGCGAGGGCTGTCACCACCTCGTATCTCCTAAGCACAGTGGAAAGAAAGCCAAACTCACGAAGATATAAAAGAGAGCAACTACCAATTGTCAAATCAAACTTTTAGCCAGAATTTAATATGAACCAACATTGTCTATCTACACAAGCTACTCCCTAATCCTAGAATCAAAAGTACTACTCCATAAATATGAAGGAAGAATCACAAAACATGTTTAAGTTCGAATACAATAGAGATAAAGCACAGAAATAAAGATATATGATGCTTCGTGATCTTCTCTCCGACGTTGTATTACAAGTTGTGGACCCCCGGTGGTGTTCCTCCTCCCCGTTGTGAGTTACCGAAGCTTTTTAGGGCTTCGGTGTGCCGTCCTAGCAGTCATGCCTCCCCCCTAGGGTTTGGGCGGAGCCATCCCTATATAGACATTGCCTCGGACCGCTGCAAAATTCGAAAAAAGCCCTAGTCGCAAAAATCCGTCGGGCTGCCACACGAATGTGTGTTTCCACATGGTCAGGCCGTGTGTGGCCCTAGGGTGATGTTCTTCGCCCATTGGACATGGTCGTGTGAATCCACATGCCCTGGCCATGTCCCACTCTGCGTCTAGCTGCGAAAGTCCTCCTTTTACTCCGAAAATGCATCTTTTTCACCAGAAAAGCTAACCTGCACACATAAGTACAATGAGCAGACCTCTGAACCAGAAAATAGGCAATGCGTGCAAGAATATAGTAACATATGCATGAAACTAATACAAAATGTAACAAGATGTAAGCAAAAACTACTCCTAAAACCCTACATATTTTTCTTACATCACAGCTCAGGTACCATCGCGGCTAGTATGATGCAACTCACCATTTCAGAATCAGTCACATATTTCTGATAGGCCAACAATTGGTCCAGAGTTGTATTGTCACTAGGATGGGAGGGAAGAGGCGCTTCGAGAACATTCGCAAGCTTTTCAACCTTGAGAACAATTCTCAGGTTGAATCCAAAAGTCAGTCCAAGAAGTTCGACCCAGTTAATTTATTTGAATCCAAGATAGAGTGCAAATTTAAAGACATCATGATCAATCAATTATTCTAGAAATACAATTCGAGCATATATGAGAAAGATGATTTAAAATGCATCACCATACATTCATAAATCCCATTCATTTTTTGAATTTCAAAAACCCCAAAATCACTTCGGGAGATCGTAGGTCCATCTCCGAATGGGCTGATATCTATCATAGATATGAAAAACCTTGGAGAGAGTCCAACAAACCATTCATAGCTACAATGGTAGGTATCAAATATACCGATTGCATATCACATATATGCAACTATCACAGTGTCCTATCAACTAATTGAATGTTCACACATACATCGGGCTGTTAACTAATTAACAAGTATGCATCATATGAACAACACCCAACTTCACCTCCCTTCACATCAACCTTGAAGAGAGTCCAACAAGCAATGCTCCAGGTTAAAGCCAACCCATTAATCGAGAAATAGTTTTAATATGGTTAGAGTGCATTCAACCAATTAGCCCGGCTTAGAGAGAGTCCAACAACCAAAGCTAACGATTGACCTCTGACTCTTACCATATTAGTATTAAACTATTCCATGGTTTAAACATGTTCAGGTTCGAGCCGGGCTTAGAGAGAGTCCAACAACCCAAACAAGAAATAGAACTCTGGTTCTAACCATATTAATGGAAGGTGTAGGCTTTAATATTGAGTAAGGGTTTTATGACTCATCCTCTTTGCATGCAAATAACTATTATCTACATGACATGACATACATGGCACACATCTACATGTCACGACACGCATGGCATAATGATATGCATCTAATGCAATTACAGGGCATACAATTATGACATGTACAAAATTTTCTTATATGTCATAACTATTTATGGAAATAAAATATGTTTAAGATTTGATTCTCAAAATCAAATCATGATTAAAATTAGGAAATAAATTTCCAAATCTAATCACATATTTTATTTATGGAAAGTGTTGATTAAAAAAAGTCATTAATTTAGGAAACAAATTTCCTAAATTGTCAAAACCATTTATGGAAATAGAATATATTTTACATTTGATTTCCCAAATCAAATCATGATTAAATTAAGAAACATATTTCCAAATCTAAACAAATATTTTATTTATGGAAAGTGTTAATTTCCATAAATACTTCTAACTTTTCAAAAGTAGAAGATTTCCATAAATACTTCTAGACTTTCCAAAATTAGAAAATTTCTATAAATAATTCTAAACTTCCAAAAGTATAAAATTTCCATAAATACAATTACGACTATCACAAAATAATTTTACGATTATATCGAAACACAACCTGGGCTCTAATACCACTGTTGGGTTTCCGGCATCGTGGCGAGTGTGTGTTCGAACATGTTTCGTAAACATGTGCACAGTGGAATAAATAAAAAGCAATAAATCTAATTTATTACATCACACACACCACACGCATGCATAGTACAACATGTGTAGACATAACCATAGTTTTAAATTTTGCAATAAAATGAAATTATTCTACGTATATATGACGTATCACGTGTAGTGGGAAAGACATCAACCGGAGCGACCCTCGCTAGAATCGCCTCTATCCGTATCCATGCCGAGTATCTTTGGGATGACTTCACAAAGTCACGAGCCTCGTCTTCGTATGAGTCACTAGCCTGATGTCGAAGACGATGTGATCGAGAGAAGATCACAATCCGAATCAAAATTCGGATTCAAAATCAAGTCCCCAAAATTCGCTTCTCCGGAGAGGTATTCGTCAACCGTTTGACGAATCCTTCATCCTCCACCTATGAGGATTATCGGAGATCGAATCTCTGGCAAGGTAGACGCTGTCGGAGCTCCAAACGTCATCCAAACAATGCTCCGACAAGAAGAAAACAAGCTGTCCAGAAAACTGGACAACTTTGGTGGAGAACTTGCGCCGGCTAAATAAGGAAAGCTAGATTCTCACCTTGTCACTGGAGCCAAGGAAGATCACCGGAGGGTCGCAGGAGGATTGCCGGTAGGATCTTGGATGCCGACAACAACTTGGACGGTGGCACAAGGGCTGGGCGATGGCACAAGGGCTGGGCGGCGGCAAGGTGTTAGGCGCGGGCTGCACAAGGAGAAGAGGGGAGAGGGGGTGGCAAGATTAGGGTTGGGGATTTCTCAAAACCCTTAAGCCCTATTTTATAGAGAACAAATTCTCCTAATGGTTATTGGTTCATAACCAAAAACTCATTAACCCGCTCCATTAATTTAAGTTAAAATAAACCAAACCGATTTGGTCTATGAACCGAACCAACTTTGGTTCATTCGTTTAAAACAAACCAAACCCTTTTGGTTTATTCTTCACAATTGGATTAGAATCAAACCAATTTGATTCATCCATTATGTATTCATAAAACACAGCCCATCCACGCTTCCATTGTGACTGAAACAATTTCATGCTCGCTCCTTGTTTGGTCCAACCAAACCAAGTTTCTCTCGGTCGGAGAATCTCATTCTCAAGCTCATTTTAAATCCTTTAGATTATGCTCGTTGTGCGTGTAACCAAATAAGTTCTTGGTTTATGTTGGTCGTCTATAATTAACCATTAATTATAGAATGATCATGAGTGGCACCTAGTAGTACATCATGATCCCCAATTAACCGAAAAGATCAACGGTTGATCCAGAACTATTTCTGAAACCCTTCAGCAATTACAATGAATCATGCTCCATTCCTTTCACTCACCTTATACCCACTTGGTTCGGGACATGGTCTATAGTGTCGGTCCCCACTAGATTGACTACGTCACACCTAGCTCAAGTATCATTTCCTCGTCCTACGGATTCTAATTACTGCACATGTATCCAAGAGTAACTTACTCTAAACATGTAATGCTTTGGCCAAAGACTTTAGTAACAATCTGACGAGAGGCCATGAGTATACATCTCCTCGCGAGGAGTGGTGAATCCTTTATAGGCTATTCAAACACTTTCGATCACTTCGACTTATACCCAATCATCCCAGGTCCACATCTCCTCAGAGATGCTTTCTTAAGATGTCAAAGCATAAGTCTTAATGATCAAGATGACTTGAATACCACAAGTCAAAGGAACATCGCACTTAAGCTGCAGTAAGAACTTCATTGACATATCTATATATGCAGAGAACCATATGAAGTCTTACGGCTGGTCACTCCAATGAACTAGTTACCATAACTAGCATCCACGATTAACTCCGGACATCACAATGTCTCCAGCCAGTGAGAATCAGCTGCTTGGATACACCAAGGAGTATACCTCAAGCTAGTTTCGACAGAATTGATGGTGTCCAAATCCATCAATTCATCGACTTGGGATAATTTCGATACATCACAATTACACATGTAGAGATACTCCCTAGTTGTGATCCAATCACAAATTCTCTCATGCTGTGAATCGTATCATGAACATTCAGTAAATGAGTTTAAGATCTAATCAAATACATGAAAATATGTATACTCAAATAGTGAATCTTCATTTATCATATAAATGGTTCAAACATAAGGCGATTGCATTAGGACATCTCTCATATATTACTAACACTGTCTACAAAATTGAATCAGACCTCAGATATTATGGTGTATATGCTCTTAATTTCGATATAATAACGGGAACATATACTTAGTATTTATTTCTTTGATTTACCAATGGGCGAGATTTATAGAGTAAATCAATAGGCTCGGTAAGTTAGGAAATGATATTATTTATATGGTGTGTCGTTGATTATAGGAGGAAATCGTGTCCTATATATTAGAATGATGATGTCCCCTTGAGGAGATCATAAGGTTAATCATATAAACACTGCAGGTGGACTTGGTCCGACATGATGATAAGGTTGAGTGGTACTAATCTTGGAGTTAGATGTTGATTAATTAATTGTCAGTAAATTAATTAATTGATGGACATTCGAGATCTTAAACATGAGGAAATATTTGTACAATTAATATATGGAGCTCATATTTATTTATTGGGGTTGGTGAGGTAGATCAATGATAATCCCCTAGTGGAATGGATTATCATTCATGGATCTAGCTTTATGTGGGCTGTTGGGTTTCCAGCACCGCGACGTGTGTGTGTTCGATCATATTTCGTAAACATGAACACAGTGGAAGCAATAAAATAATAAATACTCCTATTTATTACAACACACACAACTCACGCATGCATATTACAACAAGTGTAGACATAACCGTAAATTTAAATTTGCAATAAAAGGAAATTTATCTACGTTATACCTTTCGTATGACGTGTAGCGGGAACGGCATCAACCGGAATGATCCTCGCTAGAATCGTCTCTATCCGTATCCACGCCGAGTTCCTCGGGATGACTTCGCTAAGCCACGAGCTTCGTCTTCGTACGGGTTACTAGCCTCGTGTTGAAGAGGACGTGATCGAGAGACGATCACGATCCGAATCCAAATTTGGATCCAAAACGAGTCCTCAAAACTCGCTTCTCCGGAGAGGTATTCGTCAACCGATTGACGAATCCTTCGTCCTCCACCTCAGAGGAGTACCGGAGATCGAATCCCCGGTAAGTTATCCGCTGTCGGAGCTCTAACCGTCGTCCAAACGACGCTCCGACGAGAGGAGAAGAAGCTGTCCAGAAAACTGGACAGCTTGGTGGAGGAGTAGGCGCTAGCCAAAACAAGGAAGCCAAGTGCTCACCTTTTCACCGAGGCCTAGGAAGATCACCGGAGGGTCACCGGAGGGTCACCGGAGGGTCGCCGGAGGGTTCACCGGCTGAAGCTTGGACGCCGACAAGGAGATGACGGCGGCACAACAAGCTGGGCGGCAGCCTAGGGTTGGCGCCGAGCAACTCCAAGGGTGGGCGGCAACTCAAAGGCTAGGGGTTTTGGATTAGGGCTTAATTATCCATTATGTTGGTGCAATCGGCCCAGGTCACGATTGACCAGGACTCGAGTTTGGCTCGAATGATGTTTTGATGTGTTTTGATGTTTCGACAAAAACATATGACAATATAATTGTCATGGAAAGTCCAAGTTGGACACTTGGTAGTTGGGAAAGTCCACGTCCTGAGTACTTGGTAAATGGAAAGTCCAACATGTGTTGGCAAGGAAAGTCCAAGCATGGGTCTTGGCAAATGGAAAGTCCAACATGAGTTGGCAAGGAAAGTCCAAGCATGGTCTTGGCATGGAAAGTCTAACATGGGTTAGCATTTGAAGTCCAAGGGGTTTAATATTGGCGGCGTAAAGTCCAAGCGGAGTCTTGGCGGCGTAAGTCCAATGTGCCTTGGCGGTGTAGACACCGTTAGCATGACATAGCCGACGGAAGCACCTGAAGGCTAGCGCGATGGATGAACAAGTCATGGATGACTTGGAGGGATCCGAGAGGCGTGAGGCTGATGGAGGTGACTAGAAGGCTTAGGTCTAGGCTAAGGGTGGTCTAGCAAGTATGGGGGAACCATACTTGAGTTAAAACCTCATGTTTGTCAACAGGTTTGGTTTGATCGGGTTATGGCCTAGCGATCATTGCCGCCATAGGTTGGCGGTCGATCGATGGCTCAGCGATCGGCGATCGTGTGATCAGTCGACTGGTGCTCGAGAATTCGGCCACAGAATGGAGTCGAGACTCGACTGGTCAAGTGAGGACTCCATCAGTCGACTGATGGTCACAATCAGTCGACTGATGGTAGTTCCGTTGGACTTATCCAACATGGAACTAGCCGTTGTCTCACGACAACAGTGGCATCAATCGACTGATGGTCCCGATCAATCGACTGATAGACTTTTTCCATCACAGGTTGAAGCTATATATGGAGCTCGTGATGGAGGAAAAACCAACCGATTCTTGAGGGCTATTGGGGCGATTTGTTGGTGCAAATCAGGTCTCCAAGTGCAAGCAAGCAACCAAGCTATCAAAACAAGTGTTGTAAAGTCTTTTCTTTACTTGTATTTCATATTTACATTGTATATTGCTTGTATTTCGTTCTTACTGTTGTAAGATCTATTGTAAGGGGTTTCTCCGCCTCCGACTTGTGTCGAGAAGGAGTGTTTATCATTAGTGAGTGCGTGTGCATCACTAGGGCTCTTTAGAGATCGATCCATGGAGTAGGAACCGTGCGGTTCCGAACCACATTATATCATTGTGTTAGCTTGTTGTCTATTTCGTTATTGCTTTTGTTATTTCTATTTCCGCTGCGCACTAACGAAATTGTAGACACAAACGCGAGCGAATTTCATCAACGATATTCACCCCCCTCTAACTATTCCAACGATTCCTAACAAGTGGTATCAGAGCCTGGTGGCTCTTCAACGGATTAACAACCGGGAGCAAGACGCTAGAGGGTAAAAGATGGAAGTCCAAGATCAATTAGGATGGGACATCAACACACCGGTCCCTTATTCATTCTATGGACGAGAAGGTTTCAATTCTTGGAAGGCGAGAATTGAAGAGTTTTTGATGATGAGAGACCTTGAGGAATGGTCCGCCTTGATGGAAGGATTTGAGTATCCTAAGGGACCAAAGGGAGGGTTTCTCAAGAAGAAGAAATGGAGTGAGGAGCAACTCCGGCAATTCGAGAAAAATAAGAAGGTAATCAAATTTATATTTGATTTAGTACCTAATGACATCTTGTGTAGCCTAGGTGACTATGTGGATTGTAAAGACGCCAAAGAGGTATGAAACATTTTGGCGAAATTCCATGAAGAACCTCATTCAATCCAAGAAGACAAGGAGGATGAAGAAGAGAGCTCATCCTCAAGTGAAAGTGAGGAATCAGAAGAAAGTGAGGAGTCAACTTCCGGATCGGAAGAGAAAATAGAAGAGGTGGGAGAAGCATCCACCTCCGTGATTGAGGGGGAGAGACCATCTACACCGGGGCAACCTCAAGAAGTGCCTTCAACATCCGGTCAAGATGAGGAAGCTCAAAATTCAACTCCGACACCTACCACGGACCTAGGTAACTCGAGCATTTCAAATAATAATAAAAATCATATTATGTGCTTTGAGTGTAGGGAGTATGGGCATTACAAGAGCAAATGTCCAAAGAGGATCAAGAAAGCTCCTCCGGCGCCTAAAAGTCAACAAAAGTCAATGGACGCCGGTTCTCCAAGACAAAAGAGCAAGGAGCATGTCATTTGCTTCAAATGCCGACTACCGGGTCATTACCGGAGTCAATGCCCAAAGAAGAAGAAGAAGGGGCAAAGGGGAGCATCACAAGTAGGGGGAGCCACTAAGGCAAACCCTAAGGTATATTTAAATAATGCTCCGTCTAATTTAAAGCATGCTAGAACTAATTTTAGCAATTGTGGTATGTATCATAAAGAGCATGCTAGAAATAACAAACATATGTGTTTAGGAGCTAAGAATGTTCACCTTAAGAATAAGGAGAAATTTGGGACTAATGTCCTTAGAAAAACAATACCTAAGAAATCTATTAAGAAAATCCAAGAACATCTAGGTTTTAATCCAAAATGGACTAGGCATTCGCCAAGAAAGTAAAACAAAAAAAAAAAAAAAAAAAAAAAAGCACAAGCTGTCATACCAAAAAAGAAGGAGATACCAAATACAGGGTGGTCAGATCCGTTCCTTCAACTCAGATTCGAACGCGGCAGCGCTCGGGCTGCTGAAAAACAGGAAAGACGATCTCCGTCTCCGATCTCCCGATTTGGAGAAGACAGAAGAAACCCTAACTTGCTTGAAACGGCCTTGGGTCACAAACCTAAGTCAAGGTGACTTACCATAGTGTTCGTTTGACTATGGGACACTAACTAGGTCTAGGAAGAACAAGGTCAATGGGAAGTCATTCCTAGAGTTGACCAAGGTTTGTGCCTATTGGCCATGGTTTGAAGAAACCTAGGATGGCCACTAAGAAGGTTGTTAGGAGACAATCCTAAGGTTAACCTAGGCAAGACCAAAATGACCAAGGCTAATAAGCCTAGGAGGGTCATTAGGAAGGTATCTAGGGAGGTTATCCCTAAGGAATACCTAATTAACCCTAGGAGCTCAAATCGATTTTGGGTTCCTAAGAGCGTGATTGATTCACGCTAAGATGGGTTTAGGGTGTGCCAACCTTGATTGGATGGGTAGTTAACTCAACCATAATAAAGGTGGCACTTTAAGGTTACTTTCAAGGTTATGGTTACTTTGGAAATATCCTTGAGTCTTAATTTCAAAGAATTTTAGGTTGTGTCAATATATATCTTGAAAACATGAAAATCAATAAAGTTGACACGATCTAGATTTAGAGGTCATAGTGTGTACCTTTGATTATTGGCACACTTGGGAAGGTCATGTATCAAGAAATGTGTGGTTAAGATGTAAAGGTAATATCTAGAGTGATACTCAAGTGCCACACAACTTGATGTCTTGTATTCACCATGCTTCATATGTTTTACCATATGTTTGCATGGAAGGAATGTCTAGGATAGATTACATCTCACAAAACAAGTCTTTTACCTTGATTGTGTATTTCAACACTTAGAAAGGGTGAGATGTTAGGTTTTGAAAATCATTGAATGTTAATGTTTGCAAAAATGAGATAAAACATTAAAATACATTAACAAATACATAAATAAAAGTATAACATCAATACATTCGAAATACAAGATCTAACATGATAAAATGGAATAATTAAGATGATAAAATCGAGATTTTGATTTTGAATCGAAATCAAACATCGATCGTGATACGATTATCGATCGGATAACTTATGCGCGCGATACGATCGACCATCGGATCAGTGCTAACTCCATGACTCATTGATCGAACATCGATCGGCGATGAGGTCCATCGATCGGCGATGATATGATTCACCGAGGCCGAAGGCCATCGACCGAAGTGCTCGGACGATGAGTGCTCGACGCTCGAGCGAGCGATCAGTGCTCGGCCGAGCGATCGAGTGCTCGGAATACGATCAGTGCGACGGCGATCGAGTGATGTGCACATCGATCGGTGATGGGCAACATCGATCGGATCGATGCTACTATAAGCACGTTCTGAATGTTCGGCGTCGATTGCCGAGCGGATCGATCGATCGCTCGGTAAACCTTTTAAATCTCTGATGCTCCACATCAGTCGACTGAATCGCATTTTTAAAATGCGAACCGCTAGGGTCCGGCGTTTCACGCGACGAACTCTTTCTTCTTCCTTCGGTCTCCGATCGCCGTCCCCCTCTCCGACCAACTATTCCAGCCGTGCCAACCTTCCGAAGTCCTAGGTTTGATAACAAAGCTTCTCCTCTTCCATTTTCCACCAATTTGGAGCCCTAGTTCACGCGATTTAGGGTTTATTTCTCTTGTTCCGTTTAGGGTTCCGGCATCTGAAGCTTTCCGGCGACCACTCCGGCGATTCTCAGCCACATTTGAGTCTTCCCTCCGGCACACACATGGCGCCTAAGTAACGATTTTTCTTTCTGAGCCCTAATTTTCATTTCCATTACAATGTAGGTTTATCTAATCATGTATTGTTGCCATTGCATTGCATATCATCACATTACATTCATAATAGGAGAGCCCGTAGGAATGATCCATCCGAGAGTGAATCTCGATTGTACCAACCTATGTTGGTTAGGTACATCGATAGGAATTTTTTCAATAGGCATTGTAGTGACGTCATGGAACTAATTGCATACTACAATCTGATGAAAATCGTCTTGTGCACGCATCCAATCAATGATGACCTTATTAAGGAATTCTATCAAAACCTTAAAAAGGTGGATGACGACCCTACATACACTACTCGCGTTACAAAATGCGAGTTAGAGTTCACTCCTGCGATACTGCAGGAGTTTCTCGAGTGTAGGCCTTCAGATGACACCTTTATCTTTTACCCTACCATGGACTTTCCTCTACCTGAGCCTTTTGCCCATATCTCTATGGAGTCCATGCATGAGCATATTTTTGGTTATCCTCATCCACTGGCCCAGAATCTATTTCCTATCACCGAGTTATCTGCACCTGACAATGTCCTTACAAGGTCATTGTTGGGTGTTTTCTGCCCATTGTCACTCGGGGTCTGGCCAAGATTCGGCCTCCTCATCTCTTTCTTTTATATGCTATGCGTCATCAGTTAGACATAAACTTTGCATTGAACATTTTCCACTGCATTGTGCATTTCACTTCCCCTGTACAAGGGAAAGTGCATATGCCATTTGGTCATATCATCACAGCATGGCTCGACACCGTAGGCGTCAACATCTATCGGGGCTCTCTGCGACAGCTATCGGAGGTGTACGACTGTATATCAGTTCGTAACTTCTCATTAGCGAAGCTACGGATGGGCGCTGGACAGATGGAGTTGGCGCCACGACCACCACCAGGCACACGAGCGGCCTCCTCCGCCGCCCAGAGAGGCGACAGAGGACCACGAGCATGCAGAGACCACTGATGAGGATGACCAGATGCCGGTAGACACATCAGCGGCTGGTCCATCAGTTCGTCGTGGCCGGCTGGAGTCCAGATTTTAGGATTATCGGATCGGTGGACTCTAGCATCGAGAGATCTTGGCGAGCGGGCATCCTTCGCCGCGACTCGATAGGATGGAGGAGTCGAGCATAGGCGGCATCATCTCGATATGCTAGAGATGATGCGGGTCTGGACTCTGAGTCAGCAGCCTCCTCCGCCGCCACCTCCTGCGGATGATTAGAGGATATTAGATTTTTTTGTGGTTGTCATTTTTGTAGTGAGATTGAGCATAGCCAATCTCCATTTTGAATGTAAAAGACAAATTTTAAGTTAAATGAAATCTTTGTTTCTGAAAAATCTTGTGTGTGTGAATGAATATTTATATAATTGTATTGCTATCATATACCATGTCATGACATTGTTTAGGGTTACCTTAGATGTCATGTGTTTTTAAATTTCATCATATGTCATGACATCATGATCATTGGCCATGTTTTAATAATGCTATTATTTATGCCATGATCATACATTCATGCATTAACTTGATTAAAATTGATTTAAGGACTATGGCATGACTTGGAGTCCCAGTAATAAGGGAATCAAGTAGAGTTACTTTAGAAAATGCATGAAACCCTAGTTTAGGGAGAACAAAACTCACATCTCACATCTAATTGACATGTATGTGTATTTATACATCATAGATACATGTGAGATGCTAGGATATGAGTTAAGTTCAAGGTGCATAGTTTTTGCATCTAGATGAACTAAAACTCATCTAATTTTAGTTGTGGATCATTAGGAGAGCTCGTGTACAAGTCACATACATAGAGCCCAAGGAATATGATCCAAGATAAGGTTTTGAAAACATTTTAAAATCATTTTAGAAAACCTTGGTGAAGTCTATCTTTTGATAGCAATCACCATTGATGAAGTTGATACAAAATAGGGCCAAAACATTGAAAATTTCAATGGTTTTGAGTTTTGTATCAAATTCACTATTTTATGGGTAAAATATTTTTCAAACATTTTTCACCCATTGTATGTGTCATAGGTATTATACGTATCAAATTTTGTGATTTTTCGATATACGTATAATTATTTATGATTTTCTGAAACTCGATTCTGATAATATTCGAAATTTGATTATCGATCGACTTCGAGTGTGGCGATCGATGAGTGTAGATCGATAGAGTGGTAGTCATCGCCAAGGCGATTTCGGAAAACTAAGTTTGGTTAGTCCGTGTTCAGCCATGGCAAAGGTCCCTAACCACTCCTAACCCTAGGATATGCTTTGGGAAGCATTATAAAGGGTGAAAAGCTATTGGATATGGATTAGGAGAGTTGTTTAGGGTTTGTATCAATTTTAAGGTGTGGAAAGTTCAATGTTGAATTTCTAACCTTAATTTTGATGGTTTAGAGTTCCTATTGGCTTAGGGACTTCCCAAGGACATTGTTGGTGCAATGGTCAAGGGGGAGCAAGCCTTTAGGGGGAGATATCCATCTTGGGATGATGGATGTGTTTTTCCTCGGAGAATGTTATCAATTTGGGAAATTGATGGATTTTTAGAAACCCAATTTGGAAATTGGGAGAGTGAACAGGATTGCCTCTCTTTGAGTGATATGGGACTTATCATTAGGAAGATGGTAGGCATCCTAAGTATTGTTGGATCAAGGGGGAGATTGTAAGATCTCATTCGGACATGAGACATTGACCTCCTTGGAGAGAAAACCTTTTTGATGTTAGTCAAAAAGGGGGAGAATGTTTGGGGGAGAACATTTGGGATAATTGGTAAAGGATTTGAGTTAGTATTCTAACTCAATTATTTGTTTGGTTTTTGTCAAACATCAAAAAGGGGGAGATTGTTGGTGCAATCGGCCCAGGTCACGATTGACCAGGACTCGAGTTTGGCTCGAGTGATGTTTTGATGTGTTTTGATGTTTCGACAAAAACATATGACAATATAATTGTCATGGAAAGTCCAAGTTGGACACTTGGCAGTTGGGAAAGTCCAAGTCCTGAGTACTTGGCAAATGGAAAGTCCAACATGTGTTGGCAAGGAAAGTCCAAGCATGGGTCTTGGCAAATGGAAAGTCCAACATGAGTTGGCAAGGAAAGTCCAAGCATGGTCTTGGCATGGAAAGTCTAACATGGGTTAGCATTTGAAGTCCAAGGGGTTTAATATTGGCGGCGTAAAGTCCAAGCGGAGTCTTGGCGGCGTAAGTCCAATGTGCCTTGGCGGTGTAGACACCGTTAGCATGACATAGCCGACGGAAGCACCTGAAGGCTAGCGCGATGGATGAACAAGTCATGGATGACTTGGAGGGATCCGAGAGGCGTGAGGCTGATGGAGGTGACTAGAAGGCTTAGGTCTAGGCTAAGGGTGGTCTAGCAAGTATGGGGGAACCATACTTGAGTTAAAACCTCATGTTTGAGGTGTGCCAGTCGACTGGTGCCATGTGGCAGTCGACTGGACCGAGTCAACTAGGGTTTGACTGCGGGTTATGGAGCGAATGATCGCCATAGGTTGGCGATCGATGAGCTGAGCAGCGATCCGATCATGTGATCGGACCGACCGTGGTGCTCGAATTCGCCACGTATGGAGTCGAGACTCGACTGGTCGAGTGAGGACTCCATCAGTCGAGTGATGGTCACAATCAGTCGACTGATGGTAGTTCCGTTGGACTTATCCAACATGGAACTAGCCGTTGTCTCACGACAACAGTGGCATCAGTCGACTAATGGTCCCGATCAGTCGACCGATAGACTTTTTCTAGCACAGGTTGAAGCTATATATGGAGCTCGTGATGGAGGAAAAACCAACCGGTTCTTGAGGGCTATTGGGGCGATTTGTTGGTGCAAATCAGGTCTCCAAGTGCAAGCAAGCAACCAAGCAATCAAAACAAGTGTTGTAAAGTCTTTTCTTTACTTGTATTTCATATTTACATTGTATATTGCTTGTATTTCGTTCTTACTGTTGTAAGATCTATTGTAAGGGATTTCTCCGCCTCCGACTTGTGTCGAGAAGGAGTGTTTATCATTAGTGAGTGCGTGTGCATCACTAGGGCTCTTTAGAGCTCGATCCGTGGAGTAGGAACCGTGCGGTTCCGAACCACGTTATATCATTGTGTTAGCTTGTTGTTTATTTCGTTATTGCTTTTGTTATTTCTATTTCCGCTGCGCACTAACGAAATTGTAGACACAAACGCGAGCGAATTTCATCAACGCTATTCACCCCCCTCTAGCTATTCCAACGATTCCTAACACATTAAGCCCTCTTTTATAGAGAACTAATTCTCTTAATGGTTATTGGATCATAACCATTAGGCCCGTTAACCCGCTCCATTAAGATAAGTTAAAATAAACCAAACCATGATGGTTTATTTTAAGTTAAAACGAACCGAACCAACTTTTGGTTCATTCGTTTAAAATAAACCAAACCCCTTTGGTTTATTCTCATCCATTGGATTAGAACCAAACCATTTTGGTTGATCCATTACGTCTTCATAAGACGCGGCCCATCCACGCTTCCATTGCGACTGAAACGATTTCATGCTCACTTTATGTTTGGTCCAACAAAACCTAGTTTCTCTCGGTCTGAGAATCCCATTCTCAAGCTCGTTTTAAATCCTTTGGATTACGCTCGTTGTGCGTGTGACCAAATAGGTTCTCAGTTTATGTTGGCCGTCTATAATTAACCATTAATTATAGAACGATCATGAGTGGCACCTAGTAGTACATCATGATCCCCAATTAACCGAAAAGATCAACGGTTGATCCAGAACTATTTCTGAAACCCTTCAATAGCTCGAATGATTTGTGCCCCATTCCCTTCACTCATCTTATACCCACTTGGTTCAGGACATGGTCTATAGTGTCAGTCCCCACTAGGTTGACTACGTCACACCTAGCCCAAGTATCATTTCCTCGTCCTACGAATTCTAGTTACTCCACATGTATCGAAGAGTACCTTACTCTAAATATGTAATGCTTTGGCCAAAGACTTTAGTAAAAATCCGACGAGAGGCCATGGGTATACATCTCCTCGCAAGGAGTGGTGAATCCTTTATAGGCTATTCAAACACCTTCGATCACTTCGACTTATACCCAATCATCCCGGGTCCACATCTCCTTAGAGATGTTTGGTTAAGATGTCAAAGCATAAGTCTCCATGATCAAGATGACTTGAATACCGCAAGTCAAAGGAACATCACACTTAAGCCACAGTAAGAACTTCATTGACATATCTATATATGCAGAGAACCATATGAAGTCTTACGGCTGGTCACTCCAATGAACTAGTTACCATAACTAGCATCCACGATTAACTCCGGACATCACTATGTCTCCAGCCAGTGAGAATCAGCTGCTTGGATACACCAAGGAGTATACCTCGTGCTAGTCTCGACTGAATTGATGGTGTCCAAATCCATCAATTCATCGACTAGGGATAATTCCGATACATCACAATTACACATGTAGAGATACTCACTAGTTGTGATCCAATCACAAATTTTCTCATGCTGTGAATCGTATCGTGGACATTCAGTAAATGAGTTTAAGATCCAATCAAATACATAAAACATGTATACTCAAATAGTGAATCTTCATTTATCATATAAATGGTTCATACATAAGGCGATTGCCTTAGGACATCTCTCATATATTACTAACAGTCTCCCACTTGGCCTAATGCCAATCGCTACGGTATCCAATACCATAAGCTCGAACATGACCCTCAAACTTATTTTGAGGTAATGCCTTAGTCAAGGGATCCGCTAAGTTCCCTTCAGTGGGAATTTTCTCGATTTGTATTTCGTTCCTACTGATGATCTCTCTGATAAGATGATAGCGACGAAGCACATGTTTGGATCGCTGATGAGACCTTGGCTCTTTCACCTGTGCAATTGCTCCATTGTTATCGCAGTAGACCGGTATTGCTTCAACAATGGCCGGAATCACACCAAGTTCATGAACAAACTTTTTGATCCAAACCGCTTCCTTTGCTGCTTCCGAAGCTGCAATGTATTCTGCCTCAGTGGTAGAATCCGCTACAGTATCTTATTTAGAACTTTTCCAACTCACTGCACCCCCATTCAAGGTGAACACGTATCCAGACGGAGACCTGGAATCATCCTTGTTTGTCTGGAAGCTGGCATCCGTATACCCGCGTATCACCATGTCCCCTTCTCCATATATTAGGAACACATCCTTAGTTCTTCTCAAGTACTTAAGGATCGTCTTAACAGCCGTCCAATGATCCATTCCTGGATCGGACTGGTATCTGCTCGTGACACTCAGAGCATACGATACATCGGGCCTCGTACATAACATAGCATACATGATAGATCCTATTGCGGATGCATAGGGAATCCTACTCATGCAAATCCTCTCGTCTTCTGTGCGCGGACACATAGACTTCTAAAGGTGTACCCCATGCCTGATGGGTAGGAAACCTTTCTTGGATTCCGACATGCTAAACCTCTTTAGCACTCGGTCTATATATGTAGACTGCGAAAGACCAAGCAACCATTTCGATCTATCTCTATAGATCTTAATCCCGAGGATGTAGGTTGCTTCTCCTAGGTCTTTCATGGAGAATGTCTTGGATAACCAAACCTTCACTGACTGTAAGATTGAAACATCATTTCCTATAAGTAGTATGTCATCGACTTACAATACTAGGAACACGACTGCACTCCCACTAACCTTCTTGTACACACAAGGTTCGTCTGGATTTTGTGAGAAATCAAACTTTTTGATGGTCTCATCAAAATGGATATTCCAGCTCCTGTATGCTTGCTTCAATCCATATATGGACCGTCGCAATTTGCATACCTTGGTTTTATCAACCGATGTGAAACCCTCAGGTTGTATCATATACACGTCCTTGAGCAGGTTTCCATTAAGGAAAGCTGTTTTCACATCCATATACCATATCTCATAATCATAATGAGCCGCTATGGCCAGGAGCATCCGAATGGATTTAAGCATAGCTACAGGCGAATAGGTTTCGTCATAATCAACACCTTATTTTTGACGATATCCTTTCGCCACCAATCTAGCCTTATAGGTAATCACATTACCATCCATGTCGGTTTTCTTCTTGAAAACCCACTTGCACCCTATAGGCTTTATGCCTTCAGGTGGGTCAACCAAGTTCCAAACTTGGTTTTCATACATGGAATCCATTTCCGACTTCATGGCACCAAGCCATTTATCCCTTTCTGAACTTGTCAGCACTTCTTCATAACTGGTAGGCTCCTCATCATCAATGAGTAACACGTCGTTCGATTCACTTACGAGAAATCCATATCTCTCAGGAATATTGCGTGTTCTACCAGATCTATGAAGATGTGGTGTTACAATAGGTCCAGCCGATTGCTCATCACTATGAGTTGTCAGCTGTTGTGCTTCACCAGGTATCTCATTAATGTCTATTTGAGTCTCTCGAGCCTCCTCAAGCTCGACGACACTCCCACTGTTTTCTTGCAAGAGAAACTCTTTCTCTAGAAACACAGCATGCCTTGAAACAAACACCTTTTGTTCCACAGGATGATAGAATTGGTAACCCCTTGTTTCCTTAGGGTATCCAATAAATAGACATTTATCAGACTTAGCATCCAATTTGTCTGATACTATCCGCTTCACATAAGCAGGACAACCCCATATCTTCAAGTAAGATACATGAGGTTTCTTACTATTCCATATCTCATATGGAGTAGTTGAGACTACCTTGGTAGGCATTCTGTTTAACAAGTAAATAGTTGTCTGAAGTGCATAGCCCCAAAAGGACTTGGGAAGAGTCGCATGATTCATCATTGACCTGACCATGTCCAACAAGGTCCGGTTACGCCTCTCAGATACACCATTATGCTGTGGTGTATATGGCGGAGTCCTTTGAGACAATATGTCATTGTCTCTTAGATAATCAAGAAACTCTTGACTTAAGTATTCACCACCTCGATCCGATCGAAGTATTTTAATACTCTTGTCATGTTGTTTCTCTACTTCATTTCTGAATTCTTTGAACCTTTCAAAGGCTTCAGACTTGTGTTTCATCAAGAACACATACCCAAACCGTGAGTGATCATCGGTTAAGGTAATGAAGTAGTTATAGCCTCCTAAAGCTTGAGTTGACATAGGTCCACATACATCAGTATGTATTAGACCTAGTAACTCTCCCACTCGTTCACCTTTTCAAGTAAAAGGTAACTTAGTCATCTTGCCTTTTAAGCATGATTCGCATGTATCGTATGAATCTAATTCAAACAATTCCAGAATTCCACATTTGTGTAATTCGGACATGCGTTTCTTGCTTACATGGCCAAGACGACAATGCCACATATAGGAGTCTATTTGATTATCCTTTTGAGCATGCATGTTGCTCGCTTCGATATTGAAGATGTCACTGGATACGTGCAACGTATAAACACCATTGCTTAAAGTTCCAGTCCCATAAAGAACTCCATTCAAAGTTATGTAACAACAATTGTTACTAAAAGTCAAATGGTACCCATTTCTATTTAAACAAGAAATTGAAATGATGTTCTTTATCAACGAAGGAACATAAAAGCAATTGTCCAGTTCTAAGACAAGTCCTGTAGGGAGTTTCAACAAATGCGTTCCAATGGCGACTGCAGCAACCTTTGCTCCATTCCCAACACGCAAATTTGACTCTCCCTTGACGAGTCTTCTTCTATTCCTTAGCCCATGTATATCATTACATATATGTGAGCCACACCCAGTATCCAATACCCAAGTGTTTGAGGAAATAGAATGACAATCAATAACGAAGATATCTGAAGAAGATGGGGCATCTGATGCCTTATTCTTCTTCACGGACTCAAGATAAATCTTGCACTTTCTTCGCAAATGGCTCTCCTTGCCATAATGATGGCAAGTTTCCTTTTGTGCTAGTTCTACCTTCTTAGCCTTTCTCTTCTTTCCCTTCTGCTGTTCCTTTGACTTCCTCTTAGAACCTTTCTTCGAGGAATCAACTAATAGCACCGTCCCCTGCTCATGCTTCTCAGAAGACTCCACAGTCTTCAGCATATTGAGCAGTACCACAGATGAACCTTCTAGCATCTCAGAGGTGATGAGGAGCTTTGAGACTTCGAACCTTTCGAATCTCACTTGCTCATCAACCAACTCACAAAGATGAAGGACTACGATATGAGCATTCATATGCTCATGCTGCTTTCGTAGCTTGGGTTCCATCGCGGCTAGCATGATGCAACTCATTTGTTCAGAATCACTCACATGTTTCTGATAGGCCAACAATTGGTCCAAAGTTGCATCGTCACTAGGACGGGCGGGAAAAGGTGCTTCGAGGACATTCGCAAGCTTTTCCACCTTGAGAACAATTCTCAAGTTTCTAAGCCAGTCCAAGAAGTTTGGCCCAGTCAATTTATTCGAATCCAAAATGGAACGCAAATTCAAAGACATCATGATCAATCTTAGAAATACAAAACGAGCATATATGATAAAGATGATTTTAAAAATGCATCAATATACATTTATAAATCCCATTCATTTTTTCGAATTTCAAAAACCCCAAAATCACTTCGGGAGATCGTAGGTCCATCTCCGAATGGGCTGATATCCATCATAGTTATGAACAACCTTGGAGAGAGTCCAACAAGCCATTCATAACTATGACGGTAGGTATCAACTATACCGATTGCATATCACGTATATGCAACTATCACAATGTGCTATCAACTAATTGAATGTTCACACATACATTGGGTTGTTAACACATTAACAAGTATGCATCATATGCATAGCACCCAACTTCACCTCCCTTTACATCGACCTTGGAGAGAGTCCAACAAGCCGATGCTCCAGGTTAAAGTCAACCCATTAATCGGGAAATAGTTTTAATATGGTTAGAGCGCATTCAACCAATTAGCCCAGCTTGGAGAGAGTCCAACAACCAAAGCTAACGATTGACCTCTGACTCTTACCATATTAGTATTAAACTATTCCATGGTTTGAACATATTCAGGTTCGAGCCGGGCTTGGAGAGAGTCCAACAACCCAAACAAGAAACGGAACTCTGGTTCTAACCATATTAATGGAAGGTGTAGGCCTTAATATTGTTTAAGGGTTTTTATGTCTCATCCTCTTTGCATGCAAATAACAATTATCTACATGGCATGGCATACATGGCATACATCTACATGTCACGACACGCGTGGCATAATGTTATGCATCTAATGCAATTACATGGCATACAATTATGTCATGTATATATTTCCTTATATGTCGTAACTATTTATGGAAATAAAATATGTTTAAGATTTGATTCTCCAAATCAAATCATAATTAAATTAGGAAACAAATTTCCAAATCTAATCACATATTTTATTCATGGAATTATTTGATTAAGGAAAATCTATTTAGGAAACCAATTTCCTAAATCATTAAAACTACTTATGGAAATAAAATATTTTAAGATTTGATTTCCCAAATCAAATCATGTTTAAATTAGGAAACAAATTTCCAGAATCTAATCAAATATTTTATTTATGGAAAATATCGATTTCCATAAATACTTCCAACTTTCCAAAAGTGGAAGATTTCCATAAATACTTCTAGACTTTCCAAAATTGAAAAATTTCCATAAATACTTCTAAATTTCCAAAATTAAAAAATTTCCAGAAATACATTATGACTATCGCAAAACCATTTTTACGATTATGTCGAAACACAACCTGGGCTCTGATACGACTGTTGGGTTTCCGGCACCGCGGCGTGTGTGTGTTCGATCATGTTTCGTAAACATGAACACAGCGGAAGCAATAAAATAATAAATACTCCTATTTATTACAACACACACAACACACGCATGCATATTACAATAAGTGTAGACATAACCGTAAATTTAAATTTGCAATAAAAGGAAATTTATCTACGTTATACCTTTCGTATGACGTGTAGCGGGAACGGCATCAACCGGAACGATCCTCGCTAGAATCGTCTCTATCCGTATCCACGCTGAGTTCCTTGGGATGACTTCGCTAAGCCATGAGCTTCTTCTTCGTACAGGTTACTAGCCTCGTGTTGAAGACGACGTGATCGAGAGACGATCACGATCCGAATCCAAATTCGGATCCAAAACGAGTCCTCAAAACTCTCTTCTCCGGAGAGGTATTCGTCAACCGATTGACGAATCCTTCGTCCTCCACCTCAGAGGATTACCGGAGGTCGAATCCCCGGTAAGTTATCCGCTGTCGGAGCTCTAACCGTCGTCCAAACGACGCTCCGACGAGAGGAGAAGAAGCTGTCCAGAAAACTGGACAGCTTGGTGGAGGAGTAGGCGCCGGCCAAAACAAGGAAGCCAAGTGCTCACCTTTTCACCGAGGCCTAGGAAGATCACCGGAGGGTCGCCGGAGGGTTCACCGGCTGAAGCTTGGACGCCGACAAGGAGATGACGGCGGCACAACAAGCTGGGCGGCAGCCTAGTGTTGGCGCCGAGCAACTCCAAGGGTGGGCGGCAACTCAAAAGCTAGGGGTTTTGGATTAGGGCTTAATTATCCATTAAGCCCTCTTTTATAGAGAACTAATTCTCTTAATGGTTATTGGATCATAACCATTAGGCCCGTTAACCCGCTCCATTAAGATAAGTTAAAATAAACCAAACCATGATGGTTTATTTTAAGTTAAAACGAACCGAACCAACTTTTGGTTCATTCGTTTAAAATAAACCAAACCCCTTTGGTTTATTCTCATCCATTGGATTAGAACCAAACCATTTTGGTTCATCCATTACGTCTTCATAAGATGCGGCCCATCCACGCTTCCATTGCGACTGAAACGATTTCATGCTCGCTTTATGTTTGGTCCAACCAAACCTAGTTTCTCTCGGTCTGAGAATCTCATTCTCAAGCTCGTTTTAAATCCTTTGGATTACGCTCGTTGTGAGTGTGACCAAATAGGTTCTCGGTTTATGTTGGCCATCTATAATTAACCATTAATTATAGAACGATCATGAGTGGCACCTAGTAGTACATCATGATCTCCAATTAACCGAAAAGATCAACGGTTGATCCAGAACTATTTCTGAAACCCTTCAGTAGCTCGAATGATTTGTGCCCCATTCCCTTCACTCATCTTATACCCACTTGGTTCAGAACATGGTCTATAGTGTTAGTACCCACTAGGCTGACTACGTCACATCTAGCCCAAGTATCATTTCCTCGTCCTACGGATTCTAGTTACTCCACATGTATCGAAGACTACCTTACTCTAAACATGTAATGCTTTGGCCAAAGACTTTAGTAACAATCCGACGAGAGGCCATGGGTATACATCACCTTGCAAGGAGTGGTGAATCCTTTATAGGCTATTCAAACACCTTCGATCACTTTGACTTATACCCAATCATCTCGGGTCCACATCTCCTTAGAGATGTTTGCTTAAGATGTCAAAGCATAAGTCTCCATGATCAAGATGACTTGAATACCGCAAGTCAAAGGAACATCGCACTTAAGCCACAGTAAGAACTTCATTGACATATCTATATGCAGAGAACCATATGAAGTCTTACGGCTGGTCACTCCAATGAACTAGTTACCATAACTAGCATCCACGATTAACTCCGGACATCACTATGTCTCCAGCCAGTGAGAATCAGCTGCTTGGATACACCACGAAGTATACCTCGCGCTAGTCTCGACAGAATTGATGGTGTCCAAATCCATCAATTCATCGACTAGGGATAATTCCGATACATCACAATTACACATGTAGAGATACTCACTAGTTGTGATCCAATCACAAATTCTCTCATGCTGTGAATCGTATCGTGGACATTCAGTAAATGAGTTTAAGATCCAATCAAATACATAAAACATGTATACTCAAATAGTGAATCTTCCTTTATCATATAAATGGTTCATACATAAGGCGATTGCCTTAGGACATCTCTCATATATTACTAACATGGGCTTCATCCATTGGGTGGCCAAGATCTAACTCCTCCTCATGGTCCCTATTGTAGCCTATAAAAACCCTCATGAAGCCTAGATCCGATGATGAAAAATGAAACTCTAGATCCAACAGTGGAGGTTAAATCTCTAGATCCGACGGTGGAGATTAAATCTCTAGATCCGACGGTTGAGAATAAATCTCTAGATCTGACGGTGGAGATTAAAAGGAGGCTTAAGCCTAACTCTATAAATAAGGGCTAAGGGCTTGGGCGTGAAGAGATAATCAAGACAAGGGTTAGGGTTTTTGGAGTTGGCTTGAGAGGAGAGGTGGGCGGCAAACCTAGGGTTTGCTTCTTCCTATTGGGCGGGGGCAAGAGAATTCTAGGGTTTGGCTCTTCTTGACCGACAGCAACTCCACCCTCTCTCTCTCTCTCTCTAGATTGGCCGGCTACACCTCCCTCTCTCTCTCTCTCTCCTTTGCCCGGCAGCAACCGTTCTTCAAGGTTTGCCGGCGATCCTATTCTTTTCCTTGGCCGGCGGCAACATCAAGTCCTTTGACTTGGTGGCCGGTTCTAGATAGGAAGAAGAGTTTTGTTTTATTATTCCCTTTGTTCGGAGCGAGCAAGGAAGGAAAGAACATGATCTAGGAGGCTTCAACTTTTGGAAGATCGTCGCCCACACGACCTCCAAAAGGAGGAAGGACAAACAATAGAAGATCAAGAGGTATAACAAGAGGTATATTCTTGTTTATTTTGATTAGTGTTCTTTTGTATTATATATATGATTGTTTAAAATTGTATGATAATGGACCCCGAAGACAAACACAAAAATCGACGATCCATACATCGTATATTCCGCGGCTAATCAAAGATAAGAGGTAGGTTACTTGAACAACAAGTTTGTTCAAGTGACCACTCTATTCGAATAGCACAATGATGGATCGGTTGCTTGGGTAATCCCTCTTTTCTAGGATTATTATTTTTTAATCCGGGGACATAGATGGGATCACCATGCACAAGCGACCGAGTTGAAGTGGGAAGCGAAGTTTCTCCCTTAAAGTGGTATCAGAGCCACAGTTTCCGGTTTTGTATATTTAGGATTCAGTTACTTTTATGCACTTATCATATATTGTATGTACCGGATGATAGTAGGATGTGCGTAGACTAACTTTTTGGTTGCAGAAATAAGATCCAACTATTATGGCTATATGTGTGTGTATGTGATTGGATGTGTGTAATTGTATTATTATTTGAATCCTCGGGATTGACGAGGCTAGTATTTAATTTTTGTAATTAAGTATGGTATTGTTTAGCCACTCTTTTATTTTAGTTTACTTTTGATCTATATTTCATGTACACTCCTTCATGGAGTATAGGATCGATGGATGTAAATTAAAATAAATTTTCTCGGCTCGGATCTCCGGATGGCTTGTACATGGCGTAGGAAGGAGAGGACGAGATGGTGATACGATGGGAAGCATATTGGAGAACAAAATTCATAATAGTTGGAAAATATTTTTTTTCATATTTATTGATTCTTGTTTGATATGCATGTTGTGTGCTAAAAAAATTCCTCAATTTTAAATTACTAAGTGGGAGAGGGATATTTTTATAAATTCTCACGGCCTCCATTACGATTTGACATGTGATGCAAACAAACTTGTGGGTCGGCTCTGAGTGCCTTCCTCCCCATCAAATGAGTTTGTTTTGCAGATCACAGGGTTGAATATGGTTATAGAAAATTATTAAGGAGCGTGTGTACTTGTTGGAATGTATACTGAAAAGTCTATCTTTTGTATGAACATCTTTATTTTGAAATAAGAATCACATGATCATTGTTTGCATATTTTTATGGTTATGCATATTGCCTAATACATTACATTGTAGATAACATGGTATGTGGTGTCACACGGGAGATCATGTTATCAGCTCCTTGTAAAGTATAAGTAAAGGCTCATAACCGAGATGGCTTTGGACAAACCATTGGAATGGTTGTAGTGTGATTTGATATTGGTTTGTCTTAACCATAGAATCACACTAGTAAACTTTGTGTGTATTGAACAGGACTGACTTAGAGGTGATTCGATTTATTGCTGACTACATAATCGAATCGGACCTCAGATATTATATTGTACATTCTCTTAATACCAATATAATAACGGGCACATATACTTAGTAATCATTTCTTTTATTTACCAATGGGCGAGATTTATAGATTAAATCGATAGGCCGGGTAAGTTGGGAAATGATATTATTTATATGGTGTGTCGTTGATTATAGGAGGAAACCGTGTCTTATATATTAGGATGATGATGTCCCCTTGAGGAGCTCATAAGGTTCATCATGTAAACCCTGCAGGTGGACTTGGTTCGGCATGATGAAAAGGTTGAGTGGTACTACTCATGGAGTTAGATGTCGATTAATTAATGGTCAGTAAATTAATTAATCGATGGATATTCGAGATCTTAAACACGGGGAGAAAATGTACATATAATATATGGAGCCCATATTAACTTATGGGGGTTGGTGAGGTAGATCAATGATAATCCTTTAGAGGATTGGATTATAATTAATGAATTGGACTTTATGTGGGCTTGATCCATTGGGTGACCAAGATCCAACTCATCCTTATGGTCCCTATTGTAGCCTATTAATACCTCATGAAGCCGAGATCCAATGGATGAAAACAAAACTCTAGATCTAAAAGTACAGATTAAATCTTTAGATTTGACGGTTGAGATTAAATCTCTAGATCCGACAGTTGAGATTAAATACCTAGAACCAATGATGGAGATTAAAACAAGGCTTATCCCTAACTCTATAAAAGGAGAGGCTACGGTTGGCGTGGAGAAGAATTAAGAATCAAGGGAGGCTTGGAGTTGGTGGCAAGAAGCTTGGAGCTAGGGTTTGGAGTTGGCAGCACAAAATAAGGAAACTTATTCCTTATCTTCTTCTTCCTCAAGGTTGTCGGCGTCCATACAGCTCTTTCCAGCCCTTGGCCAGCGTCCAAACCACTTCAATCCCTTCTCTTTTGCTAGTGGTAACATAGCTTAAGGTCTTCCCTTGGAGCTTTTGGCTGGTATTCATCTTTCCCACCCTTTTCCTTGTTGGCCGGCGGCAAGCAACTTGCTTGTTGCTTGTTGGTTGGCTAAAGGAAGGAGAAGGGTCTTGTTTCTATTCTTCCTCTTGCTTGGAATGAGCAATGAAGGAAGATTGGTGATCTAGGAGCTTCAACTTGTGGTAGATCGTCTCCCACACGATGTCCGAAAGGAGGAAGGTCATACAATAGAAGATCAAGAGGTATATCACTTATTTATCTTTATGTTTAACATGTTTATATTTGTTTTTCAATTATATGAATGTTATATATTTTGTTTTGTGGCTAATATAACTTGGACCCCGAACATAAACACAAAAGTCGGCGATCCGTACATCGTCTATTCTACGGCTATTCGTAGAATAGAGGTTGGTCGCTTGAACAACTAGTTTGTTCAAGTGACTACTCTAATTGAATAGCACGACGATAACAAGGTTGCTTGGGCAATCCCTCTTGTCAAGGATAAATTTTTTTATCCAGGGATGAAGAAGGGATCGCCATGAACAAGCGACCGAGTTGAAGTGTGAAGCAAAGTTTCCTACCTTCAAGTGGTATCAGAGCCACGGTTTTCGATTTTGTGTGTTTAGGATTCGGTTACTTTTATGCACTTTTCATATATTTGTAGGGATTTTTTTATGCAAAATAGCATATGCGCAACGGAAAAAAATAGGATCCCTTCCAAGTGATCCTTGCGAAAGAAAACCTCGTACAAAAAAAATAAATTTCTCTAAAAGAAAAACCTATCTTATAGGAGAATATTACCTTTGTTGCGTGCCCTTTTTAATCCCGCTTCTCCTTGGGTTTGTTGGATCTTTTAGCACGTTCAATTGTCCGTGCCTCTATATGTATCCACACGAGCAAGCTCTTGTCTCACAAAAGAAACTAGAAGAGCTCTCCTTTACTTCTTGCTAGAGAAGTCCCTAAAGGAGAGGAAGGTAGGGTAAAAGAGAAAGGAAGAAGAAGACCACTCTTCTTGCTAGCCTACACTCACAAAAGCCACACAACCAAAGCCTCTCACCACCAAGCTCTCTCCAAGCCTCAAGCTTCCCCCCACCTTGGCCGGCCACCCCATGGAGTGTTTTATAGGATTGAAAAAACCTTTCACCTCCTATCACATTCAATGCAATCAATTGCATTGAAAAATAATCAAACAAGGAGTTACACTCCTAGTTTGGCCGGCCACATGTGGAGAAATTCCAAAGGTCAAAACCCTTTGTCTCCTTTCACCTCATCAAGCTTAGGTGGCATGCTTATGTGGCATTCATGCATGTTGAATTAATCTTATTAATTCAATAAGCTTATGTTATCATATTGAATTAATCTCATTAAATCAATAAGGTAACATATTGAATTAATCTTATTAAATCAATTAAGCTTAGGCTATCATGATAACATATTTATTTAATCTTATTAAATTAATAAGCTTAGCATATTGAATTAATCTCATTAAATCAATAAGCTAAAATTCTCATTAAGCTTAAAGTCCAAAAACCATTTTGTACTTAAGCTTATTCCCAAATTATTCTTGTCAAACTAGAATGCACTAATTCTTCTAATAATCATGCTCTTTGTGTGTGACCCTATAGGCTCTCATAACGTTGGCAGTGGATCTAAACTCTTTTAGATACACAAGCAATGAGCGGCATCTAGCAATACATCATTGCTACCCAAGTTACGAAATAAGTCAAGATCCGACTAACCTTTCCGTGACTACTATAATGTATGATTGTGTCCTTCTATCCTTGATATCAGATTGACCAATGAGGCATAGACCGTGTCATCCTCGATCAATCTATGTGTTTCTTGATCCCTGAGTAAACTAACTCAAACAAATGAGCTCAATATCTCATATTGACTCATTTGAGCATGGCCATGCGTTTTAGTAGTTCTACTCAATCAAGGGGCCTACAGATATCACTCCCGTCATATGGGAGGGATAGATCTCATCTACATCACTCACATCCCTCCGCATAATTTATTATATACCCAGTAATCGCCTTTATGGTCCACCCTGTTACGGGTGACGTTTGACGATACCAAAGTACATAACTCCTTATGTAGGGAACCGTAGTGACTTCAGGTTTGAGGACTATTCATACCAATAGTCACATGAGAAAGTTTATGACACTCATATGACGATCCATGAAAGTTTCTCATGGCGGGTCAGTTCAGTATATATTCTCTAATATATACCCATGTGTCAACTTGATATCATATATCCATGACTTGTGAGATCAAGTCATCAATTGACCTACATGCTAGTCTTTATGTATTAATATTGCCCTTGCATATTAATACTTGACTAGGAACATTTTAGGAAAGTGTTCTCTATAGCCTCTCATAATCAATTCTGTCAATTGATGTGTTGTAGATAAGAACCTACTTTTCTAGGGCATTATTATATTTAATTTAGCTGGCACAAGCAAGACGTAAATATAATAACCAATCCTTTGCCTTTATAGAATATGATACAAAATGTTCCCTATTCAACCATCACATGATTGGTTCTAGGGCTATAACTAACAATATTATATGTGTCGGATAATAATAGGATATGCGTAGGTTAACTCTTTGGTTGCAGGCATAGGATCCAACTATTATGGTCATATGTGTGTATGTGATTGTATGTGTGTAAATGTATATTTTGTTGAATCCTCGGGGTTGACGAGGCTAGTATTTGATTTTTTATAAATTAGATACGGCATTGTTTAGCCACTCTTTTTATTTTAGTTTACTTTCGATCTAGATTTCATGTACACTCCCTCGTGAAGTATAGGATCGATGGATGTAAATTAAAATAGAATTTAGTCTCGGCTCGGATCTACGGATGGCTCGTACATGGCGTAGGAGGAGCGGACAAGATGGCGATATGACGGGAGACACATTGAAGACAAAAGCCATAATAGTTGGAAAATAATTATTTTTCATATTTATTGCTTATTTTTTGATATGCATGTCGTAGGCTAGAAAATTCCTCAATTTCAAATTACTAAGTGGGAGAGGGAAATTTTTATAAATTCCCACGGCCTCCATTACGATTTGACGAGTGATGCAAACAAACTTGCATGTCGGCTCTGAGTGCCTTCCTCACCATCGGATGAGTTTGTTTGTGGATCACAAGGTCGAATATGGTTATAGGAAATTATTAAAGAGCGTGTGTACTTCCCCATCGGAAGGCACATAACCCAAGATAATTACCTTGGTAGCGAGTAATGGTGAACACTTAGATACAAATATAATTATCCTCCCCATCGGAGTCACTGCTTTTATTTGTAGGGACAAAGAGGAACCAACTATTAATTTTACTTGTCAAAAAGTTAGGTTGACAAGATAGTAAAATTAATGGGTAAAACTTCCTCTTACAAATGTAGAATTCGTATATGTCCACACTATCGTGGCATACGATATTCTCAGTGTTTTGAGGTGTTGGTTGGTTTTCAAATATTATTGTTTGAAGAATCAATAATTTTTTGAAATCTAATGTTTTGATCTATGTGATTCTTAGGTTTTCTTTCAAAATGACTTTCAACTAGCTTGCTGTGATATTGAAAGAGAATAAACTTACTGGACCCAACTATGTTGATTGGAAGAGGAATCTTGACATTGTCTTGACTGCTAAGGAATACAAATATGTACTCCTCGAAGAGTGCCCTCCTAAGCCTGCGGATGATTCTGGGGAAAAGGAGAAGGAGAGTTATACGAAGTGGATCAAGGCCGATGAGATGGTGCGGTGTTACATTTTGGCATCTATGTCAAATGTACTGCAACATCAGCATCAAGCCATGTCCACTGCTTATGACATGATGCTCAATCTCAAAGAGCTTTTCGAACACCAGAATCGGGCTACAAGGTAGGAAGCCATGAGGAACTTGATGACGACCACCATGATCGAGGGAACACCCATGAGGGATCATGTTCTCAAGATAATGGCTCATTTGAATGAGTTGGAAGTCCTCGGAGCTGAGATCGATGGGGAAACCCAGATCAATATCATTCTCCAGTCTCTACCTAGGAGTTTTGAGCAGTTTCGCCTGAACTACAACATGAACAAGAGGTTGTATTCGTTGGCGGAGCTTCTGACAGAACTCCAGGCGACAAAGGGGCTATTTTGTCAGAGTGCTCAAGCACATGCCATGGTGACCCAAAAGGTTTCTACTTCTAAGCCGAAAGGCAAGAAGAAGAAGAAACAAACTGGAGCAAAGGTGGTGGGAGGAACTCAGGGAGGAGTGAAGAAGCCGAAAGGCAAGTGCTTCACTTGTAAGCAGACTGGACACTGGAAGAAGGACTGCCCCAACCGTAAGCAGAACAAAGGTATATCTTTTGGTCTAGTCGTTGAAACATGTTTAGCAGTATTATCTACCAGTACCTGGTGTGTAGATATGGGAGCCACTGATCATGTCTGCAATACTTTGCAGGGGTTCTAGGAAACCAGACAACTGGCTGAGGGAGAGATTACTGTATACTTGGGCGATGCCACGAAGGTGGCGGTTATTGTAGTGGGAGACGTTTATTTGTCTTTTGAGAAAAATAAAGTTTTGGTTCTTAAAAATTTCCTTTATGTACCTTTATTTAGAAAGAATTTAATTCTGGTTTCTAAATTGTTTATGGATGGATATTCTATGTCTATTAATGACAGAGTTGTTATAAAAAGGAATAGGGACATTATCTGTTCGGGTGCATTGATAGAAAATTTATACACACTTGAACCAAAAGCTCCCACGATGCAAATAGAAGCTAATAACTCATCTTCTAATTCCAATAAGATAAAAGAACCTTCGAAGATGAAACAAACATATCTTTGACATCTTAGGCTTGGTCATATTAACCTAAGCAAAATTCAAAGGTTGATAGTTGATGGACCTCTGGGTTCATTAGTGGTGGAAGATTTCCCAACCTGCGAATCTTGCTTGGAGGGTAAAATGACCAATAGGCCTTTTAAGGCCAAGGGGCATAGAGCCAAAGATGTGTTAGAATTGGTTCATTCTGATTTGTGTGGTCCTATGTCTATCCATGCTAGAGGTGGTTTTGAGTATTTCGTCACTTTTATAGACGATTATTCGAGATATGGATACATTTACTTGATGCGCCGCAAGTCTGAATGTTATGACAAGTTCAAAGAATTCAAGGCTGATGTGGAGAAACGTCAAGGTAAAAGTATCAAGACACTACGATCTGATCGTGGTGGTGAGTACCTCTTGGGAGAGTTTAGGAATTACTTATCAGAGGCTGGGATTCAATCCCAATTGTCTGCACCTGGCACACCCCAGCAGAATGGTGTAGTAGAGCGAAGGAATAGGACTCTTATAGAGATGGTTAGATCGATGATGAGTTATTCTTAGTTGCCAGATTCTTTCTGAGGATATGCTCTAGATACGACGGTGAACATTCTGAACTTGGTTCCATCTAAATTAGTGCCTTCTACTCCCACAGAATTGTGGACTGGCCGAAAGCCTAGTCTAAGACATATTCGGATTTGGGGGAGTCCAGCACATGTGCTGAAGGCAGATGCTCGTAAGTTGAAACCTGGTACAGAAGTACGCAAGTTCATTGGCTATCCTAGAAGAACGAAGGGTGGTTTGTTTTATAGACCTAGAGATCAGAGGGTGATCGTTAGCACGAACGCTAGATTTCTAGAGGAAGACTATGTGATGAACCACAAGCCCATGAGAAATATTGTTCTGGAGGTATTGAAAGGGGAAGTCACTTCTTCAGTACCACCGGTACAAGAGGATATACCACAAGTCACTGCACCGCGTGTCACAAAGGATACACAGGTGATACCTCATCGTAGTGGGAGGGTTGTTAGACAGCCTGATAGATTCATACTATTGGAAGAATCTTCTGATTTGGTCCTGGGCGAACATGAACCTGATCCTTAGACATATGATGAGGCAATCCAAGATAATGATGTGGTATCTTGGCAAAGTGCAATGAATGCTGAGATTGAATCTATGGATTCAAATCAGGTCTGGGAGCTAGTAGAACCACCCGATGGTGTAAAAACCATTGGATGCAAGTGGATCTACAAAAGAAAGAGAGGAATAGATGGGAAGGTTGAGACCTTCAAAGCGAGGCTTGTTGCGAAGGGGTATACTCAGAAAGTGGGTATCGATTATGAGGAGGCCTTTTCGTCGGTAGCCTTGCTCAAGTTTATCCGGATTCTCTTGTGCATCGCAGCTCATATGGATTATGAGGTGTGGTAGGTGGATGTCAAGACAGCTTTCCTTAATGGAAGTCTTGAGGAAAACATCTATATGAAGCAACCAGAGGGATTCATTGCGAAGGGCAAAGAGCATCTTGTATGTAAGCTTAATCGGTCCATTTAAGGATTGAAGCAAGCTTCGAGGTCTTGGAACATCCGATTTGATGAAGTAATCCAGTCTTATGGATTTATTCAAAGTCCGGATGAGTCTTGTGTATACAAGAGATGTGATGGAAACATAGTGTTATTTCTTCTAATATACGTAGATAACATTTTGTTGATTGACAACAATATCAAGGTGTTATCGGACGTAAGGGTATGGTTGTCCAAACAATTTGATATGAAGGACTTGGGAGAAGTGGGACACATCCTTTGGATCAAGGTTATAAGGGATCGCAGGAAAAGAATGTTGTGCTTATCCCAAGCTTCATACATAGACACGATTATGGATCGTTTTAGCATGCAGAACTCCAAGAAGGGTTTTCTACCTTTCATGCATGGAGTTCCTTTTTCTAAGGAGATGTGTCCTCGAACATCTGAGGAGATAGAGGAGATGAAGCCGGTTCCTTATGCTTCGATGGTAGGAAGCCTCATGTATGCAATGCTATGTACGAGACCAGATATCTGCTTTATTGTGGGCATGGTCAGCAGATATCAGAGTAATCCAGGATAAGAACATTGGACTGCGGTAAAGCATATATTGAAGTACCTGAGAAGGACTAGGGATTATATGCTAGTTTACTAGGCAGACCAATTACTCCCTGTAGGTTACACTGATTCCGACTTCCAATCAGACAGGGATAACAGTAAGTCTACCTCAGGTTTTGTGCTTACTTTGGGAGGTGGAGCCATTGTATGGAGGAGTGTCAAGCAAAAATGCATGGCGGACTCCACCATGGAAGCTGAGTATCTGGCAGCCTCTGAGGAGGCCAAAGAAGTTGTGTGGATCAGGAAGTTCTTGATGGACTTGGATGTGATTCCTGGTTTGCCCAAAACTATCACATTTTATTGTGATAATAGTGGTGCAGTTGCAAACTCGAAGGAACCACGAGCCCATAAGGCAAGTAAACACATAGAGCGCAAGTACCACCTGATACGAGAAATCGTAAAGAGAGGAGAAGTTGTTGTGGCCAAGATTGCATCAGAGGATAACCTGGCAGATCCTTTCAATAAGGCTCTTCTGGCGAGAGCTTTTGATAGGCATGTGGAGGGAATGGGGATAAGATGTATGGCAGTTTGAGGACAACATAGTCTTTTAGTATAAGTGGGAGATTGTTGGGATGTATACTGAAAAGTCTATCTTTTGTATGAACATCTTTATTTTGAAATAAGAATCACATGATCATTGTTTGCATATTTTTATGGTTATGCATATTGTCTAATACATTACATTATAGATAACATGGTGTGTGGTGTCACACGGGAGATAATGTTATCGGCTCCTTGTAAAGTATAAGTAAAGGCTCACAACCGAGATGACTTTGGACAAACCATTGGAATGGTTGTAGTGTGATTTGGTATTGGTTTGTCTTGACCATAGAATCACACTAGTACACTTTGTGTGTATTGTGCAGGACCGACATAGAGGTGATTCGATTTATTGCTGACTACATAATCAAATAGGACCTTAGATATTATATTGTACATACTCTTAATCCCGATATAATAACGGGCACATATAATTAGTATTCATTTCTTTGATTTACCAATGGGCGAGATTTATAGATTAAATCGATAGACTCGGTAAGTTTCGAAATGATATTATTTATATGGTGTGTCGTTGATTATAGGAGGAAACCGTGTCCTATATATTAGGATGATGATGTCCCCTTGAGGAGCTCATAAGGTTCATCATGTAAACCCTACAGGTGGACTTGGACTGGCATGATGAAAAGGTTGAGTGGTACTACTCATGGAGTTAGATGTTGATTAATTAATGGTCTATAAATTAATTAATCGACGGACATTCGAGATCCTAAACACTGGGAGAAAATGTACATATAATATATGGAGCCCATATTAACTTATGGGGGTTGGTGAGGTAGATCAATGATAATCCTTTAGTGGATTGAATTATCATTAATGGATCGGACTTTATGTGGGCTTGATCCATTAGGTGGCTGATACGAATGTAATTTTTAATTTGTCGCAATACCGTTCTCAAATTATTTACCGAACCCCCTAACTATACTAATGCAGTATAGGACTGACTCGGGTCATCTCCCAACGAACCTAATGGCTGGACGTTTGTTTTTAAACAGAAGTAAATACTGGGGGTTTTTATAATTATCAAAACAATTAAAATGCAAAATCAAAAAACAAACATGAGAATTAAACATGCAAAAAGTAAACCTAACTACCAATTATTAATTCCCGGGAAACTAACCTAATGCAAGAACAAATGTAGAAAGTAACAAGCAACTATCCTAATGCGCAAAAGTAAGTAATCACGCACCGCCCTGTAACTATACGGTACAATGATCACGAAACAAAGGTGAACAATTCAACCAAGTACCGCACTATCACTATACGGCACAGTGATCAAACAGTCACTAAAAAGCTACACTAACAGACAGAAAATAGCTCAACCAAGCACCGCACTATCACTATACGACACAGTGGTCAAGAAACAAAGGTGAACAATTTAACCAAGTACCGCACTGTTACTATACGGCACAGTGATCAAACAGTCACTGAAAAGCTAAACTAAATGCAAGGAAAGTAAGCAATTCAACCAGGCACCGCACTGTCACTATACGCCACACTGGTCGATTGTCAAGAAAATCTAACCTAATAATGAAAGCAGTCCAACCAAACACCATACTGTCACTATACGATGCATTGATTGGACAATTTTAATTGATGGGGTTAGTACATCAACAACAAGAAATTAAACTAATCTACAACTAAATAACGAACAAAATTAAACAACTAAGCAACTACCAAACCTATAGAAATAACATTGCACGTAAACAAACAAACACTTAACAGAAACAAACCTAATCAACTACTAACAAATGCATAATCTAACAGGAATAATTAACATAACGTAACTAACACAAAATCCCAACTAATAAGGTGTTCAACACACAAACAAACACGCATATTGATCCAAATAAAATAACGATCGGTAACCACACGGCGGTCACAACAAACCGAACAGCCATTCCGGCGGTGAATGCGAAGCTGCCCCGATCGACGCAACAGGAAGGACGGACAGACGGAGGAATGCGATCACCATTTCGGCAACTGTGGAGTCACCGGACAGTGAAATGGACCTTCACCGGTGGAGATGGTGCTGTCCTAAACTGGCGCAGCGTGTTGGTGGCTCCGGCGAGATGGAAAGGCCTATCCCAGCCACCGGAATGGAGTGAACGCCGGTGAAGGTTGTACTCGTCGGAATCTCGTGCTCTTCCCTCTTTCGATTAGCTGTCCGAATCATGACATCTAATCGTCCACCGAGGCTCGCCTGGGATCATCGCCGGCTGTAAAAGGGAAGGTCGCCGGAGTGGAGTGCCGGACTGTTGCCGCAGCACGTGTAGTCGCCAGTCGCCCGCGCTCGCGAGAGGAAGAAGACGGCCGCTCGAAAAAAAATTCTGCGCGTTTTGTTTTCGATTTGGGAAGGTAGGTTTTATTAAATGAAAAACCTTAGCCATCCGATCTGAGCCTCATCTGATCCCAGCCGTCCAAACAAGCTAGGGTTTGATGGATATATTAAATGCTTAATTAGGATGCTCCATCCAACGGCTGAAATTAGTCTGATTTGAAATGGACGGATCTGATCCGTCTGAAGGTATAATCACGATCCAACGGTCCGGATGAATGGCCAAGACGTGTACATCTTAATGTCTGGGCCGGATTGCTCCAGATCCAGATGGATGACTCAGAATCAATCACTTTCCTCGGATGGTCAATAATGCTCAAATCTGAACCCTTGATTTAATTTGCCTTCTGATCTGGATGAAGGGCTCAGTTTAAATCATTTTGAAATGTCCATTATGACCCCAGATGAAGCCATATTTGATCCAACTTGAGTCTAGTTCAGTGGCTCATCTCGATCTCCTACAAACAAAGATAAAATTTACATATAAGTCCAAAAATTAGGAGAATTTACAATAAGGTCCAAAAATATATCCAACTCATAAAACATGATAATAATCAATAATAAATCACTCTAGAGGATAAAAAACAGTGATATTAAGGACCAAAATAATACAACAAAATGGCAGTTATCACTTCCCCCACACTTATTTTTGCGCGTCCCGAGCAATAATGAAAATAAAGAAACACTAACTCCCTAACTCATTCCCCTAGCAATACCTAGATCAATAATTCAGAGACAGAAAAAATAAGTTACTTAAGATCACCAAATTCATCAGGATCTAGGGTATTCAAAAGATCCGACTCCTACAACAGTCAACATGTATGATGATTTACAATCAAATCAAATAGACTAAGCCTGATACAAAACCTCCCAAAATGGATAAATGCACTGATGCTCACATAATAACATAGGAGTGGGGCGCCCTCAAAATAACATGCAATTTTGTACTACCATATGCTTGCTTATCATCTACTTCCCTACTGCTATCAATACATCTCATACATGAATCAAAATGATTTATCATGAATCAGAATAAGATCAAAAGTAGATTGTAGATAAAGTATGCAAAGAGAAGTACAAGATAAAGGTACAAATGAATAGGGAACAAGAGAAGAATTGGAGAAATAAACCTGATGAGTTGCTCTGTGAAATGCTCAGTAACCAACAATATGGGAAGAGACTAGGACAATTAGAAACTTTAGAATTGGATTCAGGATCAAATGGCTCTATCTAATACATTGCAATCTCATTTGCCTGCATTACAATTGCACATTTTTTTTCTTTTTTTTTTCAACAAAAGAAACATCGATGGCGCCTTTCTTTTTCTTTTCTTTTTTTCTTTTTTTTTTGTGTGCAAGAAATCAAGTACTAATCACAGACAAATATATCTCAAGACCAATGACCTCTGAAAACTATTCCTTCCATATCATGTTTCCAACAAAAATAATATAGCTCCTCCTCCACACTTAAAAATTTTGTTTGTCTCGGACAATACAACCCATCAAAGCATTCCTCCAACATGGAAAACAATAGATATACAAAAGATAATCCACAAAGACACAATGACAATGGATAGCAAATGAAGAGATAAGACAAGTAAGACATGGAAGATGGAAGTATCAAGTGGATTAGACAATCAAACCAAGTCAGGAAAAGAATTCAAGAATGAAATCCTTCATCATATTCATGCAAGTAAATGCTACTGCAGTTTTGAAAAGATTCAAAGCAAGTTCTAGAGTAACAAGAATCACATGTGTTATCACACAAAAGTAGGTAGATGATAAGAATGGCTTGTAACCTCACTAGGTGAATAAACATCAAGCTTAGACTATCAATAAAAAGTTCACCATCATAACAAGTGACTGCATGCAAGTGAAGTCTCCTATCATACACAAAAATCCATAATTTGATGATCAAACTTAACTAATTTTTACCACCTCTGAAATGATACTAAGGCATGCATAGGGAATATTATTCAACTCAACGAAAACAACTAAACAACCGAGGCAAACAGGCAAATAAACAAACAACCAACACAGATTATTCCGAACATGAAAGGAAGAAAACAAATGTAGTAAACAAAAAGAACACACTCCCCTTTCATGCCGGGGAAGAAGCATCCTCAAGGTCCACTTCCTCTACTATAGTTTCTCTCGCCCCTTCGTGAAATATCTTGAGACGGTGTCCATTCACTCTGTAAGTGTTCCCTGAAGAAGGTTCCTGCACCTCTACAACACCATAGGGAAACACATTAGTCACACAAAAAGGACCGTCCCACCTGGATCTCAACTTACCTCCGATTAACCTGAGACGAGACTGGTACAATAAAACTTTGTCACCAATATGGAACTCCTTCCTCACAAGCCTCTTGTTATGAAAATTTTTGGTATTCTCCTTGTAAATGCGGGAGTTCTCATATGCTTCTAACCGTATCTCTTCAAGTTCCTAAAGTTGGAGTTTCCTCTCTCTCCCAGCTCTGTAAGCCTCCATGTTGCAAGCTTTCACTGCCCAATAAGCCATGTGCTCATTCTCCACTGGCAAGTGACATGCTTTGCCATAACCCAATCTGTAAGGGGACATGCCTATGGGAGTCTTATAGGCAGTCTTGTAGGCCCACAAAGCGTCCTCCAACCTTTTGCTCCAATCTTTCCTGTCTGGCCCCACTGTCTTCTCCAGTATAGATTTGATCTCTCTGTTTGACACTTCGGCCTGCCCATTCGTTTGAGGGTGATAAGGAGTAGAAATCTTATGAAACACCCCATACCTGCTCAGCATGGCTTTCATGTGTCTGTTGCAAAAGTGAGACCCTTGATCGCTGATGATCGCCCTGGGTACCCCAAATCTACAAAATATGTGAGACCGGACAAAATTCACAACAACTGGAGAATCATCAGTCCTGGTGGGGATGACCTCCACCCATTTGGAAACATAATCAACAGCCAAAAGAATATAAGAAAATCCAAAACATACAGGAAAAGGACACATAAAATTGATACCCCAAATATCGAAAATCTCACAGAATAACAAAATTTTTTGAGGCATTTCATTTCTACGTCCTATTTTCCTTGTTCATTGACATCGCTAACAAGACTTGTAGAATTCAGAGGCATCATGAGATAAGGTGGGCCACTACAAACTAGACTATAAAACTTTCCTAGCAATTCTTTTGGGCTCCAAAGTACCCCCCACAAGACAGAGAATAACAAAAAGTAAGTACATATGAAATGAAACTCATAATCAAGTCCACATCATCTAATAATCTGATCTCTACAAAATTTTAAATGATAAAGATCATCCCATACATAATACTTAGCATCAATTTTCAATTTCTGGACTTGTGCATGAGTAAAATGTAAAGGTACAACACGACAACTAAATAAATGGGAAGATCTGCATACCATAGTGTCTTACCCTACAGGTGAAAAACTACTCATCTGGAAAAGAATCTGCTATGGGGGTGGGCTCGATCTCCCTCACAATCCTGGTCAAGCTGAAATACCATCTCCTTTTGCGACAAGTTGGTCAAGGGTAGGGGGCAATCTTGCTGAAGTCTCTGATAAAATGTCTATAGAAACCTGCATGACCTAGAAAAGCATGAACTTCCCGCACAGATGCGGGGTAAGATAAAGAAGATATAAGATGAATTCTAGCAGGATCTACTTCAATACCATACACAGAGAAGATATGACCTAAGACTATCCCTTGCTCGACCAGGAAATGGCATTTCACACAAACATCTGATGGAAGTGACCTTGGGGCGTCACCTGAACCGTGCAAGTCCCTACACATTCCATATCCATGTCTACAATAAAGAGGGCCCACAGATAGGTCCTAACAACAAATCATTATCAACATCAGAATCAACAGAATCAATAAAATCACAATAAAATATAGAAGGTACAGAGATATCCAAATGAAAAATAGACTAAGAAATAAAGTTCATGCAGTTCAGCTCATCAGCTATATCCACGCTAAGAATAGAATGAAAGGCCCAAAATATCAACGAACAACTGAGTATCTCCTACCTCCATAGAAAGAGTATAACTTCTCGTGAACACACAGATCTTAAAAAAAAACTTGGCATACTTAGGAATCTGCTAGCTTCTGGAATTCCCTATCCTTTTCTTCAACAACCCCCTTCCTAGGCTGGGCTTCTGAGGGAAGAGAAAAACTGCTGCATAAAACTCAAGAAGATTATCGCCTAAAGACCTAGTCATCTACACAAACAAATACAATGAGAAACAAATATAGATAATAAGAAAGGCAATAATAACAAAAGAAAAAGGAAATAAACAAACAAACTATAGTTTAAAGACAAACAAACCCATTAAAGTTCACTGGCAATGGCGCCAAAATTTGATACGAATGTAATTTTTAATTTGTCGCAATACCGTTCCCAAATTATTTACCGAACCCCCTAACTACACTAATGCAGTATAGGACTGACTCGGGTCATCTCCCAACGAACCTAATGGCTGGACATTTGTTTTTAAACAGAAGTAAATACTGGGGGTTTTTATAATTATCAAAACAATTAAAATACAAAATAAAAAACAATCATGAGAATTAAACATGCAAAAAGTAAACCTAACTACCAATTATTAATTCCCGGGAAACTAACCTAATGCAAGAACAAATGTAGAAAGTAACAAGTAACTATCCTAATGCGCAAAAGTAAGTAATCACGCACCGCACTATCACTATACGGTACAATGATCACGAAACAAAGGTGAACAATTCAACCAAGTACTGCACTGTACCTATACGGCACAGTGATCAAACAGTAACTAAAAAGCTACACTAACAGACAGAAAATAGCTCAACCAAGCACCGCACTGTCACTATACGACACAGTGGTCAAGAAACAAAGGTGAACAATTTAACCAAGTACCGCACTATCACTATACGACACAGTGATCAAACAGTCACTGAAAAGCTAAACTAAATGCAAGGAAAGTAAGCAATTCAATCAGGCACCGCACTATCACTATACGACACACTGGTCGAATGTCAAGGAAATCTAACCTAATAACGAAAGCACTCCAACCAAGCACCATACTGTCACTATACAATGCATTGATTGGACAATTTTAATTGATGGGGTTAGTACATCAGCAACAAGAAATTAAACTAACCTACAACTAAATAACGAACAAAATTAAACAACTAAGCAACAACCAAACCTATAGAAATAACATTGCACGTAAACAAACAAACACTTAACAGAAACAAACCTAATCAACTACTAACAAATGCATAATCTAACAGGAATAATTAAAAGAACGTAACTAACACAAAATCCCAACTAATAAGGTGTTCAATACACAAACAAACACGCATATTGATCCAAATAAAATAACGGAATGCGATCTGGAGTCACCGGACGATGAAATGGACCTTCACCGGTGGAGATGGCGCTGATTAAATCAAGCGCGCGACATGTGGGTGGCTCTGCGAGATGGAAAGGCCTATCGGCCAGAAATGGAGTGAACAGGTGAAGGTTGTAATGTCGTCGAATCCGTGCGCCGCCTCTTCCGATTAGCTGTCCGAATCACAGCATCTAATCATCCGTCGAGGCTCGCCTGGGATCATCGCCGGCTGTCGGAGGGAAGGTCACCTGAGTGGAGTGCCGGACTATCGCCGCCACACGTGTAGTCGCCGGTCGCCCGCGCTCGCGTGAGGAAGAAGATGGCCACTCGAAAAAAATTCTACGCGTTATGTTTTCGATTTGGGAAGGTAGGTTTTATTAAATGAAAAACCTTAGCCATCCGATCTGAGCCTCATCTGATCCCAGTCGTCCAAACAAGTTATGGTTTGATGGATATATTAATTGCTTAATTAGGCTGCTCCATCCAACGACTGAAATCAGTCTAATTTTAAATGGACAGATCTGATCCGTCTGAAGGTATAATCACGATCCAATGGTCCGGATGAACGGCCAAGACGTGTAGATCTTAATGTACGGGCTGGATCATTCTAGATCCATATGGATGGCTTAGAATCCTTGATTTAATTTTCCTTCTGATCTGGATGAAGGGCTCAAATTAAATCATTTTGTAATGTCCATTATGACCCCAGATGAAGCCATATTTGATCCAACTTGAGTCTAGTTCAGTGGCTCATCTCGATCTCCTACAAACAAAGATAAAATTTACATATAAGTCCAAAAACTAGGAGAATTTACAATAAGGTCCAAAAATATATCCAACTCATAAAACATGATAATAATCAATAATAAATCACTCGAGAGGATAAAAAACAGTGATATTAAGGACCAAAATAATACAACAAAATGGTAGTTATCAGTGGCCAAGATCCAACTCCTCCTCATGCTCCCTATTGTAGCCTATTAATACCTCATGAAGCCTAGATCCAATGGATGGAAACAAAACTCTAGATCCAAAGGTAGAGATTAAATCTCTAGATCCGACGGTTGAGATTAAATCTCTAGATCTGACGGTTGAGATTAAATCCCTAGAACCAATGGTGGAGATTAAAACAAGTCTTATCCCTAACTCTATAAAAGGAGAGGCTAGGGATGGCATGGAGAAGAATTAAGAATCAAGGGAGGCTTGGAGTTGGTGGCAAGAAGCTTGGAGCTAGGGTTTGGAGTTGGCGGCACTAAATAAGGAAACTTATTCATTGTCTTCTTCTTCCTCAAGGTGGTCGGCATCCATACAGCCCTTTCCAGCCCTTGGCTGGCATCCATACCACTTCAATCCCTTCTCTTTGGCAGGTGGAAACATAGCTTAAAGTCTTCCCTTGGAGCTTTTGGCCGGTATTCATCTTTCTTACCCTTTTCCTTGTTGGCCGACGGCAAGCAACTTGCTTGTTGCTTGTTGGTTGGATAAAGGAAGGAGAAGGGTCTTGTTTCTATTCTTCCTCTTGCTTGGAACGAGCAAGGAAGGAAGATTGGTGATCTAGGAGCTTCAACTTTTGGTAGATCGTCGCCCACACGACGTCCGAAAGGAGGAAGGTCATACAATAGAAGATCGAGAAGTATATCACTTATCTATCTTCATGTGTAACATGTTTATATTTGTTTTTCAATTATATGAATGTTATATTCTATTTTGTGGCTAATATAACTTGGACCCCGAACATAAACACAAAAGTCGGCAATCTGTACATTATCTATTCTGCGGCTATTCGTATAATAGAGGTTGGTCGCTTGAACAACTAGTTTTTTCAAGTGACTGCTATAATCGAATAGCACGACGATGACAAGATTTCTTGGGAAATCCCTCTTTTCAAGGATAAATTTTTTTATCCGGGGACGAAGAAGGGATCACCATGAACAAGCGACCGAGTTGAAGTGGGAAGCAAAATTTCCTACCTTCAGTACTTTCCCATCGGAAGGCACATAACCCGAGATAATTGCCTTGGTACCGAGTAATGGTGAACACTTAGATGCAAATAGAAGTATCCTCCCCATCAGAGCCACTGCTTTTATTTGTAAAGTCGAAAAGGAACCAAATATTAATTTTATTTTTCAAAAAGTTAGGTTGACAAGATAGTAAAATTAATGGGTAAAACCTCCTCTTACAAATGTAGAATTCGTATACGTCCACACGATCGTGGCATACGATATTCTTGGTGTTTTGAGGTGTTGGTAGATTTTAAAATTTATTTTTGAGGAATCAATAATTTTTTGAAATCTAATGTTTTGATCTATGTGATTCTTAGGTTTTTCAAAAATGACTTTCAACCCGCTTGCTATGATACTAAAAGAGAATAAACTTACTGGACCTAATTATGTTGATTGGAAGAGGAATCTTGATTTTGTCTTAACTACTGAGGAGTACAAATATGTACTCTTCGAAGAGTGTCCTCCTAAGCCTGCGGATGATTCTGGGAAAAAGGAGAAGGAGAGTTATAAGAAGTGGATAAAGGCTGATGAGATGGCACGGTGTTACATTTTAGCTTCTATATCAAATGTATTGCAACATCAACATCAAGCCATGCCCACTGCTTATGACATGATGCTCAATCTCAAAGAGCTTTTTAGACACTAGAATCGGGCTGCTAGGCAGGAAGCCATGAGGAACTTGATGACGACCACCATGATCGAGGGAACACCCGTGAGGGATCATGTTCTCAAGATGATGGCTCATTTGAATGAGCAGGAAGTCCTTGGAGCTGAGATCGATGGGGAAACCCAGGTCGATATCATTCTCCAGTCTCTACCTAGAAGTTTTGAGCAGTTTCACCTGAACTACAACATGAATTAAAGGTTGTATTCGTTGGCGGAGCTTCTAACAGAACTCCAGGCCGTAGAGGGGCTTTTTCGTCGGAGTGCTCAGGCTCAGGCCATGATTGCCCAAAAGGTTTCTACTTCTAAGCCGAAAGGCAAAAAGAAGAAGAAACAAGGTGGGGCAAAATTGGCGGGAGGATCTCAGGGAGGAGTGAAGAAGCTGAAAGGCAAGTGCTTCACTTGCAAGTAGACTGGACATTGAAAGAAGGACTGCCCCGACTAGAAGAAGAACAAAGGTATATATTTTGGTCTTGTCGTTGAAACATGTTTAGCGATGTTATCTACTGGCACCTGGTGTGTAGATACGGGAGCCACTGATCATGTCTGCAATACTTTGCAGGGGTTCCAAGAAATCAGACGATTGGTTGAGGGAGAGATTATCATATATTTGGGCGATACCACGAAGGTGGCGGCTGTTGTAGTGGGAGATGTTTTTTTGTCTTTTGAGAAAAATAATGTTTTGGTTCTTAAGAATTGCCTTTATGTACCTTTATTTAGAAAGAATTTAATTTTGATTTTTAAATTGTTTATGAATGGATATTCTATTTCTTTTAATGACAGAGTTATTATAAAAAGAAATAGAAAGATTATCTGTTTTGGTGCATTTATAGGAAAATTATATACCCTTGAACCAAAAGCTCTCACGATGCAAATAAAAGTAAATAACTCATCTTCTAATTCTAATAAGAGAAAAGAACCTTCGAAAATGAACTAAACATATCTTTGGCATCTAAGGTTAGGTCATATTAACTTGAGTAGAATTCAAAGGATGATACCTGATGGACCTTTGGGTTCATTGGTAGTGGAAGATTTCCCAACCTATGAATCTTGCTTGGAAGGTAAAATGACCAAGAGGCCTTTTAAGGCCAAGGGGTATAGAGCCAAAGATGTGTTGGAATTGGTTCATTCTGATTTGTGTGGTCCAACGTCTATCTAGGCTAGAGGTGGTTTTGTGTATTTCGTCTCTTTCATAGACGATTATTCAAGATATGGATACATTTACTTGATGCGCCGCAAGTCTGAATCCTTTGACAAGTTCAAAGAATTCAAGGTTGGTGTGGAGAAACGTCATGGTAAAAGTATCAAGACACTACGATCTGATCATGGTGGTGAGTACCTCTTGGGAGAGTTTAGTAATTACTTATCAGAGGCTAGGATTCAATCCCAATTGTTTGCACCTGGCACACCCCAGCAGAATGGTGTAGCGGAGTGAAGGAATAGGACTCTTATGGAGATGGTTAGATCGGTGATGAGTTATTCTGAGTTACCAGATTCGTTCTGGGGGTATGCTCTAGATACGACAGTGTATATTCTGAACTTGGTACCATCTAAATCAGTGCCTTCTACTCCCATAGAATTGTGGACTGGGCGAAAGCCTAGTCTGAGACATTTTCAGATTTTGGGGAGTCCAGCTCATGTGCTAAAGGCAGATGCTGGTAAGTTGGAACCTCGTACAGAAGTGTGCATGTTCGTTGGCTATCCTAGAGCAACGAAAGGTGGTTTGTTTTATAGTCCTAGAGATCAGAGGGTGATCGTTAACATGAACGCCAGTTTTCTAGAGGAAGACTATGTGATGAACCACAAGCCCATGAGTAAGATTGTTCTGGAGGAATTGAGAAGGAAAGTCACTACTTCAATACCATCAGTACAAGAGGATATACCACAAGTTACTCCACCGTGTGTCACAGAGGATACACAGGTGATACCGCATCGTAGTGGGAGGATTGTTAGATAGCCTGATAGATTTATGTTCTTGGGAGAGTCTTCTGATTTGGTCCCTGGCGAACATGAACCTGATCCCTGGACATATGATGAGGCAATCCAAGATAAAGATGCGGTATCTTGGCAAAGTGCGATGAATTCTGAGATAGAATCTATGGATTCACATCAGGTATGGGATCTAGTAAAACCACCCAATGGTATAAAAACCATTGGATGCAAGTGGATCTACAAAAGAAAGAGAGGAATAGATGGGAATGTTGAGACCTTCAAAGCAAGGCTTATTGTGAAAGGGTATACTCAGAAAGAGAGTATCGATTATGAGGAGACCTTTTCGTCGGTAGCCATGCATAAGTCTATCCGGATTCTCTTATGTATTGATACTCATATGGATTATGAGGTGTGGCAGATAGATGTCAAGACATCTTTCCTTAATGGAAGTCTTGAGGAAAACATCTATATGAAGCAACTAGAGGGATTCATTGTAAAGGGCAAAGAGCATCTTGTGTGCAAGCTTTATCGGTCCATTTATGGATTGAAGCATGCTTCGAGATCTTGGAACATCCTCTTTGATAAGACAATCCAGTCTTATGGATTTATTCAAAGTCCAGATGAGTCTTGTGTATAAAAAAGATGTGACAAAAACGTAGTGATATTTCTTATACTATACGTAGATGACATTTTGTTAATTGGCAAGAATGTCAAGGTGTTATCCGATGTAAGGGTATGGTTGTCCAAATAGTTTGATATGAAGGACTTGGGAGAAGTGGGACACATCCTTGGGATTAAGGTTATAAGGGATCGCAGAAAAAGGATGTTGTGCTTATCTCAAGCTTCATACATAGACACTATTTTGGCTCGTTTTAGCATGCAGAACTCCAAGAAAGGTTCTCTACCTTTTAGGCATGGAGTCCTTTTATCTAAGGATATGTGTCCTAGAACATCTAAGGAGATAGAGGAGATGAAGGCGATTCCTTATGCTTCGAAAGTAGGAAGCCTTAAGTATGCTATGCTATGTATGAGACCGGATATCTTCTTTGCCATGGGCATGGTTAGCAGATATCAGAGTAATTCAGGATAGGGACATTGGACTGCGGTTAAGCATATATTAAAGTACCTGAGAAGGACTAGAGATTATATATTGGTATACCAGGCAGATCAGTTACTCCCTGTGGGTTACACAGATTCCGACTTCCAATCAGATAGGGATAACAGTAAGTCTACCTCAGGTTTTGTGTTTAATTTGGGAGGTGGAGCCATTATATGGAGGAGTGTCAAGCAGAAATGTGTGGCAGACTCTACCATAGAAGCTGAGTATGTGGCAGCCTCCGAGGCAGCCAAAGAAGGTGTATGGCTCAGGAACTTCTTGATGGACTTGGATGTGATTCCTAGTTTGCCCAGAACTATCACAATTTAATGTGATAATAGTGGTGCAGTTACAAACTAGAAGGAACCACGAGCCCTTAAGGCAAGTATACACATAGAGCACAAGTACCACCTGATACGAGAAATTGTAAAGCGAGGAGAAGTTGTTGTGGCCAAGATTGCATAAGAGGATAACCTGGCAGATCCTTTCACTAAGGCCCTTTCAGCGAGAGCTTTTGATAGGCATGTGGAGGGAGTGGGAATCAGATATATGGCAGTATGAGGATAGCATAGTCTTTTAGTATAAGTGAGAGATTATTTGGATGTATACTGAAAAGTCTATCTTTTGTATGAACAACTTTATTTTTAAAATAAGAATGACATAATCATTGTTTGCATATTTATGGTTATGCATATTTATCTGATACATTACATTGTAGATAACATGGTGTGTAGTGTCACACAAGAGATCATATTATTAGTTCCTTGTAAAGTATAAGTAAAGGCTCATAACCGAGATGGTTATGGACAAACCATTGGTATGGTTGTAGTGTGATTTGACATTGGTTTGTCTTGACCATAGAATTAAACTAGTACACTTTGTGTATATTGAGCAAGACTAACATAGAGGTGATTCATTTTATTGCTAACTACATAATTGAATCGTACCTCGGATATTATGATGTACATGCTCTTAATCCCGATATAATAACGGGCACATATACTTAGTATTTATTTCTTTGATTTACCAATGGGCAAAATTTATAGAGTAAATCAATAGGCTCGGTAAGTTGGGAAATGATATTATTTATATGGTGTGCCATTGATTATAGGAGGAAACCATGTCCTATATATTAGGATGATGATGTCCCCTTGAGGAGCTCATAAGGTTCATTATGTAAACCCTGTAGGTGGACTTGGTCCGACATGATGATAAGGTTGAGTGGTACTACTCATGGACTTAGATGTTGATTAATTAATTGTCAGTAAATTAATTAATTGAAGGACATTCGAGATCTTAAACACGGGGAGATATTTGTACAATTAATATATGGAGCCCATATTTTTTTATGGGGGTTGGTGAGGTAGATCAATGATAATCCTCTAGTGGAATGGATTATAATTAATGGATCGGACTTTATGTGGGCTTGATCCATTGGGTGGCAAAGATCCAACTCCTCCTCATGGTCCCTATTGTATCCTATTAAAACCCTCATGAAGCCTAGATCCAATGATGAAAAATGAAACTCTAGATCCAACGGTGGAGGTTAAATCTCTAGATCCGACGGTTGAGATTAAATCTCTAGATCCGACGGTTGAGATTAAATCTCAAGATCTGACGGTGGAGATTAAAAGGAGGCTTAAGCCCAACTCTATAAATAAGGGCTAAGGGCTTGGGCGTGAAGAGATAATCAAGATAAGGGTTAGGGTTTTTGGAGTTGGCTTTCTTGGGATGTATACTGAAAGCCTAGCTCTTTTGTATGAACATTTTTATTTTGAAATAAGAATCACATGATCATTGTTTGCACTTTATATTTATTATATGTGTGCATATTGTCTAACACTTTACATTGTAGATAACATGGTGCTTGGTGTGGCACAGAAGATCATGTTATCAGTCACTTGTAGAATATAAGTAGAGGCTCACAACCAAGATGGTTTTGGACAAACCATTGGCATGGTTGTAGTGTAGCTTGGTATTGGTTTGTCTTGAACATAGAGTTACACTAGTAAACTTAGGTGTATTGAGCAGGACCGACATAGAGGTGATTCAATTTATTGCTGACTACATAATTGAATCGGACCTCGAATATTATGTTGTACATGCTCTTAATGCCGATATAATAACGGGAACATATACTTAGTATTTATTTCTTTGATTTACCAAAGGGTGAGATTTAAATGGATTAAATCAATATGCCCGGTAATTTGGAAAATGATATTATTTACATGGTGTGCCGTTAATTATAGGAGGAAACCATGTCCTATATATTAGGTTGATGATGCCCCCTTGAGGAGCTCATAAGGATCATCATGTAAACCCTGCAGGTTGACTTAGTCAACATGATGATAAGGTTCAGTGGTACTACTCGAGGAGTTAGATGTTAATTGATTGATGGTTAGTAAATCAATTAATTGACGGACATTCGATATCTTAAACATGGGGAGATGGATGTACAAATAATGTATGGAGCCCATATTAATTTATGGGGGTTGGTGAGGTAATTCAATGATGATCCTCTAGTGGAATGGAACATCATTGATGGATCAAGTTTGTGTGGTTCAGATCCATCGGGTGGCCAAGATTCAACTCCTCCTCATGGTCCCTATCGTAGCCTAATATAATCCTCATGAAGCCTAGATATAAGAATAGAAGGAAAAGAAAGGGGAGGGAAAAGAAAGGGGAGGGAAAGGAAAGGAAAGGGAGAGGAGAGGTTGGATGAGGTGGGCAGCAAGTTTAAAGATTGATAAAAAAATTTATTTCCTAATTCTATGCCACCTTAGGCGACAAGATTTGAATTAGTTAAAAAAAAATTTAAAGATTAGAATTGGTAAAAAAAAAAAATTCTATTTTCTATGCCACCTTGGGCGGCAAGATTAGAGGAGGTAGAATTTTTTTTTTTACTAATTCCTTGCTACCTTGGGCGGCAAGAATAATTAGGAATTAGTTCCTAATTTTTTGGCCACCTCATCAATAACCAACTTTCTCCTAAGTTCTAAAAAAGGGAGGCTAAGGGGGCAGCACGATGAGGATCAAGAATTAGGGTTTAGGTTTCTTTGCTTGGCCGGCTCTATCCCCTTGTGGTTGACTGCACAAAGATATAATAAACCCTAAGCTTTCTTCCTAAGTATCTTCTCCTCTTCACTCCCTCTAGGGTCGGCGGCACAAAGGGGTTGTAGGGCCTTCTATTGCTCCCCTTTGGCCGGTCTTTCTCTCATCCTTTTCCTCTTGGCCGGCGGCACTAGGAGCTAGGGATTGTTTCCTTGTTTGGTTACATGGTTGGCCATCTTGTTTTCTCTTTTCTTGGGGCCAGCGGCAACAAGCTTTTGTGGCTTGGTGGTTGGCTCAAGCAAGAAGGGAAGGAGAGTTATGTTAGGGCAATCTCTTGCCGTGATATGGTTTTGATGGTGTAGCAAAGGGTTTAAGTTAGTTTGATATGTTGATTTGATATGTGCGTTGAAGTCGTGCAGGACTTAGTAATTCGCACATGGAGCCATGGCGAGTTTCACATCTCATGACTCGTGCCTTGAGTCGGTGAAGGATAGCTCATGCCGGCGCTGAGCATCCGAGGGACCGCTGACGAGGAGCTTGGAGTGAAGCCGAGGAAGTAGACTGAGGCAAGAGACGCAAGGAGCATTGCAGAGCCGCGCACCGATGTCGCCGAGGACGGGCCGCGAACGAAGAGAACTTCAAAGGCGAGAGGACTCCGAGATGAGAGGAGCGATTGTAACCCGAAGGGTAGTTTATCGGATCGATGAGTTGATCACCGACCGCTAAGGGACGGTGGCAATGATCGATGTCACCGCACGCGCATCGGAGTCGACTCGCTGAGGACTCGACGCTGACATCGGGCCGATCGATGGGTGCCATCACCGACCGATGCGCTGCCGCTGATAGTATCCAACGGGAAAGCCGCCGTTATTACACGCTAGAAGACTACCGACTCGATGGGTGACATCAGTCGACTGATCCTGTGTCAACGGGAAGAAACCCTCTTCCTCTATAAAAAGGAAGGGGGTAAGGCTTTGGGAGGCTAATGCATATACTCTAACACTCTCCCAAAGTTCCCTAAAGCTTTCCATCCTCTTACCCAAGCTTATTTTCATTATATTTGTAAGAGGAGTGTTGTTGTAAAGAGGTTACCTCCACCTAGCTTTGTGCAAAGGAGAGATCTAGTGGATAGATTGCGGAGTGATTCACCGTGGACGAATCGGACCGTGGATTAGCGGCGTAGCCGTGAACCACGTTACATCTCCGTGTTTGTATTGTCTTTGTTTTATTTCAATTTGCTTGTCTTAGTTTATTGCTTCCGCTTGCGCTAACGTTTTGTGGACGAGCAAAATACGACATCCAACGAACGAGGGCTATTCACCCCCCTCTAGCCGGCCAATAGATCAACCGATCGATCCCAACAAGTGGTATCAGAGCCAAGGAAAGCTTGTCGAGGACTAACCGCCACAACAAGCAATTTTCAAAATGGCCGGCTCAAACATCCATCCACCGAAGTTCGATGGCGAATTCGCTTGGTGGAAGAAGCGAATGAAGGTATTCTTCGAAACCGACTTTGAAATTCTATTAATAATGGAAAACGGTTTCGAGTTGCCTAGGAACGAGGATGGGGAGCCATTGGAGAAATCGAGATGGAGCAAAAGACAAAGAGAGGAGTATTTGGAAAATTCAAAGGCCAAGCACCACCTCTACAATGTGCTCCCTCAACAAGAAGTAAATAGAATAGGGGAGTGCTCAAGTGCCAAAGAGATGTGGGAGAGATTGGTTGAACTTCATGAAGGCACTTTGGAAGCCAAGCTAGCGAGAAGAGATCTCCTCCGCTCCCAACTATCAAATATTAAGCTTGAAAAGGGAGAAAAGGTAACTTCCCTACATTCTAGATTTAAAGAAATATTAATTGGGCTAACAAGCGTAGGTGAGAAGCTATCAAACCGGGATTTGGTAATGAAGGCCATAGATGCCTTTCCCCGGTCCTCAAGATGGAGCTCCATGGTGGACTCATTTTATATCTCCAAGAACTTAGAAGTAAGCACCTTGGAGGAATTCTTCTCAACAATGGAGCTTCATGAAACTAGGCTAGAAGGAATACAAGAAGAGCCTAGAATCTAACCCTCAAGAGGAGTAGCTTTGATAGCGAACAAGGGGAAGAAGAAGATGGAAGTCCCCTCCTCGTCATCCGATGAAGCCTCTACCTCCTCCATGGATAGCACGGAAGAAGCCTACATGGTAAGGAAGATAAGGCGTGCATTTAAGAATCTTAGATTTGATAAATTTCATGATAGGAATAGAAGACCAAGGGGGAAGGTCATATGCTATAATTGCCAAGGAGAGGGGCACATAAGGGACAATTGTCCCCTCCTAAACAAGAGCAAGGAAGATAAGTAAAAGAAAGAAGAAAAGAGGAAGAAGAAGGGGAGCAAGAAAAAGGAAGAAGAAAAGAAGGCAAAAGGAAGAGGGAAGGCCATGGCACTCAAAGCCAAGACATGGGATGACCTTGCCTCTTCATCCTCATCCGAAGAAGAAGAGCATGTCTACTCCAACCTAGCACTAATGGCTCTTCATGACTCGGATTGCACCTCCTCCTCCTCAAATGAAGAATCAAGCTCAAGTGGGGAAAGCTCAAGTGAAGGGGGAGCCTCCACATCCTCCTCATCCGAAGAAGAAGAAGAGGATATGGAAACTATGGTAACGAATGCTTCTCCTAAGAAAATAGTTTCCATAATTTCTAGTTTAACTAAGGAGTTATTTGGCATGAAAAAGAAAAATAAAAGCATGCTTAATCAAATTAAGGATTTAGAACAAAAACTAGAAAAAGCATGCTTAAATGATAATGTTTCTTCTTGCCATGATGATGCATGCTCACATGACTATATGCTTTTGGATGTTAATGATGCATGCATAGAGGAAAATAGGGCATTAAGGGAAAAGGTAGATTATTTAACCAAAGCCCTAGAGAAATTCACAATTGGCTCCAACACATTAAATATGATCATAGGGAGCCAAAGAGCAAGTTTTAACAAAAAAGGCCTAGGATATAAGGAAAAGAAAAATGAAAAGGCCTACAAATGCCTAATAGCTAGGGGACAAGATAAAAAGAAAGTAATAGCTAGAAAATGGATCCCCAAGGAATACCTAGTGAACCCAATAGGAAAGAACTTATTTTGGGTTCCAAAATCCATCCTTAAGGGTTAGAATAACCCTAGGGTAGTCAACCACATGGACCTAGCCTATATCATATTTTGGTTGACTTAGGATGACGGGACAACATTTTTTAGATAGTGTTGGGTGATGATAACGTACCCATAAATAGATAATAATGCTTAAATCATGATGATTGATGTAATTCCTATGTATATTTACAATCATGATTTATGTTTTTGAAATTTGGCACGTTATCATGGGAAATAGGGTTGAATCATGCTTTAGGTGATACTTTGTTTATTATCATCTTATAATACCTAATGCATGACTATTATTTGATGAATACATGAGTTTCATGATCATAATGTAGAATTCATTCATATATGCCGTTATGATCATGAGGATTATTAGGATGATACTTAACCTTGATAGAATTGCATGAATATATTGGTTAAGTATACACAAATACCCCCCTAGGATGCATCTCACACTCACTATAGGCTAACTTGATTGCAAACATAGCATGGGTGAGATGTTAGGATGATACAAATGTCCACTAATGCCTATGGCATTTAGATGGTCATTTAAAGTATCAACATAGCAATAATAGACCAATCATGGGGAAGGCTTATGTTTAATTCATAGACATATTGCCCAAAGATCATGGTTGGATATTTCATATGTTTTCAAAACAATTTCTTACTTTAAAATAAATGTATTCATGTTTTGAAACAATTGGATGCAAAACTAGGTGTTAAAATGGATACTCTTATGATCAAAAACCTAGTAGTTTTTAAAGCTTTTGGATTTTTGGAAAATACGTGGAAATATAATAATTTTTCATGGAAACATATTTTTCACTGATAGATATACTTAAAAGAAATGTGTTCTCCAAATTTTGTGATTTTTTGAATTTTCTGGAATTTTTAATGCATTTCTGAAATTCGGTCTGAAAATCAAAAAATCCCGAAATTCACGTGCCAGTCGACTGGTATCTGAAGCAGTCGACTGATGGCCTGAATATAAGACCAGTAAAGGCTGAATTCCGATTTTAAATGGTATTTTCTTTCTATTAGACTTGATGTCATGTGTTTTTAACTTAGTGATAATCTTTTTGATGGTGTCAAAGGGGGAGAAAATATTTTGTTTAAGTTAATTATAAAAGGGGGAGAAATTTATGATAAGGAGAAATTTACATAGAGAGTTTCATGGATTAAGGGGGAGTTGCATGTTGCTATATCATGATTATGTTTACATGCTTTCTTTCCTTTAAAATTTATATCAAATGTTTTTACTTAACTTAAACGGATTGCCACACATCAAAAAGGGGGAGATTGTTAGGGCAATCTCTTGCCGTGATATGGTTTTGATGGTGTAGTAAAGGGTTTAAGTTAGTTTGATATGTTGATTTGATATGTGCGTTGAAGTCGTGCAGGACTTAGTAATTCGCACATGGAGCCATGGCGAGTTTCACATCTCATGACTCGTGCCTTGAGTCGGTGAAGGATAGCTTTGCGAAAGCCGTGCGCTTGGAGCATCCGAGGGACCACCGGACGAGGAGCTTGGAGTGAAGCCGGAGGAAGTAGACTTCGAGGCAAGAGACGCGAAGGAGCATTGCAGAGTCGTGCGCCTGATGCTGCCGAGGGACGTGGCCGTGAACGAAGAGAACTTCGAAGGCGAGGGACTCCGAGGGATGAGAGTGAGCGATTGTAACCCGGGAAGGGTAGCTCTTAGGTGAAACTTGGCCATTTGGCCAAGTGTCGGATGAGTTTTCCCGACACCAGTCGACTGCCATGTCATGGCAGTCGACTGCTCTGAGTCGATGGTTCGATCGACTGGTCTAATGTGGCTGAATCAAGTTGATCAGTCGACTGCTGGCATGGGCAGTCGACTGATGGCTTGATCAGTCGACTGCCAAGGGACGGCAGTCGACTGATGTCACTGTGCACGGGCACAGAATGGAGTCGACCTCGTTGAGGACTCGACTGATGCCAGTACCGTTGGATAGTATCCAACGTGGAAAGCGGCCGTTATTGGGCAACGGCTACAGCACCAGTCGACTGATGGGTGCCATCAGTCGACTGATCCTGTGTCAACGGGAAGAAACCCTCTTCCTCTATAAAAAGGAAGGGGGTAAGGCTTTGGGAGGCTAATGCATATACTCTAACACTCTCCCAAAGTTCCCTAAAGCTTTCCATCCTCTTACCCAAGCTTATTTTCATTATATTTGTAAGAGGAGTGTTGTTGTAAAGAGGTTACCTCCACCTAGCTTTGTGCAAAGGAGAGATCTAGTGGATAGATTGCGGAGTGATTCACCGTGGACGAATCGGACCGTGGATTAGCGGCGTAGCCGTGAACCACGTTACATCTCCGTGTTTGTATTGTCTTTGTTTTATTTCAATTTGCTTGTCTTAGTTTATTGCTTCCGCTTGCGCTAACATTTTGTAGACGAGCAAAATATGACATCCAACGAACGAGGGCTATTCACCCCCCTCTAGCCGGCCAATAGATCAACCGATCGATCCCAACAAGTTCTTCTTTCTTTTGATTGAAGAAGATCTAGGAAGCTTCAACTTGTGGAGGATCTTCGCCCACACGAAGTCTACAAGGAGGTTAGGACATACGATAGAAGATCAAGAGGTATAAAAGTTTTACAAGTTTTATTATTGATCTTTGCATGTTATTCTTAATATGTTTGTATGTGTTGATTATACATGTCTACATCCATATGTATTTGTATAATCATGGACCCCGAAGATAAACACAAAAACCGGCGATCCGTCCGTCGTCTCTTCCGTGGCTAACCGACTAGAAGAGTTTTGTTGCTTGAACAACTACTTTGTTCAAGCGATTGCTCAAGTCGTTAGCACGACGACGAATTGGTTGAGCTTAGGAAACTCATCCCATCCGGATTAGTTTTCATTAGTGAAAATTTTAATCCCGGGACATGGGAGCCGACGAGCCTCCAAGCATGCCATCAAACTGGTATCAGAGCCACGGTTTCTGGTTTTGTGTGTTTTGGATTCGGTTACTTTCATGCACTTATCATATATTGTGTATGCCGGATGATAGTAGGATGTGCATAGGATAACTTTTTGGTTGTAGGCATAAGTTCCAACTATTATGGCTATATATGTGTGTATGTGATTGCATGTGTGTGATTGTATATTATTTGAATCCTCGGGGTTGACGAGGCTAAATTAGTATTTAATTTTTATAATTAAATACGACATTGTTTAGCCACTCATTTTAGTTTACTTTCGATCTAGATTATTTGTACACTCCTTCGTGGAGTATAGGATCGATGGATGTAAATTAAAATAGTTTATCTTGGCTCGGATCTCTTTGGTGCCTTGCGCACGGGAAAAGGTGGAGCGGATGAGGTGGTGACACGACGGGACGCATATTGGAGAACAATGTCATAATAGTTGGGAAAATTCTGATTTTTTCCATATTTATTGCTGATTTGTTTTATATGCATGTTGTGTGTGCTTGAAAATTCCTCACTATCAATTTACTAAGTGGGAGAGGGACATTTTAATTAATTCCCGCGACCTCCATTACAATTTGACGTGTGATGCAACAAGCATGCGCGTCAGCTCTGAGTGCTTTCCTCTCCATCGGATGAGTTTGTTTGCGGATCACTAGGTCAAATAATGGTTATAGGAAATTATTTAGGAGCGTGTGTACTTCCCCATCGGTAAGGCACATAATACGAGATAATTCCCTTAGTATCGTGTAATGGTGCACACTTAGATGCAAATAAAAAGTATCCTCCCCATCGGAGTCACTTCTTTTATTTGTAGGGCCAAAGAGGAACCAACTATTAATTTTATTTGTCAAAAATTAAGGTTGACAAGATAATAAAATTAATGGGTTAAACCTCCTCTTACAAATGTAGAATTCGTATACATCCACACTATCGTGGCATGCGATATTCTCGGTGTTTTGAGGTGTTGGTTGATTTCGAAATTTTATTGTTTGAGGAATCAATGATATTTGAAATATAATATTTTGATCATTGTGATTCTTAAGTTTTTTTTTTCAAATGGCTTTCAACCCACTTGCTGTGATATTGAAAGAAAATAAACTTACTGGAACAAATTATATTGATTGGAAAAGAAATTTGGATATTGTCTTAACTGCAGAGGAGTACAAATTTGTATTCTTCGAGGTCTGTCCTCCTAAGCCCACCGATGACTCTGATGAAAAGGAGAAAGAGAGTTATAAGAAATGGATCAAGGCAGATGAGATGGCACGGTGTTACATTTTGGCATCTATGTCAAATGTGCTGCAACATCAACATCAGGCCATGGCCATGGCTTATGACATGATGCTCAATCTCAAGGAACTTTTCAGACATCAGAGTAGGGCGGCCAGACATGAGGCTATGAGGAACTTGATGACGACCACCATGATCGAGGGAACAACTGTCAGGGACCATGTTCTCAAGATGATGGCTCATCTGAATGAGATGGAAGTCCTCGGAGCTGAGATCGATGGGGAAACCCAGGTCGATATCATTCTCCAGTCTCTGCCTAGGAGTTTTGAGCAGTTCCTCCTCAACTACAACATGAACAAGAGGTTGTATTCGTTGGCGGAGCTTCTGATAGAACTCCAGGCGGCAGAGGGGCTTTTTCGTCAAAGCGCTCAAGCCATGGTTGCTCAGAAGGTTTCTACTTCTAAACCGAAAGGGAAGAAGATGAAGAAGCAAGGTGGAGCAAAGAAAGTGGCAGTAGGACCTCAGGCAGGAGTGAAGAAGCCAAAAGGCAAGTGCTTCACTTGCAAGCAGACTGAACATTGGAAGGTGGACTATCCTCGCCTAAAGAACAAAGGTATATCTTCTTGTTTAGTTGTTGAAACATGTTTAGCGGTGTTATCTAGCAGTACCTGGTGTGTAGATACAGGAGCCACTAATAATGTCTGCAATACTTTGCAGGGGTTCCAGGAAACCCGACGACTAGCTGAGGGAGAGATTACCGTCTTCATGGGCAATGCTTCAAAGGTGGTGGCTATTGCAGTGTGAGACGTTTATTTATCTTTTGATAGGAATAAAATTTTGGTTTTGAGAAATTGTCTTTATATACCTACTTTTAGAAAGAATCTAATTTCAGTTTCTAAATTGTTTTTGGATGGATATTCTGTTTCTTTTAACGACAAAGTTGTTATAAAAAGGAATAGGGAGATTATCTGTTCTGGTACAATGGTTGGCAATTTGTACACTCTTGAACCGAAAACTCCCACGATGCATATAGAAGTGAATAACTCATCTTCTAATTCTAATAAGAGAAAAGAATCTTCGAAAATGAACCAGACATATCTTTGGCACCTAAGACTTGGTCATATTAACCTGAGTAGAATTCAAAGGTTGATAGCTGATAGACCCTTGGGTTTATTAGCGGTGGAAGATCTCCCAACCTGCGAGTCTTGCTTGGAAGGTAAGATTACCAAGAGGCCTTTTAAGGCTAAGGGGTATAGAGCCAAAGATGTATTGGAATTGGTTCATTCTGATTTGTGCGGTCCTATGTCTATCCAGGCTAGAGGTGGCTTTGAATACTGTCTCTTTTATAGACGATTATTCAAGGTATGGATACATTTACTTGATGCACCACAAGTCTGAATGCTTTGACAGGTTTAAAGAATTCAAGGCTAATGTGGAGAACCGTCAAGGTAAAAGTATCAAGACACTACGATCTGATCGTGGTGGCGAGTACCTCTTGGGAGAGTTTAGGAGTTACTTATCAGAGGCTGGGATTCAATCCCAATTGTCCGCACCTGGCACACCCCAGCAGAATGGTGTGGCGGAGCGAAGGAATAGGACTCTTATTGAGATGGTCAGATCGATGATGAGTTATTCTGAGTTACCTGATTCGTTCTGGGGGTTTGCTCTAGAAACGACAACACACATTATGAACTTGGTTCCATCTAAGTCAGTACCCTCTACTCCCACAGAATTGAGGACTGGACAAAAGTCTAGTCTAAGACATATTCGGATTGGGGTAGTCCAGCACATGTGCTGAAGGGAGATGCTGGTAAGTTGGAATCTCGTACAGAAGTACGCTTGTTTGTTGGCTACCCTAAGGGAACGAAGGGTAGTTTGTTCTATAGTCCTAGAGATCAGAAGGTGATCGTGAGTACGAATGCCAGATTTCTAGAGGAGGACTATGTGATGAACCACAAGCACACGAGTAGGATTGTTCTTGAGGAGTTGACAGGGGAAGTCCCGACTTCAGTACAACTGGTACAAGAGGAAATACCACAAGTCACTGCACCGCGTGTCACAGAGCATACACAGGAGGCACCTCATCGTAGTGGGAGGGTTGTTAGACAACCCATGAGATTCATGTTCTTGGGAGAGTCTTCGGACTTAGTCCCTGGTAAACATTAACCTGATCCTTGGACATATGACGAGGCACTCCAAGATAGAGATGCGGTATCTTGGCAAAGAGCGATGAATTCAGAGATAGAATCTATGGATTCTAATCATGTCTGGGAGCTAGTAGAACCACCCGATGGTGTGAAAGCCATTGGATGCAAGTGGATCTACAAGAGAAAGAGAGGAGTAGACGGGAAGGTTGAGACCTTTAAAGCTAGGCTTGTTGCGAAAGGGTATACTCAGAAAGAGGGCATCGATTATGAGGAGACCTTTTCACCGGTAGCTATGCTTAAGTCTATCCGGATTCTCTTATCTATTGCTGCTCATGAGGATTATGAGATTTGGCAGATGGATGTCAAGGCAGTTTTCCTTAACGGAAGTCTTGAGGAAAACATCTATATGAAGCAACCAGAGGGATTCATTGCAAAGGGTAAAGAGCATCTTGTGTGTAAGCTTAATCGGTCCATTTATGGATTGAAGAAAGCTTCTAGATCTTGGAACATCCGCTTTGATGATGTAATCCAGTCATATGGATTTATTCAAAGTCCGGATGAGCCTTGTGTATACAAGAGATGTGATAGAAACATAGTGGTATTTCTTGTACTATACGTAGATGACATTTTGTTAGTTGGCAACAATATCAGAGTGTTATCAGACATAAGGGTATGGTTGTCCAAACAGTTTGATATGAAGGACTTGGGAGAAGTGGGACACATCCTTGGGATCAAGGTGATAAGGGATTGCAAGAAAAGGATGTTGTGCTTATCTCAAGCTTCATACATTGATGCTATCCTTGCTCGTTTTAGCATGCAGAACTCCAAGAAAGGTTTTCTACCTTTTAGGCATGGAGTACCTTTATCTAAAGAGATGTGTCCCAAAACATCAAAGGAGATAGAGGAGATGAAGGCGGTTCCTTATGCTTCGGCAGTAGGAAGCCTCATGTATGCTATGCTATGTACGAGACTAGATATCTGCTTTGCCGTGGGCATGGTTAGCAGATATCAGAGTAATCCTGGACAGGGACATTGGACTGTGGTAAAACATATATTGAAGTACCTGAGAAGAACTAGGGATTATATGCTGGTTTACCGGGCAGATCAATTAGTCCCTGTGGGTTACACGGATTCTAATTTCCAATCATATAGGGACAACAGTAAGCCTACCTCGGGGTTTGTGTTTAATTTTGGAGGTGCAGCCAAAGTATGGAGGAGTGTCAAGCAGAAATGCATGGCGGACTCTACCATGGAAGCTGAGTATGTGTAGCCTCTGAGGAAGCCAAAGAAGTTGTATGGCTCAGGAACTTCTTGATGGACTTGGATGTGATTCCTGGTTTGCCCAGAACTATCATAATTTATTGTGATAATAGTGGTGCAGTTGCAAACTCGAAGGAACCACGAGCCCATAAGGCGAGTAAACACATAGAGCGTAAGTACCACCTGATACGAGAGATCGTAAAGCGAGGAGAAGTGGCTGTCGCGAAGATTGCATCAGAGGATAACCTGGCGGATCCATTCACTAAGGCCCTTCCAGCGAAAGCGTTTGATAGGCATGTGGAGGACATGGGGATCAGATGTATGACAGTGTGATGATAGCATAGTCTTTTAGTATAAGTGGGAGATTGTTGGGATGTATACTGAAAGCCTAGCTCTTTTGTAAGAATATTTTTATTTTGAAATAAGAATCACATGATCATTGTTTGCACCTTATATTTATATATGTGTGCATATTGTCTAATACATTACATTGTAGATAACATGGTGCTTGGTGTGGCACAGAAGATCATGTTATCAGTCCTTTGTAGAATATAAGTAGAGGCTCACAACCAAGATGATATTGGACAAACCATTGGCATGGTTGTAGTGTAGCTTGGTATTGGTTTGTCTTGAACATAGAGTTACACTAGTACACTTAGGTGTATTGAGCAGGACTGACATAGAGGTGATTCAATTTATTGTTGACTACATAATTGAATCGGACCTCGGATATTATGTTGTACATGCTCTTAATCCCGATATAATAACGGGCACATGTACTTAGTATTTATTTCTTTGATTTACCAAAGGGTGAGATTTAAATGGATTAAATCAATATGCCTGGTAAGTTAGGAAATGATATTATTTACATGGTGTGCCGTTAATTATAGGAGGAAATCGTGTCCTATATATTAGGTTGATGATGTCCCCTTGAGGAGCTCATAAGGTTCATCATGTAAACCCTGCAGGTTGACTTAGTCAACATGATGATAAGGTTGAGTGGTACTACTCGAGGAGTTAGATGTTAATTGATTGATTGTCAGTAAATCAATTAATTGACGGACATTCGATATCTTAAATATGGGGAGATGGATGTACAAATAATGTATGGAACCCATATTAATTTATGGGGGTTGGTGAGGTAATTCAATGATGATCCTCTAGTGGAATGGAACATCATTGATGGATCAAGTTTGTGTGGTTCCGATCCATCGGGTGGCCAAGATCCAACTCCTCCTCATGGTCCCTATCGTAGCCTAATATAATCCTCATGAAGCCTAGATATAAGAATAGAAGGAAAAGAAAGGGGAGGGAAAGGAAAGGAAAGGGAGAGGAGAGGTTGGATGAGGTGGGCGATAAGTTTAAAGATTGATAAAAAAAATTTATTTCCTAATTCTATGCCACCTTAGGCGGCAAGATTTGAATTAGTTAATTTTTTTTTTCAAGATTAGAATTGGTAAAAAAAAAATTCTATTTTCTATGCCACCTTGGGCGGCAAGATTAGAGGAGGTAGAAATTTTTTTTTTACTAATTCCTTGCTACCTTGGGCAGCAAGAATAATTAGGAATTAGTTCCTAATTTTTTGGCCACCTCATCAATAACCAACTTTCTCCTAAGTTCTAAAAAAGGGAGGCTAAGGGGGCGGCACGATGAGGATCAAGAATTAGGGTTTAGGTTTCTTTGCTTGGTCGGCTCTATCCCCTTGTGGTTGGCGGCACAAAGATATAAGAAACCCTAAGCTTTCTTCCTAAGTATCTTCTCCTCTTCACTCCCTCTAGGGCCGGCGGCACAAAGGGGTTGTAGGGTCTTCTATTGCTCCCCTTTGGCCGGTCTTTCTCTCATCCTTTTCCTCTTGGCCGGTGGCACTAGGAGCTAGGGATTGCTCCCTTGTTTGGTTCCTTGGTTGGCCATCTTGTTATCTCTTTTCTTGGGGCCGGCGGAAACAAGCTTTTGTGGCTTGGTGGTTGGTTCAAGGAAGAAGGGAAGGAGAGTTCTTCTTTCTTTTGATTGAAGAAGATCTAGGAAGCTTCAACTTGTGGAGGATCTTCGGCCACACGAAGTCTACAAGGAGGTTAGGGCATACGATAGAAGATCGAGAGGTATAAAAGTTTTACAAGTTTCATTATTGATCTTCGCATGTTCTTATTAATATGTTTGTATGTGTTGATTATACATGTCTACATCCATATGTATTTGTATAATCATGGACCCCGAAGATAAACACAAAAATCGGCGATCTGTCCGTCGTCTCTTTCGCGGCTAACCGACTAGAAGTGTTTTGTTGCTTGAACAACTAGTTTGTTCAAGCGATTTCTCAAGTCGTTAGCACGATGACGAATTGGTTGAGCTTAGGAAACTCATCCCATCTGGATTAGTTTTCATTAGTGAAAATTTTAATCCGGGGACATGGGAGACGACGAGCCTCCGAGCATGCCATCAGGCTTGAGAAGAGAGGTGGGCGGCAAACCTAGGGTTTGCTTCTTCCTATTGGGAGGCGGCAAGAGAATTCTAGGGTTTGGATCTTCTTTGCCAACGACAACTCCACCCTCTCTCTCTCTAGATTGGTCGGCTACTTCTCCCTCTCTCTCTCTCTCCTTTGGCTAGCGGCAACCTTTCTTCAAGGTTGCCCGACGATCCTATTCTATTCCTTGGTCGGCAGCAACATCATGTCCTTTGACTTGGTGGCTAGTTCTAGATAGGAAGAAGAGTTTTGTTTTATTCTTCCCTTTGTTTGGAGCGAGCAAGGAAGGGAAAAATGTGATCTAGGAGGCTTCGACTTTTGGAAGATCGTCGCTCACACGACGTCCAAAAGGAGGAAAGACATACAATAGAAGATCAAGAGGTATATTCTTGTTTATTTTGATTAGTGTTCTTTTGTATTATGTATATGATTGTTTACAATTGTATGATCATGGACCCCCAAGACCGAGTTGAAGTGGTAAGCGAAGTTTCTCCCTTCAATAAAGTCCACTAAACCAATCGGTACTCGAATGTCAGTCCCTGTGGGATCGATAATCTTTTTATTACTTGATGACATCAGTGCACTTGTGGGCGTTGAGCACGAGCATGCACTTCGAGTCCTCGATGACCACCGTCACAATATTTGAGGTTGTATTCTCGTGCATCAAGTTTTTGACATCGTTACCGGAGACTGATTGATTCGATATCGAATCAAGAAGTGGATAATTGGATCGGACTTAGGTTAGATTTATTTACTTGCTTTACTTTTATTTTTATTTTTATTTTTATTTTACTCTATTTACTTCAGTTTTAGATTTTACATATCTAAATTTAGTGTTTATTTTAGCAACAATTTTACATTTTCTTTTATAATTAGCTCTTCTTCATTTGATTTAGTCAGCTAGATTAGTTTATTTCCTATTTCTGAGCATTAGGGAATATCCTAATTTTGTGGCTCGGTTCTTCTTATGCTTAGACGCCTAGGATCGGAAGGCTTGATTTCGATCGATCTAGAAATCGAACAAACCTACCATCGTCGAAGAGCTGAACAGAAGAGGATGGAGGACCAAGCTGCATCCGTGGTGAATGTAGCTAGCCGACCTTTGCGGGATTACGCAACCCCTAGTGCTAGAGGATTTAGGCTGAGTATAGTTGGACCCTCCATTTCAGCAAACAACTTTGAGCTGAAGTCGACACTCATACACATGGTCCAGCAGTGTCAATTCGGGGGAGCTACGACTGAAGACCCGAATCGATACCTGGAGATATTTTTGGAAATCTTCTCGACAATAGAGACCAATGGAGTCCCTATCGATGCGATTCGCCTGAGCCTATTCCCTTTCTCATTGTGGGATAAGGCTAAGGCATGGCTTCACTCCCTGCCATCAGGAAGCATTACAACATGGGAGCAGTGTGAGCAATAATTTTTTAACAAGTACTTCCCACCAAGCAAGATAGCTCACATGCGCCATCTAATCATGAGCTTCCGTCAGAAGGAAGAGGAGTCCCTATTTGAAGCTTGGGATCGCTACAAGGGGCTAGTCTACCAATGCCCCCACCATGGACTGGAAAGGTGGCTAGTGATCCACATCTTCTATAATGGGATCACGTACGCCACAAAGATGTCCCTCAATTCTGTTACAGGAGGAGCGCTAATGAACAAGACTATCGAGGAAGCGGAAGAGCTAATAGAAGAGGTGACCCAAAACCACCATCAATAGGCTTCCGAACGTAGTCACCCAGCTCCTGCAGTGGGACGATATGATGTAAACTTCATGGACCACATAGCAGTGAGGATGGATGCACTTAGCAGACGGTTCAACTCTCTAAATCTTGTTTCTGCATGTGCGGACAATGACTTTGGAGAGGGAGCAGCAGCGTATCGGGAGGACTACTATGGAGGGAAGGGTGGCTTAGAAAGTAGATTGAGCATGTCGATGTGATTGGCGATTATATTCAAAGGCTCAACAACCCATACTCCGGTACTTACAATCCCGAATGGAGGAATCTCCCGAATTTTTCCTATTGGAATAACTAGAGGAACTTCCAACAATCAGGAGGGTATGGGCAACAACACGACAATGGGTAGCAGCAACCACATAAGTCTAGGCAAGAATTGATGATGGAAGACTTCATTTCTACCCAAATGAAGGCTAATGCAGAATTTCTATGCCAACATCAAAAATCTGAAGAGGCACTTAGGGACTTGAAGGCCACTGTTGATGACCTTGCAAGTCACACAAAGATGTTGGAGACACAAGTGGCCCAAATAGCCCAAATCATGTCACAGACCATGGATAATCCTCCACTGCCAGTCAAGAAAAATTAGATCAAAGGAGAAGGAGTATACAATGAGGGAGTAGGTCAGCATAGTAGATTCTCTAGGGGGTGTGCAGCCATGATTTCCACCCTACCCAACCAGGCTGAAATCGAAGACAAGATTCCACCACAACTTGAGGACCCCGAGGAATTTGTTATACCCACCTGATCTATGGCGAGAGCTTCGATGAAGCACTATGGGACTTAGGGTCATTATTTAGTGTGATGCCCTATGCACTCTATCTGAAGATGGGACTGAGTGGCATCCAACCAACGGGACTTGGTATTCGCATGGTGGACGACTCGATCAAGGAACCCATTGGCATGCTAGCACATATGCACGTGGTCATTGAGAATTTCATGATACTCATGGATTTTATCATACTTGACATAGGACCAAACCATCGAAACCCCATCATTTTTGGAAGGCTCTTTCTAGCGACTGTGACATCATGTATAGACGTGAAGGCACACAAGATCTCCTTGGAGGTAGAAGGCGAGATCATCATCTTCAACCTCTCGGAGTTTAAAGCTCACTTTCCAGATGGGTACACTTCCTGCAGGGTAAAGACCACCTCCAAAAAGAGGATCGAGGTGCAGAGATGGGTGCATGGAGGTTCACAGAGCCTCCCGAGCCAAGTTGAAGCAAAGGAGTAGGGTCGAGCTAAAAGACATTAAACAAAGTGCTTCTTGGGAGGCAACCCAATTTTAATTTTACATGTTTTTAATCATTTTCCATTCACGTGTATAATTTAGACTTTGATTTATGGTAATTTATGTTTTTTTCAAATAGTTTAGGATTAGAAAGAACTTGCTAGGAAGAAGCAAAAATCATTTTAAGCCCACCTAGTCCACATAGAGAGCCTTCACCTGTTCCACCATTGTCTCTACTTTTGAGTAGGATGTTGGTATATCCGTCTATGATTTTTCTGAGTTTCGATCGCACCTCGAGGACATATACACTGAGCAGTAGACACAGAGGCATCAATTGGAGGAGCAGAGCACTTACATGCAGGCAGAGTTTCATGGCTTACGGGTGCACTTCTAGCGGGCTGTGGAGTTCAAGGTTGAGGCCCGTATATACTTCCAGAAGGAGGCTTCCCATCGTCAGTAGGAGACTGCCTATCGTTAGGAGGTCAAGTAGCACATGCGTGCTCAGCAAGCATAGTGGACCCGGGAGGAGGAGCATCGAGTAGCCGCTGCATCCACCAGCTCTCAGATCGACCACATGTACATGGGGCATCAACGGCTCAACACCAGATTCTCCTAGGATCCTGAGATGCCGAGGCTACCAGACTTTCCACCTTGTCCACCATATTAAAGGTATGCTTCACTTAAGTCTGGGAGGCCCTAAGTTTTGATTTATTTTGTTTCTAGTAGTAGTTTCTTTCCTGATATTTACATTTTAGTTAGCATTCATTTGTTCATGCATAGGTTGTTTAGTTTCATTTAGCACTTAGTTTTTGCTATCTATAAGCTACCTAAGTAGTATTTTTTTAGGTTTTCTTCATGAGTTGTTTCCATGGGTAGCTTAGCTTCATTTACTTCGTGGTATTTTATTTTATTTGCTCTAATGAATGTTCTAGACTTATACTGGTTAGATTTTATTTTTACACCTACACATGACAAACATTCTGAAAGGGAAAATCTAGAATGTACCCAGTTATAATTCATCTTAGTAGTCTAGTACTTTAGAATCCATAGGTGACTCTAACTTTAGCATTTTAGTTACTAGAGATGCTCGGATTGTGGAAGCCCATTCGAATAAATCAAAATCCCAAGAGAGTGAGAAAAGAACGAAAGAACAAAAATGGAATAAAAAAAGAGTAAGAAAAAAATATTATGAGTGATAAAAAATAGTTGTCGTGGGTGGAAATGGTTAGGTGCCCCTTTGAGACCGAGTTAGGTTACTCGGGAAACACCTACCAATTTCTCTCAATACCGAGCATGCCTTTGGGACTTTGTGCTAGATCTAGGGAACGACCCTCACTTTGGGCAGATAAGTGCCTAAGAGTCGAAGACCTTAGGAAAGCTATAGGATGATGACTTAACTTACCATGGAACGAGTATCCCCTAAGAAGATTCGCTTGGCACGTGCACGAGGAGCTAACTTAGTGAATTTTTAGAACACATCTATTTTCCTTTGATTGAAAATACCACTTGATAAATCTAGTTAACATGCTAAGTATGGAATAATACTTTTTAAAATTTATTGCCATTGAGGTTTGCTTGAGGACAAGCAAAGATTTAAGTCTGGGGGAATTGATGTGAGCAAAACATATAGGATTTTAGGAGTAGTTTTCGCTCACATCTCATTATATTTTATGTTTGTTTCATGCATATTTTACTTTATTTTGTATGTATTTTTTATTTTCTAGTTCGGAGATCTACTCTTTGTACTTTTGTGTGCAGGATAGCATTTCATGGGGAAAACGATGAACTTTTGGAGCGAAAAAGAGCATTTGGTAGCTCGATGCAGTAGGGCACACAGCCAGGGTGTGTGGCTACACACGGCCATGTCCGAAGCTCGAGATTAGCCACCACAGGGCCGCACACCACCTGACCATGTGGAAACACACGGCCGTGTGGCGGGCAACTATTTTTGACATGATTAGGTCTTTTTCGAATTTCGTGAAGAGTCGACCTCATGTTTATATAAAGAAAGCCACACCCAAACCCTAGGGAGAGGCCCAATGGTCAGGGTGCCTCCCGGTGCCCTAAAAAGCACCAAAAACTCACAACGGGGAGGAAGAAAGTCGGTCAAGGATCAAGTTATGTACCTCAATGCCAGAGAGAAGAGCCTCAATGCATTGTAATCTATATTCTTTCCATAATTTATCTTATATATATGAATTCGACAATGCCTTATGTTTCTTTTCTCGTATTCATGGAGTAGATTCTCTAATTCTAGGACTAGGAAGTAGTTTGTGTCGAGTTAGAACATGTTGGTTCAAATATCTTTTCGTTCTTGAAATTATATTTGCAATTGGTGTTTGGTTTAGATCTATAGCTATTGTTTTTGTCTTCTAGTCACTGTGCTTAGCCAATACGAGACGCGACATCCCTCGTATCAAAGATCTAGGGGAAATAAGGGGGAACCTTGCGGTTGGCCTCATCGTCGATAACTGTGGGTAGAAGGATGCGATAGAGTAGAAAACATGCCTCATTTTTTACTCGTCGCAGGGATCAATTCGACATCCTCGTACCGACCATCCCGTCCTAAAGCCAGGGGTCAACCTGGTATGGCAGAGGTAGCTTCCGATAGATGCGAAGGCTCTTCGCGAGAGTGTATGATGTCCTTTTCACAAAATCATAGTTAGAAACCTAGACAAAACTCAATTGACAACGTGTTCTGTGACACACAAATGAAAATGAAATCCTAGAATCCCATCTAAAGACTCGTAGGAACCGTTCTCTTCCTCTATGTGACACCGTATTAGAGTTAGGACTGTCGACAAACCTCCTAAGCACAACCATTTGAACAGATCTCCGAACAATAACATCCACTAAACTAATTGATACTCGAATCTCAGTCCTTATGGCAGAGGTAGCTTCCGATAGATGCGAAGGCTCATCGCGGGAGTGTATGATCTCCTTTCCACAAAATCATAGTTAGAAACCTAGACAAAACTCAATTGACAACGTGTTCTGTGACACACAAACGAAACTGAAATCCTAGAATCCCATATAAAGACTCATAGGAACCCTTCTCTTCCTCCGTGTGACACCGTATTTGAGTTAGGACCGCCGACAAACCTCCTAAAAACAACAATTTGAATGGAACTTCGAACAATAACATCCACTAAACAAATCAGTACTTGAATCTCAGTCCTTATGGGATCGATAATCTTTTTATTACTTGACGACATCCGTACACTTGGGGGCCTTGAGCGCGAGTGCACGCTTTGAGCCCTCAACGGTCTCCATCATGAGATTTGAGGTCGTGTTCGCGTGCATCACTGGTACACCTCAAAATTAAGGTTTAATGCCAAGTATATGTTGTGGATCTTATGATGGCTAGCTTTTCTTTGATTTCTACAAGAATTGTTAGCGAAAGAAAATACAAATCAAAAGTGGGAATGGAAAAACAAAAAAACAAGGCTAGCACAATCAATGTAATGTAGTTCGGAGATCCACTCATATTCCATGGAAATATTTAAGGTGGATCTCTCCTTACAAGCCTTCACTATACTTCTCTTTTGGATGAACACACAAAGGTGGAGAAATCTTTCTTACAAAGAAATCTCTTCTTCTTAAAAGATGATGGAAGTAAGCTTTGGAAAAAAAGATTAAAAGACATAGAAGGCTTGGAGAGCTTAGGATGAGAATTTCGAATGAGTGCACTAGGCCACTCAAAGCTCCCAAACCCCTTCTTATATTGTTTGGGAGTTTCTATCTGTTACTGCCTTCGCTAGCCGACTGCTCAATTCTAGTAGTCGATTGGTGTGGTCGTTGCATGAATCCAATGGCTTTTGACTTCGTCGTTTTTCTGGATCACCGCACAATGGACACTTGATTAGTCAATTGCTCATAACATAAGTCGACTGATGTCAACCCAGTCAACTGATAAGTCGACTTACAAACAATCTGTGCTTGATAACTACCATTTTATCATATTATTTTGGTCCTTAATCTCACTATTTTTATCCTTTCGAGTGATTAATTATCGAATATTTGCATGTTTTATGAGTTGGATCTATTTTTGGACCTTATTGTAAATTCTTCTAAATTTTGAACTTATATGTAAATTTTACATCTTAATTGTAAGAGATCGAGATGAGCCAATGGACTAGACTCAAGTTGGATCAAATATGGCTTCATCTAGGGGCATAAAGGACATTTTAAACTGGATCAATCTAAACCATTCATCAAGATCAAAGGTAATTCAACAAAATGATAAGATCTAATCAATCTCGACCGTCCAATGAGAGCAACTTGATTCTTAGCTATCTATCTAGATCTAGAGAGATCTGACCCGCACATTAAGATCCACACATCTTAGTTGTTCATCCAGATCAGGTTGATCTTGACCATCCATTCAGATCAGATCCATCCATCCTAAATCAGATCAAATTTGGTCGTCCGATCTGATCCAAATTTAAGTATAAAGGAGGTCGCAATTTTCATCTTCTCTAGCCCAATCCGCATCTCCGCTAAATTCACCACGTGTCGCCGCTTCTTCCTTAACTCCACATCAATCCTCGGAGAAGAAAGGGGATTTCGTCCTTCTCTAGTGAACCATCTCAAGACATCATTAGCCACCACATGACGCAACATCTTCCTTGATCGAAGTCTTCTTCACCGTGCGAACTCCTCTGCCATCTCCTCTATCACTGTCGACTGACCGAAGAAGGGGATTCCCCTCCGATAAGTCAATCTTCCATTTCCTCCACCTTAGCACCTCAACATCTCCAAATGCTTTGCATCTTCTCCATTTCTTTAGAGTAGCCACTATTTCTAGCCAATCATAGTATCGATAGCTTCATCGTAGGCTACCTTCTTCACGATCAGTCCGTCGAAGAAGCGGATTCCCCTCTGATCGACTGATCTTCCACCTTGCTCTACAACTTCGATAGCTTCACAGCAACCTCTAGCATAATCCAGATAGTTTCCTTGTTCCCCTATTTTTGTGAGTTTGTTCAAGTGGGATTGGGCTAAGTTTAAATTCCTTGTTTTTGATTGCTATTATTGCTATGTTCGATATTTGTTGCTGTTAATTCAATATTATGTTCTAGTGATTAGATTACGATGTTTGATTTCATTAGTTTCTTTATAATTGCTATGGTTTAGCTTTGATGTTTGATTACAATATTTTTTTTTTGTTTATGATTAAGTGTTGGTGCAGAGGCACAAGTTAATCATACCTTGGTTTTGATAATGGAAAAGATTCAAAGTTAAGCTATTTTGATATCTCATATGCTATTCTAAGTGTGCAGGTATTGTATTAGACTTTGCTAAGGTCAACGACACCAAGAGAATCTTCAGACGAGAAAGCTCAGTGGTCAATGACACAGGAGAATCTCAGGATGAGAAACCTCGGTGGTCGAGTGACACTAGGAGAATCTCAGAAGGAGAAACCTCAGTGGTCAGTGACGCTAGAAGAATCTTTGAAGGAGAAACCTCGGTGATCATGTGATCGAAAGCTAAGCGACAAGTCAAGAGGACCAAAGGTAAGCTCTGTGTGTGGAGTGGTGGTAAAGATGGGTCCTCGTTAAGAGGACAATCCTAGGCGTCGATCTGACCAAAGCTTCTAGAGGAATGTCGAAGTCGAGATCGGACAGTCAATAGATTATCACAATGCATGGCGTGATGCATATATTGTGCTAATCTGGTGTTCCAAGTATCAGGTTAGATTCTCAAGAGTAGCAGTCGACTGGCGACAGTCGATTGCTCATAGGATCAGTCGACTAATGTCGATGAATTAGCCCAAAGCATAAGGTCAAAGAGTTATCGATCGGTACCTCCACCTCATGATAAGATAAGCTGCCACCTCAAGATAAGATCCACGAGTTTTGGATCTAGATCTAGACTTATCCGAAGGAACAAGTCTATAAAAGGAGGGGAGGACACTGATGTGAGCAAAATATATAGGGTTTTAGGAGTAATTCTAGCACACATCTCATTGCATTTTATACTTGTTTCATGCATATTTTTCCTTGTTTTGCATTCATTTTCTTTTTCTAGTTCAGAGATCTACTTTTGTTATTTTTATGTGCAGAGCATCATTTTTGGAGCAAAAATGGAGCAATTTGTGGAGCACATACCTCAAGGAACACGCACTGGTCATGTCCCAAGACATGTGCATGTTTCCGAAGCGAAATGGATGAAAACGGATGCTCCAGAAATTCACACGGTTGGCCATGTGAAATTCACATGACCGTGTGTTTTTCCAACCTGATTTTTAGCCTAGAATTCATCAATTTATAGCTTTGCACATGGCCAACCGTGTGAAATTCACATGGTCGTGTGGCGGCGCCGCAGATTCGAGGAAATAGGATTTCTCCAAGCACTTATGGAAAGTCGAAGTTGCCTCTATATATAGGAAACTCGTCTAAGAGGATGGGGATCATGAGGGGAGCCACCCTAGGGCTCCCAAGCCCTAGAGGAGGCTCAATGGCTACGAAAACAAGAAGGTGCCTTAAAAAGTACCGGAGACTCACACCGAGGAGGAAAGAAGCGGCTCGAGGATCGAAATCTGTGCTCCAATGCCAAGGAGAATGACCAAGAGTATTGTAATTTCATTCTTAGATATATTTACAATGTAATGATTCATTCTATTATGCCTTGTGTATGTTCTCTTTAATCTACGGAGTAGATACTTCGATTCTAGGATTAGGGAGTAGCTTATGTATATAGGACATGCTAGTTTGAATATATTTTCTGTTCTTGGATTTATATTTACAATTGGTATTGTTTGGATTGATGAAAATTATTATTTTGATTCTATATCTATTGCGCATAGCTGATAAAAAGGGCGACAACCTTCGTATCAAAGATCTAGGAGAACCAAGGAAGAACCTTGTGGTCATCCTCCCTCCGATAACCTTAGATAGTAGAATATGATGGAGTGGGAAATGAAACATGTTCCAACTCTTCATGGAAATTATTAGGACATCCTCTTACCCAATAGTCTATCTTAACAGAAGGGCCGAAGTTGGAGAAATTAACTCTAGAAGGGTTGAGGGACCTTAGTGATAGGGGCTCCCAACAGTATCAACCCCCTGAGTTCTGATGATCTGAAAGGTTAGCTTGGTTAGGAATAGGTAGTTCCCGATAGAAGAAAAAGTTCATAGGGCAAACGTATGATGATCCTCCCGCATGATCATAATTAGAGATCTTAACAGTATTTAATTGATAGCATGTTCTGATAACGCACAAGTGAAACCGAAGTCCTAGAATCCTCTTAGGGAACTTTGAACCTTCCTTCGCTTCCTCTGAGTGACACCGTACTAGAGTTAGAACTACCATCAAACTTGCAACCATCATCATTAGGACATTCACTCTGAACATCATGATCCACTGGACATATGGTAGTCGAATCTTAGTCTCTGTGGGATCGATAATCTTTTATTACTTGATAACATCCATGCACTTGCGAGCGTTGAGTGTGAATGCACTTAGGGTCCTCGATGATTCCCATTGGAGATTTGAGGTCATGCTCGCGTGCATCATGTTTTTGGCGTCATTGTCGGGGACTTTTAATTTGATATTGAATCAAAAGTGGATAGTTTGGATCGGACGTTGTTTAGGTTTATTTCCTTGGTTTTTATTAATTTTAGTTTAATTTAGTACGAATTTAGATTTTAGTTTTCTTCTAGCTTTAGTTATTTTCTAGCATATTTTCTTCTTAGATATTTTCTTAGCACTGGATTCCCTTTTAGTCTCTTGATTAACCACTGCTTTTCCTTTCCTTGTCTAATATTTCCTATATATAACGATGCATGCTTTTACTCATCATTATGATCAATTTAATGTTGTGAGTTTTGGTAACATTTATTGTGAGCATTGTGCTGAAACATGGTGTACCATTAATGATTATCCGGATATATTTGTACCTTCAAAATTTTAACAATAAAACATCACCTACGATTACAATTAGTGGCCACAAGATGATTCCTATTCATATAGTTATGACCCTGGCTACTTAAACCCTCAATATGGTCCACCTAAATCCCGACTTGAACAGATGATAGAAAACTTCATTCAAGTGCAACAAGAGGTGAACACTGAATTATGGCAGCGACATTCGCAGACAGAGACGATACTTGAAGAATTAAGTTCATCTGTGAATGACCTTACGAGCCGATAAAAGAAGCTAGAGATTTAGATAGCACAGATCGCCAGCCAATTTGCTAGAACACTGGCCCAATTACCAGGAAGTGAAGAAGGACAATCCATTCAATCACCACTTGAAGGAAAACTTTAGGATTATATAATTGATACTTTAATCGAGGAGTGCATTGCTTCAATTAAAATACCTCCGAACCTCAACGACCCAAAAGAACCTGCCTTAACCCTCACCGAAACTTTAGTTGCCAATAACGAAGCCCTTCTAGTGATTGGTAATGATAAAGTTTTATTCGACGTAATAGAATCTGCTAATCAATCTGTTGGTAAGGATATTTGTGGTGAGTTAGATTATTTACAGCATATGGATGAAATGGAATATTGTGATCAAACTCCTGATGATTCTTTGAAAATGAGCATGTTCAATGTCGAACCAAGGAAGGTAGCTAATAAATATCTTGCCCCTCCACGAGCAAGATTTAAGAGATATGGTGATGGAGGACCATAAGGTAAGAGGCATAAACTGAGCAAGTATCTTGCCCCTCCACGAGCAAGATTTAAGGGATATGGTGATGAAGGAATACAAGGCAAGAGGCATAAAGTGAGCAAATATCTTGCTCCCCCACAAGCAAGATTCAAACGCATCAAGAAATGGAGTAGAAAAAATCTCCTTGGGCCACTAGAGCCAAGATGAAACATAGGGGTATGGTCGAGCTAAAGGCCTTAAACAAGCACTTCTTGGGTGGAAATCCAAGTTTAATTTTACGTGTTTTTAATCTTTTTGCATTCAAGTGTATAGTTTAGACTTTAATTTTTTGTCCATTAGCATCTTTGAAAATAGTTTAGGGTCAGAAAGAACTTGCTAGGTAGAAAAAGGACACCTTTTTGAACCCTCAGAAAGAAGCATGGGTGGTCATGTGGATTCCACACGGGCGTGCCCCATGATCAAAAGCGCACACGGCGGAGCATGTGAAAAATTCGAACAATGTTGCACTCTAGGAGAAGATTAGAGGATCACACAGCCAGCCGTGTGAATTTCACATGGTTGTGCCAATTATCAAACTTTCTCCCAAGCGGCGAGGCATTGCCTCACACGGTCGGTCGTATGGATTCTACACGGTCGTGTTGCACCCCTTTAAAAGGGCATGAGCCATGCGATTTACCCTAAATCAGTCGTGCAACTCAAATCTCTTGCCCTAGCCCGTGCTAGGAGCCCACCTAATCCACGCCCCGATCCTACACCGCATTTCTTTCATTCTTTTGAACAAGATATAGGTACATCAGCATACGACTTCTCCAAGTTCTGATCGCACCTTGACGATATTTACACCGAGCAGCAAACTCAGGGGAAATGATGGAAGGAGCACAGTGCCTACACACAGACGGAGTTCCAGGGTCTCCGTGATCATTTCCAATGGGCTGAGGAGTTCTATGGCCAGGCCAGGCACTACTTTCAATAGGAGCCCGCTTACCATCAAGAGGTCAGATAGTTCATGAGAGACGCTTGATCACACTGGGCTAGGGAGGAGGATCACAAAGTCTCCGCTGCATCCACTAGTTCCTAGGTTGACCACATGTACATGTGGCACCAAGGGTTGATCACTCGATTCTCCCTGGCGCCCAACATGCTAAGACTACCAGATTTCCTACCCTGACCGCCATACTAGAGGTACGGTATCATTTAAGTTTGGGGGCCCAATTTTGATATGATTTTCTACCAGTGTTAGTTTCTCTTTGACATATAGGTTTAGTTTTAGTTTTATTTGCATTTATTTGTCTATGCATAGAGTATTTTGTTTCCTTTCAACGCTTAGTTGTTTGTCATTTTAATCTACCTTAGTAATATTTTAAAAAAAAATCACGATTTTCTTCCATGCCATAGATATCTTAACTTCATTTATCTTGTGGTTTTTTATTTGTGGTTGCTTTGATGGGTGTTCTAGATTTGCACTTGTTAGCTTTTATCTTTCACTTACACTTGATGAATATTCTGAAAGGGAAAATCTATTACATACATAGTTATGATTCATTCAAGTTGTCTAGTACTTTAGAATATATAGGTGATTCTAGATCTAGCATTTTAGCTACTAGAGATGCTCGAATTGTGTAAGCCCATTTGGAAAAATTAAAATACCAATGAGCTAGAGAGGAACAAAGTTCCATGAAAAATAAATAAATAAATAAAAAGAAAAGAAAATAGAGAGAGAGAGAAATGTTGGTACAATCGACCTATGTCACGATTGGCCAGAATCGAGTTTGACTCAAATAGTGTTTTGATATTTGACATTAATGTCTGATAATGCTTTGGGGAGATTGTTGGTGCAATCAACCCAGGTTATGATTTTGATGTTTGACGATGGTTTGACCATTGTCATGGGAGAAGTCCAAGTCATATGTACTTGTCATGAAAAGTCCAAGCTTGAGTCTTGGCATGGAAAGTTCAACATGGGTTGGCAAGGAAAGTCCAAGCATAGATCTTGGCAAAGGAAAGTCCAAGCATGGGTCTTGACATGGAAAGTCCATCATGGGTTGGCAAGGGAAAGTCCAAGTCATGGGTACTTGGCATTTGAGAATTACAAGGGGAATATTAGCAGCATAAAGTCCAAGGGTTGAGTCTTGGCAGCATAAGTCCAATGGTTGGCAGCATAAAGTCCAAGTGTGGAGTCTTGACAGCATAAGTCCAATGGTTGGCGGCGTAAAGTTCAAGCAGAGTCTTGGCAGCGTAAGCCCAATGTGCTGTTGGGATGTATACTGAAAAGTCTATCTTTTGTATGAACATCTTTATTTTTGAAATAAGAATCGCATGATCATTGTTTGTATATTTATGGTTATGCATATTTGTCTGATACATTACATTGTAGATAACATGGTGTGTAGTGTCACACAGGAGATCATGTTATCGGTTCATTATAAAGTATAAGTAAAGGCTCACAGCCGAGATGGTTTTGGACAAACCATTGGCATGGTTGTAGTGTGTTTTGGTATTGGTTTGTCTTGACCATAAAATCACACTAGTACACTTTGTGTGTATTGAGCAGGATCGATATAGAGGTGATTCAATTTATTGCTGACTACATAATCGAATCGGACCTCAGATATTATGTTGTACATGCTCTTAATCCCGATATAATAACGGGCACATATACTTAGTATTCATTTCTTTGATTTACCAATGGACGAGATTTAAAGAGTAAATTGATAGACTCGGTAAGTTGGGAAATGATATTATTTATATGGTGTGTGATTGATTGTAGGAGAAAACTGTGTCCTATATATTAGGATGATGATGTTCCCTTGAGGAGCTCATAAGATTCATCATGTAAACCCTGCAGGTGGACTTGGTCCGGCATGATGATAAGGTTGAGTGGTATTACTCATGGAGTTAGATGTTGATTAATTAATTATCAGTAAATTAATTAATCGACGGACATTCAAGATCTTAAACACGAGGAGAAATATGTGCAAATAATATATGGAGCCCATATTATCTTATGGGGGTTAGTGAGGTAGATCAATGATATTCCTCTAGTGGATTGGATTATCATTAATGGATCGGACTTTATGTGGGCTTGATCCATTGGGTGGCCAAGATCCAACTCCTCCTCATGGTCCCTATTGTAGCCTATTAAAACCTCATGAAGCCTACATCCAATGATGGAAAACAAAACTCTAGATCCAATGATGGAAAACAAAACTCTAGATCCAACGGTAGAGATTAAAACTCTAGATCCGACGGTTGAGATTAAATCTCTAGATCCGACGGTTGAGACTAAATCCATAGAATCGATGGTGGAGATTAAAACAAGGCTTAATCCTAACTCTATAAAAGGAGGGATTAGGTTGGGCGGCAAGGGGAATTAGAAGCAAGATTGGATTAGGGTTGGGTGGCAAGAGCATGGAGGTTTTGGGCGGCCACAATTATGGAAAAATTTTCCTTTCTTCTCTTCTTCCTTAGGTGGCCGGCGCCCATTATCTTCTCCTCTCTCTTTGGTCGTCATCCAAAGCCCTTCCTTCTCTTCTCCTTGGCCAGTGGAAACAAGTCCTAGGGTCTCTTCCCTTGGAGTTTTGGCCGGCATCCACCATCCTTCTTCTCCTCTTGGCCAGCGGCAAGCATCAAGGTTGGTGCTTGGTGGTTCACTAAAGGAAGGAGAAGAGTTTTGTTTCTATACTTCCTCTTGTTCGGAGCGAGCAAGGAAGGAAGATTGGTGATCAAGGAGGCTTCGACTTTTGGAAGATCGTCGCCCACACGACGTCCAAAAGGAGGAAGGACATAAAATAGAAGATCGAGGGGTATAACGCTTGTTTATTTTCTTTTGTAACATGTCTATAATTGTTTTTCAATCATATACATGTTGTATATTCTGTTTTGTGGTTAAATTAACTTGGACCCGGAATACAAACACAAAAGCCCGCGATCCGTACATCGTCTATTCCGCGGCTATTCGTAGAATAGAGGTTGGTGGCTTGAACAACAAGTTTGTTCAAGTGACTACTCTAATCGAATAGCACGATAATGAAACGGTAGCTTGGGTGATCCCTCCTTGTCAAGGATAAATTTTTTTTATCTAGGGACGTAGAAGGGATCGCCATGTACAAGCAGCCGAGTTGAAGTGGGAAGCGAAGTTTCCTACCTTTAAGTGGTATCAAAGCCACGGTTTTCGGTTTTGTGTGTTTAGGATTCGGTTACTTTTATGCATTTTTCATATATTATATGTGTCAGATAATAGTAGGATGTGTGTAGGTTAACTTTTTGGTTGCAGGCATAGGATCCAACTATTATGGTCATATGTATGTCTGTGATTGTATATTTGTTAAATCCTTAGGGTTGATGAGGCTAGTATTTAATTTTGTATTTAAATACGAAATTGTTTAGCTACTCCTTTTATTTTAGTTTACTTTCGATCTAGATTTCATGTACACTCCCTCGTGGAGTATAGGATCGATTGATGTAAATTAAAATAGTTTTTCTCGGTTCGGACCTCCGAATGGCTTGTACATGGCGTAGGGAGGAGTGGATGAGATGGCGATACGACGAGAGATATATTGAAGACAAAAGCCATAATAGTTGGAAAATATTTATTTTTCATATTTATTGCTTATTGATTGATATGCATGTCGTAGGCTAGATAATTCCTCAATTTTAAATTACTAAGTGGGAGAGGGATATTTTTTATAAATTCTCACGGCCTCCATTACGATTTGACATGTGATGCAAACAAACTTGCACATCGACTCTGAGTGCCTTCCTCCACATCAGATGAGTTTGTTTGCATATCACAAGGTCGAATATTGTTATAGGAAATTATTAAGGAGCATGTGTACTTCCCCATCGGAAGGCACATAACCCGAGATAATTAACTTAGTACCGAGTAATGGTGAACACTTAGATGCAAATATAAGTATCCTCCCCATCGGAGTCACTGCTTTTATTTGTAGGGCCAAAGTGGAACCAACTATTAATTTTATTTGTCAAAAAGTTAGGCTGAAAAGATAGTAAAATTAATGGGTATAACCTCCTCTTACAAATGTAGAATTTGTATACGTCCACAATATCGTGGCATACGATATTCTCAGTGTTTTGAGGTGTTGGTTGATTTTAAAATTTTATTGTTTGAGGAATCAATGATTTTTTAAAATCTAATGTTTTGATCTATATGATTCTTAGGTTGTTTTCAAAATGACTTTCAACCCACTTGCTGTGATACTGAAAGAAAATAAACTTACTGGACCCAACTATGTTAATTGGAAGAGGAATCTTGACATTGTCTTGACTGCAGAAGAATACAAATATGTACTCCTCGAAGAGTGCCCTCCTAAGCCTGCGGATGATTCTGGGGAAAAGGCAAAGAAGAATTATAAGAAGTGGATCAAGGTCGATGAGATGGCGCGGTGTTACATTTTGGCATCTATGTCAAATGTACTGCAACATCAGCATCAAACCATGCCCACTGCTTATGACATGATGCTCAATCTCAAAGAGCTTTTCGGACCCCAAAATTGGGTTTCTAGACAGGAAGCCATGAGGAACTTGATGACGACCACCATGATCGAGGGAACACCCGTGAGGGATCATGTTCTCAAGGTGATGGCTCATTTGAATGAGCTATAAGTCCTCGTAGCCGAGAACAATGGGGAAACCCAGGTCGATATCATTCTCCAGTCTCTACCTAGGAGTTTTGAGTAGTTCCGCCTGAACTACAACATGAACAAGAGGTTGTATTCAATTGCGGAGCTTCTGACAGAACTCCAGGCGGCAGAGGGGCTTTTTTGTTAGAGTGCTCAGGCACAAGCCATGGTTGCCAAAAGGTTTCTACTTCTAAGCCAAAAGGCAAGAAGAAGAAGAAACAAGCTGGGGAAAAGGCGGTGGGAGGAACTCAGGGAGGAGAGAAGAAGACGAAAGGCAAGTGCTTCACTTGTAAGCAGACTGGACATTGGAAGAAGGACTGCCCTAACCGTAAGCAGAACAAAGGTATATCTTTTGGTCTAGTCGTTGAAACATATTTAGCGGTGTTATCTATCGGCACCTGGTGTGTAGATACGGGAGCCACTAATCATGTCTGCAATACTTTGCAGGGGTTCCAGGAAACCAGATGACTGGCTGAGGAACAGATTACCGTATACATGGGCGATGCCACGAAGGTGGCGACTGTTGCAGTGGGAGATGTTTATTTGTCTTTTGAGAAAAATAAAGTTTTGGTTCATAAGAATTGCCTTTATGTACATTTATTTAGAAAGAATTTAATTTCGATTTCTAAATTGTTTATGGATGGATATTCTATTTCTTTTAATGACAGAGTTGTTATAAAAAGGAATAGGGAGATTATCTGTTCTAGTGCATTAATAGGAAATTTGTATACATTCGAACCAAAAGCTCCCACGATGCAAATAGAAGTTAATAACTCATCTTCTAATTCCAATAAGAGAAAAGAACCTTCAAAGATGAACCAAACATATCTTTGGCATCTAAGACTTGGTCATATTAACCTTGGCAGAATTCAAAGGTTGATAGCTGATGGACCTTTGGGTTCATTAGTGGTGGAAGATTTCCCAACCTGCAAATCTTGCTTGGAGGGTAAAATGACCAAGAGGCCTTTTAAGGCCAAGGGGTATAGAGCAAAAAATATGTTGGAATTGGTTCATTCTGATTTGTGTGGTCCAACATCTATCCAGGCTAGAGGTGGTTTTGAGTATTTCGTCTCTTTCATAGACGATTATTCAAGATATGGATACATTTACTTGATACGCCGCAAGTCTGAATGCTTTGACAAGTTCAAAGAATTCAAGGTTGATGTGGAGAAACGTCAAGGTAAAAGTATCAAGACACTATGATCTGATAGTGGTGGTGAGTATCTCTTGGGAGAGTTTAGGAATTACTTATCAGAGGCTGGGATTCAATCCCAATTGTCAGCACCTGGCACACCCCAGCAGAATGATGTAGCAGAGCGAAGGAATAGGACTCTTATGGAGATGGTTAGATCGATGATGAGTTATTCTGAGTTGCCAAATTTGTTCTGGGGATATGCTTTAGATACGGCAGTGTATATTCTGAACTTGATTCCATCTAAATCAGTTCCTTCTACTCCCACAAAATTGTGGACTGGGCGAAAGCCTAGTCTGAGACATATTCAGATTTGGGGGAGTCCAGCACATGTTCTGAAGGCAGATGCTGGTAAGTTGGAACCTCGCACAGAAGTTCACATGTTCATTGGCTAACCTAGAGGAACGAAAGGTGGTTTGTTTTATAGTCCTAGAGATCGGAAGGTGATCGTTAGCACAAATGGCAGATTTCTAGAGGAAGACTATGTGATGAACCACAAGCCCATGAGTAAGATTGTTCTGGAGGAATTGAAAGGGGAAGTCACTTCTTCAGTACCACCGGTACAAGAGGATATACCATAAGTCACTGCACCGCGTGTCACAGAGGATACACAGGTGATACCTCATAGTAGTGGGAGGGTTGTTAGATAGCCTGATAGATTCATGTTCTTGGGAGAATCTTCTGATTTGGTCCCTAGCGAACATGAACCTGATCCTTGGACATATGATGAGGCAATCCAAGATAAAGATGCAGTATCTTGGCAAAGTGCAATGAATGCTGAGATTGAATCTATGGATTCAAATCAGGTCTGGGACCTAGTAGAACCACCCGATGGTGTAAAAATCATTGGATGCAAGTGGATCTACAAAAGAAAGAGAGGAATAGATGGGAAGGTTGAGACCTTCAAAGCGAGGCTCGTTGCGAAGGGGTATACTCAGAAAGAGGGTATCGATTATGAGGAGACCTTTTCGCTGGTAGCCATGCTCAAGTCTATCCGGATTCTCTTGTGCATCGTAGCTCATATGGATTATGAGGTGTGGCAGGTGGATGTCAAGACAACTTTCCTTAATGGAAGTCTTGAGGAAAACATCTATATTAAGCAACTAGAGGGATTCATTGCAAAGGGCAAAGAGCATCTTGTGTGCAAGCTTAATCGGTCCATTTATGGATTGAAGCAAGCTTCGAGGTCTTAGAACATCCGCTTTGATGAGGTAATCCAGTCTTATGGATTTATTCAAAGTTCGAATGAGTCTTGTGTATACAAGAGATGTGACGGAAACATAGTGGTATTTCTTGTACTATAGGTAGATGGCATTTTGTTAATTGGCAACAATGTCAAAGTGTTATCGGACGTAAGGGTATGGTTGTCCAAACAGTTTGATATGAAAGACTTGGGAGAAGTGGGACACATCCTTGGGATCAAGGTTATAAGGGATCACAGGAAAAGAATGTTATGCTTATCTCAAGCTTCATACATAGACACCATTATGGATCGTTTTAGCATGCAAAACTCCAAGAAAGGTTTTCTACCTTTCAGGCATGGAGTTCGTTTATCTAAGTAGATGTGTCCTAGAACATCTGAGGAGATAGAGGAGATAAAGGTGGTTCCTTATGCTTCGGCAGTAGGAAGCCTCATGTATGCGATGCTATGTACAAGACAAGATATCTGCTTTGTCGTGGGCATGGTCAGCAGATATCAGAGTAATCCAGGAGAGGGACATTGGACTGTGGTAAAGCATATATTGAAGTACCTGAGAAGGACTAGGGATTATATGCTAGTTTACCAGGCAGATCACTTACTCCCTGTGGGTTACACAGATTCCGAATTCCAATCAGATAGGGATAATAGTAAGTCTACCTCAGGTTTTGTGTTTACTTTGGGAGGTGGAGCCATTGTATGGAGGAGTGTCAAGCATAAATGCGTGGCGGACTCCACCATGGAAGCTGAGTATGTGGAAGCCTCTATGATGGCCAAAGAAGCTGTGTGGCTTAGGAACTTCTTGATGGATTTGGATGTTATTCCTGGTTTGCTCAAAAATACCATAATTTATTGTGATCATAGTGGTGCAGTTGCAAACTCGAAGGAACCACGAGCCCATAAGGCAAGTAAACACATAGAGCGCAAGTACCACCTGATACGAGAAATCGTAAAGAGAGGAGAAGTTGCTGTGACCAAGATTACATCAGAGGATAACCTGGCAGATCCTTTCGCTCAGGCCCTTCCGGTGAAATCTTTTGTTAGGCATGTGGAGGGAATGTGAATCAGATGTATGGAAGTTTAAGGACAACGTAGTCTTTTAGTATAAGTGAGAGATTGTTTGGATGTATACTGAAAAGTATATCTTTTGTATAAACATCTTTATTTTTGAAAAAAGAATCACATGATCATTGTTTGAATATTTATGGTTATGCATATTTGTCTGATACATTACATTGTAGATAACATGATGTGTAGTGTCACACAGGAGATCATGTTATCGGTTCATTGTAAAGTATAAGTAAAGGCTCACAACCGAGATGGTTTTGGACAAACCATTGGCATGGTTGTAGTGTGTTTTGGTATTGGTTTGTCTTGACCATAGAATCACACTAGTACACTTTGTGTGTATTGAGCAGGACCGACTTAGAGGTGATTCGATTTATTGCTGACTATATAATCGAATCAGACCTCAGATATTATGTTGTACATGCTCTTAATCCCGATATAATAATGGGCACATATACTTAGTATTCATTTCTTTGATTTACCAATGGACGAGATTTATAGAGTAAATTGATAGGCTCGGTAAGTTGGGAAATGATATTATTTATATGGTGTGCCGTTGATTATAGGAGGAAACCGTGTCATATATATTAGGATGATGATGTCCCCTTGAGGAGCTCATAAGGTTCGTCATGTAAACCCTGCAGGTGGACTTGGTCCGACATGATGATAAGGTTGAGTGGTACTACTCATGGAGTTAAATGTTGATTAATTAATTGTCAATAAATTAATTAATCGACGGACATTCGAGATCTTAAACACGGGGAGAAATATGTGCAAATAATATATGGAACCCATATTATCTTATGGGGGTTGGTGAGGTAGATCAATGATATTCCTCTAGTGGATTGGATTATCATTAATGGATCAGACTTTATGTGGGCTTGACCATTGGGTGGCCAAGATCCAACTCCTCCTCATTGTCTCTATTGTAGCCTATTAAAACCTCATGAAGCCTAGATCCAATGATGGAAAACAAAACTCTAGATCCAATGGTAGGGATTAAAACTCTAGATCCGACGGTTGAGATTAAATCTCTAGATCCGATGGTTGAGACTAAATCCCTAGAACCTATGGTGGAGATTAAAACAAGCTTTAAGCCTAACTCTATAAAAGGAGGGATTAGGTTGGGCGGCAACGGCAATTAGAAGCAAGATAGGATTAGGGTTGGGTGGCAAGAGCTTGGAGGTTTTGGGCGGCCACAATTAAGGAAAAATTTTCCTTTCTTATCTTCTTCCTTTGGTGGTCGATGCCCATTATCTTCTCCTCTCTCTTTGGCCGGTGTCCAAAGCCCTTCCTTCTCTTCTCTTTGGCCGGTGGAAACAAAGCCAAGGGTCTCATCCCTTGGTGTTTTAGTCGGCGTCCACCATCCTTCTTCTCCTCTTGGTCGGCGGCAAGCATCAAGGTTGGTTCTTGGAGGTTGGCTAAAGGAAAGAGAAGAGTTTTGTTTCTATACTTCCTCTTGTTCGGAGCGAGCAAGGAAGGAAGATTGGTGATCTAGGAGGCTTCGACTTTTGGAAGATCGTCGCCCACAAGACGTCCAAAAGGAGGAAGGACATACAATAGAAGATCGAGAGGTATAACGCTTGTTTATTTTCTTTTGTAACATGTCTATAATTGTTTTTTAATCATATACATGTTATATATTCTATTTTGTGGTTAAATTAACTTGGACCCCGAATACAAACACAAAAGCCCGCGATCCGTACATCATCTATTCCTTGGCTATTCGTAGAATAAAGGTTGGTGGCTTGAACAACAAGTTTGTTCAAGTGACTACTCTAATCGAATAGCACGACGATGAAACAGTAGCTTGGGTGATCCCTTCTTGTCAAGGAAAATTTTTTTTTATCCGTGGATGTAGAAGGGATCGCCATGAACTAGTGACCGAGTTGAAGTGGGAAGCGAAGTTTCCTACCTTCATGTGCTTTGGCGGTATAGACCAGCTTAGCATGACAATATAGGATGAAAGCACCTGAAGGTTAGCGTACGGATGAACAAGTCATGGATGACTTGGAGGGATCCGATAGGCATGAGGCTAACGGAGGTGGCTAGAAGGCTTAGGTCTAGGCTAAGGGTGATCTAGCAAGTTTGGGGGCACCATACTTGGGATAAAATCTCATCTTTGAGGTGTATCAGTCGACTGATGGGTGTCAACTAGAGTTCAACTGTAGGAAATGGCCTAGCAGTCGACTGATGGCCTGAGCAGTCGACTGATCTTGAGATCAGTCGATTGCTGGTCGGGAATTCGAGCATAGAAGGCTCCTGAGTTGACTGCTAGGGTTTGGCAGTTGAGTGATGACTCGATCAGTCGATTTATGGGTATGATCAGTCGACTGATGGTCTATCCGTGGGAACTTATCCAATGTCGCTTATGTCATTGTGAGACAATGGCTACAGGAGCAGTCGATTGATGGTCCCGATCAGTCGACTGCTAGGCGAAAATCAGCCCGAGTTATAGGTTTAAAAGGAGCTCAAAGGGATGATTTTGGCTAAGGTTTTTGCAGAGTTTTGGGGCGATTTGCTGCTACAATTCGGGGTCTCCAAGTGTAAATCAAGCAACCAAACAAGCAAGTATCCAAGAGTTTTTGTAAAGTGTTCTTTACTTCTTTTGTTGTATTTCATCCATATTTGCTTGTATATCTCATGTATTGTTGTTGTAATCACTGTAAGTGGTTTCTCCACCTCCGACTTGTTGTCGAGAAGGAGTATTATTATTTTAGTGGTGTTAGATGCATCGCTAGGGTTTTTAGAGCCCAATCCATTGAGTATGAACCATACAGTTCCGAATTGTTGGTGCAATTGGTCCAAATCATGATTGACCAGACTCGAATTTGACTCGAGTGATGTTTTGATCAGTTGACATTGATGTCTATTAATGTTTTGGGGAGATTATTTGTACAATCGACCTGGGTTATGATTAACCGGACTCGAGTTTGACTCGAGGGAGACTTTGATGGTTGACTAGGGTTGACCATGTGATTATGGGAAAGTCCAAGCATGAGTCTTGGCATGGAAAGTTCAAGGGATTTGATATTGGCGGCGTAAAGTCCAAGCGGGAGTCTTGGCAGCATAAGTCCAATGGTTGGCGGCGTAAAGTCCAAGTGGAGTCTTGGCCGTGTAAGTCCAATGTGCCTTGGCGGTGTAGACACCATTAGCATGACATAGCCAATGGAAGCATCTGAAGGCTAGCACGATGGATGAACAAGTCATGGATGACTTGGAGGGATCCGAGAGGCGTGAGGTTGATGGAGGTGGCTAGAAGGCTTAGGTCTAGGATAAGGGTGGTCTAGCAAGTATGGGGGCACCATACTTGGGCTAAAACCTCATGTTTGAGGTGTGCCAGTCGACTGGTGTCATGTGGCAGTCGACTGGCATAGTCAACTAGGGTTTGACTGCGGGAATAGGCCTAGCAGTCGACTGATAGGATGAGCAGTCGACTGATCTTGTGATCAGTCGACTGGTGCTCGATATTTCAGGCACAGAATGGAGTCTCACTCGACCGCTGGGATGAGCAGTCGAGTGATGGATTGAACAGTCGACTGATGCTCAAGATCAATCGACTGATGTCCTAGCCGTTGGATTTTTCTAGCGTGGATTTCACCGTTGTCTCACAACAACAGTGTTATCAGTCGACTGATCAACTTTTTCCAGCACAGGTTGAAGCTATAAAAGGAGCTCGTGATGGAGAAAAAGTCAACCGGTTCTTGAGGGCATTTGGGGCGATTTGCTGCTACAAATCAGGGTTTCCAAGTTCTTTTCAAGCAACTAAGCTGTTAGTAATATATGAGAGATGTCCTAAGGAAATCGCCTTATATTTGAACCATTTATATGATAAATGAAGATTCACTATTTGAGTATACATGTTTTCATGTATTTTATTAGATCTTAAACTCATTTACTGAATGTCCACGATACGATTCACAACAATAGAGAATTTGTGATTGAATCACAACTAGTGAGTATCTCTACATGTCTAATTGTGATGTATCGGAATTATCCCTAGTCAATGAATTGATGGATTTGGACATCATTGATTCTGTCGAGACTAGCACGAGGTATACTCTTGGTGTATCCAAGCAGCTGATTCTCACTGGTTTGAGACATTGTGATATCCGGAGTTAATCGTGGATGCTAGTTATGGTAACTAGTTCATCGGAGTGACCAGCCGTAAGACTTCATATGGTTCTCTGCATATATAGATATGTCAATGAATTTCTTACTGCAGCTTAAGTGCGATGTTCCTTTGACTTGCGGTATTCAAGTCATCTTGATCAGAAAGACTTATGCTTTGACATCTTAAGCAAGCATCTCTAAGGAGATGTGGACCCGGGATGATTGGGTATAAGTCGAAGTGATCGAAGGTGTTTGAATAGCCTATAAAGGATTCACCACTCCTTGCGAGGAGATGTATACCCATGGCCTCTCGTCGGATTGATACAAAAGTCTTTGGCTAAAGAATTACATGTTTAGAGTAAGGTACTCTTGGATACATGTGCAGTAACTAGAATCTGTAGATCGAGAAAATGATACTTGGACTAGGTGTGACGTAGTCAACCTAGTGGGGACTGACACTATAGACCATGTCCTGAACCAAGTGGGTATATGATGAGTGAAGGGAATGGGGCACGATTAATTGTAGCTGCTGAAAGGCTTCAGAAATAGTTCTGGATCTACCATTGATCTTTTTGATTAATTGGGGATCATGATGTACTACTAGGTGCCACTCATTATCGTTCTATAATTAATGGATAATTATAGATGGCCAACATAAACCGAGAACCTATTTGGTCACAAGCACAACGAGCGTAATCCGAAGGATTTAAAATGAGCTTGAGAATGAGATTCTCAGACCGAGAGAAACTAGGTTTGGTTGGACCAAACAAGGAGCGAGCATGAAATTATTTTAGTCACAATGGAAGCGTGGATGGGCCATGTCTTATGATGACATAATGGATGAACCAAATTGTCTTGGTTCTAATCCATTGGAGGAGAATAAACCAAAGGGGTTTGGTTTGTTTTAAACAAATGAACCAAAGTTGGTTCGGTTCGTTTTAACTTAAAATAGACCAACATGGTTTGGTTTATTTTAACTTAAATTAATGGAGCAGGTTAACGGGCTTTTGGTTATGATCCGATAACCATTAGGAGAATTTTTTCTCTATAAAATAGGGCTTAAGGGTTTGTTAAGCCCTAATCCATGCAATCCCTAGTTGCCGCCCACCCCTCCTCCCCTCTAGTGGTCAGCGCCCAACCCTAGCCGCCGTCCAGCTTTGTGCCACCGTCCAAGCTTGTTGCCGGCGTCCAACCTTCAGCCGGTGAACCTCCGGCGACCCTCCGGTGATCTTCTTTGGGTCCGGCGACAAGGTGAGCATCTAACTTCCTTATTTGTCCGGCACTATTCCTCCACCAAAGCTGTCTAGTTTTCTGGACAGCTTGTTTATTTCGTGTCGGAGTGTCGTTTAGACAACGTTTGGAGATCCGACAGCTGCTTCCTTGCCGGGGATTCGATCTCCGGTAATCCTCATAGGTGGAGGACGAAGGATTCGTCAAACGTGTTGGAATGTATACTGAAAGCCTAGCTCTTTTTGTATGAACATTTTTATTTTGAAATAAGAATCACATGATCATTGTTTGCACTTTATATTTATTATATGTGTGCATATTGTCTAATATTTTACATTGTAGATAACATGGTGCTTGGTGTGGCACAGAAGATCATGTTATCAGTCACTTGTAGAATATAAGTAGAGGCTCACAACCAAGATAGTTTTGGACAAACCATTGGCATGGTTGTATTGTAACTTGGTATTGTTTTTTCTTGAACATAGAGTTACACTAGTACACTTAGGTGTATTGAGCAGGACCGACATAGAGGTGATTCAATTTATTGCTGACTATATAATTGAATCGGACCTCGGATATTATGTTGTACATGCTCTTAATCCCGATATAATAACGGGCACATGTACTTAGTATTTATTTCTTTGATTTACCAAAGGGTGAGATTTAGATGGATTAAATCAATATGCCCGGTAAGTTGGAAAATGATATTATTTACATGGTGTGCCGTTGATTATAGGAGGAAACCGTGTCCTATATATTAGGTTGATGATGTCCCCTTAAGGAGCTCATAAGGTTCATCATGTAAACCCAGCTGGTTGACTTAGTCAACATGATGATAAGGTTGAGTGGTACTACTCGAGGAGTTAGATGTTAATTGATTGATGGTCAGTAAATCAATTAATTAGTGGACATTCGATATCTTAAACACGGGGAGATGGATGTACAAATAATATATGGAGCCCATATTGATTTATGGGGGTTGGTGAGGTAATTCAATGATGATCCTCTAGTGGAATGGAACATCATTGATGGATCAAGTTTGTGTGGTTCCGATCCATCGGTTGGCCAAGATCCAACTCCTCCTCATGGTCCCTATCGTAGCCTAAAATAATCCTCATGAAGCCTACATCCAAGGATGGAAAACAAAACTCTAGAACCGACAGTTGAGATTAGATCTCTAGATCCGACGGTTGGGATAAAATCCTAAATCCGACGGTTGGGATGAAACCCTAGATCCGACGGTTGGGATGAAACCCTAGATCCGACGGTTGGGATGAAACCCTAGATCCGACGGTGGAGATTAAATCCCTAGATCCGACGGTGGAGATTAAAGGAGGCTTAAGCCCAACTCTATAAATAGAGGCTAAGGCTTGGGCGGCAACTAATGCTTGTGGATTAGGGTTTTGCCTATCTAAAAGTGGGGCGGCAACAAACCCTAGAGAAGTTAGGGTTTTGGGCGGCTAGAAGTGGGCGGCAAGCTTTGTTCTCCCTAGCATTTTGGCCGGCTCCCCTCTTCCTCTTCTCATCCTTTGCCGGCTCTCTTCCCTTCATCCTTTTCTCCTTGGCCGGTGGAAACAAGGGCTAGGTTTCATCCTTGGAGCTCTTGGCCGGCGCCCTCTTGCTTTCTCCTTGGTGGCCGGTGGCAACTCTTCTCAAGGTTGGCCGGTGCTCAAGAAACTACTACTCCTTGTCCGGCGGTATATCAAGCTCCTTGGCTTGGTGTCCGGTTCTAGAAAGGAGAAGGAGTCTTTGTTTGGTTCTTCTCTTTGTTCGGATAGAGCAAGGAAAGGAAGAACGTGATCTAGGAGACTTCTACTCGTGGAGGATCTTCGCCCACACGACGTCCATGAGGAGGATAGGACATACGATAGAAGATCGAGAGGTATAAAAGTTTTACAACTTTTATTGATCTTTGCATGTTCTTATCTTTATGTTAGTATGTGTTAATTATACTAGTTTTCATTTGTATGTATTTGTATAATCATGGACCCCGAAGACAAACACAAAAACCGACGATCCGTCCGTCGTCTCTTCCGTGGCTAACCAACTAGAAGAGTTGGGTTGCTTGAACAACTAGTTTGTTCAAGTGATCACTCAAGTTGTTAGCACGACTACGAAACGGTTGTGCTTAGGAAACTCATCCCATCCGGATTAATTTTTCATTAGTGAAAATTTTAATCCGGGGACATGGGAGCCAATGAGCCTCCGAAGCAATTCCTAACAACTGGTATCAGAGCCACGGTTTCCGGTTTTGTGTGTTTTGGATTCGGTTACTTTCATGGACATATCATATATTGAGTATGCTGGATAATAGTAGGATGTGCGTAGGCTAACTTTTTTGGTTGCAGGCATAAGATCCGACTATTATGGCTATATGTGTGTATGTGATTGTTTGTATGTGATTTTATGTATATTATTTGAATCCTCAGGGTTGACGAGGCTAGATTAGTATTTAATTTTTGTAATTAAATACGGCATTGTTTAGCCACTCATTTTAGTTTACTTTCGATCTAGATTATTTGTACACTCCTTCATGGAGTATAGGATCGATGGATGTAAATTAAAATAGTTTATCTCGGCTCGGATCTCTTTGGTGACTTGTGCATTGGAAAAGGTGGAGCGGACAAGGTGGCGACACGACGGGACGCATATTGGAGAACAATGCCATAATAGTTGGAAAAATTCTATTTTTTCCATATTTATTGCTGATTTGTTTTATATGCATGTTGTGTGTGCTTGAAAATTCCTCGTTGTCAATTTAGTCCCCATTGGATGGGTTTGTTTGCGGATCACTAGGTCAAATAATGGTTATAGGAAATTATCTAGGAGCGTGTGTACTTCCCCATCGGTAAGGCACATAATTCGAAATAATTTCCTTAGTATCGTGTAATGGTGCACACTTAGATATAAATAAAAAGTATCCTCCCCATCGGAGTCACTGCTTTTATTTGTAGGGCCAAAGAGGAACCAACTATTAATTTTATTTGTCAAAAAGTAAGGTTGTCAAGATAATAAAATTAATGGGTAAAACCTCCTCTTACAAATGTAGAATTCGTATACGTCCACACTATCGTGGCATGCGATATTCTCGGTGTTTTGAGGTGTTGGTTGATTTCGGAATTTTATTGTTTGAGGAATCAATGATATTTGAAATCTAATATTTTGATCATTGTGATTCTTAGGTTTTTCAAATGGCTTTCAACCCACTTGCTGTGATATTAAAAGAAAATAAACTTACTGGAACAAATTATATTGATTGGAAAAGAAATTTGGATATTGTCTTAACTACAGAGGAGTACAAATTTGTACTCTTCGAGGTGTGTCCTCCTAAGCCCACCGATGACTCTGATGAAAAGGAGAAAGAAAGTTATAAGAAATGGATCAAGGCAGATGAGATGGCGCGGTGTTACATTTTGGCATCTATGTCAAATGTGCTGCAACATCAGCATGAGGCCATGGCCACAGCTTATGACATGATGTTCAATCTCAAGGAACTTTTCGGACATCAGAGTAGGGCGGCTAGGCAGGAGGCTATGAGAAACTTGATGACGACCACCATGATCGAGGGAACACCCGTCAGGGATCATGTTCTCAAGATGATGGCTCATCTTAATGAGATGGAAGTCCTCGGAGCTGAGATCGATGGGGAAACCCAGGTCGATATCATTCTCCAGTCTCTACCTAGGAGTTTTGAGCAGTTTCGCCTCAACTACAACATGAACAAGAGGTTGTATTCGTTGGCGGAGCTTCTGACAGAACTCCAGGCGGCAGAGGGGCTTTTTCATCAAAGCGCTCAAGCCATGGTTGCTCAGAAGGTTTCTTCTTCTAAACCGAAAGGTAAGAAGAAGAAGAAGCAAGGTGGAGCAAAGAAAGTGGCAGTAGGACCTCAGGCAGGAGTGAAGAAACCGAAAGGCAAGTGCTTCACTTGCAAGCAGATTGGACATTGGAAGGCGGACTATCCTCGCCGAAAGAATAAAGGTATATCTTCTTGTTTAGTTGTTGAAACATGTTTAGAGGTGTTATCTACCAGTGCCTGGTATGTAGATACAGGAGCCACTAATCATGTCTACAATACTTTGCAGGGGTTCCAGGAAACCCGACGACTAGCTGAGGGAGAGATTACCGTCTTCATGGGCAATGCTTCAAAGGTGGTGGCTATTGCAGTGGGAGACGTTCATTTATCTTTTGATAGGAATAAAGTTTTGGTTTTGAGAAATTGTCTTTATGTACCTACTTTTAGAAAGAATCTAATTTCAGTTTCTAAATTGTTTATGGATGGATATTCTGTTTCTTTTAATGACAAAGTGGTTATAAAAAGGAATAGGGAGATTATCTGTTCTGGTACATTGGTTGGCAATTTGTACACTCTTGAACCGAAAGCTCCCACGATGCATATAGAAGTAAATAACTCATCTTCTAAGTCTAATAAGAGAAAAGAACCTTCGAAAATGAACCAGACATATCTTTGGCATCTAAGGCTTGGTCATATTAACCTGAGTAGAATTCAAAGGTTGATAGCTGATGGACCTTTGGGTTCATTAGTGGTGGAGGATCTCCCAACCTGCGAATCTTGCTTGGAAGGTAAAATGACCAAGAGGCCTTTCAAGGCCAAGGGGTATAGAGCCAAAGATGTGTTAGAATTGGTTCATTATAATTTGTGCGGTCCTATGTCTATCCAGGCTAGAGGTGGTTTTGAATATTTTGTCTCTTTTATAGATGATTATTCAAGATATGATTACATTTACTTGATGCGCCGCAAGTCTGAATGCTTTGACAGGTTCAAAGAATTCAAGGTTGATGTGGAGAACCGTCAAGGTAAAAGTATCAAGACACTATGATCTGATCGTGGTGGCGAGTACCTCTTGGGAGAGTTTAGGAGTTACTTATCAGAGGCTGGGATTCAATCCCAATTGTCCGCACCTGGCACACCCCAGCAGAATGGTGTGGTGGAGCGAAGGAATAGGACTCTTATGAAGATGGTTAGATCGTTGATGAGTTATTCTGAGTTACCTGATTCGTTATGGGGGTTTGCTCTGGAAATGACAGCACACATTCTGAACTTGGTTCCATCTAAGTCAGTACCCTCTACTCCCACAGAATTGTGGACTGGGCGAAAGCCTAGTCTAAGACATATTCAGATTTGGGGTAGTCCAGCACATGTGCTGAAGGGAGATGCTGGTAAGTTGGAATCTCGTACAGAAGTACGCTTGTTTGTTGGCTACCCTAAGGGAAAGAAGGGTGGTTTGTTCTATAGTCCTAGAGATCAAAAGGTGATCGTGAGTACGAATGCCAGATTTTTAGAGGAGGACTATGTGATGAACCACAAGCCCACGAGTAGGATTGTTCTTGAGGAGTTGACAGGGGAAGTTCAAACTTCAGTACCACCGGTACAAGAGGAGATACCACAAGTCACTGCACCGCATGTCACAGAGCATACACAGGAGGCACCTCGTCGTAGTGGGAGGGTTGTTAGACAACCCGAGATATTCATGTTCTTGGGAGAATCTTCTGATTTAGTCCCTGGCGAACATGAACCTGATCCCTGGACATATGATGAGGCACTCCAAGATAGAGATGCGGTATCTTGGCAAATAGCGATGAATTCAGAGATAGAATCTATGGATTCTAATCATGTCTAGGAGCTAGTAGAACCACCCGATGGTGTGAAAGCCATTGGATGCAAGTGGATCTACAAGAGAAAGAGAGGAGTAGACGGGAAGGTTGAGACCTTCAAAGCTAGGCTTGTTGCGAAAGGGTATACTCAGAAAGAGGGTATCGATTATGAGACTTTTTCGCCAGTAGCTATGCTTAAGTCTATCCGGATTCTCTTATCTATAGCTGCTCATATGGATTATGAGATTTAGCAGATGGATGTCAAGACAGCTTTCCTTAACGGAAGTCTTGAGGAGAACATCTATATGCGACAACCAGAGGGATTCATTGCTAAAGGCAAAGAGCATCTAGTGTGTAAGCTTAATCGGTCCATTTATGGATTGAAGCAAGCTTCGAGATCTTGGAACATCCGTTTTGATGAGGTAATCCAGTCATATAGATTTATTTAAAGTCCGAATGAGCCATGTGTATACAAAAGATGTGACGGAAACGTAGTGGTATTTCTTGTACTATACGTAGATGACATTTTGTTAGTTGACAACAATATCAAAGTGTTATCAGACGTAAGGGTATGGTTTTCCAAACAGTTTGACATGAAGGACTTGGGAGAAGTGGGACACATCCTTGGGATCAAAGTTATAAGGGACCGCAAGAAAAGGATGTTGTGCTTATCTCAAGCTTTATACATAGACACGGTCCTAGCTCGTTTTAGCATGCAGAACTCCAAGAAGGGTTTTCTACCTTTCAGGCATGGAGTTCCTTTATCTAAAGAGATGTGTCCTAAAACATCAAAGGAGATAGAGGAGATGAAGGTGGTTCCTTATGCTTCGGCAGTAGGAAGCCTCATGTATGCTATGCTATGTACGAGACCAGATATCTGCTTTGCCATCAGCATGGTTAGCAGATATCAGAGTAATCCTGGGCAGGGACATTGGACTGCTGTAAAGCATATATTGAAGTACCTGAGAAGGACTAGGGATTATATGCTGGTTTACCGGGCAGATCAATTAGTCCCTGTGGGTTACACGGATTCTGATTTCCAATCAGATAGGGATAACAGTAAGTCTACCTCGGGGTTTGTGTTTACTTTTGGACGTGGAGCCATAGTATGGAGGAGTGTCAAGCAGAAATGCATGGCAGACTCCACCATGGAAGCTGAGTATGTGGCAGCCTCTGAGGTAGCCAAGGAAGTTGTATGGCACAGGAACTTCTTGATGGACTTGGATGTGATTCCTGGTTTGCCTAGAACTATTACAATTTATTGTGATAACAGTGGTGCAGTTGCAAACTCGAAGGAACCACAAGCCCATAAGGCGAGTAAACACATAGAGCGCAAGTACCACCTGATACGAGAGATCGTAAAGCGAGGAGAAGTAGATGTCGCCAAGATTGCATCAGAGGATAACCTGGCGGATCCATTCACTAAGGCCCTTCCAGCAAAAGTGTTTGATAGGCATGTGGAGGACATGGGGATCAGATGTATGGCAGTGTGATGACAGCATAGTCTTTTAGTATAAGTGGGAGATTGTTGGAATGTATACTGAAAGTCTAGCTCTTTTTGTATGAACATTTTTATTTTGAAATAAGAATCACATGATCATTATTTGCACTTTATATTTATTATATGTGTGCATATTGTCTAATATTTTACATTGTAGATAACATGGTGCTCGGTGTGGCACAGAAGATCATGTTATCAGTCCCTTGTAGAATATAAGTAGAGGCTCACAACCAAGATGGTTTTGGACAAACCATTGGCATGGTTGCAGTGTAACTTGGTATTGTTTTGTCTTGAACATAGAGTTACACTAGTACACTTAGGTGTATTGAGCAGGACCGACATAGAGGTGATTCAATTTATTGCTGACTACATATTTGAATCGGGCCTCGGATATTATGTTGTACATGCTCTTAATCCCGATATAATAACGGGCACATGTACTTAGTATTTATTTCTTTGATTTACCAAAGGGTGAGATTTAGATGGATTAAATCAATATGCCCGGTAAGTTGGGAAATGATATTATTTACATGGTGTGTCGTTGATTATAGGAGGAAACCGTGTCCTATATGTTAGGTTGATGATGTCCCCTTGAGGAGCTCATAAGGTTCATCATGTAAACCCAGCTGGTTGACTTAGTCAACATGATGATAAGGTTGAGTGGTACTACTCAAGGAGTTAGATGTTAATTGATTGATGGTCAGTAAATCTATTAATTAACGGCCATTCAATATCTTAAACACGGGGAGATGGATGTACAAATAATATATGGAGCCCATATTGATTTATGGGGGTTGGTGAGGTAATTCAATGATGATCCTCTAGTGGAATGGAACATCATTGATGGATCAAGTTTGTGTGGTTCCGATCCATCGGGTGGCCAAGATCCAACTCCTCCTCATGGTCCCTATCGTACCCTAAAATAATCCTCATGAAGCCTAGATCCAAGGATGGAAAACAAAACTCTAGAACCGACGGTTGAGATTAGATCTCTAGATCCGACGGTTGGGATAAAACCCAAGATCCGACGGTTGGGATGAAACCCTAGATCCGACGGTTGGGATGAAACCCGAGATCCGACGGTGGAGATTAAAGGAGGCATAAGCCCAACTCTATAAATAGAGGGCTAAGGCTTGGGCGGCAACTAATGCTTGTGGATTAGGGTTTTGCCTATCTAAAAGTGGGCGACAACAAACCCTAGAGAATTTAGGGTTTTGGGCGGCTAGAAGTGGGCGGCAAGCTTTGTTCTCCCTAGGGTTTTGGCCGGCGCCCCTCTTCCTCTTCTCATCCTTTACCGGCGCTCTTCTCTTCAACCTTTTCTCCTTGGCCGGTGGAAACAAGGGCTAGGTTTCATCCTTTGAGCTCTTGGTCGGCGCCCTCTTGCTTTCTCCTTGGTGGCCGGCGGAAACTCTTCTCAAGGTTGGCCGACGCTCAAGAAACTACTCCTTGGTCGGCGGTTATATCAAACTCCTTGGCTTGGTGGCCGGTTCTAGAAAGGAGAAGGAGTCTTTGTTTGGTTCTTCTCTTTGTTCGAATAGAGCAAGGAAAGGAAGAACGTGATCTAGGAGGCTTCTACTCGTGGAGGATCTTCGCCCACACGACGTCCACGAGGAGGATAGGACATACGATAGAAGATCGAGAGGTATAAAAGTTTTACAACTTTTATTGATCTTTGCATGTTCTTATCTTTATGTTAGTATGTGTTGATTATACTAGTTTGCATTTGTATGTATTTGTATAATCAAGGACCCCGAAGACAAACACAAAAATCGGCGATCCGTCCGTCGTCTCTTCCGCGGCTAACCAACTAGAAGATTTGGGTTGCTTGAACAACTAGTTTGTTCAAACGATCACTCAAGTTGTTAGCACGATGACGAAATGGTTGTGCTTAGGAAACTCATCCCATCCGGATTAGTTTTTTTATTAGTGAAAATTTTAATCCGGGAACATGGGAGACAATGAGCCTTCGAAGCAATTCCTAACAAAACGGTTGACGAATACCTCTCCGGAGAAGCGAGTTTTTTGTTGGCAATGTGCTAGGCCTCGGAATGCTCATCGGCTCCCATGTCTCCGGATTAAAATTTTCACTAATGAAAAACTAATCCGGATGGGATGAGTTTTCTAAGCACAACCAATTCATCTTCGTGCCAACGACTCGAGCAATCGCTTGAACAAACTAGTTGTTCAAGCAACCAAACTCTTCTAGTCGATTAGCCGCGGAAGAGACGACGGACGGATCGCCGGTTTTTTTGTTTCTTATTCGGGGTCCATGATTATACAAATACATACAAATATAAACTAGTATAATCAACATATACTAACATAAAGAACATAAGCTAGCATATCAATAAGAACATGCAAAGAACAATAATAAAAGTTATAAAACTTTTATACCTCTTGATCTTCTATCGTATGTCCTAACCTCCTTGTAGACTTCGTGTGGGCGAAGATCCTCCACAAGTTGAAGCTTCCTAGATCTTCCTCAATCCAAAGAAAGAAGAACTCTCTTTCCCTTCTTGCTTGAGCCAACCACCAATCCACAAAAGGATTGATGCCGCCGGCCCCAAGAATAGAGAGAACATAATGGAAACAACCAAGGTACCGAACTAGGGACAAACCCTTGTTTTGGTGCCGCCGGCCAAGATAGTGTGAAGAGGATAAAGGGAATATGTTGGGCGCCGGCCACGGTGGAGGGAATAGAGGAAGGAGCCGGCCACAACCTAGGAAGAGGAAGAGCTCCTCTCCTATAGTTGCCGCCCCCCTTCCTTGCATACCCTAGCCGCCCAACCATAGGAGCCAAACCCTAATTAGGGTTTCCTCCTTAGGTCTTCTTGCCGCCCAACCAAGGTGGAAGGAGGAGATCTAAACCGGCCACCTTTCCTAGGTAGATGAAGAACTCTTCCACAAGATACCGTGCTACCTTCCTTCCAAACCTTAGCCGCCCAACCCTAAAAGAGCCAAACCCTAATTAGGGTTTCCTCCTTAGGGTTGCTTGCCACCCAAGCCATCCAACTCCATCAACTATGCGCCGGCCATGGAAGAGGGGATAGAAGAATAGAATGTGGACCAACCAAGGTAGAAGGGTAGAAGGAAGGGACCGACCATGCCTTAGGAAGAAGAAGAAACTCTTCTTCCACTTGTTGCCGCCCCATACCTTTCTCCCAAACCCTAGCCGCCCAAAAGATTCTAAACCAACTAGGGTTCCTAGCCTCCAAACGAAGCAAACCCTAATCCCCTAAACCATCCATCATCAATTCCCCTTGCCGCCCAACTTAAGCCTATATATATATAGAGTTAGGTTTAGGCCTTGGTTTAATCTTCACCGTCGGTTCTAGGGTTTTAATCCCAACCGTCAGATCTATAGATTTAATCTCAACCGTCGGTTCTAGGGATTTAATCCCCACCGTCGGATCTAGAGATTTGTTTTCCATAATTTGATCTATACTTCATGAGGTTTATATTAGGCTACGATAGGGACCATGAGGAGGAGTTGGGTCTTGGCCACTCGATGGATCGGAACCACACAAACTTGATCCATCAATGATGTTCCATTCCACTAGAGGATCATCATCGAACTACCTCACCAACCCCCATAAATTAATATGGGTTCCATATATTATTTGTACATCCATCTCCCCGTGTTTAAGATATCGAATGTCCATCAATTAATTGATTTGCTGATCATCAATTAATTAACATCTAACTCCTCGAGTAGTACCACTAAACCTTATCATCATGTTGACTAAGTCAACCTGCAGGGTTTACATGATGAACCTTATGAGCTCCTAAAGGGGACATCATCAACCTAATACATAGGACACAGATTCCTCCTATAATCAACGACACACCATGTAAATAATATCATTTCCCAACTTACCGGACATATTGATTTAATCCATAGAAATCTAACCCTCTGGTAAATCAAAGAAATAAATATTAAGTACATGTGCCCGTTATTATATCGGGATTAAGAGCATGTACAACATAATATCCGAGGTCTGATTCAATTATGTAGTCAGCAACAAATTGAATCACCTCTATGTCGGTCCTGCTCAATACACCTAAGTGTACCAGTGTAACTCTATGTTCAAGATAAAACAATACCAAGCTACACTACAACCATGCCAATGGTTTGTCCAAAACCATCTTGGTTGTGAGCCTCTACTTATACTCTACAAGGGACTGATAACATGATCTTCTGTGCCACACCCAAGCACCATGTTATCTACAATGTAAAGTATTAGATAATTTTGCATAATCATAAAAATATGCAAACAATGATCATGTGATTCTTATTTCAAAATAAAGATGTTCATACAAAAGAGCTAGGCTTTCAGTATACATCCCAACAATCTCCCACTTATACTAAAAGACTATGTTGTCATCATACTGCCATACATCTGATTCCCCTTCCCTCCACATGCCTATCAAAGCTCTCGCTAGAAGGGCCTTATTGAAAGGGTCTACCAGGTCATCCTCTGATGCAATCTAGGCGACAGCAACTTCTACCTCCTTTACGATTTCTCGTATCAGGTGGTACTTGCACTCTATGTGTTTACTAGCCTTATGTGCTCGTGGTTCCTTCGAGTTTGCAACTGCACCATTATTATCACAATTAATTGTGATAGTTCTGGGCAAACCAGGAATCACATCCAAGTCCATCAGGAAGTTCCTGAACCACACAGTTTCTTTGGCCGCCACAGGGGCTGCCACATACTCCGCTTCCATGGTGGAGTCCGCCACGCATTCTGGCACTCCTCCATACAATGGCTCCACCTCCTAAAGTAAACACAAAACTGAGGTAGACTTCTTTGTTATCCCTATCCGATTGGAAATCGCACCATGCAACCCAGAGTAATTGGTCCGCCCGATAAACTAGCATATAATCCCTAGTCCTTCTCGGGCACTACAATATATGCTTTTACCGATCCAATGTCCTGTCCTAGATTACTACGATATCTCGCTAACCATGCCCACGAAAGCAGATATCTTATCTCGTCATAGCATACATGAGGCTTCCCTCTGCCAAGCATAAGGAACCGCCACTCCTTTATCACCTCAGATGATCTAGGACACATCTCCTTAGATAAAGTAACTCCATACCTGAAAGGTAGAAAACCCTTCTTGGAGTTCTGCATGCTAAAACGATCCAAAATCATGTCTATGTATGAAGCTTGGTATAAGCACAACAACCTTGATCCCAAGGTTGTGACCCACTTCTCCCAAGTCCTTCAAAACTGTTTGGACAACCATACCCTTACGTCTGATAACACTCTGATATTGTTTCCAACTACCAAAATATTATCTACGTATAGTACAAGAAATACCACTACGTTTCTGTCACATCTCTTGTATACACAAGACTCATCCGGACTTTGAATAAATCCATAAGTCTGGATTTACCTCATCAAAGCGGATGTTCCAAGACCTCAAAGCTTGCTTCAGTCCATAAATGGACCGATTAAGCTTACATAAAATACGCTCTTTGCCCTTAGCAATGAATCCCTCTGGTTGCTTCATATAGATGTTTTCCTCAAGACTTCCATTAAGGAAAGTTGTCTTAACATCCATCTGCCACAACTCATAATCCATATAAGCTGCAATGCATAAGAGCTCCCAGACCTGACTTGAATCCATAGATTCAATCTCAGTATTCATTGCACTTTGCCAAGATGTCGTATTTATATCTTGGATTGTCTCGTCGTATGTCTAGGGATCAGGTTCATATTTGCTAGGGACCAAATCAGAAGATTCACCCAAAAACATGAATCTAAGAGGCTGTCTAACAACCCTCCCACTACGACGAGGTATCATCTGTGTATCCTTTGTGACACGTAGTGCAGTGACATGTGGTATATCCTCTTGTACCGGTGGTACTAAAGAAGTGAGTTCCCTTTTAACTATTCCAGAACAATTTTACTCTTGGAGTTGTGGCTTATCACATAGTCTTCCTCTAGAAATCTGGTGTTCGTGTTAACGATCACTCTCTGATCTCTAGGACTATAAAACAAGTCAGAATAACTCATCATTGATCTAATCATCTCCATAAGAGTCCTATTCCTTTGCTCTGCTACACCGTTCTGCTGGGGTGTACCAGGTGCAGTCAATTGGGATTGAATCCCAACCTCTGATAAGTAGTTCCTAAACTCTCCCAAGAGGTTGTCACCACCACGATCAGATCGTAGTGTCATCCATATCTTGAATAATTGTCTATAAAAGAGATGAAATATTCAAGACCACCTCTTGCCTAGATAGTCATAGGACCACACAAATCAGAATGAACCATTTCTAACACATCTTTGGATCTATACCCCTTGGCCTTGAAAGGCCTCTTGGTCATCTTACCCTCCAAGCAAGATTCGCAGGTTGGGAGATCCTCCACCACTAATGAACCCTAAGGTCCATCAGCTATCAACCTTTGAATTCTGCTTAGGTTAATATGACCAAGCCTAAGATCCCAAAGATATGTTTGGTTCATCTTCGAAGATTCTTTTCTCTTATCGGAATTAGAAGATGAGTTGTAAACTTCAATTTGCATCGTGGGAGCTTGTGGTTCAAGTTATAAATTTCCTATCTATGTACCTGAATAGATAATGTCCCTATTCCTTTTATAACAAATCTGTCATTAAAAGGAATAGATTATCCATCCATAATTTAGAAACCGAAAGCAATTCTTTCTAAATAAAGGTACATAAAGAAAATTCTTAAGAACCAAAAACTTTATTTTTCTCAAAAGATAAATAAAACATCTCCCACTGCAATAGCCGCCATCTTCATGGCATTGCCCAAGTAAATGGTAATATCCCCTTTAGCTAGTCGTCGGGTTTCCTGGAACCCCTGCAAAGTGTTACGGACATGATTAGTGGCTCTCGTATCTACACACCAGGTGCTGGTAGATAATGCCTCTAACCATGTTTCAACGACTGGACCAAAGGATATACATTTGTTCTTGCTTCGGATTGGGATAATCCTTCTTCTTATGTCCAGTCTGCTAGTAAGTGAAGTACTTGCCTTTCGGCTTCTTCACTCCTCCCTGAGATCCTCCCACCACATTTGCTCCACCTTGTCTCTCCTTCTTCTTGCCTTTCGGCTTAGAAGTAGAAACCTTTTTGAGCAACCATGTCTTGAGGATACTCTTCGAAGAGTGCATACATGTACTTCCTAGCAGATAAGACAATATTTGGATTCTTTTCCAATCAATATTATTAGGGTACAGTAAGTTTATTTTCTTTGGTATCACAATAAGTGGACTGAAAGTCATTTTGAAAATCCTAAGAATCACATAGATCATTACTTTAGATTTCAAATATTATTGATTCCTCAAAACAATAAAATTCTGAAATCAACCAACACCTCAAAATACCGAGAATATCACATGCCACGCAGTGTGGACGTATACGAATTCTACATTTGTAAGAGGAGGTTTTACCCATTAATTTTATTATCTTGTCAACCTTACTTTTTGACAAATAAAATTAATAGTTGGTTCCTCTTTAGCCCTACAAATAAAAGTAGTGACTCCGATGGGGAGGATACTTTATATTTGCATCTAAGTGTGCACCATTACACGATACTAAGGGAATTATTTCGAATTATGTGTCTTACCGCTGTGGAAGTACACACGCTCCTAGATAATTTCCTATAACCATTATTTGACCTAGTGATCCGCAAACAAACTCATCCGCAGGGAGGAAGGCACTCAGAGCCGAAACGCAAGTTTGTTGCATCACTCGTCAAATTGTAATGGAGACCGCGGGAATTAATTAAAATATCCCTCTCCCACTTAGTAAATTGAAAATGAGGAATTTTCAAGCACACACAACATGCATATAAAACAAATCAGCAATAAATATGGAAAAATCAGAATTTTTCCAACTATTATGGCATTGTTCTCCAATATTCTTCCCGTCGTGTCGCCACCTCGTCCGCTCCTCCTGCGCCATGTACGAGCCAACCGGAGATCCGAGCCGAGAATAAAACCTATTGTATTTTACATCCATCGATCCTATACTCCACAAGAGAGTGTACATGAAATCTAGATCGAAAGTAAAATAAAATAAAGAGTGTCTAAACAATGTCGTATTCAATTACAAAAATTAAATACTAATTTAGCCTCGTCAACCTCGAGGATTCAAATAATACACATACAATCACACACAAACAACCACATACACACATATAGCCATAATAGTCGGATCTTATGCCTGCAACCAAAAAGTTAGCCTACGCACATCCTACTATTATCCGGCATACTCAATATATGATATGTGCATGAAAGTAACCGAATCCAAAACACACAAAACCGGAAACCGTGGCTCTGATACCAATTGTTGGCAATGTGCTAGGCCTCGGAATGCTCATCGGCTCCCATGTCCCCGGATTAAAATTTTCACTAATGAAAAACTAATCCGGATGGGATGAGTTTCCTAAGCACAACCAATTCATCGTCGTGCCAACGACTCGAGCAATCGCTTGAACAAACTAGTTGTTCAAGCAACCAAACTCTTCTAGTCGATTAGCCGCGGAAGAGACGACGGACGGATCGCCGATTTTTGTGTTTCTTATTCGGGGTCCATGATTATACAAATACATACAAATGTAAACTAGTATAATCAACATATACTAACATAAAGAACATAAGCTAGCATATCAATAAGAACATGCAAAGAACAATAATAAAAGTTATAAAACTTTTATACCTCTTGATCTTCTATCGTATGTCCTAACCTCCTTGTAGACTTCGTGTGGGCGAAGATCCTCCACAAGTTGAAGCTTCCTAAATCTTCCTCAATCCAAAGAAAGAAGAACTCTCTTTCCCTTCTTGCTTGAGCCAACCACCAATCCACAAAAGGATTGATGCCGCCAGCCCCAAGAATAGAGAAAACATAATGGAAACAACCAAGGTACTGAACTAGGGACAAACCCTTGTTTTGGTGCCACCGGCCAAGATGGAGTGAAGAGGATAAAGGGAATATGTTGGGCGCCAGCCACGGTGGAGGGAATAGAGGAAGGAGCCGGCCACAACCTAGGAAGAGGAAGAGCTCCTCTCCTATAGTTGTCGCCCCCCTTCCTTTCATACCCTAGCCACCCAACCATAGGAGCCAAACCCTAATTAGGGTTTCCTCCTTAGGTCTTCTTGCCGCCCAACCAAGGTGGAAGGAGGAGATCTAAACCGACCACCATTCCTAGGTAGAAGAAGAACTCTTCCACAAGATGCCGCCTACCTTCCTTCCAAACCTTGGCCGCCCAACCCTAAAGGAGCCAAACCCTAATTAGGGTTTCCTCCTTAGGGTTGCTTGCCACCCAAGCCATCCAACTCCATCAACTATGCGCCGACCATGGAAGAGGGGATAGAAGAATAGAATGTGGACCAACCAAGGTAGAAGGGTAGAAGGAAGGGACCGGCCATGCCTTAGGAAGAAGAAGAAACTCTTCTTCCACTTGTTGCCGCCCCATACCTTTCTCCCAAACCCTAGCCGCCCAAAAGATTCTAAACCAACTAGGGTTCCTAGCCTCCAAAGGAAGCAAACCCTAATCCCCTAAACCATCCATCATCAATTCCCCTTGCCGCCCACCTTAAGCCTATATATATAGAGAGTTAGGTTTAGGCCTTGGTTTAATCTCCACCGTCGGTTCTAGAGTTTTAATCCCAACCGTCGGATCTAGAGATTTAATCTCAATCGTCGGTTCTAGGGATTTAATCCCAACCGTCGGATCTAGAGATTTGTTTTCCATCATTTGATCTATACTTCATGAGGTTTATATTAGGATACGATAGGGACCATGAGGAGGAGTTGGGTCTTGGCCACCCGATGGATCGGAACCACACAAACTTGATCCATCAATGATGTTCCATTCAACTAGAGGATCATCATCGAACTACCTCACCAACCCCCATAAATTAATATGGGCTCCATATATTATTTGTACATCCATCTCCCCGTGTTTAAGATATCGAATGTCCGTCAATTAATTGATTTGCTGATCATCAATTAATTAACATCTAACTCCTCAAGTAGTACCACTCAACCTTATCATCATGTTGACTAAGTCAACCTGCAGGGTTTACATGATGAACCTTATGAGCTCCTCAAGGGGACATCATCAACCTAATACATAGGACACGGATTCCTCCTATAATCAACGGCACGCCATGTAAATAATATCATTTCCCAACTTACCGGGCATATTGATTTAATCCATAGAAATCTCACCCTCTGGTTAATCAAAGAAATAAATATTAAGTACATGTGCCCGTTATTATATCGGGATTAAGAGCATGTACAACATAATATCCGAGGTCCGATTCAATTATGTAGTCAGCAACAAATTGAATCACCTCTATGTCGGTCCTGCTCAATACACCTAAGTGTACCAGTGTAACTCTATGTTCAAGATAAAACAATACCAAGCTACACTACAACCATACCAATGGTTTGTCCAAAACCATCTTGGTTGTGAACCTCTACTTATACTCTACAAGGGACTGATAACATGATCTTCTGTGCCACACCCAAGCACCATGTTATCTACAATGTAAAGTATTAGACAATTTTGCATAATCATAAACATATGCAAACAATGATCATGTGATTCTTATTTCAAAATAAAGATGTTCATACAAAAGAGCTAGGCTTTCAGTATACATCCCAACATTTTTGAGGACTCGTTTTGAATCCAAATTTTGATTCGGATTGTGATCTTCTCTCGATCACATCATCTTCGACGCGAGGCTAGTAACTCATACAAAGATGAGGCTCATGACTTTGTAAAGTCATCCTGAAGATACTAGGCATTGATACGGATAGAGACGATTCTAGCGAGGATCGTTCCGGTTGATGTCTTTCCCGCTACACTTGATACGTCAGGTATACCTAGTATAAATTTCCTTTTATTGCAAAATTTGAAATTACGGTTATGTCTACACATGTTGTAATATGCATGCATGTGGTGTGTGTGTTGTAATAAATTAGATTTATTATTTTTATTTCTTCCGCTGTGCACATGTTTATGAAACATGTTCGAACACACACTCGTCGCGGTGCGGGAAACTCAACAGTGGTATCAGAGCCCAGGTTGTGTTTCGGCATAATCGTAAAATTATTTTGCGATAGTCATAATGGTATTTATTGAAATTTTCTACTTTTGTATAGTTAGAAGTATTTATGGAAATTTTTAATTTTGGAAAAGTCTAGAAGTATTTATGGAAATCTTCTACTTTTGGAAAGTTAGAAGTATTTATGGAAATTGATATTTTCCATAAATAAAATATTTGATTAGATTTGGAAATTTGTTTCCTAATTTAATCATGATTTGATTTGAGAAATCAAATCTTAAAATATTTTATTTTCATAAGTAGTTTTGATGATTTAGGAAATTTGTTTCCTAAATTGACTTTCCTTAATCAACACTTTCCACAAATAAAATATGTGATTAGATTTGGAAATTTGTTTCCTAATTTAATCATGATTTGATTTGGAGAATCAAATCTCAAAAATATTTTATTTCCATAAATAGTTATGACATATAAGGAAATTTTGTACATGTCATAATTGTATGTCATGTAATTGCATTAGATGCATATCATTATGTCATGTGCGTCGTGACATGTAGATGTATGCCATGCATACCATGCCATGTAGATAATAGTTATTTGCATGCAAAGAGGATGAGACATAAAAACCCTTACTCAATATTAAAGCCTACACCTTCTATTAATATGGTTAGAACCAGAGTTCCGTTTCTTGTTTGGGTTGTTGGACTCTCTCCAAGCCCGGCTCGAACCCGAACATGTTCAAACCATGAAATAGTTTAATACTAATATGGTAAGAGTTAGAGGTCAATCATTAGCTTTGGTTGTTGGACTCTCTCCAAGCCGGGCTAATTGGTTGAATGCACTCTAACCATATTAAAACTATTTCTCAATAAATGGGTTGGCTTTAACCTAGAGCATTGGCTTGTTGGACTCTCTTCAATGTCGATGTGAAGGGAGGTGAAATTGGGTGCTATGAATATGATGCATACTTGTTAATGTGTTAACAACCCGATGTATGTGTGAACATTCAATTAGTTGATAGCACATTGTGATAGTTGCATATACGTGATATGCAATTGGTATATTTGATACCTACCATCTTAGTTATAAATGGCTTATTGGACTCTCTCCAAGGTTGTTCATATCTATGTTGGATATCAGCCCATTCGAAGATGGACCTACGATCTCCCGAAGTAATTTTGGGGTTTTTGAAATTCGAAAAATGAATGGGATTTATGAATGTATATTGATGCATTTAAAAATCATTTTCTCATATATGCTCGTTTTGTATTTCTAGGTTAATCGATTGATCATGACGTCTTTGAATTTGCGCACTATTTTGGATTCAAACAAATTGACTGGGCCTAACTTCGTGGACTGGCTTAGAAACTTGAGAATTGTTTTCAAGGCGGAAAAGCTAGCATATGTCCTTGAAGATCATCTTCCCAACCGTCCTAGGGACGATGCAACTCCAGACCAATTGTTGGCCTATCAGAAACATGTGGCAAATTCTGAATTGGCGAGTTGCATAATGCTAGCTGCGATGGTACCTGAGCTGTAAAAGCAACATGAGCATATGGATGCTATTACCATAGTCTTCCATCTTCATGAGTTGTTTGATGAGCAAGCGAGATCCGAAAGGTTCGAAGTCTCTAGGCTCCTCTTCACCTCTAAGATGCAAGAAGGTTAGTCTGTAGTGCAGTTTGTTCTAAAGATGAATGGGTACATCGAGCGGCTGGCCACCCTCAGGTTTGTGATGGATCATGAATTAAGTATTGACTTAATTCTGCATTGTTTGCCCAAGAGTTTCTCACAATTTGTGATGAACTATCGGATGAATAAATTAGAATCCACTATTCCTGAGCTCCTCAATATGTTGAAGACTGTGGAGCCTTCTGTGAAGCATGAGGAGAAGGCGGTTCTATTAGTTGATTCCTCAAAGAAAGGTTCTAAGAGGAAGGCAAAGGAATAGAAGAAAGGGAAGAACAAGAAGGCTAAGAAGGCAGAACCAGCACAAAAGGGCACTTGCCATCATTGTGGCAAGGAAGGCCATTGGCGAAGAAACTGCAAGATTTATCTTGAGTCCGTGAAGAAGAAGAAGGCATCCGATGCCCCATCCTCTTCAGGTATCTTCGTTATTGATTGTCATTCTATTTCCTTAGACACTTGGGTATTGGATACTGGGTGTGGCTCACATATATGTAATGACATATAGGGGCTAAGGAATAGAAGAAGACTCGTCAGAGGGGAGTCAAATTTGCGAGTTGGCAATGGAGCAAAGGTTGCTGTGGTCGCCATCGGAACTTATTTGTTGATGCTCCCTAGTGGACTAGTCTTGGAACTGGACAATTGCTATTATGTTCCTTCTCTAATAAAGAACATTGTTTCTATTTTCTGCTTAAATAGAAATGGTTACCATTTGACGTTTAGTAAAAATTGTTGTTATATAACTTTGAATGGCGTACTTTATGGAACTGGAACTTTGAGCAATGGTATTTATATGTTGGACGTATCCAGTGACATTTTCAATATCAAAGCGAGCAACAAGCGTGCTCGAAAGGATAATCAATTAGACTCCTACATGTGGCATTGTCATCTTGGCCATGCAAGCAAGAAGCGCATGTCCGAATTACATCGATGTGGAATTCTGGAATCGTTTGAATTGGATTCATACGATCCATGCGAATCATGCTTAAAAGGCAAGATGACTAAGTTACCTTTTATAGGAAAAGGTGAACGAGTGGGAGAGTTGCTAGGTCTAATACATATTAATGTATGTGGACCTATGTCAACTCAAGCTATAGGAGGCTATAACTACTTCATTACCTTCACCGATGATCACTCATGGTTTGGGTATGTGTTCTTGATTAAACACAAGTCTGAAGCCTTTGAAAGGTTCAAAGATTTCAGAAATGAAGTAGAGAAACAACATGACAAGAGTATTAAAATACTTCGATCGGATCGAGGTGGTGAATACTTAAGTCATGAGTTTCTAGATTATCTAAGAGACAATGGTATATTGTCTCAATGGACTCCACCATATACACCACAACATAATGGTGTATCTGAGAGGCATAACCGAACCTTGTTGGACATGGTTAGGTCAATGATGAATCATACAAATCTTCCCAAGTCCTTTTGGGGCTATGCACTTCAGACAGTCGTTTACTTGTTAAACAGAATGTCAACCAAGGTAGTCTCTACTACTCCATATGAGATATGGAATAGTAAGAAACCTCATGTATCTTACTTGATGATATGGGGTTGTCCTGCTTATGTGAAGCGGACTGTATGAATAAAATTAGATGCTAAGTCTGATAAATTTCCATTTATTGGATACCCTAAGGAAACAAGGGGTTACCAATTCTATCATCCTGTGGAACAAAAGGTATTTGTTTCAAGGCATGTTGTGTTTCTAGAGAAAGAGTTTCTCTTGCAAGAAAACAGTGGGAGTGTCGTCAAGCTTGAGGAGACTCGAGAGACTCAAATAGACATTGATGAGATACTTGGTGAAGCACAACAGCTGATAACTCATAGTGATGAGCAATCGACTGGACCTATTGAAACACCACATATTCGTAGATCTGGTAGAACACGCAATATTCCTAAGAGATATAGATTTCTCGTAAGTGAATCGAACGACGTGTTACTCATTGATGATGAGGAGCCTACTAGTTATGAAGAAGTTCTGACAAGTTCAGAAAGGGATAAGTGGCTTGAATCCATGAAGTCAAAAATGGATTCCATGTATGAAAACCAAGTTTGGAACTTGGTTGACCCACCTGAAGGCATAAAGCCTATAGGGTGCAAGTGGGTTTTCAAGAAGAAAACCGACATGGATGGTAATGTGATTACCTATAAGGCTATATTGGTGGCGAAAGGATATCGTCAAAAACAAGGTGTTGATTATGACGAAACCTATTCGCCTGTTGCTATGCTTAAATCCATTCGGATGCTCTTGGCCATAGCGGCTCATTATGATTATGAGATATGGTAGATGGATGTGAAAACAACTTTCCTTAATGAAAACCTGCTCGAGGACGTGTATATGATACAACCCAAGGGTTTCACATCGGTTGATAAAACCAAGGTATGAAAATTGTGACGGTCCATATATGGATTGAAGCAAGCATCTAGGAGCTGGAATATCCGTTTTGATGAGACAATCAAAAGGTTTGATTTCTCACAAAATCCAGACGAACCTTGTGTGTACAAGAAGGTTAGTGGGAGTGCAGTCATGTTCCTAGTATTGTATGTCGATGAAATATTACTCATAGGAAATGATGTTTCAGTCTTACAGTCAGTTAAGATTTGGTTGTCCAAGACATTCTCCATGAAAGACCTAGGAGAAGCAACCTACATCATCGGTATTAAGATCTATAGGGATAGATCGAAACGGTTGCTTGGTCTTTCGTAGTCTACATATATAGACCGAGTGCTAAAGAGGTTTAGCATGTTGGAATCCAAGAAAGGTTTCCTACCCATCAGGCATGGGATACACCTTTCGAAGTGTATGTGTCCGCACACAGAAGATGAGAGGATTTGCATGAGTAAGATCCGCAATAGGATCTATCATGTATGTTATGTTATGTACGAGGCCCGATGTATTGTATGCTCTGAGTGTCACGAGTAGATACAAGTCTGATCCAGGAATGGATCATTGGGCGGCTGTTAAGACAATCCTTAAGTACTTGAGAAGAACTAAGGATGTGTTCCTAATATATGGAGAAGGGTACATGGTGATACGTGGGTATATGGATGCCAGCTTCCAGACAGACAAGGATGATTCCATGTCTCAGTCTGGTTATGTATTCACCTAAAATGGAGGCGCAATAAGTTGGAAAGGTTTCAAGCTTGACAGTATAGCGGATTCTTCCACTAAGGCAGAATATATTGCAACTTTGGAAGCAGCAAAGGAAGCGGTTTGGATCAAGAAGTTCATCTTTGAACTTGATGTGGTCTCATCAACGATCCAAACATGTACTTCGCCGCTATCATCTGATCAGAGAGATCATTAGTAGGAAGGAAATACAAATCGAGAAAATCCCCACTGATAGAAACTTAGCGGATCCTTTGACTAAGGCATTACCTCAAAGTAAGTTTGAGGGTCATGTTAGAGCTTATGGTATTGGATACCGTAGCGATTGGCACTAGTCCAAGTGGGAGTTTGTTAGTAATATATGAGAGATGTCCTAAGGCTATCGCCTTATGTTTGAACCATTTATATGATAAATGAAGATTCACTATTTGAGTATACATGTTTTCATGTTTTTGATTAGATCTTAAACTCATTTACTGAATGTCCACGATACGATTCACAGCATGAGAGAATTTGTGATTGGATCACAACTAGTGAGTATCTCTACATGTGTAATTGTGATGTATTAGAATTATCCCTAGTCGATGAATTGATGGATTTGGACACCATCGATTCTGTCGAGACTATCACGAGGTATACTCCTTGGTGTATCCAAGTAGCTGATTCTCAATGGCTGGAGACATTGTGATGTCCGGAGTTAATCGTGGATGCTAGTTATGGTAACTAGTTCATTGGAGTTGTTGGTGCAGTGGGCACCAAAGTCGAACCGGTATTTTGATTATGGCAAAAGGCTCAATAGTTAAGGGTATATTTGTTATCTTACGAGCTCAATTAAGTGTGCAGAAATGCTAAAGTTGAGCGGAAGGTCTGCGACACCCGGTGGGAACCGAGGTGGTCGGGCAACGCCAGAGGGACTTCGGAGGAAGCCGAGGTACTCGGGTGAAGACCGGAAGCGAGGCTACAAGGTAAGCTCGTGTGAAAGCGAAGCAAGGTCGTTAAGCGTAGATCCGACCCAATACCTCCAATGGAAGGTCTAGGTCGAGATCAAATGGTTAGAACCATCGTACTTTATATTTTAAGCTAACTTGTACTGCAGTCCAAAACCCTTTGACTACGATCATTGCTAGTCAAGTTCGACCTCGAGAAGGCTCGAATTTCAAGGGTGAATTTGGACTTGACTCGTGTTTTGGTACAAAGGGTGATGTGGCATCAAGGTGGACATCAAACCATCACCAAGCTTCCTTGTGGTGGGCGCCCAAAATAAGGTGAGTTGGCACAAGATGGTTGGCTCCCATGATGTGGCACAAGTTGAATGGCTCCAACAAGTTGGCGCCCAAGGAGGTTGGAGGTGGCACAAGGTGGTTGGATGAAACACCTCATCCTCAAGTTAGGCGCCCAAGGAGGTTGGAGGTGGCACAAGGTGGTTGGATGAAACACCTCATCCTTGAGTTGGCGCACAAGGAGGTTGGAGGTGGCACAAGGTGGTTGGATGAAACACCTCATCCTTGAGTTAGAAGGATGTGGATGAACAAGTCTTGGGGATAAGAACCTCACCTTGGACACTACCTATGTCTAAATTCATAGATCAATATCCATAAATAGACATGTTCAAGCCAAAGCAAATTACAAGAATTCAAGAGCTCTCAACACGCCGTCGTATGCGCTACTACTACTCACATTTGCTATCTGACGAAGTCTGCAGACAAAGCTACATCTTCTACTTATAAGAGTTGTCGGTATATTTATTTAAGTTCTACTTCTTTAAATTGTCTTTGTGCTTTAATCGTAACAAGGAAAGGGGTGTCCCTTTGCCTTGATTTCTTTTTGTAATCGTTGCTCCTACCTCCAACGAGGAGGAGTGGTTTTAGTGGATTGCCCTCCGTACGTGATCAAGGATCACTAGGGCCGTGGATTAGCAATCGAAAGATTGTGAACCACGTAAAAATATCTTGTCTACTTTATATTTCAGCTGTGCACTCTCTACTTGCTTTTTACTTATTGCAAAAGTTTTTAACGACATCGTATCGCTATTCACCCCCCCCTCTAGCGACACTTTCGATCCAACAATTGGTATCAGAGCCGGGGGCGCTAAGATTCGGTGAAACCACCAATCTAGCTTTGTTTTTCTTTTTTTTTACAGATTTTTATTTATTTATTTCTGTTTAGTATAATTATTTCACTTGCTTATCTTCTCCTACATATAGAATTGCATTAGAGGCTTTAGGATCGGATAAGGTTGTCCTTGGGTTAGATCCCGAGTAAGGTTGTCCTCGGAACTTCAAGCGACATTCGCATTTGATTGTTTATTTTTTTGCAAGTTACATTTTATATATCTTTTTACTTCCCTTTACTAATCCAAGCGAAAGTCTTGGAATATTCTTTCGTGTGTGTTTTGCAAGATTCTTTTAAATCGTTCTTCTTCTTGTTTTTAAATGGCCCATCTCGAAGGGTTTAGCACGCCCTTGACCCCCGTTTACAACGGTAATGACTTTCCTTATTGGAAGGGTCGGATGGAATGCTTTCTTAAAACCCAAATCGAGATGTGGATCGTAATCAAAACCGGTTTCACACTTCCTAATGAAGATGGTGAATCTTTGGGTTACGATCAATGGTCAAATTCCATGAAAAAACAAGTAGAAGCCGATGCCAAGGCAACTCAAATCTTGCAATGTGGGTTGTCAAGGAAGAGTTCAACGCGTCGGCCCCTTCATTAGTGCAAAGGACTTATGGACCAAGCTAGTGGAACTACACGAAGGCACCGGCGACACGAAGGTATGTAAAGAGATTTACTTTTAAATAAATTGTATAACTTGAAAATGCAGGAAAAGCGAGACCGCAACTCAACTACATGCTCGTATCCAAGACATCGTCAACCAACTCCATGCCATCGGACAAAAGGTCGAGAATCGCGACCTTATCAGGTATTCTCTTAACTCGTTTCCTAGGACCACCTTGTGGGCATCCATGATCGATGCCTACAAGGTCTCCAAGGACCTTTCTAAGATTAGGTTAGACGAATTGTTTTCGGAACTTGAATTACATGAGCAAACTAACGTGGTCCAGGCCGAGAAGAGTATTGCGTTAGTTGCAGGTTCCAAGAAGAAGAAGCCCCCAAGCAAGCCACCCCCGGAGGAAGAAGACGATATCCAAGCTCTAATGGCCAAGCCGACCGAGCACGACTCCGAAACCGAAGAAGAGTCCGAGTCCGAATCCGATGATGAGCTTCCATTCAAGACAAGCCACGGATCCGTATCCGGTTCAAAAGAATCATTAAGGGTAAGTCGGTCGTTACTTAATACTTTATATGGTGCAATTAAATTTTTAAATAAGAAACTAGCTAAGTCCGAGTCCAAGGTCGAGACCCTAATTGAGGAGGTTAACCTCCTCAAACATGAGGTCTCCCTAACCTCTTCGACTACTCGTATTCAAGAGGAGGACTCAACTCAAGTTGAAAAGCTTGAAGTTGAGAACTCGCTTTTGAAAACACAAGTCGAAGACCTTAGGAACACGTTGGAAAGGTTCACTTTGGGATCCAAGGGACTTGACCTCTTACTTGGATCACAAAGGGCCGTGTACAACAAGGCCGGACTCGGGTTTAACTCAAATACAACCAATAAGTCATATATGTCTATAGTAAACCAACATAAGAAAAATGTCCAAGCATGGGTCCCTAAGATCACTTTGATTTCAACTTTAGGATCTAACATGTATTGGGTTCCCAAGGACCAAATTCACTATGTGAATAGACCCACTCGATTCAATGGTCCAGGGGGAGCCAATACAAAATGTATTTTTGTTAAGTCTTAGAAATTGCATGCTTAGTTTTTCCTTTACTTTTAGAATGGTTAGATAGGACTCATAACCAACTAAAATCCTGCGAAAAGATTGAGCCTCGGAGAGCCTCTTTTCAAAAATAAATCAACTAAAATCCTGCGAAAAGATTGAGCCTCGGGGAGCCTCTTTTCAAAAATAACTAGTTAGACCAAGATGTAGTCTCAAGTAAGTCGAGTTATCAATTTCTTGAAATTAGCTTTGTCTAAGGAAGTGGTCGTTGTTCCGATCAAAGAAGGCCTCTGTGCCTCGCCACGACACAGAAGCTAATCTCTTGAAAAGACTACTTGATGAGCTTAGACTAAATCCGAATCTAACCTAATGTTGGTTAATTTAAATTCATTAAAATTAATCAAGTAAAATTGAAAGTCATCTCACAGTAACACATAGGAATAACATGTTTTGATCATGTAGATATTGGTGAGATGATTTAGGTTTAAAAACTTACAAACAACCCTTTAGTAATTCCATTGAGCCTACACATAAGAGTCGAAGAAACCATTAATATAGTTTTCGACGAAGGACACGAACCCGTTCAATCCTTAACAAAACCAACTAGCAAATCAACTTATAGCGAACCCGACTCTGATCTTGAACTTGAATCTCGTCCTAACCCAAGTCATCCTATCGACCAAGTGATAGATGACTCTAACCCAAGTCAAACTAGAACTCACCCAAGTCATCCTATCAATCAAGTTATAGGTGATCCAAATTTAGGGGTTCGAACTAGAGCTTCATATCGAAACCTTAGTCAAATCTCGTTAATTTCCAAAATCGAACCCAAAACTATTGAACAAGCACTTCTTGATCCCGACTGGATTATTGCTATGCAAGAAGAGCTAGCTCAATTCACTAGAAATGAAGTCTGGGAATTAGTACCACCACCTAAAGAAAAATCAATTATTGGAACAAGGTGGGTATTTCGAAATAAACTTGATGATAAAGGTGAAGTAGTTAGAAATAAAGCCAGGTTAGTCGCAAAAGGGTTTAGTCAAGTCGAAGGTTTAGATTACGATGAGACCTACGCCCCCGTAGCCAGACTAGAGTCCATCCGAATGTTGTTAGCATATGCTGCACATCGAGGTCCAAATGGATGTCAAGTCAGCATTTTTGAATGGATACATTAAGGAAGAAGTTTACGTCAGTCAACCTCCCGGATTCGAAAATCTAGATAAACCTAACCATGTCCTTAGACTTAAGAAAGCCCTATATGGACTCAAACAAGCCCCAAGAGCTTGGTACGAAAGGCTTTCGATCTATCTTAAGTCCAAAGGATTCAACCAAGGTTTAGTCGACCCAACCTTATTCGTTAAAACCGTAGGAAAAGAAATCTTTATAGCCCAAATCTATGTAGATGATATAATTTTTGGAACTACCAACTCGATCCTGCTAAACGAATTCATCTCACTTATGGAAAGTGAATTTGAAATGAATTTAGTGGGAGAGTTAAGTTTTTTCTTAGGTTTACAAATTAAACAAACTAAAGATGGAATATATTTACATCAACAAAAATATACTAAGGACTTAATAAATCGATTTGGAATGCAAGATGCTAAAATAATCAATACACCTATGGCAACTAATGTTAATATAAACGAAGATGTAGAAGGAAAACCCGTTGACCTAAAATACTATAGGGGAGCAATAGAAGTCTCCTATACTTAACGCGAGCCGACCGACATTTTATTCGGTAAGTATGTGCGCAAGGTTACAAACCTGTGCCAAGGAGTCTCACCTAACCCTAGTCAAGCGTATCCTTAGATATCTAAAGGGCACGCTAAACGTAGGTATTTGGTACCCTAGATCTACCGAGTTTAATCTAATCGGCTACTCCGACTCCGACTATGCCGGTAGTAAACTCGATAGAAAGAGCACGAGTGGTTGTTGTCAAATCCTCGGCTCGAGTCTAGTAAGTTAGTGCGATGAGGAAGCAGCATTGCGTTGCCTTATCTACCACCGAAGCCGAATACGTTGCGATGGGTGAGTGTGTCTCTCAGCTCCTGTGGATGAAGCACACTCTCCAAGACTTTAGCTTAATCATTAACAACATTAAAACCTACATAGATAACATTAGTTCAATTAACTTAACTAAAAATCCAATATGTCATTCTAGGACAAAACATATAGAAGTTAAACACCACTTCATTAGGGAACATGTAACTAATGGAACTATACAACTAGAGTATGTTGAGTCCAAATCAAACCTAGCGGACATCTTCACCAAACCACTACCCGAAGCCGAATTTAGTTTATTAAGACGAAAGTTAGGTATGTGCGTAATAGAGTAGGATTTAAATTTTTTTTATATATGTACTCTACTTTTGCTTCTTTTTATGAAATTAGCCTAAGTCTTACCTTAGAAATCATATACCTATAGATTTAAGGAGCCAACACATCTCACAACACATAGGACTAATGTGTTTGTGTACTTATGCGTAGGCAGGCGTGAGATGTTAGGACCTTACTCACAGTTCGACGTAGATTCAGTGCATCGACATGAACCATGGAGTATAATTATTTAAAATTAATCAACTCCTTCAAGACTTATTGATCATTCTATATCAATCAAGTCCAACCGGAGTTGTACATTTTAGATGAACATATTTTCAAGCTTATTATTATTTAAAAAAAAAAATATATATATTTATATTGGGAACTTGCTTGGACTTACAAACCCTAAAATATATTTACAAACTTTTTGAGTTAAGGCAAAAGGGGGAGAAAGTCACAAAAGTAAGGAAGAAAGTAAACAAAATTATTACCTTTTATATTAAGTAATTCCGTTTACTTAAGCAACTATTAAGGGAGTAAAATTATTTTCAAGAACTCACCTTGGTCAAGGGAGGTTACCTCAAAGGGGAGAACTTGAAACAATAATATTTCTCACTCATGCTTAATCTTTATGCTAGCTCACTCATGCTTAATCTTTATGCTAGCTCATTCATACTTAATCATTATGCTAGCTCATTCATATTTAATCTTTATGCTAGATTCATATTTAATCTTTATCATTCATATTTAATCTTTATGCTAGCTCATTCATGCTTAATCATTATGCTAGCTCATTCATATTTAATCTTTATGCTAGCTCATTCATGCTTAATCATTATGCTAGCTTCTTTGTTATGCTTAATTTTTCCTTAACTTTTGTGTCGGTTTGCCATGAATCAAAAAGGGGGAGATTGTTGGTGCAGTGGGCACCACAGTCGAACAGGTATTTTGATTATGGCAAAAGGCTCAATAGTTAAGGGTATATTTGTTATCTTACGAGCTCAATTAAGTGTGCAGAAATGCTAAAGTTGAGCGTAAGGTCTGCGACACCCGGTGGGAACCGAGGTGGTCGGGCAACGCCAGAGGGACTTCGGAGGAAGCCGAGGTACTCGGGTGAAGAACGGAAGCGAGGCTACAAGGTAAGCTCGTGTGAAAGCGAAGAAAGGTCGTTAAGCGTAGATCAGACCCAATACCTCCAATGGAAGGTCTAGGTCGAGATCAAATGGTTAGAACCATCGTACTTTATATTTTAAGCTAACTTGCTGCGGTCAAAACCCTTTGACTACAGATCAAGCTGCTAGTCAAGTTCGACCTCGAGAAGGCTCGAATTTCAAGGGTGAATTTGGACTTGACTCGTGTTTTGGTACAAAGGGTGATGTGGCATCAAGGTGGACATCAAACCATCACCAAGCTTCCTTGTGGTGGGCGCCCAAAATAAGGTGAGTTGGCACAAGATGGTTGGCTCCCATGATGTGGCACAAGTTGAATGGCTCCAACAAGTTGGCGCCAAGGAGGTTGGAGGTGGCACAAGGTGGTTGGATGAAACACCTCATCCTCAAGTTGGCGCCCAAGGAGGTTGGAGGTGGCACAAGGTGGTTGGATGAAACACCTCATCCTTGAGTTGGCGCACAAGGAGGTTGGAGGTGGCACAAGGTGGTTGGATGAAACACCTCATCCTTGAGTTGGCAAAGGATGTGGATGAACAAGTCTTGGGGATAAGAACCTCACCTTGGACACTACCTATGTCTAAATTCATAGATCAATATCCATAAATAGACATGTTCAAGCCAAGCAAATTACAAGAATTCAAGAGCTCTCAACACGCCGTCGTAACGCCGCTACTACTACTCACATTTGCTACGACGAAGTGCCGCCGACAACGAAAGCTACATCTTCTACTTATAAGAGTTGTCGGTATATTTATTTAAGTTCTACTTCTTTAAATTGTCTTTGTGCTTTAATCGTAACAAGGAAAGGGGGAGTGTCCCTTTGCCTTGATTTCTTTTTGTAATCGTTGCTCCTACCTCCAACGAGGAGGAGTGGTTTTAGTGAATTGCCCTCCGTACGTGATCAAGGATCACTAGGGCCGTGGATTAGCAATCGAAAGATTGTGAACCACGTAAAAATATCTTGTCTACTTTATATTTCCGCTGTGCACTCTCTACTTGCTTTTTACTTATTGCAAAAGTTTTTTAACGACATCGTATCGCTATTCACCCCCCCCCTCTAGCGACACTTTCGATCCAACAGGAGTGACTAGAAGTAAGACTTCATATGGTTCTCTGCATATATAGATATGTCAATGAAGTTCTTACTGCAGCTTAAGTGCGATGTTCCTTTGACTTGCGGTATTCAAGTCATCTTGATCATAAAGACTTATGCTTTGACATCTTAGGGAAGCATCTCTGAGGAGATGTGTGTAGGTTTTTGGTACGGCCGGCTAGAGGGGGGGTGAATAGCCCTTTTCGTTTGGATGCCGGTATTTGCTCGTCTACAAAACTAATTAGCGCAAGAGGAAGACTAATAAAGACAAACAAATAGAAATATGAGAAAACAATCGGTAACAAAGAATGTAACGTGGTTCACGGCTACGTCGCTAATCCACGATCCCGATTCGTCCGAGGTGAATCACTCCTCCAAAGCCAATCACTATTGGTCTCTCCTTTGCACCAAGCTAGGTGGAGGTAACCTTTACAATCAAGATCACTCTTCTTACAAATAGAATGGAGTAAAAACAAGTAAGAGGAGTTTAGAGCTTGTGGGGCACTAGGAAGATCAGTTAGAGCATAAGCATTAGCCTCTCAAAGGCTTACACCCTCTCTTTTTATAGAGAGGGCTGATTTATTCCCGTTGGCCGCCACCAGTCGACTGCCGCCCTTGGCAGTCGACTGCCATCACTACAACAGCCTCTGAATACGTCGGATCCCGACCGTTGCAGTCCAACGGAACTCTTGGCAGTCGACTGATGGACCTCATCAGTCGACTGCTACCTCCGTAGTCGACTACGAACGGTTCTGTGGCCAAAACCCTATTGACGATCATTTTGTCTTGGCCGATCGTTTGATCTGATCGGCGACCGTATGGAAGTCATCACGCCACAATCCTCGATCGATCGTAAACCAGTCGAACTACACTCGACTCAGAGCAGTCGACTGCCATGTCATGGCAGTCGACTGGTGTCGGGAAAACCCATCCGACACTTGGCCAAATGGCCAAGTTTCACCTAAGAGCTACCCTTCCCCGGGTTACAATCGCTCACTCTCATCTCTCAGAGTCCCTCGCCTTCGATGTTCTCTTCGTTCTCGGCCACGTCCCTCGGCAGCATCAGGCGCACGACTCTGCAATACTCCTTCGCGTCTCTTGCCTCGAAGTCTACTTCCTCCGGCTTCACTCCAAGCTTCTCGTTCGGCGGTCCCTCGGATGCTCCAAGCGCACGACTTCCGCAAAGCTATCCTTCACCGACTCAAGGCACGAGTCATGAGATGTGAAACTCACCACGGCTCCATGTGTGAATTACTAAGTCCTGCACGACTTCAACGCACATATCAAATCAATATATCAAACTAACTTAAACCCTTTGCCACACCATCAAAACCATATTACGGCAAGAGATTTCCCTAACAATCTCCCCCTTTTTGATGTGTGGCAATCCGTTTAAGTTAGGTAAAAACATTTGATATAAATTCTAAGGTAAGAAAGCATGTAAAGATAAACATGATATAGCAACATGCAACTCCCCCTTAATCCATGAAACTCTCTATGTAAATTTTCTCCCCCTATCATATATTTCTCCCCCTAAAATAATTAACTTAAACATAATTATTTCTCCCCCTTTGACACCATCAAAAAGATTAACACTAAGTTATAAGCTCATGGCATCAAGTATAAAGAGAAACATACACTAAAATCAGTCAAAACCTGATAAAATCAGGTTCTGCTTATTCATGATCCATCATCAGCTATCAATTATGCGGCAATTGGCACAAAAGAATCCGAATTTCTGATTTTCTGGATGAATTTCAGAAATGCACTATTAATTCCAGAAAATTCGGAAAATCATGAAATTTGGGGAACATATTTCTTTTAAGTATATCTATCAGTGAAAAATAGGTTTTCATGAAAAATCATTATATTTCCATGTATTTGCCAAAAATCCAAAAGCTTTAAAAACTACTAGGTTTTTGATCATAAGAGTATCCATTTTAACACCTAGTCTTGCATCCAATTGTTTCAAAACATGAATACATGTATTTTAAAGTAAGAAATTGTTTTGAAAACATATGAAATATCCAACCATGATCTTTGGGCAATATGTCTATGAATTAAACATAAGCCTTCCCCATGATTGGTCTATTATTGCTATGTTGATACTTTAAATGACCATCTAAATGCCATAGGCATTAGTGGACATTTGTATCATCCTAACATCTCACCCATGCTAAGTTTGCAATCAAGTTAGCCTATAGTGAGTGTGAGATGCATCCTAGGGGGTATTTGTATATACTTAACCAATATATTCATGCAATTCTATCATGGTTAAGTATCAACCTAACAATTAACATGATCATAATGACATATATGAATCAATTTCACATAATGATCATGAAATACATGTTTTCATCAAATTATAATCATGCATTAGGTATTATATGATGATAATAAACAAAGTATCACCTAACGCATGATTCAAACCTATTTCTCATGATAACGTGCCAAATTTCAAAAACATAAATCATGATTGCAAATATACATAGGAATTACATCAATCATCATGATTTAAGCAATATTATCTATTTATGGGCACGTTATCATCACCCAACACTATCTAAAAAATGTTGTCCCGTCATCCTAAGTCAACCAAAATATGATATAGGTTAATTCCATATGGTTGTCTACCCTAGGGTTATCCTAACCCTTAAGGATGGATTTTGGAACCCAAAATAAGTTCTTTCCTATTGGGTTCACTAAGTATTCCTTGGGGATCCATTTTCTAGCTATTACCTTCTTCTTATCTTGTCCCCTAGCTATAAGGCATTTGTAGGCCTTTTCATTTTTCTTTTCCTTGTAGCCTAGGCCCTTTTTGTTAAAACTAGCTCTCTGGCTCCCTAAGATCATGTTCAATGTGTTGGAGCCAATTGTGAATTTTTCTAGGGCTTTTGTTAAATAATCTACCTTTTCCCTTAAGGCCCTATTTTCATTTATACATGCATCACTAACATCTAATGGCACATAAAGGTCATGTGAGCATGCATCATTTAAGCTAGAAGAAATATTATCATTTAAGCATGCATTTTCTAGCTTATTTTCCAATGCCTTAATTTGATTAAGCATGCTTTTATTTTTATTTTTCATTCCAAATAAGTCCTTAGTTAAACTAGAAATTATGGAAACTATTTTCTTAGGAGAGGCTTTCGTTACCATAGTTTCCATATCCTCTTCTTCTTCGGATGATGAGGATGTAGAAGCTCCCCCTTCATTTGAGCTCTCCCCACTTGAGCTTGATCCTTCATTTTCGGATGATGAGCAATCCAAGTCATCAAAGGCCATCAAGGCCAAATTGGTGACAAAGGCATTCTCCTCATCCGATGATGATGAGGAGGATGAGGATGGGTCATCCCAAGTCCTTGCCTTTAGAGCTTTGGTCTTCCCCTTTTCTTTTGTCTTCTTCTCCTCTTCCTTCTTTTTCTTGCTCCCCTTTTTCTTCTTCTTTTCTTCTTTCTTTTTCCTCTCTTCTTTGCTCTTGTTTAGGAGAGGACAATTGTCCCTTATGTACCCCTCTCCTTGGCAATTGTAGCATATGACCTTCCCCCTTGGTCTTCTATTCCTATCATGAGATTTATCAAATCTAAAATTCTTAAACGCACGTCTTACCCTCCTTACCATATAGGCTTCTTCGGTGCTATCCATGGAGGAGGAGGAAGACGCTTCGTCATCGGAGGAGGAGGGGATTTCCATCTTCTTCTTCCCCTTATTTGCCAACAATGCTACTCCCCTTGAAGGTTTAATTTTTGGCTCTTCTTGTATTCCTTCAAGCCTAGATTCATGTAATTCCATAGTGGAGAAAAATTCATCTAGAGTACTTACCTCTAGATTCTTTGAAATGTAAAATGAGTCCACCATTGAACTCCACTTGGATGATCGGGGGAAAGCATCTATGGCCTTCATTATCATATCGCGGTTTGATAGCTTCTCACCTACACTTGTTAGCCCAATTAATATTTCTTTAATTCTAGAATGTAGGGAAGTTACCTTTTCTCCCTTTTCAAGCTTAATATTTGATAGTTGGGAGCGGAGGAGGTCTCTTCTTGCTAGCTTGGCTTCCGAAGTGCCTTCATGAAGTTCAACCAATCTCTCCCACATCTCTTTGGCACTTGAGCACTCCCCTATTCTATTTACTTCTTGTTGAGGGAGGACATTGTATAGGTGGTGCTTGGCCTTTGAGTTTGCCAAGTATTCTTCTCTTTGCCTCTTGCTCCACCTACATTTCTCCAATGGCTCCCCATTTTCGTTCCTAGGCAACTCGAAACCGTTTTCCATTATTAAAAGGATTTCAAAGTCGGTTTCGAAGAATACCTCCATTCTCTTTTTCCACCAAGAGAATTCGCCGTCGAACTTCGGTGGGTGGATGTTTGAGCCAGCCATCTTTAGATGAAGTGTTTGTTGCGGCGATTAGTCCTCGACAAATGACTTGGCTCTGATACCACTTGTAGGTTTTTGGTACGGCCGGCTAGAGGGGGGGTGAATAGCCCTTTTCGTTTGGATGCCGGTATTTGCTCATCTACAAAACTAATTAGCGCAAGCGGAAGACTAATAAAGACAAACAAATATAAATACGAGAAAACAATCGCTAACAAAGAATGTAACGTGGTTCACGGCTACGCCGCTAATCCATGATCCCGATTCGTCCGAGGTGAATCACTCCTCCAAAGCCAATCACTATTGGTCTCTCCTTTGCACCAAGCTAGGTGGAGGTAACCTTTACAATCAAGATCACTCTTCTTACAAATAGAATGGAGTAAAAACAAGTAAGAGGAGTTTAGAGCTTGTGGGGCACTAGGAAGATCACTTAGAGCATAAGCATTAGTCTCTCAAAGGCTTACACCCTCTCTTTTTATAGAGAGGGCTGATTTATTCCCGTTGGCCGCCACCAGTCGACTGCCGCCCTTGGCAGTCGACTGCCGTCACTACAACGGCCTCCGAACACGTCGGATCCCGACCTGCGAACGGAACTCTTGGCGCCGATCGATGGACCTCATCGATCGCGCCTCCTCGATCGGCTCCGCCAGACGGTTCGTGGCCAAAACCCTATTGACACGATCATTCTTGGTCTTGGCGATCGACCGCTTCACGATGGCATTCGACCGCTGGCCACAATCCGGCCAATCGTAAACCGAACTACACTCGACTCGAGCGGTTGATCGCCATGTCATGGCGATCGGCGTGTGTCGAAAACTCATCCGACACTTGGCCAAATGGCCAAGTTTCACCTAAGAGCTACCCTTCCCTGGGTTACAATCGCTCACTCTCATCTCTCAGAGTCCCTCGCCTTCGAAGTTCTCTTCGTTCTCGGCCACGTCCCTCGGCAGCATCAGGCGCACGACTCTGCAATGCTCCTTCGCGTCTCTTGCCTCGAAGTCTACTTCCTCCGGCTTCACTCCAAGCTTCTCGTCCGGCGGTCCCTCGGATGCTCCAAGCGCACGGCTTCCACAAAGCTATCCTTCACCGACTCAAGGCACGAGTCATTAGATGTGAAACTCGCCACGGCTCCATGTGCGAATTACTAAGTCATGCATGACTTCAACGCACATATCAAATCAATATATCAAACTAACTTAAACCCTTTGCCACACCATCAAAACCATATTACGGCAAGAGATTCCCCTAACAATGTGGACACGGGATGATTGGGTATAAGTCGAAGTGATCGAAGGTGTTTGAATAGCATATAAAGGATTCACCACTCCTTGCGAGGAGATGTATACCCATGGCCTCTCATCAGATTGTTACTAAAGTCTTTAGCCAAAGCATTACATGTTTAGAGTAAGGTACTCTTCGATACATGTGCAGTAACTAGAATCCATAGGACGAGGAAATGATACTTGAGCTAGATGTGACATAGTCATCCTAGTGGGGACTGACACTATAAACCATGTCCTGAACCAAGTGGATATAAGATGAGTGAAGGGAATGGGGCACGATTAATTATAGCTGCTGAAAGGTTTCAGAAATAGTTCTGGATCAACCGTCCTGAACCAAGTGGGATCAACCGTTGATCTTTTCGGTTAATTGGGGATCATGATGTACTACTAGGTGCCACTCATGATCGTTCTATAATTAATGGTTAATTATAGATGGCCAACATAAACCGAGAACCTATTTGGTCACATGCACAACGAGCGTAATCCGAAGGATTTAAAACGAGCTTGAGAATGAGATTCTCAGACCGAGAGAAACTAGGTTTGGTTTGACCAAACAAGGAGCAAGCATGAAATCATTTCAGTCGCAATGGAAGCGTGGATGGGTCATGTCTTATGAAGACATAATAGATGATCCAAATTGGTTTCGTTCTAATCAAATGGAGGAGAATAAACTAAAGGGGTTTGGTTTGATTTAAACGAATGAACCAAAGTTGGTTCGGTTCGTTTTAACTTAAAATAGATCAACATGGTTTGGTTTATTTTAACTTAAATTAATGGAGCGGGTTAACGGGCTTTTGGTTATGATCTGATAACTATTAGGAGAATTTGTTCTCTATAAAATTGGGCTTAACAATTTTGTTAAGCCCTAATCCTTGCAATCCCTAGTTGCCACCCACCCCTCCCTCTCCTATAGTGGTCGGGGCCCAACCCTAGCCGCCACCCAGCTTTGTGCCGCCGTCCAAGCTTGTTGCCGGCGTCCAAGCTTCAGCCGGTGATCCTCCGGAGACCCTCCGGTGATCTTCTTTGGGTCCAGCGACAAGGTGAGCATCTAGCTTCCTTATTTGGCCGGCTCTATTCCTCCACCAAAGTTGTCTATTTTTCTGGACAGCTTGTTTATTTCGTGTTGGAGCATCGTTTGGACGATGTTTGGAGCACCGACAGTGGCTTCCTTGCCAGGGATTCGATCTCCGGTAATCCTCATAGGTGGAGGACGAAGAATTCGTCAAACGGTTGACGAATACCTCTCCGGAGAAGTGAGTTTTTGAGGACTCGTTTTGAATCCGAATTTTGATTCCGATTGTGATCTTCTCTCGATCATATCGTCTTCGACACGAGGCTAGTAACTTGTACGAAGACGAGACTCATGACTTTATGAAGTCATCCTGAAGATACTCGGCGTGGATACGGATAGAGACGATTCTAGCGAGGATCGTTTCGGTTGATGTCTTTCCCGCTACACGTGATACGTCAGGTATACGTAGTATAAATTTCCTTTTATTGAAAAATTTGAAATTATGATTATGTCTACACATGTTGTACTATGCATGCGTGTGGTGTGTGTGTTATAATAAATTAGATTTATTATTTTTATTTCTTCCGTTGTGCACTTGTTTATGAAACATGTTCGAACACACACTCGTCGCGGTGCCGGAAACTCAACAGTGGTATCAGAGCCCAGGTTGTGTTTTGACATAATCGTAAAATTATTTTGTGATAGTCATAATGGTATTTATGGAAATTTTCTACTTTTGGAAAGTTAGAAGTATTTATGAAAATTTTTAATTTTGGAAAGTCTAGAAGTATTTATGGAAATCTTCTACTTTTGGAAAGTTAGAAGTATTTATGGAAATTGACATTTTTCATAAATAAAATATTTGATTAGATTTGGAAATTTGTTTCCTAATTTAATCATAATTTTATTTGGGAAATCAAATCTTAAAATATTTTATTTCCATAAGTAGTTTTGATGATTTAGGAAATTTTTTTCCTAAATTGACTTTCCTTAATCAACACTTTCCACAAATAAAATATGTGATTAGATTTGGAAATTTATTTCCTAATTTAATCATGATTTGATTTGGAGAATCAAATCTCAAACATATTTTATTTCCATAAATAGTTATGACATATAAGGAAATTTTGTACATGTCATAATTGTATGTCATGTAATTGCATTAGATGCATATCATTATGTCATGCGCGTCGTGATCACCTTCCATGCTGGAGCAAGAAGAAGAGTCATCTACCTCCGGTTGAGAAGATGAAGAACCATTTCATTCAACCCCCACCCTAGGTAACTCAAGCACATCATTTCAAAATAAAATTCATATAATACGTTTTGAGTCTAGGGAATATGGGCGCTACAAGAGCAAGTGCCCAAAGAATGTCATGAAGTCTCAACCGGCGCCGAAAGCTAAGGATGTTGGTGTCCCCACCATTAAAAGAAAGGAGTACATCATTTGCTTCAAATGTCAACAAAAATGGCATTATAGGAGTCAATGCCCAAAGGGAGAGAAGAAGACTCATGAAGGAAGAGCTACACATGTAGGGGGAGCTAAGGCAAACCCTAAGGTAACTTTTAAGTATGCTTCTTCTTCAATTAATTATCAAAAGCATGCTAGAAGTAATTTTGCAATTATTCATGAAAGGTATGCTAGAAATAATAGGTTTTATTTTTTAGGAGAGAAACATGTCAACCTTAGGAATAAGGAGAAATTTGGGACTAATGTCCCTAAAACAATTTTACCTAAGGAATGTATTAGGAAGATAGAGAACCATCTAGACTTTAATTCAAATAAATCCTGACATATGCCTAGAAATAAGAATATCTCAATAGTTAATAAAAGATCAAAAATTGAGATATTAGAAAAGGAAAATCAAGTCTTGAGGTTAAGGCTTGAGAAAATGGAAAAGACCCTTAGGATTATGCAAAATCAAATGCAAGGGTCAAATAATCAAAAATCTAGGCCAAGGAGTCAAAACCTAGGTTTTAGGAAGCAAGGTCCAACCAAGGGCAAGAAAGGTTTTGGTCACAAACCTAAGCCCAACAAGACCTACCATAGTGTTCCATTCGATTATGGAACACAACCTAGGTCTAGGAAAACCAAGGTCACAAGAGAAGTCATCCCTAGAGTTGACCATGGTAGGTGCTTAGTGGCTAAGGTTTCAAGGAAACCTAAGGAAGCCATTAAGAAGGTTACAAGGGGAGTTACCCCTAGAGTTAACCTTGGTAAGACCCAAATGACCAAGGCTTCAAAGCCTAAGAGGGTCATTAGGAGGGTATCTAGGGAAGTTATCCCTAGTGAATACCTAGTTAACCCAAGGATCTTCAATAGGTATTGGGTTCCTAGGAGCATGATTGATTCACACTAGATGGGTTTAGGTGTGCCAACCTTGAATGGATAGGTAGTTAACCTAACCATGGTAAAGGTGGCACTTTAGGTCATTTTCAAGGTTATGGTTTCCTTGGAAATGTGTTTTGATTATAATCCTAAAAGATTTTAGGATGTTCCAATATAATGTATGGAAGTTGAAAAATCAATCAAATTGACACAAACTAGTTTTAGAGGTCATAGTGTGTCATTTTGGATTTTTGGCACACTTGAGAGATAAGTAATAATATGGCAAAAAGGACTAAATAATAACAAATGGCAATTAATATTAAAACTTAGGTATTTAATACCTTATTATTTATACTTACCCTGCTTTGTTTACCTTGCCATGTCATGACATCATATCTACTTTTAATCATTTAATATGTCATGATATTACTTAGGTTTAAGGTTAAATGTCATGTATGCTTAGATTCCATTTTATGCTATGACATCACGATTATGAGAACATGCCTATTTATATCATCATTAATTCCATAATAATTCATGCATTAATAAAATTAATTCAAGGACAATTGGCATGACTTGAAGTCCCATGTATAAGTGAATCAAGTAGTGTTGCCTTAGAAATATGCATGAAACCCTAGATTAGGATGAACAAAACCCACATCTCATATTACATTGACATGTATGTATATTGATACACCCTAGATACATGTTAGATGCTAGGATATGAGTTAAGTTCAAGGTACATAGTTTTTGCATCTAGATGAACTCAAACTCATCTTATATTATTAATGGATCATTGGGAAAGCTTATGTTCAAGTCATGTTCATTGAGCCCAAAGAACATGATCCAATATAAGGTTTTAAAACTATTTCAAAATCAATTTAAAAAACCTTGGTGCAATCTATCTTTTGATAGAAGTCACCATTGATGATGTTGATACAAAGAGGGCTCAAACAATGAAGTTTTTCTTCACTTTTGAACTTTGTATCAATTTCACTATTTTATGGGTAAAATATTTTTCCAATATTTTTCACCCATTATACTTTTTATAAGTAATGTACGTATGAATTTTCACGATTTTTCAAAATACGTAGAATTGCTTATGTTTTTCCAAAGTTTATTTCTGATAACTAAAATTCAGAAATTTGATTATCGATCACGCTTGATGGCGATCGATGTATAGGCGATCATTGTTGGCGATAGAGTAGACTGCTAGAGCCAATTTCGGGTAAACAAGGATGTTTAGCCCGTGCTTTAGCTATGTTAGGTTACCCTAACCACTCCTAACCCTAGGATATGCTTTGGAAAGCATTAGAAAGGGTGAAAATCCATTGGATATGGATTAGGGAAGTTGTGTAGGGTGTGTATCAATTTGAGGTGAGTGAAAGTTCAAGTTTGAACCTTTGCCCTTAATTTTGATGGTTTAGTGTTCCTATAGGCTTAGGGACTCTCCAAGGATATTGTTGGTGCAATGGTCAAGGGGGAGCAAGCCTTTAGGAGGAGATATCCATCATGGGATGATGGATGTATTATTCCTCATGAGGGGGAGAAATGGAATGTGAGATGCCCAATTTGGAAATTGGGAGAGTTTATAGGAAGCCTCTCTTAAGTGTTATGGGACTTATCACTAGGAAGAGTGAAGGCATCCTAGATGTTTTTGGACCAAGGGGGATATTATAAGATCTCATTGGGATATTAAACATTGACCTCCTTGGGTTGATCCTTTTTGATGTATGTCAAAAAGGGGGAGAAAGTAAAATTATCAATTTGGGACAATTGGTAAGAAGATTTGAGTTATGTGGCCTAACTCAAAGGTGTTCAATTTTTATCAAACATCAAAAAGGGGGAGATTGTTGGTGCAATCGGCCCAGGTCACGATTGACCAGACTCGAGTTTGACACGAGTAGTGTTTTGATGTTTGAGATTAATGGTTGACAATGCTTTGGGGAGATTGTTGGTGCAATTGACCCAGGTTATGATTTTGATGTTTGACGATGGTTTGACCATTATCATGGGAGAAGTCCAAGTCTTGTGTACTTGGCATGAAAAGTCCAAGCTTGAGTCTTTGCATGGAAAGTCCAATATGGGTTGGCAAGGAAAGTCCAAGCATGGGTTTTGGCAAAGGAAAGTCCAAGCATGGGACTTGGCATGGAAAGTCCAACATGGGTTGGCAAGAGAAAGTCCAAGTCATGGGTACTTGGCATTTGAGATGTCCAAGGGGAATATTGGTGGCATAAAGTCCAAGGGTGGAGTCTTGACAGCATAAGTCCAATGGTTGGCAACATAAAGTCCAAGGGTGAAGTCTTGGCAGCATAAGTCCAATGGTTGGCAGTGTAAAGTCCAAGCGGAGTCTTGGCAGCGTAAGCCCAATGTGCCTTGGCGGTAAAGACCAGCTTAGCATGACAATAGCTGATGGAAGCACCTGAAGGCTAGCGTATGGATGAACAAGTCATAGATGACATGGAGGGATCCGATAGGCATGAGTCTGATGGAGGTGGCTAGAAGGCTTAGGTCTAGGCTAAGGGTGGTGTAGCAAGTATAGGGGCACCATACTTGGGGCAAAACCTCATGTTTGAGGTGTATCAGTCGACTGGGACTATAATCAGTCGACTGATGGGAGTTGACTAGAGTTTTATTGTAGGAAATGACCTAGTATTATTGCCGGCAGATTGGTGATAACTTTGGATCGTGATCGAAATCGATCATTCTGATGTACAAAAGGCTCCAGGATTTGGTGACTCAATCGACCGTTGGAACTTATCCAACATGGCTCATGTCGTTATGAGACAATGGCTACAGAAGCAGTCGACTGATGGTCCCGATCAGTCGATTGCTAAGCGAAAATTAGCCCGAGTGAAAGGTTTAAAAGTAGCACGAAGGGAAGATTTTGGCTAAGGTTTTTTGAGGAGTTTTAGAGCGATTTGCTACTACAATTCAGTGTCTCCAAGTGCAACTCAAGTAACCAAACAAGCAAGCATCCAAAAGAGTTTTTGTAAAGTGTTCTTTACTTCTTTTGTTGTATTTCATTCATATTTACTTGTATATCTCGTGTATTGTTGTTGTAATCAGTATAAGAGGTTTCTCCACCTTTGACTTGTTGTCAAAAAGAAGTATTATTGTTTTAGTGGTGTTGGTTGCATCGCTAGGCCTTTTAGAGACAAATCCATGGAGTATGAACCATACGGTTCTGAACCATATTATATTTGGTGTTGTGCTTGTGTTCTTGTAGTATTTGTTTTATTGTTATTATTTCCGCTGATATAACACATTTTGTAGCAAGCATGATCAAATTCTATCATTGAACAATGAATCGCTATTCACCCCCCCCCCCTCTAGCAGGCGCACAGGTCCTAACAAAAAAATAGAGTAAAAAATAGTTGTCATGGGTGGAAATGGTTAGGTTTCCCTTTTAGACCGAGTTAGGTTATTGGGGAAACAACTACCAATTTATCTCAATACCGAGCATGCCTTTGAGATTTTATGCTAATTCTTGGGAACGACCCTCGCTTAGGGAAAGAAAGTGCTGAAAAGCTGGAGGTCTTAGGAAAGCTATAGGATGATGACTTAACTCACTGTGGAACGAGTATCCCTTAGAAAAATTCTCTCAACACATGCACGAAAAGCTAACTTAGTGAACCTTTAGAACATATCTATTTGCTTTGATTGAAAATACCACTTGATAACTTTAGTTAGCATGTTAAGTATGGAACAATACTTTTAAAATTTCATGGCACTGAGGTTTTCTTGAGGACAAGCAAAGATCTAAGTTTGGGGGGAATTGATGTGAGCAAAATATATAGGGTTTTAGGAGTAGTTCTAGCACATATCTCATTGCATTTTATACTTGTTTCATGCATATTCTTCCTTGTTTTGCATTCATTTCTATTTTCTAGTTTAGAGATCTGCTTTTGTTATTTTTATGTGCAAAGAGTAGTTTTTAGAGCAAAAATGGAACAATTTGTGAAGCACATACCTCAGGGAACATGCACTGGCCATGTCCCAAGACATGGGAATGTTTCCGAAGTGAAACGGATCAAAACGAATGCTCTAAAAATCCACACGGCTGTATGATTTTTCTAGCCCAATTTTAAGCCTAGAATTCATCAATTTCCAGCCTTGCACACGACCGACCGTGTGAAATTCACATGGTCATGTGGCGGTGCCGCAGATTCGAGGAAATAGAGTTTTTCCAAACACTTATGGAAAGCCAGAACCACCTCTATATATAAGAAACTCATCTAAGATGTTGGGGATCATGAGGGGAGCCACCCTAGGGCTCCCAAGCCCTAGAGGAGGCCCAACGGCTGTGACGGCAAGAAGGTGCTCTAAAAAACACCGGAGACTCACACTAGGAAGGAAAGAAGCAGCTCGAGAACTGAAATCTGCACTCCAACTCCAAGAAGAACGACCAAGAGTACTATAATTTCATTCTTAGATATCTTTACATTGTAATGATTCATTCTATGATGTCTTGTGTCTGTTCTCTTACATCTATGGAGTAGATATTTCGATTCTAGGATTAGGTAGTAGCTTGTGTTTGTAGGACATGCTAGTTTGAATATATTTTCTATTCTTGGATTTATATTTGCAATAGGTATTGTTTGGATCGGTGAAAATTATTGTTTTGATTCTATATCTATTGCGTATAGCCAATACAAAGGGTGACAGCCTTCGTATCAATGATCTAGGAGAACTAAGGTGGAACCTTATGGTCGTCCTCCCTCTAATAACCATAGATAATAGAATATGATGGAGTGGGAAAAGAGACACGTTCTAACTCTTCATAGGGATTATTAGGAAATCCTCTTACCCAATATCCTATCTTAACAGAAGAGTCGAAGTAGGAGACATTAACTCTAGAAGGGTTGAGAGACCTTAGTGACAGGGGGATACCAACGATATCAACCCCTTGAGCTCTGATGTTTCGAAATGTCACCTTGGTTAGGAATAAGTTGTTCTCGGTAGAAGCAAAAGTTCATCGGGCAAATGTATGATGATCCTCCCACAAGATCATAATTAGGGATCTAGACAGTATTTATTTGATAGCATGTTCCAATAAGACACAAGTGAAACTGAAGTCCTAGAATCCTCTTAGGGAACTTTGAACCTTCCATTGCTTCCTCCGAGTGACTCCATACTAGAGTTAGGACTGCCGTCAACCTCGCAACCCTTATCTTTAGGACATTCACTCCGAACAAAAAGATCCACTGGATATATAGTACTCGAATTTCAGTCTCTGTGGGATTGAAAATCTTTTATTTCTTAACGACATCCGGGCACTTGCAGGCATTGAGCGCACTCTTCGAGTCCTCGACGATTCCCATAGGAGATTTGAGATTGTGCTCGCATGCATCAGACATAAACCCAAAGTACCAATGAACTCCTAAGCTTGCTTGCTCTCTGACCATATTTCTACATGGTACAATGCAACTTCGATCGAGCACCCTCTACAATTCAATTGTCAGTATTTTAGTTATTTCTCATTTACTATTGCTAAGAGGAGAGGTAGGTTTGTTACCTCTTCTTCTACATTGTTGTAATCGTTTGAATCTTACCTCCAATGAGGAAGAGATATTTAGCATTTTGCCCTGCAGAAGCGATCAAGGATCGCAGGGCCTTGGATTAGCAATCGATTGGTTGTGAACCATGTAAAAATAAATGCGTCATTGTGATTTTGATTTTTACTTATTTCCGCTGCATGCTTTGGTTTTAAATCAAAGAAAATCAAGTTTTTCAAACGCTATTCACCCCCCCCTCTAGCATTTTCTCGATCCAACAATTGGTATCAGAGCGGGGGTGCTCAGATTCCGTGCAACCACCGATCGAGCATTTTCTTTTCAATTTTTTTATTTATTTTATTTTATTATCTCCCGCACTACTAATCCAAGACTAGGTCTTGGGGCATTTTCTTTGTAACTAACATTGCAAAAAAAAAAGGATAAATCAAGGATTCAAGGTGAGTGTTCAGATAAGGACTCACAAGATAAATTAAATTTAAAATTTAATTTGCATATTACTTTTTTCAATTGCATGGAGAGAGGACACTATAAAAATAAGTGTTCTACTCATAAGACTTGAACGGCATAACCGCGTGGCAAAGGAGACAACAATGCCAGAAGTCCGGAGGAACAAGGAGCACATCAAGTGCTTCAGGTGCGGAAGATTTGGTCACTACAAGAATCGGTGCTTGGAGAAAAAGAAGGTTAGTAAAATTAATAATTTTGAAAATTTAAGTTTTAGAATACTTGATAATTTACAAAAATTGTGTATTAAAGCTAGCAAATTAGTTGATTGTTGTCAATTAATTAACATAATTAATAATTCAACTAATAAAAACATAATTAATTCAGATTTAATTAGTTTAAATAATTATAATATCATTGAAGAAAATGATCAAATTAATCTAACTTTTGATAAAATTAATCAAGAGCTTAATCAAATTTTTAGTTTAATCAACATAGTGTTGGTGCACGAGCACTAGATAATCGAATCTAGGTTTTGATTATGGCAAAGGTTCAAAGATAAACTATTATTGTTGCCTCATGTGTTGGCTTGAGTGTGCAAGAAATGATTAAGCTAAGCTAAAGGTCAGCGACGCCAGGAGAATCTCAAGACGATAAACCGTGGTGGTCGAGCAACACCAAGAGAACCTTGTGGAGTCGAGGAACATCGGTAGTGGCCGAAAGCTGTTATTAATATATGAGAGATGTCCTAAGGCAATCTCCTTATGTTTGAACCATTTATATGATAAATTAAGATTCACTATTTGAGTATACATGTTTTCATGTATTTGATTAGATCTTAAACTCATTTACTGAATGTCCACGATATGATTCACAGCATGAGAGAATTTGTGATTGGATCACAACTAGTGAGTATCTCTACATGTGTAATTGTGATGTATCGGAATTATCCCTAGTCGATGAATTGATGGATTTGGACACCATTGATTCTGTCGAGACTAGCACGAGGTATACTCCTTGGTGTATCCAAGCAGTTGATTCTCACTGGCTGGAGACATTGTGATGTCCGGAGTTAATCGTGGATGCTAGTTATGGTAACTAGTTCATTGGAGTGACCAGCCGTAAGAATTCATATGGTTCTCTGCATATATAGATATGTCAATGAAGTTCTTACTATGGCTTAAGTGCGATGTTCCTTTGACTTGCGGTATTCAAGTCATCTTGATCATAAAGACTTATGCTTTTACATCTTAAGCAAGCATCTCTGAGGAGATGTGGACCCGGGATGATTGGGTATAAGACGAAGTGATCGAAGGTGTTTGAATAGCCTATAAAGGATTCACCACTCCTTGCGAGGAGATGTATACCCATGGCCTCTCGTCGGATTGTTACTAAAGTCTTTGGCCAAAGCATTACATGTTTAGATAAGGTACTCTTCGATACATGTGCAGTAACTAGAATCCGTAGGATGAAGAAATGATACTTGGGCTAGGTGTGACATAGTCAATCTAGTGGGGACTGACACTATAGACCATGTCCTGAACCAAGTGGGTATAAGATGAGTGAAGGGAATGGGGCACGATTCATTCGAGTTGCTGAAGGGTTTCAGAAATAGTTCTGGATCAACCGTTAGTCTTTTCGGTTAATTGGGGATCATGATGTACTACTAGGTGCCACTCATGATCGTTCTATAATTAATGGTTAATTATAGACGGCCAACATAAACCGAGAACCTATTTGGTCACACGCACAACGAGCATAATCTGAAGGATTTAAAACAAGCTTGAGAATGAGATTCTCAGACCGAGAGAAACTAGGTTTTTGTTGGACCAAACAAGAAGCGAGCACGAAATCGTTTTAGTCACAATGGAAGTGTCGATGGGTCGTGTCTTATGAAGACATGATGGATGAACCAAATTGGTTTGGTTCTAATCCAATGAAGGAGAATAAACCAAAGGGGTTTGGTTTGTCTTAAATGAATGAACCAAAGTTGGTTCGGTTCATTTTAACTTAAAATAGACCAACATGGTTTGGTTTATTTTAACTTAAATTAATGGAGTGGGTTAACGGGCTTTTGGTTATGATCCGATAATCATTAAGAGAATTTGTTCTCTATAAAATAAGGCTTAAAGGTTTTTGTTAAGCCCTAATCCAAGCAACCCTAATATTGCCGCCCACCTCCCTCTCTTCTCCTAGTCTTACCGGTGCCCAACTCCTTGCCGCCACCCAAGCTTCTCCAACCGGCATCCAGTAGTTGCCGTCCTCCCCACTTGCCAGCGTCTAGCTATTGCCGGAGGAGCTCCGGTGATCTTCCTTGGCTCCGGCGACAAGGTGAGCATATAGCTTTCCTTATTTGGCCGCCGCAAGGTCTCCACCAAAGCTGTCCAGTTTTCTGTACATCATTTGGATGATGTTTGGAGCTCCAACAGCGGTAGCCTTGCCGGGGATTCGATCTCCGATAATCTTCATAGGTGGAACACGAAGGATTCGTCATACGGTTGACGAATACCTCTCCGGAGAAGCGAGTTTTGAGGACTCATTTTGGATCCAAATTTTTTGATTTGGATTGTGATCTTCTCTCGATCACATCGTCTTCAGCACAAGGCTAGTAACTCGTATGAAGATGTGGCTCGTGACTTTATGAAGTCATCCTGAAGATAGTCGGTGTGGATACGGATAGAGATGATTCTAGCGAGGATCGTTCCGGTTGATGTCTTTCCCGCTACACGTGATACGTCATGTATACATAGTATAAATTTCCTTTTATTGCAAAATTTGAAATTGCGGTTATGTCTACACATGTTGTACTATGCATGCATGTGGTGTGTGTGTTGTAATAAATTAGATTTATTATTTTTATTTCTTCCGCTGTGCACATGTTTACGAAACATGTTCGAACACACACTCGCCGCGGTGCCGGAAACCCAACAAAAGCTAAGCAACAAGTTAGGAGGACCAGAGGTAAGCACTGTGTGCAGAGTAATGGTGAAGTCGTGTCCTTTATACAGGGATGAACTTAGGCGACAATCCAACTGAGACTTCCGGGGAAGAACTAGGTCGAGATCGGATGGTAAGAACCAGTCGTAATTTCCATTACTTTGCATTTCTATGCTAACTCTTTGCTGCATGTGAGTGACCAAGCCAACAATCGACTGAAGGTTATTGGCAGTCTAGGATCGCGGGGCCTTGGAGTAGTAACCTTTCGGTTGTGAACCAAGTAAAAACAAAAGGTGTCTCTTTCTTTTATTGTCTTTACTTCCGCTATGTTTACTTTTGTTTTAACGAAACGAAAAGAAAGTTTTACTATCACTATTCACCCCCCTCTAGCGATTCTTCGATCCAACAATTGGTATCAAAGCAGGGGCGCTCAGATTTGGTGCAACCACCGATCGAGCAAGTTTTATTTCTTTTCATACTTTTCGTTTAATTTAAGTTTCTGTTATCCCAGACTACTAATCCAAGACAAAGTCTTGGCAATTTGTGTGTTTATCAAGTTTTTGTGCAAGGTTTTATCGAATGTCCCATCTCGAGGGGTTTAGCATCGCCCGATCTCCACTTTACAATGGAGATGACTTTTGTTATTGGAAGGGTCAGATGGAGTGTTATCTCAAAACCCAAGTCGAGATGTGGATAGTCATCCAGACTTGGTTCACCCTTCCAACCAATGAAGATAGTGAATACTTGGACTGTGAAAAGTGGACGAATGCCATAAAGCGTCAAGTGGAGGCTGATGCAAAGGCTACATAAATTCTTCAATGGGGTCGCTCCAAGGAAGAGCTCAACAGCGTCGGCCCGTTCATCAGCGCGAAGGACCTATGGAACAAGCTTATCGAGCTACACGAAGGAATGACTGACACAAAGGTATGCAAACGGGACCTCCTCCTAAATAAATTATTTAATTTAAAAATGTAGGATCATGAGACAGCGATGCAACTCCATGCAAGGATCCAGGACATCATGAACGGACTACACTCAATCGGACAAAAGGTAGAGAATAGGGACGTAATAAGGTACGCTTTAAATGCATTTCATAGGACCACTTTGTGGGCATCTATGGTTGATGCCTACAAATTATCTAGAGACTTATCTAAAATTAGACTAGACGAGCTATTTTCTAAATTTAAATTGCACGAACAATCTATCTCAGCCTCGGTTGAGAAAAGTATTGCCTTGGTTGCAGGTCAAAGGAAGAAGGTAAAGAGCAAACCACCTCCCAAAGAAGAAGAGGAGTATGAATCGGAGGTGGACGATGAGATGGAGACCAAGCTAGTGAATCTAGTTCGGAAGATGATCAAGAGAAGATGACAACCTATCAAGCAATCCAAGGAGAAGAGACCCGAGGAAGGTTCAAATTACAAATGCTATGAATGCAACAAAAGGAGTCACATCAAATTCGATTGTCCAAGGCTAAAGAACAAGCAACCACAAACAAAGAAAGCCTTCAACGCAAATTGGGAAGAGTCATCGGAGGAAGAAGACGAACTCAACACCTAGCATTCATGGCCAAGCCAACTGAGCTCGAAGACAAATCCGAACCCGAAACGAACTACGAGTCCGAGACCAAGTCCGACTCCGGATCTGACAACGAACTTCAATTCAAGACAAGCCACGGATCCACATCTGGTTCAAAAAATTTGATCAAGGTAAGTCGATCTCTAATTGATACTTTATATAGTGCAATTAAATACTTAACTAAGAAGTTAGCTAAGTCCAAGTCCAAGGTTGAGACCTTGGTTAATGAGGTTAAACTCCTTAAGCATAAGGTCTCCCTAACCTCTTCGACGAGTCAAGTTCAAGTGGGAAACTCAACTCAAGTTGAAAAACTTGAGGAAGAGAATTCTCTCTTGAAAAGACAAGCTCAAGAGATTAGGAAAACATTGGAAAGGTTTACTTTCGGGCCCAAGTGTCTTGACCTACTACTTGGATCGCAAAGGGTTGTGTACAATAAGGCTCGACTCGGATTTAGTTCAACCACAATGAACAAATCGTATATGTCGATTGTTAGTCGAAATAGACAAAAAGTTCAATCATGGGTCCCTAAGAACTTTTTGAATTCACAATTAGGATCAACCAAGTATTGGGTTCCCAAGGACCAAATCTACTACGTGGAAAGACAACATCGGTTCAATGGTCCAGGGGGAGCTAGTGCTAAAATTGTATGCTCTACTTCATGATTTAGCTTTGCATGCTTAGTTACTTTTTGTTTTAATTTTTAAAAAGGCTTGATAGGATCAATAGTTAGTCAACCTTGTTAACATAGTATCAAGATGCGGCGAGATGATAGTACGTTTAGGAAATAAGGTCCTGTGTACCCAAGCTAGATAAGAAGTATCTAGCTTGACGCACTTGGCTAAGTTGAACTAGCTGAAGCTACCTCACCACATCCTAAACTAGTTAGACCAAGAAGTAACCCTAAGTGACTTAAGTGAACATTTTATTGAAATTGGCTTTGTCTAAGGGGGTGGTCGTTGTTCCGATCAAAGAAGGCCTTTGTGCCTCGCCATGACTTGGAAGCCATTTTCTCGAAAAGTTTACTTAACAATCTAAAGGTTAAATCTGAATCTAACCCAAGGTTGATTATCTTCAAATCACTAAATTTAATCAAGTTAAAATTGAAGTCATCTCATAAAAAATATACGGTTAACATGTTTGATCATGTAAAAGGGGTGAGATGATTCCTAGGCTAAAATTTTCAAACAACCTTAAAATTCCAATATCCGATCCAACTACTATATGTGTAGGATCAATGGATGTTGGACAGTGGTTGCTCCCGACATATGACCGGAGACCTACTAAAGTTTTCGAAGCTCAGATTCAAAAACCAAGGATCAGTAGCATTCGTAAACAATGGGAAGCTCAAAATCATCAAATCAGGTGATATTGAGCTAAACTCGAACTTCATAATTTGTCAATTACTTTTAGTTGAACATTTTGAATTTAATCTCCTTAGTGATTAGTCAATTGTGTGACAACAACTATAAGGTCATCTTCTTACAAAATGAATGTCTAATTAAAAATAGTGATACCTCAAAAACTATACTTAAGGGAACTATGAATAGTAACATTTATACAATCAATTTACGTAACTACTCAACCATGTGTCTAATGACACAGCAAGGGGAATCCTGGTTGTGGCTTTAGGGAAATCCGGATCGTGACATTCACAATATCCCGGGCGAAATACTTCGCACAACCACAGCGAAAACAAAAATACAAACCGGATCCCTCCAGAGATCCATGCAAAACATATAAATCATTTTCTTAGTTTAATCTAGATCTTATCTAGAAGGAGAAATATACCTTTGATGCGAGCCCTTCACAATTCCGCTAATCTAAGCGCTGTCGGATCTCAATACGGTAAGGACAATCGTATTTCTAAGGTATCTACACGAATCGTATCTTGGAGAAGGAGATAAAATCTTTGGTTGTGCTAGCAACCACACTAAGGCTCTCCACCCTATACTTTGGCCAAGAAGAAGGGAGAAGAAGAAATAGGGATGCACTACACGGCAAAAAAGGATTCACCACCTCTCACTCACATTCAAGAGAGCTTAAATCCCATTTCACATGCATTAAATCACATTTCATGCATTAACTCCTTCATGCATGCAACGTTTGAGGATGAAACCCCACTTCATGGATTAATTCTTTTGCATTAACTCTTTTTTTTTTGCATGCAAGTTTAGGGTGGCTTCTCAAATTCCAATTGCATGTGAAATCACATTTCATGCAATGTTAATGCAATAATCCAATTTGCATATAATAATCTATTTTGCATGCAACGTTTGGGAATATGTTTTATTTCATGCATTAATCCCTTTGCATGCAACATTAAACATTAAATCTCATTTCATGCATTAATCCATTTGCATGCAACAACTACCATTTCATGATTAATCATCATTAATCATGCTTACCTTCTTCAATTTTCTTTCCATTGAGTCTAACTCAAATTAAATCAATTTGAGTCCAACTCAAGTTAGGCCAAGCAATGAGTCTAACTCATTCTAGTCCATTCAATTAACTAAAGATTCATTTAGTCAAACTAAGATGACTACTTCTCCAAAATATGTTCTTTGTGTGTGACACTATAGGCTCACATAACATTTGTATGTATCTAAAATCATTTTAAATACATAAGCAATGAGCGGCATCTAGCAATACATCATTGCTACCCAAGCTACAAGAAAGTCGAGATCCGACAACCTTTCCATGGCAATTATCATGTATGACGGTGTCCTTCTATCCTTGATATCTTAGATCGATCAATGAGGCATAGACCGTGTCATCCCCTTATCGATATTTATGTTTCTTGATCCCCAAGTAGACTCGCTCAAACAAATGAGCTCAATATCTCATTTTGACTCATTTGAGCATGGGTCATGCATTTCGTGGTCATACTCTATCAAGAGGCCAAAGATATCACTCTCGTCATATGGGAGGGTTAGATCTCATCTACATCACTCACATCTCTCCACATAATTCGTTGCATATCCAGCAATCACCGTTATAGTGCACCCTGTTACGGGTGACGTTAGACGATACCAAAGTAAATAACTCCTTATATAGGGAACCGTAGTGACTTCAGGTCTAAGGACTATTCATACCAATAGTCACATGAGAAAGTATATGACATTCATATAACGATTCATGACACTTTCTCATGACTGGTCAATTCAGTACATATATTCTCCAATATATATACCCATGTGTTAATGTGATATCACATATCCATGACTTGTGAGATCAAGTCATCCATTGACCTACAGGCTAGTCTCAATATATCAATATATCCCTTTGTCTATTAATATAATACTTGACTAGGAATGTTTAAGTATAGTATTCTCTACAGCTTCTCATAATCAATTCTACCAATTGATATACTGTAGATTAGAACCTACTATTCAAGGGCATTATTATATTTATTTTGCTGGCACACGAATAATGTAAATATAATAATCAATCTTTGCCTGTTATTAATGAAATATGATACATATGATCCCTAATCAATCATCTCATGATTGGCAGTAAGGGATGACACTAACAGTGGCACCGACGACTTGGCTACTCTCATCCAAGGCTCATACACAAAATGAGTCAGAGTTGTTTAGTTATAGGTCTACCCAACCTAAATAACCTGGAAGATAAAATATGTAATGCTTGTGAACAAGGTAAACAAACTAAGACTTCACATCAACTAACTAATCAAGAAAGAACAAAAAGTGCACTTGAGCTCCTACACTTAGATCTCTTTGACTCTCATGGAGCCAAGTTACTAAATGGAAGCCAATACTGTCTAGTTATAGTCAATGACTACTCTAGGTTCACATGGGTTAGGTTTTTAAAATAGAAAAGTGAAATCTTAGATCAACTCACCATTTTACGCAAACTAATATAAAATAAAAAGAACCTTAAGATAAAAAGAATTAGAAGTGATCATGGTGGTGAATTCGAAAACCATAGGGTCACTGACTTTTGCAACCAAAATGGGTACCACCATGAGTTCTCCTACCCTAGGACTCCTCAACAAAACGGTTTAGTTGAATGTAAGAATAGAACCCTACAAGAAGCCTCTAGAACTATGTTAAATGAATTCAACTTACATAATAGGTTTTGGGCAAAAGCGGTCAATACGACCTGCTATGTTCAAAATAGTATTCTATTAGTTAAAAGACACCTTAAAATATCATATGAAATTTATTATGAAAAATTACCAAACATTAAATACTTTAGGGTTTTTGGATGTAGGGTACACATATTAAACACTAAAGATTACTTAGGAAAATTCACGTCTAAAACTAGTACATGAACTTTTCTAGGATACTCAACCACTAGTAAAGCATATAGGGTATATAACAATGAAACCCTAAAAATAGAAGAAACAATCAACGTAGTATTTGATGAAGAAAACAACACCACAAAACCCGAAATAGAATTGATTAATGAACAAATTGAAGATAGATCTTAACCTAACTCACAAAATGAATCTAGTGTAGATCCTAACCCAAATCAATCTAGATTACAAGCAAACAATCCTATTGATCAAGTAATAGGTGATCCTAATTTAGGGGTTCGAACTAGAGCAACCTATAGAAACCTAAGCCAAATTTCACTCATCTCAAAAATCGAACCCAAAACAATTGAACAAACTCTTCTTGACCCCGATTAGATTATAGCTATGCAAGAAGAGTTAGCTCAATTTAATAGGAGTCAAGTTTGGGAATTAGTACCCCCACCTAAGGGAAAAACAATAATTGAAACAAGGTGGGTATTTCAAAACAAACTTGATGATAAGGGATAAGTTGTTAGGAATAAACCTAGGTTGGTTGCTAAACGATTTAGTCAAGTAGAGGGGTTAGACTATGATGAAACATATGCACCCGTAGCTAGACTTAAATCGATTAGAATGTTATTAGCCTACGTTGGACATCGAGGATTCAAACTATTTCAAATGGATGTTAAGTCAGTATTTTTGAATGGATTTATTAAGGAAGAGGTTTATGTTAGCCAACCACCTGGATTTGAAAGTTTAGACAAACTTGACTATGCCTTCAATCTTAGAAAAGCCTTATATGGATTAAAGCAAGCTCCTAAAGCTTGGTATGAAAGACTTTCAATTTACCTTAAGTCTAAGGGATTTAATCAAGGTTTAGTTGACCCAAGCCTTTTTGTAAAGACCATTGGAAAAGAAATCTTTATTGCACAAATTTATATAGATGACATAATTTTTGGAACAACTAATTCAATGCTTCTAAATGAGTTCATTTCACTAATGGAAAGTGAATTCGAAATGAACTTAATAGGTGAGCTTACTTTCTTCTTAGGGTTACAAATAAAGCAAACTAGAGAAGGAATTTAGTTACACCAACGTAAATATGCTAAGAAATTAATTAATAAATTTGGAATGCAAAATACTAAAGAAATTAATACACCAATGGATACCAATGTAAACATAGGAGAAGACTTAGAAGGAAAAGCAATCGATTTAAAGTACTATAAGAGCGCGATAGGTAGCCTTCTATACTTAACTGCGAGTCAACCAGACATACTTTTCACAGTATGTGTGCAAGATTTAAATCTTGCACAAAGGAATCACACCTAACGCTAGTCAAACAAATTTTTAGATACCTAAAAGGAACACTAAAGGTAGGAATTTAGTATCCTAGATCGAGCGAGTTAAAACTAATCGACTACTCTGACTCGGATTATGTTGGTAGTAAACTCGATAGGAAGAGCACGAGTGGATGTTGCCAACTCCTAGGCTCGAGTCTAGTCAGCTGGTGTAGTAGAAAGCAATATTGTGTTGCCTTGTCTAGCACCGAAGCCAAATATGTTGCAATGGATGAGTGTGTATCTCAACTTCTTTGGATGAAGCACACTCTCCAAGACTTACATTTAAACTTTAGTAACACTAAAATCTTAATTGATAACATTAGTACTATTAACCTAACTAAAAACCCGATTTATCACTCTAGGACTAAACACATAAGGTCAAGCACCATTTTATACGAGAACACGTAGCAAATGGAACTATAAAACTCGAATATGTTGAGTCCAAATCGAACCTAGCAGACATTTTTACAAAACCCTTACCCGAAGAAGAATTTAGTCTGCTTAGACGAAGATTAGGAATGTGCGTAGTAGAGTAGGACTTAACTCTTATTTATACTCTATCTTTATTTTTCATGCTACAGGAACTAGCTTAGGGTTTACCTTAGAAAGCATGCACCTATAGATTTGAGAAGCCAACACATTTCACAACACATAGGTTCAATGTGTTTGTGTACTAAGCCATGTAGATGGGTGTGAGATGTTAAGACTTTACTCCTAATTTCAGATATAGATCTAGTACATCGATAAGAATCATGGAGTATAATTATTTATATTAACCAACTCTAATCAAGACTTATTGATCATTTTATATCAATTAAGTCAAAAAGAGTTGAACATACTATTAGTTGAATTTATATTGAAACTATTATTTTCAAAATTAAAAGGGGCGTGCTTGGACTTATTTTCTAAAGTTTTTTACAAACCCCAAATATTTTTGATTTATGGCAAAAGGGGGAGAAGAGAATCAAAGGTTAAGGAATCAAAAGTTTTTTTTAAAACTTAACTTTCTTTAAGTAGAAACGTTAAAGGGGAGAGATAAGTTTTTTTCCAAAAACTCACCTAAGGTTGAGGGGGAGGTAACCTCAAGGGGGAGGATTTGAAAAAAGAACTTATTAATCACACTTACTATTTCATTACTATTTCACTCATACTAACTAACTCCTGTTTACTACATGATACTTATGCTTAATTACTCATACTCATGTTTACTACATGTTTGCTTCATACTTACACTTGCTTACTTATATTTCATGCTTACTCATGTTTGTTACTACTATTCTTTTTATGCCTAAATTTTCCTTAACTTTGAATCGGTTTTCCATAGATCAAAAAGGGGAGATTGTTAGTGCAGGGGCACCAGATATTCGAACCTAGGTTTTGATTAGGCAAAGTTTCAAAGTTAAGCTATTATTGTTATCTCATGTGTTGGTTTGAGTGTGCAGGAAATGATTAAGCTAAGCTAAAGGTCAGCAACACTCGAAGAATCTCGGGACGAGAAACCGTGGTGGTCGGGTGACACCAGGAGAACCTTGTGGAGTCATGGAAACTCGGTGGCGACCGAAAGCTAAGCGACAAGTCAGGAGAACCATAGGCAAGCACTGAGTGCAGAGTAATGGTGAGATTGTGTCCTTTGTATAGGGACAAACTTAGGCGGTGATCCGACTGAGACTTCCAGGTGAAGGACTAGGTCGAGATCAAAAGGTAAGAACTCGTCGTAATTTCCCTTACTTTGCATTTCTATGCTAACTCTTCGCCGCATGTGAGTGACCAATCCAATAGTTGACCGAAGGCCATTGGCAGTCAATTGATCCCACCATCAGTCTACTGCTAAGGGTCATCGGTCGAATGATATTCAAACTGGTCAGCTCGAAGAAAGTCAAGATAAGCTCCACCAAAATTGGGGGGATGAGGAGCTTTGACCTAGATCTGGATCTCAACAAGCTAGGGGTTGAAGGGCTATAAAAGAAGGGGGGTTTTTACCCTTTTGTATCATCTATTCTTGCTCCCAAAGTGCTCCAACGACGCCAAGCTTCAACGACAATGCTACGCCGCCATAACACCGACGTCATGACAAGATTCTACTTCTTTATCGGTAGCCTAAATTAAAGTTGTCGTTTACTTTGTTTCCATTTCTTGTATTCGAGCTTTTAATCGCAAGCGGAGAGGTAGGCATGTTGCCTCTTCCTCTATCTTATTTTTTTTGTAACCATCATCTCTTTCCTCCAACGAGGAGGAGACTTTTTGTGAATTGTCCCATCATACGCAGTCTAGGATCGTAGATCCTTGGAGAAGCAACCTTTCAGTTGTGAACCAAGTAAAAACAAAAGGTGTCTCTTTCTTTTATTGTCTTTACTTCCTCTGTGTTTACTCTGGTTTTAACGAAGCGAAAAGAAAGTTTTACGATCGTTATTCACCCACCCCCCCCCCCTCCCCTCTAGTGATTCTCCGATCCAACACATAGATCTAGATCAAATCAAGAATAAAATGAACCTAGGACTTAATCATAATAATCAAAGCCTAGATCAGAATAATCAAAACATAGGACAGAATTATCAAACCCTAGATCTGATTAATTTAGAAAATTTCGAATTAAAAAAAAATCTATTTTGAAATATTCAAACATAAAAAATTCGAAATTAAATTTTAAAAATTATAATAATCTTATCTTGAAAAATTCTAATAATTCTAATTTTAAAATTCAAATAATCTTATCTTAAAAAATCTTATAATTCTAATAATTCCACTTTTAAAAATTCTATTAATCTTATCTTGAAAATTTTTAATAATTCTACTTTTAAAAATTCTAATAGTCTTATCTTGAAAAATTCTAATAATTCTACTTTTAAAATTTTAATAATCTTATCTTGAAAAATTCTAATAATTCTAATAATTCTACTTTTAAAAAGTCTAATAATTTTATCTTGAAAAAGTTTAATAATATTATTTTGAAAAAGGCTAATAATCCTATTAAATTTATTTTAAATAATTCAAAATCTAACCTAATTAAAAATTCAAAATTAAATAATCAAACCAATAAAATTAGTTATATTAAAGTACCATTTGACTATACACAAATTAATAATTTAGTAATTAAACCTTCAACTTTTAGAAATTCAACAAATAAATATGTAGACTTGGGTTACAAGTCTAAGTTAACCAAAAATCAAGACTCTAAAATTTGTAAACCGTATAAATAAAAGTCTACCTAAGAAACGAACCACTTCTTTGAATTGATTGAATATAACATGCTCATGAATTTATATGATTTTAATTAATTATCATGCGTATTTTTGTCATGTCATACATACTAGGGGGGGCACGGTGAGATGATAGTATATTAGACGAAATCTCGTGTATCTGGGTTAAATAAGGAGTATCTAGCTTGGTGCACTTGGCTTAATAGAACTAGATGAAGCTACCTCACCACATCTTAAACTAGTTAGACCAGGAATTGACCCAGAGTATATTAAGTGTACAATTTCTTAAGATTGGATTTGTCTAAGGAAGTGGTCGTTGTTCCGATCAAAGAAGACATCTGTGCCTCGCCACGACCTGGAAGCCCTCTTTTGAAATGTTCACTTAACTAACTAAAGGTTAAATCTGAATCTAACCCAAGGTTAATTAATTTTCAAATCATTAAAATTAACTACGTAAAATTATATTCATCTCACAACACCTATAAGGATAACTTGGTTGATCATGTTGAATGGGTGAGATGGTAAGGACAACAAATTGAAAATAGTTTTGAAAATGATTTCAAATATATATATATATATATATATATATATATAGATTCTTATAACTATTTTTATTGGTTGCCATGATTGTTGTATGTAGTTATATGTAGTGTTTAAAATAACTATGTTTCTTGAAATGATGGTTAGTTGACCAGTGCTGAACTTCTAGATCCTTAGGTCAACTTTAAACATCTTGATCCTCTGGACACTTAGGTAAGCCTTCCTGGCCAACAAGAATGTTCTAAGAGTTTGTCAGACAAAGGCGGAGGCCCTCTAGATAAGCCTTCCTTGTGGTTAACAAGGATGTTAGGTTAAGGGGGAGGTTCTAATTAGATAATCATCATTTGTAGAAGTTATTAATATATTATTTAAAACAAATTGCCAACACTTTTAAAATTAAAAATAAACCTTGTTTTTGATAATATGCCAAGGGGGAGAGAAGACATAAGTTAGACAAACTTAACATCTCTAGCTACCTCTAGTTTGGCATAAACAAAATAGACATGAGCCTTTAATATCCTATAAATGTATCCTTCTCAAAAAATTTATAACAATATTAAAGGTTAGAGGGTCACATCCTAACCAAGGATATACATTGTTGGTGCAAGATCTAGAAACCTAAGCTCTTGGTATCAAACATTAAACTTAAAAATGCACTCCTAAAACACTTTTTGATATATGTCAAAGGGGGAAAGGGTAAAGTTAAGAAAATTAAAGGGGAGTGTTGAAAAATAATTTTTAGATGCTTTTATGCTTTTATTTCCTTCATTTTGAATTGGTTTTCCATAAATCAAAAAGGGGGAGATTGTTGGTGCAGGGACACCAGTTAATCGAACCTTGATTTTGATAATGACAAAGGTTCAAAGTTAAGATATTTTGTTACCTCATATGCTATGCTAAGTGTGCAGGTATTGTATTAGACTTTTCTAAGGTCAACGTGTTGGGTTTCCGGCACCGCGGTGTGTGTGTGTGTTCGATCATGTTTCGTAAACAAGAACACAGCGGAAGCAATAAAAATAATAAATACTCCTATTTATTACAACACACACAACACACGCATGCATATTACAACAAGTGTAGACATAACCGTAAATTTAAATTTGCAATAAAAGGAAATTTATCTACGTTATACCTTTCGTATGACGTGTAGCGGGAACGGCATCAACCGGAACGATCCTCGCTAGAATCGTCTCTATCCGTATCCATGCCGAGTTCCTCGGGATGACTTCGCTAAGCCACGAGCTTCGTCTTCATATGGGTTACTAGCCTCGTGTTGAAGACGACGTGATCGAGAGATGATCACGATCCGAATCCAAATTCGGATCCAAAACGAGTCCTCAAAACTCGCTTCTCCGGAGAGGTATTCGTCAACCGATTGACGAATCCTTCGTCCTCCACCTCAGAGGATTACCGGAGATCGAATCCCCGGTAAGTTATCCACTGTCGGAGCTCTAACCGTCGTCCAAACGACGCTCCGACGAGAGGAGAAGAAGCTGTCCAGAAAACTGGACCGCTTGGTGGAGGAGTAGGCGCCGGCCAAAACCAAGGAAGCCAAGTCCTCACCTTTTCACCGAGGCCTAGGAAGATCACCGGAGGGTCGCCGGAGGATCACTGGCTGAAGCTTGGTCGCCGGCAAGGAGCTGGACGCCGGCACATGGGGCTGGGCGGCCAAGGAGCTTGGGCGGCACACCTAGGTTGGGCGGCACAACTAGGTTGGGCGGCAACTCCAACTAGGGTTTTGGATTAGGGCTTAATTATCCATTAAGCCCTCTTTTATAGAGAACTAATTCTCTTAATGGTTATTAGATCATAACCATTAGGCCCGTTAACCCACTCCATTAAGATAAGTTAAAATAAACCAAACCATGATGGTTTATTTTAAGTTAAAACGAACCGAACCAACTTTTGGTTCATTCGTTTAAAATAAACCAAACCCTTTGGTTTATTCTCCTCCATTGGATTAGAACCAAACCATTTTGGTTTATCCATTACGTCTTCATAAGACTCGGCTCATCCACGCTTCCATTGCGACCGAAACGATTTCATGCTCGCTTTATGTTTGGTCCAACCAAACCTAGTTTCTCTCGGTCTGAGAATCCCATTCTCAAGCTCGTTTTAAATCCTTTGGATTACACTCGTTGTGCGTGTGAACAAATAGGTTCTCGGTTTATGTTGGCCGTCTATAATTAACCATTAATTATAGAACGATCATGAGTGGCACCTAGTAGTACATCATGATCCCCAATTAACCGAAAAGATCAACGGTTGATCCAGATGTTAGTAATATATGAGAGATGTCCTAAGGCAATCGCCTTATGTATGAACCATTTATATGATAAATGAAGATTCACTATTTGAGTATACATGTTTTATGTATTTGATTGGATCTTAAACTCATTTACTGAATGTCCACGATATGATTCACAGCATGAGAGAATTTGTGATTGGATCACAACTAGTGAGTATCTCTATATGTGTAATTGTGATGTATCGGAATTATCCCTAGTCGATGAATTGATGGATTTGGACACCATCAATTCTGTCGAGACTAGCACGAGGTATACTCCTTGGTGTATCCAAGCAGCTGATTCTCACCGGCTGGAGACATAGTGATGTCCGGAGTTAATCGTGGATGCTAGTTATGGTAACTAGTTCATTGGAGTGACCAGCCGTAAGACTTCATATGGTTCTCTGCATATATAGATATGTCAATGAAGTTCTTACTATGGCTTAAGTGCGATGTTCCTTTGACTTGCGGTATTCAAGTCATCTTGATCATGGAGACTTATGCTTTGACATCTTAAGCAAACATCTCTAAGGAGATGTGGACCCGGGATGATTGGGTATAAGTCGAAGTGATCGAAGGTGTTTGAATAGCCTATAAAGGATTCACCACTCCTTGCGAGGAGATGTATACCCATGGCCTCTCGTCGGATTGTTACTAAAGTCTTTGGCCAAAGCATTACATGTTTAGAGTAAGGTACTCTTCGATACATGTGGAGTAACTAGAATCCGTAGGACGAGGAAATAATACTTGGGCTAGGTGTGATGTAGTCAGCCTAGTGGGGACTGACACAATAGACCATGTCCTGAACCAAGTGGGTATAAGATGAGTGAAGGGAATGGGGCACGATTCATTCGAGCTACTGAAGGGTTTCAGAAATAGTTCTGGATCAACCGTTGATCTTTTCGGTTAATTGGGGATCATGATGTACTACTAGGTGCCACTCATGATCGTTCTATAATTAATGGTTAATTATAGACGGCCAACATTAACCGAGAACCTATTTGGTCACACGCACAACGAGTGTAATCCAAAGGATTTAAAACGAGCTTGAGAATGGGATTCTCAGACCGAGAGAAACTAGGTTTGGTTGGACCAAACATAAAGCGAGCATGAAATCGTTTCAGTCGCAATGGAAGCGTGGATGGGCCGTGTCTTATGAAGACGTAATGGATGAACCTAAATGGTTTGGTTCTAATCCAATGGAGGAGAATAAACCAAAGGGTTTGGTTTATATTAAACGAATAAACCAAAGGTTGGTTCGGTTCGTTTTAACTTAAAATAAATCATCATGGTTTGGTTTATTTTAACTTATCTTAATGGAGCGGGTTAACGGGCTTTATGGATATGATCCATTAACCATTAAGAGAATTAGTTCTCTATAAAATAGGGCTTAAACCCTAATCCTAAAACCCAAATTGGAGTTGCCGCCCAACCTAGTTGTGCCGCCCCCTCCCTCTCCTCCACTAGTCTGCGCCAACCCTAGGTGTGTCGCCGCCCAGCCTTTGTGCCGCCGTCCAAGTCATTGCCGGCGACCAAGCTTCAGCCGGTGAACACTCCGGCGACCCTCCGGTGATCTCCTATAGGTTTGGCATCAAGGTGAGCCTTTTCTTTCCTTGGTTGGCCGGTGCCTATATCCTCCACCAAGCTGTCCAGTTTTCTGGACAGCTTCTTCTCCTCTCGTCGGAGCGTCGTTTGGACAACGGTTAGAGCTCCGACAGCGGCTAACTTGCCGGGGATTCGATCTCCGGTAATCCTCTGAGGTGGGGGACGAAGGATTCGTCAAACGGTTGATGAATACCTCTCCGGAGAAGCGAGTTCTTAGCGAAGTCATCCCGAGGAGCTCGGCGTGGATACGGATAGAGACGATTCTTACGAGGATCGTTCCGGTTGATGCCGTTCCCGCTACACGTCATACGAAAGGTATAACGTAGATAAAATTCCTTTTATTGCAAATTTTAATTTACGGTTATGTCTACACTTGTTGTAAAATGCCTGTGTGTGTTGTGTGTGTTGTAATAAATGTAGATTTATTATTTTTAATTGCTTCCGCTGTGTTCATGTTTACGAAACATGATCGAACACACACACGCCGCGGTGCCGGAAACCCAACAGTGGTATCAGAGCCCAGGTTGTGTTTCGACATAATCGTAAAAATGGTTTTGCGATAGTCATAATGTATTTCTGGAAATTTTCTAAATTTTGGAAATTTAGAAGTATTTATGGAAATTTTTCAATTTTGGAAAGTCTAGAAGTATTTATGGAAATCTTCCACTTTTGGAAAGTTGGAAGTATTTATGGAAATTGATATTTTCCATAAATAAAATATTTGATTAGATTCTGGAAATTTTTTTCCTAATTTAATCATGATTTGATTTGGGAAATCAAATCTTAAAATATTTTATTTCCATAAGTAGTTTTGAAGATTTAGGAAATTGGTTTCCTAAATAGATTTTCCTTAATCAAATAATTCCATGAATAAAATATGTGATTAGATTTGGAAATTTGTTTCCTAATTTAATTATGATTTGATTTGGAGAATCAAATCTTAAACATATTTTATTTCCATAAATAGTTATGACATATAAGGAAATTATATACATGACATAAATGTATGCCATGTAATTGCATTAGATGCATAACATTATGCCATGCGTGTCGTGACATGTAGATGTATGTCATGTATGCCATGCCATGTAGATAATAGTTATTTGCATGCAAAGAGGATGAGACATAAAACCCTTAATCAATATTAAAGCCTACACCTTCCATTAATATGGTTAGAACCGGAGTTCGCTTTCTTGTTTGGGTTGTTGGACTCTCCAAGCCCTACTCGAACTGAATATGTTCAAACCATGGAATAGTTTAATACTAATATGGTAAGAGTCGAGGTCAATCGTTAGCTTTGGTTGTTGGACTCTCTCCAAGCTGGGCTAATTGGTTGAATGCACTCTAACCATATTAAAACTATGTCCCGATTAATGGGTTGGCTTTAACCTGGAGCATCGGCTTGTTGGACTCTCTCCAAGGTCGATGTAAAGGGAGGTGAAGTTGGGTGCTATGCATATGATGCATACTTGTTAATGTGTTAACAACCCGATGTATGTGTGAACATTCAATTAGTTGATAGCACATTGTGATAGTTGCATATACGGGATATGCAATCGGTATAGATGATACCTACCGTCGTAGTTATGAATGGCTTGTTGGACTCTCTCCAAGGTTGTTCATAACTATGATGGATATCAGCCCATTCGGAGATGGACCTACAATCTCCCGAAGTGATTTTGGGGTTTTTGAAATTCGAAAAATGAATGGGATTTATAAATGTATATTGATGCATTTTAAAATCATTTTCTCATATATGCTCGTTTTGTATTTCTAAGATTGATCATGATGTGTTTGAATTTGCGTTCCATTTTGGATTCGAATAAATTGACTGGGCCAAGCTTCTTGGACTGGCTTAGAATCTTGAGAATTGTTCTCAAGGTGAAAAGCTTGTGTATGTCCTCGAAGCGCCTCTTCCCGCCCGTCCTAGTGACGATGCAACTTTGGACCAATTGTTGGCCTATCAGAAACATGTGAGTGATTCTGAACAAATGAGTTGCATCATGCTTGCCACGATGGAACCCAAGCTACGAAAGCAGCATGAGCATATGGATGCTCATATCGTAGTCCTTCATCTCTGTGAGTTGGTTGATGAGCAAGTGAGATTCGAAAGGTTCGAAGTCTCCAAGCTCCTCTTCACCTCTGAGATGCAAGGAGGTTCATCTGTGGTACTGCTTAACATGCTGAAGACTGTGGAGCCTTCTGAGAAGCATGAGTAGGGGACAGTGTTGTTAGTTGATTCCTCGAAGAAAGGTTCTAAGAGGGAGTCAAAGGAACAACAGAAGGGGAAGAAGAAAAAGGCTAAAAGGCAGAACCAGCTCAAAAGGGCACTTGCCATCATTATGGCAAGGAGGGTCATTGGCGAAGAAATTGCAAGGTTTATCAAGAGTCCGTGAAGAAGGATAAGGCATCGGATGCCCCATCTTCTTCAGAAATCTTCTTTATTGATTGTCATTCTATTTCCTTAGACACTTGGGTATTGGATACTGGGTGTGGCTCACATATATGTAATGACATACATAGGCTAAGGAATAGAAGAAGACTCGTCAAGGGAGAGTCAAATTTACGTGTTGGGAATGGAGCAACGGTTGCTGCACTCGCCATCGGAACATATTTGTTGGAACTCCCTGTAGGACTTGTCTTAGAACTGGACAATTGCTTTTATGTTCCTTCGTTGATAAAGAATATCATTTCTATTTCTTGTCTAAATAGAAATGGGTTCCATTTGACTTTTAGTAACAATTGTTGTTACATAACTTTGAATGGAGTTCTTTAAGGGACTGGAACTTTAAATAATGGCATTTATACGTTGGACGTATCCAGTGACATTTTCAATATCGAAGCGAGCAACACGCGTGCTCGAAAGGATAATCAAATAGACTCCTATATGTGGCATTGTCGTCTTGGCCATATAAGCAAGAAACGCATGTCTGAATTACACCGATGTGGAATTCTGGAATCGTTTGAATTGGATTCATACGATACATGCGAATCATGCTTAAAAGGCAAGATGACTAAGTTACCTTTTACTGGAAAAGGTGAATGAGTGGGAGAGTTACTAGGTCTAATACATACTGATGTATATGGACCTATGTCAACTCATGCATTAGGAGGCTATAGCTACTTCATTACCTTCACCGATGATCACTCACGGTTTGGGTATGTGTTCTTGATGAAACACAAGTCTGAAGCCTTTGAAAGGTTCAAAGAATTCTGAAATGAAGTAGAGAAACAACATGACAAGAGTATTAAAATACTTCGATCGGATCGAGGTGGTGAATACTTAAGTCAAGAGTTTCTTGATTATCTAAGAGACAATGGTATATTGTCTCAATGGACTCCGCCATATACACCACAACATAATGGTGTATCTGAGAGGCGTAACCGGACCTTGTTGGACATGGTCAGGTCAATGATGAATCATGCGACTCTTCCCAAGTCCTTTTGGGGCTATGCACTTCAGACAGCTGTTTACTTGTTAAACAGAATGCCTGCCAAGGTAGTCTCAACTACTCCATATGAGATATGGAATAGTAAGAAACCTCATGTATCTTACTTGAAGATATGGGGTTGTCCTGCTTATGTGAAGCGGACTGTATCAGACAAATTGGATGCTAAGTCTGATAAATGTCTATTTGTTGGATACCCTAAGGAAACAAGGGGTTACCAATTCTATCATCCTGTGGAACAAAAGGTGTTTGTTTCAAGGCATGCTGTGTTTCTAGAGAAAGAGTTTCTCTTGCAAGAAAACAGTGGGAGTGTCGTCGAGCTTGAGGAGGCTCGAGAGACTCAAATAGACATTAATGAGATACCTGGTGAAGCACAACAGCCGACAACTCATAGTGATGAGCAATCGGCTGGACCTATTGTAACACCACATCTTCGTAGATCTGGTAGAACACGCAATATTCCTGAGAGATATGGATTTCTCGTAAGTGAATCGAATGACGTGTTACTCATTGATGATGAGGAGCCTACCAGTTATGAAGAAGTGCTGACAAGTTCAGAAAGGGATAAGTGGCTTGGTGCCATGAAGTCGGAAATGGATTCCATGTATGAAAACCAAGTTTGGAACTTGGTTGACCCACCTGAAGGAATAAAGCCTATAGGGTGCAAGTGGGTTTTCAAGAAGAAAACCGACATGGATGGTAATGTGATTACCTATAAGGCTAGATTGGTGGCGAAAGGATATCGTCAAAAGCAAGATGTTGATTATGACGAAACCTATTCGCCTGTAGCTATGCTTAAATCCATTCGGATGCTCCTGGCCATAGCGGCTCATTATGATTATGAGATATGGCAGATGGATGTGAAAACAGCTTTCCTTAATGGAAACCTGCTCGAGGACGTGTATATGATACAGCCTGAGGGTTTCACATCGGTTGATAAAACCAAGGTATGCAAATTGTGACGGTCCATTTATGGATTGAAGCAAGCATCCAGGAGCTGGAATATCCGTTTTGATGAGACAATCAAAAAGTTTGATTTCTCACAAAATCCAGACGAACCTTTTGTGTACAAGAAGGTTAGTGGGAGTGCAGTCGTGTTCCTAGTATTGTATGTCGATGACATATTACTTATAGGAAATGATGTTTCAATCTTACAGTCAGTAAAGGTTTGGTTATCCAAGACATTCTCCATGAAAGACCTGGGAGAAGCAACCTACATCCTCGGGATTGAGATCTATAGAGATAGATCGAAACGGTTGCTTGGTCTTTCACAGTCTACATATATAGACCGAGTGCTAAAGAGGTTTAGCATGTCGGAATCCAAGAAAGGTTACCTACCCATCAGGCATGGGGTACACCTTTCGAAGTCTATGTGTCCGCGCACAGAAGACGAGAGGATTTGCATGAGTAAGATTCCCTATGCATCCGCAATAGGATCTATCATGTATGCTATGTTATGTACGAGGCCCGATGTATCGTATGCTCTGAGTGTCACGAGAAGATACCAGTCTGATCCAGGAATGGATCATTGGGTGACTGTTAAGACGATCCTTAAGTACTTAAGAAGAACTAAGGGTGTGTTCCTAATATATGGAGAAGGGTACATGGTGATACATGGGTATACGGATGCCAGCTCCAGACAGACAAGGATGATTCCATGTCTCAGTCTGGGTATGTATTCACCTAGAATGGAGGCGCAATAAGTTGGAAAGGTTCCAAGCCTGACACTATAGCGGATTCTGCCACTAAGGCAGAATACATTGCAGCTTTGGAAGCAGCAAAGGAAGCGGTTTGGATCAAGAAGTTCATCTCTGAACTTGATGTGGTCTCATCAATGATCCAAACATGTGCTTCGCTGCTATCATCTTATCAGAGAGATCATCAGTAGGAACGAAATACAAATCGAGAAAATTCCCACTGAAAGGAACTTAGCGGATCCTTTGACTAAGGCATTACCTCAAAGTAAGTTTGAGGGTCATGTTCGAGCTTATGGTATTGGATACCGTAGCGATTGGCATTAGGCCAAGTGGGAGTCTGTTAGTAATATATGAGAGATGTCCTAAGGCAATCGCCTTATGTATGAACCATTTATATGATAAATGAAGATTCACTATTTGAGTATACATGTTTTATGTATTTGATTGGATCTTAAATTCATTTCTTGAATGTCACGATACGATTCACGGCATGAGAGAATTTGTGATTGGATCACAACTAGTGAGTATCTCTACATGTGTAATTGTGATGTATCGGAATTATCCTAGTCGATGAATTGATGGATTTGGACACCATCAATTACTCGAGACTAACGAGGTATACTCCTTGGTGTATCCAAGCGGTGATTCTCATCGGGAGACATAGTGATGTCCGGAGTTAATGTCGTGGATGCTAGTTATGGTAACTAGTTCATTGGAGTGACTAGTAAGACTTCATATGGTTCTCTGCATATATAGATATGTCAATGAAGTTCTTCTTGTGGCTTAAGTGCGATGTTCCTTTGACTTGCGGTATTCAAGTCATCTTGATCATGGAGACTTATGCTTTGACATCTTAAGCAAACATCTCTAAGGAGATGTGGACCCGGGATGATTGGGTATAAGTCGAAGTGATCGAAGGTGTTTGAATAGCCTATAAAGGATTCACCACTCCTTGCGAGGAGATGTATACCCATGACCTCTCGTTGGATTGTTACTAAAGTCTTTGGCCAAAGGATTACATGTTTAGAGTAAGGTACTCTTCGATACATGTGGAGTAACTAGAATCCGTAGGACGAGGAAATAATACTTGGGCTAGGTGTGACGTAGTCAGCCTAGTGGGGACTGACACAATAGACCATGTCCTGAACCAAGTGGGTATAAGATGAGTGAAGGGAATGGGGCACGATTCATTCGAGCTACTGAAGGGTTTCAGAAATAGTTCTGGATCAACCGTTGATCTTTTCGGTTAATTGGGGATCATGATGTACTACTAGGTGCCACTCATGATCGTTCTATAATTAATGCTTAATTATAGACGGCCAACATAAACCGAGAACCTATTTGGTCACACGCACAACGAGTGTAATCCAAAGGATTTAAAACGAGCTTGAGAATGGGATTCTCAGACCGAGAGAAACTAGGTTTGGTTGGACCAAACATAAAGCGAGCATGAAATCGTTTCAGTCGCAATGGAAGCGTGGATGGGCCGTGTCTTATGAAGACGTAATGGATGAACCTAAATGGTTTGGTTCTAATCCAATGGAGGAGAATAAACCAAAGGGTTTGGTTTATATTAAACGAATAAACCAAAGGTTGGTTCGGTTCGTTTTAACTTAAAATAAATCATCATGGTTTGGTTTATTTTAACTTATCTTAATGGAGCGGGTTAACGGGCTTTATGGATATGATCCATTAACCATTAAGAGAATTAGTTCTCTATAAAATAGGGCATAAACCCAAATCCTAAAACCCAAATTGGAGTTGCCGCCCAACCTAGTTGTGCCGCCCCCTCCCTCTCCTCCACTAGTCGGCGCCAACCCTAGGTGTGTCGCCGCCCAGCCTTTGTGCCGCCGTCCAAGTCATTGCCGGAGACCAAGCTTCAGCCGGTGAACACTCCGGCGACCCTCCGGTGATCTCCTATAGGTTTGGCATCAAGGTGAGCCTTTTCTTTCCTTGGTTGGCCGGCGCCTATATCCTCCTCCAAGCTGTCCAGTTTTCTGGACAGCTTCTTCTCCTCTCGTCGGAGCGTCGTTTGGACGACGGTTAGAGCTCTGACAGCGGCTAACTTGCCGGGGATTCGATCTCCGGTAATCCTCTGAGGTGGGGGACGAAGGATTCGTCAAACGGTTGACGAATACCTCTCCGGAGAAGCGAGTTTTGAGAACTCGTTTTAGGATCAGAATTTGGATTCGGATCGTGATCATCTCTCGATCACGTCGTCTTCAACATGAGGCTAGTAACCCGTACGAAGACGAAGCTCGTGACTTAGCGAAGTCATCCCGAGGAGCTCGGCGTGGATACGGATAGAGACGATTCTTACGAGGATCGTTCCGGTTGATGCCGTTCCTGCTACACGTAATACGAAAGGTATAACGTAGATAAAATTCCTTTTATTGTAAATTTTAATTTACGGTTATGTCTACACTTGTTGTAAAATGCATGCGTGTGTTGTGTGTGTTGTAATAAATGTAGATTTATTATTTTTAATTGCTTCCGCTGTGTTCATGTTTACGAAACATGATCGAACACACACACGCCGCGGTGCCGGAAACCCAACACCAGAACTATTTCTGAAACCCTTCAGCAGCTCGAATGATTTGTGCCCCATTCCCTTCACTACACTTATACCCACTTGGTTCAGGACATGGTCTATTGTGTCAGTCCCCACTAGGCTGACTACGTCACACCTAGCCCAAGTATCATTTCCTCGTCCTACGGATTCTAGTTACTCCACATGTATCGAAGAGTACCTTACTCTAAACATGCAATGCTTTGGCCAAAGACTTTAGTAACAATCCAACGAGAGGTCATGGGTATACATCTCCTCGCAAGGAGTGGTGAATCCTTTATAGGCTATTCAAACACCTTCGATCACTTCGACTTATACCCAATCATCCCGAGTCCACATCTCCTTAGAGATGTTTGCTTAAGATGTCAAAGCATAAGTCTCCATGATCAAGATGACTTGAATACCGCAAGTCAAAGGAACATCGCACTTAAGCTACAGTAAGAACTTCATTGACATATCTATATATGCAGAGAACCATATGAAATCTATCTTACCGGTCACTCCAATGAACTAGTTACCATAACTAGCATCCACGATTAACTCGGACATTACTATGTCTCAACCAAAGTGAGAATCACCGCTTGGATACACCAAGGAGTATACCTCGTGCTAGTCTCGGCGAATTGATGGTGTCCAAATCCATCAATTCATCGACTAGGATAATTCCGATACATCACAATTACACATGTAGAGATACTCACTAGTTGTGATCCAATCACAAATTCTCTCATGTTTTGAATCGTATCGTGGACATTCAGTAAATGAGTTTAAGATCCAATCAAATACATAAAACATGTATACTCAAATAGTGAATCTTCATTTATCATATAAATGGTTCATACATAAGGCGATTGCCTTAGGACATCTCTCATATATTACTAAGAGACTCCCACTTGGCCTAATGCCAATCGCTACGGTATCCAATACCATAAGCTCTAACATGACCCTCAAACTTACTTTGAGGTAATGCCTTAGTCAAAGGATCCGCTAAGTTCCTTTCAGTGGGAATTTTCTCGATTTGTATTTCGTTCCTACTGATGATCTCTCTGATAAGATGATAGCGGCGAAGCACATGTTTGGATCGCTGATGAGACCTTGGCTCTTTCGCCTGTGCAATTGCTCCATTGTTGTCGCAGTAGACCGGTATTGCTTCAACAATGGCCGGAATCACACCAAGTTCATGAACGAACTTTTTGATCCAAACCGCTTCCTTTGCTGCTTTCGAAGCTGCAATGTATTCTGCCTCAGTGGTAGATTCCGCTATAGTCTCTTTTTTGGAACTTTTCCAACTCACTGCTCCCCCATTCAAGGTGAACACGTATCCAGACTGAGACCTGGAATCATCCTTGTCTGTCTGGAAGCTGGCATCCGTATACCCGCGTATCACCATGTCCCCTTCTCCATATATTAGGAACACATCCTTAGTTCTTCTCAAGTACTTAAGGATCGTCTTAACAGCCGCCCAATGATCCATTCCTGGATCGGACTGGTATCTGCTCGTGACACTCAGAGCATACGATATATCGGGCCTCGTACATAACATAGCATACATGATAGATCCTATTGCGGATGCATAGGGAATCTTACTCATGCAAATCCTCTCGTCTTTTGTGCGCGGACACATAGACTTCGAAAGGTGTACCCCATGCCTGATGGGTAGGAAACCTTTCTTGGATTCCGACATGCTAAACCTCTTTAGCACTCGGTCTATATATGTAGACTGCGAAAGACCAAGCAACTGTTTTGATCTATCTCTATAGATCTTAATCCCGAGGATGTAGGTTGCTTCTCCCAGGTCTTTCATGGAGAATGTCTTGGATAACCAAACCTTCACTGACTGTAAGATTGAAACATCGTTTCCTATAAGTAGTATGTCATCGACATACAATACTAGGAATACGACTGCACTCCCACTAACCTTCTTGTACACACAAGGTTCGTCTGGATTTTATGAGAAATCAAACTTTTTGATCGTCTCATCAAAACGGATATTCCAGCTCCTGGATGCTTGCTTCAACATAAATGGACCGTCGCAATTTGCATACCTTGGTTTTATCAACCGATGTGAAACCCTCAGGCTGTATCATATACACGTCCTCGAGCATGTTTCCATTAAGGAAAGCTGTTTTCACATCCATCTGCCATATCTCATAATCATAATGAGCCGCTATGGCCAGGAGCATCCGAATGGATTTAAGCATAGCTACAGGCGAATAGGTTTCGTCATAATCAACACCTTGTTTTTGACGATATCCTTTCGCCACCAATCTAGCCTTATAGGTAATCACATTACCATCCATGTCGGTTTTCTTCTTGAAAACCCACTTGCACCCTATAGGCTTTATCCCTTCAGGTGGGTCAACCAAGTTCCAAACTTGGTTTTCATACATGGAATCCATTTCCGACTTCATGGCACCAAGCCACTTATCCCTTTCTGAACTTGTCAGCACTTCTTCATAACTGGTAGGCTCCTCATCATCAATGAGTAACACGTCGTTCGATTAAACTACGAAATCCATCTCTCTCAGGAATATTGCGTGTTCTACCAGATCTACGAAGATGTGGTGTTACAATAGGTCCAGCCGATTGCTCATCACTATGAGTTGTCGGCTGTTGTGCTTCACCAGGTATCTCATTAATGTCTATTTGAGTCTCTCGAGCCTCCTCAAGCTCGACGACACTCCCACTGTTTTCTTGCAAGAGAAACTCTTTCTCTAGAAACACAGCATGCCTTGAAACAAACACCTTTTGTTCCACAGGATGATAGAATTGGTAACCCCTTGTTTCCTTAGGGTATCCAACAAATAGACATTTATCAGACTTAGCATCCAATTTGTCTGATACAGTCCGCTTCACATAAGCAGGACAACCCCATATCTTCAAGTAAGATACATGAGGTTTCTTACTATTCCATATCTCATATGGAGTAGTTGAGACTACCTTGGTTGGCATTCTGTTTAACAAGTAAACAGCTGTCTGAAGTGCATAGCCCCAAAAGGACTTGGGAAGAGTTGCATGATTCATCATTGACCTGACCATGTCCAACAAGGTCCGGTTACGCCTCTCAGATACACCATTATGCTGTGGTGTATAGGGCGGAGTCCATTGAGACAATATGCATTGTCTCTTAGATAATCAAGAAACTCTTGACTTAAGTATTCACCACCTCAATCCGATCGAAGTATTTTAATACTCTTGTCATGTTGTTTCTCTACTTCATTTCTAAATTCTTTGAACCTTTCAAAGGCTTCAGACTTGTGTTTCATCAAGAACACATACCCAAACCGTGAGTGATCATCGGTGAAGGTAATGAAGTAGCTATAGCCTCCTAATGCTTGAGTTGACATAGGTCCACATACATCAGTATGTATTAGACCTAGTAACTCTCCCACTCGTTCACCTTTTCCAGTAAAAGGTAACTTAGTCATCTTGACTTTTAAGCATGATTCGCATGTATCGTATGAATCCAATTCAAACGATTCCAGAATTCCACATCGGTGTAATTCGGACATGCGTTTCTTGCTTATATGGCCAAGACGACAATGCCACATATAGGAGTCTATTTGATTATCCTTTCGAGCACGTGTGTTGCTCACTTCGATATTGAAAATATCACTGGATACGTCCAACGTATAAATGCCATTACTCAAGGTTCCAGTTCCATAAAGTACGCCATTTAAAGTTATATAACAACAATTGTTACTAAACATCAAATGGAAACCATTTCTATTTAAACAGGAAATAGAAACAATGTTCTTTATTAGAGAAGGAACATAATAGCAATTGTCCAGTTCTAAGACTAGTCCACTAGGGAGCTTCAGCAAATAAGTTCCGATGGCGACCGCAGCAACCTTTGCTCCATTGCCAACTCGCAAATTTGACTCCCCTCTGACAAGTCTTCTTCTATTCCTTAGCCCCTGTATGTCATTACATATATGTGAGCTACACACAGTATCCAATACCCATGTGTCCAAGGAAATAGAATGACAATCAATAACGAAGATACCTGAAGAGGATGGGGCATCGGATGCCTTCTTCTTCTTCATGGACTCAAGATAAATCTTGCAGTTTCTTCGCCAGTGGCCTTCCTTGCCACAGTGATGGCAAGTGCCCTTTTGCGCTGGTTCCGCCTTCTTTGCCTTTTTGTTCTTTCCTTTCTTCTATTCTTTTGCCTTCCTCTTAGAACCTTTCTTTGAGGAATCAACTAACAGAACCGCCTTCTCCTCATGCTTCACAGAAGGCTCCACAGTCTTCAGCATATTGAGGAGCTCGGGAATGGTGGATTCCAATTTGTTCATCCGATAGTTCATCACAAATTGCGAGAAACTCTTGGGCAAACAATGCAGAATTAAGTCAATACTTAACTCATGATCCATCACAAAACCAAGGGTAGCTAGCCGCTCGATGTACCCGTTCATCTTTAGCACAAACTGCACTACAGATGAACCTTCTTGCATCTTCGTGGTGAAGAGGAGCCTAGAGACCTCGAACCTTTCGGATCTCGCTTGCTCATCGAACAACTCATGAAGATGGAAGACCATAGTATTAGCATCCATATGCTCATGTCGCTTTTTGCGGCTCTGTACCATCGCCGCTAGCATGATGCAACTCGCGCCTCGAGAATCGCCACATGCCCACGATAGACCAACATTTGGCAGGTTGCATCGTCCTTAGGACGGTCAGGAAGAGGCTCTTCAAGGACATATGCAAGCTTTTCCGCCTTGAGAACAATTCTTAGGTTTCTAAGCCAGTCCAGGAAGTTAGGCCCAGTCAGTTTGTTCGAATCCAAAATAGTGCGCAAATTCAAAGACGTCATGATCAAATTATTGACCTAGAAATACAAAACGAGCATATATGAGAAAGATGATTTTAAAATGCATCAATATACATTTATAAATCCCATTCATTTTTCGAATTTCAAAAACCCCAAAATCACTTCGGGAGATCGTAGGTCCATCTCCGAATGGGTGATATCCATCATAGTTATGAACAACCTTGAGAGAGTCCAACAAGCCATTCATAACTACGACGGTGGTATCAACTATACCGATTGCATATCACGTATATGCAACTATCACAATGTGCTATCAACTAATTGAATGTTCACACATACATCGGGTTGTTAACACATTAACAAGTATGCATCATATGCATAGCACCCAACTTCACCTCCCTTTACATCGGCCTTGGAGAGAGTCCAACAAGCCGATGCTCCAGGTTAAAGCCAACCCATTAATCGGGAAATAGTTTTAATATGGTTAGAGCGTATTCAACCAATTAGCCCAGCTTGGAGAGAGTCCAACAACCAAAGCTAACGATTGACCTCTGACTCTTACCATATTAGTATTAAACTATTCCATGGTTTGAACATATTCGGGTTCGAGCCGGGCTTGGAGAGAGTCCAACAACCCAAACAAGAAACGGAACTCTGGTTCTAACCATATTAATGGAAGGTGTAGGCTTTAATATTGTTTAAGGGTTTTTATGTCTCATCCTCTTTGCATGCAAATAACTATTATCTACATGGCATGACATACATGGCATACATCTACATGTCACGACATGCATGGCATAATGTTATGCATCTAATGCAATTACATGACATACAATTATGTCATGTATATATTTCCTTATATGTCATAACTATTTATGGAAATAAAATATGTTTAAGATTTGATTCTACAAATCAAATCATAATTAAATTAGGAAACAAATTTCCAAATCTAATCACATATTTTATTCATGGAATTATTTGATTAAGGAAAATCTATTTAGGAAACTAATTTCCTAAATCATTAAAACTACTTATGGAAATAAAATATTTTAAGATTTGATTTCCCAAATCAAATCATGATTAAATTAGGAAATAAATTTCCAGAATCTAATCAAATATTTTATTTATGGAAAATATCAATTTCCATAAATACTTCCAACTTTCCAAAAGTGGAAGATTTCCATAAATACTTCTAGAATTTCCAAAATTGAAAAATTTCCATAAATACTTCTAAATTTCCAAAATTAGAAAATTTCCAGAAATACATTATGACTATCGCAAAACCATTTTACTATTATGTCGAAACACAACCTGGGCTCTGATACCACTGTTGGGTTTCCGGCACCGCGGCGTGTGTGTGTTCGATCATGTTTCGTAAACATGAACACAACGGAAGCAATAAAAATAATAAATATTCCTATTTATTACAACACACACAACACACGCATGCATATTACAACAAGTGTAGACATAACCGTAAATTTAAATTTGCAATAAAAGGAAATTTATCTATGTTATACCTTTCGTATGACGTGTAGCGGGAACGACATCAACCGGAACGATCCTCGCTAGAATCGTCTCTATCCGTATCCACGCCGAGTTCCTCGGGATGACTTCGCTAAGCCACGAGCTTCGTCTTCGTACGGGTTACTAGCCTCGTGTTGAAGACGACGTGATCGAGAGATGATCACGATCCGAATCCAAATTCGGATCCAAAATGAGTCCTCAAAACTCGCTTCTCCGGAGAGGTATTCGTCAACCGATTGACAAATCCTTCGTCCTCCACCTCAGAGGATTACCGGAGATCGAATCCCCGGTAAGTTATCTGCTTTCGGAGCTCTAACCTTCGTCCAAACGACGCTCCGACGAGAGGAGAAGAAGCTGTCCAGAAAACTGGACAGCTTGGTGGAGGAGTAGGCGCCGGCCAAAACCAAGGAAGCCAAGTGCTCACCTTTTCACCGAGGCCTAGGAAGATCACCGGAGGGTCGCCGGAGGATCACCGGCTGAAGCTTGGTCGCCGGTAAGGAGCTGGACGCCGGCACATGGGGCTGGGCGGCCAAGGAGCTTGGGCAGCACACCTAGGTTTGGCGGCAAAACTAGGTTGGGCGGCAACTCCAACTAGGGTTTTGGATTAGGGCTTAATTATCCATTAAGCCCTCTTTTATAGAGAACTAATTCTCTTAATGGTTATTGGATCATAACCATTAGGCCCGTTAACCCGCTCCATTAAGATAAGTTAAAATAAACCAAACCATGATGGTTTATTTTAAGTTAAAACGAACTGAACCAACTTTTGGTTCATTCGTTTAAAATAAACCAAACCCTTTGGTTTATTCTCCTCCATTGGATTAGAACCAAACCATTTTGGTTTATCCATTACGTCTTCATAAGACTCGGCCCATCCATGCTTCCATTGCGACTGAAACGATTTCATGCTCGCTTTATGTTTGGTCCAACCAAACCTAGTTTCTCTCGGTCTGAGAATCCCATTCTCAAGCTCGTTTTAAATCCTTTGGATTACGCTCGTTGTGCGTGTGACCAAATAGGTTCTCGGTTTATGTTGTCCGTCTATAATTAACCATTAATTATAGAACGATCATGAGTGGCACCTAGTAGTACATCATGATCCCCAATTAACCGAAAAGATCAACGGTTGATCCAGAACTATTTCTGAAACCCTTCAGCAGCTCGAATGATTCGTGCCCCATTCCCTTCACTCATCTTATACCCACTTTGTTCAGGACATGGTCTATTGTGTCAGTCCCCACTAGGCTGACTACGTCACACCTAGCCCAAGTATCATTTCCTCGTCCTACGGATTCTAGTTACTCCACATGTATCGAAGAGTACCTTACTCTAAACATGTAATGCTTTGGCCAAAGACTTTAGTAACAATCCGACGAGAGGCCATGGGTATACATCTCCTCGCAAGGAGTGGTGAATCCTTTATAGGCTATTCAAACACCTTCGATCACTTCGACTTATACCCAATCATCCCGGGTCCACATCTCCTTAGAGATGTTTGCTTAAGATGTCAAAGCATAAGTCTCCATGATCAAGATGACTTGAATACAGCACGTCAAAGGAACATCGCACTTAAGCTACAGTAAGAACTTCATTGACATATCTATATATGCAGAGAACCATATGAAGTCTTACGGCTGGTCACTCCAATGAACTAGTTACCATAACTAGCATCCACGATTAACTCCAGACATCACTATGTCTCCAGCCAGTGAGAATCAGCTGCTTGGATACACCAAGGAGTATACCTCGTGCTAGTCTCGACAGAATTGATGGTGTCCAAATCCATCAATTCATCGACTAGGGATAATTCCGATACATCACAATTACACATGTAGAGATACTTACTAGTTGTGATCCAATCATAAATTCTCTCATGCTGTGAATCGTATCGTGGACATTCAGTAAATGAGTTTAAGATCCAATCAAATACATAAAACATGTATACTCAAATAGTGAATCTTCATTTATCATATAAATGGTTCATACATAAGGCGATTGCCTTAGGACATCTCTCATATATTACTAACACAACGACACTAGGGGAATCTCCGAACAAGAAACCTCAGTGGTCAACGACACCAGGAGAATCACGGGATAAGATACCTCGGTGGTCGAGTGATACCAAAAGAATCTTAGATGGAGAAACCTCGATGATCGCATGACTCTAGGAGAATTTCAGAAGGAGAAATCTAGGTGATCAAGTGACTAAAAGCTAAGAGACAGGTCAAGAGGACCAAAGGTAAGCTCTAGGTGTGGAGCAGTGGTAAGGACGCGTCTTTTGGATCGAAGCATCGCTAGAGTGGGGGTGAATAGCGATCATAAAACTTTTCTTTTTGTTTTGTTAAAACTATGTGTATTGCAGCGGAAATGAAAGTAAAGCAAAAGTGAAGGAACACCTTTTGTTTTTACTTGGTTCACAACCAAAAGGTTGCTACTCCAAGTCCCTGCGATCCTAGAACGCATAAGATGGGAAAATCCACTAAAAGTCTCCTCCTCATTGGAGGTAGGAGACGACGATTACAAAAACACAAAGTTGAGGAAGAGGCAATGAGCCTACCTCTCCTCTTTACAAGTAAAAGCTCAAGTACAATAAAGAATAAGTAAAGTAAGGACAACTAAAATTAAAACTACCTATTAGAAGATCCGGAGTTTAGGCGTGAAGTCGACGTTATGACGACGTAGCATTGTCGTTGAAGCTTGGCATCGTTGGAGCACTTTGGGAACAAGATGAGATGATACAAAGAGGTGAAAAGCCTCTTCTTTTATAGAGCTCCAAACCCTAGCTTGTTGAGATCTGGATCTGGATCAAAGCTCCACCTCACCCTCTATCTAAGGATCTTATCTTTGACTATCTTCGAGATGACCAGTTTGAATAGTAGTGGACTGATGGTAGGATCAGTCGACTACCAATAGCTTTCAGTCGATTGTTGGCCTAGTCACTCACGTGCAACAAAGAATTACCATAGAAATGTCGAGTAATGGACATTACGATGGTTCCTTACCGTTTGATCTCGACTTAGACCTTCCCCCGAAAGTCTTAGCTAGATCGACACCTAAGTTCATCCCCATTCAGAGGACATGACCTTGTCATTAATCTTCACTGAGTGCTTACCTCTGGTCCTCCTGGCCTATCACATAGCTTCCGGTCACCACCGAGGTTCCTTGACTCCAATGAGGTTCTCCTAGTGTCGCCCGCCCACCACGGTTTCTCGTCCTGAGATTATCCGGATGTCACTAACCTTCAGCTTAGCTTAATCATTTCCTACACACTTAACACAACACATGAGATAACAATAACAACTTAACTTTGAACCTTTGCCATAATCAAAAACTAGGTTCGATTATCTTGTGCCCCTACACCAAAAATCTCCCCCTTTTTGATCTATGGCAACCCGATTCAAAGTTAAGGAAAAATTAAGTATAAATAAGCATGAGTAAGCATGTAGTAAACATGAAGTAAACATGTAGTAAGCATGTAGTAAGCATGTAGTAAACATGTAGTAAATTAGTATAAGTAAGTTCTTTTTCAAACCCTCCCCCTCAAGGTTACCTCCCCCTTGACCTTAGGTGAGTTTTTGAAAATGAAACTTATGAGTTAACTTTAGACAAACTTTACAAAAAACTTTACTCCCCCTTAACTTTTTTGGCCTCTTCTCCTCCTTTTGCCATATATCAAAAAAGCGAGGGGTGTACTTATAAGATGAAGTGTTGGTGCAGGAACACCAGATAATTGAACCTTGGTTTTGATTATGGAAAAGACCCAAAGTTAAGGTCATATTGTTATCTCATGAGCTAAATTAAGTGTGCAGGAAATGGTTAAGCTAAGCCGAAGGTTAGCGACACTCAGAGAATCCTGAGTTAGGAAATCGTGGTGGTCGAGCCACACCGGGAGAATTCGTGGGAGTCCAAGACCCCAAGAGAAGACCGAAAGCAAAGCGACAGGTCATAAAGGATCAGAGATAAGAATGAGTGTGAAGAGAGATGGTAAGGTCGTGTCCTCTGTACAGGAACGACCCTAGGTGGCGATCCGACTAAGACTTTCAGTGGAAGGTCTAGGTTAAGATCGGACGGTAAGAAACCATCGCATTTACCATTTTCCATGCTAACTCTTTGCTGCAGGGAAGTGACCAGGCTGGCAGTCAACTGCTGGATATTGGCAATCGATTGATGTCAGTCAACTGATAAAGTGCATCAGTTGACTGATGGCGACGAATCAACCTTGTGCACTAGGTCAAAAAGGATAATGTTTGACGTCGTCACTTCGCGATAAGATAAGGTGCCACCTCGTGATAAGAACCACAAGTTGAGGATCTAGATCCGAATTAATTCCAAGGCACAAGTCTATAAAAGGAGAGGAGGAATTGAACCCTAAATCATCAATTCCTTACTCCCAAGTGCTCTAACAATGCTACACTTCGACGACGACACTACGATGCCAACACGCCGACAATAAGCTCTTCATCTCATATTCACATTCGTCGGTAGTATTCAATTTAATTTGTAATCAGAGTTTTCATCGTAATGAGGTGAGGTAGGCTTGTTGCCTCATCCTTAAGTTTTTGTCTTTCGATTTTTGTGATCGTTGTCTCCTACCTCCAACGAGGAGGAGACTCTAAAATCGATTACCCCTTCGTACAAGGTCAAGGATCGCGATGCCTTGAAGTAGCAACCATTGGGTTATGAACCAAGTAAAAATAAACTTGTGTTCTTTACTTTTTGTTGTGCATCTCTGTGTTTTAATCTAAAGAACAAAAAGATTTCACGCTCGCTATTCACCCCCTCCCCTCTAGCGCATGCTTTCAATCCAACATGAAGGATAAAAAATTTCATTAAAAAATAGAAGAAATAAGTATAAGAGTCCATGCATGTGTCCTTTTGAAATTCATTAATTTAAGTTCTACGGATTGTATAGCATCCTTGATGTAACTAAAGGTGTTGGATTAATTTGAGTTTTTTCATTCCTTTGCACCAACAATGTTAAACTAGCTTTATTTTTAAGAAAAAGTGTATAATAGCTAGTTTTGGTAAAGTAAGTTTTTAAAAAACTTCTACAAACATAATTTAAGATTTCAAAATGCTTAAATGTTATAAAGATAAGTATGATTTCACAAAATACCTTGAAGAGTTTAAAGAGTTGTAATATAGCAAAATTTATCCCTTGATATTGGTATTTCCCCCTTAGACAATCACACAGAACCTAGAAGATTTAGGGGTCAAAACCTGGCCTAACTTATATGTTAATGCAACAATCATGAAGATACATATAAGTTTTGAAAATATTTCGAAAATTATGCTATTCTTATTTTAATTGTCCTTAGCATCTCACCCATGCTATGTGTCTCAAAGCATGTTCACCTTATATGTTCTTGTGAGATGATTTCAATTTTACTTGGTTATGTTTAGTGATTTGAAAATTAATCAACCTTGGGTTAGATTTGGATTTAACCTTTAAATCTTTAAGTGAGCCTTTCAAAAAGTAGCTTCCAAGTCATGGCGAGGCACAGAAGCCTTCTTTGATCGGAACAACGACCAATTCCTTAGACAAAGTCAAACATAAGAAAATGCTCACTTAATTCACTTAGGGTTACGTCCTGGTCTAACTAGTTTAGGATGTGGTGAGGTAGCTTTAGCTAGTTCAACTTAGCCAAGTGCACCAAGCTAGATACGCCTTATCTAACCCGAATACACAAGAACTCATTTCCCTAACGTACTATCATCTCGCCGTGTCTTGATACTATGTTGTCAAGTTTGATTAAACATTTGTCCTATCTAACCATTCTAGAAATTAAAAGAAAAACTAAGAATGTAAGGTTGGACTAAGTGATTGGGTACACAATTTTAGTATTAGCTCCCCCTAAACCATTGAACCAATACGGTCTATCCACATAGTGGATTTGGTCCTTGAGAACCCAATACTCAGTAGCACCTAGTTGTGCGGTCAAATTAATCTTAGGGACCCATGCTTGGATTTTTTGATTACTATGATTAACAATTGATAAGTAAGACCTATTCGTAGTTGATGTTCTAAACCCGAGTCCAGCCTTGTTGTACACGGCTCTTTGAGTTCCAAGGAGTCCGTCAAGACCCTTGGATCCCAATGCAACCTTTTCCAACCTAGCCTTGAGCTCTTGAACTTGCCCTTTCAAGAGAGAATTCTCTTCCTCAAGTTTTTCAACTTGAGTTGAGTTTCCCTCTCGAACTTGACTAGTCGAAGAGGTTAGGGTGGCCTCATGCTTGAGGAGTTTAACCTCCTGAAGCAAGGACTCGACTCTAGACTTGGACTTAGCTAACTTCTTATCTAATAATTTAATGAAACGATATAAATTTCTGATTAATGAACGACTTACCTTGATCTTTTCTTTTGAGCCAAATTTGAGTCTTGACTTGAATCCGTCGTCAGAGTCGGATTCGGATTTGTAGTTTGCTTCGGACTCGGACTCGGACTCCATTGGTCACGCCATGAATGCCAAGTCATCGCCTTGGTCTTCTTCTTCTTCCCAAGTTGCTTGGAAAGCTTTCTTCGGTTGTCTTGCATTTCTTTCCTTTTTGATCATCCTCCGAACTATGTTAACTAGTTCAGTCTTCATTTCTTCCTTCGATTGGTAGTCATCTTCTTTGGGAGGTGGCTTGCCCATTGCCTTTCTTCTTTGACCTGCAACCAACACTACACCTTTCTCGACCAGGGCCATGTTAGATTGTTCTTGCAATTCAAATTCCAAAAATAACTCATCTAACTTAATCTTTGAGAGGTCTCTAGATACTTTGTAGGCATCAACCATAGATTCCCACAAAGTGGTCCTAGGAAATGCATACCTTATCACATCTCGGTTCTCCACCTTTTTCCCAATTGAATGTATACCATTCATTATGTCTTGGATCCTTGCGTGGAGTTATGTTTCCATTCCTTCGTGTAGCTCGATGAGCTTGTTACATAGATCCTTTGCACTGATGAAGGGGCCGATGCGATTGACTTCTTCCTTGGAGAGGTCGCACTGTAGGATTTGGGTGGCTTTTGCATCTGCCTTTATTTTTCGCTTCATGGTGTTCGTCCACTTGTCGCAATACAAGAACACACCATCTTCATTGGTTGGTAGAGTGAAGCCCATCTAGATGACTATCCACATCTCAACTTAGGTCTTGAGGTAGCACTCCATCCAACCCTTCCAATAACAGAAGTCATCCCTGTTGAAGAACGGAGGTCGTGCAGTGCTAAACCCCTCAAGATGGGCCATCAAAAAATCTTGAAAAAAAAATACAAACAAAAACTAATTCCAAGACTTGGTCTTGGATTAGAAATGCAAGAAATAACAAAATAACAAGAAATAAAAGAGAAATATAAAGCTAAACAAAGAACTAAGAACTTATGACCTTCGATGTCCTTGAAAAGATAATAAATGTCATTTTTTTGGATCAAAAACATCTTGTTATGGGAGTAAACCCTCATAAGAAATATAGATCTTTGAGAGAACTTCGATTTGGTGGGTAGCATGTTTTGTGGATCCACTTGTATCAAAAGTTATGCCCATTTTACCGTCAGCTACTCCAAAAGCGAATAGTTCGATTGATACTTGCAAACACACAACCACAAAAATAATGTACCAAGACTTGGTCTTGGATTAGTAGTGCGGGAAAAAAACTTAAAATAATAAACATGAAAAGAAAAATTCTCGATCGGTGGTTGCACCGAATCTGAGCACCCCCACTCAAATACCAATTGTTGGATCGAAGAGTCACTAGAGGGGGGTGAATAGCAATTTTAAAAATTTTCTTTTCGTTTCATTAAAACTATGAGTATTGCAGCGGAAATGAAAATAAGAAAAATTGGAGGAACACCTTTTGTTTTTACTTGGTTCACAACCAAAAGGTTGCTACTCCAAGGTCCCGTGATCCTAGACCGCGTACAATGGGAAAATTCACTAAAAGTCTCCTCCACATTGGAGGTAGGAGACGATGATTACAAAAACACAAAGTTGAGGAAGAGGCAACAAGCCTACTTCTCATCTTTGCAAATAAAACCTCGAGTACATTAAAGAATAAGTAAAGTTAAGACTATTAGTACCTATAAGATTCATATATCTCAACATTAGTATGATATTGTCCACTTTGGGCCTAAGCCCTCATGGTTTTGTTTTTGGGCTTTACCCAAAAGGTCTCATTCAAATGGAGATATCTTTTCATCTTATAAGCACATGATCTTTTCCATGTCTTACTAATGTGGGACTTTGGTTGTATTTCCAATACTCCAACAATCCCCCCCCTCAAACGAAGGACCACATTGACTCCCCCTCAAGCCTATACGTCCTCGAAGGACATCCTCTACTTGATGTCTGATCCTCAATCCACTAGGACTTTTCGCCAATTATCTGTCCTCCCCGACTAGTGGACTTCCCCGCCGATTGTCCATCCTCTCGACCCAAGCGACTTCCCACGCTTATTCGATCCTCGGACCCAACCGACTTCACCTAGTGTTTGGTTCTCTTGATCCGGACATGGGAGCTCAACTTCCTTCATTCGAGGTTTATGGCTTGACATGGACCATGGCTATGATACCAATTGTTAGTACCTATAAGATTCATATATCTCCACAATAGTATGATATTGTCCACTTTGGGCCTATGCCCTCATGGTTTTGTTTTTGGACTTTACCCAAAAGGCCTCATTCCAATGGAGATATCTTTTCATTTTATAAACACATGATCTTTTCCATGTCTTACCAATGTGGGACTTTGATTGTATTCTCAATACTCTAACAAAGACAACTAAAATTAAAACAACCGACTAGAAGATCCAGAGTTTAGAGGTGACGTCGGCATTATGGCAGCGTAGCATTGTCGTTGAAGCTTGGCGTCGTTGGAGCACTTTGGGAGCAAGATTAGATGATCCAAAGAGGTGAAAAACCTCTTCTTTTATATCCCTCCAAACCCTAGCTCGTTGAGATCTAGATCAGAATCAAAGCTCCACCTCACCCTCTTTCCAAGGATCTTATCTTTGACTATCTTCGAGATGACCTGTTTGAATAGAAGTCGACTGACAACCCTCATCAGCCAAATGATGGTAGGATCAATCGACTGCCAATAGCTTTCAGTCGACTGTTGGCCTGGTGGCTCACCTACAGTAAAGAGTTAGCACAGAAATATCGAGTAATGGACATTACGACGGTTCCTTACCGTCCGATCTCGACCTAGACCCACACCCAGTATACTCTTCTCTCCTTCTTAGCAACACGTCAGAGGTGGATAAATCCCTTACAAAGAGATTACAATGAAAATGCAAAAGTATTATAAAGAAGGAATGAAGTGCAAGTAAAAAAAACTTTACACAATAATCTTTGCTTGAGAGCTCTTGTGGTTGCTTTGGAAGCCTTTGAAGACCCTGAAATGCACTAGCACTTTGCTTAAAAATTGCCCAAGAAACCTTAGCTGAAATCCTCCATGAGATGCCCCTTTTAAGACCTGCATCGGGCAGATTTCGTGACTTGCAGTCAACTATCAAAAGACACCAGTCGACTTCCCATAGTGTCGTTGCCTCACAATGGACTTAATCCATATTGGATTACTCCAACAAATACCCTAATAGTCGACTGCCTTTACCAATAGTCAACTGCTACATCACCAGTCGATTGCCCAGTCAACTAACAAAGATTTTGTGCTCTAGCCACTTATGATCAGTCGACTGCCCATACATGGCAGTCGACTGCTCAAGGCCAGTCGACTGCTCAAGGCCAGTCGACTGACAGTGAAAGCAACAGTCGAGTTGTAGTCGACTACTTACTAGTCGATTGGTCATAATCCCAGTCGACTCCTACAAGTTAACTAAGCTCTCGAGTGCTAAACACTCGGCCAGTTGGCTGGTCTATAACCCCAGTCGACTGGCAAATTGTAAACATGATATTTAACCCAAGTATAATCCCCTCATACTTGATCGACAACCCTTAGCCTAGATCTGAGCCTTCTAACTACCTCCATCAGCCTCACACCCTCAGGATCCATCATTGTCCTTCATGACTCATTCATCTTTCATGCTAGCCTTCAAGTGCTTCCATCGGCTATTTCATGCTAACCAAGTCCATTGTTAAGGTTCATTTGAACTTATGCCGCTAAGACTACATGCTTGGACATTACATTGCCAAAACCTTACCCTTGGACTATCCAATTGTCAAAGTTCACTTGGCCTTTACGCCGCCAAGACTATACACTTGGACTCATGCTGCCTAGACTTCACCTTTGGACTTTCCAATTGTCAAGTACCTATGACTTGGACTTTCCTTGTGAAGGCCATTCTTGGACTTTCCAATTGCCAAGACCATGCTTGGATTTTTACATGCCAAGACCATGCTTGGACTTTTCAATTGCCAAGTACCCATGACTTTCACATGCTAAGACCATGCTTGGACTTCCGATGTTGATTGCTCCAACAATCTCCCTCAAATAAATAATCTCTCCCATATGACTTTGGATATCCCAATCAATCACTAGTCATATGGTCAACATATGGTCAAATCATATTGTCAAACAATGGTCAACCCCATTATCAAACTATTGTCGAACCATTATCATACATAAAAAAAACTACTCGAGTCTCAATCGAGTTTGGTCAACATTTACCTAAAGACTATTGCTACAATAATCTCCCCCTTTTTGGTGTTTGACAATTCCTTTAAGTTAGGCTAATAATAATCCAAACTTAACTCTTTCAATGGTAAAGCATAGTGAAGGTTTACCTAACTTAAACCTCACTTCTCCCCTTTTGACATACATCAAAAAGTCTACCAAGGTTTTCAATGTTTCATCTCTCACGAGATCCTACATTCTCCCCATTGGTTCAAAATCATCTAGGATGTCTTCACTCTTCATAGTGATACAACACTTATCACTAAATAAGAGACAATCCATAATGAAGGTTTACCTAGCCCTCACTTCTCTCCCTTTGGTCAAAATTGCATCCATCATCCCTTGATGGACACACTCCCTCTAAAGGCTTGCTCCATCTTGACCATTGCACCAACAATGTCCTTGGAGAGTTTCTATGCCTATAGGAAACTTAGACCATCGAAAATAAGGGTAAATGTTCAAACTTTAACTTTAACCTCCCTTAAAATTCGATACTCCACCCTAAATAACTCTCCTAATTTATTTTCACTGATAATTTTACCCTTCCAATACTTTCCAAACTATATCCTAGGGTTAGGAGACGTTAGGGTACATCAGGGTGCTGATAAATTGCTAAACAACCCTTATTCATCCAATATCAAAGACACCAATCGACTAGTTTCATGCACTTGTTGAGGTCGGATGTTAAGTGAATAGCATCTTTGCATTTATTTTGTCCATATGCTCATCTACAATCGTTAGTAATGCACATCAGAAACAAAATAAAGCATAAACAAAAGACAAATACAACACACAACACTAAGGTTTTTACGTGGTTCGGAACCTACAATTCCTACTCCACGGCTAGCTAGTGATCTGCACCCACAATACTCTTCTATCCTTCTCGATAACACGCCGAGGTGGAGAAACCCTTTACAAAGAGATTACAATGAAAATATAAAAGTATTACAAAGAAGTAATGAAATACAAGTAAAGAAAATTTTACACAACAATCTTTGCTTGAGAGCACTTGTGGTTGCTTTAGAAGCCTTTGAAGACCTTGAAATGCACCAAAACTTTGCTTCAAAATCACCCAAGAAATCTTAGCAGAAATCCTCCACGAGTTGCTCCTTTTATGACCTGCATCAGGCTGATTTTGCACCTCACAGTCGACAGCTAAAAAGCACTAGTCGACTACCCACAGTGTCGTTGTCTCACAACAGACTTAATCCACGTTGGATTACTCCAACGAACACTAATGCAGGCGACTGTTGGATCACTAGTCAACTACCCAATCAACTACCAAAGCTTCTATGCTCTGACCACTTATGATCAATCAACTAATCATACATGATAGTCGACTGCCAATGACAGCAGTAGTCGAGCTGCAATCGACTACTTACCAATCAACTGGTTATAGTCCAAGTTTATTGCTACGAGTCAACTGAGCTCTCGAGCGATTAACACTCAGCCAGTCAACTGGTCCATAACCCCAGTCGACTGGTAAACCTCAAAAAAGAGGTTTAACCCATGTATGATCCCCTCATATTTGATCGACCAACCATAGCGTAGACCTAAGCCTTCTAGCCACCTCCATCATCCTCACGACCTCAGGATCCATTCGTGTCCTTCACAACTCATTCATCCTCCACGCTAGCCTTCAGGTGCTTCCTGTTGGGATGTATACTGAAAAGTCTATCTTTTGTATGAACATATTTATTTTGAAATAAGAATCACATGATCATTGTTTGCATATTTGTGATTATGCATATTGTCTCATACATTACATTGTAGATAACATGGTGTGTAGTGTCACATAGTAGATCATGTTATCAGCTCCTTGTAGAGTATAAGTAAAGGCTCACAACCGAGATGGCTTTGGACAAACCATTGGTATGGTTGTAGTGTGATTTGGTATTGGTTTGTCTTGACCATAGAATCACACTAGTACACTTTGTGTGTATTGAGCAGGACCGACTTAGAGGTGATTCGATTTATTGCTGACTACATAATCGAATCAGACCTCAGATATTATCTTGTACATGGTCTTAATCCCAATATAATAACAGGCATATATACTTAGTATTCATTTCTTTGATTTACCAATGGGCGAGATTTATATATTAAATCGATAAGCTCGGTAAGTTGGGAAATGATATTATTTATATGGTGTGCCATTGATTATAGGAGGAAACCGTGTCCTATATATTAGGATGATGATGTCCCCTTGAGGAGCTCATAAGGTTCATCATGTAAACCTTGCAGGTGGACTTGGTACGGTATTATGATAAGGATGAGTGGTACTACTAATGGAATTAGATGGTGATTAATTAATTGTCAGTAAATTATTTAATCGACGGACATTCGAGATCTTAAACACGGAGAGATAAATGTACAAATAATATATGGATCCCATATTAACTTATGGGGGTTGGTGAGGTAGATCAATCATAATCCTTTAGTGGATTGGATTATCATTAATGGATCAGACTTTATGTGGGCTTGATCCATTGGGTGGCCAAGATCCAACACCTCCTCATGGTCCCTATTGTAGCCTATTAAAACCTCATGAAGCCTAGATCCAATGGTTGAAAACAAAACTCTAGATCCAATGGTAGAGATTAAATCTTTAGATCCGACGGTTGAGATTAAATCTCTAGATTCGACGGTTGAGATTAAATCCCAAGAACCAATGGTGGAGATTAAAATAAGGCTTATCCCTAACTCTATAAAAAGGGGCTTAAGGGTTGGCGTGGAGAACAAGAATCAAAGGAGGGGCTAGGGTTTTGGGTGGCAAGGAGGCTTAGGGCTTTGGGCGGCCACAATTAAGGAAAGAATTTCCTTTCTCTTCTTCTTCTTGTTGTTGGCCGGCGCCCAAGGTTTGCTTCTCCTCTCCTTGGCCAGCGTTCAAGCCCTCCCTCTCTTCTCCTTGGCTGGTGGAAACAAAGCTTAGGGTCTTCCCTTGGAGCTCTTGGCCAGCATCCATCTCCTTCATCCATTCCTTTGGCCGGCGCACACCAAGTTGGTGCTTGGCAGTTGGCGCAAGCAAGGAGAGGAAGAGTTTTGTTATTGATCTTCCTTTGTTCGGAGAGAACAAGGATAGGAAGATTTGTGATCTAGGAGCTTCGACTTTTGGAAGATCGTCGCCCACACGACGTCCAAAAGAAGGAAGGACATACAATAGAAGATCGAGAGGTATAACGATTGTCTATTTTCTTTTGTAACATGTCTATAATTGTTTTTCAATCATATACATGTTATATATTCTGTTTTTATGGTTAAATATACTTGCTCCCCAAACATAAACATCGATTATATAACAATTCGTACATCGTCTATTCCGCAACTATTCGTAGAATAGAGGTTGATTGCTTGAACAACAAGTTTGTTCAAGTGACTACTCTAATCGAATAGCACGATGATGAAACGGTTGCTTGGGTGATCCCTTTTGTCCAGGATTAAATTTTTTTAATCCAGGGACATCGATGGGATCGCCATGAACAAGCGACCGAGTTGAAGTGGGAAGCAAAGTTCTCCTACCTTTACTTCCATCGTCTATGTCATACTAACTAGGTCTTTTGCCAAGGTTCATTTAGACTTATGCCGCCAAGACTAATTGCTTGGACTTTAGACTGCCAAAACCACACCCTTAGACTTTCCCATTGCCAAAGTTCACTTGAACTGTACGTCGCCAAGACTGCACACTTGGACTTATGCTGCCAAGACTTCACCATTAGACTTTCCAATTGGCAAGTACCCAGACTTGGACTTTCCTTTCCAAGATCATTCTTGGACTTTCAAATTGCCAAGACCATGCTTTGACTTTCACATGCCAAGACCATGCTTGGGCTTTTCAATTGTCAAGTACCCATGACTTGGACTTTCCTTGCCAAGACCATTCTTGGACTTTCCAATTGCCAAGACCATGCTTGGACTTTCACATGCCAAGACCATGCTTAGACTTTCGAGGTTGATTCTCCAACAATCTCCCCTAAAAAATCTCCCCCATATGACTTTGGATATCTCAATCACCCACTAGTCATTTGGTCAATATATTGTCAAACCATATTTTAAACAATGGTCAAACTCGTTGTCAAACTATTGTTAAACATCAAAACACTCTTACTGCCCCAACACCAAAAAAATTGAAGGACTGAAAACATGTAAGAGATAAGCGAATAGTATTTTCAAACTTTTTATTTTAAATCTTTTAAAACACGAAGTAAATCAAAACACGCAGTGGAAATAAAAATTAACACAACTATTTTACTTGGTTCACAGCCGACGGTTGCTAATCCAAGGCCCACGATCCAAGATCACCTTCGAAGGGCAATTCACTAAAATGGATCTCTTCCTCGTTGGGGGTAAGAGATGCGATGCTTACAAAGGATATAAAGATGGTAATGAGTCTACAACTCCAATAATTAAAGTACAAAGCAAAAAATAAGTAAACAATAGTTATACCGACACAAAAGTTGATGACGAGGCTTGATCGGAGTGATGTCATAAAGCGTCAGAGTATGTTCTAAGAGATTTAACACTTGTGTCAAAAATTAACTTTTAGGGTTGAGTTCCTCCTTCTTTTATAGCTGATGGGGTTCCTTTTTTTGACATGCTCAAATCCCTCCTCCTCTTTTGTGTTAGGGCAATCTCTTGCCATAATATGGTTTTGATGGTGTGGCAAAGGGTTTAAGTTAGTGTGTTATGTTGATTTGATATGTGCGTTGAAGTCGTGAAGGACTTAGTAATTCGCACATGGAGCCGTGGTGAGTTTCACATCTCATGACTCGTGCCTTGAGTCGGTGAAGGATAGCTTTGCGGAAGCCGTGCGCTTGGAGCATCCGAGGGACCGCCGGACGAGAAGCTTGGAGTGAAGCCGGAGGAAGTAGACTTCGAGGCAAGAGACGCGAAGGAGCATTGCAGATCCATGCGCCTGATGCTGCCGAGGGACGTGGCCGAGAACGAAGAGAACTTCGAAGGCGAGGGACTCCAAGAGATGAGAGTGAGCGATTGTAACCCGGGGAGGGGTAGCTCTTAGGTGAAACTTGGCCATTTGGCCAAGTATCGGATGGGTTTTCCCGACACCAGTCGACTGCCATGTCATGGCAGTGGACTGCTCTGAGTCGAATGTAGTTCGACTAGTATCCGACTGATGGGTTTATGCCCAGCAGTCAACTGCCATGGAATGGAAGTCGACTGCCAGAGGATATCGTGGGCACAGGCCAGAGTCGATCGGGCCGATTGATGGAGGCGCAATGATCGGTGAGGTCCATCAGTCGACTGCCAAGAGTTCCGTTGGACTACAACGGTCGGGATCCGACATGTTCGGAGGCCGTTGTAGTGACGGCAGTCGACTGCCAAGGGCAGCAGTCGACTGGTGGTGGCCAACGGGAAGAAATCAACTCTCTCTATAAAAAGAGAGGGTGTGAGCCTTTGAGAGGCTAATGCTTATGCTCTAAGTGATCTTCCTAGTGTCCCACAAGCTCTAAACTCTTCTTACTTGTTTTTACTTCATTCTTATTGTAAGAAGAGTGATCTTGATTGTAAAGGTTACCTCCACCTAGCTTGGTGCAAAGGAGAGACCAATAATGATTGGCTTTGGAGGAGTGATTCACCTCGGACGAATCAGGATCGTGGATTAGCGGCGTAGCCATGAACCACGTTACATCTTCTTTGTTAGCGTTTGTATTTTCATTTATTGCTTTTTGTTTATTGTTTATGCTTCCGCATGCGCTAACGATTGTGTAGACGAGCAAACGAACGAGAGAATTCCAACATCCATAGTAAGCGGGCTATTCACCCCCCTCTAGCCGGCTGTTCGATCCCCTACAAGTGGTATCAGAGCCAAGGAAAGCTTGTCGAGGACTAACCGCCACAACAAGCAACTTTCAAATGGCCGGCTCCAACATCCATCTCCGAAGTTTGAAGGAGAATTCGCTTGGTGGAAGAAGCGAATGGAGGTATTTTTCGAAATGGATTTTGATATTATGATTAAAATGGAATCCGGTTTTGTTTTGCCTAGGGATGAAGAGGGGAAGCCAATAGAGAAATCTAGGTGGACCAAAAGGCAAAGGGAAGAGCACCTTGCAAATTCAAAAGCCAAGCATCATCTCTTCAATGTGCTCCCCCAACAAGAAATCAACCGAATAGGAGAATGCCTAAGTGCCAAGGAGATGTGGGAGAAGCTAATTGAGCTTCATGAAGGCACATCCGAGGCGAAGCTAGCAAGGAGAGATCTCCTCCGCTCCCAACTATCCAACATCAAATTAGAAAAGGGAGAAAAGGTAACTTCTTTGCATTCTAGATTCAAAGAAATTTTAAATGGACTAACAAGTGTAGGAGAAAGGCTCTCCAATCGCGATATGATAATGAAGGCCATAGATGCTTTCCCCCGATCATCCAAGTGGAGTTCAATGGTGGACTCATTTTACATTTCAAAGAATCTAGAGGTAAGTACTCTAGATGAATTTTTCTCCACTATGGAATTACATGAATCTAGGCTTGAAGGAATACAAGAAGAGCCAAAATACAACCTTCAAGGGGAGTAGCATTGTTGGCAAATAAGGGAAAGAAGAAGATAGAGATCTCCTCCTCCTCCGATGATGAAGCGTCTTCCTCCTCCTCCATGGATAGCACCGAAGAAGCCTATATGGTAAGGAAGGTAAGACGTGCATTTAAGAATTTTAGATTTGATAAATCTCATGATAGGAATAGAAGACCAAGGGGGAAGGTCATATGCTACAATTGCCAAGGAGAGAGGAAAAAGAACCGTCAGATCTCCTTGGCAATTGTAGCATATGACCTTCCCCCTTGGTCATATTACAACAACCAACGGTAGGGATTTAATCTCCATCGTCAGATCTAGGGTTTTATCCCAACCGTCAGATCTAGGGTTTCATCCCAACCGTCGGATCTAGGATTTCATCCCACCCTTCGGATCTAGGGTTTCATCCCAACCGTTGGATCTAGGGTTTCATCCTAACCATCGGATCTAGGGATTTAATCCCAACCGTTGGTTCTAGGGTTTCATCCCAACCATCGGATCTAGGGATTTAATCCCAACCGTTGGTTCTAGAGTTTTGTTTTATATCCTTGGATCTAGACTTCATGAGGATTACATTAGGCTACGATAGGGACCATAAGGAGAAGTTGGATCTTGGCCACCCGATGGATCGGAACCACACAAACTTGATCCATCAATGATGTTCCATTCCACTAGAGGATCATCATTGAACTACCTCACCAACCCCCATAAATTAATATGGGCTCCATATATTATTTGTACATTCATCTCCCCGTGTATAAGATATCGAATGTCCATCAATTAATTGATTTACTGACCATCAATTAATTAATGTCTAACTCCTCGAGTAGTACCACTCAACCTTATCATCATGTTGACTAAGTCAACCAGCTGGGTTTACATGATGAACCTTATGAGCTCCTCAAGGGGACATCATTAACCTAATATATAGGACACGGTTTCCTCTTATAATCAACGGCACACCATGTAAATAATATCATTTCCCAAGTTACCGAGCATATTGATTTAATCCATCTAAATCTCACCCTCTGGTAAATTAAAGAAATAAATACTAAGTACATGTGCCCGTTATTATATTGGGATTAAGAGCATGTACAACATAATATCCGAGGTCCGATTCAATTATGTAGTCAGCAATAAATTGAATCACCTCTATGTCGGTCCTGCTCAATACACCTAAGTGTACTAGTGTAACTCTATGTTCAAGACAAAACAATACCAAGCTACACTACAACCATGCCAATGGTTTGTCCAAAACCATCTTGGTTGTGAGCCTCTACTTATATTTTACAAGGGACTGATAACATGATCTTCTGTGCCACACCAAGCACCATGTTATCTACAATGTAAAATATTAGACAATATGCACACACATATAATAAATATATAAAGTGCAAACAATGATCATGTGATTCTTATTCCAAAATAAAATGTTCATACAAAAAGAGCTAGGCTTTCAGTATACATTCCAACAATCTCCCACTTATACTAAAAGACTATGCCGTCATCACACTGCCATACATCTGATCCCCATGTCCTCCACATGCCTATCAAACGCTTTCGCTGGAAGGGCCTTAGTGAATGGATCCGCCAGGTTATCCTCTGATGCAATCTTGGCGACAGCAACTTCTCCTCGCTTTACGATCTCTCGTATAAGGTGGTACTTGCGCTCTATGTGTTTACTCGCCTTGTGGGCTCATGGTTCCTTCGAGTTTGCAACTTCACCACTGTTATCACAATAAATTGTAATAGTTCTGGGCAAACCAGGAATCACATCCAAGTCCATCAATAAGTTCCTGAGCCATACAGCTTCCTTGGCTTCCTCAGAGGCTGCCACATACTCAGCTTCCATGGTAGAGTCCGCCACGTATTTCTGCTTGACACTCCTCCATACTATGGCTCCACCTCCAAAAGTAAACACAAACCCCGAGGTAGACTTACTGTTGTCTCTATCTGATTGGAAATCCGAATCTGTGTAACCTACAGGGACTAATTGATCTGCCCGGTAAACCAGCATATAATCCCTAGTCCTTCTCAGGTACTTCAATATATGTTTTACCGTAGTCCAATGTCCCTGTCCAGGATTACTCTGATATCTGCTAATCATGCCCACAGCAAAGCAGATATCTGGTCTCGTACATAGCATAGCATACATGAGGCTTCCTATTGTCGAAGCATAAGGAACCGCCTTCATGTCCTCTATCTCCTTTGATGTTTTGGGACACATCTCTTTAGATAAAGGAACTCCATGCCTAAAAGGTAGAAAACCTTTCTTGGAGTTCTGCATGCTAAAACGAGCAAGGATAGTGTCAATGTATGAAGCTTGAGATAAGCACAACATCCTTTTCTTGCGATCCCTTATTACCTTGATCCCAAGGATGTGTCCCACTTCTCCCAAGTCCTTCATGTCAAACTGTTTGGACAACCAAACCCTTATGTCTGATAACACTTTGATATTGTTACCAACTAACAAAATATCATCTACGTATAGTACAAGAAACACCACTACGTTTCCGTCACACCTCTTGTATACACAAGGATCATCCGGACTTTGAATAAATCCATATGACTGGATTACCTCATCAAAGCAGATGTTCCAAGATCTAGAAGCTTGCTTCAATCCATAAATGGACCGATTAAGCTTACATACAAGATGCTCTTTGCCTTTAGCAATGAATCCCTCTGGTTGCCGCATATAGATGTTCTCCTCAAGACTTCCGTTAAGGAAAGTTGTCTTGACATCCATCTGCCAAATCTCATAATCCATATGAGCAGCTATAGATAAGAGAATCCGGATAGACTTAAGCATAGCTACCGGCGAAAAGGTCTCCTCATAATCGATACCCTCTTTCTGAGTATACCCTTTAGCAACAAGCCTAACTTTGAAGGTCTCAACCTTCCCGTCTACTACTCTCTTTCTCTTGTAGATCCACTTGCATCCGATGGCTTTTACACCATCGGGTGGTTCTACTAGCTCCCAGACCTGATTAGAATCCATAGATTCTATCTCTGAATTCATCGCTCTTTGCCAAGATACCGCATCTCTATCTTGGAGTGCCTCGTCATATGTCCAGGGATCAGGTTCATGTTCACCAGGGACTAAGTCCAAAGATTCTCCCAAAAGCATGAATCTCTCGGGTTGTTTAACAACCCTCCCACTACGACGAGGTGCCTCCTGTGTATGCTCTGTGACACGTGGTACAGTGACTTGTGGTATCTCTTCTTGTACCGGTGGTACTGAAGTCGTGACTTCCCCTGTCAACTCCTCAAGAACAATCCTACTTGTGGGCTTGTGGTTCATCATATAGTCCTCCTCTAGAAATCTGGCATTCGTACTCACGATCACCTTTTGATCTCTAGGACTATAGAATAAACCACCCTTCATTCCCTTAGGGTAGCCAACAAACAAGCGTACTTTTGTATGAGATTCCAACTTACCAGCATCTCCCTTCAGCACATGTGTTGGACTACCCCAAATCCGAATATGTCTTAGACTAGGCTTTCGCCCAGTCCACAACTCTGTGGGAGTAGAGGGTACTGACTTAGATGGAACCAAGTTCAGAATGTGTGCTGCTGTTTCCATAGCAAACCCCCAGAACGAATCAGGTAACTCAGAATAACTCATCATAGATCTGACCATCTCCATAAGAGTCCTGTTCCTTCGCTCCGCCACACCATTCTGCTGGGGTGTGCCAGGTACGGAAAATTGGGATTGAATCCCAGACTCTGATAAGTAACTCCTAAACTCTCCAAAGAGGTACTCGCCACCACGATCATATCGTAGTGTCTTGATACTTTTACCTTGACGGTTCTCCACATCAGCCTTGAATTCTTTGAACCTGTCAAAGCATTCAGACTTGCGGCGCATCAAGTAAATGTATCCATACCTTGAATAATCGTCTATAAAAGAGACAAAGTATTCAAAGTCACCCCTAGCCTGGATAGTCATAGGATCGCACAGATCAGAATGAACCAATTCTAACACATCTTTGCCTCTATACCCCTTGGCCTTGAAAGGCCTCTTGGTCATTTTACCTTCCAAGCAAGATTCGCAGGTTGGGAGATCCTCAACCACTAATGAACCAATAGGTCCATTAGCTATCAACCTTTGAATTCTGCTTAGGTTAATATGACCAAGCCTTAGATGCCAAAGATATGTCTGGTTCATTTGCGAAGGTTCTTTTCTCTTATTAGACTTAGAAGACGAGTTATTTACTTCTATATGCATCGTGGGAGTTTTCGGTTCTAGAGTATATAAATTGCCAACCAATGTACCAGAACAAATAATCTCCCTATTCCTTTTTATAACCACTTTGTCATTAAAAGAAATAGAATATCCATCCATAAACAATTTAGAAACTGAAAATAAATTCTTTCTAAAAGTAGGTACATAAAGACAATTTCTCAAAACCAAAACTTTATTCCTATCAAAAGATAAATAAACGTCTCCCACTACAATAGCCGCCACCTTTGAAGCATTGCCCATGAATACGGTAATCTCTCCCTCAGCTAGTCGTCGGGTTTCCTGGAACCCCTGCAAAGTATTGCAGACATGATCAGTGGCTCCTGTATCTACACACTAGGCACTGGTAGATAACACCGCTAAACATGTTTCAACAACTAAACAAGAAGATATACCTTTGTTCTTTCGTGAGGCCTCCTTCCAATGTCCGATCAGGTAAGTGAAGCACTTGCCTTTCGGCTTCTTCACTCCTACCTGAGGTCCCATTGCTACTTTCTTCGCTCCACCTTGCTTCTTCTTCTTCTTACCTTTCGGTTTAGAAGAAGAAACCTTCTGAGCGACCATGGCTTGAGCGCTTTGTGAAAAAGCCTCTCACCACGAGTTCACGGAAGCTCCGCCAACGAATACAACCTCTTGTTCATGTTGTAATTGAGGCGGAACTGCTCAAAACTCCTAGGCAGAGACTGGAGAATGATATCGACCTGGGTTTCCCCATCGATCTCAGCTCCGAGGACTTCCATCTCATTAAGATGAGCCATCATCTTGAGAACATGTTCCCTAACGGGTGTTCCCTCGATCATGGTGGTCATCATCAAGTTTCTCATCGCCTCCTGTCTAGCCGCCCTACTCTGATGTCCGAAAATTTCCTTGAGATTGAACATCATGTCATAAGCTGTGGTCATGGCCTGATGCTGATGTTGCAGCACATTTGACATAGATGTCAAAATGTAACACCGCGCCATCTCATCTGCCTTGATCCATTTCTTATAACGTTCTTTCTCCTTTTCATCAAAGTCATCGGTGGGCTTAGGAGGACAGACCTCGAAGAGTACAAATTTGTACTCCTCTGCAGTTAAGACAATATCCCGATTTCTTTTCCAATCAATATAGTTTGGTCCAGTAAGTTTATTTTCTTTTAATATCACAGCAAGTGGGTTGAAAGACATTTGAAAAACCTAAGAATCACAATGATCAAAATATTAGATTTCAAATATTATTGATTCCTCAAAACAATAAAATTCCGAAATCAACCAACACCTCAAAAAACCGAGAATATCGCATGCCACGATAGTGTGGACGTATACGAATTCTACATTTGTAAGAGGAGGTTTTACCCATTAATTTTATTATCTTGTCAACCTTACTTTTTGACAAATAAAATTAATAGTTGGTTCCTCTTTAGACCTACAAATAAAAGCAGTGACTCCGATGGGGAGGATACTTTTATTTGCATCTAAGTGTGCACCATTACATGATACTAAGGGAATTATTTCGGATTATGTGCCTTACCGATGGGGAAGTACACACGTGTAGGGATTTTTTTCTGCAAAATAGCATATGCGCAACGGAAAAAATAGGATCCCTTCCAAGTGACCTTGCGAAAGAAAACCTCGTACAAAAAAAATAAATTTCTCTAAAAGAAAAAACCTATCTTATAGGAGAATATTACCTTTGTTGCGTGCCCTTTTTAATCCCGATTCTCCTTGGGTTTGTTGGATCTTTTAGCATGTTCAATTGTCCGTGCCTCTATATGTTTCCACACGAGCAAGCTCTTGTCTCACAAAAGAAACTAGAAGAGCTCTCCTTTACTTCTTGCTAGAGAAGTCCCTAAAGAAGAGGAAGGTAGGGAAAAAGAGAAAGGAAGAAGAAGACCACTCTTCTTGCTAGCCTACACTCACAAAAGCCACACAACCAAAGCCTCTCACCACCAAGCTCTCTCCAAGCCTCAAGCTTCCACCACCTTGGCCGGCCACCCCATGGAGTGTTTTATAAGATTGAAAAAACCTTTCACCTCCTATCACATTCAATGCAATCAATTGCATACGCTCCTTGTTTGGCCGGCCACATGTGGAGAAATTCCAAAGGTCAAAACCCTTTGTCTCCTTCCACCTCATCAAGCTTAGGTGGCATGCTTATGTGGCATGCTTAGGTGGCATGCTTATGTGGCATTCATGCATGTTGAATTAATCTTATTAATTCAATAAGCTTATGTTATCATATTGAATTAATCTCATTAAATCAATAAGGTAACATATTGAATTAATCTTATTAAATCAATTAAGCTTAGGCTATCATGATAACATATTTATTTAATCTTATTAAATTAATAAGCTTAGCATATTGAATTAATCTCATTAAATCAATAAGCTAAAATTCTCATTAAGCTTAAAGTCCAAAAATTATTTTGTACTTAAACTTATTCCCAAATTATTCTAGTCAAACTAGACTGCACTAATTCTTCTAATCATCATGCTCTTTGTGTGTGACCCTATAGGCTCTCATAACGTTGGCAGTGGATCTAAACTCTTTTAGATACACAAGCAATGAGCGGCATCTAGCAATACATCATTGCTACCCAAGTTACGAAATAAGTCAAGATCCGACTAACCTTTCCGTGACTACTATAATGTATGACCGTGTCCTTCTATCCTTGATATCAAATTGACCAATGAGGCATAGACCGTGTCATACTCGATCAATCTATGTGTTTCTTGATCCCTGAGTAAACTAACTCAAACAAATGAGCTCAATATCTCATATTGACTCATTCGAGCATGGTCATGCGTTTTAGTAGTTCTACTCAATCAAGGGGCCCACACATGTCACTCCCGTCATATGAAAGGGATAGATCTCATCTACATCACTCACATCCCTCCGCATAATTTGTTATATACCCAGTAATCGCCTTTATGGTCCACACCTGTTACGGGTGACATTTGACGATACCAAAGTACATAACTCCTTATGTAGGGAACCGTAGTGACTTCAGGTTTGAGGACTATTCATACCAATAGTCACATGAGAAAGTTTATGACACTCATATGACGATCCATGAAACTTTCTCATGGCGGTCGATTCGATATATATTCTCTAATATATACCCATGTGTCAACTTGATATCATATATCCATGACTTGTGAGATCAAGTCATCAATTGACCTACATGCTAGTCTTTATGTATTAATATTGCCCTTGCATATTAATACTTGACTAGGAACATTTTAGGAAAGTGTTCTCTACAGCCTCTCATAATCAATTCTGCCAATTGATGTGTTGTAGATAAGAACCTACTTTTCTAGGGCATTATTATATTTAATTAAGCTGGCATAAGCAAGACGTAAATATAATAACCAATCCTTTGCCTTTATAGAATATGATACAAAATGTTCCCTATTCAACCATCACATGATTGGCTCTAGGGCTATAACTAACAATCTCCCACTAGCACTAGTACCAATCACTATAATATCTAATACCTAGTGACCTAGTGTGACCATCATGCTTCCTCTGTGCCAAAGCCTTGGTCAATGGATCTGCGATGTTAGCTTCTGTCGGTACTCTGCATATCCTCACATCTCCTCTATCGATGATCTCTCGAATGAGATGGAAGCGCCGCAGTATGTGTTTGGTTCGCTGATGTGATCGAGGTTCCTTAGCCTGTGCAATAGCCCCATTCTTGTCACAATAGAGGTTTATTGGATCTGCAATGCTAGGAACTACCCCAAGTTCATTGATGAACTTGCGGAGCCAAAAAACCTCCTTTGTTGCATCAGACGTAGCAATATACTCGGCTTCTGTTGTAGAATCAGCAACTGTGTCCTACTTCGAACTCTTCCAGCTCACAACTCCACCATTCAGGCAAAACACGTACCTCAATTGCGATCTATAGTCATCCTTGTCTGTTTGGAAGCTTGCATCACTGTAACCCTTTACAGTTAGCTCCTCATTGCCTCCAAATATCAGGAAATATTCTTTCGTTCTTCGTAAGTATTTAAGAATATTTTTTACTGCTATCCAGTGACTTTCACCTGGATTCGACTAGTATCTACTCGTCATGCTCAAAGCATACGAGACGTCAGGACGAGTACAAAGGTTGGCGTACATGATAAACCCTATAGCAGATGCATAAGGGATCTTATCCATGCGATCTCTCTCCTCCTTAGAAGAGGGACATTGATTCTTCGAATGACTCACACCATGTGATAAAGGCAGAAATCCTTTCTTGGAATTTTGCATAGCAAAATGATCTAGCACTTTATCAATGTATGTACTCTGACTTAGGCCAAGTAATCTTTTATATCTATCTCTATAGATCTTGATGCCTAGAATATAGGCAGCTTCACCTAAGTCTTTCATCGAGAAACAATTCCCTAACCACATCTTCACAGATTGGAGTGAGGGAATATCATTTCTGATGAGAAGTATGTCATCTACATACAAGATAAGAAATACAACTGTGCTCCCACTATTTCTCTTGTAGACACAAGGTTCATCTTCATTCTTGATGAAACCAAACTCCTTGATTGCATCATCGAATTGAAGATTCCAGCTTCGAGAGACTTACTTTAGTTCATAAATGGACCTTTGTAGTTTGCATACCTTTCCAGGATGCTTTGGATCTTCAAAACTCTCAGGTTGTGTCATGTACACATCCTCTAGTAGGTTTCCATTCAGAAAAGCAGTTTTGACATCCATCTGCCAGATCTCATAATCGTGGTAGGCTGCAATAGCAAGTATGATCCGAATGGATTTAAGCATCACAACTGGTGAAAAGGTTTCATCATAGTCAATACCATGAATTTGTTTGAATCCTTTAGCCACCAATCTACCTTTATAGGTATGCTTATTACCATCCATGTCAGTCTTTACTTTAAAGACCCACTTACACCCAATGGGTTTTACCCCTTCAGGTGGATCAACCAAAGTCCATACTTGGTTAGTGTACATGGATTCCATTTCGGATCTCATGGCCTCTAGCCATTTCTCGGAATCTGGGCTCATCATAGCTTCTTGATAGGATGTAGGCTCGTCAAGATCGACAAGAAATACATCACCGTTGTCAGTCAAGAGAAAAGAATATCTCTCGGGTTGACGACGGATCCTATCAGATCTATGAAGAGGTTGGTCTACTTGAACAGGTGTTTGCTCCACAACTCTTTGGGCAACAATTTCCTCATCCACAACACTTTGTGGTGCTTGTTCATTTTCCATCGAAGCCTTAGTGTTATCTTCATCTTGAATTTCTTCAAGATGAATTTTACTCCCACTAGTTTTTCTAGAAATAAATTCTCTTTCTAGAAAGACTGACATTTGCAACAAACACCTTGCCAAGTGTGGGATTGTAAAAGTAATATCCCTTAGTTTCCTTGGGATATCCTACAAAATAACACTTATCTGATTTGGGTCCTAGTTTATCTGAGACTTGACATCTAACATAAGCTTCACAACCCCAAATCTTTATAAAAGACATTTTGGGACTCTTCCCAGTCCATAACGTATATGGTGTCTTTTCTACGGCTTTTGATGGGATGCGATTAAGTGTGAAAGTGGCTGTCTCTAAAGCTAAACCCCAAAAGGAAGTAGGTAGATCAGTCTGGCTCATCATTGATCGTACCATATCTAATAGAGTACGATTTCTCCTCTCAGATACACCATTCCATTGTGGTGTTCCAGGTGGAGTGAGTTGGGATATTATCCCACACTCAGCTAGGTGATCATGAAACTCTTGACTAAGGTATTCACCACCTCGATCTGATCGAAGTAGCTTAATACGCTTACCAAGTTGGTTTTGTACTTCATTCTTGAATTCTTTGAACTTTTCAAAGGATTCTGACTTATGTCTCATCATATATAAGTAGCCAAATCTACTCATATCATCAGTGAAAGTAATAAAGTACTTATAGCCTCCTCTGGCTTCGACATTGAAAGGGACACATACATCAGTATGTATGAGTCATAACAAGTCCGTCGCTCTCTTGCCATGTCCACTAAATGGAGTTTTAGTCATCTTTCCTAAAAGACAAGATTCGCATACCTCATATGATTCAAAATCAAATGAGTACAATAATCCATCTTTATGGAGTTGGGATATGCGTTTTTCATTTATGTGACCTAGGTGACAGTGCCAGAGATATGTTTGGTTCAAATTATTCGATTTGAACCATTTGGTATTTACGTTATAAATTGGGTTTTCTAAATCTAGAACATAGAGACCATTCATAAGTGGTGCATTACAATAGAACATTTCATTCAAATAAATGGAACAACATTTGTCCTTTATTATAAAAGAAAAGTTTTTCTTGTCTAAACAAGATATAGAAATTATGTTCTTCGTTAATGCAAGTACATAAAAGCACTCCTCTAGTTCTAAGATAAGCCTAGTGGGCAAAGACAAAGAATATGTTCCTACAGCTACAGCAGCAACTTTTGCGCCATTGCCTACTCGTAGGTCCACTTCGCCCTTTGCCATTAGTCTACTATTTCTCAGTCCCTGCACATTAGTACAAATGTGAGATGCACATCCGGTATCTAATACCCATGTAGAAGAAATAGATAGATTAACTTCTATAACGTGTATACCTGAGGTAGAAGTCCCACTTCTTTTCTTCTTTACTTCCTCAAGGTAGACTTTGCAGTTCCGCTTCCAGTGTCCAGTCTCACCGCAATGGAAATAGTCCCCTTCCTTAGGTACTTTACCTTTAACCTTTGAAGTGGATGAATTGGCCTTGCCTTTGGCTTGGGTCTTACCCTTGCCTTTGCGCTTACCTTTTACCTTCTTGACCATTAGTACATTACTAACTTTCTTCTTGAGATTCGGTTCAGCAGTTCTTAACATGCTGAGAATCTCAGGCAAAGGCTTATCAATTTCATTCATGTTATAATTCATGACGAATTGATTATATGCTTCCGGCAATGATTGCAGGATAACATCGGTTGCCAATTCTTGGCTCAGTGGAAAACCTAGTCTTTCAAGGTTCTCAACGTACCCTATCATTTTAAGTACGTGAGTTACTATAGGTGTTCCTTCTTGCATCTTGCATGCAAAAAGAGCCTTAGACACTTTAAAACGCTCGTGCCTAGCTTGTCCTTGATATAGTTGTTTCAAATGCTCAACCATACCATAGGCATCCATGTTCTCATGTTGCTTCTGAAGCTCAGAGTTCATGGTGGCAAGCATAAGACATGACACATTTAATGTGTCATCTTGATGCTTCTTATAAGCATCCTTTTCAGCACAAGTGGCCGCAGGGGCGGGTGTTTCAGGGATAGACTTCTCTAGGACATACAGTTTACGTTCTTGCTTGAGGATAATCCTCAAGTTCCTATACCAATCTAGAAAGTTAGCTCCATTGAGCTTGTCTTTGTCAAGGACAGATCGCAAGTTGAGGGGGTGTGTCGTGTTAGATGACATGGTGATCTACAACATTAAAATGCAAAATTAAGTTTCATACCTAAGTCATTTAATTAGGCCTTTAATTAAATGAGGCTCCCACTAAATTCTCATAGCTTTGATATGAGCTAATCATTGATGTAGGCAAACATATTTTGCTTACATCATTAGCTTCTATTTAGCTATAAATTTATATGGGATAAAGATCCACATCATACTTCGTCTTGAGTTAGCTTTGGCTAATCGCCCAAGACGTAGTATGATTAGGTAGGCAATCTTTTGCCAATTACATCTGATGTAACTCTTTAATAGCTTTGGTTAAGTTTAGATTAGTTTAGTGCTTATTCCTAAACCAGCTTCCAGGCCGTGGCGAGGCACAGAGGCCTTCTTTGATATCGGAGCAATGACCACTTTCTAAGACAAAGCTGATGTTCGAAAATCACACAAAACTAATTTTTAAAACTTATGTTCAAAGCTAGTATATGCCTCTACTTTCTTAATTAATTAAGAAAAACTTAATTAAGTCTTAACCAAGTTTGATAGCGGGACATCACGATTGTCCACTCGCACTCTTCCAAGATAAAATGCATTGCTTTGCTTTGGCAAACCCAACAACAAATGATCGATGAAGTAGTGAGTACCAAACTTTGGTAGGCATATCGTTTTTGACTTATTAAGAAATAAACTTAAACATGCATCACATACATATTAGCATACATCACATATAAGCTAAATTAACATGCATCACATACATATTAAACTAAGCGTGTCATGATTATGGCCCTTATTCTACAATCTTCTCAAGCCAATGAAAAGATTGATTGGTCAACCTAGGGATAGCATCTTCTCCCAAGTGCTTCCTTTTGGTTGTCTTGTGTTGTTGACTTCCTCCTTGTAACGTCATCTTCCAATGGCCCCTCCATCTTTATTTTGTATATTACAAAAGGAGAAATACTCGAGTTACATTCGAGTCTAAAACTAATTTTACAACAAGAATTTTAGGAGAAAGGCACGACAAGCAGGCCGTATTAAGAATTACAACACACACATTCACAAACTTTTTGGGACTAGGCCATAACCATGCACCATGTCAATTTTAACTTTTAAAAGACATCGGATATTTTATTATGTTTGAAAAATTGCTAATGCAATTATCAACTCATAATAAAATTTATTCTACTTCTATATCATATATAAAATAGAGAAAACCTATTTTTTTTTATACGATCTTTCGCAAGTGGCTCTGATACCACTGTAGGGATTTTTTTATGCAAAATAACATATGCGCAATGGAAAAAATATGATCCCTTCCAAGTGATCCTTGCGAAAGAAAACCTCGTACAAAAAAATAAATTTCTCTAAAAGAAAAAAACTATCTTATAGGAGAATATTACCTTTGTTGCGTGCCCTTTTTAATCCCGCTTCTCCTTGGGTTTGTTGGATCTTTTAGCACATTCAACTATCCGTGCCTCTATATGTATCCACACGAGCAAGCTCTTGTCTCACAAAAGAAACTAGAAGAGCTCTCCTTTACTTCTTGCTAGAGAAGTCCCTAAAGGAGAGGAAGGTAGGGAAAAAGAGAAAGGAAGAAGAAGACCACTCTTCTTGCTAGCCTACACTCACAAAAGCCACACAAACAAAGCCTCTCACCACCAAGCTCTCTCCAAGCCTCAAGCTTCCACCACCTTGGCCGGCCACCCCATGGAGTGTTTTATAGGATTGAAAAAACCTTTCACCGCCTATCACATTCAATGCAATCAATTGCATTGAAAAATACACTCCTTGTTTGGCCGGCCACATGTGGAGAAATCCAAAGGTCAAAACCCTTTGTCTCCTTCCACCTCATCAAGCTTAGGTGGCATGCTTATGTGGCATGCTTAGGTGGCATGCTTATGTGGCATTCATGCATGTTGAATTAATCTTGTTAATTCAATAAGCTTATGTTATCATATTGAATTAATCTCATTAAATCAATAAGGTAACATATTGAATTAATCTTATTAAATCAATTAAGCTTAGGCTATCATGATAACATATTTATTTAATCTTATTAAATTAATAAGCTTAGCATATTGAATTAATCTCATTAAATCAATAAGCTAAAATTCTCATTAAGCTTAAAGTCCAAAAACCATTTTGTACTTAAACTTATTCCCAAATTATTCTAGTCAAACTAGAATGCACTAATTCTTCTAATCATCATGCTCTTTGTGTGTGACCCTATAGGCTCTCATAACATTGGAAGTGGATCTAAACTCTTTTAGATACACAAGAAATGAGTGGCATCTAGCAATACATCATTGCTACCCAAGTTACGAAATAAGTCAAGATCCGATTAACCTTTCCGTGACTACTATAATGTATGACCGTGTCCTTCTATCCTTGATATCAGATTGACCAATGAGGCATAGACTATGTCATCCTCGATCAATCTATGTGTTTCTTGATACCTGAGTAAACTAACTCAAACAAATGAGCTCAATATCTCATATTGACTCATTCGAGCATGGCCATGCATTTTAGTAGTTCTACTCAATCAAGGGGCCCACAGATGTCACTCTCGTCATATGAAAGGGATAGATCCCATCTACATCACTCATATCCCTCCGCATAATTTGTTATATACCCAGTAATCGCCTTTATGGTCCACCCTGTTACGGGTGACGTTTGACGATACCAAAGTACATAACTCCTTATGTAGGGAACCGTAGTGACTTCAGGTTTGAGGACTATTCATACCAATAGTCACATGAGAAAGTTTATGACACTCATATGATGATCCATGAAACTTTCTCATGGCGGGTCAGTTCAGTATATATTCTCTAATATATACCCATGTGTCAACTTGATATCATATATCCATGACTTGTGAGATCAAGTCATCAATTGACCTACATGCTAGTCTTTATGTATTAATATTGCCCTTGCATTTTAATACTTGACTAGGAACATTTTAGGAAAGTGTTCTCTACAACCTCTCATAATCAATTCTGCCAATTGATGTGCTGTAGATAAGAACCTACTTTTCTAGGGCATTATTATATTTAATTTAGCTGGCACAAGCAAGACGTAAATATAATAACCAATCCTTTGCCTTTATAGAATATGATACAAAATGTTCCCTATTCAACCATCACATGATTGGTTCTAGGGCTATAACTAACAACACGCTCCTAAATAATTTCCTATAACCATTATTTTACCTAGTGATCTGCAAACAAACCCATCCGATGGGGAGGAAGGCACTCAGAGCCAACGCGCAAGTTTGTTGCATCACACATTAAATTGTAATGGAGGCCGCGGGAATTAATTAAAATATCCCTCTCCCACTTAGTCAATTGAAATTGAGGAATTTTAAAACATACACAACATGCATATAAAACAAATAAGCAATAAATATGGAAAAAACAGAATTTTTCCAACTATTATGGCATTGTTCTCCAATACGCATCCCGTCGTGTCGCCACCTCGTCCGCTCCATCTTTTCCCGTGCGCAAGTCACCAAAGAGATCCGAGCCGAGATATATCATTTTAATTTACATCCATCGATCCTATACTCCACGAAGGAGTGTACAAATAATCTAGATCGAATGTAAACTAAAATGAGAGGCTAAATAATGTCATATTTAATTACAAAAATTAAATACTAATCTAGCCTCGTCAACCCCGAGGATTCAAATAATATACATACAATCACACACAAAACAATCACATACAACCAAATAGCCATAATAGTTGGATCTTATGCCTGCAACCAAAAAGTTAGCCTACGCACATCCTACTATTATCCGGCATACTCAATATATGATATGTGCATGAAAGTAACCGAATCCAAAACACACAAAACCGGAAACCGTGGCTCTGATACCACTTGTGGGGAGTTGCTTCGGAGGCTCATTGGCTCCCATGTCCCCAGATTAAAATTTTCACTAATGAAAGAATTAATCCGAATGGGATGAGTTTCCTTAGCACAACCAATTCGTCGTCGTGCTAACAACTTGAGTGATCGCTTGAACAAACTAGTTGTTCAAGCAACACAACTCTTCTAGTTGGTTAGCCGCGGAAGAGACGACGGACGGATCGCCGGTTTTTGTGTTTGTCTTCGGGGTCCATGATTATACAAAATATATACCAATGCACACTTGTATAATCAACACATAAAAGAACATGCTAAGATCAGAAAATAAAGTTGTAAAACTTTTATACCTCACGATCTTCTACCGTATGTCCTATCCTCCTCGTGGAAGATGTGTGGGCGAAGATCCTCCACGAGTAGAAGCCTTCTAGATCGTGTTCTTCCCTTCCTTGTTCGTTGTGAACAAAGAGAAGAACAAAACAAAAACTCCTCCTTTCTAGAACCGATCACCAATCAAAAGAGCTCGATGTAACCGCCGGCCAAGGAATGAATGGATGAGCGCCGACCAACTTGTTGCAATCTTGCCGCCGGCCACCTAGAAGTTGGAGAAGTGTCGGCCACCAAGGAGTTGGAGAACCGCCGGCCACCAAGGAGTAAAGGAGGAGGAAGAGGGTCGGCCAAAGCTAGGAGAAGGAAGGAGTGAGCGCCGGCCACAAAGGAGCAAAGGAGGAAACCCTAATCTCCTTTCTAGTTGCCGCCCAAACCAAATCTAAAAACCCTAGCTGCCTAAAGCACTTGAGAGGCAAAACCCTAATCCAATTGAACCCCCTCTCTTGCCGCCCAACCTAAGCCCTCTATTTATAGAATTGGGCTTAAGCCTCCTTTAATCTCCACCGTTGGATCTAGGGATTTAATTTCCACCGTCGGATCTAGGGTTTTATCCCAACCATCGGATCTAGGGTTTCATCCCAACCGTCGGATCTAGGATTTCATCCCAACCTTCGGATCTAGGGTTTCATCCCAACCGTCGGATCTAGGGTTTCATCCTAACCATCGGATCTAGGGATTTAATCCCAACCGTTGGTTCTAGGGTTTCATCCCAACCATTGGATCTAGGGATTTAATCTCAACCGTTGGTTCTAGAGTTTTGTTTTACATCCTTGGATCGAGACTTCATGAGGATTATATTAGGCTACGATAGGGACCATAAGGAGAAGTTGGATCTTGGCCACCCGATGGATCGGAACCACACAAACTTGATCCATCAATGATGTTCCATTCCACTAGAGGATCATCATTGAACTACCTCACCAACCCCTATAAATTAATATGGGCTCCATATATTATTTGTACATTCAACTCCCCGTATTTAAGATATCGAATGTCCATCAATTAATTGATTTACTGACAATCAATTAATTAACGTCTAACTCCTCGAGTAGTACCACTCAACCTTATCATCATGTTGACTAAGTCAACCAGCTGGGTTTACATGATGAACCTTATGAGCTCCTCAAGGGGACATCATCAACCTAATATATAGGACACAGTTTCCTCCTATAATCAACGGCACACCATGTAAATAATATCATTTCCCAACTTACCGAGCATATTGATTTAATCCATCTAAATCTCACCCTCTGGTAAATCAAAGAAATAAATACTAAGTACATGTGCCCGTTATTATATTGGGATTAAGAGCATGTACAACATAATATCTGAGGTCCGATTCAATTATGTAGTCAGCAATAAATTGAATCACCTCTATGTCGGTCCTGCTCAATACACCTAAGTGTACTAGTGTAACTCTATGTTCAAGACAAAACAATACCAAGCTACACTACAACCATGCCAATGGTTTGTCCAAAACCATCTTGGTTGTGAGCCTCTACTTATATTTTACAAGGGACTGATAACATGATCTTCTGTGCCACACCAAGCACCATGTTATCTACAATGTAAAATATTAGACAATATGCACACACATATAATAAATATATAAAGTGCAAATAATGATCATGTGATTCTTATTCCAAAATAAAATGTTCATACAAAAAGAGCTAGGCTTTCAGTATACATTCCAACAACTAGTGCACTTTGTGTGTATTGAGCAGGACTGACTTAGAGGTGATTTGATTTATTGCTGACTACATAATCGAATCAGACCTCAGATATTATTTAGTACATGCTCTTAATCTCGATATAATAACGGGCACATATACTTAGTATTCATCTCTTTGATTTACCAACAGGCGAGATTTATAGATTAAATCGATAGGCTCGGAAAGTTGGGAGATGATATTATTTATATGGTGTGTCGTTGATTATAGGAGGAAATCGTGTCCTATATATTAGGATGATGATGTCCCCTTGACAAGCTCATAAGGTTCATCATGTAAACCCTGCAGGTGGACTTGGTCCGGCATGATGAAAAGGTTGAGTGGTACTACTCATGGAGTTAGATGTTGATTAATTAATGGTCAGTAAATTAATTAATCGATGGACATTCGAGATCTTAAACACGAGGAGAAAATGTACAAATAATATATAGAGCCCATATTATCATATGGGGGTTGGTTAGGTAGATCAATGATAATCCTTTAGTGGATTGGATTATCATTAGTGGATCGGACTTTATGTGGGCTTGATCCATGGGTGGCCAAGATCCAACTCCTCCTCATGGTCCCTAATGTAGCCTATTAACACCTCATGAAGCTTAGATCCAATGGATGAAAACAAAACTCTAGATCCAAAGGTAGAGATTAAATCTCTAGATCCGACGGTTGAGATTAAATCTCTAGATCCGACGGTTGAGATTAAATCCCTAGAACCAATGGAGGAGATTAAATCATGGCTTGGGCCCAACTCTATAAATAGAGATCATAAAGTGGGCAGCAAGATGGATGATGGCTTAAGGGGATTAGGGTTTTCTTCCTTTGGAGGCTAGGAATCCTAGTTGGTTTAGGATTAGGTTTGGGTGGCTAGGGTTTTGGGAGCTAGGGGTGAGCGGCAACAAGTGGAGGAGTTTTTCTTCTTCTTCCTAAGGTTTGGCCGGTTCCTCCCTTCTTCCCTCTACCTTGGCCAGTGCTCATCCTAATCTTCTTCCCCACTTCCATGGTCGGCCATTAGGAGAGCTAGGATTAGGGTTTGGAGGCTTAGGGTTTAAGAGGCTTGGGTGGCACAAAATAAGGAAGTAGATTGCTTTCTTCTTCCTCTCCCTTGGTGGCCTGCGCCCACAGCCCTTTCCTAGCCCTTGGCCAGTGGCCAAAGACTCTTTTCTCTTCTCCTTGAGTGGTGGAAACAAGACTTAGGGGTTTCCCTTGGTGTCTTGGCCGGTTTCCATCATTATCTTCTTCTCCTTGTTGGCCGGCGGCAAGCATTCTTCTTATTGCTTGTTTGTTGGGTATAGGAAGGAGATGAGCCTTGTTTCTATTCTTCCTCTTGCTTTGGAAGAGCAAGGAAGAAAGATTTGCGATCTAGGAGCTTCAATTTTTGGTAGATCGTCGCCCACACGACATCCAAAAAAAGGAAGGTCATACATTAGAAGATCGAGAGGTATATCGATTCTCTAATTTTTATATGTTACATGTTTGTATTTTTTTTTAAATTATGAGCATGATATAAATCTTTTTGTGGCTAAATAATAGTTGGATCCTGAACATAGACACAAAAACCGGCGATCCGGATATCGTCTATTCCGCGTCTACTCGTAGAATAGAGGTTGGTCACTTGAACAACGAGTTTGTTCAAGTGACCTCTCTAAACGAATAGCACGACGATGACTTGGTTGTTTGGGAAATCCCTTTTGTCTAGGATTATTTTTTTTTAATCCAGGGACATCGATGGGATCGCCATGAACAAGCTACCGAGGTGAAGTGGGAAGCGAAGTTTCCCCTCACAGACTCGATAAGCAAAACCCTATAGCAACTTCTACCTCCTTTACGATTTCTTGTATCAGGTGGTACTTGCACTCTATGCATTTACTTACGTTATGGGCTCGTGGTTCCTTCGAGTTTGCAACTGTAGCACTATTATCACAATAAATTGTGATAGTTCTGGGGAAACTAGGAATTACATCCAAGTCCATCAAGAAGTTCCTGAGCCACACAGCTTCTTTGGCCGCCTCAGAGGCTGCCACATACTCAGCTTCCATGGTGGAGTCCACCACGCATTTCTGTTGGACACTCCTCCATACAATGGCTCCACCTCCCAAAGTAAACACAAAACCTGAGGTAGACTTACTATTATCCCTATCTGATTGGAAGTCGGAATCCGTGTAACCCACAGGGAGTAATTGGTCTGCCCGGTAAACTAGCATATAATCTCTAGTCCTTCTAAGGCACTTTAATATATGCTTTACCACAGTCCAATGCCCCTGTCCTGGATTACTCTGATATATGCTGACCATGCCCACGGCATAGCAGATATCTGGTCTCGTACATAGCATCACATATATATGAGGCTTTCTACTGCCGAAGCATAATGAACCACCTTCATCTCCTCTATCTCCTCAGATGATCTAGGACACATCTCCTTAGATAAAGGACTCCATGCCTGAAAGGTAGAAAACCCTTCTTGGAGTTCTGCATGCTAAAACTATCCATAATCGTGTCTTTGTATGAAGCTTGGGATAAGCACAACATCCTTTTCCTGCGATCCCTTATAACCTTGATCCCAAGGATATGTCCCACCTCTCTCAAGTCCTTCATATCAAATTGTTTGGACAATCATACCCTTACTCCCGATAACACTTTGATATTGTTGTCAATCACCAAAATGTTATCTACGTATAGTACAAGAAATACCACTACGTTTTCGTCACATCTCTTGTATACACAAGACTCATCCGGACTTTGAATAAATCCATAAGACTGGATTACCTCATCAAAGCGGATGTTTCCAAGACCTCGAAGCTTGCTTCAATCCATAAATGGACCGATTAAGCTTACATACAAGACGCTCTTTGCCCTTAGCAATGAATCCCTCCGGTTGCTTCATATAGATGTTTTCCTCAAAACTTCCATTAAGGAAAGTTGTCTTGACATCCATCTGCCACACCTCATAATCCATATGACCTGCTATGCATAAGAGAATCCGGATAGACTTAAGCATGGCTACCGGCGAAAAGGTCTCCTCATAATCGATACCCTCTTTCTGAGTATACCCATTCGCAACAAGCCTCGCTTTGAAGGTCTCAACCTTCCCATCTATTCCTCTCTTTTTCTTGTAGATCCACTTGTATCCAATGGGTTTTACACCATCGGGTGGCTCTACTAGCTCCCAGACCTGATTTGAATCCATAGATTCAATCTTAGCATTCATTGCACTTTGCCAAGATGCTGCATCTTTATCTTGGATTGCCTCGTCATATGTCCAGGGATCAGGTTCATGTTCGCCAGGGACCAAATCAGAAGATTCACCCAAGAACATGAATCTATCAGGCTGTCTCACAACCCTCTCACTACGACGAGGTATCACCTGTGTATCCTCTGTGACATGTGGTGCAGTGACATGTGGTATATCCTCTTGTACCATTGGTACTAAAGAAGTGGCTTCCCCTTTTTAACTCCTCCAGAATAATTTTACTCTTGGGCTTGTGGCTCATCACATAGTCTTCTCTAGATATCTGGCGTTCGTGCTAACGATCACCCTCTGATCTCTAGGACTATAAAACAAACCACCCTTCGTTCCTCTAGGATAGCCAACGAATATGCGTACTCCTGTATGAGGTTCTAACTTACCAGCATCTGCCTTCAGCACATGTGCTGGACTCCCCCATATTCGAATATGTCTTAGACTGGGCTTTCGCTCAGTTCATAATTCTGTGGGAGTAGAAAGGCAATGATTTAGATGGAACTAAGCTCAGAATGTACACCGCTGTATCTAGAGCATATCCCCAGAACGAATCTGGCAACTTAGAATAACTCATCATCGATCTAACCATCTCTATAAGAGTCCTATTCCTTTGCTCTGCTACACCATTCTGCTGGGGTGTGCCAGGAGCAGACAATTGGGATTGATTCCCATCCTCTGATAATTAGTTCCTAAACTCTCCCAAGAGGTACTCACCACCACGATCAGATCGTAGTGTCATCCATATCTTGAATAATCGTCTATGAAAGAGACGAAATATTCAAGACCACCTCTTGCCTGGATAGTCATAGGACCACACAAATCAGAATGAACCATTTCTAACACATCTTTGGCTCTATACCCCTTGGCCTTAAAAGGCCTCTTGGTCATTTTATCCTCCAAGCAAGATTCGCAGGTTGGGAAATCTTCCAACACTAATGAACCCAGAGGTCCATCAGCTATCAACCTTTGAATTCTGCTTAGGTTAATATGACTAAGCCTAAGATGCCAATGATATGTTTGGTTCATCTTCGAAGGTTCTTTTCTCTTATTGGAATTAGAAGATGAGTTATAAACTTCAATTTGCATCGTGGGAGGTTTTGGTTCAAGTGTATACAAATTTCCTAACAATGTACCTGAACAGATATTCTCCCTATTTCTTTTTATAACAGCTCTGTCATTAAAAGAAATAGAATATCCATCCATAAACAATTTAGAAACTGAAACTAAGTTCTTTCTAAATAAAGGTACATAAAGGAAATTTTCCAGAACCTAAGTTTTATTTTTCTCAAGAGATAAATAAAACTTCTCCCACTGCAATAGCCGCCACCTTCATGGCATTGCCCAAGTAAATGGTAATCTCCCCTTTAGCTAGTCGTCGGGTTTCCTGGAACCCCTGCAAAGTATTGCAGACATGATTAGTGGCTCTAGTATCTATACACCAGGTGTCGGTAGATAACACCGCTAATCATGTTTCAACGACTAGTCTAAAGGATAAATGTTTTTTCTGCTTTGGATTGGGACAGTCCTTCTTCCAATGTCCATCCTGCTTGTAAGTGAAGTACTTGTCTTTCGACTTCTTCACTCCTCCCTGAGATCCTCCCACCACCTTTGCTCCACCTTGTTTCTCCTTCTTCTTGCCTTTCGGCTTAGAAGTAAAAACTTTTTTGAGCAACCATGGCTTGAGGACACTCTTCGAAGAGTGCATACTTGTACTCCTTAGCAGATAAGACAATATCTAGATTCTTTTCCAATCATCATAATTATGTACAGTAAGTTTATTTTTCTTTAGTATCAAAGCAAGTGGATTCAAAGTCAATTTTGAAAATCCTAAGAATCACATAGATCATTACTGTAGATTTCAAAAAATTATTGATTCCTCAAACAATAAAATTTTAAAATCAACCAACACCTCAAAACACTGAGAATATCGTATGCCGCGATAGTGTCGACGTATACGAATTCTACATTTGCAAGAGGAGGTTTTATCCATTAATTTTACTATCTTGTCAACCTAACTTTTTGACAAGTAAAATTAATAGTTGGTTTCTCTTCGGCCCTACAAATAAAAGCAGTGACTCCGGTGGGGAGGATACTTATATTTATATCTAAGTGTTCACCATTACTCGGTACCAAGGTAATTATCTCGGGTTATGTGCCTTCCGATGGGGAAGTACACACGCTCTTTGATAATTCCCTATAACCATATTTGACCTTGTCATCCGCAAACAAACTCATCCGATGGGGAGGAAGGCACTCAGAGCCATCGCGTAAGTTTGTTTGCATCACTTGTCAAATCGTAATGGAGGTCGCGGGAATTTATAAAAATATCCCTCTCCCACTTAGTAATTTGAAATTGAGGAATTTTCCTAGCCTACGACATGCATATCAAACAAAAAGCAATAAATATGAAAAATAAAATATTTTCCAACTATTATGGCTTTTGTCTTCAATATGTCTCCCGTCGCAACGCCTTCTCGTCCGCTCCTCCTACGCCATGTACAAGCCATCCAGAGATCCGAGCCGAGACTAAAACCTATTTTAATTTACATCCATCAATCCTATACTCCACGAGGGAGTGTACATGAAATCTAGATCGAAAGTAAACTAAAATAAAGAGTGGCTAAACAATGTCGTATCTAATTTACAAAAAAAAATCAAATACTAGCCTCGTCAACCCCGAGGATTCAACAAAATACACACATACAATCACATACACACATATGGCCATAATAGTCGGATCTTATGCCTGCAACCAAAGAGTTAAACTACGCATATCCTACTATTAACCGACACATATAATATATGACAAGTGCATAAAAATTAACCGAATCCTAAACACACAAAATCGGAAACCTTGGCTCTGATACCAATTGTAGGGTTTTGCTTATCGAGTCCTTGAGGGGAAACTTCGCTTCCCACTTCACCTTGGTAGCTTGTTCATGGCGATCCCATCGATGTCCCCGAATTAAAAAAAAATAATCCTAGACAAAAGGGATTGCCCAAAAAACTAAGTCATCATCGTGCTATTCATTTAGAGAGGTCACTTGAACAAACTCATTGTTCAAGCGACCAACCGCTATTCTACGAGTAGCCGCGGAATAGACGATATCCGGATCGCCGGTTTTTGTGTCTATGTTCGGGATCCAAGTATTATTTAGCCACAAACAGATTTATATCATGCTAATAATTGAAAAAAAAAATACAAACATGTAACATATAAAAATTAGAGAATCGATATACCTCTCGATCTTCTAATGTATGACCTTTCTCCTTTCGGACGTCGTGTGGGCGACGATCTACCAAAAGTTGAAGCTCCTAGATCGCAAATATTCCTTCCTTGCTCTTCCAAAGAAAGAGGAAGAATAGAAACAAGGCTCATCTCCTTCCTATAGCCAACCAACAAGCAACAAGAAGAATGCTTGCCGCCGGCCAACAAGGAGAAGGAGATAATGATGGAAACCGGCCAAGACAACAAGGGAAACCCCTAAGTCTTGTTTCCACCACTCAAGGAGAAGAGAAAAGAGTCATTGTCCGCCGGCCAAGGGCTAGGAAAGGGCTGTGGGCGCCGGCCACCAAGGGAGAGGAAGAAGAAAGCAAACTACATCCTTATTTGGTGCCACCCAAGCCTCCTAAACCCTAAGCCTCCAAACCCTAATCCTAGCTCTCCTAATGGCCGGCCATGGAAGTGGGGAAGAAGAATAGGATGAGCACCGACCAAGGTAGAGGGGAGAAGGGAGGAACTGGCCAAACCTTAGGAAGAAGAAGAAAAACTCCTCCACTTGTTGCTGCCCACCCAAAGCTCCCAAAACCCTAGCCACCCAAACCTAATCCTAAACCAACTAGGATTCCTAGCCTCCAAAGGAAGCAAACCCTAATCCCCTTAAGCCATCATCCATCTTGCCGCCCACTTTATGATCTCTATTTATAGAGTTGGGCCCAAGCCATGATTTAATCTCCTCCATTGGTTCTAGGGATTTAATCTCAACCGTCGGATATAGAGATTTAATCTCAACCATCGAATCTAGAGATTTAATCTCTACCTTTGGATCTACAGTTTTGTTTTCATCTATTGGATCTAAGCTTCATGAGGTGTTAATAGGCTACATTTGGGACCATGAGGAGGAGTTGGATCTTGGCCACCCATGGATCAAGCCCACATAAAGTCCGATCCACTAATGATAATCCAATCCACTAAAGGATTATCATTGATCTACCTCACCAACCCCCATATGATAATATGGGATCCATAGATTATTTGTAAATTTTCTCTCCGTGTTTAAGATCTCGAATGTCCGTCGATTAATTAATTTACTAACCATTAATTAATCAACATCTAACTCCATGAGTAGTACCACTCAACCTTTTCATCATGCCGGACCAAGTCCACCTGCAGGGTTTACATGATGAACCTTATGAGCTCCTCAAGGGGACATCATCATCCTAATATATAGGACACGGTTTCCTCCTATAATCAACGACACAACATATAAATAATATCATCTCCCAACTTACCGAGCCTATCAATTTAATCTATAAATCTCGCCCATTGGTAAATCAAAGAGATGAATACTAAGTATATGTGCCCGTTATTATATCGGGATTAAGAGCATGTACTAAATAATATCTGAGGTCCGATTCGATTATGTAGTCAGCAATAAATCGAATCACCTCTAAGTCGGTCCTGCTCAATACACACAAAATGCACTAGTGTGATTCTATGGTCAAGACAAATCAAAACCAAATCACACTACAACCATTCCGATGGTTTGTCCAAAGTCATCTCGGTTGTGAGCCTTTAATTATACTTTACAAGGAGCCGATAACATGATCTCCCGTGTGACACCACACACCATGTTATCTATAATGTAATGTATTAGACAATATTGCAAAACCATATAAATGCAAACAATGATCATGTGATTCTTATTTCGAAATAAATATGTTCATACAAAAGATAGACTTTTCAGTATACATCCCTATAATCTCCCACTTATACTAAAAGACTATGCTGTCCTCATACTGCCATACATCTGATTCCCCTTCCCTCCACATGCCTATCAAAGCTCTCGCTAGAAGGGCCTTAGTGAAAAGGGTCTACTAGGTCATCCTCTGATGCAATCTAGGCGACAACAGCTCCATATAGATGTTTTTTTCAAAACTTCGATTAAGTAAAGTTGTCTTGACATCCATCTGCCAAACCTCATAATCCATATGAGCAGCAATAGACAAGAGAATCCGGATAGACTTATGCATGGTTACCGGTGAAAAAATCTCCTCATAATCGATACCCTCTTTCTGAGTATACCCTTTCACAATAAACCTTGCTTTGAAGGTCTCTACCTTCCCATCTGATCCTCTCTTTCTTTTGTAGATCCACTTGCATCCAATGGCTTTTACACCATTGGGTGGTTCTACTAGCTCCCAGACCTAATTTGAATCTATAGATTCTATCTCAGAATTCATCGCCCTTTGCCAAGATACCGCATCTTTATCTTGGATTGCCTCGTCATATGTCCAGGGATCAGTTTCATGTTCGTCAGGGACTAAATCAGAAGATTCTCCCGAGAACATAAATCTATCAGGTTGTCTAACAACCCTCCCACTATGACGATGTATCACCTGTGTATCCTCTGTGACACGTGGTGCAGTCACTTGTGGTATGTCCGCTTGTATCGTTGGTACTGAAGTAGTGACTTCCCCTCTTAATTTTTCCAGAACAATCTTGCTCATGAGCTTGTGGTTCATCACATAGTCTTCCTCTAAAAATTGAGTGTTTGTGCAAACAATCACCCTCTGATCTCTAGGACTATAGAACAAACTACCTTTTGTTCCTCTAGGATAGCCTAGGAACAGGTGCACTTCTGTGTGAGATTCCAACTTACCAGCATCTCCCTTCAGCACATGTGCTGGACTACCCCAAATTTGAATATGTCTTAGACTAGGCTTTCACCCGGTCCACAATTCTATGGGAATAGAAGGTACTAATTTAAATGGTACCAAGTTCAAAATATACACTATCGTTTCCAGAGCATACCCCTAGAATGAATCTGGTAACTCAAAATAACTCATCATCGATCTAACCATCTCCATAAGAGTCCTATTCCTTTGCTCCGCCACACCATTCTACTGGGGTGTACCAGGTGTAGACAGTTGGGATTGAATCCCAGCCTCTGATAAGTAACTCCTAAACTCTCCCAAGAGATACTCACCACCACGATTAGATCGTAGTATCTTGATACTTTTACCTTGATGTTTCTCCACATCAGTCTTCTATTCTTTGAACCTGTCAAAGCATTCATACTTACAGCGCATCAAGTAAATGTATCCATATCTTGAATAATCGTCTATAAAAGAGATGAAATATTCAAAACCACCTTTAGCCTGGATAGACATAGGACCACACAAATCAGAATGAACCAATTCCAACACATCTTTAGCTCTATACCCCTTGGCCTTAAAAGGCCTTTTGGTCATTTTATCTTCCAAGCAAGATTCGCAGATTAGGAAATCTTCCACCACCAATGAACCCAAAGGTCCATCAGCTATCAACCTTTGAATTCTACTCAGGTTAATATGCATAACCTTAGATGCCAAAGATATGTTTGGTTCATTTTCGAAGGTTCTTTTCTCTTATTATATTTAGAAGCTGAGCTATTTATTTCTATTTGCATCGTGGGAGCTTTTGGTTCAAGAGTGTATAAATTTCCTACCAATGCACTAGAACAGATAATCTCCCTATTCCTTTTTATAACAACTCTGTAATTAAAAGAAATAGAATATCCATCCAAAAATAATTTAGAAACTAAAATCAAATTCTTTCTAAATGAAGGTACATAAAGGCAATTTCTCAAAACCAAAGTTTTATTCCTATCAAAAGATAAATAAACATCTCCCATTGCAATAGCTGCCACCTTCGTAGCATTGCCCATGTATATGGTAATCTCCCCCTCAGCTAGTCGTCTGGTTTCCTGGAACCCCTGTAAAGAATTACAGACATGATTAGTGGCTCCTATATCTACACACCAAGTACCAATAGATAACACCGGTAAACATGTTTCAATGACAAAACTAAAAGATATACCTTTGTTTTGTTTAAGGATGGGACAGTCCGCCTTCCAATGTCCAGTCTGCTTGTAAGTGAAGCACTTGCTTTTCGGCTTCTTCACTCCTCTCTGAGATCCTCTCACCACCTTTGCTACACCTTGTTTCTTCTTCTTCTTGCCTTTTGGCTTAGAAGTAGAAACCTTTGAGCAACCATGGCCAGAGCACTCTGACAAAAAAGCCCCTCTGCCGCATGGAGTTCTATCAGAAGCTCCGCCAACGAATACAACCTTTTATTCATGTTGTAGATCAAGCAAAACTGCTCAAAACTTCTAGGTAGAGATTGGAGAATGATATTGACCTTGGTTTCCCCATCGATCTCCGCTCCAAGGACTTCCAACTCATTCAAATAAGCCATCATCTTGAGAACATGATCCCTCACGGGTGTTCCCTCAATCATGGTGGTCGTCATCAAGTTCCTCATAACTTCCTGCCTAGCAGCCCGATTCTGGTGTCCGAAAAGTTCCTTGATATTGAGCATCATGTCATAGGTAGTATTCATGGCTTGATGCTATTGTTGCAATACATTTGACATAGAAGCCAAAATGTAACACTACCCCATCTCATCAGCCATGATCCACTTCCTATAACTCTCTTTCTCCTTTTCACCAGAATCATTCATAAGCTTAGGAGGACACTCTTCGAAGAGTACATATTTGTACTCCTCAACAATCAAGACAATGCCCATATTTCATTTCCAATCAACATAGTTAGGTCTAGTAAGTTTTTTTTTTTAGAATCACAGCAAGTGGGTTGAAAGCCATTTTGAAAAAAACAAAGAATCACAGTAATCAAAACATTAGATTTCAAAATTTATTGATTCCTCAAACAATAAAATTTTAAAATCAACCGACACCTCAAAACACCGAGAATATTGTATGCCACGATAGTGTGGACGTATACGAATTCTACATTTGTAAGAGGAGGTTTTACCCATTAATTTTATTATCCTATCAACCTTACTTTTTGATAAATAAAATTAATAGTTGGTTCCTCTTAGGCTCTACAAATAAAAGTAGTGACTCCAATGGGGAGGATACTTTTATTTGCATCTAAGTGTTTACCATTACCCGATACTAAGGCAATTATCTCGGATTATGTGCCTTCCGATGAGGAAGTACACACGCTCCTAAATAATTTCCTATAACCATATTTGACCTAGTGATCCACAAAACAAACTCATCCGATATGGAGGAAGGCACTCAGAGGCAACGCACAAGTTTGTTCGCATCACATGTCAAATTTTAATGGAGGCCGTGAGAATTAAAAAATATCCCTCTCCCACTTAGTAATTTAAAATTGAGGAATTTTCACACAACATGTATATCAAACAACAAACAATAAATATGAAAAAAAAACTTTCCAACTATTATGGCTTTTGTTTTCCAATATGCTTCGCGTCTTGTCGCCACCTCATCCGCTCCTCCCTTTACCATGTGCAAGCCACAAAAAGGATCCAAGCCGAAATAAACTTTTTTAATTTACATCCATCAATCCTATACTCCATGAAGGAGTGTACAACATAACTAGATCAAAAGTAAATTAAAATGAGCAACTAAATAGTGTCGTATTTAATTACAAAAATTAAATACTAATTAGCCTCGTCAACCCTGAGGATTCAAATAATTAGTTACAATCACACATACACAATCACATACATCCACATAGTCATAATAGTTGGATCTTATGCTTGCAAATAAAAAGTTAGCCTACGCACCTCCTACTATTATTCGGCATATACAATATATGATAAACGCATGAAAGTAACCGAATCCAAACACACAAAACTGGAAACCGTGGCTCTGATACCACTTGAAGGGAAAACGATGTGTTTCCCGCTTCATTACTTCGGTCACTTGTGCATGGCAATCCTATCTCGCATCCCCGGATTAAAATTTTATTAATTAAAACTAATACGGACGGAGATGGATTGCCCAAGCAACCGATTCATCATCATCCTATTCGATTTGAGCGGTCGCTTGAACAAACTTATTGTTCAAGCCACCTAACTCTTTTCCTCAATTAGCCACGGAATAGATGTTGTATGGATCGCCAGTTTTTGTATTTATCATCGGGGTCCATGTCAATAAACCACATACAAAATACAAACAAACAAGAATAAAAATTAAACAAGATTATACCTCTTGTTTTACCTCTTGATCTTCTATTGTATTCCTATCCTCTTCTTGGATGTCGTGTGGGCGATGATCTTCCAAGAATCGAAGCCTCCTAGATCTCGTATCTTCCCTTCCTTGCTCGCTCCGAACAAGGGAAGAAAATTCTCCCTTCTTCTCCTTGCTTGTGTCGACCACCACAACTCCAAGAGTTGGTGTCCGCCGGCCCTAGGAGAGGGAGAAGAAGCGCCGGCTATAGGAGATGGAGAAGATGAGGGTGGCGTCGACCAAGAGAAGGAGAGGAAGAACAAAACCCTAGCCTTATTCACTTGTGTTGCTGCTGGCCCTAAGGAAGTGGACAAACCAAAACCCTAGCATCCAACTTGTTGCCGCCCAACCTCTCCAACGCCAACCCTAGCACAACTTGTATATCGCCCAAGGCTCTCCACATCCTTATATATAGATCTAGGCTTTCATGAGGTATTTATAAAAGGCTACAATAAGGACCATGAGGAGGAGTTGGATCTTGAGCACCTAATGAATCCGAACCACATATAACCCGATCCATTAATGATGATTCATTCCACTAGAGGATCATCATTGATCTACCTCACCAACCCCCATATTTAAATATGGGCTCCACATATTAATAGTACAAAATTTCTCCCCATGTTTAAGATATCAAATGTCCATTAATTAATTATATTACTGACAATTTAATTAATTAATATCTAACTCCATGAGTAGTACCACTCATCCTTATCATCATGTTGGACCAAGTCCACCTGCAGGATTTACATGATGAACTTTATGAGCTCCTCAAGGGGACATCATCATCCTAGTATATAGGACACGGTTTCCTCTCTCCTATAATCAACGGCACACCATGTAAATAATATTATTTCCCAACTTACCAGGCCTATTGATTTAACATATAAATCTTTCCCATGTGTAAATCAAAGAAATAAATACTAAGTACATGTGTTCGTTATTATATCGGGATTAAGATCATATACACTATAATATCTGAGGTATGATTCAATTATATAGTCAGTATGAATTGAATCACCTTTAAATCAGTCCAGCTCAATACACACAAAGTGTGCTAGTGTAATTCTACGGTTAAGATAAACCAATACTAAATTACACTACAACCATGTCAATCATTTGTCCAAAACTATCTTGGTTGTGAGCCTCTACTTATACTCTACAAGAAACTGATAACATGATCTTCTGTGTGACACCACACACCATGTTATCTACAATGTAAAGTATCAAGACAATATGCATAAATAAATATAAAATGCAAACAATGATCATGTGATTCTTATTTCAAAATGAAGATGTTCATACAAAGGCTAGGCTTTCACTATACATCCCAACATAGCAATCCATGATTTTTGAATCTTAGGTTCATAAATTTCAATCGATCTTTGGTCATATGTATAGAGAACCCACTGTCCAACATCCCTTGATCCTAAACATAAATAGTTGGATCAGATATTGGAATTCTAAATTGGTTTTAGAAAATTTTATCCTAAGTTTCGTCTCACCCATTCTACATGATCAATCATGTTAACCTTATATGTATTATGAGTTGAGGAGTTTTATTTTTACTTAGTTAAATTTTAATGAATTGAAAATTTATTAAACTTGGGTTAGATTCGGATTTAACCTTTAGTTAGTTAAGTGGAGATTTCAAAAGAGTGCTTCCAGGTCATTGTGAGGCACAGAGACCTTCTTTGATCAGAACAATGACCACTTCCTTAGGCAAAACCAACTTAAGAAATTATACACTTAATTTACTTTAGGGTTAAATCTTAGTCTAACTAGTTTAAGATGTGGTGAGGTAGCTTCAGTCAGTTCAACTTAGACAAGTGCACCAAGCTAGATACTCCTTATCTAACCCGAATACACGTGACTTCGTTTCCCTAATGTACTATTATCTCACCGCGTCCTGATACTATGTTATCAAGATTAATTAACCTTTGGTACTATCTAATTGTTCTAAATTAAGCAAGTAAATTAATCTAAACATGCAAGCAAAGATTATCTAATTACATAAACTGACTTAATGTTAACTCCCCCTGGATTATAACTCCTGTAGGGACGATCCACATAGTGGATATGATCCTGGGGAACCTAATAATTAGTTAAGTCTACATTAATGTTTATACTAGATTTTGGGACCCATGCTTGGATTCTTGTTTGATCATGATTTACTAGTGAAATAAAGGACCTATTTGGTTGTCTAAATCCAAGTCCATTCTTGTTGTATACAACACGTTGAGACCTAAGTATTAGGTCGAAACCTTTGGATCCTAATGTGAACTTTTCCAATGTTTTCTTAAGATCTTGAACTTGTCCTTTCAAAGAGAAATTCTCTTCCTTAAGTGTCTTAACTCGAGTTGAGGTTCCTTCTTGAATGTGGCTAGTTGAAAATTTTAATTTGGTCTTCTTAAGGGTTTCAACTTCCTTAAGAAGAGACTTGACTTTAGACTTGGACTTAGTTAAATTTTTTTAATAATTAATTGCAGTATATAAGTTCCTAATTGTGGAATGATGTACCTTCACTGAACCTTCGAAAACGGATACAAATTTGTGGCTTGTCTTGGACTCTGACTCAAACTCAGAGTTGGACTTGGACTTGCGCTCGAACTCTGACTCGGACTCGAACTCCAACTCGGATGGTCTTGCCATGAGGATGAGGTTGTTGATTTGATCTCGTTCTTCTTCATCTAAAGATTCTTCCCATGTTGCTCTAAGCGCCTTCTTGGTAGATTTGGACTTTTTAGCTTGGGGAAGTCGACTACGAAATCACCCTTCTTATTGCATTCGTAGCACTTGAAGTCTTACTTGACCTTTTGATTTGTTTTGGGGTTTTTCTCTTTAGTTGACTATTTGTACATCTTTTTTTCTTGATTAGTCTTTGAACAAGGTTGACAATCTCCGTTTCCACTTCGTTGTCTAGATCCGAATCGGACTCATCATCTTCTGGAATTGGTTTACCTTTTGTTTTTTTCCTTGCAAACAAAGCTATACTTTTCTCGACCGGGGCCGAATTAGTTTGTTCATTCAATTCAAATTAAAAAAAAACTCATCTAATCTAATCTTGGAAAGTTCCCGGGACACTTTGTAAGCATCAACCATTGATTCCCATAATGTAGTTCTAGGAAAAGCCTTAAGTACATACCTTATAATGTCACAGTTCTCCACCTTCTGTCCGATGGAATGGAGGTCCTTTAGGATGTCTTGGATGCAAGCATGAAGTTGAATCGCAGTCTCATTGTCCTAAATTTTTAAATTAAATAATTTATTTAAAAGTAAATCCCTTTTGCATACCTTTGTATTGGAGGTTTCTTCGTGGAGCTAAATGAGCTTATCCCATAAATCTTTAGTGTTGATGAAGGTGTCAACGTGGTTGAGATCCTCTTTGGATAGACTACATTGCAAGATTTGGGTTGCTTTGACATCCGCTTCGATTTGTTTCTTCATTGCATTGGTTTACAAGTGACATTCCAAGGGCTCACCCTTTTCATCGGTAGGTAGGTTGAATCCTTTCTGGATGACGATCCACATGTCGACTTGAGTCTTGAGGAAACACTCCATCCGACCCTTCCAGTAACGAAAGTCATCTTCGCAAAAATACGGAGGTCAGATAGTGCTAAATCCCTCTTGACTAGCCATGTAAATCTTGCACAAAATAAAAACAACAAAAAATATTCCAATACTTGGTCTTGGATTAGTAGTGGAGGATAAAACTTAAACAAAAAGGAAAAAAATGCTCGACTGGTGGTTGCATCGAATTTGAGTGCCCCTACTCTTATACCGATTGAAGGACCGAAAACATACTACAGGGGGTGAATAGCATTTTCAAACTTTTATTTTAATCTTTATAAAACATGAAGGAAATCAAAACACCCAGTGGAAATAAAAATTGACACAACTGTTGGGATCTTTGTAATGGCTAGAGGGGGTGAATAGCACATGTTTGTTCGTTGATGGAATTCGATCGTGATCGTCTCTACAATTTCGTTAGTACGCAGCGGAAATAAAAATAATACAATAATGAAATAAACAATCACACACGAACACAATTGTTTAACATGGTTCGGAACCGAACGGTTGCTACTCCACAGATCGGGTTCGTACAAAACCTAGCGATGCCAATCACACACCACTATAATAAACACTCCTTCTCGGAACAATCCGGAGGCGGAGAAACCTCGTACAAGATGATTACAACAATAATCGAAAATTACAAGAAAATACAATGAAATACAAAGCAAGACTAGTAAAGAAAAACACTTTACAAATGCTCTTGAATACTTGATCGCTAGGTTGATCGAGTAGCACTTGGAGACCCTGAATTGCAGCAGCAACTCGCCCCAAATCGCTTCAAAGAACCATGCCAAATTCCTCCATCATGAGCTCCTTATAAAGCTTCAACCTGTGCTAGAAAAAGTCTATCAGTCGACTACACGGGACCATCAGTCGACTGATGCCACTGTTGTCGTGAGACAATGGCTAGATCCACGCTGGATAAGTCCAACGGATCTACCATCAATCGACTGATCAAACCCATCAGTTGACTGATGGTGTCCTCACTCAACTGCTGGTCCCAGCGGTCGAGTGAGACTAAACTCTGGCGAATTCGAGCACCCGATCGTGATCATGCGATCGATCAGCTCGTCTCATCGATCAGCCATCCTCTGGCAATCATCGCAAACCACTTCCCGCAGTCAAACCCTAGTGGACTCGGTCTAGTCGACTTCCACATGACACTAGTCGACTAGCACACCTCAAACATGAGGTTTTAGCCCAAATATGGTGCCCCCATACTTACTAGACCACCCTTAGCCTAGACCTAAGCCTTCTAGCCACCTCCATCAGCCTCACGCCTCTCGGATCCCTCCAAGTCATCCATGACTTGTTCATCCATCGCGCTAGCCTTCAGGTGCTTCCATCGGCTATGTCATGCTAACGGTGTCTATACCGCCAAGGCACATTGGACTTATGCCGCTAAGACTCCGCTCGGACTTTACGCCGCCAACCATTGGACTTATGCTGCCAAGACTCCCGCTTGGACTTTACGCATCCAATATCAAACCCCTTGGACTTCTCATGCCAAGACTCAAGCTTGGACTTTCCCTTGCCAACCCATGTTGGACTTCTCAAATGCCAAGACCATGCTTGGACTTTCCCTTGCCAACCAATGTTGGACTTTTACGTTGCCAAGACCCATGCTTGTACTTTTCATGTGCCAAGTGTCCCACTTGGACTTTTCATGCCAAGTACTCAAGACTTGGACTTTACCAAATGTCAAGTGTTCCACTTGGACTTTCCATGCCAATTACCAAAGACTTGGACTTTCCCATGACAATTACATTGTCATATGTTTTTGTCGAACATCAAAATATCACTCGAGTCAAACTCGAGTCCTGGTCAATTGTGACTTGGGTCGATTGCACCAACAATCTCCCCCTTTTTGATGTTTGACAAAAACCAAACAAAATATTGAGTTAGAACACTAACTCAAATCCCTTACCAATTATCCTAAATTGGTAATCTTAAACATTTGGAGTTCTCCCCCAAACATTCTCCCCCTTTTTGACTAACATCAAAAAGGTTTTCTCTCCAAGGAGGTCAATGTCTCATGTCCCAATGAGATCTTACAATCTCTCCCTTAGTCCAAAAATACCTAGGATGCCTACCATCTTCTTAGTGATAAGTCCCCTATCACTCAAGAGAGGCAATCCTATACACTCTCCCAAATTCCAAATTGGGTTTCTAAAAATTCATCAATTTTCCCAATTGATAACATTCTCCCCTTCAAGAAGAAAGAAAAACACATCCATCACTCCAAGATGTATACCTCCCCCTAAAGGCTTGGTCCCCCTTGACCATCGCACCAACAATATCCTTGGGAAGTCCCTAAGCCAATAGGAACTCTAAACCATCAAAATTAAGGTTAGAAATTCAACATTGAACTTTCCAACACCTTAACATTGATACAAACCCTAAACAACTCTCCTAATCCATATCCAATGGATTTTCACCCTTATAATACTTCCCAAAGCATATCCTAGGGTTAGGAGTGATTAGGGACCTTAACCGTAGCTGAAATCTGGTTAAGCAACCTTGGTTACCCCGAAATTAGGCTACCAGTCGAGTGATTCAGACATCAGTCGACTGACACCTCCATCACCGATCGCCACAATGGCGATCGATAACCAAATTTCCAAATTTCAGTTATCAGAATTGAATTTCAGAAAATCATAAATAATTATACGTATAATACCTATGACCAATACAATGGGTGAAAAATGTTTGAAAAATATTTTACCCATAAAATAGCGAAATTGATACAAAATCCAAAAGTGACTAAAAACTTTAAAGTTTAAGCTCACTTTGTATCAATCTCATCAATGGTGATTGCTATCAAAAGATAGACTTCACCAAGATTTTTCAAAATGATTTTAAAATGTTTTCAAAACCTTATTTTGGATCATATTCCTTGGGCTCAATGTACATGACTTGTACACAAGCTTTCCCAATGATCCACCATTCAAATAAGATGAGTTATAGTTCATCTATATGCAAAAACTATGCACCTTGAACTTAACTCATATCCTAGCATCTCACATGTATCTAAGGTGTATAAATACACATACATGCCAATTGGATGTGAGATGTCGGTTTGGTTCTTCCTAATACTAGGGTTTCATGCATTTTTCTAGGCAACCCTACTTGATTCCCTTATAAATGGGACTCCAAGTCATGCCATTGTCCTTAGTTCAATTTTAATCAATTAAATGCATGAAATGATCATGGCATAAAGATAGCAATAATTAAGCATGGCCAATGATCATGATGTCATGGCATATGATAAAATCTAAAAACACATGACATTGGTCCTTAGTCCCTAAGCATAATCATGACATATAAAATGATTAAGAATAAACATGATGTCATGACATGGCATATGGCAAGCAAATCATGGCAAGTAAAAAGTATAGGTATAAGTATGCCTAAATTTTAATATTAATTTCCATTTGATATAATTAAATATATTTTGCCATATTATCACTAATCTCCCTAGTGTGCTAAAAACCCAAAATGTCACACTAACCTCTAAACCTAAATTGTGCCAATTTGATCATTTTATCAAACTTTTCAAATAATATTGGCACATCCTAAAATCTTTTAGGATTAAAGCTCAAATGTATTTCCAAGGTAACCATAACTTTGAAAATAACCTAAAGTGTCACCTTTATCATGGTTGAGTTAACTACCCATCCAATCGAGGTTGGCACACCCTAACCCCATCTAGCATGAATCAATCACGCTCTTAGGAACCCAAAACCTATTTGAGCTCCTAGGGTTAATTAGGTATTCCTTAGGGATAACCTCCCTAGATACCTTCCTAATGACCCTCCTAGGCTTATTAGCCTTGGTCATTTTGGTCTTGCCTAGGTTAACCTTAGGGATTGCCTCTCTAATAACCTTCTTAGTGGCCACCCTAGGTTTCTTCGAAACCCTAGCCATTAGGCACAACCTTTGGTCAACCCTAGAGATGTCTTCCCCATTGACCTTGGTCTTCCTAGACCTAGTTAGTGTCCCATAATCAAATGGAACACTATGGTAAGCTACCTTAGGCTTAGGTTTGTGACCCAAACCTTGCTTGCCCTTGGTTGACTTTTGACTCTTAGGTCCTTGGTGTTGACTTTGACTTTTGGACCTTTGACTTTGACCATTAGACCCTTTAAATTGGTTTTGTATATTCCTAAGGGTCTTTTCTAGTTTCTCAAGCCTTGACCTCAAGGCTTGGTTTTCTAATTCCAATTGCCCAATTGATTTTTGATTAAATTCTTGGGCATGGGACTTTCTAGGCATATGCCTAGTCCATTTAGGGTTTAGACCTAGAAGTTCTTGTACCTTCCTAATTGTCTCCTTAGGTAGGATTGGTCTTGAGTTATTTGACCTAGGTTTATCCTTAGATAAATTGTTTTTAGGGACATTAGTCCCAAATTTCTCCTTACTTTTGAAGTTAACACTTTTAGCTCCTAAACAAATATATTTATCTCTAGCATACTTTTCATGGTGAATTGCGAGAGAATTAAAATTTCTAGCATGCTTTTGACTTTTAAATTTAGAAGGTGCATTATTTAAATATACCTTAGGGTTAGCTATAGAAGCTCCCCCTACTTGTAATGCTCCTCCTTGCCCCTTCTTCTTCCCCCTAGGGCATTGACTCCGATAATGCCCCTTTGAATTGCACTTGAAGCATATGATGTGCTCCTTGCTCTTTTGACTTGGGGCACCGGCATCCTTGACTTTTGGTGTCGGTGGAGCTTTCCTAACCTTCTTTGGGCATTTGCTCTTGTAATGCCCAAATTCCCTACACTCAAAACACATGATATGATTTTTATTAGAAATTGATGTGTTTGAGTTACCTAGGGCCGTGGCGGAAACTCGAGCTTGCTCTTCTTCTTGATCGGAAGTAGAGGCTTCTTCTTGACTTGACTCTTGCTCCGAAGTGGATGGTCTAACTTCCTCCCCCTCAATCCTAGAGGTGGAGGTCTCCTCCAATTCTTTCACCTCCTCTTCCACTGATTCAGAAGTTGATTCCCTATCAACCTCCGAGTCCCCACTTTCTTGTGAGGATGATGAAGCTTCCTCTTCGGTCTCCTCCTCTTCCAAGTCTTCTTGGACCAATTCGGGATTGTCGTGGAACTTGACCAGCTTGTTCCACAACTCCTTGGCATCCTTATAGCTTCCTAATCTAGACAAAATGTCGTTAGGTATCAAATTAATCAACATTTTTGTTACCTTAACGGTTGTCTTGAATTTTTGACGTTGCTCCTTGGTCCATCACTTCATTTTGAGGATTTTGCCGTTCTCTTCTCTCGGAGCATCAAAACCTATAATCACGGCAAACCAATTTTCTATATTCGTCATTAGAAAATATTCCATTTTACCTTTCCAATACGCGAAATGTTCGCGGTCGAAGGAAGCCGGAACGTTGATGTCGTCACCCAATCTCTCCTTGAATTCCATCTTGTTCCTCTAGCGTGCTCCCTTGGTTGTTAATCCGTAGAAGAGCCCCGGGCTCTGATACCACTTGTTGGGATCTTTGTAATGGCTAGAGGGGGGTGAATAGCACGTGTTTGTTCGTTGCTGGAATTCGATCATGATCGTCTCTACAATTTCATTAGTACGTAGCGGAAATAGAAATAATACAATAACGAAATAAACAATCACACACGAACACAATTGTTTAACGTGGTTCGGAACCGAACGGTTCCTACTCCACGGATCGGGTTCGTACGAACCCTAGCGATGCCAATCACACACCACTATAATAAACATTCATTCTCGGAACAATCCGGAGGCGGAGAAACCTCGTACAAGATGATTACAACAATAATCAAAATCTATAAGCAAATACAATGAAATACAAAGCAAGACTGGTAAAGAAAAACACTTTACAAATGCTCTTGAATGCTTGATCGCTAGGTTGATCGAGTAGCACTTGGAGACCCTGAATTGCAGCAGCAACTCGCCCCAAATCGCCTCAAAGAACCATGCCAAATTCCTCCATCACGAGCTCCTTATAAAGCTTCAACCTGTGATGGAAAAAGTCGATCAGTCGACTGCTCGGGATGATCAGTCGACTGATGCCACTGTTGTCGTGAGACAACGGCTAGATCCACGCTGGATAAGTCCAACGGATCTACCATCAGTCGACTGATCAAACCCATCAGTCGACTGATGGTGTCCTCACTGGACTGCTGGTCCCAGCGGTCGAGTGAGACTACACTCTGTGGCCAAATTCCCGAGCACCAGTCGACTGATCATGCGATCAATCGATTGCTCGTGCCATCAGTCAAATGTCATCCTCTGGCAGTCGACTTCTAGGCCACTTCCTATAGTCAAACCCTAGTTGACTCAGTCCAGTCGACTGCCACATGGCACCAGTTGACTGGTACACCTCAAACATGAGGTTTTAGCCCAAGTATGGTGCCCCCATACTTGCTAGACCACCCTTAGCCTAGACCTAAGCCTTCTAGCCACCTCCATTAGCCTCACGCCTCTCGGATCCCTCCAAGTCATCCATGACTTGTTCATCCATCGCGCTAGCCTTCAGGTGCTTCCATCGGCTATGTCATGCTAACGGTGTCTACACCGCCAAGGCACATTAGACTTACACTGCCAAGACTCCGCTTGGACTTTACGCCGCCAACCATTGGACTTATGGTGCCAAGACTCCCTCTTGGACTTTACGCAGCCAATATCAAACCCCTTGGACTTCTCATGCCAAGACTCAAGCTTGGACTTTCTTTTGCCAACCCATGTTGGACTTCTCAAATGCCAAGACCATGCTTGGACTTTCCCTTGCCAACCAATATTGGACTTTTACATTGCCAAGACCCATGCTTTGACTTTTCATGTGCCAAGTGTCCCACTTGGACTTTCCATGCCAAGTACTCAAGACTTGGACTTTACCAAATGCCAAGTGTCCCACTTGGACTTTCCATTCCAAGTACCCACGACTTGGACTTTCCCATGACAATTACATTGTCATATGTTTTTGTCGAACATCAAAACATCACTCGAGTCAAACTCGAGTCCTTGTCAATCGTGACCTGGGCCGATTGCACCAACAACAACTATTTCACTTGGTTCACAACTGACAACTACTAATCCAAGGCTCGCGATCCAAGATTGCCTTTGAATGGCAATTCACTAAAAAGGATCGCTTCCTCATTGGAGGTAAGAGATGTGATGCTTACAAAGGATATGAAGATGGTAACAAGTCTATTGCTCCAATAATTAAAGTACAAAGCAAAAAGAAGTGAACAATAATTATACCGACATAAAAGTTTATGACGAAGCTTGGTCGGAGTGATGTCATAGAGCGTTAGAGTATGTTCTGAGAGCTTTAGCACTTGTGTCAAAAAATAACTTTTAGGATTGAGTTCCTCCTTCTTTTATAGCCTTTTTGGATTCATAAATAACCTTGATTTTATCTAGATACATGATAAGGATAGAGGTCTATCCCTTTCAATCTCGAACTCTTATCAATGAGGTGGCAAGAGGGTGAAATTTAACTCAATCCTAAGGTTGATTCGTCGACATTAGTCGATTGGGTTCATCATCAGTTGACTAAACCAGTTGACTGCATTGAGTTGCTAACTCGACTGGATCATAATCTCGATGTCAGTTGACTGCTAATTCTGCCCAATCGATTGCTACAAGGTGCTTGACAAATATGCTTGATGTTCATTAAATTTTTCACCTGCATTATAAGATTAGAATAGTATATTCAAGTATATTAATAGTGATAGTCCTTTGACTGTCTGATCTCGACTTCGGAATTCCTCCAGAAGCCATGGTCGGATCGATACCTATGGTTGTCCTTGTAAAGAGGATGCGTCCTTACCACCACTCCTTATATGGAGCTTACCTTGGTCCATTTGATTAGCATTTGATTCTCCAAGGCAACTCAATTCCTACACACTTAACACATCACATAAGATAATAATATGGTTTAACTTTGAACCTTTTCCATAATTAAAACATAGGTTTTATTATCTTGGTGCCCCTGCACCAACAAACACTACTTGAATTTGATTAATATTGACTAAGGGCCTATTGCACCAACACGAGTGCAGCTTGAACTTCCCAAGTCCCAAGTGTTGGTGCAATCGACCCAAGTCATGATTGACCAGACTCGAGTTTGACTTGAGTAGCATTTTGATATTTGTATTTTGATGTTTGACAAAGAATTAATTATTGTTTGACAATGGTTTGGGGAGAAGGTTGACATGAGTTGACCATACAATTGGAAAGTCCAAGTCTTGGGTACTTGACACGGGAAGTCCAAGTCTTGGGTACTTGGCAAGGAAAGTCCAAGTCTTAAACTCTTGGCATGGAAAGCCCAAGCATGGGTCTTGGCAAGGGAAAGTCCAAGCTTGAGTCTTGGCATTGGGAAAGTCCAACATGGAGTTGGCATGGAAAGTCCAAGGGTGTAGTTTTGGTGGTGAAAATCCAAGTCATGGGTACTTGGCATTAGGGAAGGTTCATCCAAAGGCAAGAAATGTTTGGGTCACAAACCTAAGCCCAAGGAGACCTACCACAATGTTCCATTTGTTTATGGAACTCAACCTAGGTCTATGAAAACCAAGGTTACTAGGGAAGTTATCCCTAAGGCTAACCATGGTGTGTGCCTAGTGGCTAAGATTTCAAGGAAACCTACGGAAGCGACTAACAAGGTTACAAGGGGAGTCACCCCTAGAGTTAATGGAAAGGACCGATAATAACACAAGGGAGGGAGATTACTTCTTTTTTGAAAACGATAGATTAACGCAACGGAAGACAACACAACAAAAGAAAATGAACATGAATAAAAACAAGGAAATCACAGCTAAATTGACACAGCTAAAAATAAAGTGAAAACACGAAGAACACGACAAAAATGGCAGCACCGGAAAAAGAAAAACACTAAGACAAACAATTTTTTACTTGGTTCACAACTCTCTCCTAGAACTTCTAGTCCAAGGCCTACCTCTATCTTTTCTCCTTTTTTCAGATGAACTTCAAATGTGGAGAAACCTCTTAACAGTTCATAGATTACAGATTCTTAATATATGAAATATGCATAGGAACCTGAATTATAGGAAACAAGATAAGCAACAATTATAGTGACACCGATGATCTTTATCCATCCAACCTTCGTCCTTATTGTGGTCAGGGCAGCCACACGAATCGTTATGTTGAGCAGAAGGCAGCGTAACTTTTCAGAGGTTAGATGGAAGCAGAGGAGCTATAATCATTTATCACGGGGAAAGCTTCCAAGAGCAAGGCATAGGGTTCGTCAAGCACAGAGGAAGAAGAAGAGCGCAAATTTTCCAAGTGTGATCGTTTGACCAGCCGCAAGAGAATGGTGCAACTTTCCTCAGGCGAGCAATCAACCACAGGCAAGAAACCCCGATGTAGAATCGTTGTCAAAAATAATTATCAGCCAACAGAAGAACCAGAGCATTGTATGCATTCGTTGTGAGAGATATCGCAGCCAGCGTTAGTTTTGTTTATGCGCATACCCTAATCCCACAATGCTTGGTTTTTCATCCAATCACCAAATCACATGCACTCCTTGAAGCTTGGAAATTGCCCTCGATTCAAGGTGTTTCGTCAACCATTCGAGTGAGAATTTGTAAAAGTCAAACATGCGAAAGAACGGATAGAATTTTCTTGCCAGAATTGCAAACTCATTTACCACCAGTCGAGGCACCAATCGAGGCGCCAATCGAGCGCGCCTTGTGTCTGTGTGTTTATACGAAGGGCTAGTCGAAGCATCACCTCGACTGCATAGGTCGAAACACAGGTTTGATCTCCTGCCATTGAGGTGTCAGTTGAGCTGGCCTCACTTCTGTCCACAACTGCCTAGGACCAATCGAGACGCCGCCTCTACTTCACCAGTCGAACCTGTTAAGGTTCACAAAATTGTCTTGCTCAGTCGAGGCACTAGGTGAGTGAGGCTTGTGTCTGTAACCTTCAGCTCAGGATCAGTCATGGCGACACATCGACTGTGACTTGTCTTGTAGTAGTCGAGATTCGACTCTCACCACTGACCACTACACATGATCAGTCGAGTTGCCGGTTCAACTGTTTCGGAGCAGTCGAGGTGCTGACTCGACTGTACCTCATCGACGACAAGTTTCTCTACCTGATGAATGCAGTAAGGGAAACAATTGAGGTGTCAACTTATTGTTGTCCTTAAGACCCATTGTTTCAGTTAGCTCTAAGACTGAAACATGCCTAGTAAAGACTCTACCCCGAGACCCATTACTTACTAAGACTCTACCCCTGATGAATGATTCTTGGACTTTTCACTTTGCCACTCCCGCAAGGAATTTCTCTACTACCAAGGAATCACCCTTCTTGGACTTTCACCTTGCACCCCCGTAAGGAATTTTCCTACTGCTAAGGAATTAACCATCTTGGACTTTTCACCAAGGTCCACCCTTGGATTTCTCACCTGCCAAGGAATTAACCATCTTGGACTTTTCACCAATGTCCACCCTTGGATTTCTCACATGCTAAGGAAATAACCATCTTGGACTTTTCGCCAAGGTCGACCCTTGGATTCGTCACCCTCACTTAAACCTTTGTCAAACAACAAAACATAACTTGGAGCTTTCATCTCCAATAGTCTTCCCCATTTTGATGTTTGACAACCCATTTAAGTTTAATTCACTCTACCCAAGTTTAGATCACATGTTCGAGAAGTGACAATACAAATCAGATCGACCAGGTCCAACATTCATAAAATTAGATCAGGTCATGGCAGGTCCAACAGTCATAAAATCATTTCAAGTCATGCCTAAACCATAAATACTCTCTCCTCCCCCTTTGGCAAACACCGAAAAGGGTTCCATAATCTAGAAGACTTAATCAGATCATCATATATCAAATGCATTTGGTCAGATTATAGATACATAATGAAAATCCTCCCCCTTAATGCTATCTGCATTTTAAGTTTTAATTTTTAAAAACACATCCCTTTTTACTCATTTTACTGTAAGTTTACTGATAACCAACCCTGGGAGAGTCCAGTCAAGCTTTTGGTCGAGGCCTCCTGGCTTCTAGAGGTGTGTAGTCGAGTGCCCAATTGAGGTCTACTCAACTCTATGAGACTGTGTTATAAGCAGTCAAGCTGTTGGTCAAGATTCACTCGACTCTATGAGGCAACGAGGGGTATCAGTCGAGGTTGCGCCTTGACTAGAATCTCAGTCAAGCTCCCAGTCGATTACACCTCGATTCTGTTCGGTCTGAACCAAAGCCCAGTCAAGGCGCCGACTCGACTGTTCTCTGACAAATGAAACTATGCAGTTTTCAAACCCAACTTTAGAAACCCAAAGTAAATTCCAAAAAATGCAATAAATCTTGAAATTTTGCGTGTAGAATTCTCACATCATGCTTCTACAGTGAAAAATATATGAAAATTAAAATATCTAGGATTTCTCCTGATTGATACAATTTTCAAAAAATTCTGAAAATAGGTGGGTTTTGTGCTTCTTCCTACTTGTATCAACACTTCTACTAGTGATTCCTATCCCTAGATAGAATTCACCATAGTGAAAAGAACATGTTTCAAAAACATTCTAAGGAATTATCCTTAGGGTGGCAATTGTTTTAAAAGATCCAACCAATTTTACTTGGTTGGAATGTCCAATTATGATCTTCGGACCAAATGCACATAAGTTATGCACCGGTCTTCTCCATAATTAGTCAAATTAATGATCGTTATCTCAATAACCTCCTTACCCACAGATTGCAATGAGAACATCAAGTAAGTTGGTTATACCTAAGCATCTCACCCCCACCAACTAGCAATACAAAAACAATTTTGTTAAACCTATAGTTTGTGTGAGATGCTTCCCAAGTTATCCAGACTTCCCAAATTCTTGTTGTTATGGTGAGTTGGTCCTAATGATCATGGCAAGGTTTACTCATCAATCAGTGACACACATGCCTAATTCCCTTCTCAAGTGATTAAACTCCTTTTCAGGGAGAGGTTTAGTAAAGATATCAGCTAGGTTAGACTTCTACTCAACATAATTGAGTACAACATCTCCCTTAGCCACATGATCTCTAATGAAGTGATGTCTCACTTCAATGTGCTTCGTTCTAGAATGGTGGATAGGATTCTTTATCAAATTAATAGTACTCATGTTATCACACAACACTTGCACATTCTTGTATAACAACCTATAGTCCTCCAACGTATGAGTCATCCATAACAACTGTGCTACGCTTTCCCCTATAGCTATGTACTCAACCTTAGTGGTGGAGAGAGCAACACAATGTTGCTTCCGACTCGACCAACTCACTAGTGACGAACCTAGGAACTAACATCCCCTACTCGTACTCTTCCTATCTAACTTACACCCAGCATAACCAGAGTCAGTATAACCAACCAAATCAAATGATTCAGTGCAAGGGTACCATAAGCCAACCTTAATAGGGCCTTTAAGATATCTCATTATTCTTTTCATAGCACTTGAATGAGACTCCTTGGCACATGATTGATACCTAGCACACACACCCACAACGTATAAAATATCAAGTCGACTTTCTGTGAGATAAAGTAGACTACCTATCACACTTCTATAATATTTCAGATCCATAGATTTTTCTCCTTCATCACTTCCTAGATTTGTGCTTTGTCTAGCTATCTCCTTCAAACTCTCCATATTAAATTTATTTAGAAGATTCATGGCATACCTAGACTGATGAACATATACCTTCCTTAGTTTGTTTGATATCAAGTCCAAGAAAGAATGTCAATTCTCCCACAAGACTCATCTCAAACTCACTCTCCATGTGTCTTATAAACTCATTCAGATAATCCTTATTATTTGAGCCATAGATTATGTCGTCAACATAAACCTGAGCCACAAAAATGTTCTCACCATCTCTTTTCAGAAATAGTATGGGATTTATCTGACCTCTTCTCAACCCATTCTCTACAAGAAATGTGGATAACCTTTCATACCATGCACGAGGTGCTTGTTTCAACCCATAAAGAGCCTTTTTCAGTTTATACACGTGGTATGGAAACTCTATACTCTCAAATCCTCGTGGCTATTCAACATACACCTCTTCCTTAATCACCCCATTCAAGAAGGAAGACTTCACTTCCATTTAATAGAGTTTGAAGCCTTTGAATGCTACAAAAGCTAGCATCAGCCTTATGGACTCTAGTCTGGCTACTGGGGCATAGGTCTCTTGATAATTTAACCCCTCAATCTGATTATATCCTTTGGCAACTAACCTTGTCTTATTTATGATTATCTCTCCCTTATGATTCATCTTATTCTTAAACACCCATTTGGTACCGATTGTAGAAACTTTTCCCGGCCTCGGAACTAAGTCCCATACTTGGCTTTTCTCGAATTGTCCTAGCTCATCTTGCATTGCTAAGACCCAATCAGGATTGAGCAAACCCTCTTCTACTACCCTGGGTTCGATTTCTATGATCAATGTAACCTCAACTCCTTCATTCCTAAAGGATGATCTGGTCCTCACCCCTTGTTGAAGTTCTCTAATGATATGATCTTAGGGATGCCCACTAATTGTCCTAATGGATCTTGGTGCTTGAGATGTTTCAAGTACTTGGTCATTTGATACATCATCAAGCAATGACCCTTGTTGCCTAACCTTTTCTTCATTAGACTCAACCTTAGCTCCCCCTACTTCAGTGTTTTCATGTAATTTGATCCTCTCCATTCCAACTTAATTTCTTCATCAATTTCTCGAGTATCACCATATTTTCCATCTTCCTCAAATACAACATTCGGTGACTCTTCTATCAATTTCGACTTCTTGTTATACACTCTATATGATTTTATAATAGAGGAATACCCTATAAGGATACCTTCATCAGCTTTGGCTGTAAACTTACCTAGATGATCTTTGGTATTTAGAATGAACACCTTGCAGCCATACACCCTAAGATGCTTGACTGTAGGTGATTTCCCAAACCATAGCTCATGTGATGTTTTTCCTAAAAGCCTATGTACCAACACCCTGTTCTAAATATAACAGGCTATACTCACGGTTTCGGCCCACAAGTAGCTTGGAAGAGGATACTCATGAAGCATGCTTCTCGTTGCTTCTTACAAGGCCTGATTTTTCCTTTTCACAACACCATTCTATTGGGGTGTTCTTGGAACAAAAAACTCATGTCTATACCCCCTTTCTAAACAATAGTCCCTAAACTGAGTATTTTGGAACTCCCCTCCATGATCTCTCCTAAGGGCTTTAATCATTGTGTTTTTCTCATTTTCAACTCTTTTACTAAAAGAAATGAAAATCTCTATTGTCTCATCCTTATGTTTTAAGAAAAATGTCCAGGCATATCTTGTATAATCAGCAATAATAACCAAACAATATCTACTACCATTCAAGGATTTTACATTCCCACAATCAAACAAGTCTAGATGCAACAAATCTAAAGCAGTAGAGGTACTTATAATATTCTTGGGCTTATGTGATGCCCTCTTTTGCTTACCTTTCTGACAGGCATCTCGCAACCTGTCTTTCTGGAACTTTAGTTGTGGCAGCTTCCTCACTAGTTCCTTTCCAGCTAGTCTCTTCAAATTCTTCAAGTTAACATGTGCAAGCCTTCTATGCCACAACCAAGATTCATCTGTTCTAGACATAAGACACTTGGCAGATACGTTAGTAGCATTGTCAAAATACACATGATATATGTTTTCCTTCCTAACTCCTACTAACATGGTAGAACCCAAAATATTGTGTTTCACTAGACACTGAGTTGAATTGAATTCAACCTTGTATCCAGCATCACACAACTGACTTACACTTAACAGATTAAAAGACATGTTTTTAACAAGCAGTACATTCCTAATCATAAAGTGTTTAGATATATAGATATTCCCTATTCCTATAACTTATAACCTACCACTATTACCGAACGAAATAGTACCTCTATTTTTGTCCTCCAATGTGGAAAATAGTGATAAGTCCCCGGTCATGTGCTTGGAGCATCCACTATCTACAACCAGGTTGATGGACACTCCCCCTTAATTGATGCCTGCTAGACATGAAAGATAGAGGACTTCGAAACCCAAATATTGGGTCCATTAGCTTCCAAAATATATTTTCTAGGAATCCATGCCTTAGCTATTTTAGTCTTTATACCTGAGTTTATAGAAAGTAAGGAAATGAAACTAAGTTCTTGTTGTTTAGGTTTATAACCTATTCCAGCTTTGTTATAAACAACCTATTGTGATTCTAAAATCATATTCAACGTCTGAGAGATGGAGGTGAATTTCTCAAGAGTACACTTGAGAATGTTCACCTATGCTCTCAGAGAACTATTTTCATTAACAAGCTTAACAAATTCAGAAGAGTTGAACTAGATTCTACCGCATGATCCTTATCGTTCTTTAATTGTCCTATTTCAGATTTTAATAATTTAACCTTAGCCCTAGATTTATCTAATATATCAGTTAAATAACCAATTGTCTTATAGTAATCTACAAGTTCAGAGGTTACCTTGTCATCATCCGAAGATGATGAACTCGAGCCTGACTCTGACTCTGACCTTCTACTCTCTGATTCTATCCCAGAGTCCTCCAATGCCATCAGAGTAGCATGTCTACTAGTCTTCTGCTCCATGTCCTCTTCCGATGACCCAAATGAGGATTCATCCAACGTAGCTCTCAAAGCTTTCCTTCTTCTCTTCTTTTCTTCCTTCTTCTTGAGCCGAGGACACTCATTTCTGAAGTATCCTTTCTTGCTGAACTCATAGAAAACTATGTTAGTTTTATAAATTGTACTATCAACTACCTTACCTTTCTTTATTTTAAATCTCCTGCTCCTCCTCATCATTCTCCTCACGAAGTTGGCCACCTCGTTGGATGAGGACTCATCGTCTCCATCAGATTCGGTAGATGAGGACGACGACAACTCCTTCTTCTTCTTCCCTTCCTTATTCTGATCACCTACAAACAAAGCCATAACCTTCTCCTTTTGATCTTTATTAGCCTATTCATGCAATTCCATTTCACAAAATAACTCATCTATTTTAATAGTAGATAAGTCCCTTGATACCTTATAGGCATCCACCATAGATGACCATAAGGCATTGCGTGGAAACGACTTAAGAACCTTACCAAATCCCGGTTCTCAACACTCTCTCCAATAGAGTGAAGACCATTCAACGGCTCCTTGAATCTTCCATGAAGCTCACTGACAGATTCAGTGTCTTTCATAGAAAAGTTCTGGAGTTGACTTAGGAACAAATCCCTCTTGGCTATACAAGAGTCCCCAGTACCCTCGTGTAGCTCAAGTAGTTTGTTCCACAGATCTTGCACACTACTGAAGGGACCAACTTTATTTAGTTGTTCCTTTGTCAGGCCACACTGTAAGGTTATAGTGGCTTTGGCATTAGCCTGTGCCTTGCGCTTTTGCCCATTTGTCCAAAGAGCAAACCCTAAGACCTTACCTACTTCATCCACTGGAGTGATGAAGCCCTCTGTGATAGAGAACCACATCTCTATCTCAGTCATGAGATTGTACTCCATCCAACATTTCCAGTATTGGAAATTGGTTCCATCAAAAAATGGAGGTCAATTTGTACAATAACCCTCTTGCATGGTTATGACTCTAAGGTGGTTAAACCGGTAAATAGAGCCCTAGCTCTGATACCACTTGAAAGGACCGATAAAATCACAAGAGGAGGGAGATTACTTCTTTTTTGAAAATGATAGATTAACGCAGAGGAAGATAACACAACAAAAGAAAACAAACACGAATCAAAAATAAGGAAATCACAGCAAAATTGACACAGCCAAACATAAAGTGAAAACATGAAGAACATGACAAAAATCGTAGCACAGGAAAAAGAAAAACACTAAGACACAGTCAATTTTTTACTTGGTTCACAGCTCTCTCCTAGAGCTGCTAATCCAAGGCCTACCTCTATCTTTTCTCCTTTTTGAAGATGAACTTCAAAGGTGGAGAAACATCTTAACAGTTCACAGATTACAGATTCTTAATATATGAAATATGCACAGGAACCTGAATTATATGATACAAGATAAGCAACAAAAACTTTACAGTGACACTGATGATCTTGATCCAGCCAAACTTCATCCTTGTTGTGGTCAGGGCAGCCACACGAATCATTATGCTGAGCAGAAGGCGACGTAACTTTTCAAAGGTTAGATGGAAGCAGAGGAGTTGTAATCTGTTATCATGGTGAAAGCTTCCAAGAGAAGAGCATAGGGTTCGTCAAGCATAGAGGAGGAAGAAGAGCGCAGATTTTCCAAGTGTGATCATTTGACCAGCCGCAAGAGAATGGCACAGCTTTCCTCAGGTGAGCAATCGACCACGGGCAAGAAATCCCGATGCAAAATCATTGTCAAAAACAATTATCAGCTAGTAGAAGAACTAGAGCATTGTATGCATTCGTTGTGAGAGTTGTCACAGCCAACGTCAGTTTTGTTTCTGCACAAACCATAATCTCACAATGCTTGGTTTTTCATCCAATCACCAAATCACATGCACTCCTTGAAGCTTGGAAAACATCCTCGATTCAAGGTGTTTCGTCAGTCATTCGAGCGAGAACCTATAAAAGTCAAAAACATGAAAGAACAGATAGAATTTCCTCGCCATAATTGCGAACTCATTTTTCACTAGTCGAGCGTGCCTTGCATCTGTGCATTTATGCAAAGGGCTAGTTGGGGCACTGCCTCAACTGTATAAGTCAAAACACAGGTTTGATCTCCTGTAGTAGTGGTGTCAGTTGAGCAAGCCTCGCTTCTATCTGCAACTACACGAACCAGTCGAGGCGGCACCTCGACTGCACCAGTCGACCCTGTTAAGGTTCACAAAATTGTCATACCTCAGTCGAGGCGCTGGGTGAGTGAGACATGCATCTGTAATCTTCAACTCAAGATCAGTCGAGGCGACGCCTCAACTGCGACTCTTCTTGCAGCAATCGATCTTCGACTCTCACTGCTGACCACTACACATGATCAGTCGAGTTTCTGCCTCGACTATTCCAGAGCAGTCGAGGCGCTAACTCGATTATACCTTGCCGACGATAAGTTTCTCTACCTGATGAATGCAGTAAGGGCAACAATTGAGGTGTCAATTTATTGTTGTCCTTAAGACCCATTGTTTCAGTCAGCTCTAAGACTGAAACATGCCTAGTAAAGACTCTACCTCGAGACCCTTTACATGCCAAGATTCTAGCCATCAAGCATTCTTAGACTTTTCACCTTGCCACTCCCACAAGGAATTTCTCTACTACCAAGGAATCACCCCTCTTAGACTTTTCACCTTGCAACCCCGCAAGGAATTTCCCTACTGCTAAGGAATTAACCATCTTGGTCTTTTCACCAAGGTCCACCCTTGGATTTCTCACCTGACAAGGAATTAACCATCTTGGACTTTTCACCAACGTCCCCCTTGGATTTCTCACCTGCCAAATAATTAACCATCTTGGACTTTTCACTAAGGTCCACCCTTGAATTTCTCACCTACCAAGGAAATAACCATCTTGGACTTTTCACCAAGGTCCACCCTTGGATTTCTCACCCTGACTTAAACCTTTGTCAAACACCAAAATGTAACTTGGAGCTTTCAGCTTCAATAGTAACCTAGGCAAGACCCAAATGACCAAGGCGTCTAAGCCTAGGAGGGTCATTATGAAGGTATCAAGGGAGGTCATTCCTAAGGAATACCTAGTAAACCCAAGGAGCTCCAATAGGTATTGGGTTCCTAGGAGTGTGATTGACTCATGCTAGATGGGTTAGGTTGTGTCATCCTTGAATGGATGGGTAATTAACGTAACCGTAGCAAAGTTGTCACTTTATAGCATTTTCAAGGTTGTGTGATACCTTGGAAATAAGTTTGAAACTTAATCCTAAGGGATTTTAGGATGTGCTAATAGACTTTGAGAATTTTGGAAAATTGATCAAACGTGGCATATTTAGGTTTAGAGGTCTTAGTGTGCCATTTTGGGATTTGACACACTTGGGAGATCAATTTATCAAGGAAAATTGTCTTAAATTTAGAAATGACATTTGAGCTTAAACTTAAGTAATATATCTTGATATGTCACACACTTGCCATGCTTCATATATCTTATCATATGTTTCCATGGAAGGTGTGTTTATGGTTTATTGCTTCTCACAAAATATAGGATTCGCCTTGATTGTGTATTTCAAACATTTAAAAAGGGTGAGATGCTAGGAATAAAATTCTTGGATGTTAATGCTTGTAAAAATGAAATAAAAACACCAAAACACATTAATAAATACACAAACACAAGCATAATACTGATATATTCGATATACATGCATAAACACATTAAAATGGAACAAAATTTAGTGAAGAAATCAAATTCACATAATCTCTAAATAGAAAATAAGATATCAGTCGACTGCTTTAGTATGTTAGTCGACTGAACACACTGTAGAATGACACCGTGAGTTCAACAATCGATTGTCAAATCTCAGCAATTGACTACTAGTCGTTCAATTGACTGATGACCCCAATCAGTCGATTGAAGCTACTGTAGCTCGGCACAGAAGGTTCAGTAGTCGATTGTCGAATCAACAATCGACTATTGGCATCGTGAACCGATCGTAGAACCGTGATCAGTTGACTGATCAGGCTCATCAGTCGACTAATCACCGTGATTTTATAAGACCTAACCCCTAGGGTTTGGCTTCTTCACACGATTTCCTCTCCTCGAAGTGCTTCCGACCTTCATGTTCGTGTGCACGCCGACAACTTCAGCCCTAGGTAAGCCTTAGTTTTGAAACCTAACCCACTTTTTCCCTATTATTGTCTTCCTATCACACTAATGGAGGTTTCCCTCACTTCCTATTCTCCTCTTCCGCGAGTTAGGGTTTTGGCCAGCTCTTACCGGCGTTTCTCCGATGTTTTTCTCTAGCATTTGATTGCTCAAATCATCTCCTTCAACATTAGACCAAATGGCACCTAAGTAATCTCTTGAACTCAAACCCTAATCATGTTACTTAATCAATGTCTTGATTTAACCATGTTTTTGTGCCATTGCATTGCATTCATCACATTCATATAGAAAATAACATAGGACAGAGCCTACTAAAGGTTCATCACTGTCATACCAGCCTATGCTCGTCAGATACTTAGACAAGCCATTTTTCCAATCTTATTGTGGGGATGTCATCAAAATCATATGGCATTATCAATTAATGAAAGTAGTCTTTTGCACGCATTCCATCAATATTGACTTGCTCAAGGAGTTCTACTCCAACCTTAGGAGAGTTGACGATGGTCCAACATACTCTACTCGCGTTGCAAAATGCAATCTAGGGTTCACTCCTACGATTCTGTATGAGTTTCTGGAGTGTCAGCCATCTGATCACTCCTTTGTGTTTTATCCTGCCTTTGATGAGCCTTTTCTAGCTCCTTTTGATCATATATCCCTTGAGTCCATGCATAAGTATTTCTTTCTTCGACCTCATCCATTAGGTCAAAATATGCTTTCAATAAATGCCTTATCTGCCCCTGACAATGTACTTTATAAAGTCATTGTTAGGTGTCTCCTTCCTATTGTGACCCGGGGTCAGGCAAAGATCCGACCTCCCCATTTCTTTCTCATGTATGCGTTGTACCACTTATTGGACATCAACATTGCATTGAACATATTCCACTGCATAGTCCACTTTGTGACCCATGTACAAAGGAAGATCCATATGCCTTTTGGACATATCATTACTGCATGGCTAGCATCCATAGGCATAAACATTTCTAGGGGGTTACTGAAGTCACTGTCTGACACATACGACTGCATCAGTATGCGAAACATTACATTAGTCAGCACACAGACAGGGCATGGGAGGATGGAGTGAGAAGCTCAACCTCAACCAACTGGGGAGCCTGGAGAGCCAGTTGCAGAATATGAGGGGCCAGCTGTCGAGGAGGATGATCCCATGATACCATATGCACGAGCAGAGAGTCTCTCGGTACGATTTGCATGCTTGGAGACCAAGTTCGAGGAGTTTTATGAGGACATTGACACGTGATTGGAGGAGCATGACCTGGAGCAGTCCTCCATGTCGCTTCATATGTCCTCCATGAGTCAGCAGCTTAGTAGGATGGAGCAGCGTCAGATCGACATGTTCGACATGATGCAGATCTGGATGCTCAATTAGCAGCCTCCACCTCCTCCACCACCTCCGACAGATGACTCTGAAGGATGGTAGCTAGGATCGTGTTATGTATCTCTTTTATTTTCACAGTGAGGTCGAGAGTGTTTGGACATCTATTTTGATTGTAGAATTGACTTTATGTTGAATGAAATATTTTGTTTGTACAAAATTATGTGTCTATGCCTGGTTGTGTGTGTGTTGACTTGTATGTGCTATTCTATGTCATGACATCATATCTCATTTTAATCATCTAAATGTCATGGTTTATGCTTAGGAATGTCATGTTATGCATAAGTTTGAATCACAAGCCATGACATCATGATTAGTGGCACATTCTTATTTATATTATCATTTATGCCATAATCATCATTCATGCATTAACTAAAATTGAGTTAAGGACAATGACATGATTTGAAGTCCCATGCATAAGGGAATCAAATAGTGTTGCCTAGAAAAATGCATGAAACCCTAAATAACCAAAACTCACATCTCACAAGAACACTTGACTTGTATGTGTTTCATACACTTAAATACAAGTGAGATGTTAGAAAAAGGAATCAAGGTTTTCAAAATCATTTTGAAAAACCTTGGTGAAGTCTATCTTTTGATACCAATCACCATTGAAGGAAGTGATACAAAGTAGGGTCAAACATTGAAAATTTCAATGGTTTTGAACTTTGTGTCAATCTCACTATTTTATGGGTATTTTATTTTCTAACTATTTTTCACCCATAATGTTTGTTATAAGTAATGTGTGTATGAGTTTTCAAAATTTTCAAAATATGTATATTTACTTATGATTTTACAAAACTCGTATTCTGAAAATTTGATTTCTGAAAATTACAGATCAGTCGACTGCCTCAGTATGGCAGTCTACTGATGATGTTGTCAGTGAACTGTTGGATGAAGGAGTCGACTGACAACGTTGATTTCAGGTAAACAAGGATGTTTAGCCCATGTTTCAGCTATGTTAGGCTACCCTAACTACTCCTAACCCTAGGATATGCTTTGGAAAGCATTAGAATGGTGAAAATTCATTGAAAATGAATTAGGAGAGTTGTTTGGGTGATGTATCAAATTTTAGGGTGTGTGAAAGTTCAAGGTTGAACTTTTTCCCTTAATTTTTATTGTTTTAGTGTTCCTATAGGCTTAGGGACTCTCCAAGGACATTGTTGGTGCAATGGTCAAAAGGGATCAAGCCTTTAGAGGGAGGTTATGTATTATGGGATGATGGATATGTTCTTCCTCATGAGGGGGAGAATTTTGGAGAATTAAAAATGGGAGAATGTAAGATGCCCAAATGGGAAAATTGAGGGAGTTTGAAGGAGTGCCTCTCTTTAGTGATATGGGACTTATCACTAGGAAGAGTGAAGGCATCCTAGATGTTTTTGGAGCAAGGGGGAGATTGTAAGATCTCATTGGTATATGAGACATTGATACCCTTGGGGAGAGCCTTTTTGATGTATGTCAAAAAAGGGAATATGTGAGAATTACCAATTTGGGAGAATTGGTAAGGAGATTTGAGTTAGTGGCCTAACTCAAAGGTTTTTGTGGTTTTTGTCAAACATCAAAAAGGGGGAGATTGTTGGTGCAATCAGCCTAGGTCACGATTGACCATACTCGAGTTTGACTCGAGTAGTGTTTTGATATTTGTATTTTTTATTTTTGACAAAGGATTAATCATTGTTTGACAATGGTTTGGGGAGATGGTTGACATGAGGTTGACCATATAATTGGAAAGTCTAAGTCTTGGGTACTTGACACGGGAAGTCCAAGTCTTGGGTACTTGGCATCGAAAGTCCAAGTCTTAAGAACTTGGCATGGAAAGCCAAAGCATGGGTCTTGGCAAGGGAAAGTCCAACATGGAGTTGGCATGGAAAGTCCAAGGGAGTAGTCTTGGTCACATAAGTCTAAGTGTGTAGTCTTGGCGGTGAAAGTTCAAATCATGGGTACTTGGCATTTGGAAAGTCCAAGGGTTGATATTGGCAACGTAAAGTCCAAGGGTGGAGTTTTGGCAGAATAAGTCCAATGGTTTAGCAGTGTAAAGTCCAAGCGTGTGTCTTGGCAATATAAGTCCAAATGTGTCTTGGCAATGTAGAATAGCTTAGCATGACAATAGCCGATGGAAGCACCTAAAGGCTAGGGTATGGATGAACAAGTCATGGATGACTTGGAGGGATCCGATAGGCGCGAGGCTGATGGAGGTGTAGGGATGTATACTGAAAAGTCTATCTTTTGTATGAACATCTTTATTTTGAAATAAGAATCACATGATCATTGTTTGCATATTTTTATGGTTATGCAATATTGTCTAATACTTTACATTGTAGATAACATGGTGTGTGGTGTCACACGGGAGATCATGTTATCGGCCCCTTGAAAAGTATAAGTAAAGGCTCACAGCTGAGTTGGCTTTGGAAAAACCATCGGAATGGTTGTAGTGTGATTTGGTATTGGTTTGTCTTAACCATAGAATCACACTAGTGCACTTTGTGTGTATTGAGCAGGACCGACTAAGAGGTGATTCGATTTATTGCTGACTACATAATCGAATCGGACCTCAGATATTATATTGTACATACTCTTAATCCCGATATAATAACGGGCACATATACTTAGTACTCATCTCTTTGATTTACCAATGGGCGAGATTTATAGATTAAATCGATAGGCTCGGTAAGTTGGGAGATGATATTATTTATATGGTGTGTCATGATTATAGGAGGAAACCATGTCCTATGTATTAGGATGATGATGTCCCCTTGAGAAGCTCATAAGGTTCATCATGTAAACCCTGCAGGTGGACTTGGTCCGGCATGATGAAAAGGTTGAGTGGTACTACTCAAGGAGTTAGATGTTGATTAATTAATAGTTAGTAAATTAATTAATCGACGGACATTCGAGATCTTAAACACGGGGAGTAAATGTACAAATAATATATGGAGCTCATATTGTCATATGGGGGTTGGTGAGGTAGATCAATGATGATCCTTTAGTAGATTGGATCATCATTAGTGGATCGGACTTTATGTAGGCTTGATCCATGGGTGGCCAAGATCCAACTCCTCCTCATGGTCCCTAATGTAGCCTATTAACACCTCATGAAGCTTAGATCCAATGGATAGAAACAAAATTCTAAGATCCATAAGTAGAGATTAAATCTCTAAGATCCGACGGTTGAGATTAAATCTCTAGATCCGACGGTTGAGATTAAATCCCTAGAACCAATGGAAAAGATTAAATCATGACTTATCCCTCACTCTATAAAAGGAGGGCAAGGGAGTTAGCATGAAGATAATCCATGAGAGCTAGGGTTTTGGAAGGCAAGAGAGCAATCCTAGTTGAGATAGGATTAGGGTTAGGGTTTGGAGGCTTGGGCGGCACCAAATAAGGAAGGCTTTGTTTTCTTCTTCTTCCTTCATTGGCCAGCATCCAGCAGCTCATCCAGCCCCTTTCCAACCTTGGCCGGCGGCCAAAACTTCTCTTCTCCCTCTCCTTAGGTGGTGGAAACAAGATATAGGGCTTTACCTTGGTGTCTTGGCCGGATTCCACCACAAACTCCTCCTCCTAGTTAGCCGGCGGCAAGGAGTTTATTTGTTCCTTGTTGGTTGGTTTTAGGGAGGAGAAGAACCTTGTTTCTACTCTTCCTCTTGCTTTGGAAGAGCAAGGAAGAAAGATTTGCGATCTAGGAGCTTCGACTTTTGGTAGATCGTCGCCCACACAACGTCCAAAAGGATGAAGGTCATACATTAGAAGATCGAAAGGCATACCTATTCTTCTTTCTCTTTTTGTTACTTGCTTGTTTTTGTTTTTCAACTATGAGCATGATATAAATCTGTATATGGCTAAATAATACTTGGATCCCGAACATAAACACAAAAACCGGCGATCCGGACATCGTCTATTCCGTGGCTACTTGTAGAATAGAGGATGGTCGCTTGAACAACGAGTTTGTTCAAGTGACCTCTCTAAACGAATAGCACGACGATGACTTGGTTGTTTGGGCAATCCCTTTTGTCTAGGATTAAATTTTTTAATCCGTGGACATCGAAGGGATCGCCATGATCAAGCAACCGAGGTGAAGTGGGAAGCGAAGTTTTCCCTCACGGACTCGATAAGCAAAACCCTTCAGGAGGTGGCTTAGGTCTAGGCTAAGGGTAGTCTAGCAAGTATGAGGACATCATACTTGGGATTAAACCTCATGTTTAAGGTTTATCATTCAACTGGGGTTATGAATCAGTCGACTGACCAAGTGTTTTGATACTTGGTAGTCGAGTCAACTTGGATCAGTCAACTGATGGGAGTCAACTGGCATTCGACTGCTGCCAAATGACCTTCATCAGTCGACTACTATGGAGGGCAGTCAATTGACGCTGAGGAAATGCTACAGATGCAAGGAAGGCTCGACCAGTGGCTCGATTGCCTGTGCATCAGTCAACTAATGGTTTATCTGTTGGAACTTGTCCAGCGTGGATCGAGTTGTTGTGAGACAACGACTCTTTGGAGCGATCGGTGATGGGTATGATCGATCATTGCTGAAATAAATCGGCCCGTCACGAGGTTATAAGCGGCTAAAGGGATGATTTTGCAGCGATTTTCTTGAGTGATTTGAAAGGGAATAGTTTGTGCTTTTCAATACTTCAAGGCTAGTCCAAGGCGATCAACAAGCAAACATTTGTTAAGTTTTCTTTACGTCATTTTTTGTATTTACTTTGTATTTGTTTGTTCTCATTTACTTTTGTAATCACTTGTAAGAGATTTTCTCCACCTCCAGTGTGTCACCGAGGAGTATTTGATTAGTTGTGGTGTTTGCATCGCAATAGCTCATTTGAAATCAATCTGTGGAGTTGGAACCCTAAGGTTCCGAACAATGTTATATTCGTGTGTTGTGATTATCTTTGTGTATTTGCATTTCTATTTTCTATTTGTATTCTGCTGCGTTAACGATAAGCATAGGCAATCAAGCATGAGTGATTTCCATCAAGTAACCGTAAGTGTCATTCACCCCCCCCCTCCTTCTAGCACTCACCGAAGATCCAACACCAAGCACCCGAGACCAGTCAACTGGTCAAAATGTCAATCGACTGTTAAACAATTTGTGTGATTATTTTAACTCACCAGTCGACTAGTAGACCTCAAGTATGATTCAATCATACTTGAAACCCAACCTTAAGCCTAAACTAAATGCCTTCAAGCTCTTTAATCAACCTCGCACCTTTAGGATTTTCCGAGTCTGCAACTCTTCATCCTTGCGCAAGCCTTCACACTACAACAAAAATACAAAAAGATAACACCACAAAGACAATGGTTTTTGGAGAAACTGTTGTGATTTTGATAAATTACAATGGTTTTTGACAAAACCATTGTCTTTGAACGTCCATTTAACACAAAAGACAATGGTTTAATACTATCCGTTGTCGTTGAGTGTATTTTTTTTAATCAACAACACAATTTACAACGATTTTACAAAACTATTGTCTTTAATAAATTTTATTTTTATCTTAAAAATAGTTGGGTGATGCATGCGAACGCGACCTCAAATCTTGTGACAGAGACCGTCGAGGACTCGAAGCGTGCGCTCATGCTCAATGCCCACAAGTGCACGGATGTCATCAAGTAATTAAAAGATTATCGATCCCATAGGGACTGAGATTCGAGTATCGATTTGTTAAGTGGACGTTATTATTCAGAATTCAGTTCTAATGGTTGTGATTGTGGGGGTTGTCGGTGATCCTAACTCAAAACATTGTCACACGGAAGAAGAAAAGTCTTGCTGCAAGTCTTTGGAAGGAATTCTAGGATTTCAGTTTCGCTTGTGTGTCATAAATCATGCTATCAATTGGGTGTTGTCTAAATGTCTAACTATGGCCTTGTGGAAGGGACATCATACACTCCCTCAATGAGCCTTCGCATCTATCGGGAGTTATCTCTACCTTACCAGGTTGACCCCTAGCATTAGGAAGGGATAGATAGTACGAGGATGCCAAATCAATCCATGTGATGAATCGTTTCCAATTCTATCGCACTCTTCTATCCACAGTTACAGGAGATGAGGCCAACCCCTAGGTTCCTCCTTGATTCTCCTAAATCATAGATACGAGGGTTGTCACCCCTCGTATCGGCTAACACAGTAGATAGAAAACCAAAACACATAGATATTGTCCTAAACTAATACCAATTGCAAATACAAACTCAAGAATAGAATTTAATTTGGAATAATATGTTCAACACACACAAACTACTCCATAATCCTAGAATCGAAGAATCTACTCCATAAATATGAGAGGAGAAACACAAAGCACAATCATATTCGTATAAACAATGGATATTATGTAAAGAACAGAAATTACAATGCAATGTGGCTCTTCTCTCCGGCATTGAAGTGCAGAACTTGGGTCTCCGGTGGCTTTCTTCCTCTCTGTTGTGAGTTCTTGAAGCTTTTTAGGGCGTCGGAGTGTCATCCCAGTCGTCGTGCCTCCTCACTAGGGTTTGGGCCTCCTTTATATAGACATCAACCTGGATCTCCCCGAATTCTGGAAAAAAACTGAATCACATTGGAATTGCACAGTGCCACACGACCTTGTGGATCCACACAACCAGGCCGTGTGTGGCGCTGTGGCGCAGGTCGTGTGTTTTCACAAGGCCAGGGTGTGTGTCATTCTGTTCTAGCTGCCAAATGTCTTCTTTTCGCTCCAAAAGTGCACCATTTTCCTCGTATAATGTTGTTCTGCACACAAAAGTACAATGAACAAATCTCTGAACTTGAAAATAGGAAATGCATGCAAAATAAAGTAAAATATGCATGAAACAAATATAAAACGAAATGAGATGTGAGCAAAAATTACTCCTAAAACCCTATATGTTTTTCTCACATCAATTCCCCCAAACTTAGATCTTTACTTGTCCTCAAGCAAACCTCAGTGCCATGAAATTTTAAAAAGGTATTGTTAGATACTTAGCATGTTAACTAAATTTATCAAGTGGTATTTTTAATCAAAGCAAAATAGATGTGTTCTAAAAATTCATTAAGTTAGCTCCTCGTGCACGTGCCAAACGAATCTTCTTAGGGGATACTTATTCCATAGTATGTTAAGTCGTCATCCTATAGCTTTCCTAAGGTCTCCGGCTCTTAGCCACTTACCTGCCCAAAGCGAGGGTCGTTCTCTAGATCTAGCACAAAGTCTCAAAGGCGTGCTCGGTATTGAGAGAAATTGGTAGGTCTTTCCCCAATAACCTAACTCGGTCTCAAAGGGGCACCTAACCATTTCCACCCACAACAACTGTTTTTCTATCCCTCATAATCAATTTTTTTTTGTCATGGGGATTTTGATTTTTTTCAAATGGCCTTACACAATATGAGCATTTCTAGTAACTAAAATGCTAAACTTAGGGTCACCTATGGATTCCAAAGTACTAGACTATTGAGATGAATCATAACTAGGTACGTACTAAACTCTTCCTTTCAGAATGTTCGTCATGTGTAGGTGTAAAACTAAAAGCTAACTAGTGTAAGACTAGAACATTCATTAGAGCAAATAAAATAAAATACCACGAGATAAATGAAGTTAAGCTACCCATGGAAACAACTCATGAGGAAAACTTTAGCAATACTACTGAGGTAGCTTAAAGATAGCAAAAATTAAGTACTGAAGAAACTATAAACTCTATGTATGAACAAATGAATGCTAACTAAAAAATACAAATGACAAAAAAGAAACTAATGCTAGAAACAAAATAAATCAAGACTTAGGGCCCCCCAGACTTAAGCGAAGCATACCTCTAGTATGGTGGAGGAGGTGGAAAGTACGGTAGCCTCTACATCTCGGGGTCCTGGGAGAATCTGGTGTTGAGCCGCTGATGCCACATGTACATGTGGTCGATCTGAGAGTTGGTGGATGCAGTGACTGCTCGGTGCTCCTCCTCCCTAGCCCATTGTGCCTGCTGGGAATGCATGTGATGTCGCATCTCCTGGCGGTAGGTGGCCTTCTCCAGGCGACGGGCAGCCTCCTCCTGGAAGTATATGAAGGCCTCGTCATAGAACTCCTCGGCCCACTAGTGAAGGTTTTCTGATCAATGATCCGTGAGGGGAAACTTCGCTTCCCACTTCACCTCGGTCGTTTGTTCATGGCGATCCCATCAATGTCCCCGGATTAAAAAAAAATTAATCCTAGACAAAAGGGATTGACCAAACAACCAAGTCATCGTCGTGCTATTCATTTAGAGAGGTCACTTGAACAAACTTGTTGTTCAAGTGACCAACCTCTATTCTACGAGTAGCCGCGGAATAGACGATGTCTGGATCGCCGGCTTTCATGTTTATGTTCGGGATCCAAGTATTATTTGGCCACAAACAGATTATATCATGCTCATAATTAAAAAAACAAAAACAAACATGTTACAAAAATGAATAGAGAATGGATATACCTCTCGATCTTCTAATGTATGACCTTCCTCCTTTCGGACGTTGTGTGGGCGACGATCTACCAAAAGTTGAAGCTCCTAGATCACCAATCTTCCTTCCTTGCTCATTCCGAGCAAAAGGAAGAATAGAAACAAGGCTCTTTTCCTTCTTTCAACCAACCAACAACCTCCAAGGATGGAGCTTGCCGCCGGCCAAGAAGGAAGAGGAGATTAATGGTTGTCGGCCAAAAGCTTCAAGGGAGGACCCTAAGCCTTTGTTCCACTGACCAAGGAGAAGGAGAGGACCTACTTTGGACACCGACCAAGAGCTGGAAAGGCTTCAATGAGCGCCGACAGCTTGAGGAAGAAGAAGAAGGCAAGGAAAAAACTTTCCTTATTAGGTGCCGCCAAGCCCAAACCCTAGCTCCAAGCTCTTGCCGCCAACTCCAAAAACCATAGCTTCTCTCAATTAATTCTCCATGCCAACCCCTTGTTCTCCTTTTATAGATTTAGGGATAAGCCTCCTTTTAATCTCCACCATTGGTTCTAGATATTTAATCTTAACCGTCGGATCTAGAGATTTAATCTCAACCGTCGGATCTTAAAGATTTAATCTCTACCTTTGGATCTAGAGTTTTGTTTCTATCCATTGGATCTAAGCTTCTGTTGGGATGTATACTAAAAGCCTAGCTCTTTTGTATGAACATCTTTATTTTGAAATAAGAATCACATGATCATTGTTTGCATATTTTTATGGTTATGCAATATTGTCTAATACGTTACATTGTAGATAACATGGTGTGTGGTGTCACATGGGAGATCTTGTTATCGGCTCCTTGTAAAGTATAAGTAAAGGCTCACAACCGAGATGACTTTGGACAAACCATCGGAATGGTTGTAGTGTGATTTGGTATTGGTTTGTCTTGACCATAGAATCACACTAGTGCACTTTGTGTGTATTGAGCGGGATCGACACGGAGGTGATTCGATTTATTGCGACTACATAATCGAATCGGACCTCGGATATTATTTAGTACATGATCTTAATCGATATAATAATGGGCACATATACTTGGTACTCATCTCTTTGATTTACCAATGGGAGATTTATAGATTAAATCGATAGACTCGGTAAGTTGGGAGATGATATTATTTATATGGTGTGTCGTTGATTATAGGAGGAAACCATGTCCTATATATTAGGATGATGATGTCCCCTTGAGGAGCTCATAAGGTTCATCATGTAAACCCTGCATGTGGACTTGGTCCGGCATGATGAAAAGGTTGAGTGGTACTACTCAAGGAGTTAGATGTTGATTAATTAATGGTTAGTAAATTAATTAATCGACGGACATTCGAGATCTTAAACACGGGGAGAAAATGTACAAATAATATATGGAGCCCATATTGTCATATGGCGGTTGGTGAGGTAGATCAATGATGGACCTTTAGTGGATTGGATCATCATTAGTGGATCAGACTTTATGTGGGCTTGATCCATGGGTGGCCAAGACCCAACTCCTCCTCATGGTCCCTAATGTAGCCTATTAACACCTCATGAAGCTTAGATCCAATGGATAGAAACAAAACTCTAAGATCCATTGGTAGAGATCAAATCTCTAAGATCCGACGGTTGAGATTAAATCTCTAGATCCGACGGTTGAGATTAAATCCCTAGAACCAATGGAGGAGATTAATTCATGACTTATCCCTAACTCTATAAAAGGAGGGCATGGGGAGTGGTCATGGATAACATGATCATAGAGAGGGAGCAAGGCTTGGGCGGCAAGAATAGGGCAATCCTAGTTGAGATAGGATTGGAATTAGGGTTAGGGTTTGGAAGCAAGGGTGGCACCAAATAAGGCAAGTTTTCCTTCTTCTTCCTTGCCTTGTGGCCAACATCCAGCAGCTATTCCAGCCCTTCCCAGCCCTTGGCCGGTGCCCAAAACACTCCCCTCTCTTCTCCTTAGGTGGTGGAAACAAGATATAGGGTTTCCCTTGGTGTCTTGGTAGTTTTCCATCATCTTCTTCTCCTTCTAGTTGGTCGGCGGCAAGAACTTCTATAGTTCTTTGTTGGTTGAGTTTTTGAAGGAGAAAAACATTGTTTCTCTTCTTCCTCTTGCTTGGGAAAAGCAAGGAAGGAAGTTTTGCGATCTAGGAGCTTCGACTTTTGGTGGATCGTCGCCCACACGACGTCCAAAAGGAGGAGGGTCATACATTAGAAGACCAAGAGGTATAACTATTCTTCTATCTCTTTTATTCATTGCTTGTGTTTGTTTTTCAAAATATAAGCATGTTATATTTCTGTAAATAGGCTAAATAATACTGGGATCCCGAGTATAAACACAAAAACCGGCGATCCAGACATCGTCTATTCCGCGGCTACTCGTAGAATAGAGGATGGTCGCTTGAACAACTAGTTTGTTCAAGTGACCTCTCTAAACGAATAGCACGACGATGACTTGGTTGCTTTGGGAATCCCTTTTGTCTAGGATTAAATTTTTAATCCGGGGACATCGAAGGGATCACCATGGTCAAGCAACCGAGGCGAAGGGGAAGCGAAGTTTCCCCTCACGGACTCGACAAGGGAAATCCCATCAATTGGCATCAGAGCCAAGGTTTTCGGTTTTGTGTGTTTAGGATTCGGTTAATTTTTATGCACTTTTTCATATATTATATGTGTCTGATAATAGTAGGATATGCGTAGTTTAACTCTTTGGTTAAAGGCATAAGATCCGACGATTATGGCCGTATGTGTGTAAATATTTATTTTGTTGAATCCTCGGGGTTGACAAGGCTAGTATTTAGTTTTTGTAAATTAAATACGGCATTGTTTAGCCACTCTTTATTTTAGTTTACTTTCGATCTAGATTTCATGTACAGTCCCTAGTGGAATATTGGATCGATGCATGTAAATTAAAATAGGTTTTAGTCTCGACTCGGATCTCCGAATGGCTCGTAAAGGGCATAGGAGGAGCGGATGAGATGGCGATGCGACGGGAGTCATATTGAAGACAAAAGGCATAATAGTTGAAAAATAACTTATTTTTCATATTTATTGTTTTTGTTTGATATGCATGTCGTAGGCTAGGAAAATTCCTCAATTTCAAATTACTAAGTGGGAGAGGGATATTTTTATAAATTCCCACGGCCTCCATTATGATTTGACATGTGATGCAAGCAAACTTGCGCGTCGGCTCTGAGTGCCTTCCTCCCCATCGGATGGGTTTGTTTACGAATCACTAGGTCAAATAATGGTTATAGGAAATTATTTAGGAGCGTGTGTACTTCCACATCGGTAAGGTACATAATCCGAGATAATTCCCTTAGTATCGTGTAATGGTGAACACTTAGATGCAAATATAAGTATCCTCCCCATCGGAGTCACTGCTTTTATTTGTAGGGCCGAAGAGAAACCAACTATTAATTTTACTTGTCAAAAAGTTAGGTTGACAAGATAGTAAAACTAATGGGTAAAACCTCCTCTTACAAATGTAGAATTCGTATACGTCCACACGATCGTGGCATGCGATATTCCCGGTGTTTAGAGGTGTTGGTTGATTTTGAAATTTTATTGTTTGAGGAATCAATAATTTTTTGAAATCTACAGTAATGATCTATGTGATTCTTAGGATTTTCAAAAATGACTTTCAGTCCACTTACTATGATACAAAAAGAAATAAACTTACTGTACCCAAATAATGTTGATTGGAAAAGAATCTAGATATTGTCTTATCTGCTAAGGAGTACAAGTATGCACTCATCGAAGAGTGTCCTCAAGCCATGGTTGCTCAAAAAGGTTTCTACTTCTAAGCCGAAAGGCAAGAAGAAGAAGAAACAAGGTGGAGCAAAGGTGGTGGGAGGATCTCAGGGAGGAGTGAAGAAGCCGAAAGGCAAGTACTTTAAGCAGGATGGACATTGGAAGAAGGAATGTCCCAGTCCAAAACAGAACAAAGGTATATCCTTTGGACTAGTCGTTGAAACATGATTAGCGATGTTATCTATCGGCACCTGGTGTGTAGATATGAGAGCCACTAATCATGTCTGCAACACTTTGCAGGGGTTTCAGGAAACCCAACGACTAGCTAAAGGGGAGATTACCATTTTGGGCAATGCCATGAAGGTGGCGGCTATTGCAGTGGGAGAAGTTTTATTTATCTCTTGAGAAAAATATAACTTAGGTTCTGGAAAATTCCCTTTATGTATCTTTATTTAGAAAGAATTTAGTTTCAGTTTCTAAATTATTATGGATGGATATTCTATTTCTTTTAATGACAGAGTTGTTATAAAAAGGAATAGGGAGAATATCTGTTCAGGTACATTGAAAGGAAATTTGTATACAAAACCTCCCACTATGCAAATTGAAGTTAATAACTCATCTTCTAATTCCAAAAGGAGAAAAGAACCTTCGAAGATGAACCAAACATATCTTTGGCTTCTTAGGCTTGGTCACATTAACCTAAGCAGAAATCAAAGGTTGATAGCTGATGGACCTTTGGGTTCATTAGTAGTGGAGGATCTCCCAACCTACGAATCTTGCTTGGAGGGTAAGATGACCAAGAGGCCTTTTTAGGGCCAAGGGGTATAGAGCCAAAGATGTGTTAGGAATGGTTCATTCTGATTTGTGTGGTTCTATGACTATCCAGGCAAGAGGTGGTCTTGAATATTTCGTCTCTTTTATAGACAATTATTCAATATATGGATGACACTACGATCTGATCGTGGTGGAGAGAACCTCTTGGGAGAGTTTAGGAACTACTTATCAGAGGTTGGGATTCAATCCCAATTGATTGCACCTGGCACACCCCAGCAGAACGATGTAGCAGAGCGAAGGAATAGGACTCTTATGGAGATGGTTAGATCGATGATGAGTTGTTCTGACTTGCCAGATTCGTTCTAGGGATATTCTCTAGATACGGTGGTGTACATTCTGAACTTGGTTCAATCTAAATCAGTGTCTTCTACTCCCAAAGAGTTGTGGACCGGGCGAAAGCCTAGTCTAAGACATATTCGGATATGGGAGAGTCCAGCACATGTGCTGAAGGCAGATGATGATAAGTTGGAACCTCGTACAAAAGTGCGCTTGTTCATTGGCTATCCTAGATGAACGAAGGGTGGATTGTTTTATAGTCCTAGAGATCAGAGGGTGATCGTTAGCACGAACACCAGATTTCTAGAGAAAGACTATGTGATGAGCCACAAGCCCAAGAGTAAAATTGTTCTGGAGGAGTTAAAAGGGGAAGTCACTCTTTAGTACCACCGGTACAAGAGGATGTACCACGTGTCACTGCACCGCATGTCACAGAAGGATACACAGGTGATACCTCGTCGTAGTGGGAGGGTTGTGAGACAGCCTTTTAGATTCATGTTCTTGGGTGAATCTTCTGATTTAGTCCCTGGCAAACATGAACCTCATCCCTAGACATACGACGAGGCAATCCAAGATATAAATACAACATCTTGGCAAAGTGCAATGAATACTGAGATTGAATCTATGGATTCAAGTCAGGTCTGGGAGCTCTTATGCACTGCAGCTCATATGGATTATGAGTTGTGGCAGATGGATGTCAAGACAGCTTTCCTTAATGAAGTCTTGAGGAAAACATCTATATGAAGCAACCAGAGGAATTCATTGCTAAGGGCAAAGAGCGTATTGTATATAAGCTTAATCAGTCCGTTAATGGACTAAAGCAAGCTTTGAAGTCTTGGGACATCCGCTTTGAGGAAGTAAATCCAGTCTTATGGATTTATTTAAAGTCCGGATGAGTCTTGTGTATACAAGAGATGTGACAAAAATGTAGTGGTATTTCTTGTACTATACGTAGATGACATTTTGTTGATTGGCAACAATATCAAGGTGTTATCGGACGTAAGGGTATGGTCTTCCAAACAGTATGATATGAAGGACTTGGGAGAAGTGGGTCACAACCTTGGGATCAAAGTTGTTGTGCTTATCCCAAGCTTCATACATAGACATGGTTTTGGATCGTTTTAGCATACAAAACTCCAAGAAGGGTTTTCTACCCTTCAGGCATGGAGTTCCTTTATCTAAGCAGATGTGTCCTAGATCATCTGAAGAGATAGAGGAGATATAGGCAGTTCCTTATGCTTCGGCGGTAGGAAGCCTAATGTATGCTATGTATGAGACCAGATATCTGCTTTGCCGTACGCATGGTCAGTAGATATCAGAGTAATCCAGGATAGGGACATTGAACTGCGGTAAAGCATATATTGTAGTGCCTGAGAAGGACTAGGGATTATATGCTAGTTTCAAGACCAATTACTCACATGGGTTACAGATTACGATTTCCAATCTGATAGGGATAATAGTAAGTCTACCTCAGGGTTTGTGTATACTTTGTGATGTTGAGCCTTTGTATGGATGAGTGCCCAGCAGAAATGTGTGGCGGACTCCACCATGGAAGTAGTATGTGGCGGCCTATGAGGCGAAAGAAGCTGTGTGGCTCAGGAACTTTCTGATGGACTTGGATGTGATTCCTGGTTTGCCCAGAACTATCACAATTAATTGTGATAATAATGGTGCAGTTGCAAACTCGAAGGAACCACGAGCCCATAAGGCTAGTAAACACATAGAGTGCAAGTACCACCTGATACGAGAAATCGTAAAGGAGGTAGAAGTTGTTGTCGCCTAGATTGCATCAGAGGATGACCTGGTAGACCCTTTCACTACGGCCCTTCTAGCGAGAGCTTTGATAGGCATGTGGAGGGAAGGGGAATCAGATGTATGGCAGTATAAGGACAGCATAGTCTTTTAGTATAAGTGGGAGATTGTTGGGATGTATACTGAAAGCCTAGCTCTTTTGTATGAACATCTTTATTTTGAAATAAGAATCACATGATCATTGTTTGCATATTTTTATGGTTATGCAATATTGTCTAATACCTTACATTGTAGATAACATGGTGTGTGGTGTCACACGGAGATCTTGTTATCGGCTCCTTGTAAAGTATAAGTAAAGGCTCCTGGCCAGAGATGACTTTGGACAAACCATCGGAATGGTTGTAGTGTGATTTAGTATTGGTTTGTCTTGACCATAGAATCACACTAGTGCACTTTGTGTGTATTGAAGCGGGAGACCACGAGGTGATTCGATTTATTACTGACTACATAATCGAATCGGACCTCAGATATTATTTAGTACATGCTCTTAATCCCGATATAATAACGGGCACATATACTTGGTACTCATCTCTTTGATTTACCAATGGGCGAGATTTATAGATTAAATCGATAGACTTGGTAAGTTGGGAGATGATATTATTTATATGGTGTGTCGTTGATTATAGGAGGAAACCGTGTCCTATATATTAGGATGATGATGTCCCCTTGAGGAGCTCATAAGGTTCATCATGTAAACCTGCAGTGGACTTGGTCAGGCATGATGAAAAGGTTGAGTGGTACTACTCAAGGAGTTAGATGTTGATTAATTAATGGTTAGTAAATTAATTAATCGACGGACATTCGAGATCTTAAACACGGGGAGAAAATGTACAAATAATATATGGAGCCCATATTATCATATGGGGGTTGGTGAGGTAGATCAATGATGGACCTTTAGTGGATTGGATCATCATTAGTGGACCAGACTTTATGTGGGCTTGATCCATGGGTGGCCAAGACCCAACTCCTCCTCATGGTCCCTAATGTAGCCTATTAACACCTCATGAAGCTTAGATCCAATGGATAGAAACAAAACTCTAAGATCCATTGGTAGAGATCAAATCTCTAAGATCCGACGGTTGAGATTAAATCTCTAGATCCGACGGTTGAGATTAAATCCCTAGAACCAATGGAGGAGATTAATTCATGACTTATCCCTAACTCTATAAAAGGAGGGCATGGGGAGTGGTCATGGATAACATGATCATAGAGAGGGAGCAAGGCTTGGGCGGCAAGAATAGGGCAATCCTAGTTGAGATAGGATTGGAATTAGGGTTAGGGTTTGGAAGCAAGGGTGGCACCAAATAAGGCAAGTTTTCCTTCTTCTTCCTTGCCTTGTGGCCAACGTTCAGCAGCTATTCCAGCCCTTCCCAGCCCTTGGCGGGTGCCCAAAACACTCCCCTCTCTTCTCCTTAGGTGGTGGAAACAAGATATAGGGTTTCCCTTGGTGTCTTGGTAGCTTTCCATCATCTTCTTCTCCTTCTAGTTGGCCGGCGGCAAGAACTTCTATAGTTCTTTGTTGGTTGAGTTTTTGAAGGAGAAAAACATTGTTTCTCTTCTTCCTCTTGCTTGGGAAAAGCAAGGAAGGATGTTTTGCGATCTAGGAGCTTCGACTTTTGGTGGATCGTCGCCCACACGACGTCCAAAATAAGGAGGGTCATACATTAGAAGACCAAGAGGTATAACTATTCTTCTATCTATTTTATTCATTGCTTGTGTTTGTTTTTCAAAATATAAGCATGTTATATTTCTGTAAATAGGCTAAATAATACTGGGATCCCAAGTATAAACATAAAAACCGGCGATCCGGACATCGTCTATTCCGCGGCTACTCGTAGAATAGAGGATGGTCGCTTGAACAACTAGTTTGTTCAAGTGACCTCTCTAAACGAATAGCACGACGATGACTTGGTTGCTTTGGGAATCCCTTTTGTCTAGGATTAAATTTTTAATCCGGGGACATCGAAGGGATCACCATGGTCAAGCAACCGAGGCGAAGGGGAAGCGAAGTTTCCCCTCACGGACTCGACAAGGGAAATCCCATCAATTGGTATCAGAGCTTCCGGGCAAAACCTTTCAGCTTCATGAGGTGTTAATAGGCTACATTAGGGACCATGAGGAGGAGTTGGATCTTGGCCACTCATGGATCAAGCCCACATAAAGTCCGATCCATTAATGATAATCCAATCCACTAAAGCATTATCATCGATCTACCTCACCAACCCCCATAAGATAATATGAGCTCCATATATTATTTGTATATTTTCTCCCCGTGTTTAAGATCTCGAATGTCCTTCGATTAATTAATTTACTGACCATTAATTAATCAACATCTAACTCCATGAGTAGTACCACTCAACCTTTTCATCATGTCGGACCAAGTCCGCCTGCAGGGTTTACATGATGAACCTTATGAGCTCCTCAAGGGGACATCATCATCCTGATATACAGGACACGGTTTCCTCCTATAATCAACGGCACATCATATAAATAATATCATCTCCCAACTTACCGAGCCTATCAATTTAATATATAAATCTCGCCCATTGGTAAATCAAAGAGATGAATACTAAGTATATGTGCCCGTTATTATATCGGGATTAAGAGCATGTACAAAATATTATCTGAGGTCTGATTCGATTATATAGTCAGCAATAAATCGAATCACCTCTAAGTCGGTCCTGCTTAATACACATAAAGTGCACTAGTGTGATTCTATGGTCAAGACAAATAAATACCAAATCACACTACAACCATTCCGATGGTTTGTCCAAAGTCATCTCGATTGTGAGCCTTTACTTATACTTTACAAGGAGCTGATAACATGATCTCCCGTGTGACACCACACACCATGTTATCTACAATGTAATGTATTAGACAATATGCATAGTCATAAAAATATGTAAACAATGATCATGTGATTCTTATTTCAAAATAAAGATGTTCATACAAAAGATAGACTTTTCAGTATACATCCTAACAATCTCCCACTTATACTAAAAGACTATGCTGTCCTCAAACTGTCATACATCTGATCCTCATTCCCTCCACATGCCTATCGAAAGCTCTCGCCGAAAGGGCCTTAGTGAAAGGATCTGCCAGGTTATCCTCCGATGCAATCTTGGCCACAACAACTTATCCTCTCTTTACGATTTCTCATATCAGGTGGTACTTGTGCTATATGTGTTTACTAGCCTTATGGGCTCGTGGTTCCTTCGAGTTTGCAACTGCACCACTATTATCACAATAAATTGTGATAGTTCTGGGTAAACCAGGAATCACATCCAAGTCCATCAGGAAGTTCCTGAGCCACACAGCTTCTTTGGCCGCCTCATAGGCTGCCACATACTCAGCTTCCATGGTGGAGTCCGCCACGCATTTCTGCTTGACACTCTTCCATACAATGACTCCACCTTTCAAAGTAAACACAAAACCAGAGGTAGACTTACTGTTATCCCTATCAGATTGGAAGTCAGAATCCGTGTAACCCATAGGAAGTAATTGGTCTGCTTGGTAAACTAGCATATAATCCCTAGTCCTTCTCAGGTACTTCAATATATGCTTTACCGTAGTCCAATGTCCCTGTCCTGGATTACTCTGATATCTGCTGACTATGCCCACGGCATAGTAGATATCTGGTCTCGTACATAGCATCGTATACATGAGGCTTCCTACTGCCGAAGCATAAGGAACCACCTTCATCTCCTCTATCTCCTCAGATGATCTAGGACACATCTCCTTAGATAAAGGAACTCCATGCCTGAAAGGTAGAAAACCCTTCTTGGAGTTCTGCATGCTAAAATGATCCATAATCGTGTCTATGTATGAAGCTTGGGATAAGCACACATCATTTTCCTGCGATCCCTTATAACCTTGATCCCAAGGATGTGTCCCACCTCTCCCAAGTCCTTCATATCAAACTGTTTGGACAACCATACCCTTACGTCCGATAACACCTTGATATTGTTGCCAATCAACAAAATGTCATCTACGTATAGTACAAGAAATACCACTACGTTTCCGTCACATCTCTTGTATACACAAGACTCATCCAGACTTTGAATAAATCCATAAGACTGGATTACCTCATCAAAGAGGATGTTCCAAGACCTCGAAGCTTGCTTCAATCCATAAATGGACCGATTAAGCTTACATACAAGATGTTCTTTGCCCTTCGCAATGAATCCCTCTGGTTTCTTCATATATATGTTTTCCTCAAGACTTCCATTAAGGAAAGCTGTCTTGACATCCATCTGCCACACCTCATAATCCATATGAGCTGCTATGCATAAGAGAATTCGGATAGACTTAAGCATGGCTACCGACAAAAAGGTCTCCTCATAATCAATATGCTCTTTCTGAGTATACCCCTTCGCAACAAGCCTCGCTTTGAAGGTCTCATCCTTCTCATCTATTCCTCTCTTTCTTTTGTAGATCCACTTGTATCCAATGGTTTTTACACCATCGGGTGGTTCTACTAGCTCCCAGACCTGATTTGAATCCATATATTCAATCTCAGTATTCATCGCATTTAGCCAAGATGCTGCATCTTTATCTTGGATTGCCTCATCATATGTCCAGGGATCAGGTTCATGTTCGCCAGGGACCAAATCAGAAGATTCTCCCAAGAACATGAATCTATCAGGCTGTCTAACAACCCTCCCACTACGACGACGTATCTCCTGTGTATCCTCTGTGACACACGGTGCAGTGACTTGTGGTATATCCTCTTGTACCGGTGGTACTGAAGAAGTGACTTCCCCTTTTAATTCCTCCAGAACAATTTTAGTCTTGGGCTTGTGGCTCATCACATAGTCTTCCTCTAGAAATCTAGCGTTCGTGCTAATGATCACCCTCTAATCTCTAGGACTATAAAACAAACCACCCTTCGTTCCTCTAGGATAGCCAACGAACATGTGTACTTCTGTACGAGGTTCCAACTTACCAGCATCTGCCTTCAGCACACGTGCTGGACTCCCCTATATTCGAATATATCTTAGACTAGGCTTTCACCTAGTCCACAACTCTATGGGAGTAGAAGGCACTGATTTAGATGGAACCAAGTTCAGAATGTACACTGTCGTATCTAGAGCATATCCCCAGAATGAATCTAGCAAGTCAGAATAACTCATCATCGATCTAACCATCTCCATAAGAGTCCTATTCCTTCGCTCTGCTACACCATTCTGCTTGGGTGTGCCAGGTGCAGTAAATTGGGATTGAATCCTAGCCTCTGATAAGTAATTCCTAATCTCTCCCAAGAGATACTCACCACCACGATCATATCGTAGTGTCTTGATACTTTTACCTTGATGTTTCTCCACATCATCCTTGAATTCTTTGAACTTGTCAAAGCATTCAGACTTGTGGCGCATCAGGTAAATGTATCCATATCTTGAGTAATCGTCTATAAAAGAGACGAAATACTCGAAATCACCTCTAGCCTGGATAGACATAGGACCACACAAATCAGAATGAACCAATTCTAACACATCTTTGGCTCTATACCCCTTGGCCTTAAAAGGCCTCTTGGTCATTTTACCCTCCAAGCAAGATTCGCAGGTTGAGAAATCTTCCACCACTAATGAACCCAAAGGTCCATCAACTATCAACCTTTGAATTCTACTTAGGTTAATATGACCAAGCCTAAGATGCCAAAGATATGTTTGGTTCATCTTCGAAGGTTCTTTTCTCTTATTGGAATTAGAAGATGAGTTAATTAACTTCAATTTGCATTGTGGGAGCTTTTGGTTCAAGTGTGTATAAATTTCCTATCAATGCACCCGAACGGATAATGTCCCTATTCCTTCTTATAACAACTCTGTCATTAAAAGAAATAGAATATCCATCCATAAATAATTTAGAAACCAAAATTAAATTCTTTCTAAATAAGGGTACATAAAGGCAATTCTTAAGAACCAAAAGTTTATTTTTCTCAAAAGATAAATGAACATCTCCCACTGCAATAGCCGCCACCTTCGTGGCATCACCCAAGTACACGGTAATCTCCCACTCAGTCAGTCGTCTGGTTTCCTGGAACCCCTGCAAAGTATTGCAGACATGATCAGTGGCTCTCATATCTACACACTAGGTGCCGGTAGATAACACCGCTAAATATGTTTCAACGACTAGACCAAAAGATATACCTTTGTTCTTGCGGTTGGGGCAGTCCTTCTTCCAGTGTCTAGTCTGCTTACAAGTGAAGCACTTGCCTTTCGGCTTCTTCACTCCTCCCTGAGTACCTCCCACCGCCTTCGCCCCAGTTTGTTTCTTCTTCTTCTTGCCTTTCGGCTTAGAAGTAGAAACCTTTTGGGTCACCATGGCATATGCCTTAGCACTCTGACGAAATAGCCCCTCAGCCGCCTGGAGTTCTGTCAGAAGTTCCACCAACGAATACAACCTCTTGTTTATGTTGTAGTTTAGGCGAAACTGCTCAAAACTCCTAGGTAGAGACTGGAGTATGATATCGACCTGGGTTTCCCCATCGATCTCAGCTCCTAGGACCTCCAGCTCATTCAAATGAGTCATCATATTGAGAACATGATTTCTCACGGGTGTTCCCTCGATCATGGTGGTCGTCATCAAGTTTCTCATGGCTTCTTGCCTCGCAGCCCGATTATGGTGTCCGAAAAGCTCTTTGAGATTGAGCATCATGTCATAAGCAGTGGGCATGGCTTGATGCTGATGTTGTAGTAAATTTGACATAGATGCCAAAATGTAATACCGCGCCATCTCATCAGCCTTGATCCACTTCTTATAACTCTCTTTCTCCTTTTCCCCAGAATCATCTGCAGGCTTGGGAGGGCACTCTTCGAGGAGTACATATTTGTATTCCTCAGCAGTCAAGACAATGTCTAGATTTCTCTTCCAATCAACATAGTTGGGTCTAGTAAGTTTGTTCTCTTTCAGTATCACAGCAAGTGGATTGAAAGTCATTTTGAAAGAAAACCTAAGAATCACATAAATCAAAACATTAGATTTCAAAAAATTATTGATTCCTCAAACAATAAAATTTTAAAATCAACCAACACTGCAAAACACTGAGAATATCGTATGCCACGATAGTGTGGACGTATACGAATTCTACATTTGTAAGAGGAGGTTTTACCCATTAATTTTACTATCTTGTCAACCAAACTTTTTGACAAGTAAAATTAATAGTTGGTTCCTCTTTGGCCCTACAAATAAATGCAGTGACTCCGATGGGGAGGATACTTATATTTGTATCTAAGTGTTCAGTATTACTCGGTACCAAGGTAATTATCTCGAGTTATGGGCCTTCCGATGGGGAAGTGCACACACTCCTTAATAATTCCCTATAACCATATTTGACCTTGTGATCTGCAAACAAACTCATCCAATGGGGAGGAAGGCACTCAGAGCTGACGCGCAAGTTTGTTTGCATCACTTGTCAAATCGTAATGGAGGCCGTGGGAATTTATAAAAATTTCCCTCTCCCACTTAGTAATTTGAAATTGAAAAATTTTCCTAGCCTACGACATGCATATAAAAAAAAACAATAAATATGAAAAATAAATTATTTTCCAACTATTATGGCTTTTGTCTTCAATATGTCTCCCATCACATCGTCTTCTCGTCCGCTCCTCCTATGCCATGTACAAGCCATTCGGAGATCCGAGCCGAGACTAAAATCTATTTTAATTTACATCCATCGAACATATAATCCACGAGGGAGTGTACATGAAATATAGATCGAAAGTAAACTAAAATAAAAGGAGTGGCTAAACAATGTCGTATCTAATTTACCAAAAATTAAATACTAGCCTCGTCAACCCCGAGGATTCAACAAAATAAACATTTACACACATACAATCATATACACTCATATGGCCATAATAGTCGGATCTTATGCCTGCAACCAAAGAGTTAACCTACGCATATCCAACTATTATCTGGCACATATAATATATGAAAAGTACATAAAAATTAACCGAATCCTAAACACACAAAGCCGGAAACCTTGGCTTTGATACCAATTGAAGGTTTTGTGATCAATGATCCGTGAGGGGAAACTTTGCTTCCCACTTCACCTTGGTCGTTTATTCATGGCGATCCCATCGATGTCCCCGGATTAAAAAAAAATTAATCCTAGACAAAAGGGATTGCCCAAATAACCAAGTCAACATCGTCCTATTCGTTTAGAGAGGTCACTTGAACAAACTTGTTGTTCAAGCGACCAACCTCTATTCTAAGAGTAGCCGCGGAATAGACGATGTCTGGATCGCCGGTTTTCATGTTTATGTTCGGGATCCAAGTATTATTTAGCCACAAACAGATTATATCATGCTCATAATTGAAAAACAAAAACAAACATGTTACAAAAGAGAATAGAGAATCGATATGCCTCTCGATCTTCTAATGTATGACCTTCCTCCTTTTGGACATCGTGTGGGCGATGATCTACCAAAAGTTGAAGCTCCTAGATCGTCAATCTCCCTTCCTTGCTCGTTCCAAGCAAGAGGAAGAATAGAAAAAAGGCTCTTTTCCTTCTTTCAACCAACCAACAACCTCCAAGGATGGAGCTTGCCGCCGGCCAAGAAGGAAGAGGAGATTAATGGTTGAAGCCAAAAGCTTCAAGGGAGGACCCTAAGCCTTTGTTCCATCGACCAAGGAGAAGGAGAGGACCTATTTTGGATGCCGGCCAAGAGCTGGAAAGGCTTCAATGGGCACCGGCAACTTGAGGAAGAAGAAGAAGGCATGGAAAAACTTTCCTTATTAGGTGCTACCGAGCCCAAACCCTAGCTCCAAGCTCTTGCCGCCAACTCCAAAAACCCTAGCTTCTCTCAATTAATTCTCCATGCCAACCCCTTGTTCTCCTTTTATAGAGTTAGGGATAAGCCTCCTTTTAATCTCCTCCATTGGTTCTAGGGATTTAATCTCAACCGTCGGATCTAGAGATTTAATCTCAACCGTTGGATCTTAGAGATTTAATCTCTACCATTGGAACTAGAGTTTTGTTTCTATCCATTGGATCTAAGCTTCATGAGGTATTAATAGGCTACATTAGGGACCATGAGGAGGAGTTGGATCTTGGCCACCCATGGATCAAGCCCACATAAAGTCCGATCCATTAATGATAATCCAATCTACTAAAGGATTATCATTGATCTACCTCACCAACTCCCATAAGATAATATGGGCTCCATATATTATTTGTACATTTTCTCTCCATATTTAAGATCTCGAATGTCTGTCGATTAATTAATTTACTGACCATTAATTAATCAACATCTAACTCCATGAGTAGTACCACTCAACCTTTTCATCATGCCGGACCAAGTCCACCTGCAGGGTTTACATGATGAAGCTTATGAGATCCTCATGGGGAGATCATCATCCTAATATATAGGACATGGTTTCCTCCTATAATCAATGGCACACCATATAAATAATATCATCTCCCAACTTACCGAGCCTATCGATTTAATCTATAAATCTCGCCCATTGGTAAATCAAAGAGATGAATACTAAGTATATGTGCCCGTTATTATATCGGGATTAAGAGCATGTACAAAATAATATCTGAGGTCCGATTCGATTATGTAGTCAGCAATAAATCGAATCACCTCTAAGTCAGTCCTGCTCAATACACACAAAGTTCACTAGTGTGATTCTATGGTCAAGACAAACCAATACCAAATCACACTACAACCATTCCGATGGTTTGTCCAAAGTTATCTCGGTTGTGAGTCTTTACTTATACTTTACAAGGAGCTGATAACATGATCTCCCGTGTGACTCCACTGTCATGCCCGCCCTTTTCGGATCCAGAACCCGGAGGGGCGGCGCGTGACGTGACCGTACATACATACATTACATACAGCGGAAGACTTTATACATACTTCTTTATTTCTTACAGCGTGTATAGATACTTCTTCTTACTTCTTCCTTACTTCTTCTTATTAACATAGAGAATGCATCATAACATATATAGATACTTAGTGCTTAGTTCAAGTTCTTAAACATCGTCGTCATATGGAGACATAAGTAAGGACATCCATAAATGTCATCATCATAGGTAAACATATATATATAGACCTAACGGATCTTCTCCACCATGCCACTGCCACACACATTTGGCCCCTCCTGCTTCTCCCTTTAGTTTATCCATCCCTTACCCTTATCTGCAGTACGAGGGAAAGATAAACTATAAGCACATAGGCTTAGTAAGATCCTGTCCTACTCACAAAAACCATATATCGACATTAATCATGGCATGTAACATTCATAACATATAAGCAATATAACATGTAACATACATGGCGTAATCAACTTAACATGTAGCATAAGTAACGTGAGTAAACATAACATGTATCATCCATAACATGGCAGCATAACATGTATCATCTATAACATAGCATCATATCATGTACATATAGGACTTAATTAAACATAACATATAATATACGTAACATAGCAAATCAACATAACATACAACATATATGTATGACATATCAAACATAACATACATCATATGTAACATAGTGGCATAAACATGGCATATCAAACATAACATACATCATATGTAGCATAGTGGCATAAACATGGCATATCAAACATAACATACATCATATGTAACATAGGGGCATAAACATGGCATATCAAACATAACATACTTCATATGTAACATATCAACATGGCATGTGAACATAACAATCTAATCATGTAACATATGCAAGATGCTTTTGAAAACATATATTATAGGTACGTAAACATAATTCTCAACATATTTGGGCCCGACATTGTACCACTTCTTCATTATCATAGCGCGCATCCCTAAATAGGCCCGAGGTAGCAAGTCTCGAACCTAATAGGTTACTAGGCCCGATCTTAGTCCGTCGACCTAGGGCAATCGTCATAGCGTAGAAGCCCATCCTAGGCCCGAGTCTTACTCCATCGACCTAAGGCATCTTGAAGCCCATCCCGTACTAGGCCCGAGTCTTATTCCATCGACCTAGGGGCAATCATACATAGAAGCCCATCCTAGGCCCGAGTCTTATTCCATCGACCTAGGGCATCTTAGGAGCCCATCCCTTCTTGGACCCTATTAGGGTCTTGGTACAAGCCATGCAGAAGGTAAAATACTTATATACTTATTTTATAACATAGCTTATTTCATTTTGCAAACATAGCATACTTCATTTCATAACATATCATGCTTCACTTCATGAACATATCATCTTTCATTCCATAACCATACCATTCTTCATTTCATAACATATCATTCTTCATTTCATCATCATGTCATATTTATGTCGTGAACATATCGTTTTGTTTCATTTCATAATCTTATCTTTTTCCATTTCATAACATATTTTAAATATCGCATACACATAGACATGGCATAAGGCATGGCATCAAAAGTAAGTAACACTAACCTAAGGCATGTTATCTTCATCTAGCATTAATTAATATCACAAGTCAACATGCATTCACCTAACATAAAACACATGTTAACCTATTCATTTAACTTAACAACAACTTCATATGCACATAAGACTTGAATTAAAACTTCATCTAATCCCCAAAAATACATGATGGCCGAATGGTCCATAGGGGTTTCTAGGGTTATCCTTCATCCTAATTCATTTAACACAACCACAACTTCATTTGCACATAGAACATGAACTAGACTTCATTTAATCACCCAAAATTCATGGTGGCCGAATGATCCATAGGGTTTTCTAGGGTTATCTTTTAACCTAATTCATTTAACCTAACAACAACTTCATTTGCATATAAAACAAGAATTAGACTTCATTTAATCACCCAAAATTCATGGTGGCCGAATGATCCATAGGGTTTTCTAGGGTTATCTTTTAACCTAATTCATTTAACATAACAACAACTTCATTTGCATATAGAACATGGATTAAAACTTCATTTAGTCACCCAAAACATAGGTTGGCCGAATGGTCCATGTAGGGTTTTTTTTAGGGTTATCCTTTAACCTAATTCATTTAACATAATAACAACATCATAATCCTACAAAAACATGGATTAAACTTCATTGAATCATCAAGATCTAGGGGTGGCCGAATGGTCCATGTAGGTCTTTAGGGTTAACCTTTAACCTAATCCATTTTAAATCCTAGCATCATCATATAGTTACAAAAAAACATAGCATGGAACTTCATTGAAACCTAAAATCATGGCTTGGCCGAATGGACCTTGGTGGCTATTAGGGTTAGCTTTTGTCCTAATCCATTTTAAATCCGAACCACCAGAACTTTCGTTTCAGGTCTTGGTACATCTTGGTGGTTCCAGGATGCATCGCATAAGGAGTTCTGTGAGCTTCCTCAAATATCTCCTTCCGTAATTCTGGATCGTCAGGAATACATAAGCGATCCCTGAGGTAGAGTACTCCACTATCAGAGATCCAAAACCCGTCGTCCTTTCCTTCTAAGACCTCTTGCTTGATCCTCTGAAGGCTTGGGTCACGGGCTTGCTTTTCCAGTATATCATCGAACAGCGTCGGTGCTATCGTCATGGTCGAGAGCTGCCCGGAAATGATTTCAATCCCGTAACGCATAATCTCTCTTTCTAAGGGCCGAGATAACACTGATAGAGACATCAAGGTGGCACAGGACTTCCTGCTGAGTGCATCAGCCACCTTGTTAGCTTTCCCCGGATGGTAGAGAATCTCGCAGTCATAATCCTTGACGAGCTCAAACCATCTACGCTGTCTCATGTTCAGGTCCTTCTGTGTGAAGAAATATTTTAGACTATGGTGGTCTGTATAAATCCTACACTGAGCTCCATATAGATAGTGTCTCCATGTTTTGAGAGCAAAGACCATGGCCGCTAGTTCTAAGTCGTGGGTGGGATAATTCCTTTCGTGTTCCTTGAGTTGCCTAGAGGCGTAGGCAATGACCTTGCCATTCTGCATGAGTACAGCTCCGAGTCCCAACTTGGAAGCGTCACTGTACATGTCAAAGCCTTCATTATTGTCCGGAAGAGCAAGGATTAGAGCGCTGGTCAGTCTCCTTTTCAATTCTATGAAACTCCTCTCGCAGGCGTCCGTCCACTCATATTTCTTGTTCTAATCCATTTTAAATCCTAACATCATCATATAGTTACAAAAACATAGCATGGAACTTCATTGAAACCTAAAATCATGGCTTGGCCGAATGGACCTTGGTGGCTATTAGGGTTAGCTTTTGTCCTAATCCATTTTAAATCCTAACATCATCATATAGTTACAAAAACATAGCATGGAACTTCATTGAAACCTTAAAAAAACATGGCTTGGCCGAATATAACATATAGATTTCTTTTACAAACATCAATCGAAGCTACTCGTATGCAGGAGAGGGATACTTACATCCTTCGCTTTGCTTGTAGTGTGAAGATAACCTAAGGAACACAAAACCTAGCCCTTGCTTCTTGCTTGGATGAGTTTCGGCCAAGGGTGGAAATGGAGAGGGAGAGCTTTAGGATTTCGGTGAGAAGAAGAAGAGAAGAGGAGAAAGTGAAGTTGCTCACTCATGCCTCCTCATCCCCCCCCTATTTATTCACCTAAAGAGTCCCTTAATCTCCCTTACACTTAACCATAATTTCCCTTATTCCTCTAATGATATAATCCTATTGGGCTTCTGGTTAGTGGGTGCATTTATAGGGCTTGGCTATCTCTAGAGGTTTGGGGTTCAATTCCTAGGCCTTGCACCCCTTTTTGGCTTATTTTCTTTTATTTTTGAAAAGGCCCACATAAAGCCCATGATCATCAAGCCAAAAATTCTTGTAAAATTGCTAGGAATTTTACGGGCGTTACATCCACACACCATGTTATCTACAATGTAATGTATTAGACAATATGCATAGTGATAAAAATATGGAAACAATGATCATGTGATTCTTATTTCAAAATAAAGATGTTCATACAAAAGATAGATTTTTCAGTATACATCCCAACAACTAGAAGATTTCCCGGAAGCCCTGAAACTCTACCTGCGTGTAGGCACTCTGCTCCTCCCATATCTGCCACTGCGTCTACTGCTCGGTACATATGTCGTCGAGGCGCGATCGGAACTCCAAAAAATCATAGGCAGATGTACCTACATTCTGTTCAAAATTATAAAAAGGTGGCGGTGCAGGTGAAGGCTCATGTCGACATGGACTTGGTGGGCTCCTATACGTGTGTGGACTGGAGGGTGCGTGATGTAAAGGTGGAGAGATGGGTGTCAATGTGGATGGTCCCTCATATGGCGGGGACTCCACTATCAAGTCTAAGCGCCAGTTGACACGTGTGGTCTTGGTTGTACGATCTGTTGGGTTTTTGGCACCACGGCGAGTGTGTGTTCGAACATGTTTCGCAAACATGTGCACAGCGGAAGAAATAAAAATAATAAATCTACATTTATTACAACACACACATCGCACGCATGCATAGTACAACATGTGTAGACATAACCGTAAATTTAAATTTTGCAATAAAAGGAAATTTAACTACGTATACCTTTCATATCACGTGTAGCGGGAACGGCATCAACCGGAACGATCCTCGCTGGAATCGTCTCTATCCGTATCCACGCCGAGTATCCTCGGGATGACTTCGCTAAGTTACGAGCCTCATCTTCGTATGGGTTACTAGCCTCGTGTTGAAGACGATGTGATCGAGAGATGATCACTATCCGAATCCAAATTCGGATCCAAAAACAAGTCCTCAAGACTCGCTTCTTCGGAGAGGTATTCGTCAACCGTTTGACGAATCCTTCGTCCTCCACCTCAGAGGATTACCGGAGATCAAATCCCCGGCAAGTTAGGCACTGTTGGAGGTCCAACCGTCGTCTAAACGACGCTCCGACGAGAAGAAAACAAGCTGTCCAGAAAACTGGACAGCTTTGGTGGAGGAGTAAGGGCCGGCCAAAAGAAAGGTGGAAGCTCACCTTCTTACCAAACCCAAGGAAGATCACCGGAGCACCAACTGGCAGCAGCTCGACGCCGGCGAGCGGGAAGGAAGGCTCCTTCTGGACGCTGGTTTGAAGAGGTGGGCGGCGGCAATGGAGTTGGCGCCGATTAGATGGTGAGGGTGGGCGGCCAAAACTTGGTTAGGGTTTTGGATTAGGGTTTAAGCCCTCTTTTATAGAGAACTAATTCTCTTAATGGTTATTGGATCATATCCATAAGGCCCGCTAACCCACTCCATTAATATAAGTTAAAATAAACCAAACCATGATGGTTTATTTTAAGTTAAAACGAACCGAACCAACTTTTGGTTCATTCGTTTAAAATAAACCAAACCCTTTGGTTTATTCTCCTCCATTGGATTAGAACCCAACCATTTTGGTTCATCCATTATGTCTTCATAAGACACAGCCCATCTACGCTTCCATTGCGACTGAAACGATTTCATGCTCGCTTCTTGTTTGGTCCAACCAAACCTAGTTTCTCTCGGTCTAAGAATCCCATTCTCAAGCTCGTTTTAAATCCTTCGGATTACGCTCATTGTGCGTGTGACCAAATAGGTTCTCAGTTTATATTGGTCGTCTATAATTAAACATTAATTATAGAACGATCATGAGTGGCACCTAGTAGTACATCATGATCCCCAATTAACCGAAAAGATCAACGGTTGATCCAGAACTATTTCTGAAACACTTCAGCAGCTCGAATGAATCGTGCCCCATTCCCTTCACTCATCTTATACCCACTTGGTTCAAGACATGGTCTATAGTGTCAGTCCCCACTAGGCTGACTACGTCACACCTAGCCCAAGTATCATTTCCTCGTCCTACGGATTCTAGTTACTGCACATGTATCGAAGAGTACCTTACTCTAAACATGTAATGCTTTGGCCAAAGACATGTAATGCTTTACACACAAGGTTCGTCTGGATTTTGTGAGAAATCAAACTTTTTGATCGTCTCATCAAAACGGATATTCCAGCTCCTGGATGCTTGCTTCAATCCATAAATGGACCGTCGCAATTTGCATACATTGGTTTTATCAACCGATGTGAAGCCCTCAGGCTGTATCATATACACGCCCTCGAGCAGGTTTCCATTAAGGAAAGTTGTTTTCACATCCATCTGCCATATCTCATAATCATAATGAGTCGCTATGGCCAGGAGCATTCGAATGGATTTAAGCATAGCTACAGGCGAATAGGTTTCGTCATAATCAACACCTTGTTTTTGACAATATCCTTTCGCCACCAATCTAGCCTTATAGGTAATCACATTATCATCCATGTCGGTTTTCTTCTTGAAAACCCACTTGCACCCTATAGGCTTTATGCCTTTAGGTGGGTCAACCAAGTTCCAAACTTGGTTTTCATACATGGAATCCATTTCCGACTTCATGGCACCAAGCCACTAATCCCTTTCTGAACTTGTCAGCACTTCTTCATAACTAGTAGGCTCCTCATCATCAATGAATAACACGTCGTTCGATTCACTTACGAAAAATCCATATCTCTCAGGAATATTGCGTGTTCTACCAGATCTACGAAGATGTGGTGTTTCAATAGGTCCAGCCGATTGCTCATCACTATGAGTTGTCGGTTGTTGTGCTTCACCAGGTATCTCATCGATGTCTATTTGAGTCTCTCGATCCTCCTCAAGCTCGACGACACTCCCACTGTTTTCTTGTAAGAGAAACTCTTTCTCTAGAAACACAGCATGCCTTGAAACAAACACCTTTTGTTCCATAGGATGATAGAATTGGTAACCCCTTGTTTCCTTAGGGTATCCAATAAATAGACATTTATCAGACTTAGTATCCAATTTGTCTGATACTGTCCGCTTCACATAAGCAGGACAACCCCATATCTTCAAGTAAGATACATGAGGTTTCTTACCATTCCATATCTCATATGGAGTAGTAGAGACTACCTTGGTTGGCATTCTGTTTAACAAGTAAACAGCTGTCTAAAGTGCATAGCCCCAAAAGGACTTGGGAAGATTCGCATGATTCATCAATGACCTGACCATGTCCAACAAGGTCCGGTTACGCCTCTCAGATACACCATTATGCTGTGGTGTATATGGCGGAGTCCATTGAGACAATATGCCATTGTCTCTTAGATAATCAAGAAACTCTTGACTTAAGTATTCACCACCTCGATCCAATCGAAGTATTTTAATACTCTTGTCATGTTGTTTCTCTACTTCATTTCTGAATTCTTTGAACCTTTCAAAGGCTTCAGACTTGTGTTTCATCAAGAACACATACCCAAACCGTGAGTGATCATCGGTGAAGGTAATGAAGTAGCTATAGCCTTCTAAAGCTTGAGTTGACATAGGTCCACATACATCACTATGTATTAGGCCTAGCAACTCTCCCACTCATTCACCTTTTCCTGTAAAAGGTAACTTAGTCATCTTGCCTTTTAAGCATGATTCGCATGTATCGTATGAATCCAATTCAAACGATTCCAGAATTCCACATCGGTGTAATTCGGACATGCGTTTCTTGCATACATGGCCAAGACGACAATGCCACATATAGGAGTCTAATTGATTACCCTTTCGAGCACGCGTGTTGCTCGCTTCGATATTGAAAATGTCACTGGATACGTCCAACGTATAAATGCCATTACTCAAAGTTCCAGTTCCATAAAGTATGTCATTCAAATTTATATAACAACAATTGTTACTAAACGTCAAATGGAAACCATTTCTATTTAAATAGGAAATAGAAACAATGTTCTTTATTAGAGAAGGAACATAATAGCAATTGTCCAGTTCCAAGACTAGTCCACTAGGGAGCTTCAGCAAATAAGTTCCGATGCCGACCGCAGCAACCTTTGCTCCATTGCCAACTCGTAAATTTGACTCCCCTCTGACGAGTCTTCTTCTATTCCTTAGCCCTTGTATGTCATTACATATATGTGAGCCACACCCAGTATCCAATACCCAAGTGTCTAAGGAAATAGAATGACAATCAATAACGAAGATACCTAAAGAGGATGGGGCATCGGATGCCTTCTTCTTCTTCATGGACTCAAGATAAATCTTGCAGTTTCTTCGCCAATGGCCTTCCTTGCCACAATGATGGCAAGTGCCCTTTTGTGCTGGTTCTGCCTTCTTTGCCTTTTTGTTCTTCCCTTTCTTCTGTTCTTTTGCCTTCGTCTTAGAACCTTTCTTTGAGGAATCAACTAACAGAACCGCCTTCTCCTCATGCTTCACAGAAGACTCCACAGTCTTCAGCATATTGAGGAGCTCAGGAATAGTGGATTCCAATTTGTTCATCCGTTAGTTCATCACGAATTGTGAGAAACTCTTGGGCAAAAAATACAGAATTAAGTCAATACTTAATTCGTGATCCATCACAAACCCGAGGGTTGCTAGCCGCTCGATGTACCCGTTCATCTTTAGCACAAACTGCACTACAGACGAACCTTCTTGCATCTTCTTGGTGAAGAGGAGCCTAGAGACCTCGAACCTTTCGGATCTCGCTTGCTCATCGAACAACTCATGAAGATGGAAGACCATAGTATTAGCATCCATATGCTCATGCTGCTTTTGCAGCTCAGGTACCATCGCCGCTAGCATGATGCAACTCGCCAGCTCAGAATCTGCCACATGCTTCTGATAGACCAACATTTGGTCTGGAGTTGCATCGTCCTTAGGACGTTTGGGAAGAGGCTCTTCAAGGACATATGCTAGCTTTTCCGCCTTGAGAACAATTCTCAGGTTTCTAAGTCAGTCCAGGAAGTTAGGCCCAGTCAGTTTGTTTGAATCCAAAATAGTGCGCAAATTCAAAGACGTCATGATCAATTTATTGACCTAGAAATACAAAACGAGCATATATGAGAAAATGATTTTAAAATGCATCAATATACATTTATAAATCCCATTCATTTTTCAAATTTCAAAAACCCCAAAATCACTTCGGGAGATCGTAGGTCCATCTCCGAATGGGCTGATATCCATCATAGATATGAACAACCTTGGAGAGAGTCCAATAAGCCATTCATAACTACGACGGTAGGTATCAACTATACCGATTGCATATCATGTATATGCAACTATCACAATGTGCTATCAACTAATTGAATGTTCACACATACATCGGGTTGTTAACACATTAACAAGTATGCATCATATGCATAGCACCCAACTTCACCTCCCTTTACATCGACCTTGGAGAGAGTCCAACAAGCCGATGCTCCAGGTTAAAGCCAATCCATTAATTGAGAAATAGTTTTAATATGGTTAGAGCGCATTCAACCAATTAGCCCAGCTTGGAGAGAGTCCAACAACCAAAGCTAACGATTGACCTTTGACTCTTACAATATTAGTATTAAACTATTCCATGGTTTGAACATGTTCGGGTTCAAGCCGGGCTTGGAGAGAGTCCAACAACCCAAACAAGAAACGGAACTCTGGTTCTAACCATATTAATGGAAGGTGTAGGCTTTAATATTGAGTAAGGGTTTTTATGTCTCATCCTCTTTGCATGCAAATAACTATTATCTACATGGCATGGCATACATGACATACATCTACATGTCACAACACGCATGGCATAATGATATGCATCTAATGCAATTACATGGCATACAATTATGTCATGTATATAATTTCCTTATATGTCATAACTATTTATGGAAATAAAATATGTTTAAGATTTGATTCTCCAAATCAAATCATGATTAAATTAGGAAACAAATTTCCAAATCTAATCACATATTTTATTTATGGAAATAGTTGATTAAGGAAAGTCAATTTAGGAAACCAATTTCCTAAATCATCAAGACTACTTATGGAAATAAAATATTTTAAGATTTGATTTCCCAAATCAAATCATGATTAAATTAGGAAACAAATTTCCAAATCAAATCAAATATTTTATTTATGAAAAATATCAATTTCCATAAATACTTCCAACTTTCCAAAAGTGGAAGATTTCCATAAATACTTCTAGACTTTCCAAAACTGAAAAATTTCCATAAATACTTCTAACTTTCCAAAAGTAGAAAATTTCCAGAAATATCATTATGACTATCGCAAAACCATTTTACGATTATGTCGAAAGACAACCTGGGCTCTGATACCACTGTTGGGTTTCCGGCACCGCGGCAAGTGTGTGTTCGAACATGTTTCGCAAACATGTGCACAGCGGAAGAAATAAAAATAATAAATCCACATTTATTACAACACACACATCACACGCATGCATAGTACAATATGTGTAGACATAATCGTAAATTTAAATTTTGCAATAAAAGGAAATTTAACTACGTATACCTTTCGTATCACGTGTAGCGGGAACGACATCAACCGGAATGATCCTCGCTAGAATCGTCTCTATCCGTATCCACGCCGAGTATCCTCAGGATGACTTCACTAAGTCACGAGCCTTGTCTTCGTACGGGTTACTAGCCTCGTATTGAAGACGATGTGATCGAGAGATGATCACGATCCGAATCCAAATTCGGATCCAAAAACAAGTCCTCAAGACTCGCTTCTCCGGAGAGGTATTCGTCAACCGTTTGACGAATCCTTCATCCTCCACCTCAGAGGATTACCGGAGATCAAATCCCCGGCAAGTTAGGCGCTGTCGGAGCTCCAACCATCGTCCAAACGACGCTCTGACGAGAAGAAAACAAGCTGTCCAGAAAACTGGACAGCTTTGGTGGAGGAGTAAGGGCAGGCCAAAAGAAAGGTGGAAGCTCACCTTCTTACCGAACCTAAGGAAGATCACTGGAGCACCAACCGGCAGCAGCTTGACGCCGGCGAGGGGGAAGGAAGGCTCCTTCTGGACGCCGGTTGGAAGAGGTGGGCGGTGGCAATGGAGTTGGCGCCGATTAGATGGTGAGGGTGGGCGGCCAAAACTTGGTTAGGGTTTTGGATTAGGGTTTAAGCCCTTTTTTATAGAGAACTAATTCTCTTAATGGTTATTGGATCATAACCATAAGGCCCGCTAACCCACTCCATTAATATAAGTTAAAAAAAATCAAACCATGATGGTTTATTTTAAGTTAAAACGAACCGAACCAACTTTTGGTTCATTCGTTTAAAATAAACCAAACCCTTAGGTTTATTCTCCTCCATTGGATTAGAACCAACCCATTTTGGTTCATCCATTATGTCTTCATAAGATACGACCCATCCACGCTTCCATTACGACTGAAACGATTTCATGCTCGCTTCTTGTTTGGTCCAACCAAACCTAGTTTCTCTCGGTCTGAGAATCTCATTCTCAAGCTCGTTTTAAATCCTTCAGATTACGCTCGTTGTGTGTGTGACCAAATAGGTTCTCGGTTTATGTTGGTCGTCTATAATTAACCATTAATTATAGAACGATCATGAGTGACACCTAGTGGTACATCATGATCCCCAATTAACCGAAAAGATCAACGGTTGATCCAGAACTATTTCTGAAACGCTTCAGCAGCTCGAATGAATCGTGCCCCATTCCCTTCACTTATCTTATACCCACTTGGTTCAGGACATGGTCTATAGTGTCAGTCCCCACTAGGCTGACTACGTCACACCTAGCCCATGTATCATTTCCTCGTCCTACGGATTCTAGTTACTGCACATGTATCGAAGAGTACCTTACTCTAAACATGTAATGCTTTGGCCATAGACTTCAGTAACAATCCGACGAGAGGCCATGGGTATACATCTCCTCGCAAGGAGTGGTGAATCCTTTATAGGCTATTCAAACACCTTCGATCACTTCGACTTATACCCAATCATCCTGGGTCCACATCTCCTTAGAGATTCTTGCTTAAGATGCCAAAGCATAAGTCTCCATGATCAAGATGACTTGAATACCGCAAGTCAAAGGAACATCGCACTTAAGCTACATTAAGAACTTCATTGACATATCTATATATGCAGAGAACCATATGAAGTCTTACGGCTGGTAACTCCAATGAACTAGTTACCATAACTAGCATCCACGATTAACTCCGGACATCACTATGTCTCCAGCCAGTGAGAATTAGCTGCTTGGATACACCAAGGAGTATACCTCATGCTTGTCTCGACAGAATTGATGGTGTCCAAATCCATCAATTCATCGACTAGGGATAATTCCGATACAACACAATTACACATGTAGAGATACTCGCTAGTTGTGATCCAATCACAAATTCTCTCATGTTGTGAATCGTATCGTGGACATTCAGTAAATGAGTTTAATATCCAATCAAATACATGAAACATGTATACTCAAATAGTGAATCTTCATTTATCATATAAATGGTTCATACATAAGGCGATTGCCTTAGGATATATCTCATATGTTACTAACACGATCGGGGTCGGGGAGCCTAAGGGATGATAGCTTTTTCCTTACAAAGCACAAGGAGTGTCCCTCTCTCACTATCATCTTCATAGCCATACACACTCCTAAGTCGATCCTAGGGCTCCCCTTTATACTATCTAGTGCGGTGTAGTCGTACCCCATCCTATGGCAAATGTGGGTAAGTAGGCTCCCCCACAATAATCTCTCCTCTTGCCGCTTTGCCCATTTTCACTAAGTGTCTAATGAAATGGGACCTTACATCAATGCTACTCCTTTCTTGTAGCATGTCCCATAAGCAAAGTAGCTCAATTGCTCTCACTACACCATCACTCTCCCTACGACCAAAAATAGTACTTGTCATAATTCGGTGTAGGTACCAGAAAATAGGGTTTTGGAAGCACGATGCTTTGACCCTAGAAGGGTCGTACGCGTACTCTCATATCAATTCGGTCCAAAAGATCCGAGAGTTAAACCCAATAGGGGTTCTTCTCTCTCCCCCGCTAGGCAAGCCAAAACATGTATTCCATTGGTGTAATGTTCATTAATGCTCAGTGTTAAATAACCTAAAGGTAATCCTTCCCTCTTCGCTCTCTCTACCCGTTAAAACCTCAGCTTCTAAACAACTTAAAAACTCTAAAACCATCCTAGGGTAGGTTGGGTGTCTTATCCCCATTATCTCTCCCCACCCCATTTTTACAAATAGGGATTGAATATCACCTAGCAAACATAGGGATTCTAATAAATCTTCATCAAGATACATAGTTGCGGTGATTCTTCTAGTAGCAAGCATGTCATATCTATCCCTATGCTCATTATTACGAAAAAAAGGGTTGGAAGAGCATTACCTTCCTTCGGAGCTTGAGGGGCATCCGTTCTCCTTGTTCTTTGTTGGGTTTCCGGCACCGCGGCGAGTGTGTTTTCGAACATGTTTCATAAACATGTGCACAGCGGAAGGAATAAAATAATAAATCTAATTTATTACAACATACACATCACACGCATGCATAGTACAACATGTGTAGACATAACCGTAAATTAAAATTTTGCAATAAAAGGAAATTTATACTACGTATACCTGACGTATCACGTGTAGCGGGAAAGACATCAACCGGAACGATTCTTGCTAGAATCGTCTCTATCTGTATCCACGCTGAGTATCTTCGGGATGACTTCACAAAGTCACGAGCCTCGTGTTGAAGACGATGTGATCGAGAGAAGATCACGATCCGAATCAAAATTCGGATACAAAATGAGTCCTCAAAAACTCGCTTCTCCGGAGAGGTATTCGTCAACGGTTTGACGAATCCTTCGTCCTCCACCTATGAGGATTACTCGAGATCGAATCCCCGGTAAGGAAGGCACTGTCGGAGCTCCAAACGTCATCCAAACGACGGTTCGACAGGAAGTAAACAAGCTGTCCAGAAAACTGGACAGCTTTGGTGGAGGAGTTAGCGCCGGCCAAAGGGAAGAGGACCGGCTAGTCCTTGGTCACCGGAGCCAAAGAGGGTCGCCGGAGGATCACCGGCAGCAACAAGTGGCCGGCGGAAGCAGGTGGTTGTCCGGCGGCAAGGAGGTGGCAGCAGCTCCATGAAGTTGGCGGCAACACCATGTTGGGCGGCAACAACAAAAGAGGAGCTAGGGTTTTGGGCGGCAACTCAATGGCTTATTCCCTTAGGTTTTTGGAAAAACCCTTAAGCCGTGTTTTTATAGAGAACACATTCTCCTAACGGTTATTGATTCATAACCAAAGCCCGTTAACCCACTCCAATAACTTAAGTTAAAATAAACCAAACCATGATGGTTTATTTTAAGTTAAAACGAACCGAACCAACTTTAGTTCATTCGTTGAAAACAAACCAAACCCCATTGGTTTATTCTTTTCCATTGGATTAGAACCAAACCAATTTGGTTCATCCATCATGTCTTCATAAGACACGACCCATCCACGCTTCCATTGCGACTGAAACGATTTCATGCTCGCTCCATGTTTGGTCCAACCAAACCTAGTTTCTCTCAGTCTGAGAATCTCATTCTCAAGCTCGTTTTAAATCCTTCGGATTACGCTCATTGTGCGTGTGACCAAATAGGTTCTCGATTTATGTTGGTCATCTATAATTAACCATTAATTATAGAATGATCATGAGTGGCACCTAGTAGTACATCATGATCCCCAAATAACCGAAAAGATCAACGGTTGATCCAGAACTATTTCTGAAACCCTTCAGCAGCTCGAATGAATTGTGCCCCATTCCCTTCACTCATCTTATACCCACTTGGTTCAGGACATGTTCTATAGTGCCAGTCCCCACTAGGCTGACTACGTCACACCTAGCCCAAGTATCATTTCCTCGTCCTACGGATTCTAGTTACTGCATATGTATCGAAGAGTACCTTACTCTAAACATGTAATGCTTTGGCCAAAGACTTTAGTAACAATCTGACGAGAGACCATGGGTATACATCTCCTCGCAAGGAGTGGTGAATCCTTTATAGGCTATTCAAACACCTTCGATCACTTCGACTTATACCCAATCATCCTGGGTCTACATCTCCTCAAAGATGCTTGCTTAAGATGTCAAAACATAAGTCTTTATGATCAAGATGACTTGAATACCGCAAGTCAAAGGAACATCGCACTTAAGCTGCAGTAAGAACTTCATTGACATATCTATATATGCAGAAAACCATATGAAGTCTTACGGCTGGTCACTCCAATGAACTAGTTACCATAACTAGTATCCACGATTAACTCCGGACATCACAATGTCTCCAGCCAGTGAGAATCAACTGCTTGGATACACCAAGGAGTATACCTCGTGCTAGTCTCGACAGAATCAATGGTGTCCAAATCCATCAATTCATCGACTAGGAAAAATTCTGATACATCACAATTACACATGTAGAGATACTCACTAGTTGTGATCCAATCACAAATTCTCTCATGCTATGAATCGTATCATGGACATTCAATAAATGAGTTTAAGATCTAATCAAATACATGAAAACATGTATACTCAAATAGTAAATCTTCATTTATCATATAAATGGTTCAAACATAAGGCGATTACCTTAGGACATCTCTCATATATTACTAACATTCTTCGCTCCGAAGCACCGGATTGAGATGCCACTTGCTTGGTCCTTCTCATCCTTACTTTTTTTGGGCTTCCTTGAAGGTTGGAAAGGCTTCTAGGTGGTGGGGAAGACGGATTCACATGGCTAGGGCATAAGGAATTAAAGCACACGATGCATTTTGGGAGAAAACACACGGTGCATTCTATTTAACCCCTGCGTAACATGGCCATGCTGTGTGCACCGCTGGAAGGTGGGACATGGCCGTGTGAAATCACACAGCCAGGCTGTGTGCCCTTTATTTCCTTCTCATGGTGCACAATGGTCGACTTCTCCTTACTCGCTCAGTCGTGTACGTTCAAACTGATTTTTATTTTTACCTAGCAAGTTATTTCTAGTTCTAATTCATGTTAAAAATGCTAAATGAATGGAATCCAAAGTTCAAATTAAACAAATGAACGAAAACATAAAAACTAAACTTGGGTTGCCTCCCAAGGAGCACTTTGTTTAAGGTATTTGAACATGTCTCTAGAGGTTCTGTAAACCTCCATTCATCCGTCTCGGAGTTTACATCCCGTGGGTTCAACTTTACCCTACTAAAAGTGTAGCATCTAGGAAGGGAGCTCTACACTCTGATAGATTAAAGAGGATGATCTCCCCGTCTACCTCCAAGGAGATCTTGTGCGCCTTTACGTCTATCCATGCCCCCTCAGTCGCCAGAAAAGGCCTTCCCAAGATGATGGGATTCTGGCGATTTGGTCCTATCTCAAGTATAATAAAATTCATGTGTATCACGAAATTCTCAATGACCACAGGCACATGTGCTAGCATGCCGATGGGTTCCTTGACTGAATCGTCCCCCATACGAATACCAAGGTTCGCTGGTTGGATCCCATTCAGTCCCGTCTTCAAATAGTATGCTTAGGGCATCACACTTATGTTAGTAATATATGAGAGATGTCCTAAGGCAATCACCTTATGTATGAACCATTTATATGATAAATGAAGATTCACTATTTGAGTATACATGGTTTCATGTATTTGATTGGATCTTAAACTCATTTACTGAATGTCCGCGATACGACTCACAGCATGAGAGAATTTGTGATTGGATCACAACTAGTGAGTATCTCTACATGTGTAATTGTGATGTATCGGAATTATCCCTAGTCGATGAATTGATGGATTAGGACACCATCAATTCTATCGAGACTAGCACGAGGTATACTCCTTGGTGTATCCAAGCAGCTGATTCTCACTGGCTGGAGACATTGTGATGTCCGGAGTTAATCGTGGATGCTAGTTATGGTAACTAGTTCATTGGAGTGACCAACCATAAGACTTCATATGGTTCTCTGCATATATAGATATGTCAATGAAGTTCTTACTACAGCTTAAGTGTGATGTTCCTTTAACTTGCAGTATTCAAGTCATCATGATCATGAAGACTTATGCTTTGACATCTTAAGCAAGTATCTCTGAGGAGATGTGGACCCGAGATGATTGGGTATAAGTCGAAGTGATCGAAGGTGTTTGAATAGCCTATAAAGGATTCATCACTCCTTGCGAGGAGATGTATACCCATGGCCTCTCGTCGGATTGTTACTAACGTCTTTGGCCAAAGCATTACATGTTTAGAGTAAGGTACTCTTCAATACATGTGCAGTAACTAGAATCCGTAGGACGAGGAAATGATACATGGGCTAGGTGTGACGTAGTCAGCCTAGTGGGGACTGACACTATAGACCATGTCCTGAACCAAGTGGGTATAAGATGAGTGAAGGGAATAGGGCACGATTCATTCGAGCTGCTGAAAGGTTTCAGAAATAGTTCTGGATCAACCGTTGATCTTTTCGGTTAATTGGGGATCATGATGTACTACTAGGTTCCACTCATGATCGTTCTATAATTAATGGTTAATTATAGACGGCCAACATAAACCGAGAACCTATTTGGTCACACGCACAACGAGCGTAATCCGAAGGATTTAAAATGAGCTTGAGAATGAGATTCTCAGACCGAGAGAAACTGGGTTTGGTTGGACCAAACATGGAGCGAGCATGAAATCGTTTCAGTCGCAATGGAAGCGTGGATGGGCCGTGTCTTATGAAGACATAATGGATGAACCAAAATGGTTTGGTTCTAATTTAATGGAGGAGAATAAACCAAAGGGTTTGGTTTATTTTAAACGAATGAACCAAAGTTGGTTCGGTTCGTTTTAACTTAAAATAAACCATTATGGTTTGGTTTATTTTAACTTAAATTAATGGAGCGGGTTAATGGGCCTTATGGTTATGATCCAATAACCATTAAGAGAATTAGTTCTCCATAAAAGAGGGCTTAAGGGTTTGTTAAGCCCTAATCCAATTTCCTTAACCTAGAGTTGCCGCCCACCTCCTCCCCTTGTAGAAGTCGGCGCCAACTCTAGTGCTGCTGCCCATCTCCTCCAACCGGCGACCAGCTGCTGCCGTCTTCTCCACTTTCCGGCGTCGAGCTGCTGCCAGAGGAGCTCTGGTGATCATCCTTGGCTCCGGCGACAAGGTCAGCACATTGCTTTCCTTATTTGGCCGGCGCAAGGTCTCCACCAAAGCTGTCCAGTTTTCTGGACAGCTTGTTTCCTTCTTGTCGGAGTGTCGTTTGGACGGCGTTTGGAGCTCCGACAGCGCCTCCCTTGCCGGGAATTCGATCTCCGGAAATCCTCATAGGTGGAGGATGAAAGATTCGTCAAACGGTTGACGAATTCCTCTCCGGAGAAACGAGTTTTTGAGGACTCGTTTTGGATCCGAATTTTGATTTGGATCGTGATCTTCTCTCGATCACATCGTCTTCAACATGAGGCTAGTAACCCGTACGAAGATGAGGCTCGTGACTTAGTGAAGTCATCCCGAAGATACTCGGCGTGGATACGGATAGAGATGATTCTAGCGAGGATCGTTCCAGTTGATGCCTTTCCCGCTACACGTGATACGTAAGGTATACGTAGTTAAATTTCCTTTTATTGTAAAATTTAAATTTACGATTATGTCTACACATGTTGTACTATGCATGCGTGTGATGTGTGTTGTAATAAATTATTTATTATTTTATTCCTTCCGCTGTGCACATGTTTGTGACACATGTTCGAACACACACTCGCCGCGGTGCCGGAAACCCAACAAGTGGTATCAGAGCCCAGGTTGTGTTTCGACATAATTGTAAAATTGTTTTGCGATAGTCATAATGATATTTTTGGAAATTTTTTACTTTTGAAAAGTTAGAAGTATTTATGGAAATTTTTCAATTTTGAAAAGTCTAGAAGTATTTATGGAAATCTTCCACTTTTGGAAAGTTGGAAGTATTTATGGAAATTGATATTTTCCATAAATAAAATATTTGATTAGATTTTGGAAATTTGTTTCCTAATTTAATCAAGATTTGATTTGGGAAATCAAATCTTAAAAATATTTTATTTCCATAAGTAGTTTTGTTGATTTAGGAAATTGGTTTCCTAAATTGACTTTCCTTAATCAACTATTTCCACAAATAAAATATGTGATTAGATTTGGAAATTTGTTTCCTAATTTAATCATGATTTGATTTGGAGAATCAAATCTTAAACATATTTTATTTCCATAAATAGTTATGACATATAAGGAAACATTGTACATGACATAATTGTATGTCATGTAATTGCATTAGATGCATATCATTATGTCATGCATGTCGTGACATGTAGATGTATGTCATGTACATAATAGTTATTTGCATGCAAAGAGGATGAGACATAAAAACCCTAACTCAATATTAAAGCCTACACCTTCCATTAATATGGTTAGAACAAGAGTTCCGTTTCTTGTTCGGGTTGTTGGAGTCTCTCTAAGCCCGGCTCGAACCCGAACATTTTCAAACCATGAAATAGTTTAATACTAATATGGTAAGAGTCAGAGGTCAATCGTTAGCTTTGGTTGTTGGACTTTCTCCAAGAGGGGATAATTGGTTGAATGCGCTCTAACCATATTAAAATTATTCCTCGATTAATGGGTTGGCTTTAACCTGGAGCATCGGCTTGTTGGACTCTATCCAAGGTCGATGTAAAGGGAGGTGAAGTTGGGTGCTATGCATATGATGCATACTTGTTAAGGTGTTAACAACCTGATGTATGTGTGAACATTCAATTAGTTGATAGCACATTGTGATAGTTGCATATACGTGATATGCAATCGGTATATTTGATACCTACCATTGTAGTTATGAATAGCTTGTTGGACTCTCTCCAAGGTTGTTCATATCTATGATGGATATCAGCCCATTCGGAGATGGACCTACGATCTCCCGAAGTGATTTTGGGGTTTTTGAAATTCGAAAAATGAATGGGATTTATAAATGTATATTGATGCATTTTAAAATAATTTTCTCATATATGCTCGTTTTGTATTTCTAGGTCAATCGATTGATCATGACGTCTTTGAATTTGCGCACTATTTTGGATTCAAACAAATTGGCTGGGCCTAACTTCCTGGACTGGCTTAGAAACCTGAGAATTGTTCTCAAGGCGGAAAGCTAGCATATGTCCTTGAAGAGTCTCTTCCCAACCGTCCTAAGGACGATGCAACTCCAGACCAAATGTTGGTCTATCAGAAGCATATGGAAGATTCTGAGCTGGCGAGTTGCATCATGCTAGCTGCGATGGTACATGAGCATATGGATGCTAATACTATGGTCTTCCATCTTCATGAGTTGTTTGATGAGCAAGCGAGATCTGAAAGGTTCGAAGTCTCCAGGCTCCTCTTCACCACGAAGATGCAAGAAGGTTCGTCTGTAGTGCAGTTTGTGCTAAAGATGAACGGGTACATCAAGCGGCTAGCCACCCTCGAGTTTGTGATGGATCATGAATTAAGTATTGACTTAATTCTGCATTGTTTGCCCAAGAGTTTCTCACAATTTGTGATGAACTATCGAATGAACAAATTAGAATCCACTATTCCTGAGCTCTTCAATATGCTGAAGACTGTGGAGCCTTTTGTGAAGAATGAGGAGAAGGTGGTTCTGTTAGTTGATTCCTCAAAGAAAGGTTCTAAGAGGAAGGAAAAAGAACAGAAGAAAAGAAAGAACAAGAAGGCAATGAAGGCAGAACCAGCACAAAAGGGCACTTGCCATCATTGTGGCAAGGAAGGCCACTAGCGAAGAAACTGCAAGATTTATCTTGAGTCCATGAAGAAGAAGAAGTCATCCGATGCCCCATCCTCTTCAGGTATCTTCGTTATTGATTGTCATTATATTTCCTTAGACACTTGGGTATTGGATACTGGGTGTGGCTCACATATATGTAATGACATACAAGGGCTAAGAAATAGAAGAAGACTCGTCAGAGGAGAGTCAAATTTGCGAGTTGGCAATAGAGCAAAGGTTGCTGTGGTCGCCATCGGAACTTATTTGCTGAAGCTCCCTAGTGGACTAGTCTTGGAATTGGACAATTGCTATTATGTTCCTTCTCTAATAAAGAACATTGTTTCTATATCCTGCTTAAATAGAAATGGTTTCTATTTGACGTATAGTAACAATTGTTGTTATATAACTTTGAATGACATACTTTATGGAACTGGAACTTTGAGCAATGACATTTATACGTTGGACGTATCTAGCGACATTTTCAATATCGAAGTGAGCAACAAGCGTGCTCGAAAAAATAATCAATTAGACTCCTACATGTGGCATTGTTGTCTTGGCCATGTAAGCAAGAAACGCATGTCCGAATTACACCGATATGGAATTCTGGAATCGTTTGAATTGGATTCATACGATACATGCGAATCATGCTTAAAAGGCAAGATGACTAAGTTACCTTTTTCAGGAAAAGGTGAACGAGTGAGAGAGTTACTAGGTCTGATACATACTGATGTATGTGGACCTATGTCAACTCAATCTTTAGGAGGCTATAGCTACTTCATTACCTTCACCGATGATCACTCACGGTTAGGGTATGTGTTCTTGATGAAAAACAAGTCTGAAGCCTTTGAAAGGTGTTGGATCGAAGTGGATCGCTAGAGGGGGGGTGAATAGCGATAAAACTTTTATGAAATCGTTCGTTAAAACTCGAGTAGATAATTTATAGCGGAAAGATAAACAATAAATAAAAGAGACAATTCTTTTTACTTGGTTCGTAGCCTTCGGCTGTTGGTGCAGGGGCACCTAAGTCGAACCTGTATTTTGATTATGGCAAAAGACGCAAAGTCAAGGATATATCATTATCTCACGAGCTGAATCGAGTGTGCAGAAAAGTGCTAAAGCTGAAGCTGAAGGTTAGCGACACCCGGAGGAAGCCGCGGTGGTTGGGCGACACTCGAGTGACTTCGAAGAGAGCCGAAGGAATCGAGTGGAAGGCCAAAAGCGAAAGCGACGCAGTAAGTATCGAGGTAAGCTCGTGTGTGTGAGCGTAAGTGAGGTCGTATCCTCCTTACGGGGATGGTCTTAAGCGTAGATCCGACCAAAGACATCCCATCGATGGTCTAGGTCGAGATCGGACGATCGACGACCGTCGAAATTATGTTTTTGTTGAGCTAACTTTGACTTGCGATAGCATCGATCATTGCCGGCTTGGAGGACTCATTGCGTCATCGATCATTGTTGTCACTCGGCCACTCGGATGCTACCATCGATCGGTGATGATGGCCATCAGTCGACTGATGGTCAATGATCAGCTTCGAGGAGTCAAGGCTTATCACTTCATTTCAAGGAGGTTTTGTGTCCATTTGTGATTGGTTGAAGACCCATTCGATGAGGGGCTCAAAGGCTATAAAAGGAGGGCTTGTCTTAGGGTTTTTCATTAATTAAAAAAGTTTCCAAGTGCTTTCGGTACACTACGAGTCTTTGACATTCCTACGACGAAGCTCTGCAGACACGACGACTAGGGTTTCATCTTTCCATCTACGAGTCGTCGATATAATCTAAGTTTAATTCAATTATGTACTTCTTTTTATTTTGGTTTTATCGTAACGAGAAGAGGGGGAGTGTCCCTCTATCTCGAGTCTCTTTCGTGGTTTTTGTATCTGATTAACTCCTACCTCCAACGAGGAGGAGTCCATTAGTGATTTGCCCTCCGTGCGTGATCAAGGATCACTAGGGCCTTGGAGTAGTAGCCGAAGGCTACGAACCAAGTAAAAAATCTACTTGTCGCTTTTATTTTTTATTTATCTTTCCGCTGCATATAAGTGTTTTGAAACGAATTCGTACGAAAAAGTTTTATCGCTATTCACCCCCCCCCCCTCTAGCGATCCGCTTCGATCCAACATCGGCTACTACTCCAAGGCCCTAGTGGTCCTTGACCACGCACGGAGGGCAAAATACTAAACGAACTCCTCCTCGTTTGGAGGTAGGAGTTAATCGATACAATAAAGAAAAAGACTTGAGGTAGAGGGACACTCCCCCTCTCCTCATTACGATAAATGCTCTGAAAGAATTAAAGTAACAAACTGAAGTAAAAGCTTAAACCGACGTTACAAAAAGAAAAGAAGTTAAGACCTAGACGTCGGAGAAGAAGCACTTCGTTGTCGGAGAGTTGTAGCTTTGCGGAGGCTTTTGGAAGCTTAGAATTGTTGAGAAAACCCTAGGTTAGGACCTCCTTTTATAGCCTTTGATCCCCTCATCGAATGGGTCTTCAACCAATCACAAATGAACACACAACCTCCTTGAAAAGTGGTGATAAGCCTTGACTCCTCGAGGTTGATCTTTTGACCATCAGTCGACTGATGGCCGTCATCAGTCGATCGGTCGATGCTAGCATCGATCGAGTCGCGACCTCCGGCGATCGATTGATGGCTGAGTCCTCCAAGCGGCGATCGATGCTTCCGCAAGTCAAAGTTAGCTCAAAGAAAACATTATTTTGACGGCCTTCGATAGTCCGATCTCGACCTAGACCATCGATGGGATGTCTTTGGTCGGATCTACGCTTAAGACCATCCCCGTAAGGAGGATACGGCCTCACTTACACTCGCACACACGAGCTTACCTCGATACTTACCATGTCGCTTTTGCTTCCGGCCTCACTTACGCTCTCACACACGAGCTTACCTCGATACTTACCATGTCGCTTTTGCTTCCGGCCTTCCACTCGATTCCTTCGGCTCCCTCTGAAGTCACTCGAGTGTCGCCCGACCACCGCGGCTTCCTCCGGGTGTCACTAGCCTTCAACTCCAGCTTTAGCACTTTTCTGCACACTTGATTTATCTTGTGAGATAACAATATATCCTTGACTTTGCATCTTTTGCCATAATCAAAACATAGGTTCGACTTAGGTGCCCCTGTACCAACAATCTCCCCCTTTTTGATCCTATGGAAAATTTACGCAAAGTTAAGGGAAAATATAAAGCAGAAAATGAGTAAGATAAATGTTACATGTTAGGGTAATCTCTTGCCATGATTAGTTTTGATGTGTGTGACAAAGGGTTTAAGTTAGTTTGTTATGATGATTTGATATGTGTGTTGAAGTCGTGCAGGACTTAGTAATTCGCACATGGAGTCGTGGCGAGTTTCACATCTCATAACTCGGGCCTTGAGTCAGTGAAGGATAGCTTTGCGGAAGCCGTGCACTTCGAGCATCCGAGGGACCGCCGGACGAGGAGCTTGGAGTGAAGCCGGAGGAAGTAAACTTCGAGGCAAGAGACACGAAGAGGCAAGAGAACTTCGAAGGTGAGGGACTCCGAGAGATGAGAGTGAGCGAATGTAACCCGAGAAGGGGTAGCTCTTAGGTGAAACTTAGCCATTTGGCTAAGTGTCGGATGGGATTTCTCGACACCAGTCGACTGCCATGTCATGGCAGTCGACTGCTCTGAGTCGATGGTTCGATCGACTGGTTTAAGTCAGCTGAATCAAGTTGATCACCGATCACGGCATGGCATGATCGATGGCTCGATCATCGCCAAGGACGGCGATCGATGACACTGTGCACGGGCACAGAATGTAGTTGATCTCGCAGAGCACTCGGATTGACATCAGTTGACTGTTGGGTGCCATCAGTCGACTAATGCCAATACCGTTGGATAGAATCCAACGTGGAAAGCGGTCGTTATTGGGCAACGGCTACAGGACCAGTCGACTGATCAAGAGCATCAGTCGACTGCTCCTGTGTCAACGGGAAGAAACCCTCTTCTTCTATAAAAAGGAAGGGGATGGAGCTTTGGGAGGCTAATGCTTATGCTCTAATACTCTCCCAAAGTTCCCTAAAGCTTTCCATCCTCTTACTTGAGCTTATTTCCATTATATTTGTAAGAGGAGTGTTTTTGTGTAAAGAGGTTACCTCCACCTAGTTTTGTGCAAAGGAGAGATCTAGTGGATAGATTATGGAGTGATTCACCGTGGACGAATCGGACCGTGGATTAGCGGCGTAGCCGTGAACCACGTTACATCTCGGTGTTTGCATTGGTTGTATTGTTATTTCTATTTGCTTTGTCTTTATCTTTTTGTATTTGCATATTCCGCTTGCGCTAACGTTTTGTAGACGAGCAAAATATGACATCCAATGAACGAGGTGTTGGGATGTATACTGAAAGCCTAGCTCTTTTGTATGAACATCTTTATTTTGAAATAAGAATTGCATGATCATTGTTTGCATATATTTATGCATATTGTCTAATATGTTACATTGTAGATAACATGGTGTGTGGTGTCACACGGGAGATCATGTTATCGGCTCCTTGTAAAGTATAAGTAAAGGCTCACAACCGAGATGGCTTTGGACAAACCATCGGAATGGTTGTAGTGTGATTTGGTATTGGTTTGTCTTGACCATAGAATCACACTAGTGCACTTTGTGTGTATTGAGCAGGACCGACACAAAGGTGATTCGATTTATTGCTGACTACATAATCGAATCGGACCTCAGATATTATTTAGTACATGCTCTTAATCCCGATATAATAACGGGCACATATACTTGGTACTCATCTCTTTGATTTACCAATGGGCGAGATTTATAGATTAAATCGATAGACTCGGTAAGTTGGAAGATGATATTATTTATATGGTGTGTCGTTGATTATAGGAGGAAACCGTGTCCTATATATTAGGATGATGATGTCCCCTTGAGGAGCTCATAAGGTTCATCATGTAAACCCTGCAGGTGGACTTGGTCCGGCATGATGAAAAGGTTGAGTGGTACTACTCATGGAGTTAGATGTCGATTAATTAATGGTCAGTAAATTAATTAATTGACGGACATTCGAGATCTTAAACACGGGGAGAAAATGTACAAATAATATATGGAGCCCATATTATCATATGGGGGTTGGTGAGGTAGATCAATGATGGACCTTTAGTGGATTGGACCATCATTAGTGGATCGGACTTTATGTGGGCTTGATCCATGGGTGGCCAAGACCCAACTCCTCCTCATGGTCCCTAATGTAGCCCATTAACACCTCAAGATGCTTAGATCCAATGGATAGAAACAAAACACTAAGATCCATTGGTAGAGATTAAATCTCTAAGATCCGACGGTTGAGATTAAATCTCTAGATCCGACGGTTGAGATTAAATCCCTAGAACCAATGGAGGAGATTAATTCATGACTTATCCCTAACTCTATAAAAGGAGGGCATGGGGAGTGGTCGTGACATACATGATAGGGAGGGAGCAAGGCTTGGGCGGCAAGAATAGGGCAATCCTAGTTGAGATAGGATTGGAATTAGGGTTAGGGTTTGGAAGCAAGGGTGGCACCAAATAAGGCAAGTTTTCCTTCTTCTTCCTTGCCTTGTGGCCAACGTCCAGCAGCTATTCCAGCCCTTCCCAGCCCTTGGCCACGCCCAAAACACTCCCCTCTCTTCTCCTTAGGTGGTGGAAACAAGATATAGGGTTTCCCTTGGTGTCTAGGTAGTTTTCCATCATCTTCTTCTCCTTCTAGTTGGCCGGCGGCAAGAACTTCTATAGTTCTTTGTTGGTTGAGTTTTTGAAGGAGAAAAACATTGTTTCTCTTCTTCCTCTTGCTTGGGAAAAGCAAGGAAGGAAGTTTTGCGATCTAGGAGCTTCGACTTTTGGTGGATCGTCGCCCACACGACGTCCAAAAGGAGGAGGGTCATACATTAGAAGACCAAGAGGTATAACTATTCTTCTATCTCTTTTATTCATTGCTTGTGTTTGTTTTTCAAAATATAAGTATGTTATATTTCTGTAAATAGGCTAAATAATACTTGGATCCCGAGTATAAACACAAAAACCGGCGATCCGGACATCGTCTATTCCGCGGCTACTCGTAGAATAGAGGATGGTCGCTTGAACAACTAGTTTGTTCAAGTGACCTCTCTAAACGAATAGCACGACGATGACTTGGTTGCTTTGGGAATCCCTTTTGTCTAGGATTAAATTTTAATCCGGGGACATCGAAGGGATCACCATGGTCAAGCAACCGAGGCGAAGGGGAAGCGAAGTTTCCCCTCACGGATCAACCCCAACACGAGGGTTATTCACCCCCCTCTAGCCGGCCGTCGCGATCTCCCAACAAGTGGTATCAGAGCCAAGGAAAGCTTGTCGAGGACTAACCGCCACAACAAGAAACATTCAAAATGGCCGGCTCCAACATTCATCCACCTAAGTTCGAAGGGGAATTCGCTTGGTGGAAGAAGCGAATGGAGGTATTTTTTGAAACGGATTTTGATATCATGATTACAATGGAATCCGGTTTTGTTTTGCCTAGGGATGAAAAGGGGAAGCCAATAGAGAAGTCAAGGTGCACCAAGAGGCAAAGAGAGGAGCACCTTGCAAACTCAAAAGCCAAGCACCATCTATACAATGTGCTTCCTCAACAAGAAATAAATAGAATTGGAGATTGCCTAAGTGCCAAGGAGATGTGGGAGAAGCTAGTAGAGCTTCATGAAGGCACTTCGGAGGCTAAACTTGCAAAGAGAGATCTCCTCCACTCCCAATTATCCAACATAAAATTAGAAAAGGGAGAAAAGGTAACTTCATTGCATTCTAGGTTTAAAGAGATTTTAATTGGGCTAACAAGTGTAGGTGAAAATCTCTCCAATCGGGATATGATAATGAAAGTCATAGATGCTTTTCCCCGATCATCCAAGTGGAGATCAATGGTGGACTCATTTTATATTTCAAAGAATCTAGAGGTAAGTACTCTAGATGAATTTTTCTCCACTATGGAATTACATGAATCTAGGTTTGAAGGAATACAAGAAGAGCCAAGACCTCAACCTTCAAGGGGAGTAGCATTGATGGCAAATAAAGGGAAAAAGAAGATAGAGATCCCCTCCTCCTCCGATGACGAAGCCTCTTCCTCCTCCTCCATGGATAGCACGGAAGAAGCGTATATGGTAAGGAGGGTAAGATGTGCATTAAAAGGTTTTAGATTTAATAAGTCTAATGATAGGAATAGAAGACCAAGGGGGAAGGTCATATGCTACAATTGCCAAGGAGAGGGGCACATAAGGGACAATTGTCCTCTCCTAAACAAGAGCAAGGAAGAAAAGAAAAAGAAGGAAGAAAATAAGAAGAAAAAGGGGAGCAAGAAGAAAAAGGAAGAGGAGAAGAAAGCAAAGGAAAAAGGAAAGGCCAAAGCATTCAAGGCCAAGACATGGGATGACCCTTCCTCCTCATCTTCATCATCATCCGAGGAAGAAAATGCATTCGTCACCAACCTAGCATTGATGGCATTTGACGACTTGGATTGCTCCTCCACCGAAAATGAAGAATCAAGCACAAGTGGAGAGAGCTCAAGTGAAGGGGGAGCCTCCTCTACCTCCTCATCCAAAGAAGAAGAGGACATGGAAACTATGGTAACCAATCTTTCACCTAGTAAAATAGTTTCTATGATTTCTAGCTTAACTAAGGATTTATTTAGAGCAAAGAAGAAAAATAAGAGCATGTTAGATCAAATTAAGGACTTAGAAAATAAACTAGAAAAAGCATGCTTAAATGAAAATGAAAATATTTCTTCTTGCCATGATGATGCATGCTCACATGAATATATGCCATTTAATGTTAGTGATGCATGCATGGATGAAAATAGGGCTCTAAGGGAAAAGGTAGATTACTTGACAAAAGCCCTAGAAAAATTCACTATAGGCTCCAACACCTTGAACATGATCATAGGGAGCCAAAGAGCTAGCTTCAACAAAAAGGGCCTAGGTTATAAAGAAAAGAAAAATGAAAAGGCCTACAAATGCCTAATTGCTAGGGGACAAGATAAGAAGAAAGTAATTGCTAGGAAATGGATCCCCAAGGAGTATCTAGTGAACCCCATAGGCAAGAACTTATTTTGGGTTCCAAAATCCATCCTTAAGGGTTAGGATAACCCTAGGGTAGTCAACCATATGCAATTGACCTATATCATATTTTAGTTGACTTAGGATGGAGGGACAACATTTTTAAATAGTGTTAGGTGATGATAACGTGCCTATAAATAGTTAATAATGCTTAAATCATGATGATTAATGTAATTGCTATGTATGTTTGCAATCATGATTTATGATTTGGCACATCATCATGAGAAATAGGTTAAATCATGCTTTAGGTGATACCTTGCTTATTATCATGATATAATACCTAATGCATGATTACAATTTGATGAATACATGTATTTCATGATCATAATATAGAATTCATTCATATATGTCATTATGATCATGTGGATTGTTAGGGTGATACTTAACCTTGATAGAATTGCATGAATATAATGGTTAAGTATATACAAATACCTCTAGGATACATCTCACACTCACTATAGGCTACCATGATTGAAAACTTAGCATGAGTGAGATGTTAGGATGATACAAATGTCCACTAATGCCTATGGCATTTAGATGGTCATTTAAAGTATCAAAATAGCAATAATAGACCAATCATGGGGAAGGCTTATGTTTAATTCATAGACATATTGACCAAAGATCATGGTTGGATATTTCATATGTTTTCAAAACAATTTATTACTTTAAATCTATGTATTCATGTTTTGAAACAATTGGATGCAAAACTAGGTGTTAAACTTGATACTAGAATGGTCAAAAACCTAGTGGTTTTTAAAACTTTTGGATTTTTGGCAAATACGTGAAAATATAATGACCTTTCATGAAAAATTATTTTTCACTGATAAAGAACCTTACAAGAAATGTGTTCCCCAAATTTTACTATTTTTTGAATTTTTTGGAATTTTTAATGCATTTTTGAAATTCGGTCCAAAATCGAAAGTTCGAATTGCGTGCTACAATGACCGGTAGTCCAACTATTGATCGATGGCCTGAAAATCAGAACAGTAAAGGCCGAATTCAGGTTTTAGACTAATGTTTGGTATTTCCCTTCTATTAGACTTGATGTCATGAGTTTATAACTTAGTGTTAATCTTTTTGATGGTGTCAAAGGGGGAGAAAATATTATGTTTAAGTTAATTATGATAGGGGGAGTATTTGTAGAGAGAGTTTCATGGATTAAGGGAGAGTTGCATGTTGCTATATCAATGTTTATGTTTACATGCTTTCTTACCTTTGAATTTTTTTTTTATCAAATGTTTTTACCTAACTTAAACGGATTGCCACACATCAAAAAGGGGGAGATTGTTAGGGCAATCTCTTGCCATGATTAGTTTTGATGTGTGTGGCAAAGGGTTTAAGTTAGTTTGTTATGTTGATTTGATATGTGCGTTGAAGTCGTGCAGGACTTAGTAATTCGCACATGGAGTCGTGGCGAGTTTCACATCTCATGACTCGGGCCTTGAGTCGGTGAAGGATAGCTTTGCGGAAGCCATGCGCTTGGAGCATCCGAGGGACCGCCGGACGAGGAGCTTGGAGTGAAGCCAGAGGAAGTAAACTTCGAGGCAAGAGACGCGAAGGAGCATTGCAGAGCCGTGCATCTGATGCTGCCGAGGGACGTGGCTGCGAACGAAGAGAACTTCGAAGGCGAGGGACTCCGAGAGATGAGAGTGAGCGAATGTAACCCAGGAATGGGTAGCTCTTAGGTGAAACTTGGCCATTTGGCTAAGTGTCGGATGGGATTTCCCGACACCAGTCGACTACCATGTCATGGCAGTCGACTGCTCTGAGTCGATGGTTCGATCGACTGGTTTAAGTCACCGATCGTTGATCGAGATCGCCAAAGATGGGCACGATCGATGAGTTTGATCACCGACTACCAAGGGACGGCAATGATCGATGCCACTATGCACGGCAGAATGGAGTTGGTCTGCAGAGCACTCGGATCGATTGACATCACGATCGATGGGTGCCATCACGATCGATGCCAATACCGCTGATAGAATCCAACGTGAAAGCTACCGTTATTGGGCAGCGGCTGGACCGACCGATCGAGAGCATCACGATCGCTCCTGTCAACGGAAGAAACCCTCTTCCTCTATAAAAAGGAAGGGGATGGAGCTTTGGGAGGCTAATGCTTATGCTCTAATACTCTCCCAAAGTTCCCTAAAGCTTTCCATCCTCTTACTTGAGCTTATTTTCATTATATTTGTAAGAGGAGTGTTTTTGTGTAAAGAGGTTACCTCCACCTAGCTTTGCGCAAAGGAGAGATCTAGTGGATAGATTACGGAGTGATTCACCGTGGACGAATCGGACCGTGGATTAGCGGCGTAGCCGTGAACCACGTTACATCTCGGTGTTTGCATTGGTTGTATTGTTATTTCTATTTGCTTTGTCTTTATCTTTTTGTATTTGCATATTCCGCTTGCGCTAACATTTTGTAGACGAGCAAAATACGACATCCAACGAACGAGGGCTATTCACCCCCCTCTAGCCGACCGTCCCGATCTCCCAACATTATGCTCATTTGTAGTGAACTCCCTCTTAACCTTCGGTGAGTTTTAAAACAAAAGTTTAATTTTCAAAAATTTAAATTTTGTTCTCCCCCTTAACTTATGCTCTTCTCCCCCTTTTGCCATGAATCAAAAAAGGTATGGGGTTTTATATAAAAAGTAGGGGTTTTTTAATAGAAAAGGTAGCATGCATAAATATTATCTAACATGAGTCCAAGCATGTGTCTTGATTTAATTTGGTTCGAGGTATAGCCCTCTGCACCAACAATGTAATTTTTGGAAACTAAGTTTGATTTTTAAAATACTTATAAAATTAACTTTGAGTTTCACAATACTTATATGCTATTAACTTTAAAAAAATATGTAACCCTTAAGGTTAGTTTGCTCTCCCCCTTAATCAAATATATAAGGTATAGAAGAGTTAGGGGGCGCTAAACATTGACCTAGAAGGTTGTATATTTAGAATTTTGTCCGAGTATAAGTACACGTTTAAGCTCGATAGTTTGAAAAATAGATAACATTTTTGAAAAGATTATGTAAATTGAAATTGTTCCTTATTCATCTCACCCATTCTAAGTGTCTTAGAATTGGTTCACCTTATATGTTTATGTGAGATGATTCCAATTTAATCTTGATTAAGTTTTAATGATTTGAAACTTGTCAACCTTGCGTTAGATTCGGATTTGATCCTAAGCTCATCAAATCACCTTTTCAAGATCTTGGCTTCCAGGTCGTGGCGAGGCATAGGGGCCTTCTTTGATAGGAAAAATGACCACTTCCTTAGACAAAGCAAATTTCGAGAAAATAGTAACTTGACTCACCTAAGACCACTTCCTGGTCTAACTAGTCTAGGATACGGCGAGGTAGCTTCTGCTAGTTCCACTCGGTCAAGTGCACCGAACTAGATACGCCTTATCTAGCCCGAATACACAAGACTCCGCTTTCCTAGCGTACTATCATTTCGCCGTGTCCTGGTACTATGTTATCAAGCATTGACGAGTTATAGTCTTATCTAACCATTCTAAAGAGAATAAAAGGTTTAGGTTATCGGATATACTATTTTGGTATTAGCTCCCCCTGGATCATTGAACCGATATGGTCTGGTCAAGTAATGAACTTGATCCTTGGGAATCCATAACCTATTGGTCCTTATATGTGAGTTTAATAAAGTTTTCGGGACCCACGCTTGGACTCGATGATGACTACGGTTTACGATAGACATGTAAGATATATTCGTAGTCTTTGAGCTATATCCGAGTCCGGCTCTGTTGTACACGGCTCTCTGAGTTCCAAGAAGTCAGTTAAGATTCTTGGACCCCGTCGAGAACTTGTTCAACCGAGCTTCGAGCTCTTGGACTTGCCCTTTCAAGAGAGAGTTCTCTTCTTCGAGTTTCTCAACTCGAGTTGAGTCCTCCTCTTGAACTCGACTAGTCGAAGAGTTTAGGGGTGTCTCTTGTTTGAGGGTTTCAACCTCCTCAACCAAGGACTCGACCCTAGACTCAGATTTAGCTAATTTTCTAGTTAGCAATTTAATCGTATTGTAAAGCGTATGAATTAGTGAGCGGCTAATCTTAATTTTATCTTTTGGTCCGGCTTTGAGTTGCTTCTCAAAGTAGTCCTCGAGTTCGGAGTCAGTGTTGTAGTTTGATTCAGATTCGGTCTCGGACTCTTCTGGTCTTGCCATGCATGCTATGCCGATGCCTTCTTCGTTTTCCCATGTTGCATGAAACGCCTTCTTTTGACTTGATTTGAATTGTGCCCTCTTTTTGTTTTTTAGTAGCCTCCTTTCCCTCCGAACGATCTTCTGCACTACGTTCACTATTGCTTCCACCTTTTCGGATTCGGACTCTGATTCGTCTTCGGGTTCGAGTCCATCTTCTTGCTTGGTGGGTGCCTTGCTTCTTTGTCCTGCAAGTAGAGCAATACCTTTTTTGGCCTGGACCATGTTAGTTTACTCGTGAAGTTCAAACTCGAAAAATAACTCGTCTAACCTAAGCTATGAAAGGTCCTTAGAAACCTTGTAGGCATCAACCATGGATGCCCACAAGGTAGTCCTAGGATATGAATTAAGAACGTACCTTAGGAGGTCGCAGTTTTCGACCTTTTGTCCGATGGTGTGCAATCCATTGACAATGTCCTGGACGCGAATGTGTAGTTGCATTGCCGTCTCACATTCCTGCATTTTTAGGTTATCCAATTTATTAAGTAGTAAGTCATGCTTACTTACCTTCGCGTTGTTAGTCCCTTCGTGTAGTTCTATGAGTTTTGTCCACAGATCTTTTGCGCTGATGAAGGGTCCGATGCGGTTGAGCTCTTCCTTAGACAATCCGCATTGCAATACTTGGGTTGCCCTTGCATCGGCTTCGATTTGCCTCTTGGTTGCATTGTTCCACTTGTCGAAGTCCAAAGGCTCGCCTTGATCATTAGTGGGTAGAGCAAAGCCGGTTTGGATGATTATCCAAGTCTCGACTTGTGTTTTTAGAAAACACTCCATCCGACCTTTCCAATAACGGAAATCATCTCCGTTAAAGAACGGAGGCCGGATGGTGTTGTACCCCTCAATGTGGGCCATAAAGAAAAACTTGCACACACAAAAAAAAACACAACAAAACTTGCCAAGACTTGGTCTTGGATTAGTAGTGCGGGAAATAAAAAGAAACAAATGAAAAATAGAAAGTTAAGCAAAGAAATAAGAAACTAAATAAAAAGTAAGTACTCACAACCTTCGATGTCCCCGAAAGGCTACTAAATGTTGATTTTTGAGGATGAAAATAGCATGTTACGGGGGTAAACCTCCGGTAGTATATCTTTGCGAGAGCTTCGATTTGGTGGGTAGATCGTTTCGTGAGTCCACTTGTAGCAAAAGTTATGCTCGTTTGATCGTGAGGTACTCCGAAGGCGATCAATACTTGCGAAAACACAACCAAAAACTATGTACCAAGACTTGGTGTTGGATTAGTAGTGTGGGAGAAATCTTAAAATGATAAATACGAAAACAAAAAATGCTCGACCGGTGGTTGTACCGAATCTAAGCGCCCCCGGCTCTGATACCAATTGTTGGATCGAAGCGGATCGCTAGAGGAGGGTGAATAGCGATAAAACTTTTACGAAATCGTTCGTTAAAACTCGAGTAGATAATTTGCAGTGGAAAGATAAACAATAAATAAAAGAGACAATTCTTTTTACTTGGTTCGTAGCCTTTGGCTACTACTCCAAGGCCCTAGTGGTCCTTGACCACGCACGGAGGGCAAAATACTAAACGAACTCCTCCTCGTTTGGAGGTAGGAGTTAATCGATACAATAAAGAACAAGACTTGAGGTAGAGGGACACTCCCCCTCTCCTCGTTACGATAAAAGCTCCGAAAGAAATAAAGTAACAAACTGAAGTAAAAGCTTAAACCGATGTTACAAAAAGAAAAGAAGTTAAGACCTAGACGTCGGAGAAGAAGCACTTCGTTGTCGGAGAGTTGTAGCTTTGCGGAGGATTTTGGAAGCTTAGAATTTTTGAGAAAACCCTAGGTTAGGACCTCCTTTTATAGCCTTTGAGCCCCTCATCGAATAGGTCTTCAACCGATCACAAATGAACACACAACCTCCTTGAAAAGTGGTGATAAGCCTTGACTCCTCGAGGCTGATCTTTTGACCATCAGTCGACTGATGGCCATCATCAGTCGACTGATGGCAGCATCAGTCGAGTGCTGACCTCCGACAGTCGACTGATTGATTGCAATCGAGTCCTCCAAGCTGGCAGTCGACTGATGCTTGCTGCAAGTCAAAGTTAGCTCAAAGAAAACATTATTTCGACGGCCTTCGACCGTCCGATCTCGACCTAGACCATCGATGGGATGTCTTTGGTTAGATCTATGCTTAAAACCATCCCCGTAAGGAGAATACGACCTCACTTACGCTCGCACACATGAGCTTACCTCGATACTTACCATGTCACTTTTGCTTCCGGCCTTCCACTCGATTCCTTCGGCTCCCTCCGAAGTCACTCGAGTGTCGCCCGACCACCGCGGCTTCCTCCGGGTGTCGCTAGCCTTCAACTCCAACTTTAGCACTTTTCTGCACACTTGATTTAGCTCGTGAGATAACGATATTTCCTTGACTTTGCGTCTTTTGCCATAATCAAAACATAGGTTCGACTTAGGTTCCCCTGCACCAACAAAAGGTTCAAAGAATTCAGAAATGAAGTAGAGAAACAACATGACAAGAGTATTAAAATACTTCAATCGGATCGAGGTGGTGAATACTTAAGTCAAGAGTTTCTTGATTATCTAAGAGACAATGGTATATTGTCTCAATGGACTCCGCCATATACACCACAACATAATGGTGTATCTGAGAGGCGTAACCGAACCTTGTTGGACATGGTCAGGTCAATGATGAATCATGCGAATCTTCCCAAGTCCTTTTGGGGCTATGCACTTCAGACAGCTGTTTACTTGTTAAACAGAATGCCAACCAAGGTAATCTCTACTACTCCATATGAGATATGGAATGGTAAGAAACCTCATGTATCTTACTTGAAGATATGGGGTTGTCCTGCTTATGTGAAGCGGACTGTATCAGACAAATTGGATGCTAAGTCTGATAAATGTCTATTTATTGGATACCCTAAGGAAACAAGGGGATACCAGTTCTATCATCCTGTGGAACAAAAGATGTTTGTTTCAAGGCACGCTGTGTTTCTAGAGAAAGAGTTTCTCTTGAAAGAAAACAGTGGGAGTGTCATCGAGCTTGAGGAGGCTCGAGAGACTCAAATAGACATTGAAGAGATACCTGGTGAAGCACAACAGTCGACAACTCATAGTGATGAGCAATCGGCTGGACCTATTGTAACACCACATCTTCGTAGATCTTGTAGAACACGCAACATTCCTGAGAGATATGGATTTCTCGTAAGTGAATCGAACGACGTGTTACTCATTGATGATGAGGAGCCTACCAGTTATAAAGAAGTGTTGACAAGTTCAGAAAGGGATAAATGGCTTGATGCCATGAAGTCAGAAATGGATTCCATGTATGAAAACCAAGTTTGGAACTTGGTTGACCCACCTGAAGGCATCAAGCCTATAGGGTGCAAGTGGGTTTTCAAGAAGAAAACTAACATGGATGGTAATGTGATTACCTATAAAGCTAGATTAGTGGCGAAAGGATATCGTCAAAAACAAGGTGTTGATTATGACGAAACATATTCGCCTATAGCTATGCTTAAATCCATTCGGATGCTCCTGGCCATAGCGGCTCATTATGATTATGAGATATGGCAGATGGATGTGAAAACAACTTTCCTTAATGGAAACCTGCTCGAGGACGTGTATATGATACAGCCTGAGGGTTTCACATCGATTGATAAAACCAAGGTATGCAAATTGCGACGGTCCATATATGGATTGAAGCAATCATCCAGGAGCTGGAATATCCATTTTGATGAGACAATCAAAAAGTTTGATTTCTCACAAAATCCAGACGAACCTTGTGTGTACAAGAAGGTTAGTGGGAGTGCAGTCGTGTTCCTAGTATTGTATGTCGATGACATATTACTTATAGGAAAAAATGTTTCAATCTTACAGTCAGTTAAGGTTTGGTTATCCAAGACATTCTCCATGAAAGACCTAGGAGAAGCAACCTACATCCTCGGGATTAAGATCTATAGAGATAGATCGAAACAGTTGCTTGGTCTTTCGTAGTCTACATATATAGACCGAGTGCTAAAGAGGATTAGCATGTCGGAATCTAAGAAAGGTTTCCTACCCATCAGGCATGGGGTACACCTTTCGAAGTCTATGCGCACAGAAGATGAGAGGATTTGCATGAGTAAGATTCCCTATGCATCCACAATAGGATCTATCATGTATGCTATGTTATGTACGAGGCCCGATGTATCATATGCTCTGAGTGTCACGAGTAGATACCAGTCTGATCCAGGAATGGATCATTGGGTGGCTGTTAAGATGATCCTTAAGTACTTAAGAAGAACTAAGGATGTGTTCCTAATATATGGAGAAGGGGACATGGTGATATGCGGGTATACGGATGTCAGCTTCAAGACAGACAAGGATGATTCCAGGTCTCAGTCTGGATACTTGTTCACCTTGAATGGGGGCGCAGTGAGTTGGAAAAGTTCCAAACAAGACACTGTAGCGGATTCTACCACTGAGGAAGAATACATTGCAGCTTCGGAAGCAGCAAAGGAAGAGGTTTGGATCAAGAAGTTCATTTATGAACTTGGTGTGATTCCATCCATTGTTGAAGCAATACCAGTCTACTGCGACAACAATGGAGCAATTCCACAGGCGAAAGAGCCAAGGTCTCATCAACGATTCAAACATGTGCTTCGCCGCTATCATCTTATCAGAAAGATCATCAATAGGAAAGAAATACAAATCGAGAAAATCCCCACTGAAAGGAACTTAGCGGATCCTTTGACTAAGGCATTACCTCAAAATAAGTTTGAGGGTCATGTTACAGCTTATGGTATTGGATACCGTAGCGATTGGCATTAGGCCAAGTGGGAGTCTGTTAGTAATATATGAGAGATGTCCTAAGGCAATCGCCTTATGTATGAACCATTTATATGATAAATGAAGATTCACTATTTGAGTATACACGGTTTCATGTATTTGATTGGATCTTAAACTCATTTACTGAATGTCCGCGATACGACTCACAGCATGAGAGAATTTGTGATTGGATCACAACTAGTGAGTATCTCTACATGTGTAATTGTGATGTATCAGAATTATCCCTAGTCGATGAATTGATGGATTTGGACACCATCAATTTACGCCGAGAACCGAGGTATACTCTTTGGTGTATCCAAGCGGTGATTCTCACCGGAGACATTGTGATGTTCGGAGTTAATCGTGGATGCTAGTTATGGTAACTAGTTCATTGGAGTGACCAACCGTAAGACTTCATATGGTTCTCTGCATATATAGATATGTCAATGAAGTTCTTACTGCAGCTTAAGTGCGATGTTTCTTTGACTTGCGGTATTCAAGTCATCTTGATCATGAAGACTTATGCTTTGACATCTTAAGCAAGCATCTCTAAGGAGATGTGGACCCGAGATGATTGGGTATAAGTCGAAGTGATCGAAGGTGTTTGAATAGCCTATAAAGGATTCACCACTCCTTGCGAGGAGATGTATACCCATGGCCTCTCGTCGGATTGTTACTAAAGTCTTTGCCCAAACAATTACATGTTTAGAGTAAGGTACTCTTCGATACATGTGCAGTAACTAGAATCTGTAGGACGAGGAAATGATACTTGGGCTAGGTGTGACGTAGTCAGCCTAGTGGGGACTGACACTATAGACCATGTCCTGAACCAAGTGGGTATAATATGAGTGAAAGGAATGTGACACGATTCATTCGAGCTGCTGAAGGGTTTCATAAATAGTTCTGGATCAACCGTTGATCTTTTCGGTTAATTGGGGATCATGATGTACTACTAGGTGCCACTCATGATCGTTCTATAATTAATGGTTAATTATAGATGGCCAACATAAACCGAGAACCTATTTGGTCACACGCACAACGAGCGTAATCCAAAGGATTTAAAACGAGCTTGAGAATGAGATTCTCAGACCGAGAGAAACTGGGTTTGGTTGGACCAAACATGGTGCGAGCATGAAATTGTTTCAGTCGCAATGGAAGCATGGATGGGTCGTGTCTTATGAAGACATAATGGATGAACCAAAATGGTTTGGTTCTAATCCAATGGAGGAGAATAAACCAAAGGGTTTGGTTTATTTTAAACGAATAAACCAAAGTTGGTTCGGTTCGTTTTAACTTAAAATAAACCATTATGGTTTGGTTTATTTTAACTTAAATTAATGGAGAGGGTTAACGGGCCTTATGGTTATGATCCAATAACCATTAAGAGAATTAGTTCTCTATAAAAGAGGGCTTAAGGGTTTGTTAAGCCCTAATCCAATTCCCTTAACCTAGAGTTGCCGCCCACCTCCTCCCCTTGTAGAAGTCGGCGCCAACTCTAGTGTCGCCACCCATCTCCTCCAACCGGCGACCAGCTGCTGCCGTCTTCTCCACTTGTCAGCATCGAGATGCTGCCGGAGGAGCTCTGGTGATCATCCTTGGCTCCGGCGACAAGGTGAGCACATTGCTTTCCTTATTTGGTCGGCACAAGGTCTCCACCAAAGCTGTCCAGTTTTCTGGACAGCTTGTTTCCTTCTTGTCGGAGCATCGTTTGGACGGCGTTTGGAGCTCCGACAGTGCCTCCCTTGCCGGGGATTCGATCTCCGGCAATCCTCATAGGTGGAGGATGAAGGATTCGTCAAACGGTTGACGAATTCCTCTCCGGAGAAACGAGTTTTTGAGGACTCGTTTTGGATCCGAATTTTGATTTGGATCATGATCTTCTCTCGATCACATCGTCTTCAACACGAGGCTAGTAACCCGTACGAAGACGAGGCTCGTGACTTAGTGAAGTCATCCCGAAGATACTCGACGTGGATACGGATAGAGACAATTCTAGCGAGGATCGTTCTGGTTGATGTCTTTCCCGCTACACGTGATACGTAAGGTATACGTAGTTAAATTTCCTTTTATTGCAAAATTTAAATTTACGATTATTTCTACACATGTTGTACTATGCATGCGTGTGATGTGTGTGTTGTAATAAATTAGATTTATTATTTTATTCCTTCCGCTGTGCACATGTTTGCGAAACATGTTCGAACACACACTCGCCGCGGTGTCGGAAACCCAACAACTTACTGAAGTCGCACAGCGCTTCATTGAAGCTTTCCCCATAAATCGAGCAGGGGATAACAAATTCACCAGGGTTCTCAAGCTGGGGTGGAATTTTATCTTCAATTTCGACTTGGTCGGGTAGGGTGGATATTATGGCTGCACACCCCTTGGCGAATCTGTTTCTCTATGCTACTCTCTCGCTACACACTCCCTCCTCCTTGACATGACTTTTCTTAGGTAATGATGGAGAACTATCTATAGGTTGTGATACAGTTTGGGCTATCTGAGTCACTTGTGTTTCAAACATCCTCGTGTAACTTGCAAGACCATCAACAGTGGCCTTCAAATCCTTAAGTGACTCTTCTGTTTTCTGATGTTGGCGTCAAAACTCTTCATTGGCCTTTGTTTAGGTAGCAATGAAGTCTTCCATCATCAATTCTAGCCTAGACTTCTGTGGTTGTTGCTGCCCATTGCCCTATTGTTTCCCATACCCTCCTGATGGTTGGAAGTTACCTAAGTTATTCCGATAGAAAAAATTTGGGTGGTTCCTCTATCTGGGATTGTACGTATTGGAGTATGGGTTGTTGGGCCTTTCATTATAATACCCAACTACATCGACATGTTCGATCTACTCTTCTAAGCCACCCTGCCCTCCATAGTAGTCCTCCCGATACGCTGCTGCTCCTTCTCCAAAGTTATTGGCCGCACATACAAAAACATAATTGAAAGAGTCGAACTGTCTGCTAAGCGCGTCCAACCTCGCTGCCATGTGGTCCACGGAGTTGATAACATATCGTCCCATGGCAGGAGCTGGGTGTTAGTGCCTATAAGATTCATATATCGCTACAATAGTATGATATTGTCCACTTTAGGCCTAAGCCCTCATGGTTTTATTTTTGGACTTTACACAAAAGGCCTCATTCCAATGGAGATATCTATTCATCTTATAAGCACATGATATTTTTCATGTCTTACCAATGTGAGACTTTGATTGTATTCCCAATACTCTCAATAATTCCTCCTCAAACATAGGACCACATTGAGCCCCCTCAAGTCTATCCGTCCTCGAAGGACTTCCTCTTCTTGATATCCAATCCTTAATCCACCAGGACTTCCTGCCAACTGTCTGGTCCGTCTGACCCAGATGGACTTCCTGTCAGTTGTCTAGCCCTTCTGGCCCAACTGGACTTCCTGCCAGTTGTTCAGTCCTCCAGACCCAACTGGACTTCCTGCCTGGTGTCTGGTTCTCTTGATCCGGACATGGGAGCTCCACTTCCTTCGTTCGAGGTTCATGGCTTGATATACACCATGGCTCTGATACCAATTGTTAATGCCTAAAAGATTCATATATCTCCATAATGGTATGATATTTTCCACTTTAGGCCTAAACCCTCATGGTTTTATTTTTGGGATTTACCCAAAAGGCCTCATTCCAATGGAGATATCTATTCATCTTATAAGCACATGATCTTTTCCATGTCTTACCAATGTGGGACTTTGATTGTATTCCCAATACTCTCAACATTGGGTGACTATGTTCGGAAGCCCATTGATGATGGTTCTGGGCTACCTCTTCTATTAGCTCCTCCACTTCCTCTATAGTCTTGTTCATAAGTGCTCCTCCTGCGGCAGAATCGAGGGACATCTTTGTGGTGTACGTGATCCCATTATAGAAGATGTGGATCACCAGCCACCTTTCCAGTCCATGATGAGAGCATTGGTAAAGTATCCCCTTGTAGTGATCCCAAGCTTCATATAGGGACTCCCCTTCTTTCTGATGGAAGCTCATTATTAGATGGTGCATGTGAGTAGTCTTGCTTGGTGGGAAGTATTTATTCAAGAACTCCTACTCACATTGCTCCCATGTAGTAATGCTTCCCGAAGGCAGGGAGTGAAGTCATGCCTTAGCCTTATACCACAATTAAAACAGGAATAGGCTCAGGTGGATCACATCTGTAGGGACTCTATTGATCTTCATTATTGAGCAGATTTCCAAAAATATCTCCAGATGTCAGTTCGAGTCTTCAGTCGCAGCTCCCCCAAATTAACTCTGCTGGACCATGTGTATGAGTGTCGATTTCAGCTCAAAGTTGTTTGTCCAAATGGACGATCCAACTATACTTGGCCTAAATCCTCTAGCACTAAGGGTTGCGTAATCCCGCAAAGGTTGGTTACCTATATTCACCTCAGATGTAGCTTGATCCTCCATCCTCTTCTGTTCAGCTCTTCGCCAATGGTAGGTTCGTTTGATTTCTAGATCAATCAGAATTAGGCCTTCCGATCCTAGGCGTCTAAGCATACGAAGGACCGAGCCACAAAATTAGGAGTATTACCTAATACTTAATTAAAATAGAAAATAAACTAAACTAAATACTAAATCAAATTCAGAAAAGCTAATTATAAAATAAAATGAAAAACCACTGCTAAAATAAAAAAAACTAACTCTAGATATGGGAAATCTAAAACTGAAGAAAATAAAGTAAAATAAAAATAAAAGAGAGTAATAAAAGTAAAGTAAGTAAATAAATCTAATCCTAAGTCTGATCTAATTATCCACTTCTTGATTCGATATCGAATCAATCAGTCCCCGACAACAGCGCCAAAAACTTGATGCACACTAACACGACCTCAAATCTCGCGAGGGAGACCGTCAAGGACTAGAAGCGTGCGCTCGCGCTCAACGCCCACAAGTGCACAGATGTCGTCAAGTAATAAAAGGATTATCGATCCCACATGGACAGAGATTCAAGTACCAATTTGTTAAGTGGACATTATTTTTTGGAATTCAGTTCTAATGGTTGTGATTGCAAGGGTTGTCAGCGGTCCTAATTCAATACAGTGTCACATGGAAGATGAAAAGGCTTGTTGCGAGTCTTTGGAAGGAATTCTAGGATTTCGATTTCGCTTGTATGTCGCAAAACATGATATCACTTGGGTGTTGTCTAAACGTCTATGGCCTTGTGGAAGGGACATCATACACTCCCCCGATGAGCCTTCGCAACTATCAGGAGCTATCTCTACCTTACCAGGTCAACCCCTAGTGTTAGAACGGGATAGGCGATACGAGGATGCCAAATCAATCCCTGCGATGAATAATTTCAATTCTACCACACCCTTCTATCCACAATTACAGGAGATGAGGCCAACCCCTAGGTTCTGTTGGGATGTATACTGAAAAGTCTATCTTTTGTATGAACATCTTTATTTTTGAAATAAGAATCACATGATCATTGTTTGCATTTTTATGGTTATGCATATTGTCTAATACATTACATTGTAGATAACATGGTGTGTGGTGTCACACGGGAGATCATGTTATCGGCTCCTTGTAAAGTATAAGTAAAGGCTAACAACTGAGATGGCTTTGGAAAAACGATTGGAATGGTTGTAGTGTGATTTGGTATTGGTTTGTCTTGACCATAGAATAACACTAGTGCACTTTATGTGTATTGAGCGGGACCGACATAGAGGTGATTCAATTTATTAATGACTACATAATCGAATCGGACCTCAGATATTATATTGTACATGCTCTTAATCCCAATATAATTACGGGCACATATACTTAGTATTCATTTCTTTGATTTACCAATGGGCGAGATTTATAGATTTAATCGATAGGCTCGATAAGTTGGGAAATGATATTATTTATATGGTGTGTCGTTGATTATAGGAGAAAACCGTGTCCTATATATTAGGATGATGATGTCCCCTTGAGGAGCTCATAAGGTTCATCATGTAAACCCTGCAGGTGGACTTGGTCCGGCATGATGATAAGGTTGAGTGGTACTACTCATGGAGTTAGATGTTGATTAATTAATAGTCACTAAATTAATTAATCGACGGACATTCGAGATCTTAAACACGGGGAGAAAATGTACAAATAATATATGGAGCCCATATTAACTTATGGGGGTTGGTGAGGTAGATCAATGATAATCCTCTAGTGGAATGGATAATCATTAATGGATCGGACTTTATGTGGGCTTGATCCATTGGGTGGCCAAGATCCAACTCCTCCTCATGGTCCCTATTGTAGCCTATTAATACCTCATGAAGCTTAGATTCAATGAATGAAAACAAAACTCTAGATCCAACGGTAGAGATTAAATCTCTAGATCCGACGGTTGAGATTAAATCTCTAGATCCGACGGTTGAGATTAAATCCCTAGAACCAATTGTGGAGATTAAAACAAGGCTTAAGCCTAAACTCTATATAAAGGGGCTTATGGCTTGGGCGGTAAAGAGATGGATGAGGGTAAGGGTTTGCTTCCCTTGGGCGGCAAGCAATCCGAATTAGATTAGGATTAGGAGTGGGCAGCTAGGGTTAGAGTTTTGGGGTTGGGGTGGGTGGCAACAAGTGGAGGAAGTCTCTTCTTCTTCTTCCTAAGGTTTGGCCGGCACCTATTCTTCTTCCCTCTACCTTGGCCAGAGCTCAACCTATTCTTCTTCCCTTCATCCTTGGCCGGAAATTATGAGAGCTAGGTTTAGGGTTTGGACGGCAACAAGGAGAAGGATTGCTTTCCTTTCTCTTCTCCAAGTGTTGGCCGGCGCCCATGCCCTCATTGATTCTCCTTTGGCTAGTTCCTATACTCCATGTTCTCTTCCTTGGCCGGCGGCAACATCGAGTCTATTGACTTGGTGGCCAGTTCTAGATAGAAAGAAGGGTTTTTTTTTATGATCTTCCTTTGTTCGGAGCGAAAAAGGAAAGGAAGATTGGTGATCTAGGAGGCTTCAACTTTTGGAAGATCGTCGCCCACACGACGTCCAAAAGGAGGAAGGACATACAATAGAAGATCAAGAGGTATAACAAGAGGTATAATCTTGTTTATTTTGATTAGTGTTCTTTTGTATAATATCTATAATTGTTTTTCAATTATATGCATGTTGTATGTGGATGTTTACTTTATATATGTGGCTAAATATACTTGGACCCCGAACATAAACACAAAAACCGACGATCCATACATCGTCTATTCCGTGGCTATTCTTGGAATAGAGGTTGGTCGCTTGAACAACAAGTTTGTTCAAGTGACTACTCTAAACGAATAGCACGACGATGACAAGGTTGCTTGGGTTTTCCCTTTTGTCTAGGATTAAATTTTTAATCCGGGGACATCAATGGGATTGCCATGAACAAGTGACTGAGTTGAAGTGGGAAGCGAAGTTTCCCCTCACGGACCCTCAAACCAACAAATGGTATCAGAGCCACGGTTTCTGGTTTTGTGTGTTTAGGATTCGATTAATTTTTATGCACTTTTCATATATTATATGTGTCAGATAATAGTAGGATATGCATAGGTTAACTCTTTGGTTGCAGGCATAAGATCCGACTATTATGGTCATATGTGTGTATGTGATTGAATGTGTGTAAATATTTATTTTGTTGAATCCTCGAGGTTGACGAGGCTAGTATTTAATTTTTTGTAAATTAGATACGACATTGTTTAGCCACTCTTTCTATTTTAGTTTACTTTCGATCTAGATTTCATGTACGCTCCCTCGTGGAGTATAGGATTGATGGATGTAAATTAAAATAGTTTTTAGTCTCAGCTCGGATCTCCGGATGGCTCGTACATGGCGTAGGAGGAGCAGACGAGATGGCAATGCGACGGGAGACATATTGAAGATAAAAGCCATAATAGTTGGAAAATAATTTATTTTTCATATTTATTACTTATTGTTTGATATGCATGTCGTTGGCTAGAAAATTCCTCAATTTCAAATTACTAAGTGGGAGAGGGATATTTTTATAAATTCCCACAATCTCCATTACGATTTGACATGTGATGCAAACAAACTTGCGGGTCGGCTCTGAGTGTCTTCCTCCCCATCGGATGAGTTTGTTTGCGGATCACAAGGTCGAATATAGTTTTAGGAAATTATTAAGGAGCGTGTGTACTTCCCCATAGTAAGGCACATAACCCGAGATAATTACCTTGGTACCAAGTAATGGTGAACCCTTAGATACAAATATAAGTATCCTCCCTATCGGAGTCACTGCTTTTATTTGTAGGGCCGAAGAGAAACCAACTATTAATTTTACTTGTCAAAAAGTTAGGTTGACAAGATAGTAAAATTAATGGGTAAAACCTCCTCTTACAAATGTAGAATTCGTAGACGCCCACACTATCGTGGCATACGATATTCTCGGTGTTTTGAGGTGTTGGTTGATTTTAAAATTTTTTTGTTTGAGGAATCAATAATTTTTTGGAATCTAAAGTAATAATCTATGTGATTCTTAGGATTTTCAAAAATGACTTTCAGTCCACTTGCTATGATACTAAAGGAAAATAAACTTATTGTACCCAAATAATGTTGATTGGAAAAGAATCTAGATATTGTCTTATCTGCTAAAGAGTACAAGTATGTACTCTTCGAAGAGTGTCCTCCTAAGTCTGCGAATGAGCTAGAAGTCCTTGGAGCTGAGATCGATGGGGAAACCCAGGTCGATATCATTCTCCAATCGAAAGAAAGGCTTGCTCAGGCACAGGCTCAGGCCATGGTTGCTCAGAAGGTTTCTACTTCTAAGCCGAAAGGCAAGAAGAAGAAGAAACAAGGTGGAGCAAAGGTGGTGGGAGGATCTCAAAGGGGAGTGAAGAAGCCAAAAGGCAAGTACTTCACTTGCAAGCAGACTGGACATTGGAAGAAGGACTGTCCCAATCCGAAGAAGAACAAAGGAATATCCTTTGGTCTAGTCGTTGAAACATGGTTAGTAGTATTATCTACCGGCACCTGGTGTGTAGATACGGGAGCCTCTGATCATGTCTGCAATACTTTGCAGGGGTTCCAGGAAACCCGACGACGAGCTGAGGGAGAGATTACCATTTACTTGGGCAATACCATGAAGGTGGCGGCTATTGCAGTGGGAGATGTTTTATTTATCTTTTGAGAAAAATAAAGTTTTGGTTCTTAATAATTGCCTTTATGTACCTTTATTTAGAAAGAATTTAATTTCGGTTTCTAAATTATTTATGGATGAATATTCTATTCCTTTTAATGACAGAGTTGTTATAAAAAGGAATAGGGAGAATAACTATTCAGGTACATTGATAGGAAATTTGTATACACTCGAACCAAAAGCTCCCATGATGTAAATAAAAGTTAATAACTCATCTTCTAATTCCAATAAGAGAAAAGAACTTTCGAAGATGAACCAAACATATCTTTAGCAGCTTAGGCTTGGTCATATTAACCTAAGCAGAATTCAAAGGTTGATAGCTGATGGACCTCTGGGTTCATTAGTGGTGGAAGATTTCCCAACCTGCAAATCTTGCTTGGAGGGTAAAATGACCAAGAGGCCTTTTAAGGCCAAGGGGTATAGAGCCAAAGATGTGTTAGAATTGGTTCATTCTGATTTGTGTGGTCCTATGTCTATCCAGGCTAGAGGTGGTTATGAATATTTCATCTTTTTTATAGACGATTATTCAAGATATGGATGACACTACGATCTGCTCATGGTGGCGAATACCTCTTGGGAGAGTTTAGGAATTACTTATCAGAGGCTGGGATTCAATCCTAATTGTCTGCACCTAGCACACCCCAGCAGAATGGTGTAGCAGAGCGAAGGAATAGGACTCTTATGGAGATGGTTAAATCGATGATGAGTTATTCTGAGTTGCCAGATTCGTTCTGGGGATATGCTCTAGATACGGCAGTGTACATTCTGAACTTGGTTCCATCTAAATCAGTGCCTTCTACTCCCACAGAATTGTGGACTGGGCGAAAGGCTAGTCTAAGACATATTTGGATTTGGGGGAGTCTAGCACATGTGCTGAAGGCAGATGCTGGTAAGTTGGAACCTCGTACAGAAGTACACATGTTCGTTGGCTATCCTAGATGAACAAAGGGTGGTTTGTTTTATAGTCCTAGAGATCAGAGGATGATCGTTAGCACGAATGCCAAATTTCTAGAGGAAGACTATGTGATGAGCCACAAGCCCAAGAGTAAAATTAGTCTGGAGGAATTAAAAGGGGAAGTCACTTCTTCAGTACCACCGATACAAGAGGATATACCACAAGTCACTGCACCGTGTGTCACAGAGGATACACAGGTGATACCTCATCGTAGTGGGAGGGTTGTTAAATAGCCCGATAGATTCATGTTCTTGGGAGAATCTTCTGATTTGGTACTTGACAAACATGAACTTGATCCCTGGACATATGACGAGGCAATCCAAGATAAAGATGCAACATCTTTGCAAAGTGCAATGAATACTGAGATTGAATATATGGATTCAAATCAGGTCTGGGAGCTAGTAGAACCACCCGATGGTGTAAAAACCATTGGATGCAAGTGGATCTACAAAAGAAAGAGAGGAATAGACGGGAAGGTTGAGACCTTCAAATTGAGGCTTGTTGCGCAGGGCTATACTCAGAAAGAGGGTATCGATTATGAGGAGACCTTTTCGCCGGTAGCCATGATTAAGTCTATCCGGATTCTCTTATGCATTGCAGCTCATATAGATTATGAGGTGTGGCAGATGGATGTCAAGACAGCTTTTCTTAATGGAATTCTTGAGAAAAACATCTATATGAAGCAATCAGAGGGATTCATTGCTAAAGGCAAAGAGCATCTTGTATGTAAGCTTAATCGGTCCATTTATGGATTGAAGCAAGCTTTGAGGTCTTAGAACATCCGCTTTGATGAGGTAATCCACTCTTATGGATTTATTCAAAGTCCGGATGAGTCTTGTGTATACAAGAGATGTGACAGAAACGTAGTGGTATTTCTTGTACTATACGTAGATGATATTTTGTTGATTGGCAACAATATCAAGGTGTTATCGGACATAAGGGTATGGTTGTCCAAACAGTTTGATATGAAGGACTTGGGAGAAGTGGGACACATCCTTGGGATCAAGGTTATAAGGGATCGCAGGAGAAGGATGTTGTGCTTATCCCAAGCTTCATACATAGACACGATTATGGAGCATTTTAGCATGCAGAACTCCAAGAAGGGTTTTCTACCTTTCAGGCATGGAGTTCCTTTATCTAAGGAGATGTGTCCTAGAACATCTGAGGAGATAGAGGAGATGAAGGCATTTCCTTATGCTTCGGCAGTAGGAAGGCTCATGTATGCGATTCTATGTACGAGACCAGATATCTACTTTGTCGTGGGCATGGTCAATAGATATCAGAGTAATCCAGGACAGGGACATTGGACTACGGTAAAGCATATATTGAAGTACCTGAGAAGGACTAGGAATTATATGCTAGTTTACCAGGAAGACCAATTACTCCCTATGGGTTACACGGATTCCAACTTCCAATTTGATAGGGATAACTGTAAGTCTACCTCAGGTTTTGTGTTTACTTTGGGAGGTGAAGCCATTGTATGGAGGAGTGTCAAGCAGAAATGCGTGGCGGACTCCACCATGGAAGCTAAGTATGTGGCAGCCTCTGAGGTGGCCAAAGAAGTTGTGTGGCTCAGGAACTTCCTGATGGACTTGGATGTGATTCCTGGTTTGCCTAGAACTATCACAATTTATTGTGATAATAATGGTGCAGTTGCAAACTCGAAGGAACCACGAGCCCATAAGGCAAGTAAACACATAGAGTGTAAGTACCACATGAACCGAGAAATCATAAAGGAGGTAGAAGTTGTTGTCACCTAGATTACATCAGAGGATGACCTGGTAGACCTTTTAACTAAGGCCTTTCGGGCGAGAGCTTTTGATTGGCATGTGGTGTTGGAAATTTGAGGGCGCTAGAGGGGGGGTGAATAGCGTTGACTGTACGTAGATGGAAATCGTTCGTGTGCTTGTCTACAATTTCGTTAGTACGCAGCGGAATAACAAGAATAATAATGATAACAAAACATACAACATGCAAACACAAAGATATAATGTGGTTCGGAACCGAAACGGTTACTACTCCACGGATTGGGTTCGTACGAACCCTAGCGATGCAAATCACACACCACTATGATAAATACTCCTTCTCGACACAAGTCAGAGGTGGAGAAACCTCTTACAATAAGATTACAACAATAATCTAAATACAACAGGCAAATATAAGAAGAAATACAACAAGAGAAATAAAGAACACTTTACAAAAACTCTTTAGAAGCTTGCTTGTTGATTGCCTTGGACTAGCACTTGAAAGCCGACAAATCGCTTCAAAATGTCCAAGAAAATCGGTTGCAAAAACCCTCCCGTCGAGCTCCTTTTATCCTTGCGCGCGACCTGGATTTCCGCCCATCAGTCGACTGCCATAAGTCACCAGTCGACTGATGCCACTGTTGTCATGAGACAACGGCTCGATCCACGCTGGAAAAACTCCAACGGATCTCTTGGCGATCGCGCCAACATTGGCGATCGCCGTAGTCGCCACCGTAATCGGCCAATGTGGCTATGAAGCGTTACGTGCTCGACCACGAACTTAGCGATCGCCGACCCTTGGCGATTGATCGTAGACATCGATTCATTGCTCCAATGAGCGGTCATCGCTAGAGAAGTTCGGCTCTTAAGCACGGTCGAACTCAAGTCGACTCACGACAGTCGAACCGGCCATAATGCCAGTCGACTGCCAACCTCAACCATGAGGTTTAAACCCAAATATGGTGCCCTCATACTTGCTAGACCACCCTTAGCCTAGACCTAAGCCTTCTAGCCACCTCCATCAGCCTCACGCCTCTCGGATCCCTCCAAGTCATCCATGACTTGTTCATCCATCGCGCTAGCCTCCAGGTGCTTCCCTCGGCTATGTCATGCTAACGGTGTCTACACCGCCAAGGCACATTGGACTTACGCCGCCAAGACTCCGCTTGGACTTTACGCTGCCAATATCAATCCCCTTGGACTTCCAAATGCCAAGACTCAAGCTTGGACTTTCCCTTGCCAACCCATGTTGGACTTTTCATGCCAAGACCCATGCTTGGACTTTCCATTTGCCAAGACCCATGCTTGGACTTCTCATGCCAAGTACTCAAGACTTGGACTTTCCCAAATGCCAAGTACACCATGACTTGACTTTCATGCGCCAAGTGTCCCACTTGGACTTTTCTATGCCAAGTACTCAAGACTTGACTTTACTAAATGCCAAGTGTCCCACTTGGACTTTTCATGCCAAGTACTCAAGACTTGACTTTACTAAATGCCAAGTGTCCCACTTGGACTTTCCATGCCAAGTACCCATGACTTGACTTTACCTTGCCAAGACCCATGCTTGACTTTCCCATAATCACATGGTCAACCCTACCAACTATCAAGGTCTTCCTCAGTCAAACTCGAGTCCGGTCAATTATGACCCGGTCGATTGCTCCAACAATCTCCTAACATATTAACCGACATTAATGTCAAACATCAATGCCAAACCACTTTGTCAAATCCCTTTGTCAAACATCAAAACATCACTCGAGTCAAACTCGAACCTAGTCAATCGTGACTGGCCGATTGCACCAACAATCTCCCCTTTCGATGTTTGACAAAACCAAACAAATCATCCGAGTTAGACCACTAACTCAAATCCCTTACCAATTATCCCAAATTGGTAAACACTCTCCAAATGTTCTCCCCCAAACATTCTCCCTTTTTTTGACTAACATCAAAAAGGTTTCCTCTCCAAGGAGGTCAATGTCTCATGTCCCAATGAGATCTTACAATCTCCCCTTGATCCAAAATAAATACCTAGGATGCCTACCATCTTCCTAGTGATAATTCACATATCACTCAAGAGAGACAATCCTATACTCTCCCAATTTCCAAATTGGGTATCAAAACCCATCAATTTTCCCAATTGATGATACTCTCCCAATAACTTCTCTTCAAGGAGAAAAACACATCCATCATCCCAAGATGGATACTCTCCCCTAAAGGCTTGCTCCCCCTTGATCATTGCACCAACAATGTCCTTGGGAAGCCCCTAAGCCAATAGGAACTCTAAACCATCAAAATTAAGGTTCTAAGTTCAACATAGAACTTTCACTCACCCTAAATTTGATACTTTGACCTAACACAACTCCTAATCCATATCCAATGAATTTTCACCCTTCATAATGCTTCCTAAAGCATATCCTAGGGTTAGGAGTGATTAGGAACCTTTTCCATAGCTGAACACGGGCTAAGCAAACCTTGTTAACCCGAAATCAGACCTGGCAATGACTCGATAGTAATCGATCACATGCCACTCATCGATCCGCCACATTGGCCGATCGATAATCAAAATCTCGATTTTCAGCTATCAGAAATGAATTTTGAAAATTCATAAATAATTATACGTAATTCGAAAAATCGTGAAAATTCATACGTATAATATTTATGACACATACAATGGGTGAAAAATATTTGAAAATTATTTTACCTATAAAATAGTGAAATTGGCACAAAGTTCAAAACCATTGAAATTTTCAATGTTTTGGTCCTACTTTGTATCAACTTCATCAATGGTGATTGCTATCAAAAGATAGGCTTCACCAAGGTTTTCTAAATCGATTTTAAAATGTTTTTGAAAACCTATATTGGATCATATTCCTTGGGCTTAATATACATGACTTGTACACAAGCTTTCCCAATGATCCACAAATGAAACAAGATGAGTTTTAGTTCATCTAGATGCAAAAACTATGCACCTTGAACTCAACTCATATCCTAGCATCTCACATGTATCTAAGGTGTATAAATACACATACATGTCAATTGAATGTGAGATGTGGGTTTTGTTCATCCTAATCTAGGGTTTCATGCATTCTCTAAAGCAACCCTACTTGATCCCCTTATAAATGGGACTTCAAGTCATGTCATAGTCCTTAATTCAATTTCCAACCAATTTGTCTTAAATGCATGAATGATTATGGCATTAGAAATGATATAAATAAGCATATGCTCATAATCATGATGTCATGGCATAAGATGAAATCTAAAAACACATGACATTTGAAACCTTAATCCTAAACATGAATCATGACATATAAAATCATAGAACTAGGCATGATGTCATGACATGGCATATGACAATCAAAGCATGGCATATAAAATATATAGGTATAGTAATACCTAAATTTTAATATTAATTTCCATTTTATACAATTAGATATATTTTGCCATATTAACCTTAATCTCCCTAGTGTGCCAAAAACCCAAAATGACACACTAACCTCTAAACCTAAATTGTGCCAATTTAATTGATTTTTCTTAAATTCAAAAGTGCATTGGCACATCCTAAAATCTTTTAGGATATTGATTCAAATCTATTTCCAAGGTAACCATAACCTTGAAAACATCCTAAAGTGTCACCTTTACCATGATTGAGTTAACTACCCATCCAATCAAGGTTGGCACACCCTAAACCCATCTAGCGTGAATCAATCACGCTCTTAGGAACCCAAAACCGATTTGAGCTCCTAGGGTTACTTAGGTATTCCTTAGGGATAACCTCCCTAGATACTTTCCTAATGACCCTCCTAGGCTTGTTAGCCTTGGTCATTTGGGTCTTACCTAGGTTGACTCTAGGGGAAACTCCCCTTGCAACCTTCTTAGTGGCCACCCTAGGTTTCCTTGAAACCCTAGCCACTAGGCACACCCTTTGGTCAACTCTAGAGATAACCTCCCTATTGACCTTGGTCTTCCTAGACCTAGTTTGTGTTCCATAGTCAAATGGAACACTATGATAAACCACTTTAGGCTTAGGTTTGTGACCCTAACCTTGCTTGCCCTTGGTTGACTTTTGACTCTTAGGTCCTAGGTGTTGACTTTGACTTTTGGACCCTTGATTTTGACCACTAGACCCTTTAAATTGATTTTGTATCTTATTTAGGGTCTTTTCAAGTTTTTCAAGCCTTGACCTCAAGACTTGATTTTCTTTTCCTAATTGCCCAATTTTAGAATTTTGATTTAAATCTTGGGCATGGGACTTTCTAGGCATATGCCTAGTCCATTTAGGGTTTAGACCTAGGTGCTCTTGCACCTTTCTAATTGTCTCCCTAGGTAAAATTGATCTTGAGTTATTTGACCTAGGTTTGTCCTTAGGTAAATTGTTTTTAGGGACATTAGTCCCAAATTTCTCCCTATTATCTAAGTAGACATTCTTAGCTCCAAAGCAAAAATACTTGTCCCTATTAGCATGCTTTTCATAAATTGCAAGTGAATTGAAATCCCTAGCATGCTTTTTCTTATAAATTGAAGAAGGAGCAAAATTAGAAGTTACCCTAGGGTTTGCTGTAGCTCCCCCTACATATGATGCTCCATTTTGAGTCTTCTTGTCCCTCTTCTTGCATTGACTCCGGAAATGTCCCGGTTGTCGGCACTTGAAGCAAATTACTTGTTCTTTGCTCTTTTGTATTGAGGGACCGGCATCCTTGACCTTTGGAGCCGGTGGAGCTTTCCTATTCTTCTTTGGGCACTTGCTCTTATAGTGCCCGGTTTCCCTACACTCAAAACATATTATATGCATTTTATTATTAACACATATGTTTGAGTTACCTAGGTTAATGGAGACCAGAATTGGACTTTAGGCTTCTTCATCTTGACCGGATGTCGAAGCTTCTTCTTGATGTTCCGGTGTGAAAGTTATCTCCTCCCTCTCAATCCTTGAGGTGGATGCTTCTTCTACCTCTTCCACCTCTTCTTTCTCCGATCTGGAAGTCGACTCCCTATCAACTTCTGACTCCTCAAGCTCTTTAGATGGGGATGTGCTTGCTTGAGCTTGAGAGGGTGATGGTCCTTCTTCTTGGACCGATGATAGACTTTCATGGAGCTTGGCCAAATCGCTCCATAGCTCCTTGGCATCTACATAATTACCTAACATACACAAGACATTGTTAGGCATTAAATCAATTAAAAATTTTATCACCTTATCATTTTTCTCGGATGCTTGAACTTGCTCTTCGGTCCATCTCTTCTTTTTGAGGAATCCACCTCTTGGTCCTCTTGGATATTCAAATCCATCCATCAAAATGGACCATTCCTCAAAGTCTCTCATCATAATAAAATCCTCAATTCTTCCCTTCCAAGAATTGAATCCTTCTCGTCCGTATAGGGTGTAGGGCACCGGTGTGTTGATGTCCCAACCTAATTGATCTTGGACTTCCATCTTTTACCCTCTAGCGTCTTGCTCCCGGTTGTTAATCCGTAGAAGAGTCCCGGGCTCTGATACCACTTGTTGGAAATTTGAGGGCGCTAGAGGGGGGGTGAATAGCGTTGACTGTACGTAGATGGAAATCGTTCGCGTGCTTGTCTACAATTTCGTTAGTACGCAGCGGAATAACAAGAATAATAATGATAACGAAACATACAACATGCAAACACAAAGATATAACGTGGTTCGGAACCGAAATGGTTCCTACTCCACAGATTGGGTTCGTACGAACCCTAGCGATGCAAATCACACACCACTATGATAAATACTCCTTCTCGACACAAGTCGGAGGTGGAGAAACCTCTTACAATAAGATTACAACAATAATCTAAATACAACAAGCAAATATAAGAAGAAATACAACAAGAGAAGTAAAGAACACTTTACAAAAACTCTTTAGAAGCTTGCTTGTTGATTGCCTTGGACTAGCACTTGAAAGCCCTAATTTGCAGCAGCAAATCGCTTCAAAACGTCCAAGAAAATCGGTTGCAAAAACCCTCCCATCGAGCTCCTTTTATCCTTGCGCACTGGATTTCGCCCATCACCGATCGCCATAAGTCACCCGATCGATGCCCGCTTGTCGTGAGACAACGGCTCGATCCTCGAAAAACTCTAACGGATCTCTTGGCGATCGCCAACATTGGCTGATCGGCCGCTAACGCCTATAGTCGACCGGCTACGGCTCACGCGTCGTCTCGATAGAACTTAGCGATCGCGACCCTTGGCGATCGACCGTCAGACATCGGTTGATCGCTCCAATGAGCAAATGATCGCGAGAAGTTCCATCTCTTAAACAGCAGTCGAACTCAAGTCGACTCACGACAGTCGAACCGGCCATAATGCCAGTCGACTGCCAACCTCAAAGATGAGGTTTTAACCCAAATATGGTGCCCCCATACTTGCTAGACCACCCTTAGCCTAGACCTAAGCTTTCTAGCCACCTCCATCAGCCTCACGCCTCTCGGATCCCTCCAAGTCATCCATGACTTGTTCATCCATCGCGCTAGCCTCCAGGTGCTTCCCTCGGCTATGTCATGCTAATGGTGTCTACACCGCCAAGGCACATTGGACTTACGCCGCCAAGACTCCGCTTGGACTTTACACGACCAATATCAATCCCCTTGGACTTCCAAATGCCAAGACTCAAGCTTGGACTTTCCCTTGCCAACCCATGTTGGACTTTTCATGCCAAGACCCATGCTTGGACTTTCCATTTGCCAAGACCCATGCTTTGACTTCTCATTTGCCAAGACCCATGCTTGGACTTCTCATGCCAAGTACTCAAGACTTGGACTTTCCCAAAAGCCAAGTACCCATGACTTGGACTTTCCATGCGCCAAGTGTCCCACTTGGACTTTTCATGCCAAGTACCCATGACTTGGACTTTACCAAATGCCAAGTGTCCCACTTGGCCTTTCCATGCCAAGTACCCATGACTTAGACTTTACCTTGCCAAGACCCATGCTTGGACTTTCCCATAATCACATGGTCAACCCCAGTCAACCATCAAGGTCTTCCTCGAGTCAAACTCGAGTCCGGTCAAACATGATCCGGGTCGATTGCTCCAACAATCTCCCCAACATATTAACCGACATTAATGTCAAACATCAATGCCAAACCACTTTGTCAAATCCCTTTGTCAAACATCAAAACATCACTCGAGTCAAACTCGAGTCTGGTCAATCGTGACCTGAGCCGATTGCACCAATATGTGAAAGGAATAGGAATCAGATGTATGACAGTATAAGGACAACATAGTCTTTTAGTATAAGTAGGAGATTGTTGGAATGTATACTAAAAAGTCTATCTTTTGTATGAACATCTTTATTTTTGAAATAAGAATCACATGATCATTGTTTGTATTTTTATGGTTATGCACATTGTCTAATATATTACATTGTAGATAACATGGTGTGTGGTGTCACACGGGAGATCATGTTATCGGCTCCTTGTAAAGTATAAGTAAAGGCTCATAACCGAGATGACTTTGGACAAACCATTGGAATGGTTGTAGTGTGATTTGGTATTGGTTTGTCTTTACCATAGAATCACACTAGTAAGCAGGACCGACATAGAGGTGATTTGATTTATTGCTGACTACATAATCGAATCGGACCTCAGATATTATATTGTACATGCTCTTAATCCTGATATAATAACGGGCACATATACTTAGTATTCATTTCTTTGATTTACCAATGGGCGAGATTTATAGATTAAATTGATAGGCTCGGTAAGTTGGGAAATGGTATTATTTATATGGTGTGACGTTGATTATAGGAGGAAACCGTGTCTTATATATTAGGATGATGGTGTTCCCTTGAGGAGCTCATAAGGATCATCATGTAAACCCTGCAGGTGGACTTGGTCTGGCATGATGATAAGGTTGAGTGGTACTACTCATGGAATTAGATGTTGATTAATTAATGGTCACTAAATTAATTAATCGATGGACATTCGAGATCTTAAACACGTGGAGAAAATGTACAAATAATATATGGAGCCCATATTAACTTATGGGGGTTGGTGAGGTAGATCAATGATAATCCTCTACTGGAATGGATAATCATTAATGGATCAGACTTTATGTGGGCTTGATCCATTGGGTGGCCAAGATCCAACTCCTCCTCATGGTCCCTATTGTAGTCTATTAATACCTCATGAAGCTTAGATCCAATGAATGAAAACAAAACTCTAGATCTAATGGTAGTGATTAAATCTCTAGATCCGACGGTTGAGATTAAATCTCTAGATCCGATGGTTGAGATTAAATCCCTAGAACCAATGGTGGAGATTAAAACAAGGCTTAAGCCTAAACTCCATATAAAGGGGCTTATGGCTTGGGCGGCAAAGAGATGGATGAGGGTTAGGGTTTGCTTTCCTTGGGCGGCAAGCAATCCTAATTAGATTAGGATTAGGAGTGGGTGGCTTGGGTTAGGGTTTTGGGGTTGGGGTGGGCGGTAACAAGTGGAGGAAGTCTTTTCTTCTTCTTCCTAAGGTTTGGCCGGCACCTATTCTTCTTCCCTCTACCTTGGCCAGAGCTCAACCTATTCTTCTTCCCTTCATCCTTGGCCGGAAATTAGGAGAGCTAGGTTTAGGTTTTGGGCGGCAACAAGGAGAAGGATTGTTTTCCTTTCTCTTCTCCAAGTGTTGGGCGGTGCCCATGCCCTCATTGATTCTCCTTTGGCCGGTTCCTATACTCCATGTTCTCTTCCTTGGCCGGCGGCAACATTGAGTCTATTGACTTGGTGGCCGGTTCTAGATAGGAAGAAGATTTTTGTTTTATGATCTTCCTTTGTTCGGAGTGAACAAGGAAAGGATGATTGGTGATCTAGGAGGCTTCGACTTTTGGAAGATCGTCGCCCGCACGACGTCCAAAATGAGGAAGGACATACAATAGAAAATCAAGAGGTATAACAAAAGGTATAATCTTGTTTATTTTGATTAGTGTTCTTTTGTATAATATCTATAATTGTTTTTCAATTATATGCATGTTGTATGTGGATGTTTACTTTATGTATGTGGCTAAATATACATGGACCCCGAACATAAACTCAAAAACCGACGATCCGTACATCGTCTATTCCACGGCTATTTGTGGAATAGAGGTTGGTCGCTTGAACAACAAGTTTGTTCAAGTGACTACTCTAAACGAATAACACGACGATGACAAGGTTGCTTGGGTGTTCCCTTTTGTCTAGTATTAAATTTTTAATTCGGGGACATCTATGGGATCACCATGAACAAGCGACCGAGTTGAAGTGGGAAGCGAAGTTTCCCCTCACGGACCCTCAAACCAACAGGTTCCTCCTTGATTCTCCTAAATCTTAGATATGAGAGTTTTCATCCCTTGTATCGGCTAGCACAATAGATAGAAAACCAAAACACATAGATATCGGCCTAAACTTGTACCAATTGCAAATATAAACTCAAGAATAGAATTTAATTTGGAATAATATGTAGGGGATCGATACGGCCGGCTAGAGGGGGGTGAATAGCCCTCTTACGATGGATGTCGGAATTTACTCGTTCTTCTTGTGTTGCTTGTCTACGATTGTCGTTAGCGCAGCAGAATAACAATAATAATGAAACTAACAACAATACACAATCACACAACACAAGATGTACGTGGTTCGGAACCGAATGGTTCCTACTCCACGGGTGAGCTCCTCGAGCTCTAGTTATGCGCACGGCACTAACTACACTCCTTCTCGACTACACGTCGGAGGTGGAGAAACCTCTCACAAGTTATTACAACAAGTAATATGAAATACAACAAGAAATACAAAGACAATACAAAAGAAAACTTTTACACAATTGCTTTGATCGCTTTGCTTGTTGCTTGCTTTGATTGGCTCTTGAAGGACTGGAATGCAGCAGCAATTCCCCTCCAATAGCTCCACAAAAACCCTTGCAAAAACCTTCATCTCGAGCTCCTTTTATAACCTGCATCGAGCTATTTTTGTGCCTAGCAGTCGACTGCCAAAAGGCCCCAGTCGACTGCCCCTGTAGCCGTTGTCTCAAAACGGCCAGATCCACGTCGGACAAGTTCTAACGGATCACCTACGGGATGATGCCCATCCCGATCGTGGTGACTCAATAATCGGCGCGATCGCCGCTACGGAGCGTTCTGTGCTCGCGACACTCCCATCAGTCGACTGCCATCCCTCGGCAGTCGACTGCTATCGACTTCAGTCGACTGCCATGTCCATGGCAGTCGACTGCCAAGCACAAAACCCTAGCCTTACACCAGTCGAACTCTAGTCGACTTGGATCAGTCGAACCGGCACCTATGCCAGTCGACTGATGTCGGGCAAACTCAAACACCAAGTTGTTTGAGCCTCCGACACTCAGTCTTAGCCACTTGGCCAAGTCCACCTTATCCCTCATGGAGTTCCCCACCAAAGCTCTCTTCCCTCGGCCTACGTCCCTCGAATGCGTCAAACGCACGGCTTCGCAACGCCATCCTTCGCGTCTCATGCCCTAGAAGTATGCTTCCCTTTGGGCTCACTCCATTCGCTCCCCGTCCGGCGGTGCCTCGGATGCACCAAGCGCACGACTTCGCAATGTCATCCTTCACCGACTCAAGGACCCCGAGCCTAGTGAACTTACCAAGTCCTTAAGACTTCCCATATGCACCAAGCGCACGGCTTCGCAATGCATTTCTCACCAAGCACCAAACGCGGCCGGACTTCCACACCAAGCTCCATGCTTGGATTTTCCATGCCAACCCCATGTTGGACTTTCCCACACCATGCTCCATGCTTGGATTTTCCATGCCAACACCATGTTGGACTTTCCCATGACAATCCCATGTCATGAGTTTTGTCTATCATCAAAATACCATCAAGGTACTGCTGGGCCGATTGCACCAACAATCTCCCCCTTTTTGATGATTGACAAAACTACCATCTCAAGTCTACCAATTCTCCCATATTGGCAATTCTCATATCCCAATGAGAATTCCAACGAACCCTAATTGGTAACTTGGTAACTTCTCCCCCTTTTTGACATTACATCAAAAAGGTCCTCCCCAAGGGTATGAATGTCTCATATCCCAATGAGATCTTACAATCTCTCCCTTGGAGGAACACATGCCTACAATCTTTCTAGTGATCCCATATCACTCAAAGAGGGGCAACCTAATTTTCCTCCCATGAGGAAATAAACATCCATCTTCCAAGATGGATACCTCCCCCTAGAGGCTTGCTCCCCCTTGACCATTGCACTAACAATGTCCTTGGAGAGTCCCTAAGTCAATAGGAACATTAAACCAATCAAAATTAAGGTAAAGTTCAACAATGAACTTTCTTCCACCTTAAAATTGATACTCTCCCTAAACTCTTTTCCTAATCCATATCCAATGGATTTCCACCCTCTCTAATGCTCTCCCAAGCATATCCTAGGGTTAGGAGTGGTTAGGGGACCTTAACCTAGCTGAACATGGGCCTAACCAACAAGAGTCACCCTCATCGATCGCGCCATCCATGGCGGTCTGATCGATAATCAGATTCAGTTTTCAGCATTTCAGAAATGGATTTCCGAAATCCATAAGTAAATATACGTAATTTTAAAAATCTTGAAAATGCATACGTATAATACTTATCCTAAACACTATGGGTGAAAAATATTGGAAAATTATTTTACCCACTAAATTAGGAGATTGATACAAAGTTCAAAAGTTTAGAAAAGCTTCAATAAAGAGCCCTCTTTGTATCATCCCATTCAATGGTGATAGCTATCAAAAGATAGGCTTCACCAAGGTTTTTCAAAATGTTTTCAAAAAGTTTTCAAAACCTTTAATTTCTTTTCCTTAAACATCTCACTTATATCTAGATGTGTAAAAACACATTCAAGGCAATTAATCTAGTGAGATGTGGGTTTTTGTTCTTTAAAATGGTCTCATGCATATTTCTAGGCAATATTATTTGATTCCCATCAAATCATGCCATAGTCCTTAACTCCATTTTAATTCATGCATGATATGATTATGGCATAGATATGATATAGATAACAACATATGCCAATATCATGATGTCATGGCATGTGAATGAAACTTAAGCATACATGACATCTAAACATGATCATGACATTTTATAGATAAAAATGAAAATGATGTCATGACATGGCAAGGCAAACAAATCATGGCAAGTAAAGTATACTAAGGTATAGAATACCTAAGTGTTAGAATCAATTTGCCATTTCTAGAGATTAATTCAATTTTGCCTTAATGCCATTCATTTCCTAGTGTGCCAAAAACCCAAAATGGCACACCAATATCTCTAAGACCTAATTGTGCCAATTTAATTAATTTTGACTTCTCAAGCATATTGGCACACCCTAATGTGTCGACTCTACTATGGTTAGGTTAACTACCCATCCACTTAGGGTTGACACACCCTAACCCATTTAGCGTGAATCGATCACGTTTTTAGGAACCCAATACCTATTGGAGCTCCTTGGGTTAACAAGGTATTCCCTAGGGATAACTTCCCTAGATACCTTCCTAATGACCCTTTTAGGCTTTAAAGCCATAGTCTTTTGGGTCTTACTTGGGTCAACTCTAGAGGTGACTCCTCCATTGACCTTCTTAGTGGCTACATTTGATTTCTTTGAGGTGTTAGCCACTAAACACATACCATGACTAGACTTAGGGATGACTTCCCTATTAGCCTTGGTTTTCCTAGACCTAGAAATAGTTCCATAATTAAATGGAACATTATGATAAGTCTTCTTGGGCTTAAGTTTGTCACCCAAACCTTCCTTGCCCTTAGACCGTTTTTGAACCTTAGGTCTTGACTTTTGGACATTTGACCCTAGAATTGAATTTTCTATGATTCTAAGGGCTTTCTCCATTCTCTCAAGTCTTGACCTCAAGACTTGGTTCTCTAGCTCTAATTTTCCCATTTTTGAATTTTCATTAGGTTTTTGGGAAAACCTCTTCTTCTTAGGCATGTGCCTAGACTTTTTGGGATTAATACCCAATTTTTTTTTACTCTCCTAATTGACTCCTTAGGCAAGATATTTCTAGAATTATGAGTCCTAGGTTTGTCTTTAGTCATATGAACATGCTTGGCACCTAAGCAATAAACCTTATTGATTCTTCTAGCATGCTTTTCATTAATAATGGCAAGAGAACTAAAATAATTTTTAGCATGCCTTTGGACTTTAGGAATTAAAGGTGCATTAACTAAATGTACCTTAGGGTTAGCTTTAGGAGCTCCCCCTACATGAATTGCACCTTTTTGCCCTTTCTTCCTCCCCCTAGGGCATTGGCTTTGGTAGTGTCCCTTTTGATTGCATTTGAAGCACACAATGTGCTCTTTGCTCTTGATTTTGGGAACACCGGCATCCTTTGACTTTGAGTTGACTTTTGGTCCCGATGCCTTTTCCTTAGCCAATTTAGGGCATTTGCTCTTGTAATGCCCTTTCTCCCTACACTCAAAGCATATTATGTGATTTTTATTTAAAATAATGACACTTGAGTTACCTATAGAGGTGGTGGAGGCCTCTTCACTTCTTCCGGAGGTAGAAGCTTCATCTTGATCTTTCTCCGGAGTAGAAACCCTTTTCTCCCCCTCAATACTAGAGGTGGAGGTCTCCACCAAATCATCCACATCTTCAAAAGTGGATGGTGATTCTTCTTCGGCATTCTCCTCTACTTGTGCTGATTGGGAATTTTCTTGGAATTTCATTACCTTATTCCATAATTCCCTTGCATCCCTATAATCACCCAATCTAGACCAAATAGTGTTAAGCAACAAATCACTAATCAACTTGATTACCTTGAGATTTGTCTTGAAGTCTTTGATTTGGTCTTGGGTCCATTTTGACTTCTCAATTGGCTTGTTGTACTTGTCCCTAGGCATCTCAAAACCATTTTCTATAATAATCATATAATCAAAATCGGTTTTGAGATATACCTCCATCCGTTTCCTCCACCAAGTAAAATCTCCATCGAATTTCGGTGGATGGATGAAGCTGGCCATTTGTAGTGCTCTCGCGGCGGTTACTCCTTGAAGAGCGACCTCGGCTCTGATACCACTTGTAGGGGATCGATACGGCCGGCTAGAGGGGGGTGAATAGCCCTCTTACGATGGATGTCGGAATTTACTCGTTCTTCTTGCGTTGCTTGTCTACGATTGTCGTTAGCGCAGCGGAATAACAATAATAATGAAACTAACAACAATACACAATCACACAACACAAGATGTACGTGGTTCGGAACCGAATGATTCCTACTCCATGGGTGAGCTCCTCGAGCTCTAGTTATGCGCACGACACTAACTACACTCCTTCTCGACTACATGTCGAAGGTGGAGAAACCTCTCACAAGTTATTACAACAAGTAATATGAAATACAACAAGAAATACAAAGACAATACAAAAGAAAACTTTTACACAATTGCTTTGATCGCTTTGCTTGTTGCTTGCTTTGATTGGCTCTTGAAGGACTGGAATGCAGCAGTAATTCCCCTCTAATAGCTCCACAAAAACCCTTGCAAAAACCTTCATCTCGAGCTCCTTTTATAACCTGCATCAAGCTATTTTTGCGCCTAGCAGTCGACTGCCAAAAGGCTCCAGTCGACTGCCCCTGTAGTCGTTGTCTCACAACGGCCAGATCCACGTCGGACAAGTTCCAACGGATCACCTACCAGTCGACTGATGATGCCCATCAGTCGATTGGCAACCCAGTAGTCGACTGTCCAGTCGGCTACGGAGCGTTCTGTGCTCGCGACACTCCCATCATTCGACTGCCATCCCTCGGCAGTCGACTACTGTCGACTTCAGTCGACTGCCATGTCCATGGTAGTTGACTGCCAAGCACAAAACCCTAGCCTTACACCAGTCGAACTCTAGTCGACTTGGATCAGTCGAACCGGCACCTATGCCAGTCGACTGATGTCGGGAAAAACCTCAAACACCAAGTTGTTTGAGCCTCCGACACTCAGTCTTAGCCACTTGGCCAAGTCCACCTTATCCCTAATGGAGTTCCCCACCAAAGCTCTCTTCCCTTGGCCTACGTCCCTCGGATGCGCCAAGCGCACGGCTTCGCAACGCCATCCTTCGCGTCTCATGCCCTAGAAGTATGCTTCCCTTTGGGCTCACTCCATTCGCTCCCCGTTCGGCGGTCCCTCGGATGCACCAAGCGCACGGCTTCGCAATGCCATCCTTCACCGACTCAAGGACCCCGAGCCTAGTGAACTTATCAAGTCCTTAAGACTTCCCATATGCACCAAGCGCACGGCTTCGCAATGCATTTCTCACCAAGCACTAAGTGCACGGCTTCGCAATGCTTTGGATTTCCCATGCCAAGCACCAAGCGCACGACTTCGCAATGCTTTGGACTTTATGATAACTGTCATTTTGTTGTATTATTTTGGTCCTTAATATCACTATTTTTATCCTCTCGAGTGATTTATTATTGATTATCTGCATGTTTTATGAGTTTGGATTCATTTTGGACCTTTTTGTAAATTCTCCTATATTTTGGACTTATTTGCGAATTTTATCTTTATTTGTAGGAGATCGAGATGAGCCACTGGACTAGACTCAAGTTGGATCAAATATGGCTTCATCTGGGGTCATAATGGACATTTCAAGATTATTTAATCTGAACCCTTCATCTAGATCAAAAGGGCAAATCAAATCAAGGGTTCAGATCTGAGCATTATGGACCGTCCGAGGAAAGTTATTGATTCTGAGCCATCCATCTGGATCTGGAGCGATCCGGCCCGTACATTAAGATCTACACGTCTTGGCCGTTCATCCGGACCGTTGGATCGTGATTATACCTTCAGACGGATCAGATCCGTCCATTGCAAATCAGACTAATTTTAGCCGTTGGATGGAGCAGCCTAATTAAGCAATTAATATATCATCAAGCCCTAGCTTCAAATGGACGGCTGAGATCGTGGGAGAAGTGATCGGACGGTTCACAAATTTCATTTAATAAAGCCTTACCTCATCGAACAAAAGGCAGGATCGGCGGCGCAGAAACTTCCCGAAAGGTCTCCTTCCTCGCGACGAACGGCGGCGTCCTCTTCCGTTTCCATTCCGGCGGCGGGATTGCACAGGAAGCCGGCGGCGAAGTAGGAAGAAGGTCCTTCCATATCGCGACGAGCAGCGCAACTCGAGCCGAGGCGTTTTTTTCCCCCTTTCCACGCGCGGCAGAGTCTTCTTCCCCACGTCTGGCGGTGATAGTCCGGCATCCCATTCCGGCGACCTTTCCTCCGACAGCCGGCGATGATCCCAGGCGAGCCTCGGCGGACGATTAGATGTCGTGATTCGGACAGCTAGTTGGAAGAGGGGCAAGCGTGCGATTCCGGCGAGTACACCCTTCACCGGCGTTCACTCCATTCCGGCGGCTGGGAAAGGCCTTTCCATCTCGCCGGAGCCACCCACAAGCTACGCCGGTTTAGGACAGCTCCATCTCCACCGGTGAAGGTCCCTTTCACTGTTTCGGTGATTCCATTCCTTTCCGGCGACCGGGATTAGACCGCACCGCTTCGACATTCCATCCACTAGCTAAGGGACTAGAGCTCGCCATCCACGGCCACGGGCGGTGTTCGCATTCCTCGCATTCGACTCTTTTCAGCGATGCCGAGATTAGGACCGCATCAGTAATCCATCGACGGAGGGTTGTTCGGTTTATTGTCGCCATCGTGTTCTGATTACTTATATTTGATTGATCCATTTAATTGGATATTTACTTTATCATGTTTGTTTTATTACGGTTAATTTGTTATGTTATGTTGATCATATTTAGGTTAGTTATCAATTAAAATTGTCCAATCCATGCATCATTATAGTAGATCACGGTGTCTGGTTGGAGTGCTTTCATTATTAGATTAGATTTCATTTACATTCGTCCAGTTGTCGTATAGTGACAGTGCAATGCTTGGTCGAATTGCTTTCGTTTATTGTATTTCATTTATTGCAATTTTTAGTGACTGTTTGACTACTGTGCATTATAGTAATGAACGGTACATGGTTAAGTTGTTCACATTTGTTTCGTGATCATTGTACTGTATAGTGACAGTGCGGTGCGTGATTACTTACTTTTGTGCATTAGTTAGATTTACTTCCTGCAGATTTAATTTCCATGTTGGTTTGTTTACCAGAATTGTTTGACCATTGTATCGTATAGTGACAGTGCGGTGCAAGGTTGAATTGTTCTTGCATTAGGTTAGCTTTGAATAATTGTTTTGAAAAGATGTGTTACCTCTGTTTAAAAACAAACGTTCAGCCATTAGGTTCGTTGGGAGATGACCCGAGTCAGTCCTATACTGCATTAGTGTAGTTAGGGGGTTCGGTAAATAATTTGGGAACGGTATTGCGACACTAAAAATCGTTCGATCAAATTTTGGCGCCGTTGCCGGGGAACTCTAATGGGTTCGTTTGTCTTTAAACTGTAGTTTGTTTGTTTGTTTTCTTTTTCTTTTGTTATTATTGTCTTTCTTATCATTTATATTTGTTTCTCATTATATTTGTTTGTGTGGATGACTAGGTCTTCAGGTGATCATCTACTTGAATTTTGCTTGCGTGATTTTTCTCTTCCCTCGAGAGGCCCGACCTAGGAAGGGGGTTGTTGAAGAATAGGCTAGGGAAGCAGATTCCCAAGTATGCCGAGGTTTTGTTTCACGAGAAGTTGTACTCTTTCTATGGAGGTAGGAGATACTGTGGTTTGGTTCAGTATTTTGGACGCTCTGAGGCACCGATGGAGGATCATTCTATTCTTAGCGTGGTTATAGCTGATGAGTTGGATTGCATGAATTTTATTTCTTAGTCTATTTTTCATTTGGATATCTCTGCACCTTCTATATTTTGTTATGATTTTATTGATTCTTTTGATTCTGATGTTGATAATGATTTGTTGTTAGGACCTATCAGTGGCCCTCTTTTTATGTAGACAGGATATGGATTGTGTAGGGACTAGCGCTCTTCAGGCGATGCCCCAAGGATCACTTCCATCAGATGTCTGTAAGAAATGTCATTTCATGGTCGAGTATGGGATATCTTGGATTATATTATCTCTGTGTATGATATTGAAGTAGATCCTGCTAAAATTCATGCTATATATTCTTTATCTTACCCCGCTTCTGTGCGGGAAGTTGTGCTTTTCTAGGTCATGCGAGGTTTCTACAGGACATTTTATCGAGACTTGATTGATTGCCCTACCCTTGACCAAATTGTTGCGAAGGAGGTGGTATTTGGTTTGTGAGTTGCGATAGAGATCGAGCCCACCCCATAGCGATTCTTTTCGGATGAGCAACTTTTTCACTGTAGGGGTAAGACACCATGGTATGGATCTTGCTATTTATTTAGTTGCCATGTTGTACCTTCACATTTTACTCATGCACAAGTCCAGAAATTGAAAAGTGATGCCAAGTATTATGTATGGGATGATCTTTATCATTGAAAATTTTGTAATGATCAGATTATTAGATGATGTGCACTTGATTATGAGTTTCATTCCATATGTATTTACTTTTTGTTATTCTCTGGCTTGTGGGGGGTATTTTGGACCCCAAAGAACGCTAGGAAAGTTTTAGAGTTTGATTTGTATTGGTCCATCACCTTATTTGGCGTGTCTGCAGATTCTGAGTCTTGTGGCGATGTCATGAGCAGGAACATAGGGCGTAGAAATGAAATACCTCAAAACTTTTGTTATTTTGTGAGATTTTCGATATTTGAGGTATTGATTTTATGGGTCCTTTTCTGTATCTTTTGGATTTCCATATATTCTTTTGGCATATGATTATGTTTCTAAATGGGTGGAGGTCATTCCCACGGGGTGATGATTCTCTAGTTGTTGTGGATTTTGTTAGGTCTCACATATTTTGATTTGGAGTTCCCAGGCGATCATTAGCGATCAAGGGTCTCACTTTTGCAATGATTCATGAAGTGTCGAGCAAAGAGATCAAGTATATCGGAGAATACGGTGGGGCGGACATGATGATGCTTCTTCTCCGACATGAAAGGGAGTGTGTTCTTTTATTTCTGCATTTATTTTCTTCCTTTCATGTTGAATAAATTGTATGGGTTGTGTGTTTGTTTGCTGTTTACCTAGGTCTGTTTATGCATTGTTGAGTCAAATAATATTCTCTATGCATGCCTTAGTATCATTTCAGAGGTGGTAAAAATTAGTTAAGTTTGATCATCAAATTATGGATTTTTGCGTATGATAGGAGACTTCACTTGCATGCAGTCACTTGTTATGATGGTGAACTTTTTATTGATAGTCTAAGCTTGATGTTTATTCACCTAGTGAGGTTCGCCATTTTATCATCTACCCACTTTTGTGTGATAACACATGTGATTCTTGTTACTCTAGAACTTGCTTTGAGTCTTTTTAAACTGATAACATTTACTTGCATGAATATGATGAAGGATTTCATTCTTGACTCTTTTTCTGACTTGGTTTGCTTGTCTAATCCACGTGATACTTATTTATTCCATGTCTTGTCATATCTCTTCATTTGTTATTCATTATCTTTGTATCTTTGTGAATTATCTTTTTCATATCTATTGCTTTCCATGTTGGAGGAATAGTTTGATGGGTTGTATTGTCCGAGACGGACAAAATTTTAAGTGTGGGGGAGGAGTTTTATTATTTTTGTTGGAAATATGATATGGAAGATATAGTTTTCAGAGGTCATTGGTTCTGAGATATATTTGTCTGTGATTAGTACTTGAATTTCTGCACCAAAAAAAAAATAAGGAAAAGAAAAAAAAAATGGCGCCATTGATGTTTCTTTTGTAAAAAAAAAAATTGTGAAATTGTAATGCAGGCAAATGAGATTGTAATGTGTTGGATAGAGTCATTTGATCCTGAATATAATTCTAAAGTTTCCAATTATCCTAGCTTCTTCCCATATTCTTTGATTCTTGAGTATTTCACAGAGCAACTCATCAGGTTTATTTCTCCAATTCTTCTCTTGTTCCCTATTCATTTGTACCTTTGTCTTGTACTTCTCTTTGCATACTTTATCTGCACTCTACTTTTGATCTTATTCTGATTCATGTTAAATCCTTTTGATTCATGTATGAGATGTATTGATAGCAGTAGAGAAGTAGATGATAAGCAAGCATATGGTAGTACAAAATTGCATGTTGTTTTGAGGGCGCCCCACTCCTACGTTATTATGTGAGCATCAGTGCATATATCCATTTTGGGAGGTTTTGTATCAGGCTTAGTCTATTTGATTTGACTGTAAATCATCATACATGTTGATTGTTGTAGTAGTCAGATCTTTTGAATACCTAGATCTGATGAAATTGGTAATCCTAAGTAACATATTTATTCTCACTCTGAATTATTGATCTATGTATTGCTAGGGGAAAGATTTAGTGTGTCCGAGTTTCTTTATTTTCATTATTGCTCGGGACGCGCAAAAATAAGTGTGGGGGAATTGATAACTGTCATTTTGTTGTATTATTTTGGTCCTTAATATCACTATTTTTATCCTCTCGAGTGATTTATTATTGATTATCTGCATGTTTTATGAGTTTGGATTCATTTTGGACCTTTTTGTAAATTCTCCTATATTTTGGACTTATTTGTGAATTTTATCTTTATTTGTAGGAGATCGAGATGAGCCACTGGACTAGACTCAAGTTGGATCAAATATGGCTTCATCTGGGGTCATAATGGACATTTCAAGATTATTTAATCTGAACCCTTCATCTAGATCAAAAGGGCAAATCAAATCAAGGGTTCAGATCTGAGCATTATGGACCGTCCGAGGAAAGTGATTGATTCCCGAGCCATCCATCTCGATCTGAGCGATCCGCCCGTACATTAAGATCTACACGTCTTGGCCGTTCATCCGGACCGTTGGATCGTGATTATACCTTGACGGATCGGATCCGTCCATTGCAAATCGAGACTAATTTGGTAGTTGGATGGAGCGGCCTAATTAAGCGATTAATATATCATCAAGCCCTAGCTTCAAATGGGCCGAGATCGTGGGAGAAGTGATCGGACGGTTCACAAATTTCATTTAATAAAGCCTTACCTCATCGAACAGAAGGCAGGATCGGCGGCGCAGAAACTTCCCGAAAGGTCTCCTTCCTCGCGACGAACGGCGGCGTCCTCTTTCGTTTCCATTCCGGCGGCGGGATTGCACAGGAAGCCAGCGGCGAAGTAGGAAGAAGGTCCTTCCATATCGCGACAACAACGGCGCGCTCGGTAGAGGCGTTCTTTTCCCCCTTTCACGCGGCAGTCTTCTTCCCCACGTCCGGCGGTGACAATCCGGCAGCTTCTTTCGGCGACCTTTCCTCCGACAGCCGGCGATGATCCCAGGCGAACCTCGGCAGACGATTAGATGTCGTGATTCAGACAGCTAGTTGGAAGAGGGGCAAGCGTGCGATTCCGGCGAGTACACCCTTCACCGGCGTTCACTCCATTCCGGCGGCTGGGAAAGGCCTTTCCATCTCGCCGAGCCACCCACAAGCTGCCGGTTTAGAGCTCCATCTCCACCGGTGAAGGTCCTTTCACTGTTCGCGATTCCATTCCTTTTGGCGGCCGGATTAGGCCGCACCGCCGACATTCCATCCACTAGCTCTGGGACTAGGAGCTCCGCCATCCACTTAGCGGAGTGTTCGCATTCCTCGCATTCACTCTTTTTCGGTCTGCGGGATTAGGACCGCATCCGTAATCCATCGACGGAGAGGGTTGTTCGGTTTATGCTCGCCATCGTGGTGTTACAGATTACTTATTTTTGATTGATCCATTTAATTGGATATTTACTTTATCATGTTTGTTTTATTACTGGTTAATTTGTTATGTTATGTTGATCATATTTAGGTTAGTTATCAATTAAAATTGTCCAATCCATGCATCATAATTATAGTAGCGGTCCGATTATGGTTGGAGTGCTTTCATTATTAGATTAGATTTCATTTACATTCGTCCAGTTGTCGTATAGTGACAGTGCGATGCCTGGTCGAATTGCTTTCGTTTATTGTATTTCATTTATTGCAATTTTTAGTGACTGTTTGACTACTGTGTCGTATAGTGACAGTGCGGTACATGGTTAAGATGTTCACATTTGTTTCATGATCATTGTACCGTATAGTGACAGTGCGGTGCGTGATTACTTACTTTTGTGCATTAGTTAGATTTACTTCCTGCAGATTTAATTTCCATGTTGGTTTGTTTACCAGAATTGTTTGACCATTGTATCGTATAGTGACAGTGCGGTGCAAGGTTGAATCGTTCTTGCATTAGGTTAGCTTTGAATAATTGTTTTGAAAATTGTAAAAACCCCCAGTTTTTACCTCTGTTTAAAAACAAACGTTCAGCCATTAGGTTCGTTGGGAGATGACCCGAGTCAGTCCTATACTGCATTAGTGTAGTTAGGGGGTTCGGTAAATAATTTGGGAACGGTATTGCGACACTAAAAATCGTTCGATCACTTTACCATGCCAAGGCTTCCCCCTTGGACTTCCACACCAAGCTCCATGCTTGGATTTTCCATGCCAACCCCATGTTGGACTTTCCCACACCAAGCTCCATGCTTGGATTTTCCATGCCAACACCATGTTAGACTTTCCCATGATAATCCCATGTCATGAGTTTTGTTTATCATCAAAATACCATCAAGGTACTGCTGGGCCGATTGCACCAACATAATGTGTTCTACGCACACAAACTACACTCTAATCCTAGAATCGAAGAATCTACTCCATAAATATGAGAGGAGAAAGATAAAGCACGATCATATTCGTATAAACAATGGATATTATACAAAGAACAGAAATTACAATGCAATGTGGCTCTTCTCTCCGACATTGAAGTGCAGAACTTGGATATCAGGCGGCTTTCTTCCTCCCTGTTGCGAGTTCCCGAAGCTTTTTAGGGTTTCGGAGTGTCGTCCCAACCATCGTGCCTCCTCACTAGGGTTTGGGTGTTGCCTCTTTTATATAGACATCAGTCTGGATCTCTCCGAAACCTAAAAAGTAATCGAATCGCGTCAAAATCGCATAGCGCCACACGGCCGTGTGGATCCACATGGCCAGGACGTGTGTAGCGCTGTGGCGCAGTCCGTGTGTTTTCACAGGGCCAGGGTGTGTGTTATTCTATTATAACTGTCAAATGTCTTCTTTTCACTCTAAAAGTATGCCATTTTTTTCCGTATAATACTTTCGTACATACAAAAGTAAAACGAGCAGATCTTCAAACCAAAAAACAAGAAATGCATGCAAAATAAAATAAAATATACATGAAACAAACATAAAATGAAACGAGATGTGAGCGAAAACTACTCCTAAAACCCTATATGTTTTGCTCACATCATTGGGACAATGGTGCAATGAACTATTGTCAATAAGAAGGTTTTCATAATATTTGGTACAACGATAAAAAATCATTGTCGTTGTAATACTAATAGAATAGTTATAAACCATTGTCAATGAAATTATAATAGTGCAATTTAATTAGGAGAAGTACAATATAATTCGTTAATAATTATTATTAATTTTAAAATATTTTTAATATAAATAAAAATTATTTTTTTATTATTAATACTATTTGTTTTAAATTATTGAAAACAAGGTTTTTTAAAAAAATTATAAATATATAAGATTACAAAAATAAAATAAAATAAAATTATTTAACCAATAATAATTTCAATAAATTTTAACGTATTAAAAAATTTTAAAATAATAATAATAATAATATATTTAATCAAATCATTGTATTTAAAATATATATAAGGAATAATAATAATAATAATAATAATATATATATATATATATATATAGGTTAATTTCATAAACCTTCGTTCCTTTTCTTTCCTCTTCTGTAGTTTTCCCGAAAGCTTTCGTCGTTTTCCCGATAGCTTCGATTGTTTCCCCTTCGACTCCGATAGCTTCTGTCATTTTCCCGATCACTTACCTCCTTCCGTCTCCTTTAGCCATCGATTGCTCCGTCAATTCCCTTCCCCTTCAAGCGACTTCTCACAGTATCACTTACCAATCCGGCGACCATCATCCTTTGGCCTTCCATCGCCGATTGCTCGCCCGTCATCTATCCATTCTCTCCTCCTTCGGTCCATCACTCATCCTCCAAGCCATTTTCGGTATTCTAGGTATACGGTATTCCCTTATTTTGATTGTTTATGTTGATCGTTTCATGGAATATTGGTTCGACTCGATTGTTATCAGTATCAAGCAACTTATTTAGATTCACATCTCTGCCTATCTGAATCTTACTTTCTGCTATCAAAATGCTTACTATTGCTTATTATTGGTTCTCTTTGACATCATAATTCTTCCTCTAGCTAATGATACTAATAATGATACATCAGAATATACCCTACTAAATACACTTATAAATTATACATCAATATTTTCTTTTTGTTAATTCCTAATTCCTTAGTGATTGGATGTATTTTTATTTCGGGTTAATTGACAAGTCTATCACAATATTTTAATTTTCTTTCATCACCATATTTTTTAATTAGTGTCAAACGTATCATTTATTTGATTTTTATTCATTCATTTGTTAATTTATTGACATAGTGATGACCTAACATAATATATGAAAAAAATAATCAAGTTTTATTCATGTAAACTATCAAACGGGTACTATGTAGCTTATGTAAATGATCACTGTGTATTTTGGCTTATGTAATATAGCATCTACATATCCGATATGTTCTTGATGTGATGCACATAGAAAAAAATATATGTGAAGATCTAGTTGGCACATTACTTGGCATTCCAGGGAAAATAGAAGATGGATCACTAGCACGATTAGGCCTTGTGGATATAAATGTCAAGTTGAAATTGACACTAAAGGAGTTTCTCAGCGATTTGTTATAGATTAAGTAAAAATGAGAAAAGAAAATATACCCTTAGGATTTTTTGCCCTTCATTTGTAAATAGAATCCAAAACATTTACATTTGTGGAATAAAAAAAATGAAGATTTCCCAAATCAAATACCAATCTCCGCGGCACGATAAAGAGATCGTATCGGTCGACGGAGAGGAAGGGCGTCGAACCGCTGGTGAAGTAGGGAAAAGATAGCAAGTCTTATTTTTTCCTTTGATCCTTCCGCTGATCGCCTTGATCATGAGCCTGGACGATCTAAATAAGGTATGGGAAATCAAAACTCCCGAGAGGCTCGGCGAGGATGAGGCCCAACGGCTCCTTGACCGCATCGCCAAGCAGGACCAGCCCCTTATGCGTCGCCGCAAGTGGAAGGTCAAACTCCTCTCCGAGTTCTAGTATGTTACTCTTCTTTTTCACTTCTTGCCTCTTCTATTTCTTCAACATTTGTTGATCGATTCTCTTGGGGGGTTGTTATAGTCCCGCCAATCTGGTTCTTTTAGGGCTGAATGTTGGTGGTGACGTCGAGGTGAAGCTTCGGTTGAGGCGGACTGGCAAGGAATGGGACTTCTTCCTGTTCGAGCAGGTTCTTGATACAATGCTCCATGTGTTGTGCCACATCGTGCACGGGCCACACGATGCCTCGTTCTATAAGCTCTGGGATGAGTTGCACAAGGTGATTCCTCTTGATCAACTTTTCTTCTTGTTATCTTTCTAAAAAAAATAAATCAAACTTTTCCTTGACTGGCATGTTCTCCTAGAACCTATTGAATTATCGATTGTATTTTCATTTTAATTGCTTGACATTTACTTTTCTTTTTGGTTTATCTGTAATAGATGCTAGTCCGTTGTCAGCACTGAAAGCAAAGTCAAAATAGTCAAGGTATATTTTTTAGTAATTAAAAAATCTTGATACTATACATTTTTTTTCTCATAAATCTAATATAGTTTGATGTTTATTATGGATTTTTTGTCACATAATACAATTAGTTAGGTTTAGAAAGTATATTATATTCTTTGAGAGAGAACCAATTAATTTGCATCAATGTTAGTTGAAAGTCTGCAGCTAGTACTCTTATGCTTCTAGAAAACTTTCATTCAGGACTATAGTTTTCTCTTTATTTGTATTGTTATTCCAATTAAGTTATTAATTTGATATTATCATTTTTTTCATCACAGGCTTCCCTTCAACCGGATGGAGCCCAATGCAGTTATTTCATTTTGTGATATATGAGAGATATAATTGAAGGCGCCGCATCTATTGACACCAGTTCCCTATGCCCAATAGTAATATTAGATATATTTTCAAATTTTCTTATTGAAATATGTTTGTAAAATGATTTGTGCAATTAATTATCACATAGTACTCAAAGTGTTCAGTAGTTTACATTTTCATTCATTTATTCACAAGCAGTTCGCAAAATTTGTGATAGCTGTAAAAGAAATTGATAAAGTTCATTCGGAGTGGGTTGAATGCATACAAGTTCACATATCTAATGAGTAGGAAATGTAAGTATCCATACCTCTTTTGGTTAGATGTGTTAATCTATATTGGTGCAATCGACCCAGGTCACGATTGACCAGACTCGAGTTTGACTCGAGTAATGTTTTGATATTTTACGATGAGTTGGCCATTGTTTGATAATGGATTGACTATATAGTTGACATGGAATTGACCATATGATGTAAAAGTCCAAGTGTGACACTTGGCATGGAAAGTCCAAGCATGAGTCTTGCCAATAGTAAAGTCCAAGCATGGGACTTGACAAGGGAAAGTCCAAGCTTGAGTCTTGGCAATTGGAAAGTCCAACATGGGTTGGCAAGGTAAGTCCAAGGGTGTAGTCTTGGTCACGTAAGTCCAAATGTGTAATCTTGGCCGTGAAAGTCCAAGTCATGAGTACTTGGCATTTGGGAAGTCCAAGGTTTTATATTGATGGCGTAAAGTCCAAAGGTGGAGTCTTGGCAGCATAAGTCCAATGGTTGGCGGCGTAAAGTCCAAGCGTGTATCTTGGTAGCATAAGCCCAATGTGCTTTGGCGGTGTAGACTAGCTTAGCATGACAATAACCGATGGAAGCACCTGAAGGTTAGCGTATGGATGAACAAGTCATGGATGACTTGGAATGTTTCAATAGACATGAGGCTGATGGAGGTGGCTAGAAGGATTAGGTCTAAGCTAAGGGTGGTCTAGTAAGTGTGAGAGCATCATACTTAGGGTAAACCTCATGGTTGAGGTTTAACAGTCGACTGGAGTTATAGGTCAGTCGACTGGTCAAGTGTTTGACATTTGAAGTGGACTACCGATCCGAGATTATGACCCGATCCGATGGAGTGTCTGGGCACGATCGACTACCATGGATGGCGATCGGGCCTCTAGTAGTCGACCGCCATGGAGGCGTGATCCGCATCGGGTTTTGGTCGCGAAGGCGATTACTCGAGTCGATCGACCCGGGCTATGGGCTTGAGCAGTCGACTACTAGGAATGACAGTAGACTTCCAGTGTATCTGTTGCCTAGAATGCCAACGTGGATTAAGTCGTTGTGAGACAACGACACTGTTGACAGTCGAATGGGGTCTTATGGCAGTCTACTGTCAGACAAAAAATTAGCCCGATGTAAGGATAAAAGGAGAAGCTCGTGGAGGATATTGGTCATGGTTTCTTGGGTGATTTTTGATGTGATTTGAAGGCGAAGTACAGGCGCATTTCAGGGCCCTTCAAGCTCATCTAAGCTACCAACAAGCAAAACATTCAAAGCCCTAGTTTATAAAGTGTTCTTTGTTAGGGCAATCAACCCATGTATGATGTGGTTTTGATGTATATGACAAAGGTTTAAGTTAGGTTGTTTATGGTTTTGATATGTGTGTTGAAGTCATACAGAACTTAGTAATTCACACAGGGTTTGACTTTATGATAGCATTGGTGGGTTCACCATCTCATGACTCGGTCCTTGAGTCGGTGAAGGATGGCATTGCGGAATCCGTGCGCTTAGTGCATCCGAGGGACCGCCGGACGAGGAGCTTTGGAGTGAAGCCAAAGGAAGTAGACTTTAGGGAGAGACGCGAAGGATGACATTGTGAAGCCGTGCGCTTGGTGCATCCGAGGGACGTGGATGGACGAAGAGAACTTCGGCGAGGGACTTCAAGGGAGATGAGAGAATGAGCGAAATGTAACATAGCTCATAGGTGAACTTGGCCGAATGGATAAGTCAAGTGTCGGATGCTCAACCGAGTGGGTTGAGGTTTTACTCGACAATTGGATGCTCAAACAAGTCTCTTGTTTGAGGTTTACTCAGCACCAATCAACTGCCATGAATGGGCAGTCGAACTGATCCAAGTCGAATGAGTTCGACTGGTGTGCGGCGGAGATGCCTGATCAGTAGTCAGATTGCTACATTAGCAGTTGACTGATGGCAGTCGACTGCTAGAGTTCGCACAAGCACAGAAGCACTCGTAGCCGACTGATCAGTTGGCTACGAGGTCATCAGTCAACTGATGAAGTCATTAGTCGACTTCTAAGGTTTTCATTGGACGGTGACGATCACGGATCGTATATCGTCGTTGCCAGAAGTCGATCATCGCATCAATTGATCGATGAAACCCCAATAGGAAGATTTCATCCCTCTCTATAAAAAGAGAGGGTGTGGAGTTTGGGAAGGTTAATCTTCATGCTCCTAAGTGCTCCCTAAGTGCTCCACACATTCACAACTCCTCCTTGCATTTCTTTCAATTCTATTGTAAGAAGGAGTGTATTGTTGTAAGAAGGGTTACCAGATGAATCGGTAAATTATGTGTCACGTGTGATACCGTTTCACAAATTATTTATCGAACCCCCTAACTATACTAATGCAGTATAGGACTAACTCGGATCGTCTCCCAATGAACATAATGACTGGACATTTGTTTTTAAACAGAAGTAAACACTGGGGGTTTTCTGAATCTATTAAAATGCAAAATCAAAAATCAAACATGAGAAGTCCAAACAATCCGACCAAGCACCACACTGTCACTATGCGATACAATGATCAAGTGTTGGCCAAAAGCCAAACTAACAAACCCAAGCAATTCAACCATGCACCGCATTGTCACTATACGATACAATGATCAAACCTTTTGGAAACTAACCTTAGGTGCAAAAGTAAAAGATCATGCACCACACTATCACTATACGATACAATGATCAAAGAAACAAATGTGAACAATTCAACCAAACACCGCACTGTTACTATACGACACAGTGGTCAAACAGTCACTAAAAACTAAACTAACAAACACAAAATAATTCAACTAAGCACCGTACTGTCACTATATGGCACAGTGGTCGAAGACTAACTAAAAACTAAATACAAGAAAAGTAAGAAATTCAACCAAGCACCGCACTGTCACTATACGGTACACTGGCCAAATGTAAATGAAATCTAAACTAATAACTAAAGCAATTCAACCAAGCACCGTACTGTCACTATACGGTACACTGACTGAAAATTAACTAAAAATTGGGAAGAACAATTACACTAAAGGAAATAAATCTAACCACTAGGTAAACGTTGTAATTGACTAACAAGGCTCACTAAACTATCAAACTAAATTACCACATGCACGATATACCACACAAACAAAATACGACTGAAACATCATTGAAACAAAATTGAACGCTAGGAAATCAATACTGAAATAATACTGAAAAAAAATATAGTGAACAAAAGTGAGCCAACAATGTAAAAATACTAAAACAATCAAAGTAAAACAATAAAACAACTAAAGTAAAATAATACAACAACAAAAGTAAAAATTAACCAACAGTTCTCCACAAACATCGGAAAGGTACCACTCTCTCCGGTGACCCACGACGGTACCGAACAGCTCCTACGACCTCAGTGTACTGATCTCTCATCAGAATCCGATGAGAGCTGGATCGATGGCGGTAGTTCACAGCTCTGATGGTGGCTTGGGGACTACCGTGACCACAACAGACAATGGGTGGCTCTACAGAGATGAAGGGACACAAATCACAGTCGCTACTGTGGAAGGAATCGGATCTGTGAATAGGGATTGATCATCACCACCAATTGGAAATGGAGAACGCCGCTTGAATCAGAAGAAGTACTGCTGCCGGAGCTGGAAATTGATCCTGTCGTGACCACAGTAGTAGCAGGTCACCCCTAGCTTCGCGTGACCATGTCCCACTAGGGTGGCTCAGCTCCGGTGGTGAGGAATCTGAGAATCGCCGGTGATGATGGACAAACCCGTGCCGCTTGGTCGATGGACTGCCGCTGCCCAATTTCAGCCACTAGTTCCACCGGACCAAGGGAAGGAGAGTATGCCGGATGGAATGGGATTGGGGGAAGACCTCTAGAATCGCCGGAATCATCGTCGGAGTGCTGGAGTGGATCTCTGTCGCTACGCTCGCATAGAAGAAGAAGATGCTGCATTTTGCTCCGGTTCTGCTTCGCGTGATAGAAGATGTTTGCTTTACACTCGATTTTCCTCAGCCGCTCGATTGTGCCGGTTCCAATCTCAACCACCCATTTAGATCTAGGGTTAAATAACTTCAATTAATCTCCCTAAGTGGATGATCAATCAATCCAACAGCTGTGATCGATTTGATCCGGATCGACGGCTGTGATTGCTCCGATTAGGCTCTTTTCATGTTCCCTATAAAATCACATTCAACCCGTGAAAAATAATACTGAAATTATAGGCATTAAACAATTAATTTCAATTAGATCTAATATGCAAAAACATCCTGAATAACCGTAATTACCCTATCAAAGAGCCTAAAATATCCAAATGTAAATAAAAATAACACGATAAAAATGCAACTATCATTACCTCCACCTTGCTTGGGCAAAAGGAGAGACTAGTGAAGGTTTAGGAGTGATTCACCTGGAACGAATCTGTCTGTGGATTAGCGGCAAGGGTCGTGAACCACGTTACATCTCCGGTGATTGCATTTGTGCCTCCTTGTCTTGTATATTGTCTTAATTGTATTGTTTAGCTTTATATTTCCGCTGCGCTAATCTTGTATGTAGACAATTAAGCGATTGACTTCCATCATGTACGAAGAAGGGCTATTCACCCCCCTCTAGCCAGCCACCGATCCTCCAACAAGTGGTATCAAAGTGAGGAGCTTGTTGCGAACTAATCGCCGACACAAGTACGACAAGATGGCCGACTCCAACATTCATCCACCCAAGTTTGAGGGCGACTTCACATGGTGGAAGAAGTGTATGAAGGTATTTTTCGAGACCGACTTTGATATCATGTTAATAATAGAAAACAGTTTCGAGATACCTAGGGACGACGAAGGGAGAATGCTAGAAAAATCACGATGGACCAAGAAGCAAAGAGAGGTGCACTTGGCAAATTCAAAAGTGATGCATCACCTATATAACGTGTTCCCTCAACAAGAGATTAACCGAATTGGGGAGTGCTCAAGTGCCAAAGAAATGTGGGAGAAGCTAGTGGAGTTTTATGAAGGCACATCCGAAGCCAAGCTAGCAAGAAGGGACCTCCTCCGCTCTCAATTAAGTAATATCAAATTAGATAAGGGGGAAAAGGTACTCTCACTTGATTCTCGTTTTAAAGAGATAATTAACGGTTTGACAAGTGTAGGGGAGAAGCTTTCAAACCGGGATATGATCATGAAAGTCATAGATGCATTCTCCCGGTCTTCAAAATGGAGCTCCATAGTGGGCTCCTTTTACATTTCCAAGAATCTAGAGGTGAGTACTATAGAGGAATTTTTCTCCACCATGGAATTGCAAGATACTAGGCTTGAAGACACAGGTGAAGAACCAAGCATAAAGCCAAGGGGAGTAGCATTCATAGCCGAGAAGGGAAAGAAGAAGAAGGTGACGCCACCCTCCTCATCCAATGAAGATTCATCCTCTTCCTACATGAATAGAAATGAAGAAGCATATATGGTGAGGAAGGTAAGACATGCTTTAAAGAATTTTAGATTTAATAAATCTCATGATAGGGGAAGAAGGCCAAGGAGAAAGATCATTTGCTATAATTGCCAAGGAGAGGGACACATGAGGGATGATTGTCCCCTCTTGAACAAAAGCAAGGAAGAAAGAAGAAAGAAAGAAGACAAGAAGAAGGGGAGCAATAAGAAGGAAGAAGAAAGAAAATCAAAAGAAAAAGGGAAGGCTAAAGCCCACAACCTTAAAGCTGTGACATGGGATGATCCATCATCCTCATCGGAGGAAGAACAAGTCTTTATGGGCCTCGCACTAATGGAGATAGATGACTTGGACTCCACCTCTTCAGAAAAAGGAGAAACAAGATCAAGTGAAGAGGAGAGCTCGAGTGAAGGGGGAGTCTCATCATCATCATCATCATCGGAAGGGGATTGGGTAAGCAAGGTAACGAAACTACCCTCCAATGATATAGTTTATATGATTACTAGTCTAACTAGAGATTTATTTAAGGCTAAGAAGAAAAATAAAAGCATGCTTGATGAAATTAGGAAATTAGAAGAAAAGCTAGAAAATGCATGTTTAAATGTTAATGATAATGCTTCTTCTTCTATGACTAGTGATGCATGCTTAGTAGAAGAAAATAAGGCCTTAAGGGAAAAGGTAGATCATTTAACTAAGGCCTTAGAAAAGTTTACTATTGGCTCCAACACCCTAAATATGATCATTGGGAGCCAAAGGGCAAGTTTTAACAAGAAAGGTTTAGGCTATAAGGGAAATAAAAATGAAAAGGCCTACCATTGTTTAATTGCTAGGGGTCAAGCCAAAACTACAATGATAGCTAGGAAATTGATCCCAAAAGAATACTTGGTGAACCCTATTGGAAAGAATCTATTTTGGGTTCCCAAGTCAATCCTTAAGGGTTAGGAGACCTAGGATAGTCAACCATAATTGGACTTTATTTATATCATGCTAAATGGTTGGCTTAGTATGATGTGGGTAATAATATTTGACTTATGTATTATGAGCATGGTGGATGTTGTGATTACAATGCTTAAATCATATACTTGATTTGTGATTTGAATGATGATACATGCTTATAATCATGACTTATAATTTGGATGGTAGTGTTGGGTGATGATAATATGTGACCTATGAATTGAATGATATATGATTTATCATGATGTGTAGTTAAGGATGATACATGAATTCATGGTCATGCTTGATAATACTTAACCTTGGTAGAAATTGCATGAAATTGATGGTTATGTACAATACCTTAGGTACATCTCACACTCACTATAGGCTAACTTGATGGAAAACATAGCATGAGTGAGATGTTAGGTTGATACAAATGGTTCACTAATGCTTATGGCATTTAGATGATAATTACAAGTATTAGATATAGCAATAATAGACCAATCATGGGGAAAGTATATGTTTAATTCATAGACATATTGCCCAAAGTTCAGGGTTCGATATTTCAAATGATTTCAAAACCATTTCTTGTGCTACATTCTGTGTATTCATGTTTTAAATCACTTCAAGGCAAAACTAGGTTCTAAAATTGATAAAACTTTGAAGGTTTTTTGCAACTTTTAAGTTTTTGTCAAATGTTGGAAAATTAAATGAATTTTCATGAAAAACTATTTTTTCATTGATAAAGGGCTTTACAAGAAATGTGTTTTCAAATTTTCATGATTTTTTGAATTTTATGGAATTTTTAGTACATTTCTGAATTTCGTTCAAAAAATCAAAAAATCTGGATTTACTTGTGCCAATCGACTGCCATGCTGATAGCAGTCCACTGTTGCATTGTGCATGAGCACAATAATCTATTTTGATAGGTTTTAAGTCTGAATTTGGTGTTTTCTGCCTTTAGACTTTGATGTCATTCTTATAAAACATATATTAGTGTTTTTGATGGTGTCAAAGGGGGAGAAAATATGGGTTTAAGTTAATCATGCTAGGGGGAGAAAATAGCATGTGTTAAGGAGGAGTTGCATGTATTAAGGGGGAGTTTCATGCTCATATTTATTTACATGCTTTCTTGACCGAACTTAAACATGGTTGCCACACATCAAAAAGGGGGAGATTGTTAGGGCAATCAACCCATGTATGATGTGGTTTTGATGTGTGTGACAAAGGTTTAAGTTAGGTTGTTTATGGATTCGATATGTGTGTTGAAGTCGTGCAGGACTTAGTAATTTACACAAGTTTTGGCTTGATGATAGCATTGGTGGGTTCACCATCTCATGACATGGTCCTTGAGTCGGTGAAGGATGACATTGCGGAAGCCGTGCGCTTGGTGTATCCGAGGGACCGCCGGATGAGGAGCTTTGGAGTGAAGCCAAAGGAAGTAGACTTTAGGGCGAGATGCGAAGGATGACATTGCGAAGTTGTGTGCTTGGTGCATCCTGTACAGGATCCTTGGAAGCTAAAGGGTGGTGAATGGCTTGATTCGTTTCGTGATGGAAATCGATCGCGTTCGAGTCTACAATTTTCGTTAGCGCACAGCGGAATAATAGAAATAATGCAATAACGAAATAGACAACAACAAATACACACGTATTTAACGTGGTTTGGAACCGAATGGTTCATACTCCACGGATCGAGCTCTAAAGAGCTCTAGCGATGCCACAAACACACCACTATGCAATAACTCCTTCTAGACATAAGTCGGAGGTGGAGAAACCTCTTACAAAATATTACAACAGTAATACAAATGAATAACAAGCAATTACAAGTGAATACAACAAAAGAAAACAAAGAAAACTTTACACAAATCTTTTGGAAGCTTGCTTGTTGATTGCCTTCGACTAGCAACTGAAGGCCCTGATTTGCAACAGCAAATCACTTCAAAACGTCCAAGAAAATCGGTGGTGATTTCCTTCTCCACGAGCTCCATTTAAAGCTACAACCTGGGTTGGAAATCGCCGATCAATCGACTGCTTGGGATCATCAGTCGACTGATTCCACCATTGTCGTAAGACAATGGCTAGATCCACACTGGAAAAATCCAATGGATCCATCATCAGTCGACTGATCATGACCATTAGTCGATTGATCTAGCCTCCACTCGACTGCTAACCCTAGTAGTCGAGTCAGACTCCATTTTGTGCCCGAGAAATCGAGCACCAGTCGACTGATCACACGATCAGTCGATTGCTCGGCCAATTCCCGTAGACAAACCCTAGTTGACTCACGCCAGTTGACTGCCACATGACATCAGTCGACTGACACACCTCAAACATGAGATTTTAACCCAAGTATGGTTTCCCCATACTTGCTAGACCACCCTTAGCCTAAACCTAAGCCTTCTGGCCACCTCTGTCAGCCTCATGCCTCTCGAATCCCTCCAAGTCATCCATGACTTGTTCAACCATTGCGCTAGCCTTCAGGTGCTTCCATCGGCTACGTCATGCTAACGGTGTCTACACCGCCAAGGCACATTGGACTTGTAGGGAGTTGCTTCGAAGGCTCATTGGCTCTCATGTCCCCGGATTAAAATTTTCACTAATGAAAGAATTAATTCGGATGGGATGAGTTTCCTTTGCACAACCAATTCGTCATCGTGCTAACAACTTGAGTGATCGCTTGAACAAACTAGTTGTTCAAGAAACACAACTCTTCTAGTTGGTTAGCCGCGGAAGAGACGACGGACGGATCGACGGTTTTTGTGTTTGTCTTCGGGGTCCATGATTATACAAAATATATACTAATGTACACTTGTAAAATCAACACATAAAAGAACATGCTAAGATCAGAATATAAAGTTGTAAAACTTTTATACCTTACGATCTTCTACCGTATGTCCTATCCTCCTCGTGGACGACGTGTGGGCGAAGATCCTCCACGAGTAGAAGCATTCTAGATCACGTTCTTCCCTTCCTTGTTCGCTGCAAACAAAGAGAAGAACAAAACAAAAAACTCCTCCTTTCTAGAACCGGCCACCAATCAAAAGAGCTCGATGTAACCGCCGGCCAAGGAGTGAATGGATGAGCGCCGACCAACTTGTTGCAATGTTGCCGCTGGCCACCTAGAAGTTGTAGAAGTGCCGGCCACCAAGGAGTTGGAGAACCGCCGGCCACCAAGGAGCAAAGGAGGAGGAATAGAGGAGCACCGGCAATGGATGAGAAGAGGATGGGGGGCACCGGCCAAAAACCCTAGGGAGAACCAAGCTTGCCGCCCACTTCTAGCCGCCCAAAACCCTAGCTCCTCTAGGGTTTGTTGCCGCCCACTTTGAGATGAGCAAAACCCTAATTTCCAATTGAACCAATTCCCTTTGCCGCCCAACCTAATCCCTCTATTTATAGAATTGGGCTTAAGCCTCCTTTAATCTCTACCGTCGGATCTAGGGATTTAATCTCCACCGTCGGATCTAGGATTTTATCCCAACGTCCCAACCGTCGGATCTAGGGTTTCATCCCAACCGTCGGATCTAGGGTTTCATCCCAACCGTCGGATCTAGGGTTTCATCCCAACCGTCAGATCTAGGGTTTCATCCCAACCGTCGGATCTAGGGATTTAATCCCAACCGTCGATTCTATGGTTTCATCCCAACCATCGGATCTAGGGATTTAATCCCAACCGTTGGTACTAGGGTTTAATCCCAACCATCGGATCTAGGGATTTAATCCTAACCATTGGTTCTAGAGTTTTGTTTTACATTCTTGGATCTAGATTTCATGAGGATTATATTAGGCTACGATAGGGACCATAAGGAGGAGTTGGATCTTGGCCACTCGATGGATCGGAACCACACAAACTTGATCCATCAATGATGTTCCATTCCACTAGAGGATCATCATTGAACTACCTCACCAACCCCCATAAATTAATATGGGCTCCATATATTATTTGTACATTCATCTCCCCGTGTTTAAGATATCGAATGTCCGTCAATTAATTGATTTACTGACCATCAATTAATTAACATCTAATTCCTCGAGTAGTACCACTCAACCTTATCATCATGTTGACTAAGTCAACCAGCTGGGTTTACATGATGAACCTTATGAGCTCCTCAAGGGGACATCATCAACCTAATATATAGGACACGGTTTCCTCCTATAATCAACGGCACACCATGTAAATAATATTATTTCCCAACTTACCGGGCATATTGATTTAATCCATCTAAATCTCACCCCTCTGGTAAATCAAAGAAATAAATACTAAGTACATGTGCCCGTTATTATATCGGGATTAAGAGCATGTACAACATAATATCCGAGGTCCGATTCAATTATGTAGTCAGCAATTAATTGAATCACCTCTATATCGGTCCTGCTCAATACACCTAAGTGTACTAGTGTAACTTTATATTCAAGACAAAACAATACCAAGCTACACTACAACCATGCCAATGGTTTGTCCAAAACCATCTTGGTTGTGAGCCTCTCATTATATTTTACAATGGACTGATAACATGATCTTCTGTGCCACACCAAGCACCATGTTATCTACAATGTAAAATATTAGACAATATGCACACACATATAATAAATATATAAAGTGCAAACAATGATCATGTGATTCTTATTCCAAAATAAAATGTTCATACAAAAAGAGCTAGGCTTTCAGTATACATTCCAACAATCTCTCACTTATACTAAAAGACTATGCCGTCATTACACTGCCATACATCTGATCCCCATGTCCTCCACATGCCTATCAAACGCTTTCACTGGAAGGGCCTTAGTGAATGGATCCACCAGGTTATCCTCTGATGCAATCTTGGCGACAGCTACTTCTCCTCGCTTTACAATCTCTCGTATAAGGTGGTACTTGCGCTCTATGTGTTTACTCGCCTTTTGGGCTCATGGTTCCTTCGAGTTTGCAACTGCACCACTGTTATCACAATAAATTGTGATAGTTCTGGGCAAACCAGGAATCACATCCATGTCCATCAAGAAGTTCCTGAGCCATACAACTTCCTTGGCTTCCTCAGAGGCTGCCACATACTCAGCTTCCATGGTAGAGTCCGCCACGCATTTCTGCTTGACACTCCTCCATACTATGGATCCACCTCCAAAAGTAAACACAAACCCTAAGGTAGACTTACTCTTGTCCCTATCTGATTGGAAATCTGAATCCGTGTAACCCACAGGGACTAATTTATCTGCCCGGTAAACCAGCATATAATCCCTAGTCCTTCTCAGGTACTTCAATATATGCTTTACCGCAGTCCAATGTCCCTGTCCAGGATTACTCTGATATCTGCTAACCATGCCCACGACAAAGCAGATATCCGGTCTCGTACATAGCATAACATACATAAGGCTTCCTACTGCCGAAGCATAAGGAACCGCCTTCATGTCCTCTATCTCCTTTGATGTTTTGGGACACATCTCTTTAGATAAAGGAACTCCATGCCTAAAAGGTAGAAAACCTTTCTTGGAGTTCTGCATGCTAAAACGAGCAAGGATAGTGTCAATGTATGAAGCTTGAGATAAGCATAACATCCTTTTCTTGCGATCCCTTATAATTTTGATCCCAAGGATGTGTCCCACTTCTCCTAAGTCCTTCATGTCAAACTGTTTAGACAACCATACCTTTACGTCTGATAACACTTTGATATTGTTGCCAACTAACAAAATGTCATCTACGTATAGTACAAGAAATACCACTACGTTTCCATCACATCTCTTGTATACACAAGGCTCATTCGGACTTTGAATAAATCCATATGACTGTATTACCTCATCAAAGTGGATGTTCCAAGATCTAGAAGCTTGCTTCAATCCATAAATGGACCGATTAAGCTTACATACAAGATGCTCTTTGCCTTTAGCAATGAATCCCTCTGGTTGCCGCATATAGATGTTCTCCTCAAGACTTCCGTTAAGGAAAGCTGTCTTGACATCCATCTGCCAAATCTCATAATCCATATGAGCAGCTATAGATAATAGAATCCGGATAGACTTAAGCATAGCTACCAGCGAAAAGGTCTCCTCATAATCGATGCCCTCTTTCTGAGTATACCCTTTCGCAACAAGCTTAGCTTTGAAGGTCTCAACCTTCCCATCTACTCCTCTCTTTCTCTTGTAGATCCACTTGCATCCAATGGCTTTTACACCATCGGGTGGTTGTACTAGCTCCCAGACCTGATTAGAATCCATAGATTCTATCTCTGAATCCATCGCTCTTTGCCAAGATACCGTATCTCTATCTTGGAGTGCCTCGTCATATGTCCAGGGATTAGGTTCATGTTTACCAGGGACTAAGTCCGAAGACTCTCCCAAAAACATGAATCTGTCGGGTTGTCTAACAACCCTCCCACTACGACGAGGTGCCTCCTGTGTATGCTCTGTGACACGCGGTGCAGTGACTTGTGGTATCTCCTCTTGTACCGGTGGTACTGAAGTCGGGACTTCCCCTGTCAACTCCTCAAGAACAATCCTACTCGTGGGCCTGTGGTTCATTACATAGTCCTCCTCTAGAAATCTGGCATTCGTACTCACGATTACCTTCTGATCTCTAGGACTATAGAATAAACCACCCTTCGTTCCCTTAGGGTAGCCAACAAACAAGCGTACTTCTGTACGAGATTCCAACTTACCAGCATCTCCCTTCAGCACCTGTGCTGGACTACCCCAAATCCGAATATGTCTTAGACTAGGCTTTCGCTCAGTCCACAACTCTGTGGGAGTAGAGGATACTGACTTAGATGGAACCAAGTTCAGAATGTGTGTTGCTGTTTCCAGAGCAAACCCCCAGAACGAATCAGGTAACTCAGAGTAACTCATCATAGATCTGACCATCTCCATAAGAGTCCTGTTCCTTCGCTCTGCCACACCATTCTGCTGGGGTGTGCCAGGTGCGGATAATTGGGATTGAATCCCAGACTCTGATAAGTAACTCCTAAACTCTCCCAAGAGGTACTCGCCACCACGATCAGATCGTAGTGTCTTGATACTTTTATCTTGACGGTTCTCCACATCAGCCTTGAATTCTTTGAACCTGTGAAAGCATTCAGACTTGCGGCGCATCAAGTAAATATATCCATACCTTGAATAATCATCTATAAAAGAGATGAAGTATTCAAAGCCACCTCTAGCCTAGATAGTCATAGGACCGCACAGATCAGAATGAACCAATTCTAACACATCTTTGGCTCTATACCCCTTGGCCTTGAAAGGCCTCTTGGTCATTTTACCTTCCAAGCAAGATTCGCAGGTTGGGAGATCCTCCACCACTAATGAACCCAAAGGTCCATCAGCTATCAACCTTTGAATTCTGCTTAGGTTAATATGACCAAGCCTTAGATGCTAAAGATATGTCTGGTTCATTTGCGAAGGTTCTTTTCTCTTATTAGATTTAGAAGATGAGTTATTTACTTCTATATGCATCGTGGGAGTTTTCGGTTCTAGAGTATATAAATTGCCAACCAATGTACCAGAATAGATAATCTCTCTATTCCTTTTTATAACCACTTTGTCATTAAAAGAAACAGAATATTCATCCATAAACAATTTAGAAACTGAAATTAAATTCTTTTTAAAAGTATGTACATAAAGACAATTTCTCAAAACCAAAACTTTATTCCTATCAAAAGATAAATAAACGTCTCCGACTGCAATAGCCGCCACCTTTGAAGCATTGCCCATGAAGACGGTAATCTCTCCCTCAGCTAGTCGTCGGGTTTCCTGGAACCCCTACAAAGTATTGTAGACATGATCAGTGACTCCTGTATCTACACACCAGGCACTGGTAGATAACACCGCTAAACATGTTTCAACAACTAAACAAGAAGATATACCTTTGTTCTTTCGGCGAGGACAGTCCGCCTTCCAATGTCCAGTCTGCTTGCAAGTGAAGCACTTGCCTTTCGGCTTCTTCACTCCTGCCTGAGGTCCCACTGCCACTTTCTTCGCTCCACCTTGCTTCTTCTTCTTCTTACCTTTCGGTTTAGAGGAAGAAACCTTCTGAGCGACCATGGCTTGAGCACTTTGACGAAAAAGCCCCTCTGCCTCCTGGAGTTCTGTCAGAAGCTCCGCCAATGAATATAACCTCTTGTTCATGTTGTAATTGAGGCAGAACTGCTCAAAACTCCTAGGCAGAGACTGGAGAATGATATCGACCTGGGTTTCCCCATCGATCTCAGCTCCGAGGACTTCCATCTCATTAAGATGAGCCATCATCTTGAGAACATGATCCCTAATGGGTGTTCCCTCGATCATGGTGGTCATCATCAAGTTTCTCATTGCCTCCTGTCTAGCCGCCCTACTCTGATGTTCGAAAAGTTCCTTGAGATTGAACATCATGTCATAAGCTGTGGCTATGGCCTGATGCTGATGTTGCAGCACATTTGACATAGATGCCAAAATGTAATACCACGCCATCTCATTTGCCTTGACCCATTTCTTATAACGTTCTTTCTCCTTTTCATCAGAGTCATCGGAGGGCTTAGGAGGACAGACCTCGAAGAGTACAAATTTGTACTCCTCCGTAGTTAAGACAATATCTAGATTTCTTTTCCAATTAATATAGTTTGGTCCAGTAAGCTTATTTTCTTTTAAAATCACAGCAAGTGGGTTGAAAGCCATTTGAAAAACCTAAGAATAACAATGATCAAAATATTAGATTTCAAATATTATTGATTCCTCAAAACAATAAATTTCCAAAATCAACCAACACCTCAAAACACCGAGAATATCGCATGCCACGATAGTGTGGACGTATACGAATTCTACATTTGTAAGAGGAGGTTTTACCCATTAATTTTATTATCTTGTCAACCTTACTTTTTGACAAATAAAATTAATAGTTGGTTCCTCTTTAGCCCTACAAATAAAAGCAGTGACTCCGATAGGGAGGATACTTTTTATTTGCATCTAAGTGTGTACCATTACACGATACTAAGGGAATTATTTCGGATTATGTGCCTTACCGATGGGGAAGTACACACGCTCCTAAATAATTTCCTATAACCATTATTTGACCTAGTGATCCGCAAACAAACCCATCCGATGGGGAGGAAGGCACTCAGAGCCAACGCGTAAGTTTGTTGCATCACACGTCAAATTGTAATGGAGGCCACGGGAATTAATTAAAATATCCCTCTCCCACTTAGTAAATTGTAATTGAGGAATTTTAAAGCATACACAACATGCATATAAAACAAATAAGCAATAAATATGAAAAAAAAAGAATTTTTCCAACTATTATGGCATTGTTCTTCAATACGCATCTCGTCGTGTCGCCACCTCGTCCGCTCCACCTTTTCCCGTGCGCAAGTCACCAAAGAGATCCGAGCCTAGATATATCATTTTAATTTACATCCATCGATCCTATACTCCACGAAGGAGTGTACAAATAATCTAGATCGAAAGTAAACTAAAATGAGCGGCTAAACAATGTCATATTTAATTATAAAAATTAAATACTAATCTAGCCTCGTCAACCCCGAGGATTCAAATAATATACATACAATCACACACAAAACAATCACATACAGCCAAATAGCCATAATAGTCGGATCTTATGCCTGCAACCAAAAAGTTAGCCTACGCACATCTTACTATTATCCGGCATACTCAATATATGATATGTGCATGAAAGTAACCGAATCCAAAACACACAAAACCGGAAACCGTGGCTCTGATACCACTTGTAGGGAGTTGCTTCGGAGGTTCATTGGCTCCCATGTCCCCGGATTAAAATTTTCACTAATGAAAGAATTAATCCGGATGGGATGAGTTTCCTTCGCATAACCAATTCGTCGTCGTGCTAACAACTTGAGTGATCGCTTGAACAAACTAGTTGTTCAAGCAACACAACTCTTCTAGTTGGTTAGCCGCGGAAGAGATGACGGACGGATAGCCGGTTTTTGTGTTTGTCTTCGGGGTCCATGATTATACAAAATATATACTAATGCACACTTGTATAATCAACACATAAAAGAACATGCTAAGATCAGAATATAAAGTTGTAAAACTTTTATACCTTACGATCTTCTACCGTATGTCCTATCCTCCTCGTGGACGACGTGTGGGCGAAGATCCTCCACGAGTAGAAGCCTTTTAGATCACGTTCTTCCCTTCCTTGTTCGCTGCGAACAAAGAGAAGAACAAAACAAAAAACTCTTCCTTTCTAGAACCGGCCACCAATCAAAAGAGCTCGATGTAACCGCTGGCCAAGGAGTGAATGGATGAGCGTCGGCCAACTTGTTGCAATGTTGCCTCCGGCCACCTAGAAGTTGTAGAAGTGTCGGCCACCAAGGAGTTGGAGAACCGCCGGCCACCAAGGAGCAAAGGAGGAGGAAGAGAGGAGCACCGGCAATGGATGAGAAGAGGATGAGGGGTGCCGGCCAAAAACCCTAGGGAGAACCAAGCTTGCCGCCCACTTCTAGCCACCCAAAACCCTAGCTCCTTTAGGGTTTGTTGCCGCCCACTTTGAGATGAGCAAAACCCTAATTTCCAATTGATCCAATTCCCTTTTCCGCCCAACCTAAGCCCTCTATTTATAGAATTGGGCTTAAGCCTCCTTTAATCACCACTGTCGGATCTAGGGATTTAATCTCCACCGTCGGATCTAGGGTTTTATCCCAACCGTCGGATCTAGGGTTTCATCCCAACCGTCGGATCTAGGATTTCATCCCAACCGTCGGATCTAGGGTTTCATCCCAACCGTCGGATCTAGGGTTTCATCCCAACCGTCGGATCTAGGGATTTAATCCCAACCGTCGATTCTAGGGTTTCATCCCAACCATCGGATCTAGGGATTTAATCCCAACCGTTGGTACTAGGGTTTAATCCCAACCATCGGATCTAGGGATTTAATCCCAACCGTTGGTTCTAGAGTTTTGTTTTACATTCTTGGATCTAGATTTCATGAGGATTATATTAGGCTATGATAGGGACCATAAGGAGGAGTTGGATCTTGGCCACCCGATGGATCGGAACCACACAAACTTGATCCATCAATGATGTTCCATTCGACTAGAGGATCATCATTGAACTACCTCACCAACCCCCATAAATTAATATGGGCTCCATATATTATTTGTACATTTATCTCCCCGTGTTTAAGATATCAAATGTCCGTCAATTAATTGATTTACTGAACATCAATTAATTAACATCTAATTCCTCGAGTAGTACCACTCAACCTTATCATCATGTTGACTAAGTCAACCAGCTGGGTTTACATGATGAACCTTATGAGCTCCTCAAGGGGACATCATCAACCTAATATATAGGACACGGTTTCCTTCTATAATCAACGGCACACCATGTAAATAATATCATTTCCCAACTTACCGGGCATATTGATTTAATCCATCTAAATCTCACCCTCTGGTAAATCAAAGAAATAAATACTAAGTACATGTGTCCGTTATTATATCGGGATTAAGAGCATGTACAACATAATATCCGAGGTCTGATTCAATTATGTAGTCAGCAATTAATTGAATCACCTCTATGTCGGTCCTGCTCAATACACCTAAGTGTACTAGTGTAACTTTATGTTCAAGACAAAACAATACCAAGCTACACTACAACCATGCCAATGGTTTGTCCAAAACCATCTTGTTTGTGAGCCTCTACTTATATTTTACAAGGGACTGATAACATGATCTTCTGTGCCACACCAAGCACCATGTTATCTACAATGTAAAATATTAGACAATATGCACACACATATAATAAATATATAAAGTGCAAACAATGATCATGTGATTCTTATTCCAAAATAAAATGTTCATACAAAAAGAGCTAGGCTTTCAGTATACATTCCAACAGGACTTACGCTGCCAAGACTCTGCTTGGACTTTACGCCGCCAACCATTGGACTTATGCTGCCAAGACTCCCGCTTGGACTTTATGCTGCCAATATCAAACCTCTTGGACTTCTCAAATGCCAAGACTCAAGCTTGGACTTTCCTTGCCAACCCATATTGGACTTTCCATGCCAAGACCCATGCTTGGACTTTTCCTTGCCAAGACCCATGCTTGAACTTTATGTGCCAAGTACTAAAGACTTGAACTTTCCATGACATGGTCAACTCCAGTCAACCATCAAAATTCCCTCGAGTCAAACTCGAGTCCGGTTAATCATAACCCGGGTCGATTGTTCCAACAATCTCACAAAGATATTATTAGACATCAATGTCAACTTACTGTGTCAAACATCGAAACATCACTCGAGTCAAACTCGAGTCTAGTCAATCATGACCTAGGCCGATTGCACCAACAATCTTTCCCTTTTTGATGTTTGACAAAAACACTTACCTTTGAGTTAGAACACTAACCCAAATTCCCTTACCAATTTCTCAAATTGATAATCTTACCTTTCTCCCCCTTTTTGACATGCATCAAAAAGGTTCACCCAAGGAGGTCAATGTCTCATGATCAAGACCTAGGGTTCAAAAACGGTCTAAGGGCAAGGAAGGTTTGGGTCACAAACCTAAGCCCAAGGAGACTTATCATAATGTTCCATTTAATTATGGAACAATTTCTAGGTCTAGAAAAACCAAGGCTAATAGGGAAGTTATCTCTAAGACTAGCCATGGTGTGTGTTTAGTGGCTAGAGATTCAAGAAAACCTAAGAAAGCCACTAAGAAGGTCATGGGGGAGTCACCTCTAGAGTTGACCTAGGAAAGACCCATTTGACTAAAGTGTCAAAACCAAAAAGGGTCATTAGGAAGATATCTAGGGAAGTTATCCCTAGGGAATACCTTGTTAACCCAAGGAGCTCCAATAGGTATTGGGTTCCTAGAAGCGTGATCGATTCACGTTAGATGGGTTAGGGTGTGTTAACCCTAAGTGGATGGGTAGTTAACCTAGCCATGGTAGAGTTGACACATTAGGTTGTTCCAATGTGCTTGAGAAGTTAAAAATGATTTAAATTGGCACAATTAGGTCTTAGAGGTCATGGTGTGTCATTTTGGGTTTATGGCACACTTAGGGGGATAATGGCATTAAGGCAAAATGGATTTAATCCCTAGAAATGGAAATTTGGGCTTAATACATAGGTATTTTTTACTTGCAATGATTTGTTTGCCTTACCATGTCATGACATCATTTTCATTTTTATCTATAAAAATGTCATGATCATGTTTATAGTTATGTTTATATGTCATGTATGCTTATAATTTCATTCACATGCCATGACATCATGATTTTGGCACATGCTTATTCATGTTATCAATTATGCCATAATCATCATTCATGCATAAATACAATGAATTTAAGGACTAAGACATGATTTGAAAGGAATCAAATATTGTTGCCTAAAAATATGCATGAAACCCTAAATAATAAAGACCCTACATCTCACTAATACTTGACTTGTATGTGTTGGTGCAATCGGTCGAGGTCACGATTGACTAGGACTCGAGCTTGACTCGAGAGATGTTTTGATGTTCGACAAAAACATATGACAATGTGATTGTCATGGAAAAGTCCAAGTCTTGAGTACTTGGCATGAGAAGTCCAAGCATGGGTCTTGGCAATGGAAAGTCCAAGTCATGGGTACTTGGCATGAAAAGTCCAAGTGGGACACTTGGCATGGAAAGTCCAACATGGGTTGGCAAGGAAAAGTCCAAGCTTGAGTCTTGGCATGGAAAGTCCAATATGGGTTGACAAGAGAAAGTCCAAGCTTGAGTCTTGGCATTTGAGAAGTCCAAGGGGTTTGATATTAGCGGCGTAAAGTCCAAGCGAGAGTCTTGGCAGCATAAGTCCAATGGTTGGCGCCATAAACTCCAAGCGGATTCTTGACAGCGTAAGTCCAATATGCCTTGGCGGTGTAGACACCGTTAGCATGACATAGCCGATGGAAGCACCTGAAGGCTAGCGCAATGGATGAACAAGTCATGGATGACTTGGAGGGATCCGAGAGGCGTGAGGCTGACGGAGGTGGCTAGAAGGCTTAGGTCTAGGCTAAGGGTGGTCTAGCAAGTATGGGAGCACCATACTTAGGTTAAACCTCATGTTTGAGGTTAAAACCTCATGTTTGAGGTGTATCAGTTGACTGGTGACATGTGGTAGTCGACTGGCGTGAGTCAACTAGGGTTTGACTGCGAGAATTAGCCTAGCAGTCGACTACCAGCCTTTGGCAGTCGATTGATTGGCCGAGCAGTCGACTGATCGTGTGATTAGTTGACTGGTGCTCGGTTTTTCGGGCACATAATGGAGTTTGACTCGACTGCTAGGGTTAGCGGTCGAGTGAAGGCTCCATCAGTCGACTGATGATGGATCCGTTGGATTTTTCTGTTGGTGCAACAATGTCCCAAGCATTTATATATTTTGATGTTTGGATAATCATCTAAGTTAGGCAATGCTTTGTGATCTAATTGTGAACATGTTTAAGTGACAGGAAAATCCAAGTATGATGACTTGGTAAAAGATAAGTCCAAGTGTGATCTTGGCAAAGAGAAGTCAAAGGAAAGGTCTTGGCGGCGTAAGTCCAAGCATGTAGTCTTGACGGCGTAAAGTCCAAGCAGTCCTTGGCAAAGAAAGACCAAAGGAAAGTCTTGGCGGCATAAGTCCAAGCATGTAGTCTTGGCAGCGTAAAGTCCAAGCGTACTTTGGCAAAGAAGAAACCCAAAGCATGACGAAACCGAAGGAAGCTTTTGAAGGCAAACGCATGGATGGAGTCGTGGACTCAGAGAAATCCTGAAGGCGCAAGGCTGATGGAGAAGCTAGAAGGTTAAGTCTAGGCTTAGGGTATGTTTTCAAGTATGAATTAGTCTTACTTGGGGTGTGCCAGTCGACTGGAACATGGTGTCAGTCGAACTGGCCTTTAAAATGCAGCATTAGAGATTGGAGAGTTGTTGGCAGTCGACTGGGAGTTATCCCAATCGAACTACTGAGAGTCGACTAAGACTAGACTGCCACATACAAGCCGCAAATGATCGCCATTATTGCGATCGACTTCCATGAACAGAAGACCCGTGAGCCGTGGCGCCGATTATGGGCGATGTCCAAATCAGCATCGCCATTTGCGATCCGACTAATAGTCCTCCCGTTGGTGATGACGATGGCAAATCCCACGAATTCGACTGTTCAAAAGTTGTTATAATCGACGGCAGTCGACTGATGTAAGTCATCAGTCGATTGATAGACCTCCAACGGGAAAATGAGCCTCTTTCCTATAAAAAGAGGCCAAGGGGTGCAAGAAGAGGCTAATGCATATAGTCTGATCATTCTCCTAAGCTCCCACAAGTTTTTCAAGCTTTCTAAGTGTGTTAATTCCTTTCCTCCTCTCAAATCTTCATTGTCATCTTTTGTAAGAAGAGGAGGTTTTTGTAAAAGAGAAAGCCTATTAGTGAAGATTGATTTGGGTTGACCCACCTTAAGGATCACCGTGGAGTAGGAGTGTTATCTCTGAACCACGTAAAAGCTTCCGCGTTAGCATTGCATTTTCATTTCTATTATTATTGTATTTGTTGTATTTCCACTAATCATTTGTAGAAAATGAAAAGAGACTATTCACCCCCCTCTAGCCATTCAAGGATCCTACAAGTGGTATTAGAGCCCGGATCACATCGGAAGATTTAACAATCAACCAGAGCACGATGGCTTTCTAAGAGGGGTATAGCACGACGAGGCCTCCATTCTTCGATGGCAACAATTTCATCTATTGGAAAGGTAGGATGGAATACTACCTTATGAATGATATTGATAACTGGTTTAGCATTGTAGATGGGTTCGAGAAGCCGGTCGACGAACACGGAGCACCCATACTGACCAAGGGACATGGCCAAGAAGGCTCAAGCCAACGCCAAGGCAACAACCACACTTCAATGTGGGTTGTCAAAAGAGCAACTAAGCAAGGTAGGGTCATTTGAAACGGCAAAGGAGCTTTGGGAGAAGTTGATAGAGCTCAACGAGGGATCCAAGGAAACAAGAAGAGCCAAGAGAGATCTCCTAATTGGTCAACTTCAAAGTTTCTCCATGAAGACAAATGAAACTGTGAGCCAAATGCACGGTCGCTTCAAAGTAGTCAACGGACTACATGTAATAGGTGAGAAGGTCGACAATTGAGACCTTGTAAGGTATGTGCTCCAAGCCTTCCCTAGAACAACCTTATGGGCTTCAATGGTAGATGCCTATAAGGTCTCTAGAGATCTCTCTTTAGTTAAGTTAGATGAGTTATTTTGTGAATTTGAATTGCACGAACAAGCTAACACTTCGTCCAAAGAGAAGGGTATAACTCTTTTTGTAGGGAAGAAGGACAAAAAGAAGAAGGAGAAGAAAGAAGTGTCTTCCTCATCCGAATCTGAGGAAGATTCATCTAGTAGTGAAGATGAGCTATCGGCAAGCGAGGTGGCTCATTACGTCAAGAAGTTTGGTGGGAGATCAAGGAAACTCCCCAAGAAAGATGTGAGGAGGATGTTCCAATCCTCAAGAGGTAAGCCTTCAAATAGTTCAAATTCTTCATCTAATGTAACTTGTTATGGTTGCAATAAGAAAGGGCACATCAAGCCAAATTGCCCGGAACTAAAGAAGAAGGAGGAGAAAGAAAAGAAGCATAAGGAGAAGAAGGAAAAGAAGGAAAAGAAGAAGAAAGAAGAAATGGTGGCTCAAACATGGGACACCCTAAGCATGGAGGACTCTTCCGATGATGAAGAAGTATTCCATGCCACCCGAAATCTAGCCCTCATGGCCTTAGAGGAAGAAGCCGGGAGCTCAAGTGAGGAGTCTTCATCCTCTTCATCAAGCGACGAATCATCATCAAGTGATGATGATGAGGTAAACAACTCCCCTAGGTTAGATTTACTTTACAAGACAATTGCATGCCTTCAAAATACACTGAATAGATCAAAAACTAGGATTAAGGACTTAAAAGTAAAAATTAAATCACTTAAGAATGTAGAACCATCTTGTGATAAATTATCTTGTGATGATGCATGTACCCTTAGAGATGAAAATGATGAATCGAGAAAAGAAATAGGTAATCTAAGAGCATGTTTAGAAAAATTTACTAATGACTCTAAATACCTAGACATGATAATTAAGGATCAAAGGGCTATTTACAACAAGGCCGGACTAGGATATAGGCCTAAGGAAAAGGAGGTAGCATTTACATCTCTTGTTAGGAGAAGATTCATAATTAGAAGCAAGGGTAGAAAGGCTTGGGTCCCTAAGAAATTTCTAATTGATGCTAGTGGTCCTAAAATTTGGGTACCTAAGGCTTGTATTTTTCATGTGATATAGGTAGAAGAACCAAGCTTGTGGATTGTTGATAGTGGATGTTCAAACACATGACCGGTGATGAGAGAAAATTCTCCACTATCAACCACACTAGCAAGGGAAAGGTATCATTTGGTAATAGTGGCAAACTTAAGATTCTAGGAAAGGGCACAATTGAGGTATCCCCCAACCTTGTCATTCATAAAGTGTTATTAGTCAAAAATATGAAATTTAATTTACTTAGTGTAAGCCAACTATGTGATGTAAATTTTGATGTTAAATTTGACTCCTCATAATGTTTTATAAGACATAAAACTCTAAACGATTGCATGTTAGTAGGTTTTAGGAAATCAAATATATATTATGTTGATTTATCCTATGCTACTAATGCTTCTACTAAGTGCCTTATTGCAAAAGAGGAAGAAAGTTGGCTTTGGCATAGGAGTCTAGGACACATAAACATGAAGAACATAGCCAAAATAGCAAAAATGATGTTAGTCAAAGGGTTGCCTAAAGTCAAATTTCTCAAGGACAAAATGTGTGATGCATGCCAAGAAGGGAAACAATCAAAAACAACTCACAAAGGTAAAACTTTACTTAGTACCGTTTTACCTTTAGAACTTTTACATATGGACTTATTTGATTGTCATAGTACCCCTTCTATGATTGGTAGTAGATATTGCTTAGTAATAGTAGATGATTTCTCTAGGTTTACTTGGGTATTTTTCATGAAAAATAAAGATGAAACCTTAGGAATAATCATAGGATTTAGCAAGAGAGTAGAGAATGAAAGAAAACTCAAAATCAACCGGATCCGTAGTGATCACGGTGGAGAATTTGACAATTCAAATTTCTCAAGTTTTTGTCTAGAACAAGGGTACAAGCATGAATTTTCTTGTCCTAGAACACCCCAACAAAATGGGGTTGTGGAAAGGAAGAATCGTGCCCTATAAGAAGCGGCTAGGACAATGCTTAATGCATACTCCTTACCTAGCTACTTGTGGGCGGAAGCGGTTAACACCGCTTGCTATATCCAAAATAGGGTGTTAATTCATAGGTTTTTAGGAAAAACCCCATTTGAATTATGGAATGGTACAATTCCAACAATTCATTATTTTAAGGTCTTTGGATGCAAAGTCTATATTTTAAATACCAAAGACAACCTAGGTAAGTTTGAGTCCAAAGCGGATGAGGGAATCCTAGTTGGATACTTATCTACTAGTGTAGGGTATAGAATTTACAATAAAAGGACTCAAAAGATTGAGGAATCTTCAAATGTCCAATTTGATGAAACTTCCAATACATATCCTAGGAAATCCCCTATTGATGATGATATTAATAATGAACATCAAGAAATTACCCAACAATTCCAAGATTTAACTTTAGGGGGTAATGATCAACGGGGAGGATTGAATCAAGGGGGAGTAAGAGGTGATTCCGATGATGAGCAAAGGATTGAGATTAATTATGATCAAACTCAAATTAATACACCTCCTAGAACCATAAGAATTCATCAAAATCACCCCTTAGATCAAATTCTGGGTGAATTATCTCAAGGTGTTAGGACTAGGTCATTTCATAGGGATCCCACTAGTCATATAGCTCTAATTTCTCAAATTGAGCCCAAAACAATCAAAGATGCATTACTTGATCCGGATTGGATCTTAGCAATGCAAGATGAATTGGCTCAATTTGAAAGGAGTCAAGTATGGGAGTTAGTTCCTAGACCTAATGAAAATACCATCATTACTACAAGATGGGTCTTTAGGAACAAACTAGATGACCAAGGGAATATTACTAGGAATAAGGCAAGATTAGTTGCAAGGGGATTTAATCAAGTTGAAGGACTTGACTATGATGAAACATATGCCCCGGTTGCTAGGTTAGAATCTATTAGGATACTATTAGGGTATGCCTCCTATATGGGTTTTAAACTTCATCAAATGGATGTTAAATCGGCATTCCTAAATGGGTTTATTAAGGAAGTGGTATATGTAGAACAACCTCCCGGGTTTGAAAATATGGACTATCCAAACCATATATACAAGCTTAGGAAAGCTTTGTATGGTTTGAAACAAGCTCCCCGGGTTTGGTATGAAAGATTATCATCTTTCTTAATCTCTAAGGACTTTAAGAGGGGTACTGTAGATCAAACTCTATTTATAAAGTCAACATCAAAAGACAACTTTGTAGCCCAAGTATATGTTGATGACATTATCTTTGGGTCAACAAATGATGAACTTCTCCAAGACTTTATTAAGAATACGGAAAAAGAGTTTGAAATGAGTCTAGTTGGGGAATTAAATTTCTTCCTTTGATTGCAAGTCAAACAAACAAGTGAAAGAATTTATATTTACCAAACCAAATATGCTAAGGAAATGATTAAAAAATTTGGTTTGGAAAATGCTAAGGTAGTTTCAACTCCAATGGCAACCAATACAAAAATAGATAGTGATAATGAAGGAAAACAAATTGATCTTACATTCTATAGGAGCATGATTGGTAGCCTTTTGTACCTAACTGCTAGTAGACCCGATATATTATTTGCGGTTGGTATGTGTGTTAGGTATCAATCATGTGCAAAAGAATCCCATTTAGTTGCCGTTAAGAGAATCTTAAGATATATTAAAGGCACACTAAATGTAGGACTATGGTACCCTAGGACTAGGTCTTTTGATTTGGTTGGGTACACCAATTCCGATTATGCCGGTTGCAAATTGGATCGGAAGAGTACTAGTGCTGGATGCTAATCCCTTGGGTCCTCCCTAGTTAGTTGGAGTAGTAGGAAGCAACCTTGTGTTGCCCTATCAACCACCGAAGCCGAATATGTGGCTATGGGTGATTGTGTAGCTTAACTTCTATGGATGAAACATACTTTAGAGGACTATGAGCTATCTTACTCCAACATAAAAGTATTTTGTGAAAATGTAAGCACCATAAATTTGACTAAAAATCTGGTGCATCACTCTAGGACCAAGCACATTGAAGTGAAACATCACTTCATTAGGGATCATGTGGCTAAGGGGGACATTGAGCTCAATTACATTGAATCTAAGTCCAACCTAGCCGACATCTTTACCAAGTCTCTCCCTGAAATAGAATTTTCATCACTTAGGAGAGAACTTGGAATGTGCTTTGTAGAATAGAAGTGTAAGTTTGTATGATCCCATAAAAATCTAGGTTTTATACCTCTAACCATCTCACAATAGACCTAAGAAACCATGATTTGTGTATTTAGACACTTAGACATCATGTGAGATGTTAGGAAGATGCACTTGGTTCATCATGCTTGTTATGTGTTGGGATGTATACTGAAAAGTCTATCTTTTGTCTGAACATCTTTATTTTGAAATAAAAATCACATGATCATTGTTTGCATATTTTTATGGTTATGCATATTGTCTAATACATTACATTGTAGATAATATGGTGTGTGGTGTCACACGGGAGATCATGTTATCGACTCCTTATAGAGTATAAGTATAGGCTCACAACCGAGATGTCTTTGGACAAACCATTGGTATGGTTGTAGTCTGATTTGGTATTGGTTTGTCTTGACCATAAAATCACACTAGTACACTTTGTGTGTATTGAGCAGGACCGACTTAGAGGTGATTCGATTTATTGCTGACTATATAATCGTTTCAGACCTCAGATATTATATTGTACATACTCTTAATCCCGATATAATAACGGACACATATACTTAGTAGTCATTTCTTTGATTTACCAATGGGCAAGATTTATAGATTAAATCGATAGGCTCGGTAAGTTGGAAAATGATATTATTTATATGGTGTGTCGTTGATTATAGGAGGAAACCGTGTCCTATATATTAGGATGATGATGTCCCTGTGAGGATCTCATAAGGTTCATCATGTAAACCCTACAGGTGGACTTGGTCCGACATGATGAAAAGATTGAGTGGTACTACTCATGGAGTTAGATGTTGATTAATTAATGTCCAGTAAATTAATTAATCGACGGGCATTCGAGATCTTAAACACGGGGAGAAAATGTACATATAATATATGGATCCCATATTAACTTATGGGGGTTGGTGAGGTAGATCAATGATAATCCTTTAGTGGATTGGATTATCATTAATTGATCGAACTTTATGTGGGCTTGATCCATTGGGTCGCCAAGATCCAACTCATCCTCATGGTCCCTATTGTAGCCTATTAAAACCTCATGAAGCTTAGATCCAATGGATAGAAACAAAACTCTAGATCCAAAGGTAGAGATTAAATCTCTAGATTGGACGGTTGAGATTAAATCTCTAGATCCGACGGTTGAGATTAAATCCCTAGAACCAATAGTGGAGATTAAAACAAGGCTTATCCCTAACTCTATAAAAGGAGGGCAAGGGGTGGGCGACAACTTGAATCCAACTAGAGATAGGATTAGGGTTTTTGGGCGGCAAGGCTTGGAGGCTAGGGTTTAGGGCTTGGCGACACCAAATAAGGAAGGTCTTTCCTTTCTTCTTCTTCCCTCAAGGTGGTCGGTGACCTAGCAATTTTTCCAGCCCTTGGCCAGCGTCCAAAGCAGCCCCTCCCTCTCTTTGGCCGGTAAAACCTAGGCTTATTATTCTCCCTTGGAGCTTTGGTTGGTATTCACCTATTCTCCTCTTCCTTCTTGGCCGGCGGCAAGCTCCAACCTTGGAGTTTGGTGGTTGGTTGAAAGAAGGAGAAGAGGCTTGTTTTTATTCTTCATCTTGCTTTGGAAGAGCAAGGAAGGAAGTTTGGTGATCTAGGAGCTTCAACTTTTGGTAGATCGTCGCCCACACGACGTCCGAAAGGAGGAAGGTCATACAATAGAAGATCGAGAGGTATATCGATTCTCTATTCTCTTTTGTAACATGTTTATATTTGTTTTTCAATTATGAGCATGATATATTCTGTTTGTGGCTAAATAATACTTGGATCCCAAACATAAACACAAAAGTCGGCAATCCGTACATCGTCTATTCCGCAGCTACTGGTAGAATAGAGGTAGGTCGCTTGAACAATAGCACGATGATGACAAGGTTGCTTGGGTGTTTCCTTTTGTCTAGGATTAAATTTTTTTTATCCGGGGACATTGATGGGATCGCCATGAACAAGCGACCGAGTTGAAATGGGAAGCGAAGTTTCCCCTCACGGACTCGAAGACATAACTAACAAGTGGTATCAGAGCCACGGTTTCCGGTTTTGTGTGTTTAGGATTCGGTTAATTTTTATGCACTTTTCATATATTATATGTGCCAGATAATAGTAGGATATTCGTAGGTTAACTCTTTGGTTGCAGGCATAGGATCCAACTATTATGGTCATATGTGTGTATGTGATTGTATGTGTGTAAATGTTTATTTTATTGAATCCTCAGGGTTGACGAGGTTAGTATTTAATTTTTTGTAAATTAGATACCACATTGTTTAGCCACTCTTTCTATTTTAGTTTACTTTCGATCTAGATTTCATGTACACTCCCTCGTGGAGTATAGGATCGATGGATGTAAATTAAAATTGTTTTTAGTCTCGGCTCGGATCTCCGGATGGCTCATACATGGCGTAGGAGGAGCGGACGAGAAGGCGATGCGACGGGAGACATATTGAAGACAAAAGCCATAATAGTTGGAAAATAATTTATTTTTCATATTTATCGCTTATTGTTTGATATGCATGTCGTAGGCTAGAAAATTCCTTAATTTCAAATTACTAAGTGGGAGAGGGATATTTTTATAAATTCCCACGGCCTCCATTACAATTTGACAAGTGATGCAAACAAACTTACGCGTCGGCTCTGAGTGCCTTCCTCCCCATTGGATGAGTTTGTTTGCGGATCACAAGGTCGAATATGGTTATAGAGAATTATTAAGGAGCGTGTGTACTTTCCCATCGGAAGGCACATAACCCGAGATAATTAACTTGGTACTGAGTAATGGTGAACACTTAGATACAAATATAAGTATCCTCCCCATCGGAGTCACTGCTTTTATTTGTAGGGCCAAAGAGGAACCAACTATTAATTTTACTTGTCAAAAAGTTAGGTTGACAAGATAGTAAAATTAATGGGTAAAACCTCCTCTTACAAATGTAGAATTCATATACGTCCACACTATCGTGGCATACGATATTCTCGGTGTTTTGAGGTGTTGGTTGATTTTAAAATTATATTGTTTGAGGAATCAATAAATTTTTGAAATCTAATGTTTTGATCTATGTGATTCTTAGGTTTTCTTTCAAAATGACTTTCAACCCACTTGCTGTGATACTGAAAGAGAATAAACTTACTGGACCCAACTATGTTGATTGGAAGAGGAATCTTGACATTGTCTTGACTGCTGAGGAATACAAATATGTACTCCTCGAAGAGTACCCTCCTAAGCCTATAAAAGATTCTGGGGAAAAGGAGAAAGAGAGTTATAAGAAGTGGATAAAGGTCGATGAGATGGCGCGGTGTTATATTTTGGCATCTATGTTAAATGTACTGCAACATCAGCATCAAGCCATGCCCATTGCTTATGACATGATGCTCAATCTCAAAGAGCTTTTCGGACACCAGAATCGGGCTGCAAGGCAGGAAGCCATGAGGAACCTGATGACGACCACCATGATCGAGGGAACACCCGTAAGGGATCATGTTCTCAAGATGATGGCTCATTTGAATGAGCTGGAGGTCCTTGGAGTTGAGATCGATGGGGAAACCCAGGTCGATATCATACTCCAGTCTCTACCTAGGAGTTTTAAGTAGTTTCACCTGAACTACAACATGAACAAGAGGTTGTATTCGTTGGCGGAGCTTCTGACATAACTCCAGGCGGTAGAGGGGCTATTTCGTCAGAGTGCTCAGGCACATGCCATGGTGACCCAAAAGATTTCTACTTCTAAGCCGAAAGGCAAGAAGAAGAAGAAATAAACTGGGACAAAGGCGGTGGGAGGAACTCAGGGAGGAGTGAAGAAGCCGAAAGGCAAGTGCTTCACTTGTAAGCAAATTGGACACTGGAAGAAGGACTACCCCAACCGCAAGCAGAACAAAGGTATATCTTTTGGTCTAGTCGTTGAAACATGTTTAGTGGTGTTATCTACCGACACCTGGTGTGTAGATACGGGAGTCACTGATCATGTCTGCAATACTTTGCAGGGGTTCCAGGAAACCAGACGACTGGCTGAGGGGGAGATTACCGTGTACTTGGGCGATGCCACGAAGGTGGCGGCTATTGCAGTGGGAGACGTTCATTTATCTTTTGAGAAAAATAAAGTTTTGGTTCTTAAGAATTGTCTTTTTGTACCTTTATTTAGAAAGAATTTAATTTCGGTTTCTAAATTGTTTATGGATGAATATTCTATTTCTTTTAATGACAGAGTTGTTATAAAAAGAAATAGGGACATTATCTGTTCGAGTACATTGATAGGACATTTATACACACTTGAACCAAAAGCTCCCACGATGCAAATTGAAGTTAATAACTCATCTTCTAATTCCAATAAGAGAAAAGTACCTTCGAAGTTGAACCAAACATATCTTTGGCATCTTAGGCTTGGTCATATTAACCTAAGCAGAATTCAAAGGTTGATAGCTGATGGACCTTTGGGTTCATTAGTGGTGGAGGATTTCCCAACTTGTGAATCTTGCTTGGAGGGTAAAATGACCAAGAGGCCTTTTAAGGCCAAGGGGTATAGAGCCAAAGATGTGTTAGAATTGGTTCATTCTGATTTGTGTGGTCCTATGTCTATTCAGGCTAGAGGTGGTTTTGAGTATTTCATCTCTTTTATAGACGATTATTCGAGATATGGATACATTTACTTGATGTGCCGCAAGTCTGAATGTTTTGACAAGTTCAAAGAATTCAAGGCTGATGTGGAGAAACGTCAAGGTAAAAGTATCAACACACTACAATCTCATCGTAGTGGCGAGTACCTCTTGGAAGAGTTTAGGAATTACTTATCAGAGGCTAGGATTCAATTCCAATTGTCTGCACCTGGCACACTCCAGCAGAACGGTGTAGTAGAGCGAAGGAATAGGACTCTTATGGAGATGGTTAGATCGATGATGAGTTATTCTGAGTTGCCAGATTCATTCTGGGGATATGCTCTAGATACGGCGGTGTACATACTGAACTTGGTTCCATCTAAATCAATGCCTTATACTCCCACAGAATTGTGGACTGGGAGAAAGCCTAGTCTAAGACATATTCAGATTTGGGGGAGTCCAGCACATGTGCTGAAGGCAGATGATGATAAGTTGGAACCTCGTACAGAAGTATGCATGTTCGTTGGCTATCCTAGAGGAACGAAGGGTGGCTTGCTTTATAGTCCTAGAGATCAGATGGTGATCGTTAGCACGAACGCTAGATTTCTAGAGGAAGACTATGTGATGAGCCACAAGCCCAAGAGTAAAATTGTTCTGGAGGAATTAAAAGGGGAATTCACTTCTTCAGTACCACCGGTACAAGAGGATATACCATAAGTCACAGCACCGCGTGTCATAGAGGATACATAGGTGATACATCATCATAGTGGGAGGGTTGTGAAACAGCCTGATAGATTCATGTTCTTGGGAGAATCTTCTGATTTGGTCCCTGGCGAACATGAACCTGATCCCTAGACGTATGATGAGGCAATCCAAGATATAGATGCAGCATCTTGGCAAAGTGAAATAAATAATGAGATTGAATCTATGGATTCAAATCATATCTGGGAGCTAGTGGAACCACCCGATGGTGTAAAAACCATTGGATGCAAGTGGATCTACAAAAGAAAGAGAGGAATAGATGGGAAGGTTGAGACCTTCAAAGCGAGGCTTGTTGCGAAGGGGTATACTCAGAAAGAGGGTATCGATTATGAGGAGACCTTTGAAGGGATTTTGCTTATCGAGTTCGTGAGGGGAAACTTCGCTTCCCACTTCACCTCGGTCGTTTGTTCACGACGATCCCCTCAATGTCCCCGGATTAAAAAAATTTAATCCTAGGCAAAAGGGATTGGCTAAACAACCAAGTCATCATCGTGCTATTCATTTAGAGAGGTCACTTGAACAAACTCGTTGTACAAGTGACCATTCTCTATTCTACGAGTAGCCGCAGAATAGATGATGTCCGGATCGCCGGTTTTTGTGTTTATGCTCGGGATCCAAGTATTATTTAGCCATATACAGATTTATATCATGCTCATAGTTGAAAAACAAAAACAAGCAAGTAACAAAAGAGAATAGAGAATATGTATACCTCTCGATCTTTTAATGTATGACCTTCCTCCTTTCGGACGTCGTGTGGGCGATGATCTACCAAAAGTCAAAGCTCCAAGATCGCAAATCTTTCTTCCTTGCTCTTCCAAAGCAAGAGGAATAATAGAAACAAGGTTCTTCTCCTTCCTAAAGCCAACCAACAAGGAGCAAAGACAATCCTTGCCGCCGGCCAATAAGGAGAAGAAGATGAGAGGTTTGGATGCCGGACAATGGCTGGAAAAAGCTGGGAAAACAAGCTGGACGTCGGCAACCTTGTAGGAAGAAGAAGAAAGCAATCACCTTCCTTATTTGGTGTCGCCACCCTCCAAAAACCCTAACCCTAGCTTTGATGCCAACTCCAAAACCTTAGCCTCTCTTGATTGATCCTCCACACCAACCCATCAAGATCCTTTTATAGAGTTAGGGATAAGCCTCCTTTTAATCTCTACCATTGGTTCTAGGGATTTAATCTCAACCGTCGAATCTAGAGATTTAATCTCAACCGTCGGATCTTAGAGATTTAATCTCTACCTATAGATCAAGAGTTTTGTTTCTATCCATTGGATCTAAGCTTCATGAGGTGTTAATAGGCTACATTAGGTGTCACGCCCGCCCTTTCCTAGGGTCCGGAGGGGCGGCGCGTGACGTGACCGTACATACATACATCGTACTACTTACAGCGGAAGACTTTAGACACATTTTTTTTTCTTTCTTTTAAACATAAACATGCATCATCATATATAGATACTTCTTCTTAACATAGAGCATGCATCATTATTTCATAAGTACTTAGTGCTTAGTTCAAGTCCATAAACATCATCATCATAAGGAAACATATATAAGGACATAACGGATCTCCTCCACCATGCCACTACCACACACACTTGGCCCCTCTTGCTGCTCCATTTAGTTTATCCATCCCTTACCCTTATCTGCAGTACAAGGGAAAAATAAACTATAAGCACATAGACTTAGTAAGATCCTGTCCTACTCACAAAAACCATACATCGACATTAAGCATGGCATGTAACATTCATAACATATAAGCAACATAACATGTAACATATATGACGTAAGCAACATAACATGTAGCATAAGTAACATAAGTAAACATAACATGAAACATATATAACATAGCAACATATCATGTACATATATGACATAATCAAACATAACATACAACATATGTAACATAGCAACATATATATGACATATCAAACATAACATGCAACATATATAACATAAGCAAACATAACATGTAACATATATGACATAAGCAAACATAACATGTAGCATAAGTAACATAAGCAAACATAACATGTAACATATATGACATAAGCCAACATAACATGTAGCATAAGTAACATAGCAAACATAACAAGTAACATATATAACATAGCAACATATCATGTACATATATGACATAATCAAACATAACATGCAACCTATATATCATAGCAACATATCATATACATATATGGCATAATCAAACATAACATACAACGTATGTAACATAGCAACATATATATGACATATCAAACATAACATGCAACATATATAACATAGCAACATAGCATGTAAACATAACAATCATAACATGTGAACATAACAATCATATCATGTAAACATATGCAGGATGCTCTTTGAAAACATATATTATAGGTACGTAAACATAAATCTCAACATATTGGGCCCGACATTGTACCACATCATCATCATCATAGTGCACATCCCTAAATAGACCCGAGGTAGCAAGTCTCAAACCTACTAGGTTACTAGGCCCGATCTTAGTCCGTCGACCTAGGGGCCATCGTCATAGCGTAGAAGCCCATCCTAGGTCATTGAAACATCAAAAGCAAAGGTTGGCCGAATGGTTCATGGAGGCTTTTAGGGTTAAACTTTTAACCTAATCCATTTAACATCCTAACATCATCATATGCATACAAAATATGGTATAGAACTTCATTGAAACATCAAAAGCAAAGGTTGGCCGAATGGTTCATGGAGGCTTTTAGGGTTAAACTTTTAACCTAATCCATTTAACATCCTAACATCATCATATGCATACAAAATATGGTATAGAACTTCATTGAAACATCAAAAGCAAAGGTTGGCCGAATGGTTCATGGAGGCTTTTAGGGTTAAACTTTTAACCTAATCCATCTAACATCCTAACATCATCATATGCATACAAAATATGGTATAGAACTTCATGGAAACATCAAAAGCAAAGGTTGGCCGAATGGTTCATGGAGGCTTTTAGGGTTAAACTTTTAACCTAATCCATTTAACATCCTAACATCATCATATGCATACAAAATATGATATAGAACTTCATTGAAACATCAAAAGCAAAGGTTGGCCGAATGGTTCATGGAGGCTTTTAGGGTTAAACTTTTAACCTAATCCATTTAACATCCTAACATCATCATATGCATACAAAATATGGTATAGAACTTCATTGAAACATCAAAAGCAAAGGTTGGCCGAATGGTTCATGGAGGCTTTTAGGGTTAAACTTTTAACCTAATCCATTTAACATCCTAACATCATCATATGCATACAAAATATAGTATAGAACTTCATTGAAACATCAAAAGCAAAGGTTGGCCGAATGGTTCATGGAGGCTTTTAGGGTTAAACTTTTAACCTAATCCATTTAACATTCTAACATCATCATATGCATACAAAATATGGTATAGAACTTCATTGAAACATCAAAAGCAAAGGTTGGCCGAATGGTTCATGGAGGGTTTGATACAAAACTTCAATCGGAAAGCTACTTGTATGCAGGTGAGGGGATACTTACATCCTTCGCTTTGCTTTTTGGTTGGAAGATGACCTAAGGGAAACAACCTAGCCTTTCTTCTTGCTTGGATGACCTTCGGACAAGGGATGAGAAGGAGGAGGAGAAGTGGATCTCGGTGAGGAAGAGGATGAGAGGTGAGAAAATCAACTTGATAACTCATGTCTCCTCATTCCCCCCTATTTATTCATTTGAAGAGTCCCTTAGTCTCCCTTACCCCTAACTATAATTTCCCATATTCCTCTAATAATACAATCTTGTTGGGCTTCTGGTTAGTGGATGCATTTATAGGGCTTGGCTATCTCTAGAGGTTTGGGGTTCAATTCCTAGGCCCTTGCATCCTTTTTGGCTCATTTTCTTTTATTTTTGAAAAGCCCACATAAAGCCCATCATAATCAAGCTAAAAATTCTTGTAAAATTGCTAGAAATTTTACGGGCGTTACATTAGGGACCATGAGGAGGAGTTGGGTCTTGGCTACCCATGGATCAATCCCACATAAAGTCCGATCCACTAATGATAATCCAATCCACTAAAGGATCATCATCGATCTACCTCACCAACCCCCATATGATAATATGGGCTCCATATATTATTTGTACATTTTCTCTCCGTGTTTAAGATCTCGAATGTCCGTCGATTAATTAATTTACTAACCATTAATTAATCAACATCTAACTCCTTGAGTAGTATCACTCAACCTTTTTCATAATGCCGGACCAAGTCCACCTGCAGGGTTTACATGATGAACCTTATGAGCTCCTCAAGGGGACATCATCATATTAATATATTGGACACGGTTTCCTCCTATAATCAACGACACACCATATAAATAATATCATCTCCCAACTTACCGAGCCTATTGATTTAATCTATAAATCCCGCCCATTGGTAAATCAAAGAGATGAATACTAAGTATATGTGCCCGTTATTATATCGGGATTAAGAGCATGTACATAATAATATCCGAGGTCCGATTCAATTATGTAGTCAACAATAAATTGAATCACCTCTAAGTCTGTCCTGCTCAATACACTCAAAGTGCACTAATGTGATTCTATGGTCAAGACAAACCAATACCAAATCACACTACAACCATTCCGATGGTTTGTCTAAAGTCATCTCGGTTGTGAGACTTTACTTATACTTTACAAGGAGCCGATAACATGATCTCCCGTGTGACACCACACACCATGTTATCTACAAAGTAATGTATTAGACAATATTACATAACCATAAAAATGCAAACAATGATCATGTGATTCTTATTTCAAAATAAAGATGTTCATACAAAAGGTAGACTTTTCAGTATACATCCCTACAATCTCCCACTTATACTAAAAGACTATGCTGTCCTCAAACTGCTATATATCTGATCCCCATTCCCTCCACATGCCTATCAAAAGCTCTCGCCGGAAGGGCCTTAGTGAAAGGATCTGCCAGGTTATCCTCTGATGCAATCTTGGCCACAACAACTTCTCCTCTCTTTACGATTTCTCGTATCAGGTGGTACTTATGCTCTATGTGTTTACTAGCCTTATGGGCTCGTGGTTCCTTCGAGTTTGCAACTGCACCACTATTATCACAATAAATTGTGATAGTTCTGGGCAAACCAAGAATCACATCCAAGTCTATCAGGATGTTCCTGAGCCACACAACTTCTTTGGCCGCCTCAGAGGCTGCCACATACTCAACTTCCATGGTGGAGTCCGCCATGCATTTTTGCTTGACACTCCTCCATACAATGGCTCCACCTCCCAAAGTAAACACAAAACATGAGGTAGACTTACTGTTATCACTATCAGATGGGAAGTCGGAATCCGTGTAACCTATAGGAATTAATTGGTCTGCTCGATAAACCAGCATATAATCCCTAGTCCTTCTCAGGTACTTCAATATATGCTTTACCGTAGTCAAATGTCCCTGTCCTGGATTACTCTAAAATCTGCTGACCATGCCCACGGCATAGCAGATATCTGGTCTCATACATAGCATCGCATACATGAGCCTTCCTACTGCCGAAGCATAAGAAATCGCCTTCATCTCCTCTTTCTCCTCAGATGATCTAGGACACATCTCCTTAGATAAAGGAACTCCATGCCTGAAAGGTAGAAAACCCTTCTTAGAGTTCTGCATGCTAAAACGATCCAAAATCGTGTCTATGTATGAAGCTTGGGATAAGCACAACATCCTTTTCCTGCGATCCCTTATAACCTTTATCCCAAGGATGTGTCCCACTTCTCCCAAGTCCTTCATATCAAACTGTTTGGACAACCATACCCTTACGTCCGATAACACCTTGATATTGTTGCCAATCAATAAAATGTCATCTACGTAAAGTACAAGAAATACCACTAAGTTTCCGTCACATCTCTTGTATACACAAGACTCATCCAGACTTTGAATAAATCCATAAGACTGGATTACCTCATCAAAGCGGATGTTCCAAGACCTCGAAGCTTGCTTCAATCTATAAATGGACTGATTAAGCTTACATACAAGATGCTCTTTGCCTTTAGCAATGAATCCCTCTGGTTGCTTCATATAGATGTTTTCCTCAAGACTTCCATTAAGAAAAGCTGTCTTGACATCCATCTGCCACACCTCTTAATCCATATGAGCTGCTATGCATAAGAGAATCCATATAGACTTAAGCATGGCTACCGGCGAAAAGGTGTCCTCATAATCGATATGCTCTTTTTGAGTATACCCCTTCGCGACAAGCCTCGCTTTGAAAGCCTCAACCTTCCCATCTATTCATCTCTTTCTCTTGTAGACCCACTCGCATCCAATGGTTTTTACACCATCGGGTGGCTCTACTAGCTCCCAGACTTGATTTGAATCCAAAGATTCAATCTCAGCATTCATTGCACTTTGCCAAGATATTGCATCTTTATCTTGGATTGCCTCATCATATGTCCAGGGATCAGGTTCATGTTCGCCAAGGACCAAATCAAAAGATTCTCCCAAGAACATGAATCTATCAGGCTGTCTCACAACCCTCCCACTACGACGAGGTATCACCTGTGTATCCTCTGTGACACGCGGTGTAGTGACATATGGTATATCCTCTTGTACCGGTGGCACTAAAGAAGTGACTTCCCCTTTTAACTCCTCCAGAACAATTTTACTCTTGGGCTTGTGGCTCATCACATAGTCTTCCTCTAGAAATCTGGCGTTAGTGCTAACGATCACCCTCTGATCTCTAGGGCTATAAAACAAGCCACCCTTCGTTCCTCTAGGATAGCCATCGAACAAGCGTACTTCTTTACGAGGTTCCAACTTACCAGCATATGCCTTCAACACATGTGCTGGACTCCCCCATATTCGAATATGTCTTAGATTAGGCTTTCGCCCAGTCCACAACTCTGTGGGAGTAGAAGGCACTGATTTAGATGGAACCAAGTTCAGAATGTACACTGCCGTATCTAGAGCATATCCCCAGAACGAATCTGGCAAGTAAGAATAATTCATCATCGATCTAACCATCTCCATAAGAGTCATATTCCTTCGCTCTGCTACACCATTCTGCTGGGGTGTGCCAGGTGCAGTCAATTGAGATTGAATCCCAGCCTCTGATAGGTAATCCCTAAACTCTCCCATGAGGTACTCGCCACCACGATCAGATCGTAGTGTCTTGATACTTTTACCTTGACGTTTCTCCACATCAACCTTGAATTCTTTGAACTTGTCAAAGCATTCAGACTTGCGGCGCATCAGGTAAATGTATCCATATCTTGAGTAATCGTCTATAAAAGAGACGAAATACTCAAAACCACCTCTAGCCTGGATAGACATAGGACCACACAAATCAGAATGAACCAATTCTAACACATCTTTGGCTCTATACCCCTTGGCCTTAAAAGACCTCTTGGTCATCTTACCCTCTAAGCAGATTCACAGGTTTGGAGATCCTCCACCACTAATGAACCCAAAGGTCCATCAGCTATCAACCTTTGAATTCTGCTTAGGTTAATGTGACCAAGCCTAAGATGCCAAAGATATGTTTGGTTCATCTTCGAAGGTTCTTTTCTCTTATTGGAATTAGAAGATGAGTTATTAACTTCAATTTGCATCGTGGGAGGTTTTGGTTCAAGTGTGTACAAATTTCCTATCAATGCACTCGAACAGATAATGTCCCTATTCCTTCTTATAACAACTCTGTCATTAAAAGATATAGAATATTCATCCGTAAATAATTTAGAAATTGAAATTATATTCTTTCTAAATAAGGGTACATAAAGGCAATTCTTAAGAACCAAAAGTTTATTTTTCTCAAAAGATAAATGAACATCTCCCACTGCAACAGCCGCCACCTTCGTGGCATCGCCCAAGTACACGGTAATCTCCCCCTCAGCCAGTCGTCTGGTTTCCTGGAACCCCTGCAAAGTATTGCAGACATGATCAGTGGCTCCCGTATCTACACACCATGTGCCGGTAGATAACATCGCTACACATGTTTCAACGACTAGACCAAAAGATATACCTTTGTTCTTGCGGTTGGGCCAGTCCTTCTTCTAGTGTCCAGTCTGCTTACAAGTGAAACACTTGCCTTTAGGCTTCTTCACTCCTCCCTAAGTACCTCCCACCGCCTTCGCCCCAGTTTGTTTCTTCTTCTTCTTGCCTTTCGGCTTAGAAGTAGAAACCTTTTGGGCCACCATGGCATGCACCTAAGCACTCTGACGAAATAGCCCCTCTGTCGCTTGGAGTTCTGTCAGAAGTTCCGCCAACGAATACAACCTCTTGTTCATGTTGTAGTTCAGGCGAAACTGCTCAAAACTCCTAGGTAGAGACTGGAGTATGATATCGACTTGGGTTTCCCCATCGATCTTAGCTCCAAGGACCTCCAACTCATTCAAATGAGCCATCATCTTGAGAACATGATCCCTTACGGGTGTTCCCTCGATCATGGAGGTCATCATCAAGTTTCTCATGGCTTCTTTCCTCGCAGCCCGATTCTGGTGTCTGAAAAGTTTCTTGAGATTGAGCATCATATCATAAGCAGTGGGCATGGCTTGATGCTGATATTGCAGTACATTTGACATAGATGCCAAAATGTAACACCGCGCCATCTCATCGGCCTTGACCCACTTCTTATAGCTCTCTCTCTCCTTTTCCCCAAAATAAACTGCAGGCTTGGGAGGATACTCTTCGAGGAGTATATATTTGTATTCCTCAGCAGTCAAGACAATGTCTAGATTCCTCTTCCAACCAACATAGTTGGGTCCAGTAAGTTTGTTCTCTTTCAGTATCATAGCAAGTGGGTTGAAAGTCATTTTGAAAGAAAACCTAAGAATCACATAAATCAAAACATTAGATTTCAAAAAATTATTGATTCCTCAAACAATAAAATTTTAAAATCAACCAACACCTCAAAACATCGAGAATATCGTATGCCACGATAGTGTGTGTTAGTGCATATAAGATCCACATATCTCCACAATGGTATGATATTGTCCACTTTGGGCCCAAGCCCTCATGGTTTTGTTTTTGGGCTTTACCCAAAAGGCCTCATACCAATGGAGATATCTTTTTTTCTTATAAGCACATGATCTTTTCCATGTCTTACCAATGTGGGACTTTGATTGTATTCCCCATACTCCCAACAATCCCCCCCTCAAACGAAGGACCACATTGGGCCCCCCCTCAAGCCTAGCCCTCCTCGAAGGATTTTCTCTGCTTGATGTCCGATCTTCAACCCACCAGGACTTCCTGTCAGTTGTTCGGTCCCCCCGACCCAACTAGACTTCCTTCCTGATGTCTGGTTCTCTTGATCCGGACGTGGGAGCTCAACTTCCTTCGTTCGAGGTTCATGGCTTGACATGGACCATGGCTCTGATACCAATTGTTAGTACATATAAGATCCACATATCTCCACAATGGTATGATATTGTCCACTTTGGGCCCAAGCCCTCATGGTTTTGTTTTTGGGCTTTACCCAAAAGGCCTCATACCAATGGAGATATCTTTTTTTTTGATTGTTGGGAGTATGGGGAATACAATCAAAGTCCCACATTGGTAAGACATGGAAAAGATCATGTGCTTATAAGAAAAAAAGATATCTCCATTGGTATGAGGCCTTTTGGGTAAAGCCCAAAAACAAAACCATGAGGGCTTGGGCCCAAAGTGGACAATATCATACCATTGTGGAGATATGTGGATCTTATATGCACTAACAGTGTGGACGTATATGAATTCTACATTTGTAAGAGGAGGTTTTACCCATTAATTTTACTATCTTGTCAACCTAACTTTTTGACAAGTAAAATTAATAGTTGGTTCCTCTTTGGCCCTACAAATAAAAGCAGTGACTCCGATGGGGAGGATACTTATATTTGTATCTAAGTGTTCACCATTACTTGGTACCAAGGTAATTATCTCGGGTTATGTGCCTTCCGATGGGGAAGTACACACGCTCCTTGATAATTCCCTATAACCATATTTGACCTTGTGATCCACAAACAAACCCATCCGATATGGAGGAAGGCACTCATAGCCGACGCGCAAGTTTGTTTGCATCACTTGTCAAATCATAATGGAGGTCGTGGGAATTTATAGAAAATTCCCTCTCCCACTTAGTAATTTGAAATTGAGGATTTTTCCTAGCCTATGACATAGATATCAAACAAAAAGCAATAAATATGAAAAATAAATTATTTTCCAACTATTATGGCTTTTGTCTTCGATATGTCTCCCGTCGCAACACCTTCTCGTCAGCACCTCCTACGCTATGTACAAGCCATCCGGAGATCCGAGCCGAGACTAAAACCTATTTTAATTTACATCCATCGATCCTATACTCCACGAGGGAGTGTACATGAAGTCTAGATCGAAAGTAAAATAAAATAAAGAGTGGCTAAACAATGTTGTATCTAATTTTCCAAAAATCAAATACTACCCTCGTCAACCCCGAGGATTCAACAAAATATACACGTACAATCACATACACACATATGACCATAATAGTCGGATCTTATGCCTGCAACCAAAGAGTTAAAGTATGCATATCCTACTATTATCCGGCACATATAATATATGAAAAGTGCATAAAAATTAATCGAATCCTAAACACACAAAACCGGAAACCTTGGCTCTGATACCAATTGAAGGGATTTTGCTTATCGAGTCCATGAGGGGAAACTTCGCTTCACACTTCACCTCGGTCGTTTGTTCACGGTGATCCCCTCGATGTCCCCGGATTAAAAAATTTTAATCCTAGGAAAAAGGGATTTCCCAAACAACCAAGTCATCGTCGTGCTATTCGTTTAGAGAGGTCACTTGAACAAACTCGTTGTTCAAGCGACCATCCTCTATTCTACGAGTAGCCGCGGAATAGACGATGTCAGGATCACCAGTTTTTGTATTTATGCTCGGGATCCAAGTATTATTTAGCCATATACAGATTTATATCATGCTCATAGTTGAAAAACAAAAACAAGCAAGTAACAAAAGAGAATAGAGAATAGGTATACCTCTCGATCTTCTAATGTTTGACCTTCCTCCTTTCGGACGTCGTGTGGGTGACGATCAACCAAAAGTCAAAGCTCCAAGATCGCAAATCTTCCTTCCTTTCTCTTCCAAAGCAAGAGGAAGAATAGAAAAAAGGTTCTTCTCTTTCCTAAAGCCAACCAACAAGGAGCAAAGACAATCCTTGCCGTCGGCCAACAAGGAGGAGATGATGATGGAAACCAACCAAGACACCAAGTGAAACCCCTAAGTCTTGTTTCCACCACTCAAGGAGAAGGAGAGGAGTGGTTTGGACACCGGACAATGGCTGGAAAAAGCTGGGAAAACAAGCTAGACGTCGGTCACCTTGAAGGAAGAAGAAGAAAGCAATCACCTTCCTTATTTGGTGCCGCCACCCTCCAAAAACCCTTACCCTAGCTTTGCCGCCAAGACCAAAACCTTAGACTCTCTTGATTGATCCTCCACGCCAACCCATCAAGCTCCTTTTATAGAGTTATGAATAAGCCTCCTTTTAATCTCTACCATTGGTTCTAGGGATTTAATCTCAACCGTCGGATCTAGAGATTTAATCTCAACCGTCGGATCTTAGAGATTTAATCTCTACCTATAGATCTAGAGTTTTTTTTCTATCCATTGGATCTAAGCTTCATGAGGTGTTAATAGGCTTCATTAGGGATCATGAGGAGGAGTTGGGTCTTGGCCACCCATGGATCAAGCCCACATAAAGTCTGATCCACTAATGATAAACCAATCGACTAAAGGATCATCATCGATCTACCTCACCAACCCCCATATGATAATATTGGCTCCATATATTATTTGTACATTTTCTCCCCGTGTTTAAGATCTCGAATGTTCGTCGATTAATTAATTTACTGACCATTAATTAATCAACATCTAACTCCTTGAGTAGTACCACTCAACCTTTTCATCATGCCGAACCAAGTCCACCTATAGGATTTACATGATGAACCTTATGAGCTCCTCAAGGGGACATCATCATCCTAATATATAGGACACGGTTTCCTCCTATAATCAACGGCACACCATATAAATAATATCATCTTCCAACTTACCGAGCCTATTGATTTAATCTATAAATCTCGCCCATTGGTAAATCAAAGAGATGAATACTAAGTATATGTGCCCGTTATTATATTGGGATTAAGAGCTTGTACATAATAATATCTGAGGTCCGATTCGATTATGTAGTCAGAAATAAATCGAATCACCTCTAAGTCGGTCCTGCTAAATACATTCAAAGTGCACTAGTGTGATTCTATGGTCAAGACAAACCAATACCAAATCACACTACAACCATTCCGATGGTTTGTCCAAAGCCATCTCGGTTGTGAGCCTTTACTTATACTTTACAAGGAGTCGATAACATCATCTCCCGTGTGACACCACACACCATGTTATCTACAATGTAATGTATTAGACAATATTGCATAACCATAAAAATGCAAACAATGATCATGTGATTCTTATTTCAAAATAAAGATGTTCATACAAAAGGTAGACTTTTCAGTATACATCCCTACAACCTTTTTACCGCTAGCCATGCTTAAGTCTATCTGAATTCTCTTATGCATTGAAGCTTATATGGATTATGAGGTGTGGCAGATGGATGTCAAGACAGCTTTCCTTAATGGAAGTCTTGAGGAAAATATCTATATGAAGCAACCAGAGGGATTCATTGCAAAGGGCAAAGAGCATCTTGTATGTAAGCTTAATCGGTCCATTTATGGATTGAAGCAAGCTTCGAGGTCTTGGAACATCCGATTTGATGAGGTAATCCAGTCTTATGGATTTATTCAAAGTCCGGATGAGTCTTGTGTATACAAGAGATGTGACGGAAACATAGTGGTATTTCTTATACTATACGTAGATGACATTTTGTTAATTAGCAACAATATCAATGTGTTATCGGACGTAAGGGTATGGTTGTCCAAACAGTTTGATATGAAGGACTTGGGAGAAGTGGGACACATCCTTGGGATCAAGGTTATAAGGGATCGCAGGAAAAGGATGTTGTGCTTATCTCAAGCTTCATACATAGACACGATTATGGAGCGTTTTAGCATGAAGAACTCCAAGAAAGGTTTTCTACCTTTTCGACATGGAGTTCCTTTATCTAAGGAGATGTGTCCTAGAACATCTGAGGAGATAGAGGAGATGAAGGCGGTTCCTTATGTTTCGGCGGTAGGAAGCCTCAAGTATGCGATGCTATGTACGAGGCCAGATATCTACTTTGCCGTGGGCATAGTCAGTAGATATCAGAGTAATCCAGGAAAGGGGCATTATACTGCGGTAAAGCATATATTGAAGTACCTGAGAAGGACTAGAGATTATATGCTGGTTTACCAGGCAGACCAATTACTTCCTGTGGGTTACACGAATTTCGAATTCCAATCTGATAGGGATAACAGTAAGTCTACCTCAGGTTTTGTGTTTACTTTGGGAGGTGGAGCCATTGTATGGAGGAGTGTCAAGCAGAAATGTGTGGCGGACTCCACCATGGAAGTTGAGTATGTGGCAGCCTCTGAGGCGGCCAAAGAAGCTGTGTGGCTCAGGAACTTCCTGATGGACTTGGATGTGATTCCTGGTTTGGCCAGAACTATCACAATTTATTGTGATAATAGTGGTGCAATTGCAAACTCGAAGGAACCATGAGCCCATAAGGCTAGTAAACACATAGAGCGCAAGTACCACCTGATACGATAAATCATAAGGAGAGGAGAAGTTGTTGTGGCCAAGATTGCATCGGAGGATAACCTGGCAGATCCTTTCACTAAGGCCCTTCCGGCAGAGCTTTCAATAGGCATGTGGAGGGAATGGGGATCAGATGTATGGCAGTTTGAGGACAGCATAGTCTTTTAGTATAAGTGGGAGATTATTGGGATGTATACTGAAAAGTCTATCTTTTGTATGAACATCTTTATTTTGAAATAAGAATCACATGATCATTGTTTGCATATTTTTATGGTTATGCATATTTTCTAATACATTACATTGTAGATAACATGGTATGTGGTGTCACACAGGAGATCATGTTATCGGCTCCTTGTAGAGTATGAGTATAGACTCACAACTGAGATGACTTTGGACAAACCGTTGGTATGGTTGTAGTGTGATTTGGTATTGATTTGTCTTGACCATAAAATCACACTAGTACACTTTGTGTATATTGAGCAGGACCGACTTAGAGGTGATTCGATTTATTGCTGACTACATAATCGAATCATACCTCAGATATTATATTGTACATACTCTTAATCCCAATATAATAACGGGCACATATACTTAGTAGTTATTTCTTTGATTTACCAATGGGCGAGATTTATAGATTAAATCGATAGGCTTGGTAAGTTGGGAAATGATATTATTTATATGGTGTGCCATTGATTATAGGAGGAAACCGTGTCTTATATATTAGGATGATGATGTCCCCTTGAGGAGCTCATAAGGTTCATCATGTAAACCCTGCAGGTGGACTTGGTCCGGCATGATGAAAAGGTTGAGTGGTACTACTCATGGAGTTAGATGTTGATTAATTAATGGTCAGTAAATTAATTAATCGACGGACATTCGAGATCTTAAACACGGAGAGAAAATGTACATATAATATATGAAGCCCATATAAACTTATGGGGGTTGGTAAGGTAGATCAATGATAATCCTTTAGTGGATTGGATTATCATTAATGGATCAGACTTGATGTGGGTTTGATCCATTTGGTGGCCAAGATCCAACTCCTCCTCATGGTCCCTATTGTAGTCTATTAAAACCTCATGAAGCTTAGATCCAATGGATAGAAACAAAACTCTAGATCCAAAGATATAGATTAAATCTCTAGATCCGACTGTTGAGATTAAATCTCTAGATCCGACGGTTGAGATTAAATCCCTAGAACCAATGGTGGAGATTAAAACAAGGCTTATCACTAACTCTATAAAAGGAGGGCAAGGGGTGGGCGGAAACTTGAATCCATCTAGAGATAGGATTAGGGTTTTTTGGCGGCAAGGCTTGGAGGCTAGGGTTTAGTGCTTGGCAGCACCAAATAAGGAAGGTCATTCCTTTCTTCTTCTTCCCTCAAGGTGGCCAGCGACCTAGCAGATTTTCCAGCCCTTGGTCGGCGTCCAAAGCAGCCCATCTCCCTCTCTTTGGCCAGTAAAACCTAGGCTTAGGGTTCTCCCTTGGAGCTTTGGTTGGCATTCACCTATTCTTCCCTTCCTTCTTGGCCGGCGGCAAGCTCCAACCTTGGAGTTTGGTGGTTGGTTGAAAGAAGGAGAAGAGGCTTGTTTCTATTCTTCCTCTTGCTTTGGAAGAGCAAGGAAGGAAGTTTGGTGATCTAGGAGCTTCAACTTTTGGTTGATCATCGCCCACACGACGTCCGAAAGGAGGAAGGTCATACAATAGAAGATCGAGAGGTATATCGATTCTCTATTCTCTTTTGTAACATGTTTATATTTGTTTTTCAATTATGAGCATGATATATTCTGTTTGTGGCTAAATAATACTTGGATCCCGAACATAAACACAAAAGCCGGCGATCCGTACATCGTCTATTCCGTGGCTACTCGTAGAATAGAGGTAGGTCGCTTGAACAACAAGTTTGTTCAAGTGACCACTCTTAACAAATAGCACGACGATGACAATGCTGCTTGGGTGTTTCCTTTTGTCTAGGATTAAATTTTTTTTTCCGGGGACATTGATGGGATTGCCATGAACAAGCGACCGAGTTGAATTGGGAAGCGAAGTTTCCCCTCACGGACTCGAAGACATAACCAACATTATGATGCATTACAATGAACCAAAGTATCATCTAGAGACATTAATCATTCATTGGACCATTCATTGGGAAGGCTTATGTACAATTAATGTGCATATAGCTCCAAGAATATGATTGGAAATGACAAATAAAATAAAATTTAAACTATGTCTATCAAACTTTGAAAAACAATTTTCAATTGATAAGCTAAAGTGATACAAAGCTTGCAAATATATCATAACTTTTGCAAAATCTCAAGTTTGTGTCAATATCAAAATCTAAAAGTGATATATTTTAAAAAGAAATTCCTTGATAGGAAATGATCTAACAACATTAACCACAAAATTTCATAATTTTTTGATCTTTATTGAATTAATTATGCATTTTTTTAATCTGGCCAAAAAGGTCTATCAGACTGATACGACGTTATCGAATCGAGCTTACTCGGTTCACTAGCAGTTCGACTACCATTTATGGTAGTCGAGTCCTCCACATAAGTACTTATGTCGCTGGCGATTCCGATCTCCATCGATTCATTGCCGACTAACTATGGCGATTGTATGTCGCGTTTTTAGGGCTTTCCCACCGGTTCGACTCACCAAAAAATCCTGACCTTCCTTCTTCTTCTTCTTCCGATGATTTTCCACCACATTTCTCTCGTCGTTTTCCCCCATTTTCCGGTGATTTCACCGACCAGTGCTCCTGTTTGAAGTGTTCTCCGACTCGAGGACCACCTCCTCTCACCCGGTTCATGCCCTAGTCTCCACCACAGTCCACTCGCTCGGTTAGGGTTTCGTGGAAACTAGCTTTCGGCACCCTTCTTTGATCGTTCACCATGCCTCCTAGGTAAACCCTCACCACTGCTCATATTTTGGTTGTTTCTCTAGTTTTATTTCACTAACCATTGTTTGTTTGTTGTCTTTATGTATGCATTCATCATCCTTGACGTACATTGTTCTTTTCACACATTTAGAACTAAGCATTATGCATGTAAGCGTGCCCAGGTACCACCGGTCAACGAGGGCCCGTCAAACCCTCCACCCATTGTCGATCCTAGGTTTCCAAACTCCACACTTGAAAATGCTTTCCATAAAAACAAATTTCAACTTATCCCACCTCGATCAATGGACCCAAAATTTCTTAAGGGCAACTGCTTCAATATTGTCCAGGTTATCCAATTTTACAAACTTGAATCCTTAGTCTTTTGTGACCACCATGTCAATATTACCCTTCTTTCTGAATTCTTCAACAATTTGCGATCGGCTAGAGATGGCTTGAGATACCGGACTCGCGTCACTCAATGCGATCTAGATTTTAGCCCCCAGATCTGGACGGATTTTCTCGGATGTCGCTCTTTCGAGAATGACTTCGTTTTTTATCCGTCTTGGAGTGATCCACTTCCACCTCCCTTTGAGGAGATTTCTCTAGACTCACTTCATACTACCTTCTATAATTCTCTTCATCCTTTAAACACCAATCTTTTTCAATCCCAAGAGCTTTCTGCTTCTGACAATGTCTTTTATAAGGTCATTGCTCATTGTATTCTTCCTATAGTTACACACGGGTTGGCCTTAGTTCGACCTATACACTTCTTCCTCATGCATATCCTCCGTCAGTACTTAGACATCGACATTGGTCCCAACACCTTCCACTGCATTACTCATTTCATAAAGCCAAACAATGGGAAGGTTCATATGCCACTTGGAAATGTCATTACTCAGTGGCTTAGTTCCGTAGGCATTGATGTAAGCATAGGGGTCATTAAAATCATGAATAAGAAATATGACCAGATGAACCGTCGGAGCTTCTCCTTGGCGAGCTTGAAGGCCCATGAGGGGTCCATTTTCTGGGACCCTACATGACGGCCAGCAGGTGTTGCTCCGGTACCAGAGGGTGCCACTGTTGCAGGAGATACTTAGGGTGCTGCTACTGCGAGAGCCGATCAGAGGGATCGCTGCAGTAATGCTATTCTGCGAGAAGACTCATCGCCATGGCCAGCCGATGCTTTTGCGGAAGCGGGTAGATACTGCTTGAGGAGCTTCGGCAGGAGCAGAGCTTCGCTGGGAGCATCAGGAGCTCCTCTCCCTCGTGAGTGGGATGCATCGTCAACAGTAGGATATTTTAGCGATTCTCCGCCCTCCTGCACCCGGACACCCACCTCCTCACGATGGTTCGTCATCTGCACCAATGGACGCTGATGACGATGATCTTTAACTAGCATGTATTTTTATTTTCTTTCTAGCCGTATGTATGACACAAACTCAAACTTGTGTAATGACTTTTTGTTTAATGAAATGAAGTTGTGTTTTAGTTCATTTCTATTCGTGCCTACATTACTATAATTTGTTATTTTCAAGTTTAGAAATTGAGCACATAGTACTAAGCATTTTTTTTTTTTGGAAAACCTTTATTGTAATCCTAACTTATGAATATTGATACAATACAATTCAATTTATGCTTCATATTTTTATCACTTTGAATATTGTATCAATTCGTTAATCTGATGAGCTTATTTTAAGTCTAATATTTTTCATATGTTATAATAGTCAAATATAATGTGTATGCCGAGTTTCATGATTTTTGGACATCCACAGAATTTTCTATGCATTTTTAAACCATGACTGAAAAATTTTGATTTTGATGTCGATATCGATCGTGACATTATTAGCGATCACACCGACATTTGATGATGACAATTTCAATTTGACACCTTGTTTTGGAATAGAAAATGGTTTTTCATCGGTTAAAAGGTCCAATTTTGGACATTATATGATTCCCACAGTATATACACGATAACTTGTATGGAAAGAAGGATTTTCTTGATGCATTGGTTTAGGGGAGCTACATCCCTTAATTCTATAATTGTTGGTGCAAAGCTAGGACATATTTGCCTATTCTATTGTTTATGCTTTGCTTCACATGTTGTTTCCACATCATGAATCATGTCTTAGATTAAGGGGGAGCTTCATATCAATTTTATACCTTAGTTCAAGATGTGTCAATTATAATTCTTTCCTGAACTAATTGGATGAACTCTTCTCTTTTTGTTGTATGTCAAAGGGAGAGAAGGGATATTTAAGTTAGAATTCATATTGAAAATATGTTTATGTGCATGTGTTAAAGACCTAACTTAAATGATTGTCAAACATAAAAAAGGGGGATATTGTTGGTGCAACAATGCCCCAAGCATTTATATATTTTGATGTTTGGATAATCATCTAAGTTAGGCAATGCTTTGTGATCTAATTGTGAACATGTTTAAGTGACAGGAAAATTCAAGTATGAAGACTTGGTAAAAGACAAGTCCAAGTGTGATCTTGGCAAAGAGAAGTCAAAGGAAAGGTCTTGGCGGCGTAAGTCCAAGCATGTAGTCTTGGCGACGTAAAGTCCAAGCAGTCCTTGGCAAAGAAAGACCAAAGGCAATTCTTGGCGGCATAAGTCCAAGCATGTAGTCTTGGCAGCGTAAAGTCCAAGCGTACTTTGGCAAAGAAGAAACCCAAAGAATGACGAAACCGAAGGAAGCTTTTGAAGGCAAGCGCATGGATGAAGTCGTGGACTCAGAGAAATCCTAAAGGCGCAAGGCTGATGGAGAAGCTAGAAGGTTAAGTCTAGGCTTAGGGTATATTTTCAAGTATGAATTAGTCATACTTGGGGTGTGCCAGTCGACTGGAACATGGTGTCAGTCGAATTGCCCTTTAAAATGTAGCATTAGAGGTTGGAGAGCTGCTGGCGCGCGATCGGGAGTTATCGGTCGAGCTAGCGAGAGTCGACTTCGAACGGATTACGCGATACAAGTGGCGATCATTGCCATTATTGGCGATCGATCGCCGCGATATCAATCGTCCTCTCATTGGTGATGACGATGGCAAATCCCGCGAATCTGGCTGTTTAGAAGCCGTTATAATCGACGGCAGTCGACTGATGTAAGTCATCATTGGACTGATAGACCTCCAACGGGAAAAAGAGGCTCTTTCCTTTAAAAAGAGGCCAAGGGGAGTAAGAAGAGGCTAATGCATATACTCTGATCATTCTCTTAAGCTCCCACAAGTTTTTCAAGCTTTCTAAGTGTGTTAATTCCTTTCCTCCTCTCAAATCTTCATTATCATCTTTTGTAAGAAGAGGAGGTTTTTGTAAAAGAGAAAGCCTATTAGTGAAGATTGATTTGGGTTGATCCACCTTAAGGATCACCGTGGAGTAGGAGCGTTATCTCCGAACCACGTAAAAGCTTCCGCGTTAGCATTGCATTTTCATTTCTATTATTATTGTATTTGGTGTATTTTTACTAATCATTTTGTAGAAAACAAAAAGAGGCTATTCACCCCCCTCTGGCCATTCAAGGATCCTACATTTTCTAGCGTGGATCTAGCCGTTGTCTCACAACAATAGTGGCATCAGTCGACTGATGGTCCCGAGCAGTCGACTGATCGGTGATTTCCAGCCCAGGCAGAAGCTTTAAATGGAGCTCGTGGAGGAGAAAATCAACACCGATTTTTGAGAGCTTTTTGGGTGATTTGTTGCTGCAAATCAGGGTCTCCAAGGCTATTCTTCAAGCAACCAAAAGCAATTATAAAGTATTTTTCTTTACTTGTAGTGTATTTTCTTATTGTAATTGCTTGTATTTATTTCTTATTGTTGTAAGATCTTTTGTACGAGGTTTCTCCACCTCCGACTTGTGTCGAGAAGGAGTTATTGTGATTAGTGGTTGCGTGTGCATCACTAGAGCTCTTTAGAGCTCGATCCATGGAGTAGGGACCGTTCGGTTCCGAACCACATTATATCCTTGTGTTGGTGTGCTTGTTATTATGATTGTTGTATTATTTCTATATTCCGTTGCATACTAACAATCATAGGCAAGCGAACACGATCAAGTTCCATCAACATACGAATCGAGCTATTCGCCCCCCCCTCTAGCTTCCAAGGATCCCCAACAAGTGGTATCAGAGCCCGGGGCTCTTCTACAGACTAACCACTGGGAGTTAAGACAAAGATGCTAGAGGGTGAAGATGGAATTGGAAGAACAACTTAGTTGGGACATCAACACACCGGTGCCCTACACCCTATATGGATGAGAAGGCTTCAATTCTTGGAAGAGAAGGATTGAAGATTTTTTTGATGATGAGGGATTTAGAGGAGTGGTCCATCCTAATAGAAGGATTCCAATACCCAAGAGGACCAAAGGGAGGATTTCTCAAAAAGAAGACATGGAGTGAGGAGCAACTCCAAAAATTCAAGAAAAACAAGAAGGTAATCAAATTTATTTTTGATTTAATTCCTAATGAATTCTTGTGTAGCCTAGGTGATTGCATGGATGCCAAGGAGTTGTGGAAGGAATTAGCCAAGCTCCATGAAGACCCATCACCGGCTCAAGAAGAGGAGGGCGAAGATGAATCCTCATCCTTACAAGCGAGTGAGGATTCGGAAGTTGATAGGGAGTCAACCTCTGAATCGGTGGAAGAAGAGGAAAAAGTGGAAGAAGCCTCCACTTCAAGGATTGAGGGGGAGGAGAGACCATCCACACCGGAGCAACCTCAAGAGGAGCCATCCACCTCTGGGAGAGATGAAGAATTCACTCCGACCACCAGAAATACCCTAGGTAACTCAAGCAATTTAGGTTTAAACAAAAATCATATAATTTGCTTTGAGTGTAGGGAAATCGGGCACTATAAGAGCAAGTGCCCAAAGAGAGTAAGGAAAGCTCCACCGACACCAAAGGTCAAGGATGTCGGTCCCCCAACAATCAAGAGCAAGGAGCAAGTCATTTGCTTCAAATGCCATCAAAAGGGACACTATAGGAGTCCATGCCTTAGGGGGAGCAAGAATACTCAAGAAGGAGCAACACATATAGGGGGAGTCTCTAAGACAATCCCTAAGGAAAAATTAAATAATGCTACTTCTTTAGTTAATATACAAAAGCATGCTAGGAATTTCAATTCACTTGCTATTTATCATGAAAAGCATACTAGAAATAACAAATACTTGTGCCTAGGAGCTAAGAATATTCACTTTGAAACTAAGGAGAAATTTGGGACAAATGTCTCTAAAAATGATTTATCTAAAGAAAAATCTAGGTCAAATAATTCTAGAATGATTCTACGTAGGGAGACAATTAGAAAGGTACAAGAGCACCTAGGTTTTAACCCCAAATGGACTAAGCATATGCCTAGGAAGAACCATACCCAAGGATTAAATCAAAATTCTAAAATTGGGCAATTAGAGATTGAAAATCAAGCTTTGAAGTCAAGGCTTGAGAAACTCGAAAAGACCCTTAAGATTATGCAAAACCAAATAAAAGGGTCAAATGGTCAAAGTCAAGAGTCTAGAACCAAGAATCAAGGCCTAGGGCATAGGAGACACGAGTCAACCAGGGCAAGAAGGGTTTCGTGAAGGGTTTTGCTTATCGAGTCCGTGAGGGAAAACTTCGCTTCCCACTTCACCTCGGTAGCTTATCCATGGCGATCCCTTCGATGTCCTCGGATTAAAAAAATTTAATCCTAGACAAAATGGATTGCCAAAGCAACCAAGTCATCGTTGTGCTATTCGTTTAGAGAGGTCACTTGAACAAACTAGTTGTTCAAGCGACCATCCTCTATTCTACGAGTAGCCGCGGAATATATGATGTCCGGATCGCCGGTTTTTGTGTTTATGCTCAGGATCCAAGTATTATTTAGTCATTTACATATTTATAACATGATTATAATTGAAAAACAAAAACAAGCAACAAACAAAAGAAGAAAGTAGAATAGGTATACCTCTCGATCTTCTAATGTATGACCTTCCTTCTTTTGGACGTCGTGTGGGCGACGATCCACCAAAAGTCGAAGCTCCTAGATGCTAAATCTTCCTTCCTTGCTCTTCTAAAGCAAGAGAAAGAATAGAAACAAGGTTTTTCTCCTCACTAGAAACAACCAACAAGGAACCAAACTTATCCTTGCCACCGGCCAACTAGATGAAGGAGAAGATGGTGGAAAACAACCAAGACACCAAGGGAAGCCCTATATCTTGTTTCCACCACCTAAGGAGAGGGAAAAGGATGCTTTTGGGTGCCAGCCAAGGCTGGAAAAGAGCTGGGAAGGGTGCTGGACGTTGGCCAAAAGAGGAAGAAGAAGAGAGAAAGAACCTTCCTTATTTGGTGCCACCCTTGCTTCCAAACCCTAATCCTAATCCTATCTCAAATAGGATTCCTTCTTGCCGCCCAAACCCTAGCTCTCCTATCATGTAGTTCACGCCAAATCCCTTTTCCATCCTTTTATAGAGTTAGGGATAATTCATGAATTAATCTCCTCCATTGGTTCTAGGGATTTAATCTCAACCGTCGGATCTAGAGATTTAATCTCAACCGTCAGTTCTTAGAGATTTAATCTCTACCAATGGATCTTTGAGTTTTATTTCTATCCTTATGATCTAAGCATTATGAGGTGTTAATAGGCTACATTAGGGACCATGAGGAGGAGTTGGGTCTTGGCCACCCATGGATCAAGCCCACATAAAGTCTGATCCACTAATGATGATCCAATCCACTAAAGGTTCATCATTGATCTACCTCACCAACCCCCATATGATAATATTGGCTCCATATATTATTTGTACATTTTCTCCCCATCTTTAAGATCTCGAATGTCCGTCGATTAATTAATTTACTGCCCATTAATTAATCAACATCTAACTCCTTGAGTAGTACCACTCAACCTTTTCATCATGCCAGACCAAGTCCACCTGCAGGGTTTACATGATGAACCTTATGAGCTCCTCAAGGGGAAATCATCATCCTAATATATAGGGCATGGTTTCCTCCTATAATCAATGGCACACCATATAAATAATATCATTTCCCAACTTACCGAGCCTATCGATTTAATCTATAAATCTCGTCCATTGGTAAATCAAAGAGATGAGTACTAAGTATATGTGCCCGTTATTATATCGGGATTAAGAGCATGTACTAAATAATATCTGAGGTCCGATTCGATTATGTAGTCAGCAATAAATCGAATCGCCTCTAAGTCGGTCCTGCTTAATACACACAAAGTGTACTAGTGTGATTCTATGGTCAAGACAAACCAATACCAAACCACACTACAACCATCCCGATGGTTTGTCCAAAGCCATCTCGGTTGTGAGCCTTTGCTTATACTTTTCAAGGGGCCGATAACATGGTCTCCTGTGTGACACCACACACCATGTTATCTACAATGTAAAGTATTAGACAATATTGCATAACCATAAAAATATGCAAACAATGATCATGTGATTCTTATTTCAAAAATAAAGATGTTCATAGAAAAGATAGACTTTTCAGTATACATCCTTACATTTGGGTCACAAACCTAAGCCTAAGGTGGCTTATCATAGTGTTTCATTTGATTATGGAACACAAACTAGGTCTAGAAAGACCAAGGTCAATAGGGAAGTCATCCCTAGAGTTGACCAAGGTAGGTGCCTAGTGGCTACAGTTTCGAAGAAACCTAGGGAAGCCACTAAGATGGTTACTAGGGAGGCAATCCCTAAGGTTAACCATGGAAAGACCCTAATGACCAAGGCTAACAAGGCTAGAAGGGTCATTAGGAAGGTATCTAGGGAGGTTATCCCTAAGGAATACCTAGTAAACCCTAGGAGCTCAAATAAGTTCTGGGTTCCTAAAAGCGTGATTGATTCACGCTAGATGGGTTTAGGATGTCCCGACCTTGATTGGATGGGTAGTTAACTCAACCATGGTAAAGGTGACACTTTAGGTCATTTTCAAGGTTATGGTTACCTTGGAAATAGGTTTGATTTTTGATCCTAAAAGATTTTAGGATGTGCCAATACATTGTTGGGATTATGAAAAATCAATTAAATTGGCAGAATTTAGGATTAGAGGTTATAGTGTGCCATTTTGGATTTTGGCACACTAGGGAGAAAAGTGATAATATGGCAAAATATACTTAATTATATCAAATGACAATTAATATTAAAATATAGGTATTGTTATACCTATACCTTTTATTTGTTATTCTTTGTTTGCCATATAACATGCCATGACATCATGCTTAATTTTAATAATTTAAAATGTCATGATCATTCTTAGGATTAGGTTAAATGTCATGTATGCTTAAATTGTATCATATGTCATGAAATCATGATCATTGGCCATGTTTACTTATGTTATCATTTATGACATGATCATACTTCATGCATTTAAATTAATGAAAATTGATTTAAGGACTTTGGCATGACTTGGAGTCAAATTTATAAGGGAATCAAGTAAGGATGCCTTAGAAAAATACATGAAACCCTAAATTAGGATAAAAAAACCTCACATCTAACATTAAATTGATATTTATGTGTATTTATACACCCTATATACATGTGAGATGCTAGAATATGAGTTAAGTTCAAGGTGCATAGTTTTTGCATCAAGATGAACTCAAACTCATCTAAAATCATTTGTGCATCATTGGGAAAGCTTGCGTACAAGTCATGTACATTGAGCCAAAAGAATATGATCCAAAATAAGTTTTTAAAAATATTTTAAAATTATTTTAAAAAACCTTGGTGAAGTCTATCTTTTGATAGCAATCACCATTGATGAAGTTGATACAAAGTAGAGCCAAAATATTGAAAATTTCAATGGTTTTGAACTTTGTGTCAATTTCACTATTTTATAGGTAAAATAATTTTCAAATATTTTTCACCCATTGTATTGGTTATAAGTATTATACGTATGATTTTTCATGATTTTTCGATATACGTATATTTATTTATGAATTTTCAAATCTCATTTCTGATAATTGAAAATCGAGATTTTTAGTTATCAATCGACTGTCCTTAGTGACAGTCGACTGATGGAGACGACAGTCGATTGATCTCTGATAGAGTCGACTGCCAGGCTAATTTCGGGAAAAATAAGGTTGTTTAGCCCGTGTTCCGCTACGGTAAAGGTCCCTAACCACTCCTAACCCTAGGATATGATTTGGGAAGCATTATAAAGGGTGAAAATCCATTGGATATGGATTAGGAGAGGTGTTAGGATGATGTATCAAATTTAAGGTGTGGAGAGTTCATGTTTGAACTTTGAATCTTATTTTTGATGGTTTAAAGTTCCTATTAGCTAGGGACTTTTCAAGGACATTGTTGGTGCAATGGTCAAGGGGGAGCAAGCCTGTAGGAGGACGTATCCATCATGGGATGATGGATGGTATTTTTCCTTATGAGGGGGAAAATGGGATTTTGAGATACCCAATTTGGAAATTGGGAGAGTGTATAGGATTGCCTCTCTTGAGTGATATGAGACTTATCACTAGGAAGATGGTAGACATTCTAGGTATTTTTTGACCAAGGGGGAAATTGTAAGATCTCATTGGGACATGAGACATTGACCTCCTTGGAGAGATCCTTTTTGATGTTAGTCAAAAAGGGAGAGAACTTATTGGGAGAATGAAATCAATTTGGAAAATTGATGGGGATGATTGGTTTGATTTAGATGGTCTAACTCAATGGTTTGTTTTGTTTTTGTCAAACATCAAAAATGGAGAGATTGTTGGTGCAATCGGCCGAGGTCACGATTGACCAGGACTCGAGCTTGACTCGAGAGATGTTTTGATGTTCGACAAAAACATATGACAATGTGATTGTCATGGGAAAGTTCAAGTTTTGAGTACTTGGCATGAGAATTCCAAGAATGGGTCTTGGCAATGGAAAGTTCAAGTCATGGGTACTTGGCATGGAAAGTCCAAGTGGGATACTTGGCATTTAGGAAAGTCCAAGTCTTGAGTACTTGGCATGGAAAGTCCAACATGGGTTGGCAAGGAAAAGTCCAAGCTTGAGTCTTGGCATGGAAAGTCCAACATGGGTTGGCAAGGTAAAGTCCAAGCTTGAGTCTTGACATTTGAGAAGTTCAAGGGGTTTGATATTGGCGGCGTAAAGTCCAAGAGGGAGTCTTGGCAGCAAAAGTCCAATGGTTGACGGCGTAAAGTCCAAGCGGAGTCTTGGCAGCATAAGTCCAATGTTCCTTGGCGGTGTAGACACCGTTAGCATGACATAGCCAATGGAAGCACCTGAAGGCTAGCGCAATGGATGGACAAGTCATGGATGACTTGGAGGGATCCGAGAGGCGTGAGGCTGACGGAGGTGGCTAGTGTTGGCAATGTGCTATTCCTCGGAATCTCATTGGCTCCCATGTCCCCGGATTAAAATTTTCACCAATGAAAACTAATCCGGATGGGATGAGTTTTCTAAGCACAACCAATTCATCGTCATGCTAAAGACTCGAGCGATCGCTTGAACAAACTAGTTGTTCAAGCAACACAACTCTTCTAGTCGGTTAGCCGCGGAAGAGACGATGGTCGGATCGCCGGTTCTTGTGTTAATCTTCGGAGTCCATGATTATACAAATACATGCAAATGTAAACTAGTATAATCAACATATACTAACATAAAGAACATAAGCTAGCATATCAATAAGAACATGCAAAGAACAATAATAAAAGTTGTAAAACTTTTATACCTCTTGATCTTCTATCGTATGTCCTAACCTCCTTGTAGACTTCGTGTGGGCGAAGATCCTCCACAAGTTGAAGCTTCCTAGATCTTCTTCAATCCAAAGAAAGAAGAACTCTCTTTCCCTTCTTTCTTGAGCCAACCACCAATCCACAAAGGATTGATCCCGCCGGCCCCAAGAATAGAGAGAACAAAATGGAAACCACCAAGGAACCAAACTATGGACAAACCCTAGCTTCTAGTGTCGCCGGCCAAGAAGAAAAGAAGAGGAGAAGGGGAATTCGGTTGAGCCCCGACCAAGGTGGAAGGAAGAGATCTAGGGACCGGCCACACCCTAGGAAGAAGAAGAGATCCTCTCCTATAGTTGCCGCCCACTCTCCTGGCCAACCCTAGCCGCCCAACCAAACCCTAACCTAGGATAGCTTGCCGCCCAACCAAAGGAAAGGCAAAACCCTAATCTCTTTGAAAACCATCTTCTATATGCCGGCTATGGAAGATGGGAAGAAGAATAGAATAAGCACCGACCAAGGTAAAGGGTAGAAGGTAGGGGCCGGCCATGTCTTAGGAAGAAGAAGAAACTCATCTTCCATGTGTTGCTGCCCACCTTTGCTCCCAAACCCTAGCCGCCCAAAAATTCTAAACCAACTAGGATTCCTAGCCTCCAAAGGAAGCAAACCCTAATCCCCTAAACCGTCCATCCTTATTTTGCCGCCCACCCTAAGCCACCCTTTTATAGAGTTAGGGTTTAGGCCTTGGTTTAATCTCCACCATCGGTTCTAGGGTTTTAATCTCAACCGTCGGATCTAGAGATTTAATCTCAATCGTCGGTTCTAGGGTTTTAATCCCAACCATCGGATCTAGAGATTTAATCTCTACCGTCGGTTCTAGGAATTTAATCCCAATCGTCAGATCTAGAGATTTAATCTCCATCGTCGGTTCTAGGGATTTAATCCCAACCGTCGGATCTAGAGATTTAATCTCTACCGTCGGTTCTAGGGATTTAATCCCAACCGTCGAATTTAGAGATTTGTTTTCCATCATTTGATCAAGACTTCATGAGGTTTATATTAGGCTACGATAGGGACAATGAGGAGGAGTTGGGTCTTGGCCACCCGATGGATCGGAACCACACAAACTTGATCCATCAATGATGTTCCATTCCACTAGAGGATCATCATCAAACTACCTCACCAACCCCCATAAATTAATATGGGCTCCATATATTATTTGTACATCCATCTCCCCGTGTTTAAGATATCGAATGTCCGTAAATTAATTGATTTACTGACCATCAATTAATTAACATCTAAATCCTCGAGTAGTACCACTCAACCTTATCATCATGTTGACTAAGTCAACCTGCAGGGTTTACATGATGAACCTTATGAGCTTCTCAAGGGGACATCATCAACCTAATACATAGGACACGGTTTCCTCCTATAATCAACGACACACCATGTAAATAATATCATTTCCCAACTTACCGGGCATATTGATTTAATCCATAGAAATCTCACCCTCTGGTAAATCAAAGAAATAAGTATTAAGTACATGTGCCCGTTATTATATCGGGATTAAGAGCATGTACAACATAATATCCGAGGTCTGATTCAATTATGTAGTCAGCAATAAATTGAATCACCTCTATGTCGGTCCTGCTCAATACACCTAAGTGTACTAGTGTAACTTTATGTTCAAGACAAAACAATACCAAGCTACACTACAACCATGGCAATGGTTTGTCCAAAACCATCTTTGTTGTGAGCCTCTACTTATACTCTACAAGGGACTGATAACATGATCTTCTGTGCCACACCCAAGCACCATGTTATCTACAATGTAAAGTATTAGACAATATGCACATATATCATAAATATAAAGTGCAAACAATGATCATGTGATTCTTATTTCAAAATAAAGATGTTCATACAAAAGAGCTAGGCTTTCAGTATACATCCCAACAGCTAGAAGGCTTAGGTCTAGGCTAAGGGTGGTCTAGCAAGTATGGGGGCACCATACTTGGGTTAAACCTCATGTTTGAGGTTAAAACCTCATGTTTGAGGTGTATCAGTCGACTGGTGCCATGTGGAAGTCGACTAGCGTGAGTCAAAGGAATTGGCCCGTGATCATTGCCGACCTTTGGCAATCGATTGATTATTAGCGATCGGATCGTGTGATCGATCCAACTGGTGCTCAGTTTTTTGGGCACAAAATGGAGTCTGACTCGACTACTGGGTTTAGCAGTTGAGTGAAGGCTCCATCAGTCGACTGATGGGTATGATCAGTCGACTGATGATGGATCCATTGGATTTTTTCAGCATGGATCTAGTCGTTGTCTCAAGACAAAAGTGGCATCAGTCGACTGATGGTCCTGAGCAGTCGACTGATCGGCGATTTCCAGCCCAGGAAGAAGCTTTAAATGGAGCTCATGGAGGAGGAAATCAACACCAGTTCTTGAGAGCTTTTGGGGCGATTTGTTGCTGCAAATCAGGGTCTCCAAGGCTATTCTTCATGCAACCAAAAGCAAGCAATCCAAAGGCAATTGTAAAGTGTTTTTCTTTACTTGTAGTGCATTTCCTTATTGTAATTGCTTTATATTTATTTCTTGCTATTGTAAAATCTTTTGTACGAGGTTTCTCCACCTCCGACTTTTGTCGAGAAGGAGTTATTGTGATTAGTGGTTGCGTGTGCATCACTAGAGCTCTTTAGAGATCGATCCGTCGAGTAGAAACTGTTTGGTTCTGAACCACATTATATCCTTGTATTGGTATGCTTGTTATTGTGATTGTTGTATTATTTCTATATTTCACTGCGTACTAACAATCATAGGCAAGCGAACGCGATCAAGTTCCATCAACATACGAATTGAGCTATTCACCCCCTCTAGCTTCCAAGGATCCCCAACAGTATGTGACTTACACATCTAGATACAAGTGAGATATTTAGGAAAATGAAATTAAAGGTTTTAAAAACATTTCAAAAACATTTTGAAAAACCTTGGTGAAGTCTATCTTTTGATAGCAATCATCATTGAATGAGGTGATACAAAGAGGGCTCACTTTGAATTTTGTATCAACCTCACTAATTTGTGGGTAAAATAATTTTCTAATATTTTTCACCCATAATGATTGTAATAAGTAATATACTTACAAAATTTCAAGATTTTTCAACTTATGTATATTTACTTACGAATTTCAGAAATTCGTTTCTAAAAACTTGATTTCTGCGTTTGCAGTTATCAGTCGACTGCCATGGATGACAGTTGACTGATTTCTGTCAGAGTCAACTACCCTAGCTAATTTCGGGTAAACCATGGTGGTTAGGCCCATGTTCAGCTAGGTTTTGGTCTCCTAACCACTCCTAACCCTAGGACATGCTTGGGAGAGCATTAGAAAGGGTGGAAATCCATTGGATATGGATTAGGAGAGGTGTTTAGGGTGAGTATCAATTTTAAGGTGGATGAGAGTTCATTGTTGAACTTTACCTTAATTTTGATTGTTTCAATGTTCCTATTGGCTTAGGAACTTCCCAAGGACATTGTTGGTGCAATGGTCAAGGGGGAATAAGCCTTTAGGGGGAGGTATCCATCATGGGAAGATGGATGTATATTTTTCCTCATGGAAGGAAAATTGGGTTGCCTCTCTTAAGTGATATGGGATTTATCACTAGGAAGATTTTAGGCATGTGTACCTCCAAGGGAGAGATTCTAATATCTCATTGGGATATGAGACATTCATACCCTTGGAGAGGACCTTTTTGATGTAAGTCAAAAAGGGGGAGAAGTTATCAATTGGGATAGATGGAATTATCATTGGGATGTGAGAATTGTCAATTGGGGATAATTAGTAGACTTGGGTTTAAAGTTTTGTCGAACATCAAAAAGGGGGAGATTATTGGTGCAATCGACCCAGGACTCAAGTTTGACTCGAATTATATTTTGATGTTAGACAAAATACATGACATGGGATTGTCTTGGAAAGTCCAACATGGGTTGGCCACGTAAATCCAAGTGTATAGCCTTGGTGGTGAAAAGTTCAAGCATGGGGCTTGGTGTTGGGAAAATCCAAGTATAGGACTTGGTGTTGGAAAGTCCAACATGGGTTGGCCACGTAAGTCCAAGTGTGTAGCCTTGGTAGTGAAAGTCCAAGCATGGGGCTTGGCATGGAAAATCCAAGCATGAAGCTTGGTGTGAGAAGTCTTGAGAACTTGGCAAGTTCACTAGGCTCGGGGTCCTTGAGTCGGTGAAGGATGGCATTGCGAAGCCATGCGCTTGGTGCATCCGAGGGACCGCCAGATGGGGAGAGAATGGAGTGAGGCCCAAGGGAAGCAGACTTCTAGGGCAAGAGATGCGAAGGATGGCATTGCGAAGTCGTGTGCTTGGTGCATCCGAGGGATGTAAGCTGAGGGAAGAGAGCTTCGGTGGGGAACTCCATGAGAGATGAGGTGGACTTAACCAAGTGGCTAAGACTGAGTGTCGGATGCTCAAACTTGGTGTTTGAGGGTTTACCCGATGGTCGAATAATCAAACAACTTGGTGTTTGAGGTTTTACCCGACAACAGTCGACTGGCATAGGTGCCGGTTCGACTGATCCAAGTCAACTAGGTTTTGACTGGTGTTAGACTGCGTTTTGTGGCCTAGTAGTCGACTGATATCGACAGCAGTTGACTGTCGAGGGATGGCAGTCGACTGATGGAAGTGTTGTGAGCACAGAATGCTCCATAGTCGACTGAGCAGTCGACTACTAGGTGATCAGTCGACTGATGGGTGATCCGTTGGAACTTGTCCAACGTGGATCTGGCCGTTGTAAGACAATGACTACAAGACCAGTCGACTGGTGGTCATGATTAGTCGACTGATGGGTGCGGAATCAGCTCGATGCAGGTTATAAATGGAGCTTGAGATAGAGGATTTCGCCAAGACTTTTGTGAAGCTTTTGGAGGGGAATTGCTGCTGCATTCCAGACCTTCAAGAGCCATCTAAAGCAAGCAACAAGCAAGTGTTCAAAGTGAAGTTTGTAAAGTGTTCTTTACTTGTATTTCTTCTTGTATTTGTCTTTGCTTGTATTACTATTGTAATAGCTTGTATGTGGTTTCTCCACCTCCGACGTGTTGTCAGGAAGGAGTTTAGTTAGTGTCGTGCGCATAACAAGAGCTCGGTGAGCTCGCCCGTGGAGTAGGAACCATTCGGTTCCAAACTACGTATATTGTGTGTATTTGTGTATGCTTGTGTTGTTGTTAGTATTTCTATTTGTATATCATATTTCCGCTGCGCTAACGATAATCATAGACAAGCAACACGAGACGAACAATCGAATTCCACCGTACGACGATTGAGGGCTATTCATCCCCCTCTAGCCGGTCACCGACATTCCAACACCTCCTTTAGCCGCTGGTGACCAAGGAGCAACCGGCCAAACTTTGGTCGGCCATCTCTTCCACCAAAACAAGTTGTCCAATTTTGGACAGCTTGTTCTCCTCTTTGTGGAGAGGTCATTTGGTCGATGCTTTGTGCTCCGACAGCAACCTACTTGGTGGGGATTGGATCTCTGGCAATCCTCATAGGTGGAGGGTTAAGTTTTCGTCAATTGGTTGATGAAAACCGCTTCCAAGAAGCAAGTTCGTCGAACTCGTTTTTAGATCCAAATTTGATTCGGATTGTGATTGTCTCTCAGATCACAACGACTTCAACGTGAGGCTAGTACCTCTCGTGAAGTCGGGGCTCATGGATTTGTGAAGCTATCCCGACGATACTCGGCGTGGATATGAATAGTGGCGGTTCTAGCGAGGGTCGCTATGGTTGATGTCTTTCCTGCTACACGTGATTCGTCAAGTATAACTAGAATAAATTTCCTTTTATTTCAAAATTTGAAATGTCGATTATGTCTACACATGTTGTATCCTTGCATGCATGTGGTGTGTGTGTTGTAATAAATAGTTTATTACTTGTTTTTGTAGGAGATCATTGGAAGCTAGAGGGGGGGGGGGGTGAATAGCATCGTGCTATGCGTCGATGGAATACATTCGCATGTTCGTCTACAATTTTCGTTAGCATGCAGCGGAATAATAATAATAAAGCAATAACAAATATACAAACACACAAACACACAAATATTTAACATGGTTCGGAACCGAACGGTTCCTACTCCACGGATCGAGCTCTAAAGAGCTCTAGTGATGCACACGCAATCACTAATCACAAATACTCCTTCTCGACACAAGTTGGAGGTGGAGAAACCTCGTACAAATGTTCTTACAACAATAAGAAATAGATACAAGCAATTACAATAAGGAAATACAATGCAAGTAAAGAAAACTACTTTATAATTGCTCTTTTGGATGCTTGATCTTTGGTTGCTTGAATTGCACTTGGAGACCCTGATTTGCAGCAGCAAATCGCCCCAAAAGCCCTTAAGAAACACTGGCTTTTTCCTGCTTCACGATCTCCATTTAAATCTTCAACCTGTGTTGGAAAACACCGATTAGTCGACTGCTCGGGAACCTCAGTTGACTGATGCCACTGTTGTCGTGAGACAACGGCTAGATCCACGCTGGAAAAATCCAACGGATCCATCATCGGTCGACTGATTATGACCATCAGTTGACTGATCAATCCATCACTAGACTGTTTACCGCAGCGTTCGAGTGAGACTCCATTCTGTGCTCCAAAACCCGAGCACCAGTCGACTAATCACATGATCAATCGACTGCTCGGCCAATCAATCGACTGTCCTTCTCTGACAATCAACTGTTATGGCACTTCCCGCAGTCAAACCCTAGTTGACTCACACCAGTCGACTACCATATGTCACCAGTCGACTGGCACACCTTAAACATGAGGTTTTAACCTCAACCATGAGGTTTAACCCAAGTATGGTGCCCCCATACTTGCTAGACCACCCTTAGCCTAGACCTAAGCCTTCTAGCCACCTCCGTCAGCCTCACGCCTCTCGGATCCCTCCAAGTCATCCATGACTTGTTCATTCATTGCGCTAGCCTTCAGGTGCTTCCATCGGTTATGTCATGCTAATGGTGTCTACACCGCCAAGGCACATTGGACTTACGCCGCCAAGACTCCGCTTGGACTTTAGGCTGCCAACCATTAGACTTATGCCACCAAGACTCCTGCTTGGACTTTACGCCGCCAATATCAAACCCCTTGGACTTCTCAAATGCCAAGACTCAAACTTGGATTTTTCCTTGCCAACACATGTTGGACTTTTCATGCCAAGTACCCAAGACTTAGAATTTTCCTTGCCAAGACCCATGCTTGGACTTTACATGCCAAGTACTCAAAACTTGGACTTTCCCAAATGCCAAGTGTCCCACTTGGACTTTCCATGCCAAGTACCCAAGACTTGGACTTTCCCATGACAATCACATTGTCATATGTTTTGTCGAACATCAAAATATCTCTCGAGTTAAGCTCGAGTCCTGGTCAATCGTGACCTCGGTCGATTGCACCAACAATCTCCCCCTTTTTGATGTTTGACAAAAACCAAACAAACCATTGAGTTAGATCATCTAACGCAAACCAATCATCCCCATCAAATTTTCAATTGATGGCATTCTCTCAATAAATTCTCCCTCAAAACATTCTCCCCCTTTTTGACTAACATCAAAAATGTTCTCTCCAATGAGATCTTACAATCTCCCCTTGGTCCAAAAATACCTAGGATACCTACCATCTTCCTAGTGATAAGTCCCATATCACTCAAGAGAGACAATCCTATACACTCTCCCAATTTCCAATTTGGGTATCTCAAAATTCCTTTTTCTCCTCCCATGAGGAAAAATGGCATCCATCATCCCATGATGGATACCTCCCCAACAACTCTTGCTCCCCCTTGACCATTGCACCAACAATGTCCTTAGGAAGTCCCTAAGCCAATAGGAACTCTAAACCATCAAAATTAAGGTTCAAAGTTCAAACATGAACTCTCCACGCCGTAAATTTGATACATCATCTTAACACCTCTCATAATCTATATCCAATGGATTTTTACCCTTTATAATGCTTCCCAAAGCATATCCTAGGGTTAGGAGTGGTTAGGGACCTTAACTGTAGCTGAACACGGGCTAAACAACTTAGTTTTACCGAAATCAGCATTGACAGTCGACTCTCTCAGCTACCAGTCGACTGTCATCCACATCAGTGGACTGCCACCAAGGGTAGTCGGCTGATAACTGAAATATCAGAATTTCAATTATTAGAAACAAAATTCAGAAAATCATAAGTAATTCTACATATATAGAAAAATCATGAAAATTCATACGTATATTAGTTATAGTCAATACAATGGGTGAAAAATGATAGAAAAATATTTTACCCATAAAATATAGAAATTGATACAAAATCCAAAAGTGAATATAAACTTCAAAGTTTTAGCTCACTTTGTATCAATCTCATCAATGGTGATTGCTATCAAAAGATAGGCTTCACCAAGGTTTTTCAAAAGGATTTTAAAATGTTTTCAAAACCTTATTTTGGATCATATTCCTTGAGCTCAATGTACATGGCTTGTACACCAGCTTTCCCAATGATCAACCACTAATATAAGATGAGTTTTAGTTCATCTAGATGCAAAAACTATGCACCTTGAACTTAACTCATATCCTAGCATCTCACATATATCTAGGATATATAAATACACATACATGTTAATGTAATGTGAGATGTGGGTTTTATTCTCCATAATCTAGGGTTTCATGCATTTTTCTAAGGCAACTCTACTTGATTCCCTTATAAATGGGACTCCAAGTCATGCCATTGTCCTTAAATCAATTTTAATCAATTTAAATGCATAAAATGATCATGGCATAATGATAGCAATAATTAAGCATGGCCAATGATCATGATGTCATGACATATGATTAAATCTAAAAACACATGACATTTAATCCTTAATCCTAAACATGATCATGACATATAAATGATAAAAATAAACATGATGTCATGGCATGTTATATGGCAAACAAAGCATGGAAAATAAAATATATAGGTATAATAATACCTAAATTTTAATGTTAATTTCCATTTGATATAATTAAATATATTTTGCCATATTATCACTTTTCTCCCTAGTGTGCCAAAAACCCAAGATGACACACTATAACCTCTAATCCTAAATTGTGCCAATTCAATTGATTTTTCATAATCCCAAAAATACATTGGCACATCCTAAAGTCTTTTAGGATTAAAAATCAAACCTATTTCCAAGGTACCCATAACCTTGAAAATTGCCTAAAGTGTCACCTTTACCATGGTTGAGTTAACTACTCATTCAATCAAGGTTGGCACACCCTAAACCCATCTAGCGTGAATCAATCACGCTCTTAGGAACCAAAAATCTATTTGAGCTCTTAGAGTTAATTAGGTATTCCTTAGGGATAACCTTCCTAGATACCCTCCTAATGACCCTCCTAGGCTTGTTAGCCTTGGTCATTGTGGTCTTACCTAGGTTGACTCTAGGGGTAACTCCCCTTGCAACCTTCTTAGTGGCTTCCCTAGGTTTTCTTAAAACTCTAGCCACTAGGCACATACCTTGGTCAACTCTAGGGATGACTTTCCTATTGACCTTGGTCTTCCTAGACCTAGTTTGTGTTCCATAATCAAATGGAACACTATGATAAGCCACCTTTGGCTTAGGTTTGTGACCCAAACCCTTCTTGCCCTTGGTTGACTTTTCTCTCTTGGGCCCTAGGTGTTGACTTTGAATCCTAGACCCTTGACTTTGACTATTTGACCCTTGAAGTTGATTTTGCATCTTCTTGAGGGTCTTTTCTAATTTTTCAAGCCTTGACCTCAAGGCTTGATTTTCTAATTCTAATTGCTGAATTTTTGAATTTTGATTTAGTCTTTGGGCATTGTCCTTTCTAGGCATATGCCTAGTCCATTTGGGCTTAAAACCTAGGTGTTCTCCTATTTTCTTGATAGATTCCCTAGGTAAAATATTTTTATCGACATTAGTTCCAAATTTCTCTTTATTACCAAAATGGACACTTTTAGCACCTAAACACAAATATTTATCTATAGCATGATTTTCATGATGAATTGCAAGAGAATTAAAATTTCTAGAATGCTTTTGACTTTTAAATTTAGACGGTGCATTATTGAAATATACCTTAGGGTTAGCCTTAGCTCCCCCTACATGAGTTGCTCCTTCTTTGACTCTCTTGCTCCCCCTACGACATTGATTCCTAAAATGCCCCGGTTGTTGGCACTTGAAGCAAATGATGTGCTCTTTGTTTCTTTAAGTGGGGACACCGGCATCTTTTAATTTTTCTTGAGGTTTTGGTGTCGAGAGGAGTCTTCTTGACTTTCTTTGAACATTTGCTCTTGGAATGCTCACTTTCCCTACACTCAAAGCAAATTATATGATTTTTATTTAAACCTAAATTGCTTGAGTTACCTAGGGTATTTGTGGTGGTGATCAGAGTGGGTTCCTCATCCCTCCCGGAGGTTGAGGCTTCTTCTTGATTTTGCTCCGGCTCCGGTGTGGATGGTCTCTCCTCTCCCTCAATCCTTGAAGTGGAGGCTTCTTCCACTTCTTCCATCGATCCGGAAATTGATTCCCTATCAACTTTCGAATCCTCAAGCTCTTTAGATGACGATGTACTTGCTTGAGCTTGAGAGGGTGAGCACTCCTCTTCTTCTTCTTCTTCTTGGATTGATGATGAATTTTCATGAAGCTTGGCCAAATTGCTCCATAACTCCTTGGCATCCATGCACTCACCTAGGCTACACAAGAAGTCATTAGGAATTAAATCAAAAATGAAATTGATTACCTTCTTATTTTTCTCAAATATTTGGAGTTGATCTTCACTCCATTCCTTCTTATTGAGGAAGCCACCCTTTGGTCCTTTTGGATATTCGAATCCTTCCATCAAAACGGACCACTCCTCAAGATCTCTCATCATCAAAAAGTTTTCAATTCTTGCCTTCCAAGAATAGAAGCCTTCTCGTCCATAGAAGGCATAGGGAATTGGGGTGTTGATATCTCATCCCAATTGTTCTTCCAACTTCATCTTTGAAGGGAGGAACCTTCGCTTCCCACTTCAACTCGGTTGCATGTTCATGGCGATCCCGTCTTTGTCCCCGGATTAAAAAAATTAATCCATGACAATTAGGGATTACGCAAGCTACCATTTCATCATTGTGCTATCCGATTAGAGTGGTTACTTGAACAAACTTGTTGTTCAAGCAACGTACCTCTATTCATCGAATAGCTGCGGAATAGACGATGTACGGAATGCCTATTTTTGTGTTTGTATTCGGGGTCCAAGTAAATTTAGCCACATGTCATACATACAATATACAAAGAAACAAACAAGGAAAACAAAACAAGATTTATACCTCTTGTTTACCTCAAGATCTTCTATCGTATGTCCAAACCTCCTCATGGACATTGTGTGGGCAACGGTCCTCCAAGAGATGAAGCCTCCTAGATCACGAACTTCTTTCCTTGCTCGCTCCGAACAAGAGGATGTTTAGAAATGAAACTCTTCCCTATCTAAGACCGGCCACCAAGTCAAGAGACTTGTGATGCCACCGGCCAAGGAATAGAGGAGGAAGTGGGCGCCGGCCAAGAGCTCCAAGGAACGACCCTAACCCTTGTTTCCACCGGCCAAGGAGAAGAGGAAGGAGAGGTTGAGCGCCGGCCAAAGCTTGAGGGAGGGAGTCACTGGCCAAGGAAAAGAGGAGAAGAAGAAAACCTAAACCTCTCTTCTTGTTGCTGCCGACCATAGGAGGACCAAACCTTAGCTTGCCGCCCTAAACCCTAACACTAGAAGCCTTGCTGCCCAAGCCAAAACCTAATATCCAATCAATGTGTTGTCGCCCACCCCTTATGCCTCCTTTTATAGAGCTAGTCTTAAGACTCCTTTTAATCTCCACCATCGGTTCTAGGGATTTAATCTCAACCGTCGGATCTAGAGATTTAATCTCAACCGTCGGATCTAAAGATTTAATCTCCACCGTCGGATCTAGAGTTTCATCTTCCATCATCGGATCTAGGCTTCATGAGGGTTTTAATAGGCTACGATAGGGACCATGAGGAGGAGTTGGATCTTGGCCACGCAATGGATCAAGCCCACATAAAGTCTGATCCATTAATGATAATCCATTCCACTAGAGGATTATCATTAATCTACCTCACCAACCCCCATAAGTTAATATGGGCTCCATATATTATTTGTACATATATCTCCCCGTGTTTAAGATCTCGAATATCCATTGATTAATTAATTTATTGACAATTAATTAATCAACATCTAACTCCATGAGTAGTACCACTCAACCTTATCATCATGCCGGACCAAGTCCACCTGCAGGGTTTACATGATCAACCTTATGAGCTCCTCAAGGGGACATCATCATCCTAATATATAGGACACGGTTTCCTCCTATAATCAATGACACACCATATAAATAATATTATTTCTCAACTTACCGAGCCTATCGATTTACTCTATAAATCTCACCCATTGGTAAATCAAAGAAATGAATACTAAGTATATGTACTCGTTATTATATCCGGATTAAGAGCATGTACAACATAATATCTGAGGTCTGATTCAATTATGTAGTCAGTAATAAATCGAATCACCTCTAAGTCGGTCCTGCTCAATACACACAAAGTGTACTAGTGTAATTCTATGGTCAAGACAAACCAATACCAAATCACACTACAACCATTCCAATGGTTTGTCCATGACCATCTCGGTTGTGAGCCTTTACGTATACTTTACAAGGAACTGATAACATGATCTCCTGTGTGACACTACACACCATGTTGTCTACAATGTAATATATTAGATAATATGCATAACCATAAATATGCAAACAATGATCATGTGATTCTTATTTCAAAAATAAAGATGTTCATATAAAAGATAGACTTTTCAGTATAGATCCCAACAATCTCCCACTTATACTAAAAGACTATGCCGTTCTCATACTGCCATACATCTGATTCTCATTCCCTCCACATGCCTATTAAAAGCTCTCGCTGGAAGGGCCACAGTGAAAGGATCTGCCAGGTTATCCTCTGATGTAATCTTGGCCACAACAACTTCTCCTCGCTTTACGATTTCTCGTATCAGGTGGTACTAGCACTCTATGTGTTTACTTGCCTTATGGGCTCGTGGTTCCTTCGAGTTTGCAACTGCACCACTATTATCACAATAAATTGTGATAGTTCTGGGCAAACCAAGAATCACATCCAAGTCCATTAAGAAGTTCCTGAGCCACACATTTTCTTTGGCCGCCTCAGAGGCTGCCACATACTCAGCTTCCATGGTAGAGTCCACCACGCATTTCTGCTTGACACTCCTCCATACAATGGCTCCATCTCCCAAAGTAAACACAAAACCTAAGGTAGACTATCTGTTATCCCTATCTGATTGGAAGTCAGAATCTGTGTAACCCACAGGGGGTAATTGGTCTGCCTGGTAAACTAGCATAAAATCCTTAGTCCTTCTCAGGTACTTCAATATATGCTTTATCGTAGTCCAATGTCCCTATCCTGGATTACTCTGATATCTGCTAACAATGCCAACGACAAAACAGATATTCGGTCTCGTACATAGCATGACATACATAAGGCTTCCTACTGTCGAAGCATAAGGAACCACCTTCATCTCCTCTATCTCCTTAGATGTTTTAGGACACATCTCCTTAGATAAAGGAACTCCATGCCTGAAAGGTAGAAAACCTTTCTTAGAGTTTTGCATGCTAAAACGATCCATAATGGTGTCTATGTATGAAGCTTGAGATAAGCACAACATCCTTTTCATGCGATCCCTTATAACCTTGATCCCAAGGATGTGTCCCACTTCTCCCAAGTCTTTCATATCAAATTGTTTGGACAACCATACCCTTATGTCCGATAACACCTTGACATTGTTGCCAATTAACAAAATGTCATCTACGTATAGTACAAGAAATACCACTACGTTTCCGTCACATCTCTTGTATACACAAGACTCATTCGGACATTGAATAAATCCATAAGATTGGATTACCTCATCAAAGCAGATGTTCCAAGACCTCGAAGCTTGCTTCAATCCATAAATGGACCGATTAAGCTTGCACACAAGATGCTCTTTGCCCTTTGTAATAAATCCCTCTGGTTGCTTCATATAGATGTTATCCTCAAGACTTCCATTAAGGAAAGCTGTCTTGACATCCATCTACCACACCTCATAATCCATATGAGCAGCAATACATAAGAGAATCCGGATAGACTTAAGCATGACTACCGACGAAAAGGTTTCCTCATAATCGATGCCCTCTTTCTGAGTAAACCCTTTCGCAACAAGCCTCGCTTTGAAGGTCTCAACCTTCCCGTATATTCCTCTCTTTCTTTTGTAGATCCACTTGCATCCAATGACTTTTACACCATTGGGTGGTTCTACTAGCTCCCAGACCTGATTTGAATCCATAGATTCTATCTCAGAATTCATCGCACTTTGCCAATATACCGCATCTTTATCTTGGATCGCCTCATCATATGTCCAGGGATCAGGTTCTTGTTCGTCAGGGATCAAATCAGAAGATTCTCCTAAGAACATGAATCTATCAGGCTATCTAACAACCCTCCTACTACGACGAGGTAACACCTGTGTATCCTCTGTGACATGCGGTGCAGTGACTTGTGGTATATCCTCTTATACCGGTGGTACTGAAGTAGTGACTTCTCCTCTCAATTCCTCCAAAACAATCCTACTCATGGGCTTGTGGTTCATCACATAGTCTTCCTCTAGAAATCTGCCATTCGTGCTAATGATCACCCTTTGATCTCTAGGACTATAAAATAAACCACCTTTCGTTCCTCGAGGATAGCCAACGAACATACACACTTCTGTACGAGGTTCTAATTTACTAGCATCTGCCTTCAGCACATGTGCTGGACTCCCCCAAATACGAATCTGTCTCAGACTAGGCTTTTGCCCAGTCCACAATTATGTGGGAGTAGAAGGCACTGATTTAGGTGGTACCAAGTTTAGAATATACACTTCTGTATCTAGAGCATATCCCAAGAACGAATCTGGCAACTCAGAATAACTCATCATCGATCTAACCATTTCCATAAGAGTCCTATTCCTTCGCTCTATTACACCATTCTACTGGGGTGTGCCAGGTGAAGACAATTGGGATTAAATCCCAGCCTCTGATAAATAATTCCTAAACTCTCCCAAGAGGTACTCACCATCACGATCAGATCGTAGTGTCTTGATACATTTACCTTGACATTTCTCTACATCATCCTTGAATTCTTTGAACTTGTCAAAGCATTCAGATTTGCGGTGCATCAAGTAAATGTATCCATATCTTAAATAATCGTCAATAAAAGAGATGAAATATTCAAAACCACCTCTTTCCTGGATAGATATAGGACCACACAAATCAGAATGAACCAATTCCAACACATCTTTGGCTCTATACCCCTTGGCCTTAAAAGGCCTCTTGGTCATTTTACCTTCCAAGCAAGATTCACAGGTTGGGAAATCTTCCACCACTAATGAACCCAGAGGTCCATTGGCTATCAACCTTTGAATTTTGCTTAGGTTAATATGACCTAGCCTTAGATGCCAAAGATATGTTTGGTTCATCTTCGAAGGTTCTTTTCTCTTATTGGAATTAGAAGATGAGTTATTAACTTCTATTTGCATCGTGGGAGCTTTTGGTTCAAGTGTATATAAATTTCCGATCAATGCACCAGAACAGATAATCTCCCTATTCCTTTTTATAACAACTTTGTCATTAAAAGAAATAGAATATCCATCCATAAACAATTTAGAAACCGAAATCAAATTCTTTGTAAATAATGGTACATAAAGGCAATTCTTAAGAACCAAAACTTTATTCCTCTCAAAAGACAAATAAATATCTCTCACTGCAACAGCCGCCACCTTCGTGGCATTGCCCAAGTATACGCTAATCTCCCCTTCAGCTAGTCGTCTAGTTTCCTAGAACCCTGCAAAGTATTGCAGACATGATCAGTGGCTCCCATATCTACACACCAGGTGCCGGTAGATAACACTGCTAAACATGTTTCAATAAATAGACCAAAAGATATACCTTTGTTCTGCTTGCGGTTAGAGCAGTCCTTCTTCCAGTGTCCAGTCTGCTTGCATATGAAGAACTTGCCTTTCGGCTTCTTCACTCCTCCCTGAGTTCCTCCCGCAACCTTTCGTTCGGTTACGTATTGCTTTCTTCTGCCTGCGAATCCTTTGACCAGCCTTGAATACATGAAATAGCCCCTCTGCAGCCTAGGAGTTTGTCGGAAGCTCATGTGAATACAACCTTTTATTCATATTGTAGTTCAGACAAAACTGCTCAAAACTCCTAGGTAGAGACTAGAGAATGATATCGACCTGGGTTTCCCCACCGATCACAGCTCCGAGGACTTCCAGCTCATTCAAATGAGCCATCATCTTGAGAACATGATCTCTCACGGGTGTTCCCTCGATCATGGTGGTCGTCATCAAGTTCCTCATGGCTTCCTGCCTAGCATCCCGATTCTGGTGTCCGAAAAGCTCTTTGAGATTGAGCATCATGTCATAAGCAGAGGGCATGGCTTGATGCTGATGTTGTAGCACATTTGACATAGATGCCAAAATGTAACATTGCGCCATCTCATCAACTTTAATCCACTTCTTATAACTCTCCTTCTCCTTTTCCCTAGAATCATCTGCAGGCTTAAGAGGGCACTCTTCGAGGAGTACATATTTGTATTCCTTAGCAGTCAAGACAATGTCAAGATTCCTCTTCCAATCAACATAATTGGGTCCAATAAGTTTATTTTCTTTCAGTATCACAACAAGCGGGTTGAAAGTCATTTTGAAAAACCTAAGAATTGTTGGTGCAGTGAGGCACCGAAATCAAACCTGTGTTTTGATTATAGCAAAGACACAAAAGTTAAGTCTATTTTGTTTTCTCACAAGCTGAATCGAGTGTGCAGAAGATTGATATAGCTGGAGCTGAAGGCTAGCGACACCCGGAGGAAGCCGCGGTGGTCGGGCGATACTCGAGTTACTTCGGAGGGAGCCGAAGGAATCGAGTGGAAGGCCGGAAGCAAAAGCGACACGTAAGTATCAAGGTAAGCTCGTGTGTGCGAGAGTAAGTAAGGTCGTATCCTCTTTACGGGGATGATCTTAAGCGTAGATCCGACCAAAGACATCTTATAGATGGTCTAGGTCGAGATCAGATGGTCGACGACCATCGAAATTATGTTTTTATTGAGCTAACTTTGACTTGCAGCAAGCATCGATCATTGCCCGGCTTGGAGGACTCATTGCCGTGTATCGATCATTGCCAAAGGTCATCAATCGGTGATCGCCATCGATCGTGATGATGGCCATCGATCGTGATGGTCAATGATCGGTCAGTCAAGGCTTATCACTCCACCTCAAAGCGGTTTGGTGTCCATTTGTGATTGGTTGAAGACCCACTCGAAAAGGGGCTCAAAGGCTATAAAGGAGGGCCAAACCTAGGGTTTTAACAACAATTCTAAGCTTCCAAAAGTCTCCTAAAGCTACCGACAACAACGTGCTTCTTCTTCTCCGACGTCTAGGTTTCATTTCCTTTATTTTTGTACGTCGGCTTTAATTTTAGTGTCGTTGCTCATTTACATTCTTCGAAGCTTTTTTTTATCGTAACGAGGAGAGGGGGAGTGTCCCTCTACCTCAAGTTTTTTTTTGTATCGATTAACTCCTACCTCCAACGAGGAGGAGTTTGTTTAGTAATTTGCCCTCCGTGCGTGGTCAAGGACCACTAGGGCCTTGGAGTAGTAGCCTACGGCTACGAACCAAGTAAAACCTTTGTCTCTCTTGTTTTTACATTTACATTCCGCTGCGATTAATTATCTCTTGAGTTTTTAACACGAACATCGAAAAAGAAAAATTTTCTATCGCTATTCACCCCCCCCCCCTCTAGCGCTCAAATCGATCCAACAAGAATCACATAGATCAAAACATTAGATTTCAAAAAATTATTGATTCCTCAAACAATAAAATTTTAAAATCAACCAACACCTCAAAACACCGAGAATATCATATGCCACGATAGTGTGGACATATACGAATTCTACATTTGGAAGAGGAGGTTTTACCCATTAATTTTACTCTCTTGTCAACCTAAGTTTTTGACAAATAAAATTAATAGTTGGTTCCTCTTCGGCCCTACAAATAAAAGCAATGACTCCGATGGGGAGGATACTCTTATTTGCATCTAAGTGTTCACCATTACTCGGTACCAAGGCAATTATCTCGGGTTATTTGCCTTGCGATGGGGAAGTACACATGCTCCTTAATAATTTCCTATAACCATATTTAACCTTGTGATCCGCAAACACACTCATCCGATGGGGAGGAAGGCACTTAGAGCCGACGCATAAGTTTGTTTGCATCACATGTCAAATCGTAATGGAAGCCGTGGGAATTTATAAAAATATCCCTCTCCCACTTAGTAATTTAAAATTGAGGAATTTTCCTAGCCTACGACATGCATATCAAATAAGAAGCAATAAATATGAAAAAAATATTTTCCAACTATTATGGCTTTTGTCTCCAATATGCCTCCCATCGTATCGTCATCTCGTCCGCTCCTCCCTACGCCATGTACAAGCCATCCGGAGATCCGAGCCAAGAATAACTATTTTAATTTACATCCATCGATCCTATACTCCACGAAGGAGTGTACATAAAATGTAGATCGAAAGTAAACTAAAATAATTGATTGGCTAAACAATGCCGTACTTAATTACAAAAATTAAATACTGGCCTCGTCAACCCCGAAGATTCAAATAATATACAAGTACACACATACAATCACATACACACATATGTCCATAATAGTTGGATCCTATGCCTGCAACCAAAAAGATAACCTACACACATCCTACTATTATCTGGCACATACAATATATGAAAAGTACATAAAAGTAACCGAATCCTAAACACACAAAACCGAAAACCGTGGCTCTGATACCACTTGAAGGGAGGAAACTTCGCTTCCCACTTAAACTTGATTGCTTGTTCATGGCGATCCCGTCTTCATCCCCGGATTAAAAAAATTAATCCATGACAATCAGGGATTACCCAAGCTACCGTTTCATCGTCGTGCTATCCGATTAGAGTGGTTACTTGAACAAACTTGTTGTTCAAGCAACCTACCTCTATTCATCGAATACCCGTAGAATAGACGATGTACAGATTGTCGGGTTTTGTGTTTGTATTCGGAGTCAAAGTAAATTTAGCCACATGCCATACATACAATATACAAAGAAACAAACAAGGAAAACAAAACAAGATTTATACCTCTTGTTTACCTCAAGATCTTCTATCGTATGTCCTATCCTCCTCTTGGACGTTGTGTGGGCAACGATCCTCCAAGAGATGAAGCCTCCCAGATCACGAACTTCTTTCCTTACTCGCTCCGAACAAGAGGAAGTTTAGAAACGAAACTCTTACCTATCTAAGACCGGCCACCAAGTCAAGAGACTTGTGATGCCGCCGACCAAGGAATAGAGGAGGAAGTGGGTGCCGGCCAAGAGCTCCAAGGAACAACCCTAACCCTTGTTTCCACCGGCCAAGGAGAAGAGGAAGAAGAGATTGAGCGCCGGCCAAAGCTTGAGGGAGGGAGTCACCGGCCAAGGGAAAGAAGAGAAGAAGAAAACCTAAACCTCTCTTCTTGTTGCCACCGACCCTAGGAGGAGCAAACCTTAGCTTGCCGCCCTAAACCCTAACACTAGAAGCCTTGCTGCCCAAGCCAAAACCTAATATCCAATCAATGTGTTGTCGCCCACCCCTTATGCCTCCTTTTATAGAGCTAGTCTTAAGACTCCTTTTAATCTCTACCGTCGGTTCTAGGGATTTAATCTCAATTGTCGGATCAAGAGATTTAATCTCAACCGTCGGATCTAAAGATTTAATCTCCACCGTCGAATCTAGAGTTTCATCTTTCATCATCGGATCAAGGCTTCATGAGGGATTTAATAGGCTACGATAGGGACCATGAGGAGGAGTTGGATCTTGACCACCCAATGGATCAAGCCCACATAAAGTCCGATCCATTAATGATAATCCATTCAACTAGAGGATTATCATTGATCTACCTCACCAACCCCCATAAGTTAATATGGGCTCCATATATTATTTGTACATATATCTCCCTGTGTTTAAGATCTTGAATATCCGTCGATTAATTAATTTACTGACAATTAATTAATCAACATCTAACTCCATGAGTAGTACCACTCAACCTTATCATCATGCCGGACCAAGTCCACCTGCAGAGTTTACATAATGAACCTTATGAGCTCTTTAAGGGGACATCATCATCCTAATATATAGGACATGATTTCCTCCTATAATCAATGATACACCATATAAATAATATCATTTCCCAACTTACCGAGCCTATTGATTTACTTTATAAATCTCGCCCATTGGTAAATCAAAGAAATGAATACTAAGTATATGTGCCCGTTATTATATCGGGATTAAGAGTATGTACAACATAATATCTGAGGTCCGATTCGATTATGTAGTCAGCAATAAATCGAATCACCTGTAAGTCGGTCCTGCTCAATACACACAAAGTGTACTAGTGTAATTCTATGGTCAAGACAAACCAATACCAAATCACACTACAATCATTCCAATGGTTTGTCCATAACCATCTCGGTTGTGAGCCTTTACTTATACTTTACAAGGAACTGATAGCATGATCTCCCGTGTGACACTACACACCATGTTGTCTACAATGTAATGTATTAGACAATATGTATAACCATAAATATGCAAACAATGATCATATGATTCTTATTTCAAAAATAAAGATGTTCATACAAAAGATAGACTTTTCAGTATACATCCCAACAATCTTTACCCTCTAGCGTGCTCCCTTAGTTGTTAAACTTTGAAGAGCGACCTCGCTCTGATACCACTTGTAGGAGAATGTTGGAAGCTAGAGGGGGGTGAATAGTGTCGTGCTATGCGTCGATGGAATACGTTCGTGTGTTCGTCTATAATTTTCGTTAGCGGAATAATAATAATAAAGCAATAAAAACATGAAAACACACAAATATTTAACGTGGTTTGGAACCAAATGGTTTCTAATCCACGGATCGAGCTCTAAAGAGCTCTAGTGATGCACACACAATCACTAATCACAAATACTCCTTCTCGACATAAGTCGGAGGCGGAGAAACCTCGTACAAATGTTCTTACAACAATAAGAAATAGATACAAGCAATTACAATAAGGAAATACAATGCAAGTAAAGAAAACTACTTTACAATTGCTCTTTTCGATGCTTGATCTTTGGTTGCTTGAATTGCACTTAGAGACCCTGATTTGCAGTAGCAAATCGCCCCAAAAGCCCTTAAGAAACACTGGCTTTTTCCTCGTTCGGTTACGTATTGCTAAACTATTCACATGCTAGAAAATGTCGTCGATATTTGCAGGACCATCGGTCAAGCGATGCCCAACTGTTCGTGAGACTTGGTCTCGCTAAAAATCCAGTGATCCATTATCGATGACTAATCAAGCATCTCATTCTGATTTGCGATAGTCGAGTGAGACTCCATTCAATGCTCCAAAACCCAAGCACCAGTTGAGTGATCAAGCCATCACTCGACTGCTGACTGTAGCGGTCAAGTGAGACTCCATTCTATGCTCGAAAACTCGAGCACTAGTCGACTGATCACACGATCAGTCGACTGCCCTCCTCTGGCAGTCGACTACTCTGGCACTACTCGCAGTCAAACCCTAGTTGACTCACACCAGTCGACTGTCACACCTCAAACATGAGGTTTTAATATCAACCATGAGGTTTAACCCAAGTATGGTGCCCCCATACTTGCTAGACCACCCTTAGCCTAGACCTAAGCCTTCTAGCCATCTCCGTCAGCCTCACGCCTTTCGGATCCCTCCAAGTCATCCATGACTTTTTCATCCATTGCGCTAGCCTTTAGGTGCTTCCATCGGCTATGTCATGCTAACGGTGTCTACACCGCCAAGGCACATTGGACTTACGCCGCCAAGACTCCGCTTGGACTTTACGCCACCAACCATTGGACTTATGCTACCAAGACTCCCGCTTGGACTTTACACCGCCAATATCAAATCCCTTGGACTTCTCAAATGCCAAGACTCAAACTTGGACTTTCCCTTGCCAACACATGTTGGACTTTTCATGCCAAGTACCCAAGACTTGGACTTTTCCTTGCCAAGACCCATGCTTGGACTTTACATACCAAGTACTCAAGACTTGGACTTTCCCAAATGCCAAGTGTCCCACTTGGACTTTCCATGCCAAGTACCCCAAGACTTGGACACATTGTCATATGTTTTTGTCGAACATCAAAACATCTCTCGAGTCAAGCTCGAGTCCTGATCAATCGTGACCTGGGCCCATTGCACCAAAAGTTTTTGCTTCTGTTGTGTGTATGTTTACGAAACGGGTTCGAACACAACACCCACGTCGGTGCCATGGGAACCCAACAATGGTATCAGAGCCCAATTGTGTTCCGACATAATCGTAAAATTATTTTGTAACAGTCATAATTGTATTTTTGGAAATTTTCTACTTTTAAAAAGTTTAGAAGTAATTATGGAAATTTTAATTAGTAAAGAAATTCAAATTGGAAATTTTCTAATGTGATTAGGAAATTATAATTTAGGAAATTTATTTCTCAAATTAAATTTGAATTTCCTTAATTAATATTTTCCATAAATAAAATATGTGATTGGATTTAGAAATTTATTTCCTAATTTAATCGAGATTTAATTTTAGAAATCAAATCTCAAACATATTTTATTTTCAAAAATAGTTATGAAAAATAAGGAAACTATTTGTACATGTCATAATTGTATGTCATGTAATTGCATTAGATGCATATTATTATGTCATGCATGTCATGACATGTAGATGTATGTCATGTGTGTCATGCCATGTAGATAATAATTATTTGCATGAAAAAGAGGATGAGACTTAAATCCCTTATACAATATTAAAGCCTACATCTTCCATTAATATGGTTAGAACAAGAGTTCCATTTCTTGTTTGGGTTGTTGGACTCTCTCCAAGCCCAGCTTAAATCTGAATATGTTCAAACCATTGGAATAGTTTATTACTAATATGGTAAAAGTCAGAGGTCAATCGCTAGTTTGAGTTGTTGGACTCTCACCAAGTCTGGCTAATTGGTTGAATGCACTCTAACCATATTAAAACTATTTCGCGATTAATGGGTCAGCTTTAACTTGGAGCATCGGTTTGTTAGACTCTCTCCAAGGTCGATGTGAAGGGAGGTGAAGTTGGGTGTCATGCATATGATGCATACTAGTTAATGTGTTAACAACCCAATATGTGTGAAATTTCAATTAGTTGATAGCACATTGTTATAGTTGCATATATGTGATATGCAATTGGTATACTTGATACATACTATCGTAGCTAAGAATGGCTTGTTGGACTCTCTCCAAAGTTGTTCTTACCTATATTGGATATCAGCCCATTCGGAGATGGACCTACAATCTCCCGAATTGATTTTAGGGGTTTTTGAATTCGGAAAAATGAATGGGAACTAATAAATGTATGTTGTGGCATTTTAAAATCATCTTCCTCATATATGCTCGATTTGTATGTCTAGGTTAATCACTTGATCATGATGTCTTTGAATTTGCGCTCTATTTTGGATTCGAATAAATTGACTGGGCCGAAGTGTTGGATCGAAATGAGCACTAGAGGGGGGGTTGAATAGCGCACAAGAATCTTTCTTTTCATTCGAATAAACCACAAGTAAATAGAGTAAAATGCAGCAGAAATAGAGAGACACATGTTTATTTTTTACTTGGTTCACAGCCTACCGACTGCTAATCCAGAGGGCAAATCACTAAAATAGTCTTCTCCTCGTTGGAGGTCTAAGATAACGATTACAAAACTTCAAAAAGCTTAGAGGTAGAGAGACAAACCCTCTCTCCTTGTTACGATGAAAGCTCCGAAAAATAAAGTAAATACAATAACTAAATAGGACAACTTAATAAACTTTTACCGATGACTAATGAAGTAGGGTTTGAGCTCATGTCGTCAGTGTTACGGCAGCACTTCGTTGTCGTAGGATCGTCGTAGAAGAGTAGCATTGCAGAGGCATTTGGAGAGCTTGAATTGATGAAAATGGTGAAGAACACTTCTTTTATATCCTTTGAGAACCCTAAATGTTGAGCTCAATCCTTATCACCAAAGGACACCTCACCCTAAGATAAGGGGATGAAGTTTGACTCTCCTCGAAGCTAGAATTTGATTGGCAGTCGACTGTTCACCCTCATCAGTTGACTGATTCACCATCAGTCGACTGATATAAGCCATCAGTCGACTGTTGGCTAGGGTTTTAGACTGCATCAAGAGTTAGCTAAAAATTGATACTGAACTAAGTATTTTCTACGGCCACCAACCGTCCGATCTCGACATAGACCTTCCATGGGATGTCTTAGTCAGATCATCGCCTAAGGATGTCCCTGTACTGAAAACTCGACCTTACTTACACTTACTCACATGAGCTTACCTCAAGCTTTACCCTTGTAGCTTTTGCTTCTAGTCTCCACCTGATTTCTTCGGCTCCCTCCGAAGTCTTCCCGATGTCGCCTGACCACCACAGTTTCTCAACAAGAGAACCTCCGGGTGTCGCCAACCATTAGCTTAGCTTAGCATTCCTGCACACTTTATTCAGTTCATGAGATAACAATATGAGCTTAATTTTGTGTCTTTGCTATAATCAAAACTTAGGTTCGATTCTGGTGCCTACTGCACCAACAATCTCCCCCTTTTTGATCTATGGCAAACCAACACAAAGTTAAGGAAATGCATTAAGTGAATTGAATATCATGAAGCATGAATATGAAATATGAAAGAGTATACTTAACTTAATATGTTAAGTAGGAGTATGAAAAACTTCTTTTCAAGTCCTCCCCTTGAGGTAACCTCCCCCTTGACCGAGGGTGAGTACTTGACAAAGGGTCTTAACCCTCTCCTTTGATGTTTTCTACTTAAGAAAAGTTTAAGTAATCAAAATTACTTAACATTGGTCTTAGTGTTTAGAATAAGTTCAAGTTAAGTAATCAAAAACTAATTTTTGATTTCTTAACCTTGGCCTTTCTACCCCTTTGTCAATTAAGAAGGTTTAACCATTAAGGTTAAGTTTAAAATTAAGTTAAGTAAACATTTACTTAACTCGGGCCATTCAAAAAATACATAATATGTATTAAGTTAAGTTATCAAAAAATTGATCCCTTAACTTTGGCCTTTTCTCCCCCTTTTCCCATAAATCAAAAAGAGCGGAGGGTTTTGAAAAACATAGTTTTTGAATTTTATCGTAAATTAAGTTTTATGTCCAAGCATATTCCAAATAAATTTTGAAAATAGTAGTTTAAGGAAAGCTCATCTATTTGTTGTTCAACTCTATTTGACTTGATTGATAAGGAATGCTCAACAAGTCCTGATTAGAGTTGGTTAATTTATGTAATTATACTCCGTGGTTCATGTCGATGCACTAGATCTATTAGTGAAAGCCCAATAGCCAATCATATGATGATTATTGTATGGACTTTGTTGTATCATATTTTATTTATAAAGGCATTTCTTTATGGTTATTATACTTACTTGTATTGCTGCCAAATAACTAAGTATGATAACGTCCTTGAGTTGAAGGTTCTTATCTATATCAATCGATTGGTTGAATCGATAATGAGATGATATAGAGAACACTACTCTTAATCATTCCTAGTCAAGTATTAACATTCAGGGACAATGTTAATGCGAAGAGACTAGCATGTAGGTCAACTCGATGACTTGATCTCACAAGTCATGGATATGAGATATCAAGTTGACACATGGGTATGCATTGGAGAATGTATACTGAATGACCCGCCATGAGAAAGTATCATGGATCGTTATATGAGTGTCATATACTTTCTCATGTGACTATTAGTCCTTGGACTTGAAGTCACCATGGTTCCCTACATAAGGAGTTGCATACTTTTGTTTCGTCAAACGTCACCCGTAAATGGGTGGACTATAAAAGCGATTACTGGGTATGTAACAAATTATGTGGAGGGATGTGAGTGATGTAGATGGGATCTATCCCTCCTATATGACGGGAGTGACATCGTTATTCTTGATAGAGTGAGACCACTAAGTGCATGGCCATGCCCAAATGAGTCAATATGAGATATTGAGCTCATTTGATTTGAGTGAGTCTACTTGGAGTTCAAGATATAGATTGTACCGAGGATGACATGGTCTATGCCTCAATTGGTCAATCTAGATGTTAAGCATAGAGGGACATTGTCACATATTATGAGAGTCACAATTAGTAGTCACAAAGGTGATGTTGGATCTCAACATTCTTGTAACTTGGGTAGCAATGATGTGTTGCTAGATACCGCTCATTGCTTATATTTCTAAATAAGTTTAGGAGCATTGCCAATGTTATGAGAACCTATAGGGTCACACACAAAGGGAAATTAGATGGAGATTAGGTTCATATGATGGACCATGAGGATTAGGTTCATGTGATAAACCAAATTGGATTAAGAGTAATCCAAATTAGACTAATTGAGTTAGACTCAATTTGATTCAAGTGTTGAATTAGTCTAATTTAGATTTGATTCATTGAGTCAATTTAAACTAATGAATAGAGATTCATTAAATCAAATTGACTTGAATCAAATGGTTGGATTTGATCAACCATAGAAGATAAGAGGTCAAGTTTGACTTGACTTGAGAGGGAAGATTAAAGGTCAAGTTTGACTTGACCAAATGCCATGTCATGGTGACTTGGCATGGGGCCGGCCAAATGTTCCACATCATCATGGACACATCATGGGGTGCCACCTCATAAGGGAGACCAAGATCCATGGCTCTTGGAATTACATGCATGCATGTAACTCCCTTATAGTGGCCGGCCACTATTGAATGGGTGTAAGTAGTGTGAAGTTAAGAGTAGTAACTTCATCTTCTTCCTCCTCTCTTCTCAAGCTCTCTCCCCCTCCTTTGCCGTGAGCTTCTAAGGGTGCTAGCACACTCTAGGTTGCTTTTCTCCACCTATTGCTCGTGTAGATACCGATAGAGGAGTGTACACTTGACACTCTCAAGTTCCGACAAGTCGTTTAGACGAGCGGGATAAGCGAAGGGCGTCACACCAAGGGTAACACTCCTTTCATGTAGATCTAAGGTAGATCTAGGTTTTCTAAACACGTACATGTAATTTTTGTTTATCTTCGCATGGATCCGTGGCCGACTTTCGAGGTTTTCCCAATGCAAAAAGCAGTTTTTGCGGCTCGGATAGTCCAACAGTGGTATCAGAGCCACGTGCGAAGCATGTTTGTGTTTTAGTTTTGTAGTTTTTGTATTAGATTTAAAAATTACAGATCTGTAAGTTTCTGTAAATTTTCTATTTTTATAGTTTTTTTGGGTATTTTTCTCGAAGAGTTGAAGCAACAAGTGTTGGTACACTTATAGGCTTCAACCATTGAGAAAAACTCTCCGAAACGGCGAATTTCTTGCTCTAGTCTTTTAGGACAGTGACTTAAGGTGCTGTAAGATCTCGATGGGACACTCGCGATATTAATTTTGCGAGTAGGGGTGCTACCCCTAACCCCGCAAGTGGCATTGTCCCGCTATCGCGCCCAGAAATTGCTTAGCGGGACCGTTACGGAGATGTGACTCATAAAAGTGAAAAGAATAGGAAAAATTATAGAAATTTCTATAAAATACATAATTTAGAATTATGTATAATACTATGATGGTCATTACCCAAGAACCCTAATGTGATTGAATAAATGTGTTGTAATTCATAATATGGTTTGCGCGTCGTTTTTGTGTTGTGCATGTTGTATAATGTATGTGACCTGTGCGTCGTGCCTCTATTTTTAATATTCCAGTTGTAAATAGTTTTAGACTCGAATGTAACTCGAGTTTCATGTTTTTAATGTACAAAAATAGAGCGGTGGAAGGTCCACTAGTAGACGGAGTTACGAGGAGGGTGCCGACGACACATGGCGTTCAAAGGAGGTGCTAGGAGAAGCTGCTATCCCTAAGTTGACCATCTGATCTTCTCATTGGCTTGAGAAGATCATAGTAGGGTCATGATGTCATCACAATTTAATTATATATATATATATATATATATATATATATATATATTTGTTTTTGCTTGTATGTATGTGATGCATGCTAGTAAATTTTGCTTGTATGTATATGATGCATGCTAGTATATTTTGCTTGTATGTATGTGATGCATGATAGTGTAGGGTATTTAAGGCCTTAATGCGTATATGATACACATTCACGATTAGATTAGATCTTAATCGAATCAACTCGAAAATGCCTACCAAGTTTTGATACCAATCACTACCTCGATCATTTGTTGTTATTGAATCTGCCAAAGTAGAGCAACTCATATTATCTTGGTAGAGTGCGGAGGGACAATCTTGGTCCTACCTATCATAGCTTGGGTGAGAATAAGCTCAATTAGATTGAGTAAAACTAGTTAACTCAATTGGATCGAGTAAAACTATAGGCATATTCCAACCGTTGGAAAGGTAAGACAAGATTACATTTACACTAAATCTTGGGCGATTTAGCCAAAGCTAACTCAAGGTCTTTTGTAAATGTTGATCTTTATCCTATAAACAAGAGTTGCATAGAGATATAATCGGTAATTTGTTACCTACCGATCATACTAAGTCTTGGGCGATTTAGCTAAAGCTAACTCAAGGTGTAGTATGATGTGGATCTTGTCCCACGAGAATTATAGCTAGTATGCATAAATCTAGTAATGTGGTTTGACAACATCCATGACTCGATTATACAAAAGTCCTATAATTCAGTAGGAGCATCATTTGATTAAAGGCCTAATTAAATGATAAATGGAATATGATATTAATTTTCTGCATTGTGTATGTTGTAGATTACCATGTCGACAAACACGAACACACTCTCCCTGCGTTCTATCCTTGAGAAGGACAAGCTCAATGGAGCTAATTTCCTAGACTGGTACAGGAATCTGAGAATCGTTCTCACCCAAGAAAGAAAATTGTACGTTCTGGAGTAGCCCATTCCGGAGGCACCTCCTACCACTTCCTCGCGAGCTGACCGAGATGCTTACGAAAAGCATCAAGATGATGCATTAGATGTGTCATGCCTCATGCTCACGACCATGAACTCTAAGCTTTAGAAGCAACACGAGTTCATGAATGCTTTTGATATGGTTGAACATCTTCGTCAACTATATCAAGGACAAGCAAGGCATGAGAGATATGAGATCTCTAAGGCACTGTTTCAGTCCAAGATGCAAGATGGAACTCCCGTAGGTCCATATGTACTCAAGATGATTGGGATTCCCACTTGGCCAAGAGCTGGCCACTGACTTGATCTTGCAATCTTTGCCACAAAGCTACAATCAATTTGTCATGAATTACAACATGAATGAAATTGATAAGCCACTGCCTAAGATGCTTAGCATGTTGAGAACTGCTGAACTCAATCTTAAGAAAGGAAAATCTGACTCCATTTTGATGTTGCAAAAGAAGAAAGGCAAGGGCAAGCCTAAAGGTAATGGAAAGTGCCAAGCCAAGGGCAAAGGCAAGACACTGAAATCGAAAGGAGGGGTGGCCAAGGAGGGACTTGCTTCCACTGTAAGGAAGTTAAACATTGGAAGCGCAACTATAAAGCATACCTGGAAGATCTTAAGAAGAAGAGAAGTGAGACTTCTACTTCAGGTATAAATGTTATAGAAGTCAATCTATCTATTTTTTTTATCATGGGTATTAGATACCGGATGTGCATCTCACATTTGTACCAATGTGCAGGCGCTGAGAAATAGCAGGGCATTGACGAAGGGCGAGGTGGACTTACGAGTAGGCAATGGAGCAAGGGTTGTTGTTGTTGCTGTAGGAACTTATTTTCTATCTCTGCCCTCTGAGCTTGTACTAGAACTAGATGAATGTTGTTATGTGTCTGCTTTGACTAAGAATATAATTTCAATTTCTTGTTTAGACAAGAAAGGCTTTTCATTTATAATAAAGAACAAATGTTGTTCAGTTTATTTAAATGATATGTTCTATTGTAATGCACCTCTAATGAACGGACTCTACATTCTAGACTTAGAGAGCCCCATCTATAACATAAGTACCAAAAGGTTCAAGTGAAATGAGTTGAACTAAACCTATCTCTGGCATTGTCGCTTAGGTCACATAAATGAGAGTCGCTTATCCTAGCTTCATAAGGATGGGTTGCTGGACTCATTTGATTTTGAATCATATGAGATATACGAGTCTTGCCTTCTAGGCAAGATGACCAAGACTCCCTTTAGTGGACACAGCGAGAGAGCAACAGACTTGTTAGGACTTATACATAGTGATGTATGTGGCCCTTTCAATGTTCCTGCTAGAGGTGGTTATAGGTACTTCATTACATTTACTGATGACTTCAGTAGATATGGTTATGTGTATCTGATGACACATAAGTCAGAATCCTTTGAAAAGTTCAAAGAATTCAAGAATGAAGTACAAAACCAGCTTGGCAAGAGTATTAAGATACTTTGATCAGATCGAGGTGGTGAATACCTTAGCCATGAGTTTCATGACTATCTAGCTGAGTGTGGGATTCTATCCCAACTCACTCCTCCTAGAACACCACAGTGGAATGATGTATCCGAAAGGAGGAATCGTACCCCATTAGATATAGTACGATCTATAATGAGTCACATAGATCTTCCTATATCCTTTTGGGGATATGCTCTAGACACAGCAACCTTCACACTTAACCGTGAACCATCCAAGGCTGTGATAAAGACACCATATACGATATGGACAGGGAAAAATCCCAAGATGTCTTTCATGAGGATTTGGGGTTGTGAGGCTTATGTTCGACATCAAGTCTCAGACACACTGGGACCCAAATCCGATAAGTGCTATTTTGTTGGATATCCCAAGGAAGTGAAGGGATATTACTTCTACATTCCCAGTCAGCACAAAATGTTTGTGGCAAAGACTAGGGTATTTCTAGAAAGGGAATTTGTTTCTAGAAAAACTAGTGGGAGTATGTTCGATCTTGACGAAATTCAAGATAAGGACCATAGCACTGAGGCCTTGATGGAGGTTGAACAGGAACCACAAAGTGTTGTGGGTGATGAGATTGTTGCACAAAGAGTTATGGAACAACAACCTGTTCAGGTAGACCTACCTCTTCGCAGGTCTGATAGGGTATGTCGTCACCCTGAGAGATACTCATTTCTCTTGTCTGACCATGATGACATTATGCTCATTGAGAATGAGCCTACTTCCTATCAGGAAGCTGTGATGAGCCCAGATTCTGAGAAATGGCTAGAGGCCATGAGATCCAAGATGGAATCCATGTACACCAACCAAGTATGGACTTTGGTTGATCCACCTGAAGGCGTCAAACCCATTGGGTGTAAGTGGATCTTTAAGAGAAAGACTGACATGGATGGACTTACGCATACCTATAAGGGTCGATTGGTGGCTAAAGGTTTCGTGCAAATTCATGGTATTGACTATGATGAAACCTTTTCTCCAGTGGCGATGTTTAAGTCCATTCGGATCATGCTTACTATTGCAGCATACCACGATTATGAGATATGGAAGATGGATGTCAAAACCACATTTCTGAATGGAAACTTGCTCGAGGATGTGTACATGACACAACCTGAGGGTTTTGTAGATCCACAGCATACTGGCAAAGTATGCAAGCTGCAAAGGTCCATTTATGGGCTAAAGCAAGCTTTCTCAGAGCTGGAATCTTCGATTCGATGATGCGATCAAATAGTTTGGTTTCATCAAGAATGAAGATGAACCCTGTGTCTACAAGAGGATTAATGGAAACACAGTTGTCTTCCTTGTATTGTATGTGGATGACATACTACTCATTGGAAATGACATCCTTTTGCTACAGTCTGTGAAGACTTAGCTGGGGGCGTGCTTCTCAATGAAGGAATTAAGTGAAGCAGCCTGTATTCTAGGCATCAAGATCTATAGAGATAGATCTAAGAGATTGCTTGGCCTAAGTCAGAGTACATATATTGACACGGTATTACTACGGTTTGCCATGCAGAATTCCAAGAAGGGACTTCTGTCGATGTCACATGGTGTGAGTCTTTCGAAGACTCAAAGTCCCTCTTCTAGAGAGGAGAGAGACCGCATGGATAAGATTCCTTATGCATCTACTATAGGATCTATCATGTAAGCCATGTTATGTACTCGTCCTGATGTCTCGTATGCTCTGAGCATAACGAGTAGATACCAGTCAGATCCAGGTGAGCATCACTGGATAGCAGTCAAGAATATTTTTAAGTACTTAAGAAGGACTAAAGAATATTCTCAATGAAGGACTTATTTGTATTGGTGCCAAATAACTAAGTATGATAATGTCCTTGAGTAGAAGGTTCTTATCTATATCAATCGATTGGTTGAATCGATAATGAGATGATATAGAGAACACTACTCTTAATCATTCCTAGTCAAGTATTAACATTCAGAGACAATGTTAATGCGAAGAGACTAGCATGTAGGTCAACTCGATGACTTGATCTCACAAGTCATGGATATGAGATATCAAGTTGACACATGAATATGCATTGGAGAATATATACTGAATGATCCACCATGAGAAAGTATCATGGATCATTATATGAGTGTCATATACTTTCTCATGTGACTATTAGTCCTTGGACCTGAAGTCACCATGATTCCCTACATAAGGAGTTGCATACTTTGGCTTCGTCAAACGTCACCTGTAAATGGGTGGACTATAAAGGCGATTACTGGGTATGTAACAAATTATGTGAAGGAATGTGAGTGATGTAGATGAGATCTATCTCTCCTATATGATAGGAGTGACATCGTTATTCTTGATAGAGTGAGACCACTAAGTGCATGGCCATGCCCAAATGAGTCAATATGAGATATTGAGCTCATTTGATTTGAGTGAGTCTACTTGGAGTTCAAGATATAGATTGTACCGAGGATGACACGGTCTATGCCTCAATTGGTCAATCTAGATATTAAGGATAGAGGGACATTGTCACATATTGTTAGAGTTACAATTAGTAGTCACAAAGATGATGTTGGATTTCAACATTCTTGTAACTTGGATAGCAATGATGTGTTGCTAGATACCCCTCATTACTTATGTTTCTAAATCGGTTTAGGAGCATTGTTAATGTTACGAGAACCTATAGGGTCACACACAAAGGGCAATTAGATGGAGATTAGGTTCATATGATGGACCATGAGGATTAGGTTCATGTGATGAACCAAATTGGATTAAGAGTAATCCAAATTAGACTAATTGAGTTAGACTCAATTTGATTCAAGTGTTGAATGACTCTAATTTAGATTTGATTCATGGAGTCAATTTAAACTAATGAATAGAGATTCATTAAATCAAATTGACTTGAATCAAATGGTTGGATTTGATCAACCATGGGAGATAAGAGTTCAAGTTTTACTTGACTTGAGAGGGAAGATGAATGGTCAAGTTTAACTTGACCAAATGTCATGTCATGGTGACTTGCCATGGGGCGGCCAATGATGATGTTCCACATCATCATGGACACATCATGGGGTGCCACCTCATGAGGGAGACCAAGAGCCATGGCTCTTGGAATTACATGCATGCATGTAACTCCCTTATAGTGGCCAACCACTATTGAATGGGTGTAAGTAGTGTGAAGTTAAGAATAGTAACTTCATCTTCTTCCTCCTCTCTTCTCAAGCTCTCTCCCCCTCTTCTGCCGTGAGCTTCTAAGGGTGCTAGCACACTCTAGGTTGCTTTTCTCCACCTATTGCTCATGTGGATACCGATAGAGGAGTGTACACTTGACACTCTCGAGTTCCGGTAAACCATTTGGATGAGCGGGATAAGTGAAGGGCGTCTCATCAAGGGTAATGCTCCTTTCATGTAGATCTAAGGTAGATCTAAGTTTTCTAAACACGTACATGTAATTTTTGTTTATCTTCGCACGGATCCGTGGCCGACTTCCGAGGTTTCCGCAACACAAAAAGCAGTTTTTGTGGCTCGGATAGTCCAACAATATCTACATCTGGAAACCAGGAGTAAGGTCCTAACATCTCACGCCCATCTACGTGGCTAAGTACACAAACACATTAGTCCTATGTGTTGTGAGATATGTTGGCTCCTTAACTCTATAGGTGCATGATTTCTAGGGTAAGCCCTAAGCTAGTTTCATTTTGCATGAAAAGTAAATAATAGAGTATAGCAAAAATATAAGTTTAAGTTCTACTCTATTACGCACGTGCCTAATTTATGTCTTAGTAGACTAAATTTGGCTTTGGATAGAGGTTTGGTAAAAAGGTCTGCTAGGTTCAATTCGGTCTCCACGTATTCCAGTTGTATGGTTCCGTTCACTACAAAAATAAGCAAATTTGGCGACGAATTTTGCAATGAATTTTGGAAAAATATTCGTTGCAAAAATTTTTTGCAATGAAATTTCCAATGAAAACAATTTCATTGCAAATAATTTGCCGCCAAATTCTACAAAGAAAAATAAAAATTCATCGCCAAATTACAACGGATAATATTTTCATTGCAAAATTCTTAGCCAAATTTGGTGACAAAAATATTGATTCGTTGCCAAATTTGGCGACGAATCTTGCTTTTCGTCGCAAAATTTAGCAATGAATCTTGCTTTTCGTCACCAAATTTGTGATGAAAAATAAATTCGTCGCCAAAGTCTAATAAACATATTTCTACGAATAAAATTAAATTTTGTGATGAATATTTTTTCATCGCCAAATCGGCGATGAAAAAAATTCATTGCAAAATTTTCTAGATCAGTCGACTAACAGATACAATCAGTCGACTGAATATACGACCAGTTCGACTGATCGGTCGGCTACCAAAGGTTCTGTAATGTGCTACAATAATGGCTATCGATTGGTCATTTTCATCAGTCGACTGCCAAGTGAGGAGTCGACTGCTCAGTCGGCTACGAAACACTCTGTAAGATGTTACAGTACCATCAGTCGATTGATGTTGAAAATCTATTTTATTGCCGCATTTTTTCATGTATCAATCAACTGATGGTTCACATCAGTCGACTGATACATCTATTTTTGCAACCAAAATATTATTTTCATTGCAAATTTAGAAAAAAAAAATCTTTATACATTATACTTTTTTCCCTGTTTTACAACAAACACACACAACAATATAAACAAATTTAGACATCAAACTTTAATATGGAATTAATATATATATATATATATATATATATATATATATATATATATATATATATATATATATATATATATATATATATATAACAAACCTAAACAAACTTACAAATACATAGTTATCATATGTGATAAGTCAAGTAACATTTAAATACAACAATTAAATTCAAAGGTAACCACTATCATCAACATCATCATCAAAAAATACATCTTTATTGTCATTATGACAGGGATCAGGAGGAGGAGCAGATCCAAAAGGAAGAAGTTGACTTGAATTATATGTTAATTGAAGATGTTGCATAATGAACACTTGTTGCCTTTGAAATTCGTTCATTTTTTCATTTAAGTCTTTTACTCGCTGAGCATTTTCTCTCGATTCAGTTTCCTTCTGCGCTAGTAACTCCCTCAAATGATTAACCTCTTCGCTTAATTGAATTACTTTTGCTTTTGATGCCGGGGAGGATGAAGAAGAAGCACCAGGGACTCTATAGGATCGGCTCAAAAAACTGAGTCCAATTATTCTTCCACATTTCGGCCCTCTAGTTGCTTCAAGCCATAAATTTATATTGCTAACAGAAGGCTCAGATTCGACTACATCATTACTTGCACTTGAATTTCTCTATAAAAGTTCATCATATTTCTCCTGTTGTGAAAGAAAAATAATTAAATACTAACATAAGAATTTAAATTTTTAAAATTACAAACCTTCATTGTTCTAGCTCTTTCCCCACTACACGCCTTATCCTTCTTTTGGAATGTACAGGTGAAAGTGTCTATAAATAATGGTTCAATCCCTGTCTCCTGCGCCTAAATAAACAGTTAAAATTTATAAATTAGTGAGTATTAGATTACAAAATTATAATTTGAAAACACTCACCAAATGATGTCTATGCTCATCGATATTTATTGATCCTCCCACATACGTGGCAGACATAATGTCGGAATTACAATGCTGTTTTTTCTTATTCTGCTCACTCCTCCATTTGCTATCCTCAGATCCCCAATGTGCAACAATTTTATTCCAATTCTCCTCGATTATACAATGTGGTTTTTTATTTCTAGTTTTCGCATGATTGAGTATGTTTCTCAAATGATCGCCATACTTTTTCTTAAAAATCCTCCAAATCTCTAGTGTTTAACTCTCCTCCCAAGTAAATACCCGCTGCAGTAGAGAAAAATTAAATTGATTATATTAACTACAATTTTATATACAAAATGATTTAAATAAGTTACCTTGAACTCATTCCACCACAGAATTTTTATTGCTTCTAGCGTGCTCGTATAAGTCATAAAAGCTTCACCCCAATGGTTATTCACTATTTTATTCACCTTATGAATAACATGAATAAAATTTTTAAATCTAACATAAAATAAAAACAAACCTCATTAGATACTTATAAAAATACATATTGTATTAAAAAATAAACATAGATAATCTAAAACTTGAATACTTATGAATCTCTACGCGGAGATATCAACTCTCTCGTATCTTCCCTCTCCACGAGTGATTATTGTACCAGGAAAGATACATTAGTAGGTATTTACTGAGAACCAGAAGATCCTACAATTGGAGAAGAGGTGGAGGGCACATTTTCTGCAAGAACATCAGAATGTGTAGGGGCTAAAGCAGAGGAAGATTGTGATCTTCCATCACTACTCCGTCTATGACCGCCACGTCGAAACTAACAATCATAATTATTAGAAGAATATGATAGTAAAAAAAAATACATTTGCATATCGAATTTATAATATGAACAATATGAAAAAATTACCATATTCATAGCAACTGGATGACCTAAAAAAATAGTTCATTAATATATCAAATATATGAAATTTTGAATTAGACAGTAAATTAAAATATAATTGGTACTCAATAAAAAGTTACCCACAATTAGAAATCGAAGTCCACATTACAATTCTCATCCTGGTCATGCATTTATTCATCATCATCATCGTCATCGTCATCCTCATCCTCATCAACACCCTTATCCTCATAATTAAAATCCTCATCTTCATCCTCATTCAGTTCACTTGCATAAATTGCTACTACTACGCCGCTGGGATCTCGTAACGTTGAAATATTATATTCTTCGATATGAAATATATTGACAACTTCATCTTGTTGATATGCTATGTCTTCTCAATGTTTCTCAATTTTATTACGTGCTTTTGTTTTACAAACAGCCCACTAATTACTTTTGTCTCATCTCAGACTAGGATATGAAGCATAAAATACTTGAATTGCTTGTTGTGCTAACACAAATGATTCATATCTCTTGTATATTTTTTTTGTAATTAATTTCAACCAAATTAAATTGTGGATCTACCCTCATGCCTTTGATAGGGTCAAACCAATGACACATAAATTGTTGGATCGATCGGATCGCTAGAGGGGGGGTGAATAGCGATAGAAATTTTGCTTTCGAATTCGTTTCAAGACAAATATACGCAGCGGAAAAATAAACAAAAATAAAAGACAATAGACACAAAGGTTTTACTTGGTTCGTAGCCGAAGGCTACTACTCCAAGGCCCTAGTGGTCCTTGACCACGTACGGAGGGCAATCTACTAAAAAAAAACTCCTCCTCATTGGAGGTAGGAGTTAGACGGATACACAAAATGAAAAAAGCTCAAGGTAGAGGGACACTTCCCCTCTCCTTGATATGATTTAAAACTTGAAAATAAGAACAACTTATAAACTGAATTATAATTCAAACTTTTCGTTACCGACGACTTCAAAGGTTGGAGGTTGAAGCTCTAGTCGTCGTCTCGGCAGCGCTTCATCGTAGGGATGTCGGAGAGTCGGAGCGTATCGGAAGCACTTGGAAGCTTTTTAATTGATTGCAAAACCCTAAGACAAGCCCTCCTTTTATAGCCTTTGAGCCCCTTTTCGAGAGGAACCCTAGCCAATCAAAATTGAGCACCAATCTCCTTGAAATGGGGTGATAAGCCTTGACTCCTCGAATCTGATCATTGACCATCAGTCGACTGATGGCCATCATCACCGATCGTGATGGCAACATCGGATTGAGCCGACCTTTAGCAATCGCTTGTTTGGCGCGAATGAGTCCTCAAGCCGGGCAATGATCGATGCTAGCTGCAGGGCAAAGTTAGCTCAAAGAAAACATTATTTCGATGGCCTTCGACCGTCTGATCTCGACCTGGACCATCGATGGGATGTCTCTGGTCGGATCTACGCTTAAGATCATCCCTGTAAGGAGGATACGACCTCACTTACGCTCGCACACACGAGCTTACCTCGATACTTATGTGTTGCTTTTGCTTCCGGCCTTCCACTCGATTCCTTCGGCTCCCTCCGAAGTCACTCGAGTGTCGCCCGACCACCGCGGCTTCCTCCGGGTGTCGCTAGCCTTCAGCTCCAGCTATATCAATCTTTTGCACACTCGATTCAGCTCGTGAGATAACGATATGAGCTTAACTTTGTATCGTTTGCTATAATCAAAACCCAGGTTCGACTTAGGTGCCTACTGCACCAACAATCTCCCCCTTTTTGATTTATGGCAAAACCACATACAAAGTTAAGAAAGACAAATTAAGTGCATTAAGTAAACTGAGTAAGAGATATGCATGAATGTGCAGGAGTATATAAAAACTCTTTTTCAAGTGCTCCCCCTTGAGGAATCCTCCCCCTTGACCGAGGGTGAGTACTTGAGAAAGAGTTTTAACTCTCCCCCTTGATATTTGCTACTAGAAAAGAATTAAGTAACCGAAATCACTTAATATTGGCCATAGGGTTTAAAATAAATTCTAAGTTAAGAAATAAAAAAAAATGATTTCTTAACCTTGGCCTTTACTTTCATTTTGTTAACAAATTAACTAAGAGTTAAGTAAATTAATTTTTGTATTGTTAACAAAAACAAGTTAACTAAATGTGTTTAAGTTAAGAATTCCCTTAACTTGTTTTGTTAACTTGAAGTTAAGTAAGTAAGCCTTGGCCATAAAAAAAAAGATCCCTTAACTTTGGCCTTTTTCTCCCCCTTTTGCCATATATCGAAAAGAGTGAGGGTGTGTGTGGAAAAATTTTTAAAGTCCAAGCATGTTCCACATTATTTCGAAAATAATATACTGAAAATAATTTCATCTATAAAATGTTCGACTCATATTTGGCTTGATTGATATGAAAGATCAACCAGTCCTGGTCAGAGTCGGTTAGTATGTATGATTATACTCCGTGGTTCATAGCGATGCACTAGCTCTACATCCGAACGAGTAAGGTCCTAACATCTCACGCTCATCTACGTGGCTAAGTACACAAACACATTAGTCCTATGTGTTGTGAGATGTATTGGCTCCTTAAATCTATAGGTGCATGATATCTAAGGTATGTCCTATACTAGTTCCATAGAAATGAAATTAAAGAAATAGTAGTAAGAGAATATAATTTGCAAGTTCTTATTCTACTACACACATGCCCAATTTTCGTCTTAATAGACTAAATTCGGCTTCGGGTAGGGGTTTAGTAAATAGGTCTGCCAAGTTAGACTTCGATTCGATGTATTCGAGTTGTATGGCTCCGTTGGCCACATGTTCTCGAATGAAATGGTGTTTGACCTCTATATGTTTGGTCCTAGAGTGATATATCGGATTCTTTGTAAGATTAATTGAACTAATGTTATCTACGTGAAGTTTAGTATTCGTAAAGTCTAACTTAAAGTCGCGGAGAGTGTGCTTCATCCAAAGAAGCTGCGTGACACACTCACCCATCGTGATATATTCGGCTTCGGTGGTAGATAAAGCAACACAGTGTTGCTTCCTACTGCACCAACTCACTAGACTCGAGCCGAGAAGTTGACAACAACCACTCGTACTCTTTCTATCGAGCTTACTACCGGCATAGTCCGAATCGGAGTAGCCGATTAGTTCGAACTCGGTAGATCTAGGATACCAAATACCGACATTAAGTGTACCCTTAAGATATCTAAGGATACGCTTAACTAGGGTTAGGTGAGACTCCTTAGCACAGGTTTGAAACCTGGCACACATACTTACTGCGAATAGAATGTCGGGTCGACTCACAGTTAAGTATAGGAGACTTCCTATTGTGCTCCTATAGTACTTTAAGTCAATGGACTTACTTTCTAGGTCTTCTCCTATGTTAACATTAATCGCCATTGGGGTGTTTATTATCTTAGCGTCTTGCATTCCAAATCTTTTAATTAACTCCTTAGTGTATTTTTGTTGATATAGGTATATACCATCCTTAGTTTATTTAATTTGTAGACCTAAAAAGAAACTTAACTCGCCTACCAAGTTCATTTCGAACTCACTTTCCATGAGTGAAACGAACTCGTTTAGTAAGGCTGAGTTAGAGGTTCCAAAAATTATATCGTCTACATAAATTTGAGCTATGAATATTTCTTTACCTAAGGTTTTTACGAAGAGAGTTGGGTCAACTAAGCCTTGGTTAAACCCTTTTGACTTAAGATGGATTGAAAGTCTCTCATACCAAGCTCGAGGAGCTTGTTTAAGTCCATAGAGAGCTTTCTTAAGTTTTAGAACATGGTCGGGTTTATCTAGATTTTCGAATCCGGGGGGTTGGCTAACATAAACTTCTTCTTTAATGTATCCATTTAGGAATGCCGACTTAACATCCATTTGAAACAGCTTAAATCCTCGATGTGCGGCATAAGCTAGCAACATTCGAATGGATTCGAGTCTAGCTACTGGGGCATAGGTTTCGTCGTAATCTAAGCCTTCGACTTGACTAAACCCTTTGGCGACTAACCTAGCCTTGTTTCTAACTACTTCACCTTTATCATCAAGCTTATTTCGAAACACCCACCTTGTTCCAATTATCGTTTTGTCTTTAGGTGGTGGTACTAGTTCCCACACTTCATTCCTAGTGAATTGAGCTAGCTCTTCTTGCATTGCAATAATCCAATCGGGATCAAGAAGAGCTTGTTCAATTGATTTGGGTTCTATCTTTGAAATTAAGGAAATTTGACTAAGGTTCCTATAGGATGCTCTAGTTCGAACTCCTAGATTAGGATCTCTTATCACTTGATCGATAGGGTGGTTAGTCTGAATCCTAGATTGGGTTGGGTTTGTGTCACCTAATGCTTGATCAATTGAGTGACTTGGTTGAACACTAGTTTGACTCGGATCACTTGTCACTTGGTCGACAAGAGAAGTTGGTTGATGTGGATTAGACTCGTTCTCAGGGTCGGAGACGAGTTTGGTATCAGTGGGCTCAACACTTGGGGTCATTAAGGGTTTTGTAGGTTCAGGTACTTCATCGAACACTACATTAATAGTCTCTTCGACTTTAAGGGTATCGTGGTTATATACCCTATAGGCCCTACTCGTGGTTGAGTATCCTAATAAGATTCCGGTGGAGGTTTTGGATTTGAATTTCCCTAGGTGGTTCTTAGTGTTTAAGATATGTACTTTACATCCAAATACCCTAAAGTACTTGATGTTGGGTACTTTATTGTGATAAATCTCGTACGAGGTCTTAAGGTGCCTCTTTACCATAAGGATCCTATTCTGGACATAGCAAGCCGTGCTAACGGCTTCTGCCCAAAACTTATCAGGTAGGTCGTATTCGTTCAACATTGTCCTAGCGGCTTCTTGTAGAGTTCGGTTTTTCCGCTCCACTAGGCCATTTTGTTGAGGGGTCCTAGGGCAAGAGAATTCATGGTGGTATCCGTTTAGGTTACAGAAATCGGTGAACCTTTGATTTTCGAATTCACCACCATGATCGCTTCTAAGTCTTTTAACCTTAAGGTTTTTTTGATTCTCGATTAATTTGAATAGATTGATTAATTGATCTAGGGTATCATTTTTATGTTTGATGAATCTAACCCAGGTAAACCTGGAGTAGTCGTCAATTATGACTAAGCAATATTGACTTCTATTGAGTGACTTGGCTCCATGTGAATCGAATAGATCCATATGCAGGAGCTCAAGTATACTTGAGGTTCATTCTTGGTTAGTTAACTTGTGTTGTGTCCTAGGTTGTTTTCCTTGTTGACAAGCATTATAGATTTTATTAACCAAATTGTTGAGGTTGGGTAAGCCTCTGACTAAGCCACTCTGACTCATCTTGTGGACGAGTCTTGGGTGCGAGTGACCGAGTCGTCGGTGCCACAACCATGATTCCTCTTCCTGTGTCATAAGACATTTGGCTGAGGATTTGATTAAGTTAATTGTATAAATGTTATTTTTCCTAGTTCCTTTGAGTATTGTTTTAGCTGTTTTATTTGTTTTAATTACACATTCATTTTCTAAAAATACGACCTTATAGTTATTGTCACATAATTGGCTTACGCTAAGCAGGTTATATTCAAAATTTTCTACAAGTAATACATTTTTAATAACAAAATTCGAGTTAAGCTCGATATCACCTGATCCGATGATTTTGAGCTTGTCGTTATTCCCAAAGGCTACCGATCTTTGTCGTTTGAATAGAAGCTTTGTGAATTTGAGTTGATCCCTGGTCATGTGTCGAGAGCAACCGCTGTCCAACATCCATTGATCCTACACACAAGGTGGTTGGATTGGATGTTAGAATTTTTTTTAAAAAAAATTGGTTGTAAGTTGTTAAACCTAGGTCATCTCACCTATGTCTATATGATCAAGCATATTATACTTATGTGTTTTTTGTGAGATGATTTCCAATTAAGTTGATTAAGTGCATTTAGGTTCAAGTAATTTTATGTTAGATTTGGATTTGACCCTAGGCTTGTCAAGTTTACCTTTTCAAGATCATGGCTTCCAGGTTGTGGCGAGGCACAGGGGCCTTCTTTTATCGGATCATCGACCACTTCCTTAGACAAAGCCATTTTCAAGAAAATGATGACTTGACTCACCTAAGACTATTTCCTAGTCTAACTGGTTATTTTTTAAAAGAGGCTCCTCGAGGCTCAATCTTTTCGAAGGATTTTAGTTGGTTATGTAGTGTTCTAAGTGAGTTCACAAAAACAAAACAAAAAAAAATTCTAAGCATGCAATTTCTAAGTTAAAGCACAAACATGTTTTGTACTGGCTCCTCCTAGACCGTTGAATCGGTTTGGTCTATCCACATAGTTGATTTGGTCCTTGGGAACCCAGTACGGGTTGGATCCTAGAGTTGAAATCAAAAAGTTCTTAGGGACCCATGCTTGGACATGTTTCCTATGTCGACTTACAATCGACATATACGACCTATTAGTCGTGTTTGAGTTAAACCCTAGTCCAGCCTTGTTGTACACGGCCCTTTGAGATCCAAGTAGGAGGTCAAGTCCTTTGGATCCCGAAGTGAACCTTTCCAACGTGTTCCTAAGATCTTCAACTTGACTTTTCAAGAGAGAGTTCTCAACTTCGAGCTTTTCAACTCGAGTTGAGTCCTTCTCTTGAACTCGACTAGTCGAAGAGGTTAGGGAGACCTCGTGTTTGAGGAGTTTAACCTCCTCAACAAGGGTCTCGACCTTGGACTCGGACTTAGCTAATTTCCTAGACAAAAACCTAACCGTATTATGTAAAGTATTAAATAAAGTTCGACTCACTTTAAGGGTATCTTTTGAACCGGATGCGTATCCGTGGCTTGACTTGAAGGTAGCTTCGTAGTCCGAGTCATCCTCAGGTTCTGACTCAAGTTCAGGTTCGGTCTCCGTGTCTGACTCAATCAATTTTGCCATGAAGACGTGGTCTTCGTCTTCTTCGGATGACGCTTCTTCCTATGTCGCGTTGAGGGCCTTCTTGTGCTTAGGTGCTTGGTGGTTGAGCTTGGGGCACTCGGACTTGATATGTCCAAACCTGTTACACTCATAACACCTAATATTAGAACTTTTAGGCTTACCTTGGTTGGGTCGAGTCGTGGTTCGCTTTCGTCCCTTGGCTATCCTTCGAGCTAGGTTCATTAGTTCGGCAGTCAACTCCGGGTCAACTTCTTCTTCGGACTCGTCTTCCTCCTCGGTTGATGGTGGCTTGCTTGCGATTTTCTTCTTCTTTGAACCTGCAAACAAGGCTATACCCCTCTCGGGTTCCGAGTTGGACTGCTCATGTAATTCGAAATCAGAAAAGAGTTCATCTAACCTAATTTTAGAAAGATCCTTGGAGACTTTGTAGGCGTCGACCATGGATGCCCACAAGGTAGTCCTTGGAAAAGAGTTTAGAACATACCTTATAAGGTCGCGGTTTTCGACCTTTTGCCCGATTGCGTGTAGGTTGTTGACTATGTCTTGGACACGGGCGTGGAGTTGCGTCGCGGACTCGTGTTCCTGCATTTTTAGGTTATATAGTTTATTGAAAAGAAGATCACGCTTACATACCTTGGCTTCATCGGTCCCTTCGTGTAGCTCCACTAGTTTCGTCCAAAGATCTTTTGCGCTTATGAAGGGGCCGACACGATTTAGCTCCTCCTTGGATAGGCCGCATTGGAGGATTTGTGTTTCCTTGGCGTCGGCTTCGACTTGTCATTTTGTCGCAATGGTCCATTGATCATAATCCAAGGAGTCACCCACTTCATTAGTCGGAAGTGTGAAACCCGTTTGGATTATGATCCACATATCGATTTGGGTTTTGAGAAAGCATTCCATCCGACCCTTCCAATAACGAAAGTCATCTCCGTTGTAAAATGGAGGTCAGACGGTGCTAAAACCCTTGAGATGGGCCATTAGAACAAAAGACACAAAGAGACGAAGACGAAGAAACTAGCAACGACAAAAACACAAAAACACGTACCAAGACTCGCGTTTTGGATTAGTAGTGCGGGAGAAAAACTTAACAAAGCGGAATAAAATAAAATAAACAGAATTAAAAGAAAAAAAATAAATCTGTAAAAATGGCTAGATTGGTGGTTTCACCAAATCTTAGCAACCCCCGGCTCTGATACCAATTGTTGGATCGATCGGATCGCTAGAGAGGGGGTGAATAGCGATAGAAATTTTTCTTTCGAATTCGTTTCAAGACAAATATACGCAGCGGAAAAATAAACAAAAATAAAAGACAATAGACACAAAGGTTTTACTTGGTTCGTAGCCGAAGGCTACTACTCCAAGGCCCTAGTAGTCCTTGACCACGTACGGAGGGCAATCTACTAAAAAAAAACTCCTCCTCGTTGGAGGTAGGAGTTAGACGGATACACAAAATGAAAAAAGCTCAAGGTAGAGGGACACTTCTTGTTCAGTTACGTATTTACTGCTTGAAAGAAGAACAACTTATAAACTAAATTATAATTCAAACTTTTCGTTACCGACGACTTCAAAGGTTGGAGGTTGAAGCTCTAGTCGTCGTCTCGGCAGCGCTTCGTCGTAGGGATGTTGGAGAGTCGGAGCGTATCGGAAGCACTTGGAAGCTTTTTAATTGATTGCAAAACCCTAAGACAAGCCCTCCTTTTATAGCCTTTGAGCCCCTTTTCGAGAGGAACCCTAGCCAATCAAAATTGAGCACCAATCTCCTTGAAATGGGGTGATAAGCCTTGACTCCTCGAATCTGATCATTGACCATCAGTCGAGTGCTGACCTTTGGCAGTCGACTGTTTGACGACAGTCGAGTCCTCCAAGCTGGCAGTCGACTGATGCTAGCTGCAGGGCAAAGTTAGCTCAAAGAAAACATTATTTCGACGGCCTTCGACCGTCCGATCTCGACCTGGACCATCGATGGGATGTCTCTGGTTAGATCTACGCTTAAGATCATCCCCATAAGGAGGATACGACCTCACTTACGCTCGCACACATGAGCTTACCTCGATACTTACGTGTTGCTTTTGCTTCCGACCTTCCACTCGATTCCTTCGGCTCCCTCCGAAGTCACTCGAGTGTTGCCCGACCACCGCGGCTTCCTCCGGGTGTCGCTAGCCTTCAGCTCCAGCTATATCAATCTTCTGCACACTCGATTTAGCTCGTGAGATAACGATATGAGCTTAACTTTGTATCTTTTGCTATAATCAAAACCCAGGTTCGACTTAGGTGCCTACTGCACCAACATAAATAAAATAACTTACAAATCTGAGCCTGGGTACACTACCTCTAAAATTTCATCTAGCAAGCCGTAAAATTCATTCCTTGCACCTCCATCATTAGATGACTTAACACAAACTCCACTATTCATTATAGTTTTCCTAGTTCTATAATATTGAGTATGAAAATTATATCTGTTTATGAAATTTGTCAGCCAAGTTTTCACCATTGAGTTTGGACCCCATGACAGATATTTTATTAGGTCTTACTCAATGTGAGCATGATTATCAAGAACCAAAAGTCAAATAAATATGTGTTAAAGTAAAGATTTATCAAATTTATTATCATATACTACTTACATATTTTTTAAACTATTGTGCAAATTCTTCATCGCATAAACGATTAAACTCATGCTCCGGAAGCTCATAATATAGAGTTTAAAAAATCCTACCATAAATTAAATATAACATGAACAATAATTTACGATATATGAAATATATAATATAATATTTATATACTTACTCGAAATACGATGTTACTTCTGGACAGTTCAATAAAATATATGTGTGGGCTGCTCGCCACTCCTGACCAGTTAAGTATCTACTTGTATAAGATCCACTTGGTCGACCAAGTTAGTTAAAAATTGAGACTACCCTCAGATTTGGTCGACCAAGTTTCTTCCTGCTTTCCGACTTATGCATTGAACGTGAGGTTTAAAATAATATGATGCAAAAGTTGTAACTTCCTCCACAATATATGCATTAACTAAAGAAGCTTCAACATGAGCCTTATTTTTCATTTTTTTTTCAAGTGATAGAGGAATCTAAGAGTAATATAATAAAATTTATTAGAAAATAAATTATATTAAATTTGATCAAATGAAATAACAATGATAAAAAAAGTCAAAAAATTCACCTTTCAAACAGATACATCCATCGAAATTGAACAAGACCTCCAACTTTAGCCTCATATGGCAAGTGAACAAAAAGATGTTCCATGGAATCAAAAAACGCCGGTGAAAATATCCTTTCTAAGTTACACAAAATGATCGAAATGTGTCTCTCTAATGTCTCCATGTGTGAATGACTCAATACTGTCGAGCAGATATCATGAAGGAAAATGCTTAATTCCGTAATTGCACCCCAGACAAAATTTTGTAACAGTTCCTTCAAAGCAATAGGAATTAGTCTTTCCATGAATATATGACAGTCATGACTTTTCAAACCAATCAATTTCCATTCCTTCAAATCAACACATCTGCCAAGATTAGAAACATAACCATCAGGAAATCTCAATGATTTTAACCATTCACAAATAATCCATCTCTGATCCTTATTCAATGTATAAACTGCTTTCGGTTTTGGTCCCCTACTATTTTCATCAATATCAAGGGCGGGTCATTTACAGATGAAACACAAATCTTTTCTTGCATTCATATTGTCTTTTGTTTTTTCGGTAATATCCATCACTGTATTTATCATATTATCAAAAATATTCTTCTCAATATGCATTAAATCAAGATTGTGATGAATCAAATTACTCTGCCAATACGGTAAATCCCAAAATATACTCCATTTAGTCTATTTATGCATAATTCCATAGTCATATGTTGTAACATTTGGTTCTTCAATAACAGATGCAAAGTTAAGCACTCTTTGCCATAAAATTTGACCGATGAATCTCAATGGTGGAGGTGTTCTTTCAATTCTATTTTTAGTGAATTCTTCTTTATTTCTTCTGAATTTATGATTTGGCAGTAAAAATTATCTATGCAATCAAAATAACTGATTTCTTTCCGTGTTTAAATCTGAATGACTTTGATCTCTCCTGTCATATTGGACATCCTAAAATCCCCGTGGTACTCCAGCCCGATAACATCCCATAAGCAGCAAAATTATTTATGGTCCAAAGAAGCGCAACTATCATTGTGAACATCTGATTAGTATGGACATCATATGTAGAAACACCCTCGTCCCATAGTTGGATCAACTCGGCAATCAACGGTTGCATGTAAACATCTATTAACTTCTTCGGATTATGAGGGCCAGCACAATCAATGTTAAAAACATATAAGGTGTTTTCATACACATACTGGGTGGAAGATTATATGGAGAAACGATAATTGGCCAGCAAGAATAAGTTCTTCCTGATTTGTCAAATGGAGCAAATCCATCAGCACATAGATCCAACTTGATGTTTCGAGTCTCATTCGCAAACTCAGGATATGTTCTATCAAAATTTTTCCATGCCTCTACATCTGATGGATGACACATTAGCCCATCCTTTGTTTCATGATTTGCATGTCAAGTCATGTGTTCAGCAGTGACCTTTGATGCATAAAGTCTTTGCAATATAAGAGTTAAAGGCAAATAGAACATTTGTCTGAATGATTTTAATCGCTTATTACGATTTGATCTCGTGGTACTCTTGTACCTGCATTGACTACAGAATTTACAATTCTCTAAATCTGCATTATCTCCCCAATATAGCATACAACCATCTCTGCAAACATCAATTCTTTGCACCGGAAGACCTAAATCTTTCACAAGTTTTTTCAAACTGTAAAAATCATTTGGCATTATGTGAACACGTGGTAATACTTCTCCAATAACTTGAACAAAATCATTAAAACAAACTTCGGACACATTATGCTCAGCTTTAACATTCAACAATCTTACGGTGAGAGATAATTTAGTGTGACTGTCACAACCAGACCACACAGGTTCATCTGCAGCTCTCAACACTTCTTGAAATTTGAGATATGGCTCATTGTATACATTTTCATGAACACCAGTTATTTCTACCTCCTCCAACGGCGTTGAATAACTAGTATACATGTGTTCAAATATTTGAGGATCACTAGAACTTGCAGCATTTGGTTCGTTATTCAAATTATGACGAACTACATCAACTATCATCCTCTGGTATGGATTGAATTGATCGTAATATATTTGATCTCCACTAACTATCCTTTTTATGTTTTGTATGTTGGGATGTATACTGAAAAGTCTATCTTTTATATGAACATCTTTATTTTTGAAATAAGAATAACATGATCATTTTTTGCATATTTATTGTTATGCATATTATCTAATAAATTACATTGTAGATAACATGGTGTGTAGTGTCACACGGGAGATCATGTTATCAGTTTCTTGTAAAGTATAAGTAAAGGCTCACAACCGAGATGGTTATGGACAAACTATTGGAATGGTTGTAGTGTGATTTGGTATTGGTTTGTCTTGACCATAGAATCACACTAGTACACTTAGTGTGTATTGCGCAAGACCGACTTAGAGGTGATTTGATTTATTGCTGACTACATAATTGAGTCGGACCTCGGATATTTTGTTGTACATGCTCTTAATCCGGATATAATAACGGGCACATATAATTAGTATTTATTTCTTTGATTTACCAATGGGCGAGATTTATAGAGTAAATCGATAGGCTCGGTAAATTGGGAAATAATATTATTTATATGGCGTGTCGTTGATTATAGGAGAAAACTATGTCCTATAAAATAGGATGATGATGTCCCCTTGAGGAGGTCATAAGGTTCATCATGTAAACCCTACAGGTGGACTTGGTCCGGCATGATGATAAGGTTGAGTGGTACTACTCATGGAGTTAGATGTTGATTAATTAAATGTCAGTAAATTAATTAATTGATGGACATTCAAGATCTTAAACACGGGGAGATATATGTACAAATAATATATGGAGCCCATATTAACTTATGGGGATTGGTGAGGTAGATCAATGATAATCCTCTAGTGGAATGGATTATCATTAATGGATCAGACTTTATGTGGGCTTGATCCATTGGGTGGCCAAGATCCAACTCCTCCTCATGGTCCCTATTGTAGCCTATTAAAACCCTCATGGAGCCTAGATCCGATGATGGAAAATGAAACTCTAGATTCGACGGTGGAGATTAAATCTCTAGATCCAACGGTGGAGATTAAATCTTTAGATCCAATGGTGGAGATTAAATCTCTAGATTCGACGGTTGAGATTAAATCCCTAGAACCGACGGTTGAGATTAAATCCCTAGATCCGACGGTGGATATTAAAAGGAGGCTTAAGCCTAGCGGTATAAAAGGATGGGCAAGGCTTGGGCGTGGAACACAATTTTAGAGATTAGGGTTTTTGCTTCCTTGGCTTGGGCAGCAAGGCATTAGGGTTAGGGTTTCCTTTTGCTTTGGGCGGCACCAATTGTTCAAGGGCAAAGGGGCCAGCGGCAAGGTGGTTAGGGTTTGACATCTTTTCTTCATCCTTTGGCTGGAGCTCCCTTTTCTCCTCTCCTTGAGGCCGGCGGCAACCCTTCTTCAATGTTGGCCGACGATCCTATTCTCCTCTTTGGCCGGTGGCAACATCAAGTCCATTGACTTGGTGGCTGGTTCTAGATAGGAAGAAGAGTTTTGTTTCATTCTTCCCTTTGTTCAGAGCGAACAAGGAATGGAAGAACGTGATCTAGGAGGCTTCGACTTTTGGAAGATCGTCGCCCACACGACGTCCAAAAGGAGGAAGGACATACAATAGAAGATCAAGAGGTATAACAAGAGGTATAATCTTGTTTACTTTGATTAGTGTTCTTTTGTATTATGTCTATAATTGTTTTCAATTATATGTGGCTAATTTACTTGGACCTCAAATACAAACACAAAACCCGGTGATCCGTCTATCATCTATTCCGTGACTAATCGAAGAATAGAGGTTGGTTGCTTGAACAACAAGTTTGTTCAAGTGACTACTCTAATCGAATAGCACGACGATGAAACGGTAGCTTGGGTAATCCCTATTTGTCAAGGATTAATTTTTTTAATCCGGGGACAAAGACGGGATTGCTATGAACAAGCGATCGAGTAGAAGTGGGAAACGAAGCTTCCCCCCTTCAATTGGTATCAGAGCCATGGTTTTCGATTTTGTGTTTAGGATTTGGTTACTTTTATGCACTTTTCATATATTATATGTGTCGGATAATAGTAGAATGTGCGCAGGTTAACTTTTTGGTTGTTGGCATAGGATCCAACTATTATGGTCATATGTGTGTATGTGATTGTATGTGTGTAATTGTATATTATTTGAATCCTCGGGGTTGACGAGGCTAGTATTTAATTTTTGTAATTAAGTATGACATTGTTTAGCCACTCTTTTTATCTTAGTTTACTTTCGATCTAGATTTCATGTACACTCCTTCGTGGGGTATAGGATCGATGGATGTAAATTAAAATAATTTTTCTCGGCTCGGATCTTCGGATGGCTTGTACATGGCGTAGGGAGGAGCGGACGAGATGGCAATACGACGGGAGGCATATTGGAGAACAAAAGGCATAATAGTTGGAAAATATTTCTTTTTCATATTTATTGCTTATTGTTTGATATACATGTCGTGTGCTAGGAAAATTCCTCAATTTTAAATTACTAAGTGGGAGAGAGATATTTTTATAAATTCCCACGGCCTCCATTACGATTTGACATGTGATGCAAACAAACTTGCACGTCGACTCTGAGTGCCTTCCTCCATATCGGATGAGTTTGTTTTGCGGATCACAGTGTCGAATATGGTTATAGAAAATTATTAAGGAGCGTGTGTACTTCACTATCGGAAGGCACATAACCTGAGATAATTGCCTTGGTACCGAGTAATAATTAACACTTAGATGCAAATAGAAGTATCCTCCCCATCGGAGTTACTGCTTTTATTTGTAGGGCCAAAGAAGAACCAACTATTAATTTTATTTGTCAAAAATTTAGGTTGACAAGATAGTAAAATTAATGGGTAAAACCTCCTCTTACAAATGTGGAATTTGTATACGTCCACACGATCGTGGCATATAATATTCTCGGTGTTTTGAGGTGTTGGTTGATTTTAAAATTTTATTGTTTGAGGAATCAATAATTTTTTGAAATCTAATGTTTTGATCTATGTGATTCTTAGGATTTTCAAAAATAACTTTCAACCCGCTTGCTATGATACTTAAAGAAAATAAACTTACTGTACCCAATTATGTTGATTGGAAGTGGAATCTTGATATTGTCTTGACTGTTGAGGAGTACAAATATGTACTCTTCAAAGAGTGCCCTTCTAAGCCTGTGGATGATTCTGGGGAAAAGGAGAAGGAGAGTTATAAGAAGTGGATTAAGGCTGATGAGATGGTGCAATGTTACATTTTGGCTTCTATGTCAAATGTATTGCAACATCAGCATCAAGTCATGCCCACTGCTTATGACAAGTGCTCAATCTCAAAGAGCTTTTCGAACACCAGAATCGGGCTGCAACGCAGGAAGCCATGAGAAACTTGATGACGACCACCATGATTGAAGGAACACCCGTGAGGGATCATGTTCTCAAGATGATGGCTCATTTAAATGAGCTGGAAGTCCTTGGAGCTGAGATCGATGGGGAAACCTAGGTCGATATCATTCTCCAGTCTCTACCTAGGAGTTTTGAGCAGTTTCGCCTGAATTACAACATGAACAAGAGGTTGTATTCATTGACGGAGCTTCTGATAGAACTCCAGGCGGCAGAGGGGCTTTTTCGTTAGAGTGCTCAGGCTCATACCATGGTTACTCAAAAGGTTTCTACTTCTAAGCCAAAAAGGCAAGAAGAAGAAGAAACAAGGTGGGAAAAAGGTGTTGGGATGTATACTGAAAAGTCTATCTTTTGTATGAACATCTTTATTTTGAAATAAAAATCACATGATCATTGTTTGCATATTTTTATGGTTATGCATATTGTCTAATAAATTACATTGTAGATAACATGGTGTGTGGTGTCACACGGGAGATCATGTTATCAGCTCCTTGTAATGTATAAGTAACGGCTCACAACCGAGATGGCTTTGGACAAACCATTGGAATGGTTGTAGTGTGATTTGGTATTAGTTTGTCTTGACCATAGAATCACACTAGTGAACTTTGTGTGTATTGAGCAGGACCGACTTAGAGGTGATTCGATTTATTACTGACTACATAATCCAATCAGACCTCAGATATTATATTGTACATACTCTTAATCCCGATATAATGACGGGCACATATACTTAGTATTCATTTCTTTGATTTACCAATGAACGAGATTTATAGATTAAATCGATAGGCTCGATAAGTTGGGAAATTATATTATTTATATGGTGTGTCGTTGATTATATGAGGAAACCGTGTCCTATATATTAGGATGATGATGTCCCCTTGAGGAGCTCATAAGGTTCATCATGTAAACCCTACAGGTGGACTTGGTCCGACATGATGAAAAGGTTGAGTGGTACTACTCATGAAGTTAGATGTTGATTAATTAATGGTGAGTAAATTAATTAATCGACGGAAATTCGAGATCTTAAACACGGGGAGAAAATGTACATATAATATATGGACCTTATATTAACTTATGGGGGTTGGTGAGGTAGATCAATGATAATCCTTTAGTGGATTGGATTATCATTAATGGATCGAACTTTATGTGGGCTTGATCCATTGGGTGGCCAAGATCCAACTCCTCCTCATGGTCCCTATTGTAGCCTATTAATACCTCATGATGCCTAGATCCAATGGATGAAACAAAACTCTAGATCAAAAGGTAGAGATTAAATCTCTAGATCCGACGGTTGAGATTAAATCTCTAGATCCAACGGTTGAGATTAATTCCCTAGAACCAATGGTGGAAATTAAAATAAGTATTATCTCTAACTCTATAAAAGGAGGCTTTAGGGTTGGCGTGGAGAGCAATTAAAAAGCAAGGGAGGCTTGGAGTTGGCGGCAAGAAGCTTGGAGCTAGGGTTTGGAGTTGGCGCCACCAAAAAAGGAAACTTATTCCTTATCTTCTTCTTCCTCAAGGTGGTCGGCGTCCATACAACCCTTTCCAGCCCTTGGCCAGCGTCCAAACCACTTCAATCCCTTCTCTTTGGCCGATGGAAACATAGCTTAAGGTCTTCCCTTGGAGCTTTTGGCCGGTATTCATCTTTCTCACCCTTTTCCTTGTTGGTCGGCGACAAGCAACTTGCTTGTTGCTTGTTGGTTGGATAAAGGAAGGAGAAGGGTCTTGTTTCTATTCTTCCTCTTGCTTGGAACGAGCAAAGTAGGAAGATTGGTGATCTAGGAGCTTCAACTTTTGGTAGATCGTCTCCCACACGACATTCGAAAGGAGGAATGTCATACAATAGAAGATCGAGAGGTATATCACTTATCTATCTTCATGTGTAACATGTTTATATTTGTTTTTCAATTATATGAATGTTATATTCTATTTTGTGGCTAATATAACTTGGACCCCGAACATAAACACAAAAGCCGGCGATCCGTACATCGTCTATTCCGCGACTATTCGTAGAATAGAGGTTGGTCGCTTGAACAACAAGTTTGTTCAATTGACTACTCTAATCGAATAGCACGACGATGACAAGGTCGCTTGGTCAATCCCTCTTGTCAAGGATAATTTTTTTTTTATCCGGGGACGTAAAAGGGATCGCCATGAACAAGCGACCGAGTTGAAGTGGGAAGCGAAGTTTTCTACCTTCAAGTGGTATCAGAGCTTCGGTTCCGGGGCAAAACCCTTCAAGTGGTATCAGAGCCACGGTTTCTGGTTTTGTGTGTTTAGGATTCGGTTACTCTTATACATTTTTCAGATATTATATGTGTCGGATAATAGTAGGATATGCGTAGGTTAACTCTTTGGTTGCAAGAATAGGATCCAACTATTATGGCCATATGTGTGTATGTGATTGTATGTTTGTAATTGTATATTTTATTGAATCCTCGGGGTTGACTATTATGGCCATATTTGATTTTTTGTAAATTAGATACGACATTGTTTAGCCACTCTTTTTATTTTAGTTTACTTTCGATCTAGATTTCATGTACACTTCCTCGTGGAGTATAGGATCGATGGATGTAAATTAAAATAGATTTTAGTCTCGGCTCGGATCTCCGGATGACTTGTACATGGCGTAGGAGGAGCGGACGAGATGGTGATGCGACGGGAGACATATTGAAGACAAAAGCCATAATAGTTGGAAAATAATTATTTTTCATATTTATTGCTTATTGTTTGATATGCATGTCGTAGGCTAGAAAATTTCTCAATTTCAAATTACTAAGTGGGAGAGGGATATTTTTATAAATTCCCATGGCCTCCATTACAATTTGACATGTGATGCAAACAAACTTGCGCGTCGGCTCTGAGTGCCTTCTTCCCCATCGGATGAGTTTGTTTGCGGATCACAAGGTCAAATAAGGTTATAGGAAATTATCAAGGAGCGTGTGTACTTACTTCCCCATCGGAAGGCACATAACCCGAGATAATTACCTTGGTACCAAGTAATGGTGAACACTTAGATACAAATATAAGTATCCTCCCCATCAGAGTCACTGCATTTATTTGTATGGCCAAAGAGAAACCAACTATTAATTTTAGTTGTCAAAAAGTTAGGTTGACAAGATAGTAAAATTAATGGGTAAAACCTCCTCTTACAAATGTAGAATTCATATACGTCCACACTATCGTGGCATACGATATTCTCAGTGTTTTGAGATGTTGGTTGATTTTAAAATTTTATTGTTTTAGGAATCAATAATTTTTTGAATTCTAATGTTTTGATCTATGTGATTCTTAGGTTTTCTTTCAAAATGACTTTCAACCCACTTTCTGTGATACTGAAAGAGAATAAACTTACTGGACCCAACTATATTGATTGGAAGAGGAAACTAGACATTGTCTTGACTGCTGAGGAATACAAATATGTACTCCTCGAAGAGTGCCCTCCTAAGCCTGTGGATGATTCTGGGAAAAAGGAGAAAAAGAGTTATAAGAAGTGGATAAAGGCAGATGAGATGGCGCGGTGTTACATTTTGGTATCTATGTCAAATGTATTGCAACATTAGCATCAAGCCATGCCCACTGCTTGTGACATGATGCTCAATCTCAAAGACCTTTTCGGACACTAGAATCAGGCTGCTAGGCAAGAATCCATGAGGAACTTGATGACAACCACCATGATCGAGGGAACACCCATGAGGGATCATGTTCTCAAGATGATGGCTTATTTGAATGAGCTGGAAGTCCTTAGAGCTGAGATCGATGGGGAAACCCAAGTCGATATCATTCTCCAGTCTATACCTAGGAGTTTTGAGCAGTTTCGCCTGAACTACAATATGAACAAGAGGTTGTATTCATTGGCGGAGCATCTGACAGAACTCCAGGCGGCAGAGGGGCTATTTCGTCAGAGTGCTCAGGCACATGCCATGGTGACCCAAAAAGGTTTCCACTTCTAAGCCGAAAAGCAAGAAGAAGAAGAAATAAACTGGGCCAAAGGTGGTGGGAGGAACTCACCGAAGAGTGAAGAAGCCGAAAAGCAAGTGCTTCACTTGTAAGCAGACTGGACACTAGAAGAAGGACTGCCCCAACCGCAAGCAGAACAAAGGTATATCTTTTGGTCTAGTCGTTGAAACATGTTTAGCGGTGTTATCTACCGGCACCTGGTGTGTAGATACGGGAGCCACTAATCATGTATGCAATACTTTGTAGGGGTTCTAGGAAACCAGATGACTGGCTAAGGGGGAGATTACCATGTACTTGGGCGATGCCACGAAGGTGGCGGCTATTGCAGTGGGAGACGTTCATTTATCTTTTGAGAAGAATAAAGTTTTGGATCTTAAGAATTGCCTTTATGTACCTTTATTTAGAAAGAATTTAATTTTTGTTTCTAAATTATTTATGGATGGATATTCTATTTCTTTTAATGACAGAGTTGTTATAAAAAGGAATAGGGACATTATCTGTTCGGGTGCATTGATAGGAAATTTATACACACTTGAACTAAAAGCTCCCACGATGCAAATAGAAGTGAATAACTCATCTTCTAATTGTATTAAGAGAAAAGATCCTTCGAAGATGAACCAAACATATCTTTGGCATCTAAGACTTGGTCATATTAACCTAAGTAGAATTCAAAGGTTGATAGCTGATGGACCTCTGGGTTCATTAGTGGTGGAAGATTTCCCAACCTGCGAATCTTGCTTGGAGGGTAAAATGACCAAGAGGCCTTTTAAGGCCAAGGGGTATAGAGCCAAAGATGTATTAGAATTGGTTCATTATGATTTGTATGGTCCTATGTCTATCTAGGCTAGAGGTGGTTTTGTGTATTTCGTCTCTTTTATAGATGATTATTCAAGATATGGATACATTTACCTAATGCGCCGCAAGTCTGAATGCTTTGACAAGTTCAAAGAATTCAAGGTTGATGTGGAGAAACGTCAAGGTAAAAGTATCAAGATACTACGATCTGATCGTGGTGGTGAGTACCTCTTGGGAGAGTTTAGGAATTACTTATCAGAGGCTGGGATTCAATCCCAATTGTTTACACCTGGCACACCCCAGCAGAATGGTGTAGCAGAGCGAAGGAATAGGACTCTTATGGAGATGGTGAGATCGATGATGAGTTATTCGGAGTTGCCAGATTCGTTCTGGGGATATGCTCTAGATACGGTAGTGTACATTCTGAACTTGGTTCCATCTAAATCAGTGCCTTCTACTCCCATAGAATTGTGGACTGGGCGAAAGCCTAGTCTAAGACATATTCAGATTTTGGGGAGTCCAGCACATGTGCTGAAGGCGGATGCTGGTAAGTTGTAATCTCGTACAGAAGTACGCATGTTCGTTGGCTATCCTAGAGGAACGAAGGGTGGTTTGTTTTATAGTCCTAGAGATCAGAGGGTGATCATTAGCATGAACCCCAGATTTCTAGAGGAAGACTATGTAATGAACCACAAGCCCATAAGTAAAATTGTTCTAGATGAATTGAAAGGGGAAGTCACTTCTTCTGTACCACCGGTACAAGAGAATATACCATAAGTCACTGCACTGCGTGTCACAGAGGATACACAGGTGATACCTCGTTGTAGTGGGAGGGTTGTTAGATAGCCTGATAGATTCATGTTCTTGGGAGAATCTTTTGATTTGGTCCTTGGAAAACATGAACCTGATCCCTGGACATATGACGAGGCAATCCAAGATAAAGATGCGGTATCTTGGCAAAGTGCAATGAATGCTGAGATTGAATCTATGGATTCAAATCAGGTCTGGGAGCTAGTAGAACCACCCGATGGTGTAAAAACCATTGGATGCAAGTGTATCTACAAAAGAAAGAGAGGAATAGATGGGAAGGTTGAGACCTTCAAAGCGAGGCTTGTTGCGAAGGGGTATACTAAAAAAGAGGGTATCGATTATGAGGAGACCTTTTCGCCGGTAGCCATGCTCAAGCCTATCCGGATTCTCTTGTGGATTGCAGCTCATATGGATTATGAGGTGTGGCAGATGGATGTCAAGACATCTTTCCTTAATGGAAGTCTTGAGGAAAACATCTATATGAAGCAACCAGAGGGATTCATTGCAAAGGGAAAAGAGCATCTTGTATGTAAGCTTAATCGGACCATTTATGGATTGAAGCAAGCTTCGAGGTCTTGGAACATCCGATTTGATGAGGTAATCCAGTCTTATGGATTTATTCAAAGTCCGGATGAGTCTTGTGTATACAAGATATGTGACGGAAACGTAGTGGTATTTCTTGTACTATACGTAGATGACATTTTGTTGATTGACAACAATATCAAGGTGTTATCAGACGTAAGGGTATGGTTGTCCAAACAGTTTGATATGAAGGACTTGGGAGAAGTGGGACACATCCTTGGGATCAAGGTTATAAGGGATCGCAGGAAAAGGATGTTGTGCTTATCCCAAGCTTCATACATAGACACGATTATGGATCGTTTTAGCATGCAAAACTCCAAGAAAGGTTTTCTACCTTTCAGGCATGGAGTTCCTTTATCTAAGGAGATGTGTCCTAGAACATCTGAGGAGATAGAAAAGATGAAGACGGTTCCTTATGCCTCGGCAGTAGGAAGCCTCATGTATGCGATGCTATGTACGAGACCAGATATCTACTTTGTCGTGGGCATGGTCAGCAGATATCAGAGTAATCCAGGACAGGGACATTGGACTGCGATAAAGCATATATTGAAGTACCTGAGAAGGACTAGGGATTATATGCTAGTTTACCAGGCAGACCAATTACTCCCTGTGGGTTATACGGATTCCGACTTCCAATCAGATAGGGATAACAGTAAGTCTACCTCAGGTTTTGTGTTTACTTTGCGAGGTGGAGACATTGTATGGAGGAGTGTCAAGTAGAAATGCGTGGCGGACTCCACCATGGAAGCTAAGTATGTGGCAGCCTCTGAGGCGGCCAAAGAAGTTGTGTGGCTCAGGAACTTCCTGATGGACTTGGATGTAATTCCTGGTTTGCCTAGAACTATCACAATTTATTGTGATAATAGTGGTGCAGTTGCAAACTCGAAGGAACGACGAGCCCATAAGGCAAGTAAACACATAGAGCGCAAGTACCACCTGATACAAGAAATCATAAAGAGAGGAGAAGTTATTGTGGCAAAGATTGCATCAGAGGATAACCTAGAAGATCCTTTCACTAAGTCCCTTCCGGCGAGAGCTTTTGATAGGCATGTGGAGGGAATGGTGATCAGATGTATGGCAGTTTAAGGATAGCATAGTCTTTTAGTATAAGTGGGAGATTGTTGGGATTTATACTGAAAAGTCTATCTTTTGTATGAACATCTTTATTTTGAAATAAGAATCACATGATTATTGTTTGCATATTTTTATGGTTATGCATATTGTCTAATACATTACATTGTAGATAACATAGTGTGTGGTGTCACACGGGAGATCATGTTATCGGCTCCTTGTAATATATAAGTAAAGGCTCACAACCGAGATGGCTTTGGATAAATCATTGGAATGGTTGAAGTGTGATTTGGTATTGGTTTGTCTTGACCATAGAATCACACTAGTGCACTTTGTGTGTATTGAGCAGGATCGACTTAGAGGTGATTCGATTTATTACTGACTACATAATCGAATCAGACCTCAGATATTATATTGTACTTACTCTTAATCCCGATATAATGATGGGCACATATACTAAGTATTCATTTCTTTGATTTACCAATGGGCGAGATTTATAGATTAAATCGATAGGCTCAGTAAGTTGGGAAATGATATTATTTATATGGTGTGTCATTGATTATAAGAGGAAACTGTGTCCTATATATTAGGATGATGATGTCCCCTTGAGGAGCTCATTAGGTTCATCATGTAAACCCTGCAGGTGGACTTGGTCTGGCATGATGAAAAGGTTGAGTGGTACTACTCATGGAGTTAGATGTTGATTAATTAATGGTCAGTAAATTAATTAATCGATGGACATTCGAGATCTTATATACGGGGATAAAATGTACATATAATATATGAAGCCCATATTAACTTATGGGGGTTGGTGAGGTAGATCAATGATAATCCTTTAGTGGATTGGATTATCATTAATGGATCAGACTTTATGTAGGCTTGATCCATTGGGTGGCCAAGATCCAACTCCTCCTCATGGTCCCTATTGTAGCCTATTAATACCTCATGAAGCCTAGATCCAATGGAAGAAACAAAACTCTAGATCCAAAGGTAGAAATTAAATCTCTAGATCCGATCGCTGAGATTAAATCTCTAGATCCGATAATTGAGATTAATTCCCTAGAACCAATGGTGGAGATTAAAATAAGGCTTATCCCTAACTCTATAAAAGGAGGCTTTAAGGTTGCCGTGGAGAGCAATTAAGAAGCAAGGGAGGCTTGGAGTTGGCGGCAAGAAGCTTGGAGCTATGGTTTGGAGTTGGCGGCACCAAATAAGGAAACTTATTCCTTATCTTCTTCTTCCTCAAGGTGGTCGGCATCCATACAACCCTTTCCAGCCCTTGCCCGGCGTCCAAACCACTTCAATCCCTTCTCTTTGGCCGGTGGAAACATAGCTTAAGGTCTTCCCTTGGAGCTTTTGGCCGGTATTCATCTTTCTCACCCTTTTCCTTGTTGGCCGGCGGCAAGCAACTTGCTTGTTGCTTGTTGGTTGGCTAAAGGAAGGAGAAAGGTCTTGTTTCTATTCTTCCTCTTGCTAGGAACGAGCAAGGAAGTAAGATTGGTGATCTAGGAGCTTCAACTTTTGGTAGATCGTCGCCCACACGACGTCCGAAAGGAGGAAGGTCATACAAATGAAGATCGAGAGGTATATCACTTATCTATCTTCATGTGTAACATGTTAATATTTGTTTTTCAATTATATGAATGTTATATTCTGTTTTGTGGCTAATATAACTTGGACCCCGAACATAAACACAAAAGCCGGCGATCCATACATCGTCTATTCCGTGACTATTCGTAGAATAGTGGTTGGTCGCTTAAACAATAAGTTTGTTCAAGTGACTACTCTAATCGAATAGCACGACGATGACAAGGTTGCTTGGGCAATCCCTCTTGTCAAGGATAAATTTTTTTATTCGGGGACGTAGAAGGGATTGCCATGAACAAGCGACTGAGTTGAAGTGGGAAGCGAAGTTTCCTACCTTCAAGAGGTGGCAGGAGGTTCTCAGGGAGGAGTGAAGAAGCCGAAAGGCAAGTGCTTCACTTGCAAGCAGACTGGACACTGGAAGAAGGACTGCCCCAATCGAAAGTAGAACAAAGCTATATGTTTTGGTCTAGTCGTTGAAACATGTTTAGTGGTGTTATCTACCGGTACCTGGTGTGTAGATACGGGAACCACTGATCATGTCGGTAATACTTTGTAGGCGTTCCATGAAACCAGATGACTGGCTAAGCGGGAGATTACCGTTTACTTGGGTGATGCCACGAAGGTGGCAGCTTTTGTAGTGGGATATGTTTATTTGTCTTTTGAGAGGAATAAAGTTTTGGTTCTGAAAAATTACCTTTATGTACCTTTATTTAGAAAGAATTTGATTTCGGTTTCGAAATTGTTTATGGATGGATATTCTATTTCTTTTAATGATAGAGTTGTTATAAAAAGAAATAGGGAGATTATCTGTTCTAGTGTATTGATAGGAAATTTATATACACTTGAACCAAAAGCTCTCACGATGGAAATAGAAGTAAATAACTCATCTTCTAATTCCAATAAGAGAAAAGAACCTTTGAAGATGAACCAAACATATCTTTGGCATCTAAGGCTATGTCATATTAACCTAAGCAGAATTCAAAGGTTGATAGCTGATGGACCTCTGGGTTCATTAGTGGTGGAAGATTTCCCAACCTGCGAATCTTGCTTGGAAGGCAAAATGACCAAGAAGCCTTTTAAGGCGAAGGGGTATAGAGCCAAAGATGTGTTGGAATCGGTTCATTCTGATTTGTGTGGTCTTATGTCTATCTAGGCAAGAGGTGGTTTTGAATATTTCATCTCTTTTATAGATGATTATTCAAGATATGGATACATTTACTTGATGCGCCGCAAGTCTGAATGCTTTGACAAGTTCAAAGAATTCAAGGTTGATGTAGAGAAATGTCAAGGTAAAAGTATCAAGATACAACGATCTGATCGTGGTGGTGAGTACCTCTTGGGAGAGTTTAGGAATTACATATCAAAGGCTGGGATTCAATCTCAATTGTCTACACCTAGCACACCCCAGCAGATTGGTGTAGTAGAGCGAAGGAATAGGACTCTTATGGAGATGGTTAGATCGATGATGAGTTATTCTGAGTTGTCAGATTCGTTCTAGGTATATGCTCTAGATACGACAGTATATATTCTAAACTTGGTACCATCTAAATCAGTGCCTTCTACTCCCACAGAATTGTGGACTGGGCGAAAGCCTGGGCTAAGACATATTCGGATTTGGGGGAGTCTAGCACATGTGTTGAAGGTAGATGCTGGTAAATTGGAACCTCGTACAGAAGTGCGCATGTTCGTTGGCTATCCTAGAGGAACGAAAGGTGGTTTGTTTTATAGTCCTAGAGATCAGAGGGTGATCGTTAGCACGAACGCCAGATTTCTAGAGGAAGACTATGTGAATAACCACAAGCCCATGAGTCACTTCTTCAGTACCACCGGTACAAGATGATATACCATAAGTCACTGCACCGCGTGTCACAGAGGATACACAGGTGATACCTCGCCGTAGTGAGAGAGTTGTTAGACAGCCTGATAGATTCATGCTCTTGGGAGAATCTTCTGATTTGATCCCTGGCGAATATGAACCTAATCCCTGGACATATGATGAGGCGATCCAAGATAAAGATGCGGTATCTTGGCAAAGTGCGATGAATTCTGAGATAGAATCTATGGATTCAAATCATGTCTAGGAGCTATTAGAACCACCCAATGGTGTAAAAGCCATTAGATGCAAGTGGATCTGTTGGGTTTCCGGCACCGCGGCGAGTGTGTGTTCGAACATGTTTCGCAAACATGTGCACAGCGGAAGAAATAAAAATAATAAATCTACATTTATTACAACACACACATCACACGCATGCATAGTTCAACATGTGTAGACATAACCGTAAATTTAAATTTTGCAATAAAGGAAATTTAACTACGTATACCTTTCGTATCACATGTAGCGGGAACGGCATCAACCGGAACGATCCTCGCTAGAATCGTCTCTATCCGTATCCACGCCGAGTATCCTTAGGATGACTTCGCTAAGCCACGAGCTTCGTCTTCGTACGGGTTACTAGCCTCGTATTGAAGACGACATGATCGAGAGATGATCACGATCCGAATCCAAATTCGGACCCAAAGACGAGTCCTCAAAACTCGCTTCTCTGGAGAGGTATTCGTCAACCGTTTGATGAATCCTTCGTCCTCCACCTCAGAGGATTACCGGAGATCGAATCCCCGGTAAGTTAGGTGCTGTCGGAGCTCTAACAGTCGTCCAAACGACGCTCCGACGAGAGGAAAACAAGCTGTCCAGAAAACTGGACAGCTTTGGTGGAGGAGTAGGCGCCGGCCAACCAAGGGAAGCCAAGTGCTCACCTTATCGCCACACCCAAGGGAGATCACCGGAGCACCAACCGGCAGCAGCTCGACGCCGGCGAGGGGGAAGGAAAGCTCCTTCTGGACACCGGTTGGAGGAGAAGAGGGGGTGGCAATGGAGTTGGCGCCGACTCCTTCAATGGGGTGGGCGGCAACTAGGTTTAGGGCTTAACAATCCCTTAAGCCCTCTTTTATAGATAACTAATTCTCTTAATGGTTATTGGATCATAACCATGAGGCCCGTTAACCCGCTCCATTAATATAAGTTAAAATAAACCAAACCATGATGGTTTATTTTAAGTTAAAACGAACCGAACCAACTTTTGGTTCATTCGTTTAAAATAAACCAAACCCTTTGGTTTATTCTCCTCCATTGGATTAGAACCAAACCATTTCGGTTCATCCATTATGTCTTCATAAGACACGGCCCATCCACGCTTCCATTGCGACTGAAACGGTTTCATGCTCGCTTCTTGTTTGGTCCAACCAAACCTTGTTTCTCTCGGTCTGAGAATCCCATTCTCAAGCTCGTTTTAAATCCTTCAGATTACGCTCGTTGTGCGTGTGACCAAATAGGTTCTCGGTTTATGTTGGCCGTCTATAATTAACCATTAATTATAGAACGATCATGAGTGGCACCTAGTAGTACATCATGATCCCCAATTAACCGAAAAGATCAACAGTTGATCCAGAACTATTTCTGAAACCCTTCAGCAGCTCGAATGAATCGTGCCCCATTCTCTTCACTCATCTTATACCCACTTGGTTTAGGACATGGTCTATAGTGTCAGTCCCCACTAGGCTGACTACGTCACACCTAGCCCAAGTATCATTTCCTCATCCTACGGATTCTAGTTACTTCACATGTATCGAAGAGTACCTTACTCTTAACATGTAATGCTTTGGCCAAAGACTTTAGTAACAATCCGACGAGAGGCCATGGGTATACATCTACTCGCAAGGAGCGGTGAATCCTTTATAGGATATTCAAACACCTTCGATCACTTCGACTTATACCCAATCATCCCGGGTCCACATCTCCTTAGAGATGCTTGCTTAAGATGTCAAACCATAAGTCTCCATGATCAATATGACTTGAATACTGCAAGTCAAAGGAACATCGCACTTAAGCTACAGTAAGAACTTCATTGACATATCTATATATGCAGAGAACCATATGAAGTCTTACGACTGGTCACTCCAATGAACTAGTTACCATAACTAGCATCCACGATCAACTCCAGACATCACAATGTCTCCAGCCAGTAAGAATCAGCTGCTTAGATACACCAAGGAGTATACCTCGTGCTAGTCTCGACAGAATTAATGGTGTCCAAATCCATCAATTCATCGACTAGGGATAATTCCGATACATAACAATTACACATGTAGAGATACTCACTAGTTGTGATCCAATCACAAATTCTCTCATGCTGTGAATTGTATCGAGGACATTCAGTAAATGAGTTTAAGATCCAATCAAATACATAAAACATGTATACTCAAATAGTGAATCTTCATTTATCATATAAATGGTTCATACATAAGGCGATTGCCTTAGGACATCTCTCATATATTACTAACAGGATCTACAAAAGAAAGAGAGGAATACACGGGAAGGTTGAGATCTTCAAAGAGAGGCTTATTGCGAAGGGGTATACTCAGAAAGAGGGTATCGATTATAAAGAGACCTTTTCACCGGTAGTCATGCTTAAGTCTATCTGGATTCTCTTATGTATTGCTGCTCATATGGATTATGAGGTATGGCAGATGGATGTCAAGACAGCTTTCCTTAATGGAAGTCTTGAGGAGAACATCTATATGAAGCAACCAGAGGGATTCATTGCAAAGGGAAAAGAGCATCTTGTGTGCAAGCTTAATCGGTCCATTTATGGATTGAAGCAAGCTTCGAGGTCTTGGAACATCCGCTTTGATGAGGTAATCGAGTCTTATGGATTTATTCAAAGTCTGAATGAGTCTTGTGTATACAAGAGATGTGACGGAAACGTAGTGATATTTCTTGTACTATATGTAGATGACATTTTGTTAATTGACAACAATGTCAAGGTATTATCGGACGTAAGGGTATGGTTGTTCAAATAGCTTGATATGAAGGACTTGGAAGAAGTGGGACACATCCTTGGGATCAAGGTTATAAGGGATCGCAGAAAAAGGATGATGTGTTTATCTCAAGCTTCATAAATAGACACCATTATGGATCGTTTTAGCATGCAAAACTCCAAGAAAGGTTTTCTACCTTTCAGGCATGGAGTTCCTTTATCTAAGGAGATGTGTCCTAGAACATCTAAGGAGATAGAGGAGATGAAGGTGGTTCCTTATGCTTCGGCAGTAGGAAGCCTCATTTATGCCATGCTATGTACGAGACTGGATATCTGCCTTGCCCTGGGCATGGTTAGCAGATATCAGAGTAATCCAGGATAGGGACTTTGGACTACGGTAATGCATATATTGAAGTACCTGAGAAGGACTAGGGATTATATGCTGGTATACTAGGCAGATCAATTACTCTTTGTGGATTACACAGATTTCGATTTCCAATCAGATAGAAATAACAGCAAGACTACCTCAGGTTTTGTGTTTACTTTGGGAGGTGGAGCCATTGTATGGAGGAGTGTCAAGCAGAAATGCGTGGCGGACTCTACCATGGAAGCTAAGTATGTGACAGCCTCTGAGTCGGCCAAAGAAGTTGTATGGCTCAGGAACTTCTTGATGGACTTGGATGTGATTCCTGGTTTCCCTAAAACTATCACAATTTATTATGATAATAGTGGTACAGTTGCAAACTCGAAGGAACCACGAGCCCATAAGGCAAGTAAACACATAGAGCGCAAGTACCACCTGATACGAGAAATCATAAAGCGAGGAGAAGTTACTGTGGCCAAGATTGCATCAGAGGATAACCTAGCAGATCCTTTCACTAAGGCCCTTCCAGCGAGAGCTTTTGATAGGCATGTGGAGGGAATGAGAATTAGATGTATGGCAGTATGAGGACAACATAGTCTTTTTGTATCAGTGGGAGATTATTGGGATGTATAATGGAAAGTCTATCTTTTGTATGAACATCTTTATTTTTGAAATAAGAATCACATGATCATTGTTTGCATATTTATGGTTATGCATATTGTCTAATACATTACATTGTAGATAGCATGGTGTGTAGTGTCACACGGGATATCATGTTATCAGTTCCTTGTAAAGTATAAGTAAAGGCTCACAACCGAGATGGTTATGGACAAACTATTGAAATGGTTGTAGTGTGATTTGGTATTGATTTGTCTTGACCATAAAATCACACTAGTACACTTTGTGTTTATTTAGCAAGACCGACTTAGAGGTGATTCGATTTATTGCTGACTACATAATTGATTTGGACCTCAGATATTATGTTGTACATGCTTTTAATCCCAATATAATAACAGTCACATATACTTAGTATTTATTTCTTTGATTTACCAATGGGCGAGATTTATAGAGTAAATCAATAGGCTCGGTAAGTTGGGAAATAATATTATTTATATGGTGTGTCGTTGATTATAGGAGGAAACTGTGTCCTATAAAATAGGATGATGATGTCCCCTTGAGGAGCTTATAAGGTTCATCATGTAAACCCTGTAGGTGGACTTAGTCCAGCATGATGATATGGTTGAGTGGTACTACTCATGGAGTTAGATGTTGATTAATTAATTATCAGTAAATTAATTAATTGACGGACATTCGAGATCTTAAACACGGGGAGATATATGTACAAATAATATATATTGCCCATATTAACTTATGGGGGTTGGTGAGGTAGATCAATGATAATCCTCTAGTGGAATGGATTATCATTAATAGATCGGACTTTATGTGGGTTTGATCCATTGGGTGGCCAAGATCCAACTCCTCCTCATGGTCCTTATTGTAGCCTATTAAAACCCTCATGGAGCCTAGATCCGATGATGGAAAATGAAACTCTAGATCCGACGGTAGAGATTAAATATCTAGATCCAACGGTGGAGATTAAATCTTTAGATCCGACGGCGGAGATTAAATCTCTAAATCCGACGGTTGAGATTAAGTCCCTAGATTCGACGGTTGAGATTAAATCCCTAGATCCGACGGTGGAGATTAAAAGGAGGCTTAAGCCTAGATCTATAAAAGGATGGGCATGGCTTGGGCGTGGAACTCAATTTTGGAGATTACGGTTTTTGCTTCCTTGGCTTGGGCGGCAAGGCATTAGGGTTAGGGTTTCCTTTTGCTTTAGGCGGCGCCAATTGTTCAAGGGCAAAGGGGCCGGAAGCAAGGTGGTTAGGGTTTGACATCTTTTCTTCGTCCTTTGGCCAGTACTCCCTTTTCTCCTCTCCTTGAGGTTGGCGGCAACCCTTCTTCAAGTTTGGCTGGCGATCCTATTCTCCTCCTTGGCCGGCGTCTACATCAAGTCCATTGACTTGGTGGCCGGTTCTAGATAGGAAGAAGAGTTTTGCTTCATTCTTCCCTTTGTTCGGAGCGAACAAGGAAGGGAGGAACGTGATCTAGGAGGCTTCGACTTTTGGAAGATCATCGCCCACACGACGTCCAAAAGGAGGAAGGACATACAATAGAAGATCAAGAGGTATAAGCTTGTTTACTTTGATTAGTGTTATTTTGTATTATGTCTATAATTGTTTTCAATTATATGTAGCTAATTTACTTGGACCCCAAATACAAACACAAAAACCGGCATTCAATACATCGTCTATTCCGCGGCTAATTGAACAATAGAGGTTGGTTGCTTGAACAACAAGTTTGTTCAAATGACCACTCTAATCGAATAACACGACGATGAAATGGTAGCTTGGGTAATCCCTATTTGTCAAGGATTAATTTTTTTAATCCGGGGACGAAGATGGGATCGCCATGAACAAGCGACCGAGTTGAAGTGGGAAGCGAAGTTTCCTTCCTTCATCGTCCAACATCTTCATTGGATATAAACGGTTCACCATGATAAGTCCAATTATAATTATTTGGCGTAAAACTAAATCTACAAAGATGTTCTCGAACTTTATCACACTAAAAAAATTTACCATTATGACATTTTTTGCACGAACACCTTAATTTATTCCCATCCATAAACTCAACATTGCTATTAGCAAAAGTTAAAAATTGTTCCAACCCAATAATAAATTCATCGATTAAACCACGACATTTTGGTAAATTCTTTTTATACATCCAACTTCGTTCTCTCTCCATTTATCCTGTTTTCAAAATTATATCAAGGATTAATTTTATTTTTTTTCCAAATTTCATCCATATATATTAATCTAAAAAAAAATTTATACTCAAAATAAATTCTTCTAATACTAAATATGATTTTGTGTGATATTTAATTGCAAACTATAATATAATTTCGAACAAATATTATATATTTACAGTAATAAAATTACTTAAAATCAAACATTAATTTTATATAATATAAAATAATAAAACTACAATTTTATAAATATACAATATTTATACGTAGCTATCCTGATGGAAACAACGGATGAGCTCATAGCTAGCCGAAGACTTCACGAACACACCTAACACCTTAATGACGAAGTACGACAAACCTCTGAAAAATAAAACATTAATTTTGTATTTAGATTACACATTATACTAATTTATATAATTTGAATAACATTTTAACTCTATTGTTACGGTGATAAATGACCCAATTTGATTATGCATACGTTGTCTGGAACAAATGCTCCAGTTGGGAAGACGATTACCCACCCAAACCACGCCCCCATGTCAAATTACGCGGCAACTGCTCGTAAAGTGCGATAGCTGCCCGTAAAGTGCGGCAGCGGTCGCCTCGACCTCCCAGTAGCTACCGCAAGGCCATGCGACAATTGCCACGTGGCATGGCCTGGCGGAAGCACCCGCGAGGCCGCGTGCCTCGCGGCTCATCGCGAGCTCGCGGCGTTGGCTCCACAAGCTCGCGGCAATGCCGCGAGCTCGCGGGCGTGGTTGTCGCCACCGCTGGGAAGGTAGCGAGAAAGGAAGGGGAGGAAGAGGAGAACGTACTGGCGGGATCTATCGGGGAAGAGAAGAAGCCGTGAGATTCGATTGGGGAAAGGAAGAGGGAGAATAATTAGGGAGAAATTGGCGATGAATCCTATTTCATTGATAAATTTGTCGGAAAATTTGTGACAAATACTAAATTCGTCCCCAATTTGGCGACAAAATTTATTATTCATTGCCAAAATAGTGACAAATTTATTTTTCGTCGCTAATTTTGTGATGAAATTTATTTTTCGTCGCAAAATTGGCGACCAATTTATTTTTCATTGATAATTTAGCGGCGAATATTATATTCATCACATAAATTATAATTCCATCCTGACAAAATAATTGAAATTTTTTATCGAAAATTTTTCATCGCCAAATTTGATGGAAAATTTCCAGCGAATTCAAGAATTCGTTGCTAATTTTGGCAACGAATTTTAGATTCGTTGATAATTTGCAACAAAAAAAATTTCGTTGCAAAATTTGTAACAAATTTATGAAATCGTTGCAAATGTTTGCAACCAATTTTGAATTCGTTACAAATTTTTGCATCGAATTCAAAATTCGTTGCAAATTTATCAACGAATTCAAAATTCATTACAAATTATGCAACAAATTAAATTTTTGTTGCAAAAATTAGCAATGAAAATGTTGTTTCGTCGCAAATTGGCGACGAAAAATCATTTTCGTCGCCAATTTAGAACAAATTTTGTCACGAAAATTAAATGTTGGAAATTTAAATAATTTTGCAACAAAAAAATTTTTGTTGGAAATTTTGTTACTAATTTGCGAGTAAATTTAAAATTCGTCACAAACTTTATTGCAGATTTGCAACAAATATTTTTCGTTGCCAAATTTCATCACCAATTTGATGTTTTTTTGTAGTGGTTAGCTACTTGTTCTCGAATAAAGTGGTGTTTGACCTCTATATATTTGGTCCTAGAGTGGCATATGGGATTCTTGGTCAAGTGAATTGAACAAATATTATCTATGTGAATTTTAGTATTGTTGAAGTTTAACTTAAAGTCTTGGAGAGTGTGCTTCATCCAAAGAAGTTGAGCTACACACTCACCCATTGCGACGTATTCAACTTCGATCGTAGATAAGGCAACACAGTGTTGCTTTCTACTGCACCAACTCAGTAGACTCGAGTCGAGAAGTTGACAACAACCACTCATGCTCTTTCTATCGAGTTTACTACTGGCATAATTCGAGTCGGAGTAGCCGATTAGTTCGAACTCGGTAGATCTAGGGTACCAAATACCTACACTTAGTGTGCCCTTTAGATATCTAAGGATACGCTTAACTAATGTTAGGTGTGACTCCTTGGCACAAGTTTGGAACCTTGCGCATATACTTACTGCGAATAATATATTGAGTCGACTTGTAGTTAAGTAAAGGAGACTCCCTATCGCGCTCCTATACTAATTTAGGTCAATTGGTTTTCCTTCTACATCTTCTCCTATATCAATGTTTGTTGCCATAGGTGTATTAATTATTTTAGCATTTTGCATCCCGAATCGATTAATTATCTCCTTAGCGTATTTTTGTTGATATAGATAGATTCCTTATTTAGTTTGTTTAATTTATAATCCTAGGAAGAAATTTAATTCTCCTACTAAGCTCATTTCAAATTCACTTTCCATTAGTTAAATGAACTCGTTTAGTAGGATTGAGTTAGTTGTTCCAAATATTATATCATCTACGTAGATTTGGGCTATAAAAATTTCTTTGCCTATGGATTTTACGAAAAGGGTTGGGTCAACTAAGCCTTGGCTAAACCCTTTAGACTTAAGGTTTATTGAAAGACTCTCATACCAAGCTCTAGGAGCTTGATTTAGTCCATATAAGGCTTTGTTGAGTTTAAAAACATGGTTGGGTTTGTCTAGGCTTTCGAATCCTGAGGGTTGGCTAACGTACACCTCTTCCTTAATAATTCCATTCAAGAACGTTGACTTGACATCCATTTGAAATAATTTAAATCCTCGATGTGCAACGTATGCTAATAAAATTTGGATGGATTCTAATCTAGCTACGGTAGCATAGGTCTCATCATAATCTAATCCTTCTACTTGATTAAATCTTTTCACGACTAACCTTGCTTTGTTTCTAACTACTTCACCTTTGTCATTGAGTTTGTTTCAAAAAACCCACTTTGTTCCAATAATTGATTTATCTTTAGGTGGTGGTACTAATTCCCAAACTTCGTTCCTAGTAAATTGAGCTAGCTTTTCTTGCATTACAATAATCCAATCGGGATCAAGAAGAGCTTGTTCAATTGACTTGGGTTTGATTTTTGAAATCAAGGAGATTTGACTAAGGTTTCAATATGACGTTCTAGTTCGAACCCCTAGATTAGGATCACCTATCACTTGGTTGATAGGATGGTTTGATTGTAACCTAGACTAACTTGGGTTAGAGTCACCTATCACTTGGTCAATAGGATGATTTGATTGAATCCTAGACTGACTCGGGTTAGGCTTAATACTAGACTCAATTTCATGGTTAGAGTCGAGTCTGGTATGAGTCGGTTCGTTAGTTGGTTTTACTACGAGTTTTGTAGGTTCATGTTCTTCGTCGAATACTACATTAATGGTTGCCTCAATCTTAAGGGTTTCATTATTGTAAACCCTATAGGCTCTACTCGTAGTTGAGTATCCTAGGAAGATTCCAGTGGACATTTTGGATGTGAACTTTTCTAAGTAGTCTTTAGTGTTTAGGATATGTACCTTACAACAAAATACCCTAAAGTATTTAATGTTAGGCACTTTATCATGGTAGGTTTCGAATGAGGTCTTAAGGTGCCTCTTGATAAATAGGATTCTATTTTGGACATAACAAGTCGTACTAACGGCTTCTGCCCAAAACCTATCGAGTAGTTTGTACTCGTTCAACATGATTCTAGCGGCTTCTTATAGGGTTCTATTTTTCCACTCGATTAGACCATTTTGTTGTGGGGTTCTAGGATAGGAGACTTCATGGTGGTATCTGTTTAGGTTACAGAAGTCGGTGAACCTATGATTTTTGAATTCACCACCATGATCACTTCTAAGTCTTTTAATCTTAAGGTTCTTTTGGTTTTTGATTAGCTTACACAAGTTGGTGAGTTGGTCTAAGGTATCACTTTTGTTTTTAAGTAACCTAACTTAGGTAAACCTAGAATAGTCATCAATTATGACTAAGCAAAATTAACTACTATTTAGTGACTTGGCTCCATGAGAATCAAATAGATCCAAATGTAGGAGCTCAACCACACTTTTGGTGCATTCTTGGTTAGTTAGTTGATGTTGTGTCTTAGGTTGTTTACCTTGTTGACAAGTATTACAGATTTTATTATCTAAGTTATTAAGGTTAGGCAATCCTCTGACTAAGCCACTCTGACTCATCTTGTGAATGAGTCTTGGATGCGAGTGACCGAGTCATCGGTGCCACAACCAAGATTCCTTTTGTTGTGTCATAAGACACTTGGTTGAGGAATTGGGTAAGTTAATTGTGTAGATGTTGTTATTCCTAGCTCCTTTGGCTGCGTTTGGTAGGGCGTAATGTAATCCAAGTTGTAATGTAATCTAAGTTGTAATGGAATGCAATGTAATCTTGATTACATTACTATGTTTGGATACAAATTGTATGTAATCTTGGATTACAAAGGTCATTACATTCTTTTGTTTGGTGTCCATTACAAAGACGATAGGAATGGATCGACGACGATGACATAGTCAACGACGACGATGATGGCGGCCAACTAGCGATCGGTTTCGTGACGGCCGTACGATGCCGGTCACCGCCGACCATCGACGCCGACGCATGCCGCCGTCGATCGTCACCGCCCGATCGCCGTCGATCGCCCGACGGCCGACGCCGGTCACCGCCGATCGCCACGCGTCGGCCGCTATCGATCATCGGCCGATCACCGCCGATCCTTCTTGGCGGTCGGTCGTCGATCGGCCACCGCCGATCGCCGTCGGTTCTGCCGATCATCGGTGATCGCCGCCGATCGTTGTCGGATTTACATGCAATAAATCACATTTGCATGCATGCAATAAATCACATTTGCATGCATGCAAATGTAATTTATTGCATGCAAATTGGAAGCTTATAATGTAATCTGGATTACATAGGTTTTGGTTTGTAATCCAGATTACATTACATTACAGCTCTAAGACAATAACAAACAAAGAAATCTGCCTTGTAATGTAATCTGGATTACATTACAAGGCAGATTACGGCATACCAAACGTAGCCTTTAAGTATTGTTTTAGAGGTTTCATTGGTTTTAATTAAGCATTCATTTTCAAGGAATATAACCTTATAGTTATTATCACACAATTGGCTTACACTAAGTAAATTATATTCAAAATATTTGACTAATAAAACATTTTGAATCATAAAAATGGAATTTAGCTCAATATCACCTGATCCGATGATTTTGAGTTTGTCATTGTTTCCGAAAGCTACCGATCCTTGACTTTTGAATTTGAGCTTCAAATATTTTAGTTGGTCCTCAGTCATGTGTCGGGAGTGTTGGGATGTATACTGAAAGTCTAGCCTTTGTATGAATATCTTCATTTTAAAATAAGAATCACATGATCATTATTTCCATTTTATATTTATGCATATTGTCTATTACTTTACATTATAGACAACATGGTATGTGGTGTCGCATAGAAGATCATGTTTTCAGTTCCTTGTAGAGTATAAGTAGAGGCTCACAACCAAGATGGTTTTGGATAAACCAATGGCATGATTGTAGTGTAATTTGGTATTGGTTTATCTTTACCATAGAATTACACTAGTACACTTTGTGTGTATTGAGTAGGACCGATTTAGAGGTGATTCAATTTATACTGACTATATAATTGAATCGGACATTAGATATTATGGTGTACATGCTCTTAATCCCGATATAATAACAGACACATGTACTTAGTATTTATTTCTTTGATTTACCAATGGGCGATATTTATGTGTTAAATCGATAGGCCTGGTAAATTGGGAAATAATATTATTTACATGGTGTGTCGTTGATTATAGGAGGAAACCATGTCCTATACATTAGGATGATGATGTCCCCTTGAGGAGCTCATAAAGTTCATTATATAAATCCTGCAGGTGGACTTGGTCAACATGATGATAAGGATGAGTGGTACTACTCATGGAGTTAGATATTAATTAATTAAATTGTCAATAATTTAACTAATTAATGGACATTCGATATCTTAAACACGGGGAGATATTTTTTACAAATAACATGTGGAGCCTATATTTAATTATGGGGGTTGGTGAGGTAGATCAATGATGAACCTCTAGTGGAATGGATCATCATTAATGGATCAGGTTATATGTGGTTCGGATCCATTGGGTGGCGAAGATCCAACTCCTCCTCGTGGTCCCTATTGTAGCCTATTATAAATACCTCATGAAGCCTAGACCTAAGGATTATCTAAGGGTTGGCGTTGTAGAGGTTGGGCGGCAACAAGTTGGAGGCTAGGGTTTTGGTTTGTCCATCTCCTTAGGGTCGGCGGCAACAAGACAAAGAGCTAGGGTTTCCTTCCTCCTTGGTCGGCGCCTCCTCCCAATCTCATTGTCGGCATCTCCTCTCCTTCTCCAAGAGCCGACGACATCAAGGGTTGAGGGTGATCCTTCTCTCTTGGCCGACACTATCTTCTCCCTCTCCTTAGGGCCGGCGGACACCAAGGACTTGGTGTTTGGTGGTCGACACAAGCAAGGAGAAGAAGGGAGGATTATCTTCCCTTGTTCGGAGCGAGTAAGGAAGGGAAGATATTTGTACAAAATATCTCCCTGTGTTTAAGATTTTGAATGTCAATTAATTAATTAAATTACTGACAATTTAATTAATTAATATCTAACTCCATGAGTAGCACCACTCATCCTTATCATCATGTTGGATCAAGTCCACCTGCAGGATTTACATGATGAACTTTATGAGCTCCTCAAGGGGACATCATCATCCTAGTATATAGGCCACAGTTTCCTCCTATAATCAACGACACACCATGTAAATAATATTATTTCCCAACTTACCAAGCCTATCGATTTAACACATAAATCTCGCCTATTGGTAAATCAAAGAAATAAATACTAAGTACACGTGTCTGTTATTATATCGAGATTAAGAGCATGTACACCATAATATCTGAGGTCCAATTCAATTATATAGTCAGTATAAATTGAATCACCTCTAAATCGGTCCTGCTCAATACACGCAAAGTGTACTAGTGTAATTCTATGGTCAAGATAAACCAATACCAAAGCACACTACAACCATGCCAATGGTTTGTCCAAAACCATCTTGGTTATGAGCCTTTACTTATACTCTACAAAGAACTGATAACATAATTTTTTGTGCGATACCACACACCATGTTATCTACAATGTAACGTATCAGACAATATGCATAAATATAAAATGCAAACAATGATCATGTGATTCTTATTTCAAAATGAAGCTGTTCATACAAAGGCTAGGCTTTCAATATACATCCCAACAATCTCCCACTTATACTAAAAGACTATGCTACCATCAAACTGCCATACATCTGATTCCCATTCCATCCACATGCCTATCAAAAGCTCTCGCTGGAAGGGCCTTAGTGAAAGGATCTGCTAGGTTATCCTCTGATGCAATCTTGGCGACACCAACTTCTCCTCACTTTATGATCTCTCATATCAGGTGGTACTTGCGCTCTATATGTTTACTTGCCTTATGGGCTCGTGGTTCCTTCGAGTTTGCAATTGCACCACTGTTATTACAATAAATTGTGATAGTTCTGTGCAAACCAGGAATCACATCCAAGTACATCAAGAAGTTCTTGAACCATACAGCTTCTTTGGCTGCCTTAGAGGCAGTCACATACTCAGCTTCCATTGTGGAGTCCGCCATGCTTTTCTACTTGACACTCCTCCATATAATGGCTCCACCTCCCAAAGTAAACACAAAATCTGAGGTAGACTTACTGTTATCCCTATCTGATTGGAAGTCAGAATCTATGTAACCCACAGGGAGTAATTGATTTACCTGGTATACCAGCATATAATCCCTAGTCCTTCTCAGGTACTTCAATATATGCTTTACTGCAGTCCAATGTCCCTATCCTGGATTACTCTGATATCTGCTAACCATGCCTACGGCAAAGTATATATCCGACCTCGTACATAACATAGCATACATGAGGCTTCCTACCGCCGAAGCATAAGGAACCGCCTTCATCTCCTCTATCTCCTTTGATGTTCTAGGACACATCTCTTTAGATAAAGGTACTCCATGTCGGAAAGTTAGAAAACCTTTCTTGGAGTTCTGCATACTAAAATGAGCCAAAATAGTGTCTATGTATGAAGCTTGAGATAAGCACAACACTCTTTTCTTGCGATCCCTTATAACCTTGATCCCAAGGATGTGTCCCACTTCTCCCAAGTCCTTCATATCAAAATATTTGGACAACCATACCCTTATGTATGATAACACTTTGACATTGTGTTGGGATGCATACTGAAAAGTCTATCTTTTGTATGAACATCTTTATTTTTGAAATAAGAATCACATGATCATTGTTTACATATTTATGGTTATGTATTTTGTCTAATACATTACATTGTAGATAACATGGTGTGTAGTGTCACATGGGAGATCATGTTATCAGTTCCTTGTAAAGTATAAGTAAAGGCTCACAACCGAGATGGCTTTGGACAAGCCATTGGTATGCTTGTAGTGTGATTTGGTATTGTTTTGTCTTGACTATAGAATTACACTAGTACACTTTGTGTGTATTGAGCAGGACTGACATAGAGGTCATTCGATTTATTGCTGACTACATAATCGAATCGGACCTCAGATATTATGTTGTACATGCTCTTAATCCCGATATAATAACGGGCACATATACTTAGTATTCATTTCTTTGATTTACCAAAGGGCGAGATTTATAGAGTAAATCAATAGGCTCGGTAAGTTGGGAAATGATATTATTTATATGGTGTGTCATTGATTATAGGAGGAAACCGTATCCTATAAAATAGGATGATGATGTCCCCTTGAGAAGCTCATAAGGTTCATCATGTAAACCCTTCAAGTGGACTTGGTCCGAAATGATGATAAGGATGAGTGGTACTACTCATGGAGTTAGATGTTGATTAATTAATTATCAATAAATTAATTAATTGACCAACATTCGAGATCTTAAACATGGGGAGAAATATGTACAAATAATATATGGAGCCCATATTAACTTATGGGGGTTGGTGAGGTAGATCAATGATAATCCTCTAGTGGAATGGATTATCATTAATGGATCGGACTTTATGTGGGCTTGATCCTTTGGGTGGCCAAGATCCAACTCCTCCTCATGGTCCCTATTCTAGCTTATTAAAACCTCATGGAGCTTAGGTCCAATGATGGAAAACAAAACTCTAGATCCAACGGTAGAGATTAAATCTCTAGATCCGACGGTTGAGATTAAATCTCTAGATCCGACGGTTGAGATTAAATCCCTAGAACCGATGGTGGAGATTAAAACAAGGCTTAAGCCTAACTCTATTAAATGAGGGATTAGGATGGGCGGCAAGAGCAATAAGGAGGCAAAGGGGATTAGGGTTTTTGGGCGGCAAGGGCAAGGAGGCTTGGGCGGCCACAAACTTGGAAAGATTTTCCTTCTTCTTCCTTAGGTGGTCAGCGCCCATCCTCTCCTCTCTTTGGCCGGCATCCAAAGCTCTTCCTTCTCTTCTCCTTGGCTAGTGGAAACAAGGGTTAGGGTGATTCCTTGGAACTCTTGGCCGGCGCCCACCTTTCCCTCTCTTTAGGCCGGCGGCAAGCTTCAAGTTGGGAGCTTGTTGGTTTGTCCTAGACAGAGGAGAGTTTTGTTTCTTATTCTTCCTTTTGTTCGGAGCGAGCAAAGAAAGGAAGATTGGTGATCTAGGAGGCTTCGACTTTTGGAAGATCGTCACTCACACGACATCCAAAAGGAGGAAGGACATACAATAGAAGATCGAGAGGTATAATGTTTGTTTATATTCTTTTGTGACATGTCTATAATTGTTTTTCAATCATATACATGTTGTATGTTGTATAGTTTTATATGTGGCTAAATTTACTTGGATCCCGAATACAAACGCAAAAATCGGCGATCCGTACATCGTCTATTCTGCAGCTAATCTAGAATAGAAGTTGGTTGCTTGAATAACAAGTTTGTTCAAGTGACCACTCTAATCGAATAGCATGACGATGAAACGGTAGCTTGGGTAATCCCTCTTGTAGAGGATAAATTTTTTTTTATCCGGGGACGTAGAAGGGATCGCCATGAACAACCGACCGAGTTGAAGTGGGAAGCAAAGTTTCCCCTCCCTTTACATTGTTGCCAATAAGCAAAATGTCATCTACGTATAGTACAAGAAATACTACTACATTTCTGTCACATCTCTTGTATACACAAGACTCATCCGGACTTTGAATAAATCCATATGACTGGATTACCTCATCAAAGTGGATGTTCCAAGATCTCGAAGCTTGCTTCAATCCATAAATGGATCGATTAAGCTTACACACAAGATGCTCTTTACCCTTTGCAATGAATCCCACTGGTTGCTCCATATAGATGTTTTCTTCAAGACTTCCATTAAGAAAAGTTGTCTTGACATCCATTTGCCAAACCTCATAATCCATATGAGTAGCAATAGATAAGAGAATCTAGATAGACTTAAGCATGACTATCGGTGAAAAGGTCTCCTCATAATCGATACCCTCTTTCTGAGTATACTCTTTCGCAACAATCCTTGCTTTGAAGGTCTCTACCTTTCCATCTAATCCTCTCTTTCATTTGTAGATCCACTTGCATCCAATGGGTTTTACACCATTAGGTGGTTCTACTAGCTCCCAGACCTGATTTGAATCCATAGATTCTATCTCAGAATTCATCGCTCTTTACCAAGATATCTCATCTTTATCTTGGATTGCCTCGTCATATGTCTAAGGATCAGGTTCATGTTCGCCAAGGACAAAATCAGAAGATTCTCCCAAGAACATAAATCTATCAGGTTGTCTAACAACCCTCCCACTACGATGAGGTATCACTTGTATATCCTCTGTGACACGCAGTGCAGTATCCTCTGTCTGGTTGGTACTGAAGTAGGGACTTCCCATCTAAACTCCTTTAGAACAATTTTGCTCATGGGCTTGTGGTTCATCACATAGTCTTCCTCTAAAAATCGGGCATTCGTGCTAACGATCACCCTCTGATATCTAGGACTATAGAACAAACCACCTTTCGTTCCTCTAGGATAGCCCACGAATAGGGGCACTTCTGTACAAGATTCCAACTTACCAGCATCTCCCTTCAGCACATGTTCTGGACTATCCCAAATCCGAATATGTCTCAGACTAGGCTTTTGCCCAGTCCACAATTCTATGGGAGTAGAAGGTACTGATTTAGATGGTACCAAGTTCAGAATATACACTGTCGTATCAAGAGCATACCCCCAGAACGAATCTGGTAACTCATAATAACTCATCATCGATCTAACTATCTCCACAAGAGTCTTATTCCTTCGCTCCGCCACACCATTCTGGTGGGGTGTACCAGGTTCAGACATTTGGGATTGAATCTCAGCCTCTGATAAGTAACTCCTAAACTCTCCCAAGAGGTACTCACCACCACGATCAGATCGTAGTGTCTTGATACTTTTACCTTGATGTTTCTCCACATCAGCCTTGATTTCTATGAACCTGTCAAAGCATTCAGACTTGTAGCGCATCATGTAAATGTATCCATATATTGAATAATCATCTATAAAAGAGACGAAATATTCAAAACCACCTCTTTCCTAGAGAGACATAGGACCACACAAATCAGAATGATCCAATTCCAACACATCTTTGGCTCTATACTCCTTGGCCTTAAAAGGTCTCTTGGTCATTTTACCTTCCAAGCAAGATTCATAGGTTGGGAAATCTTCCACCACTAATGAACCCAAAGGTCCATCAGCTATCAACCTTTGAATTCTACTCGGGTTAATATGACCTAACCTTAGATGCCAAAGATACGTGTGGTTCATTTTCGAAGGTTCTTTTCCCTTATTAGATTTAGAAGACAAGTTATTTATTTTTATTGGATCGTGGGAGGTTTTGGTTCATGTGTATAAATTTCCTACCAATGCACCAGAATAGATAATCTCTCTATTCCTTTTTATAACAACTCTGTCATTAAAAGAAATAGAATATCCATCCAAAAACAATTTAGAAACTGAAATTAAATTCTTTATAAATGAAGGTACATAAAGGCAATTTCTCAGAACCAAAGTTTTATTTCTATCAAAAGATAAATAAACATCTTCCACTGCAATAGCTGCCACCTTCGTAGCATTGCCCATGTAGACAGTAATCTCCCCCTCAGCTAGTCGTCTAGTTTCCTGGAACCTCTGCAAAGAGTTGTAGACATGATCAGTGGCTCCCGTATCTACACACTAGGTACTTTGTAGATAACACCGCTAAACATGTTTCAACGACTAGACTAAAAGATATAGCTTTGTTCTGTTTGCGGTTGGGACAATCCGATTTCCAATGTCCAGTCTGCTTGCAAGTGAAGCACTTGCCTTTTGGCTTCTTCACTCCTCTCTGAGATCCTCCCGCCACCTTTGCTACACCTTATTTCTTCTTCTTCTTGTCTTTTGGCTTAGAAGTAGAAACCTTCTGAGCAACCAAAGCCTGAGAACTCTGACAAAAAATCCCCTCTACCGCTTGGAGTTTTGTCAGAAGCTTCGCTAACGAATACAACCTCTTATTCATGTTGTCGTTGAGGCGAAACTGCTCAAAACTCCTAGGTAGAGATTGGAGAATGATATCGACCTGGGTTTCCCCATCGATCTCTGCTCCAAAGACTTCCAGCTCATTCAAATGAGCCATCATCTTGAGAACATGATTCCTCACGAGTGTTCCCTTAACCATAGTGGTCGTCATCAAGTTCCTCATAGCTTCCTGCCTAGCAGCCCGATTCTGGTGTCCGAAAAGTTCCTTGAGATTGAGCATCATGTTATAGGCAATAGTCATGGCCTGATGCTGATGTTGGAATACATTTGACATAGAAGCCAAAATGTAACACCACACCATCTCATCAACCTTGATCCACTTCTTATAACTCTCTTTCTCCTTTTCACTAGAATCATCCGTAGGCTTAGGAGGACACTCTTCGAAGAGTACATATTTGTACTCCTCAGCAATTAAGACAGTGTCAAGATTCCTTTTCCAATCAACATAGTTAGGTCCAGTAAGTTTGTTTTCTTTTAGAATCACAGCAAGTTGGTTGAAAGTCATTTTGAAAAACCTAAGAATCATATAAATCAAAAACATTAGATTTCAAAAATTTATTGATTCCTCAAACAATAAAATTTTAAAATCAACCAACACCTCAAAACACCGAGAATATTGTATACCACGATAGTGTGGACGTATACGAAATCTATATTTGTAAGAGGAAGTTTTACCCATTAATTTTATTATCCTGTCAACCTTACTTTTTGACAAATAAAATTAAAAGTTGGTTCCTCTTCGGCCCTACAAATAAAAGCAGTGACTCCGATGGGAAGGATACTTTTATTTGCATCTAAGTGTTTACCATTTCCCGATACGAAGGCAATTATCTCGGATTATGTGCCTTCCGATGGAGAAGTACACATGCTCCTAAAAAATTTCCTATAACCATATTTTACCTAGTGATCTGCAAAACAAACTCATCTGATATGGAAGAAGGAACTCAGAGCCAACGCGCAAGTTTGTTCGCATCACATGTCAAATTATAATGGAGGCCGCAGAATTAAAAAAAAAATCCCTCTCCCACTTAGTAATTTGAAATTGAGGAATTTTCTCAAACACACAACATGCATATCAAACAATAAGCAATAAATATAAAACAAATATTTTCCAACTATTATGGCTTTTGTTTTCCAATATGCTTCTCGTCGTGTCGCCACCTCGTCCGCTTCTCTCTTTACCATGCTCTAGCCTTAAAGGGATCCGAGCCGAGATAAACTATTTTAATTTACATCCATCGATCCTATACTCCACAAAGGAGTGTACAAAATATCTAGATTGAAAGTAAATTAAAATGAACGGCTAAACAGTGTCATATTTAATTACAAAAATTAAATACTAATTGGCCTTGTCAACCCCGAGTATTCAAATAAATAATTACAATCACATACATCCATATAGCCATAATAGTTGGATCTTATGCCTGCAAGAAAAAAGTTAGCCTACGCACATCTTACTATTATCCGGCATAAAATATATGATAAATGCATGAAAGTAACCGAATCCAAAATACACAAAACCGGAAATCGTGGCTCTGATACCACTTGTGGGGAATTGCTTCCCGCTTCCATCGCTTGTGCATGGCGATCCTATCTCGCATCCCCGGATAAAAAAAATAATCTGGACGAAGATGGATTACCCAAGCACCCGATTCATCATCGTGCTATTCGATTTGAGTGGTCGCTTGAACAAACTTATTGTTCAAGCAACCTAACTCTTTTTCTCGATTAGCTGCAGAATAGAAGATGTACGGATCGTCGGTTTTTGTGTTTATCATCGAGGTCCATGTTAATCAATAACATACAAGATACAAAAGAACTAAAATCAAAATTAAACAAGATTATACCTCTTGTTTTACCTCTTGATCTTCTATTGTATTCCTATCCTCTTCTTGGACGTCATGTGGGTGACGATCTTCCAAGAAACGAAGCCTCCTAGATCTCGTGTCTTCCCTTCCTTGCTCGCTCCGAACATGGGAAGAAAACAAACTCTCTTCTTCTCCTTGCTTGTGCTGACCACCAATTGCCAAGTGAGGTTGTCGTCGGCCCTAGGAGAGGGAGAGGAGACACCGACCAAGAGAGAAGAAGCTCTTGTTGTCGCCGGCCTTAGGAGAGGGAGAAAGGGTGGTGCCGGCCAAGGGGAGAGGGTGAAGGAGCGTCGGCCAAGTGAAGGGAAGAGAAACAAAAACAAAACCCTAGCCTCCTCTTGATGTCCCCGACACTAGGAAGAAAACCACAAAACCCTAACACCCAACCTTGCTTGCTTCCCAAGCCTTGGAAGCAAGCCCTAGCATCCAAAAAACTTTTTTTTCGCCCAAGCCTCTCCATCCTATTTATAGATCTAGGCTTCATGAGGTATTTATAATAGGCTACAATAGGGACCATGAGGAGGAGTTAGATCTTGTCCACCCAATGGATCTGAACCACACAAACCCGATCCATTAATGATGATCTATTCCACTAGAGGATCATCATTGATCTACCTCACCAACCCCCATAATTAAATATGGGCTCCACATATTATTTGTACAAAATATCTACCTGTGTTTAAGATATCGAATGACCATTAATTGATTAAATTACTGACAATTTAATTAATTAATATCTAACTCCATGAGTAGTACCACTCATCCTTATCATCATGTTGAACCAAGTCCACCTGCAGGATTTACATGATGAACTTTATGAGCTCCTCAAGAGGGCATCATCATCCTAGTATATAGGACACGGTTTCCTCCTATACTCAACGACACACCATGTAAATAATATTATTTCAGAATTTACTAGGCCTATCGATTTAACACATAAATCTCGCCTATTGGTAAATCAAAGAAATAAATATTAAGTACATGTGCCCGTTATTATATCAGGATTAAGAGCATGTACACCATAATATCTGAGGTTCAATTCAATTATATATTCAGTATAAATTGAATCACCTCTAAATTGGGCCTACTTAATACACACAAAATGTACTAGTGTAATTCTATGGTCAAGATAAACCAATACCAAATCACACTACAACCATGCCAATGGTTTGTCGAAAACCATCTTGGTTGTGAGCCTCTACTTATACTCTACAAGGAACTGATAACATGATCTTATGTATGACACCGCACACCATGTTATCTACAATGTAACGTATCAGACAATATGCATAAATATAAAATGCATACAATGATCATGTGATTCTTATTTTAAAATAAAGATGTTCATACAAAGGCTAGGCTTTCAGTATACATCCCAACACATGTTAGCGGCGATGGTACCTGTGCTTCAGAAGCAACATGAGCATATGGATGCTAATACCAAAGTCTTTCATCTCCATGAGTTGTTTGAAGAGCAAGTAAGATCCGAAAGGTTCGAAGTCTCTAAGCTCCTCTTCACCTCTATGATGCAAGAAGGTTCATCTGTGGTGCAATTTGTGCTAAAGATGAATGGGTACATTGAGAGACTAGCAACACTTGGGTTTGTGATGGATCATGAATTAAATATTGACTTAATTCTACATTTTTTGCCGAAGAGTTACTCACAGTTTGTGATGAACTACCGAATGAACAAACTTGAAACCACCATTCCTGAGCTCTTCAACATGCTAAAGATTATGGAGCCTTCTGTGAAGCATGAGGAGAAGATGGTGTTGTTAGTTGATTCCTCGAAGAAAGTTTCTAAGAGGAAATCAAAGGAATAGTAGAAGGGGAAGAAGAAGAAAAATGCTAAGAAGACAAAACGAGCCCAAAAGGGCACTTGCCATCACTATGGCAAGGAGGTGATGAGCACGAATGCGACCTCAAATCTTGTGACGGAGACCGTCGAGGACTCAAAGCCCGCACTCACGCTCAACACCCACAAGTGCACGGATGTCGTCAAGTAATAAAGATTATCAATCCCACAGGGACTGGGATTCGAATATCAATATATTCAGTGGTTGTAATTGTTCGAACATAACTCTAAGAGGTTTCGATTGGTGAGGGTTGTTGGTGGACTTAACTCTATACGGTGTCACACGGAGGAGGAAAGGAGTGTGTCGAGGTCTTCAAAGGTGATTCTAGGACTTCGGTTTCGCTTGTGCATCACAAAACAATGTTGTCAATTGACGTTGTCTAGACGTTTAGCTATGATTTTATGGAAGGGACATCATACACTCTCCCGCAGAGCCACCGTATCTACCGGGATCTATCTCTTCCTAAAAGGACGGGATAGATGGTAGGAGGATGCCGAATCAATCCCTACGATGAACCGTTTCCGATTCTGCCACACCCTTCTACCCACAGTTATAGGAGATCAGGTTTACCCCTAGGTTCCTTGTATAAAATCCCCTAAATCTTAGATACGAGAGCTGTCACCCCTCATATCGCCTAAGCACAGCAGATAGAAAACCAAACATGCATAGATATAGTAAAAACAACTACCAATTGTCAAATCAAACTCAAAGGCAGAATTTAACATGAACCAACATTGTAATGTGTACACAAGCTACTCCATAATCCTAGAATCGAAAGTACTACTCCATGTATATGAAGGAAAAATCACAAAGCATGTCTATGTTCGAATACATAAGGAATAAAACGCAGGAACAAAGAATTACAATGCTTTCGTGGTCTTCTCTCTGGCGTTGAAGTGCAAGGCGTGGACCTCCGGCAACGTTCCTCCTCTCTGTTGCGAGTTACCGAAGCTTTTTAGGGCTATAGCATGACATCCTAGCCGTCGTGCCTCCTTCCTAGGGTTTGGGAAGAGCCATCCTTATATAGACATCGCCTCGGACCGCTGCAAAATTCGAAAAAAGCCCTAGTCGTGCAAATCTGGCAGGCCACCACACGGCCAAGCCATGTGCAACCCTGGGGTGTTGATCTCGCCCATTGGGCACCGTCGTGTGAATCCACACACCCTGGCCATGTCCCTCTCTGTATTTAGCTGCGAAATGTCCTTCTTTTGCTCCGAAAGCGTGTCTTTTTCACCCGAAATACTAACTTGCACACAAAAGTACAACGAGCATACCTCCGAACTAGAAAATAGGAAATGCGTGCAAAATAGAGTAACATATGCATGAAACTAACACAAAATGTAATGAGATGTAAGAAAAAACTACTCCTAAAACCCTATATGTTTTGCTCACATCACTTCCCCCAGACTTAAATCTTTGCTTGTCCTCAAGCAAACCTCAGTGTCATGAAATTTTAAAAAGATATTGTTCCATAATTAGTATGTTAATTAAATTTATCAAGTGGTATTTGCAATCAAAGAAAAATAAATATGTTCTAGAAATTCACTAAGTTAGCTCCTTGTGCTCTTGCTTAGGAGATACCCATTCCATGGTGAGTTAAGTCGTCATCCCATAGCTTTCCTAAGGTTTTCGGCTCTTAGGCACTTACCTGCCCAAAAGGAGGGCCATTCCCTAGATCTAGCATAAAGTCTCAAAGGTGTGCTCGGTATTGAGAGAAATTGGTAGGTGTTTCCCTAGTAACCTAACTCGGTCTCAAAGGGGTTCCTAGCCATTTCCACCCACGACAACTATTTTTTATCCCTCATAATCTTCTCTCTTTTTTTTTCTTTGTTTTCTTTTTCATTTCCTTTTTTTCTCTCTCTTTTATTTCTCTTTTCTTTTATTTTTTGGCTCATTGGGATTTTGATTTTTCCGAATGGGCTTACACAATCCGAGCATCTCCAATAACTAAAATGCTAAATCTAGAGTCACCTATGGATTACAAAGTACTAGACTACTGAGATGAATCATAACTCGTTATGTACTAGATTCTCCCTTTCAGAATGTTCGACATGTGTAAGTGTAAAAATAAAGCTAACCAGTGTAAGTCTAGAACATTCAATAGAGCGAATAAAATAAAATACCAAGAGATAAATGAAGTTAAGCTACCTATGGGAATAACTCATGCAAGCAACTTTCAAAAATACTACTGAGGTAGCTTTACAAATAACAAAAATTAAGTACTGAAAGAAACTCAACAACCCATGCATGAATAAATGAATGAAAATACCAGAAAAGAAACTACTACTAGGAAACAAAACAAAATAAACTTTGGGGTCCCCCCCCCAGACTTAAATGAAAATATACCTCTAGTATGGTGGACGAGGTGGAAATTCTGGGAGCCTCGTCATCTCTGGATCCTAGGAGAACCTGCTGCTGAGACGTTGATGCTACATGTACATGTGGTCAATCTGAGAGCTGGTGGATGCAACGGCTGCTCAGTGCTCCTCCTCCCTAGCCCACTGCGCTTGCTGGGCATGCATGTGTTGTCGCATCTACCTGCAGTAGGCAGCTTCATCCTAGCGACGAACAACCTCCTCCTGGAAGTATATGCGGGCCTTGTCGTAGAACTCTTCAGCTCGCTGGAAGTGCTCCCGGAATACCTGGAACTCCCCTTGTTGGTAGGCGCTCTACTCCTCCCATCGCTGCCCCTGTGTCTGCTGCTCAGTGTATATGTCGTCGAGGCACGATTGGAACTCCGAGAAATCATAGGTCGATGTACCTGCATCCTGCTCAAAAGTAAAAAAAGGTGGTGGTGTAGGTGCAGGCTCATGTCGGCGTTGACTAGGTGGGCTCCTATGCATGTGTGGACTAGAGGGAGAGTGATATAAAGGTGGAGAGATGGGCGTCGATGTGGATGGTCCCTCATGTGGAGGGGACTCCACTATCATGTCCAAGCACCAGTTGGCGCATATAGCGATGGTGGTACGATCCGAGTCGGGAAGCCTAAGGGTCGTAAGATTTTCCCTTACAAAGCATAAGGAGTCTCCTTCTCTCACAATCATTTTCATGGCCATGCACACTCCTAGGTCGATCCTAGAGCTCCCCTCTATACTTTCTAATGTTGTGTAATCATACACCATCCTATGAAAAATGTGGGTAAGTAGGCCTCCCACATTAATCTCTCCTCGTGCTGCTTTGTCCATCTTCACTAAGTGTCTGATGAAGTGGGACCCAACATCGATGCTACTCCTTTCTTGTAGCATATCCCATAGGCAAAGCAGCTCGCTAGCTCAAACTATACCGTCACTCTCCCCACAACCAAATATAGTATTGGCCATGATGCGGTGGAGGTATCGAAAGATGGGGTTTTGGAGGCGCGATGCATTGGCCCTAGAAGGGTCATAAGCATGCTCTCCCATCAACTCGGTCCAACATACCCGAGAGTTGAATCCAATAGGGGTTCTTTTCTCTCCCCCACTTGGCAAGCCAAAGCATGAGTTCCATTGGTGAAGGGTCCACTCATGCTCAATGTTAAAAAGCCTAAAAGTTATCCTACCCTCCTCGCTCTCTCTACCCGTTAAAATTTCCGCCTCTAAGAAACTCAAAAACTCTAGAACTATCCTAGGGTAGGTTGAGTGTCTTATTCCCATCATCTCTTCCCACCCCACTTTTGCAAATAGGGCTTGAATATCACCCAACAACCCTAAAGACTAGCAAATCTTCATCTAAGTACCTAGTAGCAATGAGCTTATGAGTAGAGAGCACATTATATCTATCTCTATGTTCATTATTGCAAAAAAGAAGAGTGGGTAGGGTGTTACCCTCCTCCAGAGCTTGAGGGGCGTCGGCTCTCCTTGTTTGTCACTCTGAGCCGCCAGATCGAGGTGCTACATGCTTGGTCCTCCTCATCCTTGCTCCTTTTGGCTTCCTTAGAGGTTCAAAGTGCTTCTACAGGGTGGGGAAGACAAAATCACATAGCTAGGGCAAGAGCTTTCGAAGCACACAACGCAAATGGAGTGAAAACACACGACTCGCCCCTTTTAACTGTTGGTGCAGTGAGGCACCGAAATCGAACCTGTGTTTTGATTATAGCAAAGACACAAAAGTTAAGTCTATTTTGTTTTCTCACAAGCTGAATCGAGTGTGCAGAAGATTGATATAGCTGGAGATGAAGGCTAGCGACACCCGGAGGAAGCCGCGGTGGTCGGGCGATACTCGAGTTACTTCGGAGGGAGCCGAAGGAATCGAGTGGAAGGCCAGAAGCAAAAGCGACACGTAAGTATCGAGGTAAGCTCGTGTGTGCGAGAGTAAGTAAGGTCGTATCCTCTTTACGGGGATGATCTTAAGCGTAGATCCGACCAAAGACATCTTATAGATGGTCTAGGTCGAGATCGGATGGTCGACGACCATCGAAATTATGTTTTATTGAGCTCTTTAAGTCATCAATCGACCGATGATCGCCATCGATCGATCGATGGCCATCACCGATCGATGGTCAATGATCAGATTCGAAGAGTCAAGGCTTATCACTCCACCTCAAAGCGGTTTGGTGTCCATTTGTGATTGGTTGAAGACCCACTCGAAAAGGGGCTCAAAGGCTATAAAAGGAGGGCCAAACCTAGGGTTTTAACAACAATTCTAAGCTTCCAAAAAGTCTCCGCAAAGCTACCGACAACAACGTGCTTCTTCTTCTCCGACGTCTAGGTTTCATTTCCTTTATTTTTGTACGTCGGCTTTAATTTTAGTGTCGTTGCTCATTTACATTCTTCGAAGCTTTTTTTTTATCGTAACGAGGAGAGGGGGAGTGTCCCTCTACCTCAAGTTTTTTTGTATCGATTAACTCCTACCTCCAACGAGGAGGAGTTTGTTTAGTAATTTGCCCTCCGTGCGTGGTCAAGGACCACTAGGGCCTTGGAGTAGTAGCCTACGACTACGAACCAAGTAAAACCTTTGTCTCTCTTGTTTTTACATTTACATTCCGCGATTAATTATCTCTTGAGTTTTTAACACGAACATCGAAAAAGAAAAATTTTCTATCGCTATTCACCCCCCCCTCTAGCGCTCAAATCGATCCAACAATTGGTATCAGAGCCGGGGGCGCTTAGATTTGGTGAAACCACCAGTCTAACATTTTTTTTCTTCCAGATTTGTTTTTCGTTTAAATTTTTCTCCCGCACTACTAATCCAAGACGAAGTCTTGGTACTCTTCGTTTGATTTTGTTGTGCAAGTATTCGCTTTTGGAGTAGCCGACGGTCAAACGGGCATAACTTTTTGTACAAGTTGACCCACGACACGGTCTACCTACCAAATCGAAGCTCTCGCCGCGAAATCTACACTTCTTACCGGGGTTTACCCCGTAACAAGCTGTTTTCATCCTCAAAATCGACGTTTAGTAGCCTTTCGGGGACATCGAAGGTTGTAGTACTTACTTTTATTTAGTTTCTTATTTCTTTGCTTAACGTTCTATTTTTCGTTTATTTCTTTTTATTTCCCACACTACTAATCCAAGGCCAAGTCTTGGTACTTTAAATGTGTTTTTTGTTGCTAGGTTTTCATTTTAGTCTCCTTGTCTTTTTGTTCTAATGGCCCATCTCGAGGGTTTTAACACCGTCCGACCTCCGTTTTACAACGGAGATGATTTCTGTTACTGGAAAGGTCGGATGGAATGCTTTCTCAAAACCCAAATCGAGATGTGGATCATAATCCAAACGGGTTTCACACTTCCAACTAATGAAGTGGGTGACTCCTTGGATTATGATCAATGGACCGCGTTGCAACAAAGCGACAAGTCGGCCGATGCCAAGGCAACACAAATCCTCCAATGCGGCTTGTCCAAGGAGGAGCTAAATCGCGTCGGCCCCTTCATAAGCGCAAAGGATCTTTGGACAAAGCTAATCGAGTTACACGAAGGATCGGATCAAGCTAAGGTTTGCAAACGTGATTTGTTATTCAATAAATTGTACACACTAAAAATGCGAGGAACACGAGTCCGCAACGCAACTCACGCCGTGTCCAAGACATAGTCAACAACCTACACGCTAATCGGGCAAGGTCGAAAACCGCGACCTTATTAGGTATGTTCTAAACTCTTTTCCGAGGACTACCTTATGGGCATCCATGGTTGATGCCTATAAGGTCTCCAAGGACCTTTCTAAAATTAGGTTAGACGAACTATTTTCGGATTTCGAATTACATGAACAATCCAACTCGGAACCCGAGAGGGGTATAGCCTTATTTGCAGGTTCAAAGAAGAAGAAAATCGCAAGCAAGCCACCACCACCCGAGGAGGAAGATGAGTCCAGAAGAAGAAGTTGACCCGAGTTGATGAACTAATGAACCTAGCGCGAAGGAGAGCCAAGGGACGATAGCGAACCACAACTCGACCCAACCCAGGTAAGCCTAAAAGTTCTAATATTAGGTGTTATGAGTGTAACAGGTTTGGACATATCAAGTCCGAGTGCCCTAAGCTCAACCACCAAGCACCTAAGCACAAGAAGGCCCTCAACGCGACATGGGAAGAAGCGTCATCCGAAGAAGACGAAGACCACGTCTTCATGGCGAAATCAATTGAGTCAGACACGGAGACCGAAACTGAACTTGAGTCGAACACGAGGATGACTCGGACTACTACCGTCAAGCCACGGATCGCATCCGGTTCAAAAGATACCCTTAAGGTGAGTCGTACTTTATTTAATACTTTACATAATACGGTTAGGTTTTTGTCTAGGAAGTTAGCTAAGTCCGAGTCCAAGGTCGAGACCCTGGTTGACGAAGTTAAACTCCTCAAACACGAGGTCTCCCTAACCTCTTCGACTAGTCGAGTTCAAGAGAAGGACTCAACTCGGGTTGAAAAACTCGAAGTTGAGAACTCACTCTTGAAAAGTCAAGTCAAAGATCTTAGGAATACGTTGGAAAGATTTACTTTGGGATCCAAAGGACTTGACCTCCTACTTGGATCGCAAAGGGCCGTGTACAACAAGGCCGGACTAGGGTTTAGCTCAAACACGACCAATAAGTCGTATATGTCAATCGTAAGTAGACATAAAAAATGTGTCCAAGCATGGGTCCCTAAGACCACTTTGATTTCAACTCTAGGATCCAACTCGTCTTTGGGTTCCCAAGGACCAAATCCACTATGTGGATAGACCGAACCGATTCAACGGTCTAGGGGGAGCCAGTACAAAACATGTTTGTGTTTTAACTTAGAAATTGCATGCTTAGATTTTTTTTGTTGTTTTTGTTTTTTTTTTTTCGTGAACTCACTTAGAACATGTAAATAATCAACTAAAATCCTTTGAAAAGATTGAGCCTCGGGGAGCCTCTTTTCAAATAATCAACTAAAATCCTTCGAAAAGATTGAGCCTCGGGGAGCCTCTTTTCAAAAATAACTAGTTAGACGAGGAAATAATTTTAGGTGAGTCAAGTCATCATTTTCTTGACAATGGCTTTGTCTAAGGTAGTGGTCGATGATCCGATAAAAGAAGTCCCCTATGCCTCGCAAAGACCTGGAAGCCATGATCTTGAAAAGGTAAACTTGACAAGCCTTGGGTTAAATCCAAATCTAACACATAAAATCACTTGAACCTAAATTCACTTAATCAATTTAATTGGAAATCATCTCAACATAAAATCACTTGAACCTAAATTACTTGAACCTAAATCCACTTAATCAACTTAATTGAAAGTCATCTCAAAAACACATAAGTATAACATGCTTGATCATATAGACTCCGGTGAGATGACCTAGGGTTAACAACTTACAACCAATTTTCTTAACAAAATCTAACATCCAATCCAACCACCTTGTGTGTAGGATCAATGGATGTTGGACGTGATTGCTCCCGACACATGACCGGGATCAACTCAAATTGCAAAGCTTCGATTCAAACGACAAGGATCGGTAGCCTTTGGGAATAACGGCAAGCTCAAAATCATCGGATCAGGTGATATCGAGCTTAACACGAATTTTGTTATTAAAAATGTATTACTTGTAGAGAATTTTGAATATAACTTACTTAGTGTAAGCCAATTGTGTGATAATAACTATAAGGTTATATTTCTAGAAAATGAATGCGTAATTAATACCAAAGAAACCTCTAAAACAATTCTTAAAGGAACTAGAAATAACAACATTTATACGATCAACTTAACCAACTCCTCAACTAAGTGTCTTATGACACGGCAAGAGGAATCATGGTTGTGGCACCGACGACTCGGTCACTCACACAGACTCATCCACAAGATGAGTCGAGTGGCTTAGTCGAGGCTTACCCAACCTCAACAACAGTTAATAAAATCTGTAATGCTTGTCAACAAGGAAAACAACCTAGAACACAACACAAGTTAACTAACCAAGAAGCAGACCTCAAGAGTACTTGAGCTCCTGCATATGGATCTATTCGATTCACATGGAGCCAAGTCACTCAATAGAAGTCAATATTGCTTAGTCATAATTGGCGACTACTCCGGTTTACTAGGTTAGGTTCATCAAACATAAAAATGATACCTAGATCAATTAACTAATCTATTCAAATTAATCGAGAATCAAAAAGACCTTAAGGTTAAAAGACTTAGAAGCGATCATGGTGGTGAATTCAAAATCAAAGGTTCACCGACACAGTAACCTAAACGGATACCACCATGAATTCTCTTGCCCTAGGACCCCTCAACAAAATGGCCTAGTGGAGCGGAAAACCAGACTCTACAAGAAGCCGCTAGGACCATGTTGAGCAATACGACCTACCCGATAGGTTTTGCGAGCATAGCACGACTTGCTATGTCCAAAATAGGATCCTTATGGTAAAGAGGCACCTTAAGACCTCGTCGAGATTTATCACGATAAAATACCTAACATCAAGTACTTTAGGGTATTTGGGTGTAAGGTACATATCCTAAACACTAAGGATTACCTAGGAAATTTACATCCAAAACCACGACCGGAATCTTTCTAGGATACTCGACTACAAGTAGAGCTTATAGAGTATATAACCACGACACCCTTAGAGTCGAGGAGACTATCAATGTAGTATTTGATGAAGGACATGAACCTATAAAACCCTGCAACCCCAATTAGCGAGCCGATTCATACTAGACCTAACTCTGATCCGGAGATCAGGTCTAGTGTTAATCCTAACCTAAGTCAACCTAGTCACTCTATTGATCAAGTGATAGATGACTCCAACCAAACTAGTGTTCAACCAAGTCACCCCATTGATCAAGCATTAGGTGACACAAACCCAACCCAATCTAGGATTCAGACTAACCACCCGATCGATCAAGTGATAGGAGATCCTAATCTAGGAGTTCGAACTAGAGCATCCTATAGGAACCTTAGTCAAATTTCCTTAATTTCAAAGATAGAACCCAAATCAATTGAACAAGCTCTTCTTGATCCCGATTGGATTATTGCAATGCAAGAAGAGCTAGCTCAATTTACTAGGAAGCAGTGTAGAATTAGTACCACCACCTAAAGACAAAATGATAATTGGAACAAGGTGTGTGTTTGAAATAAGCTTGATGATAAAGGTGAAGTAGTTAGAAACAAGGCTCGGTTAGTCGCCAAAGGATTTAGCCAAGTCGAAGGCTTAGATTACGAGAAACCTATGCCCCGAGCTAGACTCGAATCCATTAGAATGTTGCTAGCTTATGCCACTTTATCGAGGATTTAAGCTGTTTCAAATGGATGTTAAGTCGGCATTCCTAAATGGATACATTAAAGAAGAAGTTTATGTTAGCCAACCCCCCGGATTCGAAAATCTAGATAAACCCGACCATGTTCTAAAACTTAAGAAAGCTCTCTATGGACTTAAACAAGCTCCTCGAGCTTGGTACGAGAGACTTTCAATCCATCTTAAGTCAAAAGGGTTTAACCAAGGCTTAGTTGACCCAACTCTCTTTGTAAAAACCTTAGGTAAAGAAATATTCATAGCTCAAATTTACGTAGATGATATAATTTTTGGAACCTCTAACTCAGCCTTACTAAACGAGTTCGTTTCACTCATGGAAAGTGAGTTCGAAATGAACTTGGTAAGCGAGTTAAGTTTCTTTTTAGGTCTACAAATTAAACAAACTAAGGATGGTATATACCTATATCAACAAAAATACACTAAGGAGTTAATTAAAAGATTTGGAATGCAAGACGCTAAGGTAATAAACACCCCAATGGCGATAAATGTTAACATAGGAGAAGACCTAGAAAGTAAGTCTATTGACTTAAAGTACTATAGGAGCGCAATAGGAAGTCTTCTATACTTAAGCGCAAGCCGACCCGATATCTTATTTGCGATAAGTATATGCGCCAGGTTTTAAACCTGTGCTAAGGAGTCTCACCTAACCCTAGTTAAGCGTATCCTTAGATATCTAAAGGGTACACTTAATGTCGGTATTTGGTATCCTAGATCTACCGAGTTCGAACTAATCGGCTACTCCGATTCGGATTATGCCGGTAGTAAACTCGATAGAAAGAGCACAGTGGTTGTTGTCAACTACTCGCTCGAGTCTAGTGAGTTAGTGCGATAGGAAGCAACATTGTGTTGCCTTGTCTACCACCGGCGAATACATCGCGATGGGTGAGTGTGTCACTCGCTTCTTTGGATGAAGCACACTCTCCGCGACTTTAAGTTAGACTTTACGAATACTAAACTTCACGTAGATAACATTAGTTCAATTAATCTTACAAAGAATCCAATATGTCACTCTAGGACCAAACATATAGAAGTCAAACACCACTTCATTCGAGAACATGTGGCCAACGGAGCCATACAACTCGAGTACGTCGAATCGAAATCTAACCTAGCAGACCTATTTACTAAACCCTACCCGGTCGAATTTAGTCTATTAAGGCGAAAATTAGGCATGTGCGTAATAGAATAAGAACTTGCAAACTATATTTTCTTACTACTATTTCTTATTTTTCATTTTGATGGAACTAGCATAGGACATACCTTAGATATCATGCACCTATAGATTTAAGGAGCAGATCATCTCACAACACATAGGACTAATGTGTTTGTGTACTTAGCCGTAGATGGGCGTGAGATGTTAGGACCCTACTCGAGTTCCAAGATGTAGATCAAGTGCGTCAATATGAACCTCGGAGTATAAATATGCAACTAATATTAACCAACTCTAATCAGGACTTGTTGATAATATCATTTCAATCAAGTCAAACTAGAGTTGAACATTTAGATGAATTATTTTCACATACTATTTTTAAAATCATCATGCTTGGACTTAGGGTTTTCTTAAAACCCCCCATTTTTCATTGATTTATGTAAAAAGGTAGAGAAAAGGACAAAGTTAAGAAAAGCCAAAGTTCAATTTCAAATTTTTGAAATTGATAACTAACAAAACTTTGATTCTGGCCTAAGTTAAGGGGAGTAAGGTTTAGGTTTCAACTCTTGAATTGAAAACTTTAAAGGCCCAAGTTAAGAAATCAAAAGTTAAACCTTTTGAATAATTAACCTTTTGACTTAACTTTTGATTACTTAACTTGCACTTATTTTTGACTCTAAGAAGCCTAACTTAACTTTTGTGTTTGGAGAACTAAAAGTCTTTTTTCAAGTACTCACCCTCGGTCAAGGGGGAGGGTTCCTCTAAGGGGAGAACTTGAGAAATATTTTTACTACTCCTACCTTTGCTTCTTGTCTTTACTGTTTCATGCACTTAATTTTCTTAACTTTGTGTGTTTTTGCCATATATCAAAAAGGGGGAGATTGTTGGTGCAGTGAGGCACCGAAATCGAACCTGTGTTTTGATTATAGCAAAGACACAAAAGTTAAGTCTATTTTGTTTTCTCACAAGCTGAATCGAGTGTGCAGAAGATTGATATAGCTGGAGCTGAAGGCTAGCGACACCCGGAGGAAGCCGCGGTGGTCGGGTGATACTCGAGTTACTTCGGAGGGAGCCGAAGGAATCGAGTGGAAGGCCGGAAGCAAAAGCGACACGTAAGTATCGAGGTAAGCTCGTGTGTGCGAGAGTAAGTAAGGTCGTATCCTCTTTACGGGGATGATCTTAAGCGTAGATCCGACCAAAGACATCTTATAGATGGTATAGGTCGAGATCAGATGGTCGACGACCATCGAAATTATGTTTTTATTGAGCTAACTTTGACTTGCAGCAAGCATCAGTCATTGCCGGACGGAGGACTCATTGCGTGTATCGATCAGCAAGGTCATCAATCGGTGATCCGCCATCGATCGTGATGATGGCCATCGATCATTGATGGTCAATGATCGGTTATCACTCCACCTCAAAGCGGTTTGGTGTCCATTTGTGATTGGTTGAAGACCCACTCGAAAAGGGGCTCAAAGGCTATAAAAGGAGGGCCAAACCTAGGGTTTTAACAACAATTCTAAGCTTCCAAAAAGTCTCCGCAAAGCTACCGACAACAACGTGCTTCTTCTTCTCCGACGTCTAGGTTTCATTTCCTTTATTTTTGTACGTCGGCTTTAATTTTAGTGTCGTTGCTCATTTACATTCTTCGAAGCTTTTTTTTATCGTAACGAGGAGAGGGGGAGTGTCCCTCTACCTCAAGTTTTTTTTGTATCGATTAACTCCTACCTCCAACGAGGAGGAGTTTGTTTAGTAATTTGCCCTCCGTGCGTGGTCAAGGACCACTAGGGCCTTGGAGTAGTAGCCTACGGCTACGAACCAAGTAAAACCTTTGTCTCTCTTGTTTTTACATTTACATTCCGCTGCAATTAATTATCTCTTGAGTTTTTAACACGAACATCGAAAAAGAAAAATTTTCTATCGCTATTCACCCCCCCCCCTCTAGCACTCAAATCGATCCAACATTAACCTCGCGTGCCACGGCCATGTGAAAACACATGGCCAGGCCATGTGCGCCTTGGGTCGGTTAGGCACGACCGTGGGAAAACACACGGCCAAGCTGTGTGTCCCCATTTTTCGCTCATTTATGCACCATAGTATGAATTTTCTCACACACTTCGCCGTGTAGGCTAATATGGATTTCATTTTTGCCTAGCAAAGTTCTTTTCTAGTCCTAACTCTAAATGAGATGGATATCAAAACTAAAATCTAACAAATGCATGCAATGCAATCAAAAAGGGAAATCTAAAACTGAACTTGGGTTGCCTCCCAAGAAGTGCTTTGTTTAAAGTTGTTTAGCTCGACCACACTCCACTATCAACTTGGCTCTGGAGGCTCAGTGAACCTCCATTCATCCATCTTAGGATCTTCATCTGGAGGTTCTGGCTTCATTCTGCTAAATGTGAAGTCGTTGAGGTAGGGAGCTCTGTGCTCTGAAAGGTTGAAGAGGATGATCTCCCCATCTACCTCCAAGGAGATCTAGTCTGCCTTCACATCTATGCACGCCCTTAAAGTCGCTAGAAAAGGCCTTCTCAGAATGATGGGATTCTGGGGATTTGGTCCTGTGTCCAGTATGATGAAGTCTGTGGGTATCACAAAATCCTCAATCACCACAGGCACGTGTGGTAGCAGGCCAACGGGCTCCTTGACTGAATCATCCCCCATATGAATACCAAGATTCGCTGGTTGGAGCCCGCTCAGTCCCATCTTCAGATAATATGCGTAGGGCATCACACTAACTAATGACCCCAAGTCGCATAGCACTTCATTGAAGCTCTCCCCATAAATTGAGCAGGGGATAACAAATTCACTAGGGTCCTCAAGTTGTAATGGAATCTTCTCTTCAAACTTAGCTTGGCTAGGTAGGGTGGTAATCATGGCTGCACACCCCTTGGCGAATTTGCTACTCTACCCCACTCCTTCCTCTTTACTTTGACTCACCAGAGAGCTTTTCATAGGTTGCGACACTGTTTGGGCTATCTGGGCCACTTGCATCTCCAACATCCTGGTATGACATGCAAGGTCATCAACGGTGGCATTCAAGTCTCTGAGTGATTCTTCAGACTTCTGATGTTGGCGATGAAATTCCTCATTGGCCTTAGTTTGGGTAGTGATGAAGTCCTCCATCATCAGTTCTAGTCTGAACTTTTGTGGTCGCTGCCTATTGCCCTACTGCTACCCATACCCCCCTGACAGTTGGGAGGTTCCAGAGTTATTCTTATAGGAGAAATTCGGGTGATTCCTCCATCTAGGATTGTAGGTATTGGAGTATGGATTGTTGGGCCTTTGGTCGTAGTCCCCAACCCCATCGTAGTGCTCAATCTACTCGTCTGAGGTCCCCGACCCTCCATAGTGGTCCTCTCAATATGCTGCTGCTCCCTCTCCGAAGTCAATGGCAACGCATGCAAATGAAGGATTCATATATTCAAACCGTCTGCTGAGCACGTCCATCCTTGCTGCAAGGTGGTCCATAGAGTTGACAGTGTATCGTCCCACTGTAAGTGTAGGTTGACCACATTCGGAAGCCCATTGATGGTGGTTCTGGGTATCATCTTCAACAAGCTCCTCTGCCTCCTCTATGGTCTTGTTCATCAATGCTCCTCCTGCAATAGAATCTAGGGACATCTTCATGGCATACGCGATCCCATTGTAGAAGATGTGGATCACTAGCCACCTTTCCAGTACGTGGTGGGGCCATTGGTAGAGTAGCCCCTTGTAGCGATCCCAAGCTTCGAACAAGGACTCCCCCTCCTTCTGGCGAAAGCTCGTGATGAGATGGTGCATGTGAGCAGTCTTACTTGGTGGGAAGTATTTATTTAGAAACTGCTGCTCACATTGCTCCCATGTAGTGATGCTACCAGAAGGTAGGGAGTGAAGTCATGCCTTAGCCTTATCTCGCAGTGAAAACGGGAACAGGCTCAGGCGGATCGTGTCAGTAGGGACTCCGTTCATTTTCATCGTCGAGAAGATTTCAAGAAATGCCTCAAGGTGCCAGTTCGGGTCTTCAGTTGCAGCTCCCCCGAATTGGCTCTGCTGAACCATATGTATAAGTGTCGGCTTCAACTCAAAGTTATTTTGTGAAATAGATGGTCCAGCTATACTCGGCCTGAATCCTCTAGCGCTAGGAGCTGCATAGTACCGCAGAGGTCGGCTACCTATGTTCACCTCAGATGTGGCTTGATCCTTCATCCTTCGCTACTCCGCTTTCCGACGATGAAAGGTTTGCTCAATTTCTAAGTCGATCGGAATTAGACCTTCTGATCCTAAACGTCTAAGCATATGACGAACCAAGCCACAAAGTTAGGAGTGCTAATCTAATTCTAAGAGCAGAAAATAAAATAATCTTGCAAATTAAAATCTAAGATGTAGTAAGTAAATAGGAAACTACTGCTAAAAGTAAAAACTAAATCTAAATATGGAAAATATAGAACTAAAGCAAACTAAGCAAACTAAAAAGAAAATAAAGCCAGTAAATAAATCTAATCCTAAATTCGATCCAATTTACCACTGTTCGATTTGATATCGAATCGATTAGTCCCCGGCAATGACGCCAAAAACTTGATGCACACGAACGCGATCTCAAATCTCGCAACGGAGACCGTCGAGGGCTCAAAGTGCGCGCTCGCACTCAACGCCCGCAAGTGCACGGATATCTTCAAGTAATAAAGATTATCGATCCCACGGGGACTGGGATTCGAATATAAATATATTCAGTGGTTGTAATTGTTCGGATGTAACTCTAAGAGGTTTCGATTGGTGAGGGCTGTCGGTGGACTTAACTCTATACGATTTCACACGGAGGAGGAAAGGAGTGTGCCGAGGTCTTCAAAGGTGATTCTAGGACTTCGATTTCGCTTGTGCATCACAAAACAATGTTGTCAATTGGCGTTGTCTAGACGTTTAGCTATGGTTTTGTGGAAGGGACATCATACACTCTCCCGCAGAGCCACCGCATCTACCGGGAGCTATCTCCACCTAAAAGGATGGGATAGATGGTACGAGGATGCCGAATCAATCCCTACGATGAACCATTTCCGATTCCACCACACCCTTCTACCCACAGTTACAGGAGATCAGGTTTACCCCTAGGTTCCTTGTATAAAATCCCCTAAATCTTAGATACGAGGGTTGTCACCCCTCATATCGCCTAAGCACAGCGGATAGAAAACCAAACACGCATAGATATAGTAAAAACAACTACCAATTGTCAAATCAAACTCAAATGCAGAATTTAACATGAACCAACATTGTAATGTGTACACAAGCTACTCCCTAATCCTAGAATCGAAAGTACTACTCCATGTATATGAAGGAAGAATCACAAAGCATGTCTATGTTCAAATACATAAGGAATAAAACGTAGGAACAAAGAATTACAATGTTTTTGTGGTCTTTTCTCCGACATTGAAGTGCAAGGCGTGGATCTCCGATGACGTTCCTCCTCCTGGTTGCGAGTTACCGAAGCTTTTTAGGACTTCGATGTGCCATCCTAGCCATTGTGCCTCCTCCCTATGGTTTGGGTGGAGCCATCCTTATATAGACATAGTCTCGGACCGCTGCAAAATACGAAAAAAGCCCTAGTCGCGCAAATCTGGTGGGCTGCCACACGGCTGTGTGTTTCCACACGGCCAGACCGTGTACGACCCTGATCTTGCCCATTGGGCATGGTCGTGTGAATCCACACGCCCTGGTCGTGTCCCACTCTGCGTCTAGCTGCGAAATGTCCTTCTTTTGCTCCGAAAGCGCATCTTTTTCACCCGAAATGCTAACCTGCACACAAAAGTACAACGAGCAAACCTCTGAACCAGAAAATAGGAAATACATGCAAAATAGAGTAACATATGCATGAAACTAACACAAAATGTAATGAGATGTGAGCGAAAACTACTCCTAAAACTCTATATGTTTGCTCACATTAGGAGAGCCATTAGCGAAGAAACTGCAAGATTTATCTTGAGTCCGTGAAGAAGAAGGCATCCGATGCCCCATCCTCTTCAAGTATCTTTGTTATTGATTGTCATTCTATTTCCTTAGACACTTGGGTATTAGATACTAGGTGTGGCTCACACATATGTAATGGCATACAGGAGCTAAGGAATAGAAGAAGACTCATCAAGGGAGAATTAAATTTGCGAGTTGGCAATGGAGCAAAGGTTACTGTGTTCGCCATCAGAATATATTTGTTGAAACTCCTTACAGGACCTGTCTTAGAACTGGACAATTGCTATTATGTTCCTTCATTAATAAAGAACATTGTTTCTATTTCCTGGTTAAATAGAAATGGATATCATTTGACTTTTAGTAACAATTATTGTCACATAACTTTGAATTACATTCTTTATGGGACTGGAACTTTAGTTAATGGTATATATACGTTGAACGTATCCAGTGGCATTCTCAATATCGAAGCGAGCAACAAGCATGCTTGAAAAGATAATCAATTAGACTCATACATGTGACATTGTCGTCTTGGCCATGTGAGCATGAAACGTATGTCTGAATTACACCGATGTGGAATTCTGGAATCGTTTGAATTATATTTATACGATACATGTGAATCATGCTTAAAGGGCAAGATGACCAAATTACCTTTTACTGGAAAAGGTGAACCGGTGAGAGAGTTGCTTGGTCTAATACATACTGATGTATGCGGACCTATATCAACTCAAGCTCTAGGAGGCAATAACTACTTCATTACCTTCACCAATGATCACTCACGATTTGGGTATGTATTCTTGATGAAATTGATAACTACCATTTTGTCAAGTTATTTTGGTCCTTAATATCACTGTTTTAATCCTCTCATGTGTTTAATTATTGATTATTATCATGTTTTATGAATTGGATTTATTTTTGGACCTTATTGTAAATTCTCCTAAATTCTGGATTTATATGCAAATTTTGTCTTTATTTGTAGGAGATCGAGATGAGTCAATGGATTAGATTCAAGTTGAATCAAATATGGCTTCATCTAGGGTTGGAAGGACATTTTAAGCTCGAAGAATCTAAGCCCTTCATCAAGATCAGAGACAATTTAATCAATGGTTCAGATCTGTTTAATCTTGACCATCTAATGAGATCTGATTGATCTGATCCATCTATCTAGATTCGGAGCGATCCAGTCCACACATTAAGATCTAGACATCTTGAGCGTTCATCCAGATTCGACCGATCGTGATTAGCCTTTCAGATCGATCAGATCCATCCATCCAGAGTTGGAGTGATTTCAGTCGTTGGATGCACAGCACAATAAGGGATTAATTAGCTTCATTTAGCCCTCGGTTTAATGGATGGTTGGGATTTGATGGGCTTGGATTGGACGGCTACCAAAATGCATTTAATTAAACAACATATTCTAAGTTAAGCAGCCAGCATTCCATCTTCTTCCACACGTGACGCCCAACACTGCCGCTCCTTCTTCATCGCCGCCGCGCTCACCTCCGGAGAGGGAAGGGGATCCCCTTCAACCTCCGGTGACTAGTGGTCTCATCCATCATCGCCTCTTTCACGCGCGAGGAGCCGAATTCATCGAGAGATTTCAGCGACGTCCTCCATCTCCACAGCATCCACCTTCTCTTTCAGATTCGAGGAGAAGTTCCAATTCGACGACACTTCTTCGAGCTCAATCGGATCCGCGAGAGTTCGGAGTTTCCATCAAACTACTGGATTCAGGAGTTTGCACCATCCCACATCCACTATCATTTGTAGAGTCTCGATCGAGCTTCGCTGGACTTAGCCGAAGGAACTTGTCCATTCATCGGGCATATCTTGGGTTGATCAGATTAGTTTCTATTTCAGTTTTTATTGCTTTAATTCCTGCTTTGTTTGATTTAGTTGTTGCATGTTAGTTTAGGATTTTAATTACCTTGCAATTGTAGGTTAGATCTAAAATCCCAAACCCCCAATCTTCAATAGAAAACCAAAGCAATAATTAGAAATCCTAAGTTTACTATTCTGTCGATTACATTCGTTGGGAAACGATCCAGGCCGTTCCCTATGCTATATTAGTGTAGAGAAGGTTTGGTAATTAATTTGAAATGGTACCACGACAAATCGTCATTATCAAATTTTGGCACCGTTGCCGAGGAGTGTAATGATATTTGATAGACTTAGGATTGTTTACCCATTTTTCTAAAAAAAAAAATCAAAATTCAAAAAATTTTGTTTAGGGCTTCATTCTTTTATTCTGTTATATATCCATGTATTTTATCGTGTTTGTTTCCTGTATCTTTTGATATTGTTTGTTAGTATTTCAGGAAAGACAGAAAATTTCTTTAAATATGGATCCCTATTATCAGCCATTTAGAGATCTCAGTGATGCTTACTATTCAGGCACTGGACAACAAGGGCATTATCAACCTGAAGATGATTATTATCAGTACCAGCCGCAATATTATCAGCCTGTTCCTCAATATCATCAGTCTTATCAGCAGGACAGGTATAATTCAATTTCTGGTACATCTTTTCATAATTTTGACTCAGATTTCAAGTATGGGCACACACTATAGTATGTTCTTGAGTAGCCTCAGTGCTATCTACCCCCACCATCTATTGATACTTACATGCCTAGTTCAGGTGATCAATCAAGTAATAGTTATGGAGAAGCACATCAAAAAGAGGCTCAGAATTTTTTAGCTTATCAGAGTCCATTGGGAATTCAAGATGACACAGTGTTTGATGGACTACAACCATTCCAACAAGCTGAGTCAACTACAGAGACATTAGAAAAGCTTTTACAGCTAGGATCATTGATGCATCAACAGCAACAACGGATGCAGAACATGCAAATCCAACTGGATCTAATTGCATCATCCATCAGCCAAACACAAGCACAAGAGTTCATTCAGCCTCCGTCAGAGACCATTTATATGGATATCGACGTGCTTAGGGAGATGGATTGTGGAGTGAGTGACAGGGATGTCAATGATGTAGGTACTCCACAGGACTCCTATAACTCTTCATGCTACGATGCTATTGTGGATACTGATGGATGTGGATTTGTAAATGAAGTTACTATTATGGCAGATGATGTGAATAATGATACTAGCGGCTTAGATTTACTCTGTGATGATATTTGTGCCCCGGATTATACTGAAGAAATGGAGCAGTTTCCAAATGTCAGTGCCCCGACTTGCCAGCTAGACCAGAAGACAAGTGAGACAGTGGCGGCAAGCAATTCTGATGAGCTGATTTCCATGGAAGTGGTGGATAGTTGGAGGGCCCCAAACTGGACACTTCCATCTCAGCCAGAGTCTCCAACAATTCTACTAATGAAGGCCCTAACAACAAATGCAATAATCCAGCCCCAAGGTTGGATACTTTTCCTAAATCGCCTCTGACCACTAAAGAAAACATATAAGAAGGCGATCCTATTGGAGGGAGCAGCACGGTACTATCATGATCACACCATGAAGGCGCTCACCCCCATTCAGTCCATCCCACTTCCGACATGGATATTAAAGCTGAATCTTCTTCAACCACCGAGATGGGATTTCTCTCTGAGCACTCCACTACCTGCGTGGCTCCTCCTACTGAACCTTCTTCAACCGCCAAGACCTCAGGGGAGTTTTCTCCATCTCACCTCTTTTCTTTTTCTTTGTATATATATCTCTTTTATTTCATTTGTTTTTGTTTTTTTTGTTAGGTTTCGTTTGTTGAGTTTTTGTTTTGTTGGGATTTTCAAATAAATTTCCTATGCATTCCTTTATATCATCTTAGAAGTCGTGAAAGCTAGTTAAATTTGATTATCAAGTTTCGGGGATTTATTGTCATGAATGGATTATTTGATTGCATGTGGTTACTACTTGGTGATGGATTCTGTGTTGATAGACTGAGTTGATTATTTTTGTTTACCCAGTGAGGATTGAGCCTATTTTTATTGCTTGTGTGTGGTGCACTTGTGGTTATTATAACTCTAAAACTTTCTTTGATTCTTTCGAGGCCACACTACAGTAGGTTTGCATTATTATTATGAAGGCAATCACATTTGTTTTTCTTCACTTCTTTTATCATCACATGCTTATTTGAATAACATTCTAGTCATTCATCTTTACATTTTTTTTCTCTCTCTTTCCTTCCATTACTTTCTTCTCTATTTCTATTTTTGGATGTGGAATACTTGGATGATCCATGATGAGTGTTTTTCCTAGGATGGATAAAAATTTAAGTGTGGAGGAGAGAGTAGATAAGGAAAATTCAGTGTAAGCATAGGCAAGTCGTACTTGATCACCATGAACTAGCCATGCTCTTTATTTTTTTTTAGCTAAGCTTTGATGTAGGAGCATAGGGAAGTGCACTACATGTCGGAAAAAAAGTTTGAAAAAAAAAAGTTGAAAAAAAATAAACATTTGGGTGCCATGAAATAAAAAAAAAGAAGCATTGTGAAAATTTTGACATGTAGTGCCATATTTTTTTATTCATGAGTGATAGTATTTTTGGTTAACGACATTCCTTGTTGCAATCATGGAGAGATTTATTATATATCATGAGTAGATTTGTATTGAAGAATGTGATAAGGGTTGTTTACATGTATATTGGGTTGGAAAAATTTTTAGGACAATGCTTTCTTGTACTCATCTATATAGCATTCCAATATTTCCATATCTTCTTCTTGCATTTCTTTAGTAATTTCATTTCTTATCTTTCTTTTCTTTCATCGATCTTGCCATTTTTCTTGTATTCATGTTTCCCTTATATTCTTAATAAGCCTTCAGTGATTGTGCATTCTTATGTGTATATAGTGGTGAAGGTAGAAGAAAAGCAAGCATATGGTAGTTCATAAACCATGAGTAGCTTGAGCGAACTCCACTATTACATGCTTATGAGAACGAGAGAAACCACCACTTACCTTGTGAGGCTTAATCATTCTTAGTCTATTCATAATGGATTGAAGTTACCATGTTTGTTAACCAGTGCAAGATTTGAGTCCATGATTGCTTGAGTTTCTGAGAATTGACAATCCTAGGTAACTCTCTTTCATGATTTTCTATGTATGCTTGGGATTTGCTAGGGAAATATACTTTCAGTTGTTTTTAGTTTTATTTACTTGCTCGAGACGTGTAAGAATAAGTGTGGGGAAATTGATAACTACCATTTTGTCGAGTTATTTTGGTCCTTAATATTACTGTTTTAATCCTCTCATGTGTTTAATTGTTGATTATTATCATGTTTTATGAGTTGGATTTATTTTTGGACCTTATTGTAAATTCTCCTAAATTTTGGACTTATATGCAAATTTTGTCTTTATTTGTAGGAGATGGAGATGAGCCAATGGATTAGACTCGAGTTGAATCAAATATGGCTTCATCTAAGGCTGGAAGGACATTTTAAGCTCGAAGAATCTGAGCCCTTCATCAAGATCAGAGTAAATTTAATCAAGGGTTCAGATCTGTTTAATCTTAACCATCCGATGAGATCTGATTTATTTGAGCCATCTATCCAGATTTGGAGCGATCCGGTCCACACATTAAGATCTGGACATCTTGACCATTCATTCAGATTTGAGCGATCGTGATTAGCCTTTCAGATTGATCAGATCCGTCCATCCAGAGTTGGAGTGATTTCAACCGTTGGATGCACAACAAAATAAGGGATTAATCAGCTTCATTTAGCCCTAGGTTTAATGGACGGTTGGGATTTGATGGGCTTGGATCAGACGACTACCAAAGTGCATTTAATTAAACAACATCTTCTATGTTAAGCAGTCCGCATTCCATCTTCTTCCATATGCGACACGCGACACCACCGCTCCTTCTTCACCGCTGCCGCGCTCACCACCTCCCTCGCCGATCGTCGGAGAGGGAAGGGGATCTCCTTCAACCTCCGGTGACTGGTGGTCTCATCCATCACCGTCCCTTTTGTAACGCCCGTAAAATTTCTAGCAATTTTATAAGAATTTTTGGTTGATTATGATGGGCTTTATGTGAGCTCTTTTAAAAATAAAAAAAAATGAGTCAAAAAGGATACAAGGCCTAGGAATTGAACCACAAACCTCTAGAGATAGCCAAGCCCTAAAGATGCATCCAATAACCAGAAGCTCAGCAAGGTTGTACTATTAGGGGAATATGGGAAGTGATAGTTAAGGGTAAGGGAGGCTAAGGGACACTTCAAGTGAATAAATTGGGGAATGAGGAGACATGAGGAGCAAACTTGACATCTTCTCCTTCTCTTCTTCTTCCTCACCGAACCCTAAAGCTCCCCCTTCTCATCCTTTGTCCGAAATTCCCAAGCAAGAAGAAGGCTAGGTTTGCTTTCCTTAGGTTATCTTCCAACCAAAAAGCAAAGCGAAGGATGTAAGTATCCCCTCACCTGCATACAAGTAGCTTTTCGATTGAAGTTGTTATGTCAAATTATCCATGAACCATTCGGCCAAGACCTTTACTTGAGTTTTCAATGAAGATCCATGTCATACCTTGTATGAATATGATGATGATAGGATGCTAGATGGATTAGATTAAGAGTTTAACCCTAAAAGCCCCAAAGGACCATTCGGCCAAGACCATAACTAGGGCTCACCATGAAGATCCATGCTATATCTTGTATGAATATGATGATGATAGGATGCTAGATGAATTAGGTTAAGAGTTTAACCCTAAAAGCCCCAAAGGACCATTCGGCCAAGACCATAACTAGGGCTCACCATGAAGATCCATGCTATATCTTGTATGAATATGATGATGATAGGATGCTAGATGGATTAGGTTAAGAGTTTAACCTTAAAAGCCCCAAAGGACCATTCGACCAAGACCATAACTAGGGCTCACCATGATGATCCATGCTATATCTTGTATTAATTTGAAGATGAGGGATTTCTAGATGAGTTTGGTTGAGTGGTTAACCTCAAAAACCCAAGGGATCATTCGGCCAAGACCATAACTTGGGCTCACCATGATGATCCATGCTATATCTTGTATTAATATGAAGATGAGGGATTTTTAGATGAGTTTAGTTAAGTGGTTGATCCATGAAACCCTTTTGAATCATTCGGCCAAGACCATAACTAGGGCTCACCATGATGATCCATGCTATATCTTGTGTTAATATGAAGATGAGGGATTTCTAGATGAGTTTAGTTAAGTGGTTGATCCATGAAACCCTTTTGAATCATTCGGCCAAGACCCCTAATGTGTTCTTTATGCTATGCTTTAGGTGAGTTTATGATAACTTTTGATGTTAAATGATGCTAGATGAAGATAACATGCTCTAGGTTAGGTTTGAAATGAGTTCATGCCATGTTTGATGTTAGAAGAAGATAACATGTTTCATGTCATGCTTTATACGTTAAAGAATTAACATGTGTTTAGTTAGACCATACCTATATATATAAGTTGTTTGGTGTTTAAAACTTTGATAGAGCTCCATGCAGTTTAGGCCACTCCATGTATACATGCTCATGATGTTTATGCCTTATGCCATGCCCTATATATGTGTGATATTTATGATATGTTAATGAAATGAAATATGATATGTTTATGAAATGAAATATGATATGTTTATGAAGTGAAATATGATACGTTTATGAAGTGAAATATGATATGTTTATGAAGTGAAATATGATATGTTTATGAAGTGAAATGTGATATGTGTATGAAGTGAAATATGATATGTTTATGAAATGAAATATGATATGTTTATGAAATGAAATATGATATGTTTATGAAATGAAATATGATACGTTTATGAAGTGAAATATGATATGTTTATGAAGTGAAATATGATATGTTTATGAAGTGAAATGTGATATGTTTATGAAGTAAAATATGATATGTTTATGAAATGAAATATGATATGTTTATGAAATGAAATATGATATGTTATGATAAGAAGCATGTATGTATTTTACCTTCTGCATGGCTTGTACCAGGACCCTAACAAGGTCCAAAGGGATGGGCTCCTAAGTTGCCCTAGGCCGACGGACTAAGATCGGGCCTAGGATGGGCTTCTATATTATGATTGCCCCTAGGTCGACAGTCATAATACGGACCTAGTATGAGATGGGCTCCCAGATGCCCTAGGCCGACGGACTAAGATCGGGCCTAGGATGGGCTTCTATGTTATGATGATGGCCCCTAGGTCGATGGACTAAAATCGGGCCTAGTAACCTAGTAGGTTCGAGACTTGCTACCTCGGGTCTATTTAGGGATGCACGCTATGATGATGATGATGTTGTACAATGTCGGGCCCAATATGTTGAGAGTTTTGTTCAAATACCTATGATATATGTTTTCGAAGAGCATCCTGCATATACCTTTATGTTATGATTGCTTATGTTATATGTGTTGCATGTTATGTTTGCTTATGTTACATATGTTACATGTTATGTTTGCTTATGTCATATATGTTACATGATATGGTTGCTTATGATATATATGTTACATGTTATATTTGCTTATGTCATATATGTACATGATATGTTGGTTATGTTATATGTGTTGCATGTTATGTTTGCTTATGTTACATATGCTACATGTTATGTTTGCTTATGTCGTATATGTTACATGTTATGTTTGCTTATATGTTATGAATGTTTACATGCTATTCTTAATGTCGATGTATGTTTTTTGTGAGTAGTATAGAATCTTGCTAAGCCTATGTGCTTATAGTTTATGTTCCCTTGTACTGCAGATAAGGGTAAAGGGTGGATAAACTAAAGGGAGCAGCAGGAGGGGCAAGGTGTGTGTGGCAATGGCATGGTGGAAGAGATCTGTTATGTCCCTTATGCATGTTTTCCTTAAGATGATTTATTTATGGACTTGAATTAAGCACTAAGTACTTATGAAATAACGATGCATGCTCTATGTTAAGAAGAAGTACCTACGAAATGACGATGCATGTTTATGTTTAAAAGAAAAAAAAATATATGTCTAAAGTCTTCCGCTGTAAGTAGTACGATGTATGTATGTACGATCGCGTCGCGCCGCCCCTCCGGACCCTAGGAAAGGGCGTGCGTGACAGGTTGGTATCAGAGTAGATCTGCCTTTCCACTACACACACATCAAGCTCCAAATCCTGCCACTCCAAGTAAGAATTCTATGTCTACTCTAATTTTGTTCATGTATGATATGAAATGCCTTTAGCTTAAAATATGCATGAAATATGTTTGATAACCTTATGCTAGCTTTCAATTTAATTATGCGTAGATAAACGAACGATAAACTTATACTAGCTTTACTTTAATATATGAAGATAAACATGTCTGGAAGACGCAGTAGTAGAGCTGATGAAATAGCACCCCCACATGACCTTACACACGTAGTTACTGAACTCCAGCGTCAAGTCACAGAGCAGCAGCAAGTAATAAATGCCCTGATGAATCAGCGAGGAAACCCTACCGCCCCACCAGCGGGCCCTGACCCGATGGTTCGACAGGAAGTTTACCTGATCCAGTGGCAGAGGCTGAAGCCGGAAAATTTCTCTGGTACTGGTGAACCATGGGATGCCCAAGCCTGGTTCAAGACGGCGGAAAGCATCATGGAGCTACTGGACTGGCCCGAATGCGAGAAGATTAAGTGTGCATCATTCTGCCTTTTGGGAGATGCTCGGATGTGGTGGGAATGGGTTAAAGAAAAGAGGCAAGTAAATCAGATGAGATGGACGGATTTCGAGTATGAATTTTTCGAAGAATTCTTCCATATGAGGGTAACCAACAAGCATTACGACGAGTTCACTGGGTTCCGACAAGGTGACCTATTAGTCAGCGAAGCCATGAAGAGATTCAATCGACTCGCACGCCTATGCCCAGAGTTGGTCAGCATGGAAAGAGAAAGGGTCAGACTCATGCTGAAGATGCTCCGACCCGAAATAGCTCTGAATGTGTGGGGGTTCATAGGCTGCATCGCAGACTGCGGAGGCATTGAGTGCCTTGATTACCGAGCATTACCTGAACAACATTAACCATCAAAAGAAGACACTGAGTGAAGGTAGGGGTCAGGCCAGTCGGGAGGTCAGAGAAACCAGAGTACTTGGAAAGGGAACCACACTGGCAAGAGAAAACAATGGGAGGATCCTAAAGGTGGTCCAGCAAACAAGCAGCCCAAGATCCCTCTGTGTGCTACCTACGGAAAGATACATCCTGGAGTATGCTACCAAGGCACAAATAGATGTTACAACTGTGGACGGGAAGGACATAGAGTCAAGAACTGCCCTATTCAAGTTCAGGCACCTCCTTAGCAGTATGCCCGGACAGAGTGCTCCTCCGCGATTACACGATGATCACGGTATGTCGAAGGTACCTGATCGGCAAGGGAGATTGGAAGCCCCACCAGTTATGACAGATGCCAGGGTATTCTCTCTCACCCAAGAAGATGTGGCGAACACTTCTACGGTTGTCACAGGTCAGATATTTATTTTCTGTCAGCATGCTACTGCATTATTTGATACTGGAGCAACACATTCGTTTGTTTCTACACACTTTACTGAAAAGATAGACATACCACCACAAGCTTTGGATCGCAAGTTCTTAACCACTCTGCCCTCGGGAGAAGTAATTGTTGGATCGAAGCGAATCGCTAGAGGGGGGGTGAATAGCGATAAAACCTTTTTTTTTCTCGTTCGTTAAAACTCGAGTAGATAATTTATTTACAATGGAAAGATAAGCAATAAATAAAATGAGACAAATATTTTTACTTGGTTCATAGCCTTCGGCTACTACTCCAAGGCCCTAGTGATCCTTAATCACGCACGGAGGGCAAATCACTAAAAACACTCCTCCTCGTTGGAGGTAGGAGTTTGACGATTACAAAAAAACCTTCGAAAGAAAAGATAGAGAGACAAACCCTCTCTTCTATTAATGTAAAGTGCAAGGATAGAAAACCTCGATTAATAAAAGGAATTGCAATATTTAAAGAGACGACAAATTAAAATATCAACAACTAAAGAGTAGAAACTAAGCTAGGGTTGTTGACAGCACTTTGTCGTAGAGTCATCGGAGAATAGCGGAGTTGCAAAGGTTTTTGAGCACTTAGAGATGATGAAAAACCCTAGGAGAAGCCCTCCTTTTATAGCCTTTAAGCCCCTCATCGAATGGGTCTTCAACCAATAGGAATTGGGCACAAAACTCCTTGAAAAATGGTGATAAAGCTTGACTCCTCGAGGTTGATTTTTGACCATCGGTTGAACTGATTTCTTGGCCAGTTGAACTGATGGATCAGTAGTTGAATTGATCCTTGGCCGGTTGAACTGATGGCTCAGCAGTTGAACTGATCCTTGGCCGGTTGAACTGATTTCCAGACTTTTCGACTGTAATAAAGAGTTAGCTCGAAATATAAGTGAATTCGACGGCCACTTGCCGTCCGATCTCAACATAGACCTTCCATGGGAAGTCTTGGTCGGATCGTCACCTAAGGATGTCCCCATATGAAGGACTCGACCTTACTTACGCTCACTCAAACGAGCTTACCTCAACATTTACCTTTGAAGCCTTGCTTTCGGTCTCCACCTGATTCCTTTGGCTCCCTCCGAAGTCCTCCCGGTGTCGCCCGACCACTACGGTTCTCTCCGAGTGTCGTTGACCTTCGGCTTAGCTTAGCATTTCTGCATACTTGATTCAGCTCGTGAGATAATGACATGAGCTTAACTTTGTATCATTTGCTATAATCAAAACTCAGGTTCGACTTAGGTGCTTACTACACCAATAATCTCCCCCTTTTTGATTTATGGCAAACCCACATACAAAGTTAAGAAAAATAAATTAAGTGCATTAAGCAAAATGAGTATGAGATATGCATGAATGAGTAGGAGTATATAAAAACTCTTTTTCAAGTGCTCCCCCTTGAGGAATCCTCCCCCTTGACCGAGGGTGAGTACTTGAGAAAGAGTTTTAACTCTCCCCCTTGATGTTTGCTACTAAAAAAGAATTAAGTAACCGAAATTACTTATTATTGGCCATAGTGTTTAAAATAAGTTTTAAGTTAAGAAATAAAAAAAAATTGATTTCTTAACCTTGGCCTTTACTTCCGTTTTGTTAACAAGTTAACTTAATGTGTTTAAGTTAAGAATTCTCTTAACTTGTTTTGTTAACTTAAAGTTAAGTAAGCCTTGGCCATAAAAAATTGATCCCTTAACTTTGGCCTTTTTCTCCCCCTTTTGTCATATATCGAAAAGAGTGAGGGTGTGTGTGGAATAAAAAATAAGTATTAATTTTAAAGTCCAAGCATGTTCCACATTATTTTGAAAATCATATACTGAAAATAAGTTCATCTATAAAATGTTCGACTCATATTTGGCTTGGTTGATATGAAAGATCAACCAGTCCTAGACAGAGTCGGTTAGTGTGTATGATTATACTCCGTGGTTCATAGCGATGCACTAGCTCTACATCTGGAACCAGGAGTAAGGTCCTAACATTTCACGCCCATCTACGTGGCTAAGTACACAAACACATTAGTCCTATGTGTTGTGAGATGTATTGGCTCCTTAAATCTATAGGTGCATGATATCTAAGGTATGTCCTATACTAGTTCCATGAAAAATGAAAAGTAAGAAATAGTAATAATATAATTTGCAAAGTCCTATTCTACTACGCACATGCCCAATTTTCGTCTTAATAGACTAAATTCGGCTTCGGGTAGGGGTTTAGTAAATAGGTCTGCCAAGTTAGACTTCGATTCGACATATTCAAGTTGTATGGCTCCGTTGGCCACATGTTCTCGAATGAAATGGTGTTTGACCTCTATATGTTTGGTCCTAGAGTGACATATCGGATTCTTAGTAAGGTTAATTGAACTAATGTTATCTACGTGGAGTTTTGTGTTCGTAAAGTCTAACTTAAAATCACGGAGAGTGTGCTTCATCCAAAGAAGCTGAGTGACACACTCATCCATCACGATGTATTCGGCTTCGGTGGTAGATAAGGCAACACAGTGTTGCTTCCTACTGCACTAACTCACTAGACTCGAGTCGAGAAGTTGACAACAACCACTCGTACTCTTTCTATCGAGCTTACTACCGGCATAGTCCGAATCGGAGTAGCCGATTAGTTCGAACTCGGTAGATCTAGGGTACCAAATACTGACATTAAGTGTACCCTTTAGATATCTAAGGATACGCTTGACTAGAGTTAGGCGAGACTCCTTGGCACAGGTTTGGAACCTTGCGCACATACTTACTGCAAATAAGATATCGGGTCGGCTTGTAGTTAAGTAAAGGAGACTCCCTATTACGCTCCTATAGTATTTTAAATCAATTGAATTTCTGATTACATCTTCTTCTATATTCACATTAGTTGCCATTGGGGTATTAATAATTTTAGCGTCTTGCATTCCAAAGCGTTTAATTAATTCCCTAGTATATTTGCGTTGATGTAGGTATATTCCATCTTTAGTTTGTTTAATTTGTAGACCTAAAAGAAACACTTCGCCTACTAAATTCATTTCAAATTCACTTTCCATAAGTGAAATGAACTCATTTAGTAGGATTGAGTTGGTGGTTCCGAAAATAATATCATCTACGTAGATTTGGGCTATGAATATGTCTTTACCTAAGGTTTTTACGAAAAGAGTTGGGTCAACTACACCTTGGTTAAAACATTTGGACTTAAGATAAACCGAAAGTCTCTCGTACCAAGCTCGAGGAGCTTGTTTAAGTCCATAGAGAGCTTTCTTTAACCTAAGGACATGGTCGGGTTTGTCTAACTTTCGAACCAGGGGGTTGACTAACATAAACTTCTTCTTTAATGTATTCATTTAAGAATGTAGATTTCACATCCATTTGAAATAACTTAAATCCTCGATGTGCTGCATATGCTAATAGCATTTGAATGGACTCTAATCTAGCTACTTGGGCATAGGTATCATCGTAATCTAAACCTTCGACTTGACTAAACCCTTTAGCGACTAGTCTAGCTTTATTTCTAACCACTTCACCTTTATCATCAAGTTTATTTCTAAACACCCACCTTGTTCCAATGATTGTTTTATCTTTAGGTGGTTGTACTAATTCCCATACTTCGTTCCTAGTGAATTGAGCCAACTCTTCTTGCATTGCAATAATCCAATCGGGATCAAGAAGAGCTTGGTCAATAGTTTTGGGTTCAATTTTGGAAATTAAGGAGATTTGACTAAGGTTTCTGTATGAGGCTCTAGTTCAAACTCCTAGACTTGGATCACCTATCACTTGGTCGATAGGATGATTTGCTTGAGTCCTAGTTGGGTTTGGGTTTGAGTCTACAACTTGATCAATAGGATGACTCGTCTGAGTTCTAGTTTGGTTAGAGTCATCTGTCACTTGGTCGATAGAGTAACCTAGTTGACTTAGGTTAGGATTAACACTATACCTGATCTTCGGATCAGAGTTAGGTCTAGTATGAATCGGCTAGCTAATTGGGGTTTCTGGGGGTTTTGTAGGTTCGTGTTCTTCATCAAATACTACATTGATAGTCTCCTCGACTCTAAGGGTGTCATGGTTATATACTCTATAAGCTCTACTTGTAGTCGAGTATCCTAGAAAGATTCCGGTCGTGGTTTTGGATGTAAATTTCCCTAGGTAATCCTTAGTGTTTAGGATATGTACCTTACACCCAAATACCCTAAAGTACTTGATGTTAGGTATTTTATCTTGATAAATCTCATATGAGGTCTTAAGGTGCCTCTTTACCATAAGGATCCTATTTTGGACATAACACGCCGTACTCACGGCTTCTGTCCAAAACCTATCGGGTAGGTTATACTCATTTAACATTGTCCTAGCGGCTTCTTGTAGGGTTCTATTTTTGCGTTCTACTAGGCCATTTTATTATGGTGTTCTAGGGCAAGAGAACTCATGGTGGTATCCATTTAGGTTACAGAATTCTGTAAACCTATGGTTCTCGAATTCACCACCATGATCAGTCCTAAGTCTTTTGATTTTAATGCTTTGTTGATTTTCTATTAATTTAAATAGGTTGATTAATTGATCTAGGGTATCACTTTTGTGTTTGATGAACCTAACCCAAGTAAATCTAGAATAGTCATCAATTATGACTAAGCAGAATTTACTTCCATTAAGTGACTTAGCTCCGTGTGAATCAAATAGATCCATGTGTAGGAGCTCAAGCACACTTTTGGTTCGTTCTTGATTAGTTAGTTGATATTGTGTCCTAGATTGTTTACCTTGTTGACACGCATTACATATTTTATTGTTCAAGTTATTGAGGTTAGGCAAACCTCTGACTAAGTCACTCTGACTCATCTTGTGGATGAGTCTTGGGTGTGAGTGACCGAGTCGTCGGTGCCACAACCATGATTCCTCTTACCGTGTCATAAGACACTTAGTTGAGGAGTTAGTTAAGTTAATAGTGTAAATGTTGTTATTTCTAGTTCCCTTAAGAATTGTTTTAGAAGTTTCAATTGTATTAATTACGCATTCATTTTCTAAAAATATGACCATATAGTTATTATCACACAATTGGCTTACACTAAGTAAATTATATTGAAAATTTCCTACTAATAAAATATTTTGAATAACAAAATTTGAGTTGAGCTCAATATCACCGGATCCAATGATTTTGAGCTTGCTGTTATTTCCGAAGGCTACCGATCCTTGTCGTTTGAATCGAAGCTTCGAAAACTTGAGTTGATCCCCGGTCATGTGTCGGGAGCAACCATTGTCCAACATCCATTGATCCTACACGCAAGGTAGTTGGATCGGATATTGGATTTATTAAAGATTGGTTGAAGATTATTAACCTAAATCATCTCACCCATGTCTACATGATCAAACACGTTAACCCTATATGTTCTTGTGAGATGACTTCCAATTTTACTTGATTTAAATTTAATGACTTAAACACTTGTCAACCTTGCGTTAGATTCGGATTTGACCTTAGGATCATCAAGTCACCTTTTCAAGATCATGGCTTCCAGGTCGTGGCGAGGCACAGAGGCCTTCTTTGATCGGAACAACGACCACTTCCTTAGACAAAGCCATTTTCAAGAAAATAGAGACTTGACTTACCTAAGACCACTTCCTGGTCTAACTAGTCTAGGATACGGGGAGGTAGCTTCAGCTAGTTCCTCTCGGTCAAGTGCACCAAACTAGATACGCCTTATCTAGCCCGAATACACAAGACTCCGCTTTCCTAGCGTACTATCATCTCGCCGCATCCTGGTACTATGTTATCAAGTATTGACGAGTTATAGTCTTATCTAACCATTCTAAAAAGGAAAATCAAACTAAATAAAAAAACCTAAGCATGCAATTTCTAGGTTAAAACACAAACAAGTTTCATACTAGCTCCCCCTGGACCGTTGAATCGATTCGGTCTCTCCACATAGTGGATTTGGTCCTTGGGAACCCAGTACTGGTTCGATCCTAAGTTTGAAATTAAGGTGGTCTTAGGGACCCATGCTTGGACATGTTTTTTATGTCGACTTACAATCGACATATACGACTTGTTGGTCGTATTTAAGCTAAACCCTAGCCCGGCCTTGTTGTACACGGCCCTTTGCGATCCAAGTAGGAGGTCAAGTCCTTTGGATCCCAAAGTAAACCTTTCCAACGTATTCCTAAGATCTTCGACTTGACTCTTCAAGAGTGAGTTCTCAACTTCGAGTTTTTCAACCCGAGTTGAGTCCTCCTCTTGAACTCGACTAGTCGAAGAGGTTAGGGAGACCTCGTGTTTGAAGAGTTTAACTTCCTCAACCAGGGTCTCGACCTTGGACTCAGACTTAGCTAACTTTCTAGTTAAAAACTTAATTTCACTATAAAGCGTACTAATTAGAGATCGACTTACCTTGAGTGTATCTTTTGAACTGGATGCGTATCCGTGGCTTGTCTTGAATAGCGCTTCGCAGTCCGACTCGTCTTTGATTTCCGATTCGTGTTCTGGTTCTGACTCCGTCTCCGATTCAACCGGTTTAGCCATGAGGACTCGATCATCGTCTTCTTCCTCGGACGCTTCTTCCCATGTAGCGTTGAGTGCCTTTTTGTATTTTGGTGCTTTGCTTTTGAGCTTTTGGCATTCGGACTTGATGTGTCCAAACCTGTTGCATTCGTAACACCTAATATTAGAACTTTTAGGCTTACCTTCGTTGGGTCGAGTGATGGTTCGCTTTCGGCCCTTGACTATCCTCCGAACTAGGTTGACTAGTTCGGCCTCCATTTCTGGGTCGACCTCCGAATCAGACTCATCCTCTTCTTCCTTCGGGGGTGGCTTGCTTACGGTTTTCTTCCTTGAACCTGCAAAAAGTGCTATACCCTTCTTGGGTTACGAGTTAGACTGCTCATGAAGTTCAAAATCAGAAAATAGTTCATCTAACCTATGTTTCGAAAGATCCTTGGAGACCTTGTAGGCATCGACCATGGATGCCCACAAGGTAGTCCTCGGAAAGGAGTTTAGGACATACCTTATGAGGTCGCAGTTTTCGACCTTTTTCCCGATCGCGTGTAGATTGTTGACTATGTCTTGGACGCGGGCATGAAGTTGCGTCGCGAACTCGTGTTCCTGCATTTTTAGATTATATAGTTTATTAAATAAAAGATCACGCTTACATACCTTAGCTTCATCGGTCCCTTCGTGTAGCTCCACTAGCTTTTTCCAAAGGTCCTTTGCGCTTATGAAGGGGCCAATGCGATTTAGCTCCTCCTTGGACAAACCACATTGGAGAATTTGAGTTGCCTTGGCATCGGCTTCGACTTGTCGTTTTGTCGCAATGGTCCATTGGTCATAACCCAAGGATTCACCCACTTCGTTAGTCGGAAGTGTGAAACCCATTTGAATTATGATCCACATCTCGATTTGGGTTTTGAGAAAGCATTCCATCCGACCTTTCCAGTAACGGAAATCATCTCCGTTGTAAAACGGAGGTCGGACGGTGCTAAAACCCTCGAGATGGGCCATTTGGAAGGGAAACCTTGCACAAAAAATACAAAAAAAACACGAAAAAGGTTCCAAGACTTCGACTTGGATTAGTAATGTAGGAAATGAAAAGAAACAAAAGGAATAAACGAGAAATAACCAACTAAAATAAAAGATGAGCACTTACAACCTTCGATGTCCCAGAAATGGTCCTAAACGATGGATTTTGGGGATGAAGACAGCTTGTTATGAGGGTTTACCCTGGTAAGAAGTGTAGATCTCTCCGAGAGCTTTGTTTTGGTAGGTAGCCCATGTCGTGGGTCAACTTGTACGAAAAGTTATGCCCGTTTGACCGTCGGCTACTCCAAAAGCAAATACTTGCAAAACAAAACCAAACGAAGAGTACCAAGACTTTGTCTTGGATTAGTAGTGCGGGAGAAAAATTTAAACGTACGAAAAACAAATCTGTAAAAAAAATGTTAGATTGGTGGTTTCACCAAATCTAAGCGCCCTCGGCTCTGATACCAATTGTTAGATCGAAGCGGATCGCTAGAGGGGGGGTGAATAGCGATAAAACCTTTTTTCTTTCTCGTTCGTTAAAACTCGTGTAGATAATTTATTTGCAGTGGAAAGATAAGCAATAAATAAAATGAGACAAATATTTTTACTTGGTTCGTAGCCTTCGGCTACTACTCCAAGGCCCTAGTGATCCTTGATCACGCACGGAGGGCAAATCACTAAAAACACTCCTCCTCGTTAAAGGTAGGAGTTTGACGATTACAAAAAAACCTTTGAAAGAAAAGATAGAGAGACAAACCCTCTCTTCTATTAATGTAAAGTGCAACGATAGAAAACCTCGATTAATAAAAGGAATTGCAATATTTAAAGAGACGACAAATTAAAATATCAACAACTAAAGAGTAGAAACTAAGCTAGGGTTGTTGACAGCACTTCGTCATAGAGTTGTTGGAGAATCGCGGAGTTGCAAAGGTTTTTGAGCACTTAGAGATGATGAAAAACCCTAGGAGAAGCCCTCCTTTTATAGCCTTTAAGCCCCTCATCAAATGAGTCTTCAACCAATAGAAATTGGGCACAAAACTCCTTAAAAAATGGTGATAAAGCTTGACTCATCGAGGCTGATTTTTGACCATCGGTTGAACTGATTTCTTGTCCGGTTGAACTGATGGCTCAGCAGTTGAACTGATTCTTGGCCAGTTGAACTGATCCTTGGCCGGTTGAACTGATTTCCAGACTTTTCGACTGTAATAAAGAGTTAGCTCGAAATATAAGTGAATTCGACGGTCACTTGCCGTCCGATCTCAACATAGACCTTCCATGGGAAGTCTTGGTCGGATCGTCGCCTAAGGATGTCCCCGTATGAAGGACTCGACCTTACTTACGCTCACTCACACGAGCTTACCTCAACATTTACCTTTGAAGCCTTGCTTTCGGTATCCACCTGATTCCTTTGGCTCCCTCCGAAGTCCTCCCGGTGTCGCCCGACCACTACGGTTCTCTCCGAGTGTCGTTGACCTTCGGCTTAGCTTAGCATTTCTGCATACTTGATTCAGCTCGTGAGATAATGACATGAGCTTAACTTTGTATCGTTTGCTATAATCAAAACTCAGGTTTGACTTAGGTGCCTACTGCACCAACAGTAATGCCCTCCACTCATATGCTGCGAGCCGCACCCATCAGAATCGCAGACAAAGAACTCTACTGTGATCTGATAGTGCTCGACATGCAGAATTATGATATTATATTGGGCATGGATTTCTTAAGCAAGTATGGTGCTTCGATCGAGTTCCATAAAAGAAAAGTGTGTTAGAGATTTGACGCCGCTAGAGGGGGGTGAATAGCGTTGAATTCGTACGTAGATGGAATTCGTTCGCGATCGTCTCTACAAAACTCGTTATGCGCAGCGGAATAGAAATAATAAAAGTAATAACGAAGAGATACAATCACGAACACAAGGATATAATGTGGTTCAGAACCGAACGGTTCCTACTCCACGGATCGAGCTCTAAAGAGCCCTAGTGATGCACACGCACTCACTAATCACAAATACTCCTTCTCGACACAAGTCGGAGGTGGAGAAACCTCTTACAATAGATTACAACAATAATATAAAAGCAACAAGCAAATACAATGAAGAATAATGTAATACAAATAAAGAAAACACTTTACAAATGCTTTGGATTGCTTGCTTTTGGTTGCTTGAAGAGTGGCCTTGGAGACTCTGATTTGCAGCAACAAATTGCCCCAAAGATGCTCAAGAAACCATTGGCAAAAATCCTCCCGTCGAGTTCCTTTTATCCTTCCGCGCGACTTGGATTTTCGCCTATCAGTCGACTTCCATAAGTCACCAGTCGACTGATGCCACTGTTGTCGTGAGACAACGGCTCGATCCACGCTGGAAAAACTCCAACGGATCTCTTGGCGATCGGCCAACATTGGCGATCGGCGAGCGCGTAATCGTAGCGGCGGTCGACTACGGCGTTCTATGCTTGACAGAACTTAGCGATTGCCAACCCTTGGCGATCATTGCCGTCAGATCATCGATTATCGCTCCAATGAGCGATCACGCGGCGATTCGGCTCTTAAACGACAGTCGAACTCAAGTCGACTCACGGCAGTCGAACCGGCCATAATGCCAGTCGACTGCCAACCTCAAAGATGAGGTTTTAACCCAAGTATGGTGCCCCCATACTTGCTAGACCACCCTTAGCCTAGACCTAAGCCTTCTAGCCACCTCCATCAGCCTCACGCCTCTCGGATCCCTCCAAGTCATCCATGACTTGTTCATCCATCGCGCTAGCCTCCAGGTGCTTCCCTCGGCTATGTCATGCTAATGGTGTCTACACCGCCAAGGCACATTGGACTTACGCCGCCAAGACTCCGCTTGGACTTTACGCTACCAATATCAATCCCCTTGGACTTCCCAAATACCAAGACTCAAGCTTGGACTTTCCCTTGCCAACCCATGTTGGACTTTCCATTCCAAGACCCATGCTTGGACTTTCCATTTGCCAAGACCCATGTTTGGACTTCTCATTTGCCAAGACCCATGCTTGGACTTCTCATGCCAAGTACTCAAGACTTGGACTTTCCCAAAAGCCAAGTACCCATGACTTGGACTTTCCATGCGCCAAGTGTCCCACTTGGACTTTTCATGCCAAGTACCCATGACTTGGACTTTACCAAATGCCAAGTGTCCCACTTGGACTTTCCATGCCAAGTACCCATGACTTAGACTTTACCTTGCCAAGACCCATGCTTGGACTATCCCATAATCACATGGTCAACCCCAGTCAACCATCAAGGTCTTCCTTGAGTCAAACTCGAGTCTGGTCAAACATGACCCGGGTCGATTGCTCCAACAATCTCCCCAACATATTAACCGACATTAATGTCAAACATCAATGCCAAACCACTTTGTCAAATCCCTTTGTCAAACATCAAAACATCACTCGAGTCAAACTTGAGTCTGGTCAATCGTGACCTGGGCCGATTGCACCAACAAAGTGGTGTTCCAGCCGGAGGTGGAACCTATGTTTGAATTTATTGGAGAGCCAAGGAGAAGAGTCAATAAATTTCTATCAGCTCTACAGGCACGTAAGATGTTAGACAGTGGATGTACTGGGTTTCTGGCACATATAGTTGATACAAGTCAAGCCGAGGACCAGAAGCTAGAAGATGTCAGAGTTGTATGCAACTACCCAGAGGTATTCCCCGATGAACTACCAGGGTTAGCCCCAGATAGAGAAATTGAATTTGAGATCGAGTTGATTCCTGGTACTAACCCGATCTCTAAAGCACCTTACCGTATAGCGGCGACTGAATTGAAGGAACTTCAGGGACAGCTATAGGAGTTACTCGACAAGGGACTTATTCACCCAAGTCGCTCTCCATGGGGAGCTCCAGTGCTGTTGGTGAAGAAGAAAGATGGGTCTATGCGAATGTGCATAGACTACCGAGCGCTGAATAATGTGATGATCAAGAACCGGTACCCTTTATCGCGGATTGATGACCTGTTCGACCAACTAAAGGGTGCCACCGTCTTCTCTAAGATTGACCTGAGGTCTGGCTATCATCAAGTAAAAGTGAAATCAGATAATATACCAAAGACGGCCTTCCGGACAAGATACAGACATTACGAGTTCGTAGTTATGCCCTTCGGAGTGACGAATGCACCTGCTCTGTTCATGGATTTGATGAATCGGGTATTCTCGACATTTCTCGACAAGTTTGTGATCGTCTTCATCGATGACATACTGATATATTTGAGAATCCTAGAAGAGCACGCAGAACACCTGAATGTGGTATTACAGATTCTTCGGGAAAAGCAGTTGTATGCAAAGTTCTCCAAATGCGAGTTCTGGCTCGAACAAGTATCATTTTTGGGTCATGTTATATCCAAGCACGGAGTGATGGTAGACCCAATGAAGATTGAAGCCGTGAGTAACTGGAACCAACCAAAGAATGCCAACGAGATCAGAAGCTTTCTTGGGCTAGCAAGCTACTACAGGAAGTTTGTAGAGAACTTCTCTAGGATTACAGCCCCTATGACAGTCCACACCAGAAAGAATAAGAAATATGAATGGACGGACGCCTGCGAGAGGAGTTTCCTGGGGTGAAAAGGAGTGACCCGGCGCTCCAATCCTTGCTCTTCCGGATAGTAACGAAGGCTTCGACATGTACAGTGACGCTTCCAAGTTGGGACTCGGAGTTGTACTCATGCAGAATGGCAAGGTCATTGCCTATGCCTCTAGGCAACTCAAGGAACACGAAAGGAATTATCCCACCCACGATTTAGAGCTAGCGGCCGTGGTCTTTGCTCTCAAAACATGGAGGCATTATCTATATGGAGCTCAGTGTAGGATTTATACAGACCACCAGAGTCTGAAATATTTCTTCACATAGAAGGACCTGAACATGAGACAACGCAGATGGCTCGAGCTCGTCAAGGATTATGACTGCGAGATCTTCTACCATCCGGGAAAAGCAAACAAGGTGGCTGATGCACTCAGCAGGAAGTCCTATGCCACCTTGATGTCTCTATCAGTGTTATCTCGACCCTTAGAAAAGGAGATTATGCGTTATGGGGTTGAAATCATTTCCGGACAGCTCTCGACCATGACGATAGCACCGACGCTGTTCGACGATATATTGGAAAAACAAGCCCGTGACCCAAGCATTCAGAGGATCAAGCAAGAGGTCCTAGAAGGAAAGGACGATGGGTTTCGTATCTCTGATAGTGGAGTACTCTACCTCAGGGATCGCTTGTGTATTCCCGATGATCCAGAGTTACAGAAGAAGATATTTGAGGAAGCTCACAGAACTCCTTATGCGATGCATCCTGGAACCACCAAGATGTACCAAGACCTAAAAAGAAAATTCTGGTGGTTCGGAATGAAAAGATATATCGATGTACATATCAAGACACGACGCCAGAGGGTTAAAGCAAAACACCAGAGACCTGGAGGAACACTGCAGCTAATCCAGATTCCAGAATGGAAGTGGGAAGATATTTCTATGGATTTCATCTCAGGATTGCCCAAGATGACAAACGGATATGATGCTATATGGGTAATTGTGGACCGATTGACGAAGTATGCTCACTTCTTAGCAATCAAGATGACCTATTCGACTGAGCAACTGGCTCAATTATATGCTAAGGAAATTATTAGATTACATGGGATTCCTAAGACCATCATTTCTAACATAGATGGTCATTTTATTTCCCATTTCTGGGAGTGTGTTCAGAAGGCACTCAGCACGAAGCTATTGTTCAGTACCGCCTTCCATCCTCAGACGGACGGACAGATCGAAAGAGTAAATCAAGTACTGGAGGATATGTTACGAGCTTGCGCCCTGGATTTCAAAGGTAGATGGTGCCGATACTTATGTTTGGCAGAATTCGCCTACAACAATAGCTACCAAGCTACTATCGGAATGGCACCCTATGAGGCTCTGTACAGGAGGAAATGTAGATCTCCTATATGCTGGTACGAGGGTGGTGAAAAGAAAGGGATGGGACTCCAGACAGACTTCATTGACGACACCACCCGGGCTATCCAGAACATCCGTCAAAGAATTGAAACTGCTCAGAGCTGGCAAAAGAGCTATGAAAATATGCGGCGTAGACCGTTAGAATTCGAAGTTAGGGACCTAGTATTCCTCAAGGTGGCCCCTATGAAGGGAGTGATGAGATTCGGAAGGAAGGGTAAGCTGAGTCCACGCTATGTGGGACCATATCCGATATTGAAGAGAGTTGGCAAGGTAGCTTACGAGCTGGAGCTGCCTCAAGAGATGTCGGCTATCCACAACGTGTTCCATGTTTCGATGCTCAGGAAGGGCATTTCCAGTGCGGACCAAATGATCGAACCACAAATAGTGCAAGTTCAAGAGGACCTGAGTTATGAAAGTCAGCCTATCCAGATACTCGACCGAGAAGTCAAGCGACTAAGGAACAAAGAGGTGCCCTTAGTAAAGGTCCTGTGGCAAAATCAACGGTACGAAGAAGCTACCTGGGAACGCGAGGAGGACATGAAACAGAAGTACCTAGAATTGTTCTAAGTTTCGAGGATGAAACTTTTAAAAGGTATGAAGGATTATAATGCCTGGAAAATTTCTAGCAATTTTACAAGAATTTTTGGTTGATTATGATGGGCTTTATGTGGGCTCTTTCAAAAATAAAAGAAAATGAGCCAAAAAGGATGCAAGGCCTAGGAATTGAACCCCAAACCTCTAGAGATAGCCAAGGCCTAAAGATGCATCCAATAACTTGAAAGCCCAAAGAGGTTGTACTATTAGGGGAATATGGGAAGTGATAGTTAAGGGTAAGGGAGGCTAAGGGACACTTCAAGTGAATAAATAGGGGAATGAGGAGACATGAGGAAGCAAACTTGACATCTTCTCCTTCTCTTCTTCTTCCTCCCCGAACCCTAAAGCTCCCCCTTCTCATCCTTTGTCCGAAATTCATCCAAGCAAGAAGAAGGCTAGGTTTGCTTCCCTTAGGTTATCTTCCAACCAAAAAGCAAAGCGAAGGATGTAAGTATCCCCTCACCTGCATACAAGTAGCTTTTCGATTGAAGTTGTTATATCAAATTCTCCATGAACCATTCGGCCAAGGCATTTACTTGAGTTTTCAATGAAGATCCATGTCATACCTTGTATGAATATGATGATGATAAGATGCTAGATGGATTAGGTTAAGAGTTTAACCCTAAAATCCCCAAAGGACCATTCGGCCAAGACCATAACTAGGGCTCACCATGAAGATCCATGCTATATCTTGTATGAATATGATGATGATAGGATGCTAGATGGATTAGGCTAAGAGTTTAACCCTAAAAGCCCCAAAGGACCATTCGGCCAAGACCATAACTAGGGCTCACCATGAAGATCCATGCTATATCTTGTATGAATATGATGATGATAGGATGCTAGATGGATTAGGTTAAGAGTTTAACCCTAAAAGCCCCAAAGGACCATTCGGCCAAGACCATAACTAGGGCTCACCATGATGATCCATGCTATATCTTGTATTAATTTGAAGATGAGGGATTTCTAGATGAGTTTGGTTGAGTGGTTAACCTCAAAAACCCAAGGGATCATTCGGCCAAGACCATAACTTGGGCTCACCATGATGATCCATGCTATATATTGTATTAATATGAAGATGAGGGATTTTTAGATGAGTTTAGTTAAGTGGTTGATCCATGAAACCCTTTTTAATCATTCGGCCAAGACCATAACTAGGGCTCACCATGATGATCCATGCTATATCTTGTGTTAATATGAAGATGAGGGATTTCTAGATGAGTTTAGTTAAGTGGTTGATCCATGAAACCCTTTTGAACCATTCGGCCAAGACCCCTAATGTGTTCTTTATACTATGCTTTAGGTGAGTTTATGATAACTTTTGATGTTAAATGATGCTAGATGAAGATAACATGCTCTAGGTTAGGTTTGAAATGAGTTCATGCCATGTTTGATGTTAGAAGAAGATAACATGTTCCATGCCATGCTTTATACATTAAAGAATTAACATGTGTTTAGTTAGACCATACCTATATATATAAGTTGTTTGGTGTTTAAAACTTTGATAGAGCTCCATGCAGTTTAGGCCACTCCATGTATACTTGCTCATGATGTTTATTCCTTATGCCATGCCCTATATGTGTGTTATATTTATGATATGTTTATGAAATGAAATATGATATATTTATGAAATGAAATATGATATGTTTATGAAATGAAATATGATATGTTTATAAAATAAATATGATATGTTTATGAAATGAAATATGATACGTTTATGAAGTGAAATATGATATGTTTATGAAGTGAAATGTGATATGTTTATGAAGTGAAATATGATATGTTTATGAAATGAAATATGATATGTTTATGAAATGAAATATGATATGTTTATGAAATGAAATATGATATGTTTATGAAGTGAAATGTGATATATTTATGAAGTGAAATATGATATGTTTATGAAATGAAATATGATATGTTTATGAAATGAAATATGATATGTTATGATAAGAAGCATGTATGTATTTTACCTTCTGGATGGCTTGTACCAGGATCCTAACAAAGTCCAAAGGGATGGGCTCCTATGTTGCCCTAGGCCTGTTGGGAGATCGTGACGACCGGCTAGAGGGGGGTGAATAACCCTCAATCGATGTATGTCGGATTTTGCTCGTCTACAAAATGTTAGCGCAAGAGGAATATGCAAATATAAAAAGATAAAGACAAAGCAAATAGAAATAACAATACAACCAATGCAAACACCGAGATGTAACATGGTTCACGGCTACGCCGCTAATCCACGGTCCGATTCGTCCACGGTGAATCACTCCGCAATCTATCCACTAGATCTCTCCTTTGCACAAAGCTAGGTGGAGGTAACCTCTTTACACAAAAACACTCCTCTTACAAATATAATGGAAATAAGCTCAAGTAAGAGGATGGAAAGCTTTAGGGAACTTTGGGAGAGTATTAGAGCATAAGCATTAACCTCCCAAAGCTCCATCCCCTTCCTTTTTATAGAGGAAGAGGGTTTCTTCTGGTTGACACAGGAGCAGTCGACTGATGCCCTCGATCAGTTGACTGGTTCTGTAGTCGTTGCCCAATAACGACCGCTTTCCACGTTGGATTCTATCCAACGGTATTGGCATCAGTCGACTGATGGCACCCATCAGTCGACTGATGTCAATCAGTCGAGTGCTCCGTGAGATCGACTCCATTCTGTGCCCATGCACAGTGTCATCACGATCGTTGCCCCTTAGCGCCGATCGATCAAGACATCAACCGCCCATGCCGATCGACCGATCAACTTGATTCACCGATTGAAAAACCGATCGAACCATCGATTAGAGCGCCGCCATGACATGGCGATCGGTGTGTCGAAAATCCCATCCGACACTTAGCCAAATGGCCAAGTTTCACCTAAGAGCTACCCCTTCCCGGGTTACATTCGCTCACTCTCATCTCTTGGAGTCCCTCGCCTTCGAAGTTCTCTTCGTTCGCGGCCATGTCCCTCGGCAGCATCAGGCGCACGGCTCTGCAATGCTCCTTTGTGTCTCTTGCCTCGAAGTCTACTTCCTCCGGCTTCACTCCAAGCTCCTCGTCCGGTGGTCCCTCGGATGCTCCAAGCGCACGGCTTCCGCAAAGCTATCCTTCACCGACTCAAGGCCCGAGTCATGAGATGTGAAACTCGCCACGGATGTGCGAATTACTAAGTCCTGCACGACTTCAGCGCACATATCAAATCAACATAACAAACTAACTTAAACCCTTTGCCACACACATCAAAACCTAATCATGGCAAGAGATTGCCCTAACAATCTCCCCCTTTTTGATGTGTGGCAATCCGTTTAAGTTAGGTAAAAATATTTGATAAAAATTTCTATGGTAAAAAAGCATGTAAACATAAACATGATATAGCAACATGCACCTCCCCCTTAATCCATGAAACTCCCCATACAAATTTTCTCCCCCTATCATAATTTACTTAAACATAATCAATTCTCCCCCTTTGACACCATCAAAATGATTAACACTAAGTTATAAACTCATGGCATCAAGTTTAATAGCAGGAAAATTCCAAAAATTGTTTTAAAACCTGAAATCAGCCTTTACTATTTGGAATATCAGGTCACGATCATTGGTTCGGACTACGATCGATTGACACATCATTTTGAATTACGATTTAGGTGAAATTCAGAAATGAATTAAAAATTCTTGAAAATTTGAAAAATCATGAAATTTGGGGAACATATTTCTTGTAAGGTTCTTCATCAGTGAAAAATAGTTTTTCATGAAAAATCATCATATTTTCACGTATTTGCCAAAAATCCAAAAGCTATAAAAATCACTAGGTTTTTTATCATTCTAGTATCAAGTTTACCACCTAGTTTGGCATTCAATTATTTCAAAACATGAACACATAGATTTTAAAGTAAGAAATTGTTTTGAAAACATATGAAATATCCAACCATGATCTTTGGGCAATATGTCTATGAATTAAACATAAGTCTTTCCCATGATTGGTCTACTATTGCTATTTTGATACCTTAAATGACCATCTAAATGCCATAGGCATTAGTGGACTTTTGTATCATCCTAACATCTCACTCATGCTAAGTTTTCAATCATGGTAGCCTATAGTGAGTGTGAGATGCATCCTAGAGGGTATTTGTATACACTTAACCATTTATATTCATGCAATTCTATCAAGGTTAAGTATCAACCTAACAATCCTCATGATCATAAAGGCATATATCAATTAATTCTACATTATGATCATGAAATACATGTATTCATCAAATTATAATCATGCATTAGGTATTATATCATGATTATAAACAAAGTATCACCTAAAGCATGATCTACACCTATTTCTCATGATTATGTGCCAAATATCAAAATCATAAATCATGATTGCAAACATACATAGCAATTACATTAATCATCATGATTTAAGCATTATTAACTATTTATAGGCACGTTATCATCACCTAACACTATTTCAAAATGTTGTCCCGCCATCCTTAGTCAACCAAAATATGATATAGGTCAATTGCATATGGTTGACTACCCTAGGGGTTTTCTAAGCCTTAAGGATGGATTTTGGAACCCAAAATAAGTTCTTGCCTATGGGGTTCACTAGGTACTCCTTAGGAATCCATTTCCTAGCTATTACTTTCTTCTTATCTTGTCTCCTAGTAATTAGGCATTTATAGGCCTTTTCATTTTTCTTTTCTTTATAACCTATGCCCTTTTTGTTGAAGCTAGCTCTTTGGCTCCCTATGATCATGTTCAAGGTGTTGGAGCCTATTGTGAATTTCTCTAGGGCTTTTGTCAAATAGTCTACCTTTTCCCTTAAAGCCCTATTTTCATCCATACATGCATCACTAACATTAAATGGTATATAGTTATCATGTGAGCATGCATCATTTAAGCTAGAAGAAATATTATCATCATTTAAGCATGCTTTTTCTAGTTTATTTTCTAAGTCCTTAATTTGATCTAGCATGCTTTTGTTCTTCTTCTTAGCTCTAAATAAATCCCTAGTTAAGCTAGAAACCATGGAAACTATTTTCTTAGGAGTTAGATTTGTTATCATAGTTTCCATGTCTTCTTCTTCTGATGAGGAGGATGAGGAAGTAGAGGCTCCCCCTTCACTTGAGCTCTCTCCACTTGAGCTTGATTCTTCATTTTCGGTGGAGGAGAAATCCAAGTCGTCGAATGCCATCAATGCTAGGTTGGTGACAAATGCATTTTCTTCCTCAGACGAGGAAGAGGAAGAAGGGTCATCCCATGTCTTGGCCTTGAATGCTTTGGCATTCCCCTTTTCCTTTGCCTTCTTTTCTTCTTCCTTTTTCTTGTTCCCCTTTTTCTTCTTCTTTTCTTCTTTCTTCTTCCTCTCTTCCTTGCTCTTGTTTAGGAGGGGACAATTGTCCCTTATGTGTCCCTCTCCTTGGCAATTGTAGCATATGACTTTCCCCCTTGGTCTTCTACTCCTATCATTGGATTTATTAAATCGAAAACCTTTTAAAGCACACCTTACCCTCCTTACCATATACACTTCTTCTGTGCTATCCATGGAGGAGGAGGAAGAGGCTTCATCATCGGAGGAGGAGGGGACTTCCATCTTCTTCTTCCCCTTGTTGGCCATCAAGGCTACTCCTCTTGAAGTTTGAAACTTTGGCTCTTCTTGTATTCCTTCAAGCCTCGTTTCATGGAGCTGCATTGTTGAGAAAAACTCCTCCAAGGTACTTACTTCCAAGTTCTTGGAGATGTAAAACGAATCCACCATGGAGATCCATCTTGAGGACCGGAGAAAAGCATCTATGGCCTTCATTACCATATCCCGGTTGGAGAGCTTTTCTCCTACACTTGTTAGCCCAATTAAAATTTTTTTAAATCTAGAATGCAAAGAAGTTACCTTTTCTCCCTTTTCTAATTTTATGTTGGATAGTTGGGAGCGGAGAAGGTCTCTCCTTGCAAGTTTGGCTTCCGAGGTGCCTTCATGAAGCTCCACTAGCTTCTCCCACATCTCCTTTGCACTAGAACACTCCCCTATCCTATTTACTTCTTGTTGAGGGAGCACATTATAGAGGTGGTGCTTGGCCTTTGAATTTGCCAAATACTCCTCTCTTTGTCTTTTGCTCCATCTCGATTTTTCCAATGGCTCCCCATCTTCGTTCCTAGGCAACTCGAAACCGTTTTCCATTATTAAAAGGATTTCAAAGTCGGTTTCGAAGAATACCTCCATTCGCTTCTTCCACCAAGAGAATTCGCCATCGAACTTCGGTGGGTGGATGTTGGAGCCGGCCATTTTGAATGTTGCTTGTTGTGGTGGTTAGTCCTCGACAAGCTTTCCTTGGCTCTGATACCACTTGTTGGGAGATCGTGACGATCGGCTAGAGGGGAGTGAATAGCCCTCAATCGATGTATGTCAGATTTTGCTCATCTACAAAACGTTAGCACAAGCGGAATATACAAATACAAAAAGATAAAGACAAAGAAAATAGAAATAACAATACAACCAATGCAAACACCGAGATGTAACGTGGTTCACGGCTACGTCAATAATCCACGGTCTGATTCGTCCACGGTGAATCACTCCGCAATCTATCCACTAGATCTCTCCTTTGCACAAAGCTAGGTGGAGGTAACCTCTTTACACAAAAACACTCCTCTTACAAATATAATGGAAATAAGCTCAAGTAAGAGGATGGAAAGCTTTAGGGAACTTTGGGAGAGTATTAGAGCATAAGCATTAACCTCCCAAAGCTCCATCCCCTTCCTTTTTATAGAGGAAGAGTGTTTCTTCCCGTTGATACAGGAGCAGTCGACTGATGCCCTCGATCAGTCGACTGGTCTTGTAGTCGTTGCCCAATAACGACCGCTTTCCACGTTGGATTCTATCCAACGGTATTGGCATCAGTCGAATGATGTCACCCATCAGTCGACTGATGTCAATCAGTCGAGTGCTCCGTGAGATCGACTCCATTCTGTGCCCGTGCGGTGTCATCGATCGCCGTCCTTTGGCGATCGGTGATCAACTATCGATCCGATCGCCCATGTCGATCGGCGGTTGATCGATCAACTTGATTCAGTTGACTTAAACGACCGATCGAACCATTGACGAGCGGCCGATCGCATGACATGGCATGGCGATCGTGGTGTCGAAAATCCCATCCGACACTTAGCCAAATGGCCAAGTTTCACCTAAGAGCTACCCCTTCCCGGGTTACATTCGCTCACTATCATCTCTCGGAGTCCCTCGCCTTCGAAGTTCTCTTCGTTCGCGGCCACATCCCTCGGCAGCATCAGGCGCACGGCTCTGCAATGCTCCTTCGCGTCTCTTGCCTCGAAGTCTACTTCCTCCAGCTTCACTCCAAGCTCCTCATCCGGCAATCCCTCAGATGCTCCAAGCGCACGACTTCCGCAAAGCTATCCTTCACCGACTCAAGGCCCGAGTCATGAGATGTGAAACTCGCCACGGCTCCATTTACGAATTACTAAGTCCTGCACGACTTCAATGCACATATCAAATCAACATAACAAACTAACTTAAACCCTTTGCCACACACATCAAAACCTAATCATGGCAAGAGATTGCCCTAACAAGGCCGACGGACTAAGATCGGGCCTAGGATGGGCTTCTATGTTATGATTGCCCCTAGGTCGACGGTCATAGTACGGACCTAGTACGGGATGGGCTCCCAGATGCCCTAGGCTGACGGACTATGATAGGGCCTAGGATGGGCTTCTATGTTATGATGATGGCCCCTAGGTCGATGGACTAAGATCGGGCCTAGTAACCTAGTAGGTTCGAGACTTGCTACCTCGGGTCTATTTAGGGATGCGCACTATGATGATGATGATGTGGTACAATGTCGGGCCAAATATGTTGAGAGTTATGTTCAAATACCTATGATATATGTTTTCGAAGAGCATCCTGCATATACCTTTATGTTATGATTGCTTATGTTATATGTGTTGCATGTTATGTTTGCTTATGTTACATATGTTACATGTTATGTTTGCTTATGTCATATATGTTACATGATATGGTTGCTTATGATATATATGTTACATGTTATGTTTGCTTATGTCATATATGTACATGATATGTTGCTTATGTTATATGTGTTGCATGTTATGTTTGCTTATGTTACATATGCTACATGTTATGTTTGCTTATGTCGTATATGTTACATGTTATATTTGCTTATATGTTATGAATGTTTACATGCTATGCTTAATGTCGATGTATGTTTTTTGTGAGTAGGACAGAATCTTGCTAAGCCTATGTGCTTATAGTTTATGTTCCCTTGTACTGCAGATAAGGGTAAAGGGTGGATAAACTAAAGGGAGCAGCAGGAGGGGCAAGGTGTGTGTGGCAGTGACATGGGGGAAGAGATCTGTTATGTCCCTTATGCATGTTTTCCTTAAGATGATTTGTTTATGGACTTGAATTAAGCACTAAGTACTTACGAAATAATGATGCATGCTCTATGTTAAGAAGAAGTACCTATGAAATGACGATGCATGTTTATGTTTAAAAGAAAAAAAATATATGTCTAAAGTCTTCTGCTGTAAGTAGTACAATGTATGTATGTACGATCGCGTCGCGCCACCCCTCCGGACCCTAGGAAAGGGCGGGGGTGACACCTTTCATGCGCGAGGAGCCAGATTCGGCCCTTCTCTCACGCAGCGAATTCTCCCACGCCATCTCTGTTCCACCTCCGACCAGTGCCACTCCACCACCGGCAACCACCACCTCAGCTCCGACAGCTCATCCAGCAGTGCATTTCTAGCGCATTTGCGGCAAGCTCCAATACGACTGCGCTGAAATTCCACAGCTCTTTCACAGTTTCTTCCGAGTAGCATTTCCAGTTTGGATTAATTGCAAGTGTTGATTGTTTCTTTGATTTATTTATGTAGAATGATTGTAACAGTTTCAATCTTCCACGTTTTGAATTGCACATGTTTAGTTTAATTTGTTCGTATAGTGTTTGATGAAATGTTTCTATGGGTAATTAGGACCTAGTTCATTAGGTTAGATTTAGTTTTATGCTTTACTTAAGTTGCTTTCTTTAATCATGTTTTTAATTGTTTGTTAGTTAAATTTTTTCTTCCCTTGAGCCTTAGCAGCCGCCTCCCCCTTGCTTCCACCCACTTTCCTCCACGGATTCGTGGAGGAACCGATTCATCGAGAGATTTCGACAAAGTCCTCCATCTCCACAACATCTACCTTCTCTTTCGGATTCGAGGAGAAGTTCTGATTTGACGACACTTCTTCGAGCTCAACTGGATCTGCGAGAGTTCAGAGTGTCCATCAAACTACTGGATTCAAAAGTTTGCACCATCCCACATCCACTGTCATTTGCGGAGTCTCGATCGAGCTTCGCTGGACTTAGCCGGAGGAACTTGTTCATTCACCGGGCATATCTTGGGTTGATCAGATTAGTTTCTCTTTCGGTTTTTATTGCTTTAATTCCTGCTTTGCTTGATTTAGTTGTTGCATGTTAGTTTAGGATTTTAATTACCTTGCAATTGTAGGTTAGATCTCAAATCCCAAACCCCCAATCTTCAATAGAAAATCCAAAGCAATAATTAGAAATCCTAAGTTTACTATTCTGTCGATTACATTCGTTGGGAAACGATCTGGGTCATTCCCTATGCTATATTAGTATAGATAGGGTTTGGTAATTAATTTGAAACGGTACCATGACAAATCGCCGTTATCAGAAACACAAGTCTAAAGCCTTTGAAATGTTCAAAAAATTCAGAAGTGAAGTAGAAAAACAACTTGGCAAGAGTATAAAAATACTTCGATCGGATCGATGTGGTGAATACTTGAGTCAAGAGTTTCTAGACACATGTGAGATGCTGGAAAATGAGTTAAGTTCAAGGTACATAGTTCTTGCATCTAGATGAACTCAAACTCATCTTATACCATGGATAAATCATGAGGAAAGCTTATGTACACGTCATGTGCATTAAGCCCATACACCATGGTCCAATATAAGGTTTTAAAAACATTTCAAAATTATTATGAAAAACCTTGGTGTAGTCTATCTTTTGATAGAAGTCACCATTGAAGAAGTTGATACAAAATAAGTCAAAAATATTGAAGTTATAAATGGTTTTGAATTTTGTATCAATCTCACTATTTTATAGATATTTTATTTTTCAAATATTTTTCACTCATAATGATTGACTTAAGTATTATACATACCAATTTTCGTGAATTTTTTACTTATGTATTTTTCAAATTTTAATTTTTTAACTTGATTTCTGCACTTGTAGAAATCAGTCGACTTCCATGGATGGCAGTCGACTGACATCAAGGGCAGTCGACTGCTAAATACTGATTTCGGGTAAACAAGGTTGTTTAGCCCATGCTTCAGCTATGTTTGGCTACCCTAACTGCTCCTAACCCTAGGATATGCTTTGGAAAGCATTATAAAGGGTGAAAAACATTCGATATGGATTAGGAGAATTGTTTAGGGTGTGTATCGAATTTTAAGGGAGGTGAAAGTTCAATGTTGAATATTTGTCCTTAATTTCGATTGGTTAGTGTTCTTATAGGCTTAGGGACTCTCCAAGGACATTGTTGGTGCAATAGTCAATGGGAGCAAGCCTTTAGGGGGAGGTTATCTATCATGGGATGATGGATGTGTTCTTCCTCATAAGGGGGAGAATTTGGAGTATTTGGAGAAGTGAGGATTGCCTCTCTTTAGTGATATGAGTCTTATCACTAGGAAGAGTGAAGGCATCTTAGATGTTTTTGGACCAAGGGAAAGATTATAAGATCTCATTGGGATATGAGACATTGATACCCTTGGGGAGAGCTTTTTTGAATTATGTAAAAAAGGAGGAGAATTGATGGGAGAATTTGGAATTCCTAATTTGGACAATTGGGAGGATTAGATTGAGTTAGTGTTCTAACTCAAAGGTGTTTTGGTTTTTGTCAACATCAAAAAGGGGGAGATTGTTAGTGCAATTGGCCCAGGTCATGATTGACGAGACTCAAGTTTGACTTGAGTAGTATTTTAATGTTTAACGATGAGTTTACCATTGTTTGACAATGGGTCGACTATATGGATGACATGAGGTTGACCATATGATATAGACGTCCAAGTGGGACACTTGGCATGGAAAGTCCAAGCATGGGTCTTGGCAATGGTAAAGTCCAAGCATTGGACTTGGCAAGGGAAAAGTCCAAGCAAGGGAAAGTCCAAGCTTGAGTCTTGGCAATTGGAAAGTCAAACATGGGTTGGCAAGGAAAGTCCAAGGGTGTGGTCTTGGCCACATAAGTCCAAGTGTGTAGTCTTGTCCATGAAAGTCCAAGTCATGAGTACTTGGCATTTGGGAAGTCCAAGGTTTGATATTGGTGATGTAAAGTCCAAGGGTAGAGTCTTGGCAGTATAAGTCCAATGGTTGGCGGCGTAAAGTCCAAGCATGTGTCTTGGCAGCATAAGCTCAATGTGCCTTGGCGGTGTAGACTAGCTTAGCATGACAATAGCCGATGGAAGCACTTGAAGGCTAGCGTACGGATGAACAAGTCATGGACAACTTGGAGGGATTCGATAGGCGTGAGGTTAATGGAGGTGGCTAGAAGGCTTAGGTCTATGCTAAGGGTGATCTAGCAAGTATGAGGGCATCATACTTGGGGTAACCCTCATGGTTGAGTCTTAGCAGTCGACTGGAGTTATGGATCAGTCAACTAGTCAAGTGTTTGACACTTGGCAACCAAGTCGACTCTGGACAATCGACTGGGATTATGAACAGTCGACTGATGGGAGTCGACTGGCGATCGACTGTGGGCGAGTGGCCTGGGCAGTCGACTACCATGGATGGCACTCGATATGGTAGTCGACTGCTGCTGGTTTTGGTCGCGAAGGCAGAATGCTTGATAGGCGACTGAGCAGTTGGCTACAGGCTTGAGCAGTTAACTGCTAGGAATGGCAATCGACTGTCAGTGTATCCATTGGCTGGAATGCCGATATGGATTAAGTCATTGTGAGACAACGACACTGTTGGTAGTCGACTGGAGCCTTATGACAATTGACTACTAGGTGCGGAATCAGCCTGATGCATGGATAAAAGGAGCGACTCTTGGAGGATTTTGGTCATGGTTTCTTGGGAGGTTGTTGAGGCGATTTGAAGGCAAAGGACAGGCGCATTTCAGGGTCCTTCAAGCTCATCCAAGCAACCAATAAGAAAAGCATTCAAAGCTCTAGTTTGTAATGTGCTCTTTACATTTTGGTCGTATTTCTTTGTATTTGCTTGTATATTTTGTATTACTGCTGTAATCACCTGTAAGAGGTTTCTCCACCTCCAGTGTGTCACTGAGAAGGAGTGTTATTGATTAGTGGTGGTGTGTGCATCACTAGAGCTCATTCGAGCTCAATCTGTGGAGTAGGAATCCTAAGGTTACGAACCACATTATATCTTGTATTTTGCATGTGATTATGTATTTGTCTTTTGTATTTCTATATTCCTCTATGCGAACTAACAAATTGTAGATACAAATGCAATCGAATTCCATCAACCAATGGAAACGTGCCATTCAACCCCCCCCCCTCTAGCGCTCACCGAAGTTCCTACAATCTATAAGTGTTTTGGTTATATATAATTCTTTTGGTGTAGTACTAATCATATGATGTGTAGTTGTTTTGCTACAAATACTATTTTATATATGTTTTTAGGGGTTATCATTTAAAATGGGATGATATGAGCTTGTACTTCATATTGCTACTAGTGTGAGTGTATATATGTTTTCTACAATTCTCTTTGATGTTGTTGTATGATGTATATTAAAAACACAACACTGTAAATCGACAACGGCTTATTGTTCTCTAGTGTGTGTTGAGAAACGACAACGGTTACAATAACAATGATAATACAAATGACAACGGTTAACAACCGTTGTATATGCCTCAAAAAATCATAGTAAATCCACGCGTTGAGAAAGATAGGGCGCTCAAAGATAACAGTTATAACCCATTGTAGTTTCAGTTGAAACACAACAGTGAAAAACCGTTGTCTATGACCCAAAAAATTCGTGGTAAATCTACACGTTGAGAAAGATATGCCACTCAAAGACAAAGGTTAAAAGCTATTGTCTTTTTCTTAAATCAACAATGATTAAAAACTATTGTCTTTTTCTTAAATTGACAATGGTTTTTCACCATTGTCTTTGAGCGTCTCACCTTTCTCAACGCGTCGATTTACCATGGATTTTTTGGATCATAAACAACGATTTTCACGGTTGTCTTTTCAAATTTTTGTTGTAGTGTCAAGTGCCTCTTTTAACTTTCTCATGCTTTAGAGTCTTCCTTTGCCAAAGTTCACTTGGATTTATGCCGCTAAGACTACACATTTGGACTTATGTCACCAAGACCTCATCCTTGTATTTACACTGCCAAGATTGCAAACTTGGACTTACACCACCAAGTCCTTATCTTTGGACTTTCATTGCCAAGTCTTTTCCCTTGGACTTTCCTTGCCAAGGATCCACACTTGGACCTTCCTTTTACTTATCACTTAATCATTCATGTTTGATCATCAACATTGCTTAACTTAAACTTGATCATCCAAATATCTAAAGTAATTAATACTTTGGTTATTCTTGCACCAACAAGCACAACTTCACACATCGAGAATCCGAGATCAACCTGAGCATTGTGCACCATCACCAAACACTGCATCTCGAGCTCTTCACTGCTCCCAAGAACCGTGATCAACATTGTCTCCCGAGCACTTTTGTGCGCTCGAGAATGCTTCGAACCCGAGCTCCACACACTTGGGTCCCTAGCACCGCTCACACAAGTTTCAACCACCTCACATGCATACGCATCCCAAGCACCTCTGTGTGCTCGAGCACCACATGCGCGCTACCCGAGCACCTTCGAGCACCCAAGCACTTCACACTCATGACCCAAGCACCTCCGTGTGCTTGAGCACCTCATGTGCGTGCTAGAGCACCTTACATGCACAAGTGTCCCGAGCACTGTCGTTCACCCAAGCACCTCTTGCACATGTCCACCCGAGCAATACAGGTCGCGTGTACATCCCCAGGACCTCTGCATACTCGAGCGTCTCGAGCACCGCAAGCCAGCGCTCATCCCGTGCTTTTGAGCACCATGCTCATGTGCCTGGAACCTGAGTGCATTGTTGAGTAGTTATAAGCATGATCGAGAACCATTTCCCAACCATCCCGAGCACCTCTGCATGCTCGGGAACTTCTACGCGTGGAAGAACACAGGTGTCGAACACTTCTAGCTTCTTGGGCTTCTTGAGCATTCAGTGTGGTCGGGCATCCTGAGAAGACTTTGCGTCCATGATTTTTAGTCGGGTTCGTGAGTTTTTCACTCGCGAATCATTGATCGATTGATCAACGAAGTACATCAAATCAATCTGGCTCTTATACCAATGTTGGATGATGAATCAAGTAAATCACAAATTTACTTTGTGAAAATAAAATTATACCTGATTGGTGATGCACAAACTATTGAAATTGTACTTCTCAAAATTTTTGTGAATTCTGATCATGGACGGTTCACTCGTAGTCAGATGATAATCACGAAGATCGAATTATCACCATTAAATTTCAATGTCACAACTCTCAACCTAGTGATGTGTGATGATTGATATCTTGTTCTTCTCAACAAGATGAGAATGCTCCACCCTCTCTTCTTCTCATCAAAAAGTATGGCTTTCACCCCTTCCTTTACTTTTCATCAACCACATCCTTCATATTAGAAATATATTTATATAGGAAAAGATGAAGGAAATGAAAAGTCATCTCATTACAATTAATTGTGCAAAAGTCTGAAATTGTCATCCTAGCAATCCTCTCACCTTGACCTCCATAAATTGAGAGAGAGTAAATCATGGGAGGACCTGATAGAAAGTGGCCTAATATGTTACCAATGGTTGCCCAAAGATGGCACCTTTTGGGAAAGGTTGCCAAAGCAACTTTTGGCTCCATTATAAGGGAAAGGGGTCTTGGCTTCTCCTAAGAAGATTATTGAAAATCAGATACTTCATTTTCTCTCGATTGCAAGACTTCTCTATGGGAAATCATCATCGGATCCCGAGGGTGTTTGGAGCGAGGAACTACAAAGAAGACTCTAGTAGCCTTCTTTTCAATCCTACGAGATTCCATAACGCATGAGGTAATTGCCTCTCTCTCAGATTTTATCCAACATTGGTATCAGAGCAAAGTTCCTCCCTTCACAATGTCGTCGGATGATCTCTATTCACAAGAACTTGCTTCAATGGAAATAGGTAATTTTGAACCAACAAAGATCTCTATCGATGACGATAGCAGTCCCCCTACGGAGTTTTCTGTGGTGCCATTTAGATATCGGCAACTAATGACTACAAGGGATTATGTTGCCACACTGCGCGCTTCTCCCTCGACTCACAGCGGCGCTTAACGCAAATTGAACGGAGACATGGCCGCCCGCAACATTGACAACAACGTGCATAGGCACGCCACCCGAGGCAGAATTATTGCTCACAGCAGCGTTCTCCGATGCGCCATCCGAGGCAGATTGACCGCCCACGACAGTGCACAGTGCATCGTTTGAGGCAGCCTTGTCGCCCGAAATGATGTGATCGGGCGTGCCGTTCGAGATCGTGGTGGCCTTGCCGCTCGAGACGATGCACACGAGCACGCCATTTGAAGCTGTGGCAGCCTTGCTGCCCAAAATGATGCGCTCGGGCATGCCATTTGAGGCAGTGGCGGACTTGCCTCCCGAAATGATGCACATGGGTGCATCATCAGAGGCAGTTTTGTCGCCAGCGATGATGCGCGCAAAAGCGCCGTCCCAAGCCATGTCACCCAAAATGATGTGCCCCCACACGCTGTCCAAGGCGGGCGGCACAATGCCCGTGGCGCCCTTGTCGCCCGTAGCAGCATGCTCGGGCACACTTTCTGAGGCGGGTGGCACACCTCCTGAGGTAGATTTGCCACCAACGGCAGCATGCTCGGGCGACACGCTGTCCAAGATGATTTTGCTTTCCAAAATAATGCAGGTTGGCGCTTCAGCGGGCGCCTCAACGGGCGTGTCATCCAAGGAAGGAACGACAACAACGACATCAATGGGCGCCTCAACAGGCGCGTTGTCTATGGCGACAGTGTGCATGCTTTCCAAGGCCATGCAGGCTTCTTTGCTGCTCGTTGTCCTGTAGCCATGAACGTAGGTCAGAACACAGGCTGGCGCCACGTACGTGGCCTCACGAGAAGCTGTGGCCAGGCAAGGATTGTTGACCCGGCCTCTCGCCGCCACCAAAATGCAAATTTGGTGTTACGATGAGTTCGGCGTCACATATGGCATGTTCTCCGGAGCCAGACTATGGCTCCTACTCGCCTCCAGATGATTGCTTTAGTTCTTATGATGTTATCACAATTTTAGACATGTTTTTTAATAAGTACTGTATTAGCTTCTTAATTATGAGATTGTCTTATTAAAATTCATGCAATAAATTGATTATGATTTGCACATGCATACTTATTTATTGTTCAACATTATTCGAATAATTTTTTGAACATGATTAACTGTTGTTTGTTTTTTATTTGAATATCATGTTCAATATATACATGCTTATTAAATAAGAGATGTTAGTTCCTCTACATTTACATTATTTGATCAAAATTATCCTAATAATATTACATATTCTTATATAAATGGGAGATGACTGTAGTACTCTAAGTTTTCTTTCGATCTTATTATATAGTGAATATTTAATATTATAGTATAGATTTGGGGTACATAGACTGATGTGTAGAATTGTCAATTTAATGTAGTGATACTTCGATGGCCTCGAAGAATGTTATTGCTGACTTAACGAAAGGGGATAAATTAAATGGCACTAACTATGACATATGGCATCGAAAAATCCAATATCTCTTGAATGAGCAAGAATTGCTTGATCACATTACAACATCCATGACCCCGCCTGTAGAAGGCAACACTGCTCAACACAAAAGAGATCAAGAGGCTTACAACTCTTGGTTCAATAAAGATCGCAGCATGCGCTTTACACTGTTAAGCAGCATGCAGGATGCTTTGATTGGTGAGTTTGATAAAATTGCCAAGAATATGTGGGATAACTTGAAGATTGCTTTTGGAGGAACCTCTATCACGAGGTTAAGAGCTCTTGTTTTGAAATTTGAGACCCTCCGAAAGGATCCCCGTCAGAACATGACTAAGCATCTTAGGTTGATGTCAAGCATGATTCGCGACTTGAAGTCTGCAGGTCATGGTCTCACCGATGAGTAGTAGGTGCAAGCTGTAATAAGATCTTTGCCAGATTCTTGGACTCACATGAAACAAATCCTCACTCACAATGAGAGCATTAAGAATTTTTCTGACATCTCTCGTCATGTGGAGTTAGAGGCTGAGCACAAAGAAGTTATGCGTGTTATTGCCCTTGTCGCCCAGAGAGGTAGACAACAGGGCAAGAACGGTCCAAAGAAGAACTTTAAAAGGAAGAGGCAAAATGATTCTTCCACTTCTAAGGCGGGACAGACATCGAAGCGCCAAAGAGGCAAGCGCGGTGGAAAGAGAGACAATTCAAAGGCCAAATGCTATAATTGTGAACAATTGGGACATTTCTCTCGTGAATGCACTGAGCCAAAAAAGGTATTTCCATCTCTTTGCTCTCCAACTATGTATGTTTGTTCGCATATCTTAGTTGCTCGAACAAATCCTGAATGGATAGTGGATTCAGGAGCAACCAAGCACATAACAAGGGATCGAGCAGGATTCATGGATTATCGCCGAATCTCAGTGGGATCGTAAAGAGTATACATGGGAAATGGTTCAAGCGAGGAAGTCCTTGGAATTGGAGTGTATCAACTCAAGTTAAAGGCTGGACAAGTCTTAACTCTCCATGACGTGCTCTATGCGCCTAGAATTCAGCATAATCTACTTCCGTCTCATCATTATTAGGATTAGACTTCTCCTTTTATTTTGCTAGCAACCAAGTTGACATTTATTTGAATAATGTTACATATGGTCATGCTTTATTCATGGATGGCTTGTTTAAATTAGATTTGAATTATCATAATCTTCCTGTATCTTATGTGGTGAATACTGATAATAACCTTGATTCACAAATTTGGCATGCTCGGCTAGGACACATAGGACCCGATAGAATGACAAGGTTAGCTTGAGAAGGCTTGCGATGCTCACTCGCTGAAGTCAATCTTCCTGTGTGTGAATCGTGTTTAGCCGGTAAGGCATGTCGCAAGCCTTTCGGAAAGGCTATGAGAGCCACTGAACTCTTACAATTGATCCACTCTGACATTTGCGGCCCTATGAATGTGAAGACCCATCAAGAGGCTTCCTATTTCCTCACATTTATAGATGATTATTCACAATATGGATATGTCAATTCGATTTCACACTGCCATGAAGCGTTAGATTGCTTCAAACATTTCTTGGTAGAGATTGAGAATCAATTAGAAAAAACCATAAAAGTTCTTCGAACAAATCGAGGACGTGAATATTTTTCAAATGAGTTTCGAACTTTATATGAAGAAAAAAAAATACATAGACAATTAACTATTCCGTATACACCACAACAAAATGGTGTTGCTGAGAGACGGAATAGAACACTGTTAGATATGGTTAGGTTGATAATGGCGCATGCCAACCTTCCAATATCTTTTTGGGGGAATGCTATAATGACTGTGGCCTATATCCTAAACCGCATACCTTCACAGTCAGTTCCTTCCACCCCTTATGAATTATGGCATGGTGAAAAACCAAATTTAGATAATCTACGCCCATGGGGTACCGCGGGATATGTCCATGACATTTCTCACAAGTTTGGAAAACTTGACCCTAAAGCTAGAAAGTTTATCTTTATAAGATATCCTGAAGGTTCTAAGGGTTATGTCATGTACGGATAACATCCAAATGGAGGAATGACAGAAAAAGACGTCCGAGATGTTGTTTTCTTAGAAACAGAATTTCCTAGTATCGGCGACACTGGAAAGAGTCTTGATCTCCATGAGTTGGATGACCCTAATAATATTCTACCATCTTTCAGCGAAGGGAGGGAATTAGTTCCTATCCAGGAAGCCACCAGAGATAGTAGAGATGATCATGATAGTGGAAGCTTTGTGCCCAATGGGAGCACACTTATAGAAGCACAAGACGATCAGATACGCCGTAGCCAACGTGGACACATACCTCGTCGTCGATTTTGAAGAGAAAGCCCTTGTGTGCTAGCTTGCTGATGATGATGAGCCTACTTCTGTTAAAGAAGTGTTAACTTCATCTGCTAGTAAAGAGTGGAAGGAAGCAATGCAAGATGAAATGGATTCTATGAATAAGAATCGAGTTTGGGAACTTGTCGACCTTCCTCTAGGGTGTAAGGCTATTGGAAATAAATGGATTTTCAAAGTCAAATGCAAGGCAAATGGATCAATCAACAAGTATAAAGTATGACTTGTAGCGAAAGGATATACTCAAAAGGAGGGTATAGATTTCGATGAGACATTCTCCCCAGTGGTGAGAATCACATCGGTTCGCCTTATTCTAGCCATTGTTGCAAATTTAGACTTAGAACTTTTTCATATGGATGTTAAAATAGCATTTCTCAATGGAGAACTAGACGAAGAAATTTATATGGTTCAACTAGAAGGATTTGAGACAAAGGGACAAGAGCATAAAGTTTGTCGTCTCAAACGTTCCATTTATGGCATCAAACAATCGTCTAGATAGTGATATTTTAGATTTCATAAATCTATTATCTCATTTGGTTTTGAGATGATTGAAGAAGACCACTGTGTATGTTAAATGTATGACGGAAAAGATTCTTATTTTGTCATTATATGTTGATGATATTTTATTGGCTGGAAATGACATGGAATCTATCGAAGCCACTAGAAAATGATTTTCTTCTACCTTTGAGATAAAAGACATGGGTGAAGAAAATTATGTGCTGGGAATAAAAATTACCAGAGATCGCTCGAATAAACTTCTGTATTTGTCATAGGAGACTTATATTAATAAGATTCTTGAGCGATTTCAGATGCATTATTCCAAACCCATCGATACTCCAGTTGATAAGAGTTGTGTTTTAAGTATCAGTAAATGTCCACAAATTGATAAGGAAAAGAATGAAATGTCTAAAGTGCCATATGCTATAGCAATTGGAAGTCTAATGTATGTCATGTTATGTACATGACCAGACATTAGTTTTGCTGTAGGCCTTGTTAGTCGTTATCAAAGCAATCCTGGTCTCACTCACTGGAAAGCAGTTAAGAGGATTTTTCGATATCTCCGTGGTACTTCAGACCTTATCTTATGTTACAAAGGAGGTGACTTAAGATTGAGAGGTTACATCGATGCTGATTTGGCTGGTGATAAAGATGAATGCAAATCCACCTCAGGCTATGTGTTTATGTTATGTGAAGGGGTCATTTCTTGGAATAGCAAGAAACAAACATGCATTGCTTTATCCACCATGGAATCAGAATATGTGGCTTGTTCTGCTGCATGTCAAGAGGTTGTTTGGTTGTAGAATTTCATACAAAGATTGGCCATGACACCATTGTCAAAGGAAGCAGTAGTGTTGTATGTTGATAGCACATCAGCCTTGGCCTATGCTAAGGACCCTAAATACCAAGGATGAACCAAACACATTGACATTCGTTATCACTACATTCGGGATTTAGTTGCAAAGGAGTTGGTGGTTCTTCAACACATTTCAACAGGTCATATGTTGGTCGATCCACTAACTAAACAAATCCCGAGGAAGGCATTTGTAACCCATATTAGAAATATGGGATTGTGTAAATTGTAATGTGCATAATATTTATTAACAATTGATTATGTTTTCCTTCCTTATGTGTGTCTATGGTTGGAATACTTTACACATCAAGAAAAGTGTCACTAGGCTCTGAATGGACCCCCTCACATAGGTCATTCGCCTTGGCGCTAAGAAAGTGAGCAAGATGAAACAATTTTTTATCTATGGCGCTATGAGAGCCAGCAAGATAATTTTTTTTATTGTTTATTGTTGCCTTAAACTGAATTAAGATGAGATCCCTCTGGATCGATCGTAGGATATGAGAATCAAATCCATGAAGCCTTCTTTAAGCCGGTTGCGAGATTTATGATAAGACTCCATAAGACTCAGGTTAGCCGCAGTGGGAGTGGCTAGACTAAGAACCGTCTGGTGTTTGATTATGTTGTATGTGATGCTAGTAATACATGAGAGGTGTCTTAAGGAAATCACCTTATGGTTGTACAATTTATATGATAAATGAAGATTCACTATTTGAGTATACATGTTTTCATGTATTTGATTAGATTTTAAACTCATTTACTAAATGTCCACGATACGATTCACAGCATGAGAGAATTTATGATTGGATCACAACTAGTGAGTATCTCTACATGTGTAATTGTGATGTATCAGAATTATCCCTAGTCGATGAATTGATGGATTTGGACACCATCAATTCTGCCAAGACTAGCACGAGGTATACTCCTTGGTGTATCCAAGCAGATGATTCTCACTGGCTGGAGTCATTGTGATGTCCAGAGTTAATCGTGGATGCTAGTTATGGTAACTAGTTCATTGGAGTGACCAGCTGTAAAACTTCATATGGTTCTCTGCATATATGGATATGTCAATGAAGTTCTTACTGCAGCTTAAGTGCGATGTTCCTTTGACTTGCGGTATTCAAGTCATCTTGGTCATGAAGACTTATGCTTTGACATCTTAAGCAAGCATCTTTGAGAAGATGTGGACCTGGGATGATTGGGCATAAGTCGAAGTGATCGAAGGTGTTTGAATAGCCTATAAAGGATTCACCACTCCTTGCGAGGAGATGTATACCCATGGCCTCTTGTCGGATTGTTACTAAAGTCTTTGGCCAAAGCATTACATGTTTAGAGTAAGGTACTCTTGGATACATGTGAAGTAACTAGAATTCGTAGGACGAGAAAATGATACTTGGGCTAGGTGTGACATAGTCAACCTAGTGGGGACTGACACTATAGACCACGTCTTGAACCAAGTGGGTATAAGATGCATGAAGGGAACGGGGCACGATTTATTGTAGTTGCTGAAGGATTTCAGAAATAGTTTTGGATCAACTGTTGATCTTTTCAATTAATTGGGGATCATGATTTACTACTAGGTGTCAATCATGATCATTCTATAATTAATGGTTAATTATAGACGGACAACATAAACCGAGAACCTATTTGGTCACACGCACAACGAGCGTAATCCGAAGGATTTAAAATGAGCTTGAGAATGAGATTCTCAGACCGAGAGAAACTAGGTTTGGTTGAACCAAACAAGGATCGAGCATGAAATTATTTCAGTCGCAATGGAAGCGTGGATGGGCCGTGTCTTATGAAGACATGATGGATGAACCAAATTGGTTTGGTTCTAATCCAATGGTGAAGAATAAACCAAAGGGGTTTGGTTTGTTTTAAACGAATGAACCAAAGTTGGTTCATTTCGTTTTAACTTAAAATAGACCAACTCGGTTTGGTTTATTTTAACTTAAGTTATTGGATCAGGTTAACAGGTTTTGGTTATGAACCAATAACCGTTAGGAGAATGTGTTCTCTATAAAAACAAGGCTTAAGGGTTTTTCGTAGAGAACTTTTGTGGGTTGGAAAACCTAGTCGCCCAACCCTCTCCCTCTCTTCTCCTTGTCGCCGCCCAAGCTCTCCTTGCCGCCCAGCTTTTGTGCCGCCGTCCCAACTGCTGCCGGTGTCCAAGTTGCTTCCGGTCATCTTCCGGCAACCAAGGGTTGGCCGGCCATCCTCTTTGGCCGACGCAACATCCTCCACCAAGCTGTCCAGTTTTCTGGACAGCTTGTTTCCTTATGTGTTGGAGCATCGTTTAGATGATGTTTTGAGCTCCAACAGAGGCTACTTTACTAGGGATTCGATCTTCAGTAATCCTCATAGGTGGAGGATGAACGATTCGTCAAATGGTTGACGAATACCTCTCCGGAGAAGCGAATTTTGGGGACTCATTTTTGAATCCGAATTTTGATTTGGATTGTGATCTTCTCTCGATTACATCGTCTTCGACACGAGGCTAGTGACTTGTACGAAGATGAGGCTCGTGGCTTTGTAAATTCATCCCGACAATACTCAGCGTGGATACGGATAGAGGCGATTCTAGCGAGAGTCGCTCCGGTTGATGTCTTTCCCGCTATACGTGATACGTCAAGTATACGTAGAGTAATTTCCTTTTATTAAAAAATTTGAAACTATGATTATTGTTAGTAATATATGAGAGATGTCCTAAGGCAATCGCCTTATGTATGAACCATTTATATGATAAATGAAGATTCACTATTTGAGTATACATGTTTCATGTATTTGATTGGATCTTAAACTCATTTACTGAATGTCCACGATCGATTCACGGCATGAGAGAATTTGTGATTGGATCACAACTAGTGAGTATCTCTACATGTGTAATTGTGATGTATCGGAATTATCCCTAGTCGATGAATTGATGGATTTGGACACCATCAATTCTGTCGAGACTAGCACGAGGTATACTCCTTGGTGTATCTAAGCAGCTGATTCTCACTGGCTGGAGACATTGTGATGTCCGGAGTTGATCGTGGATGCTAGTTATGGTAACTAGTTCATTGGAGTGACTAGCCGTAAGACTTCATATGGTTCTCTGCATATATAGATATGTCAATGAAGTTTTTACTGTAGCTTAAGTGCGATGTTCCTTTGACTTGCGGTATTCAAGTCATCTTGATCATGGAGACTTATGCTTTGACATCTTAAGCAAACATCTCTAAGGAGATGTGGACCCGGGATGATTGGGTATAAGTCGAAGTGATCGAAGGTGTTTGAATAGCCTATAAAGGATTCACCACTCCTTGCGAGGAGATGTATACCCATGGCCTCTCGTCGGATTATTACTAAAGTCTTTAGCCAAAGCATTACATGTTTAGAGTAAGGTACTCTTCGATACATGTGGAGTAACTAGAATCCGTAGGACGAGGAAATGATACTTGGGCTAGGTGTGACGTAGTCAGCCTAGTGGGGACTGACACTATAGACCATGTCCTGAACCAAGTGGGTATAAGATGAGTGAAGGGAATGGGGCACGAATCATTCGAGATGCTGAAGGGTTTCAGAAATAGTTCTGGATCAACCGTTGATCTTTTCGGTTAATTGGGGATCGTGATGTACTACTAGGTGCCACTCATGATCGTTCTATAATTAATGGTTAATTATAGACGGCCAACATAAACCGAGAACCTATTTGGTCACACGCACAATGAGCGTAATCCAAAGGATTTAAAACGAGCTTGAGAATGGGATTCTCAGACCGAGAGAAACTAGGTTTGGTTGGACCAAACATAAAGCGAGCATGAAATCGTTTCAGTCGCAATGGAAGCGTGGATGGGCCGAGTCTTATGAAGACGTAATGGATGAACCAAAATGGTTTGGTTCTAATCCAATGGAGGAGAATAAACCAAAGGGTTTGGTTTATTTTAAACGAATGAACCAAAAGTTGGTTCGGTTCGTTTTAACTTAAAATAAACCATCATGGTTTGGTTTATTTTAACTTATCTTAATGGAGCGGGTTAACTGGCCTAATGGTTATGATCCAATAACCATTAAGAGAATTAGTTCTCTATAAAAGAGGGCTTAATGGATAATTAAGCCCTAATCCAAGCCCTAGCAAGGAGTTGCCGCCCAACCCTCATTGCCGCCCAACTCCATTGCCGCCCAACTTCTTGTGCCGGCGTCCAAGCTTCAGCCGGTGATCCTCCGGCGACCCTCCGGTGATCTTCCTAGGCCTCGGTGAAAAGGTGAGCACTTGGCTTCCTTGTTTTGGCCGGCGCCTACTCCTCCACCAAGCTGTCCAATTTTCTGGACAGCTTCTTCTCCTCTCGTCGGAGCGTCGTTTGGACGACGGTTTGAGCTCCGACAGCGGCTAAACTACCGGGGATTCGATCTCCGGTAATCCTCTGAGGTGGAGGACGAAGGATTCGTCAATTGGTTGACGAATACCTCTCCGGAGAAGCGAGTTTTGAGAACTCGTATTAGGATCCGAATTTGGATTCGGATTGTGATCATCTCTCGATCACGTCATCTTCAACACGAGGCTAGTAACCCGTACGAAGACGAAGCTCGTGGCTTAGCGAAGTCATCCCGAGGAACTCGGCGTGGATACGGATAGAGACGATTCTAGCGAGGATCATTCCGGTTGATGTCGTTCCCGCTACACGTCATACAAAAGGTATAACGTAGATAAATTTCCTTTTATTACAAATTTAAATTTACGGTTATGTCTACACTTATTGTAATATACATGCGTGCGTTGTGTGTGTTGTAATAAATGTAGATTTATTATTTTTATTGCTTCCGCTGTGTTCATGTTTACGAAACGTGATCGAACACACACACACCGCGGTGCCGGAAACCCAACAGTGGTATCAGAGCCCAGGTTGTGTTTCGACATAATCGTAAAAATTGTTTTGCGATAGTCATAATGTATTTCTGGAAATTTTCTAATTTTGGAAATTTAGAAGTATTTATGAAAAATTTTCAATTTTGGAAAGTCTAGAAGTATTTATGGAAATCTTCCACTTTTGGAAAGTTTGAAGTATTTATGGAAATTAATATTTTCCATAAATAAAATATTTGATTAGATTCTGGAAATTTATTTCCTAATTTAATCATGATTTGATTTGGGAAATCAAATCTTAAAATATTTTATTTCCATAAGTAGTTTTAATGATTTAGGAAATTGGTTTCCTAAATAGATTTTACTTAATCAAATAATTCCATGAATAAAATATGTGATTAGATTTGGAAATTTGTTTCCTAATTTAATTATGATTTGATTTGGAGAATCAAATCTTAAACATATTTTATTTCCATAAATAGTTATAACATATAAGGAAATATATACATGACATAATTGTATGTCATGTAATTGCATTAGATGCATAACATTATGCCATGCGTGTCGTGACATGTAGATGTATGTTATGTATGTCATGCCATGTAGATAATAGTTATTTGCATGCAAAGAGGATGAGACATAAAAACCCTTAAACAATATTAAAGCCTACATCTTCCATTAATATGGTTAGAACCAGAGTTCCATTTCTTGTTTGGGTTGTTGGACTCTCTCCAAGCCCGGCTCGAACCCGAACATGTTCAAACCATGGAATAGTTTAATACTAATATGGTAAGAGTCAGAGGTCAATCGTTAGCTTTGGTTGTTGGACTCTCTCCAAGTGGGCTAATTGGTTGAATGCGCTCTAACCATATTAAAACTATTTCTCGATTAATGGGTTGGCTTTAACACAGCATCGGCTTGTTGGACTCTCTCCAAGGTCGATGTAAAGGGAGGTGAAGTTGGGTGCTATGCATATGATGCATACTTGTTAATGTGTTAACAACCCGATGTATGTGTGAACATTCAATTAGTTGATAGCACATTGTGATAGTGTCATATACGTGATATGCAATCGGTATAGATGATACCTACCATCGTAGTTATGAATGGCTTGTTAGACTCTCTCCAAGGTTGTTCATAACTATGATGGATATCAGCCCATTCGAAGATGGACCTACGATCTCCCAAAGTGATTTTGGGGTTTTTGAAATTCGAAAAAATGAATGGGATTTATAAATGTATATTGATGCATTTTTAAAATCATCTTTCTCATATATGCTCGTTTTGTATTTCTAAGATTTATCATGATGTCTTTGAATTTGCATTCCATTTTGGATTCAAATAAATTGACTGGGCCGAACTTCTTGGACTGGCTCAGGAACTTGAGAATTGTTCTCAAGGTGAAAAGTTAGCGTATGTCCTCGAAGTGCCTCTTCCCGCCCATCCTAGTGACGATGCAACTCCGGACCAATTGTTGGTCTATCAGAAGCATGTGACTAATTCTGAACTGACAAGTTGCATCATGCTAGCCGCGATGGAACCCAAGCTACGAAAGCAGCATGAGCATATAGATGCTCATATCGTAGTCCTTCATCTTTATGAGTTGTTTGATAAGCAAGTGAGATTCGAAAGGTTCGAAGTCTCCAAGCTCCTCTTCACCTCTGAGATGCAAGAAGGTTCATCTGTGGTACTTCTCAACATGTTGAAGACTGTGGAGCCTTCTGAGAAGCATGAGCAGGGGACGGTGTTGTTAGTTGATTCCTCGAAGAAAGGTTCTAAGAGGGAGTCAAAGGAACAACAGAAGGGGAAGAAGAAGAAAAAGGCTAAAAAGGCAGAACCAACTCAAAAGGGCACTTGCCATCATTATGGCAAGTAGGGCCATTTGCGAAGAAAGTGCAAGATTTATCTTGAGTCCGTGAAGAAGGATAAGGCATCGAATGCCCCATCTTCTTCAGAAATCTTCTTTATTGATTGTCATTCTATTTCCTCAGACACTTGGGTATTTGATACTGGGTGTGGCTCACATATATGTAATGACATACATGGGCTAAGGAATAGGAGAAGACTCGTCAAGGGAGAGTCAAATTTACGTGTTGGGAATGGAGCAACGGTTGCTGCACTCGCCATCGGAACGTATTTGTTGGAACTCCCTGTAGGACTTGTCTTAGAATTGGACAATTGCTTTTATGTTCCTTCGTTGATAAAGAACATCATTTCTATTTCTTGTTTAAATAGAAATGGGTACCATTTGACTTTTAGTAACAATTGTTGTTACATAACTTTGAATGGAGTTCTTTATGGACCGAACTTTAAGCAATGGTGTTTATACGCTGGACGATCCAAAGGATATTTTCAATATCGCGAGCAACAAGTGTGCTCAAAAGGATAATCAATTAGACTTATATGTGGCATTGTCGTTTGGCCATATAAGCAAGAAACGCATGTCCTAATTACACCGATGTGGAATTCGAATCGCTTGAATTGGATTCATACGATACATGCAATCATGCTTAAAAGGCAAGATGACTAAGTTACCTTTACCGAAAAGGTGAACGAGTGGGAGAGTTACTAGGACTAATACATACTGATGTATGTGGACCTATGTCAACTCAAGCATTGGGAGGCTATAGCTACTTCATTACCTTCACCGATGATCACTCACGGTTTGGGTATGTGTTCTTGATGAAACACAAGTCTGAAGCCTTTGAAAGGTTCAAAGAATTCAGAAATGAAGTAGAGAAACAACATGATAAGAGTATTAAAATACTTCGATCGGATCGAGGTGGTGAATACTTAAGTCAAGAGTTTCTTGATTATCTAAGAGACAATGGTATATTGTCTCAATGGACTCTGTCATATACACCACAGCATAATGGTGTATCTGAGAGGCGTAACCGGACCTTGTTGGACATGGTCAGGTCAATGATGAATCATGCAACTCTTCCCAAGTCCTTTTGGGGCTATGCACTTCAGACAGCTGTTTACTTGTTAAACAGAATGCCTACCAAGGTAGTCTCAACTACTCCATATGAGATATGGAATAGTAAGAAACCTCATGTATCTTACTTGAAGATATGGGGTTGTCCTGCTTATGTGAAGCGGACTGTATCAGAAAAATTGGATGCTAAGTCTGATAAATGTCTATTTATTGGATACCCTAAGGAAACAAGGGGTTACCAATTATATCATCCTGTGGAACAAAAGGTGTTTGTTTCAAGGCATGTTGTGTTTCTAGAGAAAGAGTTTCTCTTGCAAGAAAACAGTGGGAGTGTCGTCGAGCTTGAGGAGGCTCGAGAGACTCAAATAGACATTGATGAGATACCTGGTGAAGCACAACAGCCGACAACTCATAGTGATGAGCAATCGGCTGGACCTATTGTAACACCACATCTTCGTAGATCTGGTAGAACACGCAATATTCCTGAGAGATATGGATTTCTCGTAAGCGAATCGAATGACGTGTTACTCATTGATGATGAGGATCCTACCAGTTATGAAGAAGTGCTGACAAGTTCAGAAAGGGATAAGTGGCTTGGTGCCATGAAGTCGGAAATGGATTCCATGTATGAAAACCAAGTTTGGAACTTGGTTGACCCACCTGAAGGGATAAAGCCTATAGGGTGCAAGTGGGTTTTCAAGAAGAAAACCGACATGGATGGTAATGTGATTACCTATAAGGCTAGATTGGTGGCGAAAGGATATCGTCAAAAATAAGGTGTTGATTATGACGAAACCTATTCGCCTGTAGCTATGCTTAAATCCATTCGGATGCTCCTGTCTATAGCGGCTCATTATGATTATGAGATATGGCAGATAGATGTGAAAATAGCTTTCCTTAATGGAAACCTGCTCGAGGACATGTATATGATACAGCCTGAGGGTTTCACATCGGTTGATAAGAACAAGGTATGCAAATTGCGACGGTCCATTTATGGATTGAAGCAAGCATCCAGGAGCTGGAATATCCGTTTTGATGAGACAATCAAAAAGTTTGATTTCTCACAAAATCCAGACGAACCTTGTGTGTACAAGAAGGTTAGTGGGAGTGCAGTCGTATTCCTAGTATTGTATGTCGATGACATACTACTTATAGGAAATGATGTTTCAATCTTACAGTCAGTGAAGGTTTGGTTATCCAAGACATTCTCCATGAAAGACCTGGGAGAAGCAACCTACATCCTCGGGATTAAGATCTATAGAGATAGATCGAAACGGTTGCTTGGTCTTTCATAGTCTACATACATAGACCGAGTGCTAAAGAGGTTTAGCATGTCAGAATCCAAGAAAGGTTTCCTACCCATCAGGCATGGGGTACACCTTTCGAAGTCTATGTGTCCGCGCACAGAAGACGAGAGGATTTGCATGAGTAAGATTCCCTATGCATCCGCAATAGGATCTATCATGTATGTTATGTTATGTACGAGGCCCGATGTATCGTATGCTCTGAGTGTCACGAGCAGATACCAGTCCGATCCAGGAATGGATCATTGGGCGGCTGTTAAGACGATCCTTAAGTACTTGAGAAGAACTAAGGATGTGTTCCTAATATATGGAGAAGGAGACATGGTGATACGCGGGTATACGGATGCTAGCTTCCAGACAGACAAGGATGATTCCAGGTCTCAGTCTGGATACGTGTTCACCTTGAATGGGGGCGCAATAAGTTGGAAAGGTTCCAAGCTTGACACTATAGCGGATTCTGCCACTAAGGCAGAATACAATGCAGCTTTGGAAGCAGCAAAGGAAGCGGTTTGGATCAAGAAGTTCATCTCTGAACTTGATGTGGTCTCATCAATGATCCAAACATGTGCTTCACCGCTATCATCTTATCAGAGAGATCATCAGTAGGAACGAAATACAAATCGAGAAAATTCCCACTGAAAGGAACTTAGCGGATCCCTTGACTAAGGCATTACCTCAAAATAAGTTGAGGGTCATGTTCGAGCTTATGGTATTGGATACCGTAGCGATTGGCATTAGGCCAAGTGAGAGTCTGTTAGTAATATATGAGAGATGTCCTAAGGCAATCGCCTTATGTATGAACCATTTATATGATAAATGAAGATTCACTATTTGAGTATACATGTTTCATGTATTTGATTGGATCTTAAACTCATTTACTGAATGTCCACGATGCGATTCACAGCATGAGAGAATTTGTGATTGGATCACAACTAGTGAGTATCTCTACATGTGTAATTGTGATGTATCAGAATTATTCCTAGTCGATGAATTGATGGATTTGGACACCATCAATTCTGTCGAGACTAGCATGAGGTATACTCCTTGGTGTATCCAAGCAGCTGATTCTCACTGGCTGGAGACATTGTGATGTCCGGAGTTAATCGTGGATGCTAGTTATGGTAACTAGTTCATTGGAGTGGCCAGCCGTAAGACTTCATATGGTTCTCTGCATATATAGATATGTCAATGAAGTTCTTACTGTAGCTTAAGTGCGATGTTCCTTTGACTTGCGGTATTCAAGTCATCTTGATCATGGAGACTTATGCTTTGACATCTTAAGCAAACATCTCTAAGGAGATGTGGACCAGGGATGATTGGGTATAAGTCGAAGTGATCGAAGGTGTTTGAATAGCCTATAAAGGATTCACCACTCCTTGCGAGGAGATGTATACCCATGGCCTCTCGTCGGATTGTTACTAAAGTCTTTGGCCAAAGCATTACATGTTTAGAGTAAGGTACTCTTGATACATGTGGAGTAACTAGAATCCGTGGGACGAGGAAATGATACTTGGGCTAGGTGTGGCGTAGTCGACCTAGTGGGGTGACACTATAGACCATGTCACTGAACCAAGTGGGTATAAGATGAGTGAAGGAATGGGGCACGATTCATTCGAGCTCTTGAAGGGTTTGAGAAATAGTTGGATCAGCAGATTGATCTTTTGGTTAATTGGGGATCATGATGTACTACTAGGTGCCACTCATGATCGTTCTATAATTAATGGTTAATTATAGGCGGCCCAACATAAAGCAGAACCTATTTGGTCACATACGTGGCGTAATCCAAAAGGATTTAAAGCGAGCTTGAGAATGGGATTCTCGGGGGAGAAACTAGGTTTGGTTGGACCAAACATAAGCGAGCATGAAATCGTTTGATGCGCAATGGAGGCGTGGATGGGCCGTGTCTTATGAAGACATAATGGATGAACCAAAATGGTTTGGTTCTAATCCAATGGAGGAGAATAAACCAAAGGGTTTGGTTTATTTTAAACGAATGAACCAAAAGTTGGTTCGGTTCGTTTTAACTTAAAATAAACCATCATTGTTTGGTTTATTTTAACTTATCTTAATGGAGCGGGTTAACGGGCCTAATGGTTATGATCCAATAACCATTAAGAGAATTAGTTCTCTATAAAAGAGGGCTTAATGGATAATTAAGCCCTAATCCAAGCCCTAGCAAGGAGTTGCCGCCCAACCCTCATTGCCGCCCAACTCCATTGCCGCCCAGCTTCTTGTGCCGCCGTCCAAGTCCTTGCCGGCGTCCAAGCTTCAGCCGGTGATCCTCCGGCGACCCTCCGGTGATCTTCCTAGGCCTCGGTGAAAAGGTGAGCACTTGGCTTCCTTGTTTTGGCCGGCGCCTACTCCTCCACCAAGCTGTCCAGTTTTCTGGACAGCTTCTTCTCCTCTCGTCAGAGCGTCGTTTGGACGACGGTTTGAGCTCCGACAGCGGCTAAACTTACGGGATTCGATCTCGGTAATCCTCTGAGGTGGAGGGAAGGATTAAATCAATTGGTTGTGAATACCTCTCGGAGAAGCGAGTTTTGAGAACTCGTATTAGGATCGAATTTGGATTCGGATCGTGATCATCTCTCGATCACGTCGTCTTCAACACGAGGCTAGTAACCCGTCACGAAGCGAAGCTCGTGGCTTAGCGAAGTCATCGAGGAACTCGGCGTGGATCTGGATAGAGCGATTCTAGCGAGGATCGTTCCGGTTGATGCCGTTCCCGCTACACGTCATACGAAAGGTATAACGTAGATAAATTTCCTTTTATTGCAAATTTAAATTTACGGTTATGTCTACACTTGTTGTAATATGCATGCGTGCATTGTGTGTGTTGTAATAAATGTAGATTTATTATTTTTTATTGCTTCCGCTGTGTTAATGTTTACGAAACGTGATCGAACACACACACGCCGCGGTGCCGGAAACCCAACAATTATGTCTACACATGTTGTACTATGCATGCGTGTGGTGTGTGTGTGTTATAATAAATTATATTTATTACTTTTTATTTCTTCCGCTGTGCACATATTTACGAAACATGTTCGAACACACACTCGCCGCGGTGTCGGAAACCCAACAGTGGTATTAGAGCCCAGGTTGTGTGTCGACATAATCGTAAAATTATTTTGCGATAGTCGTAATTGTATTTATGGAAACTTTTTACTTTTGGAAAGTTAGAAGTATTTATGGAAATTTTTAATTTTGGAAAGTCTAGAAGTATTTAAGGAAATCTTCTACTTTTGGAAAGTTAGAAGTATTTATGGAAATTAACATTTTCCATAAATAAAATATTTGATTAGATTTGGAAATATATTTTCTAATTTAATCATGATTTGATTTGGGAATCAAATATTAAATATATTTTATTTCCATAAATAGTTTTGACAATTTAGGAAATTTGTTTCCTAAATTAAATTTGACTTTCCTTAATCAACACTTTCCACAAATAAAATATGTGATTAGATTTGGAAATTTGTTTCCTAATTTAATCATGATTTGATTTGAAGAATCAAATCTCAAACATATTTTATTTTCATAAATAGTTATGACACATATAAGGAATTTTTGTACATGCCATAATTGTATGCCATGTAATTGCATTAGATGCATATCATTATGTCATGCGTTTCATGACATGTAGATGTATGTCATGTCATGTAGATAATAGTTATTTACATGCAAAGAGGATGAGACATAAAAACCCTTACTCAATATTAAAGCTTACACCTTCCATTAATATGGTTAGAACCAGAGTTCTGTTTCTTGTTTGGGTTGTTGGACTCTCTCCAAGCCTGGCTTGAACCTGAACATGTTCAAACCATGAAATAGTTTAATACTAATATGGTAAGAGTCAGAGGTCAATCATTAGCTTTGGTTGTTGGACTCTCTCCAAGCCGGGCTAATTGGTTGAATGCGCTCTAACCATATTAAAAATATTTCTCGATTAATGGGTTGGCTTTAACCTGGAGCATCGGCTTGTTGGACTCTCTCCAAGGTCGATGTGAAGGGAGGTGAAGTTGGGTGTTATGCATATGATGCATACTTGTTAATGTGTTAACAACCCGATGTATGTGTGAACATTCAATTAGTTGATAGCACATTGTGATAGTTGCATATATATGATATGCAATCGGTATAAATGATACCTACCATTGTAGTTATGAATGGCTTGTTGGACTCTCTCTAAGGTTGTTCATATCTATGTTGGATATCAGTCCATTCGGAGATGGACCTATGATCTCCCGAAGTGATTTTGGGGTTTTTGAAATTCGAAAAATAAATGGGATTTATAAATGTATGTTGATGCATTTTAAAATCATTTTCTCATATATGCTTGATTTGTATTTCTAGGTTAATTGATTGATCATGATGTCTTTGAATTTACACTCTATTTTGGATTCAAATAAATTGACTGGGTCAAACTTCTTAGACTGGCTTTTGGATTCAACGTGAGAATTGTTCTCAAGGTTGAAAAGCTTGCGAATGTCCTCGAAGCACCTCTTCCCGCCTATCCTAGTGACAATGCAACTCCAGACCAATTGTTGGCCTATCAGAAACTTGTGACTGATTTTGAAATGGTGAGTTCCATCATGCTAGCCGCGATGGTACCTGAGCTGCAGAAGCAGCATGAGCATATGGATGCTCATACCATAGTCTTTCATCTTTATAAGTTGTTTGATGAGCAAGTGAGATTCGAAAGGTTCGAAGTCTCCAAGCTCCTCTTCACCTCTGAGATGCAAGAAGGTTCATCTGTGGTACTGCTCAACATGCTGAAGACTGTGGAGCCTTTTGTGAAGCATGAGCAGGGGACAGTGTTGTTAGTTGATTCCTCGAAGAAAGGTTCTAAGAGGAAGTCAAAGGAACAACAGAAGGGGAAGAAAAAGGCTAAGAAGGCAGAACTAGCACAAAAGGACACTTGCCATCATTATGGCAAGGAGGGCCATTGATGATGAAATTACAAGTTTTATCTTGAGTCCGTGAAGAAGAATAGGGCATCGGATGTCCCATCTTCTTCAGATATCTTCGTTATTGATTGTCATTCTATTTCCTTAAACACTTGGGTATTGGATACTGGGTGTAGCTCACATATATGTAATGACATACATGGGCTAAGGAATAGAAGAAGACTCGTCAAGGGAGAGTCAAATTTACGTGTTGGGAATGGAGCAAAGGTTGTTGCACTTGCCATTGAAACGTATTTGTTGAGACTCCCAACAAGACTTGTCTTAGAATTGGACAATTACTTTTATGTTCCTTCGTTGATAAAGAACATCATTTCTATTTCTTGTTTAAATATAAATGGGTGTCATTTGACTTTTAGTAACAATTGTTGTTACATAACTTTGAATGGAGTTCTTTATGGGACTGGAACTTTAAGAAATGGTATTTATACGTTGGACGTATCCAGTGACATTTTCAATATCTAAGCGAGCAACAAGCATGCTCGTAAAGATAATCAATTAGACTCCTATATGTGGCATTGTCGTCTTGGCCATGCAAGAAAGAAACGTATGTCCGAATTACACTGATGTGAAATTCTGGAATTGTTTGAATTAGATTCATATGATACATGTGAATCATGCTTAAAAGGCAAGATGACTAAGTTACCTTTTACAGGAAAAGGTGAATGGGTGGGAGAGTTGCTTGGTCTAATACATACTGATGTATGTGGACCTATGTCAACTCAAGCTCTAGGAGGCTATAAGTACTTCATTACCTTCACCGATGACCACTCATGGTTTGGGTATGTGTTCTTGATGAAACACAAGTCTAAAGCCTTTGAAAGGTTCAAAGAATTCAGAAATGAAGTAGAGAAACAACATGACAAGAGTATTAAAATACTTCGATCGGATCGAGGTGGTGAATACTTAAGTAAAGATTTTCTAGATTATCTAAGAAACAATGGTATATTGTCTCAATGGACTCCTCCATATACACCGCAGCATAATGGTGTATCTAAGAGGCATAACCGGACATTGTTGGATATGGTCAAGTCAATGATGAATCATACAAATCTTCCTAAGTCCTTTTGGGGCTATGCACTTCAGACAGTTGTTTACTTGTTAAACAGAATGATAACCAAGGTAGTCTCTACTACTTGTTAGTGCAATCGGCCCAGGTCACGATTGACCAGGACTCGAGCTTGACTCGAGAGATGTTTTCATGTTCGATAAAAACATATTACAATGTGATTGTCTTGGGAAAGTCCAAGTCATGGGTACTTGGCATAGAAAGTCCAAGTGGAACACTTGGCATTTGGGAAAGTCCAAGTCTTGAGTCTTGGCATTTGGAAAGTCCAAGGGGTTTGATATTGGCGGCGTAAAGTCCAAGCGGGAGTCTTGGCAGTATAAGTCCAATGGTTGGCGGCGTAAAGTCCAAGCGGAGTCTTGCCAGCGTAAGTCCAATATGCCTTGGCGGTGTAGACACCATTAGCATGACATAGCCGATGGAAGCACCTGAAGGCTAGCGCAATGGATGAACAAGTCATGGATTACTTGGAGGGATCCGAGTGGCATGAGGCTGACGGAGGTGGCAAGAAGGATTAGGTCTAGGCTAAATGTGGTCTAGCAAGTATGGGGGAATCCTACTTGAATTAAACCTAATGTTTGAGGTTAAAACCTCATGTTTGAGGTGTGTCAGTCGACTGGTGTCATATGACAGTCGACTGGTGAGAGTCAACTAGGGTTTAACTGTGGGAATTGGCCTAGCAGTTAACTGCCAGAAGTGGGAAGTCGACTCATTGGTTGATGCAGTCAACTGATCGTGTGATCATTCGACTGGTGCTCAGTTTTTTTAGCACAGAATGAAGTCTAACTCAACTGCTGGGTTTAGCAATCAAGTGGAGGCTCAAACAGTCGACTGATAATGGATCCGTTGGATTTTTCCAGCATGGATCTAGCCGTTGTCTCACGACAACAGTGACATCAATCGACTGATGGTCCCGAGCAGTCGACTGATAGACGATTTCTAGCCCAGGTTGAAGCTTTAAATGGAGCTCGGTGAGGAGGAAATCAACAGTTATTCTTGAGGCTTTTGGGGCAATTTGTTGCTGCAAATCAGGGTCTCCAAGTGCAAGTCAAGCAACCAAGCATTCAAGCAATCAAAAGCAAAGTGTTGTAAAGTTTTCATTACTTGTCTTTTGTATTTCATATTGTATTTGCTTGTTGCATTTAGTTTATTGTTGTAAACTATTGTAAGAGGTTTCTCCGCCTTCGACTTATGTCGGGAAGGAGTTATTTGTGATTAGTGATTGCATTGGCATCCCTAGAGCTCTTTAGAGCTCGATCCGTGGAGTAGGAACCGTTCGGTTCCGAACCACATTAAATATTTGTGTTTGTGTGATTGTCTTTTTTCGTTATTGCTATTATTATTATTCCGCTGTGCACTAACGAAATTTGTAGAGACAAACACAATCGAATTCCATCACGCAACGAATTCAAGCTATTCACCCCCCCCCCCTCTAGCTTCCAAGGATCCCCTACAAGTGGTATCAGAGCGAGGCCGCTCTTCAAGTTTAACAACTAAGGGAGCATGCTAGAGGGTGAAGATGGAAGTTCAAGAACAAGTAGGTTGGGATATCAACACACCTATCCCTTATACCTTCTATGGACAAGAAGGGTTTAGACAATGGAAGGTGAGAATCGAAGACTTCCTAATGATGAGGGACTTCGAAGAATGGTCCATCTTAATGGAAGGAGTTGAATATCCAAGAAGACCAAAAGGTGGCTTCCTCAAAAACAAGAGATGGACCGAAGAGCAAGTCCAAGCCTTCGAGAAAAATGATAAGGTAATGAAGTTTTTAATTGATTTAATACCTAACAATATCTTGTGTATGTTAGGTAATTATATAGATGCCAAGAAGCTATGGAGTCAAATGGCAAAGCTCCATGAAGATTCATTACCGGTTCAAGAAGAGGGACCATCACTGGTCTCAAGTGAGGATTCAGAAGTTGAGAAGGAATCAACTTCCGGATCGGTGGAAGAAGTGGAAGAAGCCTCCACTTCAAGGATTGAGGGGGAGAGACCATCCACACCGGAGCCAGAGCAAAATCAAGAAGAAGTCTCCACCTTCGGTCGAGAAGAAGAACAAATCCAAAATTCCACCATTGCCCTAGGTAACTCAAACATTGTGGCTAAAATCAAAAATTATATAATATGTTTTGAGTGTAGGGAGAAAGGACACTATAAGAGTAAGTGTCCTAAAAGGATCAAGAAGTCTCCTTTTATAATATGTTTCTGGCACCAAAGATCAAGGATGTCGGTCCCCCAATAACCAAAAGCAAGGAGCAAGTGATTTGCTTCAAATGTCGGCAACCAGGACACTACCGGAATCAATGCCCAAAGGGGAAGAAGAAGACTCAAAGGGGAGCTTCACAAGTAGGGAGAGCCTCTAAGGCAAACCCTAAGGTATGTTGTAATGCTCCTTCTTTAGTTAATAGACAAAAGCATGCTAGGAATTTCAATTCACTTGCCATCTATCATGAAAAGCATGCTAGAAATACCAAATACTTTTGTTTAGGAGCTAAGAATGTTCATTTTAAAAATAAGGAGAAATTTGGGACTAATGTCCCTAAAAACAATTTATCTAAGGACAAACCTAGGTCAAATAACTCTAGACAAATTCTATCTAGAGAGACAATTAGAATGGTGCAAGAGCACCTAGGGTTCAACCCTAAATGGACTAGGCATATGCTTAGAAAGAATCATGCCCAAGGATTAAATCAAAATTCTAAAATTGAGCAATTAGAGCACTACAACAAATATAACTTTCCGCAGCACGTTATCAACAGCGCACAATTTTAGTACGCTGTTAATAATAGTTTTTACAGCGCATCCAATTTTATATGCTGCGGATAATATTATATTTTTGCAAACAACAGCATGAAAAAATAATACGCTGTCAATACTCATTTTAACAGTGTGTAGTGCACGCTATTAATATTAAATAATAACAGTGTGTGTTCTGCGCGCTGTTAAAAATTTTATTATAAAAAATTAAATTTTTTACAGCGTGCCAATCATGTGCGCTGCGGATAATATTAGATTTATTAATATGAGACTTTTAACAGCGTGCATTTAGCACGCTGTTAAAAGTCTCACTATAAAAAATTAAATTTTTCGCAGCGTGTCAATCAAGTGCGCTACGGACACAATGTTTGTTAATAAGAAATAACAACGGTGTACAATTTGCACCCCGTTAAAAGTATCATTATAAAAACTTAAATTTTTCACAACGTATCAATCAAGTGTGCTGCGAATAATACTAAGCTTGTTAATATGAAATAATAATAGCGTACAATTTGCACACCATTAAAAGTTTCATTATAAAAAAAAAACTTTTTGCAGCGTGCCAATCAAGTGCACTATCGTTGATTTTTTTAATAAATTAGGAAAATATAATTTTATTTCATTAAAAAAATAAATGACATAAAAAATAAATTTTATTTTATTAATATTATTTTTTCCATTTTTCCCTATCGTTGATTTTTTCCCATGGTTTTTCATTTAAAAAATAGTATCTGTAGTTAATGAATACATATTAATGACGATATTTTATACCGTCATTGATACTCTGTAATCAACGATGATTTTTTTTTATTTCGGTCGTTAATGTCATATCTTTAAAGACGATATTTTTTTCTGTCATTATTGCAAAGATTAAGAAAAAAAATTCTCATAAAAATTTAAATACAAAATTATGAGTTATAAGTTTAATCAGCCGGCTAAACCTAAAGTTATCTCCCCTCATTTTTTCTCCCGATCCCTTCTCACCGCCGCTACTCTCCTCCCTTCACTGTCACGAACCGCCCGCTTCCCTTTCGTCGCCTACCGGCGTCGAGAGCAACAGCTGTCACCCTCTCCTTCCTCGGTCAACGGTTCCTCCACCGTGATTAGCGTCGTCGCTGGCCCTATCCTTCCCATGGTCGAACGTCGCTCTGCCACCTCTCTCCTTACCGCACCCCATCCATATTACTGTCGAACATTGCTCTGCCGCTCCTCTCCTCGAGAACATCATCCGCGATGCTGTGACTTACACCCAGCACGCTCGCCGTAAGACCGTCACCACCATGGATGTGGTTTACGCCCTCAAGCGTCAAGGACAAACTCTCTATGGGTTTGGAGGTTGAACCCTTACGCAAGGTCACTATCAATGGTGTTCATACTTCAAGTAGCAAAACTTTTCGAATTCCTTTTTTTTTTTTTTGGTTTTGTTTTTGTAAATGTAGGTCGAACCATTCAAGGGTTGTACCTTGTTTATTGATTTGCTATGAAATTGAAACCCTAAAATGAATTGGTCCTTTTGATGAACTTTTATTTGATATTCCATTGAAAAGATTACAAATTTAATGTGAACAATAAAAACCAGTAGGTCTATAGATCGCATCTAAACATAGAAGAAATGATGCATATAACTTTTGTGAGAATGTAGACTAAGATTACATGTGAAAGCTAAAATATTGTGCTTTAGTCTCTTTTCAATATGGATGATACAAATGAAGAGTTTGAATTATGCAATATAGAAATAATTTTTTGCATACAAAATAGGAATAAATTAAAAAATAGGATTATTGGGGAATCTTGTTTTTGTTAGAAATATCGGCTATATGGAAGTTGGTCTATTTTTAAGTAGATCTCTAAAAAGTACTCCAAAAGCATGAAGTGTGAAAAAGTTTCTCCCATTTTTTTTTGTGTTATTCTTTTGTGAGTGGAAATTATGAGCAGACATTTCAATGTGTTTCCTAGAATCAAACTAGCTTAATTGAGTTGGATGCCATCCATATTCGATGTCAGGCATATGCTTTATTTTCTAGCTGAGAAATAGTTTGACATAGTTTTGCTGGGACATTGGCACACAAGTACATTTAGTGATTTATTGTTATATGTTCATGCCCTGATGGCACCAAGTGCTCGTACTACAAGTGTGATTACCAAGTGAAATTCACTTATGAATGACAAATGGTTGGTAGCCTGGTACATCACCAAGGGTAGGGGATCATGACATGTATATTAGTCACAGATGACACAATTAGTTCCATTATATATCAGGTTTACTGACTTGATAGCAATATTGAGAAGCCAGAAGATTTTGCCTTGTGAAGTATGTGAATAGCACAGGTATCCTCAAATTATATGTAGGTTTCATTAATGCCTTCAATTTAGTTCTGACCATTGGTTGTTCATAACCCAGTTGGCATCCTTGCTATAGTCCAATTTAATGGTAAATGGTTAGTTTTTAAAAGAAACACAAAATGGCAAGAGAGATCTAAGTTCCTTCAACTATGAATGTTACCATGCCATTCTTAATTTTCTTCTTGTCTGTTGTCTCTACTTACTACATGCCACAACCATTCTACCTTTTCCTTGGTTCTACTAAGGTAATCAGGTAGTAAGCATCATAATTACTTCGTGAAGGGAGAAAATTCTTCTAATTTTCCCTTGGATTCAAATGCTATTTAACTGAGTATTAATGGTACTTTAGGTCGAAGTCCAACTTAGTAAGCATTTGCCATAAATGTAAAGGGAAAATTGGAAATCTTTTCATCCTTCAGAGGATTTTTTGATTTATGAAAAAATGAAGAAAATTGAAAGCTTCAATGAACGATAAGCATGCAGTAGCTGAAAAGGAGGTTAGTTTTGCATAATGAGCAGCATTAAGATGGTTTTAAGTTCTTGAATACTGATTTTTTCTAAACACCTTTTTTGTTTTTTTTCTCTTTATTACTTTCAGTCTGATGATAATGAAGATGATAATAGTGGATATGGATATTTAGAAGTTCATCTTCTTGTAAGAAAGGAAATTCTTCCTTTGAGCATCTTTGTTACTGCTATTATTTTGGTATAAAACATGTCTTAATTATTCTTGGTCAAAATAATTCTATGTTGGAGCATTCTAAATGGGAAGTGAAATGACCAGTGCATGCTTCTACAACTTAAATTCTGATCCATATTTGTTTAGATCAGATTATGCAATCATCACTTGGAAATGTTGAAAATAAAAGCACTTGTTTGGTTATCTTGAGCATCATGATCTTTCACCACTCTCGGCTTGTTTTTTTACCTTGAGCATTATGATCTTTCACAATATTATTTGACAATATTTATTTTAAAAAATTAGGTTTCTAGTGGTGGCATTGATGACGATATTAGGAATTATGTTAGTAGCGGTAGTGATGTTAATGGAGCAAAAAAGAATGACAATATTGCAACTCAGGTAACCATATTGATATGAGGAATATTGTATTTTCTTTTACATGAAAGAATCTCTCTCTTATTACTAATAACCTATTTTGTTGTAAAAATATACTTTGGAACATTAATAATTTTTTATTGTTATACAGGAAAAATTGAAGAACGTGAATTGTGGATATGTCAGTGTTAATACTAAATGTAAGCTGCTTCATTGGTCTGGTGATGGAGTTGTTGCAGAAGGTCGAATTGCATCCACAGATCCAAAAGCAAAAGTGCATCATGTTCCTCTTGGTGGATCTTGTTGGAAAGTTTGGATTGATAAAGTTTTGCTGGAGAAGGTGGATCTAATTCGACCCAATGATGAAATGTATTTTCTTGAGGATGCAATAGAAAGCACAGTCGCTTGCTTCTCTAAGTGTATAGTTTTGTGTGACTGATATAGATTTTGCGTTATTGGTTGAATTATTTATGTGACTAAGTGAATATTTATTTTGTAGGAAATAAATTATATAAGTGAATTTATGTTATTAGTTTGAATTGTTTTCTGTTACTAAGTAAAAAATTAGTACACTAGCTATTTAAGTGTGGTGGTGATGATTATTTATGGTATTATAATTGTTTTAGTTTTGATTTTATAATCGTGTGTTTGTGATGTTAAAAATGGGTATAGTATTTGTATGTGATATTATAATTATGTGGTATTTGTGGGTTAGATTATAATTATTTGAGTTTTGATATTACAATACTGCACTTAACCGCAGCACGCGACCGCGCATTGCAAATGCACCAAATCGCAGCGTGCGACTGCGCACTGCGAATGCACTTAACCGTAGCGTACGACCGTGCGCTGCGAATGCACTTAATCGTAGTGCGCGATCGCGTGTTGCGAATGCACTTAACCACAGTGCGTAATCGCGTGCTGCGAATGCACTCAATTACAGTGCACAATCGCACCCTACGAATGCACTTAACCGCAGCGTGTGATCGCGTGCTGTGAATGCACTTAATCACAGCACACGATCACTTAACCACAGCGCATGACCGCGCGCTGCGAATGTCTTATGACTTTAAACAGCTTAGCATTGTGCAGCATGCGATGCACGCTGCAGATACCATATTTGCGCACTACAGATAGTCAAATTTATTGTAGTGAAGGTTGAAAATCAAGCCTTGAGGTCAAGGCTTAAAAAACTTGAGAAGACCCTCAAGATTATGCAAAATCAACTAAAAGGGTCAAATGGTCAAAGTCAAGAGTCTAGGACCAAGAGTCAACACCTAGGGTCAAAGAGAGAAAAGTCAACCAAAGACAAGAAGGGTTTGGGTCACAAACCTAATCCTAAGGTGGCTTATCATAGTGTTCCATTTGATTATGGAACACAAACTAGATCTAGAAAGACCAAGGTCAATAGGGAAGTCATCCCTAGAGTTGACCATGGTGTGTGCCTAGTGGCTAGGGTTTCAAGAAAACCTAGGGAAGCCACTAAGAAGGTTGCAAGGGGTGTCTCCCCTAGAGTCAACCTAGATAAGACCCAAATGACCAAGGCTAACAAGCCCAGAAGGGTCATTAGGAAGGTATCTAGAGAGGTTATCCCTAAGAAATACCTAAATAATCCTAGGAGCTCAATTAGGTTTTGGGTTCCTAAGAGTGTGATTGATTCACGCTAGATGGGTTTAGGGGGTGTCAACCTTAAATGGATGGGTAGTTAACTCAACCATGGTAAAGGTGGCATTTTAGGTAATTTTCAAGGTTATGGGTACCTTGAAAATAGATTTGATCTTATGATCCTAAAAGATTTTAGGATGTGCCAATACATTTTTGGAATTATAAAAAATTAATTAAATTGGCAAAATTTAAGATTAGAGGTTATAGTGTGTCATTTTGGGTTTTTGACACACTTGGGAGGAAATTAGTATTATGGCAAAATATACTTAATTATATTAAATGGCAACTAATATTAAATTTAGGTATTCGTATACCTATACTTTTTATTTTCCATGCTTTGCTTGCCATATAACATGCCATGACATCATATCTATCTTTAATCATTTAAAATGTCATGATCATGCTTAGGGTTAGGTTAAATGTCATGTATGTTTAAATTGTATCATATGTCATGACATCATGATCATTGGTCATGCTTTATTATGCTATCATTTATGCCATGATTATACTTCATGCATTTAATTTGATTGAAAATTGATTTAAGGACAATGGCATGACTTGGAGTCCCATTTATAAGGGAATCAAGTAGGGTTGCCTTAGAAAAATACATGAAACCCTAAATTAGGATGAACAAAACCCACATCTCACATCACATTGACATGTATGTGTATCTTATACACCTTAGATACATGTGAGATGCTAGGATATGAGTTAAGTTCAAGGTGCATAGTTTTTGCATCTAGATGAATTAAAACTCATCTTTAACTAAAGGTGGATCATTGGGAAAGCTTGTGTACAAACCATGTACATTGAGCCCAAGGAACATGATCCAATATAGGTTTTCAAAAATATTTTAAAATCATTTTAGAAAACCTTGGTGAAGTCTATCTTTTGATAGCAATCACCATTGATGAAGTTGATACAAAGTAAAGCCAAAACATTGAAAATTTCAATGGTTTTGAACTTTATGTCAATTTCCCTATTTTATGGGTAAAATAATTTTCAAATATTTTTCACCCATTGTATGTTTCATAAGTATTATACGTATGAATTTTCATGATTTTTCGATAGACGTATATTTACTTATGCATTTCTGAAATCCATTTTTGATAACTGAAATTCGGAAATTTCAGTTATCAGTCGACTGCTCATGGTGGTAGTTGACTAATGGGAGTGGAAGTCGACTGATATCTGATAAAGTTGATTGCTAGGCTAATTTCGGGAAAAACAAGATTGTTTAGCCCGTTTTCAGCTTTGGTAAATTTTCCTAACCACTCCTAACCCTAGGATATGCTTTGGGAAGCATTGTAAAGAGTGATAATCCATTGGATTTGGATTAGGATAGGTGTTAGGATAATGTATCAAATTTAAGATGTAGAGAGTTCATGTTTGAACTTTGAACCTTATTTTTGATGGTTTAAAGTTCCTATTGGCTTAGGGACTTCCCAAGGACATTGTTGGTGCAATGGTCAAGGGGGAGCAAGCCTTTAGGGGGAGATATCCATCATGGGATGATGGATGATATTTTTCCTCATGAGGAGGAAAATGGGATTTTAAGATACCCAATTTAGAAATTAGGAGAGTATATAGGATTGCCTCTCTTGAGTGATATGGGACTTGTCACTAGGAAGATGGTAGGCATCCTAGGTATTTTTGAACCAAGGGGGAGATTGTAAGATCTCATTGGGACATGAGACATTGACCTCCTTGAAGAAAACCTTTTTGATGTATGTCAAAAAGGGGGAGAAGGTAAAATTACCAATTTGGGATAATTGGTAAGGGATTTGAGTTAGTGTTCTAATTCAATGGTTTGTTTGTTTTTTGTCAAACATCAAAACATCTCTCGAGTCAAGCTCGAGTCCTGGTCAATCGTGACCTGGGACGATTATACCATCAATCTCCCCCTGACAATGTGATTGTCATGGGAAAGTCCAAGTCAAGGGTACTTGGCATGGAAAGTCCAAGTGGGACACTTGGCATTTGAGAAAGTTTAACTCTTGAGTCTTGGCATTTGGAAAGTCCAAGGGGTTTGATATTGGTGGCGTAAAGTCCAAGCGGGAGTCTTGGCAGCATATGTCCAATGGTTGGCGACGTAAAGTCCAAGCGGAGTCTTAGCAGTGTAAGCCAATGTGCCTTGGCGGTGTAGAAACCGTTAGCATGACATAGCCGATGGAAGCACCTGAAGGCTAGCGCAATGGATGAACAAGTCATGGATAACTTGGAGGGATCCGAGAGGTGTAAGGCTGACGAAGATGGCCATAAGGCTTAGGTCTAGGCTAAGGGTGTTCTAGCAAGTATGGGGGAACCATAAATGGGTTAAACCTCATGTTTGAGGTTAAAATCTCATGTTTGAGGTGTGCCAGTCGACTGGTGTCATATGGCAGTCGATTGGTGAGAGTCAACTAGATTTATTCTTTGGAATTGGCCTAGCGATGATCGCCAAAAGTCGTGATCGGTGATTGGCGATCGCATCGGCCCGATCGTGTGATCACCGATCGGCGGTGCTCGATTTTTTGGGCACGGAATGGATTCTGACTCGACTGTTGGATTTAGCAGTCGAGTGGAGGCTCGAACAGTCGACTGATGGTCATAATCAATCAACTGATGATGGATCCGTTGGATTTTTCCAGCATGGATCTAGCCGTTGTCTCACGACAACAGTGACATCAGTCGACTAATGGTCCCAAGCAGTCGACTGATAGGCGATTTCCATCCCAGGTTGAAGCTTTAAATGGAGCTCGAGGAGAAGGAAATCAACAGCGGTTCTTGAGACTTTTGGGGCTATTTGTTGCTGCAAATCAGGGTCTCCAAGTGAAAGTCAAGCAACCAAGCATTCAAGAAATCAAAAGCAAAGTGTTGTAAAGTTTTTTTTACTTGTCTTTTGTATTTCATATTGTATTTTCTTGTTGCATTTAGTTTATTATTGTAAAATATTGTAAGAGATTTCTCCGCCTCCAACTTGTGTCGAGGGGTTATTTGTGATTAGTGATTGCATTGGCGTCGCTAGAGCTCTTTAGAGCTCGATCAGTGGAGTGAACCGTTCAGTTTCGAACCACATTAAATATTTGTGTTTGCGTGATTGTCTTGTTTCGCTATTGCTATTATTATTATTCCGCTGCACGCTAACGAAACTTATAGAGAAAGACGCAATCGAATTCCATCACGCAACGAATTCAAGCTATTCACCCCCCCCCTATTGGTGCAATCGGCCTAGGTCACGATTGACCAAGACTCGAGCTTGACTTGAGAGATGTTTTGATGTTCGACAAAAATATATGACAATGTAATTGTCATGGGAAAGTCCAAGTCAAGGGTACTTGGCATGGAAAGTCCAAGTGGGACACTTGGCATTTGGGAAAGTCCAAGTCATTGGTACTTGGCATGGAAAGTCCAAGTGGGACACTTGCCATTTGGGAAAGTCCAAGCATGGGTCTTGGTAATGGAAAGTCCAACATGGGTTGGCAAAGAAAAGTCTAAGCATGGGTCTTGGCATGAAAAGTCCATCATGGGTTAGAAAGGAAAAGTCCAAGCATGGGTCTTGGCATGAAAAGTCCAACATGGGTTTGCAAGGAAAGTCCAAGTTTTAGTCTTGGCATTTGAGAAGTCCAAGGGGTTTGATATTGGCGGCGTAAAGTCCAAGCGAGAGTCTTGGCAGCATAAGTCCAATGGTTGGCGGCGTAAAGTCCTAGCGGAGTCTTGGCGGCGTAAGTCCAATGTGCCTTGGCGGTGTAGACACCGTTAGCATGACATAGCCAATGGAAGCACCTGAAGGCTACAACGATGGATGAACAAGTCATGGATGACTTGGAGGGTTCCGAGAGGTGTGAGGCTGATGGAGGTGGCTAGAAGGCTTAGGTCTAGGCTAAGGGTGGTCTAGCAAGTATGGGGGAACCATACTTGGGCTAAAACCTCATGTTTGAGGTGTGCCAGTCGACTGGTGTCATATGGCAATCGACTGGTGAGAGTCAACTAGGGTTTGACGCAGATGTGTCCTCTTTTGCGAGCTTGGAAGTTGGTGATTAGACGGCGATCGGATCTTGTGATATGTCGTGATGCTCGGGTATTGGGGCCGAATGGAGTCTCACTTTCGATCAGCTGCGGTCGTGATCGAGTGATGGCGAACAATGATCGATGGTAATGATCAGTCGACTGATGTCCTAGTCATTGGATTTTTCCAGCGTCGATTATACCGTTGTCTCATAGCAACAGTGTGATCAGTCGACTGATGGTCCCGATTAGTCGACTGATTGGCTTTTTCCAGCCCAGGCAGAAGATATAAATGGAGCTCGTGGAGGAGAAAAAGCCATCCGATTTTTGAGCATCCTTAGGGTGATTTGTTGCTGCAAATCAGGGTCTCCAAGGCCATTCTTCAAGCAACCAAAAGCAAGCAATCCAAAGGCATTTGTAAAGTATTTTCTTTACTTGTATTACATTGTATTTCATATTGTATTTTCTTGTTGTATATTGTTTATTGTTGTAAACTATTGTACAAGGTTTCTCCGCCTCCGGATTGTTCCGAGGAGTGTTTATTAGTGGTTGCGTGTGCATCACTAGAGCTCGTTGAGCTCAACCGTGGAGTAGAAACCTTGAGGTTCCTAACCAGGTTAAATACTTGTGTTGTATTGTGTTTGTCTTATTTTGTTATTGCTATTATCTATATTCCGCTGTGCATAACAAAATTTGTAGAGACAAACACGATCGATTTCCATCACGAACGATTACAAGCTATTCACCACTCCTCTAGCGTTCCAACGATCTCCTACAAGTGGTATCATAGCGAGGCTGCTCTTCAAGGTTCAACAACTAAGGGAGCACGCTAGAGAGTGAAGATGGAAGTCCAAGAACAACTAGGATGGGATATCAACACACCTATCCCTTATACCTTCTATGGACAAGAAGTGTTTAGACAATGGAAGGCAAGGATCGAAGACTTCCAAATGATGAGGGACTTCGAAGAATGGTCCATTTTGATGGAAGAATATAGCTATCCAATATGACCAAAGGGAGGGTTCCTCAAGAAAAAGAGATGGACCGAAGAGCAAGTTCAATGCTTCAAGAAAAATGATAAGGTAATGAAGTTTTTAATTGATTTAATACCTAACAATATCTTGTGTTTGTTAGGTAATTATATAGATGCCAAGGAGATATGGAGTCAAGTGGCAAAGCTCCATGAAAGTCCATCACCGGTCCAAGAGGAAGGGACCAAAGAGGCTAGCACATCATCCTCACAAGGAAGTGAAGACTTGGAGGTTGAGAGACCATCAACATCCAAGGAGGAAGAGGAAGTAGAATCGGAGGAGACCTCCACCTCTAGGATTGAGGGGGAGGAGATTAGATCACCAGAGCAACACCAAGAAGAAGCTTCGACATCCGGTCAAGATGAAGAAACTCAAAATCCGATTCTGGCCTTCATTGACTTAGGTAACTCAAACACTGTAATTCAAAATAAAAATAATATTATATATTTTGAGTGTAGGGAATTTGGACACTACAAGAGCAAGTGCCCAAAGAAAGTAAGAAAAGCTCCACCAGCACCAAAGATCAAGGATGTCGGTCCCCCAATAACCAAAAGCAAGGAGCAAGTGATTTTCTTCAAATGTCGACAATCGGGACACTACCGGAATCAATACCCAAAGGGGGAGAAGAAGACTTAAAGGGGGGCTTTACAAGTAGGGGGAGCCTCTAAGGCAAACCCTAAGGTATATTGTAATGCTCCTTCTTTAGTTAATAGACAAAAGCATGCTAGGAATTTTAATTCTCTTGCAATTTATGAAAAGCATGCTAATAGGAATAAGTACTTTTGTTTAGGAGCTAAGAATTTTTATTTTGAAAATAAGGAGAAATTTGGGACTAATGTCCCTAAAAACAATTTATCTAAGGATAAACCTAGGTCAAATAACTCAAGACTAATTCTACCTAGGGAGACAATTAGAAAGGTGCAAGAGCACCTAGGTTTTAATCCCAAATGGACTAGGCATATGCCCAAGAAGAACCATGCCCAAGGATTAAATCAAAATTCTAAAATTGGGTAATTAGAGGTTGAAAATCAAGCCTTGAGATCAAGGCCTGAAAAACTTGAGAAGACCCTCAAGATTATGCAAAATTCACTAAAAGGGTCAAATGGTCAAAGTCAAGAGTCTAGGACCAAGAGTCAACACCTAGGGCCAAAGAGAGAAAAGTCAACCAAGGGCAAGAAGGGTTTGGGTCACAAACCTAAGCCTAAGGTGGCTTATCATAGTGTTCCATTTGATTATGGAACACAAACTAGGTCTAGGAAGACTAAGGTCAATAGGGAAGTCATCCCTAAAGTTGACCAAGGTAAGTGCCTAGTGGCTAGGGTTTCAAGGAAACCTAGGGAAGCTACTAAGATGGTTGCAAGGGGAGTCACCCCTAGAGTCAACCTAAGTAAGACCCAAATTACCAAGGCTAACAAGCCTAGAAGGGTCATTAGGAGAGTATCTAGGGAGGTTATCCCTAAGGAATACCTAGTAAACCCTAGGAGCTCAAATAGGTTTTGGATTCCTAAGAGCGTGATTGATTCACGCTAGATGGGTTTAGGGTGTGTCAACTTTAAATGGAAGGGTAGTTAACCTAACCATGGTAAAGGTGGCACTCTATGTAATTTTCAAGGTTATGGATACCTTGGAAATAGGTTTGATTCTTAATCCTAAGAGATTTTTAGGATGTGCCAATATTGTTTTGGAATTATGAAAAATCAATTAAATTTGCATAAATTAGGTTTAGAGGTGTTGTGTGTCATTTTGGGTTTTTGGCACACTTGGGAGAATAATTGACAATATGGCAATATATAATTAATTATATCAAATGGAAATTAATACTAAAACTTAGGTATTATTATACCTATATATTTTATTTTCCATGTTTTGTTTGCCATATAACATGTCATGACATCATGCTTATTTTTAATCATTTAATATGTCATTATCATGTTTAGGATTATGGATTAAATGTCATGTGTTTTTAGATTCCACCTTATGCCATGACAACATGATTATGAGCATGTGTTTATTTATATTATCATTAAGGCCATAATCATTCATGCATTTAAATTTGATTAAAATTGACTTAAGGGCAATGGAATGACTTGGAGTCCCATATATAAGGGAATCAAGTAGAGTTGCCTTAGAAAAATGCATGAAACCCTAGATTAGGGAGAACAAAACCCATATCTCACATCACATTGACTTTTATGTGTTTTAAACACCCTAGATATATGTGAGATGATAGGATATGAGTTAAGTTCAAGGTGCATAGATTTTGCATCTAGATGAACTCAAACTCATGTAAAATCATGTTGTTGGATCATTGGGAAAGTTTATGTACAAGTCATGTACATTGAACCCAAGGAATATGATCCAAAATAAGGTTTTGAAAACATTTTAAAATCCTTTTGAAAAACCTTGGTGAAGTCTATCTTTTGATAGCAATCACCATTGATGAGATTGATACAAAGTGAGCTAAAACTTTGAAGTTTTTATTCACTTTTGAGTTTTGTATCAAACTCATTATTTTATGGGTAAATTATTTTTCTATCATTTTTCACCCATTATATTGGTCATAAGTATTATACGTATGAAATTTTATGATTTTTTGAATTGCGTATAATTATTTATAATTTTCCGAATTTCATTTTTGATAACTAAAATTTTGAAATTTCAGTTGTCAGTCGACTGCCCTTGGTGGCAGTCGACTGATGAGGGTGGAAGTCGACTGGTAGCTGAAAGAGTCAACTATCAAAGATGATTTCAGAAAAACAAGGTTGTTTTACCCCGTGTTCAGCTACGGTTAAGGTCCCTAACCACTCCTAACCCGTGGATATGCTTTGGGAAGCATTATAAAGGGTAAAAATCCTTTGGATATGGATTAGAAGAGGTGTTAGGATGATATATCAAATTTAAGGTGTGGAGAGTTCATTTTTGAACTTTGAACCATATTTTTGATGGTTTAGAGTTCCTATTAGCTTAGGGACTTTCCAAGGACATTGTTGGTGCAATGGTTAAGTGGGAGCAAGCCTTTAGGGGGAGGTATCCATCATAGGATGATGGATTGTATTTTTCCTCATAAGGAGGAAAATGGGATTTTAAAATACCCAATTTGGAAATTGGGAGAGTATATGATTGCCTCTCTTGAGTGATATGGGACTTATCACAAGAAAGATGGTAGGCATCCTAAGTATCGTTGGACCAAGGGGGAGATTGGTATGTAAGATCTCATTGGATATGAGACATTGACCTCCTTGAAGGGTAAACCTTTTTGATGTGTCAAAAAGGGGGAGAATGTGAACTTACCAATTTGGGATAATTGGTAAGGGAATTTGAGTTAGTGTTCTAACTCAAAGGTATATGTTTTTGTCAAACATAAAAAAGAGAGAGATTGTTAGTGCAATCGGCCCAGGTCAGGATTGACCAGGACTCGAGCTTGACTTGAGAGATGTTTTGATGTTCAACAAAAATATATGACAATGTAATTGTTATGGGAAAGTCCAAGTTGTTGGTGCAGTGGGCACCAAAGTCGAACCGGTATTTTGATTATGGCAAAAGGCTCAATAGTTAAGGGTATATTTGTTATCTTACGAGCTCAATTAAGTGTGCAGAAATGCTAAAGTTGAGCGGAAGGTCTGCGACACCCGGTGGGAACCGAGGTGGTCGGGCAACGCCAGAGGGACTTCGGAGGAAGCCGAGGTACTCGGGTGAAGACCGGAAGCGAGGCTACAAGGTAAGCTCGTGTGAAAGCGAAGCAAGGTCGTTAAGCGTAGATCCGACCCAATACCTCCAATGGAAGGTCTAGGTCGAGATCAAATGGTTAGAACCATCGTACTTTATATTTTAAGCTAACTTGTACTGCAGTCCAAAACCCTTTGACTACAGTCAACTGCTAGTCAAGTTCCAGCCTCGAGAAGAGCTCGAATTTCAAGGGGGTGAATTTGGACTTGACTCGTGTTTTGGTACAAAGGGTGATGTGGCATCAAGGTGGACATCCAAACCATCACCAAGCTTCCTTGTGGTGGACGCCCAAGATAAGGTGAGTTGGCACAAGATGGTTGGCTCCCATGATGTGGCACAAGTTGAATGGCTCCAACAAGTTGGCGCCCAAGGAGGTTGGAGGTGGCACAAGGTGGTTGGATGAAACACCTCATCCTCAAGGAAGGAGGTTGGAGGTGGCACAAGGTGGTTGGATGAAACACCTCATCCTTGAGTTGGCGCCCAAGGAGGTTGGAGGTGGCACAAGGTGGTTGGATGAAACACCTCATCCTTGAGTTGGCGCACAAGGAGGTTGGAGGTGGCACAAGGTGGTTGGATGAAACACCTCATCCTTGAGTTGGTATAAGAACCTCACCTTGGACACTACCTATGTCTAAATTCATAGATCAATATCCATAAATAGACATGTTCAAGCCAAGCAAATAACAAGAATTCAAGAGCTCTCAACATGATAAATAGCATACGCTACTACTACTCACATTTGCTCTGACGAAGTGCAGACAAAGCTACATCTTCTACTTATAAGAGTTGTCGGTATATTTATTTAAGTTCTACTTCTTTAAATTGTCTTTGTGCTTTAATCGTAACAAGGAAGAGTGTCCTTTGCCTTGATTTCTTTTATGTCGTTGCTCCTACTCCAGCGAGGAGAGTGGTTTTAGTGAATTGCCCTCGTGCGTGATCAAGGATCACTAGGGCCGTGGATTATCGAAGATTGTGAACCACGTAAAAATATCTTGTCTACTTTATATTTCATTGTGCATTCTCTACTTGCTTTTACTTATTGCAAAAGTTTTTAACGACATATATCGCTATTCACCCCCTCTAGCGACACTTTCGATCCAACAATTGGTATCGAGGCGCTAAGATTGGTGAAACCACCAATCTAGCTTTGTTTTCTTTTTTACAGATTTTTATTTATTTATTTCTGTTTTTAGTATAATTATTTCACTTGCTTATCTTCTCCTACATATAGAATTGCATTAGAGGCTTTAGGATCGGATAAGGTTGTCCTTGGGTTAGATCCGAGTAAGGTTGTCCTCGGAACTTCAGCGACATTCGCATTTGATTGTTTATTTCTTTTGCAAGTTACATTTTATATATCTTTTTACTTCCCTACTAATCCAAGGCGAAAGTCTTGGAATATTCTTTCGTGTGTGTTTTGCAAGATTCTTTTAAATCGTTCTTCTTCTTGTTTTTAAATGGCCCATCTCGAAGGGTTTAGCACCTTGACCCCGTTTTACAGCAGTAATGACTTTCGTTATTGGAAGGGTCGGATGGAATGCTTTCTTAAAACCCAAATCGAGATGTGGATCGTAATCAAACCGGTTTCACACTTCCTATTAATGAAGATGGTGAATCTTTGGGTTCACGATCAATGTCAAATTCCATGAAAAAACAAGTAGAAGCCCGATGCCAAGGCAACTCAAATCTTGCAATGTGGGTTGTCAAGGAAGAGCTCAACGCGTCGGCCTTCATTAGTGCAAAGGACTTATGGACCAAGCTAGTGGAACTACGAAGGCACGCAAGCGACACGAAGGTATGTAAAGAGATTTACTTTTAAATAAATTGTATAACTTGAAAATGCAGGAAAAGCGAGACCGACTCAACTACATGCTCGTATCCAAGACATCGTCAACCAACTCCATGCCATCGGACAAAAGGTCGAGAATCGTGACCTTATCGGTATTCTCTTAACTCGTTTCCTAGGACCACCTTGTGGGCATCCATGGTCGATGCCTACAAGGTCTCCAAGACCTTTCTAAAATTAGGTTAGGCAATTGTTTTGAACTTGAATTACATGAGCAAACTAACGTGGTCGGGCCGAGAAGAGTATTGCGTTAGTTGCGAGTTCCAAGAAGAAGAAGCCCGCCAAGCACCCCGAAGGAAGAAGGCGAGTCGAATCGGAGTAGACTCGAAATAGAATCCGAACTAGTCAATCTAGTTCGGAAGATGATCAAGAGGCAACGACCAACAACTCAAGGTAAGCCTAAACCTAATTCAAATACTTCTAATTTTAGATGCTATGAGTGCAGCGAGGTTCGGTCACATCAAGTCCAGTGCCCAAAGCTAAAGAATAGCGCATCAAAGACCAAGAAAGCGCTAGCGCTACTTGGGAGGAGTTGTCGAGGAAGAAGAGGCGATATCCAAGCTCTAATGGCCAAGCCGAGCCGAGGCGACTCGAAGCAGAAGAAGAGTCGAGTCGAATCCGATGATGAGCTTCCATTCAAGACAAGCCACGGATCCGTATCCGGTTCAAAAGAATCATTAAGGGTAAGTCGGTCGTTACTTAATACTTTGTATGGTGCAATTAAATTTTTAAATAAGAAACTAGCTAAGTCCGAGTCCAAGGTCGAGACCTAATTGAGGAGGTTAACCTTCTCAAACATGAGGTCTCCCTAACCTCTTCGACTACTCGTATTCAAGAGGAGGACTCAACTCAAGTTGAAAAGCTTGAAGTTGAGAACTCGCTTTTGAAAACACAAGTCGAGACCTTAGGAACACGTTGGAAAGGTTCACTTTGGGATCAAGGGACTTGACCTCTTACTTGGATCACAAAGGGTCGTGTACAACAAGGCGGACTCGGGTTTAACTCAAATACAACCAATAAGTCATATATGTCTATAGTAAACCAACATAAGAAAAATGTCCAAGCATGGGTCCCTAAGACCACTTTGATTTCAACTTTAGGATCTAACATGTATTGGGTTCCCAAGGACCAAATTCACTATGTGAATAGACCCACTCGATTCAATGGTCGAGCCAATACAAAATGTATTTTGTTAAGTCTTAGAAATTGCATGCTTAGTTTTTCCTTTATTTTTAGAATGGTTAGATAGGACTCATAACCAACTAAAATCCTGCGAAAAGATTGAGCCTCGAGAGCCTCTTTTCAAAAATAAACCAACTAAAATCCTCTGAAAAGATTGAGCCTCGGGGAGCCTCTTTTCAAAAATAACTAGTTAGACCAAGACGTAGTCTCAAGTAAGTCGAGTTATCAATTTCTTGAAATTAGCTTTGTCTAAGGAAGTGGTCGTTGTTCCGATCAAAGAAGGCCTCTGTGCCTCGCCACGACACGAAGCTAATCTCTTGAAAAGATTACTTGATGAGCTTAGACTAAATCGAATCTAACCTAATGTTGGTTAATTTAAATTCATTAAAATTAATCAAGTAAAATTGAAAGTCATCTCACAATAACACATAGGAATAACATGTTTTGATCATGTAGATATTGGTGAGATGATTTAGGTTAAAACTTACAAACAACCCTTTAGTAATTCCAATATCCGATCCAACTACCTTATGTGTAGGATCAATGGATGTTGGGCAGTGGTTGCTCGACACATGACCAGGATCAACTCAAATTTTTGAAGTTACGATTCAAAGCGACAAGGATCGGTAGCCTTGAATTAACGGCAAGCTCAACATCATCTGATCACGTTATATGGAGCTCAACTCTAACTTTACAATTCAAAATGTCTTCTTTGTAGAAAACTTTCAATATAATTTACTTAGTGTAATCCAATTGTGTGATAACAATTATAAGGTCATATTTCTAGAAAATGAATGCGTAATCAAAATAAATGCAACATCTAAAATAATACTTAAAGGAACTAGGAGTAGCAACATCTACACAATAAATTTACCCAACTCCTCAACCAAGTGTCTTATGACACGGAAGAGGAATCTTGGTTATGGCAGAAGACTGGACACTCACCCAAGACTCGTCCACAAGATGAGTCGAGTGGCTTGGTTATAGGTTTGCCTAAACTAAACAACTTGGATAATAAAATATGTAATGCTTGTCAACAAGGTAAACAATCTAGGACACAACATCAATTAACTAATCAAGAGCGAACCAAAAGTGTTCTTGAGCTCCTACACATGGATCTATTTGATTCACATGGAGCTAAGTCACTCAATGGTAGTCAATTTTGCTTAGTCATAATTGGCGACTATTCTAGATTTACTTGGGTTAGGTTTATCAAACATAAAAATGATACCTAGACCAACTAATCAATCTTGTAGGTTAATCGAAAATCAAAAGAACCTTAAGATTAAAAGACTTAGAAGCGATCATGGTGGTGAATTCGAAAACCACAGTTTCTGATCTACTGTAACCTAAAGCGGATACCACCATGAGTTTTCATGTCCTAGAACCCCACAACAAAATGGGTTAGTCGAGCGGAAAAATAGAACCCTACAAGAAGCCGCTAGGACAATGTTAAGCGAGTATAACCTACAGATAGATTTTGGGCGAGAGTTAGTACGGCTTGCTATGTCCAAAATAGGATCCTTATGGTAAAGAGGCACCAAAAGACCTCAAATGCGAGATTTATCACGATAAAATACCGAACATCAAGTACTTTAGGGTATTTGGATGCAAGGTACATATCTTAAACACTAAGGATTACCTAGGGAAATTCAAATCCAAAACCTCTTGGAACCTTTCTAGGATACTCAACCACCGAGAGCTTATAGGGTATACAATCACGACACTCTTAGAGTCGAAGAAACCATTAATATAGTTTTCGACGAAGGACACGAACCGTTCAATCCTTAACAAAACCAACTAGCAAATCAACTTATAGCGAACCCGACTCGATCTTGAACTTGAATCTCGTCCTAACCCAAGTCATCCTATCGACCAAGTGATAGATGACTCTAACCAAGTCAAACTAGAACTCACCCAAGTCATCCTATCGACCAAGTGATAGATGACCCTAACCCGAGTCACACTAAGACTCAAACAAATCATCCTATCAATCAAGTTATAGGTGATCCAAATTTAGGGTTCGAATCCTAGAGCTTCATATCGAAACCTTAGTCAAATCTCGTTAATTTCCAAAATCGAACCCAAAACTATTGAACAAGCACTTCTTGATCCCATTGGATTATTGCTATGCAAGAAGAGCTAGCTCAATTCACTAGAAATGAAGAATTAGTACCACCACCTAAAGAAAAATCAATTATTGGAACAAGGTGGGTATTTGAAATAAACTTGATGATAAAGGTGAAGTAGTTAGAAATAAAGCTAGGTTAGTGCAAAGGGTTTAGTCAAGTCGAAGGTTTAGATTACGATGAGACCTACGCCCGTAGCAGACTAGAGTCCATCCGAATGTTGTTAGCATATCTTGCACATCGAGGTTTTAAATTGTTTCAAATGGATGTCAAGTCAGCATTTTTGAATGGATACATTAAGGAAGAAGTTTACGCTCAACCTCCGGATTCAAAATCTAGATAAACGACCATGTCCTTAGACTTAAGAAAGCCCTATATGGACTCAAACAAGCCCCAAGAGCTTGACGAAGGCTTCGATCTATCTTAAGTCCAAAGGATTCAACCAAGGTTTAGTCGACCCAACCTTATTCGTTAAAACCGTAGGAAAAGAAATCTTTATAGCCCAAATCTATGTAGATGATATAATTTTTGGAACTACCAACTCGATCCTGCTAAAGCGAATTCATCTCACTTATGGAAAGTGAATTTGAAATGAATTTAGTGGGAGAGTTAAGTTTCTTCTTAGGTTTACAAATTAAACAAACTAAAGATGGAATATATTTACATCAACAAAAATATACTAAGGACTTAATAAATCGATTTGGAATGCAAGATGCTAAAATAATCAATACACCTATGGCAACTAATGTTAATATAAAGCGAAGATGTAGAAGGAAAACCCGTTGACCTAAAATACTATAGGAGCGCAATAGGAAGTCTCCTATACTTAACCGCATGAGCCGACCCGACATTTTATTCATGTAAGTATGTGCATAAGGTTACAAACCTGTGCCAGGAGTCTCACCTAACCCTAGTCAGCGTATCCTTAGATATCTAAAGGGCACGCTAAACGAGGTATTTGGTACCCTAGATCTACCGAGTTTAATCTAATCGGCTACTCGACTCGACTATGCGGTAGTAAACTCGATAGAAAGAGCACGAGTGGTTGTTGTCAAATCCTCGGCTCGAGTCTAGTAAGTTGGTGCGATGAGGGAAGCGGCATTGCGTTGCCTTATCTACCACCGGCGAATACGTTGCGATGGGTGAGTGTGTCTCTCGGCTCTGTGGATGAAGCACACTCTCCAAGACTTTAGCTTAATCTTTAACAACATTAAAACCTACATAGATAACATTAGTTCAATTAACTTAACTAAAAATCCAATATGTCATTCTAGGACAAAACATATAGAAGTTAAACACCACTTCATTAGGGAACATGTAACTAATGGAACTATACAACTAGAGTATGTTGAGTCCAAATCAAACCTAGCGGACATCTTCACCAAACCACTACCCGAAGCTGAATTTAGTTTATTAAGACGAAAGTTAGGTATGTGCGTAATAGAGTAGGATTTAAATTTTTCTATATATGTACTCTACTTTTGCTTCTTTTTATGAAATTAGCCTAAGTCTTACCTTAGAAATCATATACCTATAGATTTAAGGAGCCAACACATCTCACAACACATAGGACTAATGTGTTTGTGTACTTAGCCAATGAGACGGGCGTGAGATGTTAGGACCTTACTCCTGGTTCGATGTAGATTCAGATTGCATCGAAACCATGGAGTATAATTATTTAAAATTAATCAACTCCTTCAAGACTTATTGATCATTCTATATCAATCAAGTCCAACCGGAGTTGTACATTTTAGATGAACATATTTTCAAGCTTATTATTATTTAAAAAAATATATATATATTTATATTGGGAACTTGCTTGGACTTACAAACCTTAAAATATATTTACAAACTTTTTGAGTTAAGGCAAAAGGGGGAGAAAGTCACAAAAGTAAGGAAGAAAGTAAACAAAATTATTACCTTTTATATTAAGTAATTCCGTTTACTTAAGCAACTATTAAGGGGGAGTAAAAATTATTTTTCAAGAACTCACCTTCGGTCAAGGGGGAGGTTACCTCAAAGGGGAGAACTTGAAACAATAATATTTCTCACTCATGCTTAATCTTTATGCTAGCTCACTCATGCTTAATCTTTATGCTAGCTCATTCATACTTAATCATTATGCTAGCTCATTCATATTTAATCATTATGCTAGCTCATTCATATTTAATCTTTATGCTAGCTCATTCATATTTAATCTTTATGCTAGCTCATTAATGCTTAATCATTATGCTAGCTCATTCATGCTTAATCATTATGCTAGCTCATTCATATTTAATCTTTATGCTAGCTCATTCATGCTTAATCATTATGCTAGCTTACTGTTATGCTTAAATTTTCCTTAACTTTTGTGTCGGTTTGCCATGAATCAAAAAGGGGGAGATTGTTGGTGCAGTGGGCACCAAAGTCGAACCGGTATTTTGATTATGGCAAAAGGCTCAATAGTTAAGGGTATATTTGTTATCTTACGAGCTCAATTAAGTGTGCAGAAATGCTAAAGTTGAGCGGAAGGTCTGCGACACCCGGTGGGAACCGAGGTGGTCGGGCAACGCCAGAGGGACTTCGGAGGAAGCCGAGGTACTCGGGTGAAGACCGGAAGCGAGGCTACAAGGTAAGCTCGTGTGAAAGCGAAGCAAGGTCGTTAAGCGTAGATCCGACCCAATACCTCCAATGGAAGGTCTAGGTCGAGATCAAATGGTTAGAACCATCGTACTTTATATTTTAAGCTAACTTGTACTGCAGTCCAAAACCCTTTGACTACAGTCAACTGCTAGTCAAGTTCCAGCCTCGAGACGAGCTCGAATTTCAAGGGGGTGAATTTGGACTTGACTCGTGTTTTGGTACAAAGGGTGATGTGGCATCAAGGTGGACATCCAAACCATCACCAAGCTTCCTTGTGGTGGATGCCCAAGATAAGGTGAGTTGGCACAAGATGGTTGGCTCCCATGATGTGGCACAAGTTGAATGGCTCCAACAAGTTGGCGCCCAAGGAGGTTGGAGGTGGCACAAGGTGGTTGGATGAAACACCTCATCCTCAAGTTGGCGCCCAAGGAGGTTGGAGGTGGCACAAGGTGGTTGGATGAAACACCTCATCCTTGAGTTGGCGCCCAAGGAGGTTGGAGGTGGCACAAGGTGGTTGGATGAAACACCTCATCCTTGAGTTGGCGCACAAGGAGGTTGGAGGTGGCACAAGGTGGTTGGATGAAACACCTCATCCTTGAGTTGGCGCAAAGGATGTGGATGAACAAGTCTTGGGGGATAAGAACCTCACCTTGGACACTACCTATGTCTAAATTCATAGGTCAATATCCATAAATAGACATGTTCAAGCCAAGCAAATAACAATAATTCAAGAGCTCTCAACACGCCGTCGTAACGCCGCTACTACTACTCACATTTGCTACGACGAAGTGCCGCCGACAACGAATGCTACATCTTCTACTTATAAGAGTTGTCGGTATATTTATTTAAGTTCTACTTCTTTAAATTGTCTTTGTGCTTTAATCGTAACAAGGAAAGGGGGAGTGTCCCTTTGCCTTGATTTCTTTTTGTAATCGTTGCTCCTACTTCCAACGAAGAGGAGTGGTTTTAGTGAATTGCCCTCCGTACGTGATCAAGGATCACTAGGGCCGTGGATTAGCAATCGAAAGATTGTGAACCACGTAAAAATATCTTGTCTACTTTATATTTCCGCTGTGCATTCTCTACTTGCTTTTTACTTATTGCAAAAGTTTTTAACGACACCGTATCGCTATTCACCCCCCCCCTCTAGCGACACTTTCGATCCAACACAAGTCATGGGTACTTGGCATGGAAAGTCCAAGTGGGACACTTGGCATTTGGGAAAATCTAAGTCATGGGTACTTGGCATGGAAAGTCCAAGTGGGACACTTGGCATTTGGGAAAGTCCAAGTCATGGGTACTTGGCATGGAAAGTCCAAGTGGGACACATGACATTTGGGAAAGTCCAAGCATGGGTCTTGGCAATGGAAAGTTCAACATGGGTTGGCAAAGAAAAGTCCAAGCATGGGTCTTAGCATGAAAAATCCAACATGGGTTGGCAAGGAAAAGTCCAAGCATGGGTCTTGGCATGAAAAGTCCAACATGGGTTGGCAAGGAAAGTCCAAGCTTGAGTTTTGGCATTTGAGAAGTCCAAGGGGTTTGATATTGGTGGCGTAAAGTCCAAGCGGGAGTCTTAGCATCATAAGTCCAATGGTTGGCGGCGTAAAGTCCAAGCAGAGTCTTGGCAGCGTAAGTCCAATGTGCCTTGGCGGTGTAGACACTGTTAGCATGACATAGCCGATGGAAGCACCTGAAGACTAGCGCGATGGATGAACAAGTCATGGATGACTTGGAAAGATCCGAGAGGCGTGAGACTGATGGAGGTGGCTAGAAGGCTTAGGTCTAGGCTAAGGGTGGTCTAGCAAGTATGGGAGAACCATACTTGGGCTAAAACCTCATGTTTGAGGTATGCCAGTCAACTGCTGTCATATGGCGGTCGAATGGTGAGAGTCAACTAGGGTTTGGTTGTTGGATGTGTCCCAGTAGTCGACTGCCAGAGCTTCGAAGTCGACTGATTAGACGAGCAGTCGATTGATCTTGTGATCAGTCGACTAATGCTCGGGTTTTAGGGCACATAATGGAGTCTCACTCGACCACTGTGGTCAGCAGTCGAGTGATGGATTGAACAGTCGACTGATGGTCATGAACAATCGACTGATGTTCTAGTCGTTGGATTTTTCCAGCGTGGATTTCATCGTTATCTCACAGCAATAGTGTGATCAGTCGATTGATGATCCCAATCAGTCGACTGATCGGCTTTTTCCAACCCAGGTAGAAGAAATAAATGGAGCTCGTGGAGGAGAAAAAGTCATCCGGTTCTTGATCATCCTTGGGGCGATTTGTTGCTACAAATTAGGGTCTCCAAGGTCATTCTTCAAGAAACCAAAAGCAAGCAATCCAAAGGCATTTGTAAAGTGTTTTCTTTACTTGTATTGCATTGTATTTCGTATTGTATTTGCTTGTTATATTTAGTTTATTGTTGTAAACTATTGTATGAGGTTTCTCCGCCTTCAGATTGTTCCGAGAAGGAGTGTTTATTAGTGGTTGCGTGTGCATCACTAGAGCTCGTTGAGCTCAACCGTGGAGTAGGAACCTTGTGGTTCCGAACCACGTTAAATACTTGTATTGTGTTGTGTTTATCTTATTTTGTTATTGCTATTATCTATATTCTGCTATGCATAACAAAATTTGTAGAGACAAACGCGATCGATTTCCATCACGAAAGATTACAAGCTATTCACCCCCTCTAGCTTTCCAATGATCTCCTACAAGTGATATCAGAGCGAGGCTGCTCTTCAAGGTTCAACAACTAAGGGAGCACGCTAGAGGGTGAAGATGGAAGTCCAAGAACAACTAGGATGGAATATCAACACACCTATCCCTTATACCTTCTATGGACAAGAAGGCTTTAGACAATGGAAGGCAAGGATCGAAGACTTCCTAATGATGAGGGACTTCGAAGAATGGTCCATTTTGATGGAAGAATATAGCTATCCAATAGGACCAAAGGGAGGGTTCTTCAAGAAAAAGAGATGGACCGAAGAGCAAGTCCAATCCTTCGAAAAAAATGTAAAGGTAATGAAGTTTTTAATTGATTTAATACCTAACAATATCTTGTGTGTGTTAGGTAATTATATAGATGCCAAAAAGCTATGGAGCCAAGTGGCAAAGCTCCATGAAAGTCCATCACCGGTCCAAGAGGAAGGGACCAAAGAGGCTAGCACATCATCCTCACAAAGAAGTGAGGACTTGGAGGTTTAGAGACCATCAACATCCAAGGAGGAAGAGTAAGTAGAATCGGAGAAGACCTCCACCTCTAGGATTGAGGGGGAGGAGATTAGATCATCGAAGCAACACCAAGAAGAAACTTCAACATCCGGTCAAGATGAAGAAGCTCAAAATCCGATTCCGGCCTCCATTGACTTAGGCAACTCAAATACCATAATTCAAAATAAAAATAATATTATGTGTTTTGAGTGTAGGGAATTTGGGCACTACAAGAGCAAGTGCCCAAAGAAATTAACAAAAACTCCACCGGCACCAAAGATCAAGGATGTTGGTCCCACAACAACCAAAAGCAAGGACCAAGTTATTTGCTTCAAATGTCGGCAACCGGGATACTACCAGAATCAATGCCCAAAGGGTGAGAAGAAGACTCTAAGGCGAGCTTCACAAGTAGTGGGAGCCTCTATGGCAAACCCTAAGGTATATTGTAATGCTCCTTCTTTAGTTAATAGACAAAAGCATTCTAGGAATTTTAATTCTCTTGCAATTTATGAAAAGCATGCTAATAAGAATAAGTATTTTTGTTTTGGAGCTAAAAATTTTCATTTTGAAAATAAGGAAAACTTTGGGACTAATGTCCCTAAAAACAATTTATCTAAGGACAAACCTAGGTCAAATAACTCAAGACCAATTCTACCTAGGGAGACAATTAGAAAGGTGCAAGAGCACCTAGGTTTTAATCCCAAATGGACTAGGCATATGCCCAGGAAGAACCATGCCCAAGGATTAAATCAAAATTATAAAATTGAGCAATTAGAGGTTGAAAATCAAGCCTTGAGGTCAAGACTTGAAAAACTTGAGAAGAGCCTCAAGATTATGCAAAATTCACTAAAAGGGTCAAATGGTCAAAGTCAAGAGTCTAGGACCAAGAGTCAATACCTAGGGCCAAAGAGAGAAAAGTCAACCAAGGGCAAGAAGGGTTTGGGTCACTAACCTAAGCCTAAGGTTGCTTATCATAGTGTTCCATTTGATTATAGAACATAAACTAGGTCTAGGAAGACTAAGGTCAATAGGGAAGTCATCCCTAGAGTTGGCCAAGGTATGTGCCTAGTGGCTAGGGTTTCAAGGAAACCTAGGGAAGCCACTAAGAAGGTTGCAAGGGGAGTCACCCCTAGAGTCAAACTAAGTAAGACCCAAATGACCAAGGCAAACAAGCCTAGAAGGGGTCATTAGAAGGGTATCTAGAAAGGTTATCGCTAAGGAATACCTAGTAAACCCTAAGAGTTCATATAGGTTTTGGGTTCCTAAGAGCGTGATTGATTCACGCTAGATGGGTTTAGGGTGTGTCAACTTTAAATGGAAGGGACCTAACCATGGTAAAGGTGGCACTCTAGGTAATTTTCAAGGTTATGGATACCTTGGAAATAAATTTGATTTTTAATCCTAAAAGATTTTTAGGATGTGCCAATATAGTTTTGGAATTATGAAAAATAAATTAAATTGGCACAAATTAGGTTTATAGGTGTTGTGTGCCATTTTGGGTTTTTGGCACACCTGGGAGAATAATTGACAATATGGCAAAATATAATTAATTATATCAAATGACAATTAATACAAAAACTTAGGTATTATTATACCTATATATTTTATTTTCCATATTTTGTTTGTCATATAACATGCTATGAAATCATGCTTATTTTTAATCATTTAATATGTCATGATCATGTTTAGGATTAAGGATTAAATGTCATGTGTTTTTAGATTCCATCTTATGTCATGACATCATGATTATGAGCATGTGTTTATTTATATCATAATTAATGTCATAATCATTCATGCATTTAAATTTGATTAAAATTGACTTAAGGGCAATGGCATGACTTGGAGTCCCATTTATAAGGGAATCAAGTGGAGTTGCCTTAGAAAAATGCATGAAAACCTAGATTAGGGAGAACAAAATCCACATCTCACATCACATTAACTTTTATGTGTTTTAAACACCCTAGATATATGTGAGATGATAGGATATGAATTAAGTTCAAGCTGTATAGTTTTTGCATCTAGATGAACTCAAACTCATGTAAAATCATGTTGTTGGATCATTGGGAAAGCTTGTGTACAAGTCATGTACATTGAGCCCAAGGAATATAATCCAAAATAAGGTTTTAAAAACATTTTAAAATCCTTTTGAAAAACCTTAGTGAAGTCTATCTTTTGATAGCAATCACCATTGATGAGATTGATACAAAGTGAGCTAAAACTTTAAAGTTTTTATTCACTTTTGAGTTTTGAATCAAACTCATTATTTTATGGGTAAAATATTTTTCTATCATTTTTCACCCATTGTATTGGTCATAAGTATTATACATATGAAATTTCATGATTTTTTGAATTGCGTATAATTATTTATGATTTTTCAAATTTTATTTCTGATAAATGAAATTCTAAAATTTAAGTTATCAGTCGACTGCCCTTGGTGGCAGTCGACTGATGAGGGTGAAAGTTGACTGGTAGCTGAGCGAGTCGACTACCAATGTTCATTTCGGAAAAACAAGGTTGTTTTAGCCTGTGTTCATCTACGCTTAAGGTCCCTAACCACTCCTAACCCTAGGATATGCTTTGGGAAGCATTATAAAGGGTAAAAATCCATTGGATATATATTAGGAGAGGTGTTAGGATGATATACCATATTTAAGGTGTGGAGAGTTCATTTTTGAACTTTGAACCTTATTTTTTATGGTTTAGAGTTCCTATTAACTTAGGAACTTTCCAAGGACATTGTTGGTGCAATGGTCAAGGGGGAGCAAGCCTTTAGGGGGAGGTATCCATCATGAGATGATGGATTGTATTTTTCCTCATAAGGAGGAAAATGGGATTTTAAGATACACAATTTTGAAATTGGGAGAGTATAGGATTGTCTCTCTTGAGTGATATGGGACTTATCACAAGAAAGATGGTAGGCATCCTAAGTATCGTTGGACCAAGGGGGAGATTGGTATGTAATATCTCATTGGATATGAGACATTGACCTCCTTGGAGAGTAAACCTTTTTGATGTATGTCAAAAAGGGGGAGAATGTGAACTTACCAATTTGGGATAATTGGTAAGGGAATTTGAGTTAGTGTTCTAACTCAAAGGTATATGTTTTTGTCAAACATCAGAAAGGGAGAGATTGTTGTTGCAATCGACCCAGGTCTGGATTGACAGGACTCGAGCTTGACTCAAGAGATGTTTTGATGTTCGACAAAAAATATATGACAATGTAATTTTTATGGGAAAGTCCAAGTCATGGGTACTTGGCATGGAAACTCCAAGTGGGACACTTGGCATTTGTGAAAATCCAAGTCATGGGTACTTGGCATGGAAAGTCCAAGTGGGACACTTGGCATTTGGGAAAGTCCAAGTCATGGGTACTTGGCATGGAAAGTCCAAGTGGGACACTTGGAATTCGGGAAAGTCCAAGCATGTGTCTTGGCAATGGAAAGTCCAACATGGGTTGGCAAAGAAAAGTCCAAGCATGGGTCTTGGCATGAAAAGTCCAACATGGGTTGGCAAGGAAAAGTCCAAGCATGGGTCTTGGCATGAAAAGTCCAACATGGGTTGGCAAGGAAAGTCCAAGCTTGAGTCTTGGCATTTAAGAAGTCCAAGGGGTTTGATATTGGTGGCGTAAAGTCCAAGAGGGAGTCTTGGCAACATAAGTCTAATGGTTGGCGGCGTAAAGTCCAAGCGGAGTCTTGGCGGCGTAAGTCCAATGTGCCTTGGCGGTGTAGACACCGTTAGCATGACATAGCCGATGGAAGCATCTGAAGGCTAGCGCGATGGATGAACAAGTCATGGTTGACTTGGAGGGATCCGAGAGGCATGAGGCTGATGGAGGTGGCTAGAAGGCTTAGGTCTAGGCTAAGAGTGGTCTAGCAAGTATGGGGGAACCATATGTTGGTGCAATCGACCCAGGTTAACTCGAGTTCGACTCGAGTAGTACTTTGATAGTATTTTGATGATAGACAAAACTCATGACATGGGATTGTCATGGGAAAGTCCAACATGGAGTTGGCATGGAAAATCCAAGCATGGAGCTTGGTGTGGGAAAAGTCCAAAGCATTGCGAAGTCGTGCGCTTGGTGCTTGGTGAGAAATGCATTGCGAAGCCGTGCGCTTGGTGCATGTGGGAAGTCTTGAGGACTTTGTAAGTTCACTAAGCTCGGGGTCCTTGAGTCGGTGAAGGATGGCATTGCGAAGCCGTGCGCTTGGTGCATCCGAGAGACCATCGGACGGGGAGCGAATGGAGTGAGAACAAAGGGAAGCATACTTTGAGGGCAAGAGACGTGAAGGATGGCGTTCCGAAGCCGTGCGCTTGGCGCATTCGAGGGATGTAGGCCGAGGGAAGAGAGCTTCGATGGGGAACTCCATGAGGGATAAGGTGGATTTGGCCAAGTGGCTAAGACTGAGTGTCGGAGGCTCAAACTTGATGTTTGAGTGTTTACCCGACGGTCGGATGCTCAAACAACTTGGTGTTTGAGGTTTTTCCCGACAACAGTTGACTGGCATAGGTGTCGGTTCGACTGATCCAAGTCGACTAGGGTTCGACTGGTGTTAGACTGCTGTTTTGTTGTTGTTAGTTGACTGCCATGGATTGGCAGTCGACTGATGTCGATCGGCAATGATCGGCTCGAGATAGCGATTGGTGATGGGAATGTCGCAAGCCGCATGCTCTATCGGTAGACATCGATCGACTACTAGGTCACCAATCAACTGATGGGCATCATCAGTCGACTGGTAGGTGATCTGTTGGAACTTATCCAACGTGGATCTGGCCGTTGTGAGACAATGGCAACAAGGCTACAGGGGTAGTCGACTGGTGCCTTTTGGCAGTCGACTGCTAGGCGCAGAATCAGCTTGATGTAGGTTATAAAAGGAGCTCAAGAGGGAGGATTTCACCAAGTCTTTAAGGGAGCTATTGGAGAGGAATTGCTGCTGCATTCCAGTCCTTCAAGAGCCATCCAAAGTAAGCAACAAGAAAGGGTTCAAAGCTAAGAGTTGTAAAGCATTCTTTACTTGTATTTCTTAGTGTCTTTGTATTTCTTGTAGTATTACTGTTGTAATAGCTTGTGAGGGGTTTCTACACCTCCGACGTTTAGTCGAGAAGGAGTTTAGTTAGTGTCGTGTGCATAACTAGAGCTCGGTGAGCTCGCCCGTGGAGTAGGAACCATTCGATTTGTAGGGTTTTGCCCCGGAAGCTCTTATACCAATTTAATGGTTTTAGCTTATCGAGTCCATGAAGGGAAACTTCGCTTCCCACTTTGCCTTGGTCGTTTGTTCATGGCGATCCCCTCGATGTCCCCGGATTACAAAATTTAATCCTAGACAAAAAGGATTGCCCAAACAACCAAGTCATCATCGTGCTATTTGTTTAGAGAGGTCACTTGAACAAACTCGTTGTTCAAGCGACCATCCTCTATTCTACGAGTAGCCGCGGAATAGACGATGTCCGGATCGCCGGTTTTTGTGTTTATGCTCGGGATCCAAGTATTATTTATCCATATACAGATTTATATCATGTTCATAGTTGAAAAACAAATACAAACATGTAACATATAAAGATTAGAGAATCGATATACCTCTCGATCTTCTAATGTATGTCCTTCCTCCTTTCGGACGTCGTGTGGGCGACGCTCTACCAAAAGTCGAAGCTCCTAGATCACAAATCTTCCTTCCTTGCTCTTCCAAATCAAAATGAAGAATAGAAACAAAGCTCTTCTCCTTCCTATAGCCAACCAACAAGCAACATGGAGAATGTTTGCCGCCGGCCAACAAGGAGAAGGAGATAATGGTGGAAACCGGCCAAGACACCAAGGGAATGCCATTTATCTTGTTTCCACCACCTAAGGAGAAGGATAAGGGGTCTTTGGATGCCGGCCAAGGGCTTGGAAAGGGCTGTGGGCGTCGGCCACCATAGGAGAGGAAGAAGAAAGCAAACTACTTCCTTATTTGGTGCCACCCAAGCCTCCTAAACCCTAAGCCTCCTAAACCCTAAGCCTCCAAACCCTAATCCTAGCTCTCCTTATGGCCGGCCATGGAAGTGGGGAAGAATATTAGGATGAGCACAAGCCAAGGTAGAGGGAAGATGGAAGTAACCGGCCACACCTTAGGAGGAAGAAGAAAAACTCCTCCTTGAGTTGCCACCCACCCATTTGCTCCCAAAACCCTAGCCACCCAAACCTAATCCTAAACCAACTAGGATTCCTAGCCTCCAAAGGAAGCAAACCCTAATCCCCTTAAGCCATGCTCTTCTTGCCACCCACTTCATGATCTCTATTTATAGAGATGGGCTCAAGCCATGATTTAATCTCCTCCATTGGTTCTAGGGATTTAATCTCAACCGTCGGATCTAGAGATTTAATCTCAATCGTCGGATCTAGAGATTTAATCTCTACCTTTGGATCTAGAGTTTTGTTTTCATCCATTGGATCTAAGCTTCATGAGGTATTAATAGGCTACATTAGGGACCATGAGGAGGAGTTGGATCTTGGCCACCCATGGATCAAGCCCACATAAAGTCCGATCCACTAATGATAATCCAATCCACTAAAGGATCATCATCGATCTACCTCACCAACCCCCATATGATAATATGGGCTCCATATATTATTTGTACATTTTCTGTTTAAGATCTCGAATGTTCATCGATTAATTAATTTACTGACCATTAATTAATGAACATCTAACTCCTTGAGTAGTACCACTCAACCTTTTCATCATGTCGGACCAAGTCCACCTGCAGAGTTTACATGATGAACCTTATGAGCTCCTCAAGGGGACATCATCATCTTAATATATAGGACACGGTTTCCTCCTATAATCAACGGCACACCATATAAATAATATCATCTCACAACTTACCGAGTCTATCGATTTAATCTACAAATCTCGCCCATTGGTAAATCAAATAGATGAGTACCCTGTATATGTGCCCGTTATTATATCGGGATTAAGAGCATGTACTAAATAATATCTGAGGTCCAATTCGATTATGTAGTCAGCAATAAATCGAATCACCTCTGAGTCGGTCCTGCTCAATACACACAAAGTGCACTAGTGTGATTCTATGGTCAAGACAAATCAATACCAAATCACACTACAACCATTCTGATGGTTTGTCCAAAGTCATCTCAGTTGTGATCCTTTACTTATACTTTACAAGGAGCCGATAACATGATCTCCCGTGTGACACCACACACCATGTTATCTATAATGTAATGTATTAGACAATATTGCATAACCATATAAATATGCAAACAATGATCATGTGATTCTTATTTCAAAATAAAGATGTTCATACAAAAGATAGACTTTTCAGTGTACATCCCTATAATCTCCCACTTATACTAAAAGACTATACTGTCCTCATACTGCCATACATCTGATTCCCCTTCCCTCCACATGCCTATCAAAGCTCTCGCTAGAAGGGCCTTAGTTAAAGGGTCTACCAGGTCATCCTCTGATGCAATCTAGGCAACAACAACTTCTACCTCCTTTACGATTTCTCGTATCAGGTGTTACTTACGCTCTATGTGTTTACTTGCCTTATGAGCTCGTATTTCCTTCGAGTTTGCAACTGCACCATTATTATCACAATAAATTGTGATAGTACTAGGCAAACCAGGAATCACATCCAAGTCCATCAGGAAGTTCCTGAGTCACACAGCTTCTTTCGCCGCCTCAGAGGCCGCCACATACTCAGCTTCCATGGTAGAGTCCGCCACGCATTTCTGCTTGACACTCCTCCATACAACGGCTCAACCTCCCAAAGTAAACACAAAACCTGAGGTAGACTTACTGTTATCCCTATCTGATTGGAAGTCGGAATCCGTGTAACCCACAGGGAGTAATTGGTCTGCCTGGTAAACTAGCATATAATCCCTAGTCCTTCTCAGGTACTTCAATATATGCTTTACCGCTGTCCAATGTACCTGTCCTGGATTACTCTGATATATACTGACCATGCCCACAGCAAAGCAGATATCGGGTCTCGTACATAGCATCGCATACATGAGGCTTCCTACTGCCGAAGCATAACGAACCGCCTTTATCTCCTCTATCTCCTCAGATGTTCTAGAACACATCTCTTAGATAAAGGAACTCCATGCCTGAAAGGTATAAAACCTTTCTTGGAGTTCAGCATGCTAAAACGATCCAAAATCGTGTCTATGTTTGAAGCTTGGGATAAGTACAACATCCTTTTCCTGCGATCCCTTATAACTTTGATCCCAAGGATGTGTCCCACTTCTCTCAAGTCCTTCATATCAAACTGTTTGGACAACCATACCCTTACGTCTGATAACACCTTGATATTGTTGTCAATCACGAAAATGTTATCTACGTATAGTACAAGAAATATCACTACGTTTTCATCACATCTCTTGTATACACAAGACTCATCCGGACTTTGAATAAATCCATAAGACTGATTTACCTCATCAAAGCGGATGTTCTAAGACCTCGAAGCTTGCTTCAATCCATAATGGACCGATTAAGCTTATATACAAGATGCTCTTTGCCCTTCGCAATGAATCCCTCTGGTTGCTTCATATAGATGTTTTCCTCAAGACTTCCATTAAGGAAAGTCGTCTTGACATCCATCTACCACACCTCATAATCCATATGAGCTGCTATGCATAAGAGAATCCGGATAGACTTAAGCATGGCTATCGGCGAAAAGGTCTCCTCATAATCGATACCCTCTTTCTGAGTATACCCCTTCGCATTCAGCCTCGCTTTGAAGGTTTCAGCCTTCCCATCTATTCCTCTCTTTTTCTTATAGATTCACTTGTATCCAATGGTTTTTACACCATCGGGTGGCTCTACTAGCTCTCAGACCTGATTTGAATCCATAGATTCAATCTCGGCATTCATTGCACTTTGCCAAGATACTGCATCTTTATCTTGGATTGCCTCGTCATATGTCCAGGGATCAGGTTCACATTCGCCAGGGACCAAATCAGAAGATTCTCTCAACAACATGAATCTATCAGGCTGTCTCACAACCCTCCCACTACGACGAGGTATCACCTGTGTATCCTCTATGACTTGCGGTGCAGTGACATGTGGTATATCCTCTTGTACCGGTGGTACTAAAGAAGTGACTTCCCCTTTTTAACTCCTCCAGAAAAATTTTACTCTTGGGCTTGTGGCTCATCACATAGTCTTCCTCTAGAAATCTGGCATTCGTGCTAACGATCACCCTCTGATCTCTAGGACTATAAAATAAACCACCCTTCGTTCCTCTTGGATAGCCAACGAACAGGTGTACTTCTGTACGAGGTTCCAACTTACCAGCATCTGCCTCCATCACATTTGCTGGACTCCCCATATTCGAATATGTCTTAGACTAGGCTTTCGCCCAGTCCACAATTCTGTGGGAGTAGAAAGCACCAATTTAGATGGAACCAAGTTTAGAATGTGCACCGTCGTATCTAGAGCATATCCCCAGAACGAATCTGGCAAGTCAGAATAACTCATCATCGATCTAACCATCTCCATAAGAGTCCTATTCCTTCGCTCTACTACACCATTCTGCTGGGGTGTGCCAGGTGCAGTCAATTGGGATTGATTCTCATCCTCTAATAAGTAGTTCCTAAACTCTCCCAAGAGGTACTCACCACTACGAACAGATCATAGTGTCATCCGTATCTTGAATGATCATCTATGAACAAGACGAAATATTCAAGACTACCTCTTGCCTGGATAGTCATAGGACCACATAAATCAGAATGAACTATTTCTAACACATCTTTGGCTCTATACTCCTTGGCCTTAAAAGGCCTCTTGGTCATCTTACCCTCCGAGCAAGATTCACAGGTTGGGAGATCCTACTCCACTAATGAACCCAAAGGTCTATCAGCTATCAACCTTTGAATTCTGCTTAGGTTAATATGACCAAGCCTAAGATTCCAAAGATATGTTTGGTTCATCTTCGAAGGTTCTTTTCTCTTATTGGAATTAGAAGATGAGTTATTAACTTCAATTTGCATCGTGGGAGGTTGTGGTTCAAGTGTATACAAATTTCCAATCAATGTACCTGAACAGATATTCTCCCTATTCCTTTTTATAACAGCTCTGTCATTAAAAGAAATAGAATATCCATCCATAAATAATTTAGAAACTGAAACTAAGTTCTTTCTAAATAAAGGTACATAAAGGGAATTTTCCAGAACCTTAGTTTTATTTTTCTCAAGAGATAAATAAAACTTCTCCCACTGCAATAGCTGCCATCTTCATGGCATTGCCCAAGTAAATGGTAATCTCCCTTTTAGCTAGTCGTCGGGTTTCCTGGAACCCCTGCAAAGTGTTGCAGACATGATTAGTGGCTCCCACATCTACACACCAGGTGTCGGTAGATATCACCGCTAATCATGTTTCAACGACTAGACCAAAGGATATACCTTTGTTCTGCTTTAGATTGGGACAGTCCTTCTTCCAATGTCCATCCTGCTTGTAAGTAAAGTACTTGCCTTTCGGCTTCTTCACTCCTCCCTGAGATCCTCCCACCACCTTTCCTCCACCTTGTTTCTCCTTCTTATTACCTTTCGGCTTAGAAGTAGAAATCTTTTTTAGCAAACATGGCTTGAGGACACTCTTCGAAGAGTGCATACTTGTACTCCTTAGCAGATAAGACAATATCTAGATTCTTTTCCAATCATCATAATCATGCACAGTAAGTTTATTTTCCTTTAGTATCAAAGCAAGTGGACTGAAAGTCAATTTTGAAAATCCTAAGAATCACATAGATCATTACTGTAGATTTCAAAAAGTTATTGATTCCTCAAATAATAAAATTTCAAAATCAACCAACACCTCAAAACACCGAGAATATCGTATGCCATGATAGTGTGGACGTATACGAATTCTACATTTGTAAGAGAAGGTTTTACCCATTAATTTTACTATCTTTTCAACCTAAATTTTTGACAAGTAAAATTAATAGTTGGTTTCTCTTCGGCCCTACAAATAAAAGCAGTGACTCCGATGGGGAGGATACTTATATTTGTATCTAAGTGTTCACCATTACTTGGTACCAAGGTAATTATCTCGGGTTATGTGCCTTACGATGGGCAAGTACACACGCTCCTTAATAATTTCCTATAACCATATTCGACCTTGTGATCCGCAAACAAAACCATCCGATGGGGAGGAAGACACTCAGAGCTGACGCACAAGTTTGTTGCATCACTTGTCAAATCGTAATGGAGGCCGTGGGAATTTTAAAAATTCCCTCTCCCACTTAGTAATTTGAAATTGAGGAATTTTCCTAGCCTACGACATGCATATCAAACAAAAAGCAATAAATATGAAAAATAAATTATTTACCAACAATTATGGCTTTTGTCTTCAATATGTCTCCTGTCGCAATGCCTTCTCGTCCGCTCCTCCTACGCCATGTACAAGCCATCCGGAGATCCGAGCAGAGACTAAAACCTATTTTAATTTACATCCATCGATCCTATACTCCACGAGGGAGTGTACATGAAATCTAGATCGAAAGTAAAATAAAATAAAGAGTGGCTAAACAATGTTGTATTTAATTTACAAAAACTAAATACTAGCCTCGTCAACCCCGAGGATTCAACAAAATAAATATTTACACACATACACACATATGACCATAATAGTCGGATCTTATGTCTGCAACCAAAGAGTTAAACTACACATATCCTACTATTATCCGGCACATATAATATATGAAAAAGTGCATAAAAATTTACCGAATCCTAAACACACAAAACTGGAAACCTTGGCTCTGATACCAATTGTAGGGTTTTGCCCCAGAAGCTTTCATACCAATTTAATGGTTTTAGCTTATCGAGTCCGTGAAGGGAAACTTCGCTTCCCACTTTGCCCTTTGGTCGTTTGTTCATGGCGATCCCCTCGATGTCCCCGGATTACAAAATTTAATCCTAGACAAAAAGGATTGCCCAAACAACCAAGTCATCATCGTGCTATTCGTTTAGAGAGGTCACTTGAACAAACTCGTTGTTCAAGCGACTATCCTCTATTCTACGAGTAGCCGCGGAATAGACAATGTCTGAATCGCCGATTTTTGTGTTTATGCTCAGGATCCAAGTATTATTTAGCCATATACAGATTTATATCATGCTCATAGTTGAAAAACAAATACAAACATGTAACATATAAAGATTAGAGAATCGGTATACCTCTCGATCTTCTAATGTATGTCCTTCCTCCTTTCGGACATCGTGTGGGCGACGCTCTACCAAAAGTCGAAGCTCCTAGATCGCAAATCTTCCTTCCTTGCTCTTCCAAAGCAAAAGGAAGAATAGAAATAAAGCTCTTCTCCTTCCTATAGCCAACCAACAAGCAACAAGGAGAATGCTTGCCGCCGGATCTAGAGATTTAATCTCAAACGTCGGATCAACAGAATTAATCTCAACCGTCGGATCTAGAGATTTAATCTCAACCGTCGGATCTAGAGATTTAATCTCTACCTTTGGATCTAGAGTTTTGTTTTCATCCATTGGATCTAAGCTTCATGAGGTATTAATAGGCTACATTAGGGACCATGAGGAGGAGTTGGATCTTGGCCACCCATGGATCAAGCCCACATAAAGTCCGATCCACTAATGATAATCCAATCCACTAAAGGATCATCATCGATCTACCTCACCAAACCCCATATGATAATATGGGCTCCATATATTATTTGTACATTTTCTCCCCGTGTTTAAGATCTCGAATGTCCATCGATTAATTAATTTACTGACCATTAATTAATCAACATCTAACTCCTTGAGTAGTACCACTCAACATTTTCATCATGCCGGACCAAGTCCACCTGCAGGGTTTACATGATGAACCTTATGAGCTCCTCAAGGGGACATCATCATCTTAATATATAGGACACGGTTTTCTCCTATAATCAACGACACACCATATAAATAATATCATCTCCCAACTTACCGAGCCTATCGATTTAATCTATAAATCTCGCCCATTGGTAAATCAAAGAAATGAGTACTAATTATATGTGCCCGTTATTATATCGGTATTAATAGCTTGTACTAAATAATATCTGAGGTCTGATTCGATTATGTAGTCAGTAATAAATTGAACCACCTCTGAGTCAGTCCTGCCCAATACACACAAAGTGCACTAGTGTGATTCTATGGTCAAGACAAACCAATACCAAATCACACTACAACCATTCTGATGGTTTGTCCAAAGTCATCTCGATTGTGAGCCTTTACTTATACTTTACAAGGAGTCGATAACATGATCTCCCGTGTGACACCACACACCATGTTATCTACAATGTAATGTATTAGACAATATTGCATAACCATATAAATATGGAAACAATGATCATGTGATTCTTATTTCAAAATAAAGATGTTCATACAAAAGATAGACTTTTCAGTGTACATCCCTACAATCTTCCACTTATACTAAAAGACTATACTGTCCTCATACTTCCATACATCTGATTCCCCTTCCCTCCACATGCCTATCAAAGCTCTCGCTAGAAGGGCCATAGTGAAAGGGTCTACCAGGTCATCCTCTGATGCAATCTAGGCGACAGCAACTTCTACCTCCTTTACAATTTCTCGTATCAGGTGGTACTTACGCTCTATGTGTTTACTTGCCTTATGAACTCGTGTTTCCTTCGAGTTTGCAACTGCACCATTATTATCACAATAAATTGTGATAGTACTGGGCAAACCAGGAATCACATCCAAGTCCATCAAGATGTTCCTGAGTCACACAGCTTCTTTGGCCGCCTCAGAGGCCGCCACATACTCAGATTCCATGGTAGAGTCCGCCATGCATTTCTGCTTGACACTCCTCCATACAATGGCTCCACCTCCCATAGTAAATACAAAACCTGAGGTAGACTTACTGTTATCCCTATCTGATTGGAAGTCGGAATCTGTGTAACCCACAGGGAGTAATTAGTCTGCCTGGTAAACTAGCATATAATCCCTAGTCCTTCTCAGGTACTTCAATATATGCTTTACCGAAGTCCAATGTACCTGTCCTGGATTACTCTGATATCTATTGACTATGCCCACAGTAAAGCAGATATCGGGTCTCATACATAGCATCGCATACATGAGGCTTCCTACTGCTGAAGCATAAGGAACCGCCTTCATATCCTCTATCTCCTCAGATGTTCTAGGGCACATCTCCTTAGATAAAGGAACTCCATGCCTGAAAGGTAGAAAACCCTTCTTGGAGTTCTGCATGCTAAAACGATCCAAAATCATGTCTATGTATGAAGCTTGGGATAAGTACAACATCCTTTTCCTGCGATCCCTTATAACCTTGATCCCAAGGATGTGTCCCACTTCTCCCAAGTCCTTCATATTGAACTGTTTGGACAACCATACCCTTACGTCCGATAACACCTTGATATTGTTGCCAATCACCAAAATGTTATCTACGTATAGTACAAGAAATACCACTACGTTTCTGTCACATCTCTTGTAAACACAAGACTCATCCAGACATTGAATAAATCCATAAGACTAATTTACCTCATCAAAGCGGATGTTCCAAGACCTCGAAGCTTGCTTCAATCCATAAATGGACCGATTAAGCTTACATACAAGATGCTCTTTGCCCTTAGCAATGAATCCCTCTAGTTGCTTCATATAGATGTTTTCCTCAAGATTTCCATTAAGGAAAGTTGTCTTGACATCCATCTGCCACACCTCATAATCCATATGAGCTGCTATGCATAAGAGAATCCGGATAGACATAAGAATGGCTACCGGCGAAAAGGTCTCCTCATAATCGATACCCTCTTTCTGAGTATACCCCTTCGCAACAAGCCTCGCTTTGAAGGTCTCAGCCTTCCCATCTATTCCTCTCTTTTTCTTGTAGATCCACTTGTATCCAATGGTTTTTACACCATCGGGTGGCTCTACTAGCTCTCAGACCTGATTTGAATCCATAGATTCAATCTCAGTATTCATTGCACTTTGCCAAGATACTGCATCTTTATCTTAGATTGCCTCGTCATATGTCCAGGGATCAGGTTCACATTCGCTAGGGACCAAATCAGAAGATTCTCCCAAGAATATGAATCTATCAGGCTGTCTCACAACCCTCCCACTATGACGAGGTATCACCTGTGTATCGTTTGTGACACGTGGTGCAGTGACATGTGGTATATCCTCTTGTACCGGTGGTACTAAAGAAGTGACTTCCCCTTTTTAACTCCTCCAGAACAATTTTACTCTTGGGCTTGTGGCTCATAACGTAGTCTTCCTCTAGAAATCTGGCATTCGTGCTAACGATCACCCTCTGATCTCTTGGACTATAAAATAAACCACCCTTCGTTCCTCTTGGATAGCCAACGAACAGGCATACTTCTGTACGAGGTTCCAACGTACCAGCATCTGCCTCCAGCACATGTGCTGGACTCCCCATATTCGAATATGTCTTAGACTAGGCTTTTGCCCAGTCCACAATTCTGTGGGAGTAGAAGGCACCAATTTAGATGGAACCAAGTTCAGAATGTGCACTGTCGTATCTAGAGCATATCCCCAGAATGAATCTAGCAAGTCAGAATAACTGATCATCGATCTAACCATCTCTATAAGAGTCTTATTCCTTTGTTCTGCTACACCATTCTGCTAGGGTGTGCCAGGTGCAGTCAATTGGGATTGATTCCCATCCTCTAATAAGTAGTTCCTAAACTCTCCCAAGAGGTACTCACCACTACGAACATAACGTAGTGTCATCCGTATCTTGAATGATCGTCTATGAAAAAGATAAAATATTCAAGACTACCTCTTTCCTGGATAGTCATAGGACCACACAAATCAGAATGAACCATTTGTAACGCCCGTAAAATTCTAAACTATTCAAAGTAATTATATGGGTTTTAATGCCATAAAAGGTTTAAAATAAAATAAAATAAAAGATGGTTATAGGTAGGATTTGAACCATGAACCTCCTAATAGGGAGGTAGCCTTGACACCACTAGACCATAGGATGATTCAGGGATAAGATATATAAAGAATGTACAAGACCATAGGATGATTCATGGATAAGATATACAAAGAATATAGATGGGAAGATGAGGAGTTGGTTCATCCCCTCATGAAAGGATGATAGGTGTTCATTCCCTAGGTATTAAAGAGGAGAATTAAGAGAAGGAAGATGAGGAGTTAGTTCATCCCCCCATGAAAGGATGATGGGTGTTCATTCCCTAGGTATTAAAGAGGAGAATTAAGAGAAGAGAGGAAGTAAAACCCCACTTTCCTTCTTCATTCTCCTTCTTCCTCATCCTTGGCCGAATTTCTCATTCCCCTTCCTCCCTTTTTCATCCCAAGCTCTAGGGTTTCTTGTGTAGGGATTCTCAAGAGGGGTTTTCCAAGAGGAGTTCCCACAAGTCTTAGTATTGCTAGAAGATCCAACTCCACCGAAATGTTCCCTCCTCCTTCCTCCTTCACCGAGACCCTAATGCCCTTGTTTGGTGTTTTTGAGAGGGTTTCAAGGGGATACAAAGGCTTAGTATATGCTAGAGGATCACTCCTAAAGGGAAGGTCTTCATCTCCTAAAAAAAATCCTAGCGGTATACTAGTACGATAGCGAGAGGATGTAAGTATATCTCACCTGCAGTACAAGTAGCTCTTCGATTGTTTTATATTGCTTATTTTTCTATGTTTTGAAGATTATATGTTTGGATAAGATGATATATATGTGTGATCAGATTTACAATTAAGGTATATGTCTTTTTAAGCAAGATCTAAGATCACAAAGATGCTATCTTTCACCTATAGCATAAGTAACTCTTTAATATACCCATTTAACTTCTATCACCATATTTTATTCAAATTTATATGTTCTTTCCAGATTATGTTTGTTTATATTTTTAGGTATTTTAAGTATATTTCATGTTGAAGCAAGACATAAGATCGCAAAGATGCTTCCCCTATAAGTTTTGGGGACAAAGAGCATGATTGCATGTCTTGAAAGGCTTCCTATATGAGTTTTGGGAGTACGATCATGTTAAATGTTTGATAAATGATAAAGAATATATTTTGATCAGATTATATAGGTGTGTTTAGATTTATAGGTAAGTATCCCCTCACCTGCATACAAGTAGCTTTTCGATTGAAGTTGTTATGTCAAATTCTCCATGAACCATTCGGTCAAGTCCTTTACTTGAGTTTTCAATGAAGTTCTATGCCATATCTTGTATGAATATGATGATGTTAGGATGCTAGATGGATTAGATTAAGAGTTTAACCCTAAAAGCCCCAAGAAACTTTCGACCAATACCATAACTTGGGCTCACCATGATGTTCCATGCTATATCTTGTGTTAATATGAAGATGAGGGATTTTTAGATGAGTTAGCTAAGTGGTTGATCCATGAAATCCTTTTTGAACTATTCGGCCAAGACCCCTAATGTGTTCTTTATGCCATGCTTTAGGTGAGTTCATGATAACTTGTGATGTTAAATGATGCTAGATGAAGATAACATGCTCTAGGTTAGGTTAACATGTGTTTTATGCTTTAGGTGAGTTCATGTTAACTTGTGATGTTAAATGATGCTAGATAAAGATAACATGCTCTAGGTTAGGGTTGAAATGAGTTCATACCATGTTTGATGTTAGAAGAAGATAACACGTCCTATTCCATGCTTTATGTGTTAAAGAAATAACATGTGGTTAGTTAGACCATATATAAGTTGTTTGGTGTTTAAAAACTTTGATAGAACTCCATGAAGTTTAGGTCATTCCATGTATACTTGTTCATGATGTTTATACCTTATGCCATGCTTATATGTGTGTGATGTTGTGATCATGTTATGCTTATTACCTCGTAATTGTATGAATTTATGATGTTTTATAAAGAAGGAACATGATATGCATGAAAAGAATATGATATGTTATGAAGAAGAAATATGTTATGGTGAATGATATGTTATGAAAGCCATATGATATGTTATGAAGAAGAAGTATGTTATGATATGAAGAAGAAAAACATGATATGCCATGATAAGGAATATGATATGTTTATGAAATGAAATATGATATGTTATGATAAGAAGCATGTATGTATTTTACTTTCTACATGGCTTGTACCAGGACCCTAACAAGGTCCAAAGGGATGGACTCCTAAGTTGCCCTAGGCCGACGGACTAAGATCGGGCCTAGGATGGGCTTCTATGTTATGATTGCCCCTAGGTCGACGGACTAAGATCGGGCCTAGTATGGGATGGGATCCCAGATGCCCTAGGCCGACGGACTAAGATCGGGCCTAGAATGGGCTTCTATGTTATGATGATGGCCCCTAGGTCGACAGACTAAGATCGGGCCTAATAACCTAGTAGGTTTGAGACTTGCTACCTCGGGTCTATTTAGGGATGCGCGCTATGATGATGATGATGTGGTACAATGTCGGGCCCAATATGTTGAGAGTTATGTTCAAATACCTATGATATATGTTTTCGAAGAGCGTCCTGCATATACCGTTATGTTATGTCTGTTCATGTTATGATGTTATATGTTATATATGTTTACATGTTATGTTTGCTTATATTATGTATGTTTACATGTTATGTTTGCTTATGTTATGTATGTCTACATGTTATGCTTGTTTATGTTATGTATGTTTACATGTTATGTTTGCTTATGTTATGTATGTCTACATGTTATGCTTGCTTATGTTATGTATGTTTACATGTTATGGTTGCTTATGTTATGTATGTTTACATGTTATGTTTGCTTATGTTATATGTGTTTACATGTTATGCATGTTATGTATGTTTACATGTTATGTTTGCTTATGTTATATGTGTTTACATGTTATGCTTATATGTATTATATGATCATGTCACTACTCTATGCTTAATGTTGATGTATGGTTTTTGTGAGTAGGACAGGATCTTACTAAGCCTATGTGCTTATAGTTTATGTTCCCTTGTACTGCAGATAAGGGTAAAGGGTGGATAAACTAAAGGGAGCAGTAGGAGGGGCAAAGTGTGTGTGGTAGTGGCATAGTGGAGGAGATCTGTTATGTCCTTTATGCATGTTTTCCCTAAGATGATTTAGTTTATGAATTTGAACGAAGTATCTATGAAATAATGATGCATGTTCTATGTTAAAAGAAGTATATATGAAATGACGACGCATGTTTATGTTTAAAAGAAAAAAAATAAGTCTAAAGTCTTCCGCTGTAAGAAGTACGATATATGTAGTCTTCCGCTGTAAGAAGTGTGATGTATGTATGTACGATCGCGTCGCGCCGCCCTTCCAGACCCTAGGAAAGGGTGGGCGTGACACCATTTCTAACACATCTTTAGCTTTATACCCCTTGGCCTTAAAAGGCCTCTTGGTCATCTTACCCTTCGAGCAAGATTCACAGGTTGGGAGATCCTCCTCCACTAATGAACCCAAAGGTCTATCAGCTATCAACCTTTGAATTCTGCTTAGGTTAATATGACCAAGCCTAAGATGCCAAAGATATGTTTGGTTCATCTTCGAAGGTTCTTTTCTCTTATTGGAATTAGAAGATGAGTTATTAACTTCAATTTGCATCGTGGGAGGTTGTGGTTCAAGTGTATACAAATTTCCTATCAATGTACCTGAACAGATATTCTCTCTATTCCTTTTTATAACAGCTCTATCATTAAAAGAAATAGAATCTCCCGTGTACTTATACTTTACAAGGAGCCGATAACATGATCTCCCGTGTGACACCACACACCATGTTATCTACAATGTAATGTATTAGACAATATTGCATAACCATATAAATATGCAAACAATGATCATGTGATTCTTATTTCAAAATAAAGATGTTCATATAAAAGATAGACTTTTCAGTGTACATCCCTACACGGTTCCGAACCACGTATATCGTGTGTGTTTGTGTATGCTTGTATTTGTTGTTAATATTCATATTTGTATTAATATTCCGCTGCGCTAACAACAATCGTAGACAAGCAACGCAAGAAGAACGAACAAATTCCATCATCGAACGAAAGAGGGCTATTCACCCCCCTCTAGCCGGCCAACCACATCGATCCCCTACAAGTGGTATCAGAGCCAAGGAGCTTGTCAAGGACTAACCGCCGACACAAGCACTATAAGATGGCTAGCTATAACATCCATCCACCGAAATTCGATGGAGATTTTGCTTGGTGGAAGAAACGGATGGAGGTATATCTCGAAATCTACTTTGATTATATGATTATTGTAGAAAACGGTTTTGAGATGCCTAGGGACAAAGACAACAAGCCCATTGAGAAGTCAAGGTGGACCCAAGACCAAATCAAGGACTTCAAGATAAATCTCGAGGTAATAAAATTACTTAGTGATTTGTTACCTAATCATATTTTGTCTAGATTGGGTGACTATAGGGATGCAAGGAAGCTATGGAATAAGATAATAAAATTCCAAGAAAACTCCCAATCGGCACAAGTAGAGGAGAATGCCGAGGAAGAAGCACCCACAACATTTGAAGATGTTGATGATTTGGTGGAGACCTCCACCTCTAGCATTGAGGGGGAGGAAAGAATTTCCATTCCGGAGCAAGATCAAAATGAAGCTTCTACCTCCGGAAGAAGTGAAGAGGCCTCCACCACCTCCCTAGGTAACTCAAGTATTATAATTTTAAATAAAGATCATATAATATACTTTGAGTGTAGGGAGAAAGGGCATTACAAGAGCAAATGCCCTAAATTGGCTAAGGAAAAGGCATTGGCACCAAAAGTCAACCCAAAGTCAAAGGATGTCGGAGTCCCCACAACTAGAAGCAAAGAGCACATTGTGTGCTTTAAATGCAATCAAAAGGGGCACTACCAAAGCCAATGCCCTAGGGGGAGGAAGAAAGGGCAAGAGGGTGTATCTCATGTAGGGGGAGCTTCCAAAGTTAACCCTAAGGTAAATTTAAATAATGCACCTTCTATTTCTAAAGTTAAAAAGCATGCTAAAAATTATTTTAGTTATCTTGCAATTATAAATAAAAAGCATGCTAGTAGAAATAATAAGGTTTATTATTTAGGTGCTAAGCATGTTAATTTCTCTAAGGACAAACCTAGACCAATCTTGCCTAGGGAGTCAATTAGAAGAATTGAAGAAAATTTGGGTGTTAATCCCAAGAAATATAGACACATGCCTAAGAAGAAGAACATTTCCCAAAAGATAAATGAAAATTCAAAATTGGAAAGATTAGAGATGGAAAACCAAGCCTTGAGGTCAAGGCTAGAAAAACTTGAGAAGACCTTAGCAATAATCACAAATTCGGTTAAGGGGTCTAATGGCTAAAAGTCAAGACCTAGGGTTCAAAAATGGTCTAAGGGCAAGGAAGGTTTGGGTCACAAACCTAAGCCCAAGAAGACTTATCATAATGTTCCATTTTATTATGGAACAATTTCTAGGTCTAGGAAAACCAAGGCTAATAGGGAAGTTATCCCTATGTCTAGCCATGGTATTTGCTTAGTGGCTAAGACCTCAAAGAAATCAAATGTAGCCACTCAGAAGGTCAAAGGAGGAGTCACCTCTAGAGTTGACCTAGGAAAGACCCAAAATACTATGGCTTTAAAGCTTAAAAGGGTCATTAGGAAGGTATCTAGGGAAGTTATCCCTAGAGAATACCTTATTAACCCAAGGAGCTCTAATAGGTATTGGGTTCCTAAGAGCGTGATCGATTCACACTAGATGGGTTAGGGTGTGTCAACCCTAAGTGGATGGGTGGTTAACCTAACCATAGTAGAGTTGACACATTAGGATGTGCCAATGTGCTTGAGAAGTTAAAAATGATTTAAATTGGCACAATTAGGTCTTAGAGGTATTGGTGTGCCATTTTGGGTTTATGGCACACTAGAGGGATAAATGGCATTAAGGTAAAAATGGACTTAACCCTAGAAATGACAATTTGGATTCAACACTTAGGTATTCTATACCTTAGCATATTTTACTTGCCATGATTTATTTGCCTTGCCATGACATCATTTTCATTTTTATCTATAAAAATGTCATGATCATGTTTAGAAGTATTTTTATATGTCATGTATGCTTAGATTTCTTTCACATGCCATGACATCATGATTTTGGCATATACTTTTATCTATATCATATTTATGTCATAATCATCTTCATGCATATAACTAAAATGGAATTAAGGACCATCGCATAATTTGATGGGAATCAAAGAATATTGCCTAGAAATATGCATGAGACCATTAAAAAAAAAACAAAAACCCATATCTCACTAAATTAATTGACTTGTATGTGTTTTACACATCTAGATACAAGTAAGATGTTTAGGGAAAATGAATTAAAGGTTTCAAAAAAAAACATTTTTAAAAACCTTGGTGAAGCCTATCTTTTGATAGTTATCACTATTGAATGGGATGATACAAAGAGGGCTCTTTATTGAAGCTTTTCTTAACTTTTGAACTTTGTGTCAATCTCTTAATTTAGTAGGTAAAATAATTTTCACCCATAGTGTTTATGATAAGTAATATACATACCAAATTTTAAGAATTTTAAACTTATGTAGATTTACTTATGGATTTCAGAAATCCATTTCTGAAATGCTGAAAACTGCAAATGCAGTTATCAGTCGACTGCCAGAGAGGCCAGCCGACTGATTTCTAAATTCAGTCGACTGCCCAAGATGATTTCGAGTAAGCCTTGTTGGTTAGGCCCATGTTCAACTAGGTTAAGGTCCCCTAACCACTCCTAACCCTAGGATATGCTTGGGAGAGCATTAGAAAGGGTGGAAATCCATTGGACATGGATTAAGAGAAGGGTTTAGGGAGAGTATCAATTTTAAGGTGGATGAGAGTTCATTGTTGAACTTTGCCTTAATTTTGATTGGTTAAATGTTCCTATTGGCTTAGGGACTCTCCAAGGACATTATTGGTGCAATGGTCAAGGGGGAGCAAACCTCTAGGGGGAGGTATCCATCATGGGAAGATAGATGTGTATTTCCTCATGGGAGGAAAATTGGGTTGCCTCTCTTAAGTGATATGGGATCACTAGAAAGATTGAGGGCATGCCAAGGGGAAGATTGTAAGATCTCATTGGGATATGAGACATTGAAACCCTTGAGGACCTTTTTGATGTAATGTCAAAAAGGGGGAGAAGTTACCAAGTTACCAATTAGAGTTCGTTGGAATTCTCATTGGGATGTGAGAATTGCCAATATGGGAGAATTGGTAGACTTGAGATGGTAGTTTTGTCAATCATCAAAAAGGGGGAGATTGTTAGTGCAATTGGCCCAGGTTGACTCGAGTTTGACTCGAGCAGTACTTTGATAGTATTTTGATGATAGACAAAACTCATGACATGGGATTGTCATGGGAAAGTTCAACATGGAGTTGGCATAGAAAATCCAAGCATGGAGCTTAGTGTGGGAAAAGTCCAAAGCATTGCGAAGTCGTGCGCTTGGTGCTTGGTGAGAAATGCATTGTGAAGTTGTGCGCTTGGTGCATGTGGGAAGTCTTGAGGACTTGGTAAGTTCACTAGGCTCGGGGTCCTTGAGTCGGTGAAGGATGACATTGCGAAGCCGTGCGCTTGGTGCATCCGAGGGACCATCGGACGGGGAGCGAATGGAGTGAGACCAAAGGGAAGCATACTTCGAGGGCAAGAGACGTGAAGGATGGCATTGCGAAGTCGTGCGCTTGGCGCATCCGAGGGATGAAGGCCGAGGGAAGAGAGCTTCGGTGGGGAACTCCATGAGGGATAAGGTGGATTTGGCTAAGTGGCTAAGACTGAGTGTCGGAGGCTCAAACTTGATGTTTGAGGGTTTACCCGACGGTCAGATGCTCAAACAACTTAGTGTTTGAGGTTTTGCCCGACAGCAGTCGACTGGCATAGGTGCCGGTTCGACTGATCCAAGTCGACTAGGGTTCGACTAGTGTTAGACAACAGTTTTGTGGCTGTCAGTCGACTGCCATGGATTGGCAGTCGACTGATGTCGATAGCAGTCGACTGTCGAGGGATGGCAGTCGACTGATGGGAATGTCGCGAGCACAGAACGCTCCGTAGCCGACTAGACAGTCGACTACTAGGTCACCAATCGACTGATGGGCATCATTAGTCGACTGGTAGGTGATCCGTTGGAACTTATCTAACGTGGATCTGGCCATTGTGAGACAACGGCTACAGGGGTAGTCGACTGGTACCTTTTGGTAGTCGACTGCTGGGCGCGAAATCAGCTTGATGCAGGTTATAAAAGGAGTTCAAGAGGGAGGATTTTGCCAAGACTTTAAGGGAGATATTGGAGGGGAATTGCTGTTGCATTCCAGTCCTTCATGAGCCATCCAAAGCAAGCAACAAGAAAAGGTTCAAAGCTAAGAGTTGTAAATCATTCTTTACTTGTATTTCTTAGTATCTTTGTATTTCTTGTAGTATTACTGTTGTAATAGCTTGTGAGAGGTTTCTCCACCTCCAACGTGTCGTCGAGAAGGAGTTTAGTTAGTGTCGTGTGCATAACTAGAGCTCGGTGAGCTCGCCCATGGAGTAGGAATCATTCGGTTCCGAACCACGTATATCATGTGTGTTTGGGTATGCTTGTATTTGTTGTTAGTATTCATATTTGTATTAATATTCCACTGCGCTAACAACAATCGTAGACAAGAGACGCAAGAAGAACAAACAAATTCCATCATCGAACGAAAGAGGGCTATGCACCCCTTTCTAGCCGGCCAACCACATCGATACCCTACACCATACTTGGGCTAAAACCTCATGTTTGAGGTGTTCCAGTCGACTGGTGTCATATGGCAGTCGACTGGTGAGAGTCAACTAGGGTTTGATTGCGGGATGTGTCCTAGCAGTCGACTGCCAGAGCTTGGAAGTCGACTAATTGAACGAGCAGTCGACTGATCTTGTGATCAGTCGACTGATTGGATGAGCAGTCGACTGATCTTGTGATCAGTCGACTGATGCTCGGGTTTTGGGGCACAGAATGGAGTCTCACTCTACCGCTGCGGTCAACAGTCGAGTGATGGCTTGAACAGTCGACTGATGGTCATGATCAGTCGACTGATGCCCTAGCCGTTGTATTTTTTCACCGTGGATTACACCGTTATCTCACAGCAACAGTGTGATCAGTCGACTGATTGACTTTTTCCAGCCTTGGCAGAAGATATAAATGGAGTTCGTGGAGGAGAAAAAGCCATCCGATTCTTGAGCATCCTTGGGGCGATTTGTTGCTGGAAATCAGGGTCTCCAAGGCCATTCTTCAAGCAACCAAAAGCAAGTAATCCAAAGGCATTTGTAAAGTGTTTTCTTTACTTGTATTGCTTTATATTTTCTTGTTGTATTTAGTTTATTGTTGTAAACTATTGTACGAGGTTTCTCTGCATCCGTATTTATTCCGAGAAGGAGTGTTTATTAGTGGTTGTGTGTGCATCACTAGAGCTCATTGAGCTCATCCGTGGAGTAGGAACCTTGAGGTTCCGAACCACATTAAATACTTGTGTTGTGTTGTGTTGTGTTTGTCTTATTTTGTTATTGCTATTATCTATATTCCGCTGTGCATAACAAAATTTGTAGAGACAAACGCGATCGATTTCCATCACGAACAATTACAAGCTATTCAACCCCCCCCCCCTCTAGCATTCCAACGATCTCCTACCCCCACCCCCCCCCCCTCTAGCTTACAAGGATCCCCTACAAGTGGTATCAGAGCGAGGCTACTCTTCAAGTTTAACAACTAAGGAAGCACGCTAGGGGGTGAAGATGGAAGTTCAAGAATAACTAGGCTAGGATATCAACACACCTATCCCTTATACCTTCTATTGACAAGAAGGGTTTAGACAATGGAAGGCGAGAATCAAAGACTTCCTAATGATGAGGGACTTCAAAGAATGGTCCATCTTAATGGATGGAGTTGAATATCCAAGAGGACCAAAAGGTGGCTTCCTCAAAAACAAGAGATGGACCGAAGAGTAAGTCCAAGCCTTCGAGAAAAATGATAAGGTAATGAAGTTTTTAATTGATTTAATACCTAACAATATCTTGTGTATATTAGGTAATTATATAGATGCCAAGGAGCTATAGAGCCAAGTGGCAGAGCTCCATGAATATTTATTACCGGTTCAAGAAGAAGGATCATCACCGGTCTCAAGTGAGGATTCGAAAGTTGAGAAGGAATCAACTTCCGGATCGGTGGAAGAAGTGGAAGAAGCCTCCACTTCAAGGATTGAGGAGGAGAGACCATCCAGACCGGAGCCGGAGCAAAATCAAGAAGAAGTCTCCACCTCCGGTCGAGAAGAAGAACAAATCCAAAATTCCACCATTGACCTAGGTAACTCAAACATTGTGGCCAAAATAAAAAATTATATAATATGTTTTGAGTGTAGAGAGCAAGGACACTATAAGAGTAAGTGTCCTAAAAGGATCAAGAAGTCTCCTCCGACACCAAAAGTCAAGGATGTCAGTCCCCCAACAACTAAAAGCAAGGAGCAAGTAATTTGCTTCAAATGTCAGCAACCGGGACACTACCAGAATCAATGCCCAAAGGGGGAGAAGAAGACTCAAAGGGGAGCTTCACAAGTAGGGGGAGCCTCTAAGGCAAGCCCTAAGGTATATTGTAATGCTCCTTCTTTAGTTAATAGGCAAAAGCATGCTAGGAATTTCAATTCACTTGCCATCTATCATGAAAAGCATGCTAGAAATAACAAATACTTTTGTTTAGGAGCTAAAAATGTTCATTTTGAAAATAAGTAGAAATTTGGGACTAATGTCCCTAAAAATAATTTATCTAAGGACAAACCTAGGTCAAATAACTCTAGACAAATTCTACCTAGGGAGAAAATTAGAATGGTGCAAGAGCACCTAGGGTTCAACCCTAAATGGACTAGGCATATGCCTAGAAAGAACCATGCCCAAGGATTAAATCAAAATTCTAAAATTGGACAATTAGAGGTTAAAAATCAAGCCTTGAGGTCAAGGCTTGAAAAACTTAAGAAGACCCTCAAGATTATGCCAAATCAACAAAAACAGTCAAATGGTCAAAGTCAAGAGTCTAGGACCAAGAGTCAACACCTAGGGCCAAAGAGAGAAAAGTCAACCAAGGGCAAGAAGGGTTTGGGTCACAAACCTAAACCTAAGGTGGCTTATCATAGTGTTCCATTTGATTATAGAACACAAACTAGGTTTTATCATAGTGTTCCATTTGATTATAGAACACAAACTAGGTCTAGGAAGACCAAGGTCAATAGGGAAGTCATCCCTAGAGTTGACCATGGTGTGTGCCTAGTGGCTAGGGTTTCAAGGAAACCTAGGGAAGCCACTAAGAAGGTTGCAAGGGGAGTCACCCCTAGAGTCAACCTACGTAAGACCCAAATGACTAAGGCTAACAAGCCTAGGAGGGTCATTAGGAAGGTATCTAGGGAGGTTATCCCTAAGGAATACCTAAATAACCCTAGGAGCTCAAATAGGTTTTGGGTTCCATAGAGCGTGATTGATTCACGCTAGATGGGTTTAGGGGGTGTCAACCTTAAATGGATGGGTAGTTAACTCAACCATGGTAAAGGTGACATTTTAGGTAATTTTCAAGGTTATGGGTACCTTGAAAATAGATTTGATTTTATGATCCTAAAAGATTTTAGGATGTTCCAATACATTTTTTAAATTATGAAAAATCAATTAAATTGGCACAATTTAAGATTAGAGGTTATAGTGTGCCATTTTGGATTTTTGGCACACTTGAGAGGAAATTAGTTTTATGGAAAAATATACTTAATTATATTAAACGACAACTAATATTTAAATTTAGGTATTCATATACCTATACTTTTGATTTCCCATGCTTTGTTTGTCATATAACATGTCATGACATCATATCTATCTTTAATCATTTAAAATGTCATGATCATGCTTAGGGTTAGGTTAAATGTCATGTATGCTTAAATTGTATCATATGTCATGACATCATGATCATTGGTCATGCTTTATTATGCTATCATTTAAGCCATGATCATACTTCATGCATTTAATTTGATTGAAAATTGATTTAAGGACAATGGCCTGACTTGGAGTCCCATTTATAAGGGAATCAAGTAGGGTTGCCTTAGAAAAATGCATAAAACCCTAAATTAGGATGAACAAAACCTACATCTCACATCACATTGACGTGTATGTCTATCTTATACACCTTAGATACATGTGAGATGCTAGGATATGAGTTAAGTTTAAGGTGCATAGTTTTTGCATCTAGATGAATTAAAACTCATCTTTAACTAAAGGTGGATCATTGGGAAAGCTTGTGTACAAGTCATGTAAATTGAGCCCAAGGAACATGATCCAATATATATTTTCAAAAATATTTTAAAATCATTTTAGAAAACCTTGGTGAAGTCTATCTTTTAATAGCAATCACCATTGATGAAGTTGATACAAAGTAGGGGCAAAACATTAAAAATTTCAATAGTTTTGAACTTTGCGTCAATTTCCCTATTTTTTGGGTAAAATAATTTTCAAATAATTTTCACCCATTGAATGTGTCATAATTATTATACCTATGAATTTTCATGATTTTTCGATATACGTATATTTATTTATGCATTTCTGAAATCCTTTTCTGATAACTGAAATTCTGAAATTTCAGTTATCAGTCGACTGCTCATGGTGGCAGTCGACTGATGGGAGTGGCAGTCGAATGATATCTGATAAAGTCGACTGCCAGGCTGATTTCGGGAAAAACAAAGTTGTTTAGCCCGTTTTCAGCTACGATAAAGTTTCCTAACCACTCCTAACCCTAGGATATGCTTTGAGAAGTATTGTAAAGGGTGAAAATCCATTGGATTTAGATTAGGAGAGGTGTTAGGATAATGTATCAAATTTAAGGTGTGGAAAGTTCATGTTTGAACTTTAAACCTTATTTTTGATAGTTTAGAGTTCCTATTGGCTTAAGGACTTTCTAAGGACATTGTTGGTGCAATGGTCAAGGGGGAACAAGGCTTTAGGGGGAGGTATCCATCATGGGATGATGCATGGTATTTTCCTCATGAGAAGGAAAATGAGATTTTGAGATACCTAATTTAGAAATTGGGAGAGAGTATAGGATTGCCTCTCTTGAGTGATATGAGACTTGTCACTAGGAAGATGGTAGGCATCCTAGGTATTTTTGAACCAACGGAGAGATTGTAAGATCTCATTGGGACATGAGATATTGACCTCCTTGGAGAGAACCTTTTTTATGTATGTCAAAAAGGAGGAGAAGGTAAAATTACCAATTTGGGATAATTGGTAAGGGATTTGAGTTAGTGTTCTAACTCAATGGTTTGTTTGTTTTTTGTCAAACATCAAAACATCTCTCGAGTCAAGCTCGAGTCCTGGTCAATCGTGACCTGGGCCGATTGCACCAACAATCTCCCCCTGACAATGTGATTATCATGGGAAAGTCCAAGTCATGGGTATTTGGCATGGAAAGTCCAAGTGGGACACTTGGCATTTAGGAAAGTCCAAATCTTAAGTCTTGGCATTTGGAAAATCCAAGGGGTTTGATATTGGCGGCGTAAAGTCCAAGCGGGAGTCTTGGCAGCATAAGTCCAATGGTTGGCGGCGTAACATCCAAGCGGAGTTTTGGCAGCGTAAGTCCAATGTGCCTTGGCGGTGTAGACACCGTTAGCATGACATAGCCGATGGAAGCACCTGAAGGCTAGCGCAATGGATGAACAAGTCATGGATGACTTGGAAGGATCCGATAGGCGTGAGGCTGACGGAGGTGGCTAGAAAGCTTAGGTCTAGGCTAAGGATGGTCTAGCATGTATGGGGGAACCATACTTGGGTTAAAGCTCATGTTTGAGATTAAAACCTCATGTTTGAGGTGTGCCAGTCGACTGGTGTCATATGGCAGTCGACTGGTGAGAGTCAACTACGGTTTGACTATGGGAATTGGCCTAGCGATCATTGTTAGTGATGCGATCGTGATCGATCATGATCGATCGATTGGTCTCGGTTTTTCGGGCGCGAATGAGAGCCCTGACTCATTCTGGGTTTAGCAGTTGAGTGGAGGCTCGAACAATTGACTGATGGTCATAATCAGTCGACTGATGATGGATCCGTTGGATTTTTCCAATGTGGATCTAGCCATTGTCTCATGACAACAGTGGCATCAGTCGACTGATAGGTGATTTACAGCCCAGCTTGAAGCTTTAAATGGAGCTCGAGGAGGAGGAAATCAACAGTGGTTCTTGAGGCTTTTGGGGTGATTTGTTGCTGCAAATCAGGGTCTCCAAGTGCAAGTCAAGCAACCAAGCATTCAAGCAATCAAAAGCAAAGTGTTATAAAGTTTTCTTTACTTGTCTTTTGTATTTCATATTGTATTTTCTTGTTGCATTTAGTTTATTGTTGTACTATTATAAGAGGTTTCTCCGCCTCTGACTTTTGTCGAGAAGGAGTTATTTGTGATTAGTGATTGCATTAGTGTTGCTAGAGCTCTTTAGAACTCAATCCGTGGAGTAGGAACCGTTCGGTTCTCAACCACGTTAAATATTTATGTTTGCATGATTGTCTTGTTTCGTTATTGCTATTATTATTATTCCTCTACGCGCTAACGAAATTTGTAGGGGCAAATGCAATCGAATTTCATCACGCAACGAATTCAAGTTATTCACCCCCCCCCCCTCTAGTTTCCAAGGATCCCCTATATTACTCCATATGAGATATGGAATAGTAAGAAACCTCATGTATCTTACTTGAAGATATGGGGTTGTCCTGCTTATGTGAAGCGGACTATATCAGACAAATTGGATGCTAAGTCCGATAAATGTCTATTTATTGGATACCCTAAAGAAACAAGGGGTTACCAATTCTATCATCCTATGGAACAAAAGGTGTGTTTCAAGGCATGTTGTGTTTCTAGAGAAAGAGTTTGTCTTGCAAGAAAATAGTGGGAGTGTCGTTGAGCTTGAGGAGGCTCGAGAGACTCAAATAGACATTGATGAGATACCTGGTGAAGCATCACAACCAATCACTCATAGTGATGAGCCATCGGCTGGACCTATTGAGACACCACATCTTCGTAGATCTAGTATAGCATGCAATATTCCCGAGAGATATGGATTTCTCATAAGTGAATCGAATGACGTGTTACTCATTGATGATGAGGAGCCTACCAGTTATGAAGAAGTTCTGAAAAGTTCAGAAAGGGATAAGTGGCTTGAAACCATGAAGTCGGAAATAGATTCTATGTATGAAAATCAAGTTTGGAACTTGGTTGACCCACCCGAAGGCATTAAGCCTATAGGGTGCAAGTGGGTTTTCAAGAAGAAAACCGACATGGATGATAATGTGATTACCTATAAGGCTAGATTAGTGGCGAAAGGATATCGTCAAAAGCAAGGTGTTGATTATGACGAAACCTATTCGCCTATAGCTATGCTTAAATCCATTTGGATGGTCCTGGCCATAGCGGCTCATTATGTTAATGAGATATGGCAAATGAATGTGAAAACAACTTTCCTTAATGGAAACCTACTCGAGGATGTGTATATGATACAGTCTGAGGGTTTCACATCGGTTGATAAAACCAAGGTATGCAAATTGCAACGATCCATATATGGACTGAAGTAAGCATCTAGGAGCTGGAATATCCGTTTTGATGAGACAATCAAAAGGATTGATTTCTCACAAAATTCGGACGAACCTTGTGTGTACAAGAAGGTTAGTGGGAGTGCAGTCGTGTTTTTAGTATTGTATGTCGATGACATATTACTTATAGGAAACGATGTTTCTGTCTTACAGTCGGGTAAGATTTGATTATCCAAGACATTCTCCATGAAAGACTTGGGAGAAGCAACCTACATCCTAGGGATTAAGATCTATAGAGATAGATCGAAATGGTTGCTTGATCTTTCATAGTCTACATATATAGACCGAGTACTAAAGAGGTTTAGCATGTTGGAATCCAAGAAAGGTTTCCTACCCATCAGGCATGGGATACACTTTCGAAGTCTATGTGTCCGCGCACAGAAGACGAGAGGATTTGCATGAGTAAGATTCCCTATGCATCCACAATAGGATCTATCATGTATGTTATGTTATGTACGAGGCCCGACGTATCGTATGCTCTGAGTGTCACGAGCAGATACCGGTCTGATCCAGGAATGGATCATAGAGTGGCTGTTAAGACGATCCTTAAGTACTTGAGAAAAACTAATGATGCGTTCCTAATATATGGAGAAGGGTACATGGTGATACGTGAGTATACGGATGCCAGCTTCCAGACAGACAAGGATGATTCCATGTCTAAGTCTGGGTATGTATTCATTTGGAATGGAGGTGCAATAAGTTGGAAAGGTTCCAAGCTTGACACTATAGTGGATTCTGCCACTAAGGCAGAATACATTGCAGCTTTGGAAGCAGCAAAGGAAGCGGTTTGGATCAAGAAGTTCATCTCTGAACTTGATGTGGTCTCATCAATGATCCAAACATGTGCTTCGCCGCTATCATTTGATCAAAGTGATCATTAGTAGGAAGAAAATACAAATTGAGAAGATTCCCACTTAAAGGAACTTAGCGGATCCTTTAACCAAGGCATTTCCTCGAAGTAAGTTTGAGGGTCATGTTAGAGCTTATGGTATTGGATACCGTAGCGATTGACATTTTTTCAAGTGGGAGTTTGTTAGTAATACATGAGAGGTGTCTTAAGGCAATCGCCTTATGGTTGTACCATTTATATGATAAATGAAGATTCATTATTTGAGTATACATGTTTTCATATATTTGATTAGATTTTAAGCTGATTTACTGAATGTCCACGATACGATTCACAGCATGAGAGAATTTGTGATTGGATCACAACTAATGAGTATCTCTACATGTGTAATTGTGATGTATATGAATTATCCCTAGTCGATGAATTGATGGATTTGGACACCATCAATTTTGTCGAGACTAGCACGAGGTATACTCCTTGGTGTATCCAAGCAGCTGATTCTCACTGGCTGAAGACATTGTGATGTTCAGAGTTAATCGTGGATGCTAGTTATGGTAACTAGTTCATTGGAGTGACCAGCTATAAAACTTCATATGGTTCTCTACATATATGGATATGTCAATGAAGTTCTTACTGCAGCTTAAGTGCGATGTTCCTTTGACTTGCGGTATTCAAGTCATCTTGATCATGAAGACTTATGCTTTGACATCTTAAGCAAGCATCTCTGAGGATATGTGGACCCAGGATGATTGGGCATAAGTCGAAGTTATCGAAGGTGTTTGAATAGCCTATAAAGGATTCACCACTCCTTGCGAGGAGATGTATACCCATGGTCTCTCGTCGGATTGTTACTAAAGTCTTTGGCCAAAGCATTACATGTTTAGAGTAAGGTACTCTTGGATACATGTGCAGTAACTAGAATCCGTAGGACGAGAAAATGATACTTGAGCTAGGTGTGACGTAGTCAACCTAGTGGAGACTGACACTATAGACCATGTCCTGAACCAAGTGGGTATAAGATGCGTGAAGGGAATGAGACTCGATTCATTATAGCTGCTGAAGGATTTCAGAAATAGTTCTGGATCAACCATTGATCTTTTCGGTTAATTGGGAATCATAATGTACTACTAGGTGCTACTCATGATCGTTCTATAATTAATGGTTAATTATAGACGGCCAGCATAAACCGAGAACCTATTTGGTCACACGCACAATGAGCGTAATCCGAAGGATTTAAAACGAGCTTGAGAATGAGATTCTCAGACTGAGAGAAACTAGGTTTGGTTGGACCAAACAAGGATCGAGCATGAAATTGTTTCAGTCGCAATGGAAGCGTGGATGGGGCGTGTCTTATGAAGACATGATGGATGAACCAAATTGGTTTGGTTCTAATCCAATGGTGAAGAATAAACCAAAGGGGTTTGGTTTGTTTTAAACGAATGAACCAAAGTTAGTTCGGTTCGTTTTAACTTAAAATAGACAAACTCGGTTCGGTTTATTTTAACTTAAGTTATTGGATCAGGTTAATGGGTTTTGGTTATGAACCAATAACCATTAGGAAAATGTGTTCTCTATAAAAATAAGACTTAAGGGTTTTTCGTGGAGAACTTTTGTGGGTTGGAAAACCTAGCCGCCCAACCCTCTCCCTCTCTTCTCCTTGCCGCCGCCCAAGCTCTCCTTGTCACCCAGCTTTTGTGCCACCGTCCCAGCTGCTGCCGGAGTCCAAGTTGCTGCTGGTCATCTTCTGGCGACCAAGGGTTGACCGACCATCCTCTTTGGCCGACGCAAAATCCTCCACCAAGTTGTCCAGTTTTCTGGACAACTTATTTCCTTACATGTCGGAGCGTCGTTTGGACGACGTTTTAAGCTCCAACAGAGGCTACTTTACTAGGGATTCGATCTCCGGTAATCCTCATAGGTGGAGAACGAAGGATTCATCAAACGGTTGATGCATACCTCTCCGGAGAAGCGAGTTTTGGGGACTCATTTTTGAATCCGAATTTTGATTCGGATTGTGATCTTCTCTCGATCACATCGTCTTCGACACGAGGCTAGTAACTCGTACGAAGACAAGGCTCGTGGCTTTGTAAAGTCATCCCGATAATACTCGGAGTGGATATAGATAGAGGCGATTCTAGCGAGAGTCACTCCGGTTGATGTCTTTCCCGCTATACGTGATACGTCAGGTATACGTAGAGTAATTTCATTTTATTGCAAAATTTGAAACTACAATTATGTCTACACATGTTGTACTATGCATGCGTGTGGTGTGTGTATTATAATAAATTAGATTTATTTCTTTTTATTTCTTCCGCTGCGCACATGTTTACGAAACATGTTCGAACACACACTCACCGCGGTGCCGGAAACCCAACATGTGATACGCTCATAATGATGGAAGAACACCGTAGCATGTGACCATATTGCATGTGTGTAAAATGATCATTAAAAAGAATAATGAATGAGATCTCTATTTCATCATTGTGTGAGCTCTTGGATCATAATTTATTGATTCATCTATACCCTTAAGACTTGAGATCTATGTCATGAAAAGGAAGCTTGATGTTGCTACTTTAGCATGCACCTTAGGGCTATGGTTGATACAGTCCAGCGGGACATCACTAGGAAAGCGGTCAAGATTAATTGAATTGACATGAGAACTCAAGAAAGACATCTATATATTGCACCGTGTTTTGTGGCTCATACCTCGAGGGACTATGTTGATTTAGTGGCAATAAAGTCGTGAGCACAAAATATTCGAGTTCTGACATCGTTAGTTTTTAAGAGATCCGGGATGTCAAAACTGGTGAATATTGAAGATATCTAGGGTACCACGAGATTCTTTTAGAGTATTGTGATTTGTTAATTTTGGTGATAACTTAATAGATCACTATTCATATGTTGTGCCGACTCTCGTAAAGTCGCTCACTCCATTCGCCGTATGTTAGATTGAGAAGAAAGTGTCGAGAGATGAATTGCTCTTAGTGAGCAACTGACATTTTATTGTGCCCTAGTGGGCAAGTGAGAGATGTTACTAATAGTTGCCTAAAGATGACACCTTTTGGGAAAGGTTGCTAAAGCAACTTTTAGCCCCTTTATGAGGGAAAGGGTCTTGGCTTCTCCTAAGAAGATTATCTAAAATCAGATACTTCATTTTCTCTCTCGATTGCAAGACTTCTCTACGGAAAATCACCATCGAATTCTGAGGGTGTTTGGAGCGAGGAACTACAAAGAAAACACTAATAGATTTTTTTCCGATCCTATGAGATTCGGTAATGCAGAGATAATAACCTCTCTCTCTCAGATTTTATCCAATAAGTCTGCTGTCACTTTGGCTGTGAGTTCATTAAAAATAAAGGGACACAAGATAAGGCCGAGTATTATACTCTAATTAAAACATTAGCATCATCTTGATTTAGAACATGCACCACACTTCCATTGCCGATCTCAATCTTCCATTCAACAAGCTGCTAGTGTCCAAAATTTTCCCCAAATTAAGGTTCTGAAAACTGAACAGGGGGAGGATTTGGCGCCGGAAAGGGAAATGGGAAGAACGGCGGCTTTAGAAACGGTAGAAGCCACGATGGGATGGTAAACGGAAGCGACGCAGGGTCCGGCCACGGCACGTGAGGAAAGGGGAAAGGAAGCGACGGCGGAAGCAAAAACGGCACCGGTGGGAACGGGAACGGGAAGCTGATCGGCCACGGAATCCCCACCGGCGGGAAAATGGGCCAAAATATGAACGACGAGGAGGAAGAGGAGCCAATAGTCGGTCCACTTCCCTCCGCCGGGGCTCTCCTCACCTGCCTGCACTTGGACCTCATCGCCTTGTAGCTGAGCGCGTTGAGGTTGTAGTAGCAGGCGCCGGTCTCGTAGTCCTTGAAGGAGACGTGGGCGGTGGAGCTCTGAATGAGGCCGGTGGCGTTGCAGCGCGCGGAGGAACTCCTAAAGAGGATGGCGCGGCACATGGACTTCACTTCGCGGCCTTCGCGACACTCAAGGCCGTCCACCGGCGGGATATCGAGCTTGTAGACGCCAAATCGGTCGGTGGTCCGGTAAGCCGTGATCGACATTTCTTCTTGGGAGGTGGAGTTGACGACGGCGAACTTGCATTGCACCACCACTTGTGCTCCTGAACGGAAATAACGGAAAGAGTTTGTGCTGTTAAAAAATCACGCCATCGGTTGGAACAATTCTTTGATTACCTCTCAAGAAGTAGCTGTTATTGGAGAAGCCGTTGCTGGAGCAGACATCGCAGTAAACTGAACCGAGCACGGTGATGTTGGAGACGCGATAGGGTTGCGGACGAGCGACAGCTGAGATGGAGAAGAGGAGGAAGACCAGCGAGATTGCTGTATTCATGGCGATGATGTATGGATTGTGATCTGACCTGATGCTCTGCTGCTGCGACTTGTGACTTTAGGGACAGAATAAAGGCGGAGAAGGACAAGGACATGTGAAGGGTGAGTGAGCGCTTCACGGGAAGTGATCGCACCTTCAGGGAAGGGCTTCGTGCAAGTAGACTCTTGAAGGAGCCAATCACGCCGTCCAGTTGGACGCGATTCAGCCTCAGCTGCTAATAAAATACGGTTAGAATTAACCTTTTTGTAACTGGACGGTGTAATCGCCCCCTAACACGGGGTATCTGAATGGTGTTATTTTTTTTCGTGGGCTTGAAAAAACATTTGGAGGTTTGCTAATGTGTCATATCAGATGGCGGCAATGGAGTTGCCTTTGAGTTGATCCATGGGTCAATACGATCATGTCTAGGAAAGGGGTCTATATTTTTTAAATGGATTGTGTCAACCGCGATCTGAGTTGGCATGTCCAGTAAGGGGTCAATATGGTCCTAGTTGATGTACCCAAAGACCTCCTCAATTCAAAGTTCGACCTTCTTAACCAGGTTGGCATGTTAGTATTTTTAGATAGTTTTTGGCGAGCTTTCGGGAGAGACAGGTTTCTCACGTCTATCAAAATCAACACACATCAAAAGACTATCGTCGGAGCTCCGGGCTTACGACCCTTTGATGCTTAAGTTAGATACGGAGGATAAAAATAATGGTGTCAATTTTTTCAGGATCAAGAAGATTGGAAGGAGAATCTCATCCCTTTGCATTAACCTGCATTTATATAGCATCTTTGAGGTTCTTTGTACACCTAGATTATCCGCTTGTAATGTTGCCTGTTAGACTATTAGGGGATAATCTTTGCTAAGAATCTCTACGTGGCGTGCCATGTATATATGAGAGTCATGATTAAAAGTGGTTGTTTTAAGACCAAGTATACTCTGTATGAAGAAGAAATCTCTTTGGTGATCCCTACCTCTCGAGTCATAATGCTCCCCGACTTGGCTTACTTATGTCCTCTACCTTTCTAAGTCACCCTACTTCTGACTCGGCCTATTACAGTTTTAGACCCTTCCCGAGTCGCCTCGCTCCCGACTTGACCTATTTCGACCTTCTACCCTTCCCAAGATGTCTCACTTCTGACTCGACCTACTTCGGCATTCTACCCTTCCCAAGTCGCTTCGCTCTTGAATCGACCTACTTCGACCTTCGACCCTTCCCGAGTCATCCCGCTGTCGACTCAATTTATTTTTGTCTTCTACCCTTCCTGAGTCACCTCGCTCCCAACTCAGCCTACTTCAACCTTCTATCCTTCCCAAGTCACCTCGCTCCCAACTCGGCCTACTTCAGCCTTCAACCATTCTCGGGTCACCGGCTCCCGACTCGATTCACTTCGGCCTTCAACCCTTCCCGAGTCAACTCGCTCCCGACTCGGCTTACTTTGGCTCTCGATCCTTCCTGAGTCACCTTGCTCCCAATTCGGCCTTCTTTAGCCTTCTACCCTTCCCGAGTCGCCTCGCTCCTGACTCAGCCTACTTCAGCCTTCGACTCTTCTCGAGTCACCCCGTTCCCAACTCAGTTTACTTTGGCCTTCGACCCTTTTCGAGTAGCCCCGCTCTCGACTCAGATTATTTCTACCTTTCTCGAGTCACTCTACTCCTGATTCATTGCATAGCTCAACAACTAGATATTGTTGGATCGGAAAGCACGGGGGGAGGGGTGAATAGCATGAAAAACTTTTCTTTGTTTGTTTAGTAAAGCTCATAACACAAAGTAATTGCAGTAGAAAACTTAGAACATAAAGAAAACAAATGACACAAACCTTTTACTTGGTTCACAGTCAAACAATTTCTAGTCCAAGGGTTACGATCCTTGATCGCTTCCGATGGCCAATCCACTATAAGTCTCTTCCTCGTTGAAGGTAAGAGACACATTTCTTTACACAAGATAAGGAACAATGAAAACCTTACAAGTTCCTTTATAACTAAGCACAAAAGAAATGACAATACAAACAATACTGACTTAAGATAAGGAAGTTGGAGCGCTTGCGTAGTCAGAGTAGTAGATCTATGATGATCGATTTGGAAGCCCTGATCATCTCACACTCCTTTTGGCACTTCCGCGGTCATATGATGAGAACTTTGAGCGCAGAAGATGATATAAAATTAGTTATCTGAATCTTCCGTCTGAAACTTCTTTTATAGACTTGCAGCCTTGATCCAGATCTAGATCCTATTTACTTAGATATTATCTTGAGGTGGCACCTTGCAATATAGGAATCAACAACAACCTTACCGATCCTGAAAAACCATCATTTATATTGATCCATATGATCCAATCGACTGATGTTTCATAGATCTTTTGTAGTGCCCAGAGAACAGGGTGCTCGAGAATTGTATAAGGTGCTCAGGAATTACACTTGGTGCTCGATTTCAGTCGACTGTGGTAGGGTGCTTGGCAATTACACTGGGTGCTCTGGAATTACACTTGGTGCTCGGGATTTGTATAGGGTGCTTGGCTAAACCTTTATCATAAAGTTAGCATACTGTATACAAGCATATTAATAGTGACAATTCTTGACCATTCGATCTCGACTTTGGCTTTCTTTCGGAAGCCTTAGTTAGATCAACGACTAAGGTTGTCCCCATACCGAAGATGCAACGCTCCTCACAAGGATTATACCTTTTGTCAAACCCTTGGTCCTTTGACCTATTGGACTTTTCTTCTGATCCTGCAAACTTACTAAGACCTGCAAGTTTGACACAAAATCAAAGACACAATATGACTTAACTTTGAATCTTTGACATAATCAAAACTCAGATTCAATTATCTAGTGCCCCTCACCGACAATCTCTCTCTTTTTGATTTATGGCAACATGATTCAAAGTTAATGAAATAAATGCATTAATCAAAATTAAATGTTTTTCAAAGGTCTCCCCCTTATTAATACCTCCCTCTTAATATTTGATTATTATTTATTAACTTAACCTCATCTCTCCCCCTTTGACATATATCAAAAAGAATACAATAAAATATCTAATAGATCTTATACCAAACTGGAGGTAGATAAAAAATATGATTTCAGGTTCTTGAGGCCTTGGACCAACAATGAATTTATATTTTGAAAAGAACATATGCAAAAAAATTAATTTAAATGTTAGAAAATAATTAATTTTAAGCACTTAACAAGAATAATTTTTGGAAATCATTGTAAGAATACTTTTTCAGAGAATTTTGAACTTTCAACAGATTTGCAAAACAAAACTAGAAAAAAACTCCTATAAATGCCGATCATTCAATTAGAACCTCTCCCTAAATCTGACATACCTATAGGACATTCTTGTTAACCATAAGAAAGACTTTCCTAAGTGTCTAGAGGCTAAAATTGACCTATGGATTTGGTCAATTACTCAGCATTTTAAAAAACTATAAGTATAACTACACATGACAATCACATCAAAAAAGTAGTTTTTTAAAAAACTATTTATATGTAACTTTTGAAAACATTTTCAAAAATTATTGGGGAATTGATTGTTGCTAGAGGGGGGGTGAATAGCGTTTCGTACGTTGATGAAATTCATTCGATTGCTTGCTACAATTTGATTAGTACGCAGCGGAAATAATAGAAATATAGCAATAACAAAATATACAAGTACACAACACCAAGATATAATGTGGTTCGGAACCTCAAGGTTCCTACTCCACGGGTTGGACTCGAACAAGCCCTAGCGATGCAAATATCACCACTAATCAATAATACTCTTTCTCGACAACACGTCAGAGGTGGAGAAATCTCGTACAATGATTACAACAGTAATACAAATAAATACAAGCGAATACAAAGTGAAATACACAAAAGAATGCAAAGAACACTTTACAAACTATCTTTTGGAAGCTTGCTTGTTTGGTTGCTTGAGCTGCACTTGGAAATCCTGAATTGCACTAGCAAATCGCCCCAAATCGCCCTAAGGAACCATGACAAAAACCTTCTCCATGAGCTGCTTTTATAACCTGCATTTGGGCTAGATTTCGCCTAGCAGTCGATTGATCGCGACCATCAGTCAACTACTCCTGTAGCCGTTGTCTCACAACGGGCCGAGCCATGTTGGATAAGTTCCAATGGATAGACCATCAATCGATTGATCAAGCCCATCACTCGACTGATCGAGCCATTACTCGACTGTCAAACTCTAACAGTTGACTCTGGAACCTTCTATGCCCGCGACATCGACCATCAGTCGACTGCCAGCCATAGAAGTCGACTGATCAGCCCATCAATCAACTGCCCAATTTTTGCAGTCGATTGCCAGGTCATTTCCTGCAGTCGAACACCAGTCGACTCACATCAGTTGACTGATCATAATATTAGTCGACTGATAACCTCATCCATAAGGTTTTAACACCAAGTATGATGCCCTCATACTTTCTAGACCACCCTTAGCCTAGACCTAAGCCTTCTAGCCACCTCTGTCAGCCTCACGCCTATCGGATCCCTCCAAGTCATCTATGACTTGTTCATCCATATGCTAGCCTTCAGGTGCTTCCATTGGCTATTGTCATGCTAAGCTGGTCTATACCGCTAAGGCACATTGACCTTACGCTGCCAAGACTACCACTTGGACTTTACGCCGCTAACCATTAAACTTATACTGCCAAGACTCCACCCTTGGACTTTATGCTGCCAATATCAACCCTTGGACTTTCCTTGCCAACCCATGTTGGACTTTCTATTTGCTAAGACTCATGGTTGGACTTTCCCTTGCTAAGACCCATGCTTGGACTTTCCCTTGCCAAGACCCATGCTTGGAATTTCCATGTCAACCCATGTTGGACTTTCCATTTGCCAAGACTCAAGCTTGGACTTTCCCTTGCCAAGACCCATGCTTGGGCTTTCCATACCAAGTACTCATGACTTGGACTTCTCCATCATATGGTTAACCCCATGTCAACCATATAGTCAAAAAATGATCAAACCATTGTCAAACATCAAAATACCCCTCGAGTCAAACTCGAGTTCGGTCAATCATGACCCAGGTCGATTGCACCAACAATCTCTCCAAAATATTGTTAAACATCAAAACACTACTCGAGTCTGATCAATTGTGACTTGGGCCGATTGCATTAATAATCTCCCCCTTTTTGATGTTTGACAAAAACCTCAAAACCATTGAGTTAGGCTACCTAACTCAAATCTCCTTACCAATTCTCTCAAATTGGTAATCCTGTAAATTCTCCCCCTTTTTGACATACATAAAAAAGGTTCTCTTCAAGGAGGTCAATGTCACATATCCCAATGAGATCTTACAATCTCCCCTTGGTCCAAAAACATCTAGGATGCCTTCACTCTTCCTAGTGATAAGTCTCATATCACTTAAGAGAGGCTTCCTATAAACTCTCTCAATTTCCAAATTGGGCATCTCACATTCCCATTCTCCCCCACATGAGGAAGAACACATCCATCATCCCATGATGGATACCTCCCCCTAAAGGCTTGCTCCCCCTTGACCATTGCACCAACAATATCCTTGGAGAGTTCCTAAGTCTATAGAAACACTAAACCATCAAAATTAAGGTTAAAAGTTTAACCTTGAACTTTCACACACCTTAAAATTGATACACACCCTAAACAACTCTCTTAATCCATATCCAATGGATTTTCACCCTTTACAATACTTCCCAAGGCATATCCTAGGGTTAGGAGCAGTTAGGGTAGCCTAACATAGCTAAAATTAGGCTAAATAAATCTTGTTTATCCAAAATCAGCTCTGGCAGTCGACTACCCTATGCATTAGTCGACTACCCTATGCATCAGTCGACTGTCATAAGTGACAATCGACTAATATCTGCAAAATGCAAAAATCAAAATTCAGAAATGAATTTCAGAAATTCATAAGTAATTATACATAATATGAAAAATCATGAAAATTCATATGTATAATACTTATGACAAATACAATGAGTGAAAAATATTTGAAAATTAATTTACTCACAAAATAATGAGATTGACACAAAGTTCAAAATCATTGAAAAGTTCAATGTTTTGGCCATACTTTGTATCAATTTCATCAATGGTGTTGTTATCAAAAGATAGACTTCACCAAGGTTTTTTAAAATTATTTTAAAATATTTTTGTAAACCTATATTGAATCATGATCAATGGGCTCAATGCACATGACTTGCACATTAGCTTTTCCCATGATCCACCTATGATATAAGATGAGTTTGAATTCATCTAAATGCAAAAACTATGCACCTTGAACTTAACTCATTTCCTAGCATCTCACATATGTCTAAGGTGTATGAAAACACATACAAGTCAATTTGATGTGAGATGTGAGTTTTGGTTATACCTATACTAAGGTCTCATGCATTTTCTAGGCAACACTACTTGATTCCCTCATACATAGGACTTCAAGTCATGCCATAGTCCTTAAATCAATTTTACTTAATGCATGAAATATGATCATGGCATAAATTATAGCATAAATAAAGCAATGCCAATAATCATGATGTCATGGCATAAAATTAAATCATAAACATACATGACACTAAAAACTAAAACCTAAGCATGATCATGACATATTATGTGATAAAAATAAATATAATGTCATGACTGTTGGTGCAATCGGCCCAGGTCACGATTGACCAGACTCGAGTTTGACTCGAGTGATGTTTTGATGTTTGACAAAGGGATTTGACAAAGTGGTTTGGCATTGATGTTTGACATTAATGTCGGTTAATATGTTGGGGAGATTGTTGGAGCAATCGACCCGGGTCATGTTTGATCGAACTCGAGTTTGACTCGAGGAAGACCTTGATGGTTGACTGGGGTTGACCATGTAATTATGGGAAGTCCAAGCATGGGTCTTGGCAAGCTAAAGTCCAAGTCATGGGTACTTGGCATGGAAAGTCCAAGTGGGACACTTGACATTTGGTAAAGTCCAAGTCATGGGTACTTGGCATGGAAAGTCCAAATGGGACACTTGACATTTGGTAATGTCCAAGTCATGGGTACTTGGCATGAAAAGTCCAAGTGGGACACTTGGCGCATGGAAAGTCCAAGTCATGGGTACTTGGCTTTTGGGAAAGTCCAAGTCTTGAGTACTTGGCATGAGAAGTCCAAGCATGGGTCTTGGCAAATGAGAAGTCCAAGCATGGGTCTTGACAAATGGAAAGTCCAAGCACGGGTCTTGGCATGGAAAGTCCAACATGGGTTGGCAAGGGAAAGTCCAAGCTTGAGTCTTGGCATTTGGGAAGTCCAAGGGGATTGATATTGGCAGCGTAAAGTCCAAGCGGAGTCTTGGCGGCGTAAGTCCAATGTGCCTTGGCAGTGTAGACACCGTTAGCATGACATAGCCGAAGGAAGCACCTGGAGGCTAGCGCGATAGATGAACAAGTCATGGATGACTTGGAGGGATCCGAGAGGCATGAGGCTGATGGAGGTGGCTAGAAGGCTTAGGTCTAGGCTAAGGGTGGTCTAGCAAGTATGGGGGCACCATACTTGGGTTAAAACCTCATCTTTGAGGTTGGCAGTCGACTGGCATTATGGCCGGTTCGACTGCCGTGAGTCGACTTGAGTTCGACTGATGTTTAAGAGCCGAATCGCTGCGGCACGATCGCCTCATGGGAGCAAATAATCGATGTCTACGATACGACCGCCAAGGGTCGATCGCTAGTTCACCACGCGAGCATGCACGCTCAGAGAGCGATCGCGGGCCGATCGCTAATGTTGGCGATCGCTAAGAGATCCGTTGGAGTTTTTCCAGCGTGGAGGAGGAACTGTTCAGTTCCGAACCATGTTATATCCTTGTGTTCGTGATTGTATCTCTTCGTTATTACTTTTATTATTTCTATTCCGCTGCACATAACGAGTTTTGTAGAGACGATCGTGAATGATTTCCATCTACGTACGGTCAACGCTATTCACCCCCCCTCTAGCGCCGTCAAATTTCCAACAAGTGGTATCAGAGCACGGTGGCTCTTCAACGGATTAACAACCGGGAGCAAGACGCTAGAGGGTGAAGATGGAATTCCAAGACAAGCTTGGATGGGATATCAACACACCTATCCCTTATACCTTCTATGGACAAGAAGTATTCAATCAATGGAAGGTGAGGATTGAAGAATTCTTGATGATGAAGGACTTTGAAGAGTGGGGCATTTTGATGGAGGGATTTCAATATCCAAAAGGGCCCAAGGGAGGAATTCTCAAGATGAAGAAGTGGACCGAGGAACAAATCCAAGAGTTCGAAAAGAATACAAAGGTAATTAAATTCTTGGTTGATTTGATTCCTAATAAAATTATGTGTGAGCTAGGTGAGTACAAGGATGCCAAAGAGCTTTGGAGTCAAGTGGCAAAATATCATGAAGGCTCACCACCGGTCCAAGAGGAAAAGACCGAAGAGTGCTCATCCTCTCAAGCTCAAAAAGAAGCAAATACATCTTCATCCAAAGAGCTTGTAGAATCGGAAGTTGATAGGGAGTCAATTTCCGGGTTGGTGGAGGAAGTGGAAGAAGCATCCACTTCTAGGATTGAGGAGGAGATTAGAGTTTCCTCAACACCGGAGCAACAAGAAGAACCATCTACATCCGGTAGAGAGGAAGAGCAAGCTCAAGAATCCACTCCGACCACCACAACCACCCTAGGTAACTCAAGCATGTCAATTAATAATAAAATGAATATTATATGCTTTGAGTGTAGGGAGAAAGGACACTACAAGAGTAAGTGTCTTAAACGGGTTAAGAAGAATCCACCCGTGCCAAAAGTCAAGGAGACCGGTGCCTCAATGAAAAAGAGCAAGGAGCAAGTGATTTACTTCAAATGCCGACTACCGGGTCATTACCGGAGGCAATGCCCGAAGGGGGAGAAGAAGGGGCAAAGGGGAGCATCACAAGTAGGGGGAGCTACTAATGCTAACCCTAAGGTATATCAAGTTAATGTTGGATCGAGAAGCGTCGCTAGAGGGGGGGGGGTGAATAGCGATCGTAAATCTTTTCTTTTTCGTTCGTTCAATACGCAAAGTAAGCACAGCGGAAAATAAATGAACACGTTTATTTTACTTGGTTCACAACCCAGCGGTTGCTACTCCAAGGCCCTATCGGTCCTAGACCGCGTACGGAGGGCAAAGCACTAAAACGTCTCCTCCTCGTTGGAGGTAGGAGACAACGATTACAAAAACCGAATACACGAGGATGAGGCAACAAGCCTACCTCACCTCGTTATGAAGATAAAAAACACAGAATATAATATCAAAAATATTACTTGAATCTGCTGCCGACGAAGAAGATCTGAGGTTGTCGTCGCGTCGGCGTTATGACGGTGTTGAAGCGTTGGCGCTGATGAATAATTGATGTGATTTGGAGATGAATCCTCCCTCCTTTTATAGACTTTAGCCTCTGAATTTGTCTCCTATTTCTTTTGGCGGATCATGAATTTTTCCAAATTTTTATCGCTGGCGCGTCAAACGTTATCCGCTTTGACCTAGCGCAAGTCGATCCGCCATCACGATCGTGATGCCTCTCATCGATCGATGATAAATGATCGATGATGCATCTCATCGATCAATCGATATACGATCGCCTAATGTCCAAGAATGATCACAACCGCCACTTCCTAGAAGAGATTAGCTCGGAAAATGATAAATACGACGGTTTCTAACTGTCCGATCTCGACCTAGACCTTCCACAGGAAGTCTTAGTCGAATCGTCGCCTACGGTCGTCCCCGTAAAGAGGACACGACCTTACAATCTCTCACTCACACGAGCTTACTTCGATAGTAGCTCTCGCTTCCGGCCTTCCACTCGATTCCTTCGGCTTCCTCCGAATTCACTCAAGTGTCGCCCGACCACCACGGCTTCCTCCGGGTGTCGCTAGCCTTCAGCTCCAGCTTTAGTACTTTTCTGCACACTTGATTTAGCTCGTGAGATAACAATATAAACTTAACTTTGTGTCTTTGCCATAATCAAAACACAGGTTCGATTATCTAGTGCCCCTGCACCAACAGTTAATAATGCTCTTTCTTTAGTTAATAGACAAAAGCATGCTAGAAATTTCAATTCCCTAGCAATTTGCCATGAAAAGCATGCTAATAGAAATAAACACTTTTGTTTAGGAGCTAAAAATATTCACTTAGATAATAGGGAGAAATTTGGGACTAATGTCCCTAAAAACAACTTATCTAAGGACAAACCTAGGTCAAATAACTCTAGAAAATTTTTACCTAGGGAGACAATTAGAAAGGTGCAAGAGCACCTAGGTCTAAACCCTAAATGGACTAGGCTATGCCTAGGAAGTCCAATGCCCAAGATTTAAATCAAAATTCTAAAATTGGGCAATTAGAAAACGAAAATCAAGTCTTGAGGTCAAGGCTTGAAAAACTTGAAAAGACCCTAAATAAGATACAAAATCAATTTAAAGGGTCTAGTGGTCAAAATCAAGGGTCCAAAAGTCAAAGTCAACACCAAGGACCTAAGAGTCAAAAGTCAACCAAAGGCAAGCAAGGTTTGGGTCACAAACCTAAGCCCAAGGTGACTTACCATAGTGTTCCGTTAGATTATGGAACACTAACTAGGTCTAGGAAGACCAAGGTCAATAGGGAGGTTATCCCTAGAGTTGACCAAAGGGTGTGCCTAGTGGCTAGCATTTCAAGGAAACCTAGGGTGGCCACTAAGAAGGTTGCAAGGGGAGTTACCCCTAGAGTCAACCTAGGTAAAACCCAAATGACCAAGGCTAACAAGCCTAGGAGGGTCATTAGGAAGGTATCTAGGGAGGTTATCCCTAAGGAATACCTAATTAACCCTAGGAGCTCAAATCGGTTTTGGGTTCCTAAGAGCGTAATTGATTCATGCTAGATGGGTTTAGGATGTGCCAACCTTGAGTGGATGGGTAGTTAACTCAATCATGATAAAGGTGGAATTTTAGATTATTTTCAAGGTTATGGATACCTTGGAAATAGGGTTGAATTATAATCCTAAAAGATTTTTAGGATGTGCCAATATTAGTTATGAAGTTTGATAAAATGATCAAATTGGCACAATTTAGGTTTAGAGGTTAGTGTGCCATTTTGGGTTTTTGGCACACTAGGGAGATTAATGATAATATGGCAAAATATATCTAACTATATCAAATGGCAATTAATATTAAAATTTAGGTATTACTATACCTATATATTTTATATGCCATGCTTTGATTGTCATATGCCATGTCATGACATCATGCCTAGTTCGATGATTTTATATGTCATGTTCATGTTTAGGATTAAGGTTTCAAATGTCATGTGTTTTTAGATTTCATCTTATGCCATGACATCATGATTATGAGCATATGCTTATTTATAACATTTCAAATGTCATAATCATTCATGCATTTAAGACAATTTGGTTGAAATTGAATTAAGGACTATGGCATGACTTGAAGTCCCATTTATAAGGGAATCAAGTAGGGTTGCCTTAGAGAATGCATGAAACCCTATATTAGGATGAACAAAACCCACATCTCACATCCAATTGACATGTATGTGTATTTATACACCTTAGATACATGTGAGATGCTAGGATATGAGTTGAGTTTAAGGTGCATAGTTTTTGCATCTAGATGAACTAAAACTCATCTTGTTTCATTTGTGGATCATTGGGAGAGCATGTGTACAAGTCATGTACATAGAGCCCAAGGAATATGATCCAAAATAAGGTTTTGAAAACATTTTAAAATCATTTTGAAAAACCTTGGTGAAGTCTATCTTTTGATAGCAATCACCATTGATGAGATTGATACAAAGTGAGCCAAAAACTTAGAAGTTTTCTTCACTTTTGAATTTTGTATCAATTTCGATATTTTATGGGTAAAATATTTTTCAAACATTTTTCACCCATTGTATTGGTCATAGGTATTATACGTACCAAATTTCACGATTTTTTGAATTACGTATAATTATTTATGAATTTTCAAAATTCATTTCTGATAGTTGAAAATCGAGATTTTCGATCGACACGATCGCCTGTGTGGCAATGATCGATGTGAGTGGTAATCGATCGACATCATGTTGTTTAGCCCGTGTTCAGCTATGGAAAAGGTTCCTAATCACTCCTAACCCTAGGATATGCTTTAGGAAGCATTATAAAGGGTGAAAATCCATTGGATATGGATTAGGAGCTGTGTTAGGTCAAAGTATCAAATTTAGGGTGAGTGAAAGTTCTATGATGAACTTAGAACCTTAATTTTGATGGTTTAGAGTTCCTATTGGCTTAGGGGCTTCCCAAGGACATTGTTGGTGCAATGGTCAAGGGGGAGTAAGCCTTTAGAGGGAGTTATCCATCTTGGGATGATGGATGTGTTTCTCTTCTTGAAGAGGGAGAACTTATTGGGAGAGTATCATCAATTGGGAAAATTGATGGGTTTTTGATACCCAATTTGGAAATTGGGAGAGAGTATAGGATTGTCTCTCTTGAGTGATATGTGAATTATCACTAGGAAGATGGTAGGCATCTTAGGTATTTGTTTTTGGATCAAGGGGGAGATTGTAAGATCTCATTGGGACATGAGACATTGACCTCCTTGGAGAGAAAACCTTTTTGATGTTAGTCAAAAAAGGGGAGAATGTTTGGGGGAGAACATTTGGAGAGTGTTTATCAATTTGGGATAATTGATAAGGGATTTGAGTTAGTGGTCTAACTCAGATGATTTGTTTGGTTTTTGTCAAACATCAAAAAGGGGGAGATTGTTGGTGCAATCGGCGCAGGTCACGATTGACCAGACTCGAGTTTGACTCGAGTGATGATTTGATGTTTGACAAAGGGATTTGACAAAGTGGTTTGGCATTGATGTTTGACATTAATGTCGGTTAATATATTGGGGAGATTGTTGGAGCAATCGACCCGGGTCATGTTTGACCGGACTCGAGTTTGACTCGAGGAAGACCTTGATGGTTGACTGGGGTTGACCATGTGATTATGGGAAGTCCAAGCATGGGTCTTGGCAAGCTAAAGTCCAAGTCATGGGTACTTGGCATGGAAAGTCCAAGTGGGACACTTGACATTTGGTAAAGTCCAAGTCATGGGTACTTGGCATGAAAAGTCCAAGTGGGACACTTGGCGCATGGAAAGTCCAAGTCATGGGTACTTGGCTTTTGGGAAAGTCCAAGTCTTGAGTACTTGGCATGAGAAGTCCAAGCATGGGTCTTGGCAAATGAGAAGTCCAAGCATGGGTCTTGGCAAATGGAAAGTCCAAGCATGGGTCTTGGCATGGAAAGTCCAACATGGGTTGGCAAGGGAAAGTCCAAGCTTGAGTCTTGGCATTTGGGAAGTCCAAGGGGATTGATATTGGCAGCGTAAAGTCCAAGCGGAGTCTTGGCGGCGTAAGTCCAATGTGCCTTGGCGGTGTAGACACCGTTAGCATGACATAGCCGAGGGAAGCACCTGGAGGCTAGCGCGATGGATGAACAAGTCATGGATGACTTGGAGGGATCCGAGAGGCGTGAGGCTGATGGAGGTGGCTAGAAGGCTTAGGTCTAGGCTAAGGGTGGTCTAGCAAGTATGGGGGCACCATACTTGGGTTAAAACCTCATCTTTGAGGTTGGCAGTCGACTGGCATTATGGCCGGTTCGACTGCCGTGAGTCGACTTGAGTTCGACTGCCGTTTAAGAGCTAGAATCGCTCGGCGATCGCTCATGGGAGCAATAATCGATGTCTACGGTAGTCGATCAAGGCGGGGTAGCGGTCGATCGCTAGTTCACCGCGGACGCAGAATGCTCCGTGAGCCGATCGGGCGGTCGATTACGCTACCGGCGATCGCCAAGAGATCCGTTGGAGTTTTTCCAGCGTGGATCGAGCCGTTGTCTCATGACAACAGTGGCATCAGTCGACTGGTGACTTATGGCAGTCGACTGATGGGCGGAAATCCAGGTCGCGCGCAAGGATAAAAGGAGCTCGACGGGAGGGTTTTTGTAACCGATTTTCTTGGACGTTTTGAAGCGATTTGCTGCTGCAAATCAGGGCTTTCAAGTGCTAGTCCAAGGCAATCAACAAGCAAGCTTCTAAAGAGTTTTTGTAAAGTGTTCTTTACTTCTCTTGTTGTATTTCTTCTTATATTTGCTTGTTGTATTTAGATTATTGTTGTAATCTTATTGTAAGAGGTTTCTCCACCTCCGACTTGTGTCGAGAAGGAGTATTTGTGATTAGTGAGTGTGTGTGCATCACTAGGGCTCTTTAGAGCTCGATCCGTGGAGTAGGAATCATTCGGTTCCGAACCACGTTATATCCTTGTGTTCATGATTGTATCTCTTCGTTATTGCTTTATTATTTCTATTCCGCTGCGCATAACGAGTTTTGTAGAGACGATCGCGAACGATTTCCATCTACGTACGGTCAACGCTATTCACCCCCCCTCTAGCGCCGTCAAATTTCCAACAAGTGGTATCAGAGCACGGTGGCTCTTCAACAGATTAACAACCGGGAGCAAGACGCTAGAGGGTGAAGATGGAATTCCAAGACAAGCTTGGATGGGATATCAACACACCTATCCCTTATACCTTCTATGGACAAGAAGGATTCAATCAATGGAAGGTGAGGATTGAAGAATTCTTGATGATGAAGGACTTTGAAGAGTGGGGCATTTTGATGGAGGGATTTCAATATCCAAAAGGGCCCAAGGGAGGAATTCTCAAGATGAAGAAGTGGACCGAGGAACAAATCCAAGAGTTCGAAAAGAATACAAAGGTAATTAAATTCTTGGTTGATTTGATTCCTAATAAAATTATGTGTGAGCTAGGTGAGGACAAGGATGCCAAAGAGCTTTGGAGTCAAGTGGCAAAATATCATGAAGGCTCACCACCGGTCCAAGAGGAAAAGACCGAAGAGTGCTCATCCTCTCAAGCTCAAAAAGAAGCAAATACATCTTCATCCAAAGAGCTTGTAGAATCGGAAGTTGATAGGGAGTCAATTTTCGGGTTGGTGGAGGAAGTGGAAGAAGCATCCACTTCTAGGATTGAGGAGGAGATTAGAGTTTCCTCAACACCGGAGCAACAAGAAGAACCATCTACATCCGGTAGAGAGGAAGAGCAAGCTCAAGAATCCACTCCGACCACCACAACCACCCTAGGTAACTCAAGCATGTCAATTAATAATAAAATGAATATTATATGCTTTGAGTGTAGGGAGAAAGGACACTACAAGAGTAAGTGTCCTAAACGGGTTAAGAAGACTCCGCCCGTGCCAAAAGTCAAGGAGACGGGTGCCTCAATGAAAAAGAGCAAGGAGCAAGTGATTTGCTTCAAATGCCGACTACCGGGTCATTACAGGAGGCAATGCCCGAAGGGGGAGAAGAAGGGGCAAAGGGGAGCATCACAAGAAGGGGGAGCTACTAAGGCTAACCCTAAGGTATATTAAGTTAATAATGCTCTTTCTTTAGTTAATAGACAAAAGCATGCTAGAAATTTCAATTCCCTAGCAATTTGCCATGAAAAGCATGCTAATAGAAATAAACACTTTTGTTTAGGAGCTAAAAATATTCACTTAGATAATAGGGAGAAATTTGGGACTAATGTCCCTAAAAATAACTTATCTAAGGACAAACTGTTGGGTTTCCGGCACCGCGGCGTGTGTGTGTTCGATCATGTTTCGTAAACATGAACACAACGGAAGCAATAAAAATAATAAATACTCCTATTTATTACAACACACACAACACACGCATGCATATTACAACAAGTGTAGACATAACCGTAAATTTAAATTTGCAATAAAAGGAAATTTATCTACGTTATACATTTCGTATGACGTGTAGCGGGAACGACATCAACCGGAACGATCCTCGCTAGAATCGTCTCTATCCGTATCCACGCCGAGTTCCTCGGGATGACTTCGCTAAGCCACGAGCTTCGTCTTCGTACGGGTTACTAGCCTCGTCTTGAAGACGACGTGATCGAGAGATGATCACGATCCGAATCCAAATTCGGATCCTAAGACGAGTCCTCAAAACTCGCTTCTCCGGAGAGGTATTCGTCAACCGATTGACGAATCCTTCATCCTCCACCTCAGAGGATTACCGGAGATCGAATCCCCGGTAATTTAGCCGCTGTCGGAGCTCTAACCGTCGTCCAAACGACGCTCCGACGAGAGGAGAAGAAGCTGTCCAGAAAACTGGACAGCTTGGTGGAGGAGTAGGCGCCGGCCAAAACAAGGAAGCCAAGTGCTCACCTTTTCACCGAGGCCTAGGAAGATCACCGGAGGGTCGCCGGAGGGTTCACCGGCTGAAGCTTGGACGCCGGCAAGGAGATGGACGGCAGCACACAAGTCGGGCGGCAATGGAGTTAGCGCCAACAAGAGGAAGGGGTTTGGGCGGCCAAGCTTGATTAGGGCTTTGGATTAGGGTTTAAGCCCTATTTTATAGAGAACTAATTCTCTTAATGGTTAATGGATCATATCCATAAAGTCCGTTAACCCGCTCCATTAAGATAAGTTAAAATAAACCAAACCATGATGGTTTATTTTAAGTTAAAATGAACCGAACCAACTTTTGGTTCATTCGTTTAAAATAAACCAAACCCTTTAGTTTATTCTCCTCCATTGGATTAGAACCAAACCATTTTGTTTCATCCATTACGTCTTCATAAGACGCGGCCCATCCACGCTTCCATTGCGACTGAAACGATTTCATGCTCGCTTTATGTTTGGTCCTACCCAACCTAGTTTCTCTCGGTCTGAGAATCCCATTCTCAAGCTCGTTTTAAATCCTTTGGATTACGCTCGTTGTGCGTGTGACCAAATAGGTTCTCGGTTTATGTTGGCCGTCTATAATTAACCATTAATTATAGAACGATCATGAGTAGCACCTAGTAGTACATCATGATCCCCAATTAACCGAAAAGATCAACGGTTGATCCAGAACTATTTCTGAAACCCTTCAGTAGCTCGAATGATTCGTGCCCCATTCCCTTCACTCATCTTATACCCACTTGGTTCAGGACATGGTCTATTGTGTCAGTCCCCACTAGGCTGACTACGTCACACCTAGCCCAAGTATTATTTCCTCGTCCTACGGATTCTAGTTACTCCACATGTATCGAAGAGTACCTTACTCTAAACATGTAATGCTTTGGCCAAAGACTTTAGTAACAATCCGACGAGAGGCCATGGGTATACATCTCCTCGCAAGGAGTGGTGAATCCTTTATAGGCTATTCAAACACCTTCGATCACTTCGACTTATACCCAATCATCCCGGGTCCACATCTCCTTAGAGATGTTTGCTTAAGATGTCAAAGCATAAGTCTCTATGATCAAGATGACTTGAATACCGCAAGTCAAAGAAACATCGCACTAAGCCACAGTAAAAACTTCATTGACATATCTATATATGTAGAGAACCATATGAAGTCTTACGGCTGGTCACTCCAATGAACTAGTTACCATAACTAGCATCCACGATTAACTCCAGACATCACTATGTCTCCAGCCAGTGAGAATCAGCTGCTTGGATACACCAAGGAGTATACCTCGTGCTAGTCTCGACAGAATTGATGGTGTCCAAATCCATCAATTAATCGACTAGGGATAATTCCGATACATCACAATTACACATGTAGAGATACTCACTAGTTGTGATCCAATCACCAATTCTCTCATGCTGTGAATTGTATCGTGGACATTCAGTAAATGAGTTTAAGATCCAATCAAATACATAAAACATGTATACTCAAATAGTGAATCTTCATTGTATGCAGAGAACCATATGAAGTCTTACGGCTGGTCACTCCAATGAACTAGTTACCATAACTAGCATCCACGATTAACTCCAGACATCACTATGTCTCCAGCCAGTGAGAATCAGCTGCTTGGATACACCAAGGAGTATACCTCGTGCTAGTCTCGACAGAATTGATGGTGTCCAAATCCATCAATTCATCGACTAGGGATAATTCCGATACATCACAATTACACATGTAGAGATACTCACTAGTTGTGATCCAATCACCAATTCTCTCATGCTGTGAATTGTATCGTGGACATTCAGTAAATGAGTTTAAGCTCAAATCAAATACATAAAACATGTATACTCAAATAGTGAATCTTCATTTATCATATAAATGGTTCATATATAAGGCGATTGCCTTAGGACATCTCTCCTATATTACTAACACAAACCTAGGTCAAATAACTCTAGAAAATTTTTACCTAGGGAGACAATTAGAAAGGTGCAAGAGCACCTAGGTCTAAACCCTAAATGGACTAGGCATATGCCTAGGAAGTCCAATGCCCAAGATTTAAATCAAAATTCTAAAATTGAGCAATTAGAAAAGGAAAATCAAGTCTTGAGGTAAAGGCTTGAAAAACTTGAAAAGACCCTAAATAAGATACAAAATCAATTTAAAGGGTCTAGTGGTCAAAATCAAGGGTCCAAAAGTCAAAGTCAACACCAAGGACCTAAGAGTCAAAAGTCAACCAAAGGCAAGCAAGGTTTGGGTCACAAACCTAAGCCCAAGGTGACTTACCATAGTGTTCCGTTAGATTATGGAACACTAACTAGGTCTAGGAAGACCAAGGTCAATAGGGAGGTTATCCCTAGAGTTGACCAAAAGGTGTGCCTAGTGGCTAGGGTTTCAAGGAAACCTAGGGTGGCCACTAAGAAGGTTGCAAGGGGAGTTACCCCTATAGTCAACCTAGGTAAGACCCAAATGACCAAGGCTAACAAGTCTAGGAGGGTCATTAGGAAGGTATCTAGGGAGGTTATACCTAAGGAATACCTAATTAACCCTAGGAGCTCAAATCGGTTTTGGGTTCCTAAGAGCGTAATTGATTCACATTAGATGGGTTTAGGATGTGCCAACCTTGAGTGGATGGGTAGTTAACTCAATCATGATAAAGGTGGCATTTTAGGTTATTTTCAAGGTTATGGATACCTTGGAAATAGGGTTGAATTATAATCCTAAAAGATTTTTAGGATGTGCCAATATTAGTTATGAAGTTTGATAAAATGATCAAATTGACACAATTTAGGTTTAGAGGTTAGTGTGCCATTTTGGGTTTTTGGCACACTAGGGAGATTAATGATAATATAGCAAAATATATCTAACTATATCAAATGGCAATTAATATTAAAATTTTGGTGTTACTATACCTATATATTTTATATGCCATGCTTTGATTGCCATATGCCATGTCATGACATCATGCCTAGTTCGATGATTTTATGTCATGTTCATGTTTAGGATTAAGGTTTCAAATGTCATGTGTTTTTAGATTTCATCTTGTGTCATGACATCATGATTATGAGCATATGATTATTTATAACATTTCAAATGTCATAATCATTCATGCATTTAAGACAATTTGGTTGAAATTGAATTAAGGACTATGGCATGACTTGAAGTCCCATTTATAAGGGAATCAAGTAGGGTTGCCTTAGAGAATGCATGAAACCCTATATTAGGATGAACAAAACCCACATCTCACATCCAATTGACATGTATGTGTATTTATACACCTTAGATACATGTGAGATGCTAGGATATGAGTTTAGTTTAAGGTGCATAGTTTTTGCATCTAGATGAACTAAAACTCATCTTGTTTCATTTGTGGATCATTGGGAGAGCATGTGTACAAGTCATGTACATAGAGCCCAAGGAATATGATCCAAAATAAGGTTTTGAAAACATTTTAAAATCATTTTGAAAAACCTTGGTGAAGTCTATCTTTTGATAGCAATCACCATTGATGAGATTGATACAAAGTGAGCCAAAAACTTAGAAGTTTTCTTCACTTTTAAATTTTGTATCAATTTTGATATTTTATGGGTAAAATATTTTCCAAACATTTTTCACCCATTGTATTGGTCATAGGTATTATACGTACCAAATTTCACGATTTTTCGAATTACGTATAATTATTTATGAATTTTCAAAATTCATTTCTGATAGTTGAAAATCGAGATTTTGATTATCGATCGGCCCTTAATGTGTGGCGATCGATGTGATAATGATGTGATCGGTGATTATTGTCGAGTCATTGAGTCTGATTTCGGGTTAACAAGGGTTGTTTAGCCCGTGTTCAGCTATGGAAAAGGTTCCTAATCACTCCTAACCCTAGGATATGCTTTAGGAAGCATTATAAAGGGTGAAAATCCATTGGATATGGATTAGAAGCTGTGTTAGGTCAAAGTATCAAATTTAGGGTGAGTGAAAGTTCTATGTTGAACTTAGAACCTTAATTTTGATGGTTTAGAGTTCCTATTGGCTTTGGGGCTTCCCAAGGACATTGTTGGTGCAATGGTCAAGGGGGAGCAAGCCTTTAGGGGGAATTATCCATCTTGGGATGATGGATATGTTTCTCTTCTTGAAGGGGGAGAACTTATTGGGAGAGTATCATCAATTGAGAAAATTGATGGGTTTTTTATACCCAATTTGGAAATTGGGAGAGAGTATAGGATTGTCTCTCTTGAGTGATATGTGAATTATCACTAGGAAGATGGTAGGCATCCTAGGTATTTATTTTTGGATCAAGGGGGAGATTGTAAGATCTCATTGGGACATGAGACATTGACCTCCTTGGAGAGAAAACCTTTTTGATGTTAGTCAAAAAGGGGGAGAATGTTTGGGGGAGAACATTTGGAGAGTGTTTACCAATTTGGGATAATTGGTAAGGGATTTGAGTTAGTGGTCTAACTCAGATGATTTGTTTGGTTTTTGTCAAACATCAAAAAGGGGGAGATTGTTGGTGCAATCGGCCCAGGTCACGATTGACCAGACTCGAGTTTGACTCGAGTGATATTTTGATGTTTGACAAAGGGATTTGACAAAGTGGTTTGGCATTGATGTTTGACATTAATGTCGGTTAATATGTTGGGGAGATTGTTGGAGCAATCGACCCGGGTCATGTTTGACCGGACTCGAGTTTGACTCGAGGAAGACCTTGATGATTGACGGGGTTGACCATGTGATTATGGGAAGTCCAAGCATGGGTCTTGGCAAGCTAAAGTCCAAGTCATGGGTACTTGGCATGGAAAGTCCAAGTGGGACACTTGGCATTTGGTAAAGTCCAAGTCATGGGTACTTGGCATGGAAAGTCCAAGTGGGACACTTGGCATTTGGTAAAGTCCAAGTCATGGGTACTTGGCATGAAAAGTCCAAGTGGGACACTTGGCGCATAGAAAGTCCAAGTCATGGGTACTTGGCTTTTGGGAAAGTCCAAGTCTTGAGTACTTGGCATGAGAAGTCCAAGCATGGGTCTTGGCAAATGAGAAGTCCAAGCATGGGTCTTGGCAAATGGAAAGTCCAAGCATGGGTCTTGGCATGGAAAGTCCAACATGGGTTGGCAAGGGAAAGTCCAAGCTTGAGTCTTGCCATTTGGGAAGTCTAAGGGGATTGATATTGGCAGCGTAAAGTCAAAGAGGAGTCTTGGCGGAGTAAGTCCAATGTGCCTTGGCGGTGTAGACACCGTTAGCATGACATAGCCGAAGGAAGCACCTGGAGGCTAGCGCGATGGATGAACAAGTCATGGATGACTTGGAGGGATCCGAGAGGCGTGAGGCTGATGGAGGTGGCTAGAAGGCTTAGGTCTAGGCTAAGGGTGGTCTAGCAAGTATGGGGGCACCATACTTGGGTTAAAACCTCATCTTTGAGGTTGGCAGTCGACTGACATTATGGTCGGTTCGACTGCCGTGAGTCGACTTGAGTTCGACTGCCGTTTAAGAGCTGGAATTGCTCAGCGATCGCTCATGGGAGCAATCGATATGTCTGACGGTCAGATCGCGCTAAGGGCTGATCGCTAGTTCAGCCGCGAGCACAGAATGCTCCGTAGTCGACTGGGCATTCGACTACGCGGCTGGCAGTCGACTGCCAATGTTTGCAGTCGACTGCCAAGAGATCCGTTGGAGTTTTTCCAGGGTGGATCGAGTCGTTGTCTCATGACAACAGTGGTATCAGTTGACTGGAGACTTATGACAGTCGACTGATGGGCGGAAATCCAGGTCACGCGCAAGGATAAAAGGAGCTAGACGGGAGGGTTTTTGCAATCGATTTTCTTGGACGTTTTGAAGCGATTTGCTGCTGCAAATCTGGGCTTTCAAGTGCTAGTCCAAGGCAATCAACAAGCAAGCTTCTAAATAGTTTTTGTAAAGTGTTCTTTACTTCTCTTGTTGTATTTCTTCTTATATTTGCTTGTTGTATTTCTTCTTATATTTGCTTGTTGTATTTAGATTATTGTTGTAATCTTATTGTAAGAGGTTTCTCCACCTCCGATTTGTGTCGAGAAGGAGTATTTGTGATTAGTGAGTGCGTGTGCATCACTAGGGCTCTTTAGAGCTCGATCCATGGAGTAGGAATCGTTCGGTTCCGAACCACATTATATCCTTGTGTTCGTGATTGCATCTCTTCGTTATTGCTTTTATTATTTCTATTCCGCTGCGCATAACAAGTTTTGTAGAGACGATCGCGAACGATTTCCATCTACGTACGGTCAACGCTATTCACCCCCCCCTCTAGCGCCGTCAAATTTCCAACAAGTGGTATCAGAGCACGGTGGCTCTTCAACGGATTAACAACCGGGAGCAAGACGCTAGAGGGTGAAGATGGAATTCCAAGACAAGCTTGGATGGGATATCAACACACCTATCCCTTATACCTTCTATGGACAAGAAGGATTCAATCAATGGAAGGTGAGGATTGAAGAATTCTTGATGATGAAGGACTTTGAAGAGTGGGGCATTTTGATGGAGGGATTTCAATATCCAAAAGGGCCCAAGGGAGGAATTCTCAAGATGAAGAAGTGGACCGAGGAACAAATCCAAGAGTTCGAAAAGAATACAAAGGTAATTAAATTCTTGGTTGATTTGATTCCTAATAAAATTATGTGTGAGCTAGGTGAGTACAAGGATGCCAAAGAGCTTTGGAGTCAAGTGGCAAAATATCATGAAGGCTCACCACCGGTCCAAGAGGAAAAGACCGAAGAGTGCTCATCCTCTCAAGCTCAAAAAGAAGCAAATACATCTTCATCCAAAGAGCTTGTAGAATCGGAAGTTGATAGGGAGTCAATTTCCGGGTTGGTGGAGGAAGTGGAAGAAGCATCCACTTCTAGGATTGAGGAGGAGATTAGAGTTTCCTCAACACCGGAACAACAAGAAGAACCATCTACATCCGGTAGAGAGGAAGAGCAAGCTCAAGAATCCACTCCGACCACCACAACCACCCTAGGTAACTCAAGCATGTCAATTAATAATAAAATGAATATTATATGCTTTGAGTGTAGGGAGAAAGGACACTACAAGAGTAAGTGTCCTAAACGGGTTAAGAAGACTCCACCCGTGCCAAAAGTCAAGGAGACCGGTGCCTCAATGAAAAAGAGCAAGGAGCAAGTGATTTGCTTCAAATGCCGACTACCGGGTCATTACCGGAGTCAATGCCCGAAGGGGGAGAAGAAGGGGCAAAGGGGAGCATCACAAGTAGGGGGAGCTACTAAGGCTAACCCTAAGGTATATCAAGTTAATAATGCTCTTTCTTTAGTTAATAGACAAAAGCATGCTAGAAATTTCAATTCCCTAGCAATTTGCCATGAAAAGCATGCTAATAGAAATAAATACTTTTGTTTAGGAGCTAAAAATATTCACTTAGAAAATAGGGAGAAATTTGGGACTAATGTCCCTAAAAATAACTTATCTAAGGACAAACCAAGGTCAAATAACTCTAGAAAATTTTTACCTAGGGAGACAATTAGAAAGGTGCAAGAGCACCTAGGTCTAAACCCTAAATGGACTAGGCATATGCCTAGGAAGTCCAATGCCCAAGATTTAAATCAAAATTCTAAAATTGGGCAATTAGAAAAGGAAAATCAAGTCTTGAGGTCAAGGCTTGAAAAACTTGAAAAGACCCTAAATAAGATACAAAATCAATTTAAAGGGTCTAGTGGTCAAAATCAAGGGTCCAAAAGTCAAAGTCAACACCAAGGACCTAAGAGTCAAAAGTCAACCAAAGGCAAGCAAGGTTTGGGTCACAAACCTAAGCCCAAGGTGACTTACCATAGTGTTCCGTTAGATTATGGAACACTAACTAGGTCTAGGAAGACCAAAGTCAATAGGGAGGTTATCCCTAGGGTTGACCAAAGGGTGTGCCTAGTGGCTAGGGTTTCAAGGAAACCTAGGGTGGCCACTAAAAAGGTTGCAAGGGGAGTTACCCCTAGAGTCAACCTAGGTAAGACCCAAATGACCAAGGCTAACAAGCCTAGGAGGGTCATTAGGAAGGTATCTAGGGAGGTTATCCCTAAGGAATACCTAATTAACCCTAGGAGCTCAAATCGGTTTTGGGTTCCTAAGAGCGTAATTGATTCACGCTAGATGGGTTTAGGATGTGCCAACCTTGAGTGGATGAGTAGTTAACTCAATCATGATAAAGGTGGCATTTTAGGTTATTTTCAAGGTTATGGATACCTTGGAAATAGGGTTAAATTATAATACTAAAAGATTTTTAGGATGTGCCAATATTAGTTATGAAGTTTGATAAAATGATCAAATTGGCACAATTTAGGTTTAGAGGTTAGTGTTCCATTTTGGGTTTTTGGCACACTAGGGAGATTAATGATAATATGGCAAAATATATCTAACTATATCAAATGGCAATTAATATTAAAATTTAGGTATTACTATACCTATATATTTTATATGCCATGCTTTGATTGCCATATGCCATGTCATGACATCATGCCTAGTTCGATGATTTTATATGTCATGTTCATGTTTAGGATTAAGGTTTCAAATGTCATGTGTTTTTAGATTTCATCTTATGCCATGACATCATGATTATGAGCATATGCTTATTTATAACATTTCAAATGCCATAATCATTCATGCATTTAAGACAATTTGGTTGAAATTGAATTAAGGACTATGGCATGACTTGAAGTCCCATTTATAAGGGAATCAAGTAGGGTTGCCTTAGAGAATGCATGAAACCCTAGATTAGGATGAACAAAACCCACATCTCACATCCAATTGACATGTATGTGTATTTATACACCTTAGATACATGTGAGATGCTAGGATGTGAGTTGAGTTCAAGGTGCATAGTTTTTGCATGTAGATGAACTAAAACTCTTCTTGTTTCATTTGTGGATCATTGGGAGAGCATGTGTACAAGTCATGTACATAGAGCCCAAGGAATATGATCCAAAATAAGGTTTTGAAAACATTTTAAAATCATTTTGAAAAACCTTAGTGAAGTCTATCTTTTGATAGCAATCACCATTGATGAGATTGATACAAAGTGAGCCAAAAACTTAGAAGTTTTCTTCACTTTTGAATTTTGTATCAATTTCGACATTTTATGGGTAAAATATTTTTCAAACATTTTTCACCCATTGTATTGGTTATAGGTATTATACGTACCAAATTTCGTGATTTTTTGAATTACGTATAATTATTTATGAATTTTCAAAATTCATTTCTGATAGCTGAAAATTGAGATTTTTGATCACGATCGGCCTGGTGGCATGATCGATAGAGTGATACGATCGGCCGATTCGATCGAGTCGATCGCTGGTCTGATTTCGGGTTAACAAGGGTTGTTTAGCCCGTGTTCAGCTATGGAAAATGTTCCTAATCACTCCTAACCCTAGGATATGCTTTAGAAAGCATTATAAAGGGTGAAAATCCATTGGATATGGATTAAGAGCTGTGTTAGGTCAAAGTATCAAATTTAGGGTGAGTGAAAGTTCTATGTTGAACTTAGAACCTTAATTTTGATGGTTTAGAGTTCCTATTGGCTTAGGGGCTTCCTAAGGACATTGTTGGTGCAATGGTCAAGGGGGAGCAAGCCTTTAGGGGGAGTTATCATTCTTGGGATGATGGATGTGTTTCTCTTCTTGAAGGGGGAGAACTTATTGGGAGAGTATCATCAATTGGGAAAATTGATGGGTTTTTGATACCCAATTTGTAAATTGGGAGAGAGTATAAGATTGTCTCTCTTGAGTGATATGTGAATTATCACTAGGAAGATGGTAGGCATCCTAGGTATTTATTTTTGGATCAAGGGGGAGATTGTAAGATCTCATTGGGACATGAGACATTGACCTCCTTGGAGAGAAAACCTTTTCGATGTTAGTCAAAAAGGGGGAGAATGTTTGGGGGAGAACATTTGGAGAGTGTTTACCAATTTGGGATAATTGGTAAGGGATTTGAGTTAGTGGTCTAACTCAGATGATTTGTTTGGTTTTTGTCAAACATCAAAAAGGGGGAGATTGTTGGTGCAATCGGCCCAGGTCACGATTGACCAGACTCGAGTTTGACTCGAGTGATGTTTTGATGTTTGACAAAGGGATTTGACAAAGTGGTTTGGCATTGATGTTTGACATTAATGTCGGTTAATATGTTGGGGAGATTGTTGGAGCAATCGACCCGGGTCATGTTTGACCGGACTCGAGTTTGACTCGAGGAAGACCTTGATGGTTGACTGGGGTTGACCATGTGATTATGGGAAGTACAAGCATGGGTCTTGGCAAGCTAAAGTCCAAGTCATGGGTACTTGGCATGGAAAGTCCAAGTGGGACACTTGACATTTGGTAAAGGCCAAGTCATGGGTACTTGGCATGGAAAGTCCAAGTGGGACACTTGGCATTTGGTAAAGTCCAGTCATGGGTACTTGGCATGAAAAGTCCAAGTGGGACACTTGGCGCATGGAAAGTCCAAGTCATGGGTACTTGGCTTTTGGGAAAGTCCAAGTCTTGAGTACTTGGCATGAGAAGTCCAAGCATGGGTCTTGGCAAATGAGAAGTCCAAGAATGGGTCTTGGCAAATGGAAAGTCCAAGCATGGGTCTTGGCATGGAAAGTCCAACATGGGTTGGCAAGGAAAAGTCCAAGCTTGAGTCTTGGCATTTGGGAAGTCCAAGGGGATTGAAATTGGCAGTGTAAATTCCAAGCGGAGTCTTGGCGGCGTAAGTCCAATGTGCCTTGGCGGTGTAGACACCGTTAGCATGACATAGCCGAAGGAAGCACCTGGAAGCTAGCGCGATGGATGAACAAGTCATGGATGACTTGGAGGGATCCGAGAGGCGTGAGACTGATGGAGGTGGCTAGAAGGCTTAGGTCTAGGATAAGGGTGGTCTAGCAAGTATGGGGGCACTATACTTGGGTTAAAACCTCATCTTTGAGGTTGGCAGTCGACTGGCATTATGGCCGGTTTGACTGTCGTGAGTCGACTTGAGTTCGACTGCCGTTTAAGAGCCGAACTTCTGGCGATCATTGCTCATGGGAGCGATCGAGCAGCCGATGTCTGGCAATGATCGCCAAGGGTCGTGATCATTGCTAGTTCACCGCGAGCCTGAGAATGCTCGTAGTCGATCGGGGCATTCGACTCTGCGGTGTGCTCGACTACCAATGTTGGTAGTCGACTGCCAAGAGATCCGTTGGAGTTTTTCCAGGGTTGATCGAGCCGTTGTCTCACGACAACGGTGGTATCGATCAGAGACTTATGACGATCGGTGATGGGCGAAATCCGTGTCAGCGCAAGGATAAAAGGATCTCGATGGGAGGGTTTTGCAATCGATTTTCTTGGAGCGTTTTGAGCGATTTGCTGCTAGTCCAAGGCAATCAACAAGCAAGCTTCTAAAGAGTTTTTGTAAAGTGTTCTTTACTTCTCTTGTTGTATTTCTTCTTATATTTTCTTGTTGTATTTAGATTATTGTTGTAATCTTATTGTAAGAGGTTTCTCCACCTCCGACTTGTGTCGAGAAGGAGTATTTATGATTAGTGAGTGCGTGTGCATCACTAGGGCTCTTTAGAACTCGATCCGTGGAGTAGGAACCGTTCGGTTCCGAACCACGTTATATTCTTGTGTTCGTGATTGTATCTCTTCGTTATTGCTTTTATTATTTCTATTCCGCTGCGCATAACGAGTTTTGTAGAGACGATCACGAACGATTTCCATCTACGTACGGTCAACGCTATTCACCCCCCCTCTAGCGCCGTCAAATTTCCAACAATGACATGACAAGACAAATAAAGCATGACAAGTACAAAATACTAAGGTATGAAATACCTAAGTGTTAAGCTCAACTTTCCATTTCTAAGATTAAATCCATTTTTCCTTAAAACTACTAATCTCTCAAGTGTGCCAAAAATCCTAAATGACACACTATGACCTCTACACCTAGTTTGTGCCAATTTGATTGATTTTTCGTATTTCTCAAAATATATTGGCACATCCTAAAAACCTTTAGGATTATGATCAAACCACATTTTCAAGATACCCATAACCTTGAAAATGACCTAAGGTGCCACCTTTACTATGGTTAGGTTAACTACCCATCCATTTAAAGTTGGTACAACCTAACCCATTTAGCGTGAATTGATCACGCTCCTAGGAACCCAAAACCAATTTGAACTCCTTGGGTTTACTAGGTATTCCTTAGGGATAACTTTTCTAGATACCCTCCTAATGACCCTCCTAGGCTTGATAGCCTTGTTCATTGTGGTCTTGTCTAGGTTAACTCTAGGGGTGACTCCCCTTGTAATCTTCTTAGTGGCTTCCCTAGGTTTCTTCGAAACCTTAGCCACTAGACACCTAGCATGGTCAACTCTAGGGATGACTTCCGTTGTGACCTTGGTTTTCCTAGACCTAGTTTGTGTTCCATAATCGAATGAAACACTATGATAGGTTTCCTTAGGCTTAGGTTTATGACCAAAACCTTTCTTGCCCTTGGGTGGAACTTGCCTCCTAAACCCTAGGTCTTGACTCTTTGACCCTAGGCTTTGACTATTTGACCCTTGCATTTGATTTTGTATCTTTCTAAGGGTATTCTTCATCTTCTCAAGTTTTGACCTCAAAACTTGATTTTCTAGCTCTAATTGCCCAATTTTTGAATTTTGATTTAGTCTTTGGGCATTGTTCTATTTCTTAGGCATATGCCTACCCTTCTTAGGGTTAATGCCTAAATGGGTTTCTACCATTTTAATGGATTCCCAAGATAAAATGGGTCTAGAGTTATTGTTCCTAGATTTATCCTTAGATACATTAATATGATTAGCACCTAAGCAATAAAACCTATTATTCCTAGCATCTTTTGTTCATGAGTAATAGCAAGAGTACTAAAAGCATGCTTTTTAACGTACAGACTAGAAGGTGCATTATTGAAATATACCTTAGGGTTAACTTTAGAAGCTCTCCCTACATGTGATGCTTCTTCTTTTCTCTTAGGGCATTGGCTTCTATAGTGCCCCTTTTGATGACACTTGAAGCACACTACGTGCTCCTTGCTCTTCCTCATTAGGCACCAGCATCCTTGACTTTTTTGTTGACTTTTGGTGCCGGAGGATCCTTCTTGACTTTCTTAGGACACTTGCCCTTGTAGTGTCCATTTTTCCTACACTCAAAGCATATAATATAGATTTTTTTTTTTAATTTGAATGCTTGAGTTACCTAGGTCAATGGTGGCCGGAATTGGTTCTTCTTCATCTCTCTCGGATGTTGAGGCTACCTCTTGATCCGGCATGGAAGGTGATCTAACTTCCTCCCCCTCAATCCTAGAGGTGGAGACTTCTTCTACGACTTCCACCTCTTTCGATCCGGATGTTGATTCCTTATCAACCACCGAATCCTCAAGCTCTTGGGATGAAGATGTGCTTGCTTCTTCTTGAGCTTGAGAGGATGAGGACTCCTCCTCGGACTTCTCCTCTACTTCATGAGTCGGTGATGGGTTTTCATGATATATCGCCAACTTGCTCCAAAGCTCCTTGGCGTCTTTACAATATCCTATCTTGATCAAAATATCATTAGGAATTACACTAAGTAATATACCCATTACCTTATTATTAATGTTGAAGTATCGGAGTTGCTCTTTGCTCCAATTCTTCTTCTTGAGTTTTCTTCCTTCTTCGTCTTTTGGAGTGTCGAAACCTACTATGCCACTAATCCAATTATCAAAATCACACAGAAGAAAATTCATCATTCTACCTTTCTAATATGTGAAATTTTTGTTGTCGAAGGACGGTGGAATGTTGATGTCGTCACCTAATCTCTCTTGAAAATCGATCTTCTTCTTCCCTCTAGCGTGCTCCCTTAGTTGTTAAACATTGAAGAGCGGACTCGCTCTGATACCACTTGTTGGGGAATTGATCGTCGCTAGAGGGGAAGGGGTGAATAGCATTTTGTACATCGATGGAATTCGTTCTTGTGCTTGCTACAATTTGATTAGTACACAGTAGAAATAATAGAAATAAAACAATAACAAATATACAAGCACACAACACCAAGATGTAACGTGGTTCGAAACCTCAAGGTTCCTACTGCACGGGTTGGGCTCGAATGAGCCCTAGCGATGCAAATATGACCACTAATCAATAATACTCCTTCTCAATAATATATCAGAGGCGGAGAAACCTCGTTCAATGATTACAATAGTAATACAAATAAATACAAGTGAATACAAAGTGAAATACACAAAAGAATACAAAGGATACTTTACAAACGATCTTTTGGAAGCTTGCTTGTTTGGTTGCTTGAGCTGCACTTGGAGACCCTGAATTGCACCAGCAAATCACCCCAAATTGCCCTAAGGAACCATGGCAAAAACCTTTTCCATGAGCTGCTTTTATAACTTGCATTCGGGCTGGATTTCACCTAGCAGTCGACTGATTTCGACCATCAGTCGACTGCTCTTATAGTCGTTGTCTCACAATGGGCCAAGCCACATTGGATAAGTTCCAACAGATAGACCATCAGTCAACTGATCATGCCCATCAGTCGCCTGATCGAGCCATCACTCAACTGTCAAACCCTAACAGTCGACTCTAGAAACTTATGTGCCCACGAAATCGACCATTAGTCGACAGCCATCCATAGCAGTCGACTGATCAGCCCATTAGTCTACTGATCATCCCATTAGTCAATTGTCAGGCCATTTCCTATAGTCGAACACCAGTCGACTCACATCAGTCGACTGATCATAATACCAGTCGACTAATAACCTCATCCATGAGGTTTTAACACTAAGTATGATGCCCTCATACATGCTAGACCACCCTTAGCCTAGACCTAAGCCTTCTAGCCGCCTCCGTCAGCCTCACATCTATCGGATCCGTCCAAGTCATCCATGACTTATTCATCCATACGCTAGCCTTCAGGTGCTTCCATTGGCTATTGTCATGCTAAGCTGGTCTATACCGCCAAGGCACATTGGGCTTATGCTGCTAAGACTACTGCTTGAATTTTACGCCGCTAACCATTGGACTTATGCTGCCAAGACTCCACCCTTGGACTTTACAACGCCAATATCAACCCTTGGACTTTCCTTGCCAACCCATGTTGGACTTTCCATTTGCCAAGACCCATGGTTGGACTTTCCATTGCCAAGACCCATGCTTGGACTTTCCATGCCAACCCATGTTGGACTTTCCATTTGCCAAGACTCAAGCTTGAACTTTCCCTTGCCAAGACCCTTTCTTGGACTTTCCTTGCCAAGTACCCATGAATTGGACTTCTCCATCATATGGTCAACCCCATGTCAACCATATAGTCAAACAATGGTTAAACCATCGTCAAACATCAAAATGCCCCTCGAGTCAAACTTGAGTCCAGTTAATCATAACCCGGGTCAATTTCACCAACAATCTCCCCAAAATATTGTCAAACATCAAAACACTACTTGAGTCTAACTCGAGTCTAGTCAATCGTGACTTGGGCCGATTGCACCAACACAAATTATATAACTTCCATTACCTAGTTGAGTGTCCTCACTCCTAGCCGACTGTGCGTCTGATCAACCTTTAGGTTTCCCAAGCATTAGCGGTCAGTCGACTACTTCTCTATAATAGTCGACTGCTGAGTAACCCACTGAAGGTAAGAACCGAGCTATATGGTGGTTATGATGTTTTAGACTTCAACACCACAATGGTGTTGATCTTCAACTTACAGGACCACTCTGGTGGTGATCTTGAAAACATCAACACCACGAAGGTTTGATGTGGTGCTGATTTTCAAAATGTAGGACCGCCTTGGTATTGTCCTTCAAAGTACAGGACCACCATGGTGTTGTTATTTAAAGTGTAGGGCCACCCTAGGGTTGATATTGAAAACATCAACATCATGAAGGTTTGATGTTGTGCTGATCTTTAAAATGTAGGACCACCTTAGTGTTGTTCTTCAAAGTGCAAGACTATGCATGTGTTGATCTTGAAAACACCAGTGCTACGACAGTTTGACATGGTGCTGATCTTCAAAATGCAGTGTTGGGGATCCTTAGAAGGCTAGAGGGGGTGAATAGCCTCTTTTTGTATCTACAATTAAGATTAGCGGAAACAAAAACAAAAATGAAATGAAAAGACAAAAATAACACAAGCGCTAAAAAGAGTGTTTAATGTGGTTCGAAGATTATGCCCCTACTCCACGGCGATCCGTAAGGTGTATCAACCTTAGCAGGTCATCACTAAGAGCTCCTTTTGATGATCATGTTAGTGCAATCAACCCGTGATATGGTTTTGATGTGTGTGGCAAAGGGTTTAAGTTAGGATGTTTGGATTTGATATGTGCGTTGGAGTCTTGCAGGACTTAGTAATTCACACATGGAGCATTGGCGAGTTTCACCTCTCATGACTCGGTCCTTGAGTCGGTGAAGGATGGCTTTGCAAAAGCCATGCGCTTGGAGCATTTAAGGGATCGCCGGATGAGGAGATTGCAGTGAAGCCAGAGGAAGTAGACTTCAGGGCGAGACGCGAAGGATGGTGCTGCAGAGCCGTACGCTTGGCGCATTCGAGGACGGTTACGTATTGCTAGAAGATCCGGATGATCTTATTCATGCTCAGGCCAATTTGGCTTGGCGCAAAGTCAATTACTTAGCTGTTGATCTTCTACCGTCTACCTTCTTTGCTTTAGGCGATATCTTGATTATTAGGTTTCGGCACGCGGCGTGTGTGTTCGATCACGTTTGTAAACATGAGCGGCGTGATAAAATAATAAATCTACATTTATTACAACACATACAACACACGCATGCATAGTACAACAAGTGTAGACATAACCGTAAATTTAAATTTGCAATAAAAGGAAATTTAACTACGTTATACCTTTCGTGTTACGTGTAGCGGGAACGGCATCAACCGGAACGATCCTCGCTAGAATCGTCTCTATCCGTATCCACGCCGAGTATCCTTGGGAAGACTTCGCTAAGCCACGAGCTTCGTCTTCATACGGGTTACTAGCCTCGTGTTGAAGACGACGTTATCGAGAGATGATCACGATCCGAATCCAAATTCGGATCCTAAGACGAGTCCTCAAAACTCGCTTCTCCGGAGAGGTATTCGTCAACCAATTGACGAATCCTTCATCCTCCACCTCAGAGGATTACCGGAGATCGAATCCCCGGTAAGTTAGCCGCTGTCGGAGCTCTAACCATCATCCAAACGACGCTCCAACGAGAGAAGAACAAGCTGTCCAGAAAAACTGGACAGCTTTGGTGGAGGAGATAGGCGCCGGCCAACCAAGGGAAGAAAAGGCTCACCTTGATGCCAAACCTATAGGAGATCACCGGAGGGTCGCTGGAGGATCACCGGCTGAAGCTTGGTCGCCGGCAAGGAGCTGGACGGCGGCACAACAAGGGTTACGGCGCAACAAGGTGGCGGCATGGATTAGGGCTTAATTATCCCTTAAGCCCTCTTTTATAGAGAACTAATTCTCTTAATGGTTATTGGATCATAACCCTTAGGCCCGTTAACCCGCTCCATTAAGATAAGTTAAAATAAACCAAACCATGATGGTTTATTTTAAGTTAAAACGAATCGAACCAACTTTTGGTTCATTGGTTTAAAATAAACCAAACCCTTTGGTTTATTCTCCTCCATTGGATTAGAACCAAACCATTTTGGTTCATCCATTATGTCTTCATAAGACACGACCCATCCACGCTTCCATTGCGACAGAAACGATTTCATGCTCGCTTCATGTTTGGTCCAACCAAACCTTGTTTCTCTCGGTCTAAGAATCCTATTCTCAAGCTCGTTTTAAATCCTTTGGATTACGCTGGTTCTGCGTGTGACAAAATAGGTCCTCGGTTTATGTTGGCCGTCTATAATTAACCATTAATTATAGAACGATCATGAGTGACACCTAGTAGTACATCATGATCCCCAATTAACCGAAAAGATCAACGGTTGATCCAGAACTATTTCTGAAACCCTTCAGTAGCTCGAATGAATCGTGCCCCATTCCCTTCACTCATCTTATACCCACTTGGTTCAGGACATGGTCTATTGTGTCAGTCCCCACTAGGCTGACTACGTCAAACCTAGCCCAAGTATCATTTCCTCGTCCTACGGATTCTAGTTACTCCACATGTATCGAAGAGTACCTTACTCTAAACATGTAATGCTTTGGCCAAAGACTTTAGTAACAATCCGACGAGAGGCCATGGGTATACATCTCCTCGCAAGGAGTGATGAATCCTTTATAGGCTATTCAAACACCTTCGATCACTTCGACTTATACCCAATCATCCCGGGTCCACATCTCCTTAGAGATGCTTGCTTAAGATGTCAAAGCATAAGTCTCTATGATCAAGATGACTTGAATACCGCAAGTCAAAGGAACATCGCACTTAAGCCACAGTAAGAACTTCATTGACATATCTATATATGCAGAGAACCATATGAAGTCTTACGGCTGGTCACTCCAATAAACTAGTTACCATAACTAGCATCCACGATTAACATCGGACATCACTATGTCTCCAGCCAGTGAGAATCAGCTGCTTGGATACACCAAGGAGTATACCTCGTGCTAGTCTCGACAGAATTGATGGTGTCCAAATCCATCAATTCATCGACTAGGGATAATTCCGATACATCACAATTACACATGTAGAGATACTCACTAGTTGTGATCCAATCACAAATTCTCTCATGCTGTGAATCGTATCGTGGACATTCAGTAAATGAGTTTATGATCCAATCAAATACATAAAACATGTATACTCAAATAGTGAATCTTCATTTATCATATAAATGGTTCATATATAAGACGATTGCCTTATGACAACTCTCATATATTACTAACAGACTCCCACTTGGCCTAATGTCAATCGCTACGGTATCCAATACCATAAGCTCTAACATGACCCTCAAACTTACTTTGAGGTAATGCCTTAGTCAAAGGATCCGCTAAGTTCCTTTCAGTGGGAATTTTCTCGATTTGTATTTCGTTCCTACTGATGATCTCTCTGATAAGATGATAGCGGCGAAGCACATGTTTGGATCATTAATGAGACCACATCAAGTTCAGAGATGAACTTCTTGATCCAAACCGCTTCCTTTGCTGCTTCCAAAGCTGCAATGTATTCTGCCTTAGTGGCAGAATCCGCTATAGCATCAAGCTTGGAACCTTTCCAACTTATTGCGCCTCCATTCTAGATGAATACATACCCAGACTGAGACATGGAATCATCCTTGTCGGTCTGGAGCAGACATCCGTATACCCACGTATCACCATGTACCCTTCTCCATATATTAGGAACACATCCTTAGTTCTTCTCAAGTACTTAAGGATCGTCTTAACAGCCACCCAATAATCCATTCCTGAATCAGACTGGTATCTGCTCATGACACTCAGAGCATACGATACATCGGGCCTCGTACATAACATAGCATACATGATAGATCCTATTGCGGATGCATAGGGAATCTTACTCATGCAAATCCTCTCGTCTTCTGTGCGTGGACACATAAACTTCGAAAGGTGTATCCCATGCCTGATGGGTAGGAAACCTTTCTTGGATTCCGACATGCTAAACCTCTTTAGCACTCGGTCTATATATGTAGACTGCGAAAGACCAAGCAACCGTTTCGATCTATCTCTATAGATCTTAATCCCGAGGATGTAGGTTGCTTCTCCCGAATCTTTCATGGAGAATGTCTTGGATAACCAAACCTTAGCGATCAGAAGATCAAACATTTTCCTATAAGTAATATGTCATCGACATATAATACTAGGAACACGACTGCACTCCCACTAACCTTCTTGTACACACAAGGTTCGTCTGGATTTTGTGAGAAATCAAACTTTTTGATTGTCTCATCAAAACGGATATTCCAGCTCCTGGATGCTTGCTTCAATCCATAAATGGATCGTCACAATTTGCATACCTTGGTTTTATCAACCGATGTGAAACCCTCAGGCTGTATCATATACACGTCCTCGAGCAAGTTTCCATTAAGGAAAGCTGTTTTCACATCCATCTGTCATATCTCATAATCATAATGAGCCGCTATGGCCAGAAGCATTCGAATGGATTTAAGCATAGCTACAGGCGAATAGGTTTCGTCATAATCAACACCTTGCTTTTGACGATATCCTTTCGCCACCAATCTAGCCTTATAGGTAATCACATTACCATCCATGTCGGTTTTCTTCTTGAAAACCCACTTGCACCCTATAGGCTTTATGCCTTCAGGTGGGTCAACCAAGTTCCAAACTTTGTTTTCATACATGGAATCCATTTCCGACTTCATGGCACCAAGCCACTTATCCCTTTCTTAACTTGTCAGCACTTCTTCATAACTGGTAGGCTCTTCATCATCAATGAGTAACACGTCATTCGTTTCACTTATGAGAAATCCATATCTCTCAGGAATATTGCGTGTTCTACCAGATCTACGAAGATGTGGTGTTACAATAGGTCCAGTCGATTGCTCATCACTATGAGTTGTCGACTGTTGTGCTTCACCAGGTATCTCATCAATGTCTATTTGAGTCTCTCGAGCCTCCTCAAGCTCGACGACACTCCCACTGTTTTCTTGCAAGAGAAACTCTTTCTCTAGAAACACAGCATGCCTTGAAACAAACACCTTTTGTTCCACAGGATGATAGAATTGGTAACCCCTTGTTTCCATAGGGTATCCAATAAATAGACATTTATCAGACTTAACATCCAATTTGTCTGATACTGTCCGCTTCACATAAGCAGGACAACCCCATATCTTCAAGTAAGATACATGAGGTTTCTTACTATTCCATATCTCATATGGAGTAGTTGAGACTACCTTGGTAGACATTCTGTTTAACAAGTAAACAGCTGTCTGAAGTGCATAGACCCAAAAGGACTTGAGAAGAGTTGCATGATACATCATTGACCTGACCATGTCCAACAAGGTCCGGTTACGCCTCTCAGATACACCATTATGCTGTGGTGTATATGGCGGAGTCCATTGAGACAATATACCATTGTCTCTTAGATAATCAAGAAACTCTTGACTTAAGTATTCACCACCTCGATCCGATCGAAGTATTTTAATACTCTTATCATGTTGTTTCTCTACTTCATTTCTGAATTCTTTGAACCTTTCAAAGGCTTCAGACTTGTGTTTCATCAAGAACACATACCCAAGCCGTGAGTGATCATCGGTGAAGGTAATGAAGTAGCTATAGCCTCCTAATGCTTGAGTTGACATAGGTCCACATACATAAGTATGTATTAGTCCTAGTAACTCTCCCACTCGTTCACCTTTTCCAGTAAAAGGTAACTTAGTTATCTTGCCTTTTAAGCATGATTCGCATATATCGTATGAATCCAATTCAAACGATTCTAGAATTCCACATTTGTGTAATTCGGACATGCGTTTCTTGCTTACATGGCCAAGACGACAATGCCACATATAGGAGTCTATTTGATTATCCTTTTGAGCACGCGTGTTGCTCGCTTCGATATTGAAGATGTCACTGGATACGTCCAACGTATAAACACCATTGCTTAAAGTTCCAGTCCCATAAAGAACTCCATTCAAAGTTATGTAACAACAATTGTTACTAAAAGTCAAATGGTACCCATTTCTATTTAAACAAGAAATAGAAATGATGTTATTTATCAACGAAGGAATATAAAAGCAATTGTCCAGTTCTAAGACAAGTCCTGTAGGGAGTTTCAACAAATGCGTTCCAATGGCGACTGCAGCAACCTTTGCTCCATTCCCAACACGCAAATTTGACTCTCCCTTGACGAGTCTTCTTCTATTCCTTAGCCCATGTATGTCATTACATATATGTGAGCCACACCCAGTATCCAATACCCAAGTGTTTGAGGAAATAGAATGACAATCAATAACGAAGATATCTGAAGAAGATGGGGCATCCGATGCCTTATTCTTCTTCACGGACTCAAGATAAATCTTGCACTTTCTTCGCAAATGGCTCTCCTTGCCATAATGATGGCAAGTTTCCTTTTGTGCTAGTTCTACCTTCTTAGCCTTTCTCTTCTTTCCCTTCTGCTGTTCCTTTGACTTCCTCTTAGAACCTTTCTTCGAGGAATCAACTAATAGCACCGTCCCCTGCTCATGCTTCTCAGAAGACTCCACAGTCTTCAAAGATATTGAGCGATACCATTGATGAACCTTCTAGCATCTCGGAGGTGAAGAGGAGCTTTGAGACTTGAACCTTTCGAATCTCACTTGCTCATCAACCAACTCACAAAGATGAAGGACTACGATATGAGCATCCATATGCTCATCTTGCTTTCAAGCTTGGTTCCATCGTGGCTAGCATGATGCAACTTTGTCGATTCGAATCATCACATGTTTACGATAGACCAACAATTGGTCCGGAGTTGCATCGTCACTAGGATGGGCGGGAAGAGGCGCTTCGAGGACATACGCAAGCTTTTCACCTTGAGAACAATTCTCAAGTTTCTAAGCCAGTCCAAGAAGTTCGGCCCAGTCAATTTATTCGAATCCAAAATGGAACGCAAATTAAAAGATAACATGATCAATTTTAGAAATACAAAACGAGCATATATGAGAAAGATGATTTTTAAAATGCATCAATATACATTTATAAATCCCATTCATTTTTCGAATTTCAAAAATCCCAAAATCACTTCGGGAGATCGTAGGTCCATCTCCGAATGGGCTGATATCCATCATAGATATGAACAACCTTGGAGAGAGTCCAACAAGCCATTCATAACTACGACGGTAGGTATCAACTATACCGATTGCATATCACGTATATGCAACTATCACAATGTGCTATCAACTAATTGAATGTTCACACATACATCGGGTTGTTAACACATTAACAAGTATGCATCATATTCATAGCACCCAACTTCACCTCCCTTTACATCGACCTTGGAGAGAGTCCAACAAGCCGATGCTCCAGGTTAAAGCCAACCCATTAATCGAGAAATAGTTTTAATATGGTTAGAGCACATTCAACCAATTAGCCCAGCTTGGAGAGAGTCCAACAACCAAAGCTAACGATTGACCTCTGAATCTTACCATATTAGTATTAAACTATTCCATGGTTTGTGTTGGGTTTCTAGCACCGCGGCGTGTGTGTGTTCGATCACGTTTCGAAAACATGAACACAGCGGAAGCAATAAAATTAATAAATCTACATTTATTACAACACACACAACGCACACATGCATATTACAACAAGTGTAGACATAACCGTAAATTTAAATTTGCAATAAAAGGAAATTTATCTACGTTATACCTTTCGTATGACGTGTAGCGGGAACGGCATCAACCGGAACGATCCTCGCTAGAATCGTCTCTATCTGTATCCACGCCGAGTTCCTCGGGATGACTTCGCTAAGCCACGAGCTTCGTCTTCGTACGGGTTACTAGCCTCGTGTTGAAGACGACGTGATCGAGAGATGATCACGATCCAAATCTAAATTCGGATCCTAATACGAGTTCTCAAAACTCGCTTCTCCGGAGAGGTATTCGTCAACCAATTGACGAATCCTTCGTCCTCCACCTCAGAGGATTACCGGAGATCGAATCCCCAGTAAGTTATCCGCTGTCGGATATCTAACCGCCGTCCAAACGACGCTCCGACGAGAGGAGAAGAAGCTGTCCAGAAAACTGGACAGCTTGGTGGAGGAGTAGGCGCCGGCCAAAACAAGGAAGCCAAGTGCTCACCTTTTCACCGAGGCCTAGGAAGATCACCGGAGGGTCGCCGGAGGGTTCACCGGCAGAAGCTTGGACGCCGGCAAGGAGCTAGATGGCAGCACAACAAGCTGGGCGGCAATGGAGGTTGGGCGGCACAACTAGGTTGGGCAGCAAAACTAGGTTGGGCGGCAACTCCAAGCTAGGGTTTGGATTAGGGCTTAATTATCCATTAAGCCCTCTTTTATAGAGAACTAATTCTCTTAATGGTTATTGGATCATAACCATTAGGCCCGTTAACCCGCTCCATTAAGATAAGTTAAAATAAACCAAACCATGATGGTTTATTTTAAGTTAAAACGAACCGAACCAACTTTTGGTTCATTCGTTTAAAATAAACCAAACCCTTTGGTTTATTCTCCTCCATTGGATTAGAACCAAACCATTTTGGTTCATCCATTATGTCTTCATAAGACACGCCCATCCACGCTTCCATTGCAAGAACGAGCGATTTCATGCTCGCTTTATGTTTGGTCCAACCAAACCTAGTTTCTCTCGGTCTGAGAATCCCATTCTCAAGCTCGTTTTAACTCCTTTGGATTACGCTCGTTGTGCGTGTGACCAAATAGGTTCTCGGTTTATGTTGGCCGTCTATAATTAACCATTAATTATAGAGCGATCATGAGTGACACCTAGTAGTACATCATGATCCCCAATTAACAAAAGATCAACGGTTGATCCGAACTATTTCTCGAAACCCTTCAAGAATTTCGAATGAATCGTGCCCCATTCCCTTCACTCATCTTATACCCACTTGGTTCAGGACATGGTCTATTGTGTCAGTCCCCACTAGGCTGACTACGTCACACCTAGCCCAAGTATCATTTACTCGTCCTACGGATTCTAGTTACTCCACATGTATCGAAGTGTACCTTACTCTAAACATGTAATGCTTTGGCCAAAGACTTTAGTAACAATCCGATGAGAGGCCATGGGAATACATCTCCTCGCAAGGAGTGGTGAATCCTTTATAGGCTATTCAAACACCTTCGATCACTTCGACTTATACCCAATCATCCCGGGTCCACATCTCCTTAGAGATGTTTGCTTAAGATGTCAAAGCATAAGTCTCCATGATCAAGATGACTTGAATACCGCAAGTCAAAGGAACATCGCACTTAAGCCACAGTAAGAACTTCATTGACATATCTATATATGCAGAGAACCATATGAAGTCTTACGGCTGGTCACTCCAATGAACTAGTTACCATAATTAGCATCCACGATTAACTCCGGACATCACAATGTCTCCAGCCAGTGAGAATCAGCTGCTTGGATACACCAAGGAGTATACCTCGTGCTAGTCTCGACAGAATTGATGGTGTCCAATTCCATCAATTCATCGACTAGGGATAATTCCGATACATCACAATTACACATGTAGAGATACTCACTAGTTGTGATCCAATCACAAATTCTCTCATGCTGTGAATCGCATCGTGGACATTCAGTAAATGAGTTTAAGATCCAATCAAATACATAAAACATGTATACTCAAATAGTGAATCTTCATTTATCATATAAATGGTTCATACATAAGGCGATTGCTTTAGGACATCTCTCATATATTACTAACAGACTCCCACTTGGCCTAATGCCAATCGCTACGGTATCCAATAACATAAGCTCGAACATGACCCTCAAACTTATTTTGAGGTAATGCCTTAGTCAAGGGATCCGCTAAATTCTTTTCAGTGGGAATTTTCTCGATTTGTATTTCGTTCCTACTGATGATCTCTATGTTAAGATGATAGCGGCGAAGCACATGTTTGGATCATTGATGAGACCACATCAAGTTCAGAGATGAACTTCTTGATCCAAACCGCTTCCTTTACTGCTTCCAAAGCTGCAATGTATTCTGCCTTAGTGGCAGAATCCGCTATAGTGTCAAGCTTGGAACCTTTCCAACTTATTGCGCCTCCATTCCAGGTGAATACATACCCAGACAAAGACATGGAATCATCCTTGTCTGTCTGGAGCTGGCATCCGTATACCCACGTATCACCATGTACCATTCTCCATATATTAGGAACACATCCTTAGTTCTTCTCAAGTACTTAAGGATCGTCTTAACAGCCGCCCAATGATTCATTCCTGGATCGGACTAGTATCTGCTCGTGACACTCAGAGCATACGATACATCGGGCCTCGTACATAACATAACATACATGATAGATCCTATTGCGGATGCATAGGGAATCTTACTCATGCAAATCCTCTCGTCTTCGGCGCGACACATAGACTTTGAGTGTACCCATGCCCGATGGGTAGGAAACCTTTCTTGGATTCCGACATGCTAAACCTCTTTAGCACTTTTCGGTCTATATATGTAGGCGAAAGACCAAGCAACCGTTTCGATCTATCTCTATAGATCTTAATCCCGAGGATGTAGGTTGCTTCTCCCAGGTCTTTCATGGAGAATGTCTTGGATAACCAAACCTTCACTGACTGTAAGATTGAAACATCGTTTCCTATTAGTAGTATGTCATCGACATACAATACTAGGAATACGACTGCACTCCCACTAACCTTCTTGTACACACAAGGTTCGTCTGGATTTTGTGAGAAATCAAACTTTTTGATTGTCTCATCAAAACGGATATTCGACTCTGGATGCTTGCTTCAATCCATAAATGGACCGTGCAATTTGCATACCTTGGTTTTATCAGCGATGTGAAACCCTCAGTTGTATCATATACACGTCCTCGGCGAGTTTCCATTAAGGAAAAGCTGTTTTCACATCCATCGCCATATCTCATAATCATAATGAGCCGCTATGGCGGAGCATCGAATGGATTTAAGCATAGCTACGGAATAGGTTTCATCATAATCAACACCTTGTTTTTGACGATATCCTTTCGCCACCAATCTAGCCTTATAGGTAATCACATTACCATCCATGTCGGTTTTCTTCTTGAAAACCCACTTGCACCCTATAGGCTTTATGCCTTGGTGGGTCAACCAAGTTCCAAACTTGGTTTTCATACATGGAATCCATTTCGACTTCATGGCACCAAGCCACTTATCCCTTTACGAACTTATCGGCACTTCTTCATAAGCTGGTAGGCTCCTCATCATCAATGAGTAACACGTCGTTCGATTCACTTACGAGAAATCCATATCTCTCAGGAATATTGCGTGTTCTACCAGATCTACGAAGATGTGGTGTTACAATAGGTCCAGCCGATTGCTCATCACTATGAGTTTTCGGCTGTTGTGCTTCACCAGGTATCTCATCAATGTCTATTTGAGTCTCTCGAGCCTCCTCAAGCTCGACGACACTCCCACTGCTTTCTTGCAAGAGAAACTCTTTCTCTAGAAACACAGCATGCCTTGAAACAAACACCTTTTGTTCCACAGGATGATAGAATTGGTAACCCCTTGTTTCCTTAGGGTATCCAATAAATAGATATTTATTAGACTTAGCATCCAATTTGTCTGATACAGTCATCTTCACATAAGCAGGACAACCCCATATCTTCAAGTAAGATACATGAGGTTTCTTACTATTCCATATCTCATATGGAGTAGTTGAGACTACCTTGGTAGGCATTCTGTTTAACAAGTAAACAAGCATCAAGTGCATAGCCCCAAAAGGACTTGGGAAGAGTTGCATGATTCATCATTGACTGACCATGTCCAACAAGGTCGATTATGCCTCTCGGATACACCATTATCTTTGTGGTGTATAGTGAGTCCATTGAGACAATATACCATTGTCTCTTAGATAATCAAGAAACTCTTGACTTAAGTATTCACCACCTCGATCCGATCAGTATTTTAATACTCTTGTCATGTTGTTTCTCTACTTCATTTCTGAATTCTTTGAACCTTTCAAAGGCTTGGACTTGTGTTTCATCAAGAACACATACCCAAACCGTAGTGATCATCGGTGAAGGTAATGAAGTAGCTATAGCCTCCTAATGCTTGAGTTGACATAGGTGTCCATACATTAGTATGTATTAGACCTAGTAACTCTCCCACTCGTTCACCTTTTCCAGTAAAAGGTAACTTAGTCATCTTGCCTTTTAAGCATGATTCACATGTATCGTATGAATCCAATTCAAACGATTCCAGAATTCTACATCGGTGTAATTCGGACATGTGTTTCTTGCTTATATGGCCAAGATGACAATGCCACATATAGGAGTCTATTTGATTATCCTTTCGAGCATGCGTGTTGCTCGCTTCGATATTGAAAATGTCACTGGATACGTCCAACGTATAAATGCCATTACTCAAGGTTCCAGTTCCATAAAGTATGCCATTTAAAGTTATATAACAATAATTGTTACTAAACGTCAAATGGAAACCATTTCTATTTAAACAGGAAATAGAAACAATGTTCTTTATTAGAGAAGGAACATAACAGCAATTGTCCAGTTCTAAGACTAGTCCACTAGGGAGCTTCAGCAAATAAGTTCCGATGGCGACCGCAGCAACCTTTTTTCCATTGCCAACTCGCAAATTTGACTCCCCTCTGACAAGTCTTCTTCTATTCCTTAGCCCATGTATGTCATTACATATATGTGAGCCACACCCAGTATCAAATACCCAAGTGTCTGAGGAAATAGAATGACAATCAATAAAGAAGATTTCTGAAGAAGATGGGGCATCCGATGTCTTATCCTTCTTCACGGACTCAAGATAAATCTTGCACTTTCTTCGCAAATGGCTCTCCTTGCCATAATGATGGCAAGTTTCCTTTTGTGCTAGTTCTACCTTCTTAGCCCTTCTCTTATTTCCCTTCTGCTGTTTCTTTGACTTCCTCTTAGAACCTTTCTTCGAGGAATCAACTAACAACATCGTCCCCTGCTCATGCTTCTCAGAAGACTCCACAGCCTTCAGCATATTGAGCAGTACCACAGATGAACCTCCTAGCATCTCAGAGGTGAAGAGGAGCTTTGAGACTTCGAACCTTTCGAATCTCACTTGCTCATCAACCAACTCACAAAGATGAAGGACTACGATATGAGCATCCATATGCTCATGCTGCTTTCGTAGCTTGGGTTCCATCGTGGCTAGCATGATGCAACTCATTTGTTCAGAATCACTCACATGTTTCTGATAGGCCAACAATTGGTCCAAAGTTGCATCATCACTAGGACGGGCGGGAAGAGGCGCTTCGAGGACATTTGCAAGATTTTCAAACTTGAGAACAATTCTCAAGCTTCTAAGCCAGTCCATGAAGCTCGGCCCAGTCAATTTATTCGAATCCAAAATGAAACGCAATTCAAAGACATCATGATCAATCTTAGAAATACAAAACGAGCATATATGAGAAAGATGATTTTAAAATGTATCAATATACATTTATAAATCCCATTCATTTTTTGAATTTCAAAAACCCCAAAATCACTTCGGGAGATCGTAGGTCCATCTCCGAATGGGCTGATATCCATCAGAGTTATGAACAACCTTGGAGAGAGTCCAACAAGCCATTCATAACTACGACGGTAGGTATCAACTATACCGATTGCATATCACGTATATGCAACTATCACAATGTGCTATCAACTAATTGAATGTTCACACATACATCGGGTTGTTAACACATTAACAAGTATGCATCATATGCATAGCACCCAACTTCACCTCCCTTTACATCGACCTTGGAGAGAGTCCAACAAGCCGATGCTCCAGGTTAAAGCTAACCCATTAATCGGGAAATAGTTTTAATATGGTTAGAGCGCATTCAACCAATTAGCCCAGCTTGGAGAGAGTCCAACAACCAAAGCTAATGATTGACCTCTGACTCTTACCATATTAGTATTAAACTATTCCATGGTTTGAACATGTTCGGGTTCGAGCCGGGCTTGGAGAGAGTCCAACAACCCAAACAAGAAACGGAACTCTGGTTCTAACCATATTAATGGAAGGTGTAGGCTTTAATATTGTTTAAGGGTTTTTATGTCTCATCCTCTTTGCATGCAAATAACTATTATCTACGTGGCATGGCATACATGGCATACATCTACATGTCATGACACGCATGGCATAATGTTATGCATCTAATGCATTTACATGGCATACAATTATGTCATGTATATATTTCCTTATATGTCATAACTATTTATGGAAATAAAATATGTTTAAGATTTGATTCTCCAAATCAAATCATAATTAAATTAGGAAACAAATTTCCAAATCTAATCACATATTTTATTCATGGAATTATTTGATTAAGGAAAATCTATTTAGGAAACCAATTTCCTAAATCATTGAAACTACTTATGGAAATAAAATATTTTAAGATTTGATTTTCCAAATCAAATCATGATTAAATTAGGAAAAAAATTTTCAGAATCTAATCAAATATTTTATTTATGGAAAATATCAATTTCCATAAATACTTCCAACTTTCCAAAAGTGGAAGATTTCCATAAATACTTCTAGACTTACCAAAATTAAAAAATTTCCATAAATACTTCTAAATTTCCAAAATTAGAAAATTTCCAAAAATACATTATGACTATCGCAAAACGATTTTTACGATTATGTAGAAACACAACCTGGGCTCTGATACCACTGTTGGGTTTCCAGCACCGCGGCGTGTGTGTGTTCGATCACGTTTCGTAAACATGAACACAGTGGAAGCAATAAAATTAATAAATCTACATTTATTACAACACACACAACGCACGCATGCATATTACAACAAGTGTAGACATAACCGTAAATTTAAATTTTCAATAAAAGGAAATTTATCTATGTTATACCTTTCGTATGACGTGTAGCGGGAACGGCATCAATCGGAACGATCCTCGCTAGAATCGTCTCTATCCGTATCCACGTCGAGTTCCTCGGGATGACTCCGCTAAGCCACGAGCTTCGTCTTCGTATGGGTTACTAGCCTCGTGTTGAAGACGACGTGATCGAGAGATGATCACGATCCGAATCTAAATTCGGATCCTAATACGAGTTCTCAAAACTCGCTTCTCCGGAGAGGTATTCGTCAACCAATTGACGAATCCTTCATCCTCCACCTCAGAGGATTACCGGAGATCGAATCCCCGGTAAGTTAGCCGCTGTCGGAGCTCTAACCGCCGTCCAAACGATGCTCCGACGAGAGGAGAAGAAGCTGTCCAGAAAACTGGACAGCTTGGTGGAGGAGTAGGCGCCGGCCAAAACAAGGAAGTCAAGTGCTCACCTTTTCACCGAGGCCTAGGAAGATCACCGGAGGGTCGCCGGAGGGTTCACCGGCTGAAGCTTGGACGCCGGCAAGGAGCTAGACGGCAGCACAACAAGCTGGGCGGCAATGGAGGTTGGGCGGCACAACTAGGTTGGGCGGCACAACTAGGTTGGGCGGCACAACTAGGTTGGGCGGCAACTCCAAGCTAGGGTTTGGATTAGGGCTTAATTATCCATTAAACCCTCTTTTATAGAGAACTAATTCTCTTAATGGTTATTGGATCATAACCATTAGGCCCGTTAACCCGCTCCATTAAGATAAGTTAAAATAAACCAAACCATGATAGTTTATTTTAAGTTAAAACGAACCGAACCAACTTTTGGTTCATTCGTTTAAAATAAACCAAACCCTTTGGTTTATTCTCCTCCATTGGATTAGAACCAAACCATTTTGGTTCATCCATTATGTCTTCATAAGACACGGCCCATCCATGCTTCCATTGCGACTGAAACGATTTCATGCTCGCTTTATGTTTGGTCCAACCAAACCTAGTTTCTCTCGGTCTGAGAATCCCATTCTCAAGCTCGTTTTAAATCCTTTGGATTACTCTCGTTGTGCGTGTGACCAAATAGGTTCTCGGTTTATGTTGGCCATCTATAATTAACCATTAATTATAGAACGATCATGAGTGGCACCTAGTAGTACATCATGATCCCCAATTAACCGAAAAGATCAACGGTTAATCCAGAACTATTTCTGAAACCCTTCAGCAGCTTGAATGATTCGTGCCCCATTCCCTTCACTCATCTTATACCCACTTGGTTCAGGACATGGTTTATTGTGTCAGTCCCCACTAGGCTGACTACGTCACATCTAGCCCAAGTATCATTTCCTCGTCCTACGGATTCTAGTTACTCCACATGTATCGAAGAGTACCTTACTCTAAACATGTAATGCTTTGGCCAAAGACTTTAGTAACAATCCGACGAGAGGCCATGGGTATACATCTCCTCGCAAGGAGTGGTGAATCCTTTATAGGCTATTCAAACACCTTCGATCACTTTGACTTATACCCAATCATCCCGGGTCCACATCTCCTTAGAGATGTTTGCTTAAGATGTCAAAGCATAAGTCTCCATGATCAAGATGACTTGAATACCGCAAGTCAAAGGAACATCGCACTTAAGCCACAGTAAGAACTTCATTGACATATCTATATATGCAGAGAACCATATGAAGTCTTACGGTTGGTCACTCCAATGAACTAGTTACCATAACTAGCATCCACGATTAACTCCGGACATCACAATGTCTCCAGCCAGTGAGAATCAGCTGCTTGGATACACCAAGGAGTATACCTCATGCTAGTCTCGACAGAATTGATGGTGTCCAATTCCATCAATTCATCGACTAGGGATAATTCCGATACATCACAATTACACATGTAGAGATACTCACTAGTTGTGATCCAATCACAAATTCTCTCATGCTGTGAATCGCATCGTGGACATTCATTAAATGAGTTTAAGATCCAATCAAATACATAAAACATGTATACTCAAATAGTGAATCTTCATTTATCATATAAATGGTTCATACATAAGGCGATTGCCTTAGGACATCTCTCATATATTACTAACAGTTTGAACATGTTCGGGTTCGAGCCGGGCTTGGAGAGAGTCCAACAACCCAAACAAGAAACGGAACTCTGGTTCTAACCATATTAATGGAAGGTGTAGGCTTTAATATTGTTTAAGGGTTTTTATGTCTCATTCTCTTTGCATGCAAATAACTATTATCTACATGGCATGACATACATGACATACATCTACATGTCACGACACACATGGCATAATGTTATGCATCTAATGCAATTACATGGCATACAATTATGTCATGTATATAATTTCCTTATATGTCATAATTATTTATGGAAATAAAATATGTTTAAGATTTGATTCTCCAAATCAAATCATAATTAAATTAGGAAAAAAATTTCCAAATCTAATCACATATTTTATTCATGAAATTATTTGATTAAGGAAAATCTAATTAGGAAACCAATTTCCTAAATCATTAAAACTACTTATGGAAATAAAATATTTTAAGATTTGATTTCCCAAATCAAATCATGATTAAATTTGGAAACAAATTTCCAGAATCTAATCAAATATTTTATTTATGGAAAATATCAATTTCCATACATACTTCCAACTTTCCAAAAGTGGAAGATTTCCATAAATACTTCTAGACTTTCCAAAATTGAAAAATTTCCATAAATACTTCTAAATTTCCAAAATTAGAAAATTTCTAGAAATAACATTATGACTATCACAAAACCATTTTATGATTATGTCGAAACACAACCTAGGCTCTGATACCACTGTTGGGTTTCCGGCACCGTGGCGTGTGTGTGTTCAATCATGTTTCGCAAACATGAGCACAGCGGAAGCAATAAAAATAATAAATCTACATTTATTACAACACATACAACACACGCATGCATAGTACAACAAGTGTAGACATAACCGTAAATTTAAATTTGCAATAAAAGGAAATTTAACTACGTTATACCTTTCGTATTACGTGTAGCGGGAACGACATCAACCGGAACGATCCTCGCTAGAATCGTCTCTATCCGTATCCACGCTGAGTATCCTCGGGATGACTTCGCTAAGCCACGAGCTTCGTCTTCGTACGGGTTACTAGCCTCGTGTTGAAGACGACATGATCGAGAGATGATCACGATCCGAATCCAAATTCGGATCCTAAGACGAGTCCTCAAAACTCGCTTCTCCGGAGAGGTATTCGTCAACCAATTGACGAATCCTTTGTCCTCCACCTCAGAGGATTACCGGAGATCGAATCCACGGTAAGTTAGCCGCTTTCGGAGCTCTAACCGTCGTCCAAACGACGCTCCAACGAGAGAAGAACAAGCTGTCCAGAAAAACTGGACAGCTTTGGTGGAGGAGATAGGCGCCGGCCAACCAAGGGAAGAAAAGGCTCACCTTGATACCAAACCTATAGGAGATCACCGGAGGGTCGCCGGAGGATCACCGGCTGAAGCTTGGTCGCCGGCAAGGAGCTGGACGGCGGCACAACAAGCTGGGCAGCAATGGAGGTTGGGCGGCAACTCCAAGCTAGGGTTTTGGATTAGGGCTTAATTATCCCTTAAGCTCTCTTTTATAGAGAACTAATTCTCTTAATGGTTATTGGATCATAACCATTAGGCCCGTTAACCCGCTCCATTAAGATAAGTTAAAATAAACCAAACCATGATGGTTTATTTTAAGTTAAAACGAACCGAACCAACTTTTGGTTCATTCGTTTAAAATAAACCAAACCCTTTGGTTTATTCTCCTCCATTGGATTAGAACCAAACCATTTTGGTTCATCCATTATGTCTTCATAAGACACGGCCCATCCACGCTTCCATTGCGACTAAAACGATTTCATGCTCGCTTCATGTTTGGTCCTACCAAACCTTGTTTCTCTCGGTCTAAGAATCCTATTCTCAAGCTCGTTTTAAATCCTTTGGATTACGCTCGTTGTGCGTGTGACCAAATAGGTTCTCGGTTTATGTTGGCCATCTATAATTAACCATTAATTATAGAACGATCATGAGTGGCACCTAGTAGTACATCATGATCCCCAATTAACCGAAAAGATCAACGGTTGATCCAGAACTATTTCTGAAACCCTTCAGTAGCTCGAATGAATCATGCCCCATTCCCTTCACTCATCTTATACCCACTTGGTTCAGGACATGGTCTATTGTGTCAGTCCCCACTAGGCTGACTACGTCAAACCTAGCCTAAGTATCATTTCCTCGTCCTATGGATTCTAGTTACTCCACATGTATCGAAGAGTACCTTACTCTAAACATGTAATGCTTTGGCCAAAGACTTTAGTAACAATCCGACGAGAGGCCATGGGTATACATCTCCTCGGAAGGAGTGGTGAATCCTTTATAGGCTATTCAAACACCTTCGATCACTTTGACTTATACCCAATCATCTTGGGTCCACATCTTCTTAGAGATGCTTGCTTAAGATGTCAAAGCATAAGTCTCTATGATCAAGATGACTTGAATACCGCAAGTCAAAGGAACATCGCACTTAAGCCACAGTAAGAACTTCATTGACATATCTATATATGCAGAGAACCATATGAAGTCTTACGGCTGGTCACTCCAATGAACTAGTTACCATAACTAGCATCCACGATTAACTCCGGACATCACTATGTCTCCAGCCAGTGAGAATCAGCTGCTTGGATACACCAAGGAGTATACCTCGTGCTAGTCTCGACAGAATTGATGGTGTCCAAATCCATCAATTCATCGACTAGGGATAATTCCGATACATCACAATTACATATGTAGAGATACTCACTAGTTGTGATCCAATCACAAATTCTCTCATGTTGTGAATCGTATCGTGGACATTCAGTAAATGAGTTTAAGATCCAATCAAATACATAAAACATGTATACTCAAATAGTGAATCTTCATTTATCATATAAATGGTTCATACATAAGGCGATTGCCTTAGGACAACTCTCATATATTACTAACAATTTCCCAACACCAGTCGACTGCCATGTAATGGTTGTCGACTACTCTAAGTTGACTGTGACTCGATTAGTGTTCGAGTCAGGTTCATCTGATCGTGCCATGGATTGGCGATCATTGCGAGACCACCGATCGGTGATGAAGGTATCGGTCGGTGGTCGCATCAGTGTTCCGCACAGAATGGAGTGTCCGCTTCCGACACTCTACTGATCGGAGCATCAGTCGACTGATGGCAAGATGAGTCGACTAATGTGGGAGCCGTTAGATGGAATCCAATGTGGAAGCAGCCGTTATTGGGCAACGGCTATGGGATCAGTCGACTGATCGAGGGCATCAGTCGACTGATCGAGGGCATCAGTCGACTGGTCCTGTGTCAACGGGAAGAAACCCTCTTCCTCTATAAAGAGGAGGGGTAAGGGGCTTTGGTAGGCTAATGCTTCAACTCATAACATCTCCCAAAGTTCTCTAAGGGTTTTTCACTCTTCTACTTGTGTTAATTCTCATTCCATTGTAAGAAGAGTGAATTCTTGTAAAGAGGTTACCTCCACCTAGCTTGGTGCAAAGGAGAGAATAGTGAAAGCTTGCGGAGTGATTCATCGTGGACAAATCGGACCGTGGATTAGCGGCACAGTCGTGAACCACATTACGACTTTATGTTAGCATTTGTATTCTTGTTATTACTTTGTCTTTATTGTTTATACTTCCGCTTGCACTAACAATTTTGTAGATGAGCAATCGACGAGAAAATTCCACCATATGCGTATTTGGCTATTCACCCCCTCTAGCCAGCCAACATCGACCTTACAAGTGGCATCAGAGCCAAGGCACTTGTTGAGGACTAACCGCTGCTACAAGCACTATATCAAGAGATGGCCGGCTCAAACATTCATCTGTCGAAGTTTGAGGGGGAATTCGCTTGGTGGAAGAAGCGAATGGAGGTATTTTTCAAAACCGATTTTGAAATTCTATTAATAATGGAAAATGGTTTCGAAATACCTAGGAATGAAGAAGGGGAGCCATTGGAGAAGACAAGATGGACAAAAAGACAAAGAGAGGAGTACTTGGCGAATTCGAAGGCCAAGCACCACCTTTACAATGTACTCCCCCAACAAGAAGTGAATCGGATAAAGGAATGTGCTAGCGCCAAGGAGATGTGGGAGAAACTCATAGAGATTCATGAAGGGACATCCGAGGTCAAGCTAGCAAGGAGAGATGTACTTTGCTCCCAACTATCCAATATCAAACTTGAAAAGGGAGAGAAGGTAAAATCCCTACACTCCAGGTTTAAGGAAATTCTAACCGGTTTGACAAGTGTAAGGGAAAAGCTCTCCAACCGGGATATAGTAATGAAGGCTATAGATACCTTTCCCCGGTCCTCAAGATGGAGCTCAATGGTGGATTCCTTATACATCTCAAAGAACCTAGAAGTTAGCACCTTGGAGGAATTTTTCTCAAGCATGGAGCTCCACGAAACAAGGCTTGAAGGAGTAGTAGAAGAGCCAAAAATTCAACCATCAAGGGGAGTGGCACTATTGGCCAACAAAGGGAAGAAGAAGATGGAGATTCTCTCCTCCTCCGATGAAGCATCCTCCTCCTCCTCCATGGATAGCATGGAAGAAGCTTATATGGTAAGGAAGGTAAGGCGTGCCTTGAAAATTTTTAAATTCAATAAATCTAATGATAGAAGGAAAAGATCAAGGGGGAAGGTAATTTGCTATAATTGCCAACAAGAGGGACACATAAGAGATAATTGTCCACTCTTGAACAAGAGCAAAGAAGAGAGGAGAAAGAAAGAAGAAAAGAAGAAAAAGGGGAGCAAGAAGAAGGAAGAGGAAAAGAAAGCCAAAGAAAAGGGGAAGGCCAAGGCACTAAAGGCAAGGACATGGGATGACCCGTCTTCATCATCATCATCATCGGAAGAGGAAAACGCTTTTGTCACCAACTTTGCCTTGATGGCATTTGATGACCTAGACACCTCCTCCTCCGAACAAGAAAAATCAAGCACAAGTGAGGAGAGCTCTAGTGAAGGGGGAGCTTCTTCACCATCCTCATCTGAAGAAGAAGAAGACATGAAAACTATGGTAACGAATCTTTCACCCCATAAAATAGTTTCCATGATTTCTAGTCTTACAAATGATTTATTTAGAGCCAAGAAAAAGAACAAAAGCATGCTTGATCAAATTAAGGATCTAGAAAATAAATTAGAAAAAGCATGCTTAACTATTAATGATAATATTTCTTCTAGTCATGATGATGCATGCTCACATAATCTTTATATGCCATTTGATGTTAATGATGCATGCATAGAGGAAAATAGGGCTTTAAGAGAGAAAGTAGATCATTTAACCAAGGCCCTTGAAAAATTCACAATTGGCTGCAACACCCTTAATATGATTATAGGGAGACAAAGGGCTAGTTTCAATAAGAAAGGCCTAGGATATAAGGAAAATAAAAATGAAAAGGCCTATAAATGTCTAATTGCTAGGGGTCAAGATAAAAAGAAGACAATAGCTAGAAAATAGATCCCTAAGGAATTTTTAGTGAACCCAATAGGAAATAATTTGTTTTGGGTTCTTAAATCCATCCTTAAGGGTTAGAAAAACCCTAGGATAGTCAACCATAAGGATTTCACCTATATCTTATGTTTTTGGTTGACTTAGGATGGCGGGACAAAATTTTTGAAACAGTGTTGGGTGATGATAATGCACCCTTAAATAGTTTAAATCATGCTCAACACTTAGTGTTATGTATGTTGATACACATTTTTAGCATAGTGTTGGGTGATGATAATGTGCCCATAAATTGATAATAATGCTTAAATCATGATGGTTAATATAATTGTTATATATGTTTGCAATCATAATTTATGATCTTGATTTTTAATATATGATCATGGGCAATAGAGTTTAAATCGTGCTCTAGGTGATACTTGACTTTCTATCATAATTCATACCTAATGCATGGTTATAAATTGATGGATACATGTGTTTTATGATCATAATGTGGAAACAATACATATACAGTTTTATGATCATGTGGGATGGTAGGATGATACTTAACCTTGGGTAGAAATGCATGAAAATTATGGTTAAGTATATACAAATACCTTTAGGATACATCTCTCACTCACCATAGACTACCTTGATTGAAAACTTAGCATGAGTGAGATGATAGGATGATACTAATGGTCCACTAATGCCTATGACATTTAGATGACATTTTGAGTATCAAAATAGCAATAATAGACAAATCATGGGGAAGGCTTATGTTTAATTCATAGACATATTGCCCAAAGATCATGGTTGAATATTTCATATGTTTTCAAAACAATGTCTTGCTTTAAAATCTGTGTTCATATTTTGAACCAATCTAAAGCCAAACTAAGTGTTAAAATTGATACTAACTTGATCAAAAACCTAGTTGTTTTTAAAGTTTTTGGATTTTTGGCTAATTCTCGAAAATATAATGATTTTTCATGGGAAACTATTTTTCACTGATAAAGTAATATGAAAGAAAAGTGTTCCCCGAATTTCATGATTTTTCGAATTCTGTAGAATTTTTAATGCATTTCTGAAATTCACTCTGAAAATTAGAAAAATTCAAAAATCGAGTGCCAGTCGACTGGTATTCTAAACCAGTCAACTGATAACATGCCCAATGACCTCTTTTATCCGATTTTAAGGCATGTTTTGGTAATTTTTGTTCCCTAGAATTGATGTCATGCATGTATAAACTCTGTTTAATATTTTTGATGGTGTCAAAGGGGGAGAAATATGCATGTTTAAGTAAGGGGAATTACATTTAGGGGGAGTTTCATGTATTAAGGGGGAGAGTTGATAATCATGTTTATTTACATGCTTTCTTTCCTTAATAGTTGTATCAAATGTTTACCTAACTTAAATGGATTGCCACACATCAAAAAGGGAGAGATTGTTAGTGCAATCAACCCGTGATATGATTTTGATGTGTGTGGCAAAGGGTTTAAGTTAGGATGTTTGGATTTGATATGTGCGTTGGTGTCTTGCAGGACTTGGTAATTCGCACATGGAGCATTGGCGAGTTTCACCTCTCATGACTCGGTCCTTGAGTCGGTGAAGGATGGCTTTGTGGAAGCCGTGCGCTTGGAGCATCCGAGAGACTGACGGACGAGGAGATTGGAGTGAAGCCAGAGGAAGTAGACTTCAGGGTGAGATGCAAAGGATGGCGCTGCAGAGCCGTGCGCTTGGCGCATCCGAGGGGCATGGCCGGACGAAGACAACTTCAAAGGCGAGGGACTCCAAGGGATGAGAGTGAGCGAATGTAACCCGGGAAGGGGTAGTGCGCTTTGGTGGAACTTGGCCAATTGGCTAAGTGTCGGATGGGATTTCCCGACACTAGTCGACTGCCATGTAATGGTAGTCAACTACTCTAAGTTGACTGTGACTCGATTAGTGTTCGAGTCAGGTTCAAGTGCCAACAGTCGACTGCCATGGATTGGCAGTCGACTGCGAGACCACCAGTCGACTGATGAAGGCATCAGTCGACTGGTCGCAAGTGTTTCGGGCACAGAATGGAGTGTCCGCTTCCGGCACTCAACTGATCGGAGCATCAGTCGACTGATGGCAAGATTAGTCGACTGATGTGGGAGCCGTTGGATGGAATCCAACATGGAAGCAGCCGTTATTGGGCAATGGCTACGGGATCAGTAGATTGATCGAGGGCATCAGTCGACTAGTCCTATGTCAACGGGAAGAAACCCTCTTCCTCTATAAAGAGGAGGGGTAAGGGGCTTTGGTAGGCTAATGCTTCAACTCATAATATCTCCCAAAGTTCTCTAAGGGTTTTCCACTCTTCTACTTGTGTTAATTCTTATTCCATTGTAAGAAGAGTGAATTCTTGTAAAGAGGTTACCTCCACCTAGCTTGGTGCAAAGGAGAGAATAGTGAAAGTTTGCGGAGTGATTCACCGTGGATGAATCAGACCGTGGATTAGCGGCGCAGCCGTGAACCACGTTACGACTTTGTGTTAGCATTTGCATTCTTGTTATTGCTTTGTCTTTATTGTTTATACTTCCGCTTGCGCTAACAATTTTGTAGATGAGCAATCGACGAGAAAATTCCACCATACGCGTATTAGGCTATTCACCCCCTCTAGCCGGCCAACATCGACCCTACAGATCACACCAAGGTGGAGAAGCCTTCTTTACAATGCACTCCTCTTCTTATAAATGATAGAAATGAGAATTAGAGAAGAGGAGATTAAAACACAATGGAAAGCTTGAGAAGACTTGGAGAGCTTGAGAGTATAGTTAGGAATGAGAGCACTAGCCCTCTCAAGCCCCCCAAGGCTACTTTTTATAGAGAAGAGGATGATTTTCCCGTTGAGACTGTAGTAGTCGACTGATCGAGCCATCAGTCGACTGCTGCTGTAGCTGACCTCACCCAAGGACATCTGACGAGCCTGATCTATGGACATCACATCCCAATAGGACTCCGATCAGTTGAATGATCACACTATCAATCGACTAATTGACTCATCAATCGACTGCTCCAAGCAATCAATCGACTCAAAACCTTTCTGTGCCCGTGTCCACTTATAACAGTCGACTGCTAGAGATAGTAGTCGATTGATGGTGGACCAGTCGACTGTCAAACCCTAGCAGTCGACTGTTGGACCACATACCTCAATCGTCTTCAGTTGACTGACTGATCAGTCGACTAGGATAAAGTACTAGTCGACTGACACACTTCAAGTAAGATCAAATCATACTTGAAATCGACTCCCTAGACCTAGACTCAATCTTCTAGCTCTTCCTTCAGCCTTGCACCTCTAGGATCCCTCTGAGTCTGCGACTCCTTCATCCTTGCGTTTGCTTCCAAGAGCTTCCCTCAATTTCATCATGTCTCGGGTTTCTCTTTTGCCAAAGTCCGCTTGGACTTTACGTCGCTAAGACTACATGCTTGGACTTACACTGCAAAGACCTTGCCTTCGGACTTCCTTGCCAAGATCCACTTGGACTTTATGCTGCCAAGACTACATGCTTGGACTTATGCTGCCAAGACCTTCCCTTGCCAAGATCATACTTGGACTTTCCTTTACCAAGTCTTCACACTTGGATTTTCCTGTCACTAAACACATTCATGGTTAGATCACAAATATTGTCTAACTATAAATTATTATCTAAACTTCAAAATACATAAATGCTTGGGGCATTATTGCACCAACAATCTCCCCATTTTTTATGTTTGGCTATCATTTAAGTTAGGTCTTGAAATATGCACATAAAAACATCATATGTCCCAATATGAATTCTAACTTAAAGTCCCCTTCTCTCCCTTTGACATACATAAAAAAGATAGGGACTCATACAAGATAAGTTCATGAAAGAATTAAATTGGTTATGTCTTCAGCTAAGGTATAAGATAAATATAGGGCTCCCCCTTAATCCAAGACATAGTTCATGATGTGTAAAATGCATGTTGAACAAAGAATAAAAAAATAGATAATAAATGTATCCTTACTTTGTACCAACAATAAACAAAACATAGATTTTGGGGATGAAGAAGACTGTATAATAAAACTCCCCCTAAATCCATGCATCAGTTAGTCCTACTCTCCTTATTTGTTGTGCTTAACATACCATAGGTTAGAACACCTAACATTGGACTCAAGACAAGAGTCTAGGCTAATTTTGCATAAAAATTAGTGTGACGGTCGACTGAATACTGAGGAAGTCGACTGCCAACCCTGAAACGCCAAGTTCAGGTTTTTAGCCTAAATAAGAAATGCATTAAAAATTCAAGAAACATCAAAAAATCACGAAATATTTTGGACACATTTCTAAAGTCATTCTCTATCAAGAAAAAAATTTAAAAAATATATCTTTTCCAGATTTTAAAATTGACACAAATTTGAAAACTAGCAAAAACTTTAAGGTTTTTCAAAACGTTTTGACACTTTTGCTTACCAAGTGAAAACTGTTTTTCAAAATATGATAAAGATAGTTTAAAATATATTTTGTTTGACATTTTCAATCTTGTTCTTAGAGCTATATGCACATCAATTGTACACAAGCCTTCCCTATGATTGGTCCAATTAAGGATCAATGTCTCTAGATGACACTTTGGTTCATAGTAATGCATCATAACAATCATGATGAACCAAATGCATCTTCCTAATATCTCAAATGATGTATAAGTGGCTTAATACAAAAATCATGGTTTCTTAGGTGTTTTGTGAGATGCTATAGAGGTATAATCCTAGGATTTCTATAGGATCATGCAAACCTAAACCTCTATTCTACTAAGCACATTCTAAGTTCTCTCCTAAGTGATGAAAAATCCACTTCGGGGAGAGTCTTGGTCAAAATGTCGGCAAGGTTGGACTTAAATTCTATGTAGTTGAGTTCAATGCCCCCCTTTACCACATGATCTCTAATGAAGTTATGCTTCACTTCAATGTGCTTTGTCCTAGAGTGATGTACCAAATTTTTGGTCAAATTTATGGGACTCACATTGTCACAATAAACTTTAATATTGGAGTATTGTAGCTCATAATCCTCTAAAGTGTGTCTCATCCAAAGTAATTGAGCTACACAACCATCCATGGCTACATACTCAGCTTTGGTGGTGGATAGAGCAACACAAGGTTGCTTCCTACTACTCCAACTAACTAGGGAGGATCCAAAAAATTGGCATCCACCACTAGTACTCTTCTGATCCAATTTGCAACCTGCATAATCGGAATTGGTGTACCCAACCAAGTCAAAACACCTAGTCTTAGGGTACCAAAGTCCAACATTTAGTGTGCCTTTAATATATCTTAAAATTCTTTTAACGACCACTAAATGAGACTCTTTGGCACATGATTGGTATCTAGCACACATACCTACCGCAAATAAGATCTATTGGACGACTGATATTGAAAGGGGCTTGGATCGGACGATGGAGAAAATCCACTTAATGCTTCTTCGATGCAAGCAGATAATCACCCGGCACATCTTCTTCCTCCGCTCGATCGCCCGACACCTTCTTCACCGCCGCCGCGCTCACCTCCTCCCTCACTGATCGCCGGAGAGGAAAGGGGATTCCCTCCTTCTCCGGTGACCGGTTCCACGCCTTCTCCATCATCTCCACTACCGGCAGCACAATAGATCCAATTCGAGCTCTACCGCCAGTTCTTCCATCATCTCCACCGCCGACAGCCATCTTGTTCCACCTCCGATCGGAGGTGCCATTCCAGCCACCTCCACCATCGACGACCACTTTACCTTCATCAGCTAGCTCCTCCACACCATCGGATAGCATCCAACAATAATCACCGGTAGCTCTTCCATTTCTACCGCCGGACAACTTCTATTTCCATCTCTGACGATCGCTATCATCAGCTCTACAGCCTTCCTTCGTTTTGCTTATTTGGTTGTCTAGTTTGTATTGAATGTGTGTAATCGAATTTACCTTCCATGTTCTGAATTGCACGAACTCAATTTAATTTGTTTCTTGCTTACATCTTGTTTGATGAAATGCTTCTCAGAGTAATTAGGTTGTAGTTGGTAGTTTAGATTTAATTTCATGATTTACTTTAATTGCTCTCTTTTAATCATGTTTATGCAGTAGATTTCCTTAATGCATTGCTTATTTCATTTAGTTGTTAGTTAAATCTGTTCTTCCCTTGAGCCTCAGCAGCCACCTCTGTTGGGTTGATCCGTGAGGGGAAACATCGCTTCCCACTTCAACTCGGTCGCTTGTTCATGGCGATCCCATCGATATCCCCGGATTAAAAAATTTAATCCTAAACAAAAGAAAACACCCAAGCAACCTTGTCATCGTCGTGCTATTCGTTTAGAGTAGTCACTTGAACAAACTTGTTGTTCAAGCGACCAACCTCTATTCCATGAATAGCCGTGGAATAGACGATGTACGGATTGCCAGTTTTTGTGTTTATGTTCGAGATCCAGTATTATTTAGTCACAAACAAAATATATCATGCTCATAATTGAAAAACAAATATAAACATGTAACAAATAAAATTAGAGAATCGATATACCGCTCGATCTTCTATTGTATGACCTTCTTCCTTTCGGACGTCGTATGGGCGACGATCTACCAAAAGTTAAAGCTCCTAGATCGCCAATCTTTCTTCCTTGCTCGTTTCGAGCAAGAGGAAAAATAGAAACAAGCCTCTTCTCCTTCTTTTAACCAACCACCAAACTCCAAGGTTGGAGATTGCCGCTGGCCAAGGAGGAAGAGGAGAATAGGTGAATGCCAACCAAAGCTCCAAGGGAGAACCCTAAGCCTAGGTTTTGCCGACCAAAGAGAGGGAGAGGGGCTGCTTCGGACGCTGACCAAGGGCTGGAAAGGGAAGCTAGGTCGCCGGCCACCTTGAGGGAAGAAGAAGAAAGGAAAGACCTTCCTTATTTGGTGCCGCCAACCCCTAAACCCTAGCCTCCAAGCCTTGCCGCCCAAAACCCTAATCCTATCTCTAGTTGGATTCAAGTTGCCGCCCACCCCTTGCCCTCCTTTTATAGAGTTAGGGATAAGCCTTGTTTTAATCTCCACCATTGGTTCTAGGGATTTAATCTCAACCGTCGGATGTAGAGATTTAATCTCAACCATCGGATCTAGAGATTTAATCTCTACCTTTGGATCTAGAGTTTTGTTTCTATCCATTGAATCTAAGCTTCATGAGGTATTAATAGGCTACAATAGGGACCATGAGGAGGAGTTGGATCTTGGCCACCCAATGGATCAAGCCCACATAAAGTCTGATCTATTAATGATAATCCAATCCACTAAAGGATTATTATTGATCTACCTCACCAACCCCCATAAGTTAATATGGGCTCCATATATTATTTGTACATTTTCTCCCCGTGTTTAAGATCTCGAATGTCCGTCGATTAATTAATTTACTGACCATTAATTAATCAACATCTAACTCCATGAGTAGTACCACTCAACCTTTTCATCATGCCGGACCAAGTCCACCTGCAGGGTTTACATGATGAACCTTATGAGCTCCTCAAGGGGACATCATCATCCTAATATATAGGACACGGTTTCCTCCTATAATCAACGACACACCATATAAATAATACAATTTTCCAACTTACCGAGCCTATAGATTTAATCTATAAATCTCGCCCATTGGTAAATCAAAGAAATGAATACTAAGTATTTGTGCCCGTTATTATATCGAGATTAAGAGCATGTACAATATAATATCTGAGGTCCGATTCGATTATGTAGTCAGCAATAAATCGAATCACCTTTAAGTCGGTCCTGCTCAATACACACAAAGTGTTCTAGTGTGATTTTATGGTCAAGATAAACCAATACCAAATCACACTACAACCATACCAATGGTTTGTCCAAAGTCATCTCGGTTGTGAGCCTTTACTTATACTTTACAAGGAACCGATAACATGATCTCCCGTGTGACACCACACACTATGATATCTACAATGTAATGTATTAGACAATATGCATAGCCATAAAAATATGCAAACAATGATCATGTGATTCTTATTTCAAAATAAAGATGTTCATACAAAAGATAGACTTTTCAGTATACATCCCAACAATCTCCCACTTATACTAAAAGACTATGCTGTCCTCAAACTGCTATACATCTGATCCCCATTCCCTCCACATGCCTATCAAAAGCTCTCGCCGAAAGGGCCTTAGTGAAAGAATCTGTCAGGTTATCCTCTGATGCAATCTTGGCCACAACAACTTCTCTTCTCTTTACAATTTCTCGTATCAGGTGGTACTTGCACTCTATTTGCTTACTTGCCTTATGGGCTCGTGGTTCCTTCAAGTTTGCAACTGCACCACTATTATCACAATAAATTGTGATAGTTCTGGGCAAACCAGGAATCACATCCAAGTCCATCAGGAAGTTCCTGAGCCACACGACTTCTTTGGCCGCCTCAGAGGCTGCCACATACTCAACTTCCATGGTAGAGTCTGCCATACATTTCTGCTTGACACTCCTCCATACAATGGCTCCACCTCCCAAAGTAAACACAAAATCTGAGGTAGACTTACTTTATCCCTATCATATTAGAAGTCGGAATCCGTGTAACCCACAGGGAATAATTGGTCTGTCTGGTAAACTAGCATATAATCCCTAGTCCTTCTCAGGTACTTCAATATATACTTTACTGCAGTCTAATGTCCCTGTCCTGGATTACTCTGATATCTGCTGACCATGCCCACAACATAGCAGATATCTGGTCTCGTACATAACATCGCATACATGAGGCTTCCTACCGCCGAAGCATAAGGAACCGCCTTCATTTCCTCTATCTCCTCATATATTCTAGGGCACATCTCCTTAGATAAAGGAACTCCATGCCTGAAAGGTAGAAAACCCTTCTTGGAGTTCTGCATGCTAAAATGATCCATAATCGTGTCTATGTATGAAGCTTGGGATAAGCACAACATCCTTTTCCTGTGATCCCTTATAACCTTGATCCCAAGGATGTGTCCCACCTCTCCCAAGTCCTTCATATCAAATTGTTTAGACAACCATACCCTTACGTCCGATAACACCTTGATATTGTTGCCAATTAACAAAATGTTATCTACGTATAGCACAAGAAATACCACTATATTTTTGTCACATCTCTTGTATACACAAGACTCATCCGAACTTTGAATAAATCCATAAGACTGGATTACCTCATCAAAGCGGATGTTCCAAGACCTCGAAGCTTGCTTCAATCCATAAATGGACCGACTAAGCTTACATACAAGATGCTCTTTACCCTTCGCAATGAATCCCTCTGGTTGCTTCATATAGATCTCTTCCTCAAGACTTCCATTCAGGAAAGCTGTCTTGACATCCATCTGCCACACCTCATAATCTATATGAGCTGCTATGCATAAGAGAATCCGGATAGACCTAAGCATGGCTACCGGTGAAAAGGTCTCCTCATAATCGATACCCATTTTTTATGAGTATACCCCTTCGCAACAAGCCTTGCTTTGAAGGTCTCAACATTTCCATATATTCCTCTCTTTCTTTTGTAGATCCACTTTTATCCAATGGTTTTTACACCATCAGGTGGTTCCCCTAGCTCTCAGACCTGATTTGAATCCATAGATTCAATCTTAGTATTCATTGCACTTTGCCATGATGCTGCATCTATATCTTGGATTGCCTCGTCATATGTCCAGGGATCAGGTTCATGTTCGCCAGGGACCAAATCAGAAGATTCTCCCAAGAACATGAATCTATCAGTCTGTCTAACAACCTTCCCACTACGATGAGGTATCTCCTGTGTATCCTCTGTGACACGCGGTGCAGTGACTTATGGTATATCCTCTTGTACCGGTGGTACTGAAGAAGTGACTTCCCCTTTTAATTCCTCCAGAACAATTTTACTCTTGGGCTTGTGGCTCATCACATAGTCTTCCTCTAGAAATCTAGCGTTCGTGCTAATGATCACCCTCTGATCTCTAGGACTATAAAACAAACCACCCTTCGTTCCTCTAGGATAGCCAACGAACATGCGTACTTATGTACGAGGTTCCAACTTACCAGCATCTGCCTTCCGCACATGTGCTGGACTCCCCCATATCCGAATATATCTTAGACTAGGCTTTCGCCCAGTCCACAACTCTGTGGGAGTAGAAGGCATTGATTTAGATGGAACCAAGTTCAGAATGTACACCGTCGTATCTAGAGTATATCCCCAGAACGAATCTGGCAACTCAGAATAACTCATCATCGATCTAACCATCTCCATAAGAGTCCTATTCCTTCGCTCTGCTATACCATTCTGCTAGGGTGTGCTTGGTGCAGACAATTGGGATTGAATCCTAGCCTTTGATAAGTAATTCCTAAACTCTCCTAAGAGGTACTCGCCACAACGATCAGATCGTAGTGTCTTAATACTTTTACCTTGATGTTTCTCCACATCAGCCTTTAATTCTTTGAACTTGTCAAAGCATTCAGACTTATGACGCATCAGGTAAATGTATCCATATCTTGAATAATCATCTATAAAAGCGACGAAATACTCAAAACCACCTCTAGCCTTGATAGACATAGGACCACACAAATCAGAATGAACCAACTCCAACACATCTTTGGCTTTATACCCCTTGGCCTTAAAAGACCTCTTGGTCATTTTACCCTCCAAGAAAGATTCACAGGTTGGGAAATCCTCCACCACTAATGAACCCAAAGGTCCATCAGCTATCAACCTTTGAATTCTGCTTAGGTTAATATGACCAAGCCTAAGATGCCAAAGATATGTTTGGTTCATCTTCGAAGGTTCTTTTCTCTTATTGGAATTAGAAGTTGAGTTATTAACTTCAATTTGCATCGTGGGAGGATTTGGTTCAAGTGTGTATAGATTTCCTATCAATGCACCTGAACAGATAATGTCCCTATTCCTTTTTATAACAACTCTGTCATTAAAAGAAATAGAATATCCATCCATAAACAATTTAGAAATCGAAATTAAATTCTTTCTAAATAAAGGTACATAAAGGAAATTCTTAAGAACCAAAAGTTTATTTTTCTCAAAAGATAAATGAACGTCTCCCACTGCAACAGCCACCACCTTCGTGGCATCGCCCAAGTACACGGTAATCTCCCCTTCAACTAGTCGTCTGGTTTCCTGGAACCCCTGCAAAGTATTGCAGATATGATCAGTGGCTCCCGTATCTACACACCAGGTGCTGGTAGATAACACTACTAAACATGTTTCAACGAATAGACCAAAAGATATACCTTTGTTTTTCTTGCGGTTGGGGCAGTCCTTCTTCCAGTGTCCAGTCTGATTAAAAGTGAAGCACTTGCCTTTCGACTTCTTCACTCCTCCCAGAGTACCTCCCACCGCCTTTGTCCCAGTTTGTTTCTTCTTCATCTTGCCTTTCGGCTTAGAAGTAGTAACCTTTTGGGTCACCATGGCATGTGCCTGAGCACGCTGACGAAATAGCCCCTATGCCGCCTGGAGTTCTGTCAGAAGCTCCGCCAACGAATACAACCTCTTGTTCATGTTGTAGTTCAGGCGAAACTGCTCAAAACTCCTAAGTAGAGACTGGAGTATGATATCGACCTGGGTTTGCCCATCGATCTCAGCTCGAAGGACCTCCAGCTCATTCAAATGAGCCATCATCTTGAGAACATGATCCCTTACGGGTGTTCCCTTGATCATGGTGGTCATCATCAAGTTTCTCATGGCTTCTTGCCTCGCAGCCCGATTTTGGTGTCGGAAAAGCTCTTTGAGATTGAGCATCATGTCATAAGCTGTGGGCATGGCTTGATGCTGATGTTGCAGTACATTTGACATAGATGCCAAAATGTAACACCGCGCCATCTCATCAGCCTTTATCCACTTCTTATAACTCTCTTTCTCCTTTTCCCCAGAATCATCTGCAGGCATAGGAGGGCACTCTTCGAGGAGTACATATTTGTATTCCTCAACAGTCAAGACAATGTCTAGATTCCTCTTCCAATCAACATAGTTGGGTCCAGTAAGTTTATTCTCTTTCAATATCACAGCAAGCGGGTTGATAGTCATTTTGAAAGAAAACCTAAGAATCACATAGATCAAAACATTAGATTTCAAAAAATTATTGATTCCTCAAACAATAAAATTTTAAAATCAACCAACACCTCAAAACACCGAGAATATCGTATGCCACGATAGTGTGGATGTATACGAATTCTACATTTGTAAGAGGAGGTTTTACCCATTAATTTTACTATCTTGTCAACCTAACTTTTTGACAAGTAAAATTAATAGTTAGTTCCTCATTGGCCCTACAAATAAAAGTTGTGACTTCGATGGGGAGGATATTTATATTTGTATCTAAGTGTTCACCATTACTCGGTATCAAGGTAATTATCTCGGGTTATGTGCCTTCCGATGGGGAAGTACACACGCTCCTTAATAATTCCCTATAATCATATTCGACCTTGTGATCCTCAAACAAACTCATCCGATGTGGAGGAAGGCACTCAGAGACGACGCGCAAGTTTATTTGCATCACATGTCAAATTGTAATGGAGGCCGTGGAAATTTATAAAAATATCCCTCTCCCACTTAGTAATTTGAAATTGAGGAATATTCTAGCCTACGACATGCATATCAAACAATAAGCAATAAATATGAAAAATAAATTATTTTCCAACTATTATGGCTTTTGTCTTCAATATGTCTCCCGTCGCATCGCCTTCTCGTCCGCTCCTCCTACTCCATGTACGAGCCATCTGGAGATCCAAGCCGAGACTAAAATCTATTTTAATTTACATCCATCGATCCTATACTTCACGAGGGAGTGTACATGAAATCTAGATCGAAAGTAAACTAAAATAAAAAGAGTGGCTAAACAATGTCGTATCTAATTTACAAAAAATTAAATACTAGCCTCGTCAACCCTGAGGATTCAACAAAATATACACATACAATCACATACACACATATGACCATAATAGTCGGATCTTATGCCTGCAACCAAAGAGTTAACCTACGCATATCCTACTATTATCCGGCACATATAATATATGAAAAATGCATAAGAGTAACCGAATCCTAAACACACAAAACCGAAAACCTTGGCTCTGATACCAATTGTTGGGTTGATCCGTGAGGGGAAACTTCGCTTCCCACTTCAACTAGGTCGCTTGTTCATGGCGATCCCATCGATGTCCCCAGATTAAAAATTTAATCCTAGACAAAAGGGAACATCCAAGCAACCTTATCATCGTCGTGCTATTCATTTAGAGTAGTCACTTGAACAAACTTGTTGTTCAAGTGACCAACCTCTATTCCACGAATAGCCGCGGAATAGACAATGTACGAATTGCCGATTTTTGTGTTTATGTTCGAGATCCAGTATTATTTAGCCACAAACAGAATATATCATGCTCATAATTGAAAAACAAATATAAACATGTAACAAATAAAATTAGAGAATCGATATACCTCTCGATCTTCTATTATATGACCTTCCACCTTTCGGACGTCGTGTGGGCGACAATCTATCAAAAGTTGAAGCTCCTAGATCACCAATATTCCTTCCTTGCTCGTTCCGAGCAAGAGGAAAAATAGAAACAAGCCACTTCTCCTTCTTTTAACCAACCACCAAACTCCAAGGTTGGAGCTTGCCGCCGACCAAGGAGGAAGAGGAGAAGAGGTGAATGCCAACCAAAGCTCCAAGGGAGAACCCTAAGCCTAGGTTTTGCCGGCCAAAGAGAGGGAGAGGGGCTGTTTTGGATGCCGGCCAAGGGCTGGAAAGGGAAGCTAGGTCGCCTGCCACCTTGAGGGAAGAAGAAGAAAGGAAAGACCTTCCTTATTTGGTGCCGCCAACCCCTAAACCCTAGCCTCCAAGCCTTGCCGCCCAAAACCCTAATCCTATCTCTAGTTGGATTCAAGTTGCCGACCACCCCTTACCCTCCTTTTATAGAGTTAGGGATAAGCCTTGTTTTAATCTCCACCATTGGTTCTAGGGATTTAATCTCAACCGTCGGATCTAGAGATTTAATCTCAACCGTCGGATCTAGATATTTAATCTCTACCTTTGGATCTAGAGTTTTGTTTCTATCCATTGGATCTAAGCTTCATGAGGTATTAATAGGCTATAATAGGGACCATGAGGAGGAGTTGGATCTTGGCCACCCAATGGATCAAGCCCACATAAAGTCCGATCTATTAATGATAATCCAATCCACTAAAGGATTATCATTGATCTACCTCACCAACCCCCATAAGTTAATATGGGCTCCATATATTATTTGTACATTTTCTCCCCATATTTAAAATCTTGAATGTTCGTCGATTAATTAATTTACTGACCATTAATTAATCAACATCTAACTCCATGAGTAGTACCACTCAACCTTTTCATCATGCCGGACCAAGTCCACCTACAGGGTTTACATGATGAACCTTATGAGCTCCTCAAGGGGACATCATCATCCTAATATATAGGACACGATTTCCTCTTATAATCAATGACACACCATATAAATAATACCATTTCCCAACTTACCGAGCCTATCGATTTAATCTATAAATCTCGCCCTTTGGTAAATCAAAGAAATGAATACTAAGTATATGTGCCCGTTATTATATCGGGATTAAGAGCATGTACAATATAATATCTGAGGTCCGATTCGATTATGTAGTCAGCAATAAATCGAATCACCTCTAAGTCGGTCCTGCTCAATACACACAAAGTGTTCTAGTGTGATTTTATGGTCAAGACAAACCAATACCAAATCACACTACAACCATACCAATGGTTTGTCCAAAGCCATCTCGGTTGTGATCCTTTACTTATACTTTACAAGGAACCGATAACATCATCTCCCATGTGACACCACACACCATGTTATCTATAATGTAATTTATTAGACAATATGCATAGCCATAAAAAAATGCAAACAATGATCATGTGATTCTTATTTCAAAATAAAGATGTTCATATAAAAGATAGACTTTTCAGTATACATCCCAACAATCTCCACCTTCAGTCCATCCATTTTCCTCCACGGATTCGAGGAGGAACTGCTTCATCGAGAGATTTCGGCGACGTCCTCCATCTCCGCAGCTCACCCACCTTCTCTTTCGGATTCGAGGAGTTCCACCTTGACGACACTTCTTCGAGCTCAACCGGATCTGCGAGAGTTCGGAGCATCCATCAAACTACTGGATTCAGGAGTTTACACCATCCCACATCCACTACTGTTTGTGGAGTCTCGATCGAGCTTCGTCGGACTTAGCCGGAGGAATTTGTTCATTCACCGGGCCTATCTTGGGTTGATCAGATTATTTTCTCTTATAGTTTTTGTTGGTTTACTTCCTGCATTGTTTGATTTAGTTGTTTCATGTTAGTTTAAGATTTTAATTACCTTGCAACAGTAGGTTAGAGCTCAAATCTCAAACCCCCATCTTCAATAGAAAACCAAAAGCAATAATTAGAAATCCTAAGTTTATAATTCTGTCGATTACATTGATTGGGAAACGATCTGGGCCATCCACTATGCTATATTAGTATAGTTAGGGGGTTCGGTAATTAATTTAAAATGGTACCACAATACAAATACCTGTTCATCAAATTTTGGCACCGTTGCTGAGGAGTGTAATGATGCTTGGTAGACTTAGGATTGTTTGTTTATTTTTCTAAAAAAAAAGTCAAAATTCAAAAATTTTGTTTAGGGCTTCATTCTTTTATTCTCTTATATATCCATGTATTTTATCATGTATGCTTCCTGTGTCTTTTGATATTGTTTGTTAGTATTTCAGAAAAGATAGGAAATTTCTTTGAGCATGGATCCATATTATCATCAGTGTGGAGACTTCAGTGATGCTTACTATTCAGGCACTGGGCAACAAGAGTGTTACCAACCTGAAGATGAGTATTATCAGTACCAACTGCAATATCATCAGTCTGTTCCTCAGTATCATCAGTCTTATCAGTAGGATAAGTATAATTCAATTTCTAGTACATCTTTTCATAATTTTGATTCAGATTTCAGGTATGGGCACACACCACATTATGTTCTTGACCAACCTCATTGCTATCTACCCCCACCATCTATCGATACTTACATGCCCAATTAGGGTGATCAAGCACATCGGGAAAAGGCTTAGAATTTTTTAGCTTATCAGAGTCCATTGGAGTTTCAAGATGACACATTGTGTTATGGACTACAACCATTCCAACAAGCTGAGTCCACTACAGAGACATTAGAAAAACTTTTACAGCTAGGATTATTGCAGCAACAGATGCAACAATGGATGCATAACATGCAAATCCAGCTAAATCTAATTGCATCATCTATCAGTCAGACACAAGCACAAGATTCCTTCCAGTCTTCCTCAGAGATCATTTCTGATGGTAGTGATGTGCTTGAAGAGATGGATTGCAGAGTTGGTGATATGTACGCTTTTACTTCTACAGCTCTACAGGACTCCTCTATTGATGTGCATGATGATGATGTACTATCTGATGCTCAAGATAATGATGAAGTTGCTTCTGTGGTCAATAACTTGCAGGATGATACTAGCGGCTTAGATTTACTCTATGATGTTATTTGTGCCCTAGATTATTCTAAAGAAAAGGAGCAATTTCCAAATACCAGTGGCCAAACTTGGCAGCCCGACCAGAAGACAAGTGAGACAGTGGCGGCAAGCAATTTTGATGAGCTGATTCTCATGGAAGTGGTGGATAGCTGGAGAGCCCCAGACTGGACACTTCCATCTCAGCCAGAGACTCCAACACCTCTGCTAATGATGGCCCAGACATTCCATGCAATAATCCAACCCCAAGGCTGGAAACTTTATCTGAATCGCCTTCGACCGCCAGAGACTACATATGATGAGGCGATCCTATTGGAGGGAGCAGCACAGTATTATCCTGATAACACCATGAAGGCGCTCACCTCCATTCAGTCAATCCCACTCTCGACATGGATGCTTACTTTGAATCTTCTTCAACCACTGGGACGGGATTTCTCTCGGAGCACTCCACTGCCTGAGTGGCTTCTCTTACTGAACCTTCTTCAACCTCCAAGACCTCAGGGAGTTTGCTCCATCTCATCTTCTTTTCTTTTTCCTTGTATATATGTTTCTTTTACTTCATTTGTTTTTGTTTTAGTTGTTATGTTTTGGTTGTTGAGTTTTTGTTTTGTCAGTTTTTCAAATAAATTTCCTATGCATTCCTTTATATCATCTTAGAAGTCGTGAAAGCTAGTTAAATTTGATTGTTGAATTTCGAGGATTTATTGACTTGAATAGATTATTTGATTGCATGTGGTTACTACTTGGCGATGGATTCTATGTTAATAGACTGAGTTGATTATTTTTGTTTACCTAGTGAGGATTGAGCCTATTTTTATTGCTATGTGTGTTGCACTTGCTCTAGAACTTGCTTTGATTCTTTCGAGACCACACAACAATAGGTTTGCATGATTATTATGAAGGCAATCACATTTGTTTTCCTTCACTTCTTTTATCGCCACATGCTTATTGAATAACATTCTAGTCATTCATCATTTTTATTTTTCTTTCCTTCCATTACTTTCTTGTCCATTTCTATTTCTGGATGTGGAATGCTTGGATGATCCATGATGAGTGTTTTGCCCAGGATGGATAAAAATTTAAGTGTGGGGGTAGAGAGTAGATCAGGGAAATTTAGTGTTAGCATAGGCAAGTCGTGCTTGATCACCATGAGCTAGCCATGCTCTTTATCTTTTTAGCTGAGCTTGATGTTGGAGCATAGGGAAGTGCACTACATGTTGAAAAAAAGTAAAAAAAAAGTTTGAAAAAAAAGCTGAAAAAAGTTGAAAAAAAATAAATTGGGCGCCCATGGAATAAAAAAAAAGTATTGTGAAAATTTTGACATGTGGTGCCATTCATTTTTATTTATGTGTGATAGTATTTTTGTTAACGACATCCCTTGTTGCAGTTATTGAGAGTTTTATTGTATATCATGAGTAGATTTGTATTAAAAAATGTGATAAGGATTGTTCACATGTTTATTGGGTTAGAAGAAAAATTTTTGGCCAATGCTTTCTTGTACTCATCTATGTAGCATTCTAGTATTTCCATATCTTCTTCTTGCATTTCTTTATCTATTTCATTTCTTATCTTTCTTTTCTTTCACAGATCTTACAATTTTTCTTGTATTCATGTTTCCCTTATATTCTTAATAAGCCTTCAGTGATTGTGCATTCTTATGTGTATATAGTGGTGAAGGTAGAAGAAAAGCAAGCATATGGTACTTCATAAACCATGAGTACCTTGAGTGAACTCCATTATTACATGCTTATGAGAGCGAGAGAAACAACCACTTATCTTGTGAGACTTGATCATTCTTAGTCTATTCATAATGGATTGAAGTTACCTTGTTTGTTAACCTATGTAAGATTTGAATCCATAATTGCTTGAGTCTTTGAGATTTGACAATCATAGGTAACTTTCTTTCTCGATTTTTATTTATGATTAGGAATTGCTGGGGAAATATATCTTGAGTTTGTTTTTAGTTTTATTTACTTGCTCGGGATGTGCAAGAATAAGTGTGGGAGAATTGATAACTACCATTTTGTCGGGTTATTTTGGTCCTTAATATCACTATTTTAATCCTCTCATGTGTTTAATTGTTGATTATTTGCATGTTTTATGAGTTGGATATATTTTTGGACCTTAGTGTAAATTCTCCTAAATTCTTGACTTATATGCAAATTTTATCTTTGTTTGTAGGAGATCGAGATGAGCAATGGACTAGACTCGAGTTGGATCAAATATGGCTTCATCTAAGGGCATAAAAGACATTTTAAGCTGGAAGAATCTGAGCCGTTCATTCAAATCAGAAGCAGTTTGATCAAAGGGTTCAGATTTGTTTAATCTTGACCATCCGATGAGATTTGATTTATCTGAGCCATCCATCTAAATCTGGGGAGATCTGGTCCATACATTTAGATCTGGACATCTTGACCGTTCCTCCAGATTTAATCGATCGTGATTATCCATTTAGATTGATCAGATCCATCCATTCAAAATCGGAGAATTCTCAGCCGTTGGATGCATAACTCTTAATTGGATTAATCAGATTCATTAAACGCTAGATCTATTGGACGACTGAGATTGAAAGGGGCTTGGATCGGACGGTGGAGAAAATCCACTTAATGCTTCTTCGATGCAAGCAGAAAATCAGCCGACACATCTTCTTCTTCCGCTCGATCGCTTAACACCTTCTTCACTGCCACCGCGCTCACCTCCTCCCTCGCCGGTGGCCGGAGAGGAAAGGGGATTCCCTCCTTCTCCGGGGACCGGTGCCACGCCTTCTCCATCATCTCCACTGTCGACAACACAATAGCTCTAATCCGAGCTCTGCTACCGGTTCTTCCATCATCTCCACCACTAACAACCATCTTGTTCCACCTTTGATCGGAGGTGTCATTCTAGCCACCTCCACCACCAATGACCACTTTACCTTCATCCACTAGCTCCTCCACACCGTCGGACAACATCCAGCAGCAATCACCGACAACTCTTCCATTTCTACCGCCGGATAGCTTCTCTTTCCAACTCTGACGATTTCCATCAGCAGCTCTACAACCTTCCTTCGTTTTTCTTCTTTTGTTGTCTAGTTTGTATTGAATGTTTGTAATCGAATTTACCTTCTATGTTTTGAATTGCACGAACTCAATTTAATTTGTTTCATGCTTACATCTTGTTCGATGAAATGCTTCTTAGAGTAATTAGGTTGTAGTTGGTTAGTTTAGATTTAATTTCATGCTTTACTTTAATTGCTCTCTTTTAATCATGTTTATGCAGTAGATTTCGTTAATGCATTGCTTATTTCATTTAGTTGTTAGTTAAATTTGTTCTTCCCTTAAGCCTTAGCAGCTGCCTCCACCTTGCGTCCATCCATTTGCCTCCACAGATTCGAGGAGGAACCGCTTCATCGAGAGATTTCGGTGACGTCCTCCATCTCCGCAGCTCATCCACCTTCTCTTTCGGATTCGAGGAGGAGTTCCACCCCGACGACACCTCTTCGAGCTCAACCGGATCCGCGAGAGTTCGCAGCATCCATCAAACTACTGAATTCAGAAGTTTGCACCATCCCACATTCACTACCATTTGTGGAGTCTCGATCGAGCTTCGTCGGAATTAGCCAGAGAAACTTGTTCATTCACCGGACCTATCTTGGGTTGATCAGATTATTTCCTCTTACAATTTTTGTTGATTTACTTCCTGCATTGTTTGATTTAGTTGCTGCATGTTAGTTTAGGATTTTAATTACCTTGCAACAGTAGGTTAGAGCTCAAATCTCAAACCCTCATCTTCAATAGAAAACCCAAAGCAATAATTAGAAATCCTAAGTTTATTATTCTATCGATTACACTCATTGGGAAACGATCTGGGCCATCCACTATGCTATATTAGTATAGTTAGGGGGTTCGGTAATTAATTTGAAACGGTACCACGACACAAATACCTGTTCATTAGCTACCAATCATACTCCTATAAAGTTTTAGATCAATTGATTTACCTTCATTATCATTGTCTATTTTGGTGTTAGTTTCCATTGGGGTTGATACTACTTTAGCATTTTTCAAACCAAAAAATTTCTTAATCATTTCTTTGCCATATTTGGTTTGGTATATGTAGATTCCTTCATTAGTTTGTTTGACTTGTAAACCTAAGAAGAAATTTAATTCTTCATTTCAAACTTATTCTCTATATTTTTGATAAAGTCTTGAAGGAGTTCATCATTTGTTGACCCAAAAATGATGTCATCAATATATATTTGGGCCACAAAGATATCCTTTGACTTTGACTTAAAGAAGAGAGTTTGATCTACTTGGCCGCTTCTAAAGTCCTTAGATATTAAGAAAGAAGATAATCTTTCATACCACGTCCGGGGAGCTTGTTTTAACCCATATAAAGCTTTTCTAAGCTTATATACTTGGTTTGGATAGTTTACACTCTCAAACCCGGGAGGTTGTTCTACATATACTTCTTCCTTAATACATCCATTTAAGAATGCCAATTTTACATCTATTTGATAAAGTTTAAATCCCATGTAAGAGGCATATCGTGATAGGATTCTAATTGACTCTAACCTAGCAATCGGGGCATAAGTTTCATCATAGTCAAGTCCCTCAACTTGATTGAAACCCCTTCCAACTAACCTAGCTTTGTTTCATGTTATGTTTCCTTGATCATCTAGTTTATTCCTAAAGACCCATCTCGTGGTAACAATAGTACTATCATTGGGACTAGGGACTAGCTCCCATACTTGACTCCTCTCAAATTGAGCCAATTCTTCTTGCATTACTAGAATCCAATTCGGATCAAGTAATGTATCATTGAATGATTTGGGCTCAAATTGTGAGATGAGAGCTATTTGACTAGTAGGAGTTCTATGAAAAGATCTAGTTCTAACACCTTGGGATAGTTCTCCTATAACTTGGTCTAGAGGGTGATTTTGATGAATCCTTAATGTTCTAGGAGGTGTTTCAAATTGATTTAGATCATAGTTATCCTCCTTCTTCCTCTCATCATCGGAATCTCCTCTTCATCCCCCTTGATCTAATCCTCCCCCTTGATCATTACCCCCTAAGGTCATGTTTTGAAGTTTTTGGGTAATATCTTGATTTTTGTCTTTGATATCATTATCAATGGGAGATTTTCTAGGGTAAGTGTTAGAGATTTCATCAAATTGAACATTTTAGGTTTCCTCAACCTTTTGGATCCTCTTGTTGTAGCCTCTATATCCTCTACTAGTGGATGAGTATCTAACTATGATTCCCTCATCCGCTTTGGACTCAAATTTTCCTAAATTGTCTTTGGTGTTTAAAATGTAAACTTTGCATCCAAAGACTTTAAAATAATGAATTGTAGGAATTGTGCCATTCCATAATTCAAATGGTGTTTTCCCTAGAAACCTATGGATTAAGATTTTATTTTGGGTATAGCAAGCGGTATTAACCACTTCCGCCCACAAGTTGTTGGTGCAATCGACTTAGGACTAGAGTTTGACTCGAACTATATTTTGATGTTAGACAAAACATATGACATGGGATTGTCATGGGAAGTCTAACATGGGTTATCCATGTAAATCCAAGTGTGTAGCCTTGGTGGTGAAAAGTCCAAGCATGGGGCTTGGTGTTGGGAAAATCCAAGCATAGGGCTTGTGTTGGAAAGTCCAACATGGATTGGCCACGTAAGTCCAAGAGTGTAGCCTTGGCGGTGAAAGTCCAAGCATGGGGCTTGGCATGGAAAATCCAAGCATGAGGCTTGGTGTGGGGAGTCTTGAGGACTTGGCAAGTTCACTAGGCTCGGGGTTCTTGAGTCGGTAAAGGATGACATTGCGAAGTCGTGCGCTTAGTGCATCCGAGAGACCATCGGACGGGGAGCGAATGGAGTGAGGCCCAAGGGAAGCATACTTCGAGGGAAAGAGACGTGAAGGATGACATTGTGAAGTTGTACACTTGGTGCATCCAAGGGACGTAGGCCGAGGGAAGAGAGCTTCGGTGGGGAACTCCATGAGAGAATGAGGTGGACTTAGCCAAGTGGCTAAGACTGAGTGTTGGAGGCTCAAATGTGGTGTTTAAGGGTTTACCCGATGGTTAGATGCTCAAACAACTTGGTGTTTGAGGTTTTACCCAACATCAGTCGACTGGTATAGGTTCTAGTTGATTGTTCACTCGACCCGGTGTTCGATCGACGAGTGTTCGCCGAAAGGTTCGATCAGGAGGCGGTGACCATCGATCGTGATGATTGATATCAGTCGACTTATTGGGGTGTTTTCGAGCACATAACACTTTCCAGTCGAGTGATTGCACCGAGCACTCGACTGATGGGGTTACCAGTCGACTGATGGGTATGATCAGTCGACTGATGGTTATCCGTTAGGTTTTTGTCAATGTGGATTTGGCCATTGTGAGACAATGGCTACAGGAGCAGTCGATTGGAGGCCAGGAGAAATCAACCCGAGACAAGCATAAAAGGAGGAGCTTGGGGAGGATTTCAATAAGACTTTTGGGAAGCTTTTGGGGAATTATTGCTGCATTCCAGTCCTTCAAGAGCAAACCAAAGCAAGCAACAAGCAAGAGTTCAAAGCCATTTGTTGTAAAATGTTCTTTACGTATTTCATTTGTGTTCTTTGTATTTTCTTGTACATTTCGTATTACTTGTTGTAATTGCTTGTACGAGGTTTCTCCACCTCTGACGTATTGTCGAGGAGTTGTTGTTAGTGTCATGCGCATAACACGAGCTCATTGAGCTCACCCATGGAGTAGGAACCCTAAGGTTCCGAACCACATACATCTTGTGTATTTGTGCTTGTGTCTTTTGTATTCATATTGCTATTATTTTCGCTGTGCATTAACGAGTATTGTAGATGAGCACGCGAAGAATGAGCAAATTCCACCGTACACGCGAAGAGGGCTATTAACCCCCTCTAGCCAGCCACCGATGTTCTAACAAGTGGTATCAGAGCGAGGAGCTTGTCGAGGACTAACCGCCAACACAAGAACGACAAGATGGTCGGCTACAACATCCAACCACCAAAATTCGAAGGAGATTTTCAATGGTGGAGAAGAAACATGGAGGTATATATCAAAACCGATTTTGATTTCATGTTAATTATTGAAAATAGTTTTGAAGTGCCTAGGGATAAAGAAAACAAGCCAATAGAAAAATCAAGATGAACCAAGGAACAAATCAAGGATTTCAAGACAAATCTCGAGGTAATAAAAATGCTAAGTGATTTGATTCCTAACAACATTTGGTCTAGGCTAGGTGAATATAGGGATGCAAAGGACCTATGGGACAAGGTGATCAAATTTCATGAAGAGCCCACATTGGTCCATGATGATAAAGAATTGCCATCTACCTTCGATGATGTTGATGAATTGGTGGAGACTTCCACCTCTAGCATTGAGGGGGAGGAGAGGACTTTTATCCCAGAACAAGATCAAGAAGAAGCTTCAACATCCGGGAGAAGTGACCAAGAGGATTCCACCACCCTATGTAACTCAAGCAATGTAATTAATAATAAATATCACATAATTTGCTTTGAGTGTAGGGAGAAAGGATATTATAAGAGTAAATGCTCAAAATTGGCTAAGGAAAAGGCATCGACACCAAAAGTCAACCAAAAGTCAAAGGATGTCAGAGTCCTCGCTAGAAAGAGCAAAGAGCACATTGTGTGCTTCAAATGCAACCAAAGAGAACACTACTATAGCCAATGCCCTAAGGAGAGCAAGAAAGGGCAAGAAGGTGTATCACATGTAGGGGGAGCTTCCAAAGCTAACCCTAGGGTAAATTTAATTAATGCACCTTCAATTCCTAAGGCTAAGAAGCATGCTAAAAATTATTTTAGTTCTCTTGCTATTATTAATGAAAAGCATGCTAATAGGAATAAATATTTTTGTTTAGGTGCCAAGCATGTTGATTTACCTAAGGACAAACCTAGACACCATAATTCTAGACCAATTCTACCTAGGGAGTCCATAAGGAGAATAGAAGAAAACTTAGGCATAAACCCTAAGAAGAGTAGACACATGCCTAAGAAGAAAAACAATTCCCAAAAGATAAATGAAAAATCAAAATTGGAAAGGTTAGAAGTGGAAAACCAAGCCTTGAGGTCAAGGCTTGAAAAATTGGAAAAGACCCTCAAAATTATAACAAACTCAATTAAAGGGTCAAAGGAACAAAATCTAAGACCTAGGAGACAAGAACCGGTTAAGGGCAAGAAAGGTTTGGGTCACAAACCTATGCCCTATCATAATGTTCCATTCAATTATGGAACTATCTCTAGGTCTAGGAAAACCAAGGTTAGTAGGGAAGTCATCCCTAAGACTAGCCATAGTGTGCGCTTAGTGGCTAAGGACTTGAGAAAAACCAAGAAAGATACTAAGAAGGTCAAAGGGGGAGTTACCCCTAGGTTTAACTTAAGAAAGACCCAAATAACTAAGGTGTCAAAACCTAAAAGGGTCATTAGGAAGGTATCTAGGGAAGTTATCCCTAGTGAATACCTAGTTAACTCAAGGAGCTCCAATAGATATTGGGTTCCTAGGAGCGTGATCGATTCACGCTAAATGGGTTAGGGTGTGTCAAACCTAAGTGGATAGGTAGTTAACCTAGCCATGGTGAGTTGACACATTAGGATGTGACAATGTGGTTCGAGAAGATGAAAAATGATTAAATCAGCACAATTAGGTCTTAGGAGTAATGGTGTGTCATTTTGGGTTTTTGGCACACTAGGGGGATAATTGGCATTAAGGCAAAAATAGACTTAATCCTAGAAATGACAATTTAGGCTTAACACTTAGGTATTCTATACCTTAGTATTTTATAATTACCATGCTTTGTTTGCCTTGTCATGACATGACATCATATTTAGTTTTATCGTATAAAATGTCATGATAATTTTTAGGGTTATTATTGGATTGATTAGAGCGCTAGAGGGGGGGGGTGAATAGCGCAAGACAAAATTCGTTTGTTCGACAAATAATGCGAGTGAGAGTAAATGCAGCGGAAAGGAAAAAAGTACTTGTTTGTCTTTACTTGGTTCACAACCTTTGGCTGCTAGTCCAAGACCTTAATGGTCCTAGACCGCGTACGAAAGGCAAGACACTAAAAACACTCCTCCTCGTTAGAGGTAGGAGTAAGCAAATACAATCGATGAAAAATCTCAAGGGAGAGGGACACTCCCCGTCTCCTTGTTACGATTAAAACACGATTAATAAAGATTTATAGACAACAATAAAAGAGAAATCCAATGACTAAATAAATTAAGAAAATTAGCACTTGTCATCGGAGATGCGGTAGCACTTCGTCGTCGTAAGGTCGTCGTAGAAGAGTTTCGTAGCGGAGGCTTTTTGGAGAGCTTTTGATGATGAAAATAGGGTGGAGAACCCCTACTTTTATAGCCTTGGAAACCCTAGATGTTCACATCTTCAACCAATGAGAGCAAGCCTCCTATCCCTTCAAAAATGGAGATAAGCTTTGACTCTCCTCGAAGCTGATCCTTGACCAACAGTCGCCTGCTACCCTTACCAGTCAACTGCTGATGGATCAGATGACTGATACAAGCCCTCAGTCGATTGATGACAGGTTTCCCAGCTACAATAAAGAGTTATCTCGAAAATACAATTACTATAAGCAAATTAAATGGCCATATACCATCCGATCTTGACTTAGACCTTCCATGGGAGGTCTTGGTCGGATCGTCACCTAAGAATGTCCCCGTACAGAAAACACTACCTTTCTCGCGCTCACTCACACGAGCTTACCTCAACATTTACCTTGTAGCTTCTACTTTCAGTCTTCCACCTGATTCCTTCGGCTCCCTCCGAAGTCATCCCAGTGTCGCCCGACCACCACGGCTCCCTTCGGGTGTCACTGACCTTCAGCTCTAGCTTTGGCATTTTTTTGCACACTTGATTTAGCTTGTTAGATAACAAAATGACCTTAACTTTGTATCATTTGCTATAATCAAAACTCAGGTTCGACTTAGGTGGCTATTGCACCAACAATCTCCTCCTTTTTGATCTATGGAAAACCCATACAAAGTTAAGGAAATAATATGCATGAAGAATTAAAAGATAAGTAGGAGTAATAAAGACTTTCTTTCAAGTACTCCCCCTTGAGGAAACCTCCCCCTTGACCGAGGGTGAGTCTTGAAAGAAGGTCTTAATCCTCCCCCTTGATGTTTGCTATTTAGGAAGAGTTTAAGTAATTAAAAATTACTTAAAGTTGGCCTTAGTATTAACAAATAAATTTAAGTTAAGAAGATTTCTTAACTTAGTCTTTCTCCCCCTTTCTCAACTAACATTACGTTTGGCCATAAATCATAGAATTAAGTTACTAAGTTAAGTTATAAAAAAAAATGATCCCTTAACTTTGGCCTCTTCTCCCCCTTTTTCCATAAATCGGAAAGAGTGGGTTTTGAAAAATATAAGTATTAAGTTTAAGTTCTAAGTCCAAGCATGTTCCATATTATTTTGAAAATAATATACTAAAAATAAGATCATCTATTGAATGTTCAACTCTTATTTGACTTGATTGATATGAAAGATCAACAAGCCCTGGTCATAGTCGGTTTATATATGATTATACTCCGTGATTCATGTCGATGCACTGCTCTACATCTGGAACCAGGAGTAAGGTCGTAACATCTCACACTCATCTACGTGGCTAAGTACACAAACACATTAGTCCTATGTGTTGTGAGATGTATTGGCTCCTTAAATCTATAGGTGCATGATATCTAGGCTACGCCCTAAGCTAGTTCCATTAATATGAAAATAGAAGTAAATACTAGAGTATGTAAAAAGAATGTAAGTCCTACTCTATTACACACATGCCTAATTTTCGTCTTAGTAGACTAAATTCGACTTCGGGTAGTGGCTTGGTAAAAAGATCGGCTAAGTTTGAATTGGATTCCACATATTCGAGTTTAATGGTTTCGTTAGCTACATGTTTTCGAATAAAGTGTTGTTTAACTTCTATATGTTTGGTCCTAGAATGGAAAATAGGATTTTTGGTTAAGTTGATGGAGCTAATATTATCTATATGAGTTTTAATATTGTTAAAGTTTAAGTTAAAGTCTCGGAGAGTGTTCTTCATCCAAAGAAGCAACACAGTTAGAATCGCGACGTATTCGGCTTTGGTGGTAGATAAAGTAACACAGTGTTGCTTCCTACTGCACTAACTCACTAGACTTGAATCGAAAAGTTGACAACAACCACTCGTGCTCTTCCTATCAAGTTTACTATCGACATAGTCCGAGTCGGAGTAGCCGATTAGTTCGAACTCGATAGATATAGGGTACCAAATACTGACGCTTAGTGTGCCCTTTAGATACATAAGGATACGCTTAACTAAAGTTAGGTGAGACTCCTTAGCACATATTTAAAACCTTGCGCACATACTTACCGCGAATAAAATGTCGGGTCGACTCACGGTTAAGTATAGAAGACTCCCTATCGCACTCCTTTAGTATTTTAGGTCGATAGGTTTTCTTCTAAGTCCTCTCCTATATTGACATTAGTTGTCATGGGTGTATTAACAGTTTTAGCGTCTTGCATTCCAAAACATTTAATTAATTCTCTAGTATATTTTTGTTGATGTAAGTATATTCTATCCTTAGTTTGTTTAATTTGAAGTCCTAGAAAGAAACTCAATTCACCTACTAAATTCATTTCAAATTCACTTTCCATAAGTGAAGTGAATTCGTTTAGTAGGATTGAATTGGTTGTTCCAAAAATGATATCGTCTACATAGATTTGAGCTATAAAGATTTCATTACCTACGGTTTTTACGAAGAGGGTTGGATCAACTAGGCCTTGGTTAAACCCTTTAGACTTAAGATAAATTGAAAGTCTCTCGTACTAGGCTCGAGGAGCTTGTTTGAGTCCATAAAGAGCTTTCTTTAGTTTAAGAACATAGTCGGGTTTATCTAGGCTTTTGAATCCTGGGGGTTGACTAACGTACACCTCTTCTTTAATAAGTCCATTTAAAAATGTTGACTTGACATTCATTTGAAATAACTTAAATCCTCGATGTGCAACGTAGGCTAACAACATTCGGATGGATTCTAGTCTAGCTACGGGGGCATAGGTTTCATCGTAATCTAATCCTTCTACTTGACTAAAACCTTTGGCGACTAACCTTGCTTTATTTCTAACTACTTCACCTTTGTCATCAAGTTTGTTTCGGAAGACCCACCTTATTCCAATAACTGATTTATCTTTAGATGGTGGTACTAATTCCCAAATCTCATTCCTAGCGAATTGAGCTAGCTCTTCTTGCATTGCAATAATCCAATCGGGATCAAGAAGAGCTTGTTCAATAGTTTTGGGTTCGATTTTCGAAATCAAGGAGATTTGACTAAGGTTTCTATAAGATGATCTAGTTCGAACCCCTAAGCAAGGATCACCTATCACTTGGTCGATAGGATGATTCGTTTGAATCCTAATTTGACTTGGGTTAGGATTAATACTAGACTCGATCTCAAGGTCGGAGTCGAGTCTGGTATGAGTCGGTTCGCTGGTTGGTGTTGCTACCGATTTTGTAGGTTCGTGTCCTTCATCGAACACTACATTAATAGTCTCTTCAACTCTAAGGGTGTCATGGTTGTATACCCTATAGGCTCTACTTGTAGTGGAGTATCCTAAGAAGATTCTGGTAGAGGTTTTGGAGGTGAACTTTCCTAGGTAATCCTTAGTGTTCAGGATATGTATCTTACATCCAAATACCCTAAAGTACTTGATGTTAGGTACTTTGTTGTGATAGATTTCATACAAGGTCTTAAGGTGCCTCTTTACCAAAAGGATCCTATTTTGGACATAGCAAGCCGCACTGACGGCTTCTGCCCAAAACTTGTCAGGTAGGTTATACTCGTTTAACATTGTCCTAGCGGCTTCTTGTAGGATTCTATTTTTACATTCGACTAGGCCGTTTTGTTGTGGGGTTCTAGGACATGATAATTCATGGTGATATCTGTTTAGGTTACAGAAATCGATAAACCTGTGGTTTTCAAATTCACCATCATGATCGCTCCTAAGTCTTTTAATTATAAGATTCTTTTGATTTTTGATTAGTTTAAACAAGTTGATGAGTTGATCTAGGGTATCACTTTTATGTTTGATGAACCTAACCTAGGTAAACCAAGAATAGTCGTCAATTATGACTAAGTAGAATTGACTACTATTAAGTGACTTAGCTCCATGTGAATTGAATAGATCCATATGTAGGAGCTCAAGAACACTTTTGGTTCGTTCATGATTAGTTAGTTGATGTTGTGTCCCAGATTGTTTACCTTGTTGACAAGAATTACAAATTTTATTGTCTAAGTTGTTAAGGTTGGGCAAACCTCTGACTAAGCCACTCTGACTCATCTTGTGGATGAGTCTTGGGTGCGAGTGACCGAGTCGTCGGCGCCACACCAAGATTCCTCTTGCTGTGTCATAAGACACTTGGTTGAGGAGTTAGGTAGATTAATAGTTTAGATGTTGCTATTCCTAGTTCCTTTAAGGATTGTTTTAGAGGTTTCATTTGTTTTAATTACACATTCATTTTCTAGAAATATGACCTTATAGTTATTATCACACAATTGACTTACGCTAAGTAAATTATATTCAAAATTTTCGACTAGTAAAACATTTTGAATGATAAAGTTCGATTTGAGCTCAATATTACCTGATCCGATGATTTTGAGCTTGTCATTATTTCCAAAGGCTACCAACCCTTGTCGTTTGAATCGAAGCTTTGAAAACTTAAGTTGATCCCCGGTCATGTGTCGGGAGCAACCACTATCCAACATCCATTGATCCTACACACAAGGTAGTTGGATCGGATATTGGAATTTTTAAAATTTGGTTGTAAGTTATTAGACCTAGATCATCTCACCCATTTCTACATGATCAACCATGTTATCTTTATGTGTTCTTGTGAGATGACTTCAATTTTACTTGATTAATTTAGATGAATCGAAACTAGTCAACCTTGTATTAGATTCGGATTTGATCCTAAGCTCATCAAGTCACCTTTTCAAGATCTTGGCTTCCAGGTCATGGCGAGGCACAGGGGCCTTCTTTGATTGGAAAAATAACCACTTCCTTAGACAAAGCTAATTTCGAGAAAATAGTAACTTGACTTACTTAAGACTACTTCCTGGTCTAACTAGTTTAGGATACGGTGAGGTAGCTTCAGCTAGTTCCACTCGGTCAAGTGAACCGAACTAGTTATGCCTTATTTAGCTCAAGTACCCAAGGCTTCGCTTTCCTAGTGTACTATCATCTCGCCGCGTCCTGGTACTATGTTATCAAGTATTGACGAGTTATAGTCCCTATCTAATCATTCTAAAAAAAAGAAAAAAAACTAAGCATGCAATTTCTAAGTAATAGCATGAACAAGTTCTGTACTAGCTCCCCCTGAATCATTGAATCGGTTCGGTCTTTCCACATAATGGATTTGGTCCTTGGGAACCCAGTACTGGTTAGATCCTAATTGAGAAATCAAAGTGGTCTTAGGGACCCATGCTTGGACATGTATTCTATTTCGACTTACGATTTACATATACGACTTGTTAGTCGTATTTGAGCTAAACCCAAGCCCGACCTTGTTGTATACGACCCTTTGCGATCCAAGTAAGAGGTCAAGTCCCTTGGATCCCAAAGTGAACCTTTCCAATATATTCCTAAGATCTTCAACTTGACTTTTCAAGAGTGAGTTCTCAACTTCGAGCTTTTCAACTCGAGTTGGTTCCTCCTCTTGAACTTGACTAGTCGAAGAGGTTAGGGAGACCTCGTGTTTAAGGAGTTTAACCTCCTCGAATAGGGTCTCGACCTTGGACTCGGACTTAGATAACTTCCTAGTTATAAACTTAATTGCATTGTATAAAGTACTAATGAGGGATTGACTTACCTTGAGAGTATCTCTTGAACCAGATGCGTATCTGTGGCTTGTCTTGAATAGAGATTCGTAGTCCGACTCATCCTCGGGTTCGGATTCGGACTCCGGCTCCAATTCGGTTGGTTTAACCACGAAGATGAGGTCATCGTTTTCTTCCTCCGATGCCTCTTCCCACGTATCATTGCGCGCCTTTTTGAACTCTGGTGCTTTGTTTTTAAGCTTTGGACATTCCGACTTGACATGTCCGAACCTGTTGCATTCATTGCACCTAATGTTAGAACAAATTTTAGATTTACCTTAGTTGGGTTGAGTGACGGGTCATCTTTGGCTCTTGATCATCCTCCGAACTAGGTTGACTAGTTTGGTCTCCATCTCCGGATCGACCTCTAACTCGTACTCATCTTCTTCTTCCTTCGGGGGTGGCTTACTTGCGGGCTTCTTCTTTTGACCTGCAATAAAAGTTATACCTTTCTTGGGTAACCAATTAGACTATTCGTGAAGTTCAAATTCTAAAAATAATTCATCTAACCTAATTTTTGATAAGTCCATAGAAACCTTGTAGGCATCGACCATGGATGCCCACAAGGTAGTCCTAGGAAATGAATTCAAGACATACCTTATTAGATTGCGGTTTTCGACCTTTTGTCCGATGGCGTCCAAGTTGTTGATGATGTCTTGTACCTGGGCATGTAGTTGACTCACGGTCTCATGTTCCTGCATTTTTAAATTATATAATTTATTAAAGATAAGGTCCCATTTGCATACCTTTGCTTCGTCGATTCCTTCGTGCAATTCCACTAATTTGGTCCACAAGTCCTTTGCACTGATGAAGGGGCCGACGCGATTAAGCTTCTCCTTCGACAAGTCGCATTGGAGGATTTGAGTCGCCTTGTCATCGACTTCAACTTGTCTTTTTGTAGCATTGGTCCATTGGTCATAATCCAAATATTCACCCACTTCGTTAGTCGAAAGTGTGAATCCCGTTTGGATTATGATCCACATCTCGATTTGGGTCTTAAGGAAGCACTCCATTCACCCTTCCAATAATGGAAGTCATCTCCATTGTAAAACGGAGGTCAGACGGTGCTAAAACCCTCGAGATGGGCCATTGATACAAAAATAGAAAGAAAAACAAAGAAGATACCAAGCAATGACAAAAACAAGCAGAATATACCAAGACTTGCATCTTGGATTAGTAGTGCGGGAGAGAATCTTAAATGACCAAAAAAAATTGAAATAAACAGAAATAAAATGAAAATAAATCTGTAAAAAAAATTAGATTGGTGGTTTCACCAAATTTTAGCACCCCTGGCTCTGACACCAATTGTTGGATCAATTAGAGCGCTAGAGGTGGGGGTGAATAACGCAAGACAAAATTCGTTCGTTCGACAAATAATGCGAGTGAGAGTAAATGCAGGGGAAAGGAAAAAAGTACTCGTTTGTTTTTACTTAGTTCACAGCCTTCGCCTGCTAGTCCAAGGCCCTAACGGTCATAGACCGCATACGGAGGGCAAGACACTAAAAACACTCCTCCTCGTTAGAGGTAGGAGTAAGCGAATACAATCAATGAAAAAGCTCAAGGTAGAGGGACACTCCCCCTCTCTTTGTTATGATTAAAACAAGATAAATAAAGATTTATAGATGACAATAAAAGAGAAATCAAACGACTAAATAAAGTAAGAAAATTAGAACTTATCGTCGGAGATGCGGTAGCACTTCGTCGTCGTAAGGTCGTCGTAGAAGAGTATCATAGCGGAGGCTTTTTGGAGAGCTTTTGATGATGGAAATAGGGTGGAGAACCCCTACTTTTATAGCCTTGGAAACCTTAGATGTTCACATCTTCAACCAATGAGAGCAAGCCTCCTATCCCTTCAAAAATGGAGATAAGCTTTGACTCTCCTCGAAACTGATCCTTGACCAACAGTTGACTGCTACCCTTACCAGTCTACTGCTGATGGATCAGTCGACTGATGGTAGGTTTTCCAGCTACAACGAAGAGTTAGCTCGAAAATATAGTTAATATAAGCAAATTAAATGGCCATATTCCATTCGATCTCGACTTAGACTTTCCATGTAAGGTCTTGGTCGGATCGTCGCCTTAGAACGCCCCCGTACGGAGGACACGACCTTTTCGTACTCACTCGCATGAGCTTACCTCAACATTTACTTTGTATCTTTTGCTTCTGGTCTTCCACATGATTCCTTCGGCTCCCTTCGAAGTCATCCCGGTGTCACCCGACCACCACGGCTCTCTCCGGGTGTCGCTGACCTTCATCTCTAGATTTAGCACTTTTCTGTACACTTGATTTAGCTAGTGAGATAACAAAATGAGGTTAACTTTGTATCATTTTTTATAATCAAAACTCAGGTTCGACTTAGGTGCCTACTGCACCAACAATTATTTCTATATGTCATGTATGCTTTGATTTCATTCACATTCCATGACATCATGATTTTGGCACATGCTCTTATCTTTGTATCATTTATGCCATAATCATCATTCATGCATAAATAAAATGAATTTAAGGACTAAGGCATGATTTGAAGGGAATCAAATATTGTTTCCTAGAGATATGCATGAAACCCTAAATAACAAAGACCCCACATCTCACTAGAACTTGACTTGTATGTGTTTTACACATTTAAATACAAGTGAGATGTTTAGGAAAATGAAATTAAAGGTTTTAAAAACATTTCAAAAATATTATGAAAAACCTTGGTGAAGTCTATCTTTTGATAGCAATCACCATTGAATGAGGTGATGCAAAGAGGGCTTAATATTGAAGCTTTTCTTAATTTTTGAACTTTGTATCAATCTCACTATTTTGTGGGTAAAATAATTTTCCAATATTTTTCACCCATAATGATTGGTATAAGTAATATACATATGAATTTTCATGATTTTTCACTTTATTTATATTTACTTATGAATTTTGGAACTTAGGTTTTGAAAATTGAAAATTGCATTTTATAGTTATCAGTCAACTGCCATGGATGGCAGTCGACTGATGTGGGAAGGAGTCGACTGATAATGTTGATTTTGGGTAAACCATGGTTGTTAGGCCCATGTTCAGCTTTGTTTTGGTCCCCTAACCACTCCTAACCCTAGGACATGCTTGGGAGAGCATTAGAAAGGGTGGAAATCCATTAGATATGAATTAGGAGAAGTGTTGAGGGTGAGTACCAATTTTAAGGTGGATGAGAGTTCATTGTTGAACTTTGCCTTAATTTTGATTATTTAGCATTCCTATTTGCTTAGGGACTCTCCAAGGACATTGTTGGTGCAATGGTCAAGGGGGAGCAAGCCGTTAGGGGGAGGTATCCATCATGGGAAGATGGAAGTGTACTTTTTCCTCATGGGAGGAAAATTGGGTTGCCTCTCTTTAGTGATATGGGACGTATCACTAGAAAGATTGTAGACACGTTTGCTCCTCCAAGGGAGAGATTATAGGCATGTTTGTTCCTCTAAAAAGGGGAAGAAGTTACCAATTCGGATAGTTGGAATTCTCATTTGGATGTGAGAATTGCCAATTGGGGATAATTGGTAGACTTGAGTTTGACTTTTTGTCAAACATCAAAAAGGGAGAGATTGTTGGTGCAATTGGTCTGGACTCGAGTTTGACTAGAACTATATTTTGATGTTAGACAAAATGTATGACATGGGATTGTCATGGGAAGTCCAACTTGGGTTGGCCACATAAATCCAAGTGTGTAGCCTTGGTGGTGAAAAGTCCAAGCATGGGGCTTGGTGTTGGGAAAATCCAAGCATAGGGCTTGGTGTTGGAAAGTCCAACATGGGTTGGCCATGTAAGTCCAAGAGTGTAGCCTTGGCGGTGAAAGTCCAAGCATAGGGCTTGACATGGAAAATCCAAGCATGAGGCTTGGTGTGGGAAGTCTTGAGGACTTGGAAAGTTCACTAGGCTTGGCTTCCTTGAGTCGGTGAAGGATGACATTGCGAAGTCATGCACTTGGTGCATCCAAGGGACCGCCGGACGGGGAGCGAATGGAGTGAGGCCCAAGGAAAGCATACTTTGAGGGCAAGAGACGCGAAGGATGACATTGCGAATCCATGTGCTTGGTGCATCCGAGGGATGTAGGCTGAGGGAAGAGAGCTTCAGTAGGGAACTCCATGAGAGGATGAGGTGGACTTGGCCAAGTGGCTAAGACTGAGTGTCGGAGGCTCAAACATGGTGTTTGAGTGTTTACCCAATGGTCGGTTGCTTAAACAACTTGGTGTTTGAGGTTTTACCCGACATCAGTCGACTGCTCTAGGTCGATTGGACTCGACCGGTGTTCAACTGACCAAGTTTTGATCGAATAGTCGACTGCCGAGGGAGGGCAATCGACTGTCGACACCATCAGTCGACTGATGATGGATATCAGTTGACTGATCGGGGTGTTTCCTGGCACAGAACACTTTCCAATCGAGTGATTGTGTTGAGCACTTGACTGATGGGGTTACCAGTCGACTGATGGGTATGATCAGTCGACTGATGGTTATCCGTTGGGTTTTTGCCAATGTGGATTCGGCCGTTGTGAGACAACGACTATAGGAGCAGTCGACTGGAGGCCAGGAGCATTCGACTGATCGACGAGAAATTAGCCCGAGATAAGCATAAAAGGAGAAGCTTGGAAAGGATTTCAATAAGACTTTTGGGAAGATTTTGAAGGGGAATTGCTGTTGCATTCCTGTCCTTCAAGAGCAAACCAAAGCAAGCAACAAGAAAGAGTTCAAAGCCATTTATTGTAAAGTGTTCTTTATGTATTTCATTTGTGTTCTTTGTATTTGCTTGTACATTTCGTATTACTTATTGTAATTGCTTGTACGAGGTTTCTCCACCTCCGACGTGTTGTCGAGAAGGAGTTGTTAGTGCCGTGCGCATAACACGAGCTCGTTGAGCTCACCCGTGGAGTAGGAACCCTAAGGTTCCGAACCACGTACATTGTGTGTATTTGTGCTTGTGTCTTTTGTATTCATATTGCTATTATTTCTGCTGCACATTAATGAGTATTGTAGACGACACGCGAAGAATGAGCAAATTCCACCGTACACGCGAAGAGGGCTATTCACCCCCCTCTAGCTGGCCACCAACGTTCCAACACAAGTATCTAGGTAGAGAATATGTATTAAGCATACTCCTTGCCGTCTCTTATAGGGCATGATTTTTCTTTTCCACCATCCTATTTTATTGGGGTGTTGTAGGACAAGAGAACTCATGCTTGTACCCTTGTTCTAAGCAAAATTTTAAGAAATTAGAATTCTCAAATTCTCCACCATGATCACTATGAAACCGGTTGATTTTGAGATTTCTTTCATTCTCTACTCTTTTTCTAAAACCTATGATTATTCCTAGGGTATCATCCTTATGTTTCATAAAATAGACCCATGTATATCTAGAAAAATCATCAACTATGACTAAGCAAAATTTACTACCATTGAAAGAAGGAATACTATGACAATCAAACAAATCCAAATGTAAAATTTCTAAAGGTAAAGAGGTATTAGTTAAAGTTTTACCCTTGTGTGATGAGTTTGATTGCTTTCCTTCTTGGCATGCATCACACATCTTGTCCTTGATGTACTTCACCTTTGGCAATCCTTTGACTAGATCCAACTTGGCTATTTTGGCAATATTCTTCATGTTGATATGCCTAAGCCTTCTATGCCATAGCCAACTTTCTTCTTCTTTTGTCATAAGACACTTAGTGGAAATGTTAGAAGCATAGGATAAATGAACATAGTAAATATTTGATTTCCTATATCCTACTAACATGCAATCATTCAATTTCTTGTGTCTTATAAAGCATTTTGTAGAGTTGAATTCAACATTAAAGTCAACATCACATAATTGGCTAACACTAAGCAAGTTGAATTTTATATTTTTAACTATAAAGACCTTATGAATAGAAAGTTTTGGGGATACCTCAATTGTGCCTTTACCTAGAATTTTGAGTTTACCACTATTCCCAAAGGACACGGTTCTCTTGCTAATGTAGTTGATTGTGGAGAATTTGTTCACATCTCTAGTCATATGTCTTGAGACAACCGCTATCCACAATCCACATACTTGGTCCTTCTACCTAAACAATATGAAAAACAAAAGCCTTAGGTACCCAAATTTTTGGATTGGTAGCATCAATCACAAAACTCTTGGATGAATCTTCTATGCTTTGTGTATCCCATGTTTGTGCTACCATGACCTTCTTCTTCTTCTTTTCTTTCTTATCCTTCTTCTTCTTTTCCTTTTCCTCCTTTTCCTTTAAGTCTGGGCAATTCGGCTTGATATGTCCTTTCTTATTACATCCATAACAAATGTCGTTAGTGTTGGAAATCGAACTACTAGTAGATTTACCTTTTGAGGATTGAAACATCCTCCTCACATCCTTCTGGTGATCTTCCTTGATCTTCCACAAAATTTCTTCACATAGTGGGCCACCTCGCTAGCGGACAATTCTTCACCGCTACTAGAAGACTCATCCTTCGATTCGGATGATGAAGAGACCTCCTTATTTTCTTTCTTCTTCTTCTCCTTCTTACCTACAACAAGAGCTAAACCTTTCTCCTTCGATGAAGTGTTAGCTTGTTCATGTAATTCAAATTCACAAAATAATTCATCTAACTTAACTAAAAGCAGGTCCCTAGAAACCTTATAAGTATCTACCATTGATGCCCATAGAGTTGTTCTAGGGAAAGATTGAAGAACATACCTTACTAGGTCTCGATTTTCAACCTTCTCACATATTACATGTAGTCCGTTGACTACCTCCTTGAATCAACCGTGCATTTGGCTAACAATCTCATTGGTCTTCATGCTAAAGCTTTGGAGTTGACCCATCAATAGGTCCCTCTTGGCTCTCCTTGTCTCCTTTGATCCTTCATTGAGTTCGATGAGCTTCTCCCAAAGCTCTTTTGCGGAGTTGAAGGGGTCGACCTTGCTTAGTTTCTCTTTAGACAAGCCACATTGGAGCGTGGTTGTTGCTTTGGCATTGGCTTGATCCTTCTTAGCCATCTCCCTAGTCCAATTCTTTGTTGGTATTGACGCTCCAAATTCGTCGACCAACTTTTCGAACCCATCTACAATGCTAAACCAATTATCAATATCATTCATTAGATAATATTTCATCTTACCTTTTCAATATGTGAAATCATTGCCGTCGAAGAAAGGAGGCCACGCCGTGCTATATCCCTCTTGAAATACCATTGCTTCGGTTGATAGTTAGATTCTCTGATGCGATCTGGGATCTGATACCACTTGTTGGGGATCCTTGGAAAGCTAGAGGGGGGTGAATAACCTCTTTTCATTTCTAAAATTAAGATTAGAGGAAGCAAAAACAAATATGAAATGAAAAGACAAAAATAACACAAGTGCTAACAAGAGTGTTTAACGTGGTTCGGAGATTATGCTCCTACTCCACGGTGATTCGTAAGGTGGATCAACCCTAGCAAGTCTTCACTAAGAGCTCCTTTTGATGATCACACCAAGGTGGAGAAGCCTTCTTTACAATGCACTCCTCTTCTTACAAATGATAGAAATGAATATTAGAGAAGAGGAGATTAGAACACAATAAAAAGCTTGAGAAGACTTGGAGAGCTTGAGAGTATAGTTAGGAATGAGAGCACTAGCCCTCTTAAGCCCCCAAGGCCTCTTTTTATAGGGAAGAGGATGATTTTCCCGTTGAGATTGCAACAGTCGACTGATCGAGCCATCAGTCGACTGCTGCTGTAGCTGACCTCATCCAACGACTTCTGACGAGCCTGATCTGCGGTCGTCACATCCCAATGAAACTCTGATTAGTCGAATGATCACACTATCAGTCGACTGATTGACTCATCAATCGACTACTCAGAGAAATCAATTGACTCAAAACCTTTCTGTGCCCGTGTCCACTTATAACAATCGACTGCTAGGGATAGCGATCGGTGATGTGAACGATCATTGCCAAACCCTAGCGATCATTAATGAACCACATACCTCATTCGGTATCTTGATTGGTGGTAGTGATCGATCATTTGGGACAAAGCACCAAGTATGATTAAATCATACTTGAAATCGACTTCCTAGACCTAGACTCAACCTTCTAGCTCTTCCTTCAGCCTTGTGCCTCCAGGATCCCTCCTAGTCAGTGACTCCATCCTTGCGCTTGCTTCTAAGAGCTTCCCTCAGTTTCGTCATGTCTCAGGTTTCTCTTTTGCCAAAGTTCGCTTGGACTTTACGCCGCCAAGACTACATGCCTGGACTTACGCTTCCAAGACCTTGCCTTTGAACTTTCTTGTCAAGATCCACTTGGAATTTATGCCGCCAAGACTTTATGCTTAGACTTATGCTGCCAAGACCTTCTCTTGGACTTCCCTTGGCAAGATCACACTTGGACTTTCCTTTACCAAGTCTTCACACTTGGATTTTCCTGTCACTTAACAAGTTCACGGTTAGATCACAAATATTGCCTAAATATAAATAATTATCCAAACATCAAAATACATAAATTCTTGGAGCATTATTGCACCAACATGCGGGACCACATGGTGTTGTTCTTTAAAGTGCAGGACTTGAAAGGAGTTTTGCTTCGCTTCGGTCGCTTGTGCATGGCGATCTTATCTCACGTCCCCCGGTTAAAATTTTATTAATTAAAACTAATCCAAATGGAGATGGATTACCCAAGCAACTGATTCATTATCGTGCTATTCAATTTGAGTGGTCGCTTGAACAAACTTGTTGTTCAAGCAACCGAACCCTTTTCCTCGATTAGGCGCGGAATAGATGATGAACGGATCGCCGGTTTTTGTATTTATGATTGGGTTCCATGTCAATCAACAACATGTAAAATAATAAAATACAAGAATTAAAATTAAATAAGATTATACCTCTTATTTTATGTCTTGATATTCTATTGTATTCCTATCCTCTTCTTGGATGTCGTGTGGGCAACGATTTACCAAGAATTGAAGCCTCTTAGACCACTTATCTTCCCTTTCTTGCTCGCTCCAAACAAGGGAAGAAAACCATCCCTTCTTCTCCTTTCTTGTGCCGAACACAAAGCCTTCTCCTCTTCTCCTTACTTGTACCGACCACTAAAACTCCAAGAAGTGGTGTCTGCCGACCCTAAAGAGAGGAGAGGAGATTGAGGAAGAGAGAACCCCCTTCCTCCTTGCTTGTTGCTGCTAGCCCTAGGAGAGGGAGAGGAGGCGCCGACCCTAAAAGAGGGAGAAGTTGCCGTTGGCCCTAGGAGAGGTAGAAGTTGCCGCCAGCCCTAGGAGAGGGAGAGGAGGTGTCGGCCAAAAGAAAGGAAGAGAAGGAAACCCTAATACTCTCTTGCCATCGGACCTAGAAGAAGGAAAACCCTAACTCCTTGTGCACTTGCCTCTCCACCTCCTTTTATAAATCTAAGCTTCATGAGGTATTTATAATAGGCTACAATAAGGACCATGAAGAGGAGTTGGATCTTGGCCACCCAATGGATCTGAACCACATCTAACCTGATCTATTAATGATGATCCATTCCACTAGAGGATCATCATTGATCTACCTCACCAACCCCCATAATTAAATATGGGTTCCACATATTATTTGTATAAAATATCTTCCCGTGTTTAAGATATCGAATGCCCATTAATTAATTAAATTACTGATAATTTAATTAATCAATATCTACCTCCATGAGTAGTACCACTCATCCTTATCATCATGTTGGACCAAGTCCACCTACATGATTTATATGATGAACTTATGCCCTCCTCAAGGGGACATCATCATCCTAATGTATAGAATATGGTTTCCTCCTATAATCAACGACACACCATGTAAATAATATTATTTTCCAACTTACCAGGCCTATCGACTTAACACATAAATCTCGCCCATTGGTAAATCAAAGAAATAAATACTAAGTACATGTTCCCTTTATTATATCGGGATTAAGAGCATGTACACCATAATATCTGAGGTCTGATTCAATTATATAATCAGTATAAATTAAATCACCTCTAAATCGGTCCTGCTTAATACACACAAAGTGTACTAGTGTGATTCTATGGTCAAGATAAATCAATACCAAATTACACTACAACCATGCCAATGGTTTGTCCAAAACCATCTTGGTTGTGAGCCTCTACTTATACTCTACAAGGAAGATAACATGATCTTCTGTGCGATACCACACCATGTTATCTACAATGTAAAGTATCAGACAATATGCATAAATATAAAATGCAAACAATGATCATGTGATTCTTATTTCAAAATGAAGATATTCAAGCAAAAGTTAGGCTTTTAGTATACATCCCAACAATCTCCCACTTATACTAAAAGACTATGCTACCATTAAACTGCCATATATCTAATTCCCATTCCCTCCACATGGTTATCAAAAGCTCTCACTGGAAGGGCCTTAGTGAAAGGATCTGCCAGGTTATCCTCTGATGCAATCTTGGCGACAACAACTTCTCCTCACTTTACGATCTCTCGTATCAGGTGGTACTTGCACTCTATGTGTTTACTTGCCTTATGGGTTTGTGGTTCCTTCGAGTTTACAACTGCACCACTATTATCACAATAAATTGTGATAGTTCTGGGCAAACCAGGAATCGCATCCAAGTTCATCAAGAAGTTCCTGAGCCATACAACTTCTTTGGTTGCCTTAGAGGTTGCCACAAACTCAGCTTCCATGGTGGAGTCTACCATGCATTTATGCTTGACACTCCTCCATACATTGGTTCCACCTTCCAAATTAAACACATAACCCGAGGTAGACTTACTATTATCCTTATCTGATTGGAAGTCAGAATTTGTGTAACCCATAGGGAGTAATTGATCTGCTTGGTATACTAGCATATAATCCCTAGTCCTTCTTAGGTACTTCAATATATGCTTTACCGCAGTCCAATGTCCCTGTCCTGGATTACTCTGATATCTGCTAACCATGCTCATAGCAAAATAGATATCCGACCTCGTACATAACATAACATACATGAGGCTTTCTACCGCTGAAGCATAAGGAACCACCTTCATCTCCTCTATCTCCTTTGACGTTCTAGGGCACATCTCTTTAGATAAAGGTACTCCATGCCGAAAAGGTAGAAAACCTTTCTTGGAGTTCTACATGCTAAAACGAGCTAGAATAATGTCTATTTATGAAGCTTGAGATAAGCACAACATCCTTTTCTTATGATCCCTTATAACCTTGATCCCAAGGATGTGTCCCACTTCTCCCAAGTCCTTCATATCAAATTATTTAGAGAACCATACCATTACTTATGATAACACTTTGACATTGTTGCCAATGAGGAAAATGTCATCCACGTATAGTACAAGAAATACCACTATGTTTCTGTCACATCTCTTGTATACACAAGACTCATCCGGACTTTGAATAAATCCATATGATTGGATTACCTCATCAAAGCAGATGTTCCAACATCTCGAAGCTTGCTTTAATCCATAAATGGACCGATTAAGCTTGCACACAAGATGCTCTTTGCCCTTTGCAATGAATCCCTTTGGTTGCTCCATATAGATGTTTTCTTCAAGACTTCCATTAAGGAAAGCTGTCTTGACATCCATCTGCCAAACCTCATAATCCATATGAGCAGCAATAAACAAGAGAATCCGGGTAGACTTAAGCATGACTACCGGTGAAAAAGTCTCCTCATAATCGATACCCTCTTTCTGAGTATACCCTTCCGCAACAATCCTTGCTTTGAAGGTCTCTACATTATCATCTGATCCTCTCTTTCTTTTGTAGATCCACTTGCATCCAATGGCTTTTACATGATTGGGTGGTTCTACTAGCTCCTAGACTTGATTTGAATCCATAGATCCTATCTTAGAACTCATCGCCCTTTGCCAAGATACTGCATCTTTATCTTGGATTGCCTCGTCATATGTCCACGGATCAGGTTCATGTTCGCCAGGGACCAAATCAGAAGATTCTCCCAAGAACATAAATCTATCAGGTTGTCTAACAACCTTCCCACTACGACGAGATATCACCTGTGTATCCTCTGTGACACGCGATGCAGTCACTTGTGGTATGTCCTCTTGTACCATTGGTACTGAAGCAGAGAATTCCCCTCTTAATTCCTCTAGAACAATCTTGCTCATGGGCTTGTGGTTCATCACATAGTCTTCCTCTAAAAATCGGGCATTCGTGCTAATGATCACCCTCTAATCTATAGGACTATAGAACAAATCACCTTTCGTTCCTCTAGGATAGCCTACAAACAGGTGCACTTTTGTACGAGATTCCAATTTATTAGCATCTCCTTTCAGTACATGTGCTAGACTACCCCAAATCCGAATATGTATCAGACTAGGCTTTCGCCCAGACCACAATTCTGTGGGAGTAGAAGGTACTGATTTAGATGGTACCAAGTTCAGAATATACACTGTCGTTTCCAGAGCATACCCCCAGAACGAATCTGGTAACTCAGAATAACTCATCATCGATCTAACCATTTACATAAAGTCCTATTCCTTTGCTCTGCCACACCATTCTGCTGGGGTGTACCAGGTGTAGATAGTTGGGATTGAATCCCAGCCTCTGATAAGTAACTCCTAAACTCTTCCAAGAGGTACTCACCACCACGATCAGATCGTAGTGTCTTGATACTTTTACCTTGAGTTTCTCCACATCAGCCTTGAATTCTTTGAACTTGTCAAAGCATTCAGACTTGCGCCACATCAGGTAAATGTATCCATATCTTGAATAATCATCTATAAAAGAGATGAAATATTTAAAACCACCTCTAGCCTATATAGACATAGGACCACACAAATCAGAATAAACCAATTCCAACACATCTTTGGCATTATCCCCTTGGTCTTAAAAGGCCTCTTGGTCATTTTATCTTCCAAGAAAAATTCGCAGGTTGGGAAATCTTCCACCACCAATGAACCCAAAGGTCCATCAGCTATCATCCTTTGAATTCTACTCAGGTTAATATGACCTAACCTTAGATGCCAAAGATATGTTTGGTTCATTTTTGAAGGTTCTTTTCTCTTATTGGATTTAGAAGATGAGTTATTTATTTCTATTTGCATCGTGGGAGTTTTTGGTTCAAGAGTGTATAAATTTCCTACCAATGCACCAGAACAGATAATCTCCTTATTCCTTTTTATAACAACTTTGTCATTAAAAGAAATAGAATACCCATCCATAAAAAATTTAGAAACTGAAATCAAATTCTTTCTAAATGCAGGTACATAAAGGCAATTTCTCATAACCAAAGTTTTATTTCTATCAAAAGATAAATAAACGTCTACCACTGCAATAGCCGCCACCTTCGTAGCATTGCCCATGTAGACGATAATCTCTCCCTCAGCTAGTAGTCTGGTTTCCTGGAACCCCTACAATGAATTGCAGACATGATCAGTGGCTCCCGTATCTACACACCAGGTACTTATAGATAACACCGCTAAACATGTTTCAATGACTAAACTAAAAGATATACCATTGTTCTGTTTCTAGTTAGGACAGTCTGCCTTCCAATGTCTAGTCTACTTGCAAGTGAAGCACTTGCCTTTCGGCTTCTTTACTATTGCCTGAGATACTACCACCATCTTTGCTATGCCTTGTTTCTTCTTCTTCTTGCCTTTCGACTTAGAAGTAGAAACCTTTTGAGAAACCATAGCATGAGCACTCTGACAAAAAAGCCCCTCTGTCGCCTAAAGTTCTGTTAGAAGCTCCACCAATGAATACAAACTTTTATTCATGTTGTAGTTCAGGCGAAATTGCTCAAAACTTCTAGGTAGAGATTGGAGAATGATATTGACCTGGGTTTCTGTTAGTGTCAGCCCTTAGTGTCAATCATGAGATATAGTGCTAATCATGAGATGATTGATTAGGGATCATGTGTATCATATTTCATTAATAAAAGGCAAGGATTGTTTATTATATTTTTTTTATGCATGTGCTAGCTAAAATAAATATAATAATGTCCTTGAATAGTAGGTTCTAATCTACAGTATATCAATTGGTAGAATTAATTATGAGAAGTTATAGAGAATACTATTCTTAATATTCCTAGTCAAGTATTAATATACAAGGGCAATATTAATACATTGAGACTAGCATATTGCTCAATGGATGACTTGATCTCACAAGTCATGGATATGTGATATCACATTGACACATGGGTATATATACTGAATTGACCCACTATGAGAAAGTATCATGAATCATTATATGAGTGTCATATACTTTCTCATGTGACTATTGGTATGAATAGTCCTTAGACCTGAAGTCACTACGGTTCCCTACATAAGGAGTTATGTACTTTGGTATCGTCTAACGTCACACCGTAACTGGGTGCACTATAACGGCGATCACTGGGTATGTAATGAATTATGCGGAGGGATGTGAGTGATGTAGATGGGATCTATCCCTCCCATATGACGGAAGTGATATCTTTGCCCTCTTGATAGAGTAGGACCATGAAATGCATGGCCATGCTCAAATGAGTCAATATGAGATATTGAGCTCATTTTTTTGAGTGAGTCTACTTGGGATCAAGAAATATAAAGATCGATAAGGGGATGACATGGTCTATGCCTCATTGATCGATCTAAGATATCAGAGATAGAAGGACATCGTCATACATGATGATAGTCATGGAAAGGTTGTCGAATCTCGACGATCTTGTAACTTGGGTAGCAATGATGTATTGCTAGATGCCGCTCATTGCTTATGTATCTAAAAAGGGTTTTAGATACATTGCCAACGTTACAAGAGCCTATAGGGTCACACACAAATGACATTCTATTTTGGAGATGGTTTCTTTTAGTTGGACTAAAAGGACAATTGAGAATATGACCAAGATTTGAGTTAGACTCAAACTGGTTAAACTTGAGTTAGACTCAAGTTGAACCATGGAAGATGATTCATCATCATGCATGATTAATTTGATTAATCATGCAAATGAATACCAAAGGGCTTGGTATTCATGATGAGAATTAAAAGAAGGGAATACCAAAGCTCTTGGTATTAAGAGAACTCCTAATGGGGAGATAATGGCATTGATGGCTATGGATTAAAAGGGTCTTTTGGTGTTCAACGTTGATGACAAAGTGGTGGTTTTTGGTGTTTGGGCGTGCAAGCCAAAAGGGCCAAGAGAAAGAGTTCTCTCATCTCCTCCTTCCTCTCCTTCTTCTTCCAAAAGAGTTCTTGGTGTTTTGCTAGGGGTTGCTTGTAAGATAGAAAAAAAAAATTAATTCATATGGATTAACCCTTTAATTAATTGGGTTTAATTAGTGGTTTAATTGGGCTAATGAGGTTGATTAGCTAGTTGGATTGAGTCCATTGGGCTGGTTTCGGATTGGGCTGGAATTGGGCTTGAATCGGATTGGGCTGGAATTGAGCTTGAACTGGAAATGGGCTAAATCTGTTTGGATTAGAATTTGGCTTGGGCTTGAACCGGATTAGGCCAAATCAGATTGGGTTAGATTTGGGTTGGGCTAGCCAAATCACTCGAACGACTTTTATAAGCCGCCGAACGAACCCAATCCTGATTTCTCGATCTCATTTCTCCGATTCCCTCTCTTCTGCGAGCTCGGCGAGGTTGATGTTGTGCCGATCGCCACTATCTTCATCGCGAAGGACAGCAGCGCCGCCGCCCTAGGTCGCCGGAGGTTACCTCGAGTGGAAGACGCCGGTTGTCAACCATCGCATCTATTTCTCTTCTATCGATGGTCGTTGTCGTGTCGTCACTGGAGCAACTCGTTGAATATCACTGCCCCAGTCGCCGTCAGGATGGATGGTGAGTGGCTTAGTTGAGTTGGTTGTCTTCCTTCCTCTCTGCACGCAGCGACGATCGGATCATTCTCGATGGTCTCCGTGGATGAGCTGGAGTGCGGATGGCTGGGAGTTTGGATCGGCATCGGTTTCACCCTGCCGAAACGTGAGCTGCCTTCAACTGAGTGCTACTGATTGTCACCAGGGATAGTGTGTGAGCTTGGATTGGTGGTATGGACAGTGATCGGAACTCAGGATCTCGTCGGTGAATAGGGAACGATGAAGGGGATGGCTACCGGTAGTGATTTGGTTGGTAAGCCTTGATATCTCTTTCAGTTTCAATGATAAATTGTTGTTACAACTTTGATTTTAGAGGGATTTGTTGCAGTCAGTAGCTCACGGTGGCAGTGAAGATCGAAGTTGTGGATCTAATTTGGGGTAAGTTCTGTGTTAACCTATGGTTCTGTTAGATTCCCCTTCTTTAGCGTGGATTATTTTGTAGTGATTCTTGATCTGGGATATGCTTTATTATGGGCTCTGTTTGTGGATGGTGAGTTGTAAGTTGAACTCGAATTAGCGAATCAACCATCTGACCTATTATGTTCACTCATGTTCTGGTGAATTCCGGTGGTTCCTACTATGACATTGAATAATTGATGTGAGGATGGAGCAATGGGAAGCATATGATTTCTGGGTTACCGGTTGTGAGGTGGAAGTGAAGTGAGGTGAGTTCAAATTTAGTGCTCTCGTGATGGGATGATATTTATGTAGTTACTTTGGACAATGGTTACAGGGTGTATCTACATGATAGTGAGCTGCATAGGGATTATTCCTATACGATTGAAGACCTTGTTTCAGATCTACTGGGTACGAATGAATCGAGCTAGGTAAGTTCGATTTGGGATTTGATACCATCATTGGTCTTATGATAGACTTTGTCGATGTTTACTTGTTGACTACAGGATGTTGATTTCAGGACTTTGATTAGTGATGATGCTCGTAGTAGGGATGGCAGATACGAGCTACATAGCAGGTGGGTAATATCTACCTGGTCAAGTAGTTTTGATCAAATTCTAGTGCATGATCTTGGATTTATGTTTATACCTGTTTACCTTAAATCCACTCTTATTTAATCATATGCTTGTACTGCCTTGACCTTTGAGATATATACTCTGGTACTTCATTGATTATCTAGCTCGGATAGGAACTATAAACCCTATTATGTATTAGCTGATAGATGTTCAGTAAGTACATGTGGTTAGGGTTATCTTTGTGACCTCAGATTGGGTTACTGTGTCACATCACTAGGGTTAGGTGACGGATCAGATTATGGAGTCGATTGTTATATCATACCCGTATTAGTGGCGCATCTATGGTGGATCTAGTTGTCTATGCATAGATAAGTGTGTGGTTGTCAGTATGTGACCATAGACTAGAGGTCCTAGCATGATGGTATATCCATTATGGATTGTATGCCTGTGTATGGTTATATGGATGCTCGATAGTATATCGCTACTGACTAGAGGTCTTAGCATGGTTAACTGTCAGATGAGTATGACTCTTTGTGCGATAGAGAGAGTCTTGTGCATTGTAGTCCTTGCATAGTTGACTTTTGGTTGACCAGGACTCCCCGTGGGATAGGGAGTGTGGCGAGGATACATGTATGGAGCTATGCATCATTACATTGCATGCATGTTGTTGACTGAGTCTCCCTTGTGGTTGAGACAGGTCGTCAGCCATCCTACCTCCCCGGCCACTCGGGGTAGTGGTAGCAGGGTTGAGGGCAGAGCATTGGATGTGCCGCACTCGGCCACTATAGACGGTGGTAGCTGGAGATGCGCACCTGGCCACTGTGCAGAGTGGTGTAAGCACTCGCCCACTATAGACGGTGGTTGTGTGACGTGCAGTTGTCCTGTGTGCAGCGCTTGTCTACTCATAGGTAGGGACGGCGTGGCTTGCAGCAGGGGCCCCTAGGAGTAGTTAGCTCTTTACGCTTATACGCTACTTAGTCATACTACCCAACTCGGTCACTCGAGAGTGGTGGCAGCTGGAGTCAGGCTAGCTGTCATTTGTCGTGCCACCCTGGCCACTCTGGGGTCGTGGTTGGACGGGTCCGCAGACAGTGACCATGCATATGCATTGTTGATATATATGTATGCATGTATTTGATATATGTTTTACATATGCCTGTGAGATGCTGCATTTGATTGAGCTATGATTGCTGCATATGGTTGTTCATCATGATACATGCCATCTGCATTTTATATACTGCTATGTGTTGAGCATGATACATGCATTGATTCAGACTGTTGTATGCATTTGATTAGCATCATGTCATTGTGTGGTACGGACTGGGTTATTATTACAGGTGATCATATACTGTTCATATGTTGGAGTATTGGTCAGGTATGGGATTGACTTGGTACGTTATATGAGTTATGTTATTGTAAATCTGTTCAGGATGATCTAGCATCTGGTGTTACGCATGAGCCGTGTACGTTGGTACATTACTTCATGTTCAGTTGATCAGTTTAGTATATACACTGAGTATGACTTTACTGTAGTTACTTGTTATTAGAGTTGGATAGGACTGTATGTCTATTGGACTCATGTTGTATACCTGTAGATCTTCACATGTATACTTGTAGATCTCTTTACCCTATATGTTCATGCACTTTCTATATATTACCCCTGAGTTTATACTCACCACCCCGGGACCCTGGGCTTTCTGTCGCCCAGGTAATAGGTAGAAGATTCCTTGGATGTTCGGAGCTCCGCCAACTGATCCCATCTCACACCGGACGGATGGATATGTTTTCCATATTGTTGTATTACTATGGATTGTTGTTTTGGGGTCTTTACCCTGTATGGTTTCCGTAGTTTTGATATACGGATGTGTTGTATGTATTTGGTCTTTGATTCGATTTCTGTTATGATTCTTGTCATGTCAAGTCACTCCGGAGTGCACAGTTGGGTCCTTGTATTTTGTTTTATCTGTATTATATTTCCGCTGTGTTTGATATGTTGATATCATTATGTTATATTGTTGTTGTGGGCCTACGAGCCTTGTATTAACCCGATAGGGGAGATGCCGTACGTTTGCTTTTCGGAACGGTATACTCTCGGAGCGTGACATTGCTAGCACAACGTGACTCCAAAGCTAGTGTGGGTGTCAGTGTGGATACCATCGATATACGGTTACCCTTATCATATTGAGATCCGACAACATTTAGAAAAGCGGGATTGTGAAGGGCACACACCGAAGGCATATTCCTCATCTAGATAAGATCTAGACTAGATTAAAGAAAACAACTTATATAGTTTTGCATGGATCTCTGGTGAGATCTGGTATAATTATTATTTCTGCTGCGATTGTGCGAAGTATTTGCCCGCGATGTTGTGAACATCAGATCCGGAGTTTTTCCTAACAGTTTCCCCATCGATCTCTACTCCAAGGACTTCCATCTCATTCAAATGAGCCATCATCTTGAGAACATGATCCCTCACGGGTGTTCCCTCAATCATGGTGGTCGTCATCAAGTTCCTCATAGCTTCCTGCCTAGCAGCCTGATTCTGGTGTCCGAAAAGATCCTTGAGATTGAGCATCATGTCATAGGTAGTAGTCATGGCCTGATGCTGATGTTGCAATACATTTGACATAGAAGCTAAAATGTAACATCGTACCATCTCATCTTCCTTGATCGACTTCCTATAACTCTCTTTCTCATTTTCACTAGAATCATCCGTAAGCTTAGGAGGACATTCTTTGAAGAGTACATATTTGTACTCCTCAATAGTCAAGACAATGTCCAGATTTCGTTTCCAATCAACATAATTGGGGTCAGTAAGTTTGTTTTCTTTTAGAATCACACCAAGTGGGATGAAAGTCATTTTAAAAAACCTAAGAATCACAGTGATAAAAAACATTAGATTTCAAAAATTTATTGATTTCTCAAACAATAAAATTTAAAATCAACCAACACCTCAAAACACCGAGAATATCGTGTGCCACGATAGTGTGGACGTATACGAATTCTACATTTGTAAGACGAGATTTTACCCATTAATTTTACTATTTTGTCAAACTAACTTTTTGACAAGTAAAATTAATAGTTGATTCCTCATTGGCCCTACAAATAAAAGCAGTGACTCTGATGGGGAGGATACTTATATTTGTCACGATAGTGTGGACGTATACAAATTCTACATTTGTAAGAGGAGGTTTTACCCATTAATTTTATTATCATGTCAACTTTACTTTTTGATAAATAAAATTAATAGTTGGTTCCTCTTCGACCCTACAAATAAAAGCAGTGACTCTGATGGGGAGGATACTTTTATTTGCAACTAAGTGTTTACCATTACCCGATACTAAGGCAATTACCTCAGATTAAGTGCCTTACGATGGGGAAGTACATACGCTTCTAAATAATTTCCTATAACCATATTTGACCTAGTGATCCACAAAATAAACTCATCCGATATGGAGGAAGGCACTCAGAGCCAACGCGCAAGTTTGTTCGCATCACATGTCAAATTGTAATGGAGCCCCAGGGAATTAAAAAATATCCCTCTCCCACTTAGTAATTTAAAATTGAGGAATTTTCAGACACACACAACATGCATATCAAACAATAAGCAATAAATATAAAAACAATTAAATTTCCCAACTATTATGGCTTTTGTTTTCCAATATGCTTTCCATCGTGTCGCCACCTCGTCCACTCCTCCCTTTACCATGCGCATACCATATGCAAGCCACAAGGGGATTTGAGCTGAGATAAAATATTTTAATTTACATCCATCGATCCTATACTCCACGAAAGAGTGTACAACATATCTAGATCAAAAGTAAATTAAAATAAGTAGCTAAATAATTTTGTATTTAATTATAAAAATTAAATACTAAATAGCCTCGTCAACTCTGAGGATTCAAATAAATAATTACAATCACACACACACAATAACATACATTCACATAGCCATAATAGTTGGATCTTATGTCTGAAAGCAAAAAGTTAGCCTACACACATCCTACTATTATCCGACTTAAACAATGTATGATAAATGCGTGAAAGTAACCGAATTGAAAATACACAAAACTGGAAATCGTGGCTCTGATACCACTTGAAGGGAGTTTCGCTTCGCTTCGATCGCTTGTGCATAGCGATCCTATCTCACGTCCCTGGATTAAAATTTTATTAATTAAAACTAATCCGAATGGAGATGAATTACCCAAGCAACCGATTCATTATCGTGTTATTCGATTTGAGTGGTCACTTGAACAAACTTATTGTTCAAGCAACCTAATCCTTTTCCTCAATTAGCCGCAGAATAGATGATGAACGGATTGCCGATTTTTGTGTTTATAATCGGGGTCCATGTCAATCAACAACATGTAAAATACAAAAAAAATAAGAATTAAAATTAAACAAGATTATGCCTCTTGTTTTACCTCTTAATCTTCTATTGTATTCCTATCGTCTTCTTGGACGTCGTGTGGGCAATGATCTTTCAAGAATTGAAGCCTCCTAGACCACGTATCTTCCCTTCCTTGCTCGCTCCAAACAAGGGAAGAAAACTGTCCCTTCTTCTCCTTTGTTGTGCCGACACAAAGCCTTCTCCTCTTCTCGTTACTTGTATTGACCACCAAAACTCCAAGAAGTGGTGTCTGTCGGCCCTAAAGAGAGGAGAGGAGATTGAGGAAGAGAGAACCCCCTTCCTCTTTGCTTGTTGCCGCCGTCCCTAGGAGAGGGAGAGGAGGCGCCGACCCTAGGAGAGGGAGAAGTTGCCACCGACCCTAGGAGAGGGAGAAGTTGCCGCTAGCCCTAGGAGAGGGAGAGGAGGTGCCAGCCAAAAGAAAGGAAGAGAAGGAAACCCTAATCCTCTCTTGTCGCCGGCCCTAGAAGATGCAAAACCCTAACTCCTTGTTCCCTTGCCTCTCCACCTCCTTTTATAGATCTAGGCTTCATGAGGTATTTATAATAGGCTACAATAGGGACCATGAGGAGGAGTTGGATTTTGGCCATCCAATGGATCCGAACCACATCTAACTCGATCCATTAATGATGATCCATTCCACTAGAGGATCATCATTGATCTACCTCACCAACTCCCATAATTAAATATAGGCTCCACATATTATTTGTACAAAATATCTCCCCATATTTAAGATATCGAATGTTCATTAATTAATTAAATTACTGACAATTTAATTAATCAATATCTAACTCCATGAGTAGTACCACTCATCCTTATCATCATGTTGGACCAAGTTCACCTACAGGATTTACATGATGAACTTTATGCGCTCCTCAAGGGGACATCATCATTGTAATGTATAGGACACGGTTTCCTCCTATAATCAACGGCACACCATGTAAATAGAATTACCAGGTCTATCGACTTAACACATAAATCTCGCCCATTGGTAAATCAAAGAAATAAATACTAAGTATATGTGTCCGTTATTATATCGGGATTAAGAGCATGTATACCATAATATCTGAGGTCTGATTCAATTATATAGTCAGTATAAATTGAATCACCTCTAAATTGGTCCGACTCAATACACACAAAGTGTACTAGTGTGATTCTATGGTCAAGATAAACCAATACCAAATTACACTACAACCATGCCAATGGTTTGTCCAAAACATCTTGGTTGTGAGTCTCTACTTATACTCTACAAGGAACTGATAACATCATCTTCTGTGCGACACCACACACCATGTTATCTACAATGTAAAGTATCAGACAATATGCATAAATATAAAATGCAAACAATGATCATGTGATTCTTATTTCAAAATGAAGATGTTCATGCAAAAGCTAGACTTTTAGTATACATCCCAATAGGACTACCTAGGTGTTGATCTTGAAAACACCAGCACCACAATGGTTTGATGTAGTGTTGATCTTCAAAATGCAAGACCACCTTGGTCTTGATCTTTAAAGTGAAGCGACATGACAGTTTCCTTGGTGTTGATCTTTAAAATCCAGAACCACATTGAACCAGTCGACTGGTCCAGTGAAGCTGACTCCTGTTGTGGGACTTAGATTTTTGGTGTCAGGCGACTGAGAAATAGTGTTCAAACACAATTGACTGGCACAAATGCACAGTCGACTGGACATGTCCACAGATTGTTTTTCTGAGTCTACTGATCCTAGGTTCCATCTGACCCTTTCTATGTGATCAATTAGAATGTCCTTATATATATTGTGAGATGGCCTTCAATTTATCTTAGTTAATTTTAATGATTTAAAAATTAATTAAGCTTGGGTTAGATTCTGATTTTACCTTTAGTTAGTTAAGTGAATATTTCGAAAGAAAGCTTCCAAATCGTGACGAGGCACAGGGGCCTTCTTTGATCAGAATAATGACCACTTTCTTAGACAAAGCCAACTTAGGAAATTAAACACTTAATTTACTTTGAGTCAAATCCTTGTCTAACAAGTTTAGGATGTGGTGAGGTAGCTTCAGTCAGTTCCACTTAGTTAAGTGCAACAAGCTAGATACTCCTTATCTAATCTGAATATACTTGACTTTATTTCCCTAATGTACTTTCATCTCATAGTGTCCTAATACTATTTGTCAAGATTAATTAACCATTTCCTATCTACTTGTTCCATGATAATTCATTTAAAGCTAATATGTATGACATGACGTAATCAAACATGATAGTTAATAATTAATTAAACATGATATGTATGAATGAGCATGTCATATTCAATTAATTCAAACAAGTAGTTAGTTTCTTAGGTAGAATTTTATTTGTTCCATAATTATATGGTACTCTATGATAATTGGGTTTGCAAATTTTAGGGTCTTGATTTTTTTTGTTAACTTAGACTTGTAATCCAAGCCTATATAATTAGTAGTTGAATTTTTAAGAGTTGATGATTTAACTTTTAAATTATTAATTTGTGTATAATCAAATGGTACTCTATTAGAATTAATTTTATTAGTTTAATTAATTAAGTTTGAATTCTTAATTAAGTTAGATTTAGACTTTTTCAAAAAGGGATTAGAGTTTTTCAAAATAGGATTTAAATTTTTCAAATGAGGATTAGATTTGTAATTTTTTAAATTAGATTAGCATTAGAATTTTTTAAAATAGGATTATTAGAATTTTTTAAATTAAATATTTCAAAATACGATTATTATAATTTTTCAAAAGAGGATTATAATTTAAATTAGAATTGTTTAGTTCAGAATTATTTTGATTAATCAGATCTAGGATTTGATTATTCTTTTTTTTTTATTGGCACTAGGGTATCCAAACCTTTGGTCCCACTAATCCCTTAGAGTGATCGGCCCTGTCCTATGTACCTTCAGGACACCTCGCCAACAGTTGAACCGGGTAAGGTCAAAGCCCAAGCGGCCTCTACCGGCCACCAAGCGTAAATCAAGGAAGCACTAACAACTTTTTCATGATTCAGTCCAGACTCCATAATCGTGCCATCCTTGAATGACGGTCTAAACTGAAGTCGTACTCAGTCCATCAGGCAAACTCTTGGGCCCCAGGGTCACTCAAATGGATTTTGCTAAATTCACCGTCGAACGATGTCTAAATAGAGGATCGAACTGTGTTCTCCTCTTAGTTTGATAATTCTGACCTAGGTTCTGATGGTTCTGATCTAGGTTTTGATCAATCTGATTAACTCCTAAATTAGTTTTAGTCTTGATTTGATCTAGATCAATGTTGACTAGACTAAATATCCGATCCAATTCTTGATTAATTTTATCAAAGGTCAGATTAATTTGATCATTCTCTTCAATAATATTTTTATTATTTAAACTAATTAAATTTGAATTATTTAATTTTTTATTAATTGAATTATTAATTGAATTAATTAATTAGCCATTATTGTTTGAACTAAAACCAACTAATTCGCTAGATTTATTATGACTAGCAATACTAGGGTTAACAAACAATTTATCTAAAATATCATGCATTTTAAAACTTAAATTCTCAAAACCTTTACTAACCTTAGCGGCATCCCCTAATTCGGTGGACTTCTTCTTTCTCTCTGGCCACTACTTCTTGTAATGACCGAACCTTCTGCACATGAAACACTTGATGTGCTCCTTTTTCCTCTGAACTCCTAGCATTGATGCCACCTTTGCCGTTGATTGTGCCATCCGAGTCTTATGAGTAGGACACTTATTTTTGTAGTGTCCTCTCTCCCTTCACTTGAAACAAATAATATGAAATTTATAATTTGAATTCACACGTATACCTTTGAACTCTCCTTCTGAGTCCTTGGTATGATGGAATGCTCCGCTTTGAGTTTTTCCATTTTCTTGTAGTGCTAGATACAAAAATAGGAAAAAATATGGCAAGATTTGGTCTTGGATTAGTAGTACAAGAAAAAAAGAAAAAAAACTGAGAATGCATACTACACCAAAAAAAAATGCAAAGAAATAAAAAAAAAGGTTGCTCAAAATGATGGTTGCACCAAATTTGAGTGCCCCTACTCTGATACCACTTGTTGGATCGGAAAGCATGCTAGAAGAGGTTGGGGGGGGGGGGGGAGGGGGGGGAGGGAGGGAGGGGTAAATAGCGTGAAAAACTTTTCTTTCTTTCTTTCGTAAAACTTGTAACACAAAATAATTATAGTGGAAAACTTAGAACATAAAAGACAACAAATGACACAAACGTTTTACTTAGTTCACAACCAAACAACTGCTAGTCTAAGGTCTGTGATCCTTGATCGCTTCCGATTTGTAATCCACTATAAGTCTCTTCCCCGTTAAAGGTAAGAGACACATTTATTTGTTGGAGATTCCAGGATCGTGCAGATCGGAATAAAGTGAATAAAACAATTTTTATTCCATCCCAGACATCCTCTGGGGGCCAGGAAAACTTTCTTTGGCATAATCGCATGAAAACACATAAGGAGAAGTAGAAGTTATGCCTTCGAGATTCTTTTGAATCCGTCGAAAACACAAGCAAGACCAACGGGCCTTGCCTCTATCAGTATCCACGCCAGGATCACCTGAGACAACTCCTAGAGAAGCAAGCATTTGTCTCCGATTGGTGCTAGCCAACCGGCGGAGACAAGAGAAGAGGAGAGAGGAAAAATGGCTACCAAGGTAGAACCCAAACCAATCGTTGGCCAAAGATTATCAAGGGATCTACTTATAGATCTCTTAATTAGGTCATCTTATGAGGCTTAAACGGAACATATCTTACCATAATTAAGGTAAGAAGAATCCAAAAAAATTCTATAAAGAGAAATCTCCAAAATCGATGGAACTATGACACGACCGTGTGGATTCATATAACCCGGTCATGCTAAAAGGCACGGCTATGCCAGCACACATGACCTAGCCATGTGTCCTTCTGGGCATAACCAAGTTCAGCCATTTTTTCGGCTAGAGCTAGGCACGACCCTTGCTAAGTTAGGCACGACCGTGTGAGGCCCTGTATGGTCCATTTGACTTCGTTTAAGTGTGATATGGTCGTGTCATATCCAACAAAGCCATAGGAGGATACATAGTCTCCGTTTTGCACCCCCTTTGGTCTGGTCTAACTAGACATATCCTCTCTCAATGAGAGTCTCATTCTCAGACTTATTTTACATCTCGAGATCACCCGTAGTGCATGTGACCTAATAGGTTCCCGGTTGTGTTGACCATTCATAATTAACCCCTTAATTATGAATAGATCATGAGTGACACCTAGCAGTACATCATGACCCCCAATTGACTAGAAAGACTAAATTGACTTCAGAACATTTTTTGAACCCTTCAGCAGTTTCAGTTGTTCGTGTCTTGTTCCTTTCACTCATCCTATACCCACTTGGTTTATGACATGGTCACTGTGTTCGTCGCCACTAGGCTGACTACGTCACACCTAGCCCAAGTTAATTTTCTTGTCCTGTGGATTCAAGTTACTCCTGCATGTTTCCAAGAAGACCATCTTCTTAACATGCTTGCTCTAGACAGAGACTTCTGAGTAACAATCCAGACAAGAGGCCTAGAGTATATATCTCCTTTATCAGGAGTGGTGAATCTTTTGTGGGCTATTCAAACACCTTCGATCACTTTGGCTTATATCCAATCATCCCAGAGTTACACCTACTATGTAGATGGTTGCGAAGAAGTCAAAGTACAAGTTGCCATTGTTGGAGGATCGTGGCTCGGCTAGAAGGAGGATTGAATAGCCTACGATGTGCTCGGTGGAATTCTCGCATTCTTAATCATCTACAAATAGTTAGTGCAGTGGAATATATGCTAAAACAAAGACAATTAAGCTAAAGCAAAGAAAAGAAGAAAAGAACAATCACAAACTCAAGGATATAACGTGGTTCACGACCCTTGCTGCTAATCCATGATGATTTGTTCAACAAATCACTCCCATAATCAATCCACTAGTCTCTCTTTTAGCTCAAGACAAGGTGCAGGTAACCTCTTTACACAATCTCTCCCTCTTAACATAGAATAGAGATAGAAACAAGCAAGAGGAGAGTTTGGATGTTGACAACACTTGGGGAGCACTTAGGAGTGGAAGCATTAACCTCCCCAAGACACTCGACCATTCTTTTTATAGGGAAGAATGGTTTCTTCCCATTGGGCATGCAACAGTCGACTGCTGCATGCCATCAGTTGACTGTCGCTCTAACGGTCGACTTCCAAATGCTTTTGACTTACCGTCATCACCGGCCCAACTCTTTTGGCGATTGACTACTACTATCGCGGATCGCTCGTGCATAGATGATCGATCGATCGGCTCACGGCGATTCTGTGCTCGCGTTCACCCATAGCAGTTGCCTTCCATCCTTGGCAACCGACTGATGGTGGAGCAGTCAACTGTCATCCCTTGGCAGTCGACTGTTGGACCACAAAACCCTAGTTGACTTGGACAAGTCAACTGCCATTACTTGGCAGTCGACTGTTGTCGGGTAAAACCTCAAACATCAAGATTTTTGAGCATCCGATCATCGGGTAAAACCTCAAACAGCAAGTTTGATCATCCGACACTTGACTTAGCCATTCGGCAAAGTTCACCTACTTGAGCTACCCCGTCCCGAGTTACAATTCCTCAATCTCTCATTTCCCATGGAGTCCCTCACCGAAGCTCTCTTCGCCCGGCTATGTCTCTCGGATGCACTAAGCCCGTGACTCCTCTAGTGTCATCCTTCGCGTCTTGCCCTGAAGTTTACTTCCTTTGGCTTCACTCCATTGCTCCTTGTCCGGCGGTCCCTCGGATGCACCAAGCTCACGGCTTTTCCAATGCCATCCTTCACCGACTCAAGGACCCGAGGCATGAGAGGATGAACTCGTCAATTCTTCATCAAGCAAACATGTGTGATTCACCAAGTCCTGCACAACTTGAACACACACATCAAATCACATAAACAACCTAACTCAAACCCTTTGCCACACACATCAAAACCAAACCATACTTGGGTCGATTTCCCTAACAATCTCCCCCTTTATGATGTGTGGAAACATATTTAAGTTAGGTAAACCATTTAACAAAACACTAAGGAAGGAAAGTATGTAAATATAACATGAGTATCAAACACTCCCCCTTAACACATGCAACTCCCCCTTAACACATGCTAATTCACCCTAGCATGATTAACTTAAACTCTAACATTTCTCCTCCTTTGACACCATCAAAAACATTATACAAATGTTATACAAGTTGGTATCACTATCTAAGGGAGTAAAAACACCAAAAAATTAGATTATGCATGGTACACAGGCCATATTATGAATTACAACAAACACACATATATCCAATCACATTGGGTTAGGGGCCATAACCATGCACCATGTCATATAACATTCAAAATAGTAATGACAGAAAAAATTATTATGATCCTAAGCATGATATATGAACTGCAACGCTACGGCGGTCCCGCTTGCTAGACTTTCTTCTCGGCTTCGATGCGAGCCCAGAACAACATGCAGATCATAATAAAACATGTTCTAACTTATATCACATATAACAACTAAAAACGAGTATTGTTTTCACAAGTGGCTCTGATATCACTATAGGAATCCATGCGCGCTCGGAAATATTTTACAAGCACATAAGCAACGGAAAATTAGGATCCCTCTAGAGATCCATGTAGAAACCATACTCATTTGATCGATTCTATCCTATGAGATTCGTAGTTACCTTCGATGCGAGCCCTTCGCAATTCTGTCAACAACACTTACGTGCAAGGTGTCCAGATCTCAGCGCAGTCAGGATGTCCGCGCCTCCACGGTATCCACACGAACTATGAGATGAAGAGGAACCAAACTGTGGTGCTAGCCATAAGATGTTGGTTCGACCAAGGAGGTAGAACAAGAAGGAGAAGAAGATCACACTCAAGAGTCTACAAAAACAACCACCAAAACACTAATAATCCCTTTTATATTCAACCATTGAATATGAAGGGTTTGTGACTCTTGGTTTCCATGGAATTAATAACTCATTAATCCTATATTAATGATAATACAACCCTTCTTAATGGCAAGTCTCACTCAATCCGAATTTGACTTGAGTCCAACTTGGGTCAAATTCATTGAGTATACCTTGAGTCCTACTCAATCCGAATTTGACTTGAGTCTAACTCGGGTTAAATTCATTGGGTATACCTTGAGTCCCACTCAATGAGTCTAATCTATATTAGACTCAATACGATGGCCCAATGGCTCATCACATGAGCCATCTCCAACTCACATGTCCTAAGTGTGTGACCCAATAGGTTCTCGTAACATTGACAATGTTTCTAAAACCCTTTTAGAGATATAAGCAATGATCGACATCTAGCAATACATCATTGCTACCCAAGTGACGAGAATGTCGAGATTCGACATAACCTTTCTGTGACTACTATCTTGTATGACTCAGTCCTTCTATCCTTGATATCTAGATTGATCAATGAGACATAGACTGTGTCATCCTCTTATTAATCATGAGTTTCTTGATCTCCAAGTAGACTACTCAACCAAAAAAGCTCAATATCTCATATTGACTTATTTGAGCATGACCATGTATTTTAGCAGTCCTACTCTATCAAGGGGCCCATAGATATCACTTCCATTATATAGAAGGGATAGATCTCATCTACATCACCCACATCTTTCTGCATAACTTATTGCATACCCAGTGATCGCCTTTATAGTCACCATGTTACGGGTGATGTTTGATGAAGCCAAAGTATACAACTCATTATGTAGGGAATCATAGTGACTTCAGGTCTAAGGATTATTTATACCAATAGTCACATGAGAATGTTTATGACACTCATATAACGATCTATGAAACATTCTCATGATGGGTCAATTCAGTACATAGTCTCTAATATGTGCCCATGTGTCAACTTGATATCACATATCCATGACTTGTGAGATTAAGTCATCAATTGACCTACATGCTAGTCTCTATGCATTAATATTGTCCTTGCATATTAATACTCAACTAGGAATAGTTAAGAGTAGTATATATATGTATGTGTGTGTGTGTGTGTGTGTGTATATATATATATATATATATATATATATTAATGAAATATGATACATATGATCCCTAATCTATCATCTCATGATTGACACTAAGAGAGCTAACACTAACACCAAGCTCCCGACTTCTCTAATGTCATCCTTCACCGACTCAAGGACCTGAGCCATGAGAGGATTAACTCACCAATGATTCATCAAGCAAACCATGTGTGATTCATCAAGTCCTGCACAACTTGAACACACACATCAAATCACATAAATAACCTAACTTAAACCCTTTGCCACACACATCAAAACCAAACCATATTTGGGTTGATTTCCCTAACAACCATGATCAAGGTGACTTGAATACCTCAAGTCTAAGGAAGCTCGCACTCAAGCTGCATTGAGATCTTCAACGACATATAGAACCATATGAAGTCTCATAGTAAGCCACTCCAATGAACTAATTACCATAACTAGCATCCACATGTTCACTCTCAGCATCCCTATACTTCCATTCAGTGAGTACCAAATGCTTGGATAAACTAAGAAGCATAACATATGCTAGTCTCACAGAATTGATGATATCCAATCTCATCAATTCATCGACTAGGGATTGTTTCAATACTTGCACATTTACACATGATGAGATACCCACTAATTGTGATCCAATCACAATTTCTCTCATGCTATGCATCATATTGTGGACTTCAGTATATGAGTTTAAGATCCAATCAAATGTTGGATCGAGAAGCGTCGCTAGAGGGGGGGGGTGAATAGTGAGTGTAAATCTTTTCGTTTGTTCGTTCGATATAGAGTAAGCACAGTAGAAAATAAAGAGACACATTTATTTTTACTTGGTTCACAATCCAGCTGTTGCTACTCCAAGGCCCTAATGGTCCTAGACTGCATACGGAGGGAAAAGCACTATAACATCTCCTCCTCGTTGGAGGTAGGAGACAATGATCACAAAACCGAAAGTACGAGGATGAGGCAACAAGCCTACCTCTCCTCGTTACGAATAAAAACAGAGAATACATTAACCAAAATATGTTACTTGTTGCTACTGCCGACGAAGAAGATCAGAACTTGTCATCGCGTCAACGTTATGACGATGTTGGAGCTTTAGCATTGTAGAAGCACTTGTGAATAAACTTGATGGTATTTGGAGTTGGAATCCTCCCCTCCTTTTATAGATTTTGGCCTCTGAATATGTCTCCTCATCTTTTGGAACAGATCACGAAGTTGTACAAAATTTTATCGTGAAGTGGTCGCGTCAAACATTATCCATTTTGACCTAGCGCAAAGGCTGATTCATCGCCATCAGTCGACTGATGCCTCCCATCAGTCAACTGATGAGCATCAGTCGATTGCCCAATGTCCAATAGTCGACTGCCAGCCTGGCCACTTACCTGTAGTAAGAGGTTAGTATGGAAAATGATAAATGCGATGGTTTCTAACCGTCCGATCTCAACCTAGACCTTCCACAGGAAGTCTTAGTTGGATCACCGCCTACGGTTGTCCCCGTACAGAGGACACGACCTTATCATCTCTCACTCACATGAGCTTATCTCGATACTTACCTTGTAGCTCTCGCTTCCGGCCTTCCACTCGATTCCTTCGGCTCCCTCCGAAGTCACTCGAGTGTTGCCCGACCACCGCGGTTTCCTCCGGGCGTCACTTGTTAGTAATATATGAGAGATGTCCTAAGGCAATCGCCTTATGTTTGAACCATTTATATAATAAATGAAGATTCACTATTTGAGTATACATGTTTTCATGTATTTGATTAGATCTTAAACTCATTTACTGAATGTCCACGATACGATTCACAGCATGAGAGAATTTATGATTGGATCACAACTAGTGAGTATCTCTACATGTGTAATTATGATGTATCGAAATTATCCCTAGTCGATGAATTGATGGATTAGGACACCATCAAATCTGTCGAGACTAGCATGAGGTATACTCCTTGGTGTATCCAAGCAGCTGATTCTCACTGGCTGGAGACATTGTGATGTCCGGAGTTAATCGTGGATGCTAGTTATGGTAACTAGTTCATTGGAGTGACCAGCCGTAAGACTTTATATGGTTCTCTTCATATATAGATATGTCAATAAAGTTCTTACTGCAGCTTAAGTGCGATGTTCCTTTGACTTGCGGTATTCAAGTCATCTTGATCATGAAGACACGCTTTGACATCTTAAGCAAGCATTTTTGAGGAGATGTGGACCCGGGATGATTGAGTATAAGTCGAAGTGATCGAAGGTGTTTGAATAGCCTATAAATGATTCACCACTTCTTGTGAGGAGATGTATACCCATGGCCTCTCGTCGGATTGTCACTAAAGTCTTTGGCCAAAGCATTACATGTTTAGAGTAAGGTACTCTTCGATACATGTGCAGTAACTAGAATCTGTAGGACGAGAAAATGATACTTGGGATAGGTGTGACGTAGTCAGCCTAGTGGGGACTGACACTATAGACCATGTCCTGAACCAAGTGGGTATAAGATGAGTGAAGGGAATGGGGCACGATTCATTATAGCTGCTGAAGGGTTTCAGAAATAGTTGTGGATCAACCGTTGATCTTTTCGGTTAATTGGGGATCATGATGTACTACTAGGTGCCACTCATGATCGTTCTATAATATATGGTTAATTATAGACGGGCAATATAAATTGAGAACCTATTTGGTCACATGCACAATGAGCGTAATCCGAAGGATTTAAAACGAGCTTGAGAATGAGATTCTCAGACTGAGAGAAACTAGGTTTGGTTGGACCAAACAAGGAGCGAGCATGACATTGTTTCAGTCGCAATGGAAGTGTGGATGGGCCGTGTCTCATGAAGACATGATGGATGAACCAAATTGGTTTGGTTCTAATCCAATGGTGGAGAATAAACTAAAGGGGTTTGGTTTGTTGGGTTTTCCAAGCCGCAAAAATCACTTTTTGCGTTGCGAAAATGTCGGAAGTCCCGGCCATGGATCCGTGCGAAGTATAAAAAATAAAACTAACATGTATGTGTTTAATACCTTTAAATCTACTCTATATCTACATGATAAGAAGTTACCCTTGAAGCGATGCCCTTCGCTTATCCCGCTCGTCCAAATAGCTTGTCGGAACTCAAGAGTGGCAAGTGTACACTCCTCTATTGGTATCAACACAAGCAATAGGTGGAGAAAACACACCCTTGAGTGTGCTACCACTCTTTGGGTGGTTCGGCCAAGGAGGAGAGGGAGCTTCAGAGGATTATCCAAGGAAGAAGATGATGTAGTGTAACTCACAAAAAAATGAATACCCCATCTAATGGAGTGGCTGACCACTTCAAGGCTTGGGAGGTTATTGTAGGGATGTATACTGAAAAGTCTATCTTTTGTATGAACATATTTATTTTGAAATAAGAATCACATGATCATTGTTTGCATATTTATATGGTTATGCAATATTGTCTAATACATTACATTGTAGATAACATGGTGTGTGGTGTCACACGGGAGATCATGTTATCGACTCCTTGTAAAGTATAAGTAAAGGCTCACAACAGAGATGGCTTTGGACAAACCATCGGAATGGTTGTAGTGTGATTTGGTATTGGTTTGTCTTGACCATAGAATCACACTAGTGCACTTTGTGTGTATTGAGATGGACCGACTTAGAGGTGATTCAATTTATTGCTGACTACATAATCTAATCAGACCTCAGATATTATTTTGTACATGCTCTTAATCCCGATATAATAACGGGCACATATACTTAGTAGTCATCTCTTTGATTTACCAATGGGCGAGATTTATAGATTAAATCGATAGGCTCGGTAAGTTGGAAGATGATATTATTTATATGGTGTGTCGTTGATTATAGGAGGAAACTGTGTCCTATATATTAGGATGATGATGTCCCCTTGAGGAGCTCATAAGGTTCATCATGGGAACCCTGCAGGTGGACTTGGTCCGGCATGATAAAAAGGTTGAGTGGTACTACTCAAGGAGTTATATGTCGATTAATTAATGGTCAGTAAATTAATTAATCAATGGACATTCGAGATCTTAAACACGGGGAGAAAATGTACAAATAATATATGGAGCCCATATTATCATATGGGGGTTGGTGAGGTAGATCAATGATAATCCTCTAGTGGAATGGATAATCATTAGTGGATCGAACTTTATGTGGGCTTGATCCATGGGTGGCCAAGATCCAACTCCTCCTCATGGTCCCTAATGTAGCCTATTAACACCTCATGAAGGTTAGATTCAATGGATAGAAACAAAACTCTAGATCCAAAGGTAGAGATTAAATCTCTAGATCCGACGGTTGAGATTAAATCTCTAGATCCGACGGTTGAGATTAAATCTCTAGATCCGACGGTTGAGATTAAATCATGGCTTGAGCCCAACTCTATAAATAGAGATCATAAAGTGGGCGGCAAGATGGATGATGGTTTAAGGGGGATTAGGGTTTGCTTCCTTTGGAGGCTAGGAATCCTAGTTGGTTTAGGATTAGGTTTGGGTGGCTAGGGTTTTGGGAGCTAAGGGTGGGCGACAACAAGTGGAAGAGTTTTTCTTCTTCTTCCCAAGGTTTGGCCAGTTCCTTCCTTCTTCCCTCTACCTTGGCCAGTGCTCATCCTAATCTTCTTCCCCACTTCCATGGCCGGCCATTAGGAGAGCTAGGATTAGGGTTTGGAAGCTTAGGGTTTAGAAGGCTTGGGTGACACTAAATAAGGAAGTAGTTTGCTTTCTTGTTCCTTTCCCTTGGTGGCCAGCGCCCACAACCCTCTTTCCATCCCTTGGCAGGTGTCCAAATACCCTATTCTCCTTCTCCTTGGGTGGTGGAAATAAGACTTAGGGGTTTCCCTTGGTGTCTTGGCCGGTTTCCACCATTATCTCCTTCTCCTTGTTGACCGGCGGCAAGCATTCTCCTTGTTGCTTGTTGGTTGGCTATAGGAAGGAGATGAGCCTGGTTTCTATTCTTCCTCTTGCTTTGGAAGAGCAAGGAAGGAAGATTTGCGATCTAGGAGCTTCAAATTTTGGTAGATCATCGCCCACACGACGTCCGAAAGGAGGAAGGTCATACATTAGAAGATCGAGAGGTATATCGATTCTCTAATCTTTATATGTTACATGTTTGTATTTGTTTTTCAACTATGAGCATGATATAAATCTGTATATGACTAAATAATACTTGGATCCCGAGCATAAACATAAAAACCGACGATGCAGACATCGTCTATTCCGCGGCTACTCGTAGAATAGAGGATGGTCGCTTGAACAACGAGTTTGTTCAAGTGACCTCTCTAAACGAATAGCACGACGATGACTTGGTTGTTTGGGAAATCCCTTTTTTCTATGATTAAATTTTTAATCCGGGGACATCGATGTGATCGCCATGAACAAATGGCCGAGGTGAAGTGGGAAGCGAAGTTTCTCCTCACGGACTCGATAAGCAAAACCCTTGAATTGGTATCAGAGCCAAAGTTTCTGATTTTATGTGTTTAGAATTCAGTTAATTTTTATGCACTTTTCATATATTATATGTGCCAGATAATAGTAGGATATGCGTAGTTTAACTCTTTGGTTACAGGCATAAGATCCGACTATTATGGCCATATGTGTGTATGTGATTGTATGTGTATATTTTGTTAAATCCTCGGGGTTGACGAGGCTAGTATCTGATTTTTTGTAAATTAGATACAACATTGTTTAGCCACTCTTTATTTTATTTTACTCTCGATCTAGATTTCATGTACACTCCCTCGTGGAGTATAGGATCGATGGATGTAAATTAAAATAGGTTTTAGTCTCGGTTTGGATCTCTGGATGGCTTGTACTTGGCGTAAGAGGAGCGGACGAGAAAGCATTGCGATGGGAGACATATTGAAGACAAAAGCCATAATAGTTGGAAAATATTTTATTTTTCATATTTATTTCTTTTTGTTTGATATGCATGTCGTAGGCTAGGAAAATTCCTCAATTTCAAATTACTAAGTGGGAGAGGGATATTTTTATAAATTCCTGCGGCCTCCATTACGATTTGACAAGTGATGCAAACAAACTTGCGCGTCGGCTCTGAGTGCCTTCCTCCCCATCAGATGAGTTTGTTTGCAGATCACAAGGTCAAATATGGTTATAGGGAAATATCAAAGAGCGTGTGTACTTCCTCATCGGAAGGCACATAACCCGAGATAATTACCTTAGTACCGAGTAATGGTGAACACTTAGATACAAATATAAGTATCCTCCCCATCGGAGTCACTGCTTTTATTTATAGGGCCGAAGAGAAACCAACTATTAATTTTACTTGTCAAAAAGTTAGGTTGACAAGATAGTAAAATTAATGGGTAAAACCTCCTCTTGCAAATGTAGAATTCGTATACGTCCACACTATCGTGGCATACGATATTCTCGGTGTTTTGAGGTGTTGGTTGATTTTAAAATTTTATTGTTTGAGGATTCAATAATTTTTTGCAATCTACAGTAATGATATATGTGATTCTTAGGATTTTCAAAATTGACTTTCAGTCCACTTGCTATGATACTAAAGGAAAATAAACTTACTGTACATAATTATGATGATTGGAAAAGAATCTAGATATTGTCTTATCTGCTAAGGAGTACAAGTATGCACTCTTCGAAGAGTGTCCTCAAGCCATGGTTGCTCAAAAAGGTTTCCACTTCTAAGCCGAAAGGCAAGAAGAAGGAGAAACAAGGTGGAGCAAAGGTGGTGGGAGGATCTCAGGGAGGAGTGAAGAAGTCGAAAGACAAGTACTTCACTTACAAGCAGGATGGACATTGGAAGAAAGACTGTCCCAATCCAAAGCAGAACAAAGATATATCCTTTGGACTAGTCGTTGAAACATGATTAGCGGTGTTATCTACCGGTACCTGGTGTGTAGATACGGGAGCCACTAATTATGTCTGCAATACTTTGCAGGGGTTCCAGGAAACCCGACGACTAGCTAAAGGGGCGATTACCATTTACTTGGGCAATGCCATGAAGGTGGCGGCTATTGCAGTGGGAGAAGTTTTATTTATCTCTTGAGAAAAATAAAACTTAGGTTCTAGAAACTTCCCTTTATGTACCTTTATTTAGAAAGAACTTAGTTTCATTTTCTAAATTATTTATGGATGGATATTCTATTTCTTTTAATGACAGAGCTGTTATAAAAAGGAATAGGGAGAATATCTGTTCAGGTATATTGATAGGAAATTTGTATACACTTGAACCAAAACCTCCCACGATGCAAATTGAAGTTTATAACTCATCTTCTAAGTCCAATAAGAGAAAAGAACCTTCGAAGATGAACCAAACATATCTTTGGCATCTTAGGCTTAGTCATATTAACCTAAGCAGAATTCAAAGGTTGATGGCTGATGGACCTCTGAGTTCATCAGTGGTGGAAGATTTCCCAACCTGCGAATCTTTCTTGGAGGATAAAGTGACCAAGAGGCCTTTTAAGGCCAAGGGATATAGAGCCAAAGAAGTGTTAGAAATGGTTCATTCTGATTTGTGTGGTCCTATGACTATCCAGGCAAGAGGTGGTCTTGAATATTTCGTCTCTTTCATAGACGATTTTCAAGATATGGATGACACTACAATTTGATCGTGGTGGTGAGTACCTCTTGGGAGAGTTTAGGAACTACTTATCAAAGGATGGGATTCAATCCCAATTGACTGCACCTGGCACACCCCAGTAGAATGGTATAGTAGAGCAAAGGAATAGGACTCTTATCGAGATGGTTAGATCGATGATGAGTTATTCTGACTTGCCAGATTCGTTCTGGGGATATGCTATAGATACAGCGGTGTACATTCTGAACTTGGTTCCATCTAAATCAGTGCCTTCTACTCCTACAGAATTATGGACTGGGCGAAAGCCTTGTCTAAGACATATTCGAAAATGGGGGAGTCCAACACATGTGTTGAAGGCAGATGCTGATAAGTTGGAACCTCATACAGAAGTATGCATGTTCGTTGGCTATCCCAGGGGAACGAAGGGTGGTTTGGTTTATAGTCCTAGAGATCAGAGGGTGATCGTTAGCACGAACGCCAGATTTCTAGAGGAAGACTATGTTATGAGCCACAAGCCCAAGAGTAAAATTGTTGTGGAGGAGTTAAAAGGGGAAGTCACTTCTTTAGTACCACCGGTAAAAGAGGATATACCACATGTCACTGCACCACGTGTCACAGAGGATACACAGGTGATACCTCGTCGTAGTGGGAGGGTTGTGAGACAGCCTGATAGATTCATGTTGTTGGGTGAATCTTCTGATTTGGTCCCTGGCGAACATGAACCTGATCCTTGGACATATGACGAGGCAATCCAAGATAAAGATGCAGCATCTTGGCAAAGTGCAATGAATGCTGAGATTGAATCTATGGATTCAAATCAGGTATGGGAGCTAGTAGAGCCACCCGATGGTGTAAAAACCATTGGATACAAGTGGATCTACAAGAAAAAGAGATGAATAGATGGGAAGGTTGAGACCTTCAAAGCGAGGCTTGTTGCGAAGGGGTATACTCAGAAAGAGGGTATCGATTATGAGGAGACCTTTTCGCCGGTAGCCATGCTTAAGTCTATCCGGATTCTCTTATGCATAGCAGCTCATATGGATTATGAGGTGTGGCAGATGGATGTCAAGACAACTTTCCTTAATGGGAGTCTTGAGCAAAACATCTATATGAAGCAATCAGAGGGATTCATTGCTAAGGGCAAAGAGCATCTTGTATGTAAGCTTAATCGGTCCATTTATGGATTGAAGCAAGCTTCGAGGTCTTGGAAACATCCTCTTTGATGAGGTAATCCGTCTTATGGATTTATTCAAAGTCCGGATGAGTCTTGTATATACAAGAGATGTGACGAAAACGTAGTGATATTTCTTGTACTATACGTAGATAACATTTTGGTGATTGGCAACAATATCAAAGTGTTATCGGGCGTAAAGGTATGGTTGTCCAAACAATTTGATATGAAGAACTTGGGAGAGGTGGGACACATCCTTGGGATCAAGGTTATAAGGGATCGCAGGAAAAGGATGTTGTGCTTATCCCAAGCTTCATACATAGACACGATTATGGATCGTTTTAGCATGCAGAACTCCAAGAAAGGTTTTCTACCTTTCAGGCATGGAGTTCCTTTATCTAAGGAGATATGTCCTAGAACATTTGAGGAGATAGAGGAGATAAAGGCGGTTCCTTATGCTTCGGCAGTAGGAAGCCTCATGTATGCGATGCTATGTACGAGACCCTATATCTGCTTTACTGTGGGCATGGTCAATAGATATCAGAGTAATCTAGGACAGAGACATTGGATTACGGTAAATCATATATTGAAGTACCTAAGATGGACTAGGGATTATATGATAGTTTACCAGGCAGACCAATTACTCCCTGTGGGTTACACGGATTCCGACTTCCAATCAAATAGGGATAACAGTAAGTCTACCTCAGGTTTTGTGTTTACTTTGGGAGGTGAAGCCATTGTATGGAGGAGTGTTAAGCAGAAATGCGTGGCGGACTCTACCATGGAAGCTAAGTATGTGGCGGCCTTTGAGGCAGCAAAAGAAGTTATGTGACTCAGGAACTTTCTGATGAACTTGGATGTGATTCCTGGTTTGCCCAGTACTATCACAATTTATTGTGATAATAATGGTGCAGTTGCAAACTCGAAGAAAACAAGAGATCATAAGGCAAGTAAACACATAGAGCGTAAGTACCACCTGATACGAGAAATCGTAAAGGAGGTAGAAGTTGTTGTCGCCTAGATTGCATCAGAGGATGACCTGGTATACCCTTTCACTAAGGCCCTTCTAGCGAGAGCTTTGATAGGCATGTGGAGGGAAGGGGAATCAGATGTATGGTAGTATGAGGACAACATGGTCTTTTAGTATAAGTGGGAGATTGTAGGGATGTATACTGAAAAGTCTATCTTTTGTATGAACATCTTTATTTTAAAATAAGAATCACATGATCATTGTTTGGATATTTATATGGTTATGCAATATTGTCTAATACATTACATTATAGATAACATGGTGTGTGGTGTCACACGGGAGATCATGTTATCGGCTCCTTGTAAAGTATAAGTAAAGGCTCACAACCGAGATGACTTTGGACAAACCATCGGAATGGTTGTAGTGTGATTTGGTATTGGTTTGTCTTGACCATAGAATCACACTAGTGCACTTTGTGTGCATTGAGCTGGACTGACTTAGAGGTGATTCAATTTATTGCTGACTACATAATCTAATCGGACCTCAGATATTATTTTGTGCATGCTCTTAATCCCGATATAATAACGGGCACATATACTTAGTAGTCATCTCTTTGATTTACCAATGGGCGAGATTTATAGATTAAATCGATAGGCTCGGTAAGTTGGGAGATGATATTATTTATATGGTGTGCCGTTGATTATAGGAGGAAACTGTGTCCTATATATTAGGATGATGATGTCCCCTTGAGGAGCTCATAAGGTTCATCATGTAAACCCTGCAGGTGGACTTAGTCCGGCATGATGAAAAGGTTGAGTGGTACTACACAAGGAGTTAGATGTTGATTAATTAATGGTCAGTAAATTAATTAATCGACGGACATTCGAGATCTTAAACACGGGGAGAAAATGTACAAATAATATATGGAGCCCATATTATCATATGGGGGTTGGTGAGGTAGATCAATGATAATCCTTTAGTGGATTGGATTATCATTAATGGATCAGACTTTATGTGGGCTTGATCCATGGGTGGCCAAGATCCAACTCCTACTCATGGTCCCTAATGTAGCCTATTAACACTTCAAGAAGCTTAGATCCAATGGATAGAAACAAAACTCTAGATCCAAATGTAGAGATTAAATCTCTAGATCCGACGGTTGAGATTAAATCTCTAGATCCGACGGTTGAGATTAAATCATGGCTTGAGCCCAACTCTTTAAATAGAGATCATAAAGTGGGTGGCAAGATGGGTGATGGCTTAAGGGGGATTAGGGTTTGCTTTTTTTGGAGGCTAGGAATCCTAGTTGGTTTAGGATTAGGTTTGGGTGGTAGGGTTTTGGGAGCTAAGGGTGGGCGGCAACAATTGGAGGATTTTTTCTTCTTCTTCCCAAGGTTTGGCCGGTTCCTCCCTTCTTCCCCCTACCTTGGCCGGTGCTCATCCTAATCTTCTTCCCCACTTCCTTGGCTGACCATTAGGAGAGCTAGGATTAGGGTTTGGAAGCTTAGGGTTTAGAAGGCTTGGGTGGCACCAAATAAGGAAGTAGTTTACTTTCTTCTTCCTTTCCCTTGGTGGCCGACACCCACAACCCTCTTTCCAGCCCTTGGCCGGTGTCCAAAGACCCTATTCTCCTTCTCCTTGGGTGGTGGAAACAAGACTTAGGGGTTTCCCTTGGTGTCTTGGCCGGTTTCCACCATTATCTCCTTCTCCTTGTTTGCCGGCGGCAAGCATTCTCCTTGTTGCTTGTTGGTTGGCTATAGGAAGGAGATGAGCCTTGTTTCTATTCTTCCTCTTGCTTTGAAATAGAAAGGAAGGAAGATTTGCGATCTAGGAGCTTCAACTTTTGGTAGATCGTCACCCACACGACGTCCGAAAGGAGGAAGGTCATACTTTAGAAGATCGAGTGGTATATCGATTCCCTAATCTTTATATGTTACATGTTTGTATTTGGTTTTCAACTATGAGTATGATATAAATCTGTATATGGCTAAATAATACTTGGATCCCGAGCATAAACACAAAAACCGATGATTTGGACATCGTCTATTCCGCGGCTACTCGTAGAATAGAGGATGGTCGCTTGAACAACGAGTTTGTTCAAGTGACATCTCTAAACGAATAGCACGACGATGACGTGGTTGTTTTGGAAATCCCTTATGTCTAGGATTAAATTTTTAATCTGGGGACATCGATGGGATCGCCATGAACAAATGACCGAGGTGAAGTGGGAAGCGAAGTTTCCCCTCACGTACTCGATAAGCAAAACCCTTTAGTTACATGCATGCATATAACTCCTCCAAGAGCCAAAGACTCTTGGTCTCCCTCATGAGGTGGCACCACATGCTAAGTCAATTGGCGGGCCATGCCAAGTCATCATCATGACATGACATTTGGTCAAGTCAAACTTGACCATTCATCTTCCCTCTCAAGTCAAGTCAAACTTGACCTCTTATCTCCCATGGTTGATCAAAGCCAACCATTTGATTCAAGTCAATTTAATTTAATGAATCTCTATTCATTAATTTAAATTGATTTGATGAATCAAATCTAAATTAGACTCATTCAACACTTGAATCAAATTGAGTCCAACTCAATTAGTCTAATTAGGATTACTCTTAATCCAATTTGGTTCATCCCATGAACCCAATCCTCATGGTTCATCATATGAACCTAATCTCCATCTAATTGCCCTTAGTGTATGACCCTATAGGTCCTTGTAACGTTGGTAATGTCCCTAAACCGATTTAAGAACATAAGCAATGAGCGGTATCTAGCAACACATCATTGCTACCCAAGTTACAAGAATGTTGAGCTCCAACATTACCTTTGTGACTACTAATTGTGACTCTCACAATATGTGACAATGTCCCTCTATCCTTTACATCTAGATTGACCAATCGAGGCATAGACCGTGTCATCCTCGGTACAATCTATATCTTGAACTCCAAGTAGACTCACTCTAAACAAATGAGCTCAATATCTCATATTGACTCATTTGGGCATGGCCATGCACTTCGTGGTCTCACTCTATCAAGAATATCGATGTCACCCCATCATATAGGAGGGATAGATCTCATCTACATCACTCACATCCCTCCGCATAATTTGTTACATACCCAGTAATTGCCTTTATAGTCCACCGATTTACGGGTGACGTTTAACGAAGCCAAAGTATGCAACTCCTTATGTAGGGAACCATGGTGACTTCAGGTCTAAGGACTAATAGTCATACTAATAGCCACATGAGAAAGTATATGACACTCATATAACGATCCATGATACTTTCTCATGGCGGGTCATTCAGTATACATTCTCCAATGCATACCCATGTGTCAACTTGATATCTCATATCCATGACTTGTGACATCAAGTCATCGTGTTGACCTACATGCTAGTCTTTACGCATTAACATTGTCCCTGAATGTTAATACTTTACTAGGAATGATTAAGAGTAGTGTTCTCTATATCATCTCATTATCGATTCAACCAATCGATTGATATAGATAAGAACCTACTACTCAAGGACATTATTATATTTAGTTATTTGACACCAATACAAGTAAATATAATAACCATGCCTTTATAAATAGGAATATGATACAATAAAGTCCATACAACAATCATCATATGATTGGCTCTAGGGCTTTCACTAACAATCTTCCACTAGCACTAGTGCCAATCACCGTAGTATCTAATACCCAATGACCTTGTGTGACCATCATGCTTTTTCTGTGCCAAAGCCTTGGTCAAGTGATCTGCGATGTTAGCCTCTGTGGGTACTATGCAAATCTTCATATCTCCTCTATCGATAATCTCTCGAATGAGATGGAAGCGCCGTAGTATGTGTTTGGTCCGCTGGTGTGAGCGAGGTTCCTTAGCCTGTGTAATCGCTCCATTGTTGTCACAATAGAGCTCTATGGGATCTGCTATGCTAGGAACCACCCCAAGCTCAGTAATGAACTTGCGGATCCAAACTGCCTCCTTTGCTGCCTCAAATGCAGCAATATACTCGGCTTATGTTGTAGAATTAGCAACTGTGTCCTGCTTCGAACTCTTCCAGCTCACAGCGTCACCATTCAAGCAAAACACGAACCCTCACTGCGATCTATAATCATCCTGGTTAGTTTGGAAGCTGACATCGCTGTAACCCTTTACAGCTAGCTCCTCATCGCCTCCAAATATCAAGAAATATTCTTTAGTCCTTCTCAAGTACTTAAGAATATTCTTGACTGCTATCCAGTGACGCTCACCTGGATCTGACTGGTATCTACTCGTCATGCTCAAAGCATACGAGACATCAGAATGAGTACACAGCATGGTGTACATTATAGATCCTATAGTAGATGTGTAAGGGATCTTATCCAAGCGGTCTCTCTCCTCTCTAGAAGAGGGACTTTGAGTATTCGAAAGACTCACACCATGTGACATCGGCAGAAGTCCCTTCTTGGAATTCTGCATGGCAAACCGTAGTAATACCGTGTCAATATATGTACTCTGACTTAGGCCAAGCAATCTCTTAGATCTATCTCTATAGATCTTGATACCTAGAATACAGGCTGCTTCACCTAAGTCCTTCATTGAGAAGCACGTCCCCAGCCAAGTCTTCACAGACTATAGCGAAGGGATGTCATTCCCAATGAATAGTATGTCATCCACATACAATATAAGGAAGACAACTGTATTCCCATTAACACTTTTGTAGACACAGGGTCCATCTTCATTCTTGATGAAACCAAACTGTTTGATCGCATCATCGAATCGAAGATTCCAACTCCGAGAGGCTTGCTTTAGTCCATAAATGGACCTTTGTAGCTTGCATACTTTCCTAGTATATTGTGGATCTTCAAAACCCTCAGGTTGTGTCATGTACACATCCTCAAGTAAGTTTCCATTCAGAAAAGCAGTTTTGACATCCATCTGTCAGATCTCATAATCGTGGTATGCTGCAATAGCAAGCAAGATCCGAATGGACTTAAACATCGCCACCGGAGAAAAGGTTTCATCATAGTCAATACCATGAATTTGCTTGAAACCTTTAGCCACCAATCAGCCCTTATAGGTATGCGTAAGTCCATCCATGTCAATCTTTCTCCTAAAGACTCACTTACACCCAATGGGTTTGACCCCTTCAGGTGGATCAACCAAAGTTCATACTTAGTTGGTGTACATGGATTCCATCTCGGATCTCATGGCCTATAGCCATTTCTCAGAATTTGGGCTCATCACAGCTTCCTGATAAGAGGTAGGCTCATTCTCAATGAGCATAACGTCATCATGGTCAGACAAGAGAAATGAGTATCTCTCAGGCTGACGACGTACCCTATCAGACCTGTGAAGAGGTAGGTCTACCTGAATAGGTGGTTGTTCCACAACTCTTTCTGCAACAACCCCATCACCCACAACACTTTGTGGTTCTTGTTCAACCTCCATCAAGGCCTCAGTGCTATGGTCATCATCTTGAATTTCTTCAAGATCGAACGTACTCCCACTAGTTTTTCTATAAACAAAAATCCCTTTTTAGAAAAACCCCAGTCTTTGCCACAAACACTTTGTGCTGACTGGGAATGTAGAAATAATATCCCTTTGTATCCTTGGGATATCCAACAAAATAGCACCTATCAGATTTGGGTCCTAGTTTGTCTGAGACTTGACGTCGAATGTGTAGGGGATCGAACGGCCGGCTAGAGGGGGGTGAATAGCCCTCTTACGATGGATGTCGGAATTCTCTCCTTCGTTTGCTTGTCTACACAATCGTTAGCGCAAGCGGAAGCATAAACAATAAAGACAAAGCAATAAACGAAAATACACACGCTAACAAGAAGATGTAACATGGTTCACGGCTACGCCGCTAATCCACGATCCCGATTCGTCCGAGGTGAATCACTCCTCCAAAGCCAATCACTATTGGTCTCTCCTTTGCACCAAGCTAGGTGGAGGTAACCTTTACAATCAAGATCACTCTTCTTACAATAAGAATGAAGTAAAAACAAGTAAGAAGAGTTTAGAGCTTGTGGGGCACTAGGAAGATCACTTAGAGCATAAGCATTAGCCTCTCAAAGGCTCACACGCTCTCTTTTTATAGAGAGGACTGATTTCTTCCCGTTGGCCGCCACCAGTCGACTGCTGCCCTTGGCAGTCGACTGTCGTCACTACAACGGCCTCCGAACACGTCGGATCCCGACCGTTGTAGTCCAACGAAACTCTTGGTGGCGATCGATGGACCTCACTACGATCGCGCCTCCGTAGTCGACGCCACGGCTACGAAGCGGTCTGCCGCGATATCCTTCGCGTGATCGCCATTCCATGGCAATGATCATCGGGCATAAACCATCGGATACGGTCGAACTCACTCGATTGAGCGATGACCGCCATGACATGATACGATCGTGTCGGGAAAACCCATCCCGACACTTGACCAAATGGCCAAGTTTCACCTAAGAGCTACCCCTCCCAGGGTTACAATCGCTCACTCTCATCTCTCGGAGTCCCTCGCCTTCGAAGTTCTCTTCGTTCTCGGCCACGTCCCTCGGCAGCATCAGGCGCACGACTCTGCAATGCTCCTTCGCGTCTCTTGCCTCGAAGTCTACTTCCTCCGGCTTCACTCCAAGCTTCTCGTCCGGCGGTCCCTCGGATGCTCCAAGCGCATGGCTTCCGCAAAGCTATCCTTCACCGACTCAAGGCACGAGTCATGAGATGTGAAAATCACCACGGCTCCATGTACGAATTACTAAGTCCTGCACGACTTCAACGCACATATCAAATCAACATAACACACTAACTTAAATCCTTTGCCACACCATCAAAACCATATTACGGCAAGAGATTACCCTAACAATCTCCCCCTTTTTGATGTGTGGCAATCCGTTTAAGTTAGGTAAAAACATTTGATATAAATTTTAAAGGAAAGAAAGCATGTAAACATAAACATGATATAGCAACATGCAACTCCCCCTTAATCCATGAAACTCCCCCTTAATTTCTCCCCCTATCATAAGCATAATCATTTCTCCCCCTAAATATGTTCCCCTTTACTTAAACATACATTTCTCCCCCTTTGACACCATCAAAAAGATTAATCCTAATTTATAAACTCATGGCATCAAGTATAGTAGAAAGAGAAACCCAAAAACTTGATTAAAATCTGAAATCAGAAAATATTGGGCTATTTTTCAGGTTATCGATCATGCTATCGAGATGGCAATGATCGTGCACAATGGATTCAAATTGATTTTTTAGTAATTTGAAATGCATTAAAAATTCCAGAAAATTCAAAAAATCATGAAATTTTGGAAAAACATTTATTTTAAGTATCTCTATCAGTGAAAAATAGGTTTTCATGAAAAATCATTATATTTCCACGTATTTGCCAAAAATCCATAAGCTTTAAAAACTACTAGGTTTTTGATCATAAGAGTATCCATTTTAACACCTAGTCTTGCTTTGAATTGTTTCAAAACATGAATACATAGATTTTAGATTAAGAAATTGTTTTGAAAACATATGAAATATCCAACCATGATCTTTGGGCAATATGTCTATGAATTAAACATAAGCCTTCCCCATGATTGGTCTATTATTGCAATGTTGATACTTTAAATGACCATCTAAATGCCATAGGCATTAGTGGACATTTGTATCATCCTAACATCTCACCCATGCTAAGTTTGCAATCAAGTTAGCCTATAGTGAGTGTGAGATGCATCCTAGGGGGTATTTGTATATACTTAACCCTTGTATTCATGCAATTCTATCATGGTTAAGTATCAACCTAACAATCATCATGATCATAAAGGCATATTTCAATTAATTCTACATTATGATCATGAAATACATGTATTCATTGAATAATAATCATGCATTAGGTGTTATATGATGATAATAAGCAAAGTATCACCTAAAGCATGATTCAACCCTATATCTCATGATTACGTGCCAAATATTAAAATCATAAATCATGATTTCAAACATACATAGCAATCACATTAATCATCATGATTTAAGCATTATTATCTATTTATGGGCACGTTATCATCACCCAAACACTATTTAAAAATGTTGTCCTGCCATCCTAAGTCAACCAAAATATGATATAGGTCAATTTCATATGGTTGACTACCCTAGAGTTATCCTAACCCTTAAGGATGGATTTTGGAACCCAAAATAAGTTCTTTCCTATTGGGTTCACTAAGTATTCCTTGGGGATCCATTTCCTAGCTATTACTTTCTTCTTATCTTGTCCCCTAGCTATTAGGCATTTGCAGGCCTTTTCATTTTCCTTTTCCTTGTAGCCTAGGCCCTTTTTGTTGAAACTAGCTCTTTGGCTCCCTAAGATCATGTTCAATGTGTTGGAGCCAATTGTGAATTTTTCTAGGGCTTTTGTTAAATAATCTACCTTTTCCCTTAATGCCCTATTTTCATTTATACATGCATCACTAACATCTAATGGCACATAAAGATCATGTGAGCATGCATCATTTAAGCTAGAAGAAATATTATCATTTAAGCATGCATTTTCTAGCTTATTTTCCAATGTCTTAATTTGATTAAGCATGCTTTTATTTTTCTTTTTCATTCCAAAAAAGTCCTTAGTTAAACTAGAAATTATGGAAACTATTTTCTTAGGAGAGGCTTTCGTTACCATAGTTTCCATGTCCTCTTCTTCTTCGGATAATGAGGATGTAGAAGCTCCCCCTTCATTTGAGCTCTCCCCACATGAGCTTGATCCTTCATTTTTGGATGAAGAGCAATCCAAGTCATCAAAGGCCATCAAGGCCAAATTGGTGACAAAGGCATTCTCCTCATCCGATGATGATGAGGAGGATGAGGATGGGTCATCCCAAGTCCTTGCCTTTAGAGCTTTGGTCTTCCCCTTTTCTTTTGTCTTCTTCTCCTCTTCCTTCTTTTTCTTGCTCCCCTTTTTCTTCTTCTTCTCTTCTTTCTTTTTCCTCTCTTCCTTGCTCTTGTTTAAGAGAGGACAATTGTCCCTTATGTGCCCCTCTCCTTGGCAATTGTAGCATATGACCTTCCCCCTTGGTCTTCTATTCCTATCATGAGATTTATCAAATCTAAAATTCTTAAATGCACGTCTTACCTTCCTTACCATATAGGCTTCTTCGGTGCTATCCAAGGAGGAGGAGGAAGACGCTTCGTCATCGGAGGAGGAGGGGATTTCCATCTTCTTCTTCCCCTTGTTCGCTATCAAAGCTACTCCTCTTGAGGGTTGAATTCTAGGCTCTTCTTGTATTCCTTTAAGCCTAGTTTCGTGGATCTCCATTGTTGAGAAAAATTCCTCCAAGGTACTTACTTCCAAGTTCTTGGAGATGTAAAACGAATCCACCATGGAGCACCATCTTGAGGACCGGGGAAAGGCATCTATGGCCTTCATTACCATATCCTGGTTGGAGAGCTTTTCTCCTACACTTGTTAGCCCAATTAATATTTCTTTAAATCTAGAATGTAGGGAAGTTACCTTTTCTCCCTTTTCTAATTTGATGTTTGAGAGTTGGGAGCGGAGGAGGTCTCTCCTAGCTAGCTTGGCCTCGGATGTGCCTTCATGGAGTTCTACAAGCTTTTCCCACATCTCTTTGGCGCTAGCACATTCTCCAATCCGGTTGATCTCTTGTTGAGGGAGCACATTGAGAAGATGATGTTTTGCCTTTGAGTTTGCAAGGTGCTCCTCTCTTTGCTTCTTAGTCCAACGTGATTTTTCAATTGGTTCACCCCTTTCATCCCTAGGCAACTCGAAACCATTTTCCATTATAAGCATAATATCAAAATCGGTCTCAAAGAATACCTCCATTCTCTTTTTCCACCAAGAGAATTCGCCGTCGAACTTCGGTGGGTGGATGTTTGAGCCGGCCATTTTTGAAAGTTGCTTGTTGTGGCGGTTAGTCCTCGACAAGCTTTCCTTGGCTCTGATACCACTTGTAGGGGATCGAACGGCCGGCTAGAGGGGGGTGAATAGCCCTCTTACGATGGATGTCGGAATTCTCTCCTTCGTTTGCTCGTCTACACAATCGTTAGCGCAAGCGGAGGCATAAACAATAAAGACAAAGCAATAAACGAAAATACACACGCTAACAAGAAGATGTAACGTGGTTCATGGCTATGTCGCTAATCCATGATCCCGATTTGTCCGAGGTGAATCACTCCTCCAAAGCCAATCACTATTGGTCTCTCCTTTGCACCAAGCTAGGTGGAGGTAACCTTTACAATCAAGATCACTCTTCTTACAATAAGAATGAAGTAAAAACAAGTAAGAAGAGTTTAGAGCTTGTGGGGCACTAGGAAGATCACTTAGAGCATAAGCATTAGCCTCTCAAAGGCTCACACCCTCTCTTTTTATAGAGAGGGCTGATTTCTTCCCGTTGGCCGCCACCAATCGACTGCTGCCCTTGGCAGTCGACTGCCGTCACTACAACGGCCTCCGAACACGTCAGATCCCGACCATTGTAGTCCAACGGAACTCTTGGCAGTCGACTGATGGACCTCACCGCGATCATTGCGCCTCCGTGAGTTATGGTATCGATCGGCTCTGGCGGTTATGTGCCGCGATATCCTTCGCGGTCATTGCCATTCCATGGCAGTCGACTGCTGGGCATAAACCCATCAGTCGGATACCAGTCGAACTCACTCGACTCAGAGCAGTCGACTGCCATGACATGGCAGTCGACTGGTGTCGGGAAAACCCATCCCGACACTTGACCAAATGGCCAAGTTTCACCTAAGAGCTACCCCTCCCCGGGTTACAATCGCTCACTCTCATCTCTCGGAGTCCCTCGCCTTCGAAGTTCTCTTCGTTCTCGGCCACGTCCCTCGGCAGCATCAGGTGCACGGCTCTGTAATGCTCCTTCGCGTCTCTTGCCTCGAAGTCTACTTCCTCCGGCTTCACTCCAAGCTTCTCGTCCGGCGGTCCCTCGGATGCTCCAGGCGCACGACTTCCGCAAAGCTATCCTTCACCGACTCAAGGCACGAGTCATGAGATGTGAAACTCGCCACGGCTCCATGTGCGAATTACTAAGTCCTGCACGACTTCAACGCACATATCAAATCAACATAACACACTAACTTAAACCCTTTTCCACACCATCAAAACCATATTACGGCAAGAGATTACCCTAACAGAATGTAAGCCTCACAACCCCAAATCCTCATAAAAGACATCTTGGGATTTCTCCCTATCCATATCGTATATGGTGTCTTTATCACAACCTTGGATGGTACATGGTTAAGGGTAAAGGCTCCTGTGTCTAGAGCATATCCCCAAAAGATATAGGAAGATTTGTGTGACTCATCATAGATCGTACCATATCTAATAGGGTACGATTCCTCCTTTCGGATACACCATTCAACTATGGTGTTTCAGGAGGAGTGAGTTGGGATAGAATCCCACACTTAGCTAGATAGTCACGAAACTCATGGCTAAGGTATTCACCACCTCGATCTGATCGAAATATCTTAATACTCTTGCCTAGCTAGTTTTGTACTTCATTCTTGAATTCTTTGAACTTTTCAAAGGATTCTGATTTATGTGTCATAAGATACACATAAGCATATCTACTGAAGACATCAGTAAATATAATGAAGTACCTGTAACCACCTCTAGCAGCAACATTGAAAGGGCCACATACATCACTATGTATAAGTCCTAACAAGTCTGTTGCTCTTTCCCTGTGTCCACTAAAGGGAGTCTTGGTCATCTTGCCTAAAAGGCAAGACTCACATGTCTCATATGATTCAAAATCAAATGAGTCTAGCAGCCCATCCTTATGGAGCTGAGATAAGTAACTCTCGTTTATATGACCTAAGCGACAATGTCAGAGATAGGTTTGGTTCAACTCATTTGACTTGAACCTTTTGGTACTTATGTTATAGATAGGGCTCTCTAAGTCTAGAAAGTAGAGTTCGTTCATTAGAGGTGCACTACAATAGAACATATCATTTAAATAAACTGAACAGCATTTGTTCTTTATTATAAATGTAAATTTTTTTCTTGTCCAAACAAGAAACTGAAATGATGTTCTTAGTTAAAGCAGACACATAACAACATTCATCTAATTCTAGTACAAGCCCAGAGGGCAGAGATAGATCATAAGTTCCTACAACAACAACAACTCTTGCTCCATTGCCTACTCGTAGGTCCACCTCGCCCTTTGTCAATGCCCTGCTATTTCTCAGCGCCTGCACATTGGTACAAATGTGAGATGCACATCTGGTATCTAATACCCATGATGAAGAAATAGATAGATTGACTTCTATAACATTTATACCTGAAGTAGAAGTCTCACTTCTTTTCATCTTAAGATCTTCCAGGTATGCCTTGCAGTTACGCTTCCAGTGTTCAACTTCCTTGCAGTGGAAGCAAGCCCCTTCCTTGGCCACCCCTCCTTTGGGTTTCAGTTCCTTGCCTTTGCCCTTGGCTTGGGACTTTCCCTTACCTTTAGGCTTGTCCTTGCCTTTCTTCTTTTGCACCATCAAAATGGTGTTAGATTTTCCCTTCTTAAGATTAAGCTCAGCAGTTCTCAACATGCTGAGCATCTTAGGCAATGGCTTATCAATTTCATTCATGTTATAATTCATGATAAATTGATTGTAGGCTTGTGGAAAAGATTGCAAGATCAGGTCAGTGGCCAGCTCTTGGCCAAGTGGGAATCCCAGCCTTTGTAGGTTTTCTACGTACCCAATCATCTTGAGTACATATGGACCTACGGGAGTCCCATCTTGCATTTTGGACCCAAACAATGCCTTAGAGACTTCATATCTCTCGTGCCTTGCTTGTCCTTGATATAGTTGACAAAGATGTTCAACCATATCATAAGCATTCATGAACTCGTGTTGCTTCTGAAGCTCAGAGTTCATGGTCGTGAGCATTAGACATGACACATCTAATGCATCATCTTGATGCTTCTTGTAAGCATCTTTGTCAGCTCGCGAGGCAGTGGCAGGAGGTGCCTCCGGAATGGGCTACTCCAGGACGTACAACTTCCTTTCTTGGATGAGAACAATTCTCAGGTTCCTGTACCAGTCCAGGAAATTTGCTCCATTGAGCTTGTCCTTCTCAAGGATAGAACGCAGAGAGAGAGTGTTCGTGTTTGTCGATATAGTAATCTACAACATAGAATGCAGAGAATTAATATCATATTCCTTTTATCATTTAATTAGGCCTTTAATCAAATGATGCTCCCACTGAATTATATGAATTTTGTAGAATCGAGTTATGGATGTGGTCAAACCACATTACTAGATTCATACAAACTAGCTATAATTCTTGCGGGACAAGATCCACATCATACTAAGCCTTGAGTTAGCTTTAGCTAAATCGCCCAAGACTTAGTACGATCGGTGGGTAACACATTACCGATTACATCTCTATGCAACTCTTGTTTATAGGATCAAGACCCACATTTACAAAAGACCTTGAGTTAGCTTTGGCTAAATCGCCCAAGATTTAGTGTAAATGTGATCTTATCCTATCTTTCCAACGATTGGAATATGCCTATAGTTCTACTCGATCCAATTGAGTTAACTAGTTTTACTCAATCTAATTGAGCTTACTCTAACCCAAGCCGTGATAGGCGGGACCAAGATTGTCCCTCCGTACCCTACCAAGATAATATGCGTTGCTCTGCTTTGACAGATTCAACAACTACAAATGATCGAGGTAGTGATGGGTATCAAGGACTTGGTAGACATTTACGAGTTGATTCGATTAAGATCTAATCTAATCATAATGTGTATCATATACGCATTAAGGCCTTTATTATCCTATATTAGCATACATCACATACATACAAGCATTATTCTAGCATGCATCATATACATACAAGAAAATTATCCTAGCAAGCATCATATAAATACAAGCATTATTCTACTAGCATGCATCACATACATACAAGCAAAATCAAATATATATATATATATATATATATAAAATTAACTGTGATGTGGTCATGGCCCTACTACGATCTTCTCAAGCCAATGAGAAGATCGGACGGTCAACCTAAGGCTAACGGCTTCTCCAAGCGCTTCCTTTGACCACCATGTGTCGTCGATACCCTTCTCGTAACTTCGTCTACAAGTGGACTTTTCACCGCTCTATTTTGTACATTACAAATATGAAACTCGAGTTATAATCGAGTCTAAAACTATTTACAACTAGAATTTCAAAGGAAGAGGTACGACGCGCAGGTCGCATACACTATACAACACGCATAACCACAAAAATGGCACGCAGACAGTATTATGAATTATAACACATCATAATCCAATCAAATTGGGGTCATTGGGCCATGACAATCACATAATTATACATGATTTTAAATTATGTATTTTTACAGAAAATTTCTATAATTTTTCCTATTTTGTTTTTTCAATTTTATGAGTCACCTCTCCGTAACGGTCCCGCTAAGCGGTTTCCGGGCACGATCGCGGGACAAGACCCCTTTCGGGGATAGGGGCAACACCTCTACTCACAAAATAAACTTTGTGAGTGTCCCTACTATGATCTTACAGTGACTTAAGTCACTGTCCCAAAAACCAAAATGAGAACTCGCCGTTTCGGAGAGTTTTTTTCGATGGTTGAAGCCTACAAGTGTCCCAACACTCGTTGCTTCGACTCTTCGAGAAAAATACCCAAAAATTCTATAAAAATAGGAAATTTACATAAACATAAAAATATGTAATTTTTATATCTAATATAAAAACTACAAAAATGAAATACATATATGCTTTGCACGTGGCTCTGATACCACCATTGCATTTTTTGAGCCGCAAAAACCGCTTTTTGCGTTGTGGAAACCTCGGAAGCCCCGGCCACAGATCCATGCGAAGTATAAAAAAATAAAACTAACATGTATGTGTTTAATACCTTTAGATCTACTCTAGATCTACATGATAAGAAGTTACCCTTGAAGCGATGCCCTTCACTTATCCCGCTCATCCAAATAACTTGCCGGAACTCTAGAGTGTCAAGTGTACACTCCTCTATTGGTATCCACACAAGCAATAGGTGGAGAAAACACACCCTTGAGTGTGCTAGCACTCTTTGGATGGTTCGACAAGGAGGAGAGGGAGCTTGAGAGGATGATCCAAGGAAGAAGATGAAGTTGTGTAACTCACAAAAAAATGAATACCCCATCTAATGGAGAGGCCGACCACTTCAAGGCTTGGGAGGTTACATGCATGCATGTAACTCCTCCAAGAGCCAATGGCTCTTGGTCTCCCTCATGAGGTGGCACCACATGATAAGTCAATGATGATGTGGAGCATCATCATTGGTCGGCCATGCCAAGTCATCATCATGACATGGCATTTGGTCAAGTCAAACTTGACCTTTCATCTTCCCTCTCAAGTCAAGTCAAACTTGACCTCTTATCTCCCATGGTTGATCAAATCCAACCATTTGATTCAAGTCAATTTAATTTAATGAATCTCTATTCATTAATTTAAATTGATTTGATGAATCAAATCTAAATTAGACTCATTCAACACTTGAATCAAATTGAGTCCAACTCAATTAGTCTAATTAGGATTACTCTTAATCCAATTTGGTTCATCCCATGAACCCAATCCTCATGGTTCATCATATGAACCTAATCTCCATCTAATTGCCATTAGTGTGTGACCCTATAGGTTCTTGTAACGTTGACAATGTCCCTAAACCGATTTAGGAACATAAACAATGAGCGGTATCTAGCAACACATCATTGCTACCCAAGTTACAAGAATGTTGTGCTCCAACATCACCTTTGTGACTACTAATTATGACTCTCACAATATGTGACAATGTCCCTCTATCCTTGACATCTAGATTGACCAATTCAGGCATAGACCGTGTCATCCTCGGTACAATCTATATCTTGAACTCCAAGTATACTCACTCTAATCAAATGAGCTCAATATCTCATATTGACTCATTTGGGCATGACCATGCACTTCGTGGTCTCACTCTATCAAGAATATCGATGTCACCCCCGTCATATAGGAGGGATAGATCCCATCTACATCACTCACATCCCTCAGCATAATTTTTTACATACCCAGTAATCGCCTTTATAGTCCACCCATTTACGGGTGACATTTAACGAAGCCAAAGTATGCAACTCCTTATGTAGGGAACCATGGTGACTTCAGGTCTAAGGACTAATAGTCATACTAATAGCCACATGAGAAAGTATATGACACTCATATAACGATCCATGATACTGTTGGATCGAGAAGCGTCGCTAGAGGGGGGGGGGTGAATAGCGATCGTAAAACTTTTCGGCATTTCGTTCGAGTAGACAATTAAATGAGTTAACACAGCGGAAAATAAAGCGACACGTTTATTTTACTTGGTTCACAACCCAGCGGTTGCTACTCCAAGGCCCTATCGGTCCTAGACCGCGTACGGAGGGAAAATCACTATAACGTCTCCTCCTCGTTGGAGGTAGGAGACAACGATCACAAAACCGAAATTACGAGGATGAGGCAACAAGCCTACCTCACCTCGTTATGAATAAAAATAAAGAATACAATATCAAAATATGTTACTTGCTACTGCAGCCGACGAAGAAGATCGGAACTTGTCGTCGCGTTGGCGTTATTACGGTGTTGGAGCATTGGCGTTGTAGGAGCACTTGATGAATAAACTTGATATCCTTTGGAGTTGGAATCCTCCTCCTTTTATAGACTTTGGGCTCTGAATATGTCTCCATTTTTTTTAGAACGGATCACGAAGTTTTCCAAATTTTATCTCGAAGTGGCCGCGTCAAACGTTATCCGTTTTGACCTAGCACAAAGGCTGAGTCGTCGCCATCAGTCGACTGATGCCTCCCATCAGTTGACTGATGGGCATCGGTCGACTGCTCCATGTCCAGCAGTCGACTGCCAGCCTGGCCACTTCCCTGCAGTGAGAGGTTAGCTCGGAAAATGATAAATACGACGGTTTCTAACCGTCCGATCTCGACCTAGACCTTTCACAAGAAGTTTTAGTCGGATCGCCGCCAACGGTCATCCCCGTATAGAGGACACGACCTCACCATCTCTCACTCACACGAGCTTACCTCGATTCTTACTGTGACGCTTTCGCTTCCGGCCTTCCACTCGATTCCTTCGGCTCCCTCCGAAGTCACTCGAGTGTCGCCCGACCACCGCAGCTTCCTCCGGGTGTCGCTAGCCTTCAGCTCTAGCTTTAGTACTTTTTTGCACACTCGATTTAGCTCGTGAGATAACGATGTAAACTTAACTTTGTGTCTTTTCCATAATCAAAACACAAGTTCGATTATCTAGTGCCCCTGCACCAACAATCTCCCCCTTTTTGATCTATGGCAAACCAACACAAAGTTAAGGGAAATTAAAGCATAAAACAAGTATAGTAAATGATGAATGTCATTTTCAAAAACTCCCCCTTAACCAAAACTCCCCCTTAACCCTAGGTGAGTTTTGAAAGAGATACTTTAGTTCAAAATCAAATAAATTTTGTGTTACTCCCCCTTAACTTTCGCTCTTCTCCCCCTTTTGCCATAAATCAAAACAAACGTTGGGGTTTGTTATGTAAAAATGAAGTTTGTTATATAAAATAGGGGTTTAAAGACAATATGGTATATGCATGCATCAAGGTAAATCAGCTATGAGTCCAAGCATGCGTCTAGCAGTAATCTAAAGGTTTGTAATATAACCCTTTAGGGTTAGTTTGCTCTCCCCCTTAGTCAAATATATGAAGTATAAGAGATGTAGGGGGCGCTAAACTTTGGCCTAAGAGTTGTTAAGTATAATAGTTGAGAAAATAAGTAGTATTTTGAAGAGGTTGTTTTAACTATATTTCAATTATCCTTAACATCTCACCTGTGTCTATATGATCAAGCATGTTATACTTATGTATTTTTGTGAGATGACTTCCAATTAAGTTGATTAAGTGCTTTTAGGTTCAAGTAATTTTATGTTAGATTTGGATTTGACCCTAGGCTTGTTAAGTTTACCTTTTCAAGATCATGGCTTCCAGGTCATGGCGAGGCACAGGGGCCTTCTTTTATCGGATCATCGACCACTTCCTTAGACAAAGCTATTTTCAAGAAAATGATGACTTGACTCACCTAAGACTATTTCCTAGTCTAACTGGTTTTTTTTTTTGAAAAGAGGCTCCCCGAGGCTCAATCTTTTCGTAGGATTTTAGTTGGTTATGTACGTGTTCTAAGTGAGCTCACACGTTTTAAAGCACAAACTTTCTAAGTTAAAGCATGCAATTTATAAGTTAAAGCATAAACATGTTTTGTACTTGCCCCCCCCAGACCGTTGAATCGGTTCGGTCTATCCACATAGTGGATTTGGTCCTTGGGATCCCAGTACGGGTTGGATCCTAGAGTTGAAATCAAAAAGTTCTTAGGGACCCATGCTTGGACTCTTTGATGACTACGATTTATGATAGACATATAAGACCTATTCGTAGTCTTTGACTTAAATCCGAGTCGGCTTTGTGTACCGACGGCTCTTTGGGTTCCAAGTAGTCGATTAAGGTTCTTAGATCCCAACGTGAACCTTTCCAACCTAGCCTCAACCTCTTGAACTTGGTCTTTCAAGAGAGAAATTCTCCTCCTCGAGTTTTCAATTTGGGTTGAGTTTCCCTCTTGAACTTGACTAGTTGAAGGGGTTAGAGTAACCTCTTGCTTGAGGTTTCAACCTCCTCAAGTAAGACTCAACCCTAGACTCGGACTTAGTTAATTTCCTATTAAGCATTTTAATTGTAATGTAAAGCGTACTAATTAGAAGCGATTAACCTTGACTTTCCCTTTTGGTCGGCTTTGAGTTTCTCTCGATTCTCTCGAAATAATCTTGAGTCAGTCGGAGTTGTAGTTGGACTCGGCTTGGATTGACTCGGACTCCTCCGTTCTTGCCATGTAAGCTATGTCTTCTCTGTTGTCCCAAGTTGCATGGAAGGCTTTCCTTGCTCCCTTTTTCTTTTGGTTCTCATTATTCAATTTCCTTTTTACTTGTCGAACTATTCTCCGCACAATGTTGACTATTATGGCCTCCTCTTCGGATTCGGATTCGTCTTTGGGTTTGAGTTCATCTACTTGCTTAGTAGGTGGCTTCCTTCTTTGTCCTGCAAGTAGAGCAATACCTCTCGGCGGACCATGTTAGTTTGCTCATGAAGTTCAAACTCGGAAAATAATTCATCTAACCTAAGCTTCGAAAGGTCCTTAGAGACCTTGTAGACATCGACCATGGATGCCCATAAGGTAGTCCTAGGGAAAGCATTTAAAGCGTACCTTATAAGGTCCCGGTTCTCTATGGCTTGCCCGATCGAATGAAGACCGTTGACGATATCTTGGATCCGCGCATGTAGTTGGGTGGCGGTCTCATGATCCTGCATCTTTAGATTGTACAATTTATTTAAAAGTAAATCTCTTTTACATACCTTAGCATTAGCCGTCCCTTCGTGTAAATCAATCAATTTGTTCTAGAGGTCTTTGGCGCTAATGAATGGTCCGATGCGGTTGAGTTCCTCCTTGGACAAGCTGCATTGCAATATTTGGGTTGCTCTTGCATCGGCTTCGATTTGCCTCTTGGTTGCATTTGTCCATTTGTTGAAATCCAAGGCCTCTCCTTGATCATTGGTAGGTAGAGCAAAGCCGGTTTGGATTATTATCCAAGTCTCGACTTGTGTTTTTAGAAAAACTCCATCCGACCTTTCCAATAACGGAAATCATTTCCGTTAAAGAACGGAGGTCGGGTGGTGCTATACCCCTCAATGTGAGCCATTAAATATCTTGCAAAATACGAATAAAAACTAATGAGAATTCCAAGACTTGGTCTTGGATTAGTAGTGCGGGAAATAATAGGAAATAAACAGAAATAAATAAGGAGAATAAGAAACTAATAAAAACTCGAAACTTACGACTTTTGATGTCCCCGAAAGGGTACTAAACGTTGGATTTTGGGGCTGGGAACAGTTTTTTACGAGGGTAAACCCTGGTAAGAAATGTAGATCTTTCTGAGAGCTTCGATTTGGTATGTAGATCGTTATGTGAGTCCACTTGTGCGAAAAGTTATGGCCGTTTTACCGTCGGCTACTCCAAGAGAGAAAACTTGCAAGCACACAACCAAAAGAAACGTACCAAGACTTCGTCTTGGATTAGTAGTGCAGGAGGAAAAAGACAAAAAAAAATACAAATCGAAAAATATGAACAGAAAACCAAAACGTGCTAGATTGGTGGTTTCACCAAATCTTAGCGCCCCCGCTCTGATACCAATTGTTGGATCGAGAAGCGTCGCTAGAGGGGGGGGTGAATAGCGATCGTAAAATTTTTCGGCGTTTCGTTCGAGTAGACAATTAAATGAGTAAACACAGCGGAAAATAAAGTGACACGTTTATTTTACTTGGTTCACAACGCAGCGGTTGCTACTCCAAGGCCCTATCGGTCCTAGACCGCGTACGGAGGGCAAATCACTATAACGTCTCCTCCTCGTTGGAGGTAGGAGACAACGATCACAAAACCGAAATTACGAGGATGAGGCAACAAGCCTACCTCACCTCGTTATGAATAAAAATAAAGGATACAATATCAAAATATGTTACTTGCTACTGCTGCCGACGAAGAAGATCGGAACTTGTCGTTGCGTCGGCGTTATGACGATGTTGGAGCGTTGGCATTATAGGAGCACTTGATGAATAAACTTGATATCCTTTGGAGTTGGAATCCTCCTGCTTTTATAGACTTTGGGCTCTGAATATGTCTCCCTTTTTTTTGGAACGGATCACGAAGTTTTCCAAATTTTATCGCGAAGTGGCCGCGTCAAACGTTATCCGTTTTGACCTAGCGCAAAGGCTGAGTCATCACCATATGTCGACTGATGCCTCCCATCAGTCGACTGATGGGCATCAGTCGACTGCTCCATGTCCAGAAGTCGACTGCCAGCCTGGCCACTTCCCTGCAGTGAGAGGTTAGCTCGAAAAATGATAAATACGACGGTTTCTAACCGTCCGATCTTGACCTAGACCTTCCACAAGAAGTTTTAGTCGGATTGCCACCTACGGTCGTCCCCGTATAGAGGACACGACCTCACCATCTCTCACTCACACGAGCTTACCTCGATTCTTACTGTGACGCTTTCGCTTCCGTCCTTCCACTCGATTCCTTCGGCTCCCTCCGAAGTCACTCGAGTGTCGCCCGACCACCGCAGCTTCCTCCGGGTGTCGCTAGCCTTCAGCTCTAGCTTTAGTACTTTTCTGCACACTCGATTTAGCTCGTGAGATAACGATGTAAACTTAACTTTGTGTCTTTGCCATAATCAAAACACAGGTTCGATTATCTAGTGCCCCTGCACCAACAGATACTTTCTCATGGTGGGTCATTCAGTATACATTCTTCAATGCATACTCATGTGTCAACTTGATATCTCATATCCATGACTTGTGAGATCAAGTCATCGTGTTGACCTACATGCTAGTCTCTACGCATTAACATTGTCCCTGAATGTTACTACTTGACTAGGAATGATTAAGAGTAGTGTTCTCTATATCTTCTCATTATCGATTCAACCAATCGATTGATATAGATAAGAACCTACTACTCAAGGACATTATTATATTTAGTTAATTGGCACCAATACAAGTAAATATAATAACCATGCCTTTATAAATAGAAATATGATACAATAAAGTCCATACAACAATCATCACATGATTGGCTCTAGGGCTTTCACTAACATGGTTTGTTTTAAACGAATGAACCAAAGTTGGTTCGGTTCGTTTTAACTTAAAATAGACCAAATCGGTTTGGTTTATTTTAACTTAAATTAATGGAGCGGATTAATGGGTTTTGGTTATGAACCAATAACCATTAGGAGAATTTGTTCTCTATAAAATAGGGCTTAAGGGTTTTGTGAAAGCCCTAATCTAATCTTGCCTCCCCCTCCCTTTTCTCCTCTTGTGGTCGGCGCCCATACCCTAGCCGCCACCCACCCCTTGTGTCGCCGTCCAAGTTGTTGCCGGCGTCCAAGCTTCAGCCGGCGATCCTACGGCGACCCTCCGGTGATCCTCCTTGGCTCCAGTGACCAAGGACTTGCTGGCCCTCTTCCCTTTGGCCGGCGCTAATTCCTCCATCAAGCTGTCCAGTTTTCTGGACAGCTTGTTTTCTTCGTGTTAGAGCGTCGTTTGGACGACGTTTGGAGCTCTGACAGTGGCTAATTTTCCGGAGATTCGATGTCCGGTAATCCTCATAGGTGGAGGATGAAGGATTCGTCAAACGGTTGATGAATACCTCTCCGGAGAAGCGAGTTTTTGAGGACTCATTTTGAATCCGAATTTTGATTCGGATTGTGATCCTCTCTCGATCACATCGTCTTCGACACGAGGCTAGTGACTCTTACGAAGATGAGGCTCGTGACTTTGTGAAGTCATCCCGAAGATACTCGGCGTGGATACGGATAGAGGCGATTCTAGTGAGGATCGCTCCGGTTGATGCCTTTCCCGCTACACGTGATACGTCAGGTATACGTAGAATAAATTTTATTTTATTGCAAAATTTGAAACTACGGTTATGTCTACACATGTTATACTATGCATGCGTGTGGTGTGTGTGTTGTAATAAATTAGATTTATTATTTTTATTTATTCCACTATGCACATGTTTATGAAACATGTTCGAACACACACTCGCCGCGGTGCCGGAAACCCAACATCGCTAGCCTTCAGCTCCAGCTTTAACACTTTTCTGCACACTAGATTTAGCTCATGAGATAACGATATAAACTTAAATTTGTGTCTTTGCCATAATCAAAACACAGGTTTGATCATCTGGTGCCCCTGCACCAACATCAAATACATAGATAATATATACTCAAATAGTGAATTTTATTAACAACTTCTAAGGCGATTGCTTTAAGACACCTCTCAATTACATCAAACTCCCACTTGGCCTACATCCAATCGCCTTGATATCTAATACCATAGACTTCTATATGCCTCTAGAACTTTTCTTGGGGAAGAGGCTTTGTCAAGGGATCTTCTAGATTCCTATAAGTGGGAACTTTCTCTATTTGTACATCTCTTCTACCAATGATCTCTTTGATCAGATGGTAACAATGTAGTACGTGTTTGGATCGCTTATGAGACCGTGGTTCCTTCGCCTGTGCAATGGTGCCAGAGCAGTTTTCAGCTCCAAACTGTCAGTCGAACTCAAGTCGACTCACGGCAGTCGAACCGGCCATAATGCCAGTCGACTGCCAACCTCAAACATGAGTTTTAAACCCAAATATGGTGCCCCCATACTTGCTAGACCACCCTTAGCCTAGACCTAAACCTTCTAGCCACCTCCATTAGCCTCACGCCTCTCGGATCCCTCCAAGTCATCCATGACTTTTTCATCCATCGCGCTAGCCTCTAGGTGCTTCCCTCGGCTATGTCATGCTAACGGTGTCTACACCGCCAAGGCACATTGGACTTACACCGCCAAGACTCTGCTTGGACTTTACGCTGCCAATATCAATCCCCTTGGACTTCCAAATGCCAAGACTCAAGCTTGGACTTTCCCTTGCCAACCCATGTTGGACTTTCCATTCCAAGACCCATGCTTGGACTTTCCATTTGCCAAGACCCATGCTTGGACTTCTCATGCCAAGTACACAAGACTTGGACCTTCCCAATTGCCAAGTGTCCCACTTGGACTTTCCATGCCAAGTACCCATGACTTGGACTTTACCTTGCCAAGACCAATGCTTGGACTTTCCCATAATCACATGGTCAACCCCAGTCAACCATCAAAGTCTCCCTCGAGTCAAACTCGAGTCTAGTCAATTATAACCTGGATCGATTGTATAAACAATCTCCCCAACATATTAACCGACATCAATGTCAAACCACTTTGTCAAACAACAAAACATCACTCGAGTCAAACTCGAGTCCTGGTCAATCGTGACCTGGGCCGATTGCACCAACAATCTCCCCCTTTTTGATGTTTGACAAAAACAAACAAATCATTTGAGTTAGACCACTAACTCAAATCCCTTACCAATTATCCCAAATTGGTAAACACTCTCCAAATGTTCTCCCCCAAACATTCTCCCCCTTTTTGACTAACATCAAAAAGGTTTTCTCTCCAAGGAGGTCAATGTCTCATGTCCCAATGAGATCTTACAATCTCCCCCATGATCCAAAAATAAATACCTAGGATGCCTACCATCTTCCTTGTGATAATTCACATATCACTCAAGATAGACAATCCTATACTCTCTCCCAATTTTCAAATTGGGTATCAAAAACCCATCAATTTTTCCAATTGATGATACTCTCCCAATAACTTCTCCTCTTCAAGGAGAAAAATACATCCATCATCCCAAGATGGATACCTCCCCATAAAGGCTTGCTCCCCCTTGACCATTGGACCAACAATGTTCTTGGGAAGCCCCTAAGCCAATAGGAACTCTAAACCATCAAAATTAAGGTTCTAAGTTCAACATAGAACTTTCACTCACCCTAAATTTGATACTTTGACCTAACACAGCTCCTAATCCATATCCAATGGATTTTCACCCTTTATAATGCTTCCTAAAGCATATCCTAGGGTTAGGTGTGATTAGGAACCTTTTCCATAGCTGAACACGGGCTAAACAAAGCTTGTTAACCCGAAATCAGACCTGGCAAATCGACTCTGACGATGTCGATCATTGCCACCCATATCGATCGCCACCAGGCGATCGATAATCAAAATCTCGATTTTTAGCTATCAGAAATGAATTTTGGAAATTCATAAATAATTATATGTAATTTGAAAAATTGTGAAAATTCATACGTATAATACTTATGACACACACAATGGGTGAAAAATATTTGAAAATTATTTTACCCATTAAATAGTGAGTTTGATACAAAACTCAAAACCATTGAAATTTTCAATGTTTTGGCCCTATTTTGTATCAACTCTATCAATGGTGATTGCTATCAAAAGATAGACTTCACCAAGGTTTTTCAAAATGATTTTAAAATGTTTTCAAAACCTTATTTTGGATCATATTCCTTGGGCTCTATGTACATGACTTGTACACATGCTCTCCCAATGATCCACAAATGAAATTAGATGAATTTTAGTTCATCTAGATGCAAAAACTATGCACCTTGAACTCAACTCATATCCTAGCATCTCACATGTATCTAAGGTGTATAAAAAACACATACATGTCAATTGGATGTGAGATGTGGGTTTTGTTCTCCCTAATCTAGGGTTTCATGCATTTTTCTAAGGCAACTCTACTTGATTCCCTTATAAATGGAACTGCAAGTCATGCCATTGTCCTTAATTCAATTTTAATCGAATTATCTTAAATGCATGAATGATTATGACATTAATGATGATATAAATAAACATATGCTCATAACCATGATGTCATGACATAATATGAAATCTAAAACACATGACATTTAAATCCTTAAACCTAAGCATAATCATGACATATAAAATGATTAGAAATACACATGATTTCATGACATGGAATATGACAAACAAGGCATGACATATAAAATATATAGGTATAGTAATACCCAAATTTTAATATTAATTGCCAATTGATATAATTAGATATATTTTGCCATATTATTATTAATCTCCCTAGTGTGCCAAAACCCAAAATGACACACTAACCTCTAAACCTAAATTGTGCCAATTTGATCAAATTATCAAACTTCTTAATTGATATTGGCACATCCTAAAAACCTTTAGGATTCAAATCAAACCACATTCCCAAGGTAACCATAACTTTGAAAATGACCTAAAATGCCACCTTTATCATGGTTGAGTTAACTACCCATCCAATCAAGGTTGGCACACCCTAAACCCATCTAGCGTGAATCAATCACGCTCTTAGGAACCCAAAACCGATTTGAGCTCCTAGGGTTAATTAGGTATTCCTTAGGGATAACCTCCCTAGATACCTTCCTAATGACCCTCCTAGACTTGTTAGCCTTGGTCATTTGGGTCTTACCTAGGTTGACTCTAGGGGTAACTCCCCTTGCAACCTTCTTAGTGGCCACCCTAGGTTTCCTAGAAACCCTAGCCACTAGACACAACTTTTGGTCAACCTTAGGGATGACTTCCCTATTGACCTTGGTCTTCCTAGACCTAGTTTGTGTCCCATAATCAAATGGAACACTATGATAAGCCACTTTAGGCTTAGGTTTGTGACCCAAACCTTGCTTGCCCTTGGTTGACTTTTGACTCTTAGGTCCTAGGTGTTGACTTTGACTTTTGGACCCTTGATTTTGACCACTAGAACTTTTAAATTGATTTTGTATCTTATTTAGAGTCTTTTCAAGTTTTTCAAGCCTTGACCTCAAGACTTGGTTTTCCTTTTCTAATTGCCCAATTTTAGAATTTTGATTTAAATCTTGGGCATTGGACTTCCTAGGCATATGCCTAGTCCATTTAGGGTTTAGACCTAGGTGCTCTTGCACCTTTCTAATTGTCTCCCTAGGTAAAATTGATCTTGAGTTATTTGTCCTAGGTTTGTCCTTAAATAAGTTGGTTTTAGGGACATTGGTCCCAAATTTCTCCCTACTTTTGAAGTTAACGCTTTTAGCTCCTAAACAAATATATTTATCTCTAGCATGCTTTTCATGGTGAATTGCAAGAGAATTAAAATTTCTAGCATGCTTTTGACTTTTAAATTTGGAAGGTGCATTATTAAAATATACCTTAGGGTTAGCTATAGAAGCTCTCCCTACTTGTGATGCTCCTCCTTGCCCCTTCTTCTTCCCCCAAGGGCATTGACTCCGATAATGCCCCTTTGAATTGCACTTGAATAATATGATGTGCTCCTTGCCTTTAGGTGTTGGGGAACCGGCATCCTTGACTTTTGGTGCCGGTGGAGCTTTCCTAATCTTCTTTGGGCACTTGCTCTTATAGTGCCCAAATTCCCTACACTCAAAGCACATAATATTCTTCTTATTTGAAATTAGAGTGTTTGAGTTACCTAGGTTAGTGGTGGAGTTCGGAATTGACACTTCTTCATCTTGACTGGATGTAGAAGCTTCTTCTTGATGCTCCGGTGTTGAGGAAACTCTAATCTCCTCTTCAATCCTAGAAGTGGATGCTTCTTCCACTTCCTCCACCAACTCGGAAATTGACTCCCTTTCAACTTCCGATTCTACTTCCTCTTCCTCTTTGGATGTTGATGATCTCTCAACCTCCAAGTCCTCACTTCCTTGTGAGGGTGATGCATTAGCCTCTTCGGTCTCTTCCTCTTGGACCATTGATGGGCTTTCATGGAGCTTGGCCACTTAGCTCCATAGCTCGTTTGCACCTACATAATTACCTAACATACACAAGATATTGTTAGGTATTAAATCAATTGGCAACTTCATTACCTTCTCATTCTTTTAGAAGGCTTGGACTTGCTCTTCGGTCCATCTCTTTTTCTTGAGGAATCCACCTTTTGGTCATCTTGGATAGTTATATCCTTCCATTAAGATAGACCATTCTTCGAAGTCCCTCATCATTAGGAAGTCTTCAATTCTTGACTTCCATTGCTTAAACCCTTCTTGTCCATAGAAGGAGTAAGGGATCGGTGTGTTAACATTCCATCCCAATTGTTCTTCCATCTTCACCCTCTAGCTTCTTTTTCCTAGCTCCCGGCGGTTAGTCCGTAGAAGAGCCCCGGGCTCTGATACCAATTGTAGAAGAATTGACGCCGCTAGAGGGGGGGGGTGAATAGCGATGTGCCCGTAGGAAGATGGAAATCGTTCGCGATCGTCTCTGCAAAACTCGTTATGCGCAGCAGAATAGAAATAATCAAAGCAATAACGAAAAGATACAATCATGAACACAAGCACAACACGAGATATAACGTGGTTCGGAACCGAAACGGTTCCTACTCCACTTGAGTTAGCTCTGAACCCTAGCGATGCCAATCACACACCACTATGATAAATACTCCTTCTCGACACAAGTCGGAGGTGGAGAAACCTCTTACAATAAGATTACAACAATAATCTAAATGCAACAAGCAAATATAAGAAGAAATACAACAAGAGAAGTAAAGAGCACTTTACAAAACTCTTTAGAAGCTTGCTTGTTGATTGCCTTGGACTAGCAGAAATCACTTCAAAACGTCCAAGAGAATCGGTTGCAAAAACCCTCCCGTCGAGCTCCTTTTATCCTTGCGCATGACCTGGATTTCCGCCATCCCGATCGCGCCATAAGTCACCCGATCGATGCCATCGTTGTCGTGAGACAACGGCTCGATCCACGCTTGAAAAACTCCAACGGATCTCTTGGCAGTCGACTACCATTATTGGCGATCATTGCCCGGTAGCAATCGATCGCCCGATCGGCTATGGAGCATTACGTGCTCGCGATTGAACTAGCGATCGCGTCTCCTTGGCAATCGACTGCGGTCGACAAGTCGATCGCTCCAATGAGCAATGATCACAGAGCAGTTTTCAGCTCCAAACTATCAGTCGAACTCAAGTCGACTCACGGCAGTCGAACCGGCCATAATGCCAGTCGACTGCCAACCTCAAACATGAGGTTTAAACCCAAATATGGTGCCCCCATACTTGCTAGACCACCCTTAGCCTAGACCTAAGCCTTCTAGCCACCTCCATCAGCCTCACGCCTCTCGGATCCCTCCAAGTCATCCATGACTTGTTCATCCATCGCGCTAGCCTCTAGGTGCTTCCCTCGGCTATGTCATGCTAACGGTGTCTATACCGCCAAGGCACATTGGACTTACGCCGCCAAGACTCCTCTTGGACTTTACGCTGCCAATATCAATCCCATTGGACTTTCAAATGCCAAGACTCAAGCTTGGACTTTCCCTTGCCAACCCATGTTGGACTTTCCATGCCAAGACCCATGCTTGGACTTTCCATTTGCCAAGACCCATGCTTGGACTTCTCATGCCAAGTAGACAAGACTTGGACCTTCCCAATTGCCAAGTGTCCCACTTGGACTTTCCATGCCAAGTACCCATGACTTGGACTTTACCTTGCCAAGACCCATGCTTGGACTTTCCCATAATCACATGGTCAACCCCAGTCAACCATCAAAGTCTCCCTCGAGTCAAACTCGAGTCTAGTCAATTATAACCTGGATCGATTGTATAAACAATCTCCCCAACATATTAACCGACATCAATGTCAAACATCAATGTCAAACCACTTTGTCAAACAACAAAACATCACTCGAGTCAAACTCGAGTCCTGGTCAATCGTGACCTGGGCCGATTGCACCAACATGTTACAATAAGATATACCACAAGTCACTGCACTGTGTGTCACAGAAGAGACACAGAAAATACCTAGTCGTAGTGGGAGGGTTGTTAGACAGCCTGATAGATTTATGTTCTTGGGAGAATCTTCTGATTTGATCCCTGGTGAACATGAACCTGATCCCTGGACATATGATGAGGCAATCCAAGATTAAGATACGGTATCTTGGCAAAGTGCAATGAATGTTGTGAAGGTAGGAAACTTCGCTTCCCACTTCAACTCGGTCGCTTGTTCATGGCGATCCCTTCTATGTCCCCGGATAAAAAAAATTTATCCTTGACAAGGAGGGATTACCCAAGCTACCGTTTCATTGTCGTGCTATTCGATTAGAGTGGTCACTTGAACAAACTTGTTGTTCAAGCAACCAACCTCTATTCTACGATTAGCTGCAGAATAGACGATGTACGGATCGCGAGTTTTTGTGTTTGTATTCGGGGTCCAAATTAATTTAGCCACAAAACAAAACATACAACATGAATATAATTGAAAAACAATTATAGTCATTATACAAAAGAATATAAACAAACATTATACCTCTCGATCTTCTATTGTATGTCCTTCCTCTGTTTGGACGTCGTGTGGGCGACGATCTTCCAAAACTCGAAGCCTCCTAGATCACCAATCTTCCTTTCTTTGCTCGTTATGAACAAAAGGAAGAATAAAACAAAACTCTTCCCTATCTAGGACCGGCCACCAAGTCAAGAGACCTAGTTGTAGCCGCCGGCCAAGAGCTCCAAGGAATCACTTTGACCCTTGTTTCCACCGACCAAAGAGAAGAGGGAAATTAGGTTGAGCACCGGCCAAGGTAGAGAGGAGAAGGAAGGGCACCGATAACACCTAAGGAAGAAGAAAACCTTCCAAAATTGTGGCCGCCCAAGACACCTCCAAAAACCCTAGCTGCCCACTTCTTCCTTGCCGCCTAAGCCAAGGAAGAAAAACCTTAATCTCTCTCATTCATCTACATGCCCAAGCCTTAAGCCCATATTTATAGAGTTAGGCTTAAGCCTCCTTTTAATCTCCACCGTCGGTTCTAGGGATTTAATCTCAACCGTCGGATCTAGAGATTTATTTTCAACCGTCGGATCTAGAGATTTAATATCCACCATCGGATCTAGAGTTTTGTTTTCCATCATTGGATCTAGGCTCCATGAGGTTTTAATAGGCTACAATAGGGACAATGAGGAGGAGTTGGATCTTGGCCACCCAATGGATCAATCCCACATAAAGTCCGATCCATTAATGATAATCCATTCCACTAGAGGATTATCATTGATCTACCTCACCAACCCCCATAAGTTAATATGGGCTCCATTTATTATTTGTACATTTTTCTCCCAGTGTTTAAGATCTCGAATGTCCGTCGATTAATTAATTTACTGACAATTAATTAATCAACATCTAACTTCATGAGTAGTACCAGTCAACCTTATCATCATGCCAGACCAAGTCCACCTGAGGGTTTACATGATGAACCTTATGAGCTCATCAAGGGGACATCATCATCCTAATATATAGGACACGGTTTCCTCCTATAATCAACGACACACCATATAAATAATATCATTTCCCAACTTACCGAGCATATCGATTTACTCTATAAATCTTGCCCATTGGAAAATCAAAGAAATGAATAATAAGTATATGTGCCCGTTATTTATCGGGATTAAGAGCATATACAACATAATATCTAAGTTCCGATTCGATTATATAGTCAGCAATAAATCGAATCACCTCTAAGTCGGTCCTGCTCAATACACACAAAGTGTACTAGTGTAATTCTATTGTCAAGACAAACCAATACCAAATTACACTACAACCACACAAATGGTTTGTCCAAAACCATCTCGGTTGTGAGCCTTTACTTATACTTTACAAGGAACTGATAACATGATCTCCCGTGTGACACTACACAACATGTTATCTACAATATAATGTATTAGACGATATGCATAACCATAAATATGCAAACAATGATCATGTGATTCTTATTTCAAAAATAAAGATGTTCATACAAAAGATAGACTTTTCAGTATACATCCCAACAATCTCCCACTTATACTAAAAGACTATGCTGTCTTCAAACTGCCATACATCTGATTCTCATTCCCTCCACATGCCTATCAAAAGCTCTCGCCGGAAGGGCCTTAGTGAAAGGATCTGCCAGGTTATCCTCTGATGCAATCTTGGCCACAACAACTTCTCCTCTCTTTACGATTTCTCGTATCAGGTGGTACTTGCGCTCTATGTGTTTACTTGCCTTATGGGCTCATGGTTCCTTCGAGTTTTCAACTGTACCACTATTATCAAAATAAATTGTGATAGTTCTGGGCAAACCATGAATCACATCCAAGTCCATCAAGAAGTTCCTGAGCCACATAGCTTCTTTGGCTGCCTCAGAGGCTGCCACATACTCAGCTTCCATGGTAGATTCCGCCACGCATTTCTACTTGACACTCCTCCATATAATGGCTCCACCTCCCATAGTAAACACAAAACCTGAGGTAGACTTACTGTTTTCCCTATCTGATTGGAAGTCGAAATCTGTGTAACCCACAGGGAGTAATTGGTCTGCCTGGTAGACTAGCATATAATCCCTAGTTCTTCTCAGGTACTTCAATATATGCTTTACTGCAGTCCAATGTCCCTGTCCTGGATTACTCTGATATCTGCTAACCATGCCCATGTTAAAGCAGATATCCAGTCTCGTACATAGCATTGCATACATGAGGCTTCCTACTGCCGAAGCATAAGGAACTGCCTTCATCTCCTCTATCTCCTTAGATGTACTAGGACACATCCCGTTAGATAAAGGAACTCCATGCCTAAAAGATAGAAAACCTTTCTTGTAGTTTTGCATGCTAAAACGATCCATAATGGTGTCTATGTATGAAGCTTGAGATAAGCACAACATCCTTTTCCTGCGATCCCTTATAAACTTGATCCCAAGGATCTGTCCCACTTCTCTCAAGTCCTTCATATCAAACTGTTTGGACAACCATACCCTTACCTCTGATAACACCTTGACATTGTTTCCAATTAACAAAATGTCATCTACGTATAGTACAAGAAATACCACTACGTTTCCATCACATCTCTTGTATACACAAGACTCATCCGGACTTTGAATAAATCCATAAGACTGGATCACATCATCAAAGCAGATGTTCCAAGACCTCGAAGGTTGCTTCAATCCATAAATGGACCAATTAAGCTTATATACAAGATGTCCTTTGCCCTTAGCAATGAATCCCTCTGGTTGCTTCATGTAGATGTTTTCCTCAAGACTTCCATTAAGGAAAGCTGTCTTGACATTCATCTACCACACCTCATAATCCATATGAGCTGCTATGCATAAGAGAATCCGGATAGACTTAAGCATGGCTACCGACGAAAATGTCTCCTCATAATCGATACTCTCTTTCTGAGTATACCCCTTCGCAACAAGCCTCGCTTTGAAGGTCTCAACCTTCCTGTCTATTCCTCTCTTTCTTTTGTAGATCCACTTGCATCCAATGGTTTTTACACCATCGGGTGGTTCTTCTAGCTCCCAGACCTGATTTGAATCCGTAGATTCAATCTCAGCATTCATTGCACTTTGCCAAGATACCACATCTTTATCTTGGATTGCCTCATCATATGTCCAGGGATCAGGTTCATGTTTTCCAAGGACCAAATCAGAAGATTCTCCCAAGAACATGAATCTATCAGGTTGCCTCACAACCCTCCCACTACGACGAGGTATCACCTGTGTATCCTCTGTGACACGCGGTGCAATGACTTGTGGTATATTGCAATTCCTATAGAACAATCTTACTCATGGGCTTGTGTTTCATCACATAGTCTTCCTCTAGAAATCTGGCATTCGTGCTGACGATCACCCTCTGATCTCTAGGACTATAAAACAAACCACCTTTCGTTCCTCAAGGATAGCCAACGAACATGCATACTTCAGTATGAGGTTCTAACTTACCAGTATTTACCTTTAGCACATGTGCTGAACTCCCCCAAATCCGAATATGTCTTAGACTAGGCTTTCGCCCAGTCCACGATTCTGTGGGAGTAGAAGACACTGATTTAGATGGTACCAAGTTTAGAATATACACTGTCTTATGTAGAGCATATCCCCATAACGAATCTGGAAACTCAGAATAACTCATCATCGATCTAACCATCTCTATAAGAGTCCTATTCCTTCGCTCTGCTACACCATTCTGCTGGGGTGTGCTAGGTGCAGACAATAGGGATTGAATCCCATCCTCTGATAAGTAATTCCTTAACTCTCCAAAGAGGTACTCACCACCACGATCTGATCGTAGTGTCTTGATACTTTTACCTTGATGTTTCTCCACATCGGCCTTGAATTCTTTGAACTTGTCAAAGCATTTAGACTTGTGGCACATCAAGTAAATGTATCCATATCTTGAATAATCATCTATAAAAGAGACAAAATATTCAAAACCACCTCTTGCCTGGATAGACATAGGACCACACAAATCAGAATGAACCAATTCCAACACATCTTTGGCTCTATACCCGTTGGCCTTGAAAGACCTCTTGGTAATTTTACCTTCCAAGCAAGATTCACAGGTTGGTAAATCTTCCACCACTAATGAACCCAGAAGTCCATCAGCTATCAACCTTTGAATTCTGCTTAGGTTAATATGACCAAGTCTTAGATGCCAAAGATATGCTTGGTTCATCTTCGAAGGTTCTTTTCTCTTATTGGAATTAGAAGATGCGTTATTAACTTCTATTTGCATCGTGGGAGCTTTTGATTCAAGTGTATACAAATTTCCTATCAATGTACCAGAACAGATAATCTCTCTATTCCTTTTTATAACAACTCTGTCATTAAAAGAAATAAAATATCCATCCATAAACAATTTAGAAACTGAAATTAAATTCTTTCTAAATAAAGGTACATAAAGGCAATTTTTAAAAACCAAAACTTTATTCCTCTCAAAAGACAAATAAACATCTCCCACTGCAATAACAACCACTTTTGTGGCATCGCCCAAGTATACGGTACTCTCCCCCTCAGCCAGTCGTCTGGTTTCCTGGAATCCCTGCAAAGGATTGTAGACATGATCAGTGGCTCCCGTATCTACACACCAGGTGCCGGTAGATAACACCGCTAAACATGTTTCAATGACTAGACCAAAAGATATACCTTTGTTATGCTTGCGGTTGGGGCAGTCCTTCTTCCAGTGTCCAGTCTGCTTACAAGTGAAGCACTTGCCTTTCATCTTCTTCACTCCTCCCTGAGTTCCTCCCACCACCTTTGCCCCAGCTTGTTTCTTCTTCTTCTTGCCTTTCGGCTTAGAAGTAGAAACCTTTTGGGCAACCATGGCTTACGCCTGAGCACTCTGATGAAAAAACCCCTCTGGCATCTGGAGTTCTGTCAGAACCTCTGCCAACGAATACAACCTTTTGTTCATATTGTAGTTCAGGCGAAATTGCTCAAAACTCTTAGGTAGAGACTGGAGAATGATATCGACCTGGGTTTCTCCATCGATCTCAGCTCTGAGGACTTCTAGCTTATTTAAATGAGCCATCATCTTGAGAACATCATCCCTCACGGGTGTTCCCTCGATCATGGAGGTCGTCATCAAGTTCCTCATGGCTTCTTGCCTAGCAACCCGATTCTGGTGTCCGAAAAGTTCTTTGAGATTGAGCATCATGTCATAAGCAGTGGGCATGGCTTGATGCTAATGTTGCAGTACATTTGACATAGATGCCAAAATGTAACACTGCGCCATCTCATCGGCCTTAATCCACTTCTCATAACTCTCCTTCTCCTTTTCCCCATAGTCATCCGCAGGCTTAGGAGGGCACTCTTCGAGGAGTACATATTTGTATTCCTCAGCAGTCAAGACAATGTCAAGATTCCTCTTCCAATCAACATTGTTGGGTCTAGTAAGTTTATTTTCTTTCAGTATCACAGCAAGCGGGTTGAAAGTCATTTTGAAAAACCTAAGAATCACATAGATCAAAATATTAGATTTCAAAAAATTATTGATTCCTCAAACAATAAAATTTTAAAATCAACCAACACCTCAAAACACCAAGAATATTGTATGCCACGATAGTGTGGACAGATACGAATTCTACATTTGTAAGAGAAGGTTTTACCCATTAATTTTGCTATCTTGTCAACCTAACTTTTTGACAAATAAAATTAATAGTTGGTTCCTCTTCGGCCCTACAAATAAAAGCAGTGACTCCGATGGGGAGGATACTCTTATTTGCATCTAAGTGTTCACCATTACTTGGTTCCAAGGCAATTATCTCGGGTTATGTGCCTTCTGATGGGGAAGTACACACGTTCCTTAATAATTTCCTATAACGATATTCGACCTTGTGATCCACAAACAAACTCATCCGATGGGGAGGAAGGCACTCAGAGCCGACGCGCAAGTTTGTTTGCATCACATGTCAAATCGTAATGGAGGCCATGGGAATTTATAAAAATATCCCTCTCCCACTTAGTAATTTAAAATTGAGGAATTTTATAGCCTACGACATGCATATCAAACAATAAGTAATAAATATGAAAAAGAAATATTTTCCAACTATTATAGCTTTTGTCTCCAATATGCCTCTCGTCGTATCGCCATCTCGTCCGCTCCTCCCTACTTCATGTACAAGCCATCCGGAGATCCAAGCCGAGAAAAACTATTTTAATTTACATCCATTGATCCTATACTCCACAAAGGAGTGTACATGAAATCTAGATCGAAGGTAAACTAAAATAAAAAGAGTGACTAAACAATGTCGTATCTAATTATAAAAATTAAATACTAGCCTCGTCAACCCCGAGGATTCAAATAATATACAATTACACACATATAATCACATACACTCATATGGCCATAATAGTTGGATCTTATGCCTGCAACCAAAAAGTTAACCTACGCACATCCTACTATTATCCGACACTTATAATATATGAAAAAGTGCATAAAACAATCGAATCCTAAACACACAAAATTGGAAACCATGGCTCTGATACCACTTGAAGGTAGGAAACTTCGCTTCCCACTTCAACTTGGTCGCTTGTTCATGGCGATCCCTTCTACATCCCCAGATAAAAAAAAATTATCCTTGACAAGGAGGGATTAGCCAAGCTACCATTTCATCGTCGTGCTATTCGATTAGAGTGGTCACTTGAACAAACTTGTTGTTCAAGCAGCCAACCTCTATTCTACGATTAGCCGCGGAATAGACGATGTACGGATGGCCGACTTTTGTGTTTGTATTCGGGGTCCAAGTTAATTTAGCCACAAAACAAAACATACAACATGCATATAATTGAAAAACAATTATAGACATGATACAAAAGAATATAAACAAACATTATACCTCTCGATCATCTATTGTATGTTCTTCCTCCTTTTGGACGTCGTGTGGGCGACGATCTTCCAAAAGTCGAAGCCTCCTAGATCACCAATCTTCCTTTCTTTGCTCGCTCCGAACAAAAGGAAGAATAAAACAAAACTCTTCCCTATCTAGGACCGGCCACCAAGTCAAGAGTCCTAGTTGTAGCTGCTGGCCAAGGAAAGGAGATGAAGGTTATGGACGCCGGCTAAGAGCTCCAAGGAATCACCTTGACCCTTGTTTCCACCGGCCAAAGAGAAGAGGGAAATTAGGTTAAGCACTGGCAAAGGTAGAGAGGAGAAGGAAGGTCGTCGACAACACCTAAGGAAGAAGAAAACCTTCCAAAATTGTGGCCAACCAAGACACCTCCAAAAACCCTAGCCGCCCACTTCTTCCTTGCCGCCCAAGCCAAGGAAGCAAAACCCTAATCTCTCTCATTCATCTACACCCCCAAGCCTTAAGCCCATATTTATAGAGTTAGGCTTAAGCCTCGCCGTCGGTTCTAGGGATTTAATCTCAACCGTCGGATCTAGAGATTTATTCTCAACCGTCGAATCTAGAGATTTAATCTCTACCATCGGATCTAGAGTTTTGTTTTCCATCATTGGATCTAGGCTCCATGAAGTTTTAATAGGCTACAATAGGGACCATGAGGAGGAGTTGGATCTTGTCCACCCAATGGATCAAGCCCACATAAAGTCCGATCCATTAATGATAATCAATTCCACTAGAGGATTATCATTGATCTACCTCACCAACCCCCATAAGTTAATATGGGCTCCATATATTATTTGTACATTTTTCTCTCCGTGTTTAAGATCTTGAATGTACGTCGATTAATTAATTTACTAACAATTAATTAATCAACATCTAACTCCATGAGTAGTACCACTCAACCTTATCATCATGCCGGACCAAGTCCACCTGCATGGTTTACATGATGAACCTTATGAACTCCTCAAGGGGACATCATCATCCTAATATATAGAACACGATTTCCTCCTATAATCAACGACACACCATATAAATAATATCATTTCCCAACTTACCGAGCCTATCGATTTACTCTATAAATCTCGCCCATTGGTAAATCAAACAAATGAATACTAAGTATATGTGCCCGTTATTATATCGGGATTAAGAGCATGTACAACATAATATCTGAGGTCCGATTCGATTATCTACTCAGCAATAAATCGAATCATCTCTAAGTCGGTCCTACTCAATATACACAAAGTGTACTAGTGTAATTCTATGGTCAAGACAAACCAATACCAAATTACACTACAACAACACCAATGGTTTGTCCAAAACCATCTCGGTTGTGAGCCTTTACTTATACTTTACAAGGAACTGATAACATGATCTCCTGTGTGACACTACACACCATGTTATATACAATGTAATGTATTAGACGATATGCATAACCATAAATGTGCAAACAATGATCATGTGATTCTTATTTCAAAAATAAAGATGTTTATACAAAAGATAAACTTTTCAGTATACATCCCAACATGCTAAGATTGAATCTATGGATTCAAATCAGGTCTGGGAGCTAGTAGAACCACCCAATGGTGTAAAAACTATTGGATGCAAGTGGATCTACAAAAGAAAGAGAGGAATAAATGGGAAGGTTGAGACCTTCAAAGCGAGGCTTGTTGCGAAGGGGTATACTCAGAAAGAGGGTATCGATTATGAGGAGACCTTTTCGTCGGTAGTCATGCTTAAGTCTATCCGGATTCTCTTATGTATTGCTGCTCATATGAATTATGAGGTGTGGCAGATGGATGTCAAGATAGCTTTCCTTAATGGAAGTCTTGAGGAAAACATCTATATGAAGCAACCAGAGGGATTCATTGCAAAGGGCAAAGAGCATCTTGTGTGCAAGCTTAATCGGTCCATTTATAGATTGAAACAAGCTTCGAGGTCTTGGAACATCTGTTTTGATGAGGTAATCCAGTCTTATAGATTTATTCAAAGTCCGGATGAGTCTTGTGTATACAAGAGATGTGACGGAAACGTAGTGGTATTTCTTGTACTATACGTATATGACATTTTGTTAATTGGCAATAATGTCAAGGTGTTATCGGACCTTAGGGTATGGTTGTCCAAACAGTTTGATATGAAGGACTTGGGAGAAGTGGGACACATCCTTGTGATCAAGGTTATAAGGGATCGCAAGAAAAAGATGTTGTGCTTATCTCAAGCTTCATACATAGACACCATTATGGATCGTTTTAGCATGCAAAACTCCAAGAAAGGTTTTCTACCTTTCAGGCATGGAGTTCCTTTATCTAAAGAGATGTGTCCTAGAACATCTGAGGAGATAGAGGAGATGAAGGCGGTTCTTTATGCTTCGGCAGTAGGAAGCCTCATGTATGCGATGCTATGTACAAGACCGGATATCTTCTTTGTCATTGGAATGGTTAGTAGATATCAAAGTAATCCTGGATAGGGACATTGGACTGTGATAAAACATATATTGAAGTACCTGAGAAGGACTAAGGATTATATCATAGTTTACCAGGCAGACCAATTACTCCCTGTGGGTTACACAGATTCTGACTTCCAATCAGATAGGGATAACAGTAAGTCTACCTCAAATTTTGTGTTTACTTTGGGAGGTGGAGCCATTGTATGGAGGAGTGTCAAGTAGAAATGCGTGGCAGACTCTACCATGGAAGCTGAGTATGTGGCAGCCTCTGAGGCGGCCAAAGAAGCTGTGTGGCTCAGGAACTTCTTGATGGACTTGGATGTGATTCCTGGTTTGCTCAGAACTATCACAATTTATAGTGATAATAGTGGTGCAGTTGCAAACTCGAAGGAACCACGAGCCCATAAGGCAAGTAAACACATTGAGCGCAAGTACCACCTTATACGAGAAATCGTAAAGCGAGGAGAAATAGTTGTGGCCATTTTTGCATCGGAGGATAACCTGGCAGATCCTTTCACTAAGGCCCTTCCAGTGAGAACTTTTGATAGGCATGTGGAGGGAATGGGAATCAGATGTATGGCAGTTTGAGGACTACATAGTCTTTTAGTATAAGTGGAAGATTGTTAGGATGTATACTGAAAAGTCTATCTTTTGTATGAACATCTTTATTTTGAAATAAGAATCACATTATCATTGTTTTCATATTTATTGTTATGCATATTGTCTAATACATTACATTATAGATAACATGGTGTGTAGTGTCACACGAGAGATCATGTTATCAGTTCCTTATAAAGTATAAGTAAAGGCTCACAACCGAGATGGTTTTGGACAAACCATTGGCATGGTTGTAGTGTGATTTGGTATTAGTTTGTCTTGACTATAGAATTACAGTAGTACACTTTGTGTGTATTGAGCAAGACCGACTTAGAGGTGATTCGATTTATTCCTTACTACATAATCAAATCGGACCTCAGATATTATATTGTACTTGCTCTTAATCCCAATGTAATAACGGGCACATATACTTAGTATTCATTTCTTTGATTTACCAATGGGCGAGATTTATAGAGTAAATCTATAGGCTGGGTAAGTTGGGAAATGATATTATTTATATCGTGTGCCATTGATTATAGGAGGAAATCGTGTCCCATATATTAGGATGATGATGTCCCCTTGAGGAGCTCATAAGGTTCATCATGTAAACCCTACAGGTGGACTTGGTCCGACATGATGATAAGGTTGAGTGGTACTACTCATGGAGTTAGATGTTGATTAATTAATTGTCAGTAAATTAATTAATCGACGTACATTCGAGATCTTAAACACGGGGAGATAAATGTACAAATAATATATGGAGCCCATATTAACTTATGGGGGTTGGTGAGGTAGATCAATGATAATCCTCTAGTGGAATGAATTATCATTAATGGATCGGACTTTATGTGGGCTTGATCCATTGGGTAGCCAAGATCCAACTCCTCCTCATGGTCCATATTGTACCCTATTAAACCCTCATGGAGTCTAGATCCGATGGTTGAAAATGAAACTCTAGATCCGACGGTGGAGATCAAATCTCTAGATCCAAAGGTGGAGATTAAATCTTTAGATCTGACGGTGGAGATTAAATCTCTAGATCTGACGGTGGAGATTAAATCTCTAGATCTGACGGTTGAGATTAATCTATAGATCCGACGGTTGAGATTAAATCCCTAGAACCGACGGTGGAGATTAAAAGGAGGCTTTAGCCCAACTCTATAAATAAGGCTCCTAGGGTGGGCGACAAGGTTATAGGATCGGAGATTAGGGTGTGTACGGCTAGGGCTTGGAGGCTTGGGCAGCTAGGGTTTTGGGGAATCCTTGGGCGGCAAGGATTCCTTTCTCTTCTCCTTGGCCGACACCCAACTTGATTATTTTCTCCTTGGCCGGCGTCCAATCTTCTTTCTCTCATCCTTGGCTGGTGGAAACAAGAGTAAGGGTGGTTCCTTGGAGCTCTTGGCTGGCGTCCACCTTCACCTCTCTTTGGGCCGGCGGCAAGCTTCAAGTTTGGAGCTTGTTGGTTGGTCCTAGATAGAGTAGAGTTTTGTTTTATAATCTTTCTTTATTCGGGGTGAACAAAGAAAGGAAGATTGGTGATCTAGGAGGCTTCAACTTTTGGAAGATCGTCACCCACACGACATCCAAAAGGAGGAAGGACATACAATAGAAGATCGAGAGGTATAAATCTTGTTTTATTTTCCTTGTTTGTTTCTTTGAATATTGTATGTGTGGATTGTGGCTTAATTTTCCTTGGACCCCGAATACAAACGCAAAAACCAGCGATCCATACATCGTCTATTCCATAGCTAATCGTAGAATAGAAGTTTGTTCAAGTAACCACTCTAATCGAATAGAATGACGATGAAATAGTAGCTTGGGTAATCCCTCCTTGTCAAGGATAAATTTTTTTTATCTGGGGACGTAGAAGGGATCGCCATGAACAAGCCACCGAGTTGAAGTGGGAAGCGAAGTCTCCTACCTTCATGCACAGGTATATTAAAACATCAAACATGCTTTAAATATTCTCCTACAACATGCAATCTATGCCAAACGAACAAGGTGGCTCTGATACCACTAGATGGAGATTCTGCGATGATGTGTAGCGGAATAAAGTGAATAAAATAATTTTTATTCCATCACATACATCCCCTGGGGGCCAGGGAAAATTGCTTTAGCATAATCACATTAAAACACATATGGAGAAGGAGAAGTTATACCTTCAGAATTCTTTTAAATCTGTCAAAACCATAAGAAAGACCAATGTGCCATGCCTCTATCAGTATCTGTTGGGATTCCGGCACCGCGGTGAGTGTGTGTTCGAACATGTTTCGTAAACATGTGCACAGCGGACGAAATATAAATAATAAATCTAATTTATTACAACACACACACCACATGCATGCATAGTACAACAAGTGTAGACATAACCACAATTTCAAATTTTGCAATAAAAGAAAATTTATACTATGTATACCTAACGTATCACGTGTAGCGGAAAAGACATCAACCGGAGTGATCCTCGCTAGAATCGCCTCTATCCGAATCCACACCGAGTATCTTCAGGATGACTTCACAAAGTCATGAGCCTCGTCTTCGTACGAGTTAGTAGCCTCGTGTCGAAGATGATGTGATCGAGAGAAGATCACAATCCGAATAAAAAATTCGGATTCAAAATGAGTCCTCAAAAACTTGCTTCTCCGGAGGGGTATTCGTCAACCGTTTGACGAATCCTTCGTCCTCCACCTATGAGGATTACCGGAGATCGAATCCCCAGCAAGGAAGCCGCTGTCGGAGCTCCAAACGTCGTCCAAACGATGCTCCGACACGAAATAAAGAAGCTGTCCAGAAAACTGGACAGCTTTGGTGGAGGAATAGGGCCGGCCAAATAAGGAAGCTTGATGCTCACCTTGTCGCCGGACCCAAAGAAGATCACCGGAGGGTCGCCGGAGGATCACCGGCTGAAGCTTGGATGTGGACAACAAGCTTGGACGGAAGCACTAAGCTGGGCGGCGGCTAGGGTTGGGCGCCGACCACTAGAGGAGAGGAGGGGTGGGCGGCAACAAGGGATTGCTTGGATTAGGATTTCACAAAACCCTTAAGCCCTATTTTATAGAGAACAAATTCTCATAATGGTTATCGGATCATAACCAAAAGCCCATTAACCGTTCCATTAATTTAAGTTAAAATAAACCAAACCATGTTGGTCTATTTTAAGTTAAAATGAACCGAACCAACTTTGGTTCATTCGTTTAAAACAAACCAAACCCTTTGGTTTATTCTCCTCCATTGGATAAGAACCAAACCAATTTGGTTCATCCATCATGTCTTCATAAGACACGACCCATCCACGCTTCCATTGCGACTGAAATAATTTCATGCTCGCTCCATGTTTGGTCCAACCAAACCTAGTTTTTCTCGGTCTGAGAATCTCATTCTCAAGCTCGTTTTAAATCCTTTGGATTATGCTCATTGTGCGGGTGACCAAATAGGTTCTCGGTTTATGTTGGCCGTCTATAATTAACCATTAATTATAGAACGATCATGAGTGACACCTAATAGTACATCATGATCACCAATTAACCGAAAAGATCAACGATTGATCTAGAACTATTTCTGAAACCCTTCAGCAGCTCGAATGAATCGTGCCCCATTCCCTTCACTCATCTTATACCCACTTGGTTCAGGACATGGTCTATAGTGTCAGTCCCCACTAGGCAGACTACGTCACACCTAGCCCAAGTATCATTTCCTCGTCCTACGGATTCTAGTTACTGCACATGTTTTGAAAAGTACCTTACTCTAAACATGTAATACTTTGGCCAAATACTTTAGTAACAATCCGACGAGAGGCCATGGGTATACATCTCCTCGCAAAGAGTGGTGAATCCTTTATAGGCTATTCAAACACCTTCGATCACTTCAACTTATACCCAATCATCCCGGGTCCACATCTCCTCAGAGATGCTTGTTTAAGATGTCAAAGCATAAGTCTTTATGATCAAGATGACTTGAATACCGCAAGTCAAAGGAACATCGCACCTAAGCTGCAGTAAGAACTTCATTGACATATCTATATATGAAGAGAACCATATGAAGTCTTACGGCTGATCACTCCAATGAACTAGTTACCATAACTAGCATCCACGATTAACTCCGGACATCACAATGTCTCCAGCTAGTGAGAATCAGCTGCTTGGATACACCAAGGAGTATATCTCGTGCTAGTCTTGACAGAATCAATGGTGTCCAAATCCATCAATTCATCGACTAGGGATAATTCCGATACATCACAATTACACATGTAGAGATACTCATTAGTTGTGATCCAATCACAAATTCTCTCATGTTGTGAATCGTATCGTGGACATTCAGAAAATGAGTTTAAGATCTAATCAAATACATGAAAACATGTATACTCAAATAGTGAATCTTCATTTATCATATAAATGGTTCAAACATAAGGCGATTGCCTTAGGACATCTCTCATATATTACTAACAAACTCCCACTTGGCCTAATGCCAATCGCTATGGTATCCAATACCATAAGCTCTAACATGACCCTCAAACTTATTTTGAGGTAATGCCTTCGTCAAAGGATCTGCTAAGTTCCTTTCAGTGGGGATTTTCTCAATTTGTATTTCCTTCCTACTGATGATCTCTCTGATAAGATGATAGCGGTGAAGCACATGTTTGGATCGTTGATGAGACCTTGGCTCTTTCGCCTGTGCAATAGCTTCATTGTTATCACAGTAGACCGGTATTGCTTCAACAATGGCTGGAATCACACCAAGTTCATAAATGAACTTCTTGATCCAAACCGCTTCCTTTGCTTCTTCCGAAGCTACAATGTATTCTGCCTCAGTGGTAGAATCCGCTACAGTGTCTTGTTTGGAACTTTTCCAACTCACTGCGCCCCCATTCAAGGTGAACATGTATCCAGACTGAGACCTAGAATCATCCTTGTTTGTCTGAAAGCTGGCATCCGTATACCTGCGTATCACCATGTCCCCTTCTCCATATATTAGGAACACATCCTTAGCTCTTCTTAAGTACTTAAGGATTGTCTTAACAGCCACCCAATGATCCATTCCTGGATCAGACTGGTATCTACTCGTGACACTCAGATCATACGATACATCGGGCCTCGTACATAACATAGCATACATGATAGATCCTATTGCGGATGCATAGGGAATCTTACTCATGCAAATCCTCTCGTCTTCTGTGCGCGGACACATAGACTTCGAAAGGTGTATCCCATGCCTGATGGGTAGGAAACCTTTCTTGGATTCCGACATGCTAAACCTCTTTAGCACTCGGTCTATATATGTAGACTGCGAAAGACCAAGCAACCATTTCGATCTATCTTTATAGATCTTAATATCGAGGATGTAGGTTGCTTCTCCCAGGTCTTTAATGGAGAATGTCTTGGATAACCAAATCTTAACTGACTGTAAGACTGAAACATCGTCTCCTATAAGTAATATATCATCGACATACAATACTAGAAACACGACTGCACTCCCACTAACCTTCTTGTACGCACAAGGTTCGTCTGGATTTTGTGAGAAATCAAACTTTTTGATTGTCTCATCCAAATGGATATTCCAGCTCCTGGATGCTTGCTTCAATCCATATATGGACCGTCACAATTTGCATACATTGGTTTTATCAACCGATGTGAAACCCTCATGCTGTATCATATACACATCCTCGAGCAGGTTTCCATTAAGGAAAGCTATTTTCATATCCATCTGCCATATCTCATAATCATAATGAGCTGCTATGGCCAGGAGCATCCGAATGGATTTAAGCATAGCTATAGGCGAATAGATTTCATCATAATCAACACCTTGCTTTTGACGATATTCTTTCGCCACTAATCTAGCCTTATAGGTAATCACATTACCATCCATGTCGGTTTTCTTCTTGAAAAATCACTTGCACCCTATAGGCTTGATGCCTTTAGGTGGGTCAACTAAGTTCCAAACTTGGTTTTCATACATGGAATCCATTTCCGACTTCATGACATCAAGCCACTTATCCCTTTCTGAACTTGTCAGCACTTCTTCATAATTGGTAGGCTCCGCATCATCAATGAGTAACACGTCGTTCGATTCACTTACGAGAAATCCATCTCTCAGGAATATTGCGTGTTCTACTAGATCTACGAAGATGTGATGTTTCAATAGGTCCAGCTGATTGCTCATCACTATGAGTTATCGACTGTTGTGCTTCACCAGGTATCTCATCAATGTCTATTTGAGTTTCTCGAGCCTCTTCAAGCTCGATGACACTACCACTGTTTTCTTGCAAGAGAAACTCTTTCTCTAGAAACACAACATGCCTTGAAACAAACACCTTTTGTTCCACAGGATGATAGAATTGGTAACCCCTTGTTTCCTTAGGGTATCCAATAAATAGACATTTATCAGACTTAGCATCCAATTTGTCTGATACAGTCCGCTTCACATAAGCAGGGCAACACCATATCTTCAAGTAAGATACATGAGGTTTCTTACTATTCCATATCTCATATGGAGTAGTAGAGACTACCTTGGTTGGCATTCTGTTTAACAAGTAAACAATTGTCTGAAGTGCATAGCCCCAAAAGGACTTGGGAAGATTCGCATGATTCATCATTGACCTGACCATGTCCAACAAGGTCCGGTTACGCCTCTCAGATACACCATTATGCTGTGGTGTATATGGCGGAGTCCATTGGGACAATATACCATTGTCTCTTAGATAATCAAGAAACTCTTGACTTAAGTATTCACCACCTCGATCCGATCGAAGTATTTTAATACTCTTATCACGTTGTTTCTCTACTTCATTTCTAAATTCTTTGAACCTTTCAAAGGCTTCAGACTTGTGTTTCATCAAGAATACATACCCAAACCGTGAGTGATCATCGGTGAAGGTAATGAAGTAGCTATAGCCTCCTAAAGCTTGAGTTGACATAGGTCCACATACATCAGTATGTATTAGACCTAGCAACTCTCCCACTCGTTCACCTTTTCCTGTAAAAGGTAACTTAGTCATCTTGCCTTTTTAGTATGATTCGCATGTATCATATGAATCCAATTCAAACGATTCCAGAATTCCACATCTGTGTAATTTGGACATGTGTTTCTTTCTTACATGGCCAAGATGACAATGCCACATGTAGGTGTCTAATTGATTATCCTTTCGAGCATGCTTGTTGCTCGCTTCCATATTGAAAATGTCATTGGATACGTCCAACATATAAATGCCATTACTCAAAGTTCCAGTTCCATAAAGTACGCCATTCAAAGTTATATAACAACAATGGTTACTAAACGTCAAATGGTAACCATTTATATTTAAACAGGAAATAGAAACAATGTTCTTTATTAGAGAAGGAACACAATAGCAATTGTCCAGTTCCAAGACTAGTCCGCTAGGGAGCTTCACCAAATAAGTTCCGATGGCGACTGCAGCAACCTTTGCTCCATTGTCAACTCGCAAATTTGACTCCCCTCTGACGAGTCTTCTTCTATTCCTTAGCACCTGTATGTCATTATATATATGTGAGGCACACCCAGTATCCAATACCCAAGTGTCTAAGGAAATAGAATGACAATCAATAACGAAGATACCTGAAGAGGATGGGGCATCGGATGCCTTCTTCTTCTTCATGGACTCAAGATAAATTTTGCAGTTTCTTCGCCAGTGGCCTTCCTTGCCACAATGATGGCAAGGGCCCTTTTGTGCTGCTTCTGCCTTCTTAGCCTTCTTGTTCTTCCCTTTCTTTTGTTCCTTTGCCTTCCTCTTAGAACCTTTCTTTGAGGAATCAACTAACAGAACCGCCTTCTCCTCATGATTCACATAAGGATCCACAGTCTTCAGCATATTGAGGAGTTCAGGAATAGTGGATTCTGATTTGTTCAACCGATAGTTCATCACAAATTGTGAGAAACTATTGGGCAAACAATGCAGAATTAAGTCAATACTTAATTCATGATCCATCACAAACCCGAGGGTGGCTAGCTGCTCGATGTAATCATTCATCTTTAGCACAAACTGCACTACAGATGAACCTTCTTTCATCTTCGTGGTGAAGAGAAGCCTGGAGACTTCGAACCTTTCGGATATCGCTTGCTCATCAAACAACTCATGAAGATGGAAGACCATGGTATTAGCATCCATATTCTCATGCTGCTTTTGCAGCTCAGGTACCATCACAGCTAGCATGATGCAACTCGCCAATTCAGAATCTGCCACATGCTTCTGATAGACCAACATTTGGTCTGGAGTTGCATCGTCTCTAGGACGGTTGGGAAGAGACTCTTCAAGGACATATGCTAGCTTTTCCGCCTTGAGAACAATTCTCAGGTTTCTAAGCCAGTCCAGGAAGTTAGGCCCAGTCAATTTGTTTGAATCCAAAATAGTGCGCAAATTCAAAGACATCATGATCAATCGATTAACCTAGAAATACAAAATGAGCATATATCAGAAAATGATTTTAAAATGCATCAATATACATTCATAAATCCCATTCATTTTGCGAATTTCAAAAAACCCCAAAATCATTTTGCGAGATCGTAGGTCCATCTCCGAATGGGCTGATATCCATCATAGATATGAACAACCTTGGACAGAGTCTAACAAGCCATTCATAACTACGATGGTAGGTATCAAACATACCGATTGCTTATCACGTATATGCAACTATCACAATGTGCTATCAACTAATTGAATGTTTACACATACATCGGGTTGTTAACACATTAACAAGTATGCATCATATGCATAGCACCCAACTTCACCTCCCTTTACATCGACCTTGGAGAGAGTCCAACAAGCCGATGCTCCAGGTTAAAGCCAACCCATTAATCGAGAAATAGTTTTAATATGGTTAGAGTGCATTCAACCAATTAGCCCGGCTTGGAGAGAGTCCAACAACCAAATCTAACGATTGACCTCTGACTCTTACCATATTAGTATTAAACTATTCCATGGTTTGAACATGTTCGGGTTCGAGCCGGTCTTGGTGAGAGTCCAACAACCCGAACAAGAAACGGAACTCTGGTTCTAACCATATTAATAGAAGGTGTAGGCTTTAATATTGAGTTAGGGTTTTTATGTCTCATTCTCTTTGCATGCAAATAACTATTATCTACATGGCATGACATACATGGCATGCATCTATATGTCACGACACGCATGGCATAATGATATGCATCTAATGAAATTACATGACATAGAATTATGTCATGTACAAAATTTCCTTATATGTCATAACTATTTATGAAAATAAAATATGTTTAAGATTTGATTCTCCAAATCAAATCATGATTAAATTAGGAAACATATTTCTAAATCTAATCACTTATTTTAATGTAGAAAAAGTTGATTAAAAAAAGACAATTTAGGAAACCAATTTCCTAAATCATCAAAACTACTTATGGAAATAAAATACTTTTAAGATTTGATTTCCCAAATCAAATCATGATTAAATTAGGAAATAAATTTTCAAATCTAATCAAATATTTTATTCATGAAAAATATCAATTTTCATAAATACTTCCAACTTTCCAAAAGTAGAAGATTTCCATAAATACTTCTAGACTTTCCAAAATTAAAATTTTTCCATAAATACTTCTAACTTTCCAAAAGTAGAAAATTTCCAGAAATACCATTATGACTATCGCAAAACAATTTTATGATTATGTCGAAATACAACCTGGGCTCTGATACCACTGTTGGGTTTTCGGCACCGCGGCGAGTGTGTGTTCGAACATGTTTCGTAAACATGTGCACAATGGAAGGAATAAAATAATAAATCTAATTTATTACAACACACACATCACATGCATGCATAGTACAACATGTGTAGACATAACCGTATATTCAAATTTTGCAATAAAAGGAAATTTATACTACGTATACCTGACGTATCAAGTGTATCGGGAAAGACATCTACCGGAACGATTCTCACAAGAATCGTCTCTATCCGTATCCATGCCGAGTATCTTCGGGTTGACTTCACAAAGTCACGAACCTCGTCTTCGTATGGGTTACTAGCCTCCTGTTGAAGACGATGTGATCGAGAGAAGATCACGATCCGAATCAAAATTCGGATACAAAATGAGTCCTCAAAACTCGCTTCTCTGGAGAGGTATTCGTCAACCGTTTGACGAATCCTTCGTCCTCCACCTATGAGGATTACCGGAGATCGAATCCCCGGCAAGGCTACCGCTTTCGGAGCTTCAAACGTCATCCAAACGATGCTCCGACAAGAAGGAAACAAGCTGTCCAAAAAACTGGACAGCTTTGGTGGAGGAATAGGGGTCGGCCAAAAAGGAATGTTGAAGCTCACCTTGTTGCCGAACCGAAAGGAGATCACCGGAGCTCCTCCGGCAGCAGCTCGACGCCGGCAAGGGGAGAGGACGGCAGCTGCTGGACGCCGGCAAGGAGCTTGGGTGGTGGTGGGCGGCGGCAAGGGGGTTGGTGCCGACTTCACAAGGAGAAGGAGGGGCGGCAACTTAGGGTTGCAAGGATTTGGATTAGGGCTTAACAAAACCCTTAAGCCCTATTTTATAGAGAACAAATTCTCTTAATGGTTTTCGGATCATAACCAAAAGCCCGTTAACCCTCTCCATTAATTTAAGTTAAAATAAACCAAACCATGATGGTTTATTATAAGTTAAAATGAACCGAACCAACTTTGGTTCATTCGTTTAAAACAAACCAAACCCTTTGGTTTATTCTCCTCCATTGGATTAGAACCAAACCAATTTGGTTCATCCATCATGTCTTCATAAGACACACCCCATCCACGCTTCCATTGTGACTGAAACGATTTCTTGCTCGCTCCATGTTGGGTCCAACCAAACCTAGTTTCTCTTGGTATGAGAATCTCATTCTCAAGCTCGTTTTAAATCCTTCGGATTACGCTCATTGTGCGTGTGACCAAATAGGTTCTCGTTTTATGTTGGCCGTCTATAATTAATCATTAATTATAGAACGATCAAGAGTGACACCTAGTAATACATCATGATCCCCAATTAACTGAAAATATCAACGGTTGATCTAGAACTATTTCTGAAACCCTTCAGCAGCTCGAATGAATCGTGCCCCATTCCCTTCATCTATCTTATACCCACTTGGTTCAGGACATGGTTTATAGTGTCAGTCCCTACTAGGCTGACTACGTCACACCTAGCCCAAGTATCATTTTCTCGTCCTACGGATTCTAGTTACTGCACATGTATCGAAGAGTACCTTACTCTAAACATGTAATGCTTTGGCCAAAGACTTTAGTAACAATCCGATGAGAGGCCATGGGTATACATCTCCTCGCAAGGAGTGGTGAATCCTTTATAGGTTATTCAAACACCTTCGATCACTTCGACTTATACCCAATCATCCCGGGTCCACATCTCCTTAGTGATGCTTGCTTAAGATGTCAAAGCATAAGTCTTTATGATCAAGATGACTTGAATACCGTAAGTCAAAGGAACATCGCACCTAAGCTGCAGTAAGAACTTCATTGACATATGTATATATGAAGAGAACCATATGAAGTCTTACGGCTGGTCACTCCAATGAACTAGTTACCATAACTAGCATCCACGATTAACTCCGGACATCACAATGTCTCCAGCTAGTGAGAATCAGCTGCTTGGATACAGTAAGGAGTATACCTCGTGCTAGTCTCGACAGAATCAATGTTATCCAAATCCATCAATTCATCGACTAGGGATAATTCCGATACATCACAATTACACATGTAGAGATACTCACTAGTTGTGATCCAATCACAAATTCTCTCATGCTGTGAATCGTATCATGGACATTCAGTAAATGAGTTTAAGATCTAATCAAATACATGAAAACATGTATACTCAAATAGTGAATCTTCATTTATCATATAAATGGTTCAAACATAAGGCGATTGCCTTAGGACATCTCTCATATATTACTAACAAGATTCATATTCAGCTTCGGACTCTGACTCGAACTCGGACTCAGACTCTTCCGGTCTTGCCATGAACGCTACACCGACGCCTTCTTCTTCATTGTCCCAAGTTGCATGAAAAGCCTTCTTTGCTCCCTTTTTCTTTGATATGAATTACCCTTTCTTTTTGTTCTTTGATTGCCCCCTTTCTTTTCAAATTATTCTCCACACCATGTTCACTATCACGAGCTTCTCTTTGGATTCGGACTCGGGTTCATCCTCGGGTTTGGATCTTTCTTCTAGCTTGGGAGGTGGCTTACTCTTCTCCTTTCTTCTTTGACCTGCAAGCAAGGCAACTCTTTTCTTGGCCCGGACCACATTAGTTTGTTAATGAAGTTTAGATTCAGAAAATAATTCATCTAATCTAATTTTAGAGAGGTCCTTAGAAACCTTGTAGGCATCAACCATGGATGCCCACAAGGTGGTCCTAGGGAATGCATTAAGTGCGTATCTTATTAGATCCCAATTCTCTACGGCTTGCCCGATTGAGTGAAGACCATTGACAATGTCTTGGATCTGCACATGTAGTTGAGTGGTGGTCTCATGATCCTGGATTTTTAAATTATATAATTTATTTAAAAACAAATCCCTTTTACATACCTTAGCGTCATCAGTTCCTTCGTGAAGCTTGATGAGCTTGTTCCAAAGATCCTTCGCGTTGATAAAGGGGTCGACGTGGTTGATCTCTTCCTTGGAGAACCCACACTGCAACATTTGAGTCACCTTTGCATCGGCTTCGATTTGCCTTTTGGTTGCATTGGTCCACTTGTCGATGTCCAAGGGCTCGCCTTGATCATTGGTAGGTAGAGCAAAGTCGGTTTGGATGATTATCCAAGTCTCGACTTGTGTTTTTAGAAAACAATCCATCCGACCTTTCCAATAACGGAAATCATCTCCGTTAAAGAACGGAGGTCGTGGGGTTGTACCCCTCAATGTGGGCCAATGATTTAAAACCTTGCACACAAATATAAAAAAAAACACAAAAAAAGTTCCAAGACTTTGCCTTGGATTAGTAATGTAGGAAACAAAAAGGAATAAACAAAAAAATAAAAAGATAAACAAAAACTAAGAACTTAAGACCTTCAATGTCCCCAAAGCATACTAAACATTAGTTTTGGGGGAAAAGATAGCTTTTTATGAGGGCAACCCTCATAAGAAGTGTAGATCTCTGAGAGAGCTTCAATTTGGTGGGTAGCACATTTTGTGGGTCTACTTGTATAAAAAGTTATGCCCGTGTTACCGTGAGCTACTACGGAAGCGATTAGTTTGATTGTTACTTGCAAGTACACAATAAAAAAACAATGTACCGAGACTTGGTCTTGGATTAGTAGTATGGGAAAGACTTAAACCCCTAAATACAAAAATAAAAGTGCCCATCGGTGATTGCACCGAATTTGAGCACCCCCACTATGATACAAATTTTTAGATCGTAAAGCATGTAGGATATTTGACGCCGCTAGAGGGGGGTGAATAGCGTTTGACCGTTCGTAGATGGAATTCGTTCGCGGTTGTCTCTACAATTTTGTTATCGCAGCGGAAATAGAAAGATAATAATGATAACAAAATATACAACACGCAAACACAAATATTTAACGTGGTTCGGAACCGCACGGTTCCTACTCCACGGATCGAGCTCTACGAGCTCTAGTGATGCACACACACTCACTAATCACAAATACTCCTTCTCGACACAAGTCGGAGGTGGAGAAAGCCCTTACAAGTAATCTTACAACAATAAGATACAAATACAAGCAATTACAATAATGAAATACAATACAAGTAAAGAAAACTACTTTACGATTGCCTTTGGATTGCTTGATTGCTTGGTTGCTTGAAATCACCTTGGAGACCCTGATTTGCAACAACAAATCGCTCCAAAACCCTCAAGAAACCGATGCCAATTTCCTCCATCACGAGCTCCTTTTATAGCTTCAACATGTGCTGGAAAAAGTCGATCAGTCGACTGATCGGGACCATCAGTCGACTGATGCCACTGTTGTCGTGAGACAATGGCTAGATCCATGCTGGATAAGTCCAACGGATCTACCATCAGTCGACTGATCAAACCCATCAGTCGACTGATGGTGTCCTCACTCAGGTCCCGGTTGAGTGAGACTACACTCTGTGGCCGAATTCCCAAGCACCAGTCGACTGATCATGCAATCAGTCGACTGCTCGAGGCATCAGTCGACTGCCCACCTATGGCAGTCGACTGCTAGGCCACTTCCCGCAGTCAAACCCTAGTTGACTCGGTCCAGTCGACTGCCACATGGCACCAGTCGACTGGCACACCTCAAACATGAGGTTTTAGCCCAAGTATGGTGCCCCCATACTTGCTAGACCACCCTTAGCCTAGACCTAAGCCTTCTAGCCACCTCCATCAGCCTCACGCCTCTCGAATCCCTCCAAGTCATCCATGACTTGTTCATCCATCACGCTAGCCTTCAGGTGCTTCCATCGGCTATGTCATGCTAACGGTGTCTACACCGCCAAGGCACATTGGACTCACGCCGCCAAGACTCCGCTTGGACTTTACGCCGCCAACCATTGGACTTATGCTGCCAAGACTCCCGCTTGGACTTTACGCAATCAATATTAAATCCCTTGGACTTCTCATGCCAAGACTCATGCTTGGACTTTACCTTGCCAACCCATGTTGGACTTTTCATGCCAAGACCCATGCTTGGACTTTCCTTGCCAACTCATGTTGGACTTTCCATTACCAAGACCCATGCTTGGACTTTACCAAATGCCAAGTGTCCCACTTGGACTTCCCATGTCAAGTACTCAAGACTTGGACTTTCCCATGACAATTACATTGTCATATGTTTTTGTCGAAACATCAAAACATCACTCGAGTCAAACTCGAGTCCTGGTCAATCGTGACCTGGGCCGATTGCACCAACAATCTCCCCCTTTTTGATGTTTGACAAAAACCAAACAAATCATTTGAGTTAGACCACTAACTCAAGTCTCTTACCAATTATTCCAAATTGGTAATCTTAAATGTTCTCCCCCAAACATTCTCCCCCTTTTTAACTAACATCAAAAAGGTCTTCTCTCCAAGGAGGTCAATGTCTCATGTCCCAATGAGATCTTACAATCTCCCCCTTGGTCCAAAAATACCTAGGATGCCTACCATCTTCTTAGTGATAAGTCCCATATCACTCAAGAGAGGCAATCCTATACACTCTCCCAATTTCCAAATTGGGTTTCTAAAAATCCATCAATTTTCCCAATTGATAACCTTTTCCCCTTCAAGAAGAAAGAAAAATAAATCCATCACTCCAAGATGGATACCTCCCCCTAAAGGCTTGCTCCCCCTTGACCATTGCACCAACAATGTCCTTGGGAAGTCCCTATGCCAATAGGAACTCTAAACCATCAAAATTAAGATTAGAAATTCAACATTGAACTTTCCAACACCTTAACATTGATACAAACCCTAAACAACTCTCCTAATCCATATTCAATGGATTTTCACCCTTCATCATGCTTCCCAAAGCATATCCTAGGGTTAGGAGTGGCTTAAAATTGGGTTAGACAAGCTTGTTTATCCCGAAATCAGGCAATCAGTCGAGTGATTCAGAATTGATCGTGAACCCCACATCGATCTTGCCACTATGAAGCATCGATCGATATAAAATTTGATTTTCAGTTATCAGAAATGAGATCTGGGAATTCATAAATAATTATACGTTTATCGAAAAATCACGAAAATTGATATGTATAATACCTATGACCAATACAATAGGCGAAAAATGTTTGAAAAATATTTTACTCATAAAATATCGAAATTGATACAAAATTCAAAAGTGAAGAAAACTTCTAAGTTTTTGGCTCACTTTGTATCAATCTCATCAATGGTGATTGCTATCAAAAGATAGACTTCACCAAGGTTTTTCAAAATTATTTTAAAATGTTTTCAAAACCTTATTTTGGATCATATTCCTTGGGCTCTATGTATATGACTTGTACGCAAGCTTTCCCAATGATCCATATGTTTAGTTAAGATGAGTTTGGGTTCAACTAGATGCAAAAACTATGCATCTTGAACTTAACTCATATTCTAGCATCTCACATGTATCTAGGGTGTATAAATACACATACATGTCAATTTGATGTGAGATGTGAGTTTTGGTTCATTTAATCTAGGGTTTCATACATTTCCTAGGCAACCCTACTTGATTCCCTTATAAATGGGACTTCAAGTCATGCCATTGTCCTTAGTTTAATTTTAATCAATTAATTGCATGCAATGATCATGGCATAAAGAAAGCAATACTTAAGCATGACCAATGATCATGATGTCATGGCATATGATAAAATCTAAAAACACATGACACTTAAATCCTTAACCTAAGCATATTCAAGACATATAAAATGATTAAGAATAAGCATGATGTCATGGCATGTCATATGGCAAACAAAGCATGGCGTATAAAATATATAGGTATAGTAATACCTAAATTTTAATATTAATTGCCATTTCATATAATTAATTATATTTTGTCATATCATCACTAATCTTCCTAGTGTGCCAAAAACCCAAAATGGCAAACTAATCTCTAAAACTAAATTGTGCCAATTTAATCATTTAATCAAACTTCTCAAATAATATTGACACATCCTAAAATCTTTTAGGATTAAAGCTCGAATGTATTTTCAAGGTAATCATAACCTTGAAAATATCCTAAAGTGCCACCTTTATCATAATCATGGTTGAGTTAACTACCCATCCAATCAAGGTTGGCACACCCTAACCCCATCTAGCATGAATCAATCACGCTCTTAGGAACCCAAAACCTATTTGAGCTCCTAGGGTTAATTAGGTATTCCTTAGGGATAACCTCCCTAGATACCTTCCTAATGACCCTCCTAGGCTTATTAGCCTTCGTCATTTTGGTCTTACCTAGGTTGACTCTAGGGGTAACTCCCCTTGCAACCTTCTTAGTGGCCACCCTAGGTTTCCTAGAAACCTTAGCCACTAGGCACAAACTATGGTTACTCTTAGGGATAGCTTCCCTAGTAACTTTGGTCTTCTTAGACTTAGTTTGTGTTCCATAATCAAATGGAACACTATGGTAAGTCATCTTAGGCTTAGGTTTGTGACCCAAACCTTGCTTTCCCTTGGTTGACTTTCGACTTTGAGGTCCTAGATGTTGACTTTGAGATCTAGACTTAGACTTTTGATCATTAGACCCTTTAAATTGAGTTTGTATATTCCTAAGGGTCTTTTCTAGTTTCTCAAGCCTTGACCTCAAGGCTTGGTTCTCCAATTCTAATTGCCCAATTTTTGAGTTTTGATTTAAACCATGGCCATTGTCCTTTCTAGGCATATGCCTAGTCCATTTAGGGTTAAACCCTAGGTGTTCTCCTATTTTCTTGATAGATTCCCTAGGTAAAATATTTTTAGGGACATTAGTCCCAAATTTCTTCTTATTTCCTAAGTGGACACTCTTAGCACCTAAACAAATATGTCTATTATTTCTAGCATGCTTTTCATGTACAATAGCAAGACTATTAAAATTATTCTTAGCATGCTTCTTATCCCTAGAAATTGAAGGTGCATTAATAAATTTTACCTTAGGGTTTGCCTTGGAGGCTCCCCCTACTTGTGTTGCTCCTTCTTGCCCTTTCTTCTTTCCCCTTGGGCAATGACTCCGGTAATGCCCCTTTGAGTTGCACTTGAAGCATATGATATGCTCCTTGCTCTTTTGACTTTGGGGACCGGCATCCTTGACTTTTGGTGCCGGTTGAGCCTTCTTTACCCTTTTTGGGCACTTACTCTTGTTGTGCCCGGATTCCCTACACTCAAAGCAAATTATATGATTTTTGTTTAAAACCGAATTGCTTGAGTTACCTAGAGTGGTTGTAGGCCCCGGAGTGGATTCTTTATTTCTTCCGGAGGTGGATGGCTCCTCTTGAGATTGCCCCGGTGTGGAGGATGGTCTCTCCTCCTCAATCCTAGAAGTGGATGCTTCTTCCACTTCTTCCACCTTTTCTTTCACCGATCCGGAAGTTGACTCCATCTCAACTTCCGATTCCTCACTTTCACTTGAGGATGAACTCTCTTCTTCATCCTCCTTGTCTTCTTGGATTGAATGAGGCTCTTCATGGAATTTTGCCAATTTTTTCCATATATCCTTGGTGTCTTTACAATCCTCACAGTCACCTAGGCTACACAAGAGGTCATTAGGAATTAGATCAAAAATAAGTTTGATTACCTTCTTGTTTTTATCGAATTGTCGGAGTTGCTCCTCACTCCATTTCTTCTTCTTGAGAAACTCTCCCTTTGGTCCCTTAGGATATTCAAACCCTTCCATCAAAGTGGACCACTCCTCAAGGTCTTTCATCATTAGGAAGTCCTCAATTCTCGCCTTCCATTGTCGAAATCCTTCTTGTCCATATAAGGAATACGGAATTGGGGTGTTGATTCCCATCCCAATGGTTCTTCCATCTTCACCCTCTAGCGTCTTTTGTCTTAGCTCCTGGCGTTTAGTCCGTAGAAGAGCCCCAGGCTCTGATACCAATTGTAGGATATTTGATGCCACTAGAGGGGGGGGGGTGAATAGCGTTTGACCATTCGTAGATGGAATTCGTTCGTGGTTGTCTCTACAATTTCGTTAGCGCAGCGGAAATAAAAAGATAATAATGATAACAAAATATACAACACGCAAACACAAATATTTAACGTGGTTCGAAACCGCACGGTTCCTACTCCACGGATCGAGCTCTACGAGCTCTAGTGATGCACACGCACTCACTAATCACAAATACTCCTTCTCGACACAAGTCGGAGGTGGAGAAACCCCTTACAAGTAATCTTACAACAATAAGATACAAATACAAGCAATTACAATAATGAAATACAATGCAAGTAAAGAAAACTACTTTATGATTGCCTTTGGATTGCTTGATTGCTTGGTTGCTTGAAATCACCTTGGAGACCCTGATTTGCAACAACAAATCGCTCCAAAACCCTCAAGAAACCGATGCAAATTTCCTCCATCACGAGCTCCTTTTATAGTCGATCGGTCCGGTCGATCGATCGGGACCATCACGATCGATGCCCGCTGTTGTCGTGAGACAACGCGGCTGATCCACGTTGGATAAGTCCGCGGATCTACCATCACCGACCGATCAAACTCATCGATCGTGATGGTGTCCTCACTCCCAGATTGGTCCCGGGCGAGTGAGACTACACTCTGTGGCTGAATTCGAGCACCGATCCGGTGATCATGCAATGATCGATCATTGCTCGAGTCATCGATTGCCCACCTATGGCGATCGCTAGGCCACTTCCCGCAGTCAAACCCTAGTTGACTCAGTCCAGTCGACTGCCACATGGCACCAGTCGACTGACACACCTCAAACTTGAGGTTTTAGCCCAAGTATGGTGCCCCCATACTTGCTAGACCAACCTTAGCCTAGACCTAAGCCTTCTAGCCACCTCCATCAGCCTCACGCCTCTCGAATCCCTCCAAGTCATCCATGACTTGTTCATCCATCGTGCTAGCCTTCACGTGCTTTCATCGGCTATGTCATGCTAACGATGTCTACACCGCCAAGGCACATTGGACTCACGCCGCCAAAACTCCACTTGGACTTTACGCCGGCAACCATTGGACTTATGCTGCCAAGACTCCCTCTTGGACTTTACGCAGCCAATATTAAACCCCTTGGACTTCTCATGCCAAGACTCATGCTTGGACTTTACCTTGCCAACCCATGTTGGACTTTTCATGCCAAGACCCATGCTTGGACTTTCCTTGCCAACTCATGTTGGACTTTCCATTGCCAAGACCCATGCTTGGACTTTACCAAATGCCAAGTGTCCCACTTGGACTTCCCATGCAAAGTACTCAAGACTTGGACTTTCCCATGACAATTACATTATCATATGTTTTTGTCGAAACATCAAAACATCACTCGAGTCAAACTCGAGTCCTGGTCAATCGTGACCTGGGCCGATTGCACCAACAAAGCTCGCTAGAGTGGGGGGGGGGGGTTAATAGCTAGCTATAAATTTTCGTCTTTTCGTATGATTTGATTAAGAAAAAAGTAGCATAGTGGAAAAGTAAATGACACAAGTTTATTTTTACTTGGTTCACAACCAAACGGTTTCTAATCCAAGGCCCTTACGATCCTAGACTACATACGGAGGGCAAAACACTAACTAAGTCTCCTCCTCATTGGAGGAAGGAGATGACGATTACAATCCAAAGAAAACTTGAGGTAGAGGGACAATCCCACCTCTCCTCGTTATGATCAAAATCTCGATAAAGAAAACTTTAATATAATGAACTAAAATGACAACAACTAAACAATACCGATGACTAATAGAAGTTGAGGTTGAGGTCGTGTTGTCGGAGTTGCGGTAGCATTTCGACGTCGTAGCATTGTCATAGACCTTCGGTGTTGTGGGATTACTTTGTAAGCATTTGAGATTACCTAAAGGGGTGAAACCCCTCTTCTTTTATAGCCTTGCAAGCTCCCCAAAGTTTAGTTCCACCTCATGGTCAAAGAACCTCATCTCCCCAAGATAAGTGGAGCTTATCTTGACTCTCCTCGAGGTGGGTTGTTTGACTAGCAGTCGACTGTTCATCTTCATCAGTCAACTAATGCCACCGGTAGTCGACTGCTAATAGCCATCAGTCGACTGATGGCTAGGTTTTTTGACTGCAGCAAAGAGTTAGCTCAAAAACATAATAGTAAAGGTAATTCCGTCGGCCACTTACCATTCGATCTCAACCTAGACCTTCCACGGGAAGTCTTAGTCAGATCGCCGTCTAAAGATGTCCCCATATGGAGGACCTGACCTCACCTTTACTCACACTCGGGCTTACCTTTGGTCCTTTGTGACTTGTAGTTTAGCTTCTAGTGTTCATCTAGATTCTTTGGCTCCCTCCGAAGTTCTCCCGGTGTCGCCCGACCACCACTGTATCTCGACTCAAGATTCTCCAGGTGTCACCGACCTTTAGCTCAGCTTAATCATTCTTGCACACTTGGTTCAGCTCATTAGATAACAAAATGACCGTAACTTTGGGTCTTTACCATTATCAAAACTCAGGTTCGATTATTTTGTGTCCACTATGTTGGATCGAAGCGGATCACTAGAGGGGGGGGGGGGGGTGAATAGCGATAGAAACTTTTCGTTCGAAATCGTTCGTTGAGGCACGAGTAAATGCAGCGAAAAAACACAATAAAAATAAAGACATAATAATATTTTTTACTTGGTTCGTAGCCTTCGGCTACTACTCCAAGGTCCTAGTGGTCCTTGACCATGCACGAAGGGCAAATCACTAAAGAACTCCTCCTCGTTAGAGGTAGGAGTTAATCGATACAAGAACACACCAAAAGCTTGAGGTAGAGAGACACTCCCCCTCTCCTCGTTACGATAAAAATACCGAGAAAGTAAAAGCAATAAACTGAAATAAAGCTTATACCGACATAACAAAATAAAAACAATTTAAACCTAGACGTCGGAGAGGAAGCACTTCGTTGTCGGAGAGTTGTAGCTTTGCGGAGGCTTTTGGAAGCTTAGAATTGATGACGAAACCCTAGGATAGGCCCTCCTTTTATAGTCTTTGAGCCCCTTTTCGGGAGGAACTTTAGCCAATCAAAATTGAGCATCACTCCCCTTGAAATGAGGTGATAAGCCTTGACTCCTCGAAGCTGATCTTTAACCATCAGTCGACTGATAGCCATCATCAGTCGACTGATGACAGCATCAGTCGAATGCTGACCATAGACAGTCGACTGATTGACAGCAATCAAGTTCTCCAAGCTGGCAGCCGACTGATGCTAGCTTAAATGACAAGTTAGCTAAACAAAAACATTATTTTGACGGCCTCCGACCGTCAGATCTCGACCTAGACCACCGATTTAATGTCTTGGGTCAGATCTATGCTTAATCCTATCCCTGTAAGGAGGATACGACCTCACTTACACTCGCATACATATGATCTTAACTCGATACTTACTGTGTCGCTTTCTTTTCTGGCCTTCCACTCGATTCCTTCGGCTCCCTCTGAAGTCGGTCGAGTGTCGGCCGACCACCGTGGCTTCCTCCGGGTGTCGCTAGGCTTCATCTCCAGTTATAGCACTTTTCTACACACTCGATTTAGCTCGTGAGATAATGATATGAGCTTAACTTTGTATCGTTTGCTATAATCAAAACATAGGTTCGACTTAGGTGCCTACTGCACCAACAATCTCCCCCTTTTCGATTTATGGCAAACCCACATACAAAGTTAAGAAAGCATGCATGAAGAATAATAATGTGCATGAGAAACAACAATAAAGATTAAGTTGGAGTAGTAAAGATTTTCTTCAAGTACTCCCCCTTTAGCAAACCTCCCCCTTGACCGAGGGTGAGTCTTGAAAGAAAGTAAAACATTAACGTTTGGCCATAGTGTTTAAAAATAAGTTTAAGTTAAGAATTCTCTTAACTTGGCCTTTACTTCCTTTTTGTTAACAAAAATAAGTTTAAGTTAAGAATTCTCTTTACTTTTCCTTTTCTTCCTTTTAACAAAAACAAGTTAACATAAAGTTAAGTAAACATTTACTTAACCTTTGTCCATGAGAATAAATATGAAGTGAGTTAAGTAAGTTTAAGTTAAGAATTTTCTTAACTTGGCCTTTAAGTTAAGTAACGTTTGGCCATGTGAATAAATATGAAGTTGGCCTTTAAGTTAAGTAACGGTTGTCCATGTGAATAAATATGAAGTGTGAGTTAAGTTATCAAAAATTTTGGTCCCTTAACTTTGGCCTTTTTCTCCCCCTTTTACCATATATCGAAAAGAGTGGGCGTGTGTGAAAAACAAATATAGGTATTAAATTTAAAGTCCAAGCATGTTCCATATTATTTTGAAAATAATATACTGAAAATAAACTCATCTATAAAATGTTCGACTCATATTTGACTTGATTGATATGAAAGATCAACCAGTCTGGGTCAGAATCAGTTAATATGTATGATTATACTCCGTGGTTCATGGAGATGCACTAGCTCTACATCTGGAACAAGGAGTAAGGTCCTAACATCTCACGCCCATCTACGTGGCTAAGTACACAAAAACATTAGTCCTATGTGTTGTGAGATGTATTGGCTCCTTAAATCTATAGGTGCATGATATCTAAGGTATGTCCTATGCTAGTTCCATGAAAATAAAAAGTAAGAAATAGTAGTAAGAAAATATAATTTGTAAGTTCCTATTCTACTACGCACATGCCCAATTTTCATCTTAATAGACTAAATTCGGCTTCGGGTAGGGGTTTAGTAAATAGGTCTACCAAGTTAGACTTCGATTCGACGTATTCGAGTTGTATGGCTCTGTTGGCCACATGTTCTCGAATGAAATGGTGTTTGACCTCTATATGTTTGGTCCTAGAGTGACATATTAGATTCTTAGTAAGGTTAATTGAACTAATGTTATCTACGTAAAGTTTAGTGTTTGTAAAGTCTAACTTAAAGTCGCGGAGAGTGTGCTTCATCCAAAGAAGCTGAGTGACACACTCACCCATCGTGATGTATTCGGCTTCGGTGTTAGATAAGGCAACACAGTGTTGCTTCCTACTGCACCAACTCACTAGACTCGAGCCGAGAAGTTGACAACAACCACTCGTACTCTTTCTATCGAGCTTACTACTGGCATAGTCTGAATCGGAGTAGTCGGTTAGTTCGAACTCGGTACATCTAGGGTACCAAATACCGACATTAAGTATACCCTTTAGATATCTAAGGATACGCTTGACTAGAGTTAGGTGAGACTCCTTGGCACAGGTTTGGAACCTTGCGCACATACTTACTGCAAATAAGATATCAGGTCGGCTTCCAGTTAATTAAAGAAGACTCCCTATTACGCTCTTATAGTATTTTAAATCAATTGAGTTTCCGATTACATCTTCTTCTATATTCACATTAGTTGCCATTGGGGTACTAATAATTTTAGCATCTTGCATTCCAAAGCATTTAATTAATTCCCTAGTATATTTGCGTTGATGTAGGTATATTCATCTTTAGTTTGTTTAATTTGTAGACCTAAGAAGAAACTCAACTCGCCTACTAAATTCATTTCAAATTCACTTTCTATAAGTGAAATGAACTCATTTAGTAGGATCGAGTTGGTGGTTCCGAAAATAATATCATCTACGTAGATTTGGGCTATGAATATGCCTTTACCTAAGGCTTTTACGAAAAGAGTTGGGTCAACTACACCCTGGTTAAATCTTTTGGACTTAAGATACACTGAAAGTCTCTCGTACCAAGCTCGAGGAGCTTGTTTAAGTCCATAGAGGGCTTTCTTTAACTTAAGGACATGGTCAGGTTTATCTAGACTTTCGAAATCGGGGAGTTGACTAACATAAACCTCTTCTTTAATGTATCCATTTAAGAACGCTGATTTCACATCCATTTGAAACAACTTAAATCCTCGATGTGCAGTGTACGCTAATATCATTTGAATGGACTCTAATCTAGCTACTGGGGCATAGGTCTCATCGTAATCTAAACCTTCGACTTGACTAAACCCTTTAGCAACTAGTCTAGCTTTATTTCTAACTACTTCACCTTTGTCATCAAGTTTATTTCTAAATACCCACCTTGTTCCAACGATTGTTTTATCTTTAGGTGGTGGTACTAATTTCCATACTTCATTCCTAGTGAATTGAGCCAGCTCTTCTTGCATTGCAATAATCCAATCGGGATCAAGAAGAGCTTGGTCAATAGTTTTGGGTTCAATTTTGGAAATCAAGAAGATTTGACTAAGGTTTTTGTATGAGGCTCTAGTTTGAACTCCTAGACTTGGATCACCTATCACTTGGTCTATAGGATGATTCGTTTGAGTCCTAGTTTGGTTTGGGTTTGGGTCATCTACCACTTGATCAATACGATGACTCGTTTGAGTCCTAGTTTGGTTAGAGTCATCTACCACTTGGTCGATAGACTGACTTGGTTGACTTGGGTTAGGATTAATACTCAACTTTATCTCCGGATCAGAGTTGAGTTTGGTATGAAGCGGCTCACTAATTGGGGTTGCCGGGGGTTTTGTAGGTTCATGTCCTTCGTAAAATACTACATTGATAGTCTCCTCGACTCTAAGGGTGTCATGGTTATATACTCTATAAGCTCTACTTGTAGTCGAGTATCCTAGAAAGATTTCGGTCGTGGTTTTGGATGTAAATTTCCCTAGGTAATCCTTAGTGTTTAGGATATGTACCTTACACCCAAATACCCTAAAGTACTTGATGTTAGGTATTTTATCATGATAAATCTCGTATGAGGTCTTAAGGTGCCTCTTTACCATAACGATCTTGTAGGGTTCTATTTTTACATTCTGCTAGGCCATTTTGTTGTGGAGTTCTAGGGCAAGAGAACTCATGGTGGTATCCATTTAGGTTACAAAATTCTGTAAACCTATGGTTTTCAAATTCACCACCATGATCAGTCCTAAGTCTCTTGATTTTAATGCTTTGTTGATTCTCTATTAACTTAAATAGGTTGATTAATTGATCTAGGGTATCACTTTTGTGTTTGATGAACCTAACCCAAGTAAATCTAGAATAGTCATCAATTATGACTAAGCAGAATTTACTCCCATTAAGTGACTTAGCTTCGTGTTAATCAAATAGATCCATGTGTAGAAGCTCAAGAACACTTTTGGTTCGTTCTTGATTAGTTAGTTGATGTTGTGTCCTAGATTGTTTACCTTGTTGACAAGCATTACATATTTTATTATCCAAGTTATTGAGGTTAAGCAAACCTCTGACTAAGTCACTCTGACTCATCTTGTGGATGAGTCTTGGGTGTGAGTGACCGAGTCATCGGTGCAACAACCATGATTCCTCTTGCCGTGTCATAAGACACTTAGTTGAGGAGTTAGTTAAGTTAATTGTGTAAATATTGTTATTTCTGGTTCTCTTAAGGATTGTTTTAGAGGTTTCATTTGTATTAATTACGCATTCATTTTCTAGAAATATGACCATATAGTTATTATCACACAATTGGCTTACACTAAGTAAATTATATTAAAAATTTTCTACCAATAAGATATTTTGAATAATAAAGTTAGAGTTGAGCTCAATATCACCTGAACCGATGATTTTGAGCTTGCCGTTGTTTCCGAAGGCTACCGATCCTTGTCGTTTGAATCGAAGCTTCGAAAACTTGAGTTGATCCCCGGTCATGTGTCAGGAGCAACCACTGTCCAACATCCAGTGATCCTACACGCAAGGTAGTTGGATCGGATATTGGATTTATTAAAGATTTGTTGAAGATTATTAACCTAAATCATCTCACCCATGTCTACATGATCAAACATTTTAACCCTATATGTTCTTGTGAGATGACTCCCAATTTTACTTGATTTAAATTTAATGAATTGAACACTTGTCAACCTTGTGTTAGATTTTGATTTGACCTAAGGCTCATCAAGTCACCTTTTTAAGATCATGGCTTCCAGGTCGTGGTGAGGCATAGAGGCCTTCTTTGATCGAAACAATGACCACTTCCTTAGACAAAGCCATTTTCAAGAAAATAGAGGCTTGACTTACCTAAGACTACTTCCTGGTCAAACTAGTCTAGGATACGACGAGGTAGCTTCAGCTAGTTCCACTCGGTCAAGTGCATCGAACTAGATACGCCTTATCTAGCCTGAATACACAAGACTCCGCTTTCCTAGCGTACTATCATCTCGCCGCATCCTGGTACTACGTTATCAAGTATTGACGAGTTATAGTCCTATCTAGCCATTCTAAAAAGAAAAATCAAACTAAATAAAGAACCTAAGCATGCAATTTCTAAGTTAAAATACAAACAAGTTTCGTACTAGCTCCCCATGGACCGTTGAATCAGTTCGATCTCTCCACATAGTGGATTTGGTCCTTGGGAACCCAGTACTGGTTCAATCCTAAGTTTGTTATCAAGGTGGTCTTAGGGACCCATGCTTGGACACGTTTTTTATGTCAACTTACAATCGACATATACGACTTGTTGTACACGACCCTTTGTGATCCAAGTAGGAGGTCAAGTCCTTTGGATCCCAAAGTAAACCTTTCCAACGTGTTCCTAAGATCTTCGACTTGACTCTTCAAGAGTGAGTTCTCAACTTTGAGTTTTTCAACCCGAGTTGAGTCCTCCTCTCGAACTCGACTAGTCGAAGAGGTTATGGAGACCTCGTGTTTGAGGAGTTTAACTTCCTCTACCAGGGTCTCGACCTTAGACTCGGACTTAGCTAATTTCCTAGTTAAAAACTTAATTGCACTATAAAGTGTACTAATGAGGAATCGACTTACCTTGAGTGTATCTTTTGAACCGGATGTATATCCGTGTCTTGTCTTGAATAGTGCTTCGCAGTCCGACTCATCTTCGGTTTCCGATTCATGTTCCGATTCCAACTCCGTCTCTGATTCAATCGGTTTAGCCATGAGGATGTGATCATCATCTTCTTCCTCGGATGCTTCTTCCCATGTAGCATTGAGTGCCTTTTTGTGTTTTGGTGCTTTGCTCTTGAGTTTTGGGCACTCGGACTTGATGTGTCCAAACCTGTTGCATTCGTAACATCTAATATTTGAACTTTTAGGCTTACCTTCGCTGGGTCGAGTGATGGTTTGTTTTAGGCCCTTGACTATCCTCTGAACTAGGTTGACTAGTTCGGCCTCCATTTCTGGGTCGACCTCCGAATCAGACTCATCCTCTTCTTCCTTCGGGGGTGGTTTGCTTGCGATTTTCTTCCTCGAACCTGTAAAAAGTGTTATACCCTTCTCGGGTTCCGAGTTAGACTGCTCATGAAGTTCAAAATCGAAAAATAACTCATCTAACCTAAGTTTCGAAAGATCCTTGGAGACCTTGTAGGCATCGACCATGGATGCCCACAAGGTAGTCCTCGGAAAAGAGTTAAGAACATACCTTATAAGGTCGCGGTTTTCGAGCTTTTGCCCGATCGCGTGTAGATTATTGACTATGTCTTGAACGCGGGCATGAAGTTGTGTCACCGTTTCGTGTTTCTGCATTTTTACATTATATAATTTATTAAACAAAAGGTCGCGCTTACATACCTTGGCTTCGTCAGTTCCTTCGTGTAGCTCTACTAGCTTTGTCCAAAGGTCCTTTGCGATAATAAAGGGGCCGGCACGATTAAGATCCTCGTTGGACAAGCTGCATTGGAGGATTTGAGTTGCCTTGGTGTCAGCTTCGACTTGTCATTTTGTCGCAATGGTCCATTGGTCATAATCCAAGGATTCACCCACTTTGTTAGTCGGAAGTGTGAATCCCGTTTGGATTATGATCCACATCTCGATTTGAGTTTTAAGAAAGCATTCCATCCGACCCTTCCAATAACGGAAGTCATCTCCATTGTAAAATGGAGGTCGGACGGTGCTAAAACCCTCGAGATGGGTCATTGATACAAAAGAAACAAGAAAATGAAGACGAGAAACCTAACAACAACACAAACACACGAAATGTACCAAGACTCGCGTCTTGAATTAGTAGTGCGGGAGAAAAAAACTAACCAAATGAAATGCGGGAGAAAAAAAACTAACAAAATGAAATAAACAGAATAAAAAGAAAAAAAAATATGTAAAAGCTAGATCGATGGTTTCACCAAATCTTAGCACCCCGACTCTCATACCAATTGTTGGATCGAAGCGGATCGCTAGAGGGGGGTGAATAGCGATAGAAACTTTTCGTTCGAAATCGTTCGTTGATGCACGAGTAAATAGAGTGGAAAAACACAATAAAAATAAAGACACAATAATATTTTTTACTTGGTTCGTAGCCTTCGTCTACTACTCCAAGGCCCTAGTGGTCCTTGACCACGCACGGAGGGAAAATCGCTAAAGAACTCCTCCTTGTTAGAGGTAGGAGTTAATCGATACAAGAACACACCAAAAGCTTGAGGTAGAGGGACACTCCCCTGTTGGGGATCATTTGAATGCTAGAGGGGGGGGGGGTGAATAGCACGTGCTAGTACTGATGATGGAATTCGTTCGTGATTGAGTCTATAAATTTCATTAGCACAGCGGAATAATGATAATAAAAAGCAATAACGAAATAGACACAATCAAACACACCAATACACAAATATTTAATGTGGTTCGGAAACGAACAATTCCTACTCCACGGATCAAGCTCTAAAGAGCTCTAGTGATGCACACGCACTCACTAATCAAAACTAACTCTTTCTCGACACAAGTCAGAGGTGGAGAAACCTCTTACAATTGTTTACAATAATAAACAAATAGATACAAGCAAATACGATAATGAAATACAATGCAAGTAAAGGAAAAAAAAACTTTACAAGAGCTTTTGATTGCTTGATCTTTGATTGCCTTGAACTAGCTTTGAAGGACTGAAAAGCACTAACTCTCCCCTTCAATTTCGCCCAAGAAAATCACTGCAAAAACCCTCCATCCGAGCTGCCTTTATATCCTGCATCGGGCTGGATTTCCGCCTAGCAGTCGACTGCCATAAGGCCCCAGTCGACTGCCAACACTGTAGCTGTGAGATAACGGCTCAATCCACGCTGGAAAAGTTCCAACGGAACTCTCACTAGTCAACTACCAACATTGGCAGTCGATTGCCAGCCCCGTAGTTGACTGCCCAATCGGCTGGCATTCGGCATTTCGCGACTCAAGCGGGCGATCGGATCAACTTCTCCAATGAGCGATCAATCGCTCCAATGAGCCGATCATTCGCCAAGGCAATTTCAGCCCTAAATGACAGTCGAGCTCTAATCAACTCACGGTAGTCAAACCGGCCATAATGCCAGTCGACTGCCATCCTCAAAGATGAGGTTTTAACCCAAGTATGGTGTCCCCATACTTGCTAGACCACCCTTAGCCTATACCTAAGCCTTCTAGCCACCTCCATCAGCCTCACGCCTAATGGATCCCTCCAAGTCATCTATGACTTGTTCATCCATACATTAGCCTTCTGGTGCTTCCGTCGGCCATGTCATGCTAAGTCGGTCTATACCATCAAGACACATTGGACATACGCTGCCAATACTCCGCTTAGACTTTACGCCACCAACCATTGGACTTATGCTGCCAAGACTCCACCCTTGGACTTTAAGCCGCCAATATTTCCCTTGGACTTCTCAAATGCCAAGACTCAAACTTGGACTTTCCCTTGCCAACACATGTTAGACTTTCCATGCCAAGACCCATGCTTGGACTCTTCCTTGCCAAGTGTCCCCCTTGGACTTTCCCAATGCCAAGTGTCCCACTTGGACTTTACATGCCAAGTACCTATGACTTGGACATTACCATAATCACATGGTCAACCCTAGTCAACCATTAAAATCTCCCTCGAGTCAAACTCGAGTCCGATTAATCATAATCGACATTAATGTCAAACATCAATGTCAACTCAGTTTGTCAAACATACTATGTCAAACATCAAAACATCATTCGAGTCAAACTTGAGTCTGGTCAATCGTGACCTGGGCCGATTCCACGAACAATCTCCCCCTTTTTGATGTTTGATAAAACCACATACCTTTGAGTTAGAACACTAACTCAAAACTCCTTACCAATTATCCCAAATTGGTAATTTTACCTTTCTTCCCCTTTTTAACTAACATCAAAAAGATTCTTCCCAAGGAGGTCAATGTCTCATATCCAATGAGATCTTACGATCTCCCTCTTGGTCCAAAAATACCTAGGATGCCATCAATCTTCCTAGTGATAAGTCCCATATTACTCAAGAGAGGCAATCCTATAAACTCTCCCAATTTCCAAATTGGGTATCTTAAAATCCCATTTTCCCCCTCATGAGAAAAAAAAATGCCATCCATCATCCCATGATGGATACCTCCCCCTAAAGGCTTGCTCCCCTTGACCATTGCACCAACAATGTCCTTCAGAAGTCCCTAAGCCAATATGAACTCTAAACTATCAAAATTAAGATTCAAAGTTCAACATAGAACTTTTCTTCACCTTGAAATTGATACAAACCCTAAACAACTCTCCTAATCCATATCCAATGGATTTTCACCCTTTATAATGCTTCCCAAAGCATATCCTAGGTTTAGGAGTGGTTAGGGACCTTTACCATAGCTGAACACGGGCTAAACAACCCTTGTTAATCCGAAATTAGCCTAGCAGTCAACTCCTGACAGAAGCAGTCGAACTGCCCTTGCATCAGTCGACTGATAACTGAAATTCTTGAATTTCAACTATCAGAATCGAATTTTGAAAAAGCATAAGTAATTCTACTTATTTTGAAAAATCATGAAAATTCATACGTATATTACTTATAGTCAATACAATGGCTGAAAAATGTTTGAAAAATATTTTACCCATAAAATATTGAAATTGATACAAAATTCAAAAGTGAAGAAAAACTTCAGTGTTTTAGCTCACTTTGTATCAACTTCATCAATGGTGATTGCTATCAAAAGATAGACTTCACCAAGATTTTCTAAATTGATTTTAAAATGATTTCAAAACCTTATTTTGGATCATATCCCTTGGGCTACATGACTTGTACACAAGCTTTCCCAAAGATCCACAATTGAAATTAGATGAGTTTTTAGTCCATCTAGATGCAAAAACTATGCACCTTGAACTTAACTTATATCCTAACATCTCACATGTATCTAGAGTGTATAAATATACATAAATGTCAATGTTGTTGGAATGTATACTGAAAGCCTAGCTCTTTTTGTATGAACATTTTATTTTGAAATAAGAATCACATGATCATTGTTTGCATTTTATATATTCATTATATATGTGTGCATATTGTCTAAATATTTTACATTGTAGATAACATGGTGCTTGGTGTGGCACAGAAGATCATGTTATCAATCCCTTGTAAAATATAATGAGAGGCTCACAACCAAGATGGTTTTGGACAAACCATTGGCATGGTTGTAGTGTAGCTTGGTATTGTTTTGTCTTGAACATAGAGTTACACTGGTACACTTAGGTGTATTGAGCAGGATCGACATAGAGGTGATTCAATTTAGTACTGACTACATGATTGAATCGGACCTTGGATATTATGTTGTACATGCTCTTAATCTCGATATAATAACGAGCACATGTACTTAGTATTTATTTCTTTGATTTACCAGTGGGTGAGATTTAGATGGATTAAATCAATATGCCCGGTAAGTTGGGAGATAATATTATTTACATGGTGTGCCGTTGATTATAGGAGGAAACCGTGTCCTATATATTAGGTTGATGATGTCCCCTTGAGGAGCTCATAAGGTTCATCATGTAAACCCAGCTGGTTGACTTAGTCAACATGATGATAAGGTTGAGTGGTACTTCTCGAGGAATTAGATGTTAATTAATTGATGGTCAGTAAATCAATTAATTGACGGACATTCGATATCTTAAACATGGGGAGATTAATGTACAAATAATATATGGAGCCCATATTGATTTATGGGGGTTGGTGAGGTAGTTCAATGATGATCCTCTAGTGGAATGGAACATCATTGATGGATCAAGTTTGTGTGGTTCCGATCCATCGGGTGGCCAAGACCCAACTCCTCCTTATGGTCCTTATCGTAGCCTAATATAATCCTTGTGAAGTCTAGATCCAAGAATGTAAAATAAAACCTAGAACCAACGGTTGGGATTAAATCCCTAGATCCGATGGTTGGATGAAACCCTAGAACCAACGGTTGGGATTAAATCCCTAGATCCAATTGTTAGGATGAAATCCTAGAATCGACGGTTGGGATTAAATCCTTTGATCCGACGTTGGGATAAAACCCTAGATCCGACGGTTGGGATGAAACCTTAGATCCGACGGTTGGGATGAAATCCTAGATCCGATGGTTGGGATTAAACCCTAGATCCGATGGTTGGGATAAAACCCTAGATCCGACGGTGGAGATTAAATCCCTAGATCCGACGGTGGAGATTAAAGGAGGCTTAATCCCTATTCTATAAATAGATGCTTAGGGTTGGGCGGCAAGATTGATCAAGAATTGGTTTTGGAATTAGGGTTTGGCTCTTGGAGAGGTGGGCGGCTAGGGTTTGGAGCAAAAGTGGGCGGCAACTATCTTCTTCCTTCTAGTTGTTGCCGGCGCCCAACTTGCACCATCAATACTTGGCCGGCGCCCAACCTTAAGGCTTTTCTCTTCTTCCTTAGCCGGCGGTTCTCCTCCCATTTGTGGCCGGTTCTCTTCCTCCTCCCTATTCTCCAAAGTGGCCGGCGGCAACACTTCTTGAAGTTGGCCGGCGCATCATCCATTGCTCCTTGGTCGGCGGTTGCACCAAATTCCCTAATTTGGTGGCCGGTTCTAGATAGGAAAGGTATTTGTGAGTTCTTCTCTTTGTTCGCAGCGGACAAGGTAGAGAAGAAAGCGATCTAGAAGGCTTCTACTTGTGGAGGAACTTCGTCCACACGTCGTCCACGAGAAGGATAGGACATACGGTAGAAGATCGTGAGGTATAAAGTTATTTTAACTTTATGTACAGATCTGAGCATGTTCTTATTTGTTTTGATTATGCATGTGTGTTTATGAATATATATTGTATAATCATGGACCCCGAAGACAAACACAAAAACCGGCGATCCATCCGTCGTCTCTTCCGCGGCTAACCAACTAGAAGAGTTGTGTTGCTTGAACAACTAGTTTGTTCAAGTGACCACTCAAGTTGTTAGCACGACGACGAATAGGTTGTGCTAATTAATCTCATCCCATCCGGATTAATTCTTTCAATTGTGAAAATTTTAATCTGGGGACATTGGAGCCAATGAGCCTCCGATGCGGCCACCTAACAATTGGTATCAGAGCCATCGGTTTCCGGTTTTGTGTGTTTAGGATTCGGTTAATTTTTTATGCATTTTTCATATATTATATGTGCCGGATAATAGCAGGATATGCGTAGTTTAACTCTTTGGTTGCAGGCATAAGATCCGACTATTATGGCCATGTGTGTGTATGTGATTGGATGTGTGTAAAAATTTATTATTTGAATCCTCGGGGTTGACGAGGCTAGATTAGTATTTAATTTTTGTAATTAAATACGGCATTGTTTAGCCGATCATTTTAGTTTACTTTCGATCTAGATTATTTGTACACTCCTTCGTGGAGTATAGGATCGATGGATGTAAATAAAATGATTTATCTCGGCTCGGATATCTTTGGTGACTTGCGCACGGGAAAAGGTGGAGCGGACGAGGTGGCGACACGACGGGATGCATATTGGAGGACAATGCCATAATAGTTGGAAAAAATTCTGTTTTTCCATATTTATTGCTTATTTGTTTTATATGCATGTTGTGTATGTTTAAAATTCCTCGATCTCAATTTACTAAGTGGGAGAGGGATATTTTAATTAATTCCCGCGGCCTCCATTACAATTTGACGTGTGATGCAACAAACTTGCGCGTTGGCTTTGAGTGCCTTCCTCCCCATCGGATGGGTTTGTTTGCGGATCACTAGGTCAAATAATGGTTATAGGAAATTATTTAGGAGCGTGTGTACTTCCCCATCGGTAAGGCACATAATCCGAAATAATTCCCTTAGTATCGTGTAATGGTGCACACTTAGATACAAATAAAGGTATCCTCCCCATCGGAGTCACTGCTTTTATTTGTAGGGCTAAAGAGGAACCAACTATTAATTTTATTTGTCAAAAAGTAAGGTTGACAAGATAATAAAATTAATGGGTAAAACCTCCTCTTACAAATGTAGAATTCGTATATGTCCACACTATCGTGGCATGCGATATTCTCGGTGTTTTGAGGTGTTGGTTGATTTCAGGATTTTATTATTTTGAGGAATCAATAAATATTTGAAATCCAATATTTTGATCATTGTGATTTTTAGGATTTTCAAATGGCTTTCAACCCACTTGCTGTGATTTTAAAAGAAAACAAACTTACTGGTCCAAACTACATTGATTAGAAAAGAAACCTGGATATTGTCCTAACTGTGGAGGAGTACAAATTTGTACTCTTCGAGGTCTATCCTCCTAAGCCCTCCGATGACTCTGATGAAAAGGAGAAAGAACATTATAAGAAATGGGTTAAGGCAGATGAGATGGCGCGGTGTTACATTTTGGCATCTATGTCAAATGTGCTGCAACATCAGCATCAGGCCATAGCCACTGCTTATGACATGATGTTCAATCTCAAGGAACTTTTCGGACATCAGAGTAGGGCGGCTAGGCAGGAGGCAATGAGAAACTTGATGACGACCACCATGGTCGAGGGAACACCCGTTAGGGATCATGTTCTCAAGATGATGGCTCATCTTAATGAGATGGAAGTCCTCGGAGCTGAGATCGATGGGGAAACCCAGGTCGATATCATTCTCCAGTCTCTTCCTAGGAGTTTTGAGCAGTTCCGCCTCAACTACAACATGAACAAGAGGTTGTATTCGTTGGCGGAGCTTCTGACAGAACTCCAGGCGGCAGAGGGGCTTTTTCGTCAGAGTTCTCAAGCCATGGTCGCTCAGAAGGTTTCTTCCTCCAAACCGAAAGGTAAGAAGAAGAAGAAGCAAGGTGGAGCGAAGAAGGTGGCAGTGGGGCCTTAGGCAGGAGTGAAGAAGCCGAAAGGCAAGTGCTTCACTTGCAAGCAGACTGGACATTGGAAGGTGGATCATGCTCCGAAAGAACAAAGGTATATCTTCTTGTTTAGTTGTTGAAACATGTTTAGCGGTGTTATCTACCAGTGCCTGGTGTGTAGATACAGGAGCCACTAATCATGTCTGCAATACTTTGCAGGGGTTCCAGGAAACCCGACGACTAGCTGAGGGAGAGATTACCGTCTTCATGGGCAATGCTTCAAAGGTGGCGACTATTGCAGTGGGAGACGTTTATTTATCTTTTGATAGGAATAAATTTTTGGTTTTGAGAAATTGTCTTTATGTACCTACTTTTAGAAAGAATTTAATTTCAGTTTCTAAATTGTTTTTGGATGGATATTCTGTTTCTTTTAATGACAAGGTGGTTATAAAAAGAATAGGGAGATTATCTGGTCTGGTACATTGGTTGGCAATTTATATACTATTGAACCAAAAACTCCCACGATGCAAATAGAAGTAAATAACTCATCTTCTAAATCTAATAAGAGAAAAGAACCTTCGCAAATGAACCTAACATATCTTTGGCATCTAAGGCTTGGTCATATTAACCTAAGTAGAATTCAAAGGTTGATAGCTGATGGACCTTTGGGTTCATTAGTGGTGGAGGATCTCCCAACCTGCGAATCTTGCTTGGAAGGTAAAATGACCAAGAGACCTTTTAAGGCCAAGGGGTATAGAGCCAAAGATGTGTTAGAATTGGTTCATTCTGATTTGTGTGGTCCTATGTCTATCCAAGGAAGAGGTGGCTTTGAATACTTCGTCTCTTTTATAGACGATTATTCAAGGTATGGATACATTTACTTGATGCGCCGCAAGTCTGAATACTTTGACAAGTTCAAAGAATTCAAGGCTGATGTGGAGAACCGTCAAGGTAAAAGTATCAAGACATTACGATCTGATCGTGGTGGCGAGTACCTCTTGGGAGAGTTTAGGAGTTACTTATCAGAGGCTAGGATTCAATCCCAATTGTCTGCACCTGGCACACCCCAGCAGAATGGTGTGGCGGAGCGAAGGAACATGACTCTTATGGAGATGGTCAGATCTATGATGAGTTATTCTGAGTTACCTGATTCGTTCTGGGGGTTTGCTCTGGAAAGGCAAAGACACATTACGAACTTGGTTCCATCTAAGTCAGTACTCTACTCCACGAGTTGTGGATCGAAAGCCTAGTCTAAGACATATTCGGATTTGGGGTAGTCCAGCACATGTGCTGAAGGGAGATGCTGGTAAGTTGGAATCTCGTACAGAAGTGCGCTTGTTTGTTGGCTACCCTAAGGGAACGAAGGGTGGTTTATTCTATAGTCCTAGAGATCAGAAGGTGATCGTGAGTATGAATGCCAGATTTCTAGAGGAAGACTATGTGATGAACCACAAGCCCACGAGTAGGATTGTTCTTGAGGAGATGACAGGGGAAGTCCCGACTTCAGTACCACCGGTACAAGAGGAGACACCACAAGTCACTGCACCGTGTGTCACAGAGCATACACAAGAGGCACCTCGTCGTAGTGGGAGGGTTGTTAGACAACCCGACAGATTCATGTTTTTGGGAGAGTCTTCGGACTTAGTCCCTGGTGAACATGAACCTGATCCCTGGACATATGACGAGGCAATCCAAGATAGAGATGCAATATCTTGGCAAAGAGCGATGAATTCAGAGATAGAATCTATGGATTCTAATCAGGTCTGGGAGCTAGTAGAGCCACCCGATGGTGTAAAAACCATTGGATGCAAGTGGATCTACAAGAGAAAGAGAGGAGTTGATGGGAAGGTTGAGACCTTCAAAGCTAGGCTTGTTACGAAAGGGTATACTCAAAAGGAGGGTATCGATTATGAGGAGACCTTTTCGCCGGTAGCTATGCTTAAGTCTATCCGGATTCTCTTATCTATAGCAGCTCATATGGATTATGAGATATGGCAGATGGATGTCAAGACAGCTTTCCTTAACGGAAGTCTTGAGGAGAACATCTATATGCGGCAACCAGAGGGATTCATTGCTAAAGGCAAAGAGCATCTTGTATGTAAGCTTAATCGGTCCATTTATGGATTGAAGCAAGCTTCTAGATCTTGGAACATCCGCTTTGATGAGGTAATCCAATCATATGGATTTATTTAAAGTCCGGATGAGCCTTGTGTATACAAGAGATGTGACGGAAACGTAGTGGTGTTTCTTGTACTATACGTAGATGACATTTTGTTAGTTGGCAACAATATCAAAGTGTTATCAGACGTAAGGGTATGGTTGTCCAAACAGTTTGATATGAAGGACTTGGGAGAAGTAGGACACATCCTTGGGATCAAAGTTATAAGGGATCGCAAGAAAAGGATGTTGTGCTTATCTCAAGCTTCATACATTGACACTATCCTTGCTCGTTTTAGCATGCAGAACTCCAAGAAAGGTTTCCTACCTTTCAGGAATGGAGTTCCTTTATCTAAAGAGATGTGTCCCAAAACATCAAAGGAGATAGAGGATATGAAGGTTGTTCCTTATGCTTCGACAGTAGGAAGCCTTATGTATGCTATGCTATGTACGAGACCGGATATCTGCTTTGCCATGGGCATGGTTAGCAGATATCAGAGTAATCCTGGACAGGGACATTGGACTGTGGTAAAGCATATATTGAAGTACCTGAGAAGGACTAGGGATTATATGCTGGTTTACCGGGCAGATCAATTAGTCCCTGTGGGTTACACGTATTCGGATTTCCAATCAGATAGGGACAAGAGTAAGTCTACCTCGGGGTTTGTGTTTACTTTTGGAGGTGGAGCCATAGCATGGAGGAGTGTCAAGAAGAAATACGTGGCGGACTCTACCATGGAAGCTGAGTATGTGGCAGCCTCTGAGGCAGCCAAGGAAGCTGTATGGCTCAGGAACTTCTTGATGGACTTGGATGTGATTCCTGGTTTCCCCAGAACTATCACAATTTATTGTGATAACAGTGGTGCAGTTGCAAACTCGAAGGAACCACGAGCCTATAAGGCGAGTAAACACATAGAGCGCAAGTACCACCTCATACGAGAGATCATAAAGCGAGGAGAAGTTGTTGTCGCCAAGATTGCATCAGAGGATAACCTGGCGGATCCATTCACTAAGGCCCTTCCAGCGAAAGCGTTTGATAGGCATGTGGAGGACATGGGGATCAGATGTATGGCAGAGTGATGACGGCATAGTCTTTTAGTATAAGTGCGAGATTGTTGGAATGTATACTGAAAGCCTAGCTCTTTTTGTATGAACATTTTATTTTGAAATAAGAATCACATGATCATTGTTTGCATTTTATATATTCATTATATATGTGTGCATATTGTCTAAATATTTTACATTGTAGATAACATGGTGCTTGGTGTGGCACAGAAGATCATGTTATCAATTCCTTGTAAAATATAAGTAGAGGCTCACAACCAAGATGGTTTTGGACAAACCATTGGCATGGTTATAGTGTAGCTTGGTATTGTTTTGTCTTGAACATAGAGTTACACTGGTACACTTAGGTGTATTGAGCAGGACCGACATAGAGGTGATTCAATTTAGTACTGACTACATGATTGAATCGGACCTCGGATATTATGTTGTACATGCTCTTAATCCCGATATAATAACGGGCACATGTACTTAGTATTTATTTCTTTGATTTACCAGTGGGTGAGATTTAGATGGATTAAATCAATATGCCCGGTAAGTTGGGAGATAATATTATTTACATGGTGTGCCGTTGATTATAGGAGGAAACTGTATCCTATATATTAGGTTGATGATGTCCCCTTGAGGAGCTCATAAGGTTCATCATGTAAACCCAGCTGGTTGACTTAGTCAACATGATGATAAGGTTGAGTGGTACTACTCGAGGAATTAGATGTTAATTAATTGATGGTCAAGAATCAATTAATTGACATTCGATATCTTAAACACGGAGATTAATGTGCAAATAATATATGTAGCCCATATTGATTTATGGGGTTGGTGAGGTAGTTCAATGATGATCCTCTAGTGGAATGGAACATCATTGATGGATCAAGTTTGTGTGGTTCCGATCCATCGGGTGGCCAAGACCCAACTCCTCCTTATGGTCCCTATCGTAGCCTAATATAATCCTTGTGAAGTCTAGATCCAAGAATGTAAAACAAAACCTAGAACCAACGGTTGGGATTAAATCCCTAGATCCGATGGTTGGATGAAACCCTAGAACCAACGGTTGGGATTAAATCCCTAGATCCGATGGTTAGGATGAAATCCTAGAATCGACGGTTGGGATTAAATCCTTAGATCCGACGGTTGAGATAAAACCTTAGATCCGACGGTTGGGATGAAACCTTAGATCCGACGGTTGGGATGAAATCCTAGATCCGATGGTTGGGATTAAACCCTAGATCCGACGGTTGGGATAAAACCCTAGATCCAACGGTGGAGATTAAATCCCTAGATCCGACGGTGGAGATTAAAGGAGGCTTAAGCCCTATTCTATAAATAGATGCTTAGGGTTGGGCGGCAAGATTGATCAAGAATTGGTTTTGGAATTAGGGTTTGGCTCTTGGAGTGGTGGGCGGCTAGGGTTTGGTGCAAAAGTGGGCGGCAACTATCTTCTTCCTTCTAGTTGTTGCCGGCGCCCAACTTGCACCATCAATACTTGGCCGGCGCCCAACCTTAAGGCTTTTCTCTTCTTCCTTAGCCGGCGGTTCTCCTCCCATTGGTGGCCGGTTCTCTTCCTCCTCCATATTCTCCAAAGTGGCCGGCGGCAACACTTCTTGAAGTTGGCCGGCGCATCATCCATTGCTCCTTGGCCGGCGGTTGCACCAAATTTCCTAATTTGGTGGCCGGTTCTAGATAGGAAAGGTATTTGTGAGTTCTTCTCTTTGTTCACAGCGGACAAGGTAGAGAAGAAAGCGATCTAGAAGGCTTCTACTCGTGGAGGAACTTTGTCCACACGTCGTCCACGAGAAGGATAGGACATACGGTAGAAGATCGTGAGGTATAAAGTTATTTTAACTTTATGTACAGATTTGAGCATGTTCTTATTTGTTTTGATTATGCATGTGTGTGTATGAATATATATTGTATAATCATGGACCCTGAAGACAAACACAAAAACCGGCGATCCATCCGTCGTCTCTTCCGTGGCTAACCAACTAGAAGAGTTGTGTTGCTTGAACAACTAGTTTGTTCAAGCGACCACTCAAGTTGTTAGCACGACGACGAATAGGTTGTGCTAAGAAAGCTCATCCCATCCGGATTAATTCTTTCATTAGTGAAAATTTTAATCCGGGGACATGGGAGCCAATGAGCCTCCGATGCAGCCACCTAACAAATGTGATGTGAGATGTGGGTTTAGTTCATCCTAATATAGGGTTTCATGCATTCTCTAAGGCAACACTACTTGATTCCCTTATAAATGGGACTCCAAGTCATGCCAAAGTCCTTAAATCAATTTTCATTCATTTAAATGCATGAAGTATGCTCATGGCATAAGATTAAATCTAAAAACACATGACATTGAATCCTTAATCCTAAACATTATCATGACATATTAAATGATTAAAACTAAGCATGATGTCATGACATGTTATATGGCAATCAAGGCATGACATATAAAACATATAGGTATAATAATACCTAAAATTTAATCTTAGTTGCCATTTAAGATAAGTATATTTTTGCCATTATTCCTATTAATCTCCCAAGTGTGCCAAAAACCCAAAATGGCACACTATGACCTCTAAACCTAAATTGTGTCAATTCAATTGATTTTTCATAATCTTCAAGGTATATTGGCACATCCTAAAATCTTTTAGGATAAAAATCAAAATCTATTTCCAAGGTATCCATAACCTTGAAAATAATCCTAAAGTGTCACCTTTTCCATGGTTTAGTTAACTACCCATCCAATCAAGGTTGGCACACCCTAAACCCATCTAGCATGAATCAATCACGCTCTAAGGAACCCAAAACATATTTGAGCTCCTAGGGTTAATTAGACATTCCTTAGGGATAACCTCCCTAGATACCTTCCTAATGACCCTTCTAGGCTTATTAGCCTTGGTCATTTGGGTCTTGCCATGGTTAACCTTAGATATTGCCTCCCTAGTAACTTTCTTAATGGCCACTCTAGGTTTCTTCGAAACCCTAGCCACTAGGCATTTACCTTGGTCAACCTTAGGGATGACTTCCCTATTGACCTTGGTCTTCCTAGACCTAGATTGTGTTCCATAATCAAATGGAACACTATTATAAGCCACCTTAGGCTTAGGTTTTTGACCCAAACCATTCTTGCCCTTGGTTGACTTTTGTTTCTTGGGTCCTAGATGTTGACTTTCAGATTTTGACCCTTGACTTTGACCATTAGACCCTTGAAATTGATTTTGCATCTTATTGAGGGTCTTTTCTAATTTCTCAAGCCTTGACCTCAAGGCTTGGTTTTCCAATTGTAATTGCTCAATTTTAGAATTTTGATTTGGTTTTTGGGCATGGGACTTCCTAGGTATATGCCTAGTCCATTTAGGGTTGAGACCTAGATGCTCTTGTACCTTTCTAATGGTCTCCCTAGGTAAGATTTGTCTAGAATTGTTTGACCTAGGAAGGATGTTTCTAGGGACATTAGTCCCAAATTTCTCCTTCTTTGAAAGGTAGACATTTTTGGCTCCTAAACAAAATTCTCTATGTCTAGCATGCTCTTTGTGATAAATAGCAAGATTGCTAAAATTATTTCTAGCATGCTTTTTAGTATAATTTAAGGAACGAGCATTGTTTAAATATACCTTAGGGTTTGCCCTAGAGGCTCCCCCTACTTGTGATGCTCCATCTTGTCCCTTCTTCTTCCCACTTGGGCATTGACTCCGGTAATGCCCTTTTGAATTGTACTTGAAGCATATTACATGCTCCTTGCTCTTTTGACTTTGGGCACCGGCATCTTTGACCTTTGTGTTGACTTTTGGTGCCGGAGGAGTTTTTTTAATCCGTTTCGGACACGTGCTTTTGTAGTGTCCGGTTTCCCTACACTCAAAACATATTATATGCATTTTATTATTAACACATATGTTTGAGTTACCTTGGGTGGTTGTGGTGGTCGGAGTGGATTCTTGAGCTTGCTCTTCCTCTCTACCGGATGTAGATGATTCTTCTTGTTGCTTCGGTATTGAGGATGCCCTAATCTCCTCCCCCTCAATACTAGAGGTGGAGGTCTCCTCTTCTTCTACCGATTCGGAGGTTGATTCCCTATCAACTTCCGAATCCTCAAGCTCTTTGGATGACGATGTACTTGCTTTATTTTGAGCTTGAGAGGGTGAGCACTCCTTTTCTTCTTCTTCTTCTTGGACCGATGATAAGTTTTCATGGAGCTTTGCCACTTGGCTCCATAACTCCTTAGCATCCATATAATCCCCTAACATACACACAATATCATTAGGGATCAAATCAAAAATAAATTTTACTACCTTCATGTTTTTCTCGAAGGCTTGGATTTGATCTTCACTCCATTTCTTCTTCTTGAGGAAACCACCCTTTTGTCCTTTTGGATATACAAATCCATCCATCAAAATTGACCACTCCTTAAAATCTCTCATCATAATAAAATCTTCAATTCTTCTCTTCCAAGAATTGAAGCCTTCTCATCCATATAGGGTGTAGGGCACCGGTGTGTTGATGTCCCAACCTAGTCGTTCTTTCAACTCCATCTTCACCCTCTAGCGTGCTCCCTTAGTTGTTAAGCTTCAAGAGCGGCCTCGCTCTGATACCACTTGTTGGGGATAGTTTGAACGCTAGAGGGGGGCGAATAGCGCGTGCTAGTACCGATGATGGAATTCGTTCGTGATTGAGTCTACAAATTTCGTTAGCGCAGCTGAATAATGAAAATAAAAGAAATAACGAAATAGACACAATCAAAAACACCAATACACAAATATTTAATGTGGTTCGGAACCGAACAGTTCCTACTCCATGGATCAAGCTCTAAAGAGCTCTAGTGATGCACACACACTCACTAATCAAAACTAACTCTTTCTCGACACAAGTCGGAGGTGGAGAAACCTCTTACAATTGCTTACAATAATAAACAAATAGATACAAGCAAATACAATAATGAAATACAATGCAAGTAAAGAAAAAAAACACTTTACAAGAGCTTTTGATTGCTTGATCTTTGATTGCCTTGAACTAGCTTTGAAGGACTATAAAGCATCAACTCTCCCCTTCAATTTTGCCAAAGAAAATGGCTGCAAAGACCCTCCATCCGAGCTACCTTTATATCCTGCGTCAGGCTGGATTTCCACCTGGCAGTCGACTCCCATATGGCCCCAATCAACTGCCAACACTATAGCTGTGAGACAACGGCTCAATCCACGCTGGAAAAGTTCCAACGGGACTCTCACCGATCCGACCAGTAGTCGATCGCCTACGAAGCATTACGGCATTCTCGTCGCGACTCAATCGGGCAATGATCGCCATCCATGGTTGTAATGCGATAGCAGCCAATCGCTTCCAATGAGCAATTTGCGCTAAGGCAATTTCAGCCCTAAATGGCAGTCAAGCTCTAGTCAACTCACATTAGTCGAACCGGCCATAATGTCAGTCGATTGCCAACCTCAAAGATGAGGTTTTAAGCCAAGTATGGTGTCCCCATACTTTCTAGACCACCCTTAGCCTAGACCTAAGCCTTATAGCCACCTCCATCAGCCTCACGCCTCTCGGATCCATCCAAGTCATCCATGACCTGTTCACTCATACGTTAGCCTTCAGGTGCTTCCGTCGGCCATGTCATGCTAAGTCGGTCTATACCGCCAAGATATATTTGACTTACGCTGCCAAGATTCCGGTTGGACTTTACGCCGCCAACCATTAGACTTATGTTGCCAAGACTCCACCCTTGGACTTTATGCCGCCAATATTTCCCTTGGACTTCTCAAATGCCAAGACTCAAGCTTGGACTTTCCCTTGCCAACACATGTTGGACTTTCCATGCCAAGACCCATGCTTGGACTCTTCCTTGCCAAGTGTCCCCCTTGAACTTTCCCAATGCCAAGTGTCCCACTTGAACTTTACATGCCAAGTACCCATGACTTGAACTTTACCATAATCACATTGTGAACCCTAGTCAACCATTAAAATCTTCCTCGAGTCAAACTCGAGTCCGGTTAATCATAACCGACATTAATGTCAAACATCAATGTCAACTCACTTTGTCAAATATACTATGTCAAACATCAAAACATCACTCGAGTCAAACTCGAGTCTAGTCAATCGTGACCTGGGCCGAGTGCACCAACATCCCCCTCTCCTCGTTACGATAAAAACTCTGAGAAAGTAAAGCAATAAACTGATATAAAGCTTATACCGACGTAACAAAATAAAAACAATTTAAGCCTAGACGTTGGAGAGGAAGCACTTTGTTGTTAGAGAGTTGTAGCTTTGCGGAGGCTTTTGGAAGCTTAGAATTGATGATGAAACCCTGGGATAGGCCCTCCTTTAATAGCCTTTGAGCCCCTTTTCGAGAGGAACTTCAGCCAATCAAAATTGAGCACCACTCCCCTTGAAATGAGGTGATAAGCCTTGACTCCTCGAAGATGATCCTTGACCATTAGTCGACCGATAGCCATCATCAGTCGACTGATGGCAGCATCAGTCGAATGTTGTCCGTAGACAGTCGACTGATTGATAGCAGTCGAGTCCTCTAAGCTGGCAATCGACTGATGCTAGCTGAAATGATAAGTTAGCTAAACAAAAACATTATTTTGACGGCCTCCGACCACCTGATCTCGACCTAGACCGCCGATGGGATGTCTTGGGTCGGATCTACGCTTAAGCCTATCCCCATAAGGAGGATATGACCTCACTTAGACTCGCACACATACGAGCTTACCTCGATACTTACTGTGTCGCTTTCACTTCGGCCTTCCACTCGATTCCTTCGGCTCCCTCTGAAGTCACTCGAGTATTGCCCGACCATCGCAGCTTCCTTTGGGTGTTGCTATCCTTCAGCTCCAGTTATAGCACTTTTTTGCACACTCGATTCAGCTCGTGAGATAACGATATGAGCTTAACTTTGTATCGTTTGCTATAATCAAAACTCAGGTTCAACTTAGGTGCCTACTGCACCAACATACTGCACCAACATCGACTAGGGATAGTTTCAATACTTGCACATTTACACATGATGAGATACCCACTAATTGTGATCCAATCACAATTTCTCTCATGCTATGCATCGTATTGTGGACTTCAGTATATGAGTTTAAGATCCAATCAAATACATAGATAATGTATGCTCAAATAGTGAATTTTATTAATAATTTCTAAGGTGATTGCTTTAGGACACCTCTCAATTACATTATTCTTTACACAAGATAAGGAATGGTAACAACCTTACCAGTTCATTTATAACTAAGCACAAGAGAAACAACAATATAAACAATACTGGCTTAAGATAAAAAAGTTGGAGCGCTTGCCTAGTCGGAATAGTAGATGTATGATGATCGATCTTGAAGCCCTGAGCATCGCACACTCTTTTTGGAACTTCTCCGATTGTATGATGAGAATTTTGAGCATAGCAGATGATGAAAATTAGTTATATGAAGCTTCTTCCCGAACCTTCTTTTATAAACCTACATCCTTGACTTGTTCTAGATCTAGATCTATATTCTATTTACTTGGATCTTATCCTGAGGAGCCACCTTGCAAGATAGGAATCAACAACAACCTTACCGATCCTGAAAAATCTTCATTTAGATTGATCCGTATGATCTAGTTGACTGTTGTTTCGTAGATCTTTCGTAGTCGGCTGGAGAATAGGGTGCTTGGGAATTACACTTGGTGCTCAATTTTACTCGACTACTTGTCTAATCAGTCGATTATGACATGATGCTCAACAATTACACTGGGCACTCAAGAATTGCAAATGGTACTCGACCATTACACTTGGTGATCGGGATTTGTATAGGGTGCTTGACTAAACCTGTATCATAATGTTAGCATAGTGTATACAAGCATATTAATAGTGGCAGTCCTTGACCATCCGATTTCGACTTCGGCATTCCTTTAGAAGCCTTAATCGGATCAATGCCTAAGGTTACCCCCATACCAACGACGCGATGCTTTTCACACGAAGCTTACCTTTGCCAAACCCCTAGTTCTATGACATGTTGGACTTCTCTTCTGATCCTACAAACATATTAAGACCTACAAGCTTGACACAAAATATAAGACATAATATGATTTAACTTTGAACTTTTTTCCATAATCAAAACTCAAGTTATATTATCTAGTGCCCCGACACCAATAGATATTACCTATGTATTTAATTATTCCCTGGATCCCGTAGGCTGAGTTATATTCACATCATATGCCACCCCCCCTCAAAAATAGTCAGACGAATAAGTATGAAGGTCTGACATTACACAATAAATTTTCATTGATGTTGCACTGTTCTTCCCTTACAATTGTGAATCCTCTACGTCTTTTCCTCATTGATGTGGAGCACTCTACCGTTATCTTATTAGGGTGGTACTCTTGCCCTTTTATTCTCCTTCTTGTATATCCTCCTTTGTTGGCGTAGCTTATCCATCAGTGTCATGTCCCCCCTTTCTCTTCGCGTTGTGCTCCCATTGACATTGTACAAGGACTCATTAGAGACATTCTCAAAGAGTCTAAGAGGAAGAAAAAATATAGAGGGGTGAGGTGTTCGTCTCCTCGCTCCCCGTCACTATTCCCCGCAATCGATCTGTTGGATCAAGAAAATCCTAGAGGGGGGGGGGTGAATAGCTTTCGAAAAACTTTCTTCTCTTTTTATAAAAACAAAGTAAATGTAGAGAAAACACTAAAATTTAAAACACCAAAGACACAATGGTATTTTACTTGGTTCACAACCTACCTCCTGCTAATCCAAGGTCCTACGATCCTCGATCACTTTCGAAGGGCAAAGTACTAAAAGTCTCTTCCTTGTTGAAGGTAAGAGACAACCGATTACAAAATATGTAGAGGAAGAGGTAACAAACCTCCCTCTCCTCTTAGCAAGTAATAAGTAATAACTAAAAAAAGTTCCAACAATGAATTGTAGAAGGTGCACAGTCAGAGTAGCATTGAAGCACGAAGAATTACAACAGGAGAGTAGGAGCACTTAGGAGTTCATTGATTAATTTAGGGTTTGTGTCCTCCCCTCCTTTTATAGATTGTTGCCTTGGAATAAGTCCAGATCTTGATCCAAATCTCATGGATCTTTGTTGGGAAAACTCCAGATTTGATGTTTGCAACATCGCGGGCGAATACCTCGCACAACCGCAGCGGAAAAAATAATTAAACCAGATCCCACCAGAGATCCATGCAAAACTATATAAGTTGTTTCTTTAATCTAGTCTAGATCTTATCTAGATGAGGAACATACCTTCGGTGCATGCCCTTCGCAATCCCGCTTTTTAAAACGCTGTCGGATCTCAATACGGTAAGGGTAACCGTATATCTATTGTATCCACACTGACACTCACACAAGCTTTGGAATCACGTTGTGCTAGCAACCCCTAGCAAAATGCCAAGAACTCTTTTGGAAGAAGAAGGAGAGGAAGGAGGAGATGAGAGAACACTTTCTCTCTTGGTCCTTTTGGCTTGCACGCCCAAAACACTAAAAGCCACACAAAAATTGTCATCCACGTTGAACACCAAAAAGGCCCTTTTAATCCATAGCCATCAATGCCATTATCTCCCCATTAAGAGTTCTCTTAATACCAAAACCCTTGGTATTGTTGGGAGTATGAGGAATACAATCAAAGTCCCACATTGGTAAGACATGGAAAAGATCATGTGCTTATAAGAAAAAAAGATATCTCCATTGGTATGAGGCCTTTTGGGTAAAGCCCAAAAACAAAACCATGAGGGCTTAGACCCAAAGTGGACAATATCATGCCATTGTGGAGATATGTGGATCTTATATGCACTAACAATTGGTATCAGAGCCATGGTCCATGTCAAGCCATGAACCTCGAACGAAGGAAGTTGAGCTCCCACGTCCGGATCAAGAGAACCAGACATCAGGAAGGAAGTCTAGTTGGGTCGGGGGGACCGAACAACTGGCAGGAAGTCCTGGTGGGTTGAAGATCGGACATCAAGCAGAGAAAATCCTTCGAGGAGGGATAGGCTTGAGGGGGGGCCCAATGTGGTCCTTCGTTTGAGGGGGGGATTGTTGGGAGTATGAGGAATACAATCAAAGTCCCACATTGGTAAGACATGGAAAAGATCATGTGCTTATAAGAAAAAAAGATATCTCCATTGGCATGAGGCCTTTTGGGTAAAGCCCAAAAATAAAACCATGAGGGTCTAGGCCCAAAGTGGACAATATCATGTCATTGTGGAGATATGTGGATATTATAAGCACTAACAGGTATTCCCTTCTTTTAATTCTCATCATGAATACCAAGCCCTTTGGTATTCCTATGCATGATTAATCAAATTAATCATGCATGATGATGAATCATCTTCTATGGTTCAACTTGAGTCTAACTCAAGTTTAACCAGTTTGAGTCTAACTCAAATCTTGGCCATATGCTCAATTGTCCTTTTAGTCCAACTAAAAGAAACCATCTCCAAAACAAAATGTCATTTGTGTGTGACCCTATAGGCTCTTGTAATGTTAGCAATGTATCTAAAACCCCTTATATATATATAAGCAAGCGACATCTAGCAATACATCATTGCTACCCAAGTTACAAGATCGTCGAGATCCGACAACCTTTCCATGACTATTATCATGTATGATGGTGTCCTTCTATCTCTGACATCTTAGATCGATCACTGAGGCATAGACTGTGTCATCCCCTTATCGATCTTTATGTTTCTTGATCCCCAAGTAGACTCACTCAAACAAATGAGCTCAATATCTCATATTGACTCATTTGAGCATGACCATGCATTTCGTGGTCCTACTCTATCAAGAGGCCAAAGATATCACTCCCGTCATATGGGAGGGATAGATCCCATCTATATCACTCACATCCCTCCGCATAATTCATTACATACCCAGTGATCGCCGTTATAGTGCACCCAGTCACAGTGTGATGTTAGACGATATCAAAGTACATAACTCCTTATGTAGGGAATCGTAGTGACTTCAAGTCTAAGGATTATTCAAACCAATAGTCACATGAGAAAGTATATGACACTCATATAACGATCCATGATACTTTCTCATGGCGGGTCAATTCAATATATATATTCTCCAATATATATACCCATGTGTCAATGTGATATCACATATCCATGACTTGTGAGATCAAGTCATCCATTGACCTACATGCTAGTTTCAATATATTAATATTGCCCATGTATATTAATACATGACTTGGAATATTAAGAATAGTGTTCTCTACAACTTCTCATAATCAATTCTACCAATTGATATACTATAGATTAGAACCTACTATTCAAGGATATTATTATATTTATTTTAGTTGGCACATGCATAAAGTAAATATAATAAATAATCTTTTCCTTTTATTAATGAAATATGATACACATGATCCCTAATCAATCATCTCATGATTGACACTAAAAGATGACACTAACAATCTCCCACTAGCACTAGTGCCAATCACTGAAATCTCTAAGACCCAGTGACCTAGTATGACCATAATGCTTTCTCTTTGCCAAAGCCTTGGTCTGGGGATCCGCAATGTTAGCATCAATATCTACTCTGCATATCAGCACATCTCCTCTATCGTTGATCTCTCAAATGAGGTGATACCGCCGCAGTATATGTTTGGAATGCTGGTGAGAACGAGGTTCCTTAGCCTGTTCTATAGCCCCCGTTGTTGTCACAATAAAGCTCTATAGGGCTCACAATGCTAGGAACTACACCAAGCTCAGAAACAAACTTTCTGATCCAAACTACCTCCTTTGCTGCATCCAAAGCAGCAATGTACTCTGCTTCTATTGTAGAATTTGTGACTGTGTATTGCTTGGAACTCTTCCAGCTCACATCACCACCATTCAAACAAAATATATACCCTGATTGCTATCACGAATCATCTCTGTCGGTTTGGAAGCTTGCATCGCTGTAACCCTTTACAACTAGCTCCTCCTCACCTCCAATGATCAAGAAATATTCTCTCGTCCTTCTCAAGTACTTAAGAATATTCTTGACTGCTATCGAGTGACACTCACCGGGATCTGACTGGTACCTACTCATCATGCTCAAAGCATATGAGACATCGAGGCAAGTACAAATCATGGCATACATGATAGATCCTATAGCAGATGCATAAGGGATCTGATCCATGTGTTGTTTCTCTTCCACAGAAGAGGGACATTGAGTCTCCGAAAGACTTACACCATGTGACATTGGCAAAAATCCCTTCTTGGAATTCTGCATGGAAAAACGCTTAAGCACCTTGACAATATATGTACTCTGACTCATGCCAAGCAATCTCGTAGATCTATCCCTATAGATCTTGATGCCAAGAACATAGGCTGCTTCACCTAAGTCCTTCATTGAGAAATAATTTCCAAGCCAAGTCTTCATAGACTCTAGCATAGGGATATTATTTCCAATGAGTAGTATGTCATCTACATTCAAAATGAGGAAAACAACTGTTCTCCCACTAGCCTTCTTGTAGACACAAGGTTCATCTTCGTTCTTAATGAAATCAAACATTTAGATCGCATCATTGAATCGACGATTCCAGCTTCTAGAAGCTTGCTTTAAACCATAGATGGACCTATGCAACTTACAAACCTTTCCAGCATCCTTTGGATTGACAAAACCCTCAGGCTATCTCATATACACATTCTCGAGTAGATTTCCATTAAGAAATACAGTTTTGACATCCATCTGCCAAATTTCAGCATCGCAACTGGAGAAAAGGTTTCATCATAGTCAATACCATGAATCTGCTTGAATCCTTTTGCTACCAATCGGCCCTTATAGGTATGCACATTACCATCCATGTCAGTCTTTCTCCTAAAGACCTACTTACACCCAATGGGTTTGGCCCCTTCAGGTGGATCAACCAAAGTCCATACTTGGTTAGTGTACATGGATTCCATTTCGGATCTCATGGTCTCAAGCCATTTCTCAAAATCTGGGCTCATTATAGCTTCCTGATAGGATGTTGGCTCATCTAGCATGACACCATCATTTTCATCCAAGAGAAAAGAATATCTCTCAGGTTGATGACATATCCTATCAGACCTGTACAGAGCTTGGTCTACCTGAACAGGTTGTACCACAACTCCTTGTGATGCCTGTTCTTGTTGCATTAAGGGATCAATGCTATTTTGTGTTTCTAGAACTTCTTCAAGATCAATTTTCCTCCCACTATCTTTTCTAGAAATAAATTCCCTTTCTAGAAAGACACCATTTCTGGCGACAAACACTTTGGCTAGCGTGGGGTTGTAAAAGTAATATCCTTTCGTTTCCTTAGGATATCCTACAAAATAACACTTGTCTAATTTCGGGCCTAATTTATCTGAAACTTGACGTCTCACGTAAGCTTCATATCCCCAAATCCTCATAAAAGAAATCTTGGGACTCTTCCCAGTCCATATCACATATGGTGTCTTTATGACTGCCTTAGATGGAACACAGTTAAGTGTGAAACAACTATCTCTAGAGCATATCCCCAAAAGGAAGGAGGAAGATCCGTATGACTCATCATTGATCGTACCATGTCTAACAGAGTACGATTTCTCCTCTCGGATACATGATTCATCGAGTAGTGTTCCAGGTGCAGTGAGTTGAGATCGTATCCCACACTCAACTAGATAGTCCTGAAACTCTTGGCTAAGGTATTCCCCACCTCGATTTGATCGAAGCATCTTAATACTCTTTCCAAGTTGGTTATGTACTTCATTCTTGAATTTTTTGAACTTTTCAAAGGATTCCGATTTGTGCCTCATAAGGTACACATGTCCATATCTACTGAAATCATCAGTAAATGTAATGAAGTATTGATAACCACCTCTGGCTGTGACTTTGAAAGGACCACAAACATCACTATGTTTGAGGCTAACAAATCTATCGCTCGTTTGCCTTGTCCACTAAATGGAGTCTTGGTCATCTTGCCTAAAAGACAAGATTCACATGTGTAACGCCCGTGAAATTCTAGCAATTTTACTAGAATTTTGGCTTTATGATGATGGGCTTTATGTGGGCTTTTTTGGAGAAATAAAATAAAATAAGCCAAAAAGAGATGCAAAGCCTAGGAATTGAAACCCCCACCTCTAGAGATAACCAAGCCTTATAGATGCACCCACTAACCATAAGCCCAATAGAATCATATCATTAGAGGAAAAGGGGAACCTATAGATAAATGGGAGAAGGGTAAATGAAGAGGCTTGACAAGGAGAAGAGGAACTTCTCTTCCTCCCCTTTATAAAGAAGAGAGAAGTTCCAATTCGCCACTTCTTCCTTCCTTCTTCCTCTTCTCTTCATTCTCACCGAAACCCCAAGCCCTTCTTCCTCCTTTGGCCGAGAGCTCCTTGCAAGCTAGGAGAGAGCTAGGTGACCTCCATTAGGTCATCTCCCCAAGCAAAGCGAAGGAAGTAAGTTTTCCCCTCACCTGCAGTGTATTAGTTTGATAAGTTAGGTTGCTTGAAAGAAATATGAAATTTTAGCCTTATAAGTTTCGGCCAACTAAGTTGGTGGGCTAGGATTCATGAAAATGCTACTAAGATAGGGTTGTATGGGTGGTATGTTTCAAGTAGATACCTTTAGGAGTCCAAATTCCAAAGGGATGACCCTATATGGTTTCTACAACCCCAAGATTTTAGGGTTAGGGTTGCATGAACTTGATTCTAAAGTTATGTTCTTAGATGGTATGTTTCAAGTAAGACCTTTAAGTAACCACCATCCAAGATGATGCCCTTATAGGTTTCGGCCACCCTAGGTAACTAGGGTTAGGGTTGCATAAAAATATTCCTAATGGTGCTATGCTAGGCTGTAGTGCTCATGAATGGATATTAGGTGACAAGAACCCTAGTTGAGCCCTTATAGGTTTCGGCCACCCTAGGTAACTAGGGTTAGGGTTGCATGAAAATATCCCTAAAGATGCTATGCTAGGGTGTAGTGCTCATGAATGGATATTAGGTGACAAGAACCCTAGTTGAGCCCTTATAGGTTTCGGCCACCCTAGGTAACTAGGGTTAGGGTTGCATGAAAATATCCCTAATGAGGCTATGCTAGGTTATAATACTTTATGAATGAATTTTAGGGACAAAACCTAAGCTTGAGCCCTTACAAGATTCAGCCAACCAATGATTTTAGGGTTAGGGTTTCATGAAAACACCCCTATATGTAGTTGTGCTATGGGTATGTTTTTTTTATATGACATGAACTATGCTTGTGTGATGAATATGTTATGATTCAATGCAACATGAAATTAGGCAATGTGATGAACAGGTTTGATGATTTAATATGTCTTGAATAGGCCTAGGAAATAAGCTTCATGTTATGATGTAATGTGCCATGAAATATGCTTAGGTGATGAACATGTTGTGTGAATCAATATGCCATGTATATGTTTAGGGAATATGCTTCAAGTTTATGAATTAGTATGCCATGAAATTAGGTCATGTGATGAACATGTTTTATGATTCAATATGCCATGAATATGCCTAGGAAATGTGCTACATGTTTATGATGTAATGTGCCATGAAGATTGTGATTTGCCTAGGTGAAGAACATGTTTTGTGATTTAATATGTCATGAATATGCTTAGGAAATATGCTTCATGTTTACGATGCAATGAAACATGCTTATGTGATGAACACGTTTATGCTTTAGGACCCCTTTAGGGTACTCTTACGTTATGAATGCATGTGTCCTTATGATAAGATAAGATGGAGATGCTTCCCTTTCAAGTAGGGATCAAGAGCTCTCCTTATGATATGATAAGATGGAGATGCTTCCCTTTCAAGTAGGGATCAAGAGCTCTCTTTATGACAAGATAAAATCAAGATGCTTCCCTTTTTGTGTTGGGGATCAAGAGCATTCTTTATATTATGACGATAAAAGAATTAAGTATTTTACTTTGCAAGAGGTTAAGTACCCGACCCGTCAGGTGGTCGTTAATCAAATCCATAGGGACACAAGAAGACGTAAGAGGTCTTGCCCTGGTAAGACGTAAGAGGTCTTGCTCTAGTAGGACTGGTGGCTCGCTACCCCAGCCTATTAGGGAACGCGCATTATGTGGTACTTAACCTGGGGCCCCCCAAACAAGTTATGATGATTTTGAAGTATCTATAAGTATATGTTTTTGAAAAGGAAAGACTTTTATGATATTGTGTATGCTTATGTTAAATGCTCTGAATGCTTACGAACTAGGTTCTTTATGCATGCTAGATGTTATGAAGTTATGATGATATGGAAGTATTTATAAGCATATGTTTTGAAAAGGAAAGACTTTTATGATATTGTGTATGCTTATGTTAAATGCTCTGAATGCTTACGAACTAGGTTCTTTATGCATGCTAGATGTTATGAAGTTATGATGATATGGAAGTATTTATAAGAATATGTTTTGAAAAGAAAAGACTTTTATGATATTGTGTATGCTTATGTTAAATGCTCTGAATGCTTACGAACTAGGTTCCTTATGCATGATAGATGTTATGAAGTTATGATGATATTGAAGTATTTATAAGTATATGTTTTGAAAAGAAAAGACTTTTATGATATTGTGTATGCTTATGTTAAATGCTCTGAATGCTTACGAACTAGGTTCTTTATGCATGCTAGATGTTATGAAGTTATTATGATATTGAAGTATTTGTAAGTATATGTTTTGAAAAGAAAAGACTTTTATGATATTGTGTATGCTTATGTTAAATGCTCTGAATGCTTACGAACTAGGTTCTTTATGCATGCTAGATGTTATGAAGTTATGATGTTTAGAGTTAAGTCTAAGTATGTGGTGACTATGTACTTTATGCTAGTTTAGAATTTATGATGTGGTGAAGGTTAAGGGTAAGGTTAAGAATACTTGCGACTATGTTCTTTCTGCATGATTAGGGTTTATGTTATTACAAATGTTTATGTTCAAGTTAACCAAATGCTTATGATTACGTTCTCTCATGCACTCTTAGTTTATGCGATTATAACGCTCATGTTCAAAGTATGCCCCCTTAGATTAATTATGCTTAACACCTTATGAACAATTCTATGCCATGCTTAGTTCTTTTTGTACTATTACCTGGATATGTTGTTGATTAGTGTTGCTATGAAATGCTTAGGTCATTTTCTATGCCAGCATGCTCATGTTCTAATAGTTTGATGAAATCGTGGCTTTTGTGAGTAGGCAAGGATCTTACTATGCTATATGCTTATAGTTTATGTTGTCCATATACTGCAGATAAAGGAAGTCTGCACTAGAGGAAGTGGCAGGAGGGGCCATGTGTGTGATAGTGGCATGGTGGAAGAAGACCCTTCACTATCTGCTTATATTTATATGCTCTAAGAACAATTTAAGACATTGCTTCCGCTTATAAGACTTGTGTTTAATGAGTATCCCTTTACTTAAGAGGTTCGATATGTTAGAACTCATGAACGGATCCTTCCGTTATGCATGTTATGAAATGAGATAAGATATGTGGTCATGCTAATGATGAATAAGATAGGTGATGCATGTGCCAAAGAAGGTTTCAGTTATGATAACCTGTTTAAGCATGTAGACTTTGAACGGATCCATATGTAGTATGCTAATAAAAAAAAAATATAGACTAAAGTAGCGCCGCCCTGAGAGCAGATAAGGGCGGGCGTTACAGGTGGTATCAGAGCGGGTTCACCTTTCCACTATCACACATCAAGCCTCTATCCTGCTATTTCCAAGTAAGTAACTTTATGCATACTTGAGTTTCTTTTATAATGAAGAATGACTCCTATCTAGATAGAAATAATACCTCATCATGTTTTAGTAGACTGGAATCACACTTGTGATCTAGATAGAAATAATACCTCATCATGTTTTAGTAGATTGGAATCACACTTGTGAACTAGATAGAAATAATACCTCGTTAGTAAAAAAAAAAAAAAAAAACCATATTTGAGACTCAAATATTAAGGATACCTTACCTTGATTATGATATGAGATATTAGATGCCTGTATGTGAGTAGAAATTATAATAACACCTTAATTAATTATTCATTTATCACTTAGATAACATGAACGGGAGACGTAGTGCTAGAGGGAATGACTCAGCACCCCCACCAGATTTGATGCATGTGGTTACCGAGCTACAGCGTCAGGTCACAGAGCAACAGCTGGTTATCAATGCTCTCACGAATCAACAAGGGAACCCTAGCACCACCCGGGGACGAGAACGTAACTCCTAACACGACCCACTATGGTGCAAGCACCGCTAATCAATCTTGCCGCCAGGTCCGCCCAAGCCTATCTCGATTGATGGCAGAGGCTGAAACCAGAAAATTTCTCTGGTGCCGGCGAACCATGGGATGCCCAAGCCTGGTTCAAAACAGTTGAAAGCATCGTGGAGCTACTGGATTGGCCCGAGCACGAAAAGATAAAATGTGCCTCGTTCTGTCTTTCCGGGGATGCCAGGATGTGGTGGGAGAGAGTCAAAGCGAAGAGACAAGTAAATCAAATGAGGTGGATAGACTTTGAATCGGAGTTCTTCGAGGAGTTCTTTCAGAGACGGATCACAAATAAGCACTACGATGAGTTTCTCGAGTTCCGACAAGGCGATCTATCAGTTAGTGAAGCTATGAAAAGGTTCAACCGGCTGGCACGCCTCTGCCCAGAGTTAGTCGGTACTGAGAGGGAGAGGATTAGACTCCTGCTGAAAATGTTGCGACCAGAGATAGCCCTGAATGTGGCCGGCGGAGTCAATCGACCCCAGACCGCCGAGGAGTTGTTCAGTAGTGCCCTGGTCACAGAGCACTACCTGAACAACATCAGTCAGCAGAGTAAGGCACGAACCGGAGAGCCGAAATCTCAGAATACTAGCCGAAGAGAGACCGCGATGGCAAGAAGAAAGCGTGGAATGGCCCAAGAGGGGCCCGAAACAGCCAAACCGGGTATCTGTGTGGGAAGAAGCATCCGGGGAATGTCGCGGTGGCACGAGGAAGTGTTACAATCAGTGGACGGGAGGGGCACATAGCTCGAATCGCCTACCCGAGTTCGACCGCCACGAGATGTCGATGCAGGAGCTCCTCCCACCTTCACGGATCACGAGCTACGATAGAAGGTCCTCAAATAAGTCAAGGGAGACTGGAAGCCCCGCCGGTTGGGACAAATGCCAGGGTGTTCTCCCTCACCAGAGAAGATGTAGCGAGTGCCTCGACGGTTGTCACAGGTCAGCTAATTATTTCGATCAATACGCTCTTTGTCTTGTTTGACAAGGGCAACCCATTCATTCATCGCTCGCCTTTCATAAGAAAAATAGATAGGCATCCCCAAGCTGGACTATGAATTTTTAACAGCGTTACCTTCGGAGAGGTGATGCCATCCACCCATATTCTCGCGCCGCACCAATTAGGATCATGAGAGGAGCTCTATGGTGACCTGATAGTCCTAGATATGTGGGACTATGATGTTATATTGGGCATGGACTTTCTGCACAAGTACGGCGCGTCAATTGAGTGCCGTAAACGGAGGGTAATCTTCCGACCTGAAGCAGAGGTTTCATTTGAATTTATCGGGGAGTCGAAGAAAGGAACAAAGAAGTTCTTATCGACACTAAAGGCCCGAAAAATGTTAGAAGACGGATGCACCGGATTTCTCGCACATGTGGTGGATACCATATCAGCGAAGAACCAGAAGATAGAAGATGTCAGAGTGGTACGTGACCATCCGGAGGTGTTTCCGGATGACCTACCTGGGTTACCACCTGATAGAGAAATTGAGTTCGAGATCGAATTAATTCCCGGAACTAATCCGATCTCCAAGGCACCCTACCGAATGGCGCCAACTGAGTTGAAAGAACTACAGAAACAGCTACAGGAGTTACTTGGCCAGGGATTTATCCGTCCCAGTCACTCACCATGGGGAGCTCCAGTGTTGTTCATAAAGAAAAGAGATGGGTCTATGCGGATGTGTATAGACTACCGGGCACTGAACAACGTAACCATCAAGAATAGGTACCCCCTTCCCAGGATCGATGACCATTCGACCCGGTGAAGGAACTCTTGTCTTTTCAAAGATCGATCTCGGATCCGCTATCATCAAGTAAAAGTAAAGCCAAACGATATTCCGAAGACGGCCTTCCGAACAAGATACGGACATTATGAGTTTGTAGTTATGCCCTTTGGCGTAACCAATGCTCCTGCAATGTTCATGGACTTGATGAATCGAGTATTCTCGGCTTTCCTCGACAAATTTGTGATCGTCTTCATCGACGATATTCTCATCTACTCGAGGGACCGAGAAGAGCATGCCCAACACCTGAAGACAGTACTACAGATTCTTCAGAAAGAGCGACTATATGCCAAGTTCTCCAAATGTGAGTTCTGGCTCGATCAAGTGTCATTCTTGGGTCATGTCATCTCTAAAGAAGGAATCATGGTGGACCCAATAAAGATTGAGGCTGTACGGAACTGGAATAGTCCAAGGAATGCGAGTGAAATCAGAAGTTTCCTCGGGCTAGCAGGCTATTACAGGAAGTTTGTAGAGGACTTCTCTAGAATTGCAGCCTATGACAGACCCTCACGTAAAGGACAAGCAATACAAATGGACTGAGGACTGTGAGAGGAGTTTTACGGAACTGAAGAGGAGACTGACCAGCGCTCCCATTCTGACTCTCCCTGAAGATAAGGGAAGCTTCGATATGTATAGTGACGCTTCCAAACTGGCTCGAGCTCATTATGCAAAATGGCAAGGTCATCGCTTACGCCTCTAGACAGCTCAAAGAGCACGAAATAAATTATCCTACCCATGACTTAGAACTGGCGGCCGTGGTATTCGCTCAAAAAAATATGGAGACACTACTTATACGGGGCTCGGTGCAGGATTTATACCGACCACCAGAGTCTGAGATATTTCTTTACCCAAAAAGACCTAAACATGAGACAATGCAGATGGCTTGAGCTAGTCAAAGATTATGATTGTGAGATATTCTATCACCCAGGAAAGGCCAACAAGGTGGCAGATGCGCTTAGCAGAAAGTCCGGTGCCGCTTTGATGTCCCTATCGATGCTATCTCAACCCCTGAAAAGGGAAGTAATGAATTGCGAAATAGAAATCATTTCTGGACAACTTTCCACCATGACTATAACGCCGACGCTGTTCGACGATATAAAGGGAAAGCAAGATGGTGATTCGGACATCCAGTTCAAACAAGAAATCGAAGGAAGGGATAATGGATTCCGCATCACCGACGGCGGATTATTATACTTCCGGATCGCCTATGCATTCGAACGATCCGGAGTTACGCGAAGATACTCGAGAATCCATGGAACACCTTATACCATGCATCCTGGATCTAATAAAATGTATCAGGACGTAAGGGATAAATTTTGGTGGTCTGGCATGAAAAGGGATGTGGCTCAGTACGTCAACACCATCGACCCGCTGTAAGGTGAAGGCGAACACCGTAAACACGGGGATTACTGCGGCCAATCTGATTCGAGTGGAAATGGGAAGAAATTTCCATGGATTTCATCTCGGATTACCCTGACAACAAATGGTTACGATGCTATATGGGTAATCATAGGCCGGTTGACAAAGTCCGCCCATTTCTCGGCAATCAAGATGACCTATTCGGTTGAGCACTAGCTCAATTATATGTCAAGGAAATTATCAAATTACATGGAGTGCCTAAGGCTATTATTTCGACCGATGGCCGCTTTACCTCCTATTTCGGGAATGTGTTCAGAAGGCTCTTGGCACTAAGTTGAGATTCAGCACTGCGTTTCATCCTCAGACCGACGGTCAGACGGAAAGAGTGAACCAGGTGCTGGAAGATATGCTGCGGGCTTGTGCTCTAGACTTTAAGGGGAGCTGGTGTCGATATTTGTGCCTGGCAGAATTTGCTTACAACAACAGCTACCAGGCTACCATTGGAATGGCACCCTATGAAGCTCTATACGGGAGAAGATGCAGTCTCCTATCTGGTACGAGGGTGGTGAAAGGAGGGAAATGGGTCTTCGTGCCGAGCATTATTGACAATACCACCCGCTATCTGGAATATCCGTCGAGAATCAAAGCCGCCAGGCCGACAAAGAGCTATGCGGATATGCGGCGAGACCGTTAGAATTCAAGTCGGGGACACAGTATTCTCAAAGTGACCCTATGAAGGGAGTGATGAGATTCGGAAGGAAGGGTAAATCAATCCACGCTACGTGGGACCCTATCCGATATCACAGAGAGGGGGCAAGGTGGCGTACAAGCTGGAACTGCCCCAAGAGATGTCGGCTATACACAACGTGTTCCATGTCTCTATGCTCAAGAAATGCATATCCAGAGCGGACCAAGTGATCGAGCCACAAATTGTACACGTTCAAGAGGACCTGAGTATTGAAAGTCGGCCTATCCAGATACTAGACCGAGATGTCAAGAGACTAAGGAACAAAGAGGTGCCCTTAGTAAAGGTCCTGTGGCAGAATTCGCAATATGAGGAGGCTACTTGGGAACGCGAGGAGGACATGAGGCGTATACCGGAATTGTTTTAAGTTTCGAGGACGAAACTTTTACAAGGTATGAGGGATTGTAACGCCCGTGAAATTCTAGCAATTTTACGAGAATTTTGGCTTTATGATGATGGGCTTTATGTGGGCCTTTTTGGAGAAATAAAAGAAAATAAGCCAAAAAGAGATGCAAAGCCTAGGAATTGAACCCCCCACCTCTAGAGATAACCAAGCCTTATAGATGCACCCACTAACCATAAGCCCAATAGAATCATATCATTAGAGGAAAAGGGGAACCTATAGATAAATGGGAGAAGGGTAAATGAAGAGGCTTGACAAGGAGAAGAGAACTTTCTTCCTCCTCTTTATAAAGAAGAGAGAAGTTCCACCGCCACTTCTTCCTTCCTTCTTCCTCTTCTCTTCATTCTCACCGAAACCCCAAGCCCTTCTTCCTCCTTTGGCCGAGAGCTCCTTGCAAGCTAGGAGAGAGCTAGGTGACCTCCATTAGGTCATCTCCCCAAGCAAAGCGAAGGAAGTAAGTTTTCCCCTCACCTGCAGTGTATTAGTTTGATAAGTTAGGTTGCTTGAAAGAAATATGAAATTTTAGCCTTATAAGTTTCGGCCAACTAAGTTGGTGGGCTAGGATTCATGAAAATGCTACTAAGATAGGGTTGTATGGGTGGTATGTTTCAAGTAGATACCTTTAGGAGTTCAAAGTCCAAAGGGGATGACCCTATATGGTTCGGCCAACCCCAAGATTTTAGGGTTAGGGTTGCATGAACTTGATTCTAAAGTTATGTTCTTAGATGGTATGTTTCAAGTAAGACCTTTAAGTAACCACCATCCAAGATGATGCCCTTATAGGTTTCGGCCACCCTAGGTAACTAGGGTTAGGGTTGCATAAAAATATTCCTAATGGTGCTATGCTAGGGTGTAGTGCTCATGAATGGATATTAGGTGACAAGAACCCTAGTTGAGCCCTTATAGGTTTCGGCCACCCTAGGTAACTAGGGTTAGGGTTGCATGAAAATATCCCTAAAGATGCTATGCTAGGGTGTAGTGCTCATGAATGGATATTAGGTGACAAGAACCCTAGTTGAGCCCTTATAGGTTTCGGCCACCCTAGGTAACTAGGGTTAGGGTTGCATGAAAATATCCCTAATGAGGCTATGCTAGGTTATAATACTTTATGAATGAATTTTAGGGGACAAAACCTAAGCTTGAGCCCCTTACAAGATTCGGCCAACCAATGATTTTAGGGTTAGGGTTTCATGAAAACACCCCTATATGTAGTTGTGCTATGGGTATGTTTTTTTTATATGACATGAACTATGCTTGTGTGATGAATATGTTATGATTCAATGCAACATGAAATTAGGCAATGTGATGAACAGGTTTGATGATTTAATATGTCTTGAATAGGCCTAGGAAATAAGCTTCATGTTATGATGTAATGTGCCATGAAATATGCTTAGGTGATGAACATGTTGTGTGAATCAATATGCCATGTATATGTTTAGGGAATATGCTTCAAGTTTATGAATTAGTATGCCATGAAATTAGGTCATGTGATGAACATGTTTTATGATTCAATATGCCATGAATATGCCTAGGAAATGTGCTACATGTTTATGATGTAATGTGCCATGAAGATTGTGATTTGCCTAGGTGAAGAACATGTTTTGTGATTTAATATGTCATGAATATGCTTAGGAAATATGCTTCATGTTTACGATGCAATGAAACATGCTTATGTGATGAACACGTTTATGCTTTAGGACCCCTTTAGGGTACTCTTACGTTATGAATGCATGTGTCCTTATGATAAGATAAGATGGAGATGCTTCCCTTTCAAGTAGGGATCAAGAGCTCTCCTTATGATATGATAAGATGGAGATGCTTCCCTTTCAAGTAGGGATCAAGAGCTCTCTTTATGACAAGATAAAATCAAGATGCTTCCCTTTTTGTGTTGGGGATCAAGAGCATTCTTTATATTATGACGATAAAAGAATTAAGTATTTTACTTTGCAAGAGGTTAAGTACCCTACCCGTCAGGTGTTCGTTAATCAAATCCATAGGGACACAAGAAGACGTAAGAGGTCTTGCCACAGTAAGGCGTAAGAGGTCTTGCTCTAGTAGGATGGTGGCTCGCTACCCTGACCTATTAGGAACGCGATTATGTGGTACTTAACAGGGGCCCCCCAAACAAGTTATGATGATTTTGAAGTATCTATAAGTATATGTTTTTGAAAAGGAAAGACTTTTATGATATTGTGTATGCTTATGTTAAATGCTCTGAATGCTTACGAACTAGGTTCTTTATGCATGCTAGATGTTATGAAGTTATGATGATATGGAAGTATTTATAAGTATATGTTTTGAAAAGGAAAGACTTTTATGATATTGTGTATGCTTATGTTAAATGCTCTGAATGCTTACGAACTAGGTTCTTTATGCATGCTAGATGTTATGAAGTTATGATGATATGGAAGTATTTATAAGCATATGTTTTGAAAAGAAAAGACTTTTATGATATTGTGTATGCTTATGTTAAATGCTCTGAATGCTTACGAACTAGGTTCCTTATGCATGATAGATGTTATGAAGTTATGATGATATTGAAGTATTTATAAGTATATGTTTTGAAAAGAAAAGACTTTTATGATATTGTGTATGCTTATGTTAAATGCTCTGAATGCTTACGAACTAGGTTCATTATGCATGCTAGATGTTATGAAGTTATGATGATATTGAAGTATTTGTAAGTATATGTTTTGAAAAGAAAAGACTTTTATGATATTGTGTATGCTTATGTTAAATGCTCTGAATGCTTACGAACTAGGTTCTTTATGCATGCTAGATGTTATGAAGTTATGATGTTTAGAGTTAAGTCTAAGTATGTGGTGACTATGTACTTTATGCTAGTTTAGAATTTATGATGTGGTGAAGGTTATGGGTAAGGTTAAGAATACTTGCGACTATGTTCTTTCTGCATGATTAGGGTTTATGTTATTACAAATGTTTATGTTCAAGTTAACCAAATGCTTATGATTACGTTCTCTCATGCACGCTTAGTTTATGCAGTTATAACGCTCATGTTCAAAGTATGCCCCGCTTAGATTAATTATGCTTAACTCGCTTATGAACAATTCTATGCCATGCTTAGTTCTTTTTGTACTATTACGGATATGTTGTTGATTAGTGTTGCTATGAAATGCTTAGGTCATTTTCTATGCCAAAGATGCTCATGTTCTAATAGTTTGATGAAATCGTGGCTTTTGTGAGTAGGCAAGGATCTTACTAAGCTATATGCTTATAGTTTATGTTGTCCATATACTGCAGATAAAGGAAGTTTGCACTAGAGGAAGTGGCAGGAGGGGCCATGTGCGTGTGTGATAGTGGCATGGTGGAAGAAGACCCTTCACTATCTGCTTATATTTATATGCTCTAAGAACAATTTAAGACATTGCTTCCGCTTATAAGACTTGTGTTTAATGAGTATCCCTTTACTTAAGAGGTTCGATATGTTAGAACTCATGAACGAATCCTTCCGTTATGCATGTTATGAAATGAGATAAGATATGTGGTCATGCTAATGATGAATAAGATAGGTGATGCATGTGCCAAAGAAGGTTTCAGTTATGATAACCTGTTTAAGCATGTAGACTTTGAACGGATCCATATGTAGTATGCTAATAAAAAAAAATATAGACTAAAGTAGCGCCGCCCTGAGAGCAGATAAGGGCGGGCGTTACAACATGTCTCATATGATTCAAAATCAAATGAGTCCAGTAATCCATCTCTATGGAGCTGGGATATGCGACTCTCATTTATGTGACCCAAGCGACAATGCCAAAGATATGTCTAATTCAAATCATTAGATTTGAATCGTTTGGTTTTTATGTTATAGACTGGGTTTTCTAGATCTAGAATATAGAGTTCATTCATCAAATGTGCACTACAATAGAACATTTCATTTAAATAAATAGAACAACATTTGTCCTTTATAGTAAATGAAAACCTTTCTTGTCGAAACAAGAAACAGACATAATGTTCCTAGTTAATGCAGGTACAAAATAGCACTCATCAAGTTCTAAAATCAAACCACTCGGCAACAATAAGGAATATGTTCCTACAGCTATAGCAGCAACTCTTGTGACATTGCCCACACGCAGGTCCACTTCCCCTTGCGTCAATGATCTTCTTCTCAGGCCCTGCACATTTGTGCAAATGTGAGAAGCACAACCGGTATCCAATACCCATGAAGAAGAAATAGATAGATTGACTTCTATAACATGTATACCTGAAGCATAAGTCTCACTTTTCTTCTTCTTGACTTCCTCAAGATACTTTTTACAGTTCCTCTTCCAATGTCCAGCTTCCTTACAATGGAAGCAAGTCCCTTCCTTGGCCACCCCACCTTTGGGCTTCAATGCTTTCTTGCCCTTTTCTTGGGTCTTGCCTTTTGACTTCTTCTTACCTTTGCCCTTTTTAACCATAAGTACATTATTAGTACTAGGTTGTATCTTCTTAAGATTGCTCTCAGCAGTTCTCAACATGCTTAAGAGCTCAGGCAATGGTTTGTCAATTTCACTCATGTAATAATTCATGACAAATTGACTAAAGTCTCTAGGCAAGGACTGCAGAATAAGGTCAGCGGCCAACTCTTAGCCTAAAGGAAATCCCAATCTCTCAAGGTTCTCCATGTACCCAATCATCTTGAGTACGTGAGTTCCTACGGGTGTTCCTTCTTGCATCTTGTATTGAAACAATGCCTTAGATACTTCGGATCTCTAGTGCCTCGCTTGCCCTTGATATAGTTGCTTCAGGTGTGCAACCATAGCAAAGGCTTCCATGTTCTCATCTTGCTTATGAAGCTCAGAGTTCATGGTTGCAAGCATAAGGCATGATGCATCTAATACATCATCTTGATGCTTCTTGTAAGCATCCTTATCAGCACGAGTGGCATTGTTGGTGGGTGGTTCAGGAATGGGTTGCTCTAGAATGTAGAGTTTTCGCTCATGTTTGAGAACTATTCTCAAATTCCTATACCAGTCAATAACGTTTGCTCCATTGAGCTTGTCCTTCTCAAAGACCGATCGCAGAGATAGGGTGTTTGACATATTTGGAGACATAGTGATCTACAATAGAAATGCAGACATGTATCATATTTCAATCATTTAATTAGGCCTTTAATGAAATGATTCTCTCACTGGTCACGAAGTGGTACAAGATCCATATTATACTGCATCTTGAGTTAACTTTGGCTAATCGCCCAAGACTCGTATAAATTAGGTATGTAACTCGTACCAATTACATCTAATGTAACTCTTGTATATCTTTATGAACAACATTTGTTCATAGTGCCCATCGAATGAGATATTCTTCTAAATTACTACTCATCTTAAGTTAGCTTTGGCAAATCACCCAAGATTTGTATAATGTAGGTAGATGTCTCGTATGAGCTATGCCTCTAAGTTCATCAATCTAATTGAGAGAGCTTAGTTAAGTCAAACCAAAAGTTTAATAGGCAGACATCACAATTGTCCTGTCGTACTTTACCAAGGTAAATCAAGTCACTTTGCTTTGGCAAACACGTTATGATTGAACAAGGGAATAGTAAGTATTAAACTTTGGTAGGCGTATAATAAGTGACCTAATTTTTGTGACAACTAACTACGCATGCATCTCATACAAGAATCACATGCAAGCATAATATATATCAACATATAATTTTTAAATGTGACATGGTTATGGCCCGAATCTACGATCTTCTCAAGCCAATGAGAAGAGCGAATGGATAACCTAGGGATGCCATCTTCTACAAGTGCTTCCTTCGGTAATCCTGTGTTGTCGGCATCCTCCTTGTAACTTCAACCTTCAATGGACTTTCCATTTCTTTATTTTGTACATTATAAAATAAGAGCACTCGAGTTACATTCGAGTCTAAATCTTTTTTACAACAGGAAAAATAGAGATGAAGGCGTGACATGCAAGCTGCATTATGAATTACAATATGCACACACAACCACAATCATATTGGGTCCTAGGCCATAACCATGCACCATTCATCATATCATTCATAATGATGTGATTTTATAAAATTGATTATATATACACGAATTTTAAAGCTACTTCGCTGATAAGCCGCAATGCCACGGCGGTCCTGCTAGCCGATTAGCGGGCGGGGTCAAGGGGTAGCACCCCTTGTGGGGGCCTCAGGGGGCAGCGCCCTTGAAGCAAAATTTTATTTGAAACTCCTTGAATGAGTTGCTGCCCTTGGTCCATCACTATGAACCCAAGTCCCTCGTTTCCGAAGCATCCCGTGTCCTACACGGTCGGGCCGTGCCAATTGGCACGACCATGATGGGGTTATCAGAGGCCCACACGGGCAGGCCGTGTCTTTCCACACGGTCGTGGGTTGCTCTCACAGAGGTGCCCATGGCCAGGCCGTGTCTTTCAACATGGTCGTGGGTTTGAACATGGCTAGGTCATGTTTTTCAACACGGTCGTGTGTCATCCTGTTCAACCCCATTTTTGCCCCTTTATCAACATTTCAAGCCTAAAATTTGTGTATCCATAATTCATATGTTTTATATCTCATAGAAAACATAAAGATCTAGATTTATATCACATATTAATCATTATAATGAAGTATATGTTTTGCAAGTGGCTCTGATACCACTGTTGGGAAAACTCCGGATCTGATGTTCACAACATCGCGGGCGAATACTTCGCACAACCACAGCGGAAACAATAATTAAATCAGATTCCACCAGAGATCCATGCAAAACTATATAAGTTGTTTTATTTAATCTAGTCTAGATCTTATCTAGATGAGGAATATACCTTCGGTGCGTGCCCTTCGCAATCTCGCTTTTCCAAACGTTATCAGATCTCAATACGGTAAGGGTAACCGTATATCTATAGTATATACACTGACACCCACAGTAGATTTGGAGTCACATTGTGCCAGAAGTCCCTAGCAAAATGCCAAGAACTCTTTTGTAAGAAGAAGGAGAGGAAGGAGGAGATGAGAGAACACTTTCTCTCTTGGCCCTTTTGGCTTGCATGCCCAAAACACCAAAAGCCACAGAAAAATTGTCATACACGTTGAACACCTAAAAGGCCATTTTAATCCATAGCCATCAATGCCATTATCTCCCCATTAAGAGTTCTCTTAATACCAAGACCCTTGGTATTTCCTTCTTTTAATTCTCATCATGAATACCAAGCCCTTTGGTATTCCTATGCATGATTAATCAAATTAATCATGCATGATGATGAATCATCTTCCATGGTTCAACTTGAGTCTAACTCAAGTTTAACCAATTTGAGTGTAACTCAAATCTTGGCCATATGCTCAATTTTTCTTTTAGTCCAACTAAAAGAAACCATCTCCAAAACAGAATGTCATTTGTGTGTGACCATATAGGCTCTTGTAACGTTGGCAATGTAACTAAAATACCTTTTAGATACATAAGCAATGAGCGGCATCTAGCAATACATCATTGCTACCCAAGTTACAAGATCGTCGAGATCTGATAACCTTTCTATGACAATTATCATGTATGACGGTGTCCTTCTATCTCTGATATCTTAGATCGATCAATGAGGCATAGACCGTGTCATCCCCTTATCGATCTTTATGTTTCTTGATCCCCAAGTAGACTCACTCAAATAAATGATCTCAATATCTCATATTGACTCATTTGAGCATGGCCATGCATTTCGTGGTCCTACTCTATCAAGAGGCCAAAGATATCACTCCCGTCATATGGGAGGGATTGATTCCATCTACATCACTCACATCCCTCCGTATAATTCGTTACATACTCAATGATCACCATTATAGTGCACCTAGTTACGGTATGACGTTAGATGATACCAAAGTACATAACTCATTATATAGGGAACCGTAATGACTTCAGGTCTAAGGACTATTCATACCAATAGTCACATGAGAAAGTATATGACACTCATATAATGATCCATGATACTTTCTCATGGCGGGTCAATTCAGTATATATATATTCTCCATTATATATACCCATGTGTCAATGTGATATCACATATCCATGACTTGTGAGATCAAGTCATCCATTGACCTACATGCTAGTTTCAATGTATTAATATTGTTCTTGTATATTAATACTTGACTAAGAATATTAAGAATAATGTTCTCTACAGCTTCTCATAATCAATTCTACCAATTGATATACTGTTGATTAGAATTTACTATTCAAGGATATTATTATATTTATTTTAGCTGGCACATACATAAAGTAAATATAATAAACATTCTTTGCCTTTTATTAATGAAATATGATACACATTATCCCTAATCAATCATCTCATGATTGACACTAAGGGTTGACACTAACAATCTTATCTCGAGGTGGCAACTTATCTTATCATGAGGTGGCAGCATTGAATGATAACTCTTTGACCTTGTGCTTCGGGTTGATTCGTCGACATCAATCGACTAATCCTATTGGCCATTGACTGCCTCCAATCAACTACTGAAATCTCTAGTTGACTGCTATACTTGAGAGTCCAACCTGACACCTGCAACACAAGGTTAACACAAAAGATGCATAATGACATAAAGTGTGACAATCCTTTGACTATCCGATCTCGACTTCGACATTCCTTTGGAAGCCTTGGTCGGATCAATGCCTAGGATTGTCCTCTTACCAAGGAGCATAACATGTTCTAGTATCATAGAATTGATGATGTCCAATCTAATCAATTCATTGACTAGGGATAGTTTCAATACTTACATGATTACACATGATAAGATACCCACTAATTGTGATCCAATCACAATTATGGACTTCAGTATATGAGTTTAAGATCCAATCAAATACATAGATAATGTATACTCAAATAGTAAATTTTATTAATAATTTTAAAGGCAATTGCCTTACGATACCTCTCAATTACATCAAACTCCCACTTGGCCTACAACCAATCGCCTTGGTATCTTATACTATAGGCCTCTATATGCCTCTCAAACTTTTCTTTGGGAAGAGGCTTAGTCAAGGGATCTGCTAGATTCCCATCGGTGGGAACTTTCTCTATTTGTGCGTCTCTTCTACTTATGATCTCTCTGATCAGATGGTAATGGAATAGTATGTGCTTGGATCGCTGATGGGACCGTGGTTCCTTCGCCTGTACACTGGCATCATTATTGTGGTAGTAAACTTGTAATGCTTCAATAATGCTCGGAACTACTCCAAGTTCAGTAATGAACTTCTTGATCCAAACCCCCTTATTTTCTGCTTTAGAAGCTGCAATGTACTATGCCTTTATAGTAGAATCAGCAACGGTGTCTTGTTTGGAACTTTTCTAACTCAACACACCTCTATTCAAGATGAATATGTGTCCTGACTGAGATTTGGAATCATCCTTATATGTCTGGAAGTTGCCATTAGTATACCCACTCACTACCATATCACCTCCTCTATATACCAAGAACAAATCCTTTGTCCTTCTCAAGTACTTGAGGATTGTTTTAACAGCCACCCAATGGTCCATAACAGGATTTGACTAGTATCTACTTGTAATGCTAAAAGTGTATGATACATCAGGCCACGTACATAACATAACATACATGATCGATCCTATAGCTGACACATATGTGATCTGACTCGTGTGAATCCTCTCGTCTTCAGTGCACGAGCATATATATTTTGAAAGGTGAATCCCATGACTCATGGGAATAAAACCTTTCTTGGATTCTTCCATGCTAAACCATTTTTTTCACTTTGTCTATGTATATAGACTGTGAAAGAAGAAGCAACCGATTCGATCTATCTCTATAGATCTTAATCCCTAAAATATAGGTTGCTTCTCCCATGTCTTTCATGGAGAACATTTTTGACAACCTGACCTTGACTATTTGTAAAATAGAAATATCATTTCCTATGATTAATATGTCATTGACATATAATACTAGGAACACGATCGCACTCCCACTAACCATCTTAGACACACAGGGCTCCTCAGGATTTTGTGAGAAATCAAACTATTTGATTGCCTCATTAAAACGGATATTCCAACTCTTGGATGCTTGCTTCAATCCATAAATGGGTCATTGAACCTTCCATACTTTGTTCTTTTCAATAGATGTGAAACCCTCAGTTGTACCATATATACATCCTCAAATAGGTTTTTGTTAAGGAAAGTTGTTTTCACATTCATCTACCATATCTCATAATCAAAATGAGCCACTATGGCTAGGCGTATTCTAATGGATTTAAGCATAGCTACTGGTGAAAAAATTTCATCATAGTCAACACCTTGTCTTTGACGATAGCCTTTTGCCACTAATTTAGCTTTATAGGTAATAACATTTCCATCCATGTCAGTTTTTAACTTGAAAACCCACTTGCACCCTATAGGCATTGTGCCTTCGAGTGGGTCTACTAAGTTCCAAATTTGGTTTTCATACATGGAATCCATTTCTGATTTTATGGATATTAGCCACCTATCCCTGTCTGAACTATTCAGTACCTCTTCGTAACTAGTGGGTTCTTCATTCTCTATGAGCAACATGTCATTAGATTCACTTATAAAAAAAATTCATATCTCTCAGGAATCCTACATGTCCAACTAGATATACGAGGAGGTGGTGTATCATCAGGTTCAACTATCACCTCATCCGAATGAGTAATAAGTTGTGGTTCTTGACTAGGCATCTCTTCTCTGTCTATCGTAGTCTCTTGAACTACGCTTAGTTCAATCTCACTCATGCTATTTTCCTATAAGAGAAACTCCTTCTCTAGGAATACAACATGCCTTGAAACACACACCTTTTATTCCAAGGGATGAAAGAATTGGTAACCCCTCATTTCCTTAGGGTAACCAATAAATAGACACTTATCAGACTTAGCCTCCAGCTTGTCTAATACTATCCTCTTCACATAAATAGGATAACCCCATACCTTCAAATAAGATAAATGAGGTTTTCTACTATTCCAAATCTCACATGGAGCAGTAGTGATTGCCTTAGTTGGGACTCTATTTAACAAGTAAACAACGGTCTCGAGTGCGTAACTCAAAGTTTTTGGAAGACTTGCATGCTTCATCATTGACCTAACCATGTCCAACAAGGTTCGCTTTTGCCTTTCAGCCACACCATTATGTTGTGGTTGTAGGGATGTATACTGAAAAGTCTATCTTTTGTATGAACATCTTTATTTTAGAATAAGAATCACATGATCATTGTTTTTATATTTTTATGGCTATGTAATATTGTCTAATACTTTACATTGTAGATAACATGGCGTGTGGTGTCACACAGGAGATCATGTTATCGACCCCTTGAAAAGTATAAGTAAAGGCTCACAACTGAGATGACTTTGGATAAACCATCGGAATGGTTGTAGTGTGATTTGGTATTGGTTTGTTTTGACCATAGAATCACACTAGTGCACTTTGTGAGTATTGAGCAGGACCGACTTAGAGGTGATTTGATTTATTGCTGACTACATAATCGAATCAGACCTCAGATATTATTTAGTACATGCTCTTAATCCCGATATAATAATGGGCACATATACTTAGTACTCATCTCTTTGATTTACCAATGGGCGAGATTTATTGATTAAATCGATAGGCTCGGTAAGTTTGGAGATGATATTATTTATATGGTGTGCCGTTGATTATAGGAGGAAACTGTGTCCTATATATTAGGATGATGATGTCCCCTTGAAGAGCTCATAAGGTTCATCATGTAAACCCTGCAGGTGGACTTGGTCCGACATGATGAAAAGGTTGAGTGGTACTACTGAAGGAGTTAGATGTGGATTAATTAATGGCCAGTAAATTAATTAATCGACGGAAATTCGAGATCTTAAACACGGGGAGAAAATGTACAAATAAAATATGGAGCCCATATTATCATATGGGGGTTGGTGAGGTAGATCAATGATGAACCTTTAGTGGATTGGATCATCATTAGTGGATCGGACTTTATGTGGGCTTGATCCATGGGTGGCCAAGACAAAACTCCTCCTCATGGTCCCTAATTTAGCCTATTAATACCTCATGATGCTTTGATCAAATGGATAGAAACAAAACTCTAACATCCATAGGTAGAGATTAAATCTCTAAGATCCGACGGTTGAGATTAAATCTCTAGATCCGACGGTTGAGATTAAATCCCTAGAACCAATGGATGAGATTAATTCATGACTTATCCCTAACTCTATAAAAGGATGTCAAGGGAGTTGGCGTGGAAAAAAAATGATGAGAGCTAGGGTTTTTGGGCGGCAAGGAAGAGTAATCCTAGTTGAGATAGGATTAGGATTAGGGTTTGGAGGCAAGGGTGGCACCAAATAAGGAAGGTATTCTTCTCTTCTTCTTCCTCTTTTGGCCAACGTCCAGTACCTCTCCGAACTCTTTTCCAGCCTTGGACGACACCCAAAAGCTCCCTTCTCCTTCTCCTTAGGTGGTTGAAACAAGATATAGGGCTTCCCTTGGTGTCTTGGATGTTTTCCACCATCTTCTCCTTCACCTAGTTGGCCGGCGGCAAGGATAGTTTTAGTTCCTTGTTGGTTGTTTCTAGAAAGGAGAAAAACCTTGTTTCTATTCTTCCTCTTGCTTTGTAAGAGCAAGGATGGAAGATTTGCGATCTAGGAGCTTCGACTTTTGGTAGATCGTCGCCCACACGACGTCCAAAAGGAGGAAGGTCATACATTAGAAGATCGAGAGGTATACCTATTCTCTTTTCTTCTTTTGTTTATTGCTTGTATTTGTTTTTCAATTATAAGCATGTTATAAATCTGTAAATGGCTAAATAATACATGGATCCCGAGTATAAACACGAAAACCGGCGATCCATACATCGTATATTCCGCTGCGACTCGTAGAATAGAGGATGGTCGCTTGAACAACTAGTTTGTTCAAGTGACCTCTCTAAACGAATAACACCACGACGACTTGGTGGTTTTGGTAATCCCTTTTGTCTAGGATTAAATTTTTTTAATCTGGGGACATCGAAGGGATCGCCATGGACAAGCTACCGAGGTGAAGGGGAAGCGAAGTTTCCCCTCACGGACTCGATAAGCAAAACCCTTCAATTGGTATCAGAGCTTCCGGACAAAACCTTCAATTGGTATCAGAGCCAAGGTTTTCAGTTTTGTGTGTTTAAGATTCAGTTAATTTTTATGCACTTTTTCATATATTATATGTGCCGGATAATAGTAGGATTTGCATAGTTTAACTCTTTTGTTGCAGACATAAGATCCGACTATTATGGCCATATGTGTGTATGTGATTGTATGTGTGTAAATATTTATTTTGTTGAATCCTTGGGGTTGACGAGGCTAGTATTTAGTTTTTTGTAAATTAAATATGACATTGTTTAGCCACTCTTTATTTTATTTTACTTTCGATCTAGATTTCATGTACACTCTCTCATGGAGTATAGGATCGATGGATGTAAATTAAAATAGGTTTTAGTCTCGGCTTGGATCTCCAGATGGCTCGTACATGGCATAGGAGGAGCGGACGAGATGGCGATGCGACGGGAGACATATTGAAGACAAAAGCCATAATAGTTGGAAAATAATTTTTATTTTTCATATTTATTGCTTTTTGTTTGATATGCATGTCGTAGGCTAGGAAAATTCCTCAATTTCAAATTACTAAGTGGGAGAGGGATATTTTTATAAATTCCTGCAGCCTCCATTACGATTTGACATGTGATGCAAGCAAACTTGCACGTTGGCTCTGAGTGCCTTCCTCCTAATCGGATGAGTTTGTTTGCGGATCACAAGGTCGAATATGGTTATAGGAAATTATTAAGGAGTGTGTGTACTTGCCCATCGTAAGGCACATAACCCGAGATAATTACCTTGGTACCAAGTAATGGTGAACACTTAGATACAAATATAAGTATCCTCCCCATCAGAGTCACTGCTTTTATTTGTAGGGCCGAAGAGAAACCAACTATTAATTTTACTTGTCAAAAAGTTAGGCTGACAAGATAGTAAAATTAATGGGTAAAACCTCCTCTTACAAATGTAGAATTCGTATACGTCCACACGATCGTGGCATACAATATTCTCTGTGTTTAGAGGTGTTGGTTGATTTTAAAATTTTATTGTTTGAGGAATCAATAATTTTTTGAAATCTACAGTAATGATCTATGTGATTCTTAGGATTTTCAAAAATGACTTTCAGTCCACTTACTATGATACTAAAGGAAATAAACTTACTGTACCCAAATAATGTTGATTGGAAAAGAATCTAGATATTGTCTTATCTGCTAAGGAGTATGAGTATGCACTCTTCGAAGAGTGTCCTCAAGCCATGGTTGCTCAAAAAGGTTTCTACTTCTAAGCCGAAAGGCAAGAAGAAGAAGAAACAAGGTGGAGCAAAGGTGGTGGGAGGATCTCAGGGAGGAGTGAAGAAGCCGAAAGGCAAGTGCTTCACTTGTAAGCAGACTGGACACTAGAAGAAGGGCTATCTCAATCCAAAGCAGAACAAAGATATATCCTTTGGACTAGTCATTGAAACATGGTTAGCGGTGTTATCTACCGGCACCTGGTGTGTAGATACGGGAGCCACTGATCATGTCTGCAATACTTTGCAGGGGTTCCAGGAAACCCGACGACAAGCTAAAGGGGAGATTACCATTTACTTGGGCAATGCCATGCAGGTGGCGGCTATTGTAGTGGGAGAAGTTTTATTTATCTCTTGAGAAAAATAAAACATAGGTTCTGGAAAATTGCCTTTATGTACCCTTATTTAGAAAGAATTTAATTTCGGTTTCTAAATTGTTTATGGATGGATATTCTATTTATTTTAATGACAGAGTTGTTATAAGAAGGAATAGGGACATTATCTGTTCGGGTGCATTGATAGGAAATTTGTACACAATTGAACAAAAACGTCCCACGATGCAAATTGAAGTTAATAACTCATCTTCTAATTCCAATAAGAGAAAAGAACCTTCGAAGATGAACCAAACATATCTTTGGCATCTTAGGCTTGGTCATATTAACCTAAGCAGAATTCAAAGGTTGATAGCTGATGGACCTTTGGGTTCATTAGTGGTGGAGGATCTCCCAACCTGTGAATCTTGCTTGGAGGGTAAGATGACCAAGAGGCCTTTTAAGGCCAAGGGGTATAGAGCCAAAGATGTGTTAGAATTGGTTCATTTTGATTTGTGTTGTCCTATGTCTATCCAGGCTAGAGGTGGTTTTGAGTATTTTGTTGCTTTTATAGACGATCACTCAAGATATGGATACATTTACCTGATGCACCGCAAGTCTGAATGCTTTGACAAGTTCAAAGAATTCAAGGTTGATGTGGAGAAACATCAAGGTAAAAGTATCAAGACACTATAATTTGATCGTGGTGGTGAGTACCTCTTGGGAGAGTTTAGGAACTACTCATCAGAGGTTGGGATTCAATCCCAATTGACTACACCTGGAACACCCTAGCAGAATGGTGTAACAGGGCGAAGGAATAGGACGCTTATGGAGATGGTTAGATCGATGATGAGTTATTCTGACTTGCCAAATTCGTTCTGGGGATATGCTCTAGATAAGGCGGTGTACATTCTGAACTTGGTTCCATCTAAATCAGTGCCTTCTACTCTCACAGAGTTGTGGACTGGGCGAAAGCCTAGTCTAAGACATATTCGGATATGGGGGAGTCCAGCACATGTGCTGAAGGCAGATGCTGGTAAGTTGGAACCTCATACAGAAGTACGCATGTTCATTGGCTATCCCAGGGGAACGAAGATTGGATTGTTATATAGTCCTAGAGATCAGAGGTTGATCGTTAGCATGAACGCCAGATTTCTAAAGGAAGACTATTTGATGAGCCACAAGCCCAAGAGTAAAATTGTTCTGGAGGAGTTAAAAGGGGAAGCCACTTCTTTAGTACCACCGGTACAAGAGGATATACCACATGTCACTGCACCACGTGTCACAAAGGATATACAGGTGATACCTCATCGTAGTGGGAGGGTTGTGAGACAGCCTGATAGATTCATGTTCTTGGAAGAATCTTTTGATTTGGTCCCTGGCGAACATGAACTTGATCCCTAGACATATGACGAGGCAATCCATGATAAAGATGCAGTATCTTGGCAAAGTGCAATGAATGCTGAGATTGAATCTATGGATTCAAATCAGGTCTAGGAGCTAGTAGAAACACCCGATGGTGTAAAAACCATTGGATGCAAGTGGATCTACAAGAGAAAGAGAGGAATAGATGGGAAGGTTGAGACCTTCAAAGTGAGGCTTGTTGCGAAGGGGTATACTCAGAAAGAGGGTATCGATTATGAGGAGACCTTTTCGCCGGTAGCCATGCTTAAGTCTATCCGGATTCTCTTATGCATAATAGCTCATATGGATATGAGGTGTGGCAGATGAATGTCAAGACAACTTTCCTTAATGGAAGTCTTGAGGAAAACATCTACATGAAGCAACCAGAGGGATTCATTGCTAAGGGCAAAGGACATCTTGTATGTAAGCTTAATCGGTCCATTTATGGATTGAAGCAACCTTCGAGGTCTTGGAACATCCGCTTTGATGATGTGATCCAGTCTTATGGATTTATTTAAAGTCCGGATGAGTCTTGTGTATACAAGAGATGTGACAGAAACGTAGTGGTATTTCTTGTACTATATGTAGATAACATTTTGATGAATGGCAACAATATCAAGGTGTTAAAGAACGTAAGGGTATGGTTGTCCAAACAGTTTGATATGAAGGACTTGGGAGAGGTGGGACACATCCTCGGGATCAAGGTTATGAGATATCGCAGGAAAAGGATGTTGTGCTTATCCCAAGCTTCATACATAGACACGATTATGGATCGTTTTAGCATGCAGAACTCCAAGAAAAGTTTTCTACCTTTCAGGCATGGAGTTCCTTTATCTAAGGAGATATGTCCTAGAACATATGAGGAGATAGAGGAGATGAAGGCGGTTCCTTATGCTTCGGTAGTAGGAAACCTCATGTATGCAATGCTATGTACAAGACCAGATATCTGCTTTGCCGTGTGCATGGTCAGCAGATATCAAAGTAGTACAGGACAGGGCATTGGACTGCGGTAAAGCATATATTGAAGTTCTTGAGAAGGACTAGGGATTATATGCTAGTTTACCGGGCAGACTAATTATTCCCTGTGGGTTACATGGATTGCGACTTCCAATCAGATAGGGATAACAGTAAGTCTACCTTAGGTTTTGTGTTTACTTTGGGAGGTGGAGCCATTGTATGGAGGAGTGTCTAGAAGAAATGCATGGCGGACTCCACCATGGAAGTTGTTTATGTGGCAGCCTCTTAGGCGGCCAAAGAAGCTGTGTGGCTCAGAAACTTCCTGATGGACTTGGATGTGATTCCTGGTTTGCTCAGAACTATCACAATTTATTGTGATAATAATGGTGCAGTTGTAAACTCGAAGGAACCATGAGCCCATAAGGTAAGTAAATATATAGAGCGCAAGTACCACCTGATACGAGAAATCATAAAGGAGGTAGAAGTTGTTGTCGCCTAGATTGCATCAGAGGATGACCTGGTAGATTCTTTTCACTAAGGCCCTTCTAGCGAGAGCTTTGATAGTCATGTGGAGAGAAGGGGAATCAGATGTATGGCAGTATGAGGACAACATAATCTTTTAATATAAGTGGGAGATTGTAGGGATGTATACTGAAAAGTCTATCTTTTGTATGAACATCTTTATTTTGGAATAAGAATCACATGATCATTGTTTTTATATTTTTATGGTTATGCAATATTATCTAATACTTTACATTGTAGATAACATGGTGTGTGGTGTCACACAGGAGATCATGTTATCGGCCTCTTGAAAAGTATAAGTAAAGGCTCACAACCGAGATGGCTTTGGACAAACCATCGGAATGGTTGTAGTGTGATTTAGTATTGGTTTGTCTTGACCATAGAATCACACTAGTGCACTTTGTGTGTATTGAGCAGGACCGACTTAGAGGTGATTTGATTTATTGCTGACTACATAATCGAATCGGACCTCAGATATTATTTAGTACATGCTCTTAATCCCGATATAATAACGGGCACATATACTTAGTACTCATATCTTTGATTTACCAATGGGCGAGATTTATAGATTAAATCGATAGGCTCGGTAAGTTGGGAGATGATATTATTTATATGGTGTGCCGTTCATTTTAGGAGGAAACCGTGTCCTATATATTAGGATGATGATGTCCCCTTGAGGAGGTCATAAGGTTCATCAAGTAAACCCTGTAGGTGGACTTGGTCCGACATGATGAAAAGGTTGAGTGGTACTACTCAAAGAGTTAGATGTTGATTAATTAATGGTCAGTAAATTAATTAATTGACGGACATTTGAGATCTTAAATACGGAGAGAAAATGTACAAATAATATATGAAGCCCATATTATCATATGGGGGTTGGTGAAGTAGATTAATGATGAACCTTTAGTGGATTGGATCATCATTAGTGGATCGGACTTTATGTGGGCTTGATCCATGGGTGGCCAAGACCCAACTCCTCCTCATGGTCCCTAATGTAGCCTTTTAATACCTCATGATGCTTAGATCAAATGGATAGAAACAAAACTCTAAGATTCATAGGTAGAGATTAAATCTCTAAGATCTGACGGTTGAGATTAAATCTCTAGATCTGACGGTTGAGATTAAATCCCTAGAACCAATGGATGAGATTAATTCATGACTTATCCCTAACTCTATAAAAGGATGTCAAGGGAGTTGGCGTGAAAAAAAATTGATGAGAGATAGGGTTTTTGGGTGGCAAGGAAGAGTAATCCGAGTTGAGATAGGATTAGGATTAGGGTTTGGAGGCAAGGGTGACACCAAATAAGGAAGGTATTCTTCTCTTCTTCTTCCTCTTTTGGCCAACATCCAAAACCTCTCCAGCCTCTTTTCCAGCCTTGGCCGGCGCCCAAAAGCTCCCTTCTCCTTCTCCTTAGGTGGTGGAAACAAGATATAAGGCTTCCCTTGGTGTCTTGGTTGTTTTCCACCATCTTCTCCTTCACCTAGTTGGCCGGCGACAAGGATAGTTTTAGTTCCTTGTTGGTTGTTTCTATAATGGAGAAAAACCTTATTTCTATTCTTCCTCTTGCTTTGGAAGAGCAAGGAAGGAAGATTTGCGATCTTGGAGCTTCGAGTTTTGGTAGATCATCGCCCACATGACGTCCAAAAGGAGGAAGGTCATACATTTGAAGATCGAGAGGTATACCTATTATCTTTTCTTCTTTTGTTTATTGCTTGTATTTGTTTTTCAATTATAAGCATGTTATAAATCTTTAAATGGCTAAATAATACTTGGATCCCGAGTATAAACATGAAAACCGGCGATCCATACATCGTCTATTCCGTGGCTACTCGTAGAATAGAGGATGGTTGCTTGAACAACTAGTTTTTTCAAGTGACCTCTCTAAACGAATAGCATGATGATGACTTGGTGGTTTTGGCAATCCCTTTTTTCTAGGTTTAAATTTTTTTAATCCGGGGACACCGAAGGGATCGCTATGGACAAGCTACTGAGGTGAAGGGGAAGCTAAGTTTCCCCTCACGGACTCGATAAGCAAAACCCTTCAATTAGTATCAGAGCTTCCGGGCAAAACCTTCAGTGGCATGCAAGGTGGAGTCCTTTGGGACAAGATGTCATTGTCTCTTAGATAATCTTGAAAGTCTTGGCTTAAGTATTCACCACCTCGATTCGATTGAAGTACTTTAATACCATTCCCAAGTTAGTGTTGGATTTCTGACACCGCGACGAGTGTGTGTTCGAACATGTTTCGTAAACATGTGCACTGCGAAAGTAATAAAATAATAAATCTAATTTATTACAACACACACATCACACGCATGCATAGTACAACATGTGTAGACATAACCGTAAATTCAAAATTTGCAATAAAAGGAAATTTATACTACGTATACCTGACGTATCACGTGTAATGGGAAAGGCATCAACTGGAACGATTCTCGCTAGAATCGTCTCTATCCGTATCCACGCCGAGTATCTTCGGGATGACTTCACAAAGTCATGAGCCTCATCTTCGTACGGGTTACTAGCCTCGTGTTGAAGACGATGTGATCGAGAGAAGATCACGATCCGAATCAAAATTCGGATCCAAAATGAGTCCTCAAAAACTCGCTTCTCCGGAGAGGTATTCGTCAACCGTTTGACGAATCCTTCGTCCTCCACCAATGAGGAATACCGGAGATCGAATCCCCGGCAAGGCTACCGCTGTCGGAGCTCCAAACATCGTCCAAATGACGCTCCGACGAGAAGGAAACAAGCTGTCCAGAAAACTGGACAGCTTTTGGTGGAGGAATAGGGGTCGGCCAAAAGGGAAGGTTGAAGCTCACCTTGTTGCCTAACACAAAGGAGATCACCGGAGCTCCTCCGGCAGTAGCTCGACGCAGGAAAGGGGAGAGGACGGCCGCTGCTGGACGCCGGCAAGGAGATTGGGTGGTGATGGGCGGTGGCAAGGGATGTTGGCGCCGACTACACCAAGGAGAAGGAGGGGGCAGCAACTTAGGGTTGCTTGGACTTTGGATTAGGGCTTAACAAAACCCATAAGCACTATTTTATAGAGAACAAATTCTCTTAATGGTTATCGGATCATAACCAAAAGCCCGTTAACCCGCTCCATTAATTTAAGTTAAAATAAACCAAACCATGATGGTTTATTTTAAGTTAAAACGAACCGAACTAACTTTGGTTCATTCGTTTAAAACAAACCAAACCCCTTTGGTTTATTCTTCTCCATTTGATTAGAACCAAACCAATTTAGTTCATCCATCATGTCTTCGTAAGACACGACCCATCCACGCTTCCATTTCGACTGAAACGATTTCATGCTCGCCCTTTGTTTGGTCCAACCAAACCTAGTTTCTCTCGGTCTGAGAATCTCATTCTCAAGATCGTTTTAAATCCTTCGGATTACGCTCGTTGTGCGTGTGACCAAATAGGTTCTCGTTTAATGTTGGCCATCTATAATTAACCATTAATTATAGAGAGATCATGAGTGGCGCCTAGAAGTACATCATGATCCCCAATTAACCGAAAAGATCAACGGTTGATCTAGAACTATTTCTGAAACCCTTCAGCAGCTCGAATGAATCGTGCCTCATTCCCTTCACTCATCTTATACCCACTTGGTTTAGGACATGGTCTATAGTGTCAGTCCCCACTAGGTTGACTACGTCACACCTAGCCCAAGTATTATTTCCTCGTCCTACGGATTCTAAGTACTGTACATGTGTCGAAGAGTATCTTACTCTAAACATATAATGCTTTGGTCAAAGACTTTAGTTACAATCCGACGAGAGACCATGGATATACATCTCCTCGCAAGGAGTGGTGAATCCTTTATTGGCTATTCAAACACCTTCGATCACTTCGACTTATACCTAATCATCCCGGGACCACATCTCCTCAGAAATGCTTGCTTAAGATGTTAAAGCATAAGTCTTTATGACTAAGATGACTTGAATACCGCAAGTCAAAGGAACATCGCACTTAAGCTGCAGTAAGAACTTCATTGACATATCTATATATGCAGAGAACCATATGAAGTGTTACGACTGGTCACTCTAATGAACTAGTTACCATAACTAGCATCCACGATTAACTCCAGACATCACAATGTCTCCAGCCAATGAGAATCAGCTGCAAGGATACACCAAGGAGTATACCTCATGCTAGTCTCGACAGAATCAATGGTGTCCAAATCCATCAATTCATCGACATAAGATAATTCCGATACATCACAATTACACATGTAGAGATACTCACTAGTTGTGATCCAATCACAAATTCTCTCATGCTATGAATCGTATCATGGACATTCAGTAAATGAGTTTAAGATCTAATCAAATACATGAAAACATGTATACTCAAATAGTGAATCTTCATTTATCATATAAATGGTTCAAACATAAGGCGATTGCCTTAGGACATCTCTCATATATTACTAACAAACTCCCACTTGGCCTAATGCCAATCGCTACGGTATCCAATACCATAAGCTCTAACATCACCCTCAAACTTACTTTGAGGTAATGCCTTAGTCAAAGGATCCGCCAAGTTCCTTTCAGTGGGGATTTTCTCAATTTGTATTTCCTTCCTACTGATGATCTCTTTGATCAGATGATAGTGGCGAAGCACATGTTTGGATCATTGATGAGACCTTGGCTCTTTTGCCTATGCAATTGCTCCATTGTCATCGCAGTAGACCAGTATTGCTTCAACAATGGCTGGAACCACACCAAGTTCATAAATGAACTTCTTGATCCAAATCGTTTCCTTTGCTACTTCCGAAGCTGCAATGTATTCTGCCTCAGTGGTAGAATCCACTACAGTGTCTTGTTTAGAACTTTTCCAACTCACTGCGCCCCATTCAAGGTCAACACGTATCCAGACTGAGACCTGGAATCATCCTTGTCTGTCTAAAAGTTGGCATCCGTATACCCGCGTATCACCATGTCCCCTTCTCCATATATTAGGAACACATCCTTAGTTTTTCTTAAGTACTTAAGGATTGTCTTAACAACCACCCAATGATCCATTCTTGGATCAGACTGGTATCTACTCATGACACTCAGAGCATACGATACATCGGGCCTCGTACATAACATAGCATATTGTTCCCAAATTATTTACCGAACCCCCTAACTACACTAATGCAGTATAGGACTGACTCGGGTCATCTCCCAACGAACCTAATGGCTGGACGTTTGTTTTTAAACAGAAGTAAACATTGGGGGTTTTCTGAATTTATTAAAATGCAAAATCAAAAGCAAACATGAGAATTAATCATGCAAAAAGTAAACCTAACTACCAATTATTAATTCCCGGGAAGCTAACCTAATGCAAGAACAAATGCAAAAAGTAACAAGCAACTATCCTAATGCACAAAAGTAAGTGATCACGCACCACACTGTCACTATACGGTACAATGATCAAAAAAATGTGAACAATTCAACCATGCACCGCACTGTCACTATACGACACAGTAGTCAAACAGTCACTAAAAACTAAACTAACAGACAGAAAAGAAAGCGACCAAGCACCGCACTGTCACTATACAACACACTAATCAAACAAAGGTGAACAATCCAACCATGCACCACACTGTCACTATACGGCACAGTAGTCAAACAGTCACTAAAAACTGCAATAAACGAAAGCAATTCAACCAGCCACCGCACTGTCACTATACGACAACTGGTCGAATGTAAAGGAAATCTAACCTAATAATGAAAGCACTCCAACCAAAACACCGTACTGTCACAATACGATGCATTGATTGGACAATTTTAATTGATGAGGTTAGTACATCAGCAACAAGAAATTAAACTAACCTACAACTAAATAACGAACACCAATATTAACTCTAATAAAAATGCACAAAGAACAGAATTAAACAACTAAGCATAACAAACCGATAGAAATAACAATGCATGTAAACAAATCAACAATTAACCGAAACAAACATAATCAACTACTAACAATTGCATAACTGACTGGAATAAAATGCAGAATGTAAATAACATGAAATCCCGAGTGTTTAACACAAACACACTCAGTACTTAATCCAAATAAACTATGATCGATAACCACACGGAGGTCACAACAAACCAAACAACCACTCCAGCGGTTAATGCGAAGCTGTCCAATCGACACAACAGGAAGGAGGGAAAGATGGATGACTGCGATCATTGCTCCGACGAACTGGATTCACCAGACAGTGAAGTGGAAATCTTCTCCTGCGGCGAAGATGGGATTGTCCAATCGGCACAACCTGCGAGTGACTCCGACGAATCTGGAACGACCTATCCAGTCGCGGGAATGAAGGAGAATGCCGGTGAAGGGTGAACTCGCCTGAATCCCGCCTCACTTTGGATCAGCTGATCGAATCATGTGTTGGATCGAAAGTGTCGCTAGAGGGGGGGGGGTGAATAGCGATACGGTGTCGTTAAAAACTTTTGCAATAAGTAAAAAGCAAGTAGAGAATGCACAGCGGAAATATAAAGTAGACAAGATATTTTTACGTGGTTCACAATCTTTCGATTGCTAATCCACGGCCCTAGTGATCCTTGATCACGTACGGAGGGCAATTCACTAAAACCACTTCTCCTCGTTGGAGGTAGGAGCAACGATTACAAAAAGAAATCAAGGCAAAGGGACACTCCCCCTTTCCTTGTTACGATTAAAGCACAAAGACAATTTAAAGAAGTAGAACTTAAATAAATATACCGACAACTCTTATAAGTAGAAGATGTAGCTTTCGTTGTCGGCGGCACTTCGTCGTAGCAAATGTGAGTAGTAGTAGCGGCGTTACGACGGCGTGTTGAGAGCTCTTGATGTCTTGTGATTTGCTTGGCTTGAACATGTCTATTTATGGATATTGATCTATGAATTTAGACATAGGTAGTGTCCAAGATGAGGTTCTTATCCCAACTCAAGGATGAGGTGTTTCATCCAACCACCTTGTGCCACCTCCAACCTTCTTGTGCGCCAACTCAAGGATGAGGTGTTTCATCCAACCACCTTGTGCCACCTCCAACCTCCTTGGGCGCCAACTCAAGGATGAGGTGTTTCATCCAACCACCTTGTGCCACCTCCAACCTCCTTGGGCGCCAACTTGAGGATGAGGTGTTTCATCCAACCACCTTGTGCCACCTCCAACCTCCTTGGGCGCCAACTTGTTGGAGCCATTCAACTTGTGCCACATCATGGGAGCCAACCATCTTGTGCCAACTCACCTTATCTTGGGCGCCCACCACAAGGAAGCTTGGTGAAGGTTTGGATGTCCACCTTGATGCCACATCACCCTTTGTACCAAAACACGAGTCAAGTCCAAATTCACCCCCTTGAAATTCGAGCTCTTCTCGAGGCTGGAACTTGACTAGCAGTTGACTGTAGTCAAAGGGTTTTGGACCGCAGTACAAGTTAGCTTAAAATATAAAGTACGATGGTTCTAACCATTTGATCTCGACCTAGACCTTCCATTGGAGGTATTGGGTCGGATCTACGCTTAACGACCTTGCTTCGCTTTCACACGAGCTTACCTTGTAGCCTCGCTTCCGGTCTTCACCCGAGTACCTCGGCTTCCTCCAAGTCCTCTCAAGGCGTTCGACCACCTCGGTTCCCACCGGTGTCGCAGACCTTCCGCCAACTTTAGCATTTCGCACACTTAATTGAGCTCGTAAGATAACAATATACCCTTAACTATTGAGCCTTTTGCCATAATCAAAATACGGTTCGACTTTGGTGCCCACCGCACCAACAATCTCCCCTTTGATTCATGGCAAACTCACAAAAGTTAAGGAAAATTTAAGCATAACAAGAAGCTAGCATAATGATTAAGCATGAATGAGCTAGCATAAAGATTAAATATGAATGAGCTAGCATAATGATTAAGCATGAATGAGCTAGCATAAAGATTAAATATGAATGAGCTAGCATAAAGATTAAATATGAATGAGCTAGCATAATGATTAAATATGAATGAGCTAGCATAATGATTAAGTATGAATGAGCTAGCATAAAGATTAAGCATGAGTGAGCTAGCATAAAGATTAAGCATGAGTGAGAAATATTATTGTTTCAAGTTCTCCCCTTTGAGGTAACCTCCCCCTTGACCGAAGGTGAGTTCTTGAAAAATAATTTTTACTCCCCCTTAATAGTTGCTTAAGTAAACGGAATTACTTAATATAAAAGGTAATAATTTTGTTTACTTTCTTCCTTACTTTTGTGACTTTCTCCCCCTTTTGCCTTAATTCAAAAAGTTTGTAAATATATTTTAAGGTTTGTAAGTCCAAGCAAGTTCCCAATATAAATATATATATATATATATATATATATATATATATTTTTTTTAAATAATAATAAGCTTGAAAATATGTTCATCTAAAATGTACAACTCCGGTTGGACTTGATTGATATAGAATGATCAATAAGTCTTGAAGGAGTTGATTAATTTTAAATAATTATACTCCATGGTTCATGTCGATGCACTAAATCTACATCTGGAACCAGGAGTAAGGTCCTAACATCTCACGCCCGTCTACGTGGCTAAGTACACAAACACATTAGTCCTATGTGTTGTGAGATGTGTTGGCTCCTTAAATCTATAGGTATATGATTTCTAAGGTAAGACTTAGGCTAATTTCATAAAAAGAAGCAAAAGTAGAGTACATATATAGAAAAATTTAAATCCTACTCTATTACGCACATACCTAAATTTCGTCTTAATAAACTAAATTCGGCTTCGGGTAGTGGTTTGGTGAAGATGTCCGCTAGGTTTGATTTGGACTCAACATACTCTAGTTGTATAGTTCCATTAGTTACATGTTCCCTAATGAAGTGGTGTTTAACTTCTATATGTTTTGTCCTAGAATGACATATTGGATTTTTAGTTAAGTTAATTGAACTAATGTTATCTATGTAGGTTTTAATGTTGTTAAAGATTAAGCTAAAGTCTTGGAGAGTGTGCTTCATCCACAGGAGAGACACACTCACCCATCGCATAGCGTATTCGGCCGGTGGTAGATAAGGCAACGCAATGCTTCCTCGCACCAACTTACTAGACTCGAGCTAGGATTTGACAACAACCACTCGTGCTCTTTCTATCGAGTTTACTACCGGCATAGTCGAGTCGAGTAGCCGATTAGATTAAACTCGGTAGATCTAGGGTACCAAATACCTCGTTTAGCGTGCCCTTTAGATATCTAAGGATACGCTTGACTAGGGTTAGGTGAGACTCCTTAGCACAGGTTTGTAACCTTGCGCACATACTTACCGAATAAAATGTCGGGTCGGCTCATGGTTAAGTATAGGAGACTTCTATTGCGCTCCTATAGTATTTTAGGTCAATGGGTTTTCCTTCTACATCTTCGTTTATATTAACATTAGTTGCTATAGGTGTATTAATTATTTTAGCATCTTGCATTCCAAATCGATTTATTAAGTCCTTAGTATATTTTTGTTGATGTAAATATATTCCATCTTTAGTTTGTTTAATTTGTAAACCTAAGAAGAAACTTAACTCTCCCACTAAATTCATTTCAAATTCACTTTCCATAAGTGAGATGAATTCGTTTAGCAGGATCGAGTTGGTAGTTCCAAAAATTATATCATCTACATAGATTTGGGCTATAAAGATTTCTTTTCCTACGGTTTTAACGAATAAGGTTGGGTCGACTAAACCTTGGTTGAATCCTTTGGACTTAAGATAGATCGAAAGCCTTTCGTACCAAGCTCTTGGGGCTTGTTTGAGTCCATATAGGGCTTTCTTAAGTCTAAGGACATGGTCAGGTTTATCTAGATTTTCGAATCCGGGAGGTTGGTAGCGTAAACTTCTTCCTTAATGTATCCATTCAAAAATGCTGACTTGACATCCATTTGAAACAATTTAAAACCTCGATGTGCGCATATGCTAACAACATTCGGATGGACTCTAGTCGCTACGGCGTAGGTGTCATCGTAATCTAAACCTTCGACTTGACTAAACCCTTTTGCGACTAACCTAGCTTTATGTCTAACTACTTCACCTTTATCATCAAGTTTATTTCGAAATACCCACCTTGTTCCAATAATTGATTTTTCTTTAGGTGGTGGTACTAATTCCCAGACTTCATTTCTAGTGAATTGAGCTAGCTCTTCTTGCATAGCAATAATCCAGTCGGGATCAAGAAGTGCTTGTTCAATAGTTTTGGGTTCGATTTTGGAAATTAACGAGATTTGACTAAGGTTTCGATATGAAGCTCTAGTTGGAACCCCTAAATTTGGATCACCTATAACTTGATTGATAGGATGATTTGTTTGAGTCTTAGTGTGACTCGGGTTAGGGTCATCTATCACTTGGTCGATAGGATGACTTGGGTGAGTTCTAGTTTGACTTGGGTTAGAGTCATCTATCACTTGGTCGATAGGATGACTTGGGTTAGGACGAGATTCAAGTTCAAGATCAAAGTCGGGTTCGCTATAAGTTGATTTGCTAGTTGGTTTTGTTAAGGATTGAACGGGTTCGTGTCCTTCGTCGAAAACTATATTAATGGTTTCTTCGACTCTAAGAGTGTCGTGATTGTATACCCTATAAGCTCTACTGGTGGTTGAGTATCCTAGAAAGGTTCCGGTAGAGGTTTTGGATTTGAATTTCCCTAGGTAATCCTTAGTGTTTAAGATATGTACCTTGCATCCAAATACCATAAAGTACTTGATGTTCGGTATTTTATCGTGATAAATCTCGTACGAGGTCTTTTGGTGCCTCTTTACCATAAGGATCCTATTTTGGACATAGCAAGCCGTACTAACGGCCTCTGCCCAAAATCTATCGGGTAGGTTATACTCGTTTAACATTGTCCTAGCGGCTTCTTGTAGGGTTCTATTTTTCCGTTCGACTAACCCATTTTGTTGTGGGGTTCTAGGACATGAAAACTCATGGTGGTATCCGTTTAGGTTACGTAAATCAGAACCTGTGGTTTAATTCACCACCATGATCGCTTCTAAGTCTTTTAATCTTAAGGTTCTTTTGATTTTGATTAACCTACAAAGATTGATTAGTTGGTCTAGGTATCATTTTTATGTTTGATAAACCTAACTAAGTAAATCTAGAATAGTCGTCAATTATGACTAAGCAAAATTGACTACCATTGAGTGACTTAGCTCCATGTGAATCAAATAGATCCATGTGTAGGAGCTCAAGAACACTTTTGGTTCGTTCTTGATTAGTTAATTGATGTTGTGTCCTAGATTGTTTACCTTGTTGACAATCATTACATATTTTATTATCCAAGTTGTTTAGTTTAGGCAAACCTATAAACAAGCCACTCTGAATCATCTTGTGGGCGAGTCTTGGAGTGCAGTGTCAGAAGTCTTCGGTGCCATAACCAAGATTCCTCTTGCTGTGTCATAAGACACTTGGTTGAGGAGTTGGGTAAATTTATTGTGTAGATGTTGCTACTCCTAGTTCCTTTAAGTATTATTTTAGATGTTGCATTTATTTTGATTACGCATTCATTTTCTAGAAATATGACCTTATAATTGTTATCACACAATTGGCTTACACTAAGTAAATTATATTGAAAGTTTTCTACTAATAAGACATTTTGAATTGTAAAGTTAGAGTTGAGCTCAATATCACCTGATCCGATGATTTTGAGCTTGCCGTTATTTCCGAAGGCTACCGATCCTTGTCGTTTGAATCGTAACTTCGAAAATTTGAGTTGATCCCCGGTCATGTGTCGGGAGCAACCACTGTCCAACATCCATTGATCCTACACATAAGGTAGTTGGATCGGATATTGGAATTACTAAAGGGTTGTTTGTAAGTTTTTAAACCTAAATCATCTCACCAATATCTACATGATCAAAACATGTTATTCCTATGTGTTATTGTGAGATGACTTTCAATTTTACTTGATTAATTTTAATGAATTTAAATTAACCAACATTAGGTTAGATTCGGATTTAGTCTAAGCTCATCAAGTAATCTTTTCAAGAGATTAGCTTCCAGGTCGTGGCGAGGCACAGAGGCCTTCTTTGATCGGAACAATGACCACTTCCTTAGACAAAGCTAATTTCAAGAAATTGATAACTCGACTTACTTGAGACTACGTCTTGGTCTAACTAGTTATTTTTGAAAAGAGGCTCCCCGAGGCTCAATCTTTTCGTAGGATTTTAGTTGGTTTATTTTTGAAAAGAGGCTCCCCGAGGCTCAATCTTTTCGCAGGATTTTAGTTGGTTATGAGTCCTATCTAACCATTCTAAAAATAAAGGAAAAACTAAGCATGCAATTTCTAAGACTTAACAAAAATACATTTTGTATTGGCTCCCCCTGGACCATTGAATCGAGTGGGTCTATTCACATAGTGAATTTGGTCCTTGGGAACCAAATACATGTTAGATCCTAAAGTTGAAATCAAAGTGATCTTAGGGACCCATGCTTGGACATTTTTCTTATGTTGGTTTACTATAGACATATATGACTTATTGGTTGTATTTGAGTTAAACCCGAGTCCGGCCTTGTTGTACACGGCCCTTTGTGATCCAAGTAAGAGGTCAAGTCCCTTGGATCCCAAAGTGAACCTTTCCAACGTGTTCCTAAGGTCTTCGACTTGTGTTTTCAAAAGCGAGTTCTCAACTTCAAGCTTTTCAACTTGAGTTGAGTCCTCCTCTTGAATACGAGTAGTCGAAGAGGTTAGGGAGACCTCATGTTTGAGGAGGTTAACCTCCTCCATTAGGGTCTCGACCTTGGACTCGGACTTAGCTAGTTTCTTATTTAAAAATTTAATTGCACCATACAAAGTATTAAGTAACGACCGACTTACCCTTAATGATTCTTTTGAACCGGATACGGATCCGTGGCTTGTCTTGAATGGAAGCTCGTCGCCATTCGGACTCGGACTCTTCTTGGTTTGAGTCGTGCTCGGTCGGCTTGGCCATTAGAGCTTGGATATCGTCTTCTTCCTCCGGGGGTGGCTTGCTTGGGGGCTTCTTCTTCTTGGAACCTGCAACTAACGCAATACTCTTCTCGGCCTGGACCACGTTAGTTTGCTCATGTAATTCAAGTTCCGAAAACAATTCGTCTAACCTAATCTTAGAAAGGTCCTTGGAGACCTTGTAGGCATCGACCATGGATGCCCACAAGGTGGTCCTAGGAAACGAGTTAAGAGAATACCTGATAAGGTCGCGATTCTCGACCTTTTGTCCGATGGCATGGAGTTGGTTGACGATGTCTTGGATACGAGCATGTAGTTGAGTTGCGGTCTCGTTTTCCTGCATTTTCAAGTTATACAATTTATTTAAAAGTAAATCTCTTTTATATACCTTCGTGTCGTCGGTGCCTTCGTGTAGTTCCACTAGCTTGGTCCATAAGTCCTTTGCACTAATGAAGGGGCCGACGCGGTTGAGCTCTTCCTTGGACAACCCACATTGCAAGATTTGAGTTGCCTTGGCATCGGCTTCTACTTGTTTTTCATGGAATTTGACCATTGATCGTAACCCAAAGATTCACCATCTTCATTAATAGGAAGTGTGAAACCGGTTTGAATTACGATCCACATCTCGATTTGGGTTTTAAGAAAGCATTCCATCCGACCCTTCCAATAACGAAAGTCATTACCGTTGTAAAACGGGGTGATGCTAAACCCTTCGAGATGGGCCATTTAAAACAAGAAGAAGAGCACGAAAAGAATCTTGCAAAAACACACGGAAAGAATATTCCAAGACTTTTCTTGGATTAGTATCTTGAAGTAAAAAGATATATAAAATGTAACTTGCAAAAGAAATAAACAATCAAATCAATATCGTTGAAGTTCCGGAGGATAACCTTACTCGGGATCTAACCCGAAGGACAACCTTATCCGGATCCTAAAGCCTCTAATGCAATTCTATATGTAGGAGAAGATAAGCAAGTGAAATAATTATACAAACAGAAATAAATAAATAAAAATCTGTAAAAAAGAAAAACAAAGCTAGATTGGTGGTTTCACGAATCTTAGCGCCGACTCGATACCAATTGTTGGATCGAAAGTGTCGCTAGAGGGGGGGGGTTGAATAGCGATACGGTGTCGTTAAAAACTTTTGCAATAAGTAAAAAGCAAGTAGAGAATGCACAGCGGAAATATAAAGTAGACAAGATATTTTTACGTGGTTCACAATCTTTCGATTGCTAATCCACGGCCCTAGTGATCCTTGATCACGTACGGAGGGCAATTCACTAAAACCACTTCTCCTCGTTGGAGGTAGGAGCAACGATTACAAAAAGAAATCAAGGCAAAGGGACACTCCCCCTTTCCTTGTTACGATTAAAGCACAAAGACAATTTAAAGAAGTAGAACTTAAATAAATATACCGACAACTCTTATAAGTAGAAGATGTAGCTTTCGTTGTCGGCGGCACTTCGTCGTAGCAAATGTGAGTAGTAGTAGCGGCGTTACGACGGCGTGTTGAGAGCTCTTGATGTCTTGTGATTTGCTTGGCTTGAACATGTCTATTTATGGATATTGATCTATGAATTTAGACATAGGTAGTGTCCAAGATGAGGTTCTTATCCCAACTCAAGGATGAGGTGTTTCATCCAATCACCTTGTGCCACCTCCAACCTTCTTGTGCGCCAACTCAAGGATGAGGTGTTTCATCCAACCACCTTGTGCCACCTCCAACCTCCTTGGGCGCCAACTCAAGGATGAGGTGTTTCATCCAACCACCTTGTGCCACCTCCAACCTCCTTGGGCGCCAACTTGAGGATGAGGTGTTTCATCCAACCACCTTGTGCCACCTCCAACCTCCTTGGGCGCCAACTTGTTGGAGCCATTCAACTTGTGCCACATCATGGGAGCCAACCATCTTGTGCCAACTCACCTTATCTTGGGCGTCCACCACAAGGAAGCTTGGTGATGGTTTGGATGTCCACCTTGATGCCACATCACCCTTTGTACCAAAACACGAGTCAAGTCCAAATTCACCCCCTTGAAATTCGAGCTCTTCTCGAGGCAGGAACTTGACTAGCAGTTGACTGTAGTCAAAGGGTTTTGGACTGCAGTACAAGTTAGCTTAAAATATAAAGTACGATGGTTCTAACCATTTGATCTCGACCTAGACCTTCCATTGGAGGTATTGGGTCGGATCTACGCTTAACGACCTTGCTTCGCTTTCACACGAGCTTACCTTGTAGCCTCGCTTCCGGTCTTCACCCGAGTACCTCGGCTTCCTCCGAAGTCCCTCTGGCGTTGCCCGACCACCTCGGTTCCCACCGGGTGTCGCAGACCTTCCGCTCAACTTTAGCATTTCTGCACACTTAATTGAGCTCGTAAGATAACAAATATACCCTTAACTATTGAGCCTTTTGCCATAATCAAAATACCGGTTCGACTTTGGTGCCCACTGCACCAACATCATGGCATCTGGATCCGCCACCAAGGATTGGATGGGATCGTCGCCAGCTGTCGGAGGGAACTCGCCGAAATAGTGCCGGCCTGCCATCGATCGCTCGTGTAGTCGCCGGTCGCCCACTCGCGAGAGGAGGAAGACGCCGCTCGAGTTTCTGTCGCGCGTTGTGGCACAGCTGGGAAGAAGTTGGGTTTATTAAGTGATTTTTCTGAGCCGTCCGATTGTGCCAGATCTGATCTCAGCCGCCCAAATATAGCTAGGTTAAATGAATCCAATTAATCTCCCAAGCATGCTGTGATCCAACGGCTGTGATTAGTCTGATTTCAAATGAACAAATCTGATCCATCTGAGATGATAATTCCGATCGGTCGAATCTGGAGGAAGGGCTCAGATGTTCAGATCAAAATGTACGGACGGGATCTCTCCAGATCTGAATAGATGGCTTCAAATCAGCTATATTCATTGGACGGTCCATAATGCTCAGATCTGATCCGGATCTACAGCTGCGATTGCTCAAATTAGTGTTGGGTTTTCGGTACCGCGGCGTGTGTGTGTTCGATCACGTTTCATAAACATGAACACAGCGGAAGCAATAAAAATAATAAATCTACATTTATTACAATACACACAACACACGCATGCATATTACAACAAGTGTAGACATAACCGTAAATTTAAATTTGCAATAAAAGGAAATTTATCTGCGTTATACCTTTCGTATGACGTGTAGCGGGAACGACATCAACCGGAACGATCCTCGCTAGAATCGTCTCTATCCGTATCCACGTCGAGTTCCTCGGGATGACTTCGTTAAGCCACGAGCTTCGTCTTCGTACGGGTTACTAGCCTCGTGTTGAAGACGACGTGATCGAGAGATGATCACAATCCGAATCCAAATTCGGATCCTAATACGAGTTTTCAAAACTCGCTTCTTCGGAGAGGTATTCGTCAACCAATTGACGAATCCTTCGTCCTCCACCTCAGAGGATTACCGGAGATCGAATCCCCGGTAAGTTAGCCGCTGTCGGAGCTCTAACCGTCGTCCAAACGACGCTCCAATGAGAGGAGAACAAGCTGTCCAGAAAAACTGGACAACTTTGGTGGAGGAGATACGCGCCGGCCAACCAAGGGAAGAAAAGGTTCACCTTGATGCCAAACCTATAGGAGATCACCGGAGGGTCGCCGGAGGATCACCGGCTGAAGCTTGATCGCCGGCAAGGAGCTGGACGGTGGCACAACAAGCTGGGAGACAATGGAGGTTGGGCGGCAACTCCAAGCTAGGGTTTTGGATTAGGGCTTAATTATCCCTTAATCCCTCTTTTATAGAGAACTAATTCTCTTAATGGTTATTGGATCATAACCATTAGGCCCGTTAACCCGCTCCATTAAGATAAGTTAAAATAAACCAAACCATGATGGTTTATTTTAAGTTAAAACGAACCGAACCAACTTTTGGTTCATTCGTTTAAAAAAAATCAAACCCTTTGGTTTATTCTCCTCCATTGTATTAGAACCAAACCATTTTGGTGCATCCATTACGTCTTCATAAGGCTCGGCCCATCCACGCTTCCATTTCGACTGAAACGATTTCATGCTCGCTTTATGTTTCGTCCAACCAAACCTAGTTTCTCTCGGTCTGAGAATCCCATTCTCAAGCTCGTTTTAAATCCTTTGGATTACGCTCGTTGTGCGTGTGACCAAATAGGTTCTCGATTTATGTTGGCCGTCTATAATTAACCATTAATTATATAACGATCATGAGTGGCACCTAGTAGTACATCATGATCTCCAATTAACCGAAAAGATCAACGGTTGATCTAGAACAATTTCTGAAACCCTTCAGTAGCTCGAATGAGTCGTGCCCCATTCGCTTCACTCATCTTATACCCACTTGGTTCAGGACATGGTCTATAGTGTCAGTCCCCACTAGGCTTACTACGTCACACCTAGCCCAAGTATCAATTCCTCGACCTACGGATTCTAGTTACTCCACATGAATCGAAGAGTACCTTACTCTAAACATGTAATGCTTTGGCCAAAGACTTTAGTAACAATCCGACGAGAGGCCATGGGTATACATCTCCTCGCAAGGAGTGGTGAATCCTTTATAGGCTATTCAAACACCTTCGATCATTTCGACTTATACACAATCATCCCGGGTCCACATCTCCTTAGAGATGTTTGCTTAAGATGTCAAAGCATAAGTCTCCATGATCAAGATGACTTGAATACCACAAGTCAAAGGAACATCGCATTTAAGCCACAGTAAGAACTTCATTGACATATCTATATATGCAGAGAACCATATGAAGTCTTACGGCTGGTCACTCCAATGAACTAGTTACCATAACTAGCATCCACGATTAACTCCGGACATCACAATGTCTCCAACCAGTGAGAATCAGCTGCTTGGATACACCAAGGAGTATACCTCCTGCTAGTCTTGACAGAATTGATGGTGTCTAAATCCATCAATTCATCGACTAGGGATAATTCCGATACATCACAATTACACATGTAGAGATACTCACTAGTTGTGATCCAATTACAAATTCTCTCATGCTGTGAATCATATCGTGGACATTCAGTAAATGAGTTTAAGATCCAATTAAATACAAAAAACATGTATACTCAAATAGTGAATCTTCATTTATCATATAAATGGTTCATACATAAGGCGATTGCCTTAGGACATCTCTCATATATTACTAACAGACTCCCACTTGGCCTAATGTCAATCGCTACGGTATCCAATACCATAAGCTCTAACATGACCCTCAAACTTACTTTGAGGTAATGCCTTAGTCAAAGGATCCGCTAAGTTCCTTTCAGTGGGAATTTTCTCGATTTGTATTTCGTTCCTACTGATGATCTCTCTGATAAGATGATAGCGGTGAAGCACATGTTTGGATCATTGATGAGACCACATCAAGTTCAGAGATGAACTTCTTGATCCAAACCGCTTCCTTTGCTGCTTCCAAAGCTGCAATGTATTCTGCCTTAGTGGCAGAATCCGCTATAGCGTCAAGCTTGGAACCTTTCCAACTTATTGCGCCTCCATTCTAGGTGAATACATACCCAGACTGAGACATGGAATCATCCTTGTCTGTCTGGAGCTGGCATCCGTATACCCACGTATCACCATGTACCCTTCTCCATATATTAGGAACGCATCCTTAGTTCTTCTTAAGTACTTAAGGATCAACTTAACAGTCACCCAATGATCCATTCCTGGATCAGACTGGTATCTGCTCGTGACACTCAGAGCATACGATAAATCGGGCCTCGTACATAACATAACATACATGATAGATCCTATTGCGGATGCATAGGGAATCTTACTCATGCAAATCCTCTCATCTTCTGTGCGCGGACACATAGACTTCGTAAGGTGTACCCCATGCCTGATGGGTAGGAATCCTTTCTTGGATTCCGACATGCTAAACCTCTTTAGCACTCGGTCTATATATGTAGACTGCGAAAGACCAAGCAACCGTTTCGATCTATCTCTATAGATCTTAATCCCGAGGATGTAGGTTGCTTCTCCCAGGTCTTTCATGGAGAATGTCTTGGATAACCAAACCTTCACTGACTGTAAGATTGAAACATCGTTTCCTATAAGTAGTATGCCATCGACATACAATACTAAGAATACGACTGCACTCCCACTAACCTTCTTGTACACACAAGGTTCGTCTGGATTTTGTGAGAAATCAAACTTTTTGAGTGTCTCATCAAAATGGATATTCCAGCTCCTGGATGCTTGCTTCAATCCATAAATGGACCGTCGCAATTTGCATACCTTAGTTTTATCAACCGATGTGAAACCCTCAGGCTGTATCATATACACGTCCTCGAGCAGGTTTCCATTAAGGAAAGCTATTTTCACATCCATCTGCCATATCTCATAATCATAATGAGCCGCTATGGCAAGGAGCATCCGAATAGATTTAAGCATAGCTACAAGCGAATAGGTTTCGTCATAATCAACACCTTGCTTTTGACGATATCCTTTCGCCACCAATCTAGCCTTATAGGTAATTACATTACCATCCATGTCGGTTTTCTTCTTGAAAACCCACTTGCACCCTATAATCTTTATGCCTTCAGGTGGGTCAACCAAGTTCCAAACTTGGTTTTCATACATGGAATCCATTTCCGACTTCATGGCACCAAGCCACTTATCCCTTTCTGAACTTGTCAGCACTTCTTCATAACTGGTAGGCTCCTCATCATCAATGAGTAACACGTCGTTTGATTCACTTACGAGAAATCCATATCTCTCAAGAATATTGCGTGTTCTACCAGATCTACGAAGATGTGGTGTTACAATAGGTCCAGCCGATTGCTCATCACTATGAGTTGTCGGCTGTTGTGCTTCACCAGGTATCTCATCAATGTCTATTTGAGTCTCTCGAGCCTCCTCAAGCTTGACGACACTCCCACTGTTTTCTTGCAAGAGAAACTCTTTCTCTAGAAACACAGTATGCCTTGAAACAAACACCTTTTGTTCCACAGGATGATAGAATTGGTAACCCCTTGTTTCCTTAGGGTATCCAACAAATAAACATTTATCAGACTTAGCATCCAATTTGTCTGATACTGTCCGCTTCACATAAGCAGGACAACCCCATATCTTCAAGTAAGATACATGAGGTTTCTTACTATTCCATATCTCATATGGAGTAGTAGAGACTACCTTGGTTGGCATTCTTTTTAACAAGTAAATAGCTGTATGAAGTGCATAACCCCAAAAGGACTTGGGAAGAGTCGCATGATTCATCATTGAACTGACCATGTCCAACAAGGTCCGGTTACGCCTCTCAGATACATCATTATGCTATGGTGTATAGGGCGGAGTCCATTGAGACAATATACCATTGTCTCTTAGGTAATCAAGAAACTCCTGACTCAAGTATTCACCACCTTGATCCGATCGAAGTATTTTAATACTCTTGTCATGTTGTTTCTCTACTTCATGTTTGAATTCTTTGAACCTTTCAAAGGCTTCAGACTTGTGTTTCATCAAGAACACATACCCAAACCGTGAGTGATCATCGGTGAAGGTAATGAAGTAGCTATAGCCTTCTAATGCTTGAGTTGACATAGGTCCACATACATCAGTATGTATTAGACCTTGTAACTCTCCCACTCGTTCACCTTTTCTAGTAAAAGGTAACTTAGTCATCTTGCCTTTTAAGCATGATTCGCATGTATCGTATGAATCCAATTCAAACGATTCCAGAATTCCACATCGGTGTAATTCGGACATGCGTTTCTTGCTTATATGGCCAAGATGACAATTCTACATATGGGAGTCTAATTGATTTTCCTTTCGAGCACGCTTGTTGCTCGCTTCGATATTGAAGATGTCACTGGATACGTCCAACGTATAAACACCATTGCTTAAAGTTCCAGTCCCATAAAGAACTCCATTCAAAGTTATGTAACAAAAATTGTTACTAAAAGTCAAATGGTACCGATTTCTATTTAAACAAGAAATAGAAATGATGTTCTTTATCAGTGAAGGAACATAAAAGCAATTGTCCAGTTCTAAGATAAGTCTTACAGGGAGTTCCAAAAAATACGTTCCGATGGCGAGTGCAGCAACCGTTGCTCCATTCCCAACACGTAAATTTGACTCTCCCTTGACGAGTCTTCTTCTATTCCTTAGCCCATGTATGTCATTACATATATGTGAGCCACACCCTGTATCAAATACCCAAGTGTCTGAGGAAATAGAATGACAATCAATAAAGAAGATTTCTGAAGAAGATGGGGCATCCGATGCCTTATCCTTCTTCACGGACTCAAGATAAATCCTGCACTTTCTTCGCAAATGGCCCTACTTGCCATAATGATGGCAAGTGCCCTTTTGAGCTGGTTCTGCCTTTTAGCCTTTTTCTTCTTCCCCTTCTGTTGTTCCTTTGACTCCCTCTTAGAACCTTTCTTCGAGGAATCAACTAACAACACCGTCTCCTGCTCATGCTTCTCAGAAGGTTCCACAGTCTTCAGCATGTTGAGCAGTACCACAGATGAACCTTCTTGCATCTCAGAGGTGAAGAGGAGCTTGGAGACTTCGAACCTTTCGAATCTCACTTGCTTATCAAACAACTCATAAAGATGAAGGACTACGATATGAGCATCCATATGCTCATGCTGCTTTCATAGCTTGGGTTCCATCGCGGCTAGCATGATGCAACTCATTTGTTCAGAATCACTCACATGTTTCTGATAGGCCAACAATTGGTCCAGAGTTGCATCGTCACTAGGACGGGCGGGAAGAGGCGCTTCGAGGACATTTGCAAGCTTTTCAACATTGAGAACAATTCTCAAGCTTCTAAGCCAGTCCAAGATGCTCGGCCCAGTCAATTTATTCGAATCCAAAATGGAACGCAAATTCAAAGACATCATGATCAATCATAGAAATACAAAACGAGCATAAATGAGAAAATGATTTTTAAAATGCATCAATATACATTTATAAATCCCATTCATTTTTCGAATTTCAAAAACCCCCAAATCACTTCGGGAGATCGTAGGTCCATCTCTGAATGGGCTGATATCCATCATAGTTATGAACAACCTTGGAGAGAGTCCAACAAGCCATTCATAACTACGACGGTAGGTATCGTCTATACCGATTGCATATCACGTATATGCAACTATCACAATGTACTATCAACTAATTGAATGTTCACACATACGTTGGGTTGTTAACACATTAACAAGTATGCATCATATGCATAGCACCCAACTTCACCTCCCTTTACATCGACCTTGGAGAGAGTCCAACAAGCCGATGCTCCAGGTTAAAGCCAACCCATTAATCGGGAAATAGTTTTAATATGGTTAGAGCGCATTCAACCAATTAGCCTAGCTTGGAGGGAGTCCAACAACCAAAGCTAATGATTGACCTCTGACTCTTACCATATTAGTATTAAACTATTCCATGGTTTGAACATGTTCGGGTTCGAGCCGGGCTTGGAGAGAGTCCAACAACCCAAACAAGAAACGGAACTCTGGTTCTAACCATATTAATGGAAGGTGTAGGCTTTAATATTGTTTAAGGGTTTTTATGTCTCATCCTCTTTGTATGCAAATAACTATTATCTACATGGCATGACATACATGACATACATCTACATGTCACGACACGCATGGCATAATGTTATGCATCTAATGCAATTACATGGCATACAATTATGTCATGTATATAATTTCCTTATATGTCATAACTATTTATGGAAATAAAATATGTTTAAGATTTGATTCTCCAAATCAAATCATAATTAAATTAGAAACAAATTTCCAAATCTAATCACATATTTTATTCATGGAATTATTTGATTAAGGAAAATCTATTTAGGAAACCAATTTCCTAAATCATTAAAACTACTTATGGAAATAAAATATTTTAAGATTTGATTTCCCAAATCAAATCATGATTAAATTAGGAAACAAATTTCCAGAATCTAATCAAATATTTTATTTATGGAAAATATCAATTTCCATAAATACTTCCAACTTTCCAAAAGTGGAAGATTTCCATAAATACTTCTAGACTTTCCTAAATTGAAAAATTTCCATAAATACTTCTAAATTTCCAAAATTAGAAAATTTCCAGAAATACATTATGATTATCGCAAAATCATTTTTACGATTATGTCGAAACACAACCTGCACTCTGATACCACTGTTGGGTTTCCGGCACAGCGGCGTGTGGGTGTTCGATCACGTTTTGTAAACATGAACACAGCGGAAGCAATAAAAATAATAAATCTACATTTATTACAATGCACACAACACACGCATGCATATTACAACAAGTGTAGACATAACCGTAAATTTAAATTTGCAATAAAAGGAAATTTATCTACGTTATACCTTTCTTATGACGTGTAGCGGGAACGACATCAACCAGAACGATCCTCGCTAGAATCGTCTCTATCCGTATCCACGCCGAGTTCCTCGGGATGACTTCGCTAAGCCACGAGCTTCGTATTCGTACGGGTTACTAGCCTCGTGTTGAAGACGACGTGATCGAGAGATGATCACGATCCGAATCAAAATTCGGATCCTAATACGAGTTCTCAAAACTCGCTTCTCCGGAGAGGTATTCGTCAACCAATTGATGAATCCTTCGTCCTCCACCTCAGAGGATTACCGGAGATCGAATCCCCGATAAGTTAGCCGCTGTCGGAGCTCTAACCGTCGTCCAAACGACGCTCCGACGAGAGGAGAACAAGCTGTCCAGAAAAACTGGACAGCTTTGGTGGAGGAGATAGGCGCCGGCCAACCAAGGGAAGAAAAGGCACACCTTGATGCCAAACCTATAGGAGATCACCGGAGGGTCGCCGGAGGATCACCGGCTGAAGCTTGGTCACCGGCAAGGAGCTGGACAGCGGCACAACAAGCTGGGCGGCAATGGAGGTTGGGCGGCAACTCCAAGCTAGGGTTTTGGATTAGGGCTTAATTATCCCTTAAGCCCTCTTTTATAGAGAACTAATTCTCTTAATGGTTATTGGATCATAACCATTAGGCCCGTTAACCCGCTCCATTAAGATACGTTAAAATAAACCAAACCATGATGGTTTATTTTAAGTTAAAATGAACCGAACCAACTTTTGGTTCATTCGTTTAAAATAAACCAAACCCTTTGGTTTATTCTCCTCCAATGGATTAGAACCAAACCATTTTTGGTTCATCCATTATGTCTTCATAAGACTCAGCCCATCCACGCTTCCATTGCGACTGAAACGATTTCATGCTCGCTTTATGTTTGGTCCAACCAAACCTAGTTTCTCTCGGTCTGAGAATTCCATTCTCAAGCTCATTTTAAATCCTTTGGATTACGCTCATTGTGCGTGTGACCAAATAGGTTCTCGGTTTATGTTGGCCGTCTATAATTAACCATTAATTATAGAACGATCATGAGTGGCACCTAGTAGTACATCATGATCCCCAATTAACCGAAAAGATCAACGGTTGATCCAGAACTATTTCTAAAACCCTTCAGTAGCTCGAATGAGTCGTGCCCCATTCCCTTCACTCATCTTATACCCACTTGGTTCAGGACATGGTCTATAGTGTTAGTCCCCACTAGGCTGACTACGTCACACCTAGCCCAAGTATCAATTCCTCGTCCTATGGATTCTAGTTACTCCACATGTATCGAAGAGTACCTTACTCTAAACATATAATGCTTTGGCCAAAGACTTTAGTAACAATCCGACGAGAGGCCATGGGTATACATCTCCTCGCAAGGAGTGGTGAATCCTTTATAGGCTATTCAAACACCTTCGATCCTTTCGACTTATACCCAATCATCCTGGGTCCACATCTCCTTAGAGATGTTTTCTTAAGATGTCAAAGCATAAGTCTCCATGATCAAGATGGCTTGAATACCGCAAGTCAAAGGAACATCGCACTTAAGCCACAGTAAGAACTTCATTGACATATCTATATATGCAGAGAACCATATGAAGTCTTACGACTGGTCACTCCAATGAACTAGTTACCATAACTAGCATCCACGATTAACTCCGGACATCACAATGTCTCCAGCCAGTGAGAATCAGCTGCTTGGATACACCAAGGAGTATACCTCGTGCTAGTCTCTCGTGAATTGATGGTGTCGTGTCCAAATCCATCAATTCATTAGGATAATTCGATACATCACAATTACACATGTAGAGATACTCACTAGTTGTGATCCAATCACAAATTCTCTCATCTTGTGAATCGTATCGTGGACATTCAGTAAATGAGTTTAAGATCCAATCAAATACATAAAACATGTATACTCAAATAGTGAATCTTCATTTATCATATAAATGGTTCATACATAAGGCGATTGCCTTAGGACATTTCTCATATATTACTAACAATTAGATCCTCATTAGATGTTCCTACAAAATCACATGAAATTCATGAAAAATACTGAATTTATAGGAATTAATGTAATTAATTGCAAATAGGCTCAATATGTAAAAAACATCCTGAATAACAATAATTATCCCATCAAAGAGCCTAAAAGATCTAATCAACAATTAAAAATAGCGCAATAAAAAATGCAGCTATCAAATTCCCCCACACTTATTTTTGCGCGTCCCGTGCAATAACAAAAACAAAGACACACTAACTCCCTAACTCATTCCCCTAGCAATACCTAGATCAATAATTCAGAGACAGAAAAAATAAGTTACTTAGGATCACCAAATTTATCAGGATCTAGGGTATTCAAAAGATCCGACTCCTACAACAGTCAACATGTACGATGATTTACAGTCAAATCAAATAAACCAAGCCTGATACAAAACCTCCCAAATGGATAAATGCACTCATGCTCACATAATGATCGTAGGAGTGGGGTACCCTCAAAACACTATGTAATATTTCCCTACCATATGCTTGTTTATCATCTACTTCTCCACCGCTATCAATACATTCCATACATGAATCAAAAGGATTTATCAAAATTAAATAAGATCAGAAGTGAATTGCAAAAGAACCATACCAAAAGATATAATGAAAAGAGCAACAATAGAAGAATTTGAAAGAATAAACCTGATAAATTGCATGTAAGAGTGTGGAGGATATTTTCCAATAACTATCCAAGTACATAACACTCACAACATCTCCATTCTATTTCCATAAGCCACAACTTTGAAACTGTAGTAAACATGAATAATAGACCACACATTTAAATCCATTACAATCAGATTCAAAGGCATCAGCTCCTACTGGAGCACTTCAAGCAATAAGTGACTTTAATCCTCTCATCTTGTCCATACCGTAAAGGATACTCAAGCTTGCACATTCAGTTTCTGGTGCTTTCAGAAATTTACTGCTCAGAACATTCTGCAGCTGGTGATTCAGAAATTGCAACTCTAGCTCCAATTTAAGTGCATAGATTAACTCCATAGAGATGCAGAAACTCTGAATCAGACCTTCTATATCACATCCTCTGCCAATTCTTGAGACACTGCTATCCATGGTTGAGCAGCAATTTACAGATTTCTTATTAGCTTCCACTAGTTTTACAGCAATTACTTCAAGGTTTGTGAACAACATTGATCCAAGCCTCTTATCCAGACCGTATCTAGCTATCTAAGCTTGCGATTTCAGTGTATCACAACAGGTAAACAAGAACCCTACAATTCCAATTTATATCCAGGTAATTCCAATTCTGCAAATCTGAATATTGCAGAAATGTTCAGGCCTACATTTCATTTGAAGTTTCAGCTTTTGAAAGGAGCTTTGGAAGATTATAAGAACACCATCATCTTTTGATAACTCTGGTAAAACCTGTCCAGCTGCAGTAACAAATTTTCAACCTAATACACATCCGGAATTCCATGGCTTAGTGTGAACTCTGCTCCACCCAATCTCTGAATTGCAACACATTTTATCTCTGAATGCAGAAACTTCCTTTAATCCAACCTTGATTTGATCCAGTCCTTGAATTCACGTGTCCAGCTGCAGTAACAAATTTTCTTGTAGCTTGGTGATTCATGCATTTTCCCAGAAATTTTTTTCAGACTGTAACTAACTCCTCTATACTTACACGTGCAACTTCTCCAAGGTTACAATTCCTTGACAATTTGCAGGTTTTTCATGAAGTGAACATGCAAATTATCTCTACACTGTAGGTGCTGCACTTGGCAAAAATATCCAATCCACATGTAAGCATAGCCTCTTGGATCTTTGATGACTCATGCATTTTTCAGAATTGCATCTATCATATTTTCTCTTTTCAGAAATTGAATGCTCAGAATATTTTGCAGCCGACCAGCAACCACTCTTTGCAACTTAACCAAATTTCTGAAACGATTTTTCAGCAGCTTCGACCAGCTATAACATCCACAGAATTTCAATTTCGACTTCCAAACTATGAAGCCTTTCACCTATTGTCGCACCCTACCACTGCTTGCTCTAACTTTATTGAAAACCATGCTATTTCTTATTAGGATCTCTGATTTGGCACACACGAGATTCATGAAGCAAAACTTGTTGGTCAATGTATTGAATCCTCCATTGCTCCAAGTATCCAGCTAACCAACATTTATGCTGCAGCTAATAACTTCAGAAATTCTCGCCCTTCCGTCTACTACAGCAAGAGAAGGCTGCGTCGAGAAATGTCGAGAAAATGGTAAAACCATTTAAATGAGTTCGTGAACTTCACTAACAGAACTTGTTGCCAATCACTTTCTTCCTTGGTATTTGCATGTTGCTCCTTTCTGGAAACATGCTGCTCAAATCTTTTCTGATTGAACATTTTGAGTAGGCATCAATTTTCCTAAAATCCCTCATCTGCCTCTTTGGATTTTGATTGAGCGGTGGACGCCAATTTCAGATTCAACCCAATTCAATCCAGATCTTGCACATACAACTCCTGGAAATCTGATACAACCAACACATTCAATCCATTCCTAAGATCTGACTCCATAAGCAGAATTTTAACTTGTTGGCCTTGTAATCTACCAACTTATTAGAATTTCACAGCAACAGGAGCTGCTGCACCCTTGTTGAGGTTGAAATTGGGCTTCACGTATAGGTAAGGATGCTATTGGTACTGGCACAATTCTGATAACGCTGGCATTACCAGTGCAATCCATCTAGATCAGTACATAGCTTCAACCACAAGTATTTCCAGCAGTAGTTCCAATCTCTCAATTTCACTACCATTTTCAGAGTTGTAGGTCGATTAAGTTCTGAATGGCCAAGCTCTATAGCAAATTTCTGCCCAACGAAATAGTATATCCTCCCCCACACTTAAGAATTTTGTCCGTCTCGGACAAACAATTTATCAAGTTATTCTTCCAATATGGGAACAAAAGATACGAGAGAAGATAATCCACGAAGATAACAAAGACAATAAATGGTAAATGTAAGGATATGACATGTAAGACAACATGGAAGTATCAAGTGGATTAGAAAAGCAATACAAGTGAGGAAAAGAATCAAGAGTGAAATCCTTCATCATATTCATGCAAATAAATGTTCTTGCAGTTTTGAAAAGACTCAAAGAAAGTTCTAGAGTAACAAGTATCACACGTGTATCACACCAAAGTGGGTAATTGATTGAAAATGGCTTAAACCTCACTAGGTGAATAAAAATCAAGCTTGGTCTATCAATAAAAAGTTCACCATCATAACAAGTGACCGCATGCAAGTGAAGTTTCCTATCATACACAAAAATCCACAATTTAATGATCAAACTTAACTAATTTTTACCACCTCTGAAATGATACTAAGGTATGCATAGGGGAAATTATTTGACTCGACAATGCATAAACAAACCTAGGTGCAAATACCATGCAACTAACAACCAGTTATTTACGAACATGAGAGGAAGGAAGAAAATACAGTAAACAAAAGAACACACTCCCCTGTCATGTCGGAGAAGAAGCATCATCATGTCTGGCCCCACCGTATTCTCTAGAATAGACTTGATCTCTTTGCTCGACACTTCATGAGTCTATTGCAAAAGTGAGACCCTTGATCGCTAATGATCGCCCTGGGAACTCCAAATCTGCAAAATATGTGAGACCTAACAACATCCACAACAACTAGAGAATCATCAGTCATGGTGGAGATTGCCTCCACCCATTTGGAAACATAATCATATGCCAAAAAAATATATGAAAATACAAAAGATACAGGAAATGGACCTATAAAATCTCACAGAATAAAAAGGATTGGTGAGACATTTCATTTCTACGTCCTATGTTCCCTGTTCGTTGACATCGCTCACAAGATTTGTAAAATTCAAAGGCATCATGAAATAGGGTGGGCCAATACAAATCAGACTCTAAAACTTTTCTAGCAGTCCTTTGGGGTCCAAAATACCCCCCACAAGCCAGGGAATAACAAAAGTAAGTACGTATGGAATGAAACTCATAATCAAGTCCACATCATCTAATAATCTGATAACTACAAAATTTTCAATGATAAAGATCATCCCATACATAGTACTTAGCATCACTTTTCAATTTCTAGACTTGTGCATGAGTAAAATGTGAAGGTACAACACGGCAACTAAATAAATAGCAAGATCTGCATACCATGGTGTCTTACCCTACAGGTGAAAAAGTTGCTCATCTAGAAAAGAATCTGCTATGGGGGTGGCTCGATCTCCCTCACAATCCTGGTTAAACTGAAATACCACCTCCTTCTGCAACAAGTCGGTCAAGGGCAAGGCAATCTTACTGAAGTCTCTGATAAAAAGTCTGTAGAACCCTGCATGACTCAGAAAAGCATGAACTTCCCGCACAGAAGCGGGGTAAGATAAAGAGGATATAATATGAATTGTAGCAGGATCTACTTCAATACCATACAAAGAGATAATATAACCTAAGATATCCCATGCTCGACCATGAAATTACACAAACATAGGATGGAAGTGATTCTTGGAGCGTCACCTGAAGCGTGCAAGTCCCTACACCTTCCAATCCTCGGCATACATGGAAATTTACTAGCTCCTGGAATTCCCTAGCCTTTTCTTCAACAACCCTCTTCCTAGTTTGGGCATCTGAGGGAAGAAAAAAACTGCTACATAAAACTCAAGTGAATTATCGCCTGAAGACCTAGTCATCCACATAAACAAATACAATGAGAAACAAATAGAAATGATAAGAAAGACAATAATAACAGAAGAAAAAGAAAACAAACAAACAAACTACAGTTTAAAGACAAACAAACCAATTAAAGGTCCCCGGCAACGCCGCCAAAATTTGATAACGAACGATGAATTATCGTGATACCGTTCCCAAATTATTTACCGAACCCCCTAACTACACTAATGCAGTATAGGACTGACTCGGGTCATCTCCCAACGAACCTAATGGTTTGACATTTGTTTTTAAACAGAAGTAAACATTGGTGGTTTTCTGAATTTATTAAAATGCAAAATCAAAAGCAAACATGAGAATTAAACATGCAAAAAGTAAACCTAACTACCAATTATTAATTCCCGGGAAGCTAACCTAATGCAAGAACAAATGCAAAAAGTAACAAGCAACTATCCTAATGCACAAAAGTAAGTGATCACGCATCGCACTGTCACTATACGGTACAATGATCAAACAAATGTGAACAATTCAACCATGCACCGCATTGTCACTATACGGCACAGTAGTCAAACAATCACTAAAAACTAAACTAACAGACAGAAAAGAAAGTGACCAAGCACCGCACTGTCACTATACGGCACACTGATCAAACAAAGGTGAACAATCCAACCATGCACCACACTGTCACTATACGACACAGTAGTCAAACAGTCACTAAAAACTGCAATAAACGAAAGCAATTCAACCAGGTACCGCACTGTCACTATACGGCAACTGGTCGAATGTAAAGGAAATCTAACCTAATAATGAAAGCACTCCAACCAAAACACCGTACTGTCACTATACGATGCATTGATTGGACAATTTTAATTGATTGGGTTAGTACATCAGCAACAAGAAATTAAACTAACCTACAACTAAATAACGAACACCAATATTAACTCTAATAAAAATGCACAATGAACAGAATTAAACAACTAAGCATAACAAACCGATAGAAATAACATTGCATGTAAACAAATCAACAATTAACCGAAACAAACATAATCAACTACTAACAATTGCATAACTGACTGGAATAAAATGCAAAATGTAAATAACATGAAATCCCGAGTGTTTAACACAAACACACTCAGTACTTAATCCAAATAAACTACGATCGATAACCACACGGCGGTCACAACAAATCGAACAACCACTCCGGCGGTGAATGCAATGCTATCCAATCGGCACAACAGGAAGGAGGGAAAGATTGATGACTGCGATCACTGCTCCGACGAACTGGATTCACCGGACAGTGAAGTGGAAATCTTCTCCGGCAGTGAAGATGGGATTGTCCAATCGGCACAACCTGCGGGTGACTCCGACGAATCTGGAACGGCCTATCCCAGTCATCGGAATGAAGGAGAATGCCGGTGAAGGGTGAACTCGCCGGAATCCCGCCTCGCCTCGCTTTGGATCAGCTGCCCGAATCACGGCATCTGGATCCGCCACCAAGGATTGGATGGGATCGTCGCCAGCTGTCGAAGGGAACTCGCTGGAATAGTGTCGGCCTGCCGTCGATCGCTCGTGTAGTCGCCGGTCGCCGCGCTCGCGAGAGGAGGAAGACACCGCTCGAGTTTCTGTCGCGCATTGTGGCACAGCTGGGAAGAAGTTGGGTTTATTAAGTGATTTTTCTGAGCCGTCCGATTGTGCCAGATCTGTTCTCAGCCGCCCAAATATAGCTAGGTTAAATGAATCCAATTAATCTCCCAAGCATGCTGTGATCCAATGGTTGTGATTAGTCTGATTTCAAATGAACTGATCTGATCCATCTGAGATGATAATTCCGATCGGTCGAATCTGGAGGAAGGGCTCAGATGTTTAGATCAAAATGTACGGATGGGATCTCTCCAGATCTGAATAGATGGCTTCAAATCAGCTATATTCATTGGACGATCCATAATGCTCAGATCTGATCCGGATCTACGGCTGCGATTGCTCCAATTAGATCCTCATTAGATGTTCCTACAAAATCACATGAAATTCATGAAAAATACTAAATTTATAGGAATTAATGTAATTAATCGCAAATAGGCTCAATATGTAAAAACATCCCGAATAACAATAATTATCCCATCAAAGGGCCTAAAAGATCTAATCAACAAGTAAAAATAGTGCAATAAAAAATGCAGCTATCAGCCTTGTACATAACATAGCATACATGATAGATCTTATTGCGGATGCATAGGGAATCTTACTCATGCAAATCCTCTCGTCTTCTGTGCGCGGACACATAGACTTCGAAAGGTGTATCCCATGCCTGATGGGTAGGAAACCTTTGTTGGATTCCGACATGCTAAACCTCTTTAGCACTCGGTCTATATATGTAGACTGCGAAAGACCAAGCAACCGTTTCGATCTATCTCTATAGATCTTAATCCTGAGGATGTAAGTTGCTTCTCCCAGGTCTTTCATGGAGAATGTCTTGGATAACCAAATCTTAACTGACTGAAAGACTGAAATATCGTCTCCTATAAGTAATATGTCATCGACATACAATACTAGGAACACGACTGCACTCCCACTAACCTTCTTGTACACACAAGGTTCGTCTGGATTTTGTGAGAAATCAAACTTTTTAATTGTCTCATCAAAAGCGGATATTCGACTCTGGATGCTTGCTTGATCCATATATGGATTTTTGCATACCTTGGTTTTATCAAGATGTGAAACCCTCGGTTGTATCATATACCGTCCTCGGCGAGTTTCCATTAAGGAAAGCTATTTTCACATCCATCTGCCATATCTCATAATCATAATGGTGCTATGGCGGGAGCATCCGAATGGATTTAAGCATAGCTCTGTGAATAGGTTTCGTCATAATCAACACCTTGTTTTTGGCGATATCCTTTCGCCACCAATCTAACCTTATAGGTAATCACATTACCATCCATGTCGGTTTTCTTCTTGAAAACCCACTTGCACCCTATAGGCTTTATGCCTTGGTGGAGTCAACCAAGTTCCAAACTTGGTTTTCATACATGGAATCCATTTCGACTTCATGGCTTCAAGCCACTTATCCCTTCTGAACTTGTCGGAACTTCTTCATAATGGTAGGCTCCTCATCATCAATGAGTAACACGTCGTTCGATTCACTTACGAAATCCATATCTCTCGGGAATATTGCGTGTTCTACGGATCTCTGAAGATGTGGTGTTTCAATAGGTCCGGTAGATTGCTCATCACTATGAGTTGTTGTGTTGTGCTTCACGGTATCTCATGATATCTATTTGAGTCTCTCGAGCCTCCTCAAGCTCGGCGACATTCTCACTTTATTTTCTTGCAGAGAAACTCTTTCTCTAGAAACACGGCATGCCTTGAAACAAACACCTTTTGTTCCACAGGATGATAGAATTGGTAACCCCTTGTTTCCTTAGGGTATCCAATAAATAGACATTTATCAGACTTAGCATCCAATTTGTCTGATACAGTCCGCTTCACATAAGCAAGACAACCCCATATCTTCAAGTAAGAAACATGAGGTTTCTTACTATTCCATATCTCATATGGAGTAGTGGAGACTACCTTGGTTGACATTCTGTTTAAAAAGTAAACAACTGTCTGAAGTGCATAGCCTTAAAAGGACATGGGAAGATTTGCATGATTCATCATTGAACTAACCATATCCAATAAGGTCCGGTTACGCCTCTCAGATACACCATTATGCTGTGGTGTATATGGCGGAGTCCAGTGAGACAATATACCATTGTCTCTTGGATAATCAAGAAACTCTTGACTTAAGTATTCACCACCTCGATCTGATTAAGTATTTTAATACTCTTGTCATGTTGTTTCTCTACTTCATTTCTGAATTCTTTGAACCTTTCAAAGGCTTCAGACTTGGGTTTCATCAAGAACACATACTCAAACCGTGAGTGATCATCGATGAAGGTAATGAAGTAGCTATAGCCTCCTAAAGCTTGAGTTGACATAGGTCCACATACATCAGTATGTATTAGACCTAGCAACTCTCCCACTCGTTCACCTTTTCCTGTAAAAGGTAACTTAGTCATCTTGCCTTTCAAGCATGATTCGCATATTTCGTATGAATTCAATTCAAATGATTCCAGAATTCCACATCTGTGTAATTTGGACATGCATTTCTTGCTTGCATGGCCAAGACGACAATGCCACATGTAGGAGTCTAATTGATTATCCTTTCGAGCACGCTTGTTGCTCGATTCGATATTGAAAATGTCACTGGATATGCCCAACATATAAAAACTATTGCTCAAAGTTCCAGTCCCATAAAGAACGCCATTTAAAGTTGTGTAACAAAAATTGTTACTAAAAGTTAAATGGTGCCCATTTCTATTTAAACAAGAAATAGAAATGATGTTCTTTATCATCAAAGGAAGATAAAAGCAATTGTCTAGTTCTAAGACAAGTCCTGTAGGGAGTCTCAACAAATACGTTCCGATGGCGAGTGCAACAACCTTTGCTCCATTCCCAACACGTAAATTTGACTCTCCCTTGATGAGTCTTCTTCTATTCCTTAGCCCATTTATGTCATTACATATATGTGAGCCACACCCAATATCCAATACCCAAGTGTTTGAGGAAATAGAATGACAATCAATAACGAAGATATCTGAAGAAGATCGGGCATCCGATGCCTTATTCTTCTTCACGAACTCAAGATAAATCTTGCAATTTCTTCGCCAATGGCCCTCCTTGCCATAATGATGGCAAGTACCCTTTTGAGCTGGTTCTGCCTTTTTAGCCCTTTTCTTCCCCTTCTGCTATTCCTTTGACTTCCTCTTAGAACCTTTCTTCGAGGAATCAACTCATAGCACTGTCCCTTGCTCATGCTTCTCAGAAGGCTCCACAGTCTTCAGCATGTTGAGCAGTACCATAGATGAACCTTCTTGCTTCTCAGAGGTGAAGAGGAGCTTGGAGACTTCGAACATTTTGAATCTCACTTGCTCATCAAACAACTCATAAAGATGAAAGACTATGGTATGAGCATCCATATGCTCATGCTGCTTCTGCAGCTCAGGGACCATCGCGGCTAGCATGATGCAACTTGCTAGTTCAGAATCAGTCACATGTTTCTGATAGACCAACAATTGGTCCGGAGTTGCATCGTCACTCGGATGGGCGGGAAGAGGCGCTTCGAGGACATACACAAGCATTTTACCTTGAAAACAATTCTCAAGTTTCTAAGCCAGTCCAAGAAGTTCGACACAGTCAATTTATTTAAATCCAAGATAGAGTGCAAATTCAAAGACATCATGATCAATCAATTATCCTAGAAATACAACTCGAGCATATATGAGAAAGATGATTTAAAATGCATCAATATACATTTATAAATCCCATTCATTATTTCAAATTTTAAAAATCCCAAAATCACTTCGGGAGATCGTAGGTCCATCTCCGAATGGGCTGATATCCAACATAGATATGAACAACCTTGGAGAGAGTCCAACAAGCCATTCATAACTACGATGGTAGGTATCAAATATACCGATTGCATATCACGTATATGCAACTATCACAATGTGCTATCAACTAATTGAATGTTCACACAAACATCGGGTTGTTAACACATTAACAAGTATGCATCATATGCATAGCACCCAACTTCACCTCCCTTCACATCGACCTTGGAGAGAGTCCAACAAGTCGATGCTCCAGGTTAAAGCCAACCCATTAATCTAGAAATAATTTTAATATGGTTAGAGCGCATTCAACCAATTAGCCCAGCTTGGAGAGAGTCCAACAACCAAAGCTAACGATTGACCTCTGACTCTTACCATATTAGTATTAAACTATTCCATGGTTTGAACATGTTCGGGTTCGAGCCGGGCTTGGAGAGAGTCCAACAACCCAAACAAGAAACAAAACTCTGGTTCTAACCATATTAATGGAAGGTGTAAGTTTTAATATTGAGTAAGAGTTTTTATGTCTCATCCTCTTTGCATGCAAATAACTATTATCTACATGACATACATCTACATGTCACGACACACATGACATAATGATATGCATCTAATGCAATTACATGACATACAATTATGTCATGTACAAAATTTCCTTATATGTCATAACTATTTATGGAAATAAAATATGTTTAAGATTTGATTCTCTAAATCAAATCATGATTAAATTAGGAAACAATTTTCCAAATCTAATCACATATTTTATTTGTGGAAAGTGTTGATTAAGGAAAGTCAATTTAGGAAACAAATTTCCTAAATCATCAAAACTATTTATGGAAATAAAAAAATTTAAGATTTGATTTCCCAAATCAAATCATGATTAAATTAGGAAACAAATTTCCAAATTTAATCAAATATTTTATTTATGGAAAATATCAATTTCTATAAATACTTCAAACTTTCCAAAAGTAGAAGATTTCCATAAATACTTCTAGACTTTCTAAAATTAAAAATTTTCATAAATACTTCTAACTTTCCAAAAGTAGAAAATTTCCAAAAATACCATTATGACTATCGCAAAACAATTTTATGATTATGTTGAAATACAACCTGGGCTCTGATACCAGTGTTGGGTTTCCGGCACCGCGACGAGTGTGTGTTCGAGCATGTTTCGTAAACATGTGCACTGCGAAAGGAATAAAATAATAAATCTAATTTATACAACACACACATCACACGCATGCATAGTACAACATGTGTAGACATAACCGTAAATTCAAAATTTGCAATAAAATGAAATTTATACTACATATACCTGACGTATCACGTGTAGTGGGAAAGACATCAACCGGAACGATTCTCGCTAGAATCGTCTCTATCCGTATCCATGCCGAGTATTTTTGGGATGACTTCACAAAGTCACGAGCCTCGTCTCCATATGGGTTACTAGCCTCGTGTTGAAGACGATGTGATCGAGAGAAGATCACGATCCGAATCAAAATTCGGATCCAAAATGAGTCCTCAATAACTCGCTTCTCCGGAGAGGTATTCGTCAACCGTTTGACGAATCCTTCGTCCTCCACCTATGAGGATTATCGGAGATCGAATCCCCGGCAAGGCTACCGCTGTTGGAGCTCCAAACGTCGTCCAAACGACGCTCCGACGAGAAGGAAACAAGCTGTCCAGAAAACTGGACAGCTTTTGGTGGAGGAATAGGGGTCGGCCAAAAGGGAAGGTTGAAGCTCACCTTGTTGCCGAACCCAAAGGAGATCACCGGAGCTCCTCCGGCAGCAGCTCGACGCTGGCAGGGGGAGAGGACAGTAGCTGCTGGACACCGGCAAGGAGATTGGGTGGTGGTGGGCGGCGGCAAGGGATGTTGGCGCCGACTACACCAAGGAGAAGGAGGGGGCGGCAACTTAGCGTTGCTTGGACTTTGGATTAGGGCTTAACAAAACCCTTAACCCCTATTTTATAGAGAACAAATTCTCTTAATGGTTATCAGATCATAACCAAAAGCCCGTTAACCCGCTCCATTAATTTAAGTTAAAATAAACCAAACCATGTTGGTTTATTTTAAGTTAAAACGAACCGAACTAACTTTGGTTCATTCGTTTAAAACAAACCAAACCCCTTTGGTTTATTCTCCTCCATTGGATTAGAACCAAACCAATTTTGTTCATCCATCATGTCTTCATAGGACACGACCCATCAATGCTTCCATTGCAACTGAAGCGATTTCATGCTCGCTCTTTGTTTGGTCCAACCAAACCTAGTTTCTCTCGGTCTGAGAATCTCATTCTCAAGATTATTTTAAATTCTTCGGATTACGCTCGTTGTACGTGTGACCAAATAGGTTCTCGGATTATGTTGTCCGTCTATAATTAACTATTAATTATAGAGCGATAATGAGTGGAACCTAGTAGTACATCATGATCTCCAATTAACCGAAAAGATCGACGGTTGATCTAGAACTATTTCTGAAACCCTTCAGCAGCTCGAATGAATCGTGCCCCATTCCCTTCACTCATCTTATACCCACTTGGTTCAGGACATGGTCTATAGTGTCAGTCCCCACTAGGTTGACTACATCACACCTAGCCCAAGTATTATTTCCTCGTCTTACGAATTCTAATTACTGTACATGTGTCGAAGAGTACCTTACTCTGAACATGTAATGCTTTGGCCAAAGACTTTAGTAACAATCCGACAAAAGTCCATGGGTATAAATCTCCTCGCAAGGAGTGGTGAATCCTTTATAGGCTATTCAAACACCTTCGATCACTTCGACTTATACCCAATCATCCCGGGTCCACATCTCCTCAGAGATGCTTGCTTAAGATGTCAAAGCATAAGTCTTTATGACCAAGATGACTTGAATACCACAAGTCAAAGGAACATCACACTTAAGTTGCAGTAAGAACTTCATTGACATATCTATATTGTTAGTAATATATGAGAGATGTCCTAAGGCAATCGCCTTATGTATGAACCATTTATATGATAAATGAAGATTCACTATTTGAGTATACATGTTTAATGTATTTGATTGGATCTTAAACTCATTTACTGAATGTCCACGATACGATTCACAGCATGAGAGAATTTATGATTTGATCACAACTAGTGAGTATCTCTACATGTGTAATTGTGATGTATCGGAATTATCCCTAGTCGATGAATTGATGGATTTGAACACCATCAATTCTGTCAAGACTAGCACGAGGTATACTCCTTGGTGTATCCAAGCAGCTAATTCTCACTGGCTGGAGACATAGTGATGTCCGGAGTTAATCGTGGATGCTAGTTATGGTAACTAGTTCATTGGAGTGACCAGCCGTAAGACTTCATATGGTTCTCTGCATATATAGATATGTCAATGAAGTTCTTACTGTAGCTTAAGTGCGATGTTCCTTTGACTTGCGTAATTCAAGTCATCTTGATCATGGAGACTTATGCTTTGACATCTTAAGCAAACATCTCTAAGGAGATGTGGACCCGGGATGATTGGGTATAAGTCGAAGTGATCGAAGGTGTTTGAATAGCCTATAAAGGATTCACCACTCCTTGCGAGGAGATGTATACCCATAGCTTCTCGTCGGATTGTTACTAAAGTCTTTGGCCAAAGCATTACATATTTAGAGTAAGGTACTCTTCGATACATGTGGAGTAACTAGAATCCGTAGGACGAGGAAATGATACTTGGGTTAGGTGTGACATAGTCAACCTAGTGGGGACTGACACAATAGACCATGTCCTGAACCAAGTGGGTATAAGATGAGTGAAGGGAATGGGGCACGATTCATTCGAGCTACTGAAGGGTTTCAGAAATAGTTATGGATCAACCGTTGATCTTTTCGGTTAATTGGGGATCATGATGTACTACTAGGTGCCACTCATGATCGTTCTATAATTAATGGTTAATTATAGACGGCCAACATAAACCGAGAACCTATTTGGTCACACGCACAACGAGCGTAATCCAAAGGATTTAAAAAGAGCTTGATAATGGGATTTCTCGGACGAGAGAAACTATGTTTGGTTGGACCAAACATAAGCGAGCATGAAATTGTTTCGATCGCAATGGAAGCGTGGATGGGCCGTGTCTTATGAAGACATAATGGATGGACCAAAATGGTTTGGTTCTAATCCAATGGATGAGAATAAACCAAAGGGTTTGGTTTATATTAAGCGAATGAACCAAAGGTTGGTTCGTTTTAACTTAAAATAAACCATCATGGTTTGGTTTATTTTAACTTATCTTAATGGAGGCGGGTTAACGGGCTTTATGGATATGATCCATTAACCATTAAGAGAATTAGTTCTCTATAAAGAGGGCTTAATGGATAATTAAGCCTAATCAAAAACCCTAGCCCTTGGAGTTGCGGCCCACCCTTGAAGGAGGTTTTTGCGCCAACCCTAGTGTGCAGCCCAACCTCTTGTGCGCCGTCTAACTTGTTGCGGCGACCAAGCTTCAGCCGTGAACCTCCGGCGACCCTCCGTGATCTCCTCTAGGTTCGGTGATAAGGTGAGCTTCCATCTCTCCTTGGCCGCCTCTATTCCTCCACCAAAAGCTGTCCAGTTTTTCTGGACAGCTTGTTTCTTGTTGTCGGGCGTCGTTTGGGCGGCGGTTAGTGCGACAGCGGCTAACTTTTGATCTCCGGTAATCCTCTGAGGTGGGGGACGAAGGATTCGTCAATTGGTTGACGAATACCTCTCCGGAGAAGCGAGTTTTGAGAACTCATTTTAGGATCCGAATTTGGATTCGGATCGTGATCATCTCTCGATCACGTCGTCTTCAACACGAGGCTAGTAACCCGTACGAAGACGAAGCTCGTGACTTAGCGAAGTCATCCCGAGGAGCTCGGCGTGGATACGGATAGAGACGATTCTACGAGGATCGCCCGCTGATGCCGCTCCCGCTACACGCCATACGAAAGGTATAACGAGATAATTTCTTTTATTGCAAATTTTAATTTACGGTTATGTCTACACTTGTTGTAATAGCATGCGTGTGTTGTGTGTGTTGTAATAAATATAGATTTATTATTTTTAATTGCTTCCGCTGTGCTCATGTTTACGAAACATGATCGAACACACACACGCCGCGGTGCCGGAAACCCAACAGTGGTATTAGAGCCCAGGTTGTGTTTCGACATAATCGTAAAAATGGTTTTGCGATAGTCATAATGTATTTCTGGAAATTTTCTAAATTTTGGAAATTTAGAAGTATTTATGGAAATTTTTCAATTTTGAAAAGTCTAGAAGTATTTATGTAAATCTTCCACTTTTGGAATGTTGTAAGTATTTATGGAAATTGATATTTTCCATAAATAAAATATTTGATTAGATTCTGGAAATTTGTTTCCTAATTTAATCATGATTTGATTTGGGAAATCAAATCTTAAAAAATATTTTATTTCCATAAGTAGTTTTAATGATTTAGGAAATTGGTTTCCTAAATAGATTTTCTTTAACCAAATAATTCCATGAATAAAATATATGATTAGATTTGGAAATTTGTTTCCTAATTTAATTATGATTTGATTTGGAGAATCAAATCTTAAACATATTTTATTTCTATAAATAGTTATGACATATAAGGAAATTATATACATGACATAATTGTATGCCATGTAATTGCATTAGATGCATAACATTATGCCATGCGTGTCGTGACATGTAGATGTATGCCATGTATGCCATGCCATGTAGATAATAGTTATTTGCATGCAAAGAGGATGAGACATAAAAACCCTAACTCAATATTAAAGCCTACACCTTCCATTAATATGGTTAGAACCAGAGTTCTGTTTCTTGTTTGGGTTGTTGGACTCACTCCAAGCCCTACTGAACCTCGAACATGTTCAAATCATTGGAATAGTTTAACTCTAATATGGTAAGAGTCGAGGTCAATCGTTAGTTTGGGTTGTTGGACTCACTCCAAGCTCGCTAATTGGTTGAATGCGCTCTAACCATATTAAAACTATTTCGCGATTAATGGGTCGGCTTTAACTTGGAGCATCGATTTGTTGGACTCACTCCAAGGTCGATGTGAAGAGAGGTGAAGTTGGGTGCTATGCATATGATGCATACTTGTTAATGTGTTAACAACCCAATGTATGTGTAAACATTCAATTAGTTGATAGCACATTGTGATAGTTACATATACATGATATGTAATCGGTATACTTGATACCCACCATCATAGCTAAGAATGGCTTGTTGGACTCACTCCAAGGTTGTTCTTATCTATGATGGATATCATCCCATTCGGAGATGGACCTACGATCTCCCGAAGTGATTTTAAGGGTTTTTGAAATTCGAAAAATGAATGGGATTTATAAATGTATATTGATGCATTTTTAAAATCATCTTTCTCATATATGCTCATTTTGTATTTCTAAGTTAATATATTCATCATGATATGTTTGAATTTGCATTCCATTTAGGATTCGAATAAATTGACTGGGCCGAGCTTCATGGACTGGCTTAGAAGCTTGAGAATTGTTCTCAAGGTGAAAAGCTTGTGTATGTCCTCGAAGCGCCTCTTCCCGCCCGTCCTAGTGACGATGCAACTTTGGACCAATTGTTGGCCTATCAGAAACATTTGAGTGATTCTGAACAAATGAGTTGCATCATGCTAGCCGCGATGGAACCCAAGCTACGAAAGCAGCATGAGCATATGGATGCTCATATCGTAGTCCTTCATCTTTGTGAGTTGGTTGATGAGCAAGTGAGATTCGAAAGGTTTGAAGTGTTGGGTTTCCGGCACCGCGGCGTGTGTGTGTTCGATCATGTTTCGTAAACATGAACATAGCGGAAGCAATTAAAAATAATAAATCTATATTTATTACAACACACACAACACACGCATGCATATTACAACAAGTGTAGACATAACCGTAAATTAAAATTTGCAATAAAAGGAAATTTATCTACGTTATACCTTTCGTATGACGTGTAGCGGGAACGGCATCAACCGGAACGATCCTCGTAAGAATCGTCTCTATCCATATCCACGCCGAGCTCCTCGGGATGACTTCGCTAAGTCACGAGCTTCGTCTTCGTACGGGTTACTAGCCTCGTGTTGAAGACGACGTGATCGAGAGATGATCACGATCCGAATCCAAATTCGGATCCTAAAACGAGTTCTCAAAACTCGCTTCTCCGGAGAGGTATTCGTCAACCAATTGACGAATCCTTCGTCCTCTACCTCAGAGGATTACCGGAGATCAAATCCCCGGTAAGTTAGGCGCTATCGGAGCACTAACCGTCGTCCAAACGACGCTCCGACAATAAAGAAACAAGCTGTCCAGAAAAACTTGACAGCTTTTGGTGGAGGAATAGAGGCCGGCCAAGGAGAGATGGAAGCTCACCTTATCACCGAACCTAGAGGAGATCACCAGAGGGTCGCCGGAGTTCACCGGCTGAAGCTTGGTCGCCGGCAACAAGTTGGACGGCGACACAAGAGGTTGGGCGGCTGCACACTAGGGTTGGCGCCGAAAACCTCCTTCAAGGGGTGGGCGGCAACTCCAAGGGCTTAGGGTTTTTTATTAGGGCTTAATTATCCATTAAGCCCTCTTTTATAGAGAACTAATTCTCTTAATAGTTAATGGATCATATCCATAAAGCCCGTTAACCCGCTCCATTAAGATAAGTTAAAATAAACCAAACCATGATGGTTTATTTTAAGTTAAAACGAACCGAACCAACCTTTGGTTCATTCGTTTAATATAAACCAAACCCTTTGGTTTATTCTCATCCATTGGATTAGAACCAAACCATTTTGGTCCATCCATTATGTCTTCATAAGACACGGCCCATCCATGCTTCCATTGCGACTGAAACAATTTCATGCTCGCTTTATGTTTGGTCCAACCAAACATAGTTTCTCTCGGTCTGAGAATCCCATTCTCAAGCTCGTTTTAAATACTTTAGATTACACTCGTTGTGCGTGTGACCAAATAGGTTTTCGGTTTATGTTGGCCGTCTATAATTAACCATTAATTATAGAACGATCATGAGTGGCACCTAGTAGTACATCATGATCCCCAATTAACCGAAAAGATCAACGGTTGATCCAGAACTATTTCTGAAACCCTTCGGTAGCTCGAATGAATCGTGCCCCATTCCCTTCACTCATCTTATACCCACTTGGTTCAGGATATGGTCTATTGTGTCAGTCCCCACTAGGCTGACTACGTCACACCTAGCCCAAGTATCATTTCCTCGTCCTACGGATTCTAGTTACTCCACATGTTTTGAAGAGTACCTTACTCTAAACATGTAATGCTTTGGCCAAAGACTTTAGTAACAATCCGACGAGAGGCCATGGGCATACATCTCCTCGCAAGGAGTGGTGAATCCTTTATAGGCTATTCAAACACCTTCGATCATTTCGACTTATACCCAATCATCCCGGGTCCACATCTCCTTAGAGATGTTTGCTTAAGATGTCAAAGCATAAGTCTCCATGATCAAGATGACTTGAATACCGCAAGTCAAAGGAACATCGCACTTAAGCCACAGTAAGAACTTCATTGACATATCTATATATGCAGAGAACCATATGAAGTCTTACGGCTGGTCACTCCAATGAACTAGTTACCATAACTAGCATCCACGATTAACTCCAGACATCACAATGTCTCCAGCCAGTGAGAATCAGCTGCTTGGATACACCAAGGAGTATACCTCGTGCTAGTCTCGACAGAATTGATGGTGTCCAAATCCATCAATTCATCGACTAGGGATAATTCCGATACATCACAATTACACATGTAGAGATACTCACTAGTTGTGATCCAATCACAAATTCTCTCATGCTGTGAATCGTATCGTGGACATTCAGTAGATGAGTTTAAGATCCAATCAATACATGAAACATGTATACTCAAATAGTGAATCTTCATTTATCATATAAATGGTTCGTACATAAGGCGATTGCCTTAGGACATCTCTCATATATTACTAACAGACTCCCACTTGGCCTAATGCCAATCGCTACGGTATCCAATACCATAAGCTCGAACATGACCCTCAAACTTATTTTGAGGTAATGCCTTAGTCAAAGGATCCGCTAAGTTCCTTTCAGTGGGAATTTTCTTGATTTGTATTTCGTTCCTACTGATGATCTCTCTGATAAGATGATAGCGGCGAAGCACATGTTTGGATTATTGATGAGACCACATCAAGTTCAGAGATGAACTTCTTGATCCAAACCGCTTCCTTTGCTGCTTCCAAAGCTGCAATGTATTCTGCCTTAGTGGCAGAATCCGCTATAGTGTCAAGCTTGGAACCTTTCCAGCTTATTGCGCCTCCATTCCAGGTGAATACATACCCAGACTCAGACATGGAATCATCCTTGTCTGTCTGGAGCTGGCATCCGTATACCCACGTATCACCATGTACCCTTCTCCATATATTAGGAACGCATCCTTAGTTCTTCTTAAGTACTTAAGGATCATCTTAACAATACCCCTATGATTCCATTCTGGATCGACCGGTATCGCCGCGTGACACTCAGAGCATACGATACATCGGGCCTCGTACATAACATAGCATACATGATAGATCCTATTGCGGATGCATAGGGAATCTTACTCATGCAAATTCTCTCGTCTTCTGTGCGCGGACACATAGACTTCGAAAGGTGTACCCCATGCCTGATGGGTAAGAAACCTTTCTTGGATTCCGACATGCTAAACCACTTTAGCACTCGGTCTATATATGTAGACTGCGAAAGACCAAGCAACCGTTTCGATCTATCTCTATAGATCTTAATCCCGAGGATGTAGGTTGCTTCTCCCAGGTCTTTCATGGAGAATGTCTTGGATATCCAAACCTTCACTGACTGTAAGATTGAAACATCGTTTCCTATAAGTAGTATATCATCGACATACAATACTAGGAACATGACTGCACTCCCACTAACCTTCTTGTACACACAAGGTTCGTCTGGATTTTGTGAGAAATCAAACTTTTTGATGGTCTCATCAAAACGGATATTCCAGCTCCTGGATGCTTGCTTCAATCCATATATGGACCGTCGCAATTTGCATACCTTGGTTTTATCAACCGATGTGAAACCCTCAGGCTGTATCATATACACGTCCTCGAGCAGGTTTCCATTAAGGAAAGCTGTTTTCACATCCATCTGCCATATCTCATAATCATAATGAGACGCTATGGCCAGGAGCATCCGAATGGATTTAAGCATAGCTACAGGCGAATAGGTTTCATCATAATCAACACCTTGTTTTAACAATATCCTTTCGCCACCAATCTAGCCTTATAGGTAATCACATTACCATCCATGTCAGTTTTCTTCTTGAAAACCCACTTGCACCCTATAGGCTTTATCCCTTCAGGTGGGTCAACCAAGTTCCAAACTTGGTTTTCATACATGGAATCCATTTCCGACTTCATGGCACCAAGCCACTTATCCCTTTCTGAACTTGTCAGCACTTCTTCATAACTGGTAGGCTCCTCATCATCAATGAGTAACACGTCGTTCGATTCGCTTACGAGAAATCCATATCTCTCAGGAATATTGCGTGTTCTACCAGATCTACGAAGATGTGGTGTTACAATAGGTCTAGCCGATTGCTCATCACTATGAGTTGTCGGCTGTTGTGCTTCACCAGGTATCTCATTAATGTCTATTTGAGTCTCTCGAGCCTCCTCAAGCTCGACGACACTCCTACTATTTTCTTGCAAGAGAAACTCTTTCTCTAGAAACACAGCATACCTTGAAACAAACACCTTTTGTTCCACAGGATGATAGAATTGGTAACCCCTTGTTTCCTTAGGGTATCCAATAAATAGACATTTATCAGACTTAGCATCCAATTTGTCGCTTCATAAGCAGACAACCCCATATCTTCAAGTAAGATACATGAGGTTTCTTACTATTCCATATCTCATATGGAGTAGTTGAGACTACCTGTTGGCATTCTCGCTTAACAAGTAAACGTCAAGTGCATAGCCCCAAAAGGACTTGGGAAGAGTTGCATGATTCATCATTGACCTGACCATGTCCAACAAGGTCCGGTTATGCCTCTCAGATACACCATTATGCTGTGGTGTATAGGGCGGAGTCCATTGAGACAATATGTCATTGTCTCTTAGATAATCAAGAAACTCTTGACTTAAGTATTCACCACCTCGATCCGATCGAAGTATTTTAATACTTTGTCATGTTGTTTCTCTACTTCATTTCTGAATTCTTTGCACCTTTCAAAGGCTTCAGACTTGTGTTTCATCAGGAACACATACCCAAACCGTGAGTGATCATCGGTGAAGGTAATGAAGTAGCTATAGCCTCCTAAAGCTTGAGTTGACATAGGTCCACATACATCAGTATGTACTAGACCTAGTAACTCTCCCACTCGTTCACCTTTTCCAGTAAAAGGTAACTTAGTCATCTTGCCTTTTAAGCATGATTCGCATGTATCGTATGAATCCAATTCAAACGATTCCAGAATTCCACATCGGTGTAATTCGGACATGCGTTTCTTGCTTACATGGCCAAGACGACAATGCCACATGTAGGAGTCTATTTGATTATCCTTTCGAGCACTCTTGTTGCTCGCTTCGATATTGCAAATGTCACTGGATACGTCCAACGTATAAACACCATTGCTTAAAGTTCCAGTCCCATAAAGAACCCATTCAAAGTTATGTAACAACAATTGTTACTAAACGTAAAATGGAAACCATTTCTATTTAAACAAGAAATAGAAATGATGTTCTTTATCAACAAAGGAATATAAAAGCATTTGTCCAGTTCTAAGACAAGTCCTGAAGGGAGTTTCAACAAATACGTTCCGATGGCGAGTGCAACAACCTTTGCTTCATTCCCAACACGTAAATTTGACTCTCCCTTGATGAGTCTTCTTCTATTCCTTATCCCATGTATGTCATTACATATATGTGAGCCACACCCAGTATCAAATACCCAAGTGTCTGAGGAAATAGAATGACAATCAATAAAGAAGATTTCTGAAGAAGATGGGGCATCCGATGCCTTATCCTTCTTCATGGACTCAAGATAAATCTTGCACTTTCTTCGCAAATGGCCCTACTTGCCATAATGATGGCAAGTGCCCTTTTGTGCTAGTTCTACCTTCTTAGCCCTTCTCTTCTTTCCCTTCTGCTGTTCCTTTGACTTCCTCTTAGACCCTTTCGTCGAGGAATCAACTAACAGCACCGTCCCCTGCTCATGCTTCTCAGAAGACTCCACAGTCTTCAGCATATTGAGCAGTACCACAGATGAACCTCCTAGCATCTCAGAGGTGAAGAGGAGCTTTGAGACTTCGAACCTTTCGAATCTCACTTGCTCATCAACCAACTCACAAAGATGAAGGACTACGATATGAGCATCCATATGCTCATGCTGCTTTCGTAGCTTGGGTTCCATCGCGGCTAGCATGATGCAACTCATTTGTTCAGAATCACTCACATGTTTCTGATAGGCCAACAATTGGTCCAAAGTTGCATCGTCACTAGGACGGGCGGGAAGAGGCGCTTCGAGGACATATACAAGCTTTTCAGCTTGAGAACAATTCTCAAGTTTCTAAGCCAGTCCAAGAAGTTCGGCCCAGTCAATTTATTTGAATCCAAAATGGAACGCAAATTCAAACACATCATGATCAATATATTAACTTAGAAATACAAAATGAGCATATATGAGAAAGATGATTTTAAAAATGCATCAATATACATTTATAAATCCCATTCATTTTTCGAATTTCAAAAACCCTTAAAATCACTTCGGGAGATCGTAGGTCCATCTCCGAATGGGCTGATATTCATCATAGATAAGAACAACCTTGGAGTGAGTCCAACAAGCCATTCTTAGCTATGATGGTGGGTATCAAGTATACCGATTACATATCATGTATATGTAACTATCACAATGTGCTATCAACTAATTGAATGTTTACACATACATTGGGTTGTTAACACATTAACAAGTATGCATCATATGCATAGCACCCAACTTCACCTCTCTTTACATCGACCTTGGAGTGAGTCCAACAAATCGATGCTCCAAGTTAAAGCCGACCCATTAATCGCGAAATAGTTTTAATATGGTTAGAGCGCATTCAACCAATTAGCCAGGCTTGGAGTGAGTCCAACAACCCAAACTAACGATTGACCTCTGACTCTTACCATATTAGAGTTAAACTATTCCAATGATTTGAACATGTTCAGGTTCGAGCCGGGCTTGGAGTGAGTCCAACAACCCAAACAGGAAACAGAACTCTGGTTCTAACCATATTAATGGAAGGTGTAGGCTTTAATATTGAGTTAGGGTTTTTATGTCTCATCCTCTTTGCATGCAAATAACTATTATCTACATGACATGACATACATGGCATACATCTACATGTCACGACACGCATGGCATAATGTTATGCATCTAATGCAATTACATGGCATACAATTATGTCATGTATATAATTTCCTTATATGTCATAACTATTTATGGAAATAAAATATGTTTAAGAATGATTCTCCAAATCAAATCATAATTAAATTAGGAAACAAATTTCCAAATCTAATCACATATTTTATTCATGGAATTATTTGATTAAGGAAAATCTATTTAGGAAACCAATTTCCTAAATCATTAAAACTACTTATGGAAATAAAATATTTTAAGATTTGATTTCCCAAATCAAATCATGATTAAATTAGGAAACAAATTTCCAGAATCTAATCAAATATTTTATTTATGGAGAATATCAATTTCCATAAATACTTCCAACTTTCCAAAAGTGGAAGATTTCCATAAATACTTCTAGACTTTCCAAAATTGAAAAATTTCCATAAATACTTCTAAATTTCCAAAATTCAGAAAATTTCCAGAAATACATTATGACTATCGCAAAACTATTTTACGATTATGTCGAAACACAACCTGGGCTCTGATACCACTGTTGGGTTTCCGGCACCGCGGCGTGTGTGTGTTCGATCATGTTTCGTAAACATGAACACATCGGAAGCAATTAAAAATAATAAATCTATATTTATTACAACACACACAACACACGCATGCATATTACAACAAGTGTAGACATAACTGTAAATTAAAATTTGCAATAAAAGGAAATTTATCTACGTTATACCTTTCGTATGACGTGTAGCGGGAACGGCATCAACCGGAACGATCCTCGTAAGAATCGTCTCTATCCGTATCCACGCCGAGCTCCTCGGGATGACTTCGCTAAGTCACGAGCTTCGTCTTCGTACGGGTTACTAGCCTCGTGTTGAAGACGACGTGATCGAGAGATGATCACGATCCGAATCCAAATTCGGATCCTTCAATTGGTTGACGAATACCTCTCCGGAGAAGCGAGTTTTGAGAACTCGTTTTAGGATCCGAATTTGGATTCGGATAGTGATCATCTCTCGATCACGTCGTCTTCAACACGAGGCTAGTAACCCGTACGAAGACGAAGCTCGTGACTTAGCGAAGTCATCCCGAGGAGCTCGGCGTGGATACAGATAGAGACGATTCTTACGAGGATCGTTCCGGTTGATGCCGTTCCCGCTACACGTCATACGAAAGGTATAACGTAGATAATTTCTTTTATTGCAAATTTTAATTTATGGTTATGTCTACACTTGTTGTAATAGCATGCGTGTGTTGTGTGTGTTGTAATAAATATAGATTTATTATTTTTAATTGCTTCCGCTGTGCTCATGTTTACGTAACATGATCGAACACACACACGCCGCAGTGCCGGAAACCCAACATATATATGCAGAGAACCATATGAAGTCTTACGGCTGGTCACTCCAATGAACTAGTTACCATAACTAGCATCCACGATTAACTCCGAACATCACAACGTCTCCAGCCAGTGAGAATCAGCTGCTTGGATACACCAAGGAGTATACCTCGTACTAGTCTCGACAGAATCAATGGTGTCAAAATCCATCAATTCATCGACTAGGAATAATTCCGATACATCACAATTACACATGTAGAGATACTCACTAGTTGTGATCCAATCACAAATTCTCTCATGCTGTGAATCGTATCGTGGACATTCAGTAAATGAGTTTAAGATCTAATCAAATACTTAAAAACATGTATACTCAAATAGTGAATCTTCATTTATCACATAAATGGTTCAAACATAAAGCGATTGCCTTAGGACATCTCTCATATATTACTAACAGTTACTTCTCTACTTCTTTTATGAAATATTTAAACCTTTCAAATACTTTAGGTTTAGATCTTAACAGATACAAATACCCATATCGTGAATAATCATTGATAAAGGTAACGAAGTAGCTATAACTTGTTATGGTATGAGTTGTCATTTGTTTGCATACATCAGTATGTATAAGGCCCAATATGTCAACTGCTTGTTCAACTTTTCCATTAAAAGGTAACTTAGTCATCTTTCCTTTTAAGCATGAAACACATGTGCCTAATGAATCTGATTCATAAGACTCTAAAATGCCAAGCTTATGCAGTTTGGACATGCGTTTATTGCTTATATGACCAAGATGACAATGCTATAATTGTGAGTTTAACTTATTATCTAACTTAGCCCATTTGCTATTTGATTCGATATTGAATATCTCGTTGGATGGTATCTAACATGTAGATTCCATTATTTAATATTCTAGTAGCATAAAGAACACCATTTAAAGTAATGTAAGAACAATTATTACTAAACGTCAAATGATAACCTTTCTTATTCAAACATGAAATAAAAACAATGTTCTTTATTAATGCGAGAATATAGAAACATTCATCCAAATCTAAAACTAGTACCATAGAAAGTCGAAACATATAAGTTCCCTTGGCTACAACAACAACTTTTTCTCCATTGCCAACTCTTAAATCTGCTTCTCTCTTAACAAGTCTTCTTTTGTTTCTGAGCTCCTATATGTCATTACTTATATGTGAGCTACACCCTGTATCAAATACCCAAGTGTTAAAAGAAATAATATGATATTCAATAACAAATATACCTAAAGTAGATTGTGTATCAAATGCCTTTTTCTACTTCAGTGACTCCAGATACTGCTTGCAGTTTCTCTTCCAATGTCCATCCTTGCCACAATGATGGCAGGTTCCCATGGGAGTTAATTCTTCCTTCTTTGCCTTTTTCTTCCCTTTGGCTTTAGTATTTGACTTCCTCTTAGAACATTTATTTGAGGAGTCAACCAACATCACCACCTTATGTTCTTTAGCAACAGATGGCTCCATTGTTTTGAGCATATTGATAAAGTTAGGAATAGTGGACTCAATCTTATTCATCTGATAGTTCATCATAAATTGTGAATATCTACCAGTCAGATTGTCAAGAATTAAATCAATACTTAATTCATGGTTCATGAAAAACCTTAATAATCCCAATCACTCGATATAATCATTCATCCTCAATGCAAACTACACTGAAGATGAAACCTCCTGCATCTTTGATCGAAAGATGAGATGGGTGACCTCAAACCTTTCAGATTGGGCCTGCTCATCGAACAACTCTTGAAGATAGAAGACAATTATATTAGCATCCATATGCTCATGTTGCTTCTGTAACTCGCTATAATGCAATTCGTCATAATGCAACTCACCATCTCAGAGTCAGCAATATGTTTCTGGTAAGCTAACTTTTGGTCACCAGATGCATTGTCTACAAGAAGTTGGGGAAGAACCTCTTCAAGGACATAAGCTTGCTTTTCAGTCTTGAGAAAAATTCTCAGGTTACGAAGCCAGTCCAAGATGTTTGCCATAGTAAATTTGTTGTTGTCCAAAATAGAATGTAAGTTAATGGAGGTCGACATGTTGTTTTAATTAATACCTAGACATCCAAAAAGTGTATAAGAGAGATGAATTTATAGTAATGCAAACAATTTACATTAATAAGAAATACCCACTATTTTGTCAAATTCAAGAGCACTCACTTTAAATTTGAGAGATGGTAAGTTATCTATTCGAAAAAATAATAATAAAATAATACTGACTAATTAGGGAAAATAACTCATAGAATTTTTCAAGATTTTTTGAAAGTTTTCTTGATTTAAATGGAATTATTATAGTTATTTATGGGTGTTTCTATAATATTTTATGGGGAAAGATTTAATAGGCTTTTAAAAGGACTGTTTAGATTACCTATAATTGAGGTATTAAGGGGTTTAATTAACTTTAGGTTTAAATAGCTAAACCTAAATTATTATTTCCTTATTTCTCAATTCTATCCCTTCCCCATTTCACACAGCCACGCGATTTCCTTTCCGTTTCTCATCTCCGATTTCCCGACTTCTATCTTCTTTTGTCGATTCTTTTCTTCCAATTTTTTTATCGCTGACTGCTCTGTTCCCATCTACCGCTCCCTCTTCCTCATCGTCGTCGACTCTTTTCTTCTCCCACAAATTCTGATCGTCTTCTTCCTCAGCCACCACCGTGAGCTCCTCCTGCCGTTGTAGATGCCACTGTGAACTTGATCATCGTTGTGCCCTCGCCGCAAGCACAACCGCGATGGAGCTGCCACTCCATTCCTCCGGTGATTTCTTCTCTTCCTTGTGGATCGATCGACTCTTCTCTCATCCTCTTCACCGACGATATTCCAGAATCACTGTAGCACATATTGGGTATGGGTTGTCTTGATTGGGATCCTCATCGACTTCTTCCTCATTTCCGTGTGCAATCTCCATCCCTCAAGCTATACTCTTCGATTTCAATTTGGAGATCCACCTCAAAGATTAATCATTTAGATCTCAAGCCCTGCCTCATATGGATCTCAAAATTTGCCAGGTTCGTCAGTTCTACTACGACAATTGTGCTCTCATTATGGCTTGGAAGAACACAAGAAATTGGCAGATCACTGCTCTATGTGAAGCGCCGCCGATCGTTGCTGGTTGCCACCGACCACTTGCTCTTTGGTCAGATCTTCATTGCAGGGAGCTTCATTGGTCGTGAACAGCAACTCCAACCATGAACAGAGTCTCTATCGCAAGAACTCAGAATTGCCATTGTGATCGGGAAGCACGACATAGCTATAACTCACGATGGTTTGAATGCTCCAATCGACAGGTAATATTCTACTTATTAGGTGAGTAATATTTCCTACCCTGGTCAGGTAGTTGATTATTCTTAGTGCATAAGTTACTATATTGTTAATATTGTACCTTGACTCCACTCATGTTATTCTATTCTTGATACCTAGTCTTTGCACTTAGAGATATATTGTTGTTGCCATCATATTTCATTTATTGTTGCCATAAATTACCCATGTTATGGTATGCGGATCTTTATATGTTTAACCATGTGTAGGTAGCTTAGTATGGTTTTTGATTTGACTCATGTCATCAAGAACAATCATTCGAGGATGGGTGATGTCCTTGATATATAGTTGTTGGTTGTATCATCTTACCTTTTGTTGTATAACTTATGGATCATATGTTTGTACATGGTAGTGTGGGTTGTCGATGGTGTGTCGCTACGGACTGGAAGTCCTATCACGGTCGATTGTAAGTTGTATATAACTCTCTGTGGGATAGAGAGTGTGTTGTGGATGTATGTATGTGTGATTGAGCATTCATTCCATTTACATGCTTGCTGGCGACTTAGTCTCCCTTGTCATTGAGAAGGTCGTCAGTCATCCTTCCTCCACGGTTACTCATGGTAGTAGTAATTGGTGTGAGGGCAGTTCATTTGTTGTACCACACTCGACCACTATTGATAGTGGTAGTTGGAGTTTCGTGCAGTCATCCTGTGTGTGTGACACTCGACCACTCATAGGTAGTGTTAATCGGAGTGGCCAGCAGTAGGGACCCCCGTTGTGTAGCTTATAGCCCTTTTGTTTATCGCTACTTTTTCATACTGCCCCACTCGGCCACTCGAGAGCAGTGGTTGTTGTTGAGTAGGGACAGTTGTCATGTCGTTCTACCTAGGCGACAATGGGGTCGTGGTAACGAGTGGGGTGTGCAGGCATGACCATGCATTTGCTTTGCCATGTGTGAGTACATTTGCATATATATACATGTTAGTAATATATGAGAGATGTCCTTAGGCAATCGCCTTATGTTTGAACCATTTATATGATAAATGAAGATTCACCATTTTAGTATACATGTTCTCATGTATTTGATTAGATCTTAAACTCATTTACTGAATGTCTAGGATACAATTCACAGCATGAGAGAATTTGTGATTGGAACACAACTAGTGAGTATCTCTACATGTGTAATTGTGATGTATCGAAATTATTCCTAGTCGATGAATTGATGGATTAGGACACCATCAAATCTGTCGAGACTAGCATAAGGTATACTCCTTGGTGTATCCAAGCAGCTGATTCTCACTGACTGGAGACATTGTGATGTCCGGAGTTAATCGTGGATGCTAGTTATGGTAACTAGTTCATTGGAGTGATAAGCCGTAAGACTTCATATGGTTCTCTGCATATATAGATATGTCAATGAAGTTCTTACTGCAGCTTAAGTGCGATGTTCCTTTGACTTGCGATATTCAAGTCATCTTGAGCATAAAGACATATGCTTTGACATCTTATGTAAGCATCTCTGAGGAGATGTGGACCCGGGATGATTGGGTATAAGTCGAAGTGATTGAAGGTGTTTGAATAGCCTATAAAGGATTCACCACTCCTTGCGAGGATATGTATACCCATGGCCTCTTATCGGATTGTTACTAAAGTCTTTGGCCAAAGCATTACATGTTTAGAGTAAGGTACTCTTGGATACATGTGCAATAACTAGAATCCGTAAGATGAGAAAATGATACTTGGCCAAGGTGTGACGTAGTCAACCTAGTGGGGGATGACACTATAGACTATGTCCTGAACCAAGTGGGTATAAGATGAGTGAAGGGAATGGGATACGATTCAGTGTAGCTGCTGAAGGGTTTCAGAAATAATTCTGGATCAATCGTTGATCTTTTCGGCTAATTGGGGAGCATGATGTACTTCTAGGTGACACTCATGATTATTCTATAATTAATGGTAAATTATAAACATCCAACATAAACCGAGAACCTATTTGGTCACACACACAACGAGCGTAATCCGAAGGATTTTAAAACAAGCTTGAGAATGAGATTCTCAGACCGAGAAAAACTAGGTTTGGTTGGACCAAACAAGGAGCGAGCATGAAATTGTTTCAGTTGCAATGGAAGCGTGGATGAGACATGTCTTATGAAGACATGATGGATGAACCAAATTGGTTTGGTTCTTATCCAATGGTAGAGAATAAACCAAAGGGGTTTGTTTTGTTTTAAACGAATGAACCAAAGTTGGTTCGGTTCATTTTAACTTAAAATAGACCAAATCATTTTGGTTTATTTTAACTTAAATTAATGGAGCGGGTTAATGAGCTTTTGGTTATGATCCGATAACCATTAGGAGAATTTGTTCTCTATAAAATAGGGCTTAAGGGTTTTGTGAAAACCTAATCTAAGCAATCCCAAGTTGCCGCCCACCCCTCCTCTCCTCTAGTGGTCGGCGCCCAACCCTAGCCGCCACCCAGCTTTGTGCCGCCGTCCAAGCTAGTTGTCGGCATCCAAGCATCAGCCGGTGATCCTCCGGTAATCTTCCTTGGGTCTGGCAACAAGGGAGCGTTGTTTTGATGATATTTAGAGCTCCGACAGTGGCTTCCTTGTGGGGGATTTGATCTCCGATAATCCTCATAGGTGGAGGACGAAGGATTCGTCAAACAGTTGACGAATACCTCTCCGGAGAAGCGAGTTTTTGAGGACTCATTTTGAATCCGAATTTTGATTCGGATCGTGATTTTCTCTTGATCACATCGTCTTCAACACGAGACTAGTAACTCGTACGAAGACGAGGCTCGTGACTTTGTGAAGTCATCCCGAAGATACTCGGTGTGGATACGGATAGAGGCAATTCTAGCGAGGATCGCTCCGGTTGATGTCTTTCTCGCTACACGTGATACGTCAGGTATACGTAGTATAAATTTCCTTTTATTGCAAAAGTTGAATTTACGGTTATGTCTACACATGTTGTACTATCCATGCGTGTGGTGTGTGTGTTGTAATAAATTAGATTTATTATTTTATTTCTTCCACTGTGCACATGTTTACGAAACAAATTCGAACACGCACTCGTCGCGGTGCCGAAAAACCAACAGTGGTATCAGAGCCCAGGTTGTGTTTCAACATAATCGTAAAATTGTTTTGTGATAGTGATAATGGTATTTATGGAATTTTCTACTTTTGGAAAGTTAGAAGTATTTATGGAAATTTTCTACTTTTGAAAAATTAGAAGTATTTATGGAAATTTTTAATTTTGGAAAGTCTAGAAGTATTTATGGAAATCTTCTACTTTTGGAAAGTTAGAAGTATTTATGGAAATTGATATTTTCCATAAATAAAATATTTGATTAAATTTGGAAATTTATTTCCTAATTTAATCATGATTTGATTTGGGAAATCAAATCTTAAAATATTTTATTTCCATAAGTAGTTTTGATGATTTAGGAAATTTATTTCCTAAATTGACTTTCCTTAATTAACACTTTCCACAAATAAAATATGTGATTAGATTTGGAAATTTGTTTTCTAATTTAATCATGATTTGATTTGGAGAATCAAATCTCAAACATATTTTATTTTCATAAATAGTTATGACATATAAGGAAATTTTGTATATGTCATTATTGTATGCCATGTAATTGCATTAGATGCATATCATTATGTCATGTGTGTCGTGACATGTAGATGTATGTCATGTATGCCATGTCATGTAGATAATAGTTATTTGCATGCAAAGAGGATGAGACATAAAAACCCTTACTCAATATTAAAGCCTACACCTTCCATTAATATGGTTAGAACCAGAGTTTCATTTCTTGTTTGGGTTGTTGGACTCTCTCCAAGCCCGGCTCGAACCTGAACATGTTAAAACCATGAAATAGTTTAATACTAATATGGTAAAAGTCATAGGCCAATCATTAGCTTTGGTTGTTGGACTCTCTCCAAGCTGGGCTAATTGGTTGAATGCGCTCTAAACATATTAAAACTATTTCTTGATTAATGGATTGACTTTAACCTGGAGCATCGGCTTGTTGGACTCTCTCCAAGGTCGATGTGAAGGGAGGTGAAGTTGGGTGCTATGCATATGATGCATACTTGTTAATGAGTTAACAACCCGATGTATGTGTGAACATTCAATAAGTTGATAGCACATTGTGATAGTTGGATATATGTGATATGCAATTGGTATATTTGATACCTACCATCATAGGTATGAATGGTTTGTTGGACTCTCTCCTAGGTTGTTCATATCTATGATGGATATCAGCCCTTTCGGAGATGGACCTACGATCTCCTGAAGTGATTTTGGGGTTTTTGAAATTCGAAAAATGAATGGGATTTATGAATGTATATTGATGCATTTTAAATCATCTTTCTCATATATTAGCTCGTTTTGTATTTCTAAGTTAATCTATTGATCATGATGTCTTTGAATCTGCACTCTATCTTGAATTCAAATAAATTGACTGGGTCGATCTTCTTGGACTAGCTTAGAAGCTTGAGAATTGTTCTCAAGGCGGAAAAGCTTACGAATGTCCTCGAAGCGCCTCTTCCCGCCCGTCCTAGTGACGATGCAACACCGGATGAATTGTTGGCCTATCAGAAACATGTGATTGATTCTGAACTAGAGAGTAGCATAATGCTAGCCGCAATGGTACCCGAGCTGTCGAAGCAGCATGAGCATATGGATGCTCATACCTTAGTCTTTCATCTTTATGAGTTGTTTGATGAGTAAGTGAGATTCGAAAGGTTCGAAGTCTCCAAGCTCCTCTTCACCTATAAGATGCAAGAGGGTTCATCTATGGTACTGCTCAACATTCTACAGACTATGGAGCCTTCTGAGAAGCATGAGCAGGGGACGATGATGTTAGTTGATTCCTCGAAGAAAGGTTCTAAGAGGAAGTTAAAGGAATAGTAGAAGGGGAAGAAAAAGGCTAAAAAGGCAGAACCAACTCAAAAGGGCACTTGCCATCATTATAGCAAGGAGGGCCATTGGTGAAGAAATTGCAAGATTTATCTTGAGTCCGTGAAGAAGGATAAGGCATCGGATGCCCCATCTTCTTCAGATATCTTCGTTATTGATTGTCATTTTATTTCCTCAAAACACTTGGGTATTAGATACTGGGTGTGGCTCACATATATGTAATGACATACATGAGCTAAGGAATAGAAGAAGACTCGTCAAGGAAGAGTCAAATTTATGTGTTGGGAATGGAGCAAAGGTTGCTGCACTCGCCATCGAAACGTATTTATTGAAACTCCCTACAGGACTTGTCTTAGAACTGGACAATTGCTTTTATGTTCCTTCGTTAATAAACAACATCATTTCTATTTATTGTTTAAATAGAAATGGGTACCATTTGACGTTTAGTAACAATTGTTGTTATATAACTTTGAATGACGTTCTTTATGGGACTAAAACTTTAAGAAATGGTATTTATACGTTAGACGTATCCAGTGACAATATTGAAGCGAGTAACAAGAGTGCTTAAAAAGATAATCAATTAGACTCCTACATGTGGCATTGTTGTCTTGGCCATGTAAGCAAGAAACGCATGTCCGAATAACACCGATGTGAAAATCTGGAATCGTTTGAATTGGATTCATACGATACATGCGAATCATGCTTAAAAGGCAAGATGACTAAGTTACCTTTTACAGGAAAAGGTGAACGAGTGGGAGAGTTGCTAGGTCTAACACATACTGATGTATGTGGACCTATGTCAACTCAAGCTTTAGGAGGCTATAGCTACTTCATTACCTTCACCGATGATCACTCACGGTTTGGGTATGTGTTCTTGATGAAACACAAGTCTGAATCCTTTGAAAGGTTCAAAGAATTCAGAAATGAAGTAGAGAAACAACATGACAAGAGTATTAAAATACTTCGATCGGATTGAGGTGGTGAATACTTAAGTCAAGAGTTTATAGATTATCTAAGAGACAATGGTATATTGTCTCAATGGACTCTGCCATATACACCACAGTATAATGGTGTATCTGAGAGGCATAATCGGACCTTATTAGACATGGTCAGGTCAATGATGAATCATGTGAATCTTTCCAAGTCCTTTTGGGGCTATGCCCTTTAGAAAGTTGTTAACTTGTTAAACAGAATGCCAACCAAGGTAGTCTCTACTACTCCATATGAGATATGGAATAGTAAGAAACCTCATGTATCTTACTTGAAGATATGGGGTTGTCCTGCTTATGTGAAGCGGACTGTATCAGAAAAATTGGATGCTAAGTCTGATAAATGTCTATTTATTGGATATCGTAAGGAAACAAGGGTTACCAATTCTATCATCCTGTGGAACAAAAGGTGTTTATTTCAAGGCATGCTGTGTTTCTAGAGAAAGAGTTTCTCTTGCAAGAAAATAGTAGGAGTATCGTCGAGCTTGAGGAGGCTCGAGAGACTCAAATAGACATTGATGAGATACTTGGTGAAGCACAATAGTCGATAAACTCATAGTGATGAGCAATCGACTGGACCTATTGAAACACCACATCTTTGTAGATCCGGTAGAACACGCAATATTTCTGAGAGATATGGATTTCTTGTAAGTGAATTGAAAGACGTGTTACTCATTGATGATGAGGAGCCTACCAGTTATGAAGAAGTTCTGACAAGTTCAGAAAGGGATAAGTGGCTTGAAGCCATGAAGTTGGAAATGAATTCCATGTATGAAAACCAAGTTTGGAACTTGGTTGACCCACCTGAAGGCATAAAGCCTATAGGGTGCAAGTGGGGTTTCAAGAAGAAAACCGACATGGATGGTAATGTGATTACCTATAAGGCTCGATTGGTGGCGAAAGGATATCGTCAAAAATAAGGTGTTGATTATTACGAAACCTATTCGCCTGTTGCTATGCTTAAATCCATTCGGATGCTCCTGGCTATAGCGACTCATTATGATTATGAGATATGGCAGATGGATGTGAAAATAGCTTTTCTTAATGGAAACATGCTCGAGGACGTGTATATGATACAACCTGAGGGTTTCACATCAGTTGATAAAACCAAGGTATGCAAATTGTGACGGTCCATATATGGGTTGAAGAAAGCATCCAGGAGCTGGAATATCCGTTTTGATGAGACAATCAAAAGGTTTGATTTCTCACAAAATCCAGACGAACCTTATGTGTACAAGAAGGTTAGTGGGAGTGTAGTCATGTTCCTAGTATTGTATGTCGATGACATATTACTTATAGGAAACAATGTTTCAGTCTTACAGTCAGTTAAGATTTGGTTGTCCAAGACATTCTCCATGAAAGACCTGGGAGAAGCAACCTACATCCTTGGGATTAAGATCTATAGAGATAGATCGAAACGTTTGCTTGGTCCTTCGCAGTCTACACATATAAACCGAGTGCTAAAGAGGTTTAGCATGTCGAAATCCAAGAAAGGTTTCCTACCCATCAGGCATGGGGTACACCTTTCGAAGTCTATGTGTCCGTGCACAGAAGACGAGAGGATTTGCATGAGTAAGATTCCCTATGCATCCGCAATAGTATCTATCATGTATGCTATATTATGTACGAGGCCCGATGTATCGTATGCTCTGAGTGTCACGAGTAGATACCAGTCTGATCCAGGAATGGATCATTGGGCGACTGTTAAGACAATCCTTAAGTACTTGAGAAAACTAAGGATGCATTCCTAATATATGGAGAAGGGGACATGGTGATACGCGGGTATACGGATGCCATCTTCCAGATAGATAAGGATGATTCTAGGTCTCAGTCTGGATACGTGTTCACCTTGAATGGAGGCGCAGTAAGTTGGAAAAGTTCCAAATAAGACACTATAACGGATTTTACCACTGAGGCAGAATACATTACAGCTTTGGAACCAGCAAAGGAAGCGGTTTGGATCAAGAAGTTCATTTAGGAACTTGGTGTGGTTCCAGCCATTGTTGAAGCAATACAGGTCTACTGCGACAACAATGAAGCAATTGCACAGGTGAAAGAGCCAAGGTCTCATCAACAATCCAAATATGTGCTTCGCCGCTATCATCTGATCAAAGAGATAATTAGTAGGAAGGAAATACAAATCGAGAAAATCCCCACTGAAAGGAACTTAGCGGATCCTTTGACTAAGGCATTACCACAAAGTAAGTTTGAGGGTCATGTTAGAGCCTATGGTATTGGATACTGTAGCGATTGGCATTAGGCCAAGTGGAAGTTTGTTAGTAATATATGAGAGATGTCCTAAGGCAATCGCCTTATGTTTGAACCATTTATATGATAAATGAAGATTCACTATTTGAGTATACATGTTCTCATGTATTTGATTAGATCTTAAACTCATTTACTGAATGTCCATGATACGATTCACAACATGAGAGTGTTAGTAATATATGAGAGATGTCCTAAGGCAATCGCCTTATGTATGAACCATTTATATGATAAATGAAGATTCACTATTTGAGTATACATGTTTTATGTATTTGATTGGATCTTAAACTCATTTACTGAATGTCTACGATACGATTCACAGCATGAGAGAATTTGTGATTGGATCACAACTAGTGAGTATCTCTACATGTGTAATTGTGATGTATCGGAATTATCCCTAGTCGATGAATTGATGGATTTGGACACCATCAATTGCCGAGACTAGCACGAGGTATACTCCTTGGTGTATCCAAGCAAATGATTCTCACCGTGGAGACATTGTGATGTCCGGAGTTAATCGTGGATGCTAGTTATGGTAACTAGTTCATTGGAGTGACCAGCCGTAAGACTTCATATGGTTCTCTGCATATATAGATATGTCAATGAAGTTCTTACTGTGGCTTAAGTGCGATGTTCCTTAGACTTGCGGTATTCAAGTCATCTTGATCATGGAGACTTATGCTTTGACATCTTAAGCAAACATCTCTAAGGAGATGTGGACCCGGGATGATTGGGTATAAGTCGAAGTGATCGAAGGTGTTTGAATAGCCTATAAAGGATTCACCACTCCTTGCGAGGAGATGTATACCCATTGCCTCTCGACGGATTGTTACTAAAGTCTTTGGCCAAAGCATTACATGTTTAGAGTAAGGTACTCTTCGATACATGTGGAGTAACTAGAATCCGTAGGACGAGGAAATGATACTTGGGCTAGGTGTGACGTAGTCAGCCTAGTGGGGACTGACACAATAGACCATGTCCTAAACCAAGTGGGTATAAGATGAGTGAAGGGAATGGGGCATGAATCATTCGAGCTGCTGAAGGGTTTCAGAAATAGTTCTGGATCAACCGTTGATCTTTTCGGTTAATTGGGGATTATGATGTACTACTAGGTGTCACTAATGATCGTTCTATAATTAATGGTTAATTATAGATGACCAACATAAACCGAGAACCTATTTGGTCACACGCACAACGAGCGTAATCCGAAGGATTTAAAACGAGCTTGAGAATGGGATTCTCAGACCGAGAGAAACTAGATTTGGTTGGACCAAACAAGAAGCAAGCATGAAATCGTTTCAGTCGCAATGGAAGTGTGGATGGGCCATGTCTTATGAAGACATAATGGATGAACCAAAATGGTTTGCTTCTAATCCAATGGAGGAGAATAAACCAAAGGGTTTGGTTTATTTTAAACGAATGAACCAAAAGTTGGTTCGGTTCGTTTTAACTTAAAATAAACCATCATGGTTTGGTTTATTTTAACTTATCTTAATGGAGCGGGTTAACGGGCCTAATGGTTATGATCCAATAACCATTAAGAGAATTAGTTCTCTATAAAAGAGGGCTTAAGGGATAATTAAGCCCTAATCCAAAAAACCCCTTGCCCTAAGGTTGCCGCCCACTCCATTGAGGGAGCTCTCGGCGCCAACCCTAAACCGCCGCCCATTGCTCCTCCAACCGGCATCCAGACGGTTGCTTCCTTCCCCCTCGCCGGCGTCGAGCTGCTTCCGGTTAGTGCTCCGGTGATCTCCTTCAAGTTTGGCATCAAGGTGAGCTCTATCTCCCTTGGTTGGCCGGCGCCTATCACCTCCACCAAAGCTGTCCAGTTTTCTGGACAGCTTGTTCTCCTCTCGTCGGAGCGTCGTTTGGACGACGGTTAGAGCTCCGACAGCGGCTAACTTACTGGGGATTCGATCTCCGGTAATCCTCTGAGGTGGAGGACGAAGGATTCATCAATTGGTTGACGAATACCTCTCCGGAGAAGCGAGTTTTGAGAACTCGTATTAGGATCCGAATTGTGATTCGGATCGTGATCATCTCTCGATCACGTCATCTTCAACACGAGCCTAGTAACCCGTACGAAGACGAAGCTCGTGTCATAGCGAAGTCATCCCGAGGAACTCAGCGTGGATACGGATAGAGACGATTCTAGCGAGGATCGTTCCGGTTGATGCCGTTCCCGCTACACGTTATACGAAAGGTATAACGTAGATAAATTTCCTTTTATTGCAAATTTAAATTTACGGTTATGTATACACTTGTTGTAATATGCATGCGTGTGTTGTGTGTGTTGTAATAAATATAGATTTATTATTTTTATTGCTTCCGCTGTGTTCATGTTTACGATAAGTGATCGAATACACACACGCAGCAGTGCCGGAAATCCAACAGAGAGAATTTCTGATTGGATCACAACTAGTGAGTATCTCTACATGTGTAATTGTGATGTATCGAAATTATCCCTAGTCGATGAATTGATGGATTATGACACAATCAAATCTGTCGAGACTAGCACGAGGTATATGTTAGGGAGCCGCATCGGAGGCTCATTGGCTCCCATGTCCCCGGATTAAAATTTTCACTAATGAAAGAATTAATCCGGATGGGATGAGCTTCTTTAGCACAACCTATTCGTCGTCGTGCTAACAACTTGAGTGGTCGCTTGAACAAACTAGTTGTTCAAGCAACACAACTCTTCTAGTTGGTTAGCCGCGGAAGAGACGACGGATGGATCGCCAGTTTTTGTGTTTGTCTTCGGGGTCCATGATTATACAATATATATTCATACACACACATGCATAATCAAAACAAATAAGAACATGCTCAGATCTGTACATAAAGTTAAAATAACTTTATACCTCACGATCTTCTACCGTATGTCCTATCCTTCTTGTGGACGATGTGTGGACGAAGTTCCTCCACGAGTAGAAGCCTTCTAGATCGCTTTCTTCTCTACCTTGTCCGCTGCGAACAAAGAGAAGAACTCACAAATACCTTCCTATCTAGAACCGACCACCAAATTATGGAACTTGGTGCAACCGCCGGTCAAGGAACAATTGGATGATTCGCCGGCCAACTTCAAGAAGTGTTGCCGCCGGCCACTTTGGAGAATAGGGAGGAGGTAGAGAACCGGCCACCAATGGGAGGAGAACCGCTGGCCAAGGAAGAAGGGGGAAGCTTCTAGGATGGGCGCCGGCCAAGGAATTATCAATGGAAGTGGGCGCCGGCAATCAACAAGATGGAAGAGGTTGCCGCCCACTTTTCTCCAAACCCTAGCCACCCAAAAACCCTACCCCCAATTCTTTGATTCTTGATTCAACTTGCCACCCAACCCTAAGCATCTATTTATAGAATAGGGCTTAAGCCTCCTTTAATCTCCACCGTCGGATCTAGGGATTTAATATCCACCGTCGGATCTAGGGTTTTATCCCAACCGTCGGATCTAGGGTTTAATCCCAACCATCGGATCTAGGATTTCATCCCAATCGTCGGATCTAAGGTTTCATCCCAACCGTCGGATCTAGGGTTTTATCCCAACCATCGGATCTAAGGATTTAATCCCAACCGTTGGTTCTAGGGTTTCATCCAACCATCGGATCTAGGGATTTAATCCCAACCGTTGGTTCTAGGTTTTGTTTTACATTCTTGGATCTAGACTTCACAAGGATTATATTAGGCTACGATAGGGACCATAAGGAGGAGTTGGGTCTTGGCCACCCGATGGATCGGAACCACACAAACTTGATCCATCAATGATGTTCCATTCCACTAGAGTATCATCATTGAACTACCTCACCAACCCCCATAAATCAATATGGGCTCCATATATTATTTGTACATTAATCTCCCCGTGTTTAAGATATCGAATGTCCGTCAATTAATTGATTTACTGACCATCAATTAATTAACATCTAATTCCTCGAGTAGTACCACTCAACCTTATCATCATGTTGACTAAGTCAACCAGCTGGGTTTACATGATTAACCTTATGAGCTCCTCAAGGGGACATCATCAACCTAATATATAGGACACGGTTTCCTCCTATAATCAATGACACACCATGTAAATAATATTATTTCCCAACTTACCGGGCAAATTGATTTAATCCATCTAAATCTCACCCACTGATAAATCAATGAAATAGATACTAAGTACATGTGCCCGTTATTATATCGGGATTAAGAGCATGTACAACATAATATCCGAGGTCCGATTCAATTATGTAGTCAGTACTAAATTGAATCACCTCTATGTCGGTCCTACTCAATACACCTAAGTGTACTAGTGTAACTCTATGTTCAAGATAAAACAATACCAAGCTACACTACAACCATGCCAATGGTTTGTCCAAGACCATCTTGGTTGTGAGCCTTTACTTATATTTTACAAGGTACTGATAACATGATCTTCTGTGCCACACCAAGCACCATGTTATCTACAATGTAAAATATTAGACAATATGCACACATATATAATGAATATATAAAATGCAAATAATGATCATGTGATTCTTATTTCAAAATAAAATGTTCATACAAAAAGAGCTAGGCTTTGGTATACATTCCAGCAATCTCCCACTTATACTAAAGACTATGCCGTCATCACTCTGCCATACATCAGTCCCCATGTCCTCCATGCCTATCAAGCGCTTTATTTGGAAGGGCCTTAGTGAATGGATCCATGGTTATCCTCTGATGCACGATCTTGGCGACAACTTCTCCTAAACTTTACGATCTCGTATAAGGTGGTACTTATGCGCTCTATGTGTTTACTGCCTTATGGGCTCGTGGTTCCTTGAGTTTGCAATTGCACCACTTTGTTATCACAATAAATTGTGATAGTTACGGGCAAACCGAATCACATCCAAGTCCATCAAAGTTCTGAGCCATCTGACTTCCTTTTGCCTCGGAGGTGCCACATACTCGGCTTCCATGGTAGAGTCCGCCACGCATTTACGCTTGACACTCCTCCATACTATGGCTCCACCTCAAAGTGTATACACAAACCCAGAGGTAGACTTACTGTTATCACTATCTGATTGGAAATCAGAATCCGTGTAACCCACGAGGACTAATTGATACTGCCCGAGTAAACGACATATAATCCTAGTCCTTCTCAGGTACTTCAATATATGCTTTACCGCAGTCCAATGTCCCTGTCCAGGATTACTCTGATATCTGCTAACCATGCCCACGGCAAAGCAGATATCAGGTCTCGTACATAGCATAGCATACATAAGGCTTCCTACTGCCGAAGCATAAGGAACCGCCTTCATATCCTCTATCTCCTTTGATGTTTTGGGACACATCTCTTTAGATAAAGGAACTCCATGCCTAAAAGGTAGAAAACCTTTCTTGGAGTTCTGCATGCTAAAACGAGCAAGGATAGTGTCAATGTATGAAGCTTGAGACAAGCACAACATCCTTTTCTTGCGATCCCTTATAACTTTGATCCCAAGGATGTGTCCCACTTCTCCCAAGTCCTTCATATCAAACTGTTTGGACAACGATACCCTTACATCTGATAACACTTTGATATTGTTGCCAACTAACAAAATGTCATCTACGTATAGTACAAGAAACACCACTACGTTTCCGTCACATCTCTTGTATACACAAGGCTCATCCGAACTTTGAATAAATCTATATGACTGGATTACCTCATCAAAGCGGATGTTCCAAGATCTAGAAGCATGCTTCAATCCATAAATGGACCGATTAAGCTTACATACAAGATGCTCTTTGCCTTTAGCAATGAATCCCTCTGGTTGGCGCATATAGATGTTCTCCTCAAGACTTCCGTTAAGGAAATCCGTCTTGACATCCATCTGCCAAATCTCATAATCCATATGAGCATCTATAGATAAGAGAATCCGGATAAACTTAAGCATAGCTATCGGCGAAAAGGTCTCCTCATAATCGATACCCTCTTTCTGAGTATACCCTTTCGCAACAAGCCTAGCTTTGAAGGTTTCAACCTTCCCGTCTACTCCTCTCTTTCTCTTGTAGATCCACTTGCATCCAATGGTTTTTACACCATCGGGTGGCTCTACTAGCTCCCAGACCTGATTAGAATCCATAGATTCTATCTCTGAATTCATCGCACTTTGCCAAGATACTGCATCTCTATCTTGGATTGCCTCGTCATATGTCCAGGGATCAGGTTCATGTTCACCAGGGACTAAGTCCGAAGACTCTCCCAAAAACATGAATCTCTCGGGTTGTCTAACAACCCTCCCACTACGACGAGGTGCCTCCTGTGTATGCTCTGTGACACGCGGTGCAGTGACTTGTGGTGTCTCCTCTTGTACCGGTGGTACTGAAGTCGGGACTTCCCCTGTCAACTCCTCAAGAACAATCCTACTCTTGGGCTTGTGGTTCATTACATAATCCTCCTCTAGAAATCTGGCGTTCATGCTAACGATCACCCTCTGATCTCTAGGATTATAAAACAAACCATCTTTCGTTCCCGTAGGGTAGCCAACAAACATGCACACTTCTGTATGAGGTTCCAACTTACCAGCATCATCCTTCAGCACATGTGCTGGACTCCCCCATATCCGAATATGTCTCAGACTAGGCTTTCGCCCAGTCCACAATTCTACAGGGGTAGAAGGTACTGATTTGGATGGAACCAAGTTGAGTGTGTACATTGTATCGATGCATACCCCCAGAACGAAACAGGTAACTCAGAATAACTCATCATCGATCTGACCATCTCCATAAGAGTCCTATTCCTTCGCTCCGCCACACCATTCTGCTGGGGTGTGCCAGGTGCGGACAATTGGGATTGAATCCCAGCCTCTGATAAGTAACTCCTAAACTCTCCCAAGAGGTACTCGCCACCACGATCAGATCGTAATGTCTTGATACTTTTACCTTGACGGTTCTCCACATCAGCCTTGAATTCTTTGAACTTGTCAAAGCATTCAGACTTGCAGCGCATCAAGTAAATGTATCCATACCTTGAATAATCGTCTATAAATGAGACGAAGTATTCAAAGCCACCTCTTGCCTGGATAGACATAGGACCGCACAAATCAGAATGAACCATTTCCAACACATCTTTGGCTCTATACCCCTTGGCCTTGAAAGGCCTCTTGGTCATTTTACCTTCCAAGAAAGATTCACAGGTTGGGAGATCCTCCACCATTAATGAACCCAAAGGTCCATCAGCTATCAACCTTTGAATTCTGCTTAGGTTAATATGACCAAGCCTTAGATGCCAAAGATATGTTTGGTTCATTTGCGAAGGTTCTTTTCTCTTATTAGACTTAGAAGATGAGTTTATTGATTTCTATATGCATCGTGGGAGTTTTTGGTTCAAGAGTATATAAATTGCCAACCAATGTACCAGAACAGATAATCTCCCTATTCCTCTTTATAACCACTTTGTCATTAAAAGAAACAGAATATCCATCCATAAACAATTTAGAAACTGAAATTAAATTCTTTCTAAAAGTAGGTACATAAAGACAATTTCTTAAAACCAAAACTTTATTCCTATCAAAAGATAAATAAACGTCTCCCACTGCAATAGCCGCCACCTTTGAAGCATTGCCCATGAAGATGGTAATCTCTCCTTCAGCTAGTCGTCGAGTTTCCTGGAACCCCTGCAAAGTATTGTAGACATGATCAGTGGCTCTTGTATCTACACACCAGGCACTGGTAGATAACACCGCTAAACATGTTTCAACAACTAAACAAGAAGATATACCTTTGTTCTTTTGGCGAGGACAGTCCGCCTTCCAATGTCCAATCTGCTTGCAAGTGAAGCACTTGCCTTTCGGCTTTTTCACTCTTGCCTGAGGTCCTGTTGCCACCTTCTTCGCTCCCCCTTGCTTCTTCTTCTTCTTACCTTTCGGTTTAGAGGAAGAAACCTTCTGAGCGACCATGGCTTGAGCACTCTGATGAAAAAGCCCCTCTGCCGCCTGGAGTTCTGTCAGAAGCTCCGCCAACGAATACAACCTTTTGTTCATGTTGTAGTTGAGGCGGAACTGCTCAAAACTCCTAGGCAGAGACTGGAGAATGATATCGACCTGGGTTTCCCCATCGATCTCAGCTCCTAGGACTTCCATCTCATTAAGATGAGCCATCATCTTGAGAACATGATCCCTAACGGGTGTTCCCTCGATCATGGAGGTCGTCATCAAGTTTCTCATAGCCTCCTGCCTAGCCGCCCTACTCTGATGTCCGAAAAGTTCCTTGAGATTGAACATCATGTTATAAGCAGTGGCTATGGCCTGATGCTGATGTTGCAGCACATTTGACATAGATGCCAAAATGTAACACCGCGCCATCTCATCTTCCTTAACCCATTTCTTATAATGTTCTTTCTCCTTTTCATTAGAGTCATCGGAGGGCTTAAGAGGATAGACCTCGAAGAGTACAAATTTGTACTCCTCCGCAGTTAGGACAATATCCAGGTTTCTTTTCCAATCAATGTAGTTTGGACCAGTAAGTTTGTTTTCTTTTAAAATTACAGCAAGTGGGTTGAAAGCCATTTGAAAATCCTAAAAATCACAATGATCAAAATATTAGATTTCAAAAATTATTGATTCCTCAAAACAATAAAATCCCAAAATCAACCAACACCTCAAATCACCGAGAATGTCGCATGCCACTCTGTGTGGACCTATACGAATTCTACATTTGTAAGAGGAGGTTTTACCCATTAATTTTATTATCTTGTCAACCTTACTTTTTGACAAATAAAATTAATAGTTGGTTCCACTTTGGCCCTACAAATAAAAGCAGTGACTCCTATGGGGAGGATACTTTTATTTGTATCTAAGTGTGCACCATATCACGATTCTAAGGGAATTATTTTGGATTATGTGCCTTACCTCTATGGAAGTACACATGCTCCTAAATAATTTCCTATAACCATTATTTGACCTAGTGATCCGCAAACAAACCCGTCCTCAGGGAGGAAGGCACTCAGAGCCAACACACAAGTTTGTTGCATCACACGTCAAATTGTAATGGAGGCCGCGGGAATTAATTAAAATGTCCCTCTCCCACTTAGTAAATTGCAAATGAGGAATTTTAAATCATACACAACATGCATATAAAACAAATAAGCAATAAATATGGAAAAACAGAATTTTTCCAACTATTATGGCATTGTCCTCCAATATGCATCCCGTCGTGTCGCCACCTCATCCGCTCCATCTTTTCCCGTGCACAAGTCACCAAAGAGTTCCGAGCCGAGATAAATCATTTTATTTACATCCATCGATCCTATACTCCACGAAGGAGTGTACAAATAATCTAGATCGAAAGTAAACTAAAATGAGCGGCTAAACAATGCCGTATTTAATTACAAAAATTAAATACTAATCAAGCCTCGTCAACCCCGAGGATTCAAATAATAAATTTTTACACACATCCATTCACATACACACACATGGCCATAATAGTCGGATCTTATGCCTGCAACCAAAAAGTTAAACTACGCATATCCTACTATTATCTGGCACATATAATATATGAAAAATGCATAAAAAATTAACCGAATCCTAAACACACAAAACCGGAAATCGATGGCTCTGATACCAATTGTTAGGGAGCCGCATCGGAGGCTCATTGGCTCCCATGTCCCCGGATTAAAATTTTCACTAATGAAAGAATTAATCCGGATGGGATGAGCTTCCTTAGCACAACCTATTCGTCGTCGTGCAAACAACTTGAGTGGTCGCTTGAACAAACTAGTTGTTCAAGCAACACAACTCTTCTAGTTGGTTAGCCGCGGAAGAGATGACGGATGGATCGCCGGTTTTTGTGTTTGTCTTCGGGGTCCATGATTATACAATATATATTCATACACACACATGCATAATCAAAACAAATAAGAACATGCTCAGATCTGTACATAAAGTTAAAATAACTTTATACCTCACGATCTTCTACCGTATGTCCTATCCTTCTCGTGGACGACGTGTGAACGAAGTTCCTCCACGAGTAGAAGCCTTCTAGATCGCTTTCTTCTCTAACTTGTCCGCTGCGAACAAAGAGAAGAACTCACAAATACCTTCCTATCTAGAACCGACCACCAAATTATGGAACTTGGTGCAACCGCCGGTCAAGGAACAATTGGATGATTCGCCGGCCAACTTCAAGAAGTGTTGCCGCCGGCCACTTTGGAGAATAGGGAGGAGGTAGAGAACCGGCCACCAATGGGAGGAGAACCGCCGGCCAAGGAAGAAGGGGGAAGCTTCTAGGATGGGCGCCGGCCAAGGAATTATCAATGGAAGTGGGCGCCGACAATCAACAAGATGGAAGAGGTTGCCGCCCACTTTTCTCCAAACCCTAGCCGCCCAAAAACCCTAGCCCCAATTCTTTGATTCTTGATTCAACTTGCCGCCCAACCCTAAGCATCTATTTATAGAATAGGGCTTAAGCCTCTTTTAATCTCCACCGTCGGATCTAGGGATTTAATCTCCACCGTCGGATCTAGGGTTTTATCCCAACCGTCGGATCTAGGGTTTAATCCCAACCATCGGATCTAGGATTTCATCCCAACCGTCGGATCTAAGGTTTCATCCCAACCGTCAGATCTAGGGTTTTATCCCAACCGTCGGATCTAAGGATTTAATCCCAACCGTTGGTTCTAGGGTTTCATCCAACCATCGGATCTAGGGATTTAATCCTAACCGTTGGTTCTAGGTTTTGTTTTACATTCTTGGATCTAGACTTCACAAGGATTATATTAGGCTACGATAGGGACCATAAGGAGGAGTTGGGTCTTGGCCACCCGATGGATCGGAACCACACAAACTTGATCCATCAATGATGTTCCATTCCACTAGAGGATCATCATTGAACTACCTCACCAACCCCCATAAATCAATATGGGCTCCATATATTATTTGTACATTAATCTCCCCGTGTTTAAGATATCGAATGTCCTCAATTAATTGATTTACTGACCATCAATTAATTAACATCTAATTCCTCGAGTAGTACCACTCAACCTTATCATCATGTTGACTAAGTCAACCAGATGGGTTTACATGATGAACCTTATGAGCTCCTCAAGGGGACATCATCAACCTAATATATAGGACACGGTTTCCTCCTATAATCAACGGCACACCATGTAAATAATATTATTTCCCAACTTACCGGGCATATTGATTTAATCCATCTAAATCTCACCCACTGATAAATCAAAGAAATAGATACTAAGTACATGTGCCCGTTATTATATCGGGATTAAGAGCATGTACAACATAATATCCGAGGTCCGATTCAATTATGTAGTCAGTACTAAATTGAATCACCTTTATGTCGGTCCTACTCAATACACATAAGTGTACTAGTGTAACTCTATGTTCAAGATAAAACAATACCAAGCTACACTACAACCATGCCAATGGTTTGTCCAAAACCATCTTGGTTGTGAGCCTTTACTTATATTTTACAAGGTACTGATAACATGATCTTCTGTGCCACACCAAGCACCATGTTATCTACAATGTAAAATATTAGACAATATGCACACATATATAATGAATATATAAAATGCAAATAATGATCATGTGATTCTTATTTCAAAATAAAATGTTCATACAAAAAGAGCTAGGCTTTCAGTATACATTCCAACAGTATACTCCTTGGTGTATCCAAGCAACTGATTCTCACTGACTGGAGACATTGTGTTGTCCGGAGTTAATCATGGATGCTAGTTATTATAACTAGTTTATTTGAGTGACCAGCCGTAAGACTTCATATGGTTCTCTGCATATATAGATATGTCAATGAAGTTCTTACTGCAGCATAAGTGTGATGTTCCTTTGACATGAGGTATTTAAGTCATCTTGATCATAAAGACTTATGCTTTGACATATTAAGTAAGCATCTCTGAGGAGATGTGGACCCGGGATGATTGGGTATAAGTCGAAGTGATCGAAGGTGTTTGAATAACCTATAAAGGATTCACCACTCCTTGCGAGGAGATGTGTACCCATGGCCTCTCGTTGGATTGTTACTAAAGTCTTTGGCCAAAGCATTATATGTTTAGAGTAAGGTACTCTTGGATACATGTGCTGTAACTAGAATCCATAGGACGAGGAAATGATACTTGGGCTAGGTGTGACATAGTCAACCTAGTGGGGCCTGACAGGATAGACCATATCCTGAACCAAGTGGGTATAAGATGAGTGAAGGGAATGGGGCACGATTCAGTGTAGCTGCTGAAGGGTTTCAGAAATAGTTCTGGATCAACCGTTGATCTTTTCGATTAATTGGGGATCATGATGTACTACTAGGTGCCACTCATGATCGTTCTATAATTAATGGTTAATTATAGACGGCAAACATAAACCGAGAACCTATTTGGTCACACGCACAACGAGCGTAATCTGAAGGATTTTAAAACAAGCTTGAGAATGAGATTCTCAGACCGAGAGAAACTAAGTTTGGTTGGACCAAACAAGGAGCGAGCATGAAATCGTTTCAGTCGCAATGGAAGCGTGGATGGGACGTGTCTTATGAAGACATGATGGATGAACCAAATTAGTTTGGTTCTAATCCAATGGTGGAGAATAAACCAAAGGGGTTTGGTTTGTTTTAAACAAATGAACCAAAGTTTGTTCGGTTCATTTTAACTTAAAATTGACCAAATCAGTTTGGTTTATTTTAACTTAAATTAATGGAGCGGGTTAATGGGCTTTTGGTTATGATCCGATAACCATTAGAAGAATTTGTTCTCTATAAAATAGGGCTTAAGGGTTTTGTGAAAATCTAATCCAAGCAATCCCTAGTTGCCGCCCACCCCTCCTCTCCTCTTATGTTCGACGCCCAACCCTAGCCGCCGCCAAGCTTTGTGCCAGCATCCAAGCTAGTTGCCGGCATCCAAGCTAGTTGTCGGCATCCAAGCTTCAGCCAGTGATCCTCCGGCGACCCTCCGGTAATTTTCCTTGGGTCTGGTGACAAGGTGAGCATCTAGCTTCCTTATTTGGTCGGCCCTAATCCTCCACCAAAGCTGTCCAGTTTTTCTGGATAGCTTGTTTATTTCATGTCGGAGCGTCGTTTGGACGACGTTTGGAGCTCCGACAGCGGCTTCCTTGTCGGGGATTCGATCTCCGGTAATCCTCATAGGTAGAGGACGAAGGATTCATCAAAATGTTGACAAATACCTCTCCGGAGAAGAGAGTTTTTGAGGACTCATTTTGAATCCGAATTTTGATTCGGATAGTGATCTTCTCTCAATCACATTGTCTTCAACATGAGGCTAGTAACTCGTACGAAGACAAGGCTCGTGACTTTGTGAAGTCATCCCGAAGATACTCGGCGTGGATACGCATAGAGGCGATTCTAGCGAGGATCGCTCCGGTTGATGTCTTTCCCGCTACACGTGATACGTCAAATATACGTAGTATAAATTTCCTTTTATTGCAAAATTTGAATTTACGGTTATGTCTATACATGTTGTAATATGCATGCGTGTGGTGTGTGTGTTGTAATAAATTAGATTTATTATTTTATTTCTTCCGCTGTGCACATATTTACGAAACATGTTCGAACACACACTCGCCGCGGTGCCGGAAACCCAACAATACATATACATATTTATGTATATATATGTATGTGAGTGTGATTAGTATATATAGTTATAGTGTATATATGCTTGTTGTGTTGTTGCATTTGTTTATGCTATGTTTGCTGCATTTGGTTGTACATTATCCTCCATGTTATTTGCATGATCTATACTGTTGTGAGATATCAGTGTCTGAGTTGAACTGAACTGTTGTATACCTATGATTAGTATTATGATGTTGTATAGGGTTAATTAGATACATTGATGATGTTGCTTATAGGTTTATAGGGCAGTGTGTTTATTTCATGCTTAGTCATGTTCTTTCATGTTGTATGGGTTATATTGTGACTTATATGTTTAGGTTGTAAGAGTTGTAGAGCGGTAGAGCTCCAGGTATGACAGTACCTTGTGTTGTTCAGTTGATCCTTTTAGTATACGCATTGGTTATATTATACTGGTGATTATTTATTATACCCTTAGACTATATATCATTGACTCTCATATGATATATGATATACATGCACTTTTTCCATATTACCACTGAGTTTTATACTCACCACTTTAGACCCTAGGTTTCTTGTCGCCCAAGTAACAGGTAAAAGATTCCTTGGGTGCTCGGAGTTCCGCCAGCTGATCCCATGTCTCACTGAGAGTTTGGATTTTATTTCCTATTTGTTCCACTTCTAGTTTTGGATTATAGTTTGTGTATGTGATTTGTTGTATTTGGCTTTTATTATGCTTTTTGGTTGGATGTTGGATTCGATTATATTTTGTTATTATGTTAGAATCGCACCGGTGCACATCTGTGTGGCTTTGTATATTCTATTATTTGTCAGTATTATTTTATTATGATATATGGTATGTGAGTGTTAGCGGCTTTGTGGGCATTGTATCAGTGTATATCTTATATTGTCACTAGAGGGTATCGTCCGATCAAAGGACAAGTATACCCTTGAGGTGTGACAATTTTATTGGTATCAGAGCCCAGGTTGCGAAGTCCACTTTCGGATTTCATGTCGTTCGGATATTGTGCTTTGTTTTACTCAGTTTTGGTTTTGTGAGTTCTGAGATTTGGCTATAGCGGGACATCTCCGAGCTACAAGGTTTAAGGTATGATAACTATTATCAAAAATCCTTTTGTTGGCTATGCATTTAGTTGTTTATAACAGGGAATTCTTGAGCTTCAAGTAGGGTGATCACTCGGTAATGGAAGTGCAATGCAAAGTCGTTAGACTTGTAGAGGTTATGACCACCTAATAGCTCGAAAATATGATTGGTATGTTTTAGGTCACCCACGGTTTATTGTTGTAAATTTGGATTAGGAAGTTTGGATATTCTATCAGATCCTACCGGAAGGCATTAGACCAAGTCATATGTATGGAAATGTCTCCGTACCAAGTGCTTTAGGAGTTGGAGATCGATAAGTAGACATTGCAAGTCAAATTGTTGGAATCAGATGTCTTCGAATGTTGGATAAAAGGATAAAGATCAAAGTCATAGATCATAAGCTACTTTTCGATCATGGAAGACCAACAACAGATCATTAGGATGTTCTCATGCACATCCACGAAATTTAAGGAAAGACTTCAGATTATGTGCGTACAATGCGGATCACGAAGACATGTAAAGTCAGATTATCCGTTGGATCATTTCATCTGTTGCTATTGTAAGAAACCAATATATATGAGGAGAGGGTGTAATCTGACGACTCAGTTGAGGACTATCGATGTTATTTCGGAATGATGATGCACAATCTTGACAACAGAGATCATCACAGAAGATTGGGTTATCACACCAACAACAATTTACTACTTCAGGCATAGTTGGAGTTCCTTGATACTTCTATCCGGGAAAAGCGATTTACTCAGCAATATTAGCTAGAGACATCTTAGAAGACTCATGCAGGCAACAAAAATTGTTATCACCTTAGGCGCATCTATAGTATTTGTAGAGTTGGAGTGTTCTACGATGTTGATAGTGATTCTGTATTTTCGTAGTCGGTGGTGTACTCATTACTAGTACAACAATGTTTACCATCTCCATTGTAGTTTTTGTGATTTGTATCTCAGTTTCAGCAGTTAATTTCAGTTTCTCTATTGTAGTCTTTTGCACCTGCAGGAACTCAACTGTCAAGAATAGAAGTTGGATGAGTTTACATCTTTGCTCGAGAGGAGATGTAGAGAGTCGAAGGAGTGATCAGTCAGGGTATTACTTTAGTTTACCCTATGTGGTGATATCATGAGGGATACTGATAGTTTACAGGTATCTATATTTAGAACATTCTCAGATAGGATTAGAAGGATTTCTATATCTGGATCATGTGGATCAGTTGTGTTTCCACTAACAGGTGAGATGTTGACCACCAAATAAGTAGTGAAAGAATGCCTTTAAACTTTGATGAACGTACTACTGGGATGGTTTTCCAGGATGGTTAAGATGTTGATTTGATTACTGTGATGATTATTAGAATGTTATGATATTGATTCTGATATTTAGAGGGTGTTTAGTTGAGATTTTATCATATTGTTGGAGATGTGTCATAGTTGCTATATTGTTGACTTGGTTGAAATGGTGTGGATATGGATATCTTGATATTAACTTGGATAGCTAAATTGTCGAGATGATGGTATAATATATCTCTCAGATGTGCGTATAATCTGAGAGTGTTCGGATGTAGTTTCGGATAAACTCCCAGACTTGTCATTGCATAGGAAAGTGGAGTATGCGATTAGAGTTATCTCGGGAATAGTTTCTATATTGAAGGCCTCATACTGGGAGTTAATCTTATTGGTATCAGTGTTGCTAAACACTATGGAAATTGGAAGAATGTAAGTTGCGCTTATTGGTATCATATAGCGGGACATCTCCGAGCTACAAGGTTTAAGGTATGATAATTGTTATAAAAAATCCTTTTGTTGGCTATGCATTTAGTTGTTTATAACAGGGAATTCTTGAGCTTCAAGTAGGGTGATCACTCGGTAATGGAAGTGCAATGCAAAGTCGTTAGACTTGTAGAGGTTATGACCACCTAATAGCTCGAGAATATGATTGGTATGTTTTAGGTCACCCACGGTTTATTGTTGTAAATTTGGATTAGGAAGTTTGGATATTCTATCAGATCCTACCGGAAGGCATTAGACCAAGTCATATGTATGGAAATGGCTCCGTACCGAGTGCTTTAGGAGTTGGAGATCGATAAGTAGACATTGCAAGTCAAATTGTTGGAATCAGAAGTCTTCGAATGTTGGATAAAAGGAGAAAGATCAAAGTCATAGATCATAAGCTACTTTTCGATCATGGAAGACCAACAATAGATCATTAGGATGTTCTCATGCACATCCACGAAATTAAAGGAAAGACTTCAGATTATGTGCGTACAATGCGGATCACGAAGACATGTAAAGTCAGATTATCCGTTGGATCATTTCATCTGTTGCTATTGTAAGAAACCAATATATATGAGGAGAGGGTGTAATCTGAAGACTCAGTTGAGGACTATCGATGTTATTTCGGAATGATGATGCACAATCTTGACAACAGAGATCATCACAGAAGATTGGGTTATCACACCAACAACAATTTACTACTTCAGGCATAGTTGGAGTTCCTTGATACTTCTATCCGAGAAAAGCGATTTACTCAGCAATATTAGCAAGAGACATCTTATAAGACTCATGCAGGCAACAACAATTGTTATCACCTTAGGTGCATCTATAGTATTTGTAGAGTTGGAGTGTGCTACGATGTTGATATTGATTCTTTATTTTCGTAGTCGGTGGTGTACTCATTACTAGTACAACAATGTTTACCATCTCCATTGTAGTTTTTGTGATTTGTATCTCAGTTTCAGCAATTGATTTCAGTTTCTCTATTGTAGTCTTTTGCACCTGCAGGAACTCAACTGTCAAGAATAGAAGTTGAATGAGTTTACATCTTTGCTCGAGAGGAGATGTAGAGAGTCGAAGGAGTGATCAGTCCGGGTATTACTTTAGTTTACCCTATGTGGTGATATCATGAGGGATACTGATAGTTTACAGGTATCTATATTTAGAACATTCTCAGATAGGATTAGAAGGATTTCTATATCTAGATCATGTGGATCGGTTTTGTTTCCACTAACAGGTGAGACGTTGACCACCAAATACGTAGTGAAAGATTGCCTTTAAACTTTGATGAACGTACTACTGGGATGGTTTTCCAGGATGGTTAAGATGTTGATTTGATTACTGTGATGATTATTAGAATGTTATGATATTGATTCTGATATTTAGAGGGTGTTTAGTGGAGATTTTATCATATTGTTGGAGATGTGTCATAGTTGCTATATTGTTGACTTGGTTGAAATGGTGTGGATATGGATATCTTGATATTAACTTGGATAGCTAAATTGTTGAGATGATGGTATAATATATCTCTCAGATGTGCGTATAATCCGAGAGTGTTCGGATGTAGTTTCGGATAAACTCCAAGACTTGTCATTGCATAGGAAAGTGGAGTATGCGATTAGAGTTATCTCGGGAATAGTTTCTATATTGAAGACCTCATACTGGGAGTTAATCTTATTGGTATCAGTGTTGCTAAACACTATGGAAATTGGAAGAATGTAAGTTGCGATTATAGGAGGTGTTGGATGGAAGATTTATTTGTCCCAATGTTTCTTCTTAAGAAGATCCAGAACTCTTTGTTAAAAGAGAGGCGAACCCTTGGGATGCGTTTGGTTCAAGTAATCACACATAATCTTGGTTATGTGATTACCAAGGTATAAAACATAATCTTGGAATAAAGTATAACCTTTGATAAAAACCTTGTTTGGTTGGAGGTTTTAATATATAACTTAGTTTAATATTTTACTAAATTATCATTTGTCTTTTGCTCAATTAATTCGACGACGACAATGAAAATATTAATGATGATGGCATGATCGGTCGGTGGCAGTGCCCGATCAATCGACGACGGCGGTGACCCACCAGCGGTCGACCGGCAGCGACGGTGATCGGCCGATGGAGGCAATGGTTGATCGACTAGCGGTGACGACGATGGTCGATCGATTGGCGACGGCAATGGCGATTGATCGACTGGTAGCGACAACGATGGGCGACTGATTGATAGTAGCGGCGACTAGTCGGGCGATGATCGACAGCAATTGTCGATCGGCGATGGGCGCCGGCAACGGCGGCGATCGATCGGCAATGGCGGCAGCGGAGGAGGCGGCGATGGCGGCGGCGGCGACAGGATGGGTGGCAACATGACGGCGAAGGGGCGGCCAGCGGCAGCAGCAGCGATAGGCGGTGGCGGCAGCGACGAGATGCGATAACGACGCAGCGAAGATTAAGTTTTGACAAATTGACATTTAATATATTGCTAGAGGTAATATTCGAAAAAAATCCTTAAGCCCGGGAATCAACAAAAACCTTAGTTTTCCAAGGTTTTCCAAAGATTTTTGTTGATAATCAGGGAATGAACAATTACCAGGTAATTATTCATAACCTAAACCAAAGAAGGTTTTTGTTGATAACCTAACAAGGTTATAAACAAAACCCCCAACCAAACGCACCCTTGAGGTTATGCATCGATTATCGATGATGAGTGCAGTAGCTATTGAAAATGAATATCTGTCATTTTGGATAGACGATCTATTTAGATCAATTAAAGGATGTTAGTAATATATGAGAGGTGTCCTAAGGCAATCGCCTAATGGTCGTACCATTTATTTGATAAATGAAGATTCACTATTTGAGTATACATGTTTTCATGTATTTGATTGGATATTAAACTCATTTATTGAATGTTCGCAATACGATTCACAGCATGAGAGAATTTGTTATTTGATCACAACTAGTGAGTATCTCTACATGTGTAATTGTGATGTATTAGAATTATCCCTAGTCGATGAATTGATGTATTCGGACACCATCGATTCTGTTGGGACTAACACAAGGAATACTCTTTGGTTTATCCAAGCAGCTATTTTTCACTGGCTGGAGACATTGGGATGTCTGGAGTTGATCGTGAATGCTAGTTATGGTAACTAGTTCATTAGAGTGACTAGTTGTAAGACTTCATATGGTTCTCTGCATAAATGGATATGTCAATGAAGTTCTTACTGTTGCTTAAGTACGATGTTCCTTCGACTTGCAGTATTCAATTCATCTTGGTCATGAAAACTTATGCTTTGACATCTTAAGCAAGCATTTCCGAGGAGATGTGGACCCGGTATGATTGGGTATAAGTCGATGTGGCCGAAGGTGTTTGAATAGCCTATAGAGGATTCACCGCTCCTTGCAAGGAGATGTATACCCTATGGCCTCTCATCGGATTGTTACTAAAGTCGTTGGCTAAAGCATTATATATTTAGAGTATGGTACTCTTGGATACATGTGCAGTAACTAGAATTCGGAGGATGAAGAAGTAATACTTGGGCTAGGTGTTACGTAGTCAGCCTAGTGGGGACTGACACAATAAACCATATCCTGAACCAAGTGGGTATAAGATGAGTGAAAAGAATGGGGTACAAATCATTGTAGCTGCTGAAGGGTTTCAGAAATGGTTCTGCGATCAACTGTTGATTTACTGATTAATTGGCGATCATGATGTACTACTAGGTGTCACTCATGATCATTCTATAATTAATGATTAATTATACATGGCCAACATAAACCGGGAACCTATTTGGTCACACACACAATGAGTGTTATCTGAAGGATTTAAAATGAGCTTGAGAATAGGATTCTCAGATCGAGAGAGACTTGGTTTGGTTGGATCACACAAAGAGAGAGTATGAAATTTTTTCAGTCGCATCGGAAGCATGGATGGGCCGAGTCTTATGAAGAAATGATGGACGAACCAAATTGGTTTGGTTCTAATCCAATGGTGGAAAATAAACCAAAGTGGTTTGGTTTGTTTTAAACGAATGACCCAAAGTTGATTCGGTTCGTTTTAACTTAAAATAAACCAATATGGTTTGGTTTATTTTAACTTAAGTTATTGGAGCGGGTTAACGATTTCTGGTTATGAACTAATAACCGTTAGAAGAATTTATTCTCTATAAAAACACGGCTTAAGGGTTTTTCGTGGACGACTTAGGTTTTAAAAACCCTAGTTGTTTTTCTCTTCTCCTCCCTTATTGTTGTTGCCCAACCCTAGGAGAGGTGTGGTTGACACCCAAGCTCCTTGTGCTATTGCCCATTGGAGTTTCTGCTCCTCTTCCATATCGCCGGCCACCCACCAGCCACCGGCAACTCCTCCAGCCATCCTCCCTTGGTTGCCGGCCATCAAGGGCAGCCGACCAAGTGTTTAGCCCACCATCTCCTCCACCAAACAAGCTATCCAGTTTTTGGTCAGGTTATTGTTCCTTGCGTGGAAAGGTCGTTTGGCCGTTATTTCGCGCTCCGATCAGAGACCTACTTGCCAGGGATTGGATCTCTGGCAATCCCCTTTGGTAGAGGACCAAGGTTTTGTCAATTGGTTGACGAAAACCGCTTCCGAGATGTGAGTTCGTGGAACTCAGTTTTTGGATCCGAATTTGATTTGGATCGTGATCATCTCTCGATCACAACGTCTTCGATTCGAGACCATTCTCTCATAAGAAGACGGGGCTTGTGGCTTTAAGAAGCTATCCTGACGATACTCAGTGTGGATTCGAATAGAGGCGAGACTTACAAATGTCGCTCGGTTGATGTCATTCCCGCTATACGTGATCTGTTAGGTATACCTAGTATAAGTTTTCTTTTATTGCAAAATTTGAAATGTCGATTATGTCTACACATATTGTATCCTTGCATGCATGTGGTGTGTGTATTGTAATAAATAGTTTATTAATTGTTTTTGCTTCCGCTGTGTGAATGTTTACGAAACATGTTCGAACACAACACCCTCGTCGGTGCTATGAGAACCCAACAGTGGTATCAGAGCCCGACTGTGTTCTGACATAATCGTAAAATTATTTTGCGATAGTCATAATTGTATTTTAAAAATTTTCTAATTTTGAAAAGTTTAGAAATAATTATGGAAATTTTAATTAGTAAAGAAATTCAAATTTGAACTTTTCTAATGTCATTAGGAAATTACAATTTTGGAAATTTGATTCCTACATTAAATTTGAATTTCCTTAATTAATATTTTTATAAATAAAATATGTTATTAAATTTCGAAATTTGTTTCTTAATTTAATTGGGATTTGATTTGGGAAATCAAATCTCAAACATATTTTATTTCCAAAATTAGTTTTGAGAAATAAGGAAACTATTTGTACATGGCATAATTGTATGCCATGTAATTACATTAGATACATATCATTATGCTATACATGTCATGGCATGTAGATATATGTCATGTTTGTCATGCCATGTAGATATATAATAGTTATTTGCATGAAAAGAGGATGAGATATTAAAACCCTTACACAATATTAAAGCCTACACATTCCATTAATGTGGTTAGAACCAGAGTTCCATTTTTTATTTGGGTTGTTGGACTCACTCCAAGTCTGGCTTGAACCTGAACATGTTCAAATCATTGGAATAGTTTAACACTAATATGGTAAGAGTCAGAGGTCAATCGTTAGTTTGGGTTGTTGGACTCACTACAAGCCTAGCTAATTGGTTGAATACACTCTAACCATTTTAAAACTATTTTGCAATTAATGGGTCAGCTCTAACTTGGAGCATCGATTTGTTGGACTCACTCCAAGGTCGATCTGAAGAGAGGTAAAGTTGGGTGTTATGCATATGATGCATACTTGTTAATGTGTTAACAACCCAATGTATGTGTGAACATTCACTTAGTTGATAACACATTGTGATAGTTACATATACATGATATGTAATTGGTATACTTGATACCTACCATCATAGCTAAGAATGACTTGTTGGACTCACTCCATGGTTTTTCTTATCTATGTTGGATATTAGCCCATTCAGAGATGGACCTACGATCTCCTGAACTGATTTTGAGGGTTTTGATTTCGAAAAATGAATAGGATTTGTAAATGTATGTTAATGTATTTTAAAATCATTTTCTCATATATGCTCGATTTGTATTTCTAGGTTAATCGCTTGATTATGATGTCTTTGAGTTTGTGATCTATTTTGGATTCGAATAAATTAACTGGGCCAAACTTCATGGACTAGCTTAGAAACTTGAGAATTATTCTCAAGGCAGAAAACCTTGTGTATTTCCTTGAGGCGCCTCTTCCCGCCCGTCCTAGTGATGACGCAACTCCGGACCAATTGTTGTCCCATGAGAAACATGTGAGTGATTCTGAACTAGTGAGTTGCATCATACTAGCTGTGATGGTACTCGAGCTATGGAAGAAGCATGAGCATATGGATGCTCATACCATAGTCTTTCATCTTTATGAGTTGTTTGATGAGCAAGTGAGATCCGAAAGGTTTGATGTCTCCAAGATCCTCTTCACCTCTGAGATGCAAGAAGGTTCACCTGCGGTACTACTCAACATGTTGAAGACTGTGGAGCCTTTTGTGAAGCATGAGCAGGATATGGTGTTATTAGTTGATTCCTCAAAGAAAGGTTCTAAAAGGAAATCAAAGGAATAGCACAAGGGGAAGAAGAAGGCAAGGAAGGCAGAACAAGCTCAAAAGGGTACATGCCATCATTGCGGCATGGAGGGTAATTGGCGAAGAAACTACAAGATTTATCTTGAGTCTGTGAAGAAGAATAAGACATCTGATGCCCCATCTTCTTCAGATATCTTCATTATTGATTGTCATTCTATTTCCTTAGACACTTGGGTATTGGATACCGAGTGTGGTTCACATATATGTAATAACATATATGGGCTAAGGAATAGAAGAAGACTCGTCAAGGGAGAGTCAAATTTACGTGTTAGGAATAGAGCAAAGGTTGCTGCACTCGCCATCGAAATATATTTGTTGAAACTCCCTATAGAACTTGTCTTATAACTGGATAATTGCTTTTATGTTCCTTCTTTGATAAAGAACATCATTTCTATTTCTTGTTTAAATAGAAATGAGTACCATCTGACTTTTAGTAACAATTGTTGTTACATAACTTTGAATGGAGTTCTTTAAGGTATTGGAACATTAAGCAATGGTATTTATACGTTGGACGTATCCAGTGACATTTTCAATATCGAAGTGAGCAACAAACGTGCTCGAAAAGATAATCAATTAGACTCCTACATGTGACATTGTCATCTTGGTCAAGTGATCAAGAAATGTATGTCCAAATTACACCGATGTGGAATTCTGGAATCGTTTGAATTAGATTCATATGATACATGTGAATCATTCTTAAAGGGCAAGAAGACTAAGTTACCTTTTACTGGAAAAGGTGAACCAATGGGAGAGTTTCTTGGTCTAATACATACTGATGTATGGGGACCTATGTCAACTCAAGCTCTAGGAGGCTATAACTACTTCATTACCTTCACCAATGATCATTCACAGTTTGGGTATGTGTTCTTGATGAAACACAAGTCTGAAGTCTTTGAAAGGATCAAAGAATTCAGAAATGAAGTAAAGAAATAACTTGGCAAGAGTATTAAAATACTTCGATCAGATCGAGGTGGTGAATACCTGAGTTAAGAGTTTCTAGATTATCTAAGGGACAATGGTATATTGTCTCAATGAACTCCGCCGTATACACCACATCTTAATGGTGTATTTGAGAGGCAAAATCAGACCTTATTAGACATGGTCAGGTCGATCATGAATCACGTGAATCTTCTTAAGTCCTTTAGGGGCTATGCACTTAAGACAACTATTTTCTTGGTAAATAGAATCCCGACCAAGTTAGTCTCTACTACTCCATATGAGATATGCGCTAGTAAGAAACCTCATTTATCTTACTTGAAGATATGGGGTTGTGCTTATGTGAAGTGGACTGTGTCAGACAAATTGGATGCTAAGTCTGATAAATGTCTATTTATTAGATACACTAAGGAAACGAGGGGTTACCAATTCTATCATCCCATGGAACAAAAGATGTTTGTTTCAAGGAATGTTGTGTTTCTAGAGAAAGAGTTTCTCTTGCAAGAAAATAGTGGGAGTGTCGTTGAACTTGAGGAGATTCAAGAGACTCCAATAGACATTGAGGAGATACCTAGTCAAGCACCTCAATCGATAACTCATAGTGATGAGACATCGCTTGAACCTATTGTGACACCACATCTTCATAGATCTGGTAGGACACGCAACATTCCTGAGAGATATGGATTTCTCGTAAGATAATCGAACAATGTGTTACTCATTGACGATGAGGAGCCTACCAGTTATGAAGATGTTCTGAAAAGTTCAGAACGGGACAAATGGCTTGAAGCCATGAAGTCAGAAATGGATTTCATGTATGAAAATATGGTTTGGAACTTGGTAGACCCACCTGAAGGTATTAAGCCTATAGGGTCCAAGTGGGTTTTCAAGAAGAAGACCGACATGGATGGTAATGTGATTACCTTTAAGGCTAGATTAGTGGCGAAAGGCTATCGCCGAAAGGAAGTTGTTGATTATGATGAGACCTATTCACTAGTAGCTATGCTTAAATCCATTCGGATGGTCCTGGCCATAGTGGCTCATTATGACTATGAGATATGTGGTAGATCGATTTGAGCGCCAGAGGGGGGGGGTGAATAGCGCAAAGAGACTTTTCTTTTTCGTTCGATTAAGAACAAGTATGGAGAGTAAAGAACAGTGGAATGTAAGTACACAAAATTTTGTTTACTTGGTTCACAGCCTTTCGACTGCTAATCCAAGTCCCTAACGGTCCTAGACTATGTACAGAGGGCAATCAACTAAAATGCTCCTCCTCGTTAGAGGTAGGAGTATGCAAGTACAAGGAATGATCAAAAAGCTTGAGGTAGAGAGGCACTCCCCCTCTCCTCGTAACGATTAAAGCTTCGATAAAAAAAAAGATGAAATAATGAAATATTCTTAAATGAAAGCTTTTACTGACGACTTAAGAATTGGTTCTTGAGCTTGAGTTGTCATCGTTCCGGCAGCACTTTATCGTCGTAGGATCGTTGTGGAAGAGCGACGTTGCGGGATTACTTTGGAACACTTAGAATGATGAAAATGGTGTGGAGAACCCCTTCTTTTATAGTCTTGAGAAACCCTAATAGTTGAGATTAAGTTTCATGAGGTGATGCCACCTAGCCCTTGAGAAATGGTGATAAGTTTTGACTCTCGTCGAAGCTGGTCTTTGACCAACAGTCGATTGATAAACCCTATCAGTTGAATGATAGAGACAACAATCGACTGCCAAGATCCAGCAGTCGACTATTGCTAGAGTTTCCAACTGCAATGAAGAGTTAGCTCGAGAATGCAGTTAATGTAAGTAAATTTGATGGCCATTTATCATCCGATCTCAACTTAGACCTTCCATGGGAAGTCTTGGTCAGATCATTGCCTAAGGATGTCCCCGTACGGAAGACATGACCTTATTTATGCTCGCACACACGAGCTTACCTTTTTGATTGTAGCTTCGGCTTCGGTCTCCACCTGAGAACTTCAGCTCCCTCCGAAGTCCTCCCAGTTTTGCCCAACCACTATGGTTCCCATCGGGTGTCGCTGACCTTCAGCTTAACTTAGCATTCCTGCACACTTGATTCAGCTCATGAGATAACAATATGGGCTTAACTTTGTGTCTTTTGCTATAATCAAAACATAGGTTCGACTTAGGTGCATATTGCACCAACAATATGAAAGATGGATGTGAAAATGACTTTCCTTAATGGAAAGCTCCTCGAGGACGTGTATATGATACAGGCTGAGAGTTTTGCATCAGTTGATAAAACCAAGGTATGTAAACTTCGACGATCCATTTATGGACTGAAGCAAGCATCTAGGAGCTCGAATATCCATTTTGATGAGACAATTAAAAGGTTTGATTTCTCACAAAATTCGAATGAACCTTGTGTGTACAAGAAGGTTAGTTGAAGTGCACTAGTGTTCCTAGTGTTGTGTGTCGATGACATATTACTTATAGGAAATGATATATCTGTCTTATAGTCGGTTAAAATTTGGTTATCCAAAACATTCTCAGTGAGAGTGCAGTCGCGTTCCTAGTGTTTTATGACGATGACATATTACTTATAGGAAATGATATTTCTGTCTTATAGTCGGTTAAAATTTAGTTATCCAAAATATTCTCCATGAAAGACCTAGGAGAAGTGACCTATATCCTCGAGATTAAGATCTATAGAGATAGATCGAAATAGTTGTTTGGTCTTTCGCAGTCTCCATATATAGACTGTGTGCTAAAGAGGTTTAGCATGTCGGAATCCAAGAAAGGATTCCTTCCCATCAGGCATGGGATACACCTTTTGAAGTCTATGTGTCCGCGCACAAAAGACGAGAGGATTTGCATGAGTAAGATCCCCTATGCATCTGCAATAGGATCTATCATGTATATTATGTTATGTACGAGGCTCAATGTATTGTATGCTCTGAGTGTCACGAGCAGATACCAGTTTCATCCAAAATGGATAATTGGGTGGTTGTTAAGACAATCCTTAAGTACTTAAGAAGAACTAAGGATGTATTTCTAATATATGGAGAGGGTGATATGGTAATATGCAAGTATATGAATGCTAGCTTCTAGACAGGCAAGGATGATTCTAGGTCTCAGTCTGGGTACATATTCACCTTGAATGGAGGCGCAATAAGTTGGAAAGGTTCCAAGCAATACACTATAGCGGATCCTGCCACTGAGGCAGAATACATTGCTGCTTCGGAAGCAGCAAAGGAAGCGGTTTAGATCAAGAAGTTTGTCTTTGAACTTGATGTGGTCTCATCAGCAATCCAAACATGTGCTTCGCCGCTATCATCTGATCAGACAGATCATCAGTAGGAAGGAAATACAAATCGAGAAGATTCCCACTAAAGGGAACTTAGCGGACCCTTTAACTAAGGCCTTACCTTAAAGTAAGTTTAAGGGTCATGTTAGAGCTTATGGTATTGGATACCATGACGATTGACCTTAGGCCAAGTGGGAGATTGTTAGTAATATACGAGAGGTGTCCTAAGGCAATTGTCTTATGGTTGTACCATTTATTTGATAAATGAAGATTCACTATTTGAGTATACATGTTTTCATGTATTTCATTGGATATTAAACTCATTTACTGAATGTCCGCAATATGATTCATAGCATGAGAGAATTTATGATTGGATCACAACTAGTGAGTATCTCTACATGTGTAATTGTGATGTATTAGAATTATCCCTAATCGATGAATTGATGCATTTGAACACCATCAATTCTGTTGAGACTAGCATGAGGTATACTCTTTGGTTTATCCAAGTAGTTATTTCTGATTGGCTGGAGACATTAGGATGTCCGAAGTTGATCGTGGATGCTAGTTCTGGTAACAAGTTCATTGGAGTGACTAGCTATAAGACTTCATATGGTTCTCTGCACATATGGATATGTCAATTAAGTTCTTACAGTAGCTTAAGTGAGATGTTCCTTCGACTTGAGATATTCAAGTCATCTTGGTCATGAGGACTTATGCTTTGACATCTTAAGCAAGCATTTCCGAGAAGATGTGGACCCAGTATGATTGGGTATAAGTCGAAATGTCCGAAGATGTTTGAATAGCCTACAGAGAATTCATCGCTCCTTGCGAGGAGATGTATACCCTATGGCCTCTCGTCGAATTGTTACTAATGTTTTTGGCCAAAGCATTACATGTTTAGAGTATGGTACTCTTGGATACATGTGTAGTAACTAGAATCCAGAGGACAAGAAAGTAATACTTGGGCTAGGTGTGACGTAGTCAGCCTAGTGTGGACTGACACAATAGACCATGTCCTAGACCAAGTGGGTATAAGATGAGTGAAAGGAGTGGGGAATGATTCTTTGTAGCTGCTAAAAGGTTTCAGAAATGGTTCTGAGATGAATCATTGATTTTTCCAGTTAATTTGGGATCATGATGTACTACAGGTTCCACTCATGATCGTTCTATAATTAATGGTTAATTATAGACGACCAACATAAACGGGGAACCTATTTGGTCACACACACAACGAGTGTAATTCGAAGAATTTAAAATGAGCTTGAGAATAGGATTCTCATATCGAGAGAGACTTGGTTTGGTTGGACCAAACAAAGAGCGAGTATGAAATTGTTTCAGTCACATCGGAAGCATTGATGAGCCAAGTCTTATGAAGATATGATCGATGAACCAAATTGGTTTTGTTCTAATCCAATGGTCGAAAATAAACCAAAGTGGTTTGGTTTGTTTTAAACGAATGAACCAAAGTTGGTTTGGTTCGTTTTAAATTAAAATATACAAATGTTGTTTGGTTTATTTTAACTTAAGTTATTGGATTGGGTTAATGAGTTTTGGTTATAAACCAATAATCGTTAGGAGAATTTGTTCTCTATAAAAACACAACTTAAGGGTTTTTCATGGACCACTTAGGTTTTGGAAACCCTAGCCATTTTTCTATTCTCCTTTCTTATTATTGCTGCCCAACCCTAGGAGAGGTGTGGTTGCCGCCCAAGCTCCTTGTGCCACCACCCATTGGAGTTGCTGCTCCTCTTCCTTGCCACAGGCAACCTACCAGCCATCGACAACTCCTCCGACCATCCTCCCTTGGTTTCCGATGATTAAGGGCAGCCAAACAAGTGTTTAGTCGACCATCTCCTCCACCAAACAATCTGTCCAGTTGTTGGATAGCTTGTTGTCCCTTGCATGGAAAGGTCATTTGGCTATTGTTTCGTGCTTCGATAGTGACCTACTTGCCGAGGATTGGATCTCTGGCAATCCCCTTTGGTGGAGGACCAAAGTTTTGTCAATTGGTTAACGAAAACCACTTTTGAGAACCGAGTTCATAGAACTCAGTTTTTGGATCCGAATTTGATTCGGATTGTGATCATCTCTTGAGCACAACGTCTTCGATTCGAGACTAGTATCTCATGAGAAGACGGAGCTCGTAGTTTTGTGAAGATATACCGATGATACTTGGCGTGGATATGGATAGAGGCGAGACATACAATTGTCGCTCGGTTGATTTCATTCCCGCTACATGTGATCTGTCAGGTATACCTAGTATAAGTTTCCTTTTATTGTGAAATTTGAAATGTCGATTATGTCTGCACATATTGTATCCTTGTATGTGTGTGGTGTGTGTGTTGTAATAAATAGTTTATTACTTGTTTTTGCTTCCGCTGTGTGCATGTTTATGAAACATGTTCGAACACAGCACCCACGTCGGTGCTATGGGAACCCAACAAAGGACACCTTTGTATAATCTTGGGTTGATTTATGATTGGAGTGTTGATATTATAGTGACTTGGCATCATATAGTTATCATTATCGGTGTGATGATTGAGATATCATTGGCTTAGAGTAAAAATGATGTGGGTGGGTAGAACACGATATGTCATACTTGGTATTAATCTTATGAGCTTTTGATAATATTGTTAGATTTATTAAATGACTTAGTCGTTAAAGGACTTGAGGAATCGAGTATTCTAGAAGCGATTGAATCAGTTGGTAGTTGTCATTTTAGACGATATTGCGTTGGATATATATTTACAGCCTTAAGGGAAGTTGGTGGTTTCCCTGGATTGATTTGGTTGTCACCGTAGATGTGGATAGGATGTTACTAGCATTACTATACCACTGACTTGTTGACCAAGAAGGTGGTGGGATTCACTTGGTTGGAATCTAGTGAAACTAGATTTCAGGGCTTAAATAGTGGCTAACTTTTGCAAAAGTGTTAATTTGTCTTTTTGGTGTGGATGGAAGGATACTACACACACGGATACATCATTTCTGGGATTGGGAGTGATTTCGATGTTGTTGAATGAGACGTATCTCATGCTCACGCCAGTTAAGGAACTACAAGATAAGTTGTCATATACATGACGTAGATTTAGTAGTTATGATCTTGATGTGTAGATGCATGGAGTTTTGGCTAGCTACTGGGTAGATACTATAGAGTTGCTAGAACACGGGCAGATGCACCAAGAGAGATTGGTCACTATAGTCTCCCAGTCACTTTCAGTTATGTATGGTAGAGTGGATTCAGGATAGCAGACATATCTCTATTGTGATGATAGAGAGATTCTTTATCTTCAAGGAAGACTATGATCCAAAGTTGTTTTAGTTTTAGGATGAGTTATTTTAGGAGACACGTCATTCGAGAGCGATGATTTATTCGAAGGATATCCAAAAATAGCGAGTTCTGAAATGTTCTTGTTGGCGGAGTGATATATGAGACATGGTTGATTCCATAGCTTGGTGTTTGGTGTGTCAACTAGTAAAGGTGGAATGTTAGTAACTAGCAGGGTTACCGAGATGGAAGTGGTAGCCTAGTACAATGGACTGTGTTGGGAGATTATCTAGAATTAAGAAAGGACTTGATGTGATTTAGGGTAATCGGTGATTGATTAGCTAAGTTTCCTCAATTTCTACCGATTCATAAGATGGATTTATTGGTTCTTTTGATGGAATGATACTGTAGGGGGATTTCCATATTTTATGGAGTATCCTTGAATATCATATCTGATAGGGATTCATGGTTCACCTCACGATTCTGGAAAAGTCTCTGATAAGCCATGGGTTTAGAGATCCACTCTAGTACAATTAGTTACCTTTTGATAGATGGTCAATATGAAGGTATTGTTCATACTTTTCTAGGGCTATTGAAAGCATGCGTGATAGATTTTAGAGGTTATTAGTACCCTCACTTAGTTTCTTAGGGTATGGGACTTTTCTCCAAGTACTTGAGCCGAGTAGTGTGGTATTGCTTACTCATTGTACTTGAGTTGGAAATTTGGGGACCAAATTTTTATTAGTGGGGGAGAATGTAAGATATCGAAAAATAATAATAATAAAATAATACCGATTCTTGTTGAGACAATTGTTCTCTCGTCGTGGCTGGGAAGAACACATGCAACTGGTAGATCATTGCTCCGTATGCAGTATCGCTGATCGTTGTTGGTTGCAACCAGCCACTTGCTCTTTGGCCAGATCTTCACTGCAGGGAGCTTCGTTGGTCGTGAACAGCAACTCTAGCCATGAACAAAATCTCTATTGAGAGGACTTAGAATTGCCATTGTGATCGGGAAGCACAACACAGTTGTTGCTCACGATGGTTTGAATGCTCTGATCGGAAGATCCGAGGGAGGAGGGTGTGTTATGAATGATACTTTCAAGTTATAGTAAGATCTCATCTATTCTTAGGGATTTTGGTTGGTGATTATGATATTAAAGATAATCTGTATACAATGCAGGTGATCGATAGTGCGTCGAATTTTTTGATAGGTTGTGGGCAATTGAAGCAGCATGAGATTAGTGGATTCGACGATGTGATGCCTAGATTGTGATGGAGCAAATGAGGTAAGTGTTGTGGTTGTATGAATAGTAATTGATTTAAGATTATTTGTAGATGATACGATTGATTAGTTGAGATTAGGTTTATGGGGTTGAATCTGATTAATGGAACTAGTCAATTGTTGATAAATTGTATAGGATTAACTTGTTGTGTGATTAAAGTGGATATTAAGTATGTTCTGATCTGTTTATGCTTTAGTGTGCAGTAGTTATATTGGTATTCCACGATTTCAGGACCTTGATACGAGGTAGGTTCGTGGACGTGAAGAAAATCAACACAGTCTACATATTAGGTGGGTAATATTTCCTACACTGGTCAAGTAGTTGATTATACTTAGTACATGAGTTACTATATTGTTAATATCGTACCTTGACTCCAGTCATGTTATTTTGAGCTTGATACCTAGTCTTTGTACTTAGAGATATACTGTTGTTGCTGTCATATTTCGTTCATCGTTTCCATAAATTACCGATGTTATGGTATGCGGATCTTTAGATGTTTAACCCAGTGTAGGTAGCTGAGTATGGTTGTTGATTTGACTCGTGTCATCAGGAACAATCATCTGGAGGTGGGTGATGTTCTTAATGTAATGTTGGTGGTTGTATCATCTTACCTTTCGTTGTATAACTTACTGATCACATGTCTGTACATGGTAGTGTGGGTTGTCGATGATGTGTCGCGACGAACTGGAAGTCCTAGCATGGTCGATTGTTAATTGTATATGACTCTCTATGGGATAGAGAGTGTGTTGTGGATGTACATATGTGTGATTGAGTATTCATTCCATTTACATGCATCTTGGTGACTTGGTCTCTCTTGTGGTTGAGAGGGTCATCAGTCATCCTGCCTCCATTATTACTCGTGGTAGTAGTAATTGGTGTGAGGGCAGTTCATTTATTGTGCCGCACTCGACCACTATTGATAGTGGTAGTTGGAGTTGTGTGTAGTTGTCCTGTGTGTGTGGCACTCGTCCACTCATGGGTAGTGTCAGTCGGAATGACTAGCAGCAGGGACCTCCATTGTATAGCTTATAACTCTTTATCTTATCGCTACTTATTCATACTACCCACTCGGCCACTCGAGAGCAGTGGTTGTTGTTGAGTTGGAATAGTTGTCATATCGTGCCACCTAGGCCACACTGGGGTCTTGATAGCGAGTGGGGTGTGTAGGCATGATATTGCATTTGCATTGTCATGTGTGAGGGCATTTGCATATATATACATATACATATTCATGTATATATATTTAGGTGAGTGTGGTCAGTATATATAGATACAGTCTATATATGCTTGTTGTGTTGTTGCATTTGTTTGTGCTATGTTTGCTGCATTAGGTTGTACATCATCCTGCATGTTCTTTGCATGATCTATACTTTCGTGAGTGAGATACCAGTGTATGAGTTGGACTAAACTGTTGTACGCCTATGATCATTATTATGATGTTGTATAGGGTTGATTAGGTACATTGATGATGTTGCTTATAGGTTCATAGGGAAATGTGCTGATTTCATGCTTAGTCATGTTCTTTCAAGTTGTATGGGTTATATTGTGACTTATGTGTTCAGGTTGTATGAGTTGTAGAGTCGTAGAGCTCCAGCTATGATAGTACTTTGTGTTGTTCAGTTGATCCTTTTAGTATATGCATTGGTTATATTATACTGGTGATTATTTATTATACCCTTAGACTTTATAACGTTGACTCTCATATGATATATGATATACATACACTTTTTACATATTACTGATGAGTTTTATACTCACCACAACATACCCTGGGTTTCTTGTCTCCCAGGTAACAGGTAGAAGATTTCTTGGGTGCTCGGAGCTCCGCCAGCTGATCCCATCTCGCACCGAGTGTTTGGATTTTATTTCCTATTTGTTCCACTTCTATTTTTGGATTATAGTTTGTGTATGTATTTGTTGTATTTGGTTTTTATTATGCTTTTGGCTTGGATGTTGGATTTGATTATATTTTGTTATTATGTTAGAGTCACACCGGTGTGCATCTATATGACTTTGTATTTTCTATTATCTGTCAGTATTATTTTATTATGATATATGGTCTGTGTGTATTAGCGACTATGTGGGCCTTGTTTCGGTGTATATCTTATATTGTCCCTAGAGGGTACCGTCCAGTCGACAGACAAGTATACCCTTGGGGCGTCACATTATCTGTTGGTGCTAAAAGCACCACTCCTTAGTTTTGATGTATGAACTATAGTTAAAAGTAAGGAATTACTTGTGATTTGAAAAATGTATTAAGTGTGCAGGGCTAACATAGTAGGTCAGGCAGACCGAATACTAGGTAAAGCATGGAAAGTTCTAGTAGGTCATGTTGACCGGATACTAGGCAAAAGACTTGACAGATCAAGAGGACAAGACACCAGGGAGGAAGTCCACGTGGGTCAGGAGACTAGACATCTAGCATGAAGACCGATTGTGTCAGGGAGGCTGAACTGTCGGCATGAAGTCTAGTTGGGTCAGGGAGACCGGATAGCTGGCAGAAGTCCTGGTGGGTCAGATCGGATGTGAAGTATGGTAAGTCCAATAGGGCAGCCGGTAGGTAAGCCCCGAGTGAAGAGGTGAGGCCGAGTTCTCTATAAAGGGACAAAGATAGGCATCGGTCATACAGATAGTCTGCGTGGGACTAAGAAGTCGATATTGAACAGTATTACTATTGCTATTGTACTTTATACTATTTTCTTTTGCTAATCTCGTTTTGCAAGTAACACTCGACTGAAAGGATTCCGGTCGACTGAACTACAGTCGATTGAGTATGGTCGAGTCAACTGGATACCTAGTTGGCAAGATTAGCTAGTGATCGATCGATGAACTAGCAGTCCAGATGGAAAGAGTTTCAGTCAACTGGGGAGGTCCAGTCGACTGGAAAGGCAAACTTCCCGATGTCGAGCCAGGTGACCTAGAGTCGACTGGAATTTGTTCAGTCGACTAGGATGGCCAAAGTACCATATCGACGGGCTGATGTGGAGTCGACTGGAGGGTATTCTAGTCGATTGGAAATGACTTATAAAAGAAATTCACGACCAGCTTCAAACATAACTCATCTATTACATCCAAGTGTTGTTGCAAGAATTCCTCATCCGTGAAACATCTACATGCCAACACTTCACACTCCGAACTACATTTCTACATTCAAAAGGAGTGTCGGTATAAGCTTTACATTGTATTTATTTTTCATTTCTGTGCTTAATTTCTAGAGGGAAGGTAGTGTGTTACCTTTCCCTCTCATTTTTATAAATCGAATACTCTCCGAGTTCAAGAGTTTCGAATCGGAGGTATTTTTAGTCATTGCCCATCGAGGTAGCTCTCGGAGAGCTATGAGCTTTGGAGTAGCAACCCTGGTAGGATTGTGAACCAAGTAAAATAATTTTGTCATATTTCTTTTTCCGCTGAAATTACTCTTTAAATTCTTAAAAGACAAAATATGTTTTTCAAAATAAATTTTTTAATATTCATAGATTCACCCCCTCTCTTAGACAACTCCGATCCAATAATTGGTATCAGAGCAGGGGCGCTCCGATTTTGGTGCAACCACCAACAAGAGCATTAAAATTTTCTTTAGTTTTAGCATTTTTTGTCTTAGAATAATTTATGCATTAATTTTAATATTTATTGTTGCACTAGAATAAATTTTTAATATTTATCTTGCTTTTGTATAAATTTATTCTTTTTCTTAATACAATATTGCTCAATTAAAGTAACTCCAGGAATATTTATTAATATTAATTAAATTAATTTTAATAAAAATTGAATAACAAAAATCTATCAGTAATATCGCACTTAGAAGGGTGCAACACCGTTCACCCTCTTCTCTTTAACGGAGAGGACTTTTCTTATTGGAATAGACGAATGGAGTGCTACCTGAAAACCGACCTCGAGGTATGATTTTTAATTAGGAAAAGCTTCGTCTCTCTAGTAGATGACTCAGGAGAGTTGTTAGAACTGGAGAAATGGACCGCGGATGTAAAGAAACGAACCCAAGTCATTTACAAGGCCCTTAACACCTTACAATGCGGACTTACAAAAGAAGAGCTCAATAGAGTCGGTCCCTTCAAAAATTCAAAAAAACTTTAGGATAAGTTAATTGAATTAAATGAAGGAACTAATGATACTAGAATTGCTAAATGGGATATGTTACTTAATAACCACTTTAATTGTAAAATTCATGAAAATAAAAATGCTAGTCAACTTCACACTAGAATAAAAGATATATTAAATGGACTTCATTTAATAGGACATCAAATTGAAAATTGAGATTTAATTAGATATGCACTTAAGGCATTCCCGAGAAATGCCTTATGAACATCCATCGTCAATGCCTATAAGGTCTCTAGGGATCTTTCCTTAATTAGATTAGACAAACTATTTTGCGAACTCGAATTACACGAACAAGCTGTCTCGGGTCAAATCGAGAACGACATTGCTTTAGTGGCAGGTTCGACTAAAATGGAAAGAAAAATAAAAAGTGAGTTGGAAGATGAGTCAGAGTCGTATCTAAACGAAGAGAAAGAATTTGTAAACAAGGTCTGGAAAATGTTCAATCGGAGAAAAAGATTTATGAAGAAAGATTCCAAAAAGGTAGTCAACAACAAACCAAGACCTAGATCGGAAGTAACGTGCTACGAGTGCAACGAAAAAGGTCACTATAAGTTGGAATGCACAAATTTAGAATAGGAAGAAAAACCTAAAAAGGGAAAGAAGAAGAAATCACTTAAGTCAACTTGGGACGAATCATCCTTGGAAGTGTTAGACATAGAAGAGACAAAGAGAAGCTTCGTGGCATTCATGGCTGAATCAGGCTTCGGAGCCGAATCAAGTTCTAAGTCCGAGAAAAGACACGGATGCGCATCCATTTCCGAAGGACTAGACGAGGTAACTTCTCCTTTAGAAGATATACTTTACAACATAATTGCAGCCTAGGTAGGAAATTAGCTAAGTCTGAGAACCGAGTAGAGTCACTCCTTAAGGAAGTTCAAGTACTTAAGGATCAAGTAAACTCGAAGACATCAACTTGCCAAGTTGAGGACAGAGACTCAACTCAAGTTGCAAAACTTGAGGAAGAGAACTCGGTCCTAAAAATGCAAGTAAGAGATATTACCGGAATGTTGGAAAGGTTCACTTTGGGCTCCAAGTATCTAAACATGAGGCTTGGATCTCAGCGAGCCATGTATAACAAGTCCGGACTCGAACACAAAGCTAAATCCTCGTATAATTCATACAAGCCACTACTTAGCCGAAATGCTAAGAATTGAGTCCGAGCATGGGTTCCTAAGTCTAGCTTAGCCAACCAAGTGGACCAAATCAATTTTGGGTTCCCAAGAGTCAAGTTCACTTAGTGAACAAAACTCAACCAAGTTATCACTTAGGGGGAGCAAACACCTTGCTTGTTTCTTTATTTAGTTAAACACTTGCATGTATTAGTTTACTTTACTTGTTTAATTTAGAATGGACTAGATAGGAAACAAAGTTGTTTTTGTTGGTGCAGTAGGCACCTAAGTCGAACCTGAGTTTTGATTATAGCAAACGATACAAAGTTAACCTCATTTAGTTATCTCACGAGCTAAATCAAGTGTGCAGAAAAGTGCTAAAGCTAGAGTTGAAGGTCAGCGACACCAGGAGGGAGTCGTGGTGGTCGGGTGACACCGGGATGACTTCGGAGGGAGCCGAAGGAATCAGGTGGAAGACCGGAAGCAGAAGCTACAAGGTAAATGTTGAGGTAAGCTCGTGTGAGTGAGTGCAAGGAAGGTTATGTCCTCTGTACGGGGACGTTCTTAGGCAGCGATCTGACCAAGACCTCCCATGGAAGGTCTAAGTCAAGATCGGATGGTATATGGCCATTTAATTTGCTTATATTAACTTTATTTTTGAGCTAACTCTTCGCATACCAAAAACTCGCCATCGATCGAGGGTTTAGATTACGCCAATCGATCCATCACAGCCAACCGTAAGGGTAGCAGTCGACTATTGGTCAAGGATCAGTTTCGAGGAGAGTCAAAGCTTATCTCCATTTTTGAAGGGATAGGAGGCTTTCTCTCATTGGTTGAAGATGTGAACATCTAGGGTTTGCAAAGATATAAAAGTAGGGGTTCTCCACCCTTTTTCCATCATCAAAAGCTCTCCAAAAAGCCTCCGCTACGATACTCTTCTATGACTACCTTACGACGACAAAGTGTTATCGTATCTCTGAAGACAAGTGTCTAATTTTCTTACTTTATTTAGTCATTGGTTTTCTCTTTTATTGTCGTCTATAAATCTTTATTTATCGTGTTTTAATCATAACAAGGAGAGGGGGAGTGTCCCTCTACTTTGAGCTTTTTCATCGATTGTATTCGCTTACTCCTACCTCTAATGAGGAGGAGTGTTTTTAGTGCTTTGCCCTCCGTACATGGTCGAGGACCGTTAGGGCCTTGGACTAGTAGCCGAAGGCTGTGAACCAAGTAAAAACAAATGAGTACTTTTTCCTTTCCGCTGCATTTACTCTCACTCGCATTATTTATCGAACGAACGAATTTTGTCTTGTGCTATTCACCCCCCCCTCTAGCGCTCTAATAGATCCAACAATTGGTATCAGAGTCGGGGGTGCTAAGATTTGGTGAAACCACCAATCTAGTTTTTTTTACAGATTTATTTTCATTTTATTTCTGTTTATTTCGATTTTTTTAAGCTCTTTCGTTCGTTTAAGATTCTCTCCCGCACTACTAATCCAAGAGGTGAGTCTTGGTACATTTCGCTTGTTTTTGTCGTTGCTAGGTTTCTTCTTCATTTTTCTTGCTCTTTTTGTATCAATGGCCCATCTCGAGGGTTTTAGCACCGTCCGACCTCCGTTTGACAATGGAGATGACTTCCATTATTGGAAGGGTCAGATGGAGTTCTTCCTTAAGACCTAAATCGAGATGTGGATCATAATCCAAACGGGATTCACACTTCCGACTAACGAAGTGGGCAAATCTTTGGATTATGACCAATGGACCAATGCTACAAAAAGACAAGTTGAAGCCGACGTTAAGGCGACTCAAATCCTCCAATGTGGCTTGTCTAAGGAGGAGCTTTATCGCGTCAGCCCCTTCATCAGTGCAAAGGACTTGTGGACCAAATTAGTGGAATTGCACGAAGGAACCGACGAAGAAAAGGTATGCAAATGGGACCTTCTCTTTAATAAATTATATAATTTAAAAATACAGAAACATGAGACCGCGACTCAACTACATGCCCGGGTACAAGACGTCATCAACAACTTGCACGACATCGAACAAAAAGTCGAAAACCGCAAACTAATAAGGTCTATCTTGAATTCATTTCCTAGGACTACCTTGTGGGCATCCATGGTTGATGCCCACAAGGTTTCTAAGGATTTATCAAAAATTAAGTTAGATGAATTATTTTCATAATTTGAACTTCACAAACAGTCTAATTCAGTACCCGAGAAAGGTATAGCTCTTATTACAGGTCAAAAGAAGAAGCCCGCAAGTAAGGCACCCCCGAAGGCAGAAGAAGATGAGTACAAGTCGGAGGTCGATCAAGAGATGGAGACCGAACTAGTCAACCTAGTTAGAAGGATGATCAAGAGCCAAAGATGACCCATCACTCAACCCAACAAAGGTAAATCTAAAACTAGTTCTAACATTAGGTGCTATGAATGCAACAGGTTCAGACATGTCAAGTCGGAATGTCTGAAGCTTAAAAACAAAGCACCGAAGTTTAAGAAGGCGCTCAATGCTACGTGGGAAGAGGCATTGGAGAAAGAAGACGATGGACTCATATTCATGACTAAACCAACCGAATCGGAGTCGGAATCCGAATATGAACCCGAGGATGAGTCGGACTACGAATCTCTATTCAAGACAAGCCACGAATACGCATCCGGTTCAAGAGATACTCTCAAGGTAAGTCGGTCCCTCATTAGTACTTTATACAATGCAATTAAGTTTCAAACTAGGAATTTAGCTAAGTCCGAGTCCAAGGTTGAGACCCTGTTCGAGGAGGTTAAACTCCTTTAACACCAGGTCTCCCTAACCTCTTTGACTAGTCAAGTTCAAGTGGAGGAACCAACTCGAGTTGAAAAGCTCGAAGTTGAGAACTCACTCTTGAAAAGTCAAGTCGAAGATCTTAGGAACACGTTAGAAAGGTTCACTTTGGTATCTAAGGTACTTGATACAACAAGGCTAGGCTTGGGTTTAGCTCAAATACGACTAACAAGTCGTATATGTCAATCGTAAGTCGAAATAGAATACATGTCCAAGCATGGGTCCCTAAGAACACCTTGATTTCTCACTTAGGATCTAACCAGTACTGGGTTCCCAAGAACCAAATCCACTATGTGGAAAGACTGAACCGATTCAATGGTCTAGGGGGAGCTAGTACAAAACTTGTTCGTGCTATTACTTAGAAATTGCATGCTTAGTTTTTCTTTCTTTTTTTTTAGAATGGTTAGATAGAGACTATAACTCATCAATACTTAATAATATAGTACCGAGACGCGGCGAGATGATAGTATGCTAGGAAAGCGAAGTCTTGGGTACTCGAGCTAGATAAGGCGTATCTAGTTCGGTTCACTTGACTGAGTGGAACTAGCTAAAGCTACCTCACCGTATCCTAGACTAGTTAGACCAGGAAGTTGTCTTAAGTGAGTCAAGTTACTAACTTCTCAAAATTGCCTTTGTCTAAGGAAGTGGTTGTTTTTCCAATCAATGAAGGCCCCTGTGCCTCGCCACGACCTGGAAGCCAAGATCTTGAAAAGGTGACTTGATGAGCTTAGGGTCAAATCCAAATCTAATGCAAGATTGACTAGTTTTGATTCATTTAAATTAATCAAGTAAAATTTAAGTCATCTCACAAGAACACATAAGGATAACATGTTTGATCTTGTAGAAATGGGTGAGATGATCCAGGTCTAATAATCTACAACCAAATTTTTTTTTTTAAAAAAAATCAATATCCGATCCAACTACCTTGCATGTAGGATCAATGGATGTTGGATAGTAGTTGCTCCTGACACATGACCGGGGATCAACTTAAATTTTCAAAGCTTCGAATCAAATGACAAGGGTTGGTAGCCTTTTGAAACAACGACAAGCTCAAAATCATCGAATCAGGTGATATTGAGATTAACTCAAACTTTATCATTCAAAATGTTTTACTAGTTAAAAATTTTGAATATAATTTACTTAGCGTAAGTCAATTGTGTGATAATAACTATAAGGTCATATTTCTAGAAAATGAATGCGTAATTAAAACAAATGAAACCGCTAAAACAATCCTTAAAGGAACTAGGAATAGCAACATCTATACTATTAATCTACCTAACTCCTCAACCTGTTGGCGACCGTGCTATTTCTCGGAATGCTCATAGGCTCCCATGTCCCCGGATTAAAATTTTCACTAATGAAAACTAATCCGGATGGGATGAGTTTCCTAAGCACAACCAATTCGTCGTCGTGCTAACGACTCGAGCGATCGCTTGAACAAACTAGTTGTTCAAGCAACCAAACTCTTCTAGTCGATTAGCCGCGGAAGAGACGACGGACGGATTGCCGGTTTTTGTGTTTCTTATTCGGGGTCCATGATTATACAAATACATGCAAATGTAAACTAGTATAATCAACATATACTAACATAAGCTAGGATATCAAATAAGAACATGCAAAGAATAATAATAAAAGTTATAAAACTTTTATACCTCTTGATCTTCTATCGTATGTCCTAACCTCCTTGTAGACTTCGTGTGGGCGAAGATCCTCCACAAGTTGAAGCTTCCTAGATCTTCTTCAATCCAAAGAAAGAAGAACTCTCTTTCCCTTCTTGCTTGAGCCAACCACCATTCCACAAAAGGATTGATGCCGCCGGCCCCAAGAATAGAGAGAACATAATGGAAACAACCAAGGTACCGAACTAGGGACAAACCCTTGTTTTGGTGCCGCCGGCCAAGATGGAGTGAATAGGAGAAAAGGAATATGTTGGGCGCCGGCCATGGTGGAAGGAATAGAGGAAGGAGCCGGCCACACCCTAGGAAGAAGAAGACCTCCTCTCCTATAGTTGCCGCCCAACTTCCTTGCAATCCCTAGCCGCCCAACCTAAGGAGGAAACCCTAATTAGGGTTTCTCCTTAGGCTTTCTTGCCGCCCAACCATGGTGGAGAGAAGAGATCTAGGAGCTAGCAACCTCCAAGGAAGAAGACAAGCTCTTCCACAAGTTGCCACCCACTCTTCATTCCCATCCATGGCTGCCCATGCAAAGGAGCCAAAACCCTAATCAAATTAGGGTTTCCTCCATAGGGTTCCTTGCCGCCCAAGCATGGTGGAGAGAAGAGATCTAGGAGCTAGCCACCTCCAAGGAAGAAGACAAACTCCTCCACAAGTTGCCGCCCACTCTTCATTCCCATCCATGGCCGCCCAACCTAAGGAGCCAAAACCCTAATTAGGGTTTCCTCCTTAAGTTGCTTGCCAGCCAAGCAATGCTAGGCAAAACCCTAATTTCCTTAGCATCCATCATCAACCATTCTCCTCTTTTTCCGCCCAACCCATAGCCACCCTTTTATAAAACTTAGGAGAAAATTGGTTATTGATGAGGTAGCCAAAAATATAGGAACTAATTCCCAATTTTCTTGCCGCCCACCTTATCCAACCTTTCCTCTCCCTTTTATACAGAGTTAGGTTTAGGCCTTGGTTTAATCTCCACCGTCGGTTCTAGGGTTTTAATCTCAACCGTTGGATTTAGAGATTTAATCTCAACCGTCCGTTCTAGGGTTTTAATCCCAACCGTCGGATCTAGAGATTTAATCTCAATCGTCGGTTCTAGGGATTTAATCCTAACCGTCGGATCTAGAGATTTGTTTTCCATCATTTGATCTAGACTTCATGAGGTTTATATTAGGCTACGATAGGGACCATGAGGAGGAGTTGGGTCTTGACCACCCGATGGATCGGAACCACACAAACTTGATCCATCAAAGATGTTCCATTCCACTAAAGGATCATCATCGAACTACCTCACCAACCCCCATAAATTAATATGGGCTCCATATATTATTTGTACATCCATCTCCCCGTGTTTAAGATATCGAATGTCCGTCAATTGATTGATTTACTGACCATCAATAAATTAACATCTAACTTTTCGAGTAGTACCACTCAACCTTATCATCATGTTGACTAAGTCAACCTGCAGGGTTTACATGATGAACCTTATGAGTTCCTCAAGGGGACATCATCAACCTAATATATATGACACGGTTTCCTCCTATAATCAACGACACACCATGTAAATAATATCATTTCCCAACTTACCGGGCATATTGATTTAATCCATAGAAATCTCACCTTCTGGTAAATCAAAGAAATAAATACTAAGTATATGTGTCCGTTATTATATCGGGATTAAGAGCATGTACAACATAATATCCGAGGTCCGATTCAATTATGTAGTTAGCAACAAATTGAATCACCTCTATGTCGGTCCTGCTCAATACACCTAAGTGTACTAGTGTAAATTTATGTTCAAGACAAAACAATACCAAGCTACACTACAACCATGCCAATGTTTTGTCCAAAACCATCTTGGTTGTGAGCCTCTGCTTATACTCTACAAGGGACTGATAACATGATTTTCTGTGCCACACCCAAGCACCATGTTATCTACAATGTAAAGTTTTAGACAATATGAACACATATAAATATAAAGTGCAAACAATGATCATGTGATTCTTATTTCAAAATAAAGATGTTCATACAAAAGAGCTAGGCTTTCAGTATACATCCCAACACAACCAAGTATCTTGTAACACAGCAAGAGGAATCTTGGTTGTGGCACTGACGACTCGGTCACTCGCACCCAAGACTCATCCACAAGATGAGTCAGAGTGGCTTAGTCAGAGGTTTGCTCAACCTTAACAACTTATACAATAAAATTTGTAATGCTTGTCAACAAGGTAAACAATCTAGGACTATATCAACTAACTAATCAAGAACGAACCAAAAGTGTTCTTGAGCTCCTACATATGGATCTATTCGATTCACATGGAGCTAAGTCACTTAATGGTAGTCAATTCTACTTAGTCATAATTGACGACTATTCTAGGTTTACTTGGGTTAGGTTCCTCAAACATAAAAGTGATACCCTAGATCAACTCATCAACTTGTTTAGATTAATCGAAAATCAAAAGAACCTTAAAATTAAAAGACTTAGGAGCGATCATGGTGGTGAATTCGAAAACTACAGGTTTACAGATTGCTATAACCTAAACGGATATCACCATGAATTCTCATGTCCTAGAACCCTACAACAAAATGGCCTAGTCGAACGTAAAAATAGAACCCTACAAGAAGCTACTAGGACAATGCTAAACGAGTATAACCTACCTCACATACTTTGGGCAGAAGGAGTTAGTACGGCTTGCTATTTCCAAAATAGGATCCTTTTGGTAAATAGGCACCTTAAGACCTCGTACGAAATCTATCACGACAAAATATCAAACATCAAGTACTTTAGGGTATTTGGATGTAAGGTACATATCCTGAACACTAAGGACTACCTTGGAAAGTTCACCTCCAAAACCTCTTCCGGAATCTTCTACCAGAATCTTCTTAGGATAGTCCACTACAAGTAGAGCCTATAGGGTATATAACCATGACACCCTTAGAGTTGAAGAGACTATTAATGTAGTATTCGATGAAGGACACGAACCTACAAAACCCGTAGCAACACCAACCAGCGAACCGACTCATACCAGACTCAACTCCGAACCTGAGATCAATTCTAGTATTAATCCTAACCCAAGTCCAACAAGTCATCCAGTCGACCAAGTGGTAGGTGACCCTAACCCAAGTACAATTAGGATTCAAACGAATCATCCTATCGACCAAGTGATAGGTGATCCTAGCTTAGGGGTTCAAACTATATCATCTTATAGAAACCTTAGTCAAATCTACTTGATTTCGAAAATCGAACCCAAAACCATTGAACAAGCTGTTCTTGATCCCGATTGGATTAAAGTAGTCCTTAGTGTTTAGGATATGTACCTTACATCCAAATACCCCGAAATACTTTACTCTCACTCGCATTATTTATCGAACGAACGAATTTTGTCTTATGCTATTCACCCCCCCCCCCCTCTCTAGCGAAACAAACTTGATGACAAAGGTGAAGTAGTTAGAAATAAAGCAAGGTTAGTCGCCAAAGGTTTTAGTCAAGTAGAAGGATTAGATTACGATGAAACCTATGCCCCCATAGCTAGACTATAATCCATCCGAATATTGTTAGCCTACGCTGCACATCGAGGATTTAAGTTATTTCAAATGGATGTCAAGTCAGCATTTTTAAATGGACTTATTAAAGAAGAGGTGTACGTTAGCCAACCCCGAGGATTCGAAAGCCTAGATAAACCTAACCATGTCCTTAAACTAAAGAAAGACCTTTATGGACTCAAACAAGCTCCTCGAGTTTGGTACGAGAGACTTTCAATTTATCTTAAGTCTAAAGGGTTTAACCAAGGCCTAGTCGATCCAACCCTCTTCATAAAAACTATAGGTAATGAAATCTTTATAGCTCAAATCTACGTAGACGATATCATTTTCGGAACAACCAATTCGATCCTACTAAATGAATTCATTTCACTTATGGAAAGTGAATTTGACATGAATTTAGTAGGTGAATTGAGTTTCTTTCTAGGACTACAAATTAAACAAACTAAGGATGGAATATACTTACATAAACAAAAATATACTAGTGAATTAATTAAACGCTTAGGAATGCAAGATGCTAAAACCATCAATACACCCATGACAACTAATGTCAATATTGGAGAGGACTTAGAAGGAAAGCCCATCAACCTAAAATACTATAGGAGTGTGATAGGGAGTCTTCTATACGTAACCGCGAGTCGACCCGACATTTTATTCGCATTAAGTATGTGCACAAGGTTTCAAATTTGTGCCAAAGAGTCTCACCTAACTTTAGTTAAGTGTATCCTTAGGTATCTAAAGGGCACGCTAAGCGTCGGTATTTGGTACCCTAGATCTACCGAGTTTGAACTAATTGGCTATTGCAACTCAGACTATGCCGATAGTAAACTCGATAGGAAGATCACGAGTGGTTGTTATCAACTTCTCGGCTTAAGTCTAGTGAGTTGGTGCAGTAGGAAGCAACACTGTGTTGCTTTATCTACCACCGAAGCTGAATATGTCGCGATGGGTGAGTGTGTGGCTCAACTTCTTTGGATGAAGCACACTCTCCAAGACTTTAACTTAAACTTCAACAATATTAAAACTCACATAGATAATATTAGCTCCATCAACTTAACCAAAAATCCTATTTGTCATTCTATGACCAAACATATAGAAGTTAAACACTACTTTATTCGAGAACATGTAGCTAATGGAACCATCCAACTCGAATATATGGAATCCAAGTCAAACCTAGCCGATCTTTTTACTAAGCCACTACCCGAAGCCGAATTTAGTCTACTAAGATGAAAATTAGGCATGTGCGTAATAGAGTAGGAATTACATTCTTTTTACATACTCTAGTATTTACTTCTATTTTCATGTTAATGGAACTAGCTTAGGGATTACCCTAGATATTAAGCACATATAGATTTAAAGAGCTAATACATCTCACAACACATAGGACTAATGTGTTTGTATACTTAGCCACGTAGATGGGCATGAGATGTTAGGACCTTACTCTTGGTTCTAGATGAAGAGCTAGTGCATTGCCATGAACCATGGAGTATAATCAAATATATTAACCGACCCTGACCAGGACTTGTTGATCTTCCATATCAATCAAGTCAAATAAGAGTTGAATATTCAATAGATGAGCTTATTTTTAGTATATTATTTTCAAAATAATATGGAACATGCTTGGACTTGGAACTTAAACTTAATACTTATATTTTTCAAAACCCACTCTTTCCAATTTATGGCAAAAGGGGGAGAAAAGACCAAAGTTAAGCGATCATTTTTTGATAACTTAACTTAGTAACTAAATTTTATATTCTTATGGCCAAATGTAATGTTAGTCGAGAAAGGGGGAGAAAGGCCAAGTTAAGAAATCTTCTTAACTTAACCTTATTTGTTAATACTAAGGCCAACTTTATGTAATTGTTAATTACTTAAACTCTTCCTAAATAGAAAACATCAAGGAAGAGGATTAAGACCTTCTTTCAAGACTCACCCTTGGTCAAGGGGGAGGTTTCTTCAAGGGGGAGTACTTGAAAGAAAGTGTTTATGACTCCTACTTAACTTTTAATTCTTCATGCATATTATTTCCTTATCTTTGTATGGGTTTGCCATAGATCAAAAAGGGAGAGATTGTCGGTGCAGTAGGCATCTAAGTCGAACCTGAGTTTTGATTATAGCAAATGATACAAAGTTATGCTCATTTTGTTATCTCGCGAGGTAAATCAAGTGCAGAAAAGTGCTAAAGCTAAAGTTGAAGCTCAGCGACACCCGGAGGGAGCCGTGGTGGTCGGGCGACATCGGGATGACTTCGGAGGGAGTCGAAGGAATCAAGTGGAAGACTGGAAGCAGAAGCTACAAGGTAAATGTTGAGGTAAGCTCGTGTGAGTGAGTGCAAGGAAGGTAGTGTCCTATGTACGGGGATGTTCTTAGGCGGCAATCCGACCAAGACCTCCCATGGAAGGTCTAAGTTGAGATCGGATGGTATATGGCTATTTAATTTGCTTATATTAATTGTATTTTCGAGCTAACTCTTCGTTGCAGCTAGGAAACCTTCCATCAGTCGACTGAGTGCTTGTATCAATCGACTGATCCATCAGCAGTCGACTGGTAAGGATAGCAGTCGACTGTTAGTCTCAAGGATCAGCTTTGAGGAGAGTCAAAGCTTATCTCTATTTTTGAAGGGATAGGAGGCTTACTCTCATTGGTAGAAGATGTGAACATCTAGGGGTTGTAAGGCTATAAAAGTAGAAGTTCTCCACCCTATTTCCATCATCAAAAGCTCTCCAAAAAGACTCCACTACGATACTCTTCTACAACGACCTTAAGACGACGAAGTGCTACCGCATCTTCGATGACAAGTGCCTAATTTTCTTACTTTATTTAGTCGTTGGTTTTATCTTTTATTGTCTTCTATAAATCTTTATTTATCGTGTTTTATCGTAACAAGGAGAGGGGGAGTGCCCCTCTACCTTGAGCTTTTTCATCAATTGTATTTGCTTACTCCTACCTCTAACGAGGAGTGTTTTTAGTGCTTTGCCCTCCGTACGCAGTCTAGGACTGTTAGGGCCTTGGACTAGTAGACGAAGGCTGTGAACCAAGTAAAAACAAATGAGTACTTTTTCCTTTCCACTGAATTTACTCTCACTCGCATTATTTATCGAATGAATGATTTATGTCTTGTGCTATTCACCCCCCTCTAGCGCTCTAATCGATCCAACAATCATCTCTTTTTAATATCATTCAAAATGCCAAGGTAGTAATTTTTAAACCCAAATTTCAATTATTTTCAATAAATATTTAATATTTGTATTTTAATTAGGGGTAAAAGAAGAGTTGTTGAGGATGAGTCATTGACTCCATCCATGGTTATTAGGTTCCCAACTTAGGGACATAGGATTAGATTTGAGAGCATTACATACATTCCTATACCTCCGGGTGTAAGGTATAGCTCTTTCTCGCCGCATCTTGGTAGTATGTTATCAAGTATTGACAAGTTATAGTCCCTTTCTAACCATTCTAAAAAAAAAAGAAAAATCATGACAAAGTACCTAACATCAAGTACTTTAGGGTATTTGGATGTAAGGTACATATCATGAATACTAAGGACTACCTAGAAAAGTTCATCTCCAAAACCTCTACCGGAATCTTCTTAGGATACTCCACTACAAGTAGAGCCTATAGGGTATACAACCATGACACTCTTAGAGTTGAAGAGACTATTAATGTAGTGTTCGATGAAGGACATGAACCTACAAAACCCGTTGCTACACCAACCAGCGAACCGACTCATACCAGACTCGACTCCGACCCTTAGATTGAGTATAGTATTAATCCTAACCCAAGTCCAACAAGTCATCCAGTCGACCAAGTGGTAGGTGACCCTAACCCAAGTCAAATTAGGATTCAAACGAATCATCCTATCGACCAAGTGATAGGTGATCCTAGCTTAGGGGTTCGAACTATATCATCTTATAGAAACCTTAGTCAAATCTCCTTGATTTCTAAAATTGAACCCAAAACCATTGAACAAGTTGTTCTTGATCCCGATTGGATTAAAGTAGTCCTTAGTGTTCAGGATATGTACCTTACATCCAAATACCTTGAAGTACTTTACTCTCACTCGCATTATTTATCGAACGAACGAATTTTGTCTTGCGCTATTCACCCCCCCCTCTAGCGCTATAATTGATCCAACAGTTTAAACTTGTACAACCTAGTACTAAGAGGAAGTGAACTGATAGTAAGTTAGGGAATCTCTTCGATGTGCCTGTCTAGGTAGTGGTACATCCGATATCCAAGAAGGGCATATGCCTCGGCATGACCTAGTGCACTAAGTCGAGTGGAACTTACCAAAGCCAACTCACTAAATCTTTAACTAGTTAGACCAAAGCTTAGTCCAAAATGAGTCAAGTATTTGATTCCTTCATTGACATTGTCTAGGAAGTGGTCCATCCGATACCCAAGCAAGCCATATGACTTTCCACGACCTAGAAGTCAATGCTGGAAAAACCTACTTGATTAGCTCAAGATAAACTTGAATCTAACACAAGTTTAAAAACTTTGAAATTTCATTTTAAAATTAAGATAAAATAAATTCTCATTTCACAAAATCTGTAGGATTAACATGTATTGTAAACTTAGCTCGGGTGAGATGAATTATTAATTAACCAAGCTTAAATAGTTTAATTAATACAGCTTAACTTAAATCAACTTAACAACTTTACTTAACTTAACTAAACTTAACAACTTTACACAACTTAACAAATTTACTCAACTCAACTAAAATTAAATAACTTAATTAAACTCAACTCAACAACTTAACTCAACTTAACAAATTTACACATCTCAACTAAATTAATAAATTCAACTTAACAATTTCAACTCAATCAACTTTAATCATCCTAATCAATTAACTCAATTTAGGTAACCTAATTACCGTAATTGACTAAATCTAATTAACCATAAAAATCAAATCGATTCTAGTCGACTGGACTATTTCCAATTGACTGAACAAGAGTCGACTGAATGATATTCAGTTACCTCCAAACCTCGGAAAGGTAAAAATACAACTCCAGTTGACTAAGACTAATTCATTTGACTAGAATACAACGGTAGATAAGTGTTAGGTCTAATCCAGTCAATTCAAGAAAATCCAGTCGATTGGAAGGCGGATGCAATAAATGGTAAATTTATGATAGTCAACTCAAATGCAGTTGACTGAAGTCCTTCCAGTCGACTGGATTCTGTTTATAAAACCAATGCTAGGGCAACGCCGAGTCGACTCACAACCACCCTAACTAGCCGCGAAAAATCCTTTTTCAACCCTTCGAAGCGTTTAGGTCATCAAATATCTTTTATAAAATCATCTATAATGTCGAGGTAACCATTTTAAACTTAGATTTCAATTATTTTTTTAATAAATATTAACTTATTGTAATTTAATTAGGGGGAAAAGAAGAGCAATTGAGGCTGAGTCATCTTCTACTCCATGTATGGACATTAGGTTCCCCACTGAGGGACATAGGATTATGTTTGAAAGCACTCTTTATACTCCCATGCCTACTAGATATATTAGTAGATAATTTTTTAGTAGATCATGCTTACCTAGCATGGAAGTCATAGCACATTACGGTCTAGATAAATTAGTTTATTGTAAAAACTCTATTAACATAGATCTATGTGCAGAGTTTTTCAATAACTTTACTAGAATTGATGATCTTATATATTCCACTAGAGTACAGGGTAAAGACTTTATCCTTACTCCCTCATTGTTGGGAGATCATTTCGGACTCATGCATTCATCATGTCTAGTTGCATGTTTTCCATCTATGGAATTACTGTATGGTGATCCCTACTTGCACATCACATTAGATAGGATACAGATGCATTTATTTGTTGAGGAGAGGAGTCCATCTGTGAGTATCTTTAGTTCCACTAGACTTATAGTACAGGATTATGCCCTATATAGAGTCATAGTGAACTGTATTTTGCCACTCACCACTAGGGACATCGATATGGTGTGTCCATATCATTAATTTCTAATTTATGTACTTAGTCATAGATTAGATTTAGATATTAGTTTAAAGATATTTCATTCTATCATCCATCATTCTAGGATAGTTACTAGTAGGAAGTCACATTTGCCTTATTTCCATGTCATTACATCATTACTAGCTACATTAGGATTTGATGTTACCATAGGTAACATCAAACAACTTTCTGAGTATGACATGATAGGTTCTAGATAGTCTGGTTTTGCTAAAATAGGTTAAGATGAAAATAATGTCCTGACATGGAGGAGAGATGGTCCTCAGCCCCAACCCCAGTCTGAGCCTAAGCATGAGCCTGAGCCAGATATTGACCCAGAGCATCATTCTGACCCTTAGTTTGAGCATCAGGAAGTGCCAGGATTTGATAGTCTATATCTTTTCTTGCGCTTCCAATAGCTCCCACTATGGTTGAGAGATTATCCAAATTTAAGGATGTGATGCAGCGTCAGGAGCAGCAGCATCAGACCCATCATCTTGAGATGATGCAGATGTTTAAGGTGCAGAGAGAGGATCATCGAGAGATGATGGAGTTTTTACGATCTTGGAGCATGGGTCATCCACCTCCTCCACCTCCTTCTTCTAATTAGGACTGTATTGGATACATTAGTTTTTATGGTCTAAACTTATGTAGTGATTTGGTTACTTTTAAAACTTGGTTATTCTTAAAAATAACTTGGATTATGCTTAGTAGACTAGGATCATTTGATGTTCATTTATTCAAAATCTATTAAGTAATATTATTTTCTTAAAGAAAAATTAAAAATTAATCTAGCCTAGGTCAATTTAGATTTCATGATCCTATAAACCAAGGTAAGCCTTTGCATCTCACAAACACCTAGGATTACCTGTTTGTGTATTGAGCCACGAAGAAGGGCGTGAGATGTTAGGACTACACCCCAGGTTCCATATGTAGATTCAGTGCATCACTATAAACCAACACGGGGTTTAAAAGCAAATCAATCACTTTGGTGATTAACTCTAATTCAAAGCTTGATGATAATTCTATATAACTTGAGCTACTAAAGAGTTGGAAATTTGTTTTAATGATGGAAATGTTTTAATATACATTTTATGTGTATATTTTTAGTATAAAAATTATGTATAGGAATTAATGCCTCGACATTTTTTATTGATAGGACCGGTGACTATGCTAGAGGGGGGAGGGGGGAGGCGGGAGGGGGGAGAATAGTGTTTTTAAGAAAAATTCGATTTAACACAGCAGAAATACTAACACAACCAAACTTTGAACAGAGCACAAAGAAAAATAACACAAATAACACAGTCGATTTTTACTTGGTTCATAGCTCTCTCTTAGAGCTTCTAGTTCAAGGCCTACCTCTATCTTTTCACCTTTTGGAAGAATAATTCAAAGGTGGAGAAACCTCTTAAACCACTTACAGTTCACATATTCTAGAGATATGAATTAAGTACAAGAATCTGAATAGAAGAAAAACTATAACCAAGGAAAAACGCTTTATAGTCAATCAATTGAGATGATCACGAGCACAATCAAAACAAAAGAGTTTTTGTACCACCAATGTTCACGTTGAGAGAAGAAGAGCAAGACTCGGTGCAACGCCATCCCCCCCTTTTTTTTATTTCGTTTATATGCATGTTTTTTTCCTTTCCGTCTACAAGAGCCCCTTTTTGTTCGCCAATTCAACACCTGTTGATGAGCTCTCTATCCATATGATTTTGTCAAATGATCAGATAAGATCACGCAAGTCAGAACAGATAAGATTTTATCAGAAATGCTAACTCATCCTATTGTAGTTGAGGCACCAGTCAGGCTTGGCTCGCTTCTGCACAGGACTAGTCGAGGCTCCGCCTCGACTACAAAAGTTGGAACATATAAGATTCTGTTAGAAATGCTAACTCGTCCTGCAGCAATCGAGGCGTCAGTCGGGCTCGACTTGCTTCTACACAGGATTAGTCGAGGCGCCACCTCGACTGCACAAGTCGGAACAGATAAGATTCTGTCTTAATTGCTAACTCATCCTGCAACAGTCAAAATGCCAGTCGGGCACGTCTCGAATCATCTCACTTCTACACAGGATCAGTTGAGGTGCCACCTCGACTACGACTCATCCTGTAGCACCAGTCGAGATGACAGTCGAGGTTCGCTTCTGCTCACTTCTGCATAGGATCAGTCTAGGTACCACCTCAACTGTGACTCATCCTGCAGTGCAAGTCAAGCTCGGCTTGCTTCTGCTCGCTTTTGCACAGGATTAGTCGAGGTGCAAACTCAACTATGACTCATCCTGTAGAACATGACTTCTCTGGTCGATGTCAACTCTCTATGCTTGATAAGTGCAGTAAGAACAATAGTTGAGGTGTCAACTCATTGTTGTTCTTAAGACCCACTAGTTCAATCAACTCTAAGACTGAAACACGCCTAGTAAAGATTCTACCCAAAAACCCTTTACTTGCCAAGACTCCGACCATCAGCCATTCTTGGACTTTTCACCTTGCCACTCCCACAAGAAATTTTCCAACTTCCAAGGAAATACCATTCTTGGACTTTTCACCTTGCCACTCCCGCAAGGAATTTTCCAAATGCCAAGGAATTACCCTTCTTAGACTTTTCACCTTGCCACTTCCACAAGGCATTTTTCAACTACCAAGAATTACCTCTCTTGGACTTTTCACCAAGGTTCACCCTTGGATTTCTCACACTACTTAAACCTTTGTCAAACACCAAAATATAACTTGGAGCATTTAGCTACAATAGCCTCCCCTTTTTTGATGTTTGACAACCCATTTAAGTTTAGGTCACTATAATCTATGATCACTCTACTTACTTGATTGATCACATATCAGAGAATAGTTAAATCAGATATAGATCACGAATCAAATCATAAGTTAAATCAGATACAATAGATAAATCAGATCATTAGTTAAATTAGATACAACGGCTAAACCAAGATATTAATCAAAAGATAAATTAGATCATCAATTAAAGATCATCAGATACAACATATAAACAAAGATATTAATCATTAGTTAAATCAGATATATAAATCAATATATTAATCAAAACTATAAACATTTACTCCTCCCCCTTTGGTAAACACCGAAAAGGGTTTTGAAATCAAAGATATTAGATCAGTTCATTAGGTCAATGAAGTTAGGTCAGATCATATTAAATTAGATATAGATCAGATCATAGTACACCAAAGAAAGTAGATCATATCATCGTAAATAAAAGATATTAGTTAAATCGTGGTAAATCAGAGAGAGATCAAGGTTATAGATATTTACACACCTAAACTCTTCCCCCTTAATGTTATCTTCCCTCACACTTATATCATTATTTTTAGTCTCCAGTTTAAGTTTCAAAATCACATCCATTTCCTATTTATTTTTACTGTAAGTTTACCCTTGTTAAACTTTTTCAAGCATTCTCTAGGGTTAGAAGTGGTAAACCAACCTAAAATGATCAAAAAGAACATGGTGAAATAGACAGATACATCCAATCGAGCCTCTAATCGAGGTCTACTTGCTTCTGAAGTTAAAAAATATGCTTAGTTGAGTCCCTAGTCGAGGTCCACTTGATTCTGTGAGATTATGACACAAATAGTCGAGCCGCTAGTCAAGTTCTACTCGATTATGTGAGATTGTGACTCGAACAGTCGAGCCGCTGGTCGAGCTCTACTGGATTTTGTGAGATTGTGACTAGAACAGTCGAGCTGCTGGTCGAGTTCTACTCGATTCTGTGAGATACGCAATAAGGTCAGTAATGGTATTAGTTGAGACCTTAGTCGACTCTCACTCAAATTTGTTCACTGGGTTTTGGTATCAGTTGAAGTTGCGCCTCGACTAATAGCTTAGTTGAGTTCCTAGTTGAGAACAACTCGAATCTGTTCGGTCTCAAATAGAGCCCAATCGAGTTGCAAACTCAATTGTACACTGCTAAATGAATTTGTGCTATTTTACAGATCAAATTTTAGAAATCCATATTTAATTTAAGAAAATTCAATAAATCTTGAAGTTTTTCGTATACAATTCGTACATCATATTCTCATAGAGAAATATATGTGTAAGGTAAAATTCTTGAAAAAAATTCCTGTTAACAAACTTTAGTATTTAACCTACTTGTATCAACATCTTCAATTGTGATTCCTATCACTAGATAGAATTCACCATGGTTAAACGAACATATTTCTAAACCATGCTAAGAGATCATTTTTAGGTTTGTAATTATCTTATGGAATCCAACCAATTTTACTTGGTTGGAATGTCCAATTATGATCTTCGAACCAAAACACACAGGAATTATGCATTTGTCTTCCCCATAATTGGTCAAATTAATGATCACTGTCTCGACAACCTCCCTACCCAAAGGATGCAATAAGCATTTCGGGTAAGTTGGTCATACCTAAACATCTCACCCCACCAACTAGCAATACAAAAACAGTTTTTGTTAAACCTATAGTTTATGCGAGATGCTTCCGAAGGTATCCAGATTTCCCATATCTTCTTTTTATGGTGAGTTCACCCTTATGATCATGGAAAGGTTTATTACTCACTCAGTAACACACATACCTAATTCCCTTCTCAAGTAACTAAATTCCTTTTCAGGGAGTGGTTTAGTGAAGATGTTAGCTAGGTTAGATTTTGACTCAACATAATCTAGTACAACATCTCCCCTAGCTACATGGTCTCTAATGAAGTGATGTGTTACTTGATGTGCATCATCCTAGAATGGTGGACTGGATTCTTTGTCAAATTAATAGTGCTCATGTTATCACAAAGCACTTGTACATTTCTGTATGATAACCCATAGTCCTCCAACGTGTGAGTCATCCACATCAATTGTGATACACTTTTTCCCGTGGCTATATACTCAGCCTTGGTTGTGGAGAGAGCAACACAATGTTGCTTCTAACTCGACCAACTCAGTAGTGAAGAACCTAGGAATTGGCATCCCCCACTCGTACTCTTCCTATCTAACTTGCATCCAACATAGTCAGAATCAGTATAGCCAACCAAATCAAATGATTCATTGTAAGGGTACCACAAGCTCACCTTAATAGTGCCTTTAAGATATCTCATTATTATTTTCACATCACTTAAATGAGACTCCTTGGCACATGACTAATATCTAGCACACATACCCACAACATATAAAATATCAGGTCGACTTACTGTGAGATAAAGTAGGCTACCTATCACACTCCTATAGCATTTCAGATCCACGACTTTCCTCCTTCGCCACTTCTAAGATTTGTATTTTGTGCCATGGGAGTAGATATCTCAATTGAATTCTCCATGTTAAATTTCTTTAGTACATTCATGGCATACCAAGACTGATGGACATATATCCCCTCCTTTGTTTGTTTGATATCAAGTCCAAGGGAGAAGGTTTGCTCTCCCACCAGACTCATCTCAAACTCACTCTCTATGTGTCCTATAAATTTGTTCCGATAATCCATATTATTTGAGCCATAGATTATGTCATCGACATAAACCTAGGCCACAAATATGTTTGCACCATCTCTTTTCAAGAATAGTGTAGGATCTATATGACCTCTTCTTCGCAGGGAAAATTGCATCCCGCTTCAGTCGCTTGTGCATGTCGATCCTATCAAACATCCTCGGATAAAAAAAATTAATCCAGATTAAGATGAATTACCCAAGCACCCGATCCATCATTGTGCTATTCGATTTGAGTGGTCGCTTGAACAAACTTATTGTTCAAGCAACCTAACTCATTTCCTCGATTAGCCGCGGAATAGATGAAGTACGTTTTAGTGAAAGCCCTAGAGCCAATCATGTGATGATTGTTGTATGGACTTTATTGTATCATATTCCTATTTATAAAGGCATAGTTATTATATTTACTTGTATTGGTGCCTAATAACTAAGTATAATAACGTCCTTGAGCAGAAGGTTCTTATCTATATCAATTGATTAGTTGAATCAATAATGAGATGATATAGAGAACACTACTTTTAATCATTCCTAGTCAAGTATTAACATTCAGGGACAATGTTAATGCATAGAGACTAGCATATAGGTCAACTCGATGACTTTATCTCACAAGTCATGGATATGAGGTATCAAGTTGACACATGGGTAGACATTGGAGAATGTATACTGAATGATCCGCCATGAGAAAGTTTCATGGATCGTTATATGAGTGTCATATACTTTCTCATGTGACTATTAGTATGCCTATTAGTCCTTGAACCTGAAGTCACCATGGTTCCCTACATAAGGAGTTGCATACTTTAGCTTCGTCAAACGTCACCCGTAAATGGGTGGACTATAAAGGCGATTACTGGGTATGTGACAAATTATGTGGAGGGATGTGAGTGATGTAGATGGAATTTATCCCTCGTATATGACGAGAGTGACATCGTTATCCTTGATAGAGTGAGACCACGTAGTGCATGGTCATGCCCAAATGAGTCAATATGAGATATTGAGCTCATTTGATTAGAGTGAGTCTACTTGGAGTTCAAGATATAGATTGTACCGAGGATGACATGGTCTATGCTTCAATTGGTCAATTTAGATGTCAAGGATAGAGGGACATTGTCACATATTGTGAGAGTCACAAAGGTGATGTTGGATTTCAACATTCTTGTAATTTGGGTAGCAATGATGTGTTGCTAGATACCGTTCATTCCTTATATTCCTAAATCGGTTTAGGGACATTGCCAACATTACAAGAACCTATAGGGTCACTCACAAAAGGCAATTAGTTTGATATATGGTTCATATGATGGACCATGAGGATTAGGTTCATGGGATGAACCAAATTGGATTAAGAGTAATCCAAATTAGACTAATTGAGTTAGACTCAATTTGATTCAAGTGTTGAATGAGTCTAATTTAGATTTGATTCATTGAGTCAATTTAAATTAATGAATAGAGATTCATTAAATCAAATTGACTTGAATCAAGTGGTTAGATTTGATCAACCATGGGGAATAAGAGGTCAAGTTTTACTTGACTTGACCTATAGCCATGTCATGGTGACTTGGCATGGGGGTCGGCCAATGATGATGTTCCACATCATCATGAACTTGTAACCCCCCCCCCCCCCCCAAATAAGTGGTCAACCACTTAAGTGGTGATTAACTTCATCTTCTTCCTTGGTTCTTCCTCTCTTGCTCTCCCTCATCTTCTTCTTGCTGAGATTCCTCATGGGTGCTATCACACTCTAAGGTGTCTTCTCCACCATTTGTTCGTGTGGATACTTGTAGAGGAGTGTACACTTGACACTTTTCGAGATCCGACAAAGTGTTTGGACGAGCGGGATAAGTGAAGGGCGTCGCTATGAGGGTAACGCTCTCATCATTTAGATCTAAGGTATATCTAGGTTTCCATAACATGTACATGAATTTATTTTTATATATCTTTGCATGGATCCATGGCTGGGCTTCTGAGGTTTCTGCAACGCAAAAAGCGGTTTTTGCTGCTCGGAAAGTCCAATAGTGGTATCAGAGCCACGTGCGAAGCATGTATGTGTTTTAAATTTGTAGTTTTTGTATTAGATATAAAAATTAAAGATTTTTAACTTTCTGTAAATTTCCTATTTTTATAGATTTTTTGGGTATTTTTCTCGAAGAGTCGAAGCAACAAGTGTTGGGACACTTGTAGGCTTCCACCACCGAGAAAAACTCTTCGGAATGGTGAAATCTCGCTTTAGGTTTTTGGGATAGCGACTTAAGTCACTGTAAGATCAAGATGGGACACTCGAAAAGTTCATTTTGTGAGTAGGAGCGCTGCTCCGAACCCCGAAAGGGGCATTGTCTCACGATCGCGCCCAGAAATCACTTAGCGGGACCGTTACGGAGAGGTGACTCATAAAATTGAAAAAAAAGAAAGAAAAATTATAGAAATTTTTATAATATATATAATTTATAATTATGTATGATTCTATGATGGTCATGGCCCTAATACCCCAATATGATTGGATGATAAATGTGTTGTAATTCATAATACGGCCGTCGCGCCGTTTTTGTGGTTGTGCATGTTGTATAGGATATGCGACCTGCGCGTCGTGCCTCTTCTTTTAAAATTCTAGTTGTAAATAGTTTTAGACTCGAATGCAACTCGAGTTTCATATTTGTAATGTACAAAATGGAGCGGTGGAAGGTCCACTAGTAGACGGAGTTACGAGAAGGGTGTCGGCGACACATGGCGGTCAAAAGAGGCGCTTGGAGAAGCCGCTAATCCTTGGTTGACAGTCTGATCTTCTCATTGGCTTGAGAAAATCGTAGTAGGGACATGACCACATCACAATTAATTTATATATATATATATATATATATATATATATATATATATATATATATATATATATATATATATATATATATATTTGTTTTGCTTGTATGTATGTGATGCATGCTAGTAAATTTTGCTTGTATGTATATGATGCATGCTAGTATAATGCTTGTATGTATGTGATGCATGCTAGTGTAGGGTAATAAAAGCCTAGATGCGTATATGATACACATTCACAATTAGATTAGATCTTAATTGAATCAACTTTAAAATGCCTACCAAGTCTTGATACCCATCACTACCTCAATCTTTTGTTGTTGTTGAATCTGCCAAAGCAGAACAACGCATATTATCTTGGTAGGGTGCGGAGGGACAATCTTGGTCCCGCCTATCATGCCTTGGGGGAGAGTAAGCTCAATTAGATTGAGAATAACTAGTCAACTCAATTGGATCGAGTAGAACTATAGGCATATTCCAACCGTTGGAAAGATAGGATAAGATCGCTTTTACACTAAATCTTAGGCGATTTAGCCAAAGTTAACTCAAGGTCTTTTGTAAATGTGGGTCTTGATCCTATAAACAAGAGTTGCATAGAGATGTAATCGGTAATGTGTTACCTACCGATCATACTAAGTCTTGGGCGATTTAGCCAAAGCTAACTCAAGGCCTAGTATGATGTGGATCTTGTCCCGTAAGAATTATACCTAGTTTGTATGAATCTAGTAATGTGGTTTGACCACATCCATAACTCGATTCTACAAAAGTCCAATAATTCAGTGGGAGCATCATTTGATTAAAGGCCTAATTAAATGATAAATAGAATATGATATTAATTTTCTGCAATATGTATGTTGTAGATTACCATGTCGACAAACACGAATACTCTCTCCCTGCGTTCTGTCCTTGAGAAGGAAAAGTTCAATGGAGCAAATTTCTTGGACTGGTACAGGAACATGAGAATTGTTCTCACCCAAGAAAGGAAACTGTACATCCTGGAGCATCCCATTCTGGAGGCACCTCTTACCAATGCCTCACGAACTAAAAAAGATGCTTACAAAAAGCATCAAGACGATGCATTAGATGTGTCATGTCTCATGCTCGCGACCATGAACTCTGAGCTTCAGAAGCAACACAAGTTCATGAATGCTTATGATATGGTTGAACATCTTCATCAACTATATCAAGGACAAGCAAGGTAGGAGAGATATGAGATGTCTAAGGCATTGTTTCAGTCCTAGATGCAAGATGGGACTCTCGTAGGTCCATATGTACTCAAGATGATTGGGTACATAGAAAACCTATAGAGATTGGGATTCCCACTTGGCCAAGAGCTTGCCACTGACTTGATCTTGACATCTTTGCCACAAACCTACAATCAATTTGTCATGAATTACAACATGAATGAAATTGATAAGCCACTGCCTGAGATGCTCAGCATGTTGAGAACTGCTGAGCTCAACCTTAAGAAGGGAAAATCTGACTCCATTTTGATGGTGCAAAAGAAGAAAGGCAAGGGCAAGCCAAAAGATAAGGGAAAGTCTCAGCCAAGGGCAAAGGCAAGGCACTGAAATCGAAAGGAGGGAATGTCTCAGCCAAGCAAGGGACTTGCTTCCACTATAAGGAAGCTCGACACTGGAAGCGTAACTACAAAGCATACCTAGAAGATCTTAAGAAGAAGAGAAGTGAGACTTTTGTTGGATCGAGAAGCGTCGCTAGAGGGGGGTGAATAGCGATCGTAAATCTTTTCGACGTTTCGTTCGAGTAGATAATTAAATGAGTAAGAGCAGCGGAAAATAAAGAGACACGTTTATTTTTACTTGGTTCACAACCCAGCGGTTGCTACTCCAAGGCCCTATCGGTCATAGACCGTGTACGGAGGGCAAAAGTACAAGGATGAGGCAACAAGCCTACCTCACCTCGTTATGATTAACACAAAGAATACAATAAAAATAATTACTTGCTACTGCTGCCGACGAAGGAGATTTGAACTTGTCATCGTGTCGGCGTTATGACGGCGTTGGAGTGTTGGCGTTGTAGGAGAACTTGAGAATAAACTTGATATGATTTAGAGTTGGAATCCTCCCCTCCTTTTAGAGATTTTGGCCTCTGAATACGTCTCATCTTTTTTTGGAATGGATCACTAAGTTGTATAATTTTTATCCCGAAGTGGCCACGTCAAACCTTATCCATTTTGACCTAGCGCAAAGGCTGATTCATCACCATCAGTCGACTGATTACTCCCATCAGTCGACTGATGAGCATCAGTTGTCTGCCCAATGTCCATCAGTCGACTGTCAGCCTGGCCACTTCCCTGCAGTAAGAGGTTAGCTCAGAAAATGATAAATGCGATGGTTTCTAACCGTCCGATCTCGACCTAGACCTTCCACAGGAAGTCTTAGTCGGATCACCACCTACGGTCATCCTCGTAAAGAGGACACGACCTTACAATCTCTCACTCACACGAGCTTTCCTCAATGCTTACCTTGTAGCTTTCGGTTTCGACCTTCCACTCGATTCCTTCGGCTCCCTCGGAAGTCACTCGAGTGTCGCCCGACCACCACGGCTTCCTCCGGGTGTCGCTAGCCTACAACTCCAGCTTTAGTACTTTTCTGCACACTCGATTTAGCTAATGAGATAACGATGTAAACTTAACTTTGTGTCTTTGCCATAATCAAAACACAGGTTCGATTATCTAGTGCCCCTGTACCAACAACTTCTACTTCAGATATAAATGTTATAGAAGTCAATCTATCTATTTCTTCATCATGGGTATTAGATACCGGATGTGCATCTCACATTTGTACCAATGTGCAGACACTGAGAAATAGAAGGGCATTGACGAAGGGCGAGGTGGACCTACGAGTAGGTAATGGAGCAAGGGTTGCTGCTATTGCTGTAGGAACTTATGATCTATCTCTGCCCTCTGAGCTTGTACTAGAACTAGATGAATGTTATTATTTTCCTGCTTTGACTAAGAACATAATTTCAGTTTCTTGTTTGGACAAGAAAGGCTTTGTATTTATAATAAAGAACAAATATTGTTCAGTTTATTTAAATGATATATTCTATTGTAGTGCACCTCTAATGAATGGACTCTACATTCTAGACTTAGAGAGCCCCATCTATAACATAAGTACCAAAAGGTTCAAGTCAAATGAGTTAAACCAAACCTATCTTTGGCATTATCGCTTAGGTCACATAAATGAGAGTCGCTTATCCCAGCTTCATAAGGATGGGTTGTTGGACTCATTTGATTTTGAATCATATGAGACATGCGAGTCTTGCCTTTTAGGCAAGATGACCAAGACTCCCTTTAGTGGACACAGTGAGAGAGCAATAGACTTGTTAGGACTTATACATAGTGATGTATGTGGCCCTTTCAATGTAGCTGCTAGAGGTGGTTACAGGTACTTTATTACATTTACTTATGACTTCAGTAGATATGGTTATGTGTATCTGATGACACATAAGTCAGAATCCTTTGAAAAGTTCAAAGAATTAAAAAATGAAGTACGAAACCAGGTTGACAAAAGTATTAAGATACTTCGATTAGATCGAGGTGGTGAATACCTTAGCAATGAGTTTCGTGACTATCTTGCTGAGTGTGGGATTCTATCCCAACTCACTCCTCATGGAACTCCACAGTGGAATGGTGTATCCGAAAGGAAAAATCATACCCTATTAAATATGGTACGATCTATGATGAGTCACACAGATCTTTTTATATCCTTTTGAGGATATGCTCTAGACATAGCAGCCTTCACACTTAACCGTGTACCATCCAAGGCTGTGATAAAGACACTATATATGATATGGACAGGGAGAAATCCCAAGATGTCTTTCATGAGGATTTGGGGTTGTGAGGCTTACGTTCAACGTCAAATCTCAGATAAACTGGGACCCAAATCCGATAAGTGCTATTTTGTTGGATATTCCAAGGAGACGAAGGGATATTACTTCTACATTCCCAGTCAGCACAAAGTGTTTGTGGCAAAGACTGGAGTTTTTCTTGAAAGAGATTTTGTTTCTAGAAAAACTAGTGGGAGTACCTGTTGGGTTTCCGGCACCGCGGCGTGTGTGTGTTCGATCATGTTTCGTAAACATGAGCACAGCGGAAGCAATTAAAAATAATAAATCTATATTTATTACAACACACACAACACACGCATGCATATTACAACAAGTGTAGACATAACCGTAAATTAAAATTTGCAATAAAAGAAATTATCTACGTTATACCTTTCGTATGACGTGTAGCGGGAACGGCATCAACCGGAACGATCCTCGTAAGAATCGTCTCTATCCGTATCCACGCCGAGCTCCTCGGGATGACTTTGCTAAGTCACGAGCTTCGTCTTCGTACGTGTTACTAGCCACGTGTTGAAGACGACGTGATCGAGAGATGATCACGATCCGAATCCAAATTCGGATCCTAAAATGAGTTCTCAAAACTCGCTTCTCCGGAGAGGTATTCGTCAACCAATTGACGAATCCTTCGTCCTCCACCTCAGAGGATTACCGGAGATCAAATCCCCGGTAAGTTAGGCGCTATCGGAGCACTAACCGTCGTCCAAACGACGCTCCGACAACAAAGAAACAAGCTGTCCAGAAAAACTGGACAGCTTTTGGTGGAGGAATAGAGGCCGGCCAAGGAGAGATGGAAGCTCACCTTATCACCAAACCTAGAGGAGATCACCGGAGGGTCGCCGGAGCATCGCCGGCTGAAGCTTGGATGCCGGCGGCAAGGAGGTGGCAGCAGCTCCATGAAGTTGGCGGCAACACCATGTTGGGCGGCAACAACATGTTGGGCGGCTACATCTTGTTGGGCGGCAACAACTTCATTAGGGTTTTGGGTTAGGGTTTAAGCCCTATTTTATAGAGAACTAATTCTCTTAATGGTTAATGGATCATATCCATAAAGCCCGTTAACCCGCTCCATTAAGATAAGTTAAAATAAACCAAACCATGATGGTTTATTTTAAGTTAAAACGAACCGAACCAACTTTTGGTTCATTCGTTTAAAATAAACCAAACCCTTTGGTTTATTCTCATCCATTGGATTAGAACCAAACCATTTTGGTCCATCTATTATGTCTTCATAAGACACGGCCCATCCACGCTTCCATTGCGACTGAAACAATTTCATGCTCGCTTTATGTTTGGTCCAACCAAACATAGTTTCTCTCGGTCTGAGAATCCCATTCTCAAGCTCGTTTTAAATCCTTTGGATTACACTCGTTGTGCGTGTGACCAAATAGGTTCTCGGTTTATGTTGGCCGTTTATAATTAACCATTAATTATAGAACGATCATGAGTGGCACCTAGTAGTACATCATGATCCCCAATTAACCGAAAAGATCAACGGTTGATCCAGAACTATTTCTGAAACCCTTCAGTAGCTCGAATGAATCGTGCCCCATTCCCTTCACTCATCTTATACCCACTTGGTTCAGGACATGGTCTATTGTGTCAGTCCCCACTAGGCTGACTACGTCACACCTAGCCCAAGTATCATTTCCTCGTCCTATGGATTCTAGTTACTCCACATGTATCGAAGAGTACCTTACTCTAAACATGTAATGCTTTGGCCAAAGACTTTAGTAACAATCCGACGAGAGGCCATGGGTATACATCTCCTCGCAAGGAGTGGTGAATCCTTTATAGGCTATTCAAACACCTTCGATCACTTCGACTTATACCCAATCATCCCGGGTCCACATCTCCTCAGAGATGTTTGCTTAAGATGTCAAAGCATAAGTCTCCATGATCAAGATGACATGAATACCGCAAGTCAAAGGAACATCGCACTTAAGCCACAGTAAGAACTTCATTGACATATCTATATATGCAGAGAACCATATGAAGTCTTACGGCTGGTCACTCCAATGAACTAGTTACCATAACTAGCATCCACGATTAACTCCGGACATCACAATGTCTCCAGCCAGTGAGAATCAGCTGCTTGGATACACCAAGGAGTATACCTCGTGCTAGTCTCAATAGAATTGATGGTGTCAAAATCCATCAATTCATCGACTAGGGATAATTCCGATACATCACAATTATACATGTAGAGATACTCACTAGTTGTGATCCAATCACAAATTCTCTCATGCTGTGAATCGTATCGTGGACATTCAGTAAATGAGTTTAAGATCCAATCAAATACATTAAACATGTATACTCAAATAGTGAATCTTCATTTATCATATAAATGGTTCATACATAAGGCGATTGCCTTAGGACATCTCTCATATATTACTAACAGACTCCCACTGGGCCTAATGCCAATCGCTACGGTATCCAAGACCATAAGCTCTAACATGACCCTCAAACTTACTTTGAGGTAATGCTTTAGTCAAAGGATCCGCTAAGTTCCTTTCAGTGGGAATTTTCTCGATTTGTATTTCGTTCCTACTGATGATCTCTCTAATAAGATGATAGCGACGAAGCACATGTTTGGATCATTGATGAGACCACATCATGTTCAGAGATGAACTTTTTGATCCAAACCGCTTCCTTTGCTGCTTCCAAAGCTGCAATGTATTCTGCCTTAGTGGCAGAATCCGCTATAGTGTCAAGCTTGGAACCTTTCCAACTTATTGCACCTCCATTCCAGGTGAATACATACCCAGACAAAGACATGGAATCATCCTTGTCTGTCTGGAGCTGGCATCTGTATACCCACGTATCACCATGTACCCTTCTCCATATATTAGGAACGCAACCTTAGTTTTTCTTAAGTACTTAAGGATCGTCTTAACAGCCGCCCAATGATCCATTCCCGGATTGGACTGGTATCTGCTCGTGACACTCAGAGCGTACGATACGTCGGGCCTTGTACATAACATAACATACATGATAGATCCTATTGCGGATGCATAGGGAATCTTACTCATGCAAATCCTCTCGTCTTCTGTGCGCGGACACATAGACTTCGAAAGGTGTACCCCATGCCTGATGGGTAAGAAACCTTTCTTGGATTCTGACATGCTAAACCTCTTTAGCACTCGGTCTATATATGTAGACTGCGAAAGACCAAGCAACCGTTTTGATCTATCTCTATAGATCTTAATCCCGAGGATGTAGGTTGCTTCTCCCAGGTCTTTCATGGAGAATGTCTTGGATAACCAAACCTTAACTGACTGTAAGTTTGTAACATCGTTTCCTATAAGTAGTATGTCATCGACATAGAATACTAGGAATACGACTGCACTCCCACTAACCTTCTTGTACACACAAGGTTCGTCTGGATTTTGTGAGAAATCAAACTTTTTGATTGTCTCATCAAAACGGATATTCCAGCTCCTGGATGCTTGCTTCAATCCATAAATGGATCGTCGCAATTTGCATACCTTGGTTTTATCAACCGATGTGAAACCCTCAGGCTGTATCATATACACGTCCTCGAGCAAGTTTCCATTAAGGAAAGTTTTTCACATCCATCCGCCATATCTCATAATCATAATGAGCCGCTATGGCCAGAGCATCCGAATGGATTTAAGATAGCTACAAAGTAATAGGTTTCGCCATAATCAACACCTTGTTTTTGACGATATCCTTTCGCCACCAATCTAGCCTTATAGGTAATCACATTACCATCCATGTTGGTTTTCTTCTTGAAAACCCACTTGCACCCTATAGGCTTTATCCTTCAGTGGGTCAACCAAGTTCCAAACTTGGTTTTCATACATGGAATCCATTTCACTTCATGGCACCAAGCCACTTATCCCTTTCTCGAACTTGTCAAGACTTCTTCATAATCGTAGCCTCTCATCATCAATGAGTAACACGTCGTTCGATTCACTTACGAGAAATCCATATCTCTCAGGAATATTGCGTGTTCTACCAGATCTACGAAGATGTGGTGTTACATTAGGTCCAGCCGATTGCTCATCACTATGAGTTATCGGCTGTTGTGCTTCACCAGGTATCTCATCAATGTCTATTTGAGTCTCTCGAGCCTCCTCAAGCTCGACGACACTCCCACTGTTTTCTTGCAAGAGAAACTCTTTCTCTAGAAACATGCATGCCTTGAAACAAACTCCTTTGTTCCACAGATGATAGTATTAGTAATCCCTAGTTTCCTTACGGTATCCAATAAATAGACATTTATCGACTTAGCATCCAATTTGTCGTCGATCCGCTTCACATAAGCAGGACAACCCCATATCTTCAAGTAAGATAGATATAAGGTTTCTTATTCCATATCTCATATGGAGTAGTTGAGACTACCTTGGTAGGCATTCTGTTTAACAAGTAAACAGCCGTCTGAAGTGCATAGCCCCAAAAGGACTTGGGAAGAGTTGCATGATTCATCATTGACCTGACCATGTCCAACAAGGTCCGGTTACGCCTCTCAGATACACCATTATGCTGTGGTGTATAGGGCGGAGTCCATTGAGACAATATGCCATTGTCTCTTAGATAATCAAGAAACTCTTGACTTAAGTATTCACCACCTCGATCCGATCGAAGTATTTTAATACTTTTATCATGTTGTTTCTCTACTTCATTTCTGAATTCTTTGAACCTTTCAAAGGCTTCAGACTTGTGTTTCATCAAGAACACATACCCAAACCGTGAGTGATCATCGGTGAAGATAATGAAGTAGCTATAGCCTCCTAAAGCTTGAGTTGACATAGGTCCACATACATCAGTATGTATTAGACCTAGTAACTCTCCCACTCGTTCACCTTTTCCAGTAAAAGGTAACTTAGTCATCTTGCCTTTTAAGCATGATTCGCATGTATCGTATGAATCCAATTCAAACGATTCCAGAATTCCACATTTGTGTAATTCGGACATGCGTTTCTTGCTTACATGGCCAAGACGACAATGCCACATATAGGAGTCTATTTGATTATCCTTTTGAGCACGCTGTTGCTCGCTCGATATTGAAGATGTCACCGATACGTCCAACGTATAAACACCATTGCTTAAAGTTCCAGTCCCATAAACAACTCCATTCAAAGTTATGTAACAACAATTGTTACTAAAAGTCAAATGGTACCCATTTCTATTTAAACAAGAAATAGAAATGATGTTCTTTATCAACGAAGGAACATAAAAGCAATTGTCCAGTTCTAAGACAAGTCCTGTAGGGAGTTTCAACAAATGCGTTCCAATGGCATCGCAAAGCAACCTTTGCTCCATTCCCAACACGCAAATTTGACTCTCCCTTGACGAGTCTTCTTCTATTCCTTAGCCCATGTATGTCATTACATATATGTGAGCCACACCCAGTATCCAATACCCAAGTGTTTGAGGAAATAGAATGATAATCAATAACGAAGATATCTGAAGAAGATGGGGCATCCGATGCCTTATTCTTCTTCACGGACTCAAGATAAATCTTGCAATTTCTTCGCCAATGGCCCTCCTTGCCATGATGATGGCAAGTGCCCTTTTGAGCTGGTTCTGCCTTTTTAGCCCTTTTCTTCTTCCCCTTCTGTTGTTCCTTTGACTCCCTCTTAGAACCTTTCTTCGAGGAATCAACTAACAACACCGTCCCCTGCTCATGCTTCTCAGAAGGCTCCACAGTCTTCAGCATGTTGAGCAGTACCACAGATGAACCTTCTTACATCTCAGAGGTGAAGAGGAGCTTGAAGACTTCGAACCTTTCGAATCTCACTTGCTCATCAACCAACTCATAAAGATGAAGGACTACGATATGAGCATCCGTATGCTCATGCTGTTTTCGTAGCTTGGGTTCCATCATGGCTAGCATGATGCAACTCATTTGTTCAGAATCACTCACATGTTTCTGATAGGCCAACAATTGGTCCAGAGTTGCATTGTCACTAGGATGGGCGGGAAGAGGCCCTTCGAGGACATACACAAGCTTTTCCACCTTGAGAACAATTCTCAAGTTTCTAAGCTAGTCCAAGAAGTTCGGCCCAGTCAATTTATTTGAATCCAAAATGGAACGCAAATTCAAACACATCATGATAAATATATTAACTTAGAAATACAAAACGAGCATATATGAGAAAGATGATTTTAAAATGCATCAATATACATTTATAAATCCCATTCATTTTTCGAATTTCAAAAATACCAAAATCACTTCGGGAGATTGTAGGTCCATCTCCGAATGGGCTGATATCCATCATAGTTATGAACAACCTTGGAGAGAGTCCAACAAGCCATTCATAACTACGACGGTAGGTATCATCTATACCGATTGCATATCCCGTATATGCAACTATCACAATGTGCTATCAACTAATTGAATGTTCACACATACATCGGGTTGTTAACACATTAACAAGTATGCATCATATGCATAGCACCCAACTTCACCTCCCTTTACATCGACCTTGGAGAGAGTCCAACAAGCCGATGCTCTGTGTTAAAGCCAACCCATTAATCGACATAGTTTTAATATGGTTAGAGCGCATTCAACCAATTAGCCCAGCTTGGAGAGAGTCCAACAACCAAAGCTAACGATTGACCTCTGACTCTTACCATATTAGTATTAAACTATTCCATGGTTTGAACATATTCAGGTTCGAGCCGGGCTTGGAGAGAGTCCAACAACCCAAACAAGAAACAGAACTCTGGTTCTAACCATATTAATGGAAGGTGTAGGCTTTAATATTGATTAAGGGTTTTTATGTCTCATCCTCTTTGCATGCAAATAACTATTATCTACATGGCATGACATACATGGCATACATCTACATGTCACGACACGCATGGCATAATGTTATGCATCTAATGCAATTACAGTGCATACAATTATGTCATGTATATAATTTCCTTATATGTCATAACTATTTATGGAAATAAAATATGTTTAAGATTTGATTCTCCAAATCAAATCATAATTAAATTAGGAAAAAAATTTCCAAATCTAATCACATATTTTATTCATGGAATTATTTGATTAAGGAAAATCTATTTAGGAAACCAATTTCCTAAATCATTAAAACTACTTATGGAAATAAAATATTTTAAGATTTGATTTCCCAAATCAAATCATGATTAAATTAGGAAACAAATTTCCAGAATCTAATCAAATATTTTATTTATGGAAAATATCAATTTCCATAAATACTTCCAACTTTCCAAAAGTGGAAGATTTCCATAAATACTTCTAGACTTTCCAAAATTGAAAAATTTCCATAAATACTTCTAAATTTCCAAAATTTAGAAAATTTCCAGAAATACATTATGACTATCGCAAAACCATTTTTACGATTATGTCGAAACACAACCTGGGCTCTGATACCACTGTGGGGTTTCCGGCACCGCGGCGTGTGTGTGTTCGATCATGTTTCGTAAACATGAGCACAGCGGAAGCAATTAAAAATAATAAATCTATATTTATTACAACACACACAACACACGCATGCATATTACAACAAGTGTAGACATAACCGTAAATTAAAATTTGCAATAAAAGAAATTATCTACGTTATACCTTTCAGATGTCGTGGTAGCGGAACGGACATCAACCGAACGATCCTCGTAGAAGAATCGCTCATCCGTGATCCACGCCGAGCCCTCGATGACTTCGCTAAGTCACGAGCTTCGCTTCAGACGGGTTACTAGCCTCGGTTGAAGACGACGTGATCGAGAGATGATCACGATCCAATCCAAATTCGATCCAAAACGAAGTTCTCAAACTCGCTTCCGAGAGGTATTCACAACCAATTGACGAATCCTTCGCCCTCCACTTAGAGGATTACCGGAGATCAAATCGTAAGTTAGGCTATCGAGCACCAACCGCCGCCCAAACGACGCTCCGACAACAAAGAAACAAGCTGTCCAGAAAAACTGGACAGCTTTTGGTGGAGGAATAGAGGCCGGCCAAGGAGAGATGGAAGCTCACCTTATCACCGAACCTAGAGGAGATCACCGGAGGGTCTCCGGAGCATCGCCGGCTGAAGCTTGGATGCCGGCGGCAAGGAGGTGGCAGCAGCTCCATGAAGTTGGCGGCAACACCATGTTGGGCGGCAACAACATGTTGGGCGGCTACATCTTGTTGGGCGGCAACAACTTCATTAGGGTTTTGGGTTAGGGTTTATGCCCTATTTTATAGAGAACTAATTCTCTTAATGGTTAATGGATCATATCCATAAAGCCCGTTAACCCGCTCCATTAAGATAAGTTAAAATAAACCAAACCATGATGGTTTATTTTAAGTTAAAACGAACCGAACCAACTTTTGGTTCATTCGTTTAAAATAAACCAAACCCTTTGGTTTATTCTCATCCATTGGATTAGAACCAAACCATTTTGGTCCATCTATTATGTCTTCATAAGACACGGCCCATCCACGCTTCCATTGCGACTGAAACAATTTCATGCTCGCTTTATGTTTGGTCCAACCAAACATAGTTTCTCTCGGTCTGAGAATCCCATTCTCAAGCTCGTTTTAAATCCTTCGGATTACGCTCGCTGTGCGTGTGACCAAATAGGTTCTCGTTTTATGTTGGCCGTCTATAATTAACCATTACTTATAGAAATTTCATGATTGGCACATAGTAGTACATCATGATCCCCATTTAACAAAAAAGATCAACGGTTGATCCAGAACTATTTCTGAAACCCTTCAGCAGCTCGAATGAATCGTGCCCCATTCCCTTCACTCATCTTATACCCACTTGGTTCAGGACATGGTCTATTGTGTCAGTCACCACTAGGTTGACTACGTCACACCTAGCCCAAGTATCATTTCCTCGTCCTACGGATTCTAGTTACTGCACATGTATCGAAGAGTACCTTACTCTAAACATGTAATGCTTTGGCCAAAGACTTTAGTAACAATCCGACGAGAGGCCATGGGTATACATCTCCTCGCAAGGAGTGGTGAATCCTTTATAGGCTATTCAAACACCTTCGATCACATCGACTTATACCCAATCATCCCGGGTCCACATCTCCTCGGAGATGTTTGCTTAAGATGTCAAAGCATAAGTCTCCATGATCAAGATGACTTGAATACCGCAAGTCAAAGGAACATCGCACTTAAGCCACAGTAAGAACTTCATTGACATATCTATATATGCAGAGAACCATATGAAGTCTTACGGCTGGTCACTCCAATGAACTAGTTACCATAACTAGCATCCACGATTAACTCCGGACATCACAATGTCTCCAGCCAGTGAGAATCAGCTGCTTGGATACACCAAGGAGTATACCTCGTGCTAGTCTCGATAGAATTGATGGTGTCCAAATCCATCAATTCATCGACTAGGGATAATTCCGATACATCACAATTATACATATAGAGATACTCACTAGTTGTGATCCAATCACAAATTCTCTCATGCTGTGAATCGTATCGTGGACATTCAGTAAATGAGTTTAAGATCCAATCAAATACATTAAACATGTATACTCAAATAGTGAATCTTCATTTATCATATAAATGGTTCATACATAAGGCGATTGCCTTAGGACATCTCTCATATATTACTAACAGACTCCCACTCATAAGTTCGGAGATGATATTATTTATATGGTGTGCCGTTGATTATAGGAGGAAACCGTGTCCTATATATTAGGATGATGATGTCCCCTTGAAAAGGTTGAGTGGTACTACTCATGGAGTTAGATGTTGATTAATTAATGGTTAGTAAAATAATTAATTGATGGAAATTCGAGATCTTAAACACTGGGAGAAAATGTACAAATAATATATGGAGCCCATATTATCTTATGGGGGTTGGTAAGGTATATCAATGATAATCCTTTAGTGGATTGGATTATCATTAGTGGATCGGATTTTATGTGGGCTTGATCCATGGGTGGCCAAGATCCAACTCCTCCTCATGGTTCCTAATGTAGCCTATTAACACCTCATGAAGCTTAGATGCAATGGATAGAAACAAAACTCTAGATCCAATGGTAGAGATTAAAACTCTATGATCCGATGGTTGAGATTAAATCTCTAGATCCGACGGTTGAGATTAAATCCCTAAAACCAATGGTGGAGATTAAAAGGAGACTTATCCCTAACTCTATAAAAGGAGTTTGAGGGGTTGGCGTGGAGAATCAATCAAGAGAAGCTAGGTTTTGGGAGGTTGGCGGCAAGAGATAGGAGCTAGGGTTTGGGCTTGGGCGGCACCTAATAAGGAAAGATTTCCTTGCCTTCTTCTTCTTCCTCAAGCTGTCAGCGCCCCTTGAGCTCCTTCCAGCCCTTTGCCGGCATCCAAACTCCCTCTTCTTCTTCTCCTTGGCCGGTGGAACAAAGGTTTAGGGTCCTCCCTTGAAGCTTTTGGCCGGCAACCCCTTGATCTCTTCTTCCTTCTTGGCCGGCGGCAAAGCTCCATCCTTGGAGGTTGTTGGTTGGTTGAAAGAAGGAATAGAGCTTTGTTTTTATAATTCCTCTTGCTAGGAATGAGAAAGGAAGGAAGATTGGCATTCTAGGAGCTTCAACTTTTGGTAGATCGTCGCCCACACGACGTTCGAAAGGAGGAAGGTCGTACATTAGAAGATCGAGTGGTATATCTATTCTCTAATCTCTTTTGTTACTTGCTTGTATTTCTTTTTTCAATTATGAGCATGATATATTCTGTTTGTGGCTAAATAATACTTGGATCCCGAACATAAATACAAAAGTCGGCGATCCGTACATCATCTATTCTGCGACTACTCATAGAATAGAGGTTGGTCGCTTGAACAACGAGTTTGTTCAAGTGACCTCTCTAAACGAATAGCACGACGATGACTTGGTTGTTTGGGCAATCCCTTTTGTCTAGGATTATGTTTTTTTAATCCGGGGACATCGATGGGATCTCCATGAACAAACAACCAAGGTGAAGTGGGAAGCAAAGTTTCCCCTCACGGATCAATGAAACCAACCCTTCAATTGGTATCAGAGCCAAGGTTTCCGGTTTTGTGTGTTTAGGATTTGGTTAATTTTTATGCAGTTTTCATATATTATATGTGTTGGATAATAGTAGGATATGCGTAATTTAACTCTTTGGTTGCAGGCATAAGATCCAACTATTATGGACATATGTGTGTATGTGATTGTATGTGTATATTTTGTTGAATCCTCGGGGTTGACGAGGCTAGTATTTAATTTTTTGTAAATTAGATATGGCATTGTTTAGCCACTCTTTCTATTTTAGTTTACTTTCGATATAGATTTCATATACACTCCCTCGTGGAGTATAGGATCGATGGATGTAAATTAAAATAGATTTTCGTCTCTTATCAGATATCCGGATGGCTCGTACATGGCGTAGGAGGAGCGAACGAGAAGGCATTGCAACGGGAGACATATTGAAGACAAAAGCCATAATAGTTGGAAAATAATTTATTTTTCATATTTATTGCTTTTTGTTTGATATGAATGTCGTATGCTAGGAAAATTCCTCAATTTCAAATTACTAAGTGGGAGAGGGAAATTTTTATAAATTCCTACGGCCTCTATTACAATTTGACAAGTGATGCAAACAAACTTGTGCGTCGGCTTTGAGTGGCTTCCTCCCCATTGGATGAGTTTGTTTGTGGATCACAAGGTCAAATATGGTTATAGCGAATTATTAAGGAGCGTGTGTACTTACCCATCATATGGTACATAACCCGAGATAGTTACCTTGGTCCCAAGTAATGATGAACTCTTAGATACAAATATAAGTATCCTCCCCATCGGAGTCACTACTTTTATTTGTAGGGCCGAAGAGAAACCAACTATTAATTTTACTTGTCAAAAAGTTAGGTTGACAAGATAGTAAAATTAATGGGTAAAACCTCCTCTCACAAATGTAGAATTCGTATACGTCCACACTATCGTGGCATATGATATTCTCGGTGTTTTGAGGTGTTGGTTGATTTTAAAATTTTATTGTTAATCAATAATTTTTTGAAATCCAAAGTAATGATCTATGTGATTCTTTGGATTTTCAAAATGACTTTCAGTCCACTTGCTATGATACTAAAGGTAAATAAATTTACTGTACCCAAATAATGTTGATTGGAAAAGAATCTAGATATTGTCTTAACTGCTAAGGAGAACAAGTATGTACTCTTCGAAAAGTGTCCTCCTAAGCCCGCAAATGAGCTGGAAATCCTTGGAGCTGAAATCGATGGGGAAACCCAGGTCGATGTCATTCTCCAGTCGATAGAAAGACTTGCTCAGGCTCAGGCCATGGTTTCTCAGAAGGTTTCTACTTCTAAGCCGAAAGGCAAGAAGAAGAAGAAACAAGATGGAGCAAAGGTGGTGGGAGGATCTCAGGGCAAGTACTTCACTTGCAAGCAGGATGGACATTGGAAGAAAACCTGTCCCTATCCGAAGCAGAACAAAGGTATATCCTTTGGTCTAGTCGTTGAAACATGGTTAGTTGTGTTATCTACCAGCACTTGGTGTGTATATATGGGAGCCTCTGATCATGTCTACAATACTTTGCAGGGGTTCCAGGAAACCCGACGATGAGCTGAGGGAGAGATTACCGTTTACTTGGGCAATGCCATGAAGGTGGCGGCTATTGCAGTGGGAGACGTTTTATTTATCTTTTGAGAAAAATAAAACTTTGGTTCTAGAAAATTCCCTTTATGTACCTTTATTTAGAAAGAATTTAGTTTCAGTTTCTAAATTGTTTATGGATGGATATTCTATTTCTTTTAATGACAGAGTTGTTATAAAAAGGAATAGGGAGAATATCTGTTCAGGTACATTGATAGGAAATTTGTATACACTTGAACCAAAATCTCCCACGATGAAAATTAAAGTTAATAACTCATCTTCTAATTCCAATAAGAGAAAAGAACCTTCGAAGATGAACCAAATATATCTTTGTCATTTTAGGCTTGGTCATATTAACCTAAGTAGAATTCAAAGGTTGATAGCTGATGGACCTTTGGGTTCATAAGTGGTGGAGGATCTCCCAACCTGCAAATCTTGCTTGGAGGGTAAAATGATCAAGAGGCCTTTTAAGGCCAAGGAGTATAGAGCCAAAGATGTGTTAGAATTGGTTCATTCTAATTTATGTGGTCCTATGTCTATCCAGGCTAGAGGTGGTTTTGAGTATTTCTTCTCTTTTATAGACGATTACTCAAGGTATGGATACATTTACCTGATGCACCGCAAGTCTGAATGCTTTGACAAGTTCAAAGAATTCAAGGCTGATGTGGAGAAACATCAAGGTAAAAGCATCAAGACACTACGATCTGATCGTGGTGGTGAGTACCTCTTGGGAGAGTTTAGGAACTACTTATCAGAGACTGAGATTCAATTCCAATTGACTACACCTGGCACACCCCAGCAGAACGGTGTAGCAGAGCAAATGAATAGGACTCTTATGGAGATGGTTAGATCGATGATGAGTTATTATGAGTTGCTAGATTCGTTCTAGGGATATGCTCTAGATACGGCGGTGTACATTCTTAACTTAGTTCCATCTAAATCAGTGCCTTCTACTCCCACAGAGTTGTGGACTGGGCGAAAGCCTAGTCTAAGACATATTCGGATATGGGGGAGTCCAGCACATGTGCTGAAGGCAGATGCTGGTAAGTTCGAACCTCGTATAGAAGTACGCATGTTCGTTGGCTATCCTAGAGGAACAAAGGGCGATTTGTTTTATAGTCCTAGAGATCAGAGAGTGCTCGTTAGGACGAACACCAGATTTCTAGAGGAAGACTATGTGATGTGCCACAAGTCCAAGAGTAAAATTGTTCTGGAGGAATTAAAAGGGGAAGTCACTTCTTTAGTACCATCGGTACAAGAGGATATACCACATGTCACTGCACCGTGTAAAAACCAGGTATGGGAGCTAGTAGACCCACTCGATGGTGTAAAAACCATTGGATGCAAGTGGATCTACAAAAGAAATAGAGGAATAGATGGGAAGGTTGAGACCTTCAAAGCAAGGCTTGTTGCGAAAGGGTATACTCTGAAAGAGGGTATTAATTATGAGGAAACCTTTTCACCGGTAGCCATGCTTAAGTCTATCTGGATTCTCTTATGCATAGCAGCTCAAATGGATTATGAGGTGTGGCAGATGGATGTCAAGACAGCTTTCCTGAATGGAAGTCTTGAGGAAGACATCTATATGAAGCAACCAGAGGGATTCATTGCTAAGGGCAAAGAGAATCTTTTATGTAAGCTTAATCGGTCCATTTATGGATTGAAGCAAGCTTCGAGGTCTTGGAACATCCACTTTGATGAGGTAATCCAGTCTTATGGATTTATTCAAAGTCTGGATGAGTCTTGTGTATACAAGAGATGTGACAGAAACCTAGTGATATTTCTTGTACTATACGTAGATGACATTTTGTTGATTGGCAACAATATCAAGGTGTTATCGGACGTAAGGGTATGGTTGTCCAAACAGTTTGATATGAAGGACTTACTCTTGCACATGAATCCAAGAGTACCTTACTCTAAACATGTAATGCTTTGGTCAAAGACTTTAGTAATAATCTGACGAGAGGTCATGGATATACATCTCCTCGCAAGTAGTGGTGAATCCTTTATTGGCTATTCAAACACCTTCGATCACTTCGACTTATACCTAATAATCCCGGGTCCACATCTTCTCAGAGATGCTTGCTTAAGATGTCAAAGCATAAGTATTTATGATCAAGATAACTTGAATACCGCAAGTCAAAGGAACATCGCACTTAAGCTGCAGTAAGAACTTCATTGACATATCTATATATGTAGAGAACCATATGAAGTCTTACGGCTGGTCACTCCAATGAACTAGTTACCATAACTAGCATCCACGATTAACTCCGAACATCACAATTGAAGGGTTTTTGTCCCGGAACCGAAGCTCTTATTCCACATCAAGGTGAAGAAACTTCGTTTCCCAATTCAACTCGGTCGCTTGTTCATGGCGATCCCATCTATGTCCCCGGATTAAAAAAAATTAATCCTAGATAAAAGGGATCACCCAAGCTACCATTTCATCGTCGTGCTATTCGAATAGAGTAGTCACTTGAACAAACTTGTTGTTGAAGCAACCAACCTCTATTCTACGAATAGCCGTGGAATAGACGATGTACGGATCACCGTCTTTTGTGTTTATGTTCGGGGTCCAAGTTGTATTAGCCACAAAACAGAATATAACATTCATATAATTGAAAAACAAATATAAACATGTTACACATGAAGATATATAAGTGATATACCTCTCGATCTTCTATTTTATGACATTCCTCCTTTCAGACGTCGTGTGGGCGACGATCTACCAAAAGTTGAAGCTTTCTAGATCACCAATCTTCCTTTCCTTGTTCACTCCGAACAAAAGAAGATCATAAAACAAAACTCTTCTTCCTTTCTAGAATCGGCCACCAAGTCAATAGACTCGATGTTGCCGTCGGCCAAGGAAGAGAACATGGAGTATGTGAACTGGCCAAAGGAGAATCAATAGAGCATGGGCACTGGCCAACACTTGGAGAAGAAAAAGGAAACCAATCTTTACCTTGTAGCCACTCAATACCCTAACCCTAGCTCTCCTAGTTGCCGGCCAAGGAAGAGGGGAAGAAGGATAGGTTGAGCACCGGACAAAGTAGAGGGAAGAAGGATAGGTTGGCGGAAACACCTTAGGAAGAAGAAGAAAGGAGCTTCTCCTCTTGTTGCCGCCCACCCCCAACACCTAAACCCTAGCCACCCAAACACAATCCTATCTCTAATGGGACTGCTTGCCGCCCAAGAGAAGTAAACCCTAATCCCCTTCCATCATCTTGCCGCCCACCCCTATCCTCTCCTTTTATAGAGTTAGGGATAAGCCTTTTTTTAATCTCCACCATTGGTTCTAGGGATTTAATCTTAACCGTCGGATCTAGAGATTTAATCTCAACCGTCGGATCAAGAGATTTAATCTCTACCATTGGATCTAGAGTTTTGTTTTCATCCATTGGATCTAAGCTTCATGAGGTTTTAATAGGCTACCATAGGGACCGTGAGGAGGAGTTGGATCTTGGCCACCTAATGGATCAAGCCCACATAAAGTCCAATCCATTAATGATTATCCATTCCACTAGAGGATTATCATTGATCTACCTCACCAACCCCCCTAAGGTGGCTTACCATAGTGTTCCATTTGATTATGGAACACAAACTAGGTTTAGGAAGACCAAGGTCAATAGAGAAGTCATCCCTAAGGTTTACCAAAGGTTGTGCCTAGTGGCTAGGGTTTCTAGGAAACCTAGGGTGGCCACTAAGAAGGTTGCAAGGGGAGTTACCCCTAGAGTCAACCTAGGTAAGACCCAAATGACCAAGGCTAACAAGCCTAGGAAGGTCATTAGGAGGGTATCTAGGGAGGTTATCCCTAAGGAATACCTAATTAACCCGTGGAGCTCAAATAGGTTTTGGGTTCCTAAGAGCGTGATTGACTCACCCTAGATGGGTTAGGGCGTGCCAACCTTGATTGGATGGGTAGTTAACTCAACCATTGTAAAGGTGGCACCTTAGGTTATTTTCAAGGTTATGGTTACCTTGGAAATACATTTGAGATTTAATCCTAAAAGATTTTAGGATGTGCCAATACTATTTGAGAAGTTTGATAAAATGATCAAATTGGCACATTTTAGGATTAGAGGTTAGTGTGCCATTTTGGGTTTTTGGCACACTAGGGATATTAGTGATAATATGGCAAAATATACTTAATTATATGAAATGGCAACTAATATTAAAATTTAGGTATCATTATACCTATGTATTTTATTTGTCATGTTTTGTTTGCCATATAACATGCCATGAAATCATGTTTATTTTTATCATTTATATGTCATAATTATGTTTAGGAATTAGGATTGAATGTCATGAGTTTAATTTTTATATCATATGCCATGACATCATGATCATTGGCCATGTTTTTATTTTGCTATCATTATGCCATGATCATTTCATGCGTTTAATTTAATGAAAAATTGATTTAAGGACTTTGGCATGACTTGGAGTCCCATTCATAAGGGAATCAAGTAGGGTTGCCTTAGAAAATGCATGAAATCCTAGATTAAGTGAACCAAAACCCACATCTCACATCACATTAACATGTATGTGTATTTATACACTCTAGATACATGTGAGATGCTAGGATATGAGTTAAGTTCAAGGTGCATAGTTTTTGCATCTAGATGAACTAAAACTCATCTAAAATCATTGGTGGATCATTGGGAAAGCTTGTGTACAAGTCATGTACAATGAGCCGAAGGAATATGATCCAAAATAAGGTTTTGAAAACACTTTTACATCATTTTGAAAAACCTTGGTGAAGTCTATCTTTTAATAGCAATGACCATTGAGGAAGTTGATATAAAGTGAGCCAAAACATAGAAGTTTTCTTCACTTTTGAATTTTGTATCAATTTCAATATTTTATGGGTAAAATATTTTTCTATTATTTTTCACCCATTGTATTAACTATAAGTAATATGCGTATCAAATTTTGGGATTTTTTGATATACGTAGAATTACTTATGATTTTCTAAAATTTGACTCTGATAAATAAAATTCGAAAATTTCAGTTATCAGTCGACTGCCCTTGGTGGCAGTCGACTAATGTGAGTGGCAGTCAACTGGTAACTGACGGAGTCGACTGCCAATGCTGATTTCGGGAAAACTAAGTTTGTTTAGCCCGTGTTCAGCTACGGTTAAGGTCCCTAATCACTCCTAACCCTAGGATATGCTCTGGGAAGAATTATAAAGGGTGAAAATCCATTGGATATGGATTAGGAGAGTTGTTTAGGGTTTGTATCAAATTTAAGGTGGGGAGAGTTTATGTTTGAACTTTTAACCTTATTTTTGTATCAAATCCCGTATCTACACACCAGGTACCCGTAGATAGCACTGCTAAACATGTTTCAACGACTAGACTAAAAGATATACCTTTGTTCTATTTGCGGTTGGGATAGTCCACCTTCCAATGTCCAGTTTGTTTGCAAGTGAAGTACTTGCCTTTCGGCTTCTTCACTCCTCCCTGAGATCCTCCCACCACCTTTGTTACACCTTGTTTCTTCTTCTTCTTGCCTTTCGGCTTAGAAGTAGAAACCTTCTGAGCAACCAAAGCCTGAGAACTCTAATGAAAAAGCCCCTCTACCGCATGAAGTTCTATCAGAAGCTCCACCAACGAATACAACCTCTTATTCATGTTGTAGTTCAGACGAAACTGCTCAAAACTCCTAGGTAGAGATTAGAGAATGATATCGACTTGGGTTTCCCCATCGATCTCCGCTCCAAGGACTTCCATCTCATTCAAATGATCCATCATCTTGAGAACATGATCCCTCACGGGTGTTCCCTCAACCATGGTGGTCATCATCAAGTTTCTCATAGCTTCCTGCCTAACAGCCTGATTCTGGTATCCAAAAAGTTCCTTGAGATTCATAATCATGTCACAGGCAGTATTCATGGCATAATGCTGATGTTGTAATACATTTGACATGGAAGCCAAAATGTAACACTGCGCCATCTCATCATCCTTGATCCACTTCCTATAACTCTTTTTCTCCGTTTCACCAGAATCATCCGTAGGCTTAGGAGGACACTCTTCGAAGATTATATATTTGTACTCCTCGGAAGTTAAGACAATGTCCAAATTCCTTTTCCAATTAACATAGTTAGGTCCAGTAAGTTTGTTTTCTTTCAGAATCACAACAAGTGGATTGAAAGACATTTTGAAAAACCTAAGAATCACAGTGATCAAAACATTAGATTTCAAAAATTTATTGATTCCTCAAACATTAAAATTTTAAAATCAACCAATACCTCAAAACACTGAGAATATCGTATGCCACGATAGTATGGACGTATACGAATTCTACATTTATAAGAGGTGGTTTTACCCATTAATTTTATTATCCTATCAACCTTACTTTTTGACAAATAAAATTAATAGTTGGTTCCTCTTCGACCCTACAAATAAAAATAGTGACTCTGATGGGGAGGATACTTTTATTTGCATCTAATTGTTTACCATTATCCGATATTAAGTCAATTATCTCGGATTATGTGCCTTCCGATGGGGAAGTACACATGCTCCTAAATAACTTCCTATAACCATATTTGACCTAGTGATCTGTAAAACAAATTCTTTCGATATGGTGGAAGGCACTCAGAGCCAACACACAAGTTTGTTCGCATCACATGTCAAATTGTAATGGAGGCCCGGGAATTAAAAATATCCCTCTCCCACTTAGTAATTTAAAATTGAGAAATTTTGTCAAACACACAACATGCATATCAAACAATATGCAATAAATATGAAAAAAATATTTTCCAACTATTATGACTTTTGTTTTCCAATATACTTCTCGTCGTGTCACCACCTCATCCGCTCCTCCCTTTACCATGCTCTAGCCATAAGATGATCCGAGCCGAGATAAACTATTTTAATTTACATCTATCGATCTTATACTCCACAAAGCGGTGTACATCTAGATCAAAAGTAAATTAAAATGAGCGGCTAAATAGTGTCATATTTAATTACAAAAATTAAATACTAATTAGCCTCATCAACCTCGAGGATTCAAATAAATAATTACAATCACACACATACAATCACATACATCCATATAGCCATAATAGTTGGATCTTATGCCTACAAGCAAAAAGATAGCCTACGCACATCTTACTATTATTCGGAATAAAATATATGATAAATGCATGAAAGTAATTGAATCTAAAATACACAAAATCAGAAATTGTGGCTCTGATACCACTTGCAGGGAAAATTGCTTCCCACTTCGGTCGCTTGTGCATGGCGATCCTATCACATGTCCCCGGATAAAAAAAATTTAATCCGGACGTAGATGGATTTCCCAAGCAATCGATCCATCATCGTTCTATTAGATTTGAGTGGTCGCTTGAACAAATTTGTTGTTCAAGCAACCTAACTCTTTTCCTCGATTAGCTGCGGAATAGATGATGTACGAATCGTCGGTTTTTTTGTTTATCATTGGGGTTCATGTTAATCAATAACATACAAATTACAAGAGAACTAGAATCAAAACTAAACAAGATTATACCTCCTATTTTACCTCTTGATCTTCTATTGTATTCCTATCCTCCTCTTGGACATCGTGTGGGCGATGATCTTCCAAGAGTCAAAGCCTCCTAGATCATGTGTCTTCCCTTCCTTGCTCGCTCATAACAAGGGAAGAACAAAAGCTCCCTTCTTCTCCATGCTTGCACCGACCACCAAGCACCAAGTTCTTGGTGTTCGCTAGCCCTAATGAGAGGGAGAAGATGGATCGGCCAAGACAAACGAAGAAAGAACCCTTTCCTCCTTGATTTGTCGTCGGCCAAAAGAGAGAGAGGGACGGTGGCACCGCCAACCCTTGGAGAAGAAGATGGTGCGCCGACAATGAGATGGGAGGAGGCGCAGGCAATGGAGAAGAAGAGAAAGATAGATCTCTAATCCTCCTTGTGTCACCGGCCTTTAGAAGGAAACCCTAGGTTGCCGCCCAAAGAGAGAAGCAAAACCCTAGCCACCACTTCTTGCCGCCCAAGCTTCTCACGCCAACTCCAAAAACCCTAGAACTATTGTTTTTCACCCAAGCCTCTTCCCTCTCTTATATAGATCTAGGCTTCATGAGGTATTTATAATAGGCTATAATACGGACCATGAGGAGGAGTTGGATCTTGGCCACCCAATGGATCCGAACCACACAAAACTCGATCCATTAATGATGATCCATTCCACTAGAGGATTATCATTGATCTACCTCAGTAACCCATATAAATAAATATGGGCTCCATATATTATTTGTACAAAATATCTCCCCGTGTTTAAGATATCGCATGTCCATTAATTAATAAAATTACTGACAATTTAATTAATTAATATCTAACTCCATGAGTAGTACCACTCATCCTTATCATCATGTTGGAACAAGTCCACCTGCAGGATTTACATGATGAACCTAATGAGCTCCTCAAAGGGACATCATCATCCTAGTATATATGACACAATTTCCTTCTATAATCAATGGTACACCATATAAATAATATTATTTCCCAACTTACCAGGCCTATCGATTTAACACATATATCTCACTCATTGGTAAATCAAAGAAATAAATACTAAGTACATGTGCCCATTATTATATCGAGATTAAGAGCATATACACCATAATATCTGAGGTCCGATTCAATTATTTACTCAGTATAAATTAAATCACCTCTAAATCGGTCCTGCTCAATACACACAAATTGTAATAGTGTAATTCTATGGTCAAGATAAACCAATACTAAATCACACTACAACCATGCCAATGGTTTGTCCAAAACCATCTTGGTTGTGAGCCTCTACTTATACTATACAAGGAAATGATAACATGATCTTCTATGTGACACCACACACCATGTTATCTACAATGTAAAGTATCAGACAATATGCACATATATAAAATGCAAACAATGATCATGTGATTCTTATTTCAAAATGAATATGTTCATACAAAGGATAGACTTTCAGTATACATCCCAACATTCTCACCACTTTCTCCACAAGGAACGTGGACAACCTTTCGTTCCAAGCACGAGGTGATTGTTTATGTTGGGAGGTATACTGAAAAGTATATCTTTTGTATGAACATTTTTATTTTGAAATAAGAATCACATGATCATTGTTTGCATATTTTTATGGTTATGCATATTGTCTAATACATTACATTGTAGATAACATGGTGTGTGGTGTCACACGGGAGATCATGTTATCGACTCCTTGTAAAGTATAAGTATACACTCAAAATCGAGATGGCTTTGGACAAACCATTTGTTGGGATGTATACTGAAAGCCTAGCTCTTTTGTATGAACATCTTTATTTTGAAATAAGAATCACATGATCATTGTTTGCACTTTATTTATATATGTGCATAGTGTCTAATACTTTATATTGTAGATAAAATGGTGCTTGGGTGTGGCACAGAAGATCATGTTATCAGTCCCTTGTAGAGTATAAGTAGAGGCTCACAACCAAGGTGGTTTTGAACAAACCATTGGCATGGTTGTAGTGTAGCTTGGTATTGTTTTATCTTGAACATAGAGTTACACTAGTACACCTCGGTGTATTGAGCAGGACCGATATAGAAGTGATTCAATTTATTGCTGACTACATAATTGAATCGGATCTCGAATATTATGTTGTACATGCTCTTAATCCCGATATAATAACGGGCACATGCACTTAGTATTTATTTCTTTGATTTACCAAAGGGTGAGATTTAGATGGATTAAATCAATATGCCCGGTAAGTTGGGAAATGATATTATTTACATGGTGTACCGTTGATTATAGGAGGAAACCGTGTCCTATATATTATGTTGATGATGTCCCCTAGAGGAACTCATAAGGTTCATCATGTAAACCCTGCAGGTTGACTTAGTCAACATGATGATAAGGTTGAGTGGTACTACTCGAGGAGTTAGATGTTAATTGATTGATGGTCAGTAAATCAATCAATTGACGGACATTCGATATCTTAAACATGGGGAGATGGATGTACAAATAATATATGGAGCCCATATTAATTTATGGGGGTTGGTCAGGTAGTTCGATGATGATACTCTAGTGGAATGGAACATCATTGATGGATCAAGTTTGTGTGGTTCCGATCCATCGGGTGGCCAAGACCCAACTCCTCCTCATGGTCCCTATCGTAGCCTAATATAAACCTCATGAAGTCTAGATCAGATGGTTGAGATTAAATCTCTAGATCCGACGGTTGAGATTAATTCTCTAGAACCGATGGTTGAGATTAATTCTCTAGAACCGTCGATTGAGATTAATTCTCTAGAACCGATGGTTGAGATTAATTTTCTAGATCCGACGGTTGGGATTAAATCTCTAGAACCGATGGTGGATATTAAAATCTCTAGAACCAACGGTTGAGATTAAATCTCTAGATCCGACGGTTGAGATTAAAACTATAGAACCAATGGAGGAGATTAATCCAAGGCAAAAACCCAACTCTATATATAAGGCTTATTGGGTTGGGCGGCAAGTATGATGGATGGTTTAGGGGATTAGGGTTTGCTTCCTTTGGAGGCTAAGAAACCCTAGTTTGTTTAGAATTTTTGGGCAGCTAGGGTTTGGGAGCAAAGATGGGCGGCAACAAGTGGAAGATGAGTTTCTTCTTCTTCCTAAGGCATGGCCGGTCCCTTCCTTCTACCCTCTACCTTGGTCGGTCCACACTCTATCCTTCTTCCCCTCTTCCATGGCCAGCACATAGAAGATGGTTTTCAAAGAGATTAGAGTTTTGCCTTTCCTTTGGTTGGGCGGCAAGAAATCCTAGGTTAGGGTTTGGTTGGGCGGCTAGGGTTTGGAAGTTGGAGTGGGCGGAAACTATAGGAGAGGTTCTCTTCTTCTTCCTAAGGTGTTGTCGGGACATATCACTATTCCCTCTACCTTGGTCGGCGCTCAACTCATTCCTCTTCTCCTCTTTATTCCATCTTGGCCGGTGGCACTAGAAGCTAGGGTTTGTCCCTAGTTTGGTTCCTTGGTGGTTTCCATTATGTTCTCTCTATTCTTGGGGCCGGCGGCATCAATCCTTTGTGGATTGGTGGTTGGCTCAAGCAAGAAGGGAAAGAGAGTTCTTCTTTCTTTGGATTGAAGAAGATCTAGGAAGCTTCAACTTGTGGAGGATCTTCGCCCACACGACGTCTACAAGGAGGTTAGGACATACGATAGAAGATCAAGAGGTATAAAAGTTTTACAACTTTTATTATTGTTCTTTACATGTTCTTATTGATATGCTAGCTTATGTTCTTTATGTTAGTATGTGTTGATTATACTGTTAGTGCATATAAGATCCACATATCTCCACAATGACATGATATTGTCCACTTTGGGCCCAAGCCCTCATGGTTTTGTTTTTGGGCTTTACCCAAAAGGCCTCATTCCAATGGAGATATCTTTTTTCTTATAAGCACATGATCTTTTCCATGTCTTACCAATGTGGGACTTTGATTGTATTCCTCATACTCCCAACAATCCCCCCCTCAAACGAAGGACCACATTGGACCCCCCCTCAAGCCTATCCCTCCTCGAAGGATTTTCTCTGCTTGATGTCCGATCTTCAACCCACCAGAACTTCCTGCCAGTTGTTCGGTCCCCCCGACCCAACTAGACTTCCTTCCTGATGTCTGGTTCTCTTGATCCGGACGTGGGAGCTCAACTTCCTTCGTTCGAGGTTCATGGCTTGACATGGACCATGGCTCTGATACCAATTGTTAGTGCATATAAGATCCACATATCTCCACAATGACATGATATTGTCCACTTTGGGCCCAAGCCCTCATGGTTTTGTTTTTGGGCTTTACCCAAAAGGCCTCATTCCAATGGAGATATCTTTTTTCTTATAAGCACATGATCTTTTCCATGTCTTACCAATGTGGGACTTTGATTGTATTCCTCATACTCCCAACATATACTAGTTTACATTTGTATGTATTTGTATAATCATGGACCCCGAAGATAAACACAAAAACCGGCGATCCGTCCGTCATCTCTTCCGCGGCTAACTGACAAGAAGAGTTGATTGCTTGAACAACAAGTTTGTTCAAGCGATCGCTCGAGTCGTTGGCACGACGACGAATTGGTTGTGCTAAGGAAACTCATCCCATCCGGATTAGTTTTCATTAGTGAAAATATTAATCCGGGGACATGGGAGCCGATGAGCATTCCGAGGAATAGCACGATTCCAACATTGGTATCAGAGCCACGATTTTCGGTTTTGTGTGTTTTGGATTCAGTTATTTTTATGCACTTTTTCATATATTATATGTGTCGGATAATAGTTGGATATGCGTAGTTTAACTCTTTGGTTGCAGGCGTAAGATCCGACTATTATGATCATATGTGTGTATGTGATTGTATGTGTGTAAATATTTATTATTTGAATCCTCGGGGTTGACGAGGCTAGATTAGTATTTAATTTTTGTAATTAAATACGGCATTGTTTAGCCGCTCATTTTAGTTTACTTTCAATCTAGAGTATTTGTACACTCCTTCGTGGAGTATAGGATCGATGGATGTAAATTAAAATGATATATCTCGGCTCAGATCTCTTTATGTGGCTTGCGCACGGAAAAGGTGGAGCGGACGAGGTGGTGACACGGCGGGACGCATATTGGAGAACAAAGCCATAATAGTTGGAAAAATTCTGTTTTTTTCCATATTTATTGCTGATTTGTTTTATATGCATGTTGTGTGTGCTTGAAAATTCCTCATTTTCAATTTACTAAGTGGGAGAGGGATATTTTAATTAATTCCCGCGGCCTCCATTACAATTTGACGTGTGATGCAATAAACTTGCGTGTCGGCTCTGAGTGCCTTCCTCCCTGCGGATGAGTTTGTTTGCGGATCACTAGGTCAAATAATGGTTATAGGAAATTATCTAGGAGCATGTGTACTTCCACAGCGGTAAGGCACATAATCCGAAATAATTCCCTTAGTATAGTGTAATGGTGCACACTTAGATGCAAATATAAAGTATCCTCCCCATCGGAGTCACTGCTTTTATTTGTAGGGCCAAAGTGGAACCAACTATTAATTTTATTTGTCAAAAAGTAAGGTTGACAAGATAATAAAATTAATGGGTAAAACCTCCTCTTACAAATGTAGAATTCGTATACGTCCACACTGCGTGGCATGCGATATTCTCGGTATTTTGAGGTGTTGGTTGATTTTAAAATTTTATTGTTTTGAGGAATCAATAATATTTGAAATCTAAAATAATGATCCATGTGATTCTTAGGATTTTCAAAATGACTTTCAGTCCACTTATTGTGATACTAAAGGAAATAAACTTACTGTACCCAAATAATGATGATTGGAAAAGAATCCAAGTATTGTCTTATCTGCAAGGAAGTACATGTATGCACTCTTCGAAGAGTATCCTCAAGCCATGGTTGCTCAAAAAGGTTTCTACTTCTAAGCCGAAAGGCAAGAAGAAGGAGAAACAAGGTGGAGCAAATGTGGTGGGAGGATCTCAGGGAGGAGTGAAGAAGCCGAAAGGCAAGTACTTCACTTACAAGTAGGATGGACATTGGAAGGAGGACTCTCCCAATTCAAAATAGAACAAAAGTATATCCTTTGGTCTAGTCGTTGAAACATGGTTAGCGGTGTTATCTACCGGCACCTGGTGTGTAGATACGAGGGCCGCTAATCATGTCTGCAATACTTTGCAGGGGTTCCAGGAAACCCTACGACTAGCTAAAAGGGATATTACCATTTACTTGGGCAATGCCATGAAGATGGCGGCTATTGCAGTGGGAGATGTTTTATTTATCTTTTGATAAAAATAAAGCTTTTGGTTCTTAAGAATTTCCTTTATGTACCCTTATTTAGAAAGAATTGATTTCGGTTTCTAAATTGTTTATCGATGGATAATCTATTTCCTTTTATGACAGATTTGTTATAAAAGGAATAGGGAGATTATCTATTCAGGTACATAGATAGGAAATTTATAACTTGAACCACAAGCTCCCACGGTGCAAATAGAAGTCATTAACTCATCTTCTAATTCCGATAAGAGAAAAGAACCTTCGAAAATGAACCAAACATATCTTTTGGCATCTTAGGCTTGGTCACATTAACCTAAGCAGAATTCAATAGGTTGATAGTTGATGGACCTTTGGGTTCATTAGTGGTGGAGGATCTCCCAACCTGTGAATCTTGCTTGGAGGGTAAGATGACCAAGAGGCCTATCAAGGCCAAGGGGTATAGATACAAAGATGTGTTGGAATTGGTTCATTCTAATTCGTATGGTCCTATGTCTATCCAAACAAGAGGTAGTTTTGAACATTTCATCAAGATACGGATGACACTATGATCTGATCGTGGTGGTGAGTACCTCTTGGGAGAGTTTAGGAACTACTTATCAGAGGTTGGGATTCAATCCCAATTGACTGCACCTGGCACACCCCAGCAAAATGGTGTAGCAGAGCGAAGGAATAGGACTCTTATGGAGATGGTTAGATCGATGATGAGTTATTCTGACTTGCCAGATTCGTTCTGGGGATATGCTATAGATACGACGGTATACATTCTGAACCTGGTTCCATCTAAATCAGTGCCTTCTACTCCCACAGAATTGTGAACTGGACGAAAGCCTAGTCTAAGACATATTCAGATATGGGAGTCCAACACATGTGCTGAAGGCAGATACTGGTAAGTTGGAACCTCGTACAGAAGTATGCATGTTCATTGGCTATCCCAGGGGAATGAAGGGTGGATTGTTTTATAGTCCTAGAGATCAGAGGGTGATCGTTAACACGAACGTCAGATTTCTAGAGGAAGACTATGTGATGAGCCATAAGCCCAAGGGTAAAAATTGTTCTGGAGGAGTTAAAAGGGAAGTCACTTCTTTAGTACCACCGGTACAAGAGGATATACCACATGTCACTGCACCGCGTATCACAGAGGATACGCAGATGATACCTCGTCGTAGTGGGAGGGTTGTTAGACAGCCTGATAGATTCATGTTCTTGGGAGAATCTTCTAATTTGGTCCCTGGCGAACATGATATTGATCCCTGGACATATGACGAGGCAATCCAAGATATAGATGCAACATCTTGGCAAAGTGCAATGAATACTGAGATTGAATCTATGGATTCAAGTCAGGTCTGAGAGCTCTTATGCATAGCAACTCATATGGATTATGAGGTGTGGCATATGGATGTCAAGACAGCTTTCCTTAATGGAAGTCTTGAGGAAACCATCTATATGGAGCAACCAGAGGGATTCATTGCTAAGGGCAAAGAGCATCTTGAATGTAAGCTTGATCGGTCCATTTATGGATTGAAGCAAGCTTCGAGGTCTTGGAACATCCGCTTTGAGGAGGTAAATCAGTCTTATGGATTTATTCAAAGTCTGGATGAGTCTTGTGTATACAAGAGATGTGACGGAAATGTAGTGGTATTTCTTGTACTATACGTAGATAATATTTTGGTAGTTGGCAAAAATATCAGAGTGTTATCAGACGAAAGGGTATGGTTGTCCAAACAGTTTTGAAGGACTTGGGAGAAGTGGGTCACAACCTTGGGATCAAGGTTGTTGTGCTTATCCCAAGCTTCATACATAGACATGATTATGGAGCATTTTATCATGCAAAACTCCAAGAAGGGTTTTCTACCTTTCAGGCATAGAGTTCCTTTATCTAAGGAGATGTGTTCTAGATCATCTGAGGTGATAAAGGAGATGAAGGCGGTTCCTTATGCTTGGGCATTAGGAAGCCTCATGTATGCGATGCTCTGTACGAGACCAGATATCTGCTTTGCCATGGGCATGGTCAGCAGATATCAGAGTAATCCAAGACAGGGATATTGGACTGCGGTAAAGCATATATTGTAGTGCCTGAGAAGGACTAGGGATTATATGCTAGTTTATCGGGCAGACCAATTACTCTCTGTGGGTTACATGGATTCTGATTTCCAATCATATAGGGATAACAATAAGTCTACCTCGGGGTTTGTGTTTACTTTTGGAGGTGGAGCCATAGTATGGAGGAGTGTCAAGCAGAAATGTGTGGCGGACTCCACCATGGAAGCTGAGTATGAGGTAGCCCCTGTGGCGGCCAAAGAAGCTGTGTGGTTCATGAACTTCCTGATGGACATGGATGTGATTCCTGGTTTGCCCAGAACTATCACAATTTATTGTGATAATAATGGTGCAGTAGCAAACTCGAAGGAACCACGAGCCCATAAGACTAGTAAACACATAGAGTGCGAGTACCACCTGATACGAGAAATCGTAAATGAGGTAGAAGTTGTTGTCGCCTAGATTGCATTAGAGGATGACCTGGTAAACCCTATTCACTAAGGCCCTTCTAGCGAGAGCTTTGATAGGCATGTGAAAGGAAGGGGAATCAGATGTATGGCAGTATGAGGACAGCATAGTCTTTTAGTATAAGTGGGAGATTGTTAGGATGTATACTGAAAACCTAGCTCTTTTGTATGAACATCTTTATTTTGAAATAAGAATCACATGATCATTGTTTGCACTTTATTTATATATGTGCATATTGTCTAATACTTTATATTGTAGATAACATGGTGCTTAGGTGTGGTACAGAAGATTATGTTATCAGTTCCTTGTAGAGTATAAGTAGAGGCTCACAACCAAGATGGTTTTGGACAAACCATTGGCATGGTTGTAGTGTAGCTTGGTATTGTTTTGTCTTGAACATAGAGTTACACTAGTACACCTCGGTGTATTGAGCAGGACCGATATAGAGGTGATTCAATTTATTGCTGACTACATAATTGAATCGGACCTCGGATATTATGTTGTACATACTCTTAATCCTGATATAATAACGGGCACATGTACTTAGTATTAATTTCTTCGATTTACCAAAGGGTGAGATTTAGATGGATTAAATCAATATGCCCGGTAAGTTGGGAAATGATATTATTTACATGGTGTGTCGTTGATTATAGGAGGAAACCGTGTCATATATATTAGGTTGATGATGTCCCCTTGAGGAACTCATAAGGTTCATCATGTAAACCCTGCAGGTTGACTTAGTCAACATGATGATAAGGTTGAGTGGTACTACTCGAAAAGTTAGATGTTAATTTATTGATGGTCAGTAAATCAATCAATTGATGGACATTCGATATCTTAAACACGGGGAGATGGATGTACAAATAATATATGGAGCTCATATTAATTTATGGGGGTTGGTGAGGTAGTTCGATGATGATCCTCTAGTGGAATGGAACATCATTGATGGATCAAGTTTGTGTAGTTCCGATCCATCAGGTGGCCAAGACCCAACTCCTCCTCATGGTCCCTATCGTAGCCTAAAATAAACCTCATGAAGTCTAGATCAGATGGTTGAGATTAATTCTCTAGATCCGACGGTTGAGATTAATTCTCTAGAACCGACGGTTGAGATTAATTCTCTAGAACCGACGGTTGAGATTAATTCTCTAGAACCGATGGTTGAGATTAATTCTCTAGATCCGACGGTTGGGATTAAATCTCTAGAATTGATGGTGGAGATTAAAATCTCTAGAACCAACGGTTGAGATTAAATCTCTAGATCCGACGGTTGAGATTAAATCTATAGAACCAATGGAGGAGATTAATCCAAGGCAAAAACCCAACTCTATATATAAGGCTTATTGGGTTGGGCGGCAAGTATGATGGATGGTTTAGGGGATTAGGGTTTGCTTCCTTTTGAGGCTAAGAAAACCTAGTTTGTTTAGAATTTTTGGGCGGTTAGGGTTTGGGAGCGAAGATGGGCGGTAACAAGTGGAAGATGAGTTTCTTCTTCTTCCTAAGCCATGGCCGGTCCCTTCCTTCTACCCTCTACCTTGGTCGGTCCACACTCTATCCTTCTTCTCCTCTTCCATGGCCAACACATAGAAGATGGTTTTCAAAGAGATTAGGGTTTTGCCTTTCCTTTGGTTGGGCGGCAAGAAATCCTAGGTTAGGGTTTGGTTGGGCGGCAAGAAATCCTAGGTTAGGGTTTGGTTGGGCGGCTAGGGTTTGGAAGTTGGAGTGGGCAGCAACTATAGGAGAGGTTCTCTATTTCTTCCTAAGGTGTTGCCGGGACCTATCTCTATTCCCTCTACCTTGGTCGGCACTCAACTCATTCCTCTTCTCCTCTTTATTTCATCTTGGCCGGCGGCACTAGAAGCTAGGGTTTGTCCCTAGTTTGCTTCCTTGGTGGTTTCCATTATGTTCTCTCTATTCTTGGGGCCGGCTGTATCAATCCTTTGTGGATTGGTGGTTGGCTCATGCAAGAAGGGAAAGAGAGTTCTTCTTTCTTTGGATTGAAGAAGATCTAGGAAGCTTCAACTTGTGGAGGATCTTCGCCCACACGAAGTCTACAAGGAGGTTAGGACATACGATAGAAGATCAAGAGGTATACAAGTTTTACAACTTTTATTATTGTTCTTTACATGTTCTTATTCATATGCTAGCTTATGTTCTTTATGTTAGTATGTGTTGATTATACTAGTTTACATTTTTATGTATTTGTATAATCATGGACCCCGAAGATAAACACAAAAACTGGCGATCCGTCCGTCGTCTCTTCTGCTGCTAACCGACTAGAAGAGTTGATTGCTTGAACAACAAGTTTGTTCAAGTGATCGCTCGAGTCGTTGGCACGACGATGAATTGGTTGTGCTAAGGAAACTCATCCCATTCGGATTAGTTTTCATTAGTGAAAATTTTAATCCGGGGACCTGGGAGCCGATGAGCATTCCGAGGAATAGCACCATTGGTATGGTTGTAGTGTGATTTTGTATTGGTTTGTATTGACCATAAAATCACACTAGTACACTTTGTGTGTATTGAGCTGGACCGACTTAGAGGTGATTCAATTTATTGCTGACTACATAATCGAATTGGACCTCGGATATTATATTGTACATATTCTTAATCTCGATATAATAACGGGTACATATACTTAGTATTCATTTCTTTGATTTACCAATGGGCGAGATTTATAGATTAAATCGATAGGCTCGGTATGTTGGGAAATGATATTATTTGTATGGTGTGTCATTCATTATAGAAGGAATCCGTGTCCTGTATATTAGGATGATGATGTCCTCTTGAGGAGCTCATAAGGTTCATCATGTAAACCCTGCAGGTGAACTTGGTCCGGTATGATGAAAAGGTTGAGTGGTACTACTCATGGAGTTGGATGTTGATTAATTAATTGTCAGTAAATTAATTAATCGATCGACATTCGAGATCTTAAACACCGGGAGAAAATGTACATATAATATATGGAGCCCATATTAACTTATGGGGGTTGGTGAGGTAGATCAATGATAATCCTTTAGTGGATTAGATTATCATTAATGGATCGGACTTTATGTGGGCTTGATCCATTGGGTGGCCAAGATCCAACTCTTCCTCGTGGTCCCTATTGTAGACAATTAATACCTCATGAAGCCTAGATCCAATGGATGGAAACAAAACTCTAGATCCAAAGGTAGAGATTAAATCTCTAGATCGGACGGTTGAGATTAAATCTCTAGATTTGACGGTTGAGATTAAATCCCTAGAACCAATGGTGGAGATTAAAACAAGGTTTATCCCTAAACTCTATAAAAGGAGCCTTTAGGGTTGGCGTGGAGAACAATCAAGGGAAGCAAGGGTGTTAGGAGTTGGCGACAAGAGGTATGATCTAGGGTTTGGAGCTTGGCGGCACCAAATAAGGAAATACTTTCCTTCTCTTCTTCTTCTCCATTGGTGGCCGGCGTCCAGACAACCCCTCTCCCCACTTGGCCGGTGTCCAATCCTAGCTCTCCTCTTCTCCTTGGCCGGTGGAACCAAGTCTTAGGGTCCTCCCTTGGAGCTTTTGGCCGGCAACCATTCTTTCTCATTCTCCTTGTTGGCCGGCGGCAACTAACTTCCTTGTTGCTTCTTGGTTGGCTAATGGAAGGATAAGAGTCTTGTTTCTTTTCTTCCTCTTGCTCGGAATGAGCAAGGAAGGAAGATTGGTGATCTAGGAGCTTCAACTTTTGGTAGATCGTCGCCCGCACGACGTCCGAAAGGAGAAAGGTCATATGATAGAAGATCGAAAGGTATATCGATTCTCTATTTTCATTTGTTACATGTTTATATATGCTTTTCAATTATATGCATGATATATATTCTATTTTGTGGATAAATATACTTGGACCCCGAACATAAACATAAAAACCGGTAATCCTTACATCGTCTATTCTGCGGCTATTCGTAGAAGAGAGGTTGGTCGCTTGAACAACAAGTTTGTTCAAATGACCACTCTAATCGAATAGCATTACGATGACAAGGTTGCTTGGGCAATCTCTCTTGTCTAGGATTAAATTTTTTTTTTATCCGGGGACGTGGATGGGATTGCCATGAACAAGCATCCAAGTTGAAGTGGGAAGCGAAGTTTCTCCACCTTCATGTGGAATAAGATCTTCGGTTCCGGACAAAAACCCTTCAAGTGGTATCAGAGCCATTCAATTTACGTATTGCTACACATTCCATGTCCTAGACTATTTGAGTAGATAGCTCAGTTCAGCGGTTCCAAAATCACTACAGCTCACCTCATCCTCAGATTCTACAGAGATTATCTTACGTCCGGCCCATATGTCTTTATGTGATTGTATGTGTGTAATAGTATATTTTGTTGAATCCTCGGGGTTGATGAGGCTAGTATTTAATTTTTTGTAAATTAGATACGACATTGTTTAGCCACTCTTTCTATTTTAGTTTACTTTCGATCTAGATTTAATGTACACTCCCTCGTGGAGTATAGGATCGATGAATGTAAATTATAATAGTTTTTAGTCTCGGCTCGGATCTCCGGATGGCTCGTACATGGCGTAGGAGGAGCGGATGAGAAGGCGATACGACGGGAGATATATTGAAGACAAAAGCCATAATAGTTGGAAAATTTTTATTTTTCATATTTAATGCTTATTGTTTGATATGCATGTCATAGGCTAGAAAATTCCTCAATTTCAAATTACTAAGTGGGTGAGGGAAATTTTTTAAATTCCCACGGCCTCCAATTACGATTTGACAAGTGATGCAAACAAAAATGCACGTCGGCTCTAAGTGCCTTCCTCCCCATCGGATGAGTTTGTTTGCGCATCACAAGGTCAAATATGGTTATAGAAAATTATTAAGGAGCGTGTGTACTTCCCCATCGGAAGGCACAAAACCCGAGATAATTACTTTTGTACCGAGTAATGGTGAACACTTAGATACAAATATAAGTATCCTCCCCATCAGATGTAGGGATGTATACTTAAAAGTCTATTTTTTGTATGAACATCTTTATTTTGAAATAAGAATCACATGATCATTGTTTGCATTTTTTTTTTATGCAATATTGTCTAATACGTTACATTGTAGATAACATGGTGTGTGGTGTCACACGGGAGATCATGTTATCGGCTCCTTGTAAAGTATAAGTAAAGGCTCACAACCGAGATGGCTTTGGACAAACCAGCAGAATGGTTGTAGTGTGATTTGGTATTGGTTTGTCTTGACCATAGAATCACACTAGTGCACTTTGTGTGTATTGAGCAGAACCGACACAGAGGTGATTCGATTTATTGCTGACTACATAATCGAATCGGACCTCAGATATTATTTAGTACATGCTCTTAATCCTGATATAATAACGGGCACATATACTTGGTACTCATCTCTTTGATTTACCAATGGGCGAGATTTATAGATTAAATCGATAGACTCGGTAAGTTGGGAGATGATATTATTTATATGGTGTGTCATTGATTATAGGAGGAAATCGTGTCCTATATATTAGAATGATGATGTCCCCTTGAGGAGCTCATAAGGTTCATCATGTAAACCCTGCAGGTGGACTTGGTCCGGCATGATGAAAAGGTTGAGTGGTACTACTCATGGAGTTAGATGTCGATTAATTAATGGTCAGTAAATTAATTAATCGACGGACATTCGAGATCTTAAACACGGGGAGAAAATGTACAAATAATATATGGAGCACATATTATCATATGGGGGTTGGTGAGGTAGATCAATGATGAACCTTTAGTGGATTGGACCATCATTAATGGATCGGACTTTATGTGGGCTTGATCCATGGGTGGTCGTGACCCAACTCCTCCTCATGGTCCCTAATGTAGCCCATTAACACCTCAAGAAGATTAGATCCAATGGATAGAAACAAAACACAAAGATCCATTGGTAGAGATTAAATCTCTAAGATCCGACGGTTGAGATTAAATCTCTAGATCCGACGGTTGAGATTAAATCCCTAGAACTAATGGAGGAGATTAATTCATGACTTATCCCTAAACTCTATAAAAGGAGGACATGGGGTTGGCATGAAGAACAATTGAAGAGAGGCTTAGGTTTTCTAGTTGGCGGCAAGACTAGGGTTAGGGTTTTAGGAGGGTGGCGGCACCAATTAAGGAAAGAAATTCCTTTTCTTCTTCTTCCTCCAAAGGTGGCCGGCGTCCAGCTCCTTTTCCAGACCTGTTCCAGCTCTTGGCCGGCGGCAAAACCTCTCTTCTCCCTCTCCTTAGGTGGTGGAAACAAGATATAGGGTTTCCCTAGGTATCTTGGTTGTCTCCCACCACCATCTCCTTCATTTACTTGGCCGGCGGCAAGGAAGGGATTGATTCCTTGTTGGTTGAGTTTTGGAAGGAGAAAGACATTGTTTCTTTTCTTCCTCTTGCTTGGGAAAAGCAAGGAAGGAAGTTTTACGATCTATAAGCTTCGACTTTTGGTGGATCGTCGCCCACACGACGTCCAAAAGGAGGAGGGTCATACATTAGAAGACCAAGAGGTATAACTATTCTTCTATCTCTTTTATTCATTGCTTGTGTTTGTTTTTCAAAATATAAGCATGTTATATTTCTGTAAATGGCTAAATAATACCTTGGATCCCGAGTATAAACACAAAAACTGGCGATCCGGACATCGTCTATTCCGCGGCTACTCGTAGAATAGAGGATGGTCGCTTGAACAACTAGTTTGTTCAAGTGACCTCTCTAAACGAATAGCACGACGATGACTTGGTTGCTTTGGGAATCCCTTTTGTCTAGGATTAAATTTTTAATCCAGAGACATCGAAGGGATCACCATGGTCAAGCAACCGAGGTGAAGGGGAAGCGAAGTTTCCCCTCACGGATCAACCCCAACATTTGGTATCAGAGCCAAGGTTTCCGGGTTTGTGTGTTTAGGATTCGGTTAATTTTTATGCACTTTTTCATATATTAAATGTGTCGGATAATAGTAGGATATGCGTAGTTTAACTCTTTGGTTGCAGGCATAAGATCCGACTATTATGGCATGTGTGTGTATGTGATTGTATGTGTGTAAATGTTTATTTTGTTGAATCCTCGGGGTTGACGAGACTAGTATTTAGTTTTTGTAAATTAAATACAGCATTGTTTAGCTTCTCTTTATTTTATTTTACTTTCGATCTAGATTTCATGTACACTCCCTCGTGGAGTATAGGATCGATGGATGTAAATTAAAATAGGATTTAGTCTCGGCTCGGATCTCCGGATGGCTCGTACATGGCGTAGGAGGAGCGGACGAGATGGCGATGCGACGGGAGTCATATTGAAGACAAAAGCCATAATAGTTGAAAAATAATTTATTTTTCATATTTATTGTTTTTTGTTAGATATGCATGTCGTAGGCTAGGAAAATTCCTCAATTTTAAATTACTAAGTGGGAGAGGGATATTTTTATAAATTCTCGCGGCCTCCATTACAATTTGACAAGTGATGCAAACAAACTTGCGCGTCGGCTCTGAGTGCCTTCCTCCCCATCAGATGGGTTTGTTTGCGGATCACAAGGTCGAATATGGTTATAGGAAATTATCAAGGAGTGTGTGTACTTGCCCATCGTAAGGCACATAACCCAAGATAATTACCTTGGAACCGAGTAATGGTGAACACTTAGATACAAATATAAGTATCCTCCCCATCGGAGTCACTGCCTTTATTTATAGGGCCAAAGAGGAACCAAGTATTAATTTTACTTGTCAAAAAGTTAGGTTGACAAGATAGTAAAATTAATGGCTAAAAACCTCCTCTTACAAATGTAGAATTCGTATACGTCCACACTATCGTGGCATACGATATTCTCGGTGTTTTGAGGTGTTGGTTGATTTTAAAAATTTTATTGTTTGAGGAATCAATAATTTTTTGAAATCTAATGTTTTGATTTATGTGATTCTTAGGTTTTCTTTCAAAATGACTTTCAACCCACTTGCTGTGATACTGAAAGAGAACAAACTTACTGGACCCAACTATGTAGATTGGAAGAGGAATCTAGATATTGTCTTGACTGCTGAGGAATACAAATATGTACTCCTCGAAGAGTGCACTCCCAAGCCTGCAGATAATTCTGGGGAAAAGGAGAGAGAGAGATATAGGAAGTGGAACAAGGCCGATGAGATGGCACGGTGTTACATTTTGGCATCTATGTCAAATGTACTCCAACATCAGCATCAAGCCATGCCCACTGCCTATGAGATGATGCTCAATCTCAAGGAGCTTTTCGGACACCAGAATCGGGCTGCGAGGCAAGAAGCCATGAGAAACTTGATGACGACCACCATGATCGAGGGAACACCCGTGAGGGATCATGTTCTCAAGATGATGGCTCATTTGAATGAGCTGGAGGTCCTAGGAGCTGAGATCGATGGGGAAACCCAGGTCGATATCATACTCGATCTCTGCCTAGGAGTTTTGGCAGCTTCTCAACTACAACATGAACAAGAGGTTGTATTCATTGGCGGAACTTCGGTAACTCAAAGTGAGGGACTATTTCGTCAGAGTGCTCAGGCGCATGCTGTGATGACCCAGAAGGTTTCTGCTTCTAAACCGAAAGGCAAGAAGAAGAAGAAACAAACCGGGGCAAAGGCGATGGGAAGTACTCAGGGAGCAGTGAAGAAGCCGAAAGGCAAGTGCTTCACTTGTAAGCAGACTGGACACTGGAAGAAGGACTGCCCCAACCGCAAGAACAAAGGTATATCTTTTGGTGTAGTCGTTGAAACATGTTTAGCGGTGTTATCTACCGGCACCTGGTGTGTAGATACGGGAGCCACTGATCATGTCTGCAATACATTGCAGGAGTTCCAAGAAACTAGACGACTGGCTGAGGGGGAGATTACCGTGTACTTGGGCGATGCCACGAAGGTGGCGGCTGTTGCAGTGGGAGATGTTCATTTATCTTTTGAGAAAAATAAACTTTTGGTTCTTAAGAATTGCCTTTATGTACCCTTATTTAGAAAGAATTTAATTTCAGTTTCTAAATTATTTATGGATGGATATTCTATTTCTTTCAATGACAGAGTTGTTATAAAAAGAAATAGGGACATTATCTGTTCGGGTACATTGATAGGAAATTTGTACACACTGGAACCAAAACCTCCCACGATACAAATTGAAGTTAATAACTCATCTTCTAATTCCAATAAGAAAAAAGAACCTTCGAAGATGAACCAAACATATCTTTGGCATCTTAGGCTTGGTCACATTAACCTAAGCAGAATTCAAAGGTTGATAGCTGATGGACCTTTGGGTTCATTAATGGTGGAGGATCTCCCAACCTGTGAATCTTGCTTGGAGGGTAAGATGACCAAGAGGCCTTTTAAGGCCAAGGGGTATAGAGCCAAAGATGTGTTAGAATTGGTTCATTCTGATTTGTGTGGTCCTATGTCTATCCAGGCTAGAGGTGGTTTTGAGTATTTCGTCTCTTTTATAGATGATTACTCAAGATATGGATACATTTACGATCGCCACAAGTCCAATGCTTTGACAAGTTCAAAGAATTCAAGGTGATGTGGAGAAACGTCGAGGTAAAAGTATCAAAACACTACGATCGATCGTGGTGGTGAGTACCTCTTGGGAGAGTTTAGGAACTACTTATCGGAGGCGGATTCAATCCCAATTGTACTGGCACACCAGAATGGTGTAGCGAGCGAAGGAATAGGACTCTTATGGAGATGGTTAGATCGATGATGAGTTATTACGACTTGCGGATTCGTTCTAGGGATATGCTCTAGATACGGCGGTATACATTGAACTTGGTTCCATCTAAATCAGTGCCTTCTACTCCCGAGTTGTGGGTGGGTAAAGCCTAGTCTAAGACATATTCGGATATGGGGAGTCCAAAGACATGTATCTTGAAGGCGGATCTTTGGCAAGTTGGAACCTCGCATGTATACGATTGTTCGTTGGCTATCCCAGAGGAACGAAGGGTGGATTGTTTTATAGTCCTAGAGATCAGAGGGTGATCGTTAGCATGAACGCCAGATTTCTAGAGGAAGACTATGTGATGAGCCACAAGCCCAAGAGTAAAATTGTTCTGGAGGAGCTAAAAGGGAAAGTCACTTCTTTAGTACCACCGGTACAAGAGGATATACCACATGTCACTGCACCGCGTGTCACAGAGGATACACATGTGATACCTCATCGTAGTGGGAGGGTTGTGAGATAGCCTAATAGATTCATGTTCTTGGGAGAATCTTCTGATTTGGTCCCTGGCGAACATGAACCTGATCCCTGGACATATGATGAGGCAATCCAAGATAAAGATGCAGTATCTTGGCAGAGTGCAATGAATGCTGAGATTGAATCCATGGATTCAAATCAGGTATGGGAGCTAGTAGAACCACCCGATGGTATAAAAACCATTGGATGCAAGTGGATCTACAAAAGAAAGAGAGGAATAGATGGGAAGGTTGAGACCTTCAAAGCAAGGCTTGTTGCGAAGGGGTATACTCAGAAAGAGGGTATCGATTATGAGGAGACCTTTTCACGCGAGTATGCTTAAATCTATCCGGATTCTCTTATGCATAGCAGCTCATATGGATTATGAGGTGTGGCAGATGGATGTCAAGACAACTTTCCTTAATGGAAGTCTTGAGGAAAACATCTACATGAAGCAACCAGAGGGATTCATTGCTAAAGGCAAAGAGCATCTTGTATGTAAGCTTAATCGGTCCATTTATGGATTGAAGCAAGCTTCGAGATCTTGGAACATCCGGTTTGATGAAGTGATCCAGTCTTATGGATTTATTCAAAGTCCGGATGAGTCTTGTGTATACAAGAGATGTGACGGAAACGTAGTGGTATTTCTTGTACTATACGTAGATGACATTTTGTTGATTGGCAACAATATCAAGGTGTTATCGGACGTAAGGGTATGGTTGTCCAAACAGTTTGATATGAAGGACTTAGGAGAGGTGGGACACATCCTTGGGATCAAGGTTATAAGGGATCGCAGGAAAAGGATGTTGTGCTTATCCCAAGCTTCATACATAGACACGATTATAGAGCGTTTTAGCATGCAGAACTCCAAGAAGGGTTTTCTACCTTTCAGGCATGGAGTACCTCTATCTAAGGAGATGTGCCCTACATCATTTGAGGAGATAGAGGAGATGAAGGCGGTTCCTTATGCTTCGGTAGTAGGAAGCCTCATGTATGCGATGCTCTGTACGAGACCAGATATCTGCTTTGCCGTGGGCATGGTCAGCAGATATCAGAGTAATCCAGGACAAGGACATTGGACTGCGGTAAAGCATATATTGAAGTACCTGAGAAGGACTAGGGATTATATGCTGGTCTACCGGGCAGACCAATTACTCCCTGTGGGTTACACGGATTCCGACATCCAATCTGATAGGGATAACAGTAAGTCTACCTCAAGTTTTGTATTTACTTTGGGAGGTGGAGCCATTGTATGGAGGAGTGTCAAGCAGAAGTGCGTGGCAGACTCCACCATGGAAGCTGAGTATATGGCAGCCTCAGAGGCGGCCAAAGAAGCTGTATGGCTCAGGAACTTTCTGATGGACTTGGATGTGATTCCTGGTTTTCCCAGAACTATCACAATTCATTGTGATAATAGTGGTGCAGTTGCAAACTCGAAGGAACCACGAGCCCATAGGGCTAGTAAACACATAGAGCGCAAGTACCACCTGATACGAGAAATCGTAAAGCTAGGAGAAGTTGCTGTGGCCAAGATTGCATCGGAGGATAACCTGGCAGATCCTTTCACTAAGGGCCTTCCGACGAGAAATTTTGATAGGCATGTGAAGGGAATGGGGATCAGATGTATGGCACTTTAAGGACAACATAGTCTTTTAGTATAAGTGGGAGATTCTAGGGATGTATACTTAAAAGTCTATTTTTTGTATGAACATCTTTATTTTGAAATAAGAATCATATGATCATTGTTTGCATATTTTTTTTTTATGCAATATTGTCTAATACGTTACATTGTAGATAACATGGTGTGTGGCGTCACACGGGAGATCATGTTATCGGCTCCTTGTAAAGTATAAGTAAAGGCTCACAACCGAGATGGCTTTGGACAAACCATCGGAATGGTTGTAGTGTGATTTGGTATTGGTTTGTCTTGACCATAGAATCACACTAGTGCACTTTGTGTGTATTGAGCAGGACCGACACAGAGGTGATTCGATTTATTGCTGACTATATAATCGAATCGGACCTCAGATATTATTTAGTACATGCTCTTAATCCCAATATAATAACGGGCACATATACTTGGTACTCATCTCTTTGATTTACCAATGGGCGAGATTTATAGATTAAATCGATAGACTCGGTAAGTTGGGAGATGATATTATTTACATGGTGTGTCGTTGATTATAGGAGGAAACCGTGTCCTATATATTAGGATGATGATGTCCCCTTAAGGAGCTCATAAGGTTCATCATGTAAACCCTGCAGGTGGACTTGGTCCGGCATGATGAAAAGGTTGAGTGGTACTACTCATGGAGTTAGATGTTGATTAATTAATGGTCAGTAAATTAATTAATCAATGGACATTCGAGATCTTAAACACGGGGAGAAAATGTACAAATAATATATGGAGCCCATATTATCATATGGGGGTTGGTGAGGTAGATCAATGATGGACCTTTAGTGGATTGGACCATCATTAATGGATCGGACTTTATGTGGGCTTGATCCATGGGTGGCCGAGACCCAACTCCTCCTCATGGTCCCTAATGTAGCCCATTAACACCTCAAGAAGATTAGATCCAATGGATAGAAACAAAACACAAAGATCCATTGGTAGAGATTAAATCTCTAAGATCCGACGGTTGAGATTAAATCTCTAGATCCGACGGTTGAGATTAAATCCCTAGAACCAATGGAGGAGATTAATTCATGACTTATCCCTAAACTCTATAAAAGGAGGACATGGGGTTGGCATGAAGAACAATTGAAGAGAGGCTTAGGTTTTCTAGTTGGCGGCAAGACTAGGGTTAGGGTTTTAGGAGGGTGGCGGCACCAATTAAGGAAAGAAATTCCTTTTCTTCTTCTTCCTCCAAAGGTGGCCGGCGTCCAGCTCCTTTTCCAGACCTGTTCCAGCTCTTGGCCGATGGCAAAACCTCTCTTCTCCCTCTCCTTAGGTGGTGGAAACAAGATATAGGGTTTCCCTAGGTATCTTGGTTGTCTCCCACCACCATCTCCTTCATTTACTTGGCCGGCGGTAAGGAAGGGATTGATTCCTTGTTGGTTGAGTTTTGGAAGGAGAAAGACATTGTTTCTTTTCTTCCTCTTTCTTGGGAAAATCAAGGAAGGAAGTTTTGCGATCTATAAGCTTCGACTTTTGGTGGATCGTCGCCCACACGACGTCCAAAAGGAGGACGGTCATACATTAGAAGACCAAGAGGTATAACTATTCTTCTATCTCTTTTATTCATTGCTTGTGTTTGTTTTTCAAAATATAAGCATGTTATATTTCTGTAAATGGCTAAATAATACCTTGGATTCCGAGTATAAACACAAAAACCGGCGATCCGTACATCGTCTATTCCGCAGCTACTCGTAGAATAGAGGATGGTCGCTTGAACAACTAGTTTGTTCAAGTGACCTCTCTAAATGAATAGCATGACGATGACTTGGTTGCTTTGGGAATCCCTTTTGTCTAGGATTAAATTTTTAATCCAGAGACATCGAAGGTATCACCATGGTCAAGCAACCGAGGTGAAGGGGAAGCGAAGTTTCCCCTCACGGATCAACCCCAACATCAGAGTCACTGCTTTTATTTGTAGGGCCGAAGAGGAACCAACTATTAATTTTATTTGTCAAAAATTTAGGTTGACAAGATAGTAAAATTAATGGGTAAAACCTCCTCTTACAAATGAAGAATTCGGATACGTCCACACTATCGTGGCATACGATATTCTCGGTGTTTTGAGGTGTTGGTTGATTTTAAAATTTTATTGTTTGAGGAATCAATAATTTTTTGAAATCTAATGTTTTGATCTATGTGATTCTTAGGTTTTCTTTCAAAATCACTTTCAACCCGCTTGTTGTGATACTGAAAGAGAATAAACTTAATGGACCCAACTATGTTGATTGGAAGAGGAATCTAAACATTGTTTTGACTGTTGAGGAATACAAATATGTACTCCTCGAAGAGTGCCCTCCTAAGCCTATGGATGATTCTGGGGAAAAGGAGAAAGAGAGTTATAAGAAGTGGATAAAGGCCGATGAGATGGCGCGGTGTTACATTTTGGCATCTATGTCAAATGTACTACAACATCAACATCAAACCATGCCCACTGCTTATTACATGATGGTCAATCTCAAAGAGCTTTTCGGACACCAGAATCGGGCTGCAAGGAAGGAAGCCATGAGGAACCTGATGACGACCACCATGATCGAGGGACCACCCGTAAGGAATCATGTTCTCAAGATGATGGCTCATTTGAATGAGTTGGAAGTCCTCGGAGCTGAGATCGATGGGGAAACCCAGGTCGATATCATTCTCTAGTATCTACCTAGGAGTTTTGAGCAGTTTCGCCTGAACTACAACATGAACAAGAGGTTGTATTCGTTGGTGGAGCTTCTGATAGAACTCCAGGTGGCAGAGGGGCTATTTCGTCAGAGTACTCAGGAGCATGCCATGGTGACCCAAAAGGATTCTACTTCTAAGCCGAAAGGCAAGAAGAAGAAGAAACGAACTGGGGTGAAGGCGGTGGGAGGAACTCAGGGAGGAGTGAAGAAGCCGAAAGGCAAGTGCTTCACTTGTAAGCAGACTGGACACTGGAAGAAGGATTGCCCCAACCGCAAGCAGAACAAAGGTATATCTTTTGGTCTAGTCGTTGAAACATGTTTAGCGGTGTTATCTACCGGCACCTGGTGTGTAGATACGGGAGCCACTGATCATGTCTGCAATACTTTGCAGGGGTTCCAAGAAACCAGACGACTGGCTGAGGGGGAGATTACCGTGTACTTGGGAGATGCCACGAAGGTGGCGGTTGTTGCAGTGGGAGACGCTCATTTATCTTTTGAGAAAAATAAAGTTTTGGTTCTTAAGAATTCCCTTTATGTACCTTTATTTAGAAAGAATTTAATTTTGCTTTCTAAATTGTTTATGGATGGATATTCTATTTCTTTTAATGACAGAGTTGTTATAAAAAGGAATAGGGGCATTATATGTTCAGGTGCATTGATAGGAAATCTATACACACTTGAACCAAAACCTCCCATGATGCAAATTGAAGTTAATAACTCAACTTGTAATTCAAATAAGAGAAAAGAACCTTCGAAGATAAACCAAACATATCTTCGACATCTTAGGCATGGTCATATTAACCTAAGCAGAATTAAAAGGTTGATAGTTGATGGACCTTTGGGTTCATTAGTAGTGGAAGATTTCCCAACATTCGAATCTTGCTTGGAGGGTAAAATGACCAAGAGGCCTTTTAAGGCCAAGGGGTATAGAGCCAAAGATGTGTTAGAATTAGTTCATTCTGATTTGTGTGGTCCTATGTCTTTCCAGGCTAGAGGTGGTTATGAGTATTTAGTCTCTTTTATAGACGATTACTCAAGAAATGGATACATTTACCTGATGCGCCGTAAGTCTGAATGCTTTGACAAGTTCAAAGAATTCAAGGCTGATGTGGAGAAACATCAAGGTAAAAGTATCAAGACACTACGATCTGTTTATGGTGGTGAGTACCTCTTGGGAGAGTTTAGGAACTACTTATCAGAGGCTGGGATTCAATCCCAATTGTCTGCACCTGGCACACCCCAGCAGAACGATGTAGCACAACGAAGGAATATGACTCTTATGGAGATGGTTAGATCGATGATGGGTTATTCTGAGTTGCCAGATTCGTTCTAGGGATATGCTCTAGATACGGCGGTGTACATTTTGAACTTGGTTCCATCTAAATCAGTGCCTTCTACTCCCACAGAGTAGTGGATTGGGCGAAAGCCTAGTCTAAGACATATTCGGATATGGGGGAGTCTAGCACATGTGCTGAAGGCAGATGCTGGTAAGTTGGAACCTCGTACAGAAGTATGCATGTTCGTTGGCTATCCTAGAGGAACGAAGGGTGGTATATTTTATAGTCCTATAGATCAGAGGGTGATCGTTAGCACAAATGCCAGATTTCTAGAGGAAGACTATGTGCTGAACCACAAGCCCATGAGTAATATTGTTCTGGAGGAAATAAAAGGGGAAGTGACTTCTTCAGTACCACCGGTACAAGAGGATATAGCACAAGTCACGGCACCGCGTGTCACAGAGGATACACAGGTGATACCTCGTGGTAGTGGGAGGATTGTGAGACAACCTAATAGATTCATATTCTTGGGAGAATCTTCTGATTTGGTCCTTGGCAAACATGAACCTGATCCCTAGACATATGACGAGGCAATCCAAGATAAAGATGCAGCATCTTGGCAAAGTGCAATGAATACTGAGATTGAATCTATGGATTCAAATCATGTCTGGGATCTAGTAGAACCACCCAATGGTGTAAAAACCATTGGATACAAGTGGATCTACAAAAGAAAGAGAGGAATAGATGGGAAGGTTGAGACCTTCAAAGCGAGGCTTGTTGCGAAGGGGTATACTCAGAAAGAGGGTATCGATTATGAGGAGACCTTTTCGTCGGTAGCCATGCTTATGTCTATCCGGATTCTCTTATGCAATGCAGCTCATATGGATTATGAGGTGTGGCAGATGGATGTCAAGACAGCTTTCCTTAATGGAAGTCTTAAGGAAAACATCTATATGAAGCAACCAGAGGGATTCATTGCGAAGTGCAAAGAGCATCTTGTATGTAAGCTTAATCGGTACATTTATGGATTGAAGCAAGCTTCGAGGTCTTGGAACATCCGATTTGATGAGGTAATCCAGTCTTATGGATTTATTCAAAGTCCGGATGAGTCTTGTGTATACAAGAGATGTGACGGAAACGTAGTGGTATTTCTTGTACTATACGTAGATGGCATTTTGTTGATTGGCAACAATATCAAGGTGTTATCGGACGTAAGGGTATGGTTGTCCAAACAGTTTGATATGAAGGACTTGGGAGAAGTGGGACACATCCTTGGGATCAAGGTTATAAGGCATCGCAGGAAAAGGATATTGTGCTTATCCCAAGCTTCATACATAGACACGATTATGGATCGTTTTAGCATGCAGAACTCCAAGAAGGGTTTTCAACCTTTCAGGCATGGAGTTGCTTTATCAAAGGAGATGTGTCCTAGAACATCTGAGGAGATAGAGGAGATGAAGGTGGTTCCTTATGCTTCAGCGGTAGGAAGCCTCATGTATGCGATGCTATGTACGAGACCAGATATCTGCTTTGCCATGGGCATGGTCAGCAGATATCAGAGTAATCCAAGATAGGGACATTGGACTGCGGTAAAGCATAGATTGAAGTACCTGAGAAGGACTAGGGATTATATGCTAGTTTACCAGGCAAACCAATTACTCCTGTGGGTTACACAGATTCCGACTTCCAATCAGACAGGGATAACATTAAGTCTACCTCAGGTTTTGTGTTTACTTTGGGAGGTGGAGCCATTGTATGGAGGAGTGTCAAGAAGAAATGCGTGGCGGACTCCACCATGGAAGCTGAGTATGTGGCAACCTCTAAGGAGGCTAAAGAAGTTGTGTGGCTCAGGAACATCCTGATGGACTTGGATGTGATTCCTGGTTTGCCCAGAACTATCACAATTTATTGTGATAATAGAGATGCAATTGCAAACTCGAAGGAACCACGAGCCCATAAGGCAAGTAAACACATAGAGCGCATGTACCACTTGATATGAGAAATCGTAAAGAGAGGAGAAGTTATTGTGGCCAAGATTGCAACGGAGGATAACCTGGCAGATCCTTTCACTAAGGCCCTTCCGACGAGAGCTTTTGATAGACATGTGGAGGGAATGGGGGTAAGATGTATGGCAGTTTGAGGACAACATAGTATTTTAGTATAAGTGGGAGATTGTTGGGATGTATACTAAAAAGTGTATCTTTTGTATGGACATTTTTATTTTGAAATAAGAATCACATGATCATTGTTTGCATATTTTTATGGTTATTCATATTGTCTAAAATATTACATTGTAGATAACATGGTGTGTGGTGTCACACGAGAGATCATGTTATCGGCTCCTTGTAAAGTATAAGTATAGGCTCACAACGGAGATGGCTTTGGACAAACCATTGGTATGGTTGCAGTGTGATTTGGTATTGGTTTGTCTTGTCCATAAAATCACACTAGTACACTTTGTGTGTATTGAGTTAGACTGACTTAGAGGTGATTCGATTTATTGCTGACTACATAACCGAATCGGACCTCGGATATTATATTGTACATACTCTTAATCCCGATATAATAACGGGCACATATACTTAGTATTTATTTCTTTGATTTACCAATGGGCGAGATTTATAGATTAAATTGAAAGGCTCGGTAAGTTGGGAAATGATATTATTTATATGGTGTGTCGTTGATTATAGGAGGAAACCGTGTCCTATATATTAGGATGATGATGTCCCCATGAGGAGCTCACAAGGTTCATCATGTAAACCCTGCAGGTAGACTTGGTCCGACATGATGAAAAGGTTGAGTTGTACTACTCATGGAAGCCAAAATGTAACACTGCGCCATCTCATCATCCTTGATCCACTTCCTATAACTCTTTTTCTCCGTTTCACCAGAATCATCCGTAGGCTTAGGAGGACACTCTTCGAAGATTATATATTTGTACTCCTCGGAAGTTAAGACAATGTCCAGATTCCTTTTCCAATTAACATAGTTAGGTCCAGTAAGTTTGTTTTCTTTCAGAATCACAACAAGTGGATTGAAAGACATTTTGAAAACCTAAGAATCACAGTGATCAAAACATTAGATTTCAAAAATTTATTGATTCCTCAAACATTAAAATTTTAAAATCAACCAATACCTCAAAACACCGAGAATATCGTATGCCATGATAGTGTGGACGTATACGAATTCTACATTTATAAGAGGTGGTTTTACCCATTAATTTTATTATTCTATCAACCTTACTTTTTGACAAATAAAATTAATAGTTGGTTCCTCTTCGACCCTACAAATAAAAATAGTGACTCTGATGGGGAGGATACTTTTATTTGCATCTAATTGTTTACCATTATCCGATATTAAGTCAATTATCTCGGATTATGTGCCTTCCGATGGGGAAGTACACATGCTCCTAAATAACTTCCTATAACCATATTTGACCTAGTGATCCGTAAAACAAATTCTTTCGATATGGTGGAAGGCACTCAGAGCCAACACACAAGTTTGTTCGCATCACATGTCAAATTGTAATTGAGGCCCGGGAATTAAAAATATCCCTCTCCCACTTAGTAATTTAAAATTGAGAAATTTTGTCAAACACACAACATACATATCAAACAATATGTAATAAATATGAAAAAAATATTTTCCAACTATTATGACTTTTGTTTTCCAATATACTTCTCGTCGTGTCACCACCTCATCCGCTCCTCCCTTTACCATGCTCTAGCCATAAGAGGATCCCAGTTACATATTGCTTATTTTAATTTACATCTACTCGATCTTATACTCCTGGAGTGTACATCTAGATCAAAAGTAAATTAAAATGAGCGGCTAAACAGTGTCATATTTAATTACAAAAATTAAATACTAATTAGCCTCATCAACCTCGAGGATTCAAATAAATAATTACAATCACACACATACAATCACATACATCCATATAGCCATAATAGTTGGATCTTATGCCTACAAGCAAAAAGATAGCCTACGCACATCTTACTATTATTCGGAATAAAATATATGATAAATGCATGAAAGTAATTGAATCTAAAATACACAAAATCAGAAATTGTGGCTCTGATACCACTTGCAGGGAAAATTGCTTCCCACTTCGGTCGCTTGTGCATGGCGATCCTATCACATGTCCCCGGATAAAAAAAAATTAATCCGGACGTAGATGGATTTCCCAAGCAATCGATCCATCATCGTGCAATTAGATTTGAGTGGTCGCTTGAACAAATTTGTTGTTCAAGCAACCTAACTCTTTTCCTCGATTAGCTGCGGAATAGATGATGTACGAATCGTCGGTTTTTTTGTTTATCATTGGGGTTCATGTTAATCAATAACATACAAATTACAAGAGAACTAGAATCAAAACTAAACAAGATTATACCTCCTATTTTACCTCTTGATCTTCTATTGTATTCCTATCGTCCTCTTGGACATCGTGTGGGCGATGATCTTCCAAGAGTCGAAGCCTCCTAGATCATGTGTCTTCCCTTCCTTGCTCGCTCAGAACAAGGGAAGAACAAAAGCTCCCTTCTTCTCCATGCTTGCGCCGACCACCAAGCACCAAGTTCTTGGTGTTCGCTAGCCCTAATGAGAGGGAGAAGATGGATCGGCCAAGACAAACGAAGAAAGAACCCTTTCCTCCTTGATTTGTCGCCGGCCAAAAGAGAGAGAGAGACGGTGGCACCGCCAACCCTTGGAGAAGAAGATGGTGCGCCGACAATGAGATGGGAGGAGGCGCAGGCAATGGAGAAGAAGAGAAGGATAGATCTCTAATCCTCCTTGTGTCACCGGCCTTTAGAAGGAAACCCTAGGTTGCCGCCCAAAGAGAGAAGCAAAACCCTAGCCACCCCTTCTTGCCGCCCAAGCTTCTCACGCCAACTCCAAAAACCCTAGAACTATTGTTTTTCACCCAAGCCTCTTCCCTCTCTTATATAGATCTAGGCTTCATGAGGTATTTATAATAGGCTACAATACGGACCATGAGGAGGAGTTGGATCTTGGCCACCCAATGGATCCGAACCACACAAAACTCGATCCATTAATGATGATCCATTCCACTAGAGGATTATCATTGATCTACCTCAGTAACCCATATAAATAAATATGGGCTCCATATATTATATGTACAAAATATCTCCCCGTGTTTAAGATATCGCATGTCCATTAATTAATAAAATTACTGACAATTTAATTAATTAATATCTAACTCCATGAGTAGTACCACTCATCCTTATCATCATGTTGGAACAAGTCCACCTGCAGGATTTACATGATGAACCTAATGAGCTCCTCAAAGGGACATCATCATCCTAGTATATATGACACAATTTCCTTCTATAATCAATGGTACACCATATAAATAATATTATTTCCTAACTTACCAGGCCTATCGATTTAACACATATATCTCACTCATTGGTAAATCAAAGAAATAAATACTAAGTACATGTGTCCATTATTATATCGAGATTAAGAGCATATACACCATAATATCTGAGGTCCGATTCAATTATTTACTCAGTATAAATTAAATCACCTCTAAATCGGTCCTGCTCAATACACACAAATTGTACTAGTGTAATTCTATGGTCAAGATAAACCAATACTAAATAACACTACAACCATGCCAATGGTTTGTCCAAAACCATCTTGGTTGTGAGCCTCTACTTATACTATACAAGGAAATGATAACATGATCTTCTGTGTGACACCACACACCATGTTATCTACAATGTAAAGTATCAGACAATATGCACATATATAAAATATAAACAATGATCATGTGATTCTTATTTCAAAATGAATATGTTCATACAAAGGATAGACTTTCAGTATACATCCCAACATTCTCAACACTTTCTCCACAAGGAACGTGGACAACCTTTCGTTCCAAGCACGAGGTGATTGTTTATGTTGGGAGGTATACTGAAAAGTATATCTTTTGTATGAACATTTTTATTTTGAAATAAGAATCACATGATCATTGTTTGCATATTTTTATGGTTATGCATATTGTCTAATACATTACATTGTAGATAACATGGTGTGTGGTGTCACACGGGAGATCATGTTATCGACTCCTTGTAAAGTATAAGTATACACTCACAATCGAGATGGCTTTGGACAAACCATTTGTTGGGATGTATACTGAAAGCCTAGCTCTTTTGTATGAACATCTTTATTTTGAAATAAGAATCACATGATCATTGTTTGCACTTTATTTATATATGTGCATATTGTCTAATACTTTATATTGTAGATAACATGGTGCTTGGGTGTGGTACAGAAGATCATGTTATCAGTCCCTTGTAGAGTATAAGTAGAGGCTCACAACCAAGGTGGTTTTGAACAAACCATTGGCATGGTTGTAGTGTAGCTTGGTATTGTTTTATCTTGAACATAGAGTTACACTAGTACACCTCGATGTATTGAGCAGGACCGATATAGAGGTGATTCAATTTATTGCTGACTACATAATTGAATCGGATCTCGGATATTATGTTGTACATGCTCTTAATCCCGATATAATAATGGGCACATGTACTTAGTATTTATTTCTTTGATTTACCAAAGGGTGAGATTTAGATGGATTAAATCAATATGCCCGGTAAGTTGGGAAATGATATTATTTACATGGTGTACCGTTGATTATAGGAGGAAACCGTGTCCTATATATTAGGTTGATGATGTCCCCTTGAGGAACTCATAAGGTTCATCATGTAAACCCTGCAGGTTGACTTAGTCAACATGATGATAAGGTTGAGTGGTACTACTCGAGGAGTTAGATGTTAATTGATTGATGGTTAGTAAATCAATCAATTGACGGACATTCGATATCTTAAACATGGGGAGATGGATGTACAAATAATATATGGAGCCCATATTAATTTATGGGGGTTGGTGAGATAGTTCGATGATGATCCTCTAGTGGAATGGAACATCATTGATGGATCAAGTTTGTGTGGTTCCGATCCATCGGGTGGCCAAGACCCAACTCCTCCTCATGGTTTCTATCGTAGCCTAATATAAACCTCATGAAGTCTAGATCAGATGGTTGAGATTAATTCTCTAGATCCGACGGTTGAGATTAATTTTCTAGAACCGATGGTTGAGATTAATTCTCTAGAACCGACGATTGAGATTAATTCTCTAGAACCGATGGTTGAAATCAATTTTCTAGATCCGACGGTTGGGATTAAATCTCTAGAACCGATGGTGGATATTAAAATCTCTAGAACCAACGGTTGAGATTAAATCTCTAGATCCGACGGTTGAGATTAAATCTATAGAACCAATGGAGGAGATTAATCCAAGGCAAAAACCCAACTCTATATATAAGGCTTATTGGGTTGGGCGGCAAGTATGATGGATGGTTTAGGGGATTAGGGTTTGCTTCCTTTGGAGGCTAAGAAACCCTAGTTTGTTTAGAATTTTTGGGCAGCTAGGGTTTGGGAGCAAAGATGGGCGGCAACAAGTGGAAGATGAGTTTCTTCTTCTTCCTAAGGCATGGCCGGTCCCTTCCTTCTACCCTCTACCTTGGTCGGTCCACACTCTATCCTTCTTCCCCTCTTCCATGGCCAGCACATAGAAGATGGTTTTCAAAGAGATTAGAGTTTTTCCTTTCCTTTGGTTGGGCGGCAAGAAATCCTAGGTTAGGGTTTGGTTGGGCAGCTAGGGTTTGGAAGTTGGAGTGGGCGGCAACTATAGGAGAGGTTCTCTTCTTCTTCCTAAGGTGTTGTCGGGACCTATCACTATTCCCTCTACCTTGGTCGGCGCTCTACTCATTCCTCTTCTCCTCTTTATTCCATCTTGGCCGGTGGCACTAGAAGCTAGGGTTTGTCCCTAGTTTGGTTCCTTGGTGGTTTCCATTATGTTCTCTCTATTCTTGGGGCCGGCGGCATCAATCCTTTGTGGATTGGTGGTTGGCTCAAGCAAGAAGGGAAAGAGAGTTCTTCTTTCTTTGGATTGAAGAAGATCTAGGAAGCTTCAACTTGTGGAGGATCTTCGCCCACACGACGTCTACAAGGAGGTTAGGACATACGATAGAAGATCAAGAGGTATAAAAGTTTTACAACTTTTATTATTGTTCTTTACATGTTCTTATTGATATGCTAGCTTATGTTCTTTATGTCAGTATGTGTTGATTATACTAGTTTACATTTGTATGTATTTGTATAATCATGGACCCCAAAGATAAACACAAAAACTGGCGATCCGTCCGTCATCTCTTCCGCGGCTAACCGACTAGAAGAGTTGATTGTTTGAACAACAAGTTTGTTCAAGCGATCGCTCGAGTCGTTGGCACGACGACGAATTGGTTGTGCTAAGGAAACTCATCCCATCCGGATTAGTTTTCATTAGTGAAAATTTTAATCCGGGGACATGGGAGCCGATGAGCATTCCGAGGAATAGCACGATTCCAACATTGGTATCAGAGCCACGGTTTCCGGTTTTGTGTGTTTTGGATTCAGTTATTTTTATGCACTTTTTCATATATTATATGTGTCGGATAATAGTAGGATATGCGTAGTTTAACTCTTTGGTTGCAGCCGTAAGATCCGACTATTATGACCATATGTGTGTATGTGATTGTATGTGTGTAAATATTTATTATTTGAATCCCCGGGGTTGACGAGGCTAGATTAGTATTTAATTTTTGTAATTAAATACGGCATTGTTTAGCCGCTCATTTTAGTTTACTTTCGATCTAGAGTATTTGTACACTCCTTCGTGGAGTATAGGATCGATGGATGTAAATTAAAATGATATATCTCGGCTCGGATCTCTTTATGTGGCTTGCGCACGGAAAAGGTGGAGCGGACGAGGTGGTGACACGGCGGGATGCATATTGGAGAACAAAGCCATAATAGTTGGAAAAATTCTATTTTTTTTTCATATTTATTGCTGATTTGTTTTATATGCATGTTGTGTGTGCTTGAAAATTCCTCATTTTCAATTTACTAAGTGGGAGAGGGATATTTTAATTAATTCCCGCGGCCTCCATTACAATTTGACGTGTGATGCAATAAACTTGCGTGTCGGCTCTGAGTACCTTCCTCCCTGCGGATGAGTTTGTTTGCGGATCACTAGGTCAAATAATGGTTATAGGAAATTATCTAGGAGCGTGTATACTTCCACAGCGGTAAGGCACATAATCCGAAATAATTCCCTTAGTATCGTGTAATGGTGCACACTTAGATGCAAATATAAAGTATCCTCCCCATCGGAGTCACTGCTTTTATTTGTAGGGCCAATGAGGAACCAACTATTAATTTTATTTGTCAAAAAGTAAGGTTGACAAGATAATAAAATTAATGGGTAAAACCTTTTCTTACAAATGTAGAATTCGTATACGTCCACACTGCGTGGCATGCGATATTCTCGGTGTTTTGAGGTGTTGGTTGATTTTAAAATTTTATTGTTTTGAGGAATCAATAATATTTGAAATCTAAAATAATGATCCATGTGATTCTTAGGATTTTCAAAATGACTTTCAGTCCACTTATTGTGATACTAAAGGAAATAAACTTACTGTACCCAAATAATGATGATTGGAAAAGAATCCAAGTATTGTCTTATCTGCAAGGAAGTACATGTATGCACTCTTCGAAGAGTATCCTCAAGCCATGGTTGCTCAAAAAGGTTTCTACTTCTAAGCCGAAAGGCAAGAAGAAGGAGAAACAAGGTGGAGCAAATGTGGTGGGAGGATCTCAGGGAGGAGTGAAGAAGCCGAAAGGCAAGTACTTCACTTACAAGTAGGATGGACATTGGAAGGAGGACTCTCCCAATCCAAAATAGAACAAAAGTATATCCTTTGGTCTAGTCGTTGAAACATGGTTAGTGGTGTTATCTACCGGCACCTAGTGTGTAGATACGAGGGCCGCTAATCATGTCTGCAATACTTTGCAGGGGTTCTAGGAAACCCTACGACTAGCTAAAGGGGATATTACCATTTACTTGGGCAATGCCATGAAGATGGCGGCTATTGCAGTGGGAGATGTTTTATTTATCTTTTGATAAAAATAAAGCTTTTGGTTCTTAAGAATTTCCTTTATATACCCTTATTTAGAAAGAATTGATTTCGGTTTCTAAATTGTTTATCGATGGATAATCTATTTCCTTTTATGACAGATTTGTTATAAAAGGAATAGGGACATTATCTATTCAGGTACATAGATAGGAAATTTATAACTTGAACCACAAGCTCCCACGGTGCAAATAGAAGTTATTAACTCATCTTCTAATTCCGATAAGAGAAAAGAACCTTCGAAAATGAACCAAACATATCTTTTGGCATCTTAGGCTTGGTCACATTAACCTAAGCAGAATTCAATAGGTTGATAGTTGATGGACCTTTGGGTTCATTAGTGGTGGAGGATCTCCCAACCTGTGAATCTTGCTTGGAGGGTAAGATGACCAAGAGGCCTCTCAAGGCCAAGGGGTATAGATACAAAGATGTGTTGGAATTGGTTCATTCTAATTCGTATGGTCCTATGTCTATCCAAACAAGAGGTAGTTTTGAACATTTCATCAAGATACGGATGACACTATGATCTGATCGTGGTGGTGAGTACCTCTTGGGAGAGTTTAGGAACTACTTATCAGAGGTTGGGATTCAATCCCAATTGACTGCACATGGCACACCCCAGCAGAACGGTGTAGCAGAGCGAAGGAATAGGACTCTTATGTAGATGGTTAGATCGATGATGAGTTATTCTGACTTGCCAGATTCGTTCTGGGGATATGCTATAGATACGACGGTATACATTCTGAACCTGGTTCCATCTAAATCAGTGCCTTCTACTCCCACAGAATTGTGGACTGGACGAAAGCCTAGTCTAAGACATATTCAGATATGGGAGTCCAGCACATGTGCTGAAGGCAGATACTGGTAAGTTGGAACCTCGTACAGAAGTATGCATGTTCATTGGCTATCCCAGGGGAATGAAGGGTAGATTGTTTTATAGTCCTAGAGTTCAGAGGGTGATCGTTAACACGAACATCAGATTTCTAGAGGAAGACTATGTGATGAGCCATAAGCCCAAGGGTAAAAATTGTTCTGGAGGAGTTAAAAGGGAAGTCACTTCTTTAGTACCACCGGTACAAGAGGATATACCACATGTCACTGCACCGCGTATCACAGAGGATACGCAGATGATACCTCGTCGTAGTGGGAGGGTTGTCAGTGTTAGTAATATATGAGAGATGTCCTAAGGCAATCGCCTTATGTATGAACCATTTATATGATAAATGAAGATTCACTATTTGAGTATACATGTTTTATGTATTTGATTGGATCTTAAACTCATTTACTGAATGTCCACGATACGATTCACGGCATGAGAGAATTTGTGATTGGATCACAACTAGTGAGTATCTCTACATGTGTAATTGTGATGTATCAGAATTATCCCTAGTCGATGAATTGATGGATTTGGACACCATCAATTCTGTCGAGACTAGCACGAGGTATACTCCTTGGTGTATCCAAGCAGCTGATTCTCACTGGCTGGAGACATAGTGATGTCCGGAGTTAATCGTGGATGCTAATTATGGTAACTAGTTCATTGGAGTGACCAGCCGTAAGACTTCATTTGGTTCTCTGCATATATAGATATGTCAATGAAGTTCTTACTATGGCTTAAGTGCGATGTTCCTTTGACTTGCGGTATTCAAGTCATCTTGATCATGGAGACTTATGCCTTGACATCTTAAGCAAACATCTCCTAGGAGATGTGGACCCGGGATGATTGGGTATAAGTCGAAGTGATCGAAGGTGTTTGAATAGCCTATAAAGGATTCACCACTCCTTGCGAGGAGATGTATACCCATGGCCTCTCGTCGGATTGTTACTAAAGTCTTTGGCCAAAGCATTACATGTTTAGAGTAAAGTACTCTTCCATACATGTGGAGTAACTAGAATCCGTAGGATGAGGAAATGATACTTGGGCTAGGTGTGACGTAGTCAGCCTAGTGGGGACTGACACAATAGACCATGTCCTGAACCAAGTGGGTATAAGATGAGTGAAGGGAATGGGGCACAATTCATTCGAGCTACTGAAGGGTTTCAGAAATAGTTCTGGATCAACCGTTGATCTTTTCGGTTAATTGGGGATCATGATGTACTACTAGGTGCCACTCATGATCGTTCTATAATTAATGGTTAATTATAGACGGCCAACATAAACCGAGAACCTATTTGGTCACACGCACAATGAGTGTAATCCAAAGGATTTAAAACGAGCTTGAGAATGAGATTCTCAGACCGAGAGAAACTATGCTTGGTTGGACCAAACATAAAGCGAGCATGAAATTGTTTCAGTCGCAATGGAAGCGTGGATGGGCAGTGTCTTATGAAGACATAATGGATGGACCAAAATGGTTTGGTTCTAATCCAATGGATGAGAATAAACCAAAGGGTTTGGTTTATATTAAACGAATGAACCAAAGGTTGGTTCGGTTCGTTTTAACTTAAAATAAACCATCATGGTTTGGTTTATTTTAACTTATCCTAATGGAGCGGGTTAACGGGCTTTATGGATATGATCCATTAACCATTAAGAGAATTAGTTCTCTATAAAAGAGGGCTTAAGGGATTGTTAAACCCTAATCATCCAAAACCCTAAACCTAGTTGCCGCCCACCTCCTTGGTGATTTCGGCGCCCAACTACTAGCTGCCGCCGCCCAGCTTTGTGCCGCCGTCCAAGACCCTTGCCGGCGTCCAAGCTCCAGCCGGTGAACCTCCGGCGACCCTCCGGTGATCTCCTATAGGTTCGGCATCAAGGTGAGCTTTTTCTCTCCTTGTTTTGGCCGGCGCCTACTCCTCCACCAAGCTGTCCAGTTTTCTGGACAGCTTCTCCTCCTCTCGTCGGAGCGTCGTTTGGATGACGGTTAGTGCTCCGACAGCGGCTAACTTACCGGGGATTTGATCTCCGGTAATCCTATGAGGTGGAGGACGAAAGATTCGTCAAACGGTTGACGAATACCTCTCCGGAGAAGCGAGTTTTGAGAACTCGTTTTAGGATCCGAATTTGGATTCGGATCGTGATCATCTCTCGATCACGTCGTCTTCAACAAGAGGCTAGTAACCCGTACGAAGACTAAGCTCGTGACTTAGCGAAGTCATCCCGAGGAGCTCGGCGTGGATACGGATAGAGACGATTCTTACGAGGATCGTTCCGGTTGATGCCGTTCCCGCTACACGTCATACGAAAGGTATAACGTAGATAAATTTCCTTTTATTGCAAATTTTAATTTACGGTTATGTCTACACTTGTTGTAATATGCATGCGTGTGTTGTGTGTGTTGTAATAAATATAGATTTATTATTTTTAATTGCTTCCGCTGTGCTCATGTTTGCGAAACATGATCGAACACACACACGCCGCGGTGCCGGAAACCCAACAGTGGTATCAGAGCCCAGGTTGTGTTTCGACATAATCGTAAAAATGGTTTTGCGATAGTCATAATGTATTTATGGAAATTTTTCAATTTTGGAAAGTCTAGAAGTATTTATGGAAATCTTCCACTTTTGGAAAGTTGGAAGTATTTATGGAAATTGATATTTTCCATAAATAAAATATTTGATTAGTTTCTTGATATTTTTTTGCTAATTTAATCTTGATTTGATTTTTGAAATAAAATCTTTAAAATTTTTTATTTCCATTATTAGTTTTTAAGATTTATTAAATTGGTTTCCTAAATAGATTTTCCTTAATCAAATAATTCCATGAATAAAATATGTGATTAGATTTGGAAATTTGTTTCCTAATTTAATTATGATTTGATTTGGAGAATCAAATCTTAAACATATTTTATTTCCATAAATAGTTATGACAAATAAGGAAATTATGTACATGACATAATTGTATGCCATGTAATTGCATTAGATGCATAACATTATGCCATGCGTGTCGTGACATGTAGATGTATGCCATGTCATGTAGATAATAGTTATTTGCATGCAAAGAGGATGAGACATAAAACCCTAACTCAATATTAAAGCCTACACCTTCCATTAATATGGTTAGAACAGGAGTTACATTTCTTGTTTGGGTTGTTGGACTCACTCAAGCCCGCTCGAACATGTTCAAATCATTGGAATAGTTTAACTCTAATATGGTAAGAGTCAGAGGTCAATCGTTAGTTTGGGTTGTTGGACTCACTCCAAGCCTGGCTAATTGGTTGAATGCGCTCTAACCATATTAAAACTATTTCGCGATTAATGGGTCGGCTTTAACTTGGAGCATCGATTTGTTGGACTCACTCCAAGGTCGATGTGAAGAGAGGTGAAGTTGGGTGCTATGCATATGATGCATACTTGTTAATGTGTTAACAACCCAATGTATGTGTAAACATTCAATTAGTTGATAGCACATTGTGATAGTTACATATACATGATATGTAATCGGTATACTTGATACCTACCATCATAGCTAAGAATGGCTTGTTGGACTCACTCCAAGGTTGTTCTTATCTATGATGGATATCAGCCCATTCGGAGATGGACCTACGATCTCCCGAAGTGATTTTAAGGGTTTTTTAAATTCAAAAAATGAATGGGATTTATAAATGTATATTGATGCATTTTAAAATCATCTTTCTCATATATTCTCGTTTTGTATTTCTAAGATTGATCATGATGTCTTTGAATTTGCGTTCCATTTTGGATTCAAATAAATTGACTGGGCTGAACTTCTTGGACTAGCTTAGAAACTTGAGAATTGTTCTCAAGGTGGAAAAGCTTGCGTATGTCCTCGAAGAGCCTCTTCCCGCCCATCCTAGTGACAATGCTACTCTGGACCAATTGTTGGCCTATCAGAAACTTGTGAGTGATTCTGAACAAATGAGTTGCATCATGCTAGCCGCGATGGAACCCAAGCTACGAAAGCAGCATGAGCATATGGATGCTCATATCGTAGTCCTTCATCTTTGTGAGTTGGTTGATGAGCAAGTGAGATTCGAAAGGTTCGAAGTCTCAAAGCTCCTCTTCACCTCTGAGATGCTAGGAGGTTCATCTGTGGTACTGCTCAATATGCTGAAGACTGTGGAGTCTTCTGAGAAGCATGAGCAGGGGACGGTGTTGTTAGTTGATTCCTCGAAGAAAGGTTCTAAGAGGAAGTTAAAGGAACAGCAGAAGGGAAAGAAGAGAAGGGCTAAGAAGGTAGAACTAGCACAAAAGGAAACTTGCCATCATTATGGCAAGGAGAGCCATTTGCGAAGAAAGTGCAAGATTCATCTTGAGTCCGTGAAGAAGGATAAGGCATCGGATGCCCCATCTTCTTCAGAAATCTTCTTTATTGATTGTCATTCTATTTCCTTAGACACTTGGGTATTTGATACTGGGTGTGGCTCACATATATGTAATGACATACATGGGCTAAGGAATAGAAGAAGACTCGTCAAGGGGAGAGTCAAATTTACGTGTTGGGAATGGAGCAACGGTTGCTGCACTCGCCATCGGAACGTATTTGTTGGAACTCCCTGTAGGACTTGTCTTAGAACTGGACAATTGCTTTTATGTTCCTTTGTTGATAAAGAACATCATTTCTATTTCTTGTTTAAATAGAAATGGGTACCATTTGACTTTTAGTAACAATTGTTGTTACATAACTTTGAATGGAGTTCTTTATGGGACTGGAACTTTAAGCAATGGTGTTTATACGTTGGACGTATCCAGTGACATTTTCAATATCGAAGCGAGCAACACGCGTGCTCAAAAGGATAATCAAATAGACTCCTATATGTGGCATTGTCGTCTTGGCTATATAAGCAAGAAACGCATGTCCGAATTACACCGATGTGGAATTCTGGAATCGTTTGAATTGGATTCATACGATACATGCAAATCATACTTAAAAGGCAAGATGACTAAGTTACCTTTTACTGGAAAAGGTGAACGAGTGGGAGAGTTACTAGGTCTAATACATACCGATGTATGTGGACCTATGTCAACTCAAGCTTTAGGAGGCTATAGCTACTTCATTACCTTCACCGATGATCACTCACGGTTTGGGTATGTGTTCTTGATGAAACACAAGTCTGAAGCCTTTGAAAGGTTCAAAGAATTCAGAAATGAAGTAGAGAAACAACATGACAAAAGTATTAAAATACTTCGATCGGATCGAGGTGGTGAATACTTAAGTCAAGAGTTTCTTGATTATCTAAGAGACAATGGCATATTGTCTCAATGGACTCCGCCCTATACACCACAACATAATGGTGTATCTGAGAGGCGTAACCGGACCTTGTTGGACATGGTCAGGTCAATGATGAATCATGTGACTCTTCCCAAGTCCTTTTGGGGTTATGCACTTCAGACAGCTGTTTACTTGTTAAACAGAATGCCTACCAAGGTAGTCTCAACTACTCCATATGAGATATGGAATAGTAAGAAACCTCATGTATCTTACTTGAAGATATGGGGTTGTCCTGCTTATGTGAAGCGGACTGTATCAGACAAACTGGATGCTAAGTCTGATAAATGTCTATTTATTGGATACCATAAGGAAACAAGGGGTTACCAATTCTATCATCCTGTGGAACAAAAGGTGTTTGTTTCAAGGCATGCTGTGTTTCTAGAGAAAGAGTTTCTCTTGCAAGAAAACAGTGGGAGTGTCGTCGAGCTTGAGGAGGCTCGAGAGACTCAAATAGACATTGATGAGATACACAGTGAAGCACATCGGTACAACTCATAGTGATGAGCAATCGGCTGGACCTATTGTAACACCACATCTTCGTAGATCTGGTAGAACATGCAATATTCCTGAGAGATAAGGATTTCTCGTAAGTGAATCGAACGACGTGTTACTCATTGATGATGAGGAGCCTACCAGTTATGAAGAAGTGCTGACAAGTTCAGAAAGGGATAAGTGGCTTGGTGTCATAAAGTCGGAAATGGATTCCATGTACGAAAACCAAGTTTGGAACTTGGTCGACCCACCTGAAGGCATAAAGCCTATAGGGTGCAAGTGGCTTTTCAAGAAGAAAACCGACATGGATGGTAATGTGATTACCTATAAGGCTAGATTGGTGGCAAAAGGATATCGTCAAAAACAAGGTGTTGATTATGACGAAACCTATTCGCCTGTAGCTATGCTTAAATCCATTCGGATGCTCCTGGCCATAGCGGCTCATTATGATTATGAGATATGGCAGATGGATGTGAAAACAGCTTTCCTTAATGGAAACCTGCTCGAGGACGTGTATATGATACAACCTGAGAGTTTCACATCGGTTGATAAAACCAAGGTATGCAAATTGCGACGGTCCATTTATGGACTGAAGCAAGCATCCAGGAGCTGGAATATCCGTTTTGATGAGACAATCAAAAAGTTTGATTTCTCACAAAATCCAGACGAACCTTGTGTGTACAAGAAGGTTAGTGGGAGTGCAGTCGTATTCCTAGTATTGTATGTCGATGACATACTACTTATAGGAAAGCGATGTGTCAATCTTCTGATCGATTAAGGTTTGGTTATCCAAGACATTCTCCATGAAAGACACAGGAGAAGCAACCTACATCCTTGGGATTAAGATCTATAGAGATAGATCGAAGCAGTTGTTGGTCTTTCGTGATCTGCATATATAGGCCGAGTGCTAAAGAGGTTTAGCATGTCGGAATCCAAGAAAGGTTATCGCCCATTAGGGCATGGGGTACACCTTTGAAGTCTATGTGTCCGCAGAAGGCGAGAGGATTTGCATGAGTAAGATTCCTATGCATCCGCATATAGGATCTATCATGTATGCTATGTTATGTCACGAGGCCCGATGTATCGTGCGCTCACGAGTGTCACGAGCGGATACCAATCCGATCGAGAATTGATCATTGGTAATGTTAAGGCGATCCTTAAGTACTTGAGAAGAACTAAGGATGTGTTCCTAATATATGGAGAAGGGTACATGGTGATACGTGGGTATACGGATGCGGATCCGCATGCAAGGATGATTCCCTGTCTTAGTCCGGGTATGTATTCACCTAGAATGGGCGCAATAAGTTGGAAAGGTTCCAAGCTTGACACTATAGCGGTTCTCGCCACTAAGGCGAGAATACATTGCGACTTTAAGCGGTGAAGTCAAGTAGTTCATCTATGAACTTGATGTGGTCTCATCAATGATCCAAACATGTGTAGCCGCTATCATCTTATCAGAGAGATCATCAGTAGGAACGAAATACAAATCGAGAAAATTCCCACTGAAAGGAACTTAGCGGATCCTTTGACTAAAGCATTACCTCAAAGTAAGTTTGAGGGTCATGTTAGAGCTTATGGTGTTGGATACCGTAGCGATTGGCATTAGGCCAAGTGGGAGTTTGTTAGTAATATATGAGAGATGTCCTAAGGCGATCCTTATGTATGAACCATTTATATGATAAATGAAGATTCACTATTTGAGTATACATGTTTTATGTATTTGATTGGATCTTAAACTCATTTACTGAATGTCCACGATACGATTCACAGCATGAGAGAATTTGTGATTGGATCACAACTAGTGAGTATCTCTACATGTGTAATTGTGATGTATCGGAATTATCCCTAGTCGATGAATTGATGGATTTGGACACCATCAATTCTATCGAGACTAGCATGAGGTATACTCCTTGGTGTATCCAAGCAGCTGATTCTCACTGGCTGGAGACATAGTGATGTCCGGAGTTAATCGTGGATGCTAGTTATGGTAACTAGTTCATTGGAGTGACCAGCCGTAAGACTTCATATGGTTCTCTGCATATATAGATATGTCAATGAAGTTCTTACTGTGGCTTAAGTGCGATGTTCCTTTGACTTGCGGTATTCAAGTAATCTTGATCATGGAGACTTATGCTTTGACATCTTAAGCAAACATCTCCGAGGAGATGTGGACCCGGGATGATTGGGTATAAGTCGAAGTGATCGAAGGTGTTTGAATAGCCTATAAAGGATTCACCACTCCTTGCGAGGAGATGTATACCCATGGCCTCTCGTCGGATTGTTACTAAAGTCTTTGGCCAAAGCATTACATGTTTAGAGTAAAGTACTCTTCCATACATGTGGAGTAACTAGAATCCGTAGGACGAGGAAATGATACTTGGGCTAGGTGTGACGTAGTCAGCCTAGTGGGGACTGACACAATAGACCATGTCCTGAACCAAGTGGGTATAAGATGAGTGAAGGGAATGGGGCACGATTCATTCGAGCTACTGAAGGGTTTCAGAAATAGTTCTGGATCAACCGTTGATCTTTTTGGTTAATTGGGGATCATGATGTACTACTAGGTGCCACTCATGATCGTTCTATAATTAATGGTTAATTATAGGCGGCCAACATAAACCGAGAACCTATTTGGTCACACGCACAACGAGTGTAATCCAAAGGATTTAAAACGAGCTTGAGAATGGGATTCTCAGACCGAGAGAAACTATGTTTGGTTGGACCAAACATAAAGAAAGCATGAAATTGTTTCAGTCACAATGGAAGCGTGGATGGGCCGTGTCTTATGAAGACATAATGGATGGACCAAAATGGTTTGGTTCTAATCAATTGGATGAGAATAAACCAAAGGGTTTGGTTTATATTAAGCGAATGAACCAAAGGTTGGTTGGTTCGTTTTAACTTAAAATAAACCATCATGGTTTGGTTTATTTTAACTTATCCTAATGGAGCAGGTTAACGGGCTTTATGGATATGATCCATTAACCATTAAGAGAATTAGTTCTCTATAAAAGAGGGCTTAAGGGATTGTTAAACCCTAATCATCCAAAACCCTAAACCTAGTGGCCGCCCAACATAGTTGCCGCCCACCTCCTTGGTGATTTCGGCGCCCAACTACTAGCTGCCAACGCCTAACTTTGTGCCGCCGTCCAAGACCCTTGCCGTCGTCCAAGCTCCAGCCGGTGAACCTCCGGCGACCCTCCGGTGATCTCCTATAGGTTCGACATCAAGGTGAGCTTTTTCTCTCCTTGTTTTGGCCGGCGCCTACTCCTCCACCAAGCTGTCCAGTTTTCTGGACAGCTTCTCCTCCTCTCGTCGGAGCGTCGTTTGGACGACGGTTAGTGCTCCGACAGCGGCTAACTTACCGGGGATTTGATCTCCGGTAATCCTCTGAGGTGGAGGACGAAGGATTCGTCAAACGGTTGACGAATACCTCTCCGGAGAAGCGAGTTTTGAGAACTCGTTTTAGGATCCGAATTTGGATTCGGATCGTGATCATCTCTCGATCACGTCGTCTTCAACACGAGGCTAGTAACCCGTACGAAGATGAAGCTCGTGACTTAGCGAAGTCATCCTGAGGAGCTCAGCGTCGATACGGATAGAGACGATTCTTACGAGGATCGTTCGGGATACCGTTCCGCTTTTGCTCATATGGCGAGGATATAAACGTAGATAATTTCTATTTTATTGCAAATTTTAATTTCTGTTGTAATATGCATGCGTGTGTTGTGTGTGTTGTAATAAATATAGATTTATTATTTTTAATTGCTTCCGCTGTACTCATGTTTGCGAAAGAATGATCGAACACACACACGCCGCGGTGCCGGAAACCCAACAGTCAGACAGCCTGATAGATTCATGTTCTTGGGAGAATCTTCTAATTTGGTCCCTGGCGAACATGATATTGATCCCTGGACATATGACGAGGCAATCCAAGATATAGATGCAACATCTTGGCAAAGTGCAATGAATACTGAGATTGAATCTATGGATTTAAGTCAGGTCTGAGAGCTCTTTTGCATAGCAACTCATATGGATTATGAGGTGTGGCATATGGATGTCAAGACAGCTTTCCTTAATGGAAGTCTTGAGGAAACCATCTATATGGAGCAACAAGAGGGATTCATTGCTAAGGGCAAAGAGCATCTTGAATGTAAGCTTGATCGGTCCATTTATGGATTGAAGCAAGCTTCGAGGTCTTGGAACATCCGCTTTGAGGAGGTAAATCAGTCTTATGGATTTATTCAAAGTCTGGATGAGTCTTGTGTATACAAGAGATGTGACGGAAACGTAGTGGTATTTCTTGTACTATACGTAGATAATATTTTGGTAGTTGGTAACAATATCGGAGTGTTATCAGACGAAAGGGTATGGTTGTCCAAACAGTTTTGAAGGACTTGGGAGAAGTGGGTCACAACCTTGGGATCAAGGTTGTTGTGCTTATCCCAAGCTTCATACATAGACATGATTATGGAGCATTTTATCATGCAAAACTCCAAGAAGGGTTTTCTACCTTTCAGGCATAGAGTTCCTTTATCTAAGGAGATGTGTTCTAGATCATCTGAGGTGATAAAGGAGATGAAGGCGGTTCTTTATGCTTGGGCATTATGAAGCCTCATGTATGCGATGCTCTGTACGAGACCAGATATCTGCTTTGCCGTGGGCATGGTCAGCAGATATCAGAGTAATCCAAGACAGGGATATTGGACTGCGGTAAAGCATATATTATAGTGCCTGAGAAGGACTAGGGATTATATGCTAGTTTATCGGGCAGACCAATTACTCTCTGTGGGTTACATGGATTCTGATTTTCAATCATATGGGGATAACAATAAGTCTACCTCGGGGTTTGTGTTTACTTTTGGAGGTGGAGCCATAGTATGGAGGAGTGTCAAGCAGAAATGTGTGGCGGACTCCACCATGGAAGCTGAGTATGTGGTAGCCCCTCTGGCGGCCAAAGAAGCTGTGTGGTTCAGGAACTTCCTGATGGACTTGGATGTGATTCCTGGTTTGCCCAGAACTATCACAATTTATTGTGATAATAATGGTGCAGTAGCAAACTCGAAGGAACCACGAGCCCATAAGACTAGTAAACACATAGAGTGCGAGTACCACCTGATACGAGAAATCGTAAAGGAGGTAGAAGTTGTTGTCGCCTAGATTGCATCAGAGGATGACCTGGTAAACCCTTTTCACTAAGGCCCTTCTAGCGAGAGCTTTGATAGGCATGTGGAAGAAAGGGGAATCAGATGTATGGCAGTATGAGGACAACATAGTCTTTTAGTATAAGTGGGTGATTGTTAGGATGTATACTAAAAGCCTAGCTCTTTTGTATGAACATCTTTATTTTAAAATGAGATTCACATGATCATTGTTTGCACTTTATTTATATATGTGCATATTGTCTAATACTTTATATTGTAGATAACATGGTGCTTGGGTGTGGCACAAAAGATCATGTTATCAGTTCCTTGTAGAGTATAAGTAGAGGCTCACAACCAAGATGGTTTTGGACAAACTATTGGCATGGTTGTAGTGTAGCTTGGTATTGTTTTGTCTTGAAAATAGAGTTACACTAGTACACCTCGGTGTATTGAGCAGGACCGATATAGAGGTGATTCAATTTATTGCTGACTACATAATTGAATCGGACCTCGGATATTATGTTGTACATACTCTTAATCCTGATATAATAACGGGCAGATGTACTTAGTATTTATTTCTTTGATTTACCAAAGGGTGAGATTTAGATGGATTAAATCAATATGCCCGGTAAGTTGGGAAATGATATTATTTACATGGTGTGTCGTTGATTATAGGAGAAAACCGTGTCATATATATTAGGTTGATGATGTCCCCTTGAGGAACTCATAAGGTTCATCATGTAAACCCTGCAGGTTGACTTAGTCAACATGATGATAAGGTTGAGTGGTACTACTCGAGGAGTTAGATGTTAATTGATTGATGGTCAGTAAATCAATCAATTGATGGACATTCGATATCTTAAACACGGGGAGATGGATGTACAAATAATATATGGAGCCCATATTAATTTATGGGGGTTGGTGAGGTAGTTCGATGATGATCCTCTAGTGGAATGGAACATCATTGATGGATCAAGTTTGTGTGGTTCCGATCCATCAGGTGGCCAAGACCCAACTCCTCCTCATGGTCCCTATCGTAGCCTAATATAAACCTCATGAAGTCTAGATCAGATGGTTGAGATTAATTCTCTAGATCCGACGGTTGAGATTAATTCCCTAGAACCGACGGTTGAGATTAATTCTCTAGAACCGACGGTTGAGATTAATTCTCTAGAACCGATGGTTAAGATTAATTCTCTAGATCCGACGGTTGGGATTAAATCTCTAGAATCGATGGTGGAGATTAAAATCTCTAGAACCAACGGTTGAGATTAAATCTCTAAATCCGACGGTTGAGATTAAATCTATAGAACCAATGGAGGAGATTAATCCAAGGCAAAAACCCAACTCTATATATAAGGCTTATTGGGTTGGGCGGCAAGTATGATGGATGGTTTAGGGGATTAGGGTTTGCTACCTTTGGAGGCTAAGAAAACCTAGTTTGTTTAGAATTTTTGGGCGGCTAGGGTTTGGGAGCAAAGATGGGCGGTAACAAGTGGAAGATGAGTTTCTTCTTCTTCCTAAGGCATGGCCGGTCCCTTCCTTCTACCCTCTACCTTGGTCGGTCCACACTCTATCCTTCTTCCCCTCTTCCATGGCCAGCACATAGAAGATGGTTTTCAAAGAGATTAGGGTTTTGCCTTTCCTTTGGTTGGGCGGCAAGAAATCCTAGGTTAGGGTTTGGTTGGGCGGCTAGGGTTTGGAAGTTGGAGTGGGCGGCAACTATAGGAGAGGTTCTCTTCTTCTTCCTAAGGTGTTGCCGGGACCTATCTCTATTCCCTCTACCTTGGTCGGCACTCAACTCATTCCTCTTCTCCTCTTTATTTCATCTTGGCCGGCGGCACTAGAAGCTAGGGTTTGTCCCTAGTTTGGTTCCTTGGTGGTTTCCATTATGTTCTCTCTATTCTTGGGGCCGGCAGTATCAATCCTTTGTGGATTGGTGGTTGGCTCAAGCAAGAAGGGAAAGAGAGTTCTTCTTTCTTTGGATTGAAGAAGATCTAGGAAGCTTCAACTTGTGGAGGATCTTCGCCCACACGAAGTCTACAAGGAGGTTTGGACATACGATAGAAGATCAAGAGGTATACAAGTTTTACAACTTTTATTATTGTTCTTTACATGTTCTTATTGATATGCTAGCTTATGTTTTTTATGTTAGTATGTGTTGATTATACTAGTTTACATTTTTATGTATTTGTATAATCATGGACCCCGAAGATAAACACAAAAACCGGCGATCCGTCCGTCGTCTCTTCTGCTGCTAACCGACTAGAAGAGTTGATTGCTTGAACAACAAGTTTGTTCAAGTGATCGCTCGAGTCGTTGGCACGACGATGAATTGGTTGTGATAAGGAAACTCATCCCATTCGGATTAGTTTTCATTAGTGAAAATTTTAATCCGGGGACATGGGAGCCGATGAGCATTCCGAGGAATAGCACCATTGGTATGGTTGTAGTGTGATTTTGTATTGGTTTGTCTTGACCATAAAACCACACTAGTACACTTTGTGTGTATTGAGCTGGACCGACTTAGAGGTGATTCGATTTATTGCTGACTACATAATCGAATCGGACCTCGGATATTATATTGTACATACTCATAATCTCGATATAATAACGGGTACATATACTTAGTATTCATTTCTTTGATTTACCAATGGGCGAGATTTATAGATTAAATCGATAGGCTCGGTATGTTGGGAAATGATATTATTTGTATGGTGTGTCATTCATTATAGAAGGAATCCGTGTCCTGTATATTAGGATGATGATGTCCTCTTGAGGAGCTCATAAGGTTCATCATGTAAACCCTGCAGGTGAACTTGGTCAGGTTGTATGAAAAGGTTGAGTGGTACTACTCATGGAGTTGGATGTTGATGAATTAATGGTCAGTAAATTAATTAATCGATGGACATTCGAGATCTTAAACACCGGGAGAAAATGTACATATAATATATGGAGCCCATATTAACTTATGGGGGTTGGTGTGGTAGATCAATGATAATCCTTTAGTGGATTAGATTATCATTAATGGATCGGACTTTTTGTGGGCTTGATCCATTGGGTGGCCAAGATCCAACTCTTCCTCATGGTCCCTATTGTAGACAATTAATACCTCATGAAGCCTAGATCCAATGGATGGAAACAAAACTCTAGATCCAAAGGTAGAGATTAAATCTCTAGATCGGACGGTTGAGATTAAATCTCTAGATCTGACGGTTGAGATTAAATCCCTAGAACCAATGGTGGAGATTAAAACAAGGTTTATCCCTAAACTCTATAAAAGGAGCCTTTAGGGTTGGCGTGGAGAACAATCAAGGGAAGCAAGGGTGTTAGGAGTTGGCAGCAAGAGGTATGATCTAGGGTTTGGAGCTTGGCGGCACCAAATAAGGAAATACTTTCCTTCTCTTCTTCTTCTCCATTGGTGGCCGGCGTCCAGACAGCCCCTCTCCCCACTTGGCCGGTGTCCAATCCTAGCTCTCCTCTTCTCCTTGGCCGGTGGAACCAAGTCTTAGGGTCCTCCCTTGGAGCTTTTGGTCGGCAACCATTCTTTCTCATTCTCCTTGTTGGCCGGCGGCAACTAACTTCCTTGTTGCTTCTTGGTTGGCTAATGGAAGGATAAGAGTCTTGTTTCTTTTCTTCCTCTTGCTCGGAATGAGCAAGGAAGGAAGATTGGTGATCTAGGAGCTTCAACTTTTGGTAGATCGTCGCCCGCACGACGTCCGAAAGGAGAAAGGTCATACGATAGAAGATCGAAAGGTATATCGATTCTCTATTTTCATTTGTTACATGTTTATATTTGCTTTTCAATTATATGCATGATATATATTCTATTTTGTGGATAAATATACTTGGACCCCGAACATAAACACAAAAACCGGCAATCCGTACATCGTCTATTCTGCGGCTATTCGTAGAAGAGAGGTTGGTCGCTTGAACAACAAGTTTGTTCAAATGACCACTCTAATCGAATAGCATTACGATTACAAGGTTGCTTGGGCAATCTCTCTTGTCTAGGATTAATTTTTTTTTTTATCCGGGGACGTGGATGGGATTGCCATGAACAAGCATCCAAGTTGAAGTGGGAAGCGAAGTTTCTCCACCTTCATGTGGAATAAGATCTTCGGTTCCGGACAAAAACCCTTCAAGTGGTAACAGAGCCACGATTTCCGATTTTGTGTGTTTAGGATTCGGTTACTCTTATGCATTTTTCATATATTATATGTTCCGAATAATAGTTGGATATGCGTAGATTAAGTCTTTGGATGCAGGCATAAGATCTGACTATTATGGCCATATGTCTTTATGTGATTGTATGTGTGTAATAGTATATTTTGTTGAATCCTCGGGGTTGATGAGGCTAGTATTTAATTTTTTGTAAATTAGATATGACATTGTTTAGCCACTCTTTCTATTTTAGTTTACTTTCGATCTAGATTTAATGTACACTCCCTCGTGGAGTATAGGATCGATGAATGTAAATTATAATAGTTTTTAGTCTCGGCTCGGATCTCCGGATGGCTCGTACATGGCGTAGGAGGAGCGGACGAGAAGGCGATACGACGGGAGACATATTGAAGACAAAAGCCATAATAGTTGGAAAATTTTTATTTTTCATATTTAATCCTTATTGTTTGATATGCATGTCATAGGCTAGAAAATTCCTCAATTTCAAATTACTAAGTGGGTGAGGGAAATTTTTTAAATTCCCACGCCCTCCAATTACGATTTGACAAGTGATGCAAACAAAAATGCACGTCGGCTCTAAGTGCCTTCCTCCCCATCGGATGAGTTTGTTTGCGCATCACAAGGTCAAATATGGTTATAGAAAATTTTTAAGGAGCGTGTGTACTTCCCCATCGGAAGGCACAAAACCCGAGATAATTACTTTTGTACCGAGTAATGGTGAACACTTAGATACAAATATAAGTATCCTCCCCATCAGAGTCACTGCTTTTATTTGTAGGGCCGAAGAGGAACCAACTATTAATTTTATTTGTCAAAAATTTAGGTTGACAAGATAGTAAAATTAATGGGTAAAACCTCCTCTTACAAATGAAGAATTCGGATACGTCCACACTATCGTGGCATACGATATTCTCGGTGTTTTGAGGTGTTGGTTGATTTTAAAATTTTATTGTTTGAGGAATCAATAATTTTTTGAAATCTAATGTTTTGATCTATGTGATTCTTAGGTTTTCTTTCAAAATCACTTTCAACCCGCTTGTTGTGATACTGAAAGAGAATAAACTTACTGGAACCAACTATGTTGATTGGAAGAGGAATCTAGACATTGTTTTGACTGTTGAGGAATACAAATATGTACTCCTCGAAGAGTGCCCTCCTAAGCCTATGGATGATTCTGGGGAAAAGAAGAAAGAGAGTTATAAGAAGTGGATAAAGGCCGATGAGATGGCGCAGTGTTACATTTTGGCATCTATGTCAAATGTACTACAACATCAACATCAAACCATGCCCACTGCTTATGACATGATGGTCAATCTCAAAGAGCTTTTCGGACACCAGAATCTGGCTGCAAGGCAGGAAGCCATGAGGAACCTGATGACGACCACCATGATCGAGGGAACACCCGTAAGGGATCATGTTCTCAAGATGATGGCTCATTTGAATGAGTTGGAAGTCCTCGGAGCTGAGATCGATGGGGAAACCCAGGTCAATATCATTCTCTAGTGTCTACCTAGGAGTTTTGAGCAGTTTCGCCTGAACTACAACATGAACAAGAGTTTGTATTCGTTGGTGGAGCTTCTGATAGAACTCCAGGTGGCAGAGGGGCTATTTCGTCAGAGTACTCAGGCGCATGCCATGGTGACCCAAAAGGATTCTACTTCTAAGCCGAAAGGCAAGAAGAAGAAGAAACAAACTGGGGTGAAGGCGGTGGGAGGAACTCAGGGAGGAGTGAAGAAGCCGAAAGGCAAGTGCTTCACTTGTAAGCAGACTGGACACTGGAAGAAGGATTGCCCCAACCACAAGCAGAACAAAGGTATATCTTTTGGTCTAGTCGTTGAAACATGTTTAGCGGTGTTATCTACCGGCACCTGGTGTGTAGATACGGGAGCCACTGATCATGTATGCAATACTTTGTAGGGGTTCCAAGAAACCAGACGACTGGCTGAGGGGGAGATTACCGTGTACTTGGGAGATGCCACGAAGGTGGCGGTTGTTGCAGTGGGAGACGCTCATTTATCTTTTGAGAAAAATAAAGTTTTGGTTCTTAAGAATTTCCTTTATGTACCTTTATTTAGAAAGAATTTAATTTTGGTTTCTAAATTGTTTATGGATGGATATTCTATTTCTTTTAATGACAGAGTTGTTATAAAAAGGAATAGGGGCATTATATGTTCAGGTGCATTGATAGGAAATCTATACACACTTGAACCAAAACCTCCCATGATGCAAATTGAAGTTAATAACTCAACTTGTAATTCTAATAAGAGAAAAGAACCTTCGAAGATAAACCAAATATATCTTCGACATCTTAGGCATGGTCATATTAACCTAAGCAGAATTAAAAGGTTGATAGTTGATGGACCTTTGGGTTCATTAGTAGTGGAAGATTTCCCAACCTGCGAATCTTGCTTGGAGGGTAAAATGACCAAGAGGCCTTTTAAGGCCAAGGGGTATAGAGCCAAAGATGTGTTAGAATTAGTTCATTCTGATTTGTGTGGTCCTATGTCTCTCCAGGCTAGAGGTGGTTATGAGTATTTAGTCTCTTTTATAGACGATTACTCAAGATATGGATACATTTACCTGATGCGCCGTAAGTCTGAATGCTTTGACAAGTTCAAAGAATTCAAGGCTGATGTGGAGAAACATCAAGGTAAAAGTATCAAGACACTACGATCTGTTTATGGTGGTGAGTACCTCTTGAGAGAGTTTAAGAACTACATATCAGAGGCTGGGATTCAATCCCAATTGTCTACACCTGGCACACCCCAGCAGAACGATGTAGCACAACGAAGGAATATGACTCTTATGGAGATGGTTAGATCGATGATGAGTTATTCTGAGTTGCCAGATTCGTTCTAGGGATATGCTCTAGATAGGGCGGTGTACATTTTGAACTTGGTTCCATCTAAATCAGTGCCTTCTACTCCCATAGAGTAGTGGACTGGGCGAAAGCCTAGTCTAAGACATATTCGGATATGGGGGAGTCTAGCACATGTGCTGAAGGCAGATGCTGGTAAGTTGGAACCTCGTACAGAAGTACGCATGTTCGTTGGCTATCCTAGAGGAACGAAGGGTGGTATATTTTATAGTCCTATAGATCAGAGGGTGATCGTTAGCACAAACGCCAGATTTCTAGAGGAAGACTATGTGCTGAACCACAAGCCCATGAGTAATATTGTTCTGGAGGAAATAAAAGGGGAAGTCACTTCTTCAGTACCACCGGTACAAGAGGATATAGCACAAGTCACGGCACTGCGTGTCACAGAGGATACACAAGTGATACCTCGTGGTAGTGGGAGGATTGTGAGGCAACCTAATAGATTCATCTTCTTGGGAGAATCTTCTGATTTGGTCCTTGGCGAACATGAACCTGATCCCTAGACATATGACGAGGCAATCCAAGATAAAGATGCAGCATCTTGGCAAAGTGCAATGAATACTGAGATTGAATCTATGGATTCAAATCATGTCTGGGATCTAGTAGAACCACCCAATGGTGTAAAAACCATTGGATACAAGTGGATCTACAAAAGAATCAGAGGAATAGATGGGAAGGTTGAGACCTTCAAAGCGAGGCTTGTTGCGAAGGGGTATACTCAGAAAGAGGGTATCGATTATGAGGAGACCTTTTCGCCGGTAGCAATGCTTATGTCTATCCGGATTCTCTTATGCATTGTAGCTCATATGGATTATGAGGTGTGGCAGATGGATGTCAAGACAGCTTTCCTTAATGGAAGTCTTAAGGAAAACATCTATATGAAGCAACCAGAGGGATTCATTGCGAAGTGCAAAGAGCATCTTGTATGTAAGCTTAATCGGTACATTTATGGATTGAAGCAAGCTTCGAGGTCTTGGAACATCCGATTTGATTAGGTAATCCAGTCTTATGGATTTATTCAAAGTCCGGATGAGTCTTGTGTATACAAGAGATGTGACGGAAACGTAGTGGTATTTCTTGTACTATACGTAGATGGCATTTTGTTGATTGGCAACAATATCAAGGTGTTATCGGACGTAAGGGTATGGTTGTCCAAACAGTTTGATATGAAGGACTTGGGAGAAGTGGGACACATCCTTGGGATCAAGGTTATAAGGCATCGCAGGAAAAGGATATTGTGCTTATCCCAAGCTTCATACATAGACACGATTATGGATCGTTTTAGCATGCAGAACTCCAAGAAGGGTTTTCAACCTTTCAGGCATGGAGTTCCTTTATCTAAGGAGATGTGTCCTAGAACATCTGAGGAGATAGAGGAGATGAAGGTGGTTCCCTATGCTTCAGCGGTAGGAAGCCTCATGTATGCGATGCTATGTACGAGACCAGATATCTGCTTTGCCATGGGCATGGTCAGCAGATATCAAAGTAATCCAAGATAGGGACATTGGACTGCGGTAAAGCATATATTGAAGTACCTGAGAAGGACTAGGGATTATATGCTAGTTTACCAGGCAAACCAATTACTCCTGTGGGTTACACAGATCCTGAGATCCAATCAGACAGGGATAACATTAAGTCTACCTCAGGTTTTGTGTTTACTTTGGGAGGTGGAGCCATTGTATGGAGGAGTGTCAAGAAGAAATGCGTGGCGGACTCCACCATGGAAGCTGAGTATGTGGCAGCGTCTAAGGAGGCCAAAGAAGTTGTGTGGCTCAGGAACATCCTGATGGACTTGGATGTGATTCCTGGTTTGCCCAGAACTATCACAATTTATTGTGATAATAGAGGTGCAATTGCAAACTCGAAGGAACCACGAGCCCGTAAGGCAAGTAAACACATAGAGCGCATGTACCACTTGATATGAGAAATCGTAAAGAGAGGAGAAGTTGTTGTGGCCAAGATTGCAACGGAGGATAACCTGGCAGATCCTTTCACTAAGGCCCTTCCGGCGAGAGCTTTTGATAGACATGTGGAGGGAATGGGGGTAAGATGTATGGCAGTTTGAGGACAGCATAGTATTTTAGTATAAGTGGGAGATTGTTGGGATGTATACTGAAAAGTCTATCTTTTGTATGGACATTTTTATTTTGAAATAAGAATCACATGATCATTGTTTGCATATTTTTATGGTTATTCATATTGTCTAAAATATTACATTGTAGATAACATGGTGTGTGGTGTCACACGGGAGATCATGTTATCGGCTCCTTGTAAAGTATAAGTATAGGCTCACAACGGAGATGACTTTGGACAAACCATTGGTATGGTTGCAGTGTGATTTGGTATTGGTTTGTCTTGACCATAAAATCACACTAGTACACTTTGTGTGTATTGAGTTAGACCGACTTAGAGGTGATTCGATTTATTGCTGACTACATAACCGAATCGGACCTCGGATATTATATTGTACATACTCTTAATCCCGATATAATAACGGGCACATATACTTAGTATTTATTTCTTTGATTTACCAATGGGCGAGATTTATAGATTAAATTGATAGGCTCGGTAAGTTGGGAAATGATATTATTTATATGGTGTGTCGTTGATTATAGGAGGAAACCGTGTCCTATATATTAGGATGATGATGTCCCTTTGAGGAGCTCACAAGGTTCATCATGTAAACCCTGCAGGTAGACTTGGTCCGACATGATGAAAAGGTTGAGTTGTACTACTCATGGAGTTAGATTTTGATTAATTAATGGTCAGTAAATTAATTAATCGACGGACATTCGAGATCTTAAACATGGGGAGAAAATGTACATATAATATATGGAGCCCATATTAACTTATGGGGGTTGGTGAGGTAGATCAATGATAATCCTTTAGTGGTTTGGATTATCATTAATAGATCAGACTTTATGTGGGCTTGATCGATTGGGTGGCCAAGATCCAACTCGTCCTCATGGTCCCTATTGCAGCCTATTAATACCTCATGAAGCCTAGATCCAATGGATGGAAACAAAACTATAGATCCAAAGGTAGAGATTAAATCTCTAGATCCGACGGTTGAGATTAAATCTCTAGATCAGACGATTGAGATTAAATCCCTAGAACCAATGGTGGAGATTAAAACAAGACTTATCCCTAAACTATATAAAAGGAACCTTTACGGATGGCATGGAGAACAATTAAGGGAAGCAAGGGTGTTAGGAGTTGGCGGCAAGAGGTAGGAGCTAGGGTTTGGAGCTTGGCGGCACCACATAAGGAAATACTTTCCTTCTCTTCTTCTTCTCCATTAGTGGTTGGCACCCATACAACCCCTCTCCCCTCTTGGCCGGCATCCAAACCTAGCTCTCCTCTTCTCCTTGGCCAGTGGAACCAAGGCTTAGGGTCCTCCCTTTGAGCTTTTGGCCGGCAACCATTCTTTCTCCTTCTCCTTGTTGGCCGGTGGCAAGTAACTTCCTTGTTGCTTGTTTGTTGGCTAAAGGAAGGAGAAGAGTCTTGTTTCTATTCTTCCTCTTGCTCAGAACGAGCAAGGAAGGAAGATTGGTGATGTAGGAGCTTCAACTTTTGGTAGATCGTCGCCCGTACGACGTACGAAAGGAGTAAGGTCATACAATAGAAGATCGAGAGGTATATCGATTCTCTATTTTCATTTGTTACATGTTTATATTTGCTTTTCAATTATATGCATGATATATATTCTGTTTTGTGGCTAAATATACTTGGACCCCGAACATAAACACAAAAACCGGCGATCCGTACATCGTCTATTCCACGGCTATTCGTAGAATAGAGGTTGGTCGCTTAAACAACAAGTTTGTTCAAGTGACCACTATAATCGAATAGCACGACGATGACAATGTTGCTTGGGCAATCCCTCTTGTCTAGGATTATTTTTTTTGTAATCTGAGGACGTGGATGGGATTGCCATGAACAAGCGTCCAAGTTGAAGTGTGAAGCAAAGTTTGTCCACCTTCATGTGGAATAAGAGCTTCGGTTCCGGACAAAAACCCTTCAAGTGGTATGAGAGCCACGGTTTTCGATTTTGTGTGTTTAGGATTCGGTCACTCTTATGAATTTTTCATATATTATATGTGTCAGATAATACTAGGATATGCGTAGGTTAACTCTTTGGTTACAGGCATAAGATCCGACTATTATGGCCATATGTGTGTATATGATTGTATGTGTGTAATAGTATATTTTGTTGAATCCTCGGGGTTGACGAGGCTAGTATTTTATTTTTTGTAAATTAGATACGACATTGTTTAGCCACTCTTTCTATTTTAGTTTACTTTTGATCTAGATTTCATGTACACTCTCTCGTGGAGTATAGGATCGATGGATGTAAATTAAAATAGTTTTTAGTCTCGGCTCGGATCTCCGGATGGCTCATACATGGCGTAGTAGGACCGGACGAGAAGGCGATACGACGGGAGACATATTGAAGACAAAATCCATAATAGTTGGAAAATTTTTATTTTTCATATTTATTGCTTATTGTTTTGTATGCATGTCGTAGGCTAAAAAATTCCTCAATTTCAAATTACTAAGTGGGAGAGGGAAATTTTTTAAATTCCCACGGCGTTTTTTAGTTTGTACACGTGGTCTGGAAATTCAATACTCTCAAACCCCAAAGGTTGTTCAACATATACCTCTTCCTTAATTACCGTATTTAAAATGCAGACTTTACATGCATTTGATATAGTTTGAAGCCTTTGTATGCAGCAAAAGATAGCATAAGTCTTATGAACTCTAATCGGACTACTGGGGCATATCTCTCTTCATAATCTAATCCCTCAATCAAATTATATACTTTGGATGTTGGTTTTGTGATCAATCCGTGAGGGGAAACTTCGCTTCCCACTTCACCTTGGTCGTTTGTTCATGGCGATCCCATCGATGTCCCCGGATTAAAAAAATGTAATCCTAGACAAAAGGGATTGCCCAAACAACCAAGTCATCATCGTGCTATTCGTTTAGAGAGGTCACTTGAACAAACTTGTTGTTCAAGTGACCAACCTCTATTCTATGAGTAGTCGCGGAATAGACGATGTCCGGATCGCCGACTTTCGTGTTTATATTCGGGATCCAAGTTTTATTTAGCCACAAATAGAATATATCATGCTCATAATTGAAAAACAAAAACAAACATGTTACAAAAGAGAATAGAGAATCGATATACCTCTCGATCTTGTAATGTATCATCTTTCTCCTTTCGGACGTCGTGTGGGCGATGATCTACAATAAGTTGAAGCATCTAGATCACCGATCTTCCTTCCTTGCTCTTTCAAAGCAAGAGGAAGAATAGAAACAAGACTCTTCTCCTTCCTATAGCCAACCAACAAGCAACAAGGAGAATCTTTGCCACCGGCCAACAAGGAGGAGAAGATTTTGATGGAAATCGGCCAAGACACCAAGGGAAAGCCCTAAATCTTGTTTCCACTGGCCAAGGAGGAGAGGAGCTACTTTGGACGCCGGCCAAGAGATGGAAAGACTTCAATGGGTGATGGCCACCATTGGAGAAAGAGAAGACAAGGAAAAACTTTCCTTATTAGGTGCCGCCAAGCCCAAACCCTAGCTCCAAGCACTTGCCGCGAGTCCAAAAAACCTAGCTTCTCTCAATTAATTCTCCATGCCAACCCTTGTTCTTCTTTTATAGAGTTAGGGATAAGCCTCCTTTAAATCTCCACCGTTTGTTCAAGGGATTTAATCTCAACCGTCGGATCTAGAGTTTTAATCTCAACCGTTAGATCTAGAGATTTAATCTTCTACCTTTGGATCTAGAGTTTTGTTTCTATCCATTGGATCTAAGCTTCATGAGGTGTTAATAGGCTACATTAGGGACCATGAGGAGGAGTTGGATCTTGGCCACCAATGAATCAAGCCCACATAAAGTCCAATCCATTAATGATAATCCAATCCACTAAAGGATTATCATTGATCTACCTCACCAACCCCCATAAGATAATATGGGCTCCATATATTATTTGTACATTTTCTCCCCGTGTTTAAGATCTCGAATGTCCGTCGATTAATTAATTTACTGACCATTAATTAATTAACATCTAACTCCATGAGTAGTACCACTCAACCTTTTCATCATGCCGGACCAAGTCCACCTGTAGGGTTTACATGATGAACCTTATGAGCTCCTCAAGGGGACATCATCATCCTAATATATAGGACACGGTTTCCTCCTATAATTAATGGCACACCATATAAATAATATCATCTCCTAACTTATCGAGCCTATCGATTTAATCTATAAATCTCGCCGATTGGTAAATCAAAGAGATGAATACTAAGTATATGTGCCCGTTATTATATCAGGATTAAGAGCATGTACAAAATAATATCTGAGGTCCGATTCGATTATGTAGTCAGCAATAAATCGAATCACCTCTAAGTCGGTCCTGCTCAATACACAAAAAGTGCACTAGTGTGATTCTATGGTCAAGACAAACCAATACAAAATCACACTACAACCATTCCGATGGTTTGTCCAAAGCCATCTCGGTTGTGAGCCTTTACTTATACTTTACAAGGAGTTGATAACATGATCTCCGGTGTGACACCACACACCATGTTATCTACAATGTAATGTATTAGACAATATGCATAGTCATAAAAATATGCAAACAATGATCATGTGATTCTTATTTCAAAATAAAGATATTCATACAAAAGATAGACTTTTCAGTATACATCCCAACAATATCCCACTTATACTAAAAGAGTATGCTGTCCTCAAACTGCCATACATCTAATCCCCATTCCCTCCACATGCCTATCAAAAGCTCTCGCAGGAAGGGCCTTAGTGAAAGGATCTGCCAGGTTATCCTCCGATGCAATCTTGGCCACAACAACTTCTCCTCTCTTTACGATTTCTCGTATCATGTGGTACTTACGCTCTATGTGTTTACTATTCTTATGGGCTCTTGGTTCCATCGAGTTTGCTACTGCACCACTATTATCACAATAAATTGTGATAGTTCTGGGCAAACCAGGAATCACATCCAAGTCCATCAGAAAGTTCCTGAGCAACACAGCTTCTTTGGCCGCCTCAGAGGCTGCCACATACTCAGCTTCCATGGTGGAGTCCGCCATGCATTTCTTCTTGACACCTCTCCATACAATGGCTCCACCTCCCAAAGTAAACACAAAACCTGAGGTAGACTTATTGTTATCCCAATTAGATAGGAATTCAGAATACGTGTAACCCACAGGGAGTAGTTGGTCTGCCTGGTAAACTAGCATATCATCCTTAGTCCTTCTTAGGTACTTCAATATATGCCTTACCGCTGTCCAATGTCCCTGTCATGGATTACTCTGATATCTGCTGACCATGCCTACGACATAGTAGATATCTGGTCTCGTACATAGCATCGCATACATGATGATTCCTACTGCCGAAGCATAAGGAACCGCCTTCATCTCCTCTATCTCCTCAGATGTTTTAGGACACATCTCCTTAGATAAAGCAACTCCATGCCTGAAAGGTAGAAAACCCTTCTTGGAGTTCTGCATGCTAAAACGATCCATAATCGTGTCTATGTATGAAGCTTGGGATAAGCACAACATCTTTTTCCTACGATCCCTTATGACCTTGATCCCAAGGATGGGTCCAACTTCTCCCAAGTCCTTCATATCAAACTGTTTGGACAACCATACCCTTACGTCCGATAACACCTTGATATTGTTGCCAATTAATTAAATGTCATTTACGTATAGTACAAGAAATACCACTACGTTTTCGTCACATCTCTTGTAAACACAAGACTCATCCAAACTTTGAATAAATTCATAAGACTGGATTACCTCATCAAAGTGGATGTTCCAAGACCTCGAAGCTTGCTTCAATCCATAAATGGACCGATTAAGCTTACATACAAGATGCTCTTTGCCCTTCGCAATGAATCCCTCGGGTTGCTTCATATAGATGTTTTCCTCAAGACTTCCAATAAGGAAAGCTATCTTGACATCCATCTGCCAATCCTCATAATCCATATGAGCTGCTATGCATAAGAGAATCTGGATAGATTTAAGCATGACTACCGACGAAAAGGTCTCCTCATAATCGATACCCTCTTTCTGAGTATACCCCTTCACAACAAGCCTCTCTTTGAAGTTCTCAACCTTCCCATCTATTCCTCTCTTTCTTTTGTAGATCCACTTGCATCCAATGGTTTTTACACCATCGGGTGGTTCCACTAGCTCCCAGACCTGATTTGAATTCATAGATTCAATCTCAGTATTCATTGCACTTTGCCAAGAGGCTGCATCAATATCTTGGATTGCCTCGTCTTATGTCCAGGGATCAGGTTCGTGTTCGCCAGCGACCAAATCAGAAGATTCTCCCAAGAACATGAATCTATCAGGCTGTCTAACAACCCTCCCACTACGACGAGGTATCTCCTGTGTATCCTCTGTGACACGCGGTGTAGTGACTTGTAGTATATCTTCTTGTACCGGTGGTACTAAAGAAATGACTTCCCCTTTTAATTCCTCCAGAACAATTTTACTCTTGGGCTTGTGGCTCATCACATAGTCTTCCTCTAAAAATCTGGCGTTTGTGCTAACGATCACCGTCTGATCTCTAGGACTATAAAACAAACCACCCTTCGTTCCTCTAGGATAGCCAACGAACATGTGTACTTCTGTACAAGGTTCCAACTTACCAGCATCTACCTTCAGCACATGTGCTGGACTCCCCCATATCCGAATATGTCTTAGACTAGGCTTTCGCCCAGTCCACAACTCTGTGGGAGTAGAAGGTACTGATTTAGATGGAACCAAGTTCAGAATGTACACCGTCGTATCTAGAGCATATCCCTAGAACGAATCTAGCAACTCAGAATAACTCATCATTGATCTAACCATCTCCATAAGAGTCCTATTCCTTCGCTTGGCTACACCGTTCTGCTGGGGTGTGCCAGGTGCAGACAATTGGGATTGAATCCCAGCATCTGATAAGTAGTTCCTAAACTCTCCCAAGAGGTACTCACCACCACGATCAGATTGTAGTGTCTTGATACTTTTACCTTGACCTTTCTCCACATCAGCCTTGAATTCTTTGAACTTGTCAAAGCATTCAGACTTGCGGCGCATCAGGTAAATGTATCCATATCTTGAGTAATCGTCTATAAAAGAGACGAAATACTCAAAACCACCTCTAGACTAGAGAGACATAGGACCACACAAATCAGAATGAACCAATTCTAACACATCTTTGGCTCTATACCCCTTGGCCTTAAAAGGCCTCTTGGTCATTTTACCCTCCAAGCAAGATTAACAGATTGGGAAATCTTCCACCACTAATGAACCCAAAGGTCCATCAGCTATCAACCTTTAAATTCTTCTTAGGTTTATATGGCCAAGCCTATGATGCCAAAGATATGTTTGGTTCATCTTCGAAGGTTCTTTTCTCTTATTGGAATTAGAAGATGAGTTATTAACTTCAATTTGCATCGTGGGAGGTTTTGGTTCAAGTGTGTATAAATTTCCTATCAATGCACCCGGACAGATAATGTCCCTATTCTTTCTTATAACAACTTTGTCATTAAAAGAAATAGAATATCCATCCATAAACAATTTAGAAACCGAAATTAAATTCTTTCTAAATAAGGGTACATAAAGGCAATTCTTAAGAACCAAAAGTTTATTTTTCTCAAAAGATAAATGAACATCTCCCACTGCAACAGCTGCCACCTTCGTGGCATCGCCCAAGTACACGGTAATCTCCCCCTCAGCCAGTCGTCTGGTTTCTTGGAACCCTTGCAAAGTATTGCAGACATGATCAGTGACTCCCGTATCTACACACCAGGTGCCAGTAGATAACACTGCTAAACATGTTTCAACGACTAGACTAAAAGATATACCATTGTTCTTGCGGTTGGGGCAGTCCTTCTTCCAGTGTCTAGCCTGCTTACAAGTGAAGCACTTGCCTTTCAGCTTCTTCACTCCTCCCTGAGTACCTCCCATCGCCTTCGCCCCAGTTTGTTTCTTCTTCTCCTTACCTTTCGTCTTAGAAGTAGAAACCTTTTGGGTCACCATGGCATGTGCTTGAGCACTCTGACGAAATAGCCCCTCTGCCACCTAGAGTTCTGTCAGAAGTTCCTCCAATGAATACAACCTCTTGTTCATGTTGTAGTTCAGGCGAAACTGCTCAAAACTCCTAGGTAGAGACTGGAGTATGATATCGACCCAGGTTTCCCCATCGATCTCAGCTCCTAGGACCTCCAACTCATTCAAATGAGCCATCATCTTGAGAACATGATCCCTCATGGGTGTTCCCTCGATCATGGTGGTCGTCATTAAGTTTCTCATTGCTTCTTGTCTCGCAGCCGAATTCTGGTGTCCGAAAAGCTCTTTTAGATTGAGCATCATGTCATAAGCTATGGGCATGGCTTGATGCTGATGTTGTAGTACATTTGACATAGATGCCAAAATGTAACACCGCGCCATCTCATCGGCCTTTACCCACTTATAACTCTCTCTCTCCTTTTCCCCATAATCATCTACAGGTTTAGGAGGGCACTCTTAGAGGAGTACATATTTGTATTCCTCAGCAGTCAAGACAATGTATAGATTCCTCTTCCAATCAACATAGTTGGGTCCAGTAAGTTTGTTCTCTTTCAGTATCACAGCAAGTGGGTTGAAAGTCATTTTGAAAGAAAACCTAAGAATCACATAAATCAAAACATTAGATTTCAAAAAATTATTGATTCCTCAAACAATAAAATTTTAAAATCAACCAACACCTCAAAACACCGAGAATATTGTATGCCACGATAGTGTGGACGTATACGAATTCTACATTTGTAAGTGGAGGTTTTACCCATTAATTTTACTATCTTGTCAACCTAACTTTTTGACAAGTAGAATTAATAGTTGATTCCTCTTTGGCCGTACAAATAAAAGCAGTGACTCCGATGGGGAGGATACTTATATTTGTATCTAAGTGTTCACCATTACTCGGTACCAAGGTAATTATCTCGGGTTATGTGCCTTCCGATGGGGAAGTGCACACGCTCCTTAATAATTCCCTATAACGATATTTGACCTTGTGAACCATAAACAAACTCATCCGATGAAGAGGAAGGCAATCAGACCCGACGCGCAAGTTTGTTTGCATCACATGTCAAATTATAATGGAAGCTGTGGGAATTTATAAAAATATCCCTCTCCCACTTAGTAATTTAAAATTGAGAAATTTTCCTAGCCTACGACATGCATATAAAAAAAAGCAATAAATATAAAAAATAAATTATTTTCCAACTATTATGGCTTTTGTCTTCAATATGTCTCCCGTCGCAATGCCTTCTCGTCCGCTCCTCCTACGTCGTGTACGAGCTATCCGGAGATCCGAGCCAAGACTAAAATCTATTTTAATTTACATCCATCGATCCTATACTCCACGAGGGAGTGTACATGAAATCTAGATCGAAAGTAAACTAAAAAAAAGAGTGGCTAAACAATGTCGTATCTAATTTACAAAAAATTAAATACTAGCCTCGTCAACCTCGAGGATTCAACAAAATATACACATACAATAACATACACACATATGGCCATAATAGTCGGATCTTATGCCTGCAACCAAAGAGTTCACCTACATATATCCTACTATTATCCGACACATATAATATATGAAAAGTGGATAAAAATTAACCGAATCCTTAACACACAAAATTGGAAACCTTGGCTTTGATACCAATTGTTGGTTTTGTGATCAATCCGTGAGGGGAAACTTCGCTTCCCACTTCACCTCGGTCGTTTGTTCATGGCGATCCCATCGATGTCCCCGGATTAAAAAAAAATTAATCCTAGATAAAAGGGATTGCCCAAACAACTAAGTCATCATCGTGTTATTCGTTTAGAGAGGTCACTTGAGCAAACTTGTTGTTCAAGCGACCAACCTCTATTCTAGGAGTAGCCGTGGAATAGACGATGTCCGGATCGCCGACTTTCATGTTTATGTTCGGGGTCCAAGTTTTATTTAGCCACAAACAGAATATATTATGCTCATAATTGAAAAACAAAAACAAACATGTTACTAAAAAGAATAGAGAATCGATATACCTCTCGATCTTCTAATGTATGACCTTCCTCCTTTCGAACGCCGTGTGGGCGACGATCTACCAAAAGTTGAAGCACCTAGATCACCGATCTTTCTTCCTTGCTCTTTCAAAGCAAGAGGAAGAATAGAAACAAGGCTCTTCTCCTTCCTATAGCCAACCAACAAGCAACAAGGAGAATCCTTGCCGCCGGCCAACAAGGAGGAGGAGATTATGATGGAAACCAGCCAAGACACCAAGAGAAAGCCCTAAATCTTATTTCCACCGGCCAAGGAGAAGAAGAGGAGCTACTTTGGATGCCGGCCAAGAGCTAGAAAGACTTCAATGGGCGTCGGCCACCAATGGAGAAAGAGAAGACAAGGAAAAACTTTCCTTATTAGGTGCCGCCAAGCCCAAACCCTAGCTCCAAGCTCTTGCTGCCAACTCCAAAAACCCTAGCTTCTCTCAATTAATTCTCCAGACCAACCCCTTGTTCTCCTTTTATAGAGTTAGACATAAGCCTCCTTTTAATCTCCACCATTGGTTCTAGAGATTTAATCTCAACCGTCGGATCTAGAGTTTTAATCTCAACCGTCGGATCTAGAGATTTAATCTTCTACCATTGGATCTAGAGTTTTGTTTCTATCCATTGGATCTAAGCTTCATGAGGTGTTAATAGGCTATATTAGGGACCATGAGGAGGAGTTGGATCTTGGCCACCCATGGATCAAGCCCACATAAAGTCCGATCCATTAATGATAATCCAATCCACTAAAGGATTATCATTAATCTACCTCACTAACCCACATAAGATAATATGGTCTCGAATGTCACTCGATTAATTAATTTACTGACCATTAATTAATCAACATCTAACTCCATGAGTAGTACCACTCAACGTTTTCATCATGTCGGACCAAGTCCACCTGCAGGGTTTACATGATGAACCTTATGAGCTCCTCAAGGGAACATCATCATCCTAATATATAGGACACGGTTTCCTCCTATAATCAACGACACACCATATAAATAATATCATCTCCCAACTTACTGAGCCTTTCGATTTAATCTATAAATCTCGTCCATTGGTAAATCAAAGAGATGAATACTAAGTATATGTGTCTGTTATTATATCGGGATTAAGAGCATGTACAAAATAATATCTGAGGTCCGATTCGATTATGTAGTCAGAAATAAATTGAATCACCTCTAAGTCGGTCCTGCTCAAGACACACAAAGTGCACTAGTGTGATTCTATGGTCAAGATAAACCAATACCAAATCACACTACAACCATTCCGATGGTTTGTCCAAAGTCATCTCAGTTGTGAGCCTTTACTTATACTTTACAAGGAGCTGATAACATGATCTCCCATGTGACACCACACACCATGTTATCTACAATGTAATGTATTAGATAATATGCATAGTCATAAAAATATTCAAATAATGATCATGTGATTCTTATTTCAAAATAATGATGTTCATACAAAAGATAGACTTTTCAGTATACATCCCAACATTGGCAACTAACCTTGCCTTATTTCTTATTATCTCTCCCTTATGATTCATCTTATTCTTAAACACCCATTTGGTACCAATTATGGAAACTTTTTCCAGTCTCAGAACTAAGTCCCATACTTAGCTACTTTCGAATTGTCCTAGCTCATCCTGCATTGCTAAGAACCAATTAAAATCAAGCAAAGCTACTTCTACTACCCTTGGTTCAATTTCTGAAATCAGTGCAACTTCAACCCCTTCATTCTTAAAAGATGATCTAGTCCTCACCCCTTGTTGAAGTTTTCCCATAATCAGATCTTGGGGATGACTAGTAATTGACCTAATGGATCTTGGTGCTTGAGATGTTTCAAACACTTGATCGTTTGATACATCTTCAAGTAATGACACTTGTATTAACCTACACTTTTCTTCATCAGACTCAATCTTAACTCCCCCTACTTCATGTTGGAGGATCGTGGTCCGACTAGAAGGGGGGTTGAATAGCCCTGATGATTGTAGATGGAATTCTGTCGCTCTTAATTGTCTACAAATGATTAGCGCAGCAGAATATATGTTAAATAAAACAATTAAGCTAAAGAAAAAGAGTAAAGAAGAGAGAAAATGCTAACAAAGTATGTAACGTGGTTCATGGCCCTTGCGGCTAATCCACGGATGATTCAGAAGGCGAATCACTCCCCAACTCAAATCACTAATCACTCCTTTAGATTAAACAAGGTGGAGGTAACCTCTTTACAACAATTCACTCCCTCTTACAATAGAATAGAAGTAAGCACAAGGAAGAGGAGTGGAAAACGTTTAGGGCACTTGGGAGTATGAATGGGAGTTAAGCATTTTCCTCCCCAAAACACCCAAGGCCTCCTCTTATAGAGAAGAAGCCATTCTTCCCATTGGGCAAGCAGCAGTCGAAGTCAACTGCTGCATGCCAGAAGTCGACTGCTACTATAGCCATTGTCTCATAATGACTTCATTCACGTTGGCATCCAGCCAACAGATAACCCATCAGTCGACTGCCAAACCTTAACAGTCGACTAATCGAACCATCAGTCGATTGCTCAAAGCAATCAATCAAATCATAATGGTTCTATGCTTGCAACTCCCTTGAACAATCGACTGTTGTCCCTTGGCAGTGGACTGATGGTGCAAAAACCCATCTATCGAACACCAGTCGATTGCTCTTGACTTGAATATGTTAGTAAAATCCCGAGAGCCAATCATGTGATGATTGTTGTATGGACTTTATTGTATCATATTCCTATTTATAAAGGCATGGTTATTATTTATTTCTATTGTTGCCAAATAACTAAGTATAATAACGTCCTTAGGTAGAAGGTTCTTATCTATATCAATCGATTAGTTGAATCAATAATGAGATGATATAGAGAACATTACTCTTAATCATTCCTAGTCAAGTATTAACATTCAGGGACAATGTTAATGCATAGAGACTAGCATGTAGGTCAACTCGATAACTTGATCTCACAAGTCATGGATATGAGATATCAAGTTGACACATGGGTATGCATTGGAGAATGTATATTGAATGACCCACCATGAGAAAGTATCATGGATCGTTATATGAGTGTCATATACTTTCTCACATGACTATCAGTATGACTATTAGTCCTTGGACCTGAAGTCACCATGGTTCCCTATATAAGGAGTTGCATACTTTGGCTTCGTCAAACGTCACCCGTAAATTGGTGGACTATAAAGGCGATTACTGGGTATGTAACAAATTATGTAGAGGGATGTGAGTGATGTAGATGGAATCTATCCCTCCTATATGACAGAAGTGACATCGTTATTCTTGATAGAGTGAGACCACAAAGTGCATGGCCATGCCTAAATGAGTCAATATGAGATATTGAGCTCATTTGATTAGAGTGAGTCTACTTGGAGTTCAAGATATAGATTGTATCGAGGATGACACGGTCTATATCTCAATTGGTCAATCTAGATGTCAAGGATAGAGGGACATTGTCACATATTGTGAGAGTCACAATTAGTAGTCACAAAGGTGATGTTGGATCTCAACATTCTTGTAATTTGGGTAGCAATGATGTGTTGCTAGATACTGCTCATTGCTTATGTTCCTCAATCGGTTTAGAAGCATTGCCAACGTTACAAGAACCTATAGGGTCACACACAAAGGGAAATTAGATAGAGATTAGGTTCATATGATGAACCATGATGATTAGGTTCATGTGATGAACCAAATTGGATTAAGAGTAATCCAAATTTGACTAATTGAGTTAGACTCAATTTGATTCAAGTGTTGAATAATTCTAATTTAGATTTGATTCATTGAGTCAATTTAAAATAATGAATAGAGATTCATTAAATCAAATTGACTTGAATCAAATGGTTGGATTTGATCAACCATGGGAGATAAGAGGTCAAGTTTGACTTGAATTGAGAGGGAAGATGAATGGTCAATTTTGACTTGACCAATTGCCATGTCATGGTGACTTGGCATGGGGGTCGGCCAATGATGATGTTCCACATCATCATGGACACATCATGGAGTGCCACCTCATGAGGGAGACCAAGAGCCATTGGCTCTTGGAGTTACATGCATGCATGTTACCCCCTAATGTGGTCGCCACTATGATGGTGTGCATTAGTGTGTGAAGTTAAGTTGTGTAACTTCATCATCTTCTTCCTTGGTTCTTCCCTCAAGTTCTCTCCCTTCTCTTCCTCATCATTCCATGGACTTCAAGGACTGCTAGCACACTCAAGATTGTCTTTTCTCCACCTATTTCTTGTGTGGATACCAATAGAGGAGTGTACACTTGACACTCTCGAGTTCCGGCAATCTGTTTAGACAAGCGGGATAAGCGAAGGGTGTCTCTTCAAAGGTAAACTCTTAACATGTAGATATAGAGTAGTTCTAATGTTTTTGAAGGCATAAATGTAGTTTTATTTACCTTCGCACGGATCTGTGGCCGACATCTGGGATTTCTGCATTGCATAAAGCGGTTTTTGCTGCTCAGATAGTCCATCAGTGGTATCAGAGCCACATGCGAAGCATATATGTGTTTTAATTTTGTAGTTTTTGTATTAGATATAAAAATTACATATCTGTAAGTTTCTATAGATTTTCTATTTTTATAGATGTTTTGGGTATTTTTCTTGAAGAGTCGAAGAAACAAGTGTTGGGACACTAGTAGGCTTTAACCACCGAGAAAACTCTCCGTAATGGCGAATTCTTGCTTTAGATTTTTGGGACAATGACTTAAGTCACTGTAAGATCAAGATGGTACACTCACAAAGCTCATTTTGCGAGTAGGGGTGCTGCCCCTAACCCCGAAAGGGGCATTGTCCTGCGATCGTGCCCGAAAATCGCTTAGCGGGACGATTACGGAGATGTGACTCATAAAATTGAAAATAAAATAGGAAAAATTATAGAAATTTATGTAAAATACATAATTTAGAATTATGTATAATATTGTGGTGGTCATGGCCCAAGAAGCCCAATATGATTGGATAAATGTGTTGTAATTCATAATACAGCCTGTGCGCCGTTTTTATGGTTGTGCATGTTGTATAGGGTATGCGACCTGAGCGTCGTGCCTCTTCTTTTAAAATTTCAGTTGTAAATTGTTTTAGACTCGAATGTAACTCAAGTTTTATATTTTTAATGTACAAAATGGAGCGGTGGAAGGTCCACTAGTAGACGGAGTTATGAGGAGGATGCCGATGACACATGGCAGTCAAAGGAGGCGCTTGGAGAAGCCGCTAACCCTAGGTTGATTGTCCAATCTTCTCATTGGCTTGAGAAGATCGTAGTAGGGCCATGACCTCATCACAATTAATTTATATATATATATATATATATATATATATATGTGTGTGTGTGTGTGTGTGTGTGTGTGTGTGTGTGTGTGTGTGTGTGTGTGTGTGTGTGTTTGTTTTGCTTGCATGTATGTGATGCATGCTAGAAAATTTTGCTTGTATGTATATGATGCATGCTAGTATATTTCTTGTATGTATGTTATGCAAGCTAGTGTAGGATAATAAAGGCCTAGATGTGTATATGATACACATTCACGATTAGATTAGATCAAAATCGAATCAACTCAAAAATACCTACCAAGTTTTGATACCCATCACTACCTCGATCATTTGTTGTTGTTGAATCTGCCAAAGCAGAGCAACACATATTATCTTGGTAGGGTGCGGAGGGACAATCTTGGTCCCTCCTATCATGGCTTGGGTGAGAATAAGCTCAAATAGATTGAGTAAAACTAGTTAACTCAATTGGATCGAGTAGAACTATAGGCCTATTCCAACCATTAGAAAGATAGGATAAGATCACATTTACACTAAATCTTGGGCGATTTAGCCAAAACTAACTCAAGATCTTTTGTAAATGTGGGTCTTGATCCTATAAACAAGAGTTGGATAGAGATGTAATCAGTAATGTGTTACCTACCGATCATACTAAGTCTTGGGCGATTTAGCCAAAGCTAACTCAAGGCGTAGTATGATGTGGATCTTGTCCCGCAAGAATTATAGCTAGTTTGTATGAATCTAATAATGTGGTTTGACCACATCCATAACTCGATTATACAAAAGTCCTATAATTCAGTGGGAGCATCATTTGATTAAAGGCCTAATTAAATAATAAATGTAATATGATATTAATTTTCTACATTGTGTATGTTGTAGATTACCATGTAGACAAACATGAACACTCTCTTCCTGCGTTCTGTCCTTGAGAAGGATAAGCTCATTGGTGATAATTTCCTAGACTGGTACAGGAACTTGAGAATTGTTCTCACCCAAGAAAGGAAAATGTACGTCCTGGAGCAGCCCATTCCGGAGGCACCTCCTACCACTGCCTCGCGAACTGACAAAGATGCTTACAAGAAGCATCAAGATGATGCATTAGATGTGTCATGTCTCATGCTCGCGACCATGAACTCTGAGGTTCAAAAGCAACACAAGTTCATGAATGCTTATGATATGGTTGAACATCTTCGTCAACTATATCAAGGACAAGCAAGGCACGAGAGATATGAGATCTCTAAGGCATTGTTTCAGTCCAAGATACAAGATGGGACTCCCGTAGGTCCATATGTACTCAAGATGATTGGGTACATAGAAAACCTACAGAGGTTGTGATTCCCACTTGGCCAAGAGCTTGCCATTGACTTGATCTTGCAATCTTTGCCACAAAGCTACAATCAATTTGTCATGAATTACAACATGAATGAAATTGATAAGCCACTGTCTGAGATGCTCAACATGTTGAGAACTGCGGAGCTTAACCTTAAGAAGGGAAAATCTGACTCCATTTTGATGGTGCAAAAGAAGAAAGACAAGGGCAAGCCTAAAGGTAAGGGAAAGTCCCAAGCCAAGGGCAAAGGCAAGGAACTGAAACCGAAAGTAGGGGTGGCTAAAGAAGGGAATTGCTTCCACTGCAAGGAAGCTGGACACTGGAAGCGTAACTGTAAAGCATACCTGGAAGATATTAAGAAGAAGAGAAGTGAGACTTCTACTTCAGGTATAAATGTTATAAAAGTCAATCTATCTATTTCTTCATCATGGGTATTAGATACCGGATGTGCGTGTCACATTTATACCAATGTGTAGGCGCTGAGAAATAGCAGGGCATTGACAAAGGGTGAGGTGAACCTACGAGTAGGCAATGGAGCAAGAGTTGTTGCTGTTGCTATAGGAACTTATGATTTATCTCTACCCTCTGGGCTTGTACTAGAACTAGATGAATGTTGTTATGTGCCTACTTTAACTAAGAACAAAATTTCAGTTTTTTGTTTGGACAAGAAAGGATTTACATTTATAATAAAGAACAAATATTATTCAATTTATTTAAATGATATGTTCTATTGTAGTGCACCTCTAATGAATGGACTCTACATTCTAGACTTAGAGAGCCTCATCTATAACATAAGTACCAAATGGTTCAAGTCAAATGAGTTGAACCAAACCTATCTCTGGCATTGTCGCTTAGGTCACATAAATGAGAGTCGCTTATCCCAGCTCCATATGGATGGGTTGTTGGACTCATTTGATTTTGAATCATATGGGACATGCGAGTCTTACCTTCTAGGCAAGATTACCAAGACTCCCTTTAGTGGACACAGCGAGAGAGCAACAGACTTGTTAGGACTTATACATAGTGATGTATGCGGCCCTTTCAATGTTGCTGTTAGAGGTGGTTACAGGTACTTCATTACATTTACTGATGACTTCAGTAGATATGGTTATGTGTATCTGATGACATATAAATAAAAATTCTTTGAAAAGTTCAAAGAATTCAAGAATGAAGTAAAAAACCAACTTGGCAAGAGTATTATGATACTTTGATCAGATCGAGATGGTGAATACCTTAGCCATGAATTTCATGACTATCTAGCTGAGTGTGGAATTCTACCCCAACTCACTCCTCCTGGAACACCACAGTGGAATGGTATATCCGAAAGGATAAATCATACTCTATTAGATATGGTACGATCTATGATGAGCCACACAGATCTTCCTATATCATTTCGGGGCTATGCTCTAGACACAGCAACCTTCACACTTAATAGTGTATCATCCAAGGTTGTGATAACGACACCATATACGATATGGACAGTGAAAAATCCCAAGATGTCTTTCATAAGGATTTGGGGTTATGAGGCTTACGTTTGACGTCAAGTCTCAGACAAACTGGGACCCAAATCCGATAAGTGCTATTTTGTTGGATATCCCAAGGAGATGAAGGGATATTACTTCTACATTCCCAGTCAACACGAAGTGTTTGTGGCAAAGACTGGGGTATTTCTAGAAAGGAATTTTGTTTCTAAAAAAATTAGTAGGAGTACGTTCGATCTTGAAGAAATTCAAGATAGGGACCATAGCATTGAGGCCTTGATGGAGGTTGAACAAGAACCACAAAGTGTTGTGGGTGATGAGATTGTTGCACAAAGAGTTATGGAATAATAGCCTGTTCAGGTAGACCTACCTCTTCGCAGGTCTGATAGGGTACGTTGTCAGCCTGAGAGATACTCATTTATCTTGTCTGACCATGATGACATTATGCTCATTGAGAATGAGCCTACCTCCTATCAGGAAGCTAGGATGAGCCTAGACTCTGAGAAATGGCTAGAGGCCATGAGATCCGAGATGGAATCCATGTACACCAACCAAGTATGGACTTGGGTTGATCCACTTGAAGGCGTCAAACCCATTAGGTGTAAGTGTGTCTTTAAAAGAAAGACTGACATGGATGGACTTACGCATACCTATAAGGGTCAATTGGTGGCTAAAGGTATCAAGAAAATTCATGGTATTGACTATGATGAAACCTTTTCTCCAGTGGCGATGTTTAAGTCCATTTGGATCATGCTTGCTATTGCAGCGTACCACGATTATGAGATGTGGCAAATGGATGTCAAAACCGCATTTCTGAATGGAAACATGCTCTCGGATGTGTACATGACACAACCTGAGAGTTTTGTAGATCCACTGCATACTGGGAAAGTATGCAAGCTGCAAAGGTCCATTTATGGGCTGAAGTAAGCTTCTCGGAGCTAGAATCTTCGGTTCGATGATGCAATCAAACAGTTTAGTTTCATCAAGAATGAAGATGAACCCTGTGTCTACAAGAGGGTTGATGGGAACACAGTTGTCTTCCTAGTATTGTATGTGGATGACATACTACTCATTGGGAATGACATCTCTTCGCTACAGTCTGTGAAGACTTGGCTGGGGATGTGCTTCTCAATGAAAGACTTAGGTGAAGCAGCCTGTATTCTAGGCATCAAGATCTATAAAGATAGATCTAAGAGATTGCTTGGCCTAAGTCAGAGTACATATATTGACACGGTATTACTACGGTTTGCCATGCAGAATTCCAAGAAGGGACTTCTAACAATGTCACATGGTGTGAGTCTTTAGAAGACTCAAAGTCCCTCTTTTAGAGAGGAGAGAGACCGCATGGATAAGATCCCTTATGCATCTGCTATAGGATCTATTATGTACGTCATGTTGTGTACTGGTCCTGATGTCTCGTATTCTTTGAGCATGATGAGTAGATACCAGTCAGATCCAGGTGAGCGTCACTAGATAGCAGTCAAGAATATTCTTAAGTACTTGAGAAGGACTAAAGAATATTTCTTGATATTTGGAGGCGATGAGGAGCTAGCTGTAAAGGGTTAGAGTGATGCCAGCTTCCAAACTGACCAGGATGATTATAGATCGCAGTCAGGGTTCGTGTTTTGATTGAATGGTGGTGTTGTGTGCTAGAAGAGTTCGAAGCAGGACACAGTTGATGATTCTACAATAGAGGCCAAGTATATTGTTTCATCAAAGGCAGCAAAGGAGGCAATTTGGATCCGCAAGTTCATTACTGATCTTGGGGTGATTCCTAGCATTGTAGATCCTATAAAGCTCTATTATGACAACAATGGAGCGATTGCGCAGGCTAAGGAACCTCGCTCACACTAGCGGACCAAACACATACTATGGCGCTTCCATCTCATTTGAGAGATTATCGATAGAGGAGATGTGAAGATTTACAAAGTACCCACAGAGGCTAACATCGTAGATCTCTTGACCAAGGCTTTGGCACAGAAAAAGCATGATGGTCACACTAGGTCATTGGGTATTAGATACTACGGTGATTGGCACTAGTGCTAGTGGGAGATTGTTAGTGAAAGCCCTAGAGTCAATCATGTGATGATTGTTGTATGGAATTTATTATATCATATTCCTATTTATAAACGCATGGTTATTATATTTACTTGTATTGGTGTCAAATAACTAAGTATAATAACGTCCTTGGGTAGAAGGTTTTATCTATATCAATCGATTGGTTGAATCGATAATGAGATGATATAGAGAACACTACTCTTAATCATTCCTAGTCAAGTATTAATATTCAGGGACAATGTTAATGCGTAGATACTAGCATGTAGGTCAACTCGATGACTTGATCTCACAAGTCATGGATATGAGATATCAAGTTGACACATGGATATGCATTGGAGAATGTATATTGAATGAGCCACCATGAGAAAGTATCATGCATCATTATATGAGTTTCATATACTTTCTCATGTGACTATTAGTACGACTATTAGTCCTTGGACCTGAAGTCACCACGGTTCCCTACATAAGGAGTTGCATACTTTGGCTTCGTCAAACATCACTCATAAATGGGTTGACTATAAAAGCGATTGCTGGGTATGTAACAAATTATGCGGAGGGATATGAGTGATGTAGGTGGGACTTATCCCTCCTATATGACGGAGTGACATCGTTATTCTTGATAGAGTGAGACCACGAAGTGCATTGCCATGCCCAAATGAGTCAATATGAGATATTGAGCTCATTTGATTAGAGTGAGCCTACTTGGAGTTCAAGATATAGATTGTACCGAGGATGACACGGTCTATGCCTCAATTGGTCAATCTAGATGTCAAGGATAAAAGGACATTGTCACATATTGTGAGAGTCACAATTAGTAGTCACAAAAGTGATGTTTGATCTCAACATTCTTGTAACTTGCATAACAATGATGTGTTGTTAAATACCGCTCAATGCTTATGTTCCTAAATAGGTTTAGGAGTATTGCCAACCTTACAAGAACCTATAGGGTCACACACAAAAGGGCAATTAGATGGAGATTAGGTTCATATGATGAACCATGAGGATTAGGTTCATGTGATGAACCAAATTGGATTAAGGGTAATTCAAATTAGACTAATTGAGTTAGACTCAATTTGATTCAAGTGTTTAATGAGTCTAATTTAGATTTGATTCATTGAGTCAATTTAAAATAATGAATAGAGATTCATTAAATCAAATTGACTTGAATCAAATGGTTGGATTTGATCAACCATGGGAGATAAGAGGTCAAGTTTGACTTGACTTGAGAGGGAAGATGAATGATCAATTTTGACTTGACAAATTGCCATGTCATTGTTACTTGGCATGTGGGCCGCCCAATGATAATGTTCCACATCATCATGGACACATCATTGGGTGCCACCTCATGAGGGAGACCAAGAGCCATTGGCTCTTGGAGGTACATGTATGCATTTAACCCCCTAATGTGGCCGACCACTATGATGGTGTGTATTAGTGTGTGAAGTTAAGTTGTGTAACTTCATCATCTTCTTCCTTGGTTCTTCCCTCAAGTTCTCTCCCTTCTCTTCCTCATCTTGCCGTGGACTTCAAGGAGTGCTAGCACACTCAAGATTGTCTTTTCTCCACCTATTGCTTGTGTGGATACCAATAGAGGAGTGTACACTTAACACTCTCGAGTTCCGGCAAACCGTTTGGACGATCGGGATAAGCGAAGGGCGTCGCTTTAAGGGTAAACTCTTAACAGGTAGATCTAGAGTAGATCTAAAGTTTTTAAACACATACATGTAGTTTTATTTACCTTCGCACATATCCGTGGCCGACTTCCTGGGTTTCCGCAACGCAAAAAGCGGTTTTTACGGCTCGAATAGTCCAACAGAATCAATCGACTACTATCTATAGCATTCGACTGGTGTCAGTTAAAACCTCAAACAAACACTTGATTGAGCATCTGATGGTCAGGTAAACCTCAAACCACCTGTTTGAGGATCTGACACTTCCATTCGTCTAGTAGAAACCTCAAACTCATGTTTGAACATATGACTTATCCAATTGTCGGGTAAAACCTCAAACATAAGTTTGAGCATCCGACTTGTCGGGTAAAACCTCAAAGCTAAGTTTAAGCGTCCGACACTTGACTTAGCCATTCGACCAAGTTCATCTATGAGCTACCCTGTCCCAGGTTACTATCACTCAATCTCTCATCTTCCCATGGAGCCCCTCACCGAAGCTCTCTTCGTCCGACCATGTTCCTCGAATGCACTAAGCCCGTGGCTCCTCCAGTGTCATTCTTCGCGTCTCACCCTGAAGTTGCTTTCCATTGGCTTCACTCCAATGCTCCTCGTCCGACGGTCCCTCGGATGCAACAAGCGCACGACTTCCACAATGTCATCCTTCACTGACTCAAGGACCCGAGCCATGAGATAGTGAACTCGGCAATTCTTTGATCAAGTCAACCATGTGTGATTCACTTAAGCCCTGCACAACTTAAACACACATCAAATCACATAAACAACCTAACTTAAAACCTTTGCCACACACATCAAAACCAAATCATACTTGGGTTGATTGCCCTAACAACCTCCCCCTTTTTGATGTGTGGCAACATGTTTAAGTTAGGGAAAACATTAACAAAACACTAAGGCAAGGAAAGCATGTAAACATAACATGATTATTAAAACACTCGCCCTTAATACATGCAACTCCCCCTTCACACATGCTAATTCACCCTAGCATGATTAACTTAAACAGTAACATTTCTCCCCCTTTGATATCATCAAAAACATCAAATATATGTTATACAACATGGCATCACTATACAAGGGAAGAAAATTACCAAAATCAGGCTAAAAACAATTTAAAATAAGATACTGTGCTCGTGCACATTATATCAATCGACTCGTTCAGATAGGCAGTCGACTGACACCTAAAAACCAAGATTTCTGATTTCTGAACCCAAATTCAGAAATGCATTAAAATTTTCAGAAAATTTGAAAAATTATGAAATTCGGGGAACACGTTTCTTATGAGCCCTCTATCAAAGATAAATAATTTGTCATAAAAATTCAATCAATTCTCAAAAATAAGGCAAAATCTCAAAAGTTTGAAAATGACTCAAATTTTTATCAACTTGAAAGCCTAGTTTTGCCTTGAAATGTTTTAAAACATGAACTCACAGATTTTGAAACATGAAATGATTTTAAAATATTTAAAATATCCAACCAAGATCTTTGGCCAATATGTCCATGAATTAAACATAAATTTTCCCCATGGTTGGTCTATGATTGCCATGTCATGATACTCTGAGTGACCTATCTAAATGCCATAAGCATAGTGAAACACTTGTATCAACCTAACATCTCACCCATTCTATGTTTTCAATCAAGTTAGCCTTATAGTGAATGTGAGATGTGACTAAGGTATTTGTACTTACCCATAAATTTCATGCAATTTCTACCAAAGTTAAGTATTATCAATCATCATGATCATAAAGCATGTATATGATAACAAAACAAGTATCACAAATCATGATTCAAACAATATCACCCAAATCATCCACCATGCTCATAATAAGCCAACCAAATAATATGATATGAAAAATATTCAAGTATGGTTGACTATCCTAGCACTACAACAAATTTGACTTTCCGCAGCGCGCAAATATGCTATCCACAGTGTGCATCGCATGTTGCACAACGCTAAGCTGTTGAAAGTCATAAGACATTCGCAGCACGTGGTCGTGCACTGTGGTTAAGTACATTCGCAGCACGCGATCGCGCGCTGTGATTAAGTGCATTAGCAGCGCGCGATCGCACGCTGCGGTTAAGTGCATTCGTAGGGCGCGATCGTGCATTGTAGTTAAGTGCATTCGCAGCACGCGATCGCGCACTGTAGTTAAGTGTATTCGCAGCGCGCGATCGCGCACTGTGATTAAGTGCATTCGCAGCGCACGGTCGCGCGCTGCGGTTAAGTGCATTCGCAGTGCACAGTCGCGCATTGCGATTAAGTACATTTGCAATGTGCGGTCGTGCACTGTGGTTAACTGCAGTATTGTAATATCAAAACTCAAACAATTATAATCTAACCCACAAATACCACATAATTATAATTTCACAAACAAATACTATACCCATTTTTAACATCACATACACACGATTATAAAATCAAAACTAAAACAATTATAATATCATAAATAATCATCACCACCACACTTAAATAGCTAGTGTACTAATTATTTACTTAGTCACAGAAAACAATTCAAACTAATAACATAAATTCACTTACATAATTTATTTCGTACAAAATAAATATTCACTTAGTCACATAAACAATTCAACCAGTAACGCAAAATCTATATCAGTCACACAAAACTATACACTTAGAGAACCAAGCGACTGTGCTTCCTATTGCATCCTCAAGAAAATACATTTCATTATTGGGTCGAATTAGATCCACCTTCTCCAGCAAAACTCTATCAATCCAAACTTTCCAACAAGATCCACCAAGAGGAATGTGATGCACTTTTGCTTTTGGATCTGTGGATGCAATTCAACCTTTTGCAACAACTCCATCACCAGACCAATGAAGCAGCTTACATTTAGTATTAACATAGACATCTCCACAATTCACGTTCTTCAATTTTCCCTGTATAACAATAAAAAATTATTAATGTTCTAAAGTATATTTTTACAACAAAATAGGTTATTAGTAATAAGAGAGAGATTCTTTCATGTAAAAGAAAATACAATATTCCTCATATCAATATGATTACCTGAGTTGCAATATTGTCATTCTTTTTTGCTCCATTGACATCACTATCACTACTAACATAATTCCTAATATCGTCATCAATGCCACCACTAGCAACCTAATTTTTTAAATAAATATTGTCAAATAATATTGTGAAAGATCATAATGCTCAAGGTAAAAAAACAAGCCGAGAGTGGTGAAAGATCATGATGCTCAAGATAACTAAACAAGTGCTTTTATTTTCAACATTTCCAAGTGATGATTGCATAATATGATCTAAACAAATATGGGTCGGAATTTAAGTTGTAGAAGCATGCACTAGTCATTTCACTTCCCATTTAGAATGCTCCAACATAAAATTATTTTGACCAAGAATAATTAAGACATGTTTTATACCAAAATAATAGCAGTAACAAAGATGCTCAAAGGAAGAATTTCTTTTCATACAAGAAGATGAACTTCTAAATATCCATATCCACTATTATCATCTTCATTATCATCAGACTGAAAGTAATAAAGAGAAAAAAAACAAAAAAGGTGTTTAGAAAAAATCAGTATTCAAGAACTTAAAACCATCTCAATGCTGCTCATTATGCAAACCTAACCTCCTTTTCAGCTACTTCATGCTTATCGTTCATTGAAGCTTTCAATTTTCTTCGTTTTGCATAAATCATAAAATCTTCTGAAGGATGAAAAGATTTCCAATTTTCCTTTTACATTAATGGGAAATGCTTACTAAGTTGGACTTCGACCTAAAGTACCATTAATACTCAGTTAAATAGCATTTGAATCCAAGGGAAAATTAGAAGAATTTTCTCCCTTCACGAAGTAATTATGATGCTTACTACCTGATTACCTTAGTAGAACCAAGGAAAAGGCAGAATGGTTGTGGTGTGTAGTAAGTAGAGACAACAGACAAGAAGAAAATTAAGAATGGCATGGTAACATTCATAGTTGAAGGAACTTAGATCTCTCTTGCCATTTTGTGTTTCTTTTAAAAACAAACCATTTACCATTAAATTGGCCTATAGCAAGGACGGCAACTAGGTTATGAACAACCAATGGTCAGAACTAAATTGAAGGCATTAATGAAACCGACATATAATTTGAGGATACTTGTGTTATTCATAGAATTCACAAGGCAAAATCTTTTGGCTTCTCAATATTGCTATCAAGTCAGTAAACCAGATATATTATGGAACTAATTGTGCTGTCTGTGACTAATATACATGTCATGATCCCCTACTCTTGGTGATGTACCAGGCTACAAACCATTTGTCATTCATAAGTGAATTTCACTTGGCAATCACACTTGTAGTAGGAGCACTTGGTGCCATCAGGGCATGAACATATAACAATAAATCACTAAAAGTACTTTTGTGCCAATGTCCCAACAAAACTATGTCAAACTATTTCTTAGCTAGAAAATAAAGCATATGCCTGGCACCGAATATGGATGGCATCCAACTCAATTAAGCTAGTTTGATTATACGAAACACATTGAAATGTCTGCTCATAATTTCCACTCACAAAAGAATAAAACAAAAAAAAAATGGGAGAAACTTTTTCACACTTCATGCTTTTGGAGTACTTTTTAGAGATCTACTTAAAAATAGACCAACTTCCATATAGCCGATATTTCTAACAAAAACAAGATTCTACAACAGTCCTATTTTGTAATTTATTCCTATTTTGTATGCAAAAAATTATTTCTATATTGCATAATTCAAACTCTTCATTTGTATCATCCACATTGAAAAGAGACTAAAGAACAATATTTTAGCTTTCACATGTAATCTTAGTCTACATTCTCACAAAAGTTATATGCATAATTTCTTCTATGTTTAGATGCGATCTATAGACCTACTGGTTTTTATTGTCCACTTTAAATTTGTAATCTTTTCAATGGAATATCAAATAAAAGTTCATCAAAAGGAACAATTCATTTTAGGGTTTCAATTTCATAACAAATCAATAAACCAGGTACAACCCTTGAATGGTTCGACCTACATTTACAAAAACAAAACCCAAAAAAAAAAGGAATTCGAAAAGTATGGCTATTTGAAATATGAACACCATTGATAGTGACCTTGTGTAAGGGTTCAAACTCTGAACCCGTAGAGAGTTCGTCCTTGACGCTTGAGGGCGTAAACCACATCCATGGCGGTGATGGTCTTGCGGCGAGCGTGCTCGGTGTAAGTCACAGCATCGCAGATGATGTTCTAGAGGAGAGGAGCAGCAGAGCAATGTTCAACAGTAAGACGAACGGGGTGCGGTAAGGAGAGGGGCAGCAGAGCGACGTTCGGTCGTGGGAAGGACAGGGCCAGCGACGAAGCTAATCGCGGCGGAGGAACCGTTGACCGAGGAAGGAGAGGACGACGACTTTTGCTCTCGATGGAGGTAGGCGATGGAAGGGAAGCGGGCGGTTTGCGATGGTGAAGGGAGGAGAGTAGCGGTGGTGAGAAGAAAGGGATCGGGAGAAAAAACGAGGGGAGATAACTTTAGGTTTAGCAGGCTGATTAAACTTATAACTCATAATTTTGTATTTAACTTTTTATGAGAATTTTTTTTCTTAATCTTTGCAATAACGATGAAAAAAAAATATCGTCATTAAATATATGACATTAACGACCAAAATAAAAAAAATCGTCATTGATGATAGAGTATCAACGACGGGATAAAATATCGTCGCTAATATGTATTCATTAACTACAGATACTAATTTTTAAATGAAAAACCATGGGAAAAAAATCAACGATAGGGAAAAATGGGAAAAAAAATAATATTAATAAAATAAAATTTATTTTTATGTCATTTATTTTTTTAATGAAATAAAATTATATTTTTCTAATTTATTTAAAAAATCAACGATAGTGCACTTGATTGGCACGCTGCAAAAAGTTTATTTTTTTATAATGAAACTTTTAATGGTGTGCAAATTGTACGCTATTATTATTTCATATTAACAAGCTTAGTATTATCCGCAGCATGCTTGATTGGCACGCTGTGAAAAATTTAAGTTTTTATAATGATACTTTTAACGGGGTGCAAATTGTACGCCATTATTATTTCATATTTACAAACATTGTATTCGCAGCGCACTTGATTGGCACGCTGTAAAAAATTTAATTTTTTATAGTGAGACTTTTAACAGCGTGCAAAATGCACACTGTTAAAAGTCTCATATTAATAAATCTAATATTATCCACAGCGCACATGATTGGCGTGCTGCGAAAAATTTAATTTTTTATAATAAAATTTTTAACAGCACGTAGAATCCACGCTATTATTATTTAATATTAATAGCGTGCACTGCACGCTGTTAAAATGAGTATTGACAGCGTATTATTTTTGCATGCTATTGTTTGCGAAAATATAATATTATCCTCAGCATACAAAATTGGGCGCGCTGTAAAAACTATTATTAACAGCGTACTAAAATTATGCGTTGTTGATAACGTGCTGTGGAAAGTCATATTTGTTGTAGTGTAGGTTTCTCTAACCTTTGAGGATTGACTTGGGAACCCAATATAAATTCTTTCAAATAGGGTTCACTAAGTACTCCTTTGGGATCCATTTCCTAGGTACCATTGTTGTTTTGGATTGTCCTCTAGCTATTAAACAATGGTAAACTTTTTCATTTTTGGTTCCCTTATAACCTAAGCCCTTTATTTTGAAACTTGCTCTTTGGCTCCCAATAATCATATTCAATGTGTTAGAGCCAATTGTGAATTTTTCAAGGGCCTTAGTAAGAAAATCTACTTTTTCCCTTAGAATCATATTCTCTTCTAAGCATGCATCATTAACACTAGAAGAAATAGCATTATCATGTGAACATGCATTTTTCGATTTTTCTTCTAGATTTTTAGTTTCATCAAGCATGCATTTATTTTTCTTTTTTATTCTAAACAAGTCCTTAGTTAGACTAGTAATCATTGAAATGACATCATGGGAGGGTATTTTATTTACCTAACTTACCCAATCCCCTTCTTCCGAATCCAAAGTAGATGCTCCCCCTTCACTTGAGCTCTCCTCCTCACTTGATCTTGCTTCTTCTCTTTTGGATGAGGTGTAACGCCCGTAAAATTCCTAGCAATTTTACAAGAATTTTTGGCTTGATGATAATGGGCTTTATGTAGGCCTTTTTCCAAAACAAAAGAAAATAAGCCAAAAATGGATACAAGACCTAGGAATTGAACTCCAGACCTCTAGAGATAGCCAAGCCCTATAGATGTACCCACTAACCATAAGCCCAATAGGATTGTATGATTAAGGAAAGGGGGGGGACTATAGATAAATGGAACTAAGGGTAAATGAAGAGGCATAGAAAAGGAAAAGAGGAACTTCTCTTCCTCCCCCCCTTTATAAAGAAGAGGGAAGATTGAAATTGTTTACTTCCTCTCTTCTTCTCTTCCTCTTCTCACCGAAATTCCAAGGCTTCCCTCTCCATTTCCCTCTTGTGGCCGAGCCTCATCCAAGCAAGAAAGCTAGGGCTAGGTTGGTTCTTTAGGTTGTCTTCTCCACCAAAAGCAACGCGAAGGATGTAAGTATCCCTCACCTGCATACGAGTAGCTTCGGTTGACGTTTTTATAAAAGAAATCTATATAGTTATTTTCGGCCAAGATATGATCTAGGGTTTCCATGAAGTTGTATGCCATGCTTTTGTAATTAGATGATGATGTTAGGGCTTAAAATGGATTAGGTCAAAAGTTAAACCTAGGAAACCCTATGAACCATTCGGCCAACATGAGTTTTGTTAGTGTTTTATGGAAGTTATATCTTGTTTTTGCTTGCAAGTGATGATGTTAGCATGTTATAGGGATTAGGGTAAAGATCTAACCCTAGAGGCCTCCATGACCCATTCGGCCAAGTCATGAACTAGGGTCTCAAAGAAGCTCTATGCTATGTTTATGCTATGTTTATAACTAGATCATGATGTTAGGGTTTAAAGTGGGTTAGAACAAAAGCTAACCCTAATGAACACTTTAGTTCTATTCGGCCAAACCCTATTTTAGGGTTTCAATGAAGTTCCATGCCATACTATGGGAACTAGATGATGATTTTAGGGTTTAAAATGGATTAGAACAAAAGCTAACCCTAAGGAACAACAAGACCTATTCGGCCAAACCCCACCATAGGGTTTCAATGAAGTTCCATATTATGTTTTGTAACTAGATGATGAGGTTAAGGTTTAAAAGGATTAGGTCAGTTAAACCTAAAGGCCCTACATGGACCATTCGGCCACCTTGGGTCTTTAGGGTACAATGAAGTCCATACCATGAATTGTATGCTATGCTATGTTAATGGAATAAGTTATGTTGTTATGAAATGAAGTATGCCATGCTATGTTAAAGAAATAAGTTAGGTTGTTATGAAATGAAGCATGCCATGCTATGTTAATGAAATAAGTTATGTTGTTAGGAAATGAAGTATGCCATGCTATGTTAATGAAATAGGATATGTTGTTATGAAATGAAGTATGCCATGCTATGAAAATGAAATAAGTTATGTTGTTATGAAATGAAGCATGCCATGCTATGTTAAAGAAATAAGTTAGGTTGTTATGAAATGAAGCATGCCATGCTATGTTAATGAAATAAGTTATGTTGTTATGAAATAAAGTGTGCCATGCTATGTTAATGAAATAAGTTATGTTGTTATGAAATAAAGTATGCCATGCTATGTTAATGAAATAGGATATGTTGTTATAACATGAAGTATGCCATGTCATGAAAATGAAATGAAGCATGATGTGTATGAAATGAATTATGCCATGCCATGTGAATGAAATGAAGCATGATGTATATGAAATGAAGTATGCTATGCTATGTTAATGAAATAAGCTAAGATGTTATGACATGAAGTATGCTATGCTATGTGAATGAAATGAAGCATGATGCGTTATGAAATGAAGTATGCTATGCTATGTTAAAGAAACAAGCTATGTTGTAAAATAAGCATATAAGTATTTTACTTTCATGGCTTGTACCAAGACCTTAACAAGGTCCAAGAAGGGATGGGCTCCTAAGATGCCCTAGGTCGATGGAATAAGACTCGGGCCTAGGATGGGCTTCTATGTATGATTGCCCCTAGGTCGATGGAATAAGATTCGGGCCTAGTACGGGATGGGCTCCAAGATGCCTTAGGTCGATGGAGTAAGACTCGGGCCTAGGATGGGCTTCTACGCTATGACGATTGCCCCTAGGTCGATGGAATAAGACTCGGGCCTAGAAACCTATTAGGTTCGAGATTTGCTACCTCGGGCCTATTTAGGGATGCGCGCTATGATAATGAAGAAGTGGTACAATGCCGGGCCCAAATATGTTGAGATTTATATTTACGTACCTAATATATATATTTTCAAAAGCATCTTGCATATGTATGCCATGATTGTTAAGTTACATGTTATGTTCAACGATATGCCATGATGTTAAGTTATATGTTATGAAAGTTATGCTTTATGATATGTTATGAATGTTTACATGCTTACGTTAGATACGTTATGAAAGTTATGCTTTATGATATGTTAAGAGTGTTTACATGCTTACGTTAGATACGTTATGAAAGTTATGCTTTATGATATGTTATGAATGTTTACATGCTTACGTTAGATACGTTATGAAAGCTATGCTTTATGATATGTTATGAATGTTTACATGCTTACGTTAGATACGTTATGAAAGTTATGCTTTATGATATGTTATGAATGTTTACATGCTTACGTTAGATACGTTATGGAAGTTATGCTTTATGATATGCTATGAATGTTTACATGTTTACGTTAGATACATTACAAGTTATGTTTGATGATACGATGATCCATGCTATATTTTACTTACGTTACTTATGCTACATGTTAAGTTGATGACACCAAGTATGTTACATGTTATATTGCTTCTATGTTGTGAATGCTGCATGCCATGATTTATGATAATGTATGGTTTTAGTGAGTAGGACAGGATCTTACTAAGCCTATGTGCTTATAGTTTATCTTTCCCTCGTACTGCAGATAAGGGTAAGGGATGGATAAACTAAAGGGAGCAGCAGGAGGGGCCAAGGTGTGTGGTAGTGGCATGGTGGAGAAGATTCGTTAGGTCTAAACATGTTTAGCTATGATAAAGATGTCTATTCATGTCCTCACTTATGTCTCCTTATGACGATGATGTTATGAATTTACTAAGCACTAAGTATCTACATATATGATGCATGCTCTATGTTAAGAAGAAGAAGTAAAGAAGAAGTAAGAAGAAGTATCTATCCACGCTATGAAGCATACTCTATGCTAAGAAGAAGAAGTATGTATATATGTATATATGTGTTAACGCAGGTTTATGTTTAAAAGAAAAAAAAAGTATTAAGAAGTATGTCTAAAGTCTTCCGCTGTGAGAATTAAGAAGTAGGTATAAAGTCTTCCGCTGTATGTAACGTATGTACGGTCGCGTCGCGCGCCGCCTCTCCGGACATTTAGGGTCCCGGAAGGGCGGGCGTGACATGAGGTGAAGGCTATGTCATCTATTCCCATTAACGTAAAATGGGAGACGATTTCTTCTTCTTTCGATGATGATGGATCGTCCCATGTTGCTTTTAGGTTAAGCGCTTTCACCTTCTCCTTTTCTTTTGATTTCTTCTCTTCTTTCTTCTTCCCTTCTTCTTGTCATTCTTTCTCTTTTCTTCCTTGATCTTATTCAAGAGAGGACACTCATCTCTCATGTGTCCCTCTCTTTGGCAATTGTAGCATATGACTTTTCTTCTTCTCCTCCTATCATTAGATTTGTTAAACTTAAAATTTTTCAATTCACGCCTTACCTTCCTTACCATATAAGCCTTTTCATTGCTATTCATTGATGAGGAAGATTCGTCATTGGATGAGGAGGGTGGAGTCTCCTTCTTCTTCTTTCCTTTATCGACCACAAATGCTACTCCCCTTGATTGCTTGATTGGATCTTCAACTATTCCTTCAAGTCTAGTTTCATGTAATTCATGGTAGAAAAGAATTATTCTAGAGTACTTACCTCTAGATTCTTTGAGATGTAGAATGAATCTACCATGGAGCTCTACTTAGATGACCGGGGAAATGCGTCTATTGCTTTCATGATCATATCCTAGTTTGAAAGCTTTTCTCCTACACTTGATAAACCATTAATGATTTCTTTAAAATGAGAGTGTAGAGATAATACCTTCTCCCCATTATCTAGCTTGATATTGTTCAATTGAGATCGGAGGAGGTCCCTTCTTGTGAGTTTTTCTTCGGAGGAGCCTTCATGAAGCTCCACTAGCTTCTCCCACATTTCTTTGACACTTGAGAACTCTCTAATTCTATTGATTTATTATTGAGGTAGCACATTGAAGAGATGGTGGTTTACTTTTGAATTCGCAAGGTGCTCCTCTCTTTACTTCTTAGTCCATCTTGATTTTTCAATTGGCTTCCCCTCTTCATCCCTAGGTATCTCAAAACCGGTTTCAATAATAATCATAATATCCAAGTCCATTTCAAAAAATATCTCTATACGCTTTTTCCACTAAGCGAAGTCCTATTGGGTTTCCGGCATCGTGGCGAGTGTGTGTTCGAACTTGTTTCGTAAACATGTGAGCAGTGGAATAAATAAAAAATAATAAATCTAATTTATTACATCACACACACCACACACATACATAGTATAACATGTGTAGACATAACCGCAGTTTCAAATTTTACAATAAAAGGAAATTATTCTACGTATACCTGACGTATCCCGTGTAGCGGGAAAGGCATCAACCGGAGCGACTCTCGCTAGAATCGCCTCTATCCGTATCCATGCGGAGTATCGTCGGGATGACTTCACAAATCCACGAGCCTCGTCTTCATATGAGTCACTAGCCTCGTGTCGAAGACGATGTGATCGAGAGAAGATCACAATCCGAATCAAAATTCGGATTCAAAATCGAGTCCCCAAAATTCATTTCTCCGGAGAGGTATTCGTCAACCGTTTGACGAATCCTTCATCCTCCACCTATGAGGATTACTGGAGATCAAATCCCCAACAAGGTAGCTGCTGTCAGAGTTCCAAACGTCGTCCAAATGATGCTCCGACAAGAAAGAAACAAGCTGTCCAGAAAACTGGACAGCTTTGGTGGAGGATGTTGCGGCGGCCAAATAAGGAAAGCTAGGTGCTCACCTTGTCGCCGGAGCCAAGGAAGATCACCGGAGGGTCACCATAGGATCACCGGCAGGAGCTTGGATGCTAGCAACAACTTGGACGGTAGCACAAGGGCTGGGCGGCGGAAAAGGGTTGGGCATCGGCTACACAAGGAGAAGAGGGAGAGGGGGCGGCAACTTTAGGGTTAGGGATTTTTCAAAACCCTTAAGCCATATTTTATAGAGAACAAATTCTCCTAATGGTTATTGGTTCATAACCAAAAACCCATTAACCCTCTCCATTAATTTAAGTTAAAATAAACCAAATCGATTTGATCTATTTTAAGTTAAAATGAACCCAACCAACTTTGGTTCATTCGTTTAAAACAAACCAAACCCTTTTGGTTTAATCTTTACCATTGGATTATAACCAAACCAATTTGATTAATCCATCATGTCTTTATAAGACACGACCCATCCACACTTCCATTGTGACTGAAACGATTTCATGCTCACTCCATGTTTGGTCCAACCAAACCTAGTTTCTCTCGGTCTGAAAATCTCATTCTCAAGCTCATTTTAAATCCTTCGGATTACGCTCGTTATGCGTGTGACCAAATAGGTTCTCAGTTTATGTTGACCGTCTATAATTAACCATTAATTATAGAACAATCATGAGTGGAACCTAGTAGTACATCATGATTGCCAATTAACCGAAAAGATCAACGGTTGATCCAGAACTATTTCTTAAACCCTTCAGCAGCTACAATGAATCGTGTTCCATTCCCTTCACTCATCTTATACCCACTTGGTTCAAGACATGGTCTATAGTGTCAGTCCCCACTAGGTTGACTACGTCACACCTAACCCAAGTATCATTTTCTCATCCTACGGATTCTAGTTACTGCACATGTATCCAAGAGTACCATACTCTAAACATGTAATGCTTTGGCCAAAGACTTTAGTAACAATCCGATGAGAGGCCATGTGTATACATCTCATCGCAAGGAGTGGTGAATCCTTTATAGGCTATTCAAACACCTTCGGAAACTTCGACATATACCCAATCATCCCGGATCCACATCTCCTCAGAGATGCTTACTTAAGATGTCAAAGCATAAGTCTTCATGACCAAGATGACTTGAATACCGCAAGTTGAAGGAACATCGCACTTAAGCTACAGTAAGAACTTCATTGACATATCCATATATGCAGAGAACCATATGAAGTTTTACACCTGGTCACTTCAATGGACTAGTTACCATAACTGGCATCCACGATTAACTCCGGACATCACGATTAACTCCAGACATCACAATGTCTCCAGCCAGTGAGAATCAGCTACTTGGATACACCAAGGAGTATACCTCGTGCTAATCTTGACAAAATTGATGGGGTCCCAATCCATCAATTCATCGACTAGAGATAATTCAAATACATCACAATTACACATGTAGAGATACTCACTAGTTGTGATCCAATCACAAATTCTCTCATGCTGTGAATCGTATCAGGGACATTCAGTAAATGAGTATAAGATCTAATCAAATACATGAAAACATATATACTCAAATAGTGAATCTTCATTTATCATATAAATGGTTCAAACATAAGGCGATTGCCTTAGGACATCTCTCATATATTACTAACAAGTCCCCTTCGAATTTTGGCGGGTGGATGTTGGAGCCGGCCTTTTTGTTGATTGTTGTGGCGGTGAGTTCGGTGATAATCTCCTCGCTCTGATACCACTTGTTGGAGGATCGTGGCCCGGCTAGAAGGGGGTTGAATAGCCTTGATGATCGTAGATGGAATTTGATCACTCTTAATTGTCTACAAATGATTAGCACAGCAGAATATATGCTAAAACAAAGCAATTAAGCTAAAGACAAAGAGTAAAGAAGAGAAAATGTTTACAAAGTATGTAACATGGTTCACGACCATTGCCACTAATCCACAGACGATTCGTAATGAGAATCACTAATCTATCCTTTAGCTTAAACAAGGTGGGGGTAACCTCTTTACAACAATTCACTCCCTCTTACAATAGAATAGAAGTAAGCACAAGGAAATGAGTAGAAAATGTTTAGGGCACTTGGGAGTATGAATGGGAGTTAAGCATTTTCCTCCCCAAGGCACCCATGGCCTCCTCTTATAGAGAGGAAGCCATTCTTCCCATTGGTCATGCAACAGTTGATTGTTGCATGCCAGCAATCGATTGCTGCATGCGAGCATTCAACTGCTACTATAGTCGTTGTCTCACAACGACTTCATCCACATTGGCATCTAGCCAACGGATAACCCATTAGTCGACTGCCAGATCCTAGCAGTTGACTGATTGAACTGTCAGTTGATTTCTCCAAGCAATCAATCGACTCAAATGGGTTATGTGCCTGTGACACCCTTGAATAGTCGACTGCCATCTCTTGGCAATCGACTGATGGTGCAGAAACCCATCAGTCGAATACCAGTCGATTTCTCTCGACTTGGATCAATCGACTGGTGTCGGGTAAAACCTCAAAAAAATACATGTTTGAGCATCCAACGGTCGAGTAAACGTCAAACCACCTGTTTGAGCATCCAACACTTCCATTCGTCGAGTAGAAACCTCAAACTCATGTTTGAGCATCGACTTATCCAATTGTATGGTAAAACCTCAAATACAAGTTTGAGCATCTGACTTGTCGAGTGAAACCTCAAACCTATGTTTGAGCGTCCGACACTTGACTTAGCCATTCAGCCAAGTTCACCTTTGATCTACCCCATCTCGGGTTACAATCGCTCAATCTCTCATCTTCCCATGGAGTCCCTCACCGAAGCTCTCTTCGTCCGACCATATCCCTCGGATGCACTAAGCCCATGGCTCCTCCAGTACCATCCTTCACATCTCGCCCTGAAGTTTGCTTCCTTTGGCTTCACTCCAATGCTCCTCGTCCAATGGTCCTTCAGATGCACCAAGTGCACAACTTCTGCAATGCCATCCTTCACCGACTCAAGGACCCGAACCATGAGATGGTGAACTCGCCAATGCTTTCATCAAGTCAACCATGTGTGATTCAATTAATTCCTGCACAACTTAAACACACATCAAATTACAAACAACCTAACTTAAAACCTTTACCACATACTGTTAGGATGTATACTAAAAGCCTAGCTTTTTGTATGAACATCTTCATTTTGAAATAAGAATCACATGATCATTGTTTGCATTTTATATTCATGCATATTGTATGATACATTACATTGTAGATAACATGGTGTGTGGTGTCGCACAAAAGATCATGTTATCAGTTCCTTGTAGAGTATAAGTAGAGGCTCACAACCAAGATGGTTTTGGACAAACCATTGGCATGGTTGTAGTGTAATTTGGTATTAGTTTATCTTGACCATAGAATTATACTAGTACACTTTGTGTGTATTGAGCAGGACTGATTTATAGGTTATTAAATTTATACTGACTATATAATTGAATCAGAACTCAGATATTATGGTGTACATGCTCTTAATCTTGTTATAATAATGGGCACATGTACTTAGTATTTATTTCTTTGATTTACCAATGGGCGAGATTTATGTGTTAAGTCGATATGCCCGATAAGTTGGAAAATAATATTATTTACATGGTGTGTCATTGATTATAGGAGGAAACCGTATCCTATACACTAGGATGATGATGTCCCCTTGAGGAGCTCATAAAGTTCATCATGTAAATTCTGCAGATGGACTTGGTCTAACATGATGATAAGGATGAGTGGTACTACTCATGGAGTTAGATATTGATTAATTAAATTGTCAGTAATTTAATTAATTAATGGACATTTGATATCTTAGACAGGGGGAGATATTTTGTACAAATAATATGTGGTGCCCATATTTAATTATGGGGGTTGGTGAGATAGATCAATGATGATCCTCTAATGGAATGGATCATCATTAATGGATAGGGTTATAAGTGGTTCAGATTCATTGGGTGGCCAAGATCCAACTCCTCCTCATGGTCCCTATTGTAACCTATTATAAATACCTCATGAAGCCTAGATCAAGATGAGGTGGATGTGGAGAGGCAAGGGCATGAGAGAGTGCTAGGGTTTTGATTCTTTAGGGTCGGCGGCAACAAAGGAGTGAGGGTTTTCCTTCTCTTCCTTTCTCTTGGCCGGTGCCTCCTCTCACTTTCCTAGGGCCGACGCATCCTTCTCCCTTTCCAAGGGTCAGCGCCTCCTCTCCCTCTCCTAGGGCCAGCATCAACAAGCAAGGACGAAGAGGGTTCTCTCTTCCTCAATCTCCTCTCCTCTCATTAGTGCCGACGGACACCACACTTGGAGTTTTGGTGGTCGGTACAAGCAAAGAGAAGAGGAGAAGCCTATGTGTTCGAAACTAGAAAGGAGAAGAAGGGAGGGTTTTCTTCCCTTGTTCGAAGCGAGCAAAGAAGGGAAGATACGTGGTCTAGGAGGCTTTAATTATTGGAAGATTGTCGCCCACACGACGTCCAAGAAGAGGATAGGAATACAATAGAAGATCAAGAGGTAAAACAAGAGGTATAATCTTGTTCTTTTGTATTTTTCATGCTATTGATTGTCATGGACCCCGATCATAAACACAAAAACCGACGATCCGTTCATCATCTACTCCATGATTAATCAAGGAAAAGGGTTAGGTTGCTTGAACAATAAGTTTGTTCAAGCAACCACTCAAATCGAATAGCACGATGATGAATGAGTTGCTTGGGTAATCCATCTCCATCTGGATTAGTTTTATTTAATAAAATTTTAATCTAGGGATGTGAGATAGAATCACCATGCACAAGCGACCAAAGTGAAGTGAAACTTTTCCCTTCAACTGGTATCAGAGCCACGGTTTCCGATTTTGTGTGTTTTGGATTCAGTTACTTTCACGCATTTATCATATATTGTTTATGCCAGATAATAGTAGGATGTGAGTAGGCTAACTTTTTGCTTGCAGGCATAAGATCCAACTATTATGGCTATGTGAATGTATGTGATTGTGTGTGTGTGATTGTAATTAATTATTTGAATCCTCAGGGTTGATGAGGCTAATTAGTATTTAATTTTTGTAATTAAATATGACATTGTTTAGCCACTCATTTTAATTTACTTTCAATATAGATATGTTGTACACTCCTTCATGGAGTATAGGATCGATGGATGTAAATTAAAATATTTTATCTCGACTCAGATCCCCTTGTGGCTTGCGCATGGTAAAGGGAGGAGCGGACGAGGTGGCGACATGATGGGAAGCATATTGGAAAAAAAATGCCATAATAGTTGAAATTTTTAGTTTTTCATATTTATTGCTTATTGTTTGATATGCATGTTGTCTGTGTTTGAAAAGTCCTCAATTTTAAATTACTAAGTGGGAGTGAGATATTTTTTAGTTCTCGCGGCCTCCATTACAATTTGACATGTGATGCGAACAAACTTGTGCGTTGGCTCTGAGTAACTTCCTCCATATCGGATGAGTTTGTTTTGTGGATCACTATGTCAAATATGGTTATAGGAAATTATTTAGGAGCATGTGTACTTCCCCATCGGAAGGCCCATAATCCAAGGTAATTATCTTAGTATCGGGTAATGGTAAATACTTAGATGCAAATAAAAGTATCCTCCCCATCGGAGTCACTGCTTTTATTTGTAGGGCCGAAGAGGAACCAACTATTAATTTTATTTGTCAAAAAGTAAGGTTGCCAGGATAATAAAATTAATGGCTAAAACCTCCTCTTACAAATGTATAATTCGTATACGTCCACACTATCGTGGCATACGATATTATCGGTGTTTTGAGGTGTTGGTTGATTTTAAAATTTTATTTTTTGAGGAATCAATAAATTTTTGAAATCTAATGTTTTTTATCACAGTGATTCTTAGGTTTTTCAAATTTACTTTCAACCCACTTGCTGTGATTCTAAAAGAAAACAAACTTACTGACTCCAATTATGTTGATTGGAAATGAAATCTGGACATTGTCTTGACTGCTGAGGAGTACAAATATGTACTTTTCAAAGAATGTCCTCCTAAGCCTACAAATGATTCTAGTGAAAAGGAGAAAGATAGTTATAGGAAGTGGAACAAGGCAGATGAGATGGCGTGGTGTTACATTTGGGCTTCTATGTCAAATGTATTACAACATCAGCATCAGACCATGACTACTGCCTATGACATGATGCTCAATATCAAGAATCTTTTCGAACACCAGAATCGGGCTGCTAGGAAGGAAGCTATGAGGAACTTGATGATGACTACCATGATTGAGGGAACACCCATGAGGGCTCATGTTCTCAAGATGATGGCTCATTTGAATGAGATGGAAGCCCTTGGAGCGGAGATCGATGGGGAAACTGTTGGTGCAGTAGGCACCTAAGTCGAACCTGAGTTTTGATTATAGCAAATGATACAAAGTTAAGCTCATGTTGTTATCTCACGAGCTGAATCGAGTGTGCAGAAAATTGTTATAGCTGGAAGCTGAAGGCTAGCGACACCCGGAGGAAGCCGCGGTGGTCGGGCAACACTCAAGTGACTTCGGAGGGAGCCGAAGGAATTGAGTGGAAGGTCGGAAGCAAAAGAAACACGTAAGTATTGAGGTAAGTTCGTGTGTGCGAGTAAAAGTAAGGTCGTATTTTCGTTATGGGGAAAGACTTAAGAGTAGATCCGACCCAAGACAACTCATAGGTGGTCTAGGTTGAGATCTGACGGTCGACGACCGTCGAAATAATGTTTTCCTTAAACGATCGCTAACTGAAGGACTCGACTGCCGTCCATCAGTCGAGTGACTACGGCTAGCACTCGACTGATGCTGCCAGCAGTCGACTGGTGATGGCCATCAGTCGACTGCTGGTCAAAGGATCAGCCTCGAGTAGTCAAGAGTTATCACCATTTTTCAAGGGGTTTTGTGCCCATTTGTGATTGGATAAAGATGCATTCGATGAGGGGCTCAAAGGCTATAAAAGGAGGGCCAAACCTAGGGTTTTTCATCAATTCAAAAGCTTCCAAGTGCTTCCGATACGCTCCGACTCTCCGACATCCCTACGACGAAGCGCTGCCGAGACGACGACTAGAGCTTCAACCTCCAACCTTTTAAGTCGTCGGTAACGAAAGTTATAAATTGTATTTCAGTTTATTCCTTTAAGTAAAGCTTTAAATCATATCAAGGAGAGGGGGAGTGTCCCTCTACCTTGAGTCTTTATCGAGTTTTGTATTCGTTTAACTCCTATCTCCAACGAGGAGGAGTTTGGTTAGTATTTTGCCCTCCGTGCGTGGTCAAGGACCACTAGGGCCTTGGAGTAGTAGCCGTAGGCTACGAACCAAGTAAAAACCCTCGTGTTTTTATATATTTCTTGTTATCTTTCCGCTGCGTTTTACTCGTACCTTAACGAACGATTACGAAAAATTTCTATCGCTATTCACCCCCCCTCTAGCGAACCGCATAGATCCAACAATTGGTATCAGAGCCGGGGGTTGCTAAGATTTGGTGAAACCACCAATCTAGCCATTTTTCACAGATTTATTTTTCTTTTATTTCTGTTTATTTCAGATTTATTTTTCTTTGTTAAATTTACTCCCGCACTACTAATCCAAGACACGAGTCTTGGTACTTTTTGTGTGTTTTTGTCGTTGCTAGTCTTTTTTCCTTCGTCTCCTTGTGTTCTTTGTTCTAATGGCCCATCCCGAAGGGTTTAGCATCGTCCGACCTCCGTTTTACAATGGAGATGACTTCCGTTATTGGAAGGGTCGGATGGAATGCTTTCTTAAAACCCAAATCGAGATGTGGATCATAATCCAAACGGGTTTCACACTTCCGACTAATGAAGTGGGTGACTCCTTGGATTATGACCAATGGACCATTGCGACAAAAAAACAAGTCGAAGCCGATGCTACGGCAACGCAAATCCTTCAATGCGGCCTATCCAAGGAGGAGCTAAATCGCGTCGGCCCCTTCATAAGCGCAAAAGATCTTTGGACAAAACTAGTGGAGCTACACGAAGGGACCGATGAAGCCAAGGTATGTAAGCGTGACTTTTTGTTCAATAAATTGTATAATCTAAAAATGCAGGAACACAAGTCCGCGACACAACTTCACGCCCGAGTCCAGGACATAGTCAACAATCTACATGCAATCGGGCAAAAGGTCGAAAACCGCGACCTTATAAGGTATGTCCTAAACTCTTTTCTGAGGACTACCATATGGGCATCCATGTTCGATGCCTATAAGGTCTCCAAGGACCTTTCTAAAATTAGGTTAGATGAACTCTTTTCGGATTTTGAACTTCATGAGCAGTCTAACTCGGAACCCGAGAGGGGTATAGCCTTGTTTGCAGGATCAAAGAAGAAGAAAATTGCAAGCAAGCCACCACCAACCGAGGAGGAAGACGAGTCCGAAGAAGAAGTTGACTCGGAGTTGACTGACGAACTAATGAACCTAGCTCGAAGGATAGCCAAGGGACGAAAGCGAACCACGACTCGACCCAACAAAGGTAAGCCTAAAAGTTCCAATATTAGGTGTTATGAGTGCAACAGGTTTGGACATATCAAGTCCGAGTGCCCCAAGCTCAACCACCAAGCATCTAAGCACAAGAAGGCCCTCAACGCGACATGGGAAGAAGCGTCATCTGAAGAAGACGAAGACCATGTCTTCATGGCGAAATCAATTGAGTCAGACACGGAGACCGAGCTTGAACTTGAGTCAGAACCTGAGGATGACTCGGACTACGAAGCTACCTTCATGTCAAGCCACGGATACGCATCCAGTTCAAAAGATACCCTTAAAGTAAGTCGAACTTTATTTAATACTTTACATAATACGGTTAGGTTTTTGTCTAGGAAGTTAGCTAAGTCCGAGTCCAAGGTCGAGACCCTTGTTGAGGAGGTTAAACTCCTCAAACACGAGGTCTCCCTAACCTCTTCGACTAGTCGAGTTCAAGAGAAGGACTCAACTCGAGTTGAAAAGCTCGAAGTTGAGAACTCTCTCTTGAAAAGTCAAGTCGAAGATCTTAGGAACACGTTGGAAAGGTTCACTTCGGGATCCAAAGGACTTGACCTCCTACTTGGATCTCAAAGGGCCGTGTACAACAAGGCTGGACTAGGATTTAACTCAAACACGACTAATAGGTCGTATATGTCGATTGTAAGTCGACATAGGAAACATGTCCAAGCATGGGTCCCTAAGAACCTTTTGATTTCAACTCTAGGATCCAACCCGTACTGGATTCCCAAGGACCAAATCCACTATGTGGATAGACCGAACTGATTCAACGGTCTAGGGGGAGCCACTACAAAACATGTTTGTGCTTTAACATAGAAATTGCATGTTTTAACTTAGAATGTTTGTGCTTTAACTTAGAAATTGCATGTTTTAACTTAGACTGTTTGTGCTTTAACTTAGAAATTGCATGCTTTAACTTAGAAAGTTTGTACTTTAAAACTTGTGAACTCACTTAGAACATCAACATAATCAACTTCGAAAAGATTGAGCCTCGGGGAGCCTCTTTTCAAAAACATAACCAACTAAAATTCTTCGAAAAGATTGAACCTCGGGGAGCCTCTTTTCAAAAACATAACCAACTTCGAAAAGATTGAGCCTCGGGGAGCCTCTTTTCAAAAACATAACCAACTAAAATTCTTCAAAAAGATAGAGCCTCGGGGAGCCTCTTTTCAAAAATAACTAGTTAGACTAGGAAATAATCTTAGGTGAGTCAAGTCATCATTTTCTGGAACATGGCTTTGTCTAAGGAAGTGGTCGATGATCCGATAAAAGAAGGCCCCTGTGCCTCGCCACGACCTGGAAGCCATGATCTTGAAAAGGTAAACTTGACAAGCCTAGGGTTAAATCCAAATCTAACATAAAATTACTTGAACCTAAATACACTTAATCAACTTAATTGGAAATCATCTCACAAAAAACACATAAGTATAACATGCTTGATCATATAGACACAGGTGAGATGACCTAGGTTTAACAACTTACAACCAATTTTTTAAAAAAAAAACTAACATCCAATCCAACCACCTCGTGTGTAGGATCAATGGATGTTGGACAGCGGTTGCTCCCGACACATGACCGGGGATCAACTCAAATTCACAAAGCTTCGATTCAAACGACAAGGATCGGTAACCTTTGGGAATAACGGCAAGCTCAAAATCATCGGATCAGGTGATATCAAGCTTAACTCGAATTTTGTTATTAAAAATGTATTACTTGTAGAGAATTTTGCATATAACCTGCTTAGCGTAAGCTAATTATGTGACAATAACTATAAGGTCGTATTCTTAGAAAATGAATGTGTAATTAAAACAAATAAAACAGCTAAAACAATACTCAAAGGAACTAGGACAAATAACATTTATACAATTAACTTAATCAAATCCTCAGCCAAATGTCTTATGACACAGGAAGAGGAATCATGGTTGTGGCACCGACGACTCGGTCACTCGCACCCAAGCCTCGTCCACAAGATGAGTCAGAGTGGCTTAGTCAGAGGCTTAAGCAACCTCAATAACTTGGTTAATAAAATCTGTAATGCTTGTCAACAAGGAAAACAACCTAGGACAAAACACAAGTTAACTAACCAAGAACAAACCTCAAGTGTACTTGAGCTCCTGCATATGGATCTATTCGATTCACATGGAGCCAAGTCACTCAATAGAAGTCAATATTGCTTAGTCATAATTGACGACTACTCCACGTTTACCTGGGTTAGGTTCATCAAACATAAAAATGATACCCTAGATCAATTAATCAATCTATTCAAATTAATCGAGAATCAAAAAGACCTTAAGGTTAAAAGACTTAGAAGCGATCATGGTGGTGAATTCGAAAATCAAAGGTTCACCTACTTCTGTAACCTAAACGGATACCACCATGAATTCTCTTGCCCTAGGACCCCTCAGCAAAATGGCCTAGTGGAACGAAAAAACTGAACTCTACAAGAAGCCGCTAGGACCATGTTGAACGAATACGACCTACCCGATAGATTTTGGGCAGAAGCCGTGAGTACTGCATGCTATGTCCAAAATAGGATCCTTATGGTAAAAAGGCACCTTAAGACCTCATACGAGATTTATCACGATAAAATACCTAACATCAAGTACTTTAGGGTATTTGGGTGTAAGGTACATATCCTAAACACTAAGGATTACCTAGGGAAATTTACATCCAAAACCACGACCGGAATCTTTCTAGGATACTCGACTACAAGTCGAGCTTATAGAGTATATAACCACGACACCCTTAGAGTCGAGGAGACTATCAATGTAGTATTTGATGAAGGACATGAACCTACAAAACCCCCGGCAACCCCAATTAGCGAGTTGATTCATACTAGACCTAACTCTGATCCGGAGATCAAGTCTAGTGTTAATCCTAACCTAAGTCAACCAAGTCACTCTATTGATCAAGTGATAGATGACTCCAACCAAACTAGTGTTCAACCAAGTCACCCCATTGATCAAGCATTAGATAACACAAACCCAACCCAATCTAGGATTCAGACTAACCACCCTATCGATCAAGTGATAGGAGATCCTAATCTAGGAGTTCGAACTAGAGCATCCTATAGGAACCTTAGTCAAATTTCCTTAATTTCAAAAATAGAACCCAAATCAATTGAACAAGCTCTTCTTGATCCCGATTGGATTATTGCAATGCAAGAAGAGCTAGCTCAATTTACTAGGAATGAAGTGTGGGAATTAGTACCACCACCTAAAGATAAAACGATAATTGGAACAAGGTGGGTGTTTCAAAATAAGCTTGATGATAAAGGTGAAGTAGTTAGAAACAAGGCTAGGTTAGTCGGCAAACGGTTTAGTCAAGTCGAAGGCTTAGATTACGACGAAACCTATTGTTGGTGCAGTAGGCACCTAAGTCGAACCTATGTTTTGATTATAGAAAACGATGCAAAGTTAAGCATATATTGTTATCTCATGAGCTAAATCAAGTGTGCAGAAAAGTCTCAACGCTGGAGCTGAAGGCTAGCGACACACGGAGGAAGCCGCGGTTGTCGGGCGACACTCAAGAGACTTCGGAGGGAGCCGAAGGAATTGAGTGGAAGGCCGGAAGAAAAAGCAACACATAAAGTATCGAGGTAAGCTCGAGTGAGTAAAGTGAATTGAGGTCGTGTCCTTTGTACGGGGACGTCCTTAGGCGACGATCCGACCCAAGACTTCCCATGGAAGGTCTATGTTGAGATCGGACGGCAAGTGGTCGTCAAATTCACTTATATTTTGAGCTAACTCTTCATTGTAGTCAAAAATCCTGGCCATCAGTTCAACCGGCCAGTTCAACCGGTGGTCAAAAATCAGCCTCGAGGAGTCAAGCTTTATCACCATTTTTCAAGGAGTTTTGTGCCCAATTCCTATTGGTTGAAGACCCATTCGATGAGGGGCTCAAAGGCTATAAAAGGAGGTCTTGTCCTAGGGTTTTTCATCAATTAAAAAGCTTCCAAGTGCTTCCGATACGCTCCTACTCTCCGACATCCCTACGACGAAGTGCTGCCGAGACGACGACTAGAGCTTCAACCTCCAACCTTTAAAGTCATTGGTAACGAAAGTTCTAAATTGTATTTCAGTTTATTTCTTTTAGTAATGCTTTAAATCATATCAAGGAGAGGGGGAGTGTCCCTCTACCTTGAGTCTTTATCGAGTTTTGTATTCGTTTAACTCCTATCTCCAACGAGGAGGAGTTTTGTTAGTATTTTGCCCTCCGTGCGTGGTCAAGGACCACTAGGGCCTTGGAGTAGTAGCTGTAGGCTACGAACCAAGTAAAAACCCTCGTGTTTTTATTTATTCATTGTTATCTTTCCGCTGCGTTTTACTCGTACCTTAATGAACGATTACGAAAAAGTTTTTATCGCTATTCACCCCCCCCTCTAGCGAACCTCATCGATCCAACAATTGGTATCAGAGCCGGGGGTTGCTAAGATTTGGTGAAACCACCAGTTTAGCCATTTTTCACAGATTTATTTTTCTTTTATTTCTATTTATTTCAGATTTATTTTGCTTTGTTAAATTTACTCCCGCACTACTAATCCAAGACGCGAGTCTTGGTACTTTTTGTGTGTTTTTGTCGTTGCTAGTTTTTTTTTCCTTCGTCTCCTTGTGTTCTTTTTTCTAATGGCCCATCTTGAAGGGTTTAGCACCGTCCGACCTCCGTTTTACAACGGAGATGACTTCCGTTATTGGAAGGGTCGGATGGAATGCTTTCTTAAAACCCAAATCGAGATGTGGATCATAATCCAAACGGGTTTCACACTTCCGACTAATGAAGTGGTTGACTCCTTGGATTATGACCAATGGACCATTGCAACAAAAAAACAAGTCAAAGCCGACGCTAAGGCAACGCAAATCCTTCAATGCGGCCTATCCAAGGAGGAGCTAAATCTTGTCGGCCCCTTCATAAGCACAAAAGATCTTTGGACGAAACTAGTGGAGCTACACGAAGGGACCGACGAAGCCAAGGTATGTAAGCGTGATCTTCTTTTCAATAAACTATATAACCTAAAAATGCAGGAACACGAGTCCGCGACGCAACTTCACGCCCGAGTCCAGGACATCGTCAACAACCTACACGCAATCGGGCAAAAGGTCGAAAACCGCGACCTTATAAGGTATGTTCTAAACTCTTTTCCGAGGACTACCTTGTGGGCATCCATGGTCGATGCCTACAAGGTCTCCAAGGACCTTTCTAAAATTAGGTTAGATGAACTCTTTTCCGATTTCGAATTACATGAACAATCCAACTCGGAACCCGAGAAGGGTATAGCCTTGTTTGCAGGTTCAAAGAAGAAGAAAATCGCAAGAAAGCCACCACCAACCGAGGAGGAAGACGAGTCCGAAGAAGAAGTTGACCCGGAGTTGACTGCCGAACTAATGAACCTAGCTCGAAGGATAGCCAAGGGACGAAAGCGAACCACGACTCGACTCAACCAAGGTAAGCCTAAAAGTTCTAATATTAGGTGTTATGAGTGTAACAGGTTTGAACATATCAAGTCCGAGTGCCCCAAGCTGAACCACCAAGCACCTAAGCACAAGAAGGCCCTAAACACGACATGGGAAGAAGCATCATCAGAAGAAGATGAAGACCACGTCTTCATGGCGAAATCAATTGAGTCAGACACGGAGACCGAGCCTGAACTTGATTCAGAACCTGAGGATGACTCGGACTACGAAGCTACCTTCAAGTCAAGCCACGGATACGCATCCGGTTCAAAAGATACCCTTAAAGTAAGTCGAACTTTATTTAATACTTTACATAATACGGTTAGGTTTTTGTCTAGGAAGTTAGCTAAGTCCGAGTCCAAGGTCGAGACCCTTGTTGAGGAGGTTAAACTCCTCAAACACGAGGTCTCCCTAACCTCTTCGACTAGTCGAGTTCAAGAGAAGGACTCAACTCGAGTTGAAAAGCTCGAAGTTGAGAACTCTCTCTTGAAAAGTCAAGTCGAAGATCTTAGGAACACGTTGGAAAGGTTCACTTCGGGATCCAAAGGACTTGACCTCCTACTTGGATCTCAAAGGGCCATGTACAACAAGGCTGGACTAGGATTTAACTCAAACACGACTAATAGGTCATATATGTCGATTGTAAGTCGACATAGGAAACATGTCCAAGCATGGGTCCCTATGAACCTTTTGATTTCAACTCTAGGATCCAACCCGTACTGGATTCCCAAGGACCAAATCCACTATGTGGATAGACCGAACCGATTCAACGGTCTAGGGGGAGCCAATACCAAACATGTTTGTGCTTTAACTTAGAAATTGCATGTTTTAACTTAGAAGATTTGTGCTTTAACTTAGAAATTGCATGCTTTAACTTAGAATGTTTGTACTTTAAAACTTGTGAACTCACTTAGAACATGAACATAATCAACTTCGAAAAGATTGTGCCTTGGGGAGCCTCTTTTCAAAAACATAACCAACTAAAATTCTTCGAAAAGATTGAGCCTCGGGGAGCCTCTTTTCAAAAACATAACCAACTAAAATTCTTCGAAAAGATTGAGTCTCGGGGAGCCTCTTTTCAAAAATAACCAGTTAGACTAGGAAATAATCTTAGGTGAGTCAAGTCATCATTTTCTTGAACATGGCTTTGTCTAAGAAAGTGGTCGATGATCCGATAAAAGAAGGCCCCTGTGCCTCGCCACGACCTGGAAGCCATGATCTTGAAAAGGTAAACTTGACAAGCCTAGGGTCAAATCCAAATCTAACATAAAATTACTTGAACCTAAATGCACTTAATCAAATCAATTGTAAATCATCTCACAAAAAACACATAAGTATAACATGCTTGATCATATAGACACAGGTGAGATGACCTAGGTTTAGCAACTTACAACAAATTTAAAAAATCTAACATCCAATCCAACCACCTTGTGTGTAGGATCAATGGATGTTGGACAGTGGTTGCTCCCGACACATGACCGGGGATCAACTCAAGTTTTCAAAGCTTCGATTCAAACGACAAGGATCGGTAGCCTTCGCAAATAACGGCAAGCTCAAAATCATCGGATCAGGTGATTGAGCTCAATTCAAATTTTGTTATTCAAAATGTTTTACTAGTAGAAAATTTTCAATATAATTTACTTAGTGTAAGCCAATTGTGTGATAATAACTATAAGGTCATATTTCTAGAAAATGAATGCATAATTAATACCAACGAAACTGCTAAAAAAATTCTTAAAGGAACTAGAAATAACAACATTTATACGATCAACTTAACTAACTCCTCAACTAAGTGTCTTATGACACGGCAAGAGGAATCATGGTTGTGGCACCGACGACTCGGTCACTCACACCCAAGACTCATCCACAAGATGAGTCAGAGTGGCTTAGTCAGAGGCTTACCCAACCTCAACAACTTGGTTAATAAAATCTGTAATGCTTGTCAACAAGGAAAATAACCTAGGACACAACACAAGTTAACTAACCAAGAACGAACCTCAAGTGTACTTGAGCTCCTGCATATGGATCTATTCGATTCACATGGAGCCAAGTCACTCAATAGAAGTCAATATTGCTTAGTCATAATTGACGACTACACTAGGTTTTCCTGGGTTAGGTTCATCAAACATAAAAATGATACCCTAGATCAATTAATTAATCTATTTAAATTAATCGAGAATCAAAAAGACCTTAAGGTTAAAAGACTTAGAAGCGATCATGGTGGTGAATTCGAAAATCAATGGTTCACCGACTTCTGTAACCTAAACGGATACCACCATGAATTCTCTTGTCCTAGGACCCCTCAGCAAAATGACCTAGTGGAACGGAAAAACCGAACTCTACAAGAAGCCGCTAGGACCATGTTGAACGAATACAACCTACCCGATAGGTTTTGGGATGAAGCCGTGAGTACGACATGCTATGTCAAAAATAGGATCCTTATGGTAAAAAGGCACCTTAAGACCTCATATGAGATTTATCAAGATAAAGTACCCAACATCAAGTACTTTAGGGTATTTGGGTGTAAGGTACATATCCTAAACACTAAAGATTACCTAGGGAAATTTACATCCAAAACCACGACCGGAATCTTTCTAGGATACTCGACTACAAGTAGAGCTTATAGAGTATATAACCACGACACCCTTAGAGTCGAGGAAACCATTAATGTAGTGTTCGATGAAGGACACGAACCTACAAAACCCCCGGCAACCCCAATTAGCGAGCCGATTCATACTAGACCTAACTCTGATCCCGAGATCAGGTCTAGTGTTAATCCTAACCTAAGTCAACCAAGTCACTCTATTGATCAAGTGATAGATGACACCAACCAAACTAGTGTTCAACCGAGTCATCCTATGGATCAAGTTGTAGACTCAAACCCAAATCCAACTAGGACTCAAACGAATCATCCTATCGACCAAGTGATAGGTGATCCTAATCTAGGAGTTTGAACTAGAGCATCCTACAGGAACCTTAGTCAAATTTCCTTAATTTCAAAGATAGAACCCAAATCAATTGAATAAGCTCTTCTTGATCCCGATTGGATTATTGCAATGCAAGAAGAGCTAGCTCAATTTACTAGGAATGAAGTGTGGTAATTAGTACCACCACCTAAAGACAAAACGATAATTGGAACAAGGTGGGTGTTTCGAAATAAGCTTGATGATAAAGGTGAAGTAGTTAGAAATAAGGCTAGGTTAGTCGCCAAAGGGTTTAGTCAAGTCGAAGGATTAGATTACGACGAAACCTATGCCCCAGTAGCTAGACTCGAATCCATTCGAATGTTGCTAGCTTATGCCGCACATCGAGGATTTAAGCTGTTTCAAATGGATGTTAAGTCGGCATTCCTAAATGGATACATTAAAGAAGAAGTTTATGTTAGCCAACCCCCCGGATTCGAAAATCTAGATAAACCCGACCATGTTCTAAAACTTAAGAAAGGTCTCTATGGACTTAAACAAGCTCCTCGAGCTTGGTACGAGAGACTTTCAATCCATCTTAAGTCAAAAGGGTTTAACCAAGGCTTAGTTGACCCAACTCTCTTCGTAAAAACCTTAGGTAAAGAAATATTCATAGCTCAAATTTACGTATACGATATAATTTTTGGAACCTCTAACTCAGCCTTACTAAACGAGTTCGTTTCGCTCATGGAAAGTGAGTTCGAATTGAACTTGGTAGGCGAGTTAAGTTTCTTTTTAGGTCTACAAATTAAACTAACTAAGGATGGTATATACCTATATCAACAAAAATACACTAAGGAGTTAATTAAAAGATTTGGAATACAAGACGCTAAGGTAATAAACACCCCAATGGCGATAAATGTTAACATAGGAGAAGACCTAGAAAGTAAGTCCATTGACTTAAAGTACTAGAGGAGCGCAATAGGAAGTCTCCTATACTTAACTGCAAGTCGACCTGACATTCTATTCGCAGTAAGTATGTGCATCTGGTTTCAAACCTGTGCTAAGGAGTCTCACCTAACCCTAGTTAAGCGTATCCTTAGATATCTTAAGGGTACACTTAACGTTGGTATTTGGTACCCTAGATCTACGGAGCTCGAACTAATCGGCTACTCCGATTTGGATTTTGCCGGTAGTAAGCTCGATAGAAAAAGTACGGCTCGAGTCTAGTGAGTTGGTGCAGTAGGAAGCAACACTGTGTTGCGTTATCTACCACCGAAGCCGAATACATCGCGATGGGTGAGTGTGTCACGCAGCTTCTTTGGATGAAGCACACCCTCCGCGACTTTAAGTTAGACTTTACGAATACTAAACTTCATGTAGATAACATTAGTTCAATTAATCTTACAAAGAATCCGATATGTCACTCTATGACCAAACATATAGAGGTCAAACACCATTTCATTCGAGAACATGTGGCCAACGGAGAAATACAACTCGAATACGTTGAATCGAAGTCTAACTTAGCAGACCTATTTACTAAACCCCTACCCGAAGCCGAATTTAGTCTATTAAGACGAAAATTGGGCATGTGCGTAATAGAATAGGAACTTGCAAATTATATTTTCTTACTAGTATTTCTTAAAATTTTCATTTTTATGGAACTAGCATAGGACATACCTTAGATATCATGCACCTATAGATTTAAGGAGCCAGTACATCTCACAACACAGGACTAATGTGTTTGTGTACTTAGCCACGTAGATGGGCGTGAGATGTTAGGACCTTACTCCTGGTTCCAGATGTAGAGCTAGTGCATCGCTATGAGCCACGGAGTATAATCATACATACTAACCGACTCTGACCTGGACTGGTTGATCTTTCATATCAATCAAGTCAAATATGAGTCGAACATTTTATAGATGAGCTTATTTTCAGTATATTTCTTTTATAAAAAATGGGGAACATGCTTGGACTTTAAATTTAACACTTATTTTGTTTTCCACACACCCCTTACTCTTTTCGATATACGGCAAAAGGGAGAGAAAAAGGCCAAAGTTAAGGGGTCAAATTTTTTTTAACTCTTACTTCATATTTAAACCAAAAGTTAAAACTTAGTTAACTTTTAACAAAAGGCCAAAGAATTCTTAACTTAAACTTATTTTTTAAGCTTTATACCGTTAATATTTTACTTAAGGGGGAGAAAGGGCTTAACTAAAACGTTTTACTAAGGTCAACTTTAAGTAATGTTAATTACTTAAAGCAACCCTCAAGGGGGAGGATTAAGGTCTTTCTTCAAGACTCACCCTCGGTCAAGGGAGAGGTTTCCTCAAGGGGGAGTACTTGAAGAAAATCCTTACTACTCCAACTTAATCTTCATATTTTTTATTGTTTCTCATGCACATTATTACTCTTCATGCTTGCTATTTACTTAACTTTGTATGTGGGTTTGCCATAAATCAAAAAGGGGGAGATTGTTGGTGCAGTAGGCACCTAAGTCGAACCTATGTTTTGATTATAGCAAACGATACAAAGTTAAGCATATATTGTTATCTCATGAGCTAAATCAAGTGTGCAGAAAAGTCTCAACGCTGGAGCTGAAGGCTAGCGACACCCGGAGGAAGCCGCGGTGGTCGGGCGACACTCAAGAGACTTCGGAGGGAGCCGAAGGAATTGAGTGGAAGGCCGGAAGCAAAAGAAACACGTAAAGTATCGAGGTAAGCTCGAGTGAGTAAAGTGAAGTGAGGTCGTGTCCTTTGTACGGGGACGTCCTTAGGCGACGATCCGACCCAAGACTTCCCATGGAAGGTCTATGTTGAGATCGGACGGCAAGTGGCCGTCGAATTCACTTATATTTTGAGCTAACTCTTCATTGTAGTCAAAAATCCTGGCCATCAGTTCAACCGGCCAGTTCAACCGGGCCAGTTCAACCGGCCAGTTCAACCGGTGGTCAAAAATCAGCCTCGAGGAGTCAAGCTTTATCACCATTTTTCAAGGAGTTTTGTGCCCAATTCCTATTGGTTGAAGACCCATTCGATGAGGGGCTCAAAGGCTATAAAAGGAGGGCTTGTCCTAGGGTTTTCATCAATTAAAAAGCTTCCAAGTGCTTCCGATACGCTCCGACTCTCCGACATCCCTACGACGAAGCGCTGCCGAGACAACGACTAGAGCTTCAACCTCCAACCTTTAAAGTCATCGGTAACGAAAGTTCTAAATTGTATTTTGGTTTATTTCTTTTAGTAAAGCTTTAAATCATATCAAGGATAGGGGGAGTGTCCCTCTACCTTGAGTCTTTATCGAGTTTTGTATTCGTTTAACTCCTATCTCCAACGAGGAGGAGTTTGGTTAGTATTTTGCCCTCCGTACGTGGTCAAGGACCACTAGGGCCTTGGAGTAGTAGCCGTAGGCTACGAACCAAGTAAAAACCCTCGTGTTTTTATTTATTTATTGTTATCTTTCCGCTGCATTTTACTCGTACCTTAACGAACGATTACGAAAAAGTTTTTATCGCAATTCACCCCCCCCCCTCTAGCGAACCGCATCGATCGAACACCTATGCCCCAGTAGCTAGACTCGAATCCATTCGAATGTTGCTAGCTTATGCCGCACATCGAGGATTTAAGCTGTTTCAAATGGATGTTAAGTCAGCATTCCTAAATGGATACATTAAAGAAGAAGTTTATGTTAGCCAACCCCCCGGATTCGAAAATCTAGATAAACCCCACCATGTTCTAAAACTTAAGAAAGGTCTCTATGGACATAAACAAGCTCCTCGAGCTTGGAACTAGAGACTTTCAATCCATCTTAAGTCAAAAGGGTTTAACCAAGGCTTAGTTGACCCAACTCTCTTCGTAAAAACCTTAGGTAAAGAAATATTCATAGCTCAAATTTACGTAGACGATATAATTTTTGGAACCTCTAACTCAGCCTTACTAAACGAGTTCGTTTCACTCATGGAAAGTGAGTTCGAAATGAACTTGGTAGGCGCGTTAAGTTTCTTTTTAGGTCTACAAATTAAACAAACTAAGGATGGTATATACCTATATCAACAAAAATACACTAAGGAGTTAATTAAAAGATTTGGAATGCAAGACGCTAAGGTAATAAACACCCCAATGGCGATTAATGTTAACATAGGAGAAGACCTAGAAAGTAAGACCATTGACTTAAAGTACTATAGGAGCGTGATAGGAAGTCTCCTATACTTAATTGTGAGTCGACCCGACATCCTATTCGCAGTAAGTATTTGCGCCAGGTTTCAAACCTGTGCTAAGGAGTCTCATCTAACCCTAGTTAAGCATATCCTTAGATATCTAAAGGGTACACTTAACGTTGGTATTTGGTACCCTAGATCTACGGAGTTCGAACTAATCGGCTACTCCGATTCGGATTATGCCGGTAGTAAACTCGATAGAAAGAGCACGAGTGGTTGTTGTCAACTACTCGGCTCGAGTCTAGTAAGTTGGTGCAGTAGGAAGCAACACTGTGTCGCTTTATCTACCACCGAAGCCGAATACATTGCGATGGGTGAGTGTGTCACTCAACTTCTTTGGATGAATCACACTCTCTGCGACTTTAAGTTAGACTTTACGAATACTAAACTTCACGTAGACAACATTAGTTCAATTAATCTTACAAAGAATCCAATATGTCACTCAAGGACAAAGCATATAGAGGTTAAACACCATTTCATTCGAGAACATGTAGCCAACGGCTCCATACAACTCGAATATGTTGACTCGAAATCTAACCTGGCAGACCTATTTACTAAACCCCTCCCCGAAACCGAATTTAGTCTATTAAGATGAAAATTGGGCATGTGCGTAATAGAATAGGTACTTGCAAATTATATGTTCTTACTACTATTTCTTTAATTTCATTTTTATGGAACTAGCATAGGACATACCTTAAATATCATGCACCTATAGATTTAAGGAGCCAGTACATCTCACAACACATAGGACAAATGTGTTTGTGTACTTAGCCACGTAGATGGGCGTGAGATGTTAGGACCTTACTCCTGGTTCCAGATGTAGAGCTAGTGCATCGCTATGAACCACGGAGTATAATCGTACATACTAACCGACTCTAACTAGGACTGGTTGATCCCTCCATATCAATCAAGCCAAATATGAGTCGATCATTTTATAGATGAACTTATTTTCAGTATATTATTTTCAAAATAATGTGGAACATGCTTGGACTTTAAAATTCAAACTTGCTTTTATTCCACACACACTCTCACTCTTTTCGATATATGGCAAAAGGGGGAGAGAAAGGCCAAAGGTAAGGGATCAATTTTTTTTATGGCCAACTTTAAGTTAACAAAACAAGTTAAGGGAACTCTTAACTTAAACATATTTAGTTAACTTGTTTTTGTTAACAAATAAATTACTTAACTTTAAGTTAACTTGTTAACAAAACGAAAGTAAAGGCCAAGGTTAAGAAATCAATTTTTTTTTGATTTCTTAACTTAAAACTTATTTTAAATACTATGTCCAATGTTAAGTAATTTCGGTTACTTATTTTTTTTAGTAGCAAACATCAAGGGGGAGAGTTAAAACTCTTTCTCAAGTACTCACCCTCGGTCAAGGGGGAGGATTCCTCAAGGGGGAGCACTTGAAAAAGAGTTTTTATATATACTCCTGTTCATTCATGCTCTTAACACTCCTGCTCATTCATGAATATCTTTTCTTAATGCATTTAATTTTCTTAACTTTGTATGTGGGTTTGCCATAAATCAAAAAGGGGGAGATTGTTGGTGCAATAGGCACCTAAGTCGAACCTGAGTTTTGATTATAGCAAATGATACAAAGTTAAGCTCATGTTGTTATCTCACGAGCTGAATCGAGTGTGCAGAAAATTGCTATAGCTGGAAGCTGAAGGCTAGCGACACCCGGAGGAAGCCGCGGTGGTCGGGCAACACTCAAGTGACTTTGGAGGGAGCCGAAGGAATTGAGTGGAAGGCCGGAAGAAAAAGCAACACGTAAGTATCGAGGTAAGCTCGTGTGTGCGAGTGAAAGTAAGGTCGTATCCTCGTTACGGGGAAAGACTTAAGCGTAGATCTGACCCAAGACAACTCATAGGTGGTCTAGGTCGAGATCGGACGGTCGACGACCGTCGAAATAATGTTTTCCTTAAGCTAACTTTGCCTTGCAGCCAGCATCAGTCGACTGCCAACCTGAAGGACTCGACTGCCGTCCATCAGTCGAGTGACTACGGCTAGCACTCGATTGATCGCCCGAATGATCGGGTGATGGCCATCGATCATTGTTATCACCATTTTTCAAGGGGTTTTGTGCCCATTTGTGATTGGCTAAAGACCCATTCGATGAGGGGCTCAAAGGCTATAAAAGGAGGGCCAAACCTAGGGTTTTTCATCAATTCAAAAGCTTCCAAGTGCTTCCGATACGCTCCGACTCTCCGACATCCCTACGACGAAGCGCTGCCGAGACGATGACTAGAGCTTCAATCTCCAACCTTTTAAGTTGTCGGTAACGAAAGTTCTAAATTGTATTTCAGTTTATTCCTTTTAGTAAAGCTTTAAATCATATCAAGGTGAGGGGGAGTGTCCCTCTACCTTGAGTCTTTATCGAGTTTTGTATTCGTTTAACTCCTATCTCAACGAGGAGGAGTTTGGTTAGTATTTTGCCCTCCGTGCGTGGTCAAGGACCACTAGGGCCTTGGAGTAGTAGCCGTAGGCTACGAACCAAGTAAAAACCCTCGTGTTTTTATTTATTTATTGTTATCTTTCTGCTGCGTTTTACTCGTACCTTAACGAACGATTACGAAAAATTTCTATCGCTATTCACCCCCCCCTCTAGCGAACCGCATCGATCCAACAGAAACCCAGGTCGATATCATTCTCCAATCTCTACCTAAAAGTTTTGAGCAGTTTCGCCTGAACTACAACATGAATAAAAGGTTGTATTCATTGGTGGAGCTTCTGAAAGAACTTCAAGCGGCAGAGGGGCTTTTTCGTCAGAGTGCTCATGCCATAGTTGCTCAAAAGGTTTCTACTTCTAAGCCTAAAGGCAAGAAGAAGAAGAAACAAGGCATAGCAAAGATGGAAGTAGGATCTAATGCAGTAGTGAAGAAGCCAAAAGGCAAGTGCTTCACTTGCAAGCAAACTGGACATTGGAAGGTGGACTGTCCTAACTGAAAACAGAACAAAGGTATATCTTTTAGTTTAGTCATTGAAACATATTTAGTGGTGTTATCTACCGGTACCTAGTGTGTAGATACAGGAGCCACTAATCATGTCTGCAATTCTTTGCATGGGTTCCAGGAAACCAGACGACTAGCTGAGGGAGAGATTACCGTCTACATGGGAAATGCTACGAAGGTGGCGACTATTGAAGTAGGAGACATTTATTTATCTTTTGATAGAAATAAAACTTTGGTTCTGAGAAATTGCCTTTCTGTACCTACATTTAGAAAGAATTTGATTTCAGTTTCTAAATTATTTATGGATGGGTATTCTATTTCTTTTAATGATAGAGTTGTTATAAAAAGGAATAAGAAGATTATCTATTATTGTGCATTGGTAGGCAATTTATACACTCTTGAACCAAAAACTCCCACGATGCAAATAGAAATAAATAACTCATCTTCTAAATCTAATAAGAGAAAAGAACCTTCAAAAATGAACCAAACATATCTTTGCCATCTAAGGTTAGGTCATATTAACCTGAGTAGAATTCAAAGGTTGATAGCTGATGGACCTTTGGGTTCATTGGTGGTAGAAGATTTCCCAACCTGCGAATCTTGCTTGGAAGGTAAAATGACCAAGAGGTCTTTTAAGGCCAAGAGGTATAGAGCCAAAGATGTGTTGGAATTAGTTCATTCTGATTTGTGCGGTCCTTTGTCTATCCAGGCTAGAGGTGATTTTGAATATTTCGTCTCTTTTACAGACGATTATTCAAGATATGGATACATTTACTTGATGCGCCACAAGTCTGAATGCTTTGATAGGTTCAAAGAATTCAAGGCTGATGTGGAGAAATGTCAAGTTAAAAGTATCAAGGCACTATGATCTGATCGTGGTGGTGAGTACCTCTTGGGAGAGTTTAGGAGTTACTTATCAGAGGCTGGGATTTAATCCCAACTATCTGCACCTGGTACACCCCAACAGAATGGTGTGTCGGAGTGAAGGAATAGGACTCTTACGAAGATGGTTAGATCGATGATGAGTTATTCTGAGTTACCAGATTCGTTCTGGGGTATGCTCTAGAAACGATAGTCTATATTTTGAACTTGGTACCATTTAAATCAGTACCTTTTACTCCCATAGAATTGTTGTCTGGGCGAAAGCCTAGTCTGAGGCATATTCGGATTTGGAGTAGTCCAGCACATGTGCTGAAGGGAGATACTGGTAAGTTGAAACCTCGTACAGAAGTGCGCCTGTTCATAGGCTATCCTAGAGAAATGAAAGATGGTTTGTTTTATAGTCCTAGAGATAAAAGGGTGATCGTTAGCACGAATGCCCAATTTTTAGAGGAAGACTATGTGATGAACCATAAACCCATGAGCAAGATTGTTCTAGAGGAATTAAGAGGGGAAGTCACTACTTCAATACCAACGGTACAAGAGGACATACCACAAGTGAATGCACCACGTGCCACAGAGGATACATAGGTGATACCTCGTCTTAGTGGGAGGGTTGTTAGACAACCTGATAGATTTATGTTCTTGGGAGAATCTTTTGATTTGGTCCACGGCGAACATGAACCTGATCCCTGGACATATGATGAGGCACTCCAAGATAAAGATGTGATATCTTGGCAAAGGGCAATGAATTCTGAGATTGAATCTATGGATTTAAATTAGGTCTGGGAGCTAGTAGAACCACCCAATGGTGTAAAAGTCATTGGATGCAAGTCGATCTACAAAAGAAAGAGAGGATCGGATGGGAAGGTAGACACCTTCAAAGCAATGCTTGTTGTGAAAGGGTATACTTAGAAAGAGGGTATCGATTATGAGGAGACTTTTTTGCCGGTAGTCATGCTTAAGTCTATCTGGATTCTCTTGTTTATTATTTCTCATATGGATTATGAGGTTTAGCAGATGGATGTCAAGACAGATTTCCTTAATGGAAGACTTGAAGAAAACATCTATATGGAGCAACCAGAGGGATTCATTGCAAAGGGCAAAGAGCATCTTGTGTGCAAACTTAATCGGTCCATTTATGGATTAAAGAAAGCTTCAAGATCATAGAACATCCGCTTTGATGAGATAATCCAATCATATGCATTTATTCAAATTCTGGATGAGTCTTGTGTATACAAGAGATGTGATGGGAACAGAGTGATATTTCTTGTACTATACGTAGATGACATTTTGCTCATTGGCAACAATGTCAAAGTGTTATCAGACATAAGGGTATGGTTGTCCAAACAATTTGATATGAAAGACTTGGGAGAAGTGGGACACATTTTTGGGATCAAGGTTATAAGGGATAACAAGAAAAGGATGTTGTGCTTATCTCAAGCTTCATACATAGACATCATTTTAGCTCGTTTTAGAATGCAGAACTCAAAGAAAGGTTTTCTACCTTTTCGACATGGAGTACCTATATTTAAAGAGATGTGTCCTAGAACATCAAAGGAGATAGAGGAGATGAAGGTGGTTCCTTTTGCTTCGACGGTAGGAAGCCTCATGTAAGCTATGTTATGTACGAGGTCAGATATCTGCTTTGTCATGGGCATGGTTAGCAGATATCAGAGTAATCCAGAACAGAGACATTGGAATGCGGTAAAGCATATATTGAAGTACCTGAGAAGAACTAGGGATTATATGATGGTATACTAGGCAGATCAATTACTCCCTGTGGGTTACACAGATTCTGAATTCCAATCAGATAGGGATAACGGTAAGTCTACCTCGGGTTATGTGTTTACTTTGAGAGGTGGAGCCATTGTATGGAGGAGTGTCAAGTGGAAATGCGTGGCGGACTCTACCATGAAAGTTGTGTATGTGGCAGCCTCTAAGGCAGCCAAAGAAGTTGTATGACTCAGGAACTTCTTGATGGACTTGGATTTGATTTCTGGTTTGCCTAGAACTATCACAATTTATTGTAATAACAGTGGTGCAGTTGCAAACTCGAAGAAACCACGAGGTCATAAGGCAAGTATGTTGGGTTTCTGGCACCGCAGCGAGTATGTGTTCAAACATGTTTCGCAAACATGTGCACAGCGGAAGAAATAAAAAATAATAAATCTACATTTATTACAACACACACATCACACGCATGCATAGTACAACATGTGTAGACATAACCATAAATTTAAATTTGCAATAAAAGGAAATTTAACTACGTATACCTTTCGTATCACGTGTAGCGGGAAGCGCATCAACCGCAACGATCCTCGCTAGAATCGTCTCTATCCGTATCCACGCCGAGTATCCTCGGGATGACTTTGCTAAGTCACGAGCCTCGTCTTCGTACGGGTTACTAGCCTCGTGTTGAAGAGGATGTGATCGAGAGATGATCACGATCCAAATCCAAATTCGGATCCAAAAACAAGTCCTCAAGACTCGCTTCTCCGGAGAGGTATTCGTCAACCGTTTGACGAATCCTTCGTCCTCCACCTCAGAGGATTACCGGAGATCGAATCCCCGGTAAGTTAGGTGCTGTCGGAGCTCTAACCGTCTTCCAAATGACACTCCGACGAGAAGAGAACAAGCTGTCCAGAAAACTGAACAGCTTTGGTGGAGGAAATAGGGCCGGCCAAAATGGTAGGATGAAGCTCACCTTGATGCCAAACCCAAAGGAGATCACTGGAGAGTTGCCGGAGGATAACCGGCCGAAGCTTGGACGCCGACAACAATTTGGACTGCGGCACATGGAGCTGGGCGGCGGCAATGGGTGTTGGCGCCGAATAGATGAAGAGGAGGGAGAGGTGGGCGGCCAAAACTTGGTTAAGGTTTTGGATTTGGGTTTAAGCCATCTTTTATAGAGAACTAATTCTCTTAATGGTTTTTGGATCATAACCATAAGGCCCGTTAACCCGCTCCATTAATATAAGTTAAAATAAACCAAACCATGATGGTTTATTTTAAGTTAAAACGAACCGAACCAATTTTTGGTTCATTCGTTTAAAATAAACCAAACCCCTTTGGTTTATTCTCCTCCATTGGATTAGAACCAAACCATTTTGGTTCATCCATTATGTCTTCATAAGACACGGCCCATCCACGCTTCCATTGCAACTGAAACAATTTCATGCTCGCTTCTTGTTTGGTCCAACAAAACCTAGTTTCTCTCGGTCTGAGAATCCCATTCTCAAGCTCGTTTTAAATCCTTCGGATTACGCTCGTTGTGCGTGTGACCAAATAGGTTCTTGGTTTATGTTGGTCGTCTATAATTAACCATTAATTATAGAACGATCATGAGTGGCACCTAGTAGTACATCATGATCCCCAATTAATCAAAAAGATCAACGGTTGATCCAAAACTATTTCTGAAACCCTTCAGCAGCTCGAATGAATCGTTCCCCATTCCCTTCACTCATCTTATACCCACTTGGTTCAGAACATGGTCTATAGTGTCAGTCCCCACTAGGCTGACTACGTCACACCTAGCCCAAGTATCATTTCCTCGTCCTACGGATTATAGTTACTGCACATGTATCGAAGAGTACCTTACTCTAAATATGTAATGCTTTGACCAAAGGCTTTAGTAACAATCCGATGAGAGGCCATGGGTATAGATCTCCTCGCAAGGAGTGGTGAATCCTTTATAGGCTATTCAAACACCTTCGATCACTTCGACTTATACCCAATCATCCTGGGTCCACATCTCCTTAGAGATGCTTGCTTAAGATGTCAAAGTATATGTCTCCATGATTAAGATGACTTGAATACCGCAAGTCAAAGGAACATCACACTTAAGCTACAGTAAGAACTTCATTGACATATCTATATATGCAGAGAACCATATGAAGTCTTACAGCTGGTCACTCCAATGAACTAGTTACCATAACTAGCATCCACGATTAACTCCGGACATCACAATGTCTCCAGCCAGTGAGAATCAGCTGCTTGGATACACCAAGGAGTATACCTCGTGCTAGTCTCGACAGAATTGATGGTGTCCAAATCCATCAATTCATCGACTAGGGATAATTCCGATACATCACAATTACACATGTAGAGATACTCACTAGTTGTGATCCAATCACAAATTCTCTCATATTGTGAATCGTATCGTGGACATTCAGTAAATGAGTTTAAGATCCAATCAAATACATGAAACATGTATACTCAAATAGTGAATCTTCATTTATCATATAAATGGTTCATACATAAGGCGATTGCCTTAGGACATCTCTCATATATTACTAACAGACTCCCACTTCGCCTAATGCCAATTGCTACGGTATCCAATACCATAAGCACTAACATGACCCTGAAACTTACTTTGAGGTAATGCTTTAGTCAAAGGATCCGCCAAGTTCCTTTCAGTGGGAATTTTCTCGATTTGTATTTCATTCCTACTGATGATCTCTCTGATAAGATGATAGCGGCGAAGCACATGTTTGGATCGTTGATGAGACCTTGGCTCTTTCGCCTGTGCAATTGCTCCATTGTTGTCGCAGTAGACCGGTATTGCTTCAACAATGGCCGGAATCACACCAAGTTCATAAACGAACTTCTTGATCCAAACCGCTTCCTTTGCTGCTTCCGAAGCTGCAATGTATTATGCCTCAGTGGTAGAATCCGCTACAGTGTCTTGTTTGAAACTTTTCTAACTCACTACGCCCCCATTCAAGGTGAACACGTATCCAGACTGAGACCTGGAATTATCCTTGTCTGTCTGGAAGCTGGCATCTGTATACCCGCGTATCACCATGTCCCCTTCTCCATATATTAGGAACACATCCTTAGTTCTTCTTAAGTACTTAAGGATCATCTTAACAGCCACCCAATGATCCATTCCTGGATCAGACTAGTATCTGCTCGTGACACTCAGAGCATACAATACATCGGGCATCGTACATAACATAGCATACATGATAGATCCTATTGCGGATGCATAGGGAATCTTACTCATGCAAATCCTCTCGTCTTCTGTGCGCGGACACATAGACTTCGAAAGGTGTACCCCATGCCTGATGGGTAGGTAACCTTTCTTGGATTCCGACATGCTAAACCTCTTTAGCACTCGGTCTATACATGTAGACTGCAAAAGTCCAAGCAACCGTTTCGATCTATTCTATACATCTTGACCCCGAGGATGTAGGTTGCTTCTCCCAGGTCTTTCATGGAGAATGTCTTGGATAACCAAACCTTAACTGGTTGTAATATTGACACATCGTTTCCTATAAGTAATATGTCATCGACATACAATACTAGGAACACGACTGCACTCCCACTAACCTTCTTGTACACATAAGGTTCGTCTGGATTTTATGAGAAATCAAACTTTTTGATCGTCTCATCAAAATGGATATTCCAGCTCCTGGATGCTTGCTTCAATCCATAAATGGACCGTCGCAATTTGCATACCTTGGTTTTATCAACCGATTTGAAACCCTCAGGCTGTATCATATACACGTCCTCGAGCAGGTTTCCATTAAGGAAAGCTGTTTTCACATCCATCTGCCATATCTCATAATCATAATGAGCCGTTATGGCCAGGAGTATCCGAATGGATATTAAGCATAGCTACAGGCGAATAGGTTTCGTCATAATCAACACCTTGCTTTTGACGATATCCTTTCGCCACCAATCTAGCCTTATAGGTAATCACATTACAATCCATGTCGGTTTTCTTCTTGAAAACCCACTTGCACCCTATAGGCTTTATGCCTTCAGGTGGGTCAACCAAGTTCCAAACTTGGTTTTCATACATGGAATCCATTTCCGACTTCATGGCACCAAGCCACTTATCCCTTTCTGAACTTGTCAACACTTCTTCATAACTGGTAGGCTCGTCATCATCAATGAGTAACACATCGTTCGATTAACTTACGAGAAATCCATATCTCTCAGGAATATTGCGTGTTCTACCAGATCTACGAAGATGTGGTGTTTTAATAGGTCCAGTCGATTGCTCATCACTATGAGTTGTCGGCTGTTGTGCTTCACCAGGTATCTCATCAATGTCTATTTGAGTCTCTCGAGCCTCCTCAAGCTCGATGACACTCCCACTGTTTTCTTGCAAGAGAAACTCTTTCTCTAGAAACACAGCATGCCTTGAAACTAACACCTTTTGTTCCATAGGATGATAGAATTGGTAACCCCTTGTTTCCTTAGGGTATCCAATAAATAGACATTTATCAGAATTAGCATCCAATTTGTCTGATACTGTCCGCTTCACATAAGCAGGACAACCCCATATCTTCAAGTAAGATACATGAGGTTTCTTACCATTCCATATCTCATATGGAGTAGTAGAGACTACCTTGGTTGACATTCTGTTTAACAAGTAAACAGCTGTCTGAAGTGCATAGCCCCAAAAGGACTTGGGAAGATTCGCATGATTCATCATTGACCTGACCATGTCCAACAAGGTCCGGTTACGCCTCTCAGATACACCATTATGCTGTGGTGTATATGGCGGAGTCCATTGAGACAATATGTCATTGTCTCTTAGATAATCAAGAAACTCTTGACTTAAGTATTCACCACCTCGATCTGATCGAAGTATTTTAATACTCTTGTCATGTTGTTTCTCTACTTCATTTCTGAATTCTTTGAACCTTTCAAAGGCTTCAGACTTGTGTTTCATCAAGAACACATACCCAAACCGTGAGTGATCATCGGTGAAGGTAATGAAGTAGCTATAGCCTCCTAAAGCTTGAGTTGACATAGGTCCACATACATCACTATGTATTAGGCCTAGCAACTCTCCCACTCGTTCACCTTTTCCTGTAAAAGGTAACTTAGTCATCTTGCCTTTTAAGCATGATTCGCATGTATCATATGAATCCAATTCAAACGATTCCAGTATTCCACATCGGTGTAATTCGGACATGCGTTTCTTGCTTACATGATCAAGACGACAATGCCACATATAGGAGCCTAATTGATTACCCTTTCGAGCATGCGTGTTGCTCGCTTCGATATTGAAAATGTCACTGGATACGTCCAACGTATAAATGCCATTACTCAAAGTTCCAGTTCCATAAAGTACGCCATTCAAAGTTATATAACAACAATTGTTACTAAATGTCAAATGGAAACCATTTCTATTTAAACAAGAAATAGAAACAATGTTCTTTATTAGAGAAGGAACATAATAGCAATTGTCCAGTTCCAAGACTAGTCCACTAGGGAGCTTTCGCAAATAAGTTCTGATGGCGACCGCAGCAACCTTTGCTCCATTGCCAACTCGCAAATTTGACTCCCCTCTGATGAGTCTTCTTCTTTTCCTTAGCCCCTCTATGTCATTACATATATATGAGCCACACCCAGTATCCAATACCCAAGTGTCTAAGGAAATAGAATGACAATCAATAACGAAGATACCTGAAGAGGATGGGGCATTGGATGCCTTCTTCTTCTTCATGGACTCAAGATAAATCTTGCAGTTTCTTCTCCAGTGGCCTTCCTTGCCACAATGATGGCAAGTGCCCTTTTGTGCTGGTTCTGCCTTCTTTGCCTTTTTGTTCTTTCCTTTCTTCTGTTCTTTTGCCTTCCTCTTAGAACCTTTCTTTGAGGAATCAACTAACAGAACCGCCTTCTCCTCATGCTTCACAAAAGGCTCCACAGTCTTCAGCATATTGAGGAGCTCATGAATAGTGGATTTCAATTTGTTCATCCCATAATTCATCACAAATTGTGAGAAACTCTTGGGCAAACAATGCAGAATTAAGTCAATACTTAATTCGTGATCCATCACAAACCCGAGGGTAGCTAGCCGCTCGATGTACCCATTCATCTTTAGCACAAACTGCACTACAGACGAACCTTCTTGAATCTTCGTGGTGAAGAGGAGCCTAGAGACCTCCAACCTTTCGGATCTCACTTGCTCATCGAACAACTCATGAAGATGGAAGACCATAGTATTAGCATCCGTATGCTCATGCTGATTTTGCAGCTCAAGTACCATCGCCGCTAGCATGATGTAACTTGCCAGCTCAGAATCTGCCACATGCTTCTGATAGACCAACATTTGGTCTGGAGTTGCATCGTCCTTAGAACGGTTGGGAAGAGGCTCTTCAAGGACATATGCTAGCATTTCCACCTTGAGAACAATTCTTAGGTTTCTAAGCCATTCCAGGAAGTTAGGCCCAATCAGTTTGTTTGAATCCAAAATAGTGCACAAATTCAAAGACGTCATGATCAATTTATTGACCTAGAAATACAAAACGAGCATATATGAGAAAATGATTTTAAAATGCATCAATATACATTTATAAATACCATTCATTTTTCGAATTTCAAAAACCCCAAAATCACTTCGGGAGTTCGTAGGTCCATCTCCGAATGGGTTGATATCCATCATAGATATGAACAACCTTGGAGAGAGTCCAACAAGCCATTCATAACTACGACGGTAGGTATCAACTATACCGATTGCATATCACATATATGCAACTATCACAATGTGCTATTAACTAATTGAATGTTCACACATACATCGGGTTGTTAATACATTAACAAGTATGCATCATATGCATAACACCCAACTTCACCTCCCTTTACATCGACCTTGGAGAGAGTCCAACAAGCCGATACTCCAGGTTAAAGCCAACCCATTAATCGAGAAATAGTTTTAATATGGTTAGAGTGCATTCAACCAATTATCCCAGCTTGGAGAGAGTCCAACAACCAAAGCTAACGATTGACCTCTGACTCTTACCATATTAGTATTAAACTATTCCATGGTTTGAACATGTTCGGGTTCGAGCCGAGCTTGGATAGAGTCCAACAACCCAAACAAGAAACGGAACTCTGGTTCTAACCATATTAATGGAAGGTGTAGGCTTTCATATTGAGTAAGGGTTTTTATGTCTCATTCTCTTTGCATGCAAATAACTATTATCTAATGGCATAGCATACATGGCATACATCTACATGTCACGACACGCATGGCATAATGATATGCATCTAATGCAATTACATGGCATACAATTATGTCATGTATATAATTTCCTTATATGTCATAACTATTTATGGAAATAAAATATGTTTAATATTTGATTCTCCAAATCAAATCATGATTAAATTAGGAAACAAATTTCCAAATCTAATCACATATTTTATTTATGGAAATAGTTGATTAAGGAAAGTCAATTTAGGAAACCAATTTCCTAAATCATCAAAACTACTTATGGAAATAAAATATTTTAAGATTTGATTTCCCAAATCAAATCATGATTAAATTAGGAAACAAATTTCCAAAATCTAATCAAATATTTTATTTATAGAAAATATCAATTTCCATAAATACTTCCAACTTTCCAAAAGTGGAAGATTTCCATAAATACTTCTAGACTTTCCAAAATTGAAAAATTTCCATAAATACATCTAACTTTCCAAAAGTAGAAAATTTCCAGAAATATCATTATGACTATTGCAAAACCATTTTACGATTATGTCGAAACACAACCTGGACTCTGATACCACTGTTGGGTTTCCGGCACCGCGGCGAGTCTGTGTTCGAACATGTTTCGCAAACATGTGCACAGCGGAAGAAATAAAAAATAATAAATCTACATTTATTACAACACACACATCACACGCATGCATAGTACAACATGTGTAGACATAACCATAAATTTAAATTTGCAATAAAAGGAAATTTAACTACGTACACCTTTCGTATCACGTGTAGCGGGAACGGCATCAACCGGAACGATCCTCGCTAGAATCGTCTCTATCCGTATCCACGCCGAGTATCCTCCGGATGACTTCGCTAAGTCACGAGCCTCATCTTCGTATGGGTTACTAGCCTCGTGTTGAAGATGATGTGATCGAGAGATGATCATGATCCGAATCAAAATTCGGATCCAAAAACAAGTCCTCAAGACTCGCTTCTCCGGAGAGGTATTCGTCAACCGTTTGATGAATCCTTCGTCCTCCACCTCAGAGGATTACCGGAGATCGAATCCCCGGTAAGTTAGGCGCTGTCGGAGCCCTAACCTGTTAGTTATAGCCCTAGAGCCAATCATGTGATGGTTGAAAAGGGACCATTTTGTATCATATTCAATAAAGGCAAAGGATTGGTTATTATATTTACATCTTGCTTGTGCCAGCTAAATTAAATATAATAATGCCCTAGAAAAGTAGGTTCTTATCTACAGCACATCAATTGGCAGAATTGATTATGAGAGGCTGCAGAGAACACTTTCCTAAATGTTCCTAGTCAAGTATTAATATGCAAGGGCAATATTAATACATAAAGACTAGCATGTAGGTCGAATGATGACTTGATCTCACAAGTCATGGATATATGATATCAAGTTGACACATGGGTATATATTAGAGAATATATACTGAACTGACCCGCCATGAGAAAGTTTCATGGATCGTTATATGAGTGTCATAAACTTTCTCATATGACTATTGGTATGAATAGTCCTCAAACCTGAAGTCACTACGGTTCCCTACATAAGGAATTATGTACTTTGGTATCGTCAAACGTCACCCGTAACAGGGTGGACCATAAAGGCGATTACTGGGTATATAACAAATTATGTGGAGGGATGTGAGTGATGTAGATGGGATCTATCCCTCTCATATGACGAGAGTGATATCGGTGGGCCCCTTGATTGAGTAGAACTACTAAAACGCATGGCCATGCTCAAATGAGTCAATATGAGATATTGAGCTCATTTGTTTGAGTTAGTTTACTCAGGGATCAAGAAACACATAGATTGATCGAGGATGACACGGTCTATGCCTCATTGGTCAATCTGATATCAAGGATAGAAGGACACGGTCATACATTATAGTAGTCACGGAAAGGTTAGTCGGATCTTGACTTATTTCGTAACTTGGGTAGCAATGATGTATTGCTAGATTCCGCTCATTGCTTGTGTATCTAAAAGAGTTTAGATCCACTGCCAACGTTATGAGAGCCTATAGGGTCACACACAAAGAGCATGATGATTAGAAGAATTAGTGCATTCTAGTTTGACTAGAATAATTTGGGAATAAGCTTAAGTACAAAATAGTTTTTGGACTTTAAGCTTAATGAGAATTTTAGCTTATTGATTTAATGAGATTAATTCAATATGTTACCTTATTGATTTAATGAGATTAATTCAATATGATAACATAAGCTTATTGAATTAATAAGATTAATTCAACATGCATGAATGTCACACAAGCATGCCACATAAGCATGCCACCTAAGCTAGATAAGGTGGGCTTATTGAATTAATATGATTAATTCAACATGCATGAATGCCACACAAGCATGCCACATAATCATGCCACCTAAGCTAGATAAGGTGGAAGGAGACAAAGTGGTTTTTGTATCCTTAAAGTGGCCGGCCAAACAAGGTGTCTCAATGCAATGGATTGCATTGAATGGTAGGAGGTGAAAGGGTTTTTCCAACCCTATAAAAGACTCCATGGAGTGGCTGGCCAAGTGGTGATTGTGGTTGTGTGAGAGCTTGAGAGCTTGGTGGAAGCTTTGGTTGTGTGGTTTTGTGAGTGTAGGCTAGCAAGAAGAGTAGTCTTCTTCTTCCCTTCTCTTTTTCCCTAGCTTCCTCTCCTTTAGGGACTTCTCTAGCAAGAAGTAAAGGAGAGCCCTTCTAGTTTTTCTTTTGTGAGACAAGAGCTTGCTCGTGTGGATACGTATAGAGGCACGGACATTTGAACGTGCTAAAGATCCAACAAACCAAAAGGAAAAGCGGGATTAACAAGGGCACGCAACAAAGGTAATCCTCTCCTATAAGATAGGTTTGGTTTTAGAGAAATTTATTTTGTACGAGGTTTTCTTTCGCAAGGATCACTAGGAAGGGATCCTAATTTTTCCGTTGCGCATATGCTATTTGGCATATAGAAATCCCTACAGTGGTATCAGAGCAAGGTTGCGAAAGATCGTATAAAAATAGTTTTTCTCTATTTTATATATGATATAGAAGTAGGATGAATTTTATTATGAGTTGATAATTGCATTAGCAAATTTTCAAACATAATAAAATATCCGATGTCTTTTAAAAGTTAAAATTGACATGGTGCATGGTTATGGCCTAGTCCCAAAAAGTTTGTGATTGTGTGTTGTAATTCTTAATACGGCCTGCGAGTCGTGCCTTTCTCCTAAAATTCTTGTTGTAAAATTAGCTTTAGACTCGAATGTAACTCGAGTATTTCTCCTTTTGTAATATACAACAAAGATGGAGGGTCCATTGGAAGATAATGTTTCAAGGAGGAAGTCAACAACACAAGACAACCAAAAGGAAGCACTTGGGAGAAGATGCTATCCCTAGGTTGACCAATCAATCTTCTCATTGGCTTGAGAAGATTGTAGAATAAGGGCCATAACCATGACACACTTAGTTTAACTTGTATGTGATGCATGTTAATTTAGCTTATATGTGATGTATGCTAATATGTATGTGATGCATGTTTAAGTTTATATCTTAATATGTCAAATACGATATGCCTACCAAAGTTTGGTACTCACTACTTCCTCGATCATTTGTTATTGGGTTTGCCAAAGCAAAGCAATGCATTTTATCTTGGAAGAGTGCGAGTGGACAATCGTGATGTCCGCTATCAAAGTTAAGACTTAATTAAGTTTTTCTTAATTAGTTAAGAAAGTAGAGTCATATATTAGCTTTGAGCATAAGTTTTAAAATTAGTTTTATGTGATTTTCGAACATCAGCTTTGTCTTAGAAGTGGTCGTTGCTCCGATATCCAAGAAGGCCCCTGTGCCTCGCCACGACCGAAGTCGTTTAGGAATAAACACTAAACTAATCTAAACTTAACCAAAGCTATTAAAGAGTTACATCAGATGTAATTGGCAAAAGATTGCCTACCTAATCATACTACGTCTTGGGCGATTAGCCAAAGCTAACTCAAGACGAATTATGATGTGGATCTTTATCCCATATAAATTTATAGCTAAATAGTAGCTAATGATGTAAGCGAAAAGTGTTTGCCTACATCAATGATTAGCTCATATCAAAGCTATGAGAATTTAGTGGGAGCCTCATTTAATTAAATGACTTAGGTATGATACTTAATTTTGCATTTTATTGTTGTAGATCACCATGTCATCTAACACGACACACCCCCTCAACTTGCGATCTGTCCTTGAGAAGGACAAGCTCAATGGAGCAAACTTTCTTGACTGGTATAGGAACTTGAGGATTATCCTCAAGCAAGAACGCAAACTGTATGTCCTAGAGCAGTCTACCCCTGAAATACCTGCCCCTGCGGCCACTCGTGCTGAAAAAGATGCTTATAAGAAGCATCAAGATGACGCATTAGATGTGTCATGCCTTATGCTTGCAACCATGAACTCTGAGCTTCAGAAGCAACATGAGAACATGGATGCCTATGATATGGTTGAGCATTTGAAACAACTATATCAAGGACAAGCCATGCACGAGCGTTTTGAAGTGTCTAAGGCTCTTTTTGCATGCAAGATGCAAGAAGGAACACCTGTAGGAACTCACGTACTTTAAATGATTGGGTACGTTGAGAACCTTGAAAGACTAGGTTTTCCAGGCCAAGAATTGGCAGCAGATGTTATCCTGCAATCGCGTTAGGAAGCATATAATCAATTTGTCATGAATTATAACATGAATGAAATTGATAAACCTTTGCCTGAGATTCTCAGCATGTTAAGAACTGCTGAACCGAATCTCAAGAAGAAAGTTAGTAACGTACTAATGGTCAAGAAGGGCAAAGGTAAGCGCAAAGGCAAGGGTAAGACCCAAGCCAAAGGCAAGGCCAATTCATCCACTTCAAAGGGTAAAGGTAAAGTACCTAAGGAAGGGGACTGTTTCCATTGCGGTGAGACTGGACACTGGAAGCGGAACTGCAATGTCTACCTTGAGGAAGTAAAGAATAAAAGAAGTGGGACTTCTGCCTCAGGTATACACGTTATAGAAGTTAATCTATCTATTTCTTCTACATGGGTATTAGATACCGGATGTGCATCTCACATTTGTACTAATGTGCATGGACTGAGAAATAGTAGACTAATGGCAAAAGGCGAAGTGGACCTACGAGTAGGCAATGGCGCAAAAGTTGCTGCTGTAGCTGTAGGAACATATTCCTTGTCTTTGCCCACTGGGCTTATCTTAGAACTAGAGGAGTGCTTATATGTACCTGCATTGACAAAGAACATAATTTCTGTATCTTCTTTAGACAAGAAAAACTTTTCTTTTATAATAAAGGACAAATGTTGTTCCATTTATTTGAATGAAATGTTCTATTGTAATGCACCACTTATGAATGGTCTCTATGTTCTAGATTTAGAAAACCCAATATATAACGTAAATACCAAATGGTTTAAATCGAATGATTTGAACCAAACATATCTCTGGCACTGTCGCCTAGGTCACATAAATGAAAAACGCATATCCCAACTCCATAAAGATGGATTATTGGACTCATTTGATTTTGAATCATATGAGGTATGCGAATCTTGTCTTTTAGGAAAGATGACTAAAACTCCATTTAGTGGACATGGCGAGAGAGCGACGGACTTGTTAGGACTCATACATACTGATGTATGTGGCCCTTTCAATGTCGAAGCCAGAGGAGGTTATAAATACTTTATTACTTTCACTGATGATATGAGTAGATTCGGCTACTTATATTTGATGAGACATAAGTCAGAATCCTTTGAAAAGTTCAAAGCATTCAAGAATGAAGTACAAAACCAACTTGGAAAGCGTATTAAGCTACTTCGATCAGATCGAGGTGGTGAATACCTTAGTCAAGAGTTTCGTGATCACCTGGCTGAGTATGGGATAATATCCCAACTCACTCCACCTGGAACACCACAATGGAATGGTGTATCTGAGAGGAGAAATCGTACTCTATTAGATATGGTACGATCAATGATGAGCCAGACTGATCTACCTACTTCCTTTTGGGGACTAGCTCTAGAGACAGCCGCTTTCACACTTAATCGCGTCCCATCAAAAGTCGTAGAAAAGACACCATATACGATATGGACTGGGAAGAGTCCCAAAATGTCTTTTATAAAGATTTGGGGTTGTGAAGCTTATGTAAGACGTCAAGTCTCAGATAAACTAGGACCCAAATCAGATAAGTGTTATTTTGTAGGATATCCCAAGGAAACTAAGGGATATTACTTTTACAATCCCACACTTGGCAAGGTGTTTGTTGCCAGAAATGTTGTCTTTCTAGAAAGAGAATTTATTTCTAGAAAAACTAGTGGGAGTAAAATTCATCTTGAAGAAGTTCAAGATGACGATAACACTAAGGCTTCGATGGAAAATGAACAGGAACCACAAAGTGTTGTGGATGAGGAAAGTGTTGCCCAAAGAGTTGTGGAGCAGACACCTGTTCAAGTAGACCAACCTCTTCATAGATCTGATAGGATCCGTCGTCAACCCGAGAGATATTCTTTTCTCTTGACTGACAACGGTGAGGTATTGCTTGTCGATCTTGAACGAGCCTACATCCTATCAAGAAGCTATGATGAGCCCAGATTCCGAGAAATGGCTAGAGGCCATGAGATCCGAAATGGAATCCATGTACACTAACCAAGTATGGACCTTGGTTGATCCACCTGAAGGGGTAAAACCCATTGGGTGTAAGTGGGTCTTTAAAGTAAAGACTGACATGGATGGTAATAAGCATACCTATAAAGGTAGATTGGTGGCTAAAGGATTCAAACAAATTCATGGTATTGACTATGATGAAACCTTTTCACCAGTTGCGATGCTTAAATCCATTCGGATCATACTTGCTATTGCAACCTACCACGATTATGAGATCTGGCAGATGGATGTCAAAACCGCTTTTCTGAATGAAAAGCTACTCGAGGATGTGTACATGACACAGCCTGAGGGTTTTGAAGATCCAAAGTATCCTGGAAAGATATGCAAACTGCAAAGGTCCATTTATGGACTAAAGCAAGCCTCTCGAAGCTGGAATCTTCGATTCGATGATGCAATCAAGGAGTTTGGTTTCATCAAGAATGAAGATGAACCTTGTGTCTACAAGAGAAATAGTGGGAGCACAGTTGTATTTCTTGTCTTGTATGTAGATGACATACTTCTCATCGGAAATGATATTCCCTCACTCCAGTCTGTGAAGATGTGGTTAGGGAATTGTTTCTCGATGAAAGACTTAGGTGAAGCTGCCTATATTCTAGGCATCAAGATCTATAGAGATAGATCTAAAAGATTACTTGGCCTAAGTCAGAGTACATACATAGATAAAGTGCTTTATCACATGGTGTGAGTCTTTCGAAGACTCAATGTCCCTCTTCTAAGGAGGAGAGAGATCACATGGATAAGATCCCTTATGCATCTGCCATAGGGTCTATCATGTACGCCATGCTTTGTACTCGTCCTGACGTCTCATATGCTTTGAGCATGACGAGTAGATACCAGTCGGATCCAGGTGAAAGTCACTGGATAGCAGTCAAAAATATTCTTAAATACTTACGAAGAACGAAAGAATATTTCCTGATATTTGGAGGCAATGAGGAGCTAGCTGTAAAGGGTTACAGTGATGCAAGCTTCCAAACAGACAAGGATGACTATAGATCACAATCGGGGTACGTGTTTTGCCTGAATGGTGGAGCTGTGAGCTGGAAGAGTTCAAAGCAGACACGCTGCCGATTCTACAATGTGAGTATATTGTCGTCGCTCGATGCGAAAGGAGGTCATTGGCTCCGCAAGTTCATCAGTGAACTTGGGGTAGTTCCTAGCATTACAGATCCAATACACCTCTATTGTGACAACAATGGGGCTATTGCACAGGCTAAGGAACCTCGATAACATCAGCGGACCAAACACATATTGCGGCGCTTCCATCTCATTCGAGAGATCATCGATAGAGGAGATGTGAGGATATGCAGAGTATCGACAGAAGCTAACATCGCAGATCCATTGACCAAGGCTTTGGCACAGAGGAAGCATGATGGTCACACTAGGTCACTAGGTATTAGATATCATAGTGATTGGTACTAGTGCTAGTGGGAGATTGTTAGTTATAGCCCTAGAGCCAATCATGTGATGGTTGAAAAGGGACCATTTTGTATCATATTCAATAAAGGCAAAGGATTGGTTATTATATTTACATCTTGCTTGTGCCAGCTAAATTAAATATAATAATGCCCTAGAAAAGTAGGTTCTTATCTACAGCACATCAATTGGCAGAATTGATTATGAGAGGCTGCAGAGAACACTTTCCTAAATGTTCCTAGTCAAGTATTAATATGCAAGGGCAATATTAATACATAAAGACTAGCATGTAGGTCGATTGATGCCTTGATCTCACAAGTCATGGATATATGATATCAAGTTGACACATGGGTATATATTAGAGAATATATACTGAACTGACCCGCCATGAGAAAGTTTCATGGATCGTTATATGAGTGTCATAAACTTTCTCATGTGACTATTGGTATGAATAGTCCTCGAACTCAAGTCACTACTGGTTCCCTACATAAGGAATTATGTACTTTGGTATCGTCGAAACGTCACCCGTAGCGAGGTGGACCATAAAGCGACATCGGGTATAAAACAAATTATGCGGAGGGATGTGAGTGATGTAGATGGGATCTATCCCTCTCATATGACGAGAGTGATATCGGTGGGCCCCTTGATTGAGTAGAACTACTAAAACGCATGGCCATGCTCAAATGAGTCAATATGAGATATTGAGCTCATTTGTTTGAGTTAGTTTACTCAGGGATCAAGAAACACATAGATTGATCGAGGATGACACGGTCTATGCCTCATTGGTCAATCTGATATCAAGGATAGAAGGACATGGTCATACATTATAGTAGTCACGGAAAGGTTAGTCGGATCTTGACTTATTTCGTAACTTGGGTAGCAATGATGTATTGCTAGATGCCGCTCATTGCTTGTGTATATAAAAGAGTTTAGATCCACTGCCAACGTTATGAGAGCCTATAGGGTCACACACAAAGAGCATGATGATTAGAAGAATTAGTGCATTCTAGTTTGACTAGAATAATTTGGGAATAAGCTTAAGTACAAAATGGTTTTTGGACTTTAAGCTTAATGAGAATTTTAGCTTATTGATTTAATGAGATTAATTCAATATGTTACCTTATTGATTTAATGAGATTAATTCAATATGATAACATAAGCTTATTGAATTAATAAGATTAATTCAACATGCATGAATGCCACACAAGCATGCCACATAAGCATGCCACCTAAGCTAGATATGGTGGGCTTATTGAATTAATAAGATTAATTCAACATGCATGAATGCCACACAAGCATGCCACATAATCATGCCACCTAAGCTAGATAAGGTGGAAGGAGACAAAGTGGTTTTTGTCTCCTTAAAGTGGCCAGCCAAACAAGGTGTCTCAATGCAATGGATTGCATTGAATGGTAGGAGGTGAAAGGGTTTTTCCAACCCTATAAAAGACTCCATGGAGTGGCCGGCCAAGTGGTGATTGTGGTTGTGTGAGAGCTTGAGAGCTTGGTGGAAGCTTTGGTTGTGTGGTTTTGTGAGTGTAGGCTAGCAAGAAGAGTAGTCTTCTTCTTCCCTTCTCTTTTTCCCTAGCTTCCTCTCCTTTAGGGACTTCTCTAGCAAGAAGTAAAGGAGAGCCCTTCTAGTTTTCCTTTTGTGAGACAAGAGCTTGCTCGTGTGGATACGTATAGAGGCACGGACATTTGAACGTGATAAAGATCCAACAAACCAAAAGGAAAAGCGGGATTAACAAGGGCACACAACAAAGGTAATCCTCTCCTATAAGATAGGTTTGGTTTTAGAGAAATTTATTTTGTACGAGGTTTTCTTTCGCAAGGATCACTAGGAAGGGATCCTAATTTTTCCGTTGCGCATATGCTATTTGGCATATAGAAATCCCTACATAACCCTCGTCCAAAGGATGCTCCGACGAGAAGAGAACAAGCTGTCCAGAAAACTGGACAGCTTTGGTGGAGGAAATAGGGTCGGCCAAAAAGGTAGGATGAAGCTCACCTTGATGCCAAACCCAAAGGAGATCACCGGAGAGTTGCCGGAGGATCACCAGCCGAAGCTTGGACGCCGGCAACAATTTGGACGGCGGCACAAGGAGTTGGGCGGCGGCAATGGGTGTTGGCACCGAATAGATGAAGAGGAGGGAGAGGTGGGCGGCCAAAACTTGGTTAGGGTTTTGGATTAGGGTTTAAGCCCTCTTTTATAGAGAACTAATTCTCTTAATGGTTATTGGATCATAACCATAAGGTCCGTTAACCCGCTCCATTAATATAAGTTAAAATAAACCAAACCATGATGGTTTATTTTAAGTTAAAACGAACCAAACCAACTTTTGGTTCATTCGTTTAAAATAAACCAAACCCCTTTGGTTTATTCTCCTCCATTGGATTAGAACCAAACCATTTTGGTTCATCCATTATGTCTTCATAAGACACGGCCCATCCACGCTTCCATTGCGACTGAAACAATTTCTTGCTCGCTTCTTGTTTGGTCCAACCAAACCTAGTTTCTCTCGGTCTGAGAATCCGATTCTCAAGCTCGTTTTAAATCCTTCGGATTACGCTCGTTGTGCGTGTGACCAAATAGGTTCTCGGTTTATGTTGGCCGTCTATAATTAACCATTAATTATAGAACGATCATGAGTGGCACCTAGTAGTACATCATGATCCCAATTAGACGAAAAGATCAACGGTTGATCCAGAACTATTTCTGAAACCCTTCAGCAGCTCGAATGAATCGTGCCCCATTCCCTTCACTCATCTTATACCCACTTGGTTCAGGACATGGTCTATAGTGTCAGTCCCCACTTGGCTAACTACGTCACACCTAGCCCAAGTATCATTTCCTCATCCTACGGATTCTAGTTACTGCACATGTATCGAAGAGTACCTTACTCTAAACATGTAATGCTTTGGCCAAAGACTTTAGTAACAATTCGACGAGAGGCCATGGGTATACATCTCCTCGCAAGGAGTGGTGAATCCTTTATAGGCTATTCAAACACCTTCGATCACTTCGACTTATACCCAATCATCCCGGGTCCACATCTCCTTAGAGATGTTTGCTTAAGATGTCAAAGCATAAGTCTCCATGATCAAGATGACTTGAATACCGCAAGTCAAAGGAACATCGCACTTAAGACACAGTAAGAACTTCATTGACATATCTATATATGCAGAGAACCATATGAAGTCTTACGGCTGGTCACTCCAATGAACTAGTTACCATAACTAGCATCCACGATTAACTCCGGACATCACTATGTCTCCAGCCAGTGAGAATCAGCTGCTTGGATACACCAAGGAGTATACCTCGTGCTAGTCTCGACAGAATTGATGGTGTCCAAATCCATCAATTCATCGACTAGGGATAATTCTGATACATCACAATTACACATGTAGAGATACTCACTAGTTGTGATCTAATCACAAATTCTCTCATGCTGTGAATCGTATCGTGGACATTCAGTAAATGAGTTTAAGATCCAATCAAATACATGAAACATGTATACTCAAATAGTGAATCTTCATTTATCAAATAAATGGTTCATACATAAGGCGATTGCCTTAGGACATCTCTCATATATTACTAACAAAGTAAACACATAGAGTGCAAGTACCACCTAATACGAGAGATCGTAAAGCGAGGAGAAGTTGGTGTCACCAAGAATACTAAGACCCTTCCAGTGAGAGCTTTTGATAGTCATGTGGAGGGAATGGGAATCAGATGTGTGGCAGTTTGATGGCAGCATAGTCTTTTAGTATAAGTGGGAGATTGTTAGGTTGTATACTAAAAGTCTAGCTTTTGTATGAACATTTTCATTTTGAAATAAGAATCACATGATCATTGTTTGCATTTTATATTCATTCATATTGTTTGATACTTTACATTGTGGATAACATCGTTTTTGGTGTCGCACAGAAGATCATGTTATCAGTTCCTTGTAGAGTATAAGTAGAGGCTCACAACCAAGATGGTTTTGGATAAACCATTAGCATGGTTGTAGTGTAATTTTGTATTAGTTTATCTTGACCATAGAATTACACTAATATACTTTGTGTGTATTGAGCAGGACCGATTTAGAGGTGATTCAATTTATACTAACTATATAATTGAATCTGAACTCAAATATTATGTTGTACATGCTCTTAATCCCAATATAATAACGGGCACATGTACTTAGTATTTATTTCTTTGATTTACCAATGGGCGAGATTTATGTGTTAAGTCGATAGGCCCGATAAGTTGGGAAATAATATTATTTACATGGTGTGTCATTGATTATAGGAGGAAACCGTGTCCTATACACTAGGATGATGATGTCTCCTTGAGGAGCTCATAAAGTTCATCATGTAAATTCTGCAGGTGGACTGGGTCCAACATGATGATAAGGATGAATGGTACTACTCATGGAGTTAGATACTGATAAATTAAATTGTCAGTGATTTAATTAATTAATGAACATTTGATATCTTAAATACGGAGAGATATTTTGTACAAATAATATGTGGAGCTCATATTTAATTATGGGGGTAGGTGAGGTAGATCAATGATGATCCTCTAATGGAATAGAGCATCATTAATGGATCGGGTTATATATGGTTCGGATTCATTGGGTGGCCAAGATCCAACTCCTCCTTATGGTCTCTATTGTAGCCTATATAAATACCTCATGAAGCCTAGATCAAGATGAGGTGGACGTGGAGAGGCAAGGGCATGAGAGTGTGCTAGGGTTTTGCTTCTTTAGGGCCGCCGACAACAAAAAAGTGAGGGTTTTCCTTTTCTTCCTTTCTCTTCGTCGGCGCCTCCTCTCCCTTTCCTAGGGCCGACGCATCCTTCTCCCTTTCTAAGGGTCGGCGCCTCCTCTCCCTCTCCTAGGGCCAATGTCAACAAGCAAAAAGGAAGAGGGTTCTCTCTTCCTCAATCTCCTCTCCTCTCTTTAGTGTTGGCGGACACCACACTTGGAGTTTTAGTGGTCGGTACAAGCAAAGAGAAGAGGAGAAGGCTTTGTGTTCGGAACTAGAAAGGAGAAGAAGGGAGGGTTTTCTTCCCTTATTCGGAGCGAGCAAGAAAGGGAAGATACGTGGTCTAGGAGGCTTCAATTCTTGGAAGATCGTCGCCCACATGACGTCCAAGAAGAGGATAGGAATACAATAGAAGATCAAGAGGTAAAAGAATAGGTATAATCTTGTTTAATATTAATTCTTGTTCTTTTGTATTTTGCATGATGTTGATTGACATGGACCCCGATCATAAACACAAAAACCGATGATCCCTTCATCATCTATTCCGTGGCTAATCGAGGAAAAGGGTTAGGTTGCTTGAACAACAAGTTTGTTCAAGCGACCACTCAAATCGAATAGTCCGATGATGAATTGGTTGCTTGGGTAATCCATCTTCATCCAGATTAGTTTTAATTAATAAAATTTTAATTTGAGGACGTGAGATAGGATCGCCATGCACAAGTGACCAAAGCGAAGCGAAACTTTTCCCTTCACACACATCAAAACCAAACCATACTTGGGTTGATTGCCCTAACACTTCAGTGTTTTCATATAATCTAGTTTTATCCAGCCCAAACATAATTTCTTTATCCTTCTCACAAGCATCACCAGACTTTTCATTTTCCTCAAATACAACATTTTTTAATTCTTCTACTAATTTTAACCTGTTGTTGTACACTCTATATGCCTTGCTAATAGAAGAATACCCTACAAGGATACCTTCATCAGCTTTAGTAGCGAACTTAGCCAAATGATCTTTGGTATTTAGAATGAACACCTTACAGTCGAATACCCTAAGATGCATGATTGTAGGTGGTTTTCCAAACCATAGCTCATATGAAGTTTTTCCTAGAAACCTATGTATCAATACCCTGTTCTGAACATAACAGGTTGTGCTTACAGCTTTGGCCCACAAGTAACTTGGAAGAGCACACTCATTCAGCATGTTTCTAGCTCTTCTTGTAAGGCCCGGTTCTTCCTTTCCACAACACCATTTTGTTTGGGTGTTCTTAGAACAGAGAACTCATGTCTATATCCCCTTTCTAAACACGAAATATATGTTTTGCAAGTGGCTCTGATACCATTGTTGGGAAGAACTCCGGATCTGATGTTCACAACATCACGGGTGAATACTTCACACAACCGCAGCGAAAACAATAATTATGCCGGATCCCACTAGAGATTCATGAACAACTATATAAATTATTTTCTTTAATCTAGTCTATATCATATCTAGAGGAGAAATATACCTTTGATGCATGCCCTTTATCGAACGAATATTTGTCATGATACCGTTCCCAAATTATTTACTGGACCCCCTAACTACACTAATGCAGTATAGGACTGACTCGGATCGTCTCCCAATGAACCTAATGGTTGGAAGTTTGTTTTTAAACAGAAGTAAACACTGGGGTTTTTTACAATTATCAAAACAATTAAAATGTAAAATCAAAAGAAAACATGAGAATTAAACATGCAAGAAGTAAATCTAACTACCAAATAACAAGTAACAAGCAACTATACTAATGCGCAAAAGTAAGTGATCACGGACCGCACTGTCACTATACCGTATAATGATCAAATAAATGTGAACAATTCAACCAAGCACCACACTGTCACTGAAAAACAAAACTAACAGATAGAAAAGAAATCGACGAAGCACCGCACTGACACTATATGGTACACAGATCAAACAAATGTGAACAATTCAACAATGCATCGCACTGTCACTATACGACACAGTAGTCAAACAGTCACTAAAAACTGCAATAAACGAAAGCAATTCAACCAAGCACCGCACTGTCACTATATGGTACACTGGCCAAATGTAAATGAAACTAACCTAACAACTAAAGCATAACACAAATAAAACTCTAACTACGACTCAAATTAAACACAAGTTAGAATACAGAATAAAATACAAGGTAAACCGCAGATTAAAACACAAGTTAAAAACACTAGTGAAAACACAGATTACGAACACTAGTAAAAACATAATTCAAGGTCACTGGTGAAAGCACATATTAAAAACACTAGCGAAAACACAATTGAAAACACTAATGCAAACACAATGTAAGAACACCAGTGACAACACAAATGAAAACACAAGTGCAAATACAAATGAAAACATAAAATGAACCATCGATTAAAAATTTACCAACTCTCGTCCACAACTCCCGGAAAGGAACCACCCTCTCCGGTTACCCACGACAGATCTGGATAGCTTCTAATGGCTTCAATTGCAAGGATCTCTCGTCAGAATAATCCTCCGACGAAAGCTAGAATGGTGGAACGGATCACTGCTCCGGTGATGGACTTCGAGACTGCCGCTACCACGGCAGTCGGTGGATGAATGCAGAAAGCGGAGCGGCACGAATCATGGCCGCGACAATGGAAGGAACTGATGCTGTGATCATCTACAAGCCTTCACCGATGCTGGAAATAAGGTTTTGCCACCAAAAATTAGGAATTGAAGGGTTGTCGGGATCTGGAAATACATCTTTCTTCTTGCTACGTGATGAAAGGTCACCCGATATGCGTAACCACGTCCAGCTGGGGTAGCTCAGCTCTGATCGCCAGGCGTGAAAAGAACACCGGTGAAGATGGACAAAAATCCAGCTTCTCGGCGAAGCCACCGTCTGCCCAACTTCAGAACTTGACTCCGCCGACCAAGGGAAGGATCTTCAGATGGATGGAGATGAAGGGGACGCCACTGGAGTTGCTAGAAAACCGCCGCCAGAATTGCTGTGGAAGAAGTCGTCACCGCCGCGTGTGAAAAAGGGGAATAAACTACTCGGAGACAATGAGGAAAAGGAAGTAGGAAATGCCACTACCGGCCTTGGTGGAGGAAGGGAACGACTGGTGGTGCTCCGGGCAGATGCTGTGGAGGAATCACCGCCGACGTCTCATGATTTGGGGAGGAAGCTGCACGGATTAGGGAAGAAAAAAACTGTGTTTCACGATTTTTGCTGCACGTGAAGAAGGATCATTAAAGGATTTTTCTGAGTCGTCCGATTGAATCCAGATCTAATCCCAACCGTCCACTTGAAGCTAGGGCTTGATTAAGTTGATTAATCCATTAAAAAGGTTGTGATCCAATTGCTATGATTCCTCTGATTTTGAATAGATGGATCTGATCCATCTGAAGAGATAATTATGATCGGTCGAATCTGAAGGGAAGGCTTAGATGTCCAGATCGAAATGTATGGACTAGAACTCTTCATATCTAGATAGATGGCTCAGAATCAACTACTTTCATCGAATGGTCCATAATGCTCAGATCTGATCCGGATCGACGATTGCGATTACTCCAATTAGACCCTCATTATATGTTTCCTACAAAATCATATGAAATTCGTGAAAAATACTAAAATTATAGGAATTAATACAATTAATCGCAAATAGGCTCAATATGTAAAAACATCTCGAATAACAATAATTATCCCATCAAAGAGCCTAAAATATCAAATCCACAAGTAAAAATAGCACAATAAAAAATGCAGCTATCAAATTCCCCCACACTTATTCTTGCGCGTCCCGAGAAATAACAAAAACTAAGACACACTAACTCCCTCACTCATTCCCCAAATAATACCCAGATTAATAATTCAGAGACAGGAAAAATAAGTTACTTAGGATCACCAAATCGATCCGGATCCCAGGTAGTCAAAAGATCCAACTCCTACAACAATCAACATGTATGATGATTTACAGTCAAATCAAATGGACTAAGCCTGATACAAAACCTCCCAAAATGGATACATGCACTGATGCTCACATAATAATGTAGGAGTGGAGTGCCCTCGAAACAACATGCAATCTTGTACTACCATATGCTTGCTTATCATCTACTTCTCTACTACTATCAATACATCTCATACATGAATCAAAAGGATTTATCAAGAATCAGAATAAGATAAAAAGTAGATTGCAAATAAAGTATGCAAAGAGTAGTACAAGACAACGGTACAAATGAATAGGGAACGAGAGAATAATTGGAGAAATAAACCTGATGAGTTGCTCTGTGAAATGCTAACCAGCAATATGGGAAGAGGCTAAGACAATTGGAAACTTTAGAATTGGATTTAGGATCAATTGGCTCTATCCCACACATTGCAATTCCATTTGCCTGCATTATAATTGCACTTTTTTCTTTTTTTTTTCTTTTTTTTTTTACAAAAGAAACATCAATGGTGCCATTTTTTTTATCCTCTTTTTTTCAGAAAATCAAGTATTAATCATAGGCAAATATATCTTAGGACTAATGACCTTTGAAAACTATGTCTTCCATATCATGTTTCCAACAAAAATAATATAGCTCCTCCCCCACACGTAAAAATTTTGTCCGTCTCGGACAATACAACCCATCAAACTATTCCTCCAACATGGAAAACAAAAGATATGAAAAAGATACTCCACAAAGATAAAAGACAATGGATAACAAATGAAGAGATATGACAACTGAGACATGGAATAAGTATCACGTGGATTCGACAAGCAAACCAAGTCAGAAAAGAGTCAAGAATGAAATCCTTCATCATATTCATGCAAGTAAATGTTACTGTTATTTTGAAAAGACTCAAAGCAAGTTCTAGAGTAACAAGTATCACACGTGTATCACACCAAAGTGGGTAAATGATGAAAATGGTTTACAACCTCACTAGGTGAATAAAAATCATGCTTGGTCTATCAATAAAAAGTTCACCATCATAACAAGTGACTGCATGCATGTGAAGTCTCTTATCATACATAAAAATCCACAATTTGATGATCAAACTTAGCTAATTTTTACCAGCTCTGAAATGATACTAAGGCATGCATAGGGAATATTATTTGACTCAACAATAGACAAACAAACCTAGGTAAACAGGAAAACAAGCAATCAACCCATACAAATTATTCCGACCATGAAAGGAAGAAAATAAATGCAGTAAATAAAAGAACACACTCCCCTTCCAAGTCGGAGAAGAAGCATCATCATGTCTTGCCCCACCGTATTCTCTAGTATAGACTTGATCTCTCTATTCGACACTTCATAAGTCTGTTGCAAAAGTGAGACCATTGATCACTAATGATCGCCCTGGGTACTCAAAATCTGCAAAATATGTGAGACCTAACAAAATCCACAACACCTAGAGAATCATCAGTCTTGGTGGGGATTGCCTCCACCCATTAGGAAACATAATCATATGCCAAAAGAATATATGAAAAATCCAAAAAAATACAGGAAACTGACCCATAAGATCAATACCTCAAACATAAAAAAAAACTCACAGAATAACAAGGATTAGTGAGGCATTTCATTTCTACATCCTATGTTCCCTGTTCATTGACATCGCTAACAAGACTTGTAGAATTCAGAGGCATCATGAAATAAGGTGGGCCAATACAAACTAGACTATAAAACATTCCTAACAGTTCTTTTGGGGTCCAAAGTTCCCCCCACAAGGCAAAGAATAACAAAAAGTAAGTACGTATGGAATGAAACTCATAATCAAGCACACATAATCTAATGATCTGATCATTACAAAATTATCAAAGATAAAGATCATTTCATACATAATACTTAGCATCACTTTTCAATTTCTGGACTTGTGCATGAGTAAAATGTGAAGGTACAACATGACAACTAAATAAATAGCAAGATATGCATACCATGGTGTCTTACCCTACAGGTGAAAAACCACTCATCTGGAAAAGAATCTGCTATAGGGGTGGACTCGATCTCCATCACAATCCTGGTCAAACTGAAATACCACCTCCTTCTGCAACAAGTTGGTCAAGGGTAGGGGCAATCTTACTGAAGTCTCTAATAAAACGTCTGTAGAAACATGCATGACCCAGAAAAGCACAAACTTCCCGCACAGAAGAGGCTTCCAGGGGTCCCACGATTCCCACTCAGAGCAATCCTGGACACTAGAGAAACCACATGTTGCGTCGACCTAAGGTCAGTACCCAGGGCAGCACTCGAGGAAATGGCATATGAAGTGCACTTCAGTGGGATCAACTCCAGAAGACAGCAAAGATGAAGCTAAAACAAGGGAAGATGCTAATAGAGACAAACGTCTTCTGCATCCCTTATACCTACAGCTTCCCCATGACGCTGGGGGATGATATTCATTCTTTGGGAGGCCCTTGATTCAACCAAAGTTAGGACCTCCCCTTTTCATTACACAGACAGGAGGAAGGCACCATGGCACTGGTTCTCTTCAGAGATAACAGATGGCATGGGGAATGAGCCATCATCGCGGCAATGGAAGTGGATCTGTCACACGGATCCCAAATGTGGCACAACGGTGAGGCAAACCTCCTTATCACAAGAGGGATGATAGGAAGATTGTCCAATACCCCAAACGTCGGATTCCTCTATGAAGTCCAGGGGGAGGTCGATTACTTGGTAAGCCATGGAATGAGGGCACTCTAAGGAAGAAGATACTCCACGATCGCACTACAAGGCCTAAGCTGGATCATCCGACCCACACAACCTACCAACTCTCTGCAGCCGATGGAAATCACTAGTAGAAGCAAAAGTCATCATCTGAACGGACTGCCAGGCCATTATAAGCTTCTTCGACAAAACATCAAGCAATAAGCCATCCAGGGTGTGATGGTTGGCCTTTACTAATTAAATCACCGGAACTGATGTATCAATACAGTTTGAACACATAAGTGGTCAGGGCAACCAACTAGCAGACAACCTTTCAAGGTTAGTTAATGGTTTAATTCTTGCAGAATGGTCGGACGGACAACTGGAGCAGCTTGGGGAATATCCAATGCATATCACCTAATTTCACCTCTGTCAACATTGACCTTGGAGGGAGTCCAACAAATCAATATTTCAGTTAGGTCTGACCCATTAATCATGAGATCGAATTTAAATGGTGTGAATACATCCAATTTACAAGACAGGCTTGGAGAGAGTCCAACAACCCAAACTTGAAATGGACCTCTTGTCCTTAATTACCATTTAAAATAAATATCGAATCTTATATGAATTGAACATGCTTGATGTCATGCCAAGCTTGGAGAGATTTCGACAAACCAAACATAAAAAAGAACTCTTGTTCAACCATATTAATGGAAGGTGTTAGCCCTAATATTTGCACAAGGGATTTCAGGTTATTATGGGTCTCATCTATAATAGGAAATAAACCTAGATATGGAAAAACCAAGGTGACATTAGGAAATAAATTTCTCGATGTGAACATGAGATGAACAATTGATGCACATGCCATTTTAAGAATTAGATACACGAACCGCGCAACCTATTCTTTAATGCATGGCTAGTTTATGCTTAGGCTCAAATGATGCGTCCAACACCTTTGGTGTTTCCATGCGCATCATCGGTATTTTATTTTCTGGTTACAAACATATCCTATATATAAAATCATGCATACTTTAATCTATCATATAGAAAAACATCACACAGGTATATTAAAACATTCAACATGCTTTAAATATTCTTCTACAACATGCGATCTATGGCAAACAAACAAGGTGGCTATGATACCACTTGTTGGAGATTCTAGGATAATGCACAGTGGAATAAAGTGAATAAAATTTTTTTTATTTCATCCCAGACATCCCCTTGGGGCTAGGAATACTTGCTTTGATATAATCACATGTAAAACCGAGAAGGAGAAAGACTATACCTTCGAGATTCTTATCGAATCTGTCGAAACCATGAGCAAGACCAATAGGCCTTGCCTTTATCAGTATCCATGCCGGGATCACTTGAGACAACTCCTCGAGCAACAAGTCTTTGTCTTCGATTAGTGCTAGTCAATCGACAGTCACAAGAGAGGGAAAGAGAGAGAGAGAGAGAGAGAGGAAAGATGACTACCAAGGAAGGAAATCTAAGATTAGAATCACTCCTCCAAAAATTATTAAGGGATCTATTTATAGATCTTAATTAGGGCATCTTAGGTGGCTTAAATGGAGCCTTTCTTAGCATAACTATCCCATAATTAATGTAAGTACAACCTAAAAAATTTCTATAATAGAAATCTCCAAAAATGAAGGAGTTGTGACACAATCGTATGTCTTACACACGGCTAGCCATGCCAAAAGGCATAGTCATGCTAGGACACATGGCTAGTCATATGTCCTTCTGGGCACAGCCTAGACTTTGGTCATTTTTGACCAGAGCTAGGCATGACCCTTGCCTGGTTAGGCACGGTTGTATGAGGCTCTATATGGTTCGTTTAACTTCGTTTAGGTGCATTATGGTCATGCTAAATCCGACAAGGCCATAGGAGGTTTCATAGCCTCTATTTTACACCTTATTGGTCTGGTCCAACCAGATACATCTTCTCCCTCACTGAGAATCTCATTCTCAAACTTGTTTCACGTCTCTAGATCACTCATATTGCATGTGATCGAATAGGTTCCTGGCTATGTTGGCCATTCATAATTAAACACTTAATTATGAATAGATTATGAGTGGCACCTAGAAGTGCATCATGCCCCCAATTGACCGGAAAGTCTAAATTGACTCCAGAACTTTTCTGAACCCTTTAGCAGCTAGTTGTTCGTGCCTTGTTCCTTTCACTCATTCTATACCCACTTGGTTTAGAACATGGTCTATTTGTTCTTCCCCAATTGGTTGACTACGTCACACCTAGCCCAAGTTAGTTTCTTTGTCTTGTGGATTCAAGTTATTCCTACATGTTCCCAAGAAGATCATATTCTTAACATGTTTGCTCTGGCTAGAGACTTTTGAGTAGCAATCCTGACAAGAGGCCTAGGGTATACATCTCCTTTATCAGGAGTGGTGAATGCTTTATGGGCAATTCAAACACCTTCGATCACTTTGCCTTATACCCAATCATCCTGGAGTTACACCTCATATGGAGATGGCTGCAAAGAAGTCAAAGTATAAGGCACTATGACCAAGATGACTTGAATACCTCAAGTCTAAGGAAGCTCGCACTCGAACTGCAATGAGATCTTCAACGACATATAGAACCATATGAAGTCTCATAGAAGGTAACTCCAATGAACTAGTTAATTAGCATAACTAGCATCCACATGTTCACTCTCAACATCCCTAAGCTTCCATTCAGTGAGTACCGAATGCTTGGATAAATCAAGGAGCATAAGATGTGCTAGTCTCACACCATCGATGATGTCCAATCTCATCAATTCATCGACTAGGGATAGTATCAATACTTACATGATTACACATGATAAGATACCCACTAATTGTGATCCAATCACAATTTTTTTCATTTCATGCACCATATTGTGGACTTCAGTACATTAGTTTAAAATCCAATCAAATACATAGATAATCTATACTCAAATAGTGAATTTTATTAATAACTTCTAAGGTGATTGCCTAAGGACACCTCTCAATTACATCAGAAAGTAGGGCATATTAGGGAAGTACAGTATCCATCCTAGTTGTCAAATGTAGTGTTGGTGCCAAAGCCATTAGAGAAATGGAGGATTTGTGTATACTTTCGTGATCTCAATAAAGCATGTCCTAAGGATTGTTATCTTTTGCCTCGTATAGATCAATTAGGAGACTCTACTATAAGACATCAATTTATTTCAATGATGGATGCTTATCAAAGGTATTATTCAGATAACATTAGCATTATAAGATCAAGATAAAGTTAGTTTTATTACAGTAAGGAACCTTTTGTTATGTTGTTATGCCATTTGGTTTGAAGAATTCTAGGGCTACTTATCAGAGATTAATGGATAAGATCTTTAAGGAGCAATTAGGAAGAAACCTTGAAGTGTATGTTGATGATATCCTTGTTAAGACTTTATAGGCCGAGCAGTTAATATTTGATATAGAGGATACTTTTAGTACTTTACAAAGATTCAGAATAAAGCTCAATCAAAAAAGTGTGTGTTTGGAGTTACACATGGATGTTTCTTGGGATATGTGGTTACCGAGCAAGGTATAAAAGCTAATCCTTGTAAGATTGATGCTCTTTAGAAAATGCAGCCTCCAAAAAATGTGAAGGAAGTATAAAGACTATTAGGAAGAATTACTACTTTATCTCGGTTCATCGGCAGATAGAAGTCTTCCCTTGTCAAGGTATTGAAAAGAGCTTGTCAGTTTCATTGGGATGAGCATTGTGATAAGGCTTTTCAATCCTTAAAAGAATATTTGTTTGAGTTCCCTCTTTTAGCTAAGCCACTACCTGGAGAGGTGTTGTTGATATATCTATCACTTTCTGAAGTTGTTGTAAGTTTTGTATTGATACGACAGGAGAAGAATCAACAACATCAAGTTTATTATATCAGTTATCTTTTAAAGGGGGCAGAAATTTGTTATACTAATTTGGAAAAGTTAACTTAGGGTATAGTTTTAACTTCTCGGCGGTTACGTCCTTATTTTCTGTGGCATCGAATGATAGTGCTCACTGATACTCATTTGGGGCATATACTTACTCATCCAGAGGCTACTAGGAAGCTTATTAAATGGGCTGCTAAACTTAGTGAATATGATATCACATATCAGCCTTGTACTTCTATTAAGGCACAAGCTTTATCTGATTTCTTGGTGGAGACTGTGCATAAAGAAGAGCAAGATCCTTGGATTATATATGCAGATGGGTCCTCTACAAAAGAGGGTTGTGGAGTAGGGGTAATTTTGATTTCACCATAAGGGGAGGAGGTGAAGTTGGTAGTTCGATTATATTTTCGAGCATCTAATAACGAGACTGAGTACGAGGGTTTACTTATAGCCCTCTAGGTTACTAAATATGTAGAGGCCAAGTGGGTAGTTATACATATGGATTCTTAGTTAGTGGTGCAACAGACGAGTGGGGGATTTGAGGTTAGGGATGACTAAATGTCGGAATCTTTGTGAGTTAGTAGAAAAAGCTAAGGGGAATTTTTTAGAAGTATTACTAAAGAAAATTACTCGAGCAAAAAATCAGAGAGCTTATGAGTTGGCTCAGTTAGCTAGCTCTTTAGGAAATTGGAGTACTAGGGAGGTAATTGCACAAATTGAATTACTACCTCAGGGTGAGAAATTGGAAGAATCAATGGAGGATGATTGGAGAAGGGAGTTAATATCATTTTTGCAGGATAAGAAGGTGCCTGAGGATCCTATTCATGTTTGATAATTAAAACAATGAGTTATTCATTTTTGCATCCTAAAAAGAGTTTTTTATAAAAGAACAAGTGTTGGGCCTTTGTTGAGGTGTTTAGGGAAGACTAAGGCGAATTATACTAAGAGAGATACATGAAGGAGCTTGTGGAAGTCATATAGGTAGTCGGCCACTAGCTCGGAAAGTATTACTCGCTGGTTACTTTTGGTATACCCTAATGAAGGATGTTATTCAATTAGTACATGAATATGAAAGTTCTCAAAAGCATCATAATTGGCAGCATTAGTCGGTTGAATATATGAAGTCAGTTGTCCTCTTGTCCTTTTGATCAGTGGGGTATGGATATAGTAGGACCATTCCCAGTCGAGACAAGTCAGAAAAAGTTTATGTTAGTGACTATTGATTATTTTTCTAAGTGGGTGGAAGCTGAGCCCTTAGCTCGTATTACAGAACAAATGGTATTAAAATTTTTATGGAAGAATATAATATGTCATTTTGGTATACCTAGGCGATTAATATCAAATAATCGACAATAGTTTCAAGGGAAAAAACTTGTTAAATGGGATCAAGATTTTAAAATTGAGCAAGTATTTACATCAGTGGCTTATCCTCAGAGCAATGGATTGACTGAAGTCACTAATAGAGAATTGGTACATGGGTTGAAAGTTAAATTAGAGCATGTGGGGGGGGGGGGGGGGGGGTAGTTGGGTAGATGAATTACCCAATATATCGTGGTCTTTATGTACCACCCCTAGAAGAGCTATAGGAGCAACTCCTTTTAGTATGGTGTATGGTACAAAAGCATTATTGTCTGTGGAGGTCGGGATAGAATCTGCTATAGTAGTAGCCTATACCCCGAGTGATAATGAAGTGGCTCGGCATATGGAATTGAACTTGATTCAAGAAAGAAGGGATCATGCATTGTATCATGTTGAAAGGTATAGGTCACAGATAATGAAAGCTTATAATAAAAGGTGGTACCACTCTCTTTTCAGGTAGGAGATTTAGTGTTAAGAAAGGTATTGTCTGAAGGATGCAAAGGTAAACTAGGACCTAAGTGGGAGGGTCCCTTTTAGGTGGAGAGCCAAGAGGGAATTGAAGCTTATTACTTGAAGGACATGCAAGGAAGGATTTTAGCATGACCATGGAATGTGTATCATTTGCATCCTTATTTTAGTGAATAATATAGTAAAATTTGTCTTTATTTTTCTAGAGGGATGTTATGGAAAAATGGATTGTACTTCAAGTGTTATAACAAATACAAAGTTTACATTTACTCAACATTGAATTAGAAAGGGAAAGACTGTCAATCAGGAGGAGTGCGATCTATAGTAGTGCCTAAATCAAGGAAAGTGAGGGAATGTCTAGGAGGGGGATAGCCTGATGCTTGGAATTGATTTATGCAGTCTTGAAAACCCCATTGTAGGAAGGCAAAACCTTGGTCAAGAAATAAGTCATTGATTTTGGTGGAAGACCAAAAAGTTTCTTCTGGAGCTATATTGTTCTTTCTCTCGGATGATGACTGAGTCGGTTTAGTGTCCAAGGAATTTTGTATGCAAGTTGTTTGGAAACGAAGGGTTGCAAGTTCTGCTAAGTCAACCTATGCTTTTATGTGGGAATCCTATAATTCTCTCTCTCTCGCTTTTGGTAGGCGTGTTGTAGTAATGCTTCTCGGGCTTGACTTTCTTGTAGTTCTTTTTTGAGTAGAGGTATATTGAGCCCAGTGGTAGTTGAGATAAGTTATTCTTACAAGCCCTTGAAAGGGTGAGTATTAGTATCAATTAGAAGTAACAAAGGAAATAATATACTCACCTGATTAATGTTGTGTAAGAGGGGATTTGGTGGATCCTCGGCTAGAGGTGAAGGAAAAAAAGGATTGGGGAATAAGTCTAGTTAAAGGTGTGGGGGTGAAAACATTGGGGGGATTGGTTATGTAAAAATCGGTGATGTGGGTAGCTGGGTTTGAAGGTCGAGGTTTGATAGAAGGTGTTAAGTGATCAGGGTGTAATTGAATAGGGTTTATGTGTGAAGGTGGTAGAGCACTGATTGAAGCTTTTAACAAAAGTTATTCTGTAAAAAAAGGGGAAAAAGAACAAAATTAAAAAGTGTGATATATATATGTATATGCAGGAAGACAGTTGGTGAAGAAGTTACCCAAAGTATCAGTCAACTCTAGGAGGAGGTTTGTTCTGCTTAATGTCAGCGCTGATATGGTAAGTAGCTAATTTAGATTAAATTGTTCTTCTAGTAATGATAATGTGATCAGTTGGTATTCTGCATTATCTCGATATTGACCCATAGGAGGACAAGGGGGAAGAGTGTGTAGCCAGGTGGAGGGGAAAGTGAAAGGGGAAGGAGGATGTATAAAGAGATAGAGTTCTTTCCATCCTTTATGTGAAGAAGGGATGCCTGTTAAGAATTGAAAGTCATAGTGGGCTTGGAAATAAAAGATGCTAGTTTCTGATGATTTTAGCTGGAAAAGGAAATGAAATAAGAAGGGTGAAGGGATGATGTTTAAATAGGAAGTAACAAGATAAAATCCTAGCATAAAGCGAAAGGAATTAGAACTTAGTTGGTTTAGAGGAATAGAGAAATACAGAGATACTTCAAGGAAGAAAGGTTGAAGGGGAAAATGTAGGCCAACTTCTAGTTGTTATATGAAGAATGTTTGGTACGGTCGGGAGGTAAATGGGGGTGTTTGTTAGAGGCAGCTGAAATCAGATAGTATTCAGAAGGAATTTGAAATTGGTGGAATAGGGATCTGCATCAATCACCAGGTACTTTGGAGTGAGTAGATGTGAACCATGAACGAGAGTTTTGGGAAGGAGGCTGCATCTCTGTGGGTTGTGTTTTTAGGAAAATAAAGCAATAAGATAGGAAGGTAAGAAGGATTGGCTCAGTATATATAGTTATGGAGAAGGGGAAAAAGAGGGGAAATAATATTTTTTCTTGCTTATTCTTTATAGGATAAAAGGTGGGGTTAGGGAATTAAATTAGGTCATTAGAGTGAAGATAGTGGGTAAGTAGGTGATTTTGGAGGGGCCAATTTTTAGTTATCAGACTGATTGGAGTGTGTTGTTAATTTTAGGTGATGATATGGGTAAAGTGTATAGGATGTATAAAGAATTGCTTGTATTCTGACATGGAAAATAGGCACATCACAACACAAATAATGAGATTGGAAATACAAAAGTATCACTGGAACAATTATATTGAATATAAGCATAATATGTTCAAAATCATTCCAAGTACAAATACGAAAAAAATGTGGTCATTACAGAAATGAGAAATGAATGTTTATTAAATAAGTTATAGTTACAATATTATTAATCTGAATCAGTATCAAAAGCTTCTGGGGTAATTTGTAGAATACGGCCTCCATGTCTAAGGTAGTGGTGGGTTGGTCGGAGTGGAGAAGGCCTTTGTCATTAGCTTCATGGATGACCCCTTCAAATCCCCTCTAAAAATATCTCCCATATTTTGATGCCATTTTGGTTAGGAATTTAGCTTCTTGGGTTGTCCAACACTCTGCCTCAGTCTCCTACATGATGGAAAGTTCTCAGTGCAGTTGTGCAACACTTCGAGTTTTCTCATTATAGACCTCTGATAGCCTTTGAAAATATTATTTAAGTATAGAAAAATGAAATTGGAATTCTGTTATACTGTAACTTGTCCTCTGATTAAGTTCATCAAAGGCATTTTTGTGGTCATGCAGAGGCTGGAAACATTGGCCTGACTGGATGTGCTAGTTTTTTGATTTGCTCCTAGATTGCAAACAATTCTGATTGTAGTGGTTCTACTTGTTGTTTGTAGAAGTTTACTCTTTCTCGGAGCAAGTGGATGGTTGTGTCATTGCTTGTACTTCTCCATTCCACCACACATATGTCGTGTCAGTGTTGGAATAAGGTGTTCTCTTTCTTTGTTAGCAGTTTATCTTTTTCTGTAGTAAGGGCTTGTGCTTGAGATTGCAATATTGTTATCTATTGGATGTATGCTTCTTCTTTTGCATCCCATTCATGGGATTCAGAGGGGCTAGTTTGGAGGCCCTTTGAAGAGGTAGAGGGTTCTAAGGAAGGAATAATAGTTGGTATTTCTGTACATGGGGATGGTGGTTGAAGACGGTGAGCTTGAAATTCTGAAAACCATTGGCTAAAGCTATACAACTTGGGAGTACACTGCAAGTAAGCAAGTGAAAGTAGCATTAGAAATTTGTTTGTACATTTGTATGGATTAATAAAATAAATGAAGTGTACCATTGTGAGAGTTTGATGAAGTTCTTGTAGAAATTGGGGGATATTCGAATTGAAGATTGAAGGAATAGTTTGAGGTTGTGGGGAGTTAGCAGTGGGGAGTTAGCAGTGGGAATAGTTTGGGGTTGTGGGGAGGATAGGTGGGGTATGTTAGGAGAGACAAGACTAGATGGAGGCATGGGAAGTGCCTGGGGAAAGCTTGGAGGATTGGTGGTGTAGGCATCTGATACAGCTTATACTAGTAAATTAAGGGGAGATGAGGTTGGGAGGTCAGGAATTGTGGGGCTAGGAGGAGATGAATGTTGATGTTTGGTAGGAAAAAGGGAAGCTAAGGGAAGGTTATCTATAAAATAAGTTGGGGAAGAGGAGGAGGAAAGTTCGATAGGAGTATCAGAGTGGTCGGAAAATGAAGTGGGTACTTCTGTAGGGGGTGGTAGTTCTTGAGAAAGGGGAATTGATGAGGAGTTTAGGGAATATAGATTTGATTGGTAAGGGTGATTTGAAAGAATTTGGGGGGGGGGGGGGGGGGGTTATTATAGGAACGTCGGTGAGCACTAGAGGGGGGTGAGTGGCACGTTCTCGTTGTTTGATGAAATTCGTTTGTGCTTGCGTGCTGGTCTACAATTCTTGTTAGTGCAGCGGAAATAATAATAACAAGAATAAAACATGACAAACACAATCACAACACACAAATATAATGTGATTCGTAACCTTAGGGTTCCTACTCCACGGGTCGAGCTCAAATGTGCTCGAGAGATGCCAAACACCACTAATCAACCTCTCCTTCTCGGAAAACACTCCAGTGGTGTAGAAAACCTCTTACAAAAGATTACAAAAGTAATACAATTAAAATACAAGTAAATATAAAGAGATACAACTAAAATGTAAAGAACACATTACAAACTAGGGCTTTGAATGCTTTTCTTGTTGGTTTCATGGATGATCTTGAAGGACCCTAAAATCCACCAGCACTTCACCTTCAAATTGCCTCCACAACCTCTCAAAGAACTGATGGTGAAATCGTCCATGAGCTCCTCCTTTTATGCCTGCATTGGACTGATTCTGTTAGTCTCTCCGAGCCAGAAAAACCGCTTTTTTGCGTTGTGGAAACCTCAAAAGCCGACCACGGATTCGTGCGAAGATAAATAAAATTCATATAAATGTTTATCTACACTAGATCTTCCTTAGATCTATATGAGAAGAATGTTACCCTTGTAGCGATGCTCTTCGCTTATCCCGCTCGTCCAAAAGGTTGTCGGATCTCGTAGAGTGTCAAGTGTACACTCCTCTACACGTATCCACACAGACAAAAGGTGGAGAGAACCACTTAGAGTGTGCTAGCACTCTTGGGAGGTCTCGGCAAAGGAGGAGAGGGAGAGAAGAAGAAGGGAGAAGGAAGAAGAAGAATTCAATTGGCCTTACTCACTGTTTTGGTCGCCCACTTAAGGAGGGTTAAAAACATCCATGTAATACCAAGATCAATGGCTCTTGGTCTTCCTCATTGTAGGGTCGATGAAGTGTAAATGTTCGCCGGCTAGAGGCGGGTGAATAGCCCTTAATCGTACGATGGTGGAATTTGCTCGTCTACAAAAACTATTAGCGCAACGAAAACAAAACAAGACAAGGAAATAGAAATAAGAATACAAATGCTAACAAGAGATGTAACGTGGTTCATGGCTACGCCGCTAATCCACGGTCCGATTCGTCCAAGGTGAATCACTCCTCAATCTTTCCACTAGATCTCACCATTGCACAAAGCTAGGTGGAGGTAACCTCTTTTACACAAGGATCACTCTTCTACAATAGAATGAAGAATAGCACTAGTATAAGAGTGGAAAAACGTTTAGGGCACTTTGGGAGCTATTAGGAGTTCAAGCATTAGCCTTTCAAAGCCCAACACCCTCTCTTTTTATAGAGAGGGTTGATATCTTCCTGTTGGCCACCACCCGATCATTGCCGTTTCGTTCGGTTACGTATTGCTATCACGCCCAGATTGTAGTCAGCGGATCCCTTAGCGTCGGTGATGTAACCATCGATCGGCTTTGCTCCTGGTCGATTTGCCCAGTCGGCTACGAGAGGTTTTGTGCCCGCGACATCCTCAGGCAGTCGACTGCTGGGCATAAAACCATTAGTCAGATACTAGTCGAACCCTGTTCAACTCAGAGTAGTCGACTGCCATTTCATGGCAGTCGATTGGTGTCGGGAAACCTCATCCGACACTTAGCCAAATGGACAAGTTTCACCTACGAGCACTACCCCTTCCCGGGTTACATTCACACACTCTCATCCCTTGGAGTCCCTCACCTTTGAAGTTGTCTTCGTCCGGCCACATCCCTGGGATGCGCCAAGCGCACGACTCTGCAGCGTCATCCTTCGCGTCTCGCCCTGAAGTCTACTTCCTCCGGCTTCACTCCAAGCTCCTCATCCGGCGGTCCCTCGGATGCTCCAAGCGCATGACTTCCGCAAAACCATCCTTCACCGACTCAAGGACCGAGTCATGAGAGGTGAAACACGCCAAGGCTCCATGTGTAAATTACTAAGTCCTGCATGACTTCAATGCACATATCAAATCACAATAACAACCTAACTTAAACCCTTTGCCACACACATCAAAACCATATCACGGGTTGATTGCCCTAACAATCTCCCGCTTTTTGATGTGTGGCAATTCGTTTAAGTTAGGTAAAAACATTTGATAAAATATTAAAGAAAGAAAACATGTAAATAACATGATTAGCAACTCTCCCCCTTAATACATGAAACTCCCCCTAAATGCATTCCCCCTTTACTTAAACATATATCTTTCTCCCCCTTTGACACCATCAAAAAGATTAAACAAGGTTTTTATGGCATGACATCAAGTCTAGCGAGAAGCAAAAATCAAAATAACTCAAAAACCTGATAAAATCAAGTTACTGTGCTCGTGCACAGTTCATCAGTCGAATGCTATCACTATGGCAGTCGACTGGTACAAGGAAATCAGATTTTCTAATTTTCTAGATGAATTTCAGAAATGCACTATAAATTTTAGAAAATTCAAAAAATAGTAAAATTTGGGGAACACATTTCTTTTAGGGTTCTTTATTAATGAAAAATAGTTTTCCATGAAAAAAACATTATATTTTCAAAGATTTGCCAAAAATCCAAAACCTTTAAAAACAACTAGTGTTTTGATCAAGTTTGTATCCATTTTAACACCTAGTTTTGCTTTGGATTGTTTCAAAACATGAACATGCAGATTTTAAAGTAAGAAATTATTTTGAAAACTTATGAAATATCCAACCATGATCTTTGGGCAATATGTCTATTAATTAAACATAAGTCTTCCCCATGATTGGTCTATTATTGCTATTTTGATACCTTAATTGACCATCTATATGCCATAGGTATTAGTGGACATTTGTATCATCCTATCATCTCACTCATGCTAAGTTTTCAATCAAAGTAGCCTATGGTGAGTGTGAGATGTATCCTAAAGGTATTTGTATATACTTAACCATTATTTTCATACAATTCTATCAAGGTTAAGTATCATCCTATCATTCCACATGATCATAAAGACATATATGGATAAATTTCTCATTATGATCATGAAACAAATGTATTTATCAAATTGTGATCATGCATTAGGTATTACATCATGATAATAAATAAAGTATCACCCAAAGCATGATTTATCTATTTATAGGTGCATTATCATCACCTAACACTATTTCAAAAATGTTGTCCCACCATCCTAAGTCAACCAACATATGATATAGATAAATTCCATATGGTTGACTATCCTAGGGTTTTCTTAACCCTTTAGGATGGATTTAGGAACCCAAAACAAATTCTTGCCTATGGGGTTCACTAAATACTCCTTAAGAATCCATTTTATAGCTATTACCTTCTTTTTCTCTTGACCCCTAGCAATTAAACATTTATAGGCCTTTTCATTTTTCTTTTCCTTATATCCTAGGCCTTTCTTGTTGAAACTAGCTCTTTGGCTCCCAATTATCATGTTCAATGTATTTGAGCCAATTGTAAACTTTTCTAGGGCTTTGGTCAAATGATCTACCTTTTCCCTTAGAGCCCTATTTTCATCCATACTTGCATCACTAACATTAAATGGCATATATTCATGTGAGAATGCATCATTTAAGCTAGAAGAAATATTATCATTTACATTTAAGTATGCTTTTTCTAATTTTTCTTTTAAGTCCTTAATTTGATCTAGCATGCTCTTATTTTTCTTTTTGGCCATAAATAGATCCTTAGTAAGACTAGAAATTATGGAAACTATTTTACTTGGTGAAAGGTTCGTTGCCATAGTTTTCATGCCCTCTTCTTTGGATTCGGAGGATGGTTAAGAAGCTCCCCCTTCGCTAGAGCTCTCCTCACTTGTGCTTGATCCTTCATTTTCGGAGGAGGAGGAGGAGTCTAGGTCATCAAAGGCCATTAGGGCAAGATTTGAGTAGACATGTTCTTCTTCTTCGGATGAGGATGAGGAAGAAGGATGATCCCATGTCTTTGCCTTTAGTGCTTTGACCTTTCCTTTTTCTTTGACTTTATTCTCTTCTTCCTTCTTCTTGCTCCCCTTTTTCTTCTTCTTTTCTTCCTTCTTTCTCTTCTCCTCTTTGCTCTTGTTCAAGAGGGGACAATTATCCCATATATGTCCCTCCCCTTGGCAATTATAAAAAATCACCTTCCCCCTTGGTCTTCTCCTCCTATCATTGGATTTATTAAATTTAAAATTTCTTAAAGCACGCCTTACCTTCCTTACCATGTAAGCTTCTTCCATGCTATCCATGGAGGAGGAGGAGGATGCTTCATCATCGGAGGAGGTGGGAATCTCCATCTTTTTCTTCTCCTTGTTGGCTACCAAGGCCACTCCTCTTGAAGGTTGAATTCTTGTCTCTTCATTTATTTCTTCAAACCTTGTTTTGTGGAGCTCCATGGTTGAGAAGAACTCCTCCAATGTGCTCACTTCTAAATTATTGGACATATAGAAGGAGTCCACCATTGAACTCCATCTTGAGGACCGAGGGAAGGCATCGATTGCCTTCATGAGCATGTCCCTATTTGAAAGCTTTTCCCCTACACTAGATAAACCGGTTATTATCTCTTTAAATCTAGAGTGTAGTGAAGTTATGTTTTCTCCCTTTTCAAGTTTGATATTCGTTAGTTGGGAGCGAAGGAGGACTCTCCTTGCAAGTTTGGCCTCCGAGGTACCTTCATGAAGCTCTACTAGCTTCTCCCACATCTCCTTAGCACTAGAGCATTCCCCAATCTGATTTACTTCTTGTTGGTGGAGTACGTTGAGGAGATGGTGCTTAGCTTTATAATTTGCAAGGTGCTCTTCTCTTTGCTTTTTAGTCCACCTTGATTTGTCTAGTATTCTCCCCTCTTCATCCCTAGGCATTTCAAAACCGTTTTCCATTATAAGCATGATATCAAAATCGGTTTCAAAGAATACCTCCATTCGCTTCTTCCACCAAACGAATTCTCCTTCAAATTTCGGTGGGTGAATGTTGGAGTCGGCCATCTTTTGATGAAGTGCTTGTTGCGGCGGTTAGTCCTCGACAAGAGACTTGGCTCTGATACCACTTTTAGGGTCGATGAAGTGTAGATGTTGGCCAGCTAGAGGGGGGTGAATAGCCCTTAATCGTACGATGGTGGAATTTGCTCGTCTACAAAAACTATTAGCGCAACGGAAACAAAACAAGACAAGCAAATATAAATAAGAATACAAACGCTAACAAGGGATGTAACTTGGTTCATGGCTACGCCGCTAATCCAAGGTCTGATTCGTCCATGGTGAATCACTCCTCAATCTTTCCACTAGATCTCTCTTTTGCACAAAGCTAGGTGGAGGTAACCTCTTTTACACAAGGATCACTCTTCTACAATAGAATGAATATTAGCACTAGTAGAAGAGTGGAAAAATGTTTAAGGCACTTTGGGAGCTGTTAGGATTTCAAGCATTAGCCTCCCAAAGCCCAACACCCTCTCTTTTTATAGAGAGGGTTGATTTCTTCCCATTGGTCGCCACCAGTCGACGGCTGCCCTTGGCAGTCGACTGCCGTCACTACAAAGGCTTCCAAACACGTCGGATCCCGACCAATGTAGTCCAACGGATCCCTTGGCAGTCGACTGATGTAACCATCGATCATCGCGCTCGTAATCGGCCGCCCGATCGGCTCGAGAGGTTCCCTGCGGCCGACTTCCTCGCGATCGGCGCCATTCCATAGCGATCATCGGGCATAAAACCATCAGTCAGATACCAGTCGAACCCTGTTCGACTCAGAGCAGTCGACTGCCATTGGTGTCGGGAAACCTCATCCGACACTTAGCCAAATGGCCAAGTTTCACCTACAAGCACTACACCTTCCCGGGTTACATTTGCACACTCTCATCCCTTGGAGTCCCTGGCCTTCGAAGTTGTCTTCGTCCGGCCACATCCCTCGGATGCGCCAAACGCACGACTTTGCAGCGCCATTCTTTGCATCTCGCCCTGAAGTCTACTTCCTCCGGCTTCACTCCAAGCTCCTCGTCCGACGGTCCCTCGGATGCTCCAAGAGCACGGCTTCCGCAAAGTCATCCTTCACCGACTCAAGGACCGAGTCATGAGAGGTGAAACTTGCCAAGGCTCCATGTGCGAATTACTATGTCTTGCATGACTTCAATGCACATATCAAATCACAAAAACAACCTAACTTAAACCCTTTGCGACACACATCAAAACCATATCACGGGTTTATTGCCCTAACACTCATGAGGTGGCACACCATGATGTGTCCATGTTGATGTGGAACATCATCATTGGCCGGCCCTATGCCAAGTCACCATGAAGTGGCATATGGTTAAGTCAAACTTGACCCTTCATCTTCCCTCTCAAGTCAAGTCAAACTTGACCTCTTATCTCCTATGGTTGATCAAATCTAACCTTTGATTCAAGTCAATTTAATTTAATGAATCTCTATTCATTAGTTTAAATTGACTCAATGAATCAAATCTAAATTAGACGCATTCAACACTTGAATCAAATTGAGTCCAACTCAATTAGTCTATTTTGGATTACTCTTAATTCAATTTGGTTCATCACATGAACCTAATCCTGTTGGTCCATCATATGAACCTAATCTCCATCTAATTGCCCTTTGTGTGTGACCCTATAGGTTCTTGTAACGTTGTCAATGCTCCTAAATTGATTTAGAAACATAAGCAATGAGTTGTATCTAGCAACACATCATTGCTACCCAAGTTACAAGAATGTTGAGATCCAACATCACCATTGTGACTACTAATTGTGACTCTCACAATATGTGACAATGTTCCTCTATCCTTGACATCTAGATTGATCAATTGAGGCATAGACCATGTCATCCTTTGTACAATCTATATCTTGAACTCCAAGTAGACTCACTCTAATCAAATGAGCTCAATATCTCATATTAACTCATTTGAGCATGGCTAAGCACTTAGTGGTCTCACTCTATCAAGAATCATGATATCACTCTCGTCATATAGGAGGGATAGATCCCATCTACATCACTCACATCCCTCCGCATAATTTGTTACATACCCAGTAATTGCCTTTATAGTCCACCCATTTATGGGTGACGTTTGACGAAGCCAAAGTATACAACTCCTTATGTAAGGAACCATGGTGACTTCAGCTCCAAGGACTAATAGTCATACTAATAGTCACATGAGAAAGTATATGACACTCATATAACGATCCATGATACTTTCTCATGGCGGGTCATTCAGTATACATTCTCCAATGCATACCCATGTGTCAACTTGATATCTCATATCCATGACTTATGAGATCAAGTCATCAAGTTGACCTACATGCTAGTCTCTTTGCATTAACATTGTCCCTGGATATTAATACTTGACTAGAATTGATTAAGAGTTATATTCTCTATATCATCTCATTATCGATTCAACCAATCAATTGATATAGATAAGAACCTTCTACTCAAAGACGCTATTATACTTAGTTATTTGGCACCAATACAAGTAAGTATAATAACCATAAAGAAATGCCTTTATAAATATATATTGGAATATGATACAACAAGTCTATACAACAATCATCACATGATCGACTATAGGGCTTTCACTAACAATCTCCCACTAGCACTAGTGTCAATCACTATGGTCTCTAATACCCAATGACCTAGTGTGACCATCATGCTTTTTCTGTGCCAAAGTCTTGGTCAAGGGATCTGCGACGTTAGCCTTTCTGGGTACTCTACAAATCTTCACATCTCTCTATTGATAATCTCTTAAATGAGATGGAAGCGTCGTAGTATGTGTTTGGTCTACTAGTGTGAGCGAGGTTCCTTAGCCTGCGTAATCGCTCCATTGTTGTCACAATAGAGCTCTATAGGATCTGCTATGCTAGGAACCACCCCAAGCTCAGTAATAAAATTGCAGATCCAAACTGCCTCCTTTACTGCCTCTGATGCAGTAATATACTCGGCCTCTATTGTAGAATCAACAACTGTGTTCTGCTTCGAACTCTTCTAACTCACAGTGTCACCATTCAAGCAAAACACAAACCCTGACTGCGATCTATAATCATCCTGGTCAGTTTGGAAGCTAGCATCACTATAACCCTTTACAGCTAGTTCCCTATCGCTTCTAAATATCAATAAATATTCTTTAGTCCTTCTTAAGTACTTAAGAATATTCTTAACCGCTATCCAGTGACGCTCACCTAGATCTGACTGGTATCTACTCATCATGCTCAAAGCATACGAGACATCAAGATGAGTACATAGCATGGCGTACATGATAGATCCTATGGCAGATGCATAAGGGATCTTATCCATGCAGTCTCTCTCCTCTCTAGAAGAGGGACTTTAAGTCTTCGAAAGACTCACACCATGTGACATCAGTAGAAATCCCTTCTTGGAATTCTACATGGAAAACTGTAGTAATACTGTGTCAATATATGTACTCTGACTTAGTCCAAGAAATCTCTTAGATCTATCTCTATAGATCTTGATGCCTAGAATATAGGCTGCTTCACCTAAGTCCTTCATTGGGAAACAATTCCCCAGCCAAGTCTTCACAAACTGTAGCAAAGGGATTGTTGGGATGTATACTGAAAAGTCTATCTTTTGTATGAACATCTTTATTTTTGAAATAAGAATCACATGATCATTGTTTGCATATTTATGGTTATGCATATTGTCTAATACATTACATTGTAGATAACATGGTGTGTAATGTCACACGGGAGATCATATTATCAGTTCCTTGTAGAGTATAAGTAAAGGCTCACAATTGAGATGGTTTTGGACAAACCATTGGTATGGTTGTAGTGTGATTTGGTATTGGTTTTTCTTTACCATAGAATTACACTAGTACACTTTGTGTGTATTAAGCAGGACCGACTTAGAGGTGATTCGATTTATTGCTGACTATATAATTGAATCGGACCTCAGATATTATGGTGTACATGCTCTTAATCTCGATATAATAACGGGCACATATACTTAGTATTTATTTATATGATTTATCAATGGGCGAGATTTATAGAGTAAATTGATAGGCTCGTTAAGTTGGGAAATGATATTATTCATAAGGTGTGTCATTGATTTTAGGAGGAAACCGTGTCCTATATATTAGGATGATGATGTCCCCTTGAGGAGCTCATAAGGTTTATCATGTAAACCCTGTAGGTGGACTTGGTCTGGCATGATGATAAGGTTGAGTGGTACTCATGAAGTTAGATGTTGATTAATTAATTGTCAATAAATTAATTAATTAACGGACATTCGATATCTTAAACACAGGGAGATATTTGTACAAATAATATATGGAGCCCATATTGATTTATGGGGGTTGGTGAGATAGATCAATGATAATCCTCTAGTGGAATTGATTATCATTAATGGATTGGACTTTATGTGGGCTTGATCCATTGGGTGGCCAAGATCCAACTCCTCCTCATGGTCCCTATTGTAGCCTATTAAAACCCTCATGAAGCTTAGATCCGATGGTGGGAAATGGAACTCTAGATTTGACGGTGGAGATTAAATCTCTAGATCCGACGGTTGAGATTAACTCTCTAGATTCTACTATGGAGATTAAATCTCTAGATCCGACGGTGGAGATTAAATCTCTAGATTCGACGGTTAAGATTAAATCCCTAGATCCGATGGTGGAGATTAAAAGGAGGCTTAAGCCTAACTCTATAAATATGGCTTAAGGGGTGGGCGGCAAGGTATCTTAGAGATTAGGGTTTTGGCTTTGGGCGGCTAGGGTTAGGGTTTTGGCTTGGGCTGCAACAAGGTGGGAGATTAGGTTTTGCATCCTTTCTCTTCCTAAGGTGTAGCCGACGCCCATCATCATCCTCTCAACCTTGGGCGATGCTCATCCCCTTCCTTTATTCATCCTTGGCCGGCGGCAACAAGGGTTAGGATTCTTCCCTTGGAGCTCTTGGTCGGCGCCCACTCCATCTTCTTCATCCACTCCTTGGCCGGCGACAACATCAAGCTTGGAGCTTGGTGGTCGGTCCTAGATAGGAGAAGAGTTTTGTTTCATTCTTCCCTTTGTTTGGAGCGAACAAGGAAGGGAAGAACGTGATCTAGGAGGCTTCGACTTTTGGAAGATCGTCGCCCACACGTCGTCCAAAAGGAGGAAGAACATACAATAGAAGATCAAGAGGTATAACAAGAGGTATAAGCTTTTTTACTTTGATTAGTTTTCTTTTGTATTTATGTATATAATTGTTTACAATTGTATAAGGCTAATTTACTTGGACATCAAAGATAAACACAAAAATCGGCGATTCGTACATCATCTATTCCGCAGCTAATCGAAGAATAGAGGTAGGTTGCTTGAACAACAAGTTTGTTCAAGTGACCACTCTAATCAAATAGCACGATGATGGAACGGTTGCTTGGGTAATCCCTTTTTGTCTAGGATTAATTTTTTTTATCCGGAGACGTAGATGAGATCGCCATGCACAAGCGACCGAGTTGAAGTGGGAAAGCTCTGTTTCCTCCCTTCAAGTGGTATTAGAGCCACGGTTTTCGATTTTGTGTGTTTAGGATTCGGTTAATTTTATGCACTTTTCATATATTATATGTGCCGGATTATAGTAGGATGTGCGTAGGCTAACTTTTTGGTTGCAGGCATATGATCCAACTATTATGGTCATATGTGTGTGTATGTGATTGCATGTGTGTAATATTATTTGAATCCTCAAGGTTGACGAGGCTAGTATTTAATTTTTGTAATTAAGTACGACATTATTTAGCCACTCTTTTTATTTTAGTTTACTTTCGATCTAGATTTCATGTACACTCTGTAGGGGATCGTTGGAAGCTAGAGGGGGCGTGAATAGCTTGTTTTCGTTTCTACAAGAATGATTAGCGGAAACACAAACAAAAAGCAATAGTAAAAGAAAAGATAACACAATGCTAATACAAATCCTTTACGTGGTTCGGAGATAACGCTCCTACTCCACGGCAATTCTTGAGGTAGATCAACCCTATTCAATCTCACTATGAAGATTTCTTCTTACAACAACCCTCTTCTCTTTACAAAGGATGAATATGACATTTAGAGAGGAGGAGGAGAATTAAAACACTAGAAAGCTTGGAAAAATCATGGAGGCTTGAGAAGATGATCAGAAAGTAAGCATTAGCCCTCTCAACCACCACAAGCCCTCTTTTTATAGAGAGAGGGCAGATTTTGCCATTGGAGCACGATCAGTCGATTGATGTACAACATCAGTCGACTGTCGCCACGATTAACAGCTTCTGAATAGCCGGATTCGTGGGATTTATAATTGTCATCTTCCAATGGCATTCTCATCAGTCGACTGATCCATCAATCAGTCGACTGATGGAGTGATCAGTCGAGTGATCATGGAGCGCAGTCGAGTGAGACTCCATTACATGCCGTGTTTAGCAGGCGATCACCGCCACTATTTGTGATCGGTGATGGCGACATCGATCGACTACCACTACTAGCGATTGGTGTTCATCGCAAGTATGAATAATTCATACTTGAATTGACTCCCTAGACCTAGACTTAACCTTCTAGCTCTTCCTTAAGCCTTGCGCCTCCAGGATCCCTCCGAGTTCGCGACTTGTTCATCCTTTGCGCTTTGCTTCCAAGAGCTTCCTTCAATTTTGTCATGTCTGGGGTTTCCTTTTGCCAAAGTTTGCTTGGACTTTACGCTGCCAAGACTACATGCTTGGTCTTACACTTCCAAGACTTGCCTTTGGACTTCCTTTGCCAAGGTCCGTTTGGAATTTACGCTGCCAAGACTACATGTTTGGTCTTACGCCGCCAAACCTTTTCCTTGGACTTCTCTTGCCAAGATCATACTTGGACTTTGCCTTTACCAAGTCTTCATACTTGGATTTTCCTGTCACTTAACCACGTTCACAATTAGATCACAAAGTATTGCCTAACTTAGATGATTATCCAAACATCAAAACATATAAATGTTTGGGGCATTATTGCACCAACAATCTCCCCCTTTTTGATGTTTGGCAATCATTTAAGTTAGGTCTTTAACACATGCACATAATCATATTTCCAATATGAATTTAAACATTCATGCACATAATCATATTTCCAATATGAATTTAAACATTCATGCACATGATCATATTTCCATCATATTTTAAATATGAATTCTAACATTTATAATCATATTTCCATCATATTTCCAATATGAATTCTAACATAAACATTCCTTCTCCCCCTTTGACATACATCAAAAAGAGAAGAATTCATAAATTTGCATAAAAGAGTGAAATTTATTGTATTTTGAACAAAGGTATAATGTTGAAGTTAAGCTCCCCCTTAATCCAAGATATGGTTCATGATGAATGAATAACTTGTGGAGCAAAACCTAACAAATGATTGAAGGTTAAATCGTAACTTTGCACCAACAATATAAGTTTGGGAATGAAAAGATATATATTATGAAACTCCCCCTACAACATTGCATCAAATAGTCCTAAAAACTTATTTATACTGAAGATTATCATACCATAGTTTTAGGACATTCAAAGATACATTTAAATCCAAGAAATAGAGTTTTTTTATCAGAAAACACAATGTATCAGTCGACTAGTTTCTTTTTCAATCGACTGATACGCCTGAAAATTGAATTTCAACCTTATCAACCCAACTTTAGAAATGCGTTAGAAATTCTAGAGACCTCGAAAAATCACGAAATTTTGTGTACACATTTTTGAAATCATTTTTTATCAAGGAAAAATAATTTGAAATATATGTTTTCCAGATTTCAAGATTTATACAAACTTGGAAACTAACAAAAGTTCTAATGTTTTTGCAAACTTTGTATCACTTTTGTGTTCCACTCGAAAACTATTTTTCAAAATATGATAAACATATTTTAAATTATGTTTTATTTGACATTTCCAATCATATTCTTGGAGCTATATGAAGGTTAGGAGAACTTCGATTCTCACTTCAACTCGGTCGCTTGTTCATGGTGATCCCTTCTACGTCACTGGATAAAAAAAATTTATCCTTGACAAGGAGGGACTACCCAAGCTACCATTTCATCGTCGTGCTATTTGATTAGAGTGGTCACTTGAACAAACTTGTTGTTCAAGAAACAAACCTCTATTCTACGATTAACCACGGAATAGACGATGTACGGATCGTCGGTTTTTGTATTTGCATTTGGGGTCCAAGTAAATTAGCCACAAAACAAAACATACAACATGCATATAATTGAAAAACAATTATAGATATATTACAAAATAATATAAACAAGCATTATACCTCTCGATCTTCTATTGTATGTCCTTCCTCCTTTTGGACGTCGTGTGGGCGATGATCTTCCAAAAGTCGAAGCCTCCTAGATCACCAATCTTCCTTTCTTTGTACACTCCGAACAAAAGGAAGAATAAAACAAAACTCTTCTCCATTCTTTAACCGACCACCAAGCTCCTGTTGGGGTTGATCCGTGAGGGGAAACTTCGCTTCCCCTTCGCCACGGTTGCTTGACCATGGTGATCCCTTCGATGTCCCCGGATTAAAATTTTAATCCTAGACAAAAGGGATTCCCAAAGCAACCAAGTCATCATCGTGCTATTCGTTTAGAGAGGTCACTTGAACAAACTAGTTGTTCAAGCAACCATCCTCTATTCTACGAGTAGCCGCGGAATAGACGATGTCCGGATCGTCGGTTTTTGTGTTTATACTCGGGATCCAAGTATTATTTAGCCATTTACAGAAATATAACATGCTTATAAATCAAAAATAAATACAAGCAATGAATAAATGAGAAAGAAGAATTGGTATACCTCCTAGTCTTCTAATGTATGACCTTCCTCCTTTTGGACGTCGTGTGGGCGACGATCCACCAAAAGTTGAATCTCCTAGATCGCAACACTTCCTTCCTTGCTCTTCCAAAGCAAGAGAAATAATAGAAACAAGGATATTTACCTCCCTAAAACCAGCCAACAAGAAGCAAGGAGTATCCTTGCCGCCGGCCAACAAAAGAAGGAAAGAGAAGGAGTTTTGGGTGTGGCCGGCCAAAAGCTCCAAGGGAAAACCCTAAACCTTTGTTCCACCGGCCAAGGAGAAGGAGAAGGCTTGTTTTGGACGCTGGCCAAGGTCTAGAAGGAAGAAGATGGGCGCCGGCAGCTTGGGGAAGAAGAACAACTAAGGAAAGACTTTCCTTAATAGGTGCCGCCCAAGCTCCGAACCCTAATTCCTAACCTTGCCGCCAACTCCAAAAACCCTAGCTCTCTTCAATTGTTTTCCACGCCAACTCCATGCCATCCTTTTATAGAGTTAGGGATAAGCCATGAATTAATCTCATCCATTGGTTCTAGGGATTTAATCTCAACCGTCGGATCTAGAGTTTTAATCTCAACCGTCGGATCTAGAGATTTAATCTCTACCTTTGGATCTCGAGATTTGTTTCTATCCTTTGGATCTAAGCATCATGAGGTGTTAATAGGCTACATTAGGGACCATGAGGAGGAGTTGGGTCTTGGCCACCCATGGATCAAGCCCACATAAAGTCCGATCCACTAATGATGATCCAATCCACTAAAGGTCCATCATTGATCTACCTCACCAACCCCATATGATAATATGGGCTCCATATATTATTTGTACATTTTCTCCCCGTGTTTAAGATCTCGAATGTCCGTCAATTAATTAATTTACTGACCATTAATTAATCGACATCTAACTCCATGAGTAGTACCACTCAACCTTTTCATCATGCCGGACCAAGTCCACCTGCAGGGTTTACATGATGAACCTTATGAGCTCCTCAAGGGGACATCATCATCCTAATATATAGGACACGGTTTCCTCCTATAATCAACGGCACACCATATAAATAATATCATCTCCCAACTTACCAAGTCTATCGATTTAATCTATAAATCTCGCCCATTGGTAAATCAAAGAGATGAGTACCAAGTATATGTGCCCGTTATTATATCGGGATTAAGAGCATGTACTAAATAATATCGAGGTCCGATTCGATTATGTAGTCGAATAAATCGAATCACCTCTATGTCGATCTGCTCAATACACACAAAGTGCACTAGTGTGATTCTATGGTCAAGACAAACCAATACCAAATCACACTACAACCATTCCGATGGTTTGTCCAAAGCCATCTCGGTTGTGATCCTTTACTTATACTTTACAAGGAGCCGATAACATGATCTCCGTGTGACACCACACACCATGTTATCTACAATGTAAGGTATTAGACAATATTGCATAACCATAAAAATATGCAAACAATGATCATGTGATTCTTATTTCAAAATAAAGATGTTCATACAAAAATAGACTTTTAAGTATACATCCCTACAATCTCCCACTTATACTAAAAGACTATCTGTCCTCAAAGTGTCATACATCCGATCCCCATTCCTCCACATGCCTATCAAAGCTCACGGAAGGCCCTTAGTGAAAGGATCGCCAAAGTTATCCTCCGATGCAATCTTGGCCACAAAGAACTTCTCCTTGCTTACGATTTCGTATCGTGGTACTTGTGCTCTATGTGTTTACTAGCCTTATGGGCTCGTGGTTCCTTCGAGTTTGCAACTGCACCACTATTATCACAATAAATCGTGATAGTATTGGGCAAACCAGGAATCACATCCAAGTCCATCAGGAAGTTCCTGAGCCATACAGCTTCTTTGGCTGCCTCAGAGGCCACCACATACTCAGCTTCCATGGTGGAGTCCGCCACGCACTTCTGCTTGACACTCCTCCATACAATGGCTCCACCTCCCAAAGTAAACACAAAACCTGAGGTAGACTTACTGTTATCCCTATCTGATTGGAAATCGGAATCCGTGTAACCCACAGGGAGTAATTGGTCTGCCCGGTAAACTAGCATATAATCCCTAGTCCTTCTCAGGTACTTCAATATATGCTTTACCGCAGTACAATGTCCACCCTGATTACTCGATGTCTGGCGACCATGCCCACGCAAAGCAGATATCCGGTCTCGTCATGAGCATCGCATACATGAGGCTTCCTCGAAGCATAAGGAACCGCCTTCATCTCCTCTATCTCCTCGGATGATCTAGGACACATCTCCTTAGATAGAGGTACTCCATGCCCAAAGGTAGGAAACCCTTCTTGGAGTTCTGCATGCTAAAACGCTCCATAATTGTGTCTATGTATGAAGCTTGGGATAAGCACAACATCCTTTTCTTGCGATCCCTTATAACCTTGATCCCAAGGATGTGTCCCACTTCTCCCAAGTCCTTCATATCAAACTGTTTGGACAACCATACCCTTACGTCCGATAACACCTTGATATTGTTGCCAATCAACAAAATGTCATCTACGTATAGTACAAGAAATACCACTACGTTTCCGTCACATCTCTTGTATACACAAGACTCATCCGGACTTTGAATAAATCCATAAGACTGGATCACCTCATCAAACCGAATGTTCCAAGACCTCGAAGCTTGTTTCAATCCATAAATGGACCGATTAAGCTTACATACAAGATGCTCTTTGCCCTTAGCAATGAATCCCTCTGGTTGCTTCATGTAGATGTTTTCCTCAAGACTTCCATTAAGGAAAGCTGTCTTGACATCCATCTGCCACACCTCATAATCCATATGAGCTGCTATGCATAAGAGAATCCGGATAGATTTAAGCATGGCTACCGGCGAAAAGGTCTCCTCATAATCGATACCCTCTTTCTGAGTATACCCCTTCGCAATAAGCCTCGCTTTGAAGGTCTCAACCTTCCCATCTATTCCTCTCTTTCTTTTGTAGATCCACTTGCATCCAATGGTTTTTACACCATCGGGTGGTTCTACTAGCTCCCAGACCTGATTTGAATCCATAGATTCAATCTCAGCATTCATTGCACTCTGCCAAGATACTGCATCTTTATCTTGGATTGCCTCATCATATGTCCAGGGATCAGGTTCATGTTCGTCAGGGACCAAATCAGAAGATTCTCCCAAGAACATGAATCTATCAGGCTGTCTCACAACCCTCCCACTACGATGAGGTATCACCTGTGTATCCTCTGTGACACGTGGTGCAGTGACATGTGGTATATCCTCTTGTACCGATGGTACTAAAGAAGTGACTTCCCCTTTTAACTCCTCCAGAACAATTTTATTCGTGGGCTTGTGGTTCATCACATAGTCCTCCTCTAGAAATCTGGCATTCGTACTCATGATCACCTTCTGATCTCTAGGACTATAGAACAAACCACCCTTCGTTCCCTTAGGGTAGCCAACAAACATGCACACTTCTGTACGAGGTTCCAACTTACCAGCATCTGCCTTCAGCACATGTGCTGGACTCCCCCATATCCGAATATGTCTCAGACTAGGCTTTCGCCCAGTCCACAATTCTACGGGAGTAGAAGGCACTGATTTAGATGGAACCAAGTTCAGAATGTATACCGCCGTATCTAGAGCATATCCCCAGAACGAATCTGGCAAGTCAGAATAACTCATCATTGATCTAACCATCTCCATAAGAGTCCTATTCCTTCGCTCTGCTACACCATTCTGCTGGGGTGTGCCAGGTGCAGACAATTGGGATTGAATCCCAGCCTCTGATAAGTAATTCCTAAACTCTCCCAAGAGGTATTCACCACCACGATCAGATCGTAGGGTCTTGATACTTTTACCTTGACGGTTCTCCACATCAGCCTTGAATTCTTTGAACCTGTCAAAGCATTCAGACTTGCAGCGCATCAAGTAAATGCATCCATATCTTGAATAATCGTCTATAAAAGAGACAAAATATTCAAAACCACCTCTAGCCTAGATAGACATAGGACCACACAAATCAGAATGAACCAATTCTAACACATCTTTGGCTCTATACCCCTTGGCCTTGAAAGGCCTCTTGGTCATCTTACCCTCCAAGCAAGATTCACAGGTTGGGAGATCCTCCACCACTAATGAGCCCAAAGGTCCATCAGCTATCAACCTTTGAATCCTGCTTAGGTTAATGTGACCAAGCCTAAGATGCCAAAGATATGTTTGGTGCATCTTCGAAGGTTCTTTTCTCTTATTGGATTTAGAAGATGAGTTATTAACTTCAATTTGCATCGTGGGAGGTTTTGGTTCAAGTGTGTACAAATTTCCTATCAATGTACCTGAACAGATAATGTCCCTATTCCTTCTTATAACAACTCTGTCATTAAAAGAAATAGAATATCCATCCATAAACAATTTAGAAACTGAAATTAAATTCTTTCTAAATAAGGGTACATAAAGGCAATTCTTAAGAACCAAAAGTTTATTTTTCTCAAAAGATAAATGAACGTCTTCCCATCAATACGCCACCTTTGTGGCATCGCCTAAGTACGGTAATCTCCTTCACCACTATCTGGTTTCCTGGAACCCCTGCAAAGTATTGCAGACATGATCAGTGGCTCCCGTATCTACACACCAGGTGCCGGTAGATAACACCGCTAAACATGTTTCAACGACTAGTCCAAAAGATATACCTTTGTTCTTGCGGTTGGGGCAGTCCTTCTTCCAGTGTCCAGTCTGCTTACAAGTGAAGCACTTGCCTTTCGGCTTCTTCACTCCTCCCTGAGTACCTCCCACCGCCTTTACCCCGGTTTGTTTCTTCTTCTTCTTGCCTTTCGGCTTAGAAGCAGAAACCTTCTGGGTCATCACGGCATGCACCTGAGCACTCTGACGAAATAGTCCCTCTTCCGCACTTTGAGTTACGCCGAAGTTCCGCCAATGAATACAACCTCTTGTTCATGTTGTAGTTGGTAGCCGCTCAAAACTCCTAGGCAGAGACTGGAGTATGATATCGACCTGGGTTTCCCCATCGATCTCAGCTCCTAGGACCTCCAGCTCATTCAAATGAGCCGTCATCTTGAGAACATGATCCCTCATGGGTGTTCCCTCGATCATGGTGGTCGTCATCAAGTTTCTCATGGCCTCTTGCCTCGCAGCCCGATTCTGGTGTCCGAAAAGCTCCTTGAGATTGAGCATCATATCATAGGCAGTGGGCATGGCTTGATGCTGATGTTGGAGTACATTTGACATAGATGCCAAAATGTAACACCGTGCCATCTCATCGGCCTTGTTCCACTTCCTATAGCTCTCTCTCTCCTTTTCCCCAGAATTATCTGTAGGCTTGGGAGGGCACTCTTCGAGGAGTACATATTTGTATTCCTCAGCAGTCAAGACAATATCTAGATTCCTCTTCCAATCTACATAGTTGGGTCCAGTAAGTTTGTTCTCTTTCAGTATCACAGCAAGTGGGTTGAAAGTCAGTTTGAAAGAAAACCTAAGAATCACATAAATCAAAACATTAGATTTCAAAAAATTATTGATTCCTCAAACAATAAAATTTTGATATCAACCAACACCTCAATCCATCGAGAATATCGCATGCCACGCAGTGTGGACGTATACGAATTCTACATTTGTAAGAGGAGGTTTTACCCATTAATTTTATTATCTTGTCAACCTTACTTTTCGACAAATAAAATTAATAGTTGGTTCCTCTTTGGCCCTACAAATAAAAGCAGTGACTCCGATGGGGAGGATACTTTTAATTTGCATCTAAGTGTGCACCATTACACGATACTAAGGGAATTATTTCGGATTATGTGCCTTACCGCTGTGGAAGTACACATGCTCCTAGATAATTTTCTATAACCATTATTTGACCTAGTGATCCGCAAAAAAACTCATCCGCAGGGAGGAAGACACTCAGAGCCAACACGCAAGTTTGTTGCATCACACGTCAAATTGTAATGGAGGCCGCGGGAATTAATTAAAATATCCCTCTCCCACTTAGTAAATTAAAAATGAGGAATTTTCCTACGACATGCATATCAAACAAAAAGCAATAAATATGAAAAATAAATTATTTTCCAACTATTATGGCCTTTGTCTTCAATCTCCTCTGCTCCTCCTACGCCATGTACGAGCCATCCGGAGATCCGAGCCGAGACTAAATCCTATTTTAATTTACATCCATCGATCCTATACTCCACGAGGGAGTGTACATGAAATCTAGATCGAAAGTAAAATAAAATAAAGAAAGGCTAAACAATGCCGTATTTAATTTACAAAAACTAAATACTAGCCTCATCAACCCCGAGGATTCAACAAAATAAACATTTACACACATACAATCACATACACACACATGCCATAATAGTCGGATCTTATGCCTGCAACCAAAGAGTTAAACTACGCATATCCTACTATTATCCGACACATATAATATATGAAAAAGTGCATAAAAATTAACCGAATCCTAAACACACAAAACTGGAAACCTTGGCTCTGATACCAAATGTTGGGGTTGATCCGTGAGGGGAAACTTCGCTTCCCCTTCGCCACGGTTGCTTGACCATGGTGATCCCTTCGATGTCCCCGGATTAAAATTTTAATCCTAGACAAAAGGGATTCCCAAAGCAACCAAGTCATCGTCGTGCTATTCGTTTAGAGAGGTCACTTGAACAAACTAGTTGTTCAAGCAACCATCCTCTATTCTACGAGTAGCCGCGGAATAGACGATGTCCGGATCGCCGGTTTTTGTGTTTATACTCGGGATCCAAGTATTATTTAGCCATTTATAGAAATATAACATGCTTATAAATCAAAAATAAATACAAGCAATGAATAAATGAGAAAGAAGAATAGGTATACCTCCTAGTCTTCTAATGTATGACCTTCCTCCTTTTGGACGTCGTGTGGGCGACGATCCACCAAAAGTTGAAGCTCCTAGATCGCAACACTTCCTTCCTTGCTCTTCCAAAGCAAGAGAAAGAATAGAAACAAGGATATTTACCTCTCTAAAACCAGCCAACAAGAAGCAAGGAGTATCCTTGCCACCGGCCAACAAAAGAAGGAAAGAGAAGGAGTTTTGGGTGTGTAGGCCAAAAGCTCAAAGGGAAAACCCTAAACTTTTGTTCCACCGGCCAAGTTGAAGGTGATGGCTTGTTTTGGACGCTGGCCAAGGTCTGGAAGGAAGAAGATGGGCGCCGGCAGCTTGGGGAAGAAGAACAACTAAGGAAAGACTTTCCTTAATATGTGCCGCCCAAGCTCCAAACCCTAATTCCTAACCTTGCCGCCAACTCCAAAAACCCTAGCTCTCTTCAATTGTTTTCCACGCCAACTCCATGCCATCCTTTTATAGAGTTAGGGATAAGCCATGAATTAATCTCATCCATTGGTTCTAGGGATTTAATCTCAACCGTCGGATCTAGAGTTTTAATCTCAACCGTCGGATCTAGAGATTTAATCTCTACCTTTGGATCTCGAGATTTGTTTCTATCCCTTGGATCTAAGCATCATGAGGTGTTAATAGGCTACATTAGGGATCATGAGGAGGAGTTGGGTCTTGGCCACCCATGGATCAAGCCCACATAAAGTCCGATCCACTAATGATGATCCAATCCACTAAAGGTCCATCATTGATCTACCTCACCAACCCCCATATGATAATATGGGCTCCATATATTATTTGTACATTTTCTCCCCGTGTTTAAGATCTCGAATGTCCGTCGATTAATTAATTTACTAACCATTAATTAATCAACATCTAACTCCATGAGTAGTACCACTCAACCTTTTCATCATGCCGGACCAAGTCCACCTGCAGGGTTTACATGATGAACCTTATGAGCTCCTTAAGGGGACATCATCATCCTAATATATAGGACACGGTTTCCTCCTATAATCAACGGCACACCATATAAATAATATCATCTCCCAACTTACCGAGTCTATCGATTTAATCTATAAATCTCGCCCATTGGTAAATCAAAGAGATGAGTACCAAGTATATGTGCCCGTTATTATATCGGGATTAAGAGCATGTACTAAATAATATCTGAGGTCCGATTCGATTATGTAGTCAGCAATAAATCGAATCACCTCTGTGTCGGTCCTGCTCAATACACACAAAGTGCACTAGTGTGATTCTATGGTCAAGACAAACCAATACCAAATCACACTACAACCATTCCGATGGTCTGTCCAAAGCCATCTCGGTTGTGAGCCTTTACTTATACTTTACAAGGAGCCGATAACATGATCTCCCGTGTGACACCACACACCATGTTATCTACAATGTAAGGTATTAGACAATATTGCATAACCATAAAAATATGCAAAAAATGATCATGTGATTCTTATTTCAAAATAAAGATGTTCATACAAAAAATAGACTTTTAAGTATACATCCCTACAGCTCCAAGCTTGATGCTTGCCGCCGGCCAAAAGGATAATAAGGATTTTGGACGCCGCCCAAAAACTCCAAGGGAAGAGACCCTAGCCTTTGTTTCCACCGGCTATGGAGAAGAGAGGAAGAGTGGGACGCCAGCCAAAGAGAGAAAAGGAGAGAAAGGGCGCCGGCCAAAACCCTAGGAAAAACTTCCAAAAGTGTGGCCGCCCAAGCCTCCTCCAAAACTCTAGCCTCCCTTTTGTTTCTTGCCACCCAAGCCAAAGAAACAAAAACCCTAATCTCTCAAGTTGTGTTCCACGCCCAAGGCTTAGCCCTTATTTATAGAGTTAGGCTTAAGCCTCCTTTTAATCTCCGTCGTCAGTTCTAGGGATTTAATCTCAACCGTCGGATCTAGAGATTTAATCTCAACCGTCGGATCTAGAGATTTAATCTCCACCGTTGGATCTAGAGTTTTATTTTCCATCATTGGATCTAGGCTCCATGAGGTTTTAATAGGCTAAAATAGGGACCATGAGGAGGAGTTGGATCTTGGCCACCCAATGGATCAAGCCCACATAAAGTCCGATCCATTAATGATTATCCATTCCACTAAAGAATTATAATTGATCAACCTCACCAACCCCCATAAGTTAATATGGGCTCCATATATTATTTGTACATTTATCTCCCCGTGTTTAAGATCTCGAATGTCCGTCAATTAATTAATTTACTGACAATTAATTAATCAATATCTAACTCCATGTGTAGTACCACTCAACCTTATCATCATGCCGGACCAAGTCCACCTGCAGGGTTTACATGATGAACCTTATGAGCTCCTCAAGGGGACATCATCATCCTAATATATAGGACACAATTTCCTCCTATAATCAACGGCACACCATATAAATAATATCATTATCCAACTTATCGAGCCTATCGATTTACTCTATAAATCTCGCCCATTTGTAAATCAAAGAAATGAATACCAAGTATATGTGCCCGTTATTATATCGAGATTTAGAGCATGTACAACATAATATCTGAGGTCTGATTCGATTATGTAGTCAGCAATAAATCAAATCACCTCTAAGTCGGTCCTGCTTAATCCACACAAAGTGTACTAGTGTAATTATATTGTCAAGACAAACCAATTCTAAATCACACTACAACAATTACAATGGTTTGTCCATAACCATTTCGGTTGTGAGACTTTACTTATTCTTTACAAGGAACTGATAACATGATCTCCCGTGTTACACTACATACCATGATATCTACAATGTAATGTATTAGACAATATGCATAGCCATAAATATTCAAACAATGATCATGTGATTCTTATTTCAAAACTAAAGATGTTCATACAAAAGATAGACTTTTCAGTATACATCCCAACAATCTCCCACTTATACTAAAAGATTATGCTGTCCTCAAACTGCCATACATCTGATTCGCATTCCCTCCACATGCCTATCAAAAGCTCTCGTTGGAAGGGCCTTAGTGAAAGGATTTGCCAGGTTATCCTCCGATGCATTTTTGGCCACAACAACTTCTCCTCGCTTTTACGATTTCTCATATCAGGTGGTGCTTGTGCTCTATGTGTTTACTTGCCTTATGGGCTCGTGGTTCCTTCAAGTTTGTAACTGCACCACTGTTATCACAATAAATTGTGAAAGTTTTTGGCAAACCAGGAATCACATCCAAGTTCATCAAGAAGTTCCTATGCCATACAACTTCTTTGGCCGCCTCAGAAGCTGCCACATACTCAGCTTCCAAGGTAGAGTCCGCCACACATTTATGCTTGACACTCCTCCATACAATGGCTCCACCTCCCAAAGTAAAAACAAAACCTGAGGTAGACTTACTGTTATCCCTATCTGATTGAATGTTGAAATCTGTGTAACCCTAAGGGAGTAATTGGTCTGCCTAGTAAACTAGCAGATAATCCCTAGTCCTTCTCAGGTACTTTAATATATGCTTTACCGCAGTCCAATGTCCATGTCCTGGATTACTCTGATATCTACTGACCATCCCCACGGCAAAGCAGATATCTGTTCTCGTACATAGCATCACATACATGAGGCTTCCTACTGCCGAAGCATAAGGAATCACCTTCATCTCCTCTATCTCCTTAGATGTTCTAGGACACATCTGCTTAGATAAAGGAACTCCATGCCTGAAATGTAAAAAGCCTTTCTTGGAGTTTTGCATGCTAAAACGATCCATAATGGTGTTTATGTATGAAGCTTGAGATAAGCGCAACATCCTTTACCTGCGATCCCTTATAACCTTGATCCTAAGGATGTGTCTCACCTCTCCCAAGTCCTTCATATCAAACTGTTTGGACAACCATACCCTTACGTCCAAGAACACCTTGACATTGTTGCCAAATAAAATAATGTCATCTACGTATAGTATAAGAAATACCACTACGTTTTCGTCACATCTCTTGTATACACAAGACTCATCTGGACTTTGAATAAATTCATAAGACTGGATTACCTCATCAAAGCGGATGTTCCAAGATCTCGAAGCTTGCTTCAAACCATAAATGGATCGATTAAGCTTGCACACAAGATGCTCTTTTCCCTTTGCAATGAATCCCTCTGGTTGCTTCATATAGATATTTTCCTCAAGACTTCCAATAAGGAAAGCTGTCTTGACATCCATCTGTCATATCTCATAATCCATATGAGCAACAATACATAAAAGAATCCAGCTAGACTTAAGCATGACTACCGAAGAAAAGGTCTCCTCATAATCGATACCCTCTTTCTGAGTATACCCCTTCGCAACAAGCCTTGCTTTGAAGGTCTCAACCTTCCTGTCTATTCCTCTCTTTCTTTTGTAGATCCACATGCATCAAATGGTTTTACACCATTGGGTGGTTCTACTAACTCCCAGACCTGATTTGAATCCATAGATTCAATCTCAACATTCATCGCACTTTGCCAAGATACCGCATCTTTATCTTGGATTGCCTCATCATATGTCCAGGGATTAGATTCATGTTCGCCAGGGACCAAATCAGAAGATTCTCCCAAGAACATGAATCTATCAGGTTGTCTCACAACCCTCCCACTACGATGAGGTATCACCTTTGTATCCTCTGTGACACGAGGTGTAGTGACTTGTGGTATATCCTCTTGTATCGGTGGTACTGAAGTAGTGACTTTTCCTTTTAACTCCTCCAGAACAATCTTACTCATGGGCTTGTGGTTTATCACATAGTCTTCCTCTAGAAATCTGGCGTTCGTGCTAACGATCACCCTCTGATCTCTAGGACTATAAAATAAGCAACCTTTTATTCCTCTAGGATAGACAATGAACATGCACACTTCTATACGAGGTTCCAACTTACCAGCATCTGCCTTCAGCACATGTGCTGGACTCCCCAAAATCCGAATATGTCTTAGACTAGGCTTTCGGCCAGTCCATAATTCTGTGGGAGTAGAAGGCACTGATTTAGATGGAACCAAGTTCAGAATATACACTGTCGTATCTAGAGCATATCCCCAGAACAAATTTGGCAACTCAGAATAACTCATCATCGATCTAACCATCTCCATAAGAGTCCTATTCCTTCGCTCTACTACACCATTCTGCTGGGATGTGTCAGGTGCAGACAATTGGGATTGAATCCCAGCCTCTGATAAGTAATTCCTAAACTCTCCCAAGAGGTACTCACCACCATGATCAGATCGTAGTGTCTTGATACTTTTACCTTGACGTTTCTCCACATCAGCCTTGAATTCTTTGAACTTGTCAAAGCATTCAGACTTGCGGCGCATTAAGTAAATGTATCCATACCTTGAATAATTGTCTATAAAAGAGACAAAAAAATTCAAAGCCACCTCTTGCCTGGATAGACATAGGACCACACAAATCAGAATGAACCAATTCTAACACATCTTTGGCTCTATACCCCTTGGCCTTGAAAGGCCTTTTGGTCATTTTACCTTCCAAGCAGGACTCGTAGGTTGGGAAGTCTTCCACCACTAATGAACTCAGAGGTCCATCAGCTATCAACCTTTGAATTCTGCTTAGGTTAATATGACCAAGCCTTAGATGCCAAAGATATGTTTGGTTCATCTTTGAAGGTTCTTTTCTCTTCTTGGAATTAGAAGATGAGTTATTCACTTCTATTTGCATCATGGGAGCTTTTGGTTCGAGTGTATACAAATTTCCTATCACTGTACAAGAACAGATAATCTCCCTATTCCTTTTTATAATAACTCTGTCATTAAAAGAAATAGAATATCCATCCATAAGCAATTTAGAAAGTGAAATCAAATTCTTTCTAAATAAAGGTACATAAAGTCAATTTTTAAGAACCAAAACATTATTCCTCTCAAAAGACAAATAAACATCTCCCACTACAACAGTCGCCACCTTCGTGGCATCGCCCAAGTATACGGTAATCTCCCCCTCAGCCAGTCGTCTGGTTTCCTGGAACCCCTGTAAAGTTTTGCAAACATGATCAGTGGCTCCCGTATCTACACACCAGGTGCCGGTAGATAACACCGCTAAACATGTTTCAACGACTAGACCAAAAGATATACCTTTGTTCTTCTTGCGGTTGGGGCAGTCCTTCTTCAAGTGTCCAGTCTGCTTGCAAGTGAAGCACTTATCTTTCGACTTCTTCACTCCTCCCTGAGTTGCTCCTACCACCTTTGCCCCAGCTTGTTTCTTCTTCTTCTTGCCTTTCGGTTTAGAAGTAGAAACCTTTTGGGTAACCATGGCTTGCGCCTAAGCACTCTGATGAAATAGCCCCTCTGCCGCCTAGAGTTCTGTCAGAAGCACCGCTAACGAATACAACCTCTTGTTCATGTTGTAGTTCAGGCAAAACTGCTCAAAACTCTTAGGTAGAGACTGGAGAATGATATCGACCTGGGGTTCCCCATCGATCTCAGCTCCAAGGACTTCCAACTCATTCAAATAAGTCATCATCTTGAGAACATGATCCCTTATGGGTGTTCCCTTGATCATGGTGGTCATCATCAAGTTCTTCATGGCTTCCTGCCTAGCAGCCCAATTCTGGTGTCTGAAAAGCTCTTTGAGATTGAGCATCATGTCATAAGTAGTGGACATGGCTTGATGCTGATGTTGCAGTACATTTGACATAGATGCCAAAATGTAACAGTGCGCCATCTCATCAGCCTTAATCCACTTCTTATAACTCTCCTTCTGCTTTTCCCCATAATCATCCGCAGGCTTAGGAGGGCACTCTTCGAGGAGTACATATTTGTATTCCTCAGCAGTCAAGACAATGTCAAGATTTCTCTTCCAATCAATATAATTGGATCCAGTAAGTTTATTTTCTTTCAGTATCACAGCAAGCTGGTTGAAAGTCATTTTGAAAAAACTAAGAATCACATAGATCAAAATATTAGATTTCAAAAAATTATTGATTCCTCAAACAATAAAATTTTAAAATCAACCAACACCTCAAAACACCGAGAATATCATATGCCACGATAGTGTGGACGTATACGAATTCTATATTTGTAAGAGGAGGTTTCACCCATTAATTTTACTATCTTGTCAACCTAACTTTTTGACAAATAAAATTAATAGTTGGTTCCTCTTCGGCCATACAAATAAAAGCAGTGACTCCGATGGGGAGGATACTTATATTTGTATCTAAGTATTCACAATTTCTTGGTACCAAGGTAATTATCTCGGGTTAAGTGCCTTCCGATGGGGAAGTACACACGCTCCTTAATAATTTTCTATAACCATATTCGACCTTGTGATCCGCAAACAAACTCATCCGATGTGGAGGAAGGCACTCAGAGTCGACGCGCAAGTTTGTTTACATCACATGTCAAATCGTAATGGAGACCATGGGAATTTATAAAAATATCCCTCTCCCACTTAGTAATTTAAAATTGAGGAATTTTTTAGCCTACGACATGCATATCAAACAATAAGAAATAAATATGAAAATGAAATATTTTCCAACTATTATGGCTTTTGTCTCCAATATGCCTCCCGTCGTATCGCCATCTCGTCCGCTCCTCCCTACGTCATGTACAAGCCATCCAGAGATCCGAGCCGAGAGAAACTATTTTAATTTACATCCATCAATCCTATACTCCACGAAGGAGTGTACATGAAATCTAGATCGAAAGTAAACTAAAATAAAATGAGAGGCTAAACAATGTCGTACTTAATTACAAAATTAAATACTAGCCTCGTCAACCTCGAGGATTCAAAAAATATACAATTACACACATACAATCACATACACACATATGACCATAATAGTTGGATCCTATGCCTGCAACCAAAAAGTTAACCTACGCACATCCTACTATTATCCGACACATATAATATATGAAAAGTGCATAAAAGTAACCGAATCTTAAACACACAAAACCGGAAACCGTGGCTCTAATACCAATTGAAGGTTAGGAGAACTTCGCTTCCCACTTCAACTCAGTCGCTTGTTCAAGGCGATCCCTTCTATGTCCCTGGATAAAAAAAAAATTATCCTTGACAAGGAGGGATTACCCAAGCTACCATTTCATCATCGTGCTATTCGATTATAGTGGTCACTTAAACAAACTTGTTTTTCAAGCAACCAACCTCTATTCTATGATTAGCCGCGGAATAGACGATATACGGATCGCCGGTTTTTGTGTTTTCATTCGGGGTCCAAGTAAATTAGGCACAAAACAAAACATACAACATGCATATAATTGAAATCAATTATAGACATATTACAAAAGAATATAAACAAGCATTATACCTCTCGATCTTCTATTGTATGTCCTTCCTCCTTTTGGACGTCGTGTCGGCGACGATCTTCCAAAAGTCGAAGCCTCCTAGTTCACCAATCTTCCATTCTTTGTTCACTCCGAACAAAAGGAAGAATAAAAAAAAATTCTTCTCCTTCCTTTAACCGACCACCAAGCTCCAAGCTTGATGCTTGCCGCTAGCCAAAAGGAGAATAAGGATTTTGGACGCCGGCCAAAAACTCCAAGGGAAGAGACCCTAGCCTTTGTTTCCATCGGCCAAGGAGAAGTGAGGAAGAGTTGGATGCCGACCAAAGAGAGAAAAGGAGAGAAAGGGCGCCGGCCAAAACCTTAGGAAAAACTTCCAAAAGTGTGGCCGCCCAAGCCTCCTCCAAAACCCTAGCCTCCCTTTTGTTTCTTGCCGCCCATGCCAACGAAACAAAAACCCAAATCTCTCAAGTTGTGTTCCACGCCCAAGCCTTAAGCCCTTATTTATAGAGTTAGGCTTAAACCTCCTTTTAATCTCCACAGTCAGTTCTAGGGATTTAATCTCAACCGTCGGATCTAGAGATTAAATCTCAACCGTTGGATCTAGAGATTTAATCTCCACCGTCGGATCTAGAGTTTTATTTTCCATCATTGGATCTAGGCTCCATGAGTTTTTAATACGCTACAATAGGAACCATGAGGAGGAGTTAGATCTTGGCCACCCAATGGACCAAGCCCACATAATGTCTGATCCATTAATGATAATCCATTACACTAGACGATTATCATTGATCTACCTCACCAACCCTCATAAGTTAATATGTGCTCCATATATTATTTGTACATTTATCTCTCCGTGTTTAAGATCTCGAATGTCGGTCAATTAATTAATTTACTGACAATTAATTAATCAACATCTTACTCGATGAGTAGTACCACTCAACCTTATCATCATGTCGGACCAAGTCCACTTGCAGGGTTTACATGACGAACCTTATGAGCTCCTCAAGGGGACATCATCATCCTAATATATAGGACACGGTTTCCTCCTATAATCAATGACACACCATATAAATAATACCATTTCCCAACTTACCGAGCCTATCGATTTACTCTATAAATCTCGCCCATTGGTAAATCAAAGAAATGAATACTAAGTATATGTACCCGTTATTATATTGGGATTAAGAGCATGTACAACATAATATCTGAGGTCCGATTCGATTATGTAGTCAGCAATAAATCGAATCACCTCTAAGTCGGTCCTGCTAAATACACACAAAGTGTACTAGTGTAATTCTTGTAGGGGGATCGATACGGCCGACTAGAGGGGGGTGAATAGCCCTCTTACGATGGATGTCGGTATTTGCTCGTCTACAAAAAGATTAGCGTAACGAAAACAATAAAGCAAGACAAGAAAATAGAAATACAAGAAATCAAATGCTAACAAGATGGTGTAACATGGTTCACGGCTACGCCGCTAATCCACGGTCCCCGATTCGTCCTCGGTGAATCACTCCGCCAAAACCAATCCACTAATGGTCTCTCCTTTGCACCAAGCTAGGTGGAGGTAACCTTTACAACCAAGACACTCTTCTTACAATAAGATTGAAGTAAAGACAAGTAAGAAGAGTTTAAAGCTTGTGGGGCACTAGGAAGATCATTTAGAGCATAAGCATTGGCCTCTCAAAGGCTCACACCCTCTCTTTTTATAGAGAGGACTGATTTCTTCCCGCCACTACGATCTTGTAACGGAACACGTCGGATCCCGACCGTTGTAGTCCAACGGAACACTTGGCGGGCCGATCGATGGACCTCACCCCGATCACGCCTCGTAGTCGCCACTGGCTACGAGCGGTTCTGTCGCGACATCCTCGCGTCGATCGTCATTCCATGGCCGATCGGCCGGGCATAAACCCATCACGGATACCGCCGAACTCACTCGATTAGCAACCGATCGCCATTACATGGCGATCGGTGCCGGGTGAAACTCAAACTTAACAAAAGTTTGAGCTTACGGCGGTCGGGTAAACCATAACCCTTGCGGTCAAGTCTCCGACACCACACCCTTCGGCCAAGTTCACCTAATGAGCTACTTACATTTCACTCATTCTCTCATCTCACTCGTCCTCACGAAGCTATCTTCGCTCGGCCACGCCCTCTGCAAAGATCAGCGCACGACTTTGCAATGCTCCTTCGCCTCTTGCCTCAAGCATGCTTCCTTGGCTTCACTTCAAGTCATCTCGTCCGGCGGCCCCTGATGCTCCAAGCGCACGGGCTCGTAAAGTCATCCTTCACCGACTCAAGGACCGAGGTTGTGAGGGTGAACCCGCCAAGGCTCCATGTGCGAATTACTAAGTCCTGCAAGACTCCAACGCACATATCAAATAACAATACCAACCTAACTTAAACCCTTTGCCACACACATCAAAACCTTATCATGGCAAGAGATTGCCCTAACAATCTCCCCCTTTTTGATGTGTGGCAATCCGTTTAAGTTAGGTAAAAACATTTGATATAAATTTCTAAGGTAAGAAAGCATGTAAACATAAACATGATATAACAACATGCAACTCCCCCTTAATCCATGAAACTCTCTCTACAAATTCTCCCCCTATCATAATTTACTTAAACACAATTATTTCTCCCCCTTTGACACCATCAAAAAGATTAATACTAAGTTATAAACCCATGGCATCAAGTCTAATACCAAAAACATGTTTAAAATCTGAAATCAGAAAATATTAGACTATTTTTCAGGTGAGCAGTCGACTGCTATCAGTATGGCAGTCGACTGGCACAATGGTTTCCGAAATTCTGATTTTCTGGGCGAATTTCAGAAATGCATTAAAAATTCTAGAAAATTCAAAAAATCATGAAATTTGGGGAACATATTTCTTGTAAGATTCTTTATCAGTGAAAAATAGGTCTTCATGAAAAATTATTATATTTTCACGTCTTTGCCAAAAATCCAAAAGCTTTAAAAACTACTAGGTTTTTGATTATGATAGTATCCATTTTAACACCTAGTTTCAGTTTGAATTGTTTCAAAACATGTATACACATATTTTAAGGTAAGAAATTGTTTTGAAAACATATGAAATATCCAACCATGATCTTTGGGCAATATGTCTATGAATTAAACATAAGCCTTCCCCATGATTGGTCTATTATTGCTATTTTGATACTTTAAATGACCATCTAAATTCCATAGGCATTAGTGGACATTTGTATCATCCTAACATCTCACTCATGCTAAGTTTTCAATCATGGTAGCCTATAGTGAGTGTGAGATGTATCCTAGAGGTATTTGTATATACTTAACCATTATATTCATGCAATTATATCAAGGTTAAGTATCATCCTAACAATCCACATGATCATAAAGACATATATGAATGAATTCTACATTATGATCATGAAACACATGTATTCATGAATTGTTATCATGCATTAGGTATTATGTCATGATAATAAGCAAAATATCACCTAAGGCATGATTTAAACCCTATTTCTTATGATGATGTGCCAAATATCAAAATCATAAATCATGATTGCAAACATGTGTAACAATTACATCAATTATCATGATTTAAGCATTATTATCGATTTATAGGCACGTTATCATCACCTAACACTATTTAAAAATGTTGTCCCGCCATCCTAAGTCAACCAAAGATATGATATAGTTCAATTCCATATGGTCGACTACCCAAGGGTTTTCCTAACCCTTAAGGATGAATTTTGGAACCCAAAATAGATTCTTGCCTATGGGGTTCACTAGAAATTCCTTAGGAATCCATTTCCTAGCAATTACTTTCTTCTTATCTTGTCCCCTAGCAATTAGGCATTTGTAGGCCTTTTCATTTTTCTTTTCTTTATAACCTGGGCCTTTCTTATTAAAGCTAGCTCTTTGGGTCCCTATAATCATGTTCAAGGTGTTTGAGCCAATTGTGAATTTCTCTAGGGCTTTTGTCAAATAGTCTACCTTTTCCCTTAAAGCCCTATTTTCTTCTATACATGCATCACTAACATCCAAAGGCATATAGTTATCATGTGAGCATGCATCATTTAAGCTAGAAGAAATATTATCATCATTTAAGCATGCTTTTTCTAACTTACTTTCTAAGTCCTTAATTTGATCTAGCATGCTTTTGTTCTTCTTCTTAGCTCTAAATAAATCATTAGTTAAGCTAGAAATCATAGAAACTATTTTACTAGGTGAAAGATTGGTTACCATAGTTTTCATGTCCTCTTCTTCTTCGGATGAGGAGGATGAGGAAGTAGAGGCTCCCCCTTCACTTGAGCTCTCTCCACTTGAGCTTGATTCTTCATTTTCGGTAGAGGAGCAATCTAAGTTGTCGAATGCCATCAATGCTAGTTTGGTGACAAATGCATTTTCTTCCTCGGATGAGGAAGAGGAAGAGGTGTCTTCCCATGTCTTGGCCTTGAATGCTTTGGCCTTCCCCTTTTCCTTTGCCTTCTTTTCTTCTTCCTTTTTCTTGTTCCCCTTTTTCTTCTTCTTTTCTTCCTTCTTTTTCTTTTCTTCCTTGCTCTTGTTTAGGAGGGGACAATTGTCCCTTATGTGGCCCTCTCCTTGGCAATTGTAGCATATGATCTTTCTCTCTTGGTCTCCTATTCCTATCATTTGATTTGTTAAATCTAAAACCTTTTAATGCACGTCTTACAATCCTTACCATATACGCTTCTTCCGTGCTATCCATGGAGGAGGAGGAAGAGGCTTCATCATCGGAGGAGGAGGGGATCTCCATCTTCTTCTTCCCCTTGTTTGCCATCAAAGCTACTCCTCTTGAAGGTTGGATTCTTGGCTCTTCTTGTATTCCTTCAAGCCTCGTTTCGTGGAGTTCCATTGTTGAGAAGAACTCCTCCAAGGTGCTCACTTCTAAATTCTTTGAGATATAGAATGAGTCCACCATGGAGCTCCACTTTGAGGACCGGGGAAAGGCATCTATGGCCTTCATTACCATATCCCCATTGGAGAGCTTTTCACCTACACTTGACAAACCGGTTATAATTTCCTTGAAACGAGAATGTAAGGAAATTACCTTTTCTCCCTTTTATAGTTTAAAGTTGTTGAGTTGGGAGCGAAGGAGGTCTCTCCTTGCTAGCTTCGCCTCGGATGTGCCTTCATGAAGCTCAATTAGCTTCTCCTACATCTCCTTGGCACTTAGGCATTCTCCAATTCAGTTGATCTCTTGTTGGGGAAGCACATTGAAAAGATGATGCTTGGCTTTTGAGTTTGCAAGGTGCTCTTCCCTTTGATTTTTAGTCCACCTAGATTTCTCTATTGGCTTTCCTTCTTCATCCCTAGGCAAAACGAAACCGGATTCCATTGTAATCATAATATCAAAATCCATTTCGAAAAATACCTCCATTCTCTTTTTCCACCAAGAGAATTCGCCGTCGAACTTCGGTGGGTGGATGTTGGAGCCGGCCATTTTGAATGTTGCTTGTTGTGGCGGTTAGTCCTCGACAAGCTTTCCTTGGCTCTGATACCACTTGTAGGGGGATTGATACGGCTGGCTAGAGGGGGGTGAATAGCCCTCTTACGATGGATGTCGGTATTTGCTCGTCTACAAAGAGATTAGCGCAACGGAAACAATAAAGCAAGAAAAGAAAATAGAAATACAAGAAATCAAACGCTAACAAGATGGTGTAACGTGGTTCACGGCTACGCCGCTAATCCACAGTCCCCGATACGTCCTCGGTGAATCACTCCGCCAAAACCAATCCACTAATGGTCTCTCCTTTGCACCAAGCTAGGTGGAGGTAACCTTTACAACCAAGATCACTCTTCTTACAATAAGATTGAAGTAAAGACAAGTAAGAAGAGTTTAAAGCTTGTGGGGCACTAGGAAGATCACTTAGAGCATATGCATTAGCCTCTCAAAGGCTCACACCCTCTCTTTTTATAGAGAGGGCTGATTTCTTTCCGTTGGCCGCCACCAGTCGACTGATGCCCTTGGCAGTCGACTGCCATCACTACAACGGCCTCCGAACACGTCAGATCCCGATCGTTGTAGTCCAACGGAACACTTTGCAGTCGACTGATGGACCTCACCAGTCGACTGCTGCCTCCGTAGTCGACTGCCCAGTCGGCTACGAGCGGTTCTGTGCCCGCGACATCCTCTGGCAGTCGACTGCCATTCCATGGAAGTCGACTGCTGGGCATAAACCCATCAGTCAGATACTAGTCGAACTCACTCGACTCAGAGTAGTCGACTGCCATTACATGACAGTCGACTGGTGCCGTGTGAAACTCAAACTTAACATAAGTTTGAGCTTCCGGCGGTCGGGTAAACCTTAACCCTTGAGGTCAAGTCTCCGACACTCAGCCATTCGGCCAAGTTCACCTAATGAGCTACATACATTTCACTCATTCTCTCATCTCACTCGAAGTCCCTTGCCGAAGCTCTCTTCGTTCATGGCCACATCCCTCGGCAGCATCAGGCGCACAGCTCTGCAATGCTCCTTCGCGACTCTTGCCTCCGAAGTCTGCTTCCTTTGCTTCACTTCAAGTCATCTCGTTCGGCGGTCCCTCGGATGCTCCAAGCGGACGACTTCCTCAAAGTCATCCTTCACCGACTCAAGGACCGAGGTTGTGAGGGTGAACCCGCCAAGGCTCCATGTGCGAATTACTAAGTCTTGCAAGACTCCAACGCACATACCAAATAACAATACCAACCTAACTTAAACCCTTTGCCACACACATCAAAACCTTATCATGGCAAGAGATTGCCCTAACAATTCTTTGGTCAAGACAAATCAATACCAAATTACACTACAACCATTCCAATGGTTTGCCCATAACCATCTCGGTTGTGAGCCTTTACTTATACTTTATAAGGAACTGATAACATGATCTCCTGTGTAACACTACACACCATGTTATCTACAATGTAATGTATTAGACAATATGCATAGCCATAAATATACAAACAATGATCATGTGATTCTTATTTCAAAACTAAAGATGTTCATACAAAAGATAGACTTTTCAGTATACATCCCAACACTATATGCACATCAATTATGCATAAGTCTTCCCAATTATTGGTCCAATGAAGGATTAATGTCTCTAGATGGCACTTTGGTCCATAGTAATGCATCATAACATGCATGATGAACCAAGTGCATCTTCCTAACATCTCATATGTTGTCTAAGTGGCTCAATACAAAAATCATGGTTTCTTAGGTGTTTTGTGAGATGCTTAAAGGTATAAATCCTATGGTTTATATAGGATCATGCAAACCTACACCTATATTCAACTAAGCACATCCTAAGTTCTCTCCTAAGTGATGAAAATTCTACTTCGAGGAGAGCCTTGCTAAAGATGTCGGTTAGGTTGGACTTGGATTCAATGTAATTAAGCTCAATGTCCCCCTTAGCCACATGATCTCTAATAAAGTGATGTTTCACTTCAATGTGCTTGGTCCTAGAGTGATGCACCGAATTTTTGGTCAAATTTATGGTGCTAACATTATCATAAAATACTTTCATGTTGGAGTAAGATAGCTCTTAATTCTCTAAGGTATGTTTCATCCATAGTAGTTGAGCTACACAACCACCCATAGCCACATACTCAGCCTCGGTGGTGGATAGGGCAACACAAGTTGCTTCCTACTACTCCAACTAACTAGGGAGGACCCAAAGAATTGACATCTACCACTAGTACTCTTTCCATCTAATTTGCAACTGGCATAATCAGAATCAGTGTACCTAACCAAATCAAAAGACCTAGTCCTAGGGTACCATAGTCTTACATTTAGTGTGCCTTTAATATATCTTAAGATTCTCTTAACGACAACTAAATGTGATTCTTTGGCACATGATTGGTACCTAGCACACATACCTACTGAAAATAATATATCGGGTCTACTAGCGGTTAGGTATAAAAGGCTACCAATCATACTCCTATAGAGTGTAAGGTCAATTTGTTTTCCTTTATGATCACTATCTATTTTTGTATTGGTTGCCATTGGAGTTGAAACTACCTAAGCATTTTCCAAACCAAATTTCTTAATCATTTCCTTAGCATATTTGGTTTGGTAAATATAAATTCCTTCACTTGTTTGTTTGACTTGTAATCCTAGGAAGAAATTTAGTTCTCCAACTAGACTCATCTCAAACTCATTTTTCATATTATTGATAAAGTCTTGAAGGAGTTCATCATTTGTTGACCTAAAGATAATGTCATCAACATATACTTGGGCTACAAAGATGTCCTTTGATGTTGACTTTATAAATAGAGTTTGATCTACACTACCCCTCATAAAGTCCTTAGAGATTAAGAAAGATGATAATCTTTCATACCAAGCCCGGGGAGCTTGTTTCAAACCATACAAAGCTTTCCTAAGCTTGTATACATGGTTTGGATAGTCCATATTCTCAAACCTGGGAGGTTGTTCTACATATACCTCTTCCTTAATGAACCCATTTAGGAATGACGATTTAACATCCATTTGATGGAGTTTGAAACTCATATAAGAGGCATACCCTAATAGGATCCTAATAGACTCTAATCTAGCAATCGGGGCATATGTTTCATCATAGTAAAGTCCTTCAACTTGATTAAAGCCCCTTGCAACTAACCTTGCCTTGTTCCTAGTAATATTTCCTTGGTCATCTAGTTTGTTCCTAAAGACCCATCTTGTAGTAATGATGGTGTTGTCATTAGGTCTAGGAACTAACTCCCATACTTGACTCCTTTCAAATTGAGCCAATTCATCTTGCATTGCTAAGATCCAATCCGGTCATGTAATGCATCTTTGATTGTTTTGGACTCAATTTGGGAGATTATGGCTATATGACTAGAGGGATTCCTATGAAATGACCTAGTCATAACTCCTTGAGATAATTCACCTACAATTTGATCTAGAGGGTGATTTTGATTAACTCTTATTGTTCTAGGAGGTGTATTAAATTGAGTTTGATCATGATTCTTCTTTCATCATCGGAATCACCTCTTACTCCCTCTTGATTCAATTCTCCCCCTTGATCATTGCCCCCTAAAGTTAAATCTTGAAATTGTTGGGTAATTTCTTGATTTTTGTCATTGATATCATCATCAATGGGGGATTTCCTAGGGTATGTATTAGAGGTTTCATCAAATTGGACATTTTAAGACTCCTCAATCTTTTGAGTTCCTTTATTATAAACTCTATACCCTACACTAGTGGATGAGTATCCAACTAGGATTCCCTCATCCACTTTGGACTCAAATTTACTTAGGTTGTCTTTGGTGTTTAAAATATAGACTTTGCATCCAAAGACTTTAAAATAGTGAATTGTTGGAATTGTACCATTCCACAATTCAAAATGGATTTTTCCTAAAAACCTATGAATTAACACCCTATTTTGGATATAGCAAGCGGTGTTAACCACTTCCGCCCACAAGTAGCTAGGTAAAGAGTATGCATTAAGCATAGTCCTAGCCGCTTCTTGTAGGGCACGATTCTTCCTTTCCACAACCCCATTTTGTTGGGGTGTTTTAGGACAAGAGAATTCGTGCTTGTACCCTTGTTCTAGGCAAAAAGTTGAGAAATTAGAATTCTCAAATTCTCCACCATGATCAGTACGGATCCGGTTGATTTTGAGTTTTCTTTCATTCTCTACTCTCTTGCTAAATCCTATGATTATTCCTAGGGTTTCATCCTTATTTTTCATGAAAAATACCCAAGTAAATCTAGAGAAATCATCTACTATTACTAAGCAATATTTACTACCAATCATGGAAAGGGTACTATAACAATCAAATAAGTCCATATGCAATAGTTCTAAAGGTAAAGCGGTACTAAGTAAAGTTTTACCTTTGTGTGATATTTTTGATTGTTTCCCTTCTTGGCATGCATCACACATTTTGTCCTTGAGAAACATGACTTTTGGCAACCCTTTGACTAACTTAATTTTGGCTATTTTGGCTATGTTCTTCATGTTTATGTGCCCTAGCCTCCTATGCCAAAGCCAACTCTCTTCCTCTTTTGCAATAAGACACTTAGTAGAAGCATTAGTAGCATAGGATAAATCAACATAATATATATTTGATTTCCTAAAACCTACTAGCATGCAATCATTTAGAGTTTTGTGTCATATAAAACATTTTGAAGAATCAAATTGAACATCAAAATTAGCATCACATAGTTGACTTACACTAAGTAAATTTAATTTCATATTTTTAACTAACAACACTTTATGAATGGCAAGGTTGGGGGATACCTCAATTGTGCCTTTTCCTAGAATCATAAGTTTGCCACTATTTCCAAAAGACACCTTCCCCTTGCTAGTGTGGTTGATAGTGGAAAATTTTCTCTCATCACCGATCATGTGTTTGAGCACCCACTATCAACAATCCATAAGCTTAGTTCTTCTACCTATACAACATGAAAAATGCAAGCCTTAGGCACCCAAATTTTATGACCACTAGCATCAATCAAAAACTTCTTAGGGACCCAAGCCTTTCTAACCTTGCTCCTAACGGTGGATTTTCTATTAACAAGGGATGTAAAGGCTACCTCCTTTTCCTTAGGCCTATATCCTAATCCGGCCTTGTTGTAAATAGCCCTTTGATCCTTAATTATCATATCTAGGTATTTAGAGCCATTTGTAAATTTTTCTAAGCATGATCTTAAGTCACCTATTTCTTTTCTTAATTCATCATTTTCATCTCTAAGTGTACATGTATCATCCCAAAGTGGTTCTACATTTTTAAGTGACTTAATTTCTACTTTTAAGTCCTTAATCCTAGTTTTTGATATATTTAGGGCATTTTGAAGACATGCGATAGTTTTATAAAGTAAATCTACCCTAGGGGAGTTGCTTACCTCATCATCACTAGATGATGATTCGTCGCTTGAAGAAGAGGATGAAGACTCCTCACTTGAGCTTCCGGCTTCCTCCTCCAAGGCCATGAGAGCGAGGTTCCGGGTGGTATGACACAATTCTTCATCATCGGAAGAGTCCTCCATGCTTAGTGTATCCCATGTTTGTGTAGGATCGATGTGTAGTTGTGGTGGCCGGCTATAGGGTGGTGAATAGCCCTCGATCGATCGATGACGGTATTTGCTCGTCTACAAAACAAATTAGCGCAAGCGGAAATAACCAAAAACAAGACAAGAAAACAAACAAAGAAGAATAAAAACACTAACAAAAAATGTAACATGGTTCACGGCTACGCCGCTAATCCACGGTCCGATTCGTCCAAGGTGAATCACTCCTCCAAAGCCCATCACTATTGGTCTCTCCTTTGCACCAAGCTAGGTGGAGGTAGCCTTTACAACCAAGATCACTCTTCTTACAATAAGAATAAAGTAAAAGCAAGTAAGAAGAGTGGGAAGACATTTATGGCACTTTGGGAGAAGATTGGAGTTCAAGCATTAGCCTCCCAAAGCCTCAGCCCCTTCCTTTTTATAGAGGAAGAGGGTTTCTTCCCGTTGACACAGGAGCAGTCGACTGATGCCCCGATCAGTCGACTGGTCCTGTAGTCGTTGCCCAATAACGACCACTTTCCACGTTGGATTTCATCCAACGGTATCATCATCAGTCGACTGATCTTGCCATCAGTCGACTGATGTACCATTAGTTGAGTGCTCCGCGAGCTCGACTCCATTCTGTGCCCGTGCACAGTGCCATCAGTCGACTGCCATCCCTTGGCAGTCGACTGCTAGTCCATGGCAGTCGACTGCTTGGGCCAAATGCCCATGAGTCGGACACTAGTCGAACCCGTTCGACTCAAAGCAGTTGACTACCATTTCATGGCAGTTGACTGTTGTCGGGAAAACTCATCCGACACTTAGCCAAATGGCCAAGTTTTACCTAGGAGCTACTACCCCTTTCCCGGGTTACATTCGTTCACTCTCATCTCTCGGAGTCCCTCGCCTTCGAAGTTATCTTCGTCCGGCCATGTCCCTCGGATGCGCCAAGCAAACGGCTCTGCAGCACCATCCTTCGCGTCTCGCCCTGAAGTCTACTTCCTCCGGCTTCACGCCAAGCTCCTCGTCCGACGGTCCCTCGGATGCTCCAAGCGCACGACTTCCGCAAAGCTATCCTTCACCGACTCAAGGACCGAGTCATGAGTTGTGAAACTCGCCTAGGCTTCCATGTGACATTTACTAAGTCCTGCAAGACTCCAACGTACCTATCAAATCATAATAACAACCTAACTTAAACCCTTTGCCACACACATCAAAACCTTATTATGGAAAGAGATTGCCCTAACAATCTCCCCCTTTTTGATGTGTGGCAATCCGTTTAAGTTAGGTACAAACATTTGATAGAATTTATAAGGTAAGAAAGCATGTAAACATAAACATGATATAGCAACATGCAACTCCCCCTTAATCCATGAAACTCCCCATACATATTTCTCCCCCTATCATAATTTACTTAAACACAATTATTTCTCCCCCTTTGACACCATCAAAAAGATTAAAACTAAGTTATAAACTCATGGCATCAAGTCTAACAGAAGGAAAATACCAAAAATTTATTAAAAGTTGAATTTATCCTTTACGGTTCTGATTTTCAAGCCACGATCGTAGTTCGGACTACGATCATTGGCATGTATTTTCGAGATTTACGATTTTCGGGGTGAAATTCAGAAATCCATTAAAAATTACAAATAATTCGAAAAATCATGAAATTTGGAGAACATATTTATTTTAAGTATATCTATCAATGAAAAATAGTTTTTCATGAAAAATCATTAGATTTTCTTGTTTTTGCCAAAAATCCAAAAGCTTTAAAAACCACTAGGTTTTTGATCATTCTAGAATCAAATTTACTACCTAGTTTTGCATCCAACTATTTCAAAACATGAACACATAGATTTTAAAGTAAGAAATTATTTTGAAAACATGTGAAATATCCAATCATGATCTTTGGGAAATATGTCTATGAATTAAACATAATCCTTCCCCATGATTGTTCTATTATTGCTATTTTGATACCTTAAATGACCATCTAAATGCCATAGGCATTAGTGGGCATTTGTATCATCCTAACATCTCACTCATGCTAAGTTTTCAATCAAGGTAGCCTATTGTGAGTGTGAGATGTATCCTAAAGGTATTTGTATGTACTTAACCATTATTTTCATGCAATTCTATCAAGGTTAAGTATCATCCTATCAATCCTCATGATCACAAAGACATATATGAACTAATTTCACATTATGATCATGAAATATATGTATTTATTAATTTCAACCCTATTTCTCATGATTATGTGCCAAATAACAAAATCATAAATCATGATTGCAAACATACATAGCAATTTCATTAAATATCATGATTTAAGCATTATTATCAATTTATAGGCACATTATCATCACCTAACACTATTTCAAAAATGTTGTCCCGCCATCCTAAGTCAACCAAATTATGATATAGGTCAAGTCCATATGGTTGACTTGAAGGGAGTTGCTCCGGAGGCTCATTGGCTCCCGTGTCCCCGGATTAAAATTTTCACTAATGAAAGAATTAATCCGGATGGGATGAGCTTCCTTAGCACAACCTATTCGTCATCGTGCTAACAACTTGAGTGGTCGCTTGAACAAACTAGTTGTTCAAGCGACACAACTCTTCTAGTTGGTTAGCCGCGGAAGAGACGACGGATGGATCGCCGGTTTTTGTGTTTGTCTTCGGGGTCCATGATTATACAACATATATTCATACACACACATGCATAATCAAAATATTAAAGAACATATTCAGATCTATAAATAAAGTTAAATTAACTTTATACCTTACGATCTTCTATCGTATGTCCTATCCTTCTCGTGGACGACGTGTGGACGAAGTTCCTCCACGAGTAGAAGCCTTCTAGATCGCTTTCTTCTCTACCTTGTCCGCTGCGAACAAAGAGAACAACTCACAAATACCTTTCCTATCTAGAACCGGCCACGAAATTATGGAACTTGGTGCAACCGCCGGTCAAGGAACGATTGGATGATTCGCCGGCCAATTTCAAGAGGTGTTGCCGCCGGCCACTATGGAGAATAGGGAGGAGGAGAAGAGCCGGCCACCAATGGGAGGAGAACCACCAGCCAAGGAAGAAGGGAAAGACCTCTAGGATGGGCGCCGGCCAAGTGATGATGGAGGAGGATGGGCGCCGACAATCAACTTGAAGGAAGGAGGTTGTCGCCCACTTCTTTGCTCCAAAACCCTAGCCGCCCAATGAACCCTAGCCGGCCACTTGAGGATGACCCAAACCCTAACTCCAATTTCTTGATTAATCTTGTCGCCCAACCCTAAGCATCTATTTATAGAATAGGGCTTAAGCCTCCTTTAATCTCCACCGTTGGATCTAGGGATTTAATCTCCACCGTCGGATCTAGGGTTTTATCCCAACCGTCAGATCTAGGGTTTAATCCCAACCATCGGTTCTAGGATTTCATCCCAACCTTCGGATCTAAGGTTTCATCCCAACCGTCGGATCTAGGGTTTTATCCCAACCGTCGGATCTAGGGATTTAATCCCAACCGTCGATTCTAGGATTTCATCCTAACCATCGGATCTAGGGATTTAATCCCAACCGTTGGTTCTAGGTTTTGTTTTACATTCTTGGATCTAGACTTCACAAGGATTATATTAGGCTACGATAGGGACCATAAGGAGGAGTTGGGTCTTGGCCACCCGATGGATCGGAACCACACAAACTTGATCCATCAATGATGTTCCATTCCACTAGAGGATCATCATTGAACTATCTCACCAACCCCCATAAATCAATATGGGCTCCATATATTATTTGTACATTAATCTCCCCATGTTTAAGATATCGAATGTCCGTCAATTAATTGATTTACTGACCATCAATTAATTAACATCTAATTTCTCAAGTAGTACCACTCAACCTTATCATCATGTTGACTAAGTCAACCATCTGGGTTTACATGATGAACCTTATGAGCTCCTCAAGGGGACATTATCAACCTAATATATAGGACACGGTTTCCTCCTATAATCAACGGCACACCATGTAAATAATATTATTTCCCAACTTACTGGGCATATTGATTTAATCCATCTAAATCTCACCCACTGGTAAATCAAAGAAATAAATACTAAGTACATATGCGCGTTATTATATCGGGATTAAGAGCATGTACAACATAATATCCGAGGTTCGATTCAATTATGTAGTCAGTACTAAATTGAATCACCTCTATGTCGGTCCTACTCAAAACACCTAAGTGTACTAGTGTAACTCTATGTTCAAGATAAAACAATACCAAGCTACACTACAACCATGCCAATGGTTTGTCCAAAACCATCTTGGTTGTGAGCCTCTACTTATATTTTACAAGGTACTGATAACATGATCTTCTGTTCCACACCAAGCACCATGTTATCTACAATGTAAAATATTAGACAATATGCACACATATATAATGAATATATAAAATGCAAATAATGATCATGTGATTCTTATTTCAAAATAAAATGTTCATACAAAAAGAGCTAGGCTTTCAGTATACATTCCAACAATCTCCCACTTATACTAAAAGACTATGCCGTCATCACTCTGCCATACATCTGATCCCCATGTCCTCCACATGCCTATCAAACGCTTTCGCTGGAAGGGCCTTAGTGAATGGATCCGCCAGGTTATCCTCTGATGCAATCTTGGCGACAGCAACTTCTCCTCGCTTTACGATCTCTCGTATGAGGTGGTACTTGCGCTCTATGTGTTTACTCGCCTTATGGGCTCGTGGTTCCTTCGAGTTTGCAACTGCACCACTGTTATCACAATAAATTGTGATAGTTCTGGGCAAACCAGGAATCACATCCAAGTCCATCAAGAAGTTCTTGAGCCATACAGCTTCCTTGGCTGCCTCAGAGGCTGCCACATACTCAGCTTCCATGGTAGAGTCCGCCACGCATTTCTGCTTGACACTCCTCCATACTATGGCTTCACCTCCAAAAGTAAACACAAACCCCGAGGTAGACTTACTCTTGTCCCTATCTGATTGGAAATCTGAATCCGTGTAACCCACAGGGACTATTTGATCTACCCGTTAAACCAGCATATAATCCCTAGTCCTTCTCAGGTACTTCAATATATGCTTTACCGCAGTCCAATGTCCCTGTCCAGGATTACTCTGATATCTGCTAACCATGCCCACGACAAAGCAGATATCCGGTCTCGTACATAGCATAGCATACATAAGGCTTCCTACTGCCGAAGCATAAGGAACCGCCTTCATATCCTCTATCTCCTTTGATGTTTTGGGACACATCTCTTTAGATAAAGGAACTCCATGCCTGAAAGGTAGGAAACCATTCTTGGAGTTCTGCATGCTAAAACGAGCAAGGATAGTGTCAATGTATGAAGCTTGAGATAAGCACAACATCCTTTTCTTGCGATCCCTTATAACTTTGATCCCAAGGATGTGTCATACTTCTCCCAAGTCCTTCATATCAAACTGTTTGGACAACCATACCCTTACGTCTGATAACACTTTGATATTGTTGCCAACTAACAAAATGTCATCTACGTATAGTACAAGAAACACCACTACGTTTCTGTCACACCTCTTGTATACACAAGGCTCATCCGGACTTTGAATAAATCCATATGACTGGATTACCTCATCAAAGCGGATGTTCCAAGATCTAGAAGCTTGCTTCAATCCATAAATGGACCGATTAAGCTTACATACAAGATGCTCTTTTCCTTTAGCAATGAATCCCTCTGGTTGCCGCATATAGATGTTTTCCTCAAGACTTCCGTTAAGGAAAGCTGTCTTTACATCCATCTGCCAAATCTCATAATCCATATGAGCAGCTATAGATAAGAGAATCCGGATAGACTTAAGCATAGCTACCGACGAAAAGGTCTCCTCATAATCGATACCCTCTTTCTGAGTATACCCTTTCGCAGCAAGCCTAGCTTTGAAGGTTTCAACCTTCCCGTCTACTCCTCTCTTTTTCTTGTAGATCCACTTGCATCCAATGGTTTTTACACCATCGGGTGGCTCTACTAGCTCCCAGACCTGATTAGAATCCATAGATTCTATCTCTGAATTCATCGCACTTTGCCAAGATACCGCATCTCTATCTTGGATTGCCTCACATATATGTCCAGGATCGTTCATGTTCACCAGGGACTAAGTCCGAAGACTCTCCCAAAAACATGAATCTCTCGGGTTGTCTAACAACCCTCCCACTACGATGAGGTGCCTCTTGTGTATGTTCTGTGACACGCGGTGCAGTGACTTGTGGTGTCTCCTCTTGTACCTGTGGTACTGAAGTCGGGACTTCCCCTGTCATCTCCTCAAGAACAATCCTACTCGTGGGCTTGTGGTTCATCACATAGTCTTCCACTAGAAATCTGGCATTCGTACTCACGATCACCTTCTGATCTCTAGGACTATAGAATAAACCACCCTTCGTTCCCTTAGGGTAGCCAACAAACAAGCGTATACATGCAGAGATTCTAACTTACCAAAGATCTCCCTTCAAAGACATGTGGCCGGACTACCCCAAATCCGAATATGTCTTAGACTAGGCTTTACCGATCCACAACTCGTGGGAGTAGAGTGCGGCTTAGATGGAACCAAGTTCAGAATGTGTGCTGCTGTTTCCAGAGCAAACCCCCAGAACGAATCAGGTAACTCAGAATAACTCATCATAGATCTGACCATCTCCAAAAGAGTCCTGTTCCTTCGCTCTGCTACACCATTCTGCTGGGGTGTGCCAGGTGTAGACAATTGGGATTGAATCCCAGCCTCTGATAAGTAACTCCTAAACTCTCCCAAGAGGTACTCGCCACCACGATCAGATCGTAATGTCTTGATACTTTTACCTTGACGGTTCTCCACATCAGCCTTGAATTCTTTGAACTTGTCAAAGCATTCAAACTTGCGGCGCATCAAGTAAATGTATCCATACCTTGAATAATCGTTTATAAATGAGATGAAGTATTCAAAGCCACCTCTTGCCTGGATAGACATAGGACCGCACAAATCAGAATGAACCAATTCTAACACATCTTTGGCTCTATACCCCTTGGCCTTAAAAGGCCTCTTGGTCATTTTACCTTCCAAGCAAGATTCGCAGGTTGGGAGATCCTCCACCACTAATGAACCCAAAGGTCCATCAGCTATCAACCTTTGAATTCTACTTAGGTTAATATGACCAAGCCTTAGATGCCAAAGATATGTTTGGTTCATTTGCGAAGGTTCTTTTCTCTTATTAGATTTAGAAGATGAGTTATTTACTTCTATTTACATCGTGGGAGTTTTTGGTTCAATAGTATATAAATTGCCAACCAATGTACCAGAACAGATAATCTCCCTATTCCTTTTTATAACCACCTTGTCATTAAAAGAAACAGAATATCCATCCAAAAACAATTTAGAAACTGAAATTAAATTCTTTCTAAAAGTAGGTACATAAAGATAATTTCTCAAAATCAAAAATTTATTCCTATCAAAAGATAAATAAATGTCTCCCACTGCAATAGCTGCCACCTTTGAAGCATTGCCCATGAAGACGGTAATCTCTCCCTCAGCTAGTCGTCGGGTTTCCTGGAACCCCTGCAAAGTATTGCAGACATGATCAGTGGCTCCTGTATCTACACACCAGGCACTGGTAGATAACACCGCTAAACATGTTTCAACAACTAAACAAGAAGATATACCTTTGTTCTTTCGGCGAGGACAGTCCGCCTTCCAATGTCCAGTCTTCTTGCAAGTGAAGCACTTGCCTTTCGGCTTCTTCACTCCTACTTGAGGTCCCGTTGCCACCTTCTTCGCTCCACCTTGCTTCTTCTTCTTCTTACCTTTCGGTTTAGAGGAAGAAACCTTCTGAGCGACCATGGCTTGAGCACTCTGACGAAAAAGCCCCTCTGTCGCCTGGAGTTCTGTCAGAAGCTCTGCCAACGAATACAACCTTTTGTTCATGTTGTAGTTGAGGCGGAACTGCTCAAAACTCCTAGGCAGAGACTGGAGAATGATATCGACCTGGGTTTCCCCATCGATCTCAGCTCCTAGGACTTCCATCTCATCAAGATGAGCCATCATCTTGAGAACATGATCCCTAACGGGTGTTCCCTCGATCATGGAGGTCGTCATCAAGTTTTTCATAGCCTCCTGCCTAGCCGCCCTACTCTGATGTCCGAAAAGTTCCTTGAGATTGAACATCATCATGGCTCGATGTCGATGTTGCAAAGACATTTGACATAGATTCCAAAATGTAACACCGCGCCATCTCATCTGCCTTAACCCATTTCTTATAATGTTCTTTCTCCTTTTCATCAGAGTCATCGGAGGGCTTAGGAGGACAGACCTCGAAGAGTACAAATTTGTATTCCTCCGCAGTAAGGACAATATCCAGGTTTCTTTTCCAATCAATGTAGTTTGGACCAGTAAGTTTGTTTTCTTTTAAAATCATAGCAAGTGGGTTGAAAGCCATTTGAAAATCCTAAAAATCACAATGATCAAAATATTAGATTTCAAATATTATTGATTCCTCAAAACAATAAAATCTTGAAATCAACCAACACCTCAAAACACCGAGAATATCGCATGCCACGATAGTGTGGACATATACAAATTCTACATTTGTAAGAGGAGGTTTTACCCATTAATTTTATTATCTTGTCAACCTTACTTTTTGACAAATAAAATTAATAGTTGGTTCCTCTTTAGCCCTACAAATAAAAGCAGTGACTCCGATGGGGAGGATACCATTATTTGTATCTAAGTGTGCACCATTACACGATACTAAGGGAATTATTTTGGATTATGTGCCTTACCGATGGGGAAGTACACACGCTCCTAAATAATTTCCTATAACCATTATTTGAACTAGTGATCCGCAAACAAACCCATCCGATGGGGAGGAAGACACTCAAAGCCAACGCGCAAGTTTGTTGCATCACACGTCAAATTGTAATGGAGGCCGCGGGAATTAATTAAAATATCCCTCTCCCACTTAGTAAACTGCAATCGAGGAATTTTAAACATACACAACATGCATATAAAACAAATAAGCAATAAATATGGAAAAAATAGAATTTTTCCAACTATTATGGCATTGTCCTCCAATATGCATCCCGTCGTGTCGCCACCTCGTCCGCTCCATCTTTTCCCGTGCACAAGTCACCAAAGAGTTCCGAGCCGAGATAAATCATTTTATTTACATCCATCGATCCTATACTCCACGAAGGAGTGTACAAATAGTCTAGATCGAAAGTAAACTAAAATGATCGGCTAAACAATGCCGTATTTAATAACAAAAATTAAATACTAATATAGCCTCGTCAACCCCGAGGATTCAAATAATAAATTTTTACACACATCCATTCACATACACACACATGGCCATAATAGTCGGATCTTATGCCTGCAACCAAAGAGTTAAACTACGCATATCCTACTATTATCCGGCACATATAATATATGAAAAATGCATAAAAAATTAACCGAATCCTAAACACACAAAACCGGAAACCGATGGCTCTAATACCAATTAAAGGGAGTTGCTCCGGAGGTTCATTGGCTCCCGTGTCCCCGGATTAAAATTTTCAATAATTAAAGAATTAATCCGGATGGGATGAGCTTCCTTAGCACAACCTATTCGTCGTCGTGCTAACAACTTGAGTGGTCGCTTGAACAAACTAGTTGTTCAAGCGACACAACTCTTCTAGTTGGTTAGCCGCGGAAGAGACGACGGATGGATCGCCGGTTTTTGTGTTTGTCTTCGGGGTCCATGATTATACAACATATATTCATACACACACATGCATAATCAAAATATTAAAGAACATATTCAGATCTGTAAATAAAGTTAAATTAACTTTATACCTTACGATCTTCTATCGTATGTCCTATCCTTCTCGTGGACGACGTGTGGACGAAGTTCCTCCACGAGTAGAAGCCTTCTAGATCGCTTTCTTCTCTACCTTGTCCGCTGCGAACAAAGAGAAGAACTCACAAATACCTTTCCAATCTAGAACCGGCCACCAAATTATGGAACTTGGTGCAACCGCCGGTCAAGGAACGATTGGATGATTCGCCGGCCAACTTCAAGAGGTGTTGCCGCCGGCCACTATGGAGAATAGGGAGGAGGAGAAGAGCCGGCCACCAATGGGAGGAGAACCGCCGGCCAAGGAAGAAGGGAAAGACCTCTAGGATGGGCGCCGGCCAAGTGATGATGCAGGAGGATGGGCGCCGACAATCAACTTGAAGGAAGGAGGTTGCCGCCCACTTCTTTGCTCCAAAACCCTAGCCGCCCAATGAACCCTAGCCGCCCACTTGAGGATGAGCCAAACCCTAACTCCAATTTCTTGATTAATCTTGCCACCCAACCCTAAGCATCTATTTATAGAATAGGGCTTAAGCCTCTTTTAATCTCCACCGTTGGATCTAGGGATTTAATCTCCACCGTCGGATCTAGGGATTTATCCCAACCGTCGGATCTAGGGTTTAATCCCAACCATCGGATCTAGGATTTCATCCCAACCTTCGGATCTAAGGTTTTATCCCAACCGTCAGATCTAGGGTTTTATCCCAACCGTCGGATCTAGGGATTTAATCCCAACCGTCGATTCTAGGATTTCATCCTAACCATCGGATCTAGGGATTTAATCCCAACCGTTGGTTCTAGGTTTTGTTTTAAATTCTTGGATCTAGACTTCACAAGGATTATATTAGGCTACGATAGGGACCATAAGGAGGAGTTGGGTCTTGGCCACCCGATGGATCGGAACCACACAAACTTGATCCATCAATGATGTTCCATTCCACTAGAGGATCATCATTGAACTACCTCACCAACCCCCATAAATCAATATGGGTTCCATATATTATTTGTACATTAATCTCCCCGTGTTTAAGATATCGAATGTCCGTCAATTAATTGATTTACTGACCATCAATTAATTAACATCTAATTCGTCGAGTAGTACCACTCAACCTTATCATCATGTTGACTAAGTCAACCAGCTGGGTTTACATGACGAACCTTATGAGCTCCTCAAGGGGACATCATCAACCTAATATATAGGACACGGTTTCCTCCTATAATCAACGGCACACCATGTAAATAATATTATTTCCCAACTTACCGGGCATATTGATTTAATCCATCTAAATCTCACCCACTGGTAAATCAAAGAAATAAATACTAAGTACATGTGCCCGTTATTATATCGGGATTAAGAGCATGTACAACATAATATCCGAGGTCCGATTCAATTATGTAGTCAGTACTAAATTGAATCACCTCTATGTCGGTCCTACTCAATACACCTAAGTGTACTAGTGTAACTCTATGTTCAAGATAAAACAATACCAAGCTACACTACAACCATGCCAATGGTTTGTCTAAAATCATCTTGGTTGTGAGCCTCTACTTATATTTTACAAGGTACTGATAACATGATCTTCTGTGCCACACCAAGCACCATGTTATCTACAATGTAAAATATTAGACAATATGCACACATATATAATGAATATATAAAATGCAAATAATGATCATGTGATTCTTATTTCAAAATAAAATGTTCATACAAAAAGAGCTAGGCTTTCAGTATACATTCCAACTTGACTATCCTAGGGTTTTCCTAACCCTTAAGGATGGATTTTTGAATCCAATACAAATTCTTGCCTATGGGGTTCACTAGAAATTCCTTAGGAATCAATTTTCTAGCTATTACCTTCTTCTTATCTTGTCCCCTAGCAATTAGGCATTTATAGGCCTTTTCATTTTTCTTTTCTTTATATCCTAGGCCCTTTTTGTTAAAACTTGCTCTTTGGCTCCCAATTATCATGTTCAATGTATTTGAGCCAATAGTTAATTTTTCTAGGGCTTTTGTCAAATAATCTACCTTTTCCCTTAAAGCCCTATTTTCCTCTATGCATGCATCATTAACATCTAATGGCATATAGTTATCATGTGAGTATGCATCATCATCATTATCATTAAAACATGTTTTTTCTAATTTTTTCTCTAATTCCTTAATTTGGTCAAGCATGCTTTTGTTCTTTTTCTTGGCTCTAAATAGATCCTTAGTTAAGCTAGAAATCATAGAAACTATTTTACTAGGTGAAAGATTAGTTACTATAGTTTCCATGTCCTCTTCTTCTTCTTCGGATGAGGATGTAGAGGAGGCTCCCCCTTCACTTGAGCTCTCTCCACTTGAAATTTATTCTTCATTTTTGGTGGAGGAGCAATCCAAGTCGTCAAATGCCATCAATGCTAAGTTGGTGACAAATGCATTTTCTTCCTCGGATGATGATGAGGAGGAGGAAGGGTCATCCCAAGTCCTAGTTTTTAATGCTTTGGCCTTTCCCTTTTCCTTTGCCTTCTTCTCCTCTTCCTTTTTCTTCTTGCTCCCCTTTTCTTCTTCTTTTCTTCCTTCTTTTTTCTTTCTTCCTTGCTCTTGTTTAGGAGGGGACAATTGTCCCTTATGTGTCCCTCTCCTTGGCAATTGTAGCAAATGATCTTCCCCCTTGGTCTTCTACTCCTATCATTTGATTTATTAAATTGAAAACCTTTTAAAGCACGTCTTACCCTTCTTACCATATACGCTTCTTCCGTGCTATCCATGGAGGAGGATGAAGATGCTTCATCATCGGAGGAGGAGGGGATCTCCATCTTTTTCTTCCCCTTGTTAGCCAATAGTGCCACTCCCCTTGATGGTTGAATTCTTGGCTCTTCTACTACTCCTTCAAGCCTAGATTCATGTAATTCCATAGTGGAGAAAAATTCATCTAGAGTACTTACCTCTAGATTCTTTGAAATATAGAATGAGTCCACCATTGAACTCCACTTGGATGATCGGGGAAAAGCCTCTATGGCCTTCATTACCATATCTCGGTTGGAGAGCTTTTCACCTACACTTGTTCACCCAATTAAAATCTCTTTAAACCTAGAATGTAATGAAGTTACATTTTCTCCCTTTTCTAATTTTATGTTGGATAATTGGGAGCGGAGAAGATCTCTTCTTGCAAGTTTAGCCTCCGAGGTACCTTCATGAAGCTCTACTAGCTTCTCCCACATCCCCTTGGCACTTAGGCATTCTCCAATTCTATTTATTTCTTGTTGAGGAAGCACATTGTATAGATGGTGCTTGGCTTTTGAGTTTGCAAGGTGCTCCTCTCTTTGCCTCTTGGTCCACCTTGACTTCTCTATTGGCTTCCCCTCTTCATCCCTAGGCAAAACGAAACCGGATTCCATTGTAATCATAATATCAAAATCAGTTTCGAAAAATACCTCCATTCGCTTCTTCCACCAAGCGAATTCTCCTTCAAATTTCGGTGGACGAATGTTGGAGCCGGCCATCTTTTGAATATGCTTGTTGTGGCGGTTGGTCCTGTTGGAATGTATACTGAAAGCCTAGCTCTTTTTGTAAGAACATTTTTATTTTTAAATAAGAATCACATGATCATTGTTTGCACTTTATATTTATTATATGTGTGCATATTGTATAATACTTTACATTGTATATAACATGGTGCTTGGTGTGTCATAGAAGATCATTTTATCAGTCCCTTATAGAATATAAGTAGAGGCTCACAACCAAGATGGTTTTGGACCAACCATTGGCATGGTTGTAGTGTAGCTTGGTATTATTTTGTCCTGAACATAGAGTTACACTAGTACTGTCAAGTCTCAAAAAAAAAAAATTCAAAATAATAATAATAATAATAATAAATAATAAATAAATAAATACACGGGCAAAAATTATCGAAAAACGGGGATAAATTTCGGGGTCTATTTACACCCTAAATAACCACAGTTGAGAGGCATGAAGGGGAAAAGCCCTAAACCCCAATTAACCGGCCGAACCCCTATATAATTTCCTTTTCTTTTTCTTTTTTCCGTTTTCTTTTCGTTTGCACAAACCTACTCCGCCCACGAGCCGCCGCAGACGACGAAAGGTGATTGTCAAATCCCTACCGCCGGAGTCGACGCCAAGCTGCCGGAGCTCCACCGACCCTCCTCCTTCCTCTTCCCGGTGAGTAGTCTTTGGCTAGGGTTGGCGAAGGCGGCGAGTTTTCCACGGATGTTCACAATGGGACTGTTGCGGTGAAATCGAGTCGGGGATTTTGCGGATTCCGGTAGGCTTGGATTGGACGGGGCTGGAGAAACCGGTGGAGCTTGGATCCCGTCGACAGGATGGAGGCGAGGAGCTGGGGTGTCGGAATTGAATCGGGTTTCTGGGATTTAAGCGGCGGGATTGAGTTCGAGATTTTGGTTTTGATCTTGTTTACGCACTGGGTTCTGTGATTGGGTTCCAGCAGAGTTCGTGGTTGTTTTTTTTTTCGGGATGTTAGGAATGGATCAAGCGGTGGGAATCGGCTGAGCTTCGTTACCTTCGGATTAGAGGATTTGTAGAACAGAGGAGATGTTCGGACCATTTGATTTAGGGTTTCCAGTAGGTTAGGAACAGGGGAAGGGGTACTTGCAAACCGATTCTGCTATAAGGATGTAAGGGGGATCAGGAGTGGGTTTAGGGATTTCAATTTTTGGGTTGTGATGGGGGTTCATGATGGGGAGATGTTCGGACCATTTGATTTAGGGTTTCCAGTAGGTTAGGGATTCATTCGGTTGATATGTAATAATGGATAATATACATGATGGGGTCCTTATGAAATTGGAAATGCTGAGTTATGCATATGAGGGTTAAATATCTAGTTAATAGCCAGATAAATATGTAATAGAAGAGATGAGCAGTTAGTTTGAAAGGAATCAGCATGCTAGGTGGATGTAAATTAGTGTGTACTTGAGCATTATGTCAGTAGATGTTTTCCGTTATATTGGTTATCAGTTAACATGCTTAGTTAATATTTCCTATGATTTTTCTTTATACTGTAAATGATATGTAATATGTGATAACTAACATCTACCTGTGTATGAGGTCATATGCTATATATATATATATATATATATATATATATATATATATATATATATATATATATATATATATATATATATATATGTAGTTTAGTTATCATCTACCTGTGTATGAGGTTGGATGCTATACGTATATGTGTGTACTTACCATCTACCTGTGTATGAGGTTAGATGCTATATATTTAGTTATAAATGTTCACCCATGATGTTCTATGTTATCCTTCTGTGACTGAGTATGATAGAAAATGACAGAAATTCTTAGTTAGCTAACTGTATGAACATGAACATTAGTGGTGCCTGGACGGTTGGGCTTGTTGAGCTCGGGAGGGCCCACCCAAATTGTGATCAGGCGATCATGATCGATGATCGATGATCGATGATCGATTCCTTAGTTTCTTCCTAGAGATACCTCAGGATTGCACAAGAAATTAAGGTATTTGACTGGCTCAGCATTTTAAATGCATAATGTGAGGTACCACGAGGGTTTATGTTTAGGTACAGTTAGCATAACAGCAAGGCATGATGGGGTCCGTTGTACTTGTTATAATGATATGATGTTAAAAGAATTGGTTAGGTTTCATATTGACTTACAGAAAGTATAATCGAAAATGTATGTTGAGCTACAGTAATTTTCATTTACAGTTGTAGAGATATATGATTTCTTTTGAATTCTTCTTCTCCTTGTGTTATAACTCTGTCATTGATCTACTTACTGGGCTGTGAACTCATGATGTCACATAACAATTTCAGGTAGGGAATATGATACCCAGATTGAGATACAAGAAGCGGAGGTGGTGTAACTGAGGAGATGATGATGAGCATGGCACACATTGTCCCGGGGATCTACGAAACAGAGTTTATAGTTGAGGGGAGATGATTTGATGTTCTATTTTTCTTCAGGTTCTGAGAGTTAAGTGTGTAGTTGAGACTGATAAACTGGATGGAATAAAAATAAATTGTGCCAGGCATTTTGATCTTGTCAATAATGGGTAATATTGATGTGTGACTAGGGATTTAGTATGTGCATACTGGGTTAGGTCCTTTCAGTTGGTATCAGAGCGAACGATCCTAAAAGACAGTGTGTGCATGCAATCTCATCCAGGACTCAGATACATCCATCTCCGCATTTGTAAGCTTTGAATTTACTTTTCAAGTAGTAGTCTTAATGTAATTATGTTTAGGTTTATGTACAAATTGGAGATAACAATGCGGTTATCGGGTTTTATAGGGGAATGGCAGGCCAAAGAAACAATGGTGAAGGGGGGCAGAGTAGTCAGTTTCTCGCTGAGCTTGTCGCAATTATGCAGGAACAGAGTCGGATTCAGGGAGAACAGATCCAATAGCTGTTGAGAGCCAGGGAGCATGGAAACACCCATAGTGGTCCCACAGCCAGTGTTAACCCAGTTTACAAGCAGTTCAGGGATCTTGGACCTACAGAGTTTAAGGGAAGCACAGACCCGATTGTGGCGGAAGGATGGATTCGATCGTTGGAGACGATATATGACTTCATGCAGCTTACTGATGCTGACAAGGTGAGATGCGCCATATTCATGTTGCGGGGCGATGCTCGGATATGGTGGGAGGGTGCTCGTTCAGCGGTGGATTTAGCTACAGCTACTTGGGTTGAATTCAAGGAGGTATTTTATGGTAAATACTTTCACTCACACTTTCGAATGGCGAATGAGAGAATTCCTAGAGCTTCGCCAAGGGACCGGACAAGATGCCGAGTATGTCAAGGAATTCGAGAAGGGGCGATATTTTGTACCTATGATTGCCAGTCAACCAGTAGAGGAGCTGAAACATTTCACTGAGGGATTGAGGGCAGCCATTCGCCATGATGTCAGGGTGAGACGAGTTACCACCTTCAGAGAGGCTGTGGATCAGGCTCTGATGGCAGAGAGGGACAGGAATGACATGAGAAAGGAAGTACAGACTAAGAGGTCTAGTTACCAGGGAAGAGAACCTCCTGCGTCGAGTCAGAAGAGGTTTGCACCGAGCCAGTTTCGAGGTAAACAACCCGCTTTGAGACGCACCGACGCGACGGGGCCCGACGATCGACCATACTATTCTCAAGGGTGAAAGCAAAACTCAGTGCCCTAAGTGCGATAAGACTCATGAAGGTCAGTGTTTGGTGGGTACAGATATGTGCTACAAGTGCAAGAAGTCTGGGCACTTTACTATGAACTGCCCTCAGCTCAAAGAGCCAATTAGAGGAAGGGTGTATGCTATGACACAGGAGCAGGTGGATCCGGATTCGGCCATTATCACAGGTAGAATTTCTATTGTCAACCTACCTGCTCATGCCTTAATAGATTCTGGAGCTACACACTCTTTCATATCGGTGGCCTACGTTGCAAAACTAGGTATTTCATGTGATTGGATGGCTACCGGCTATACCGTGTCCTTGCCTTCGGGGGAAGAATTGACCAGCAATAGAATAGTGAGGAACTGTCCGATAAGGATGCAAAACTATACAGTATACGCCGAACTTATTGTATTAGAGATGGTGGACTTTGATGTAATTCTGGGTATGGATTAGTTGACCCGGTACGAGGCCATTATTGACTGTAAATAAAGGACGATTAAACTGAAACTACAAAATGAAGGATTTGTCATCTTCAATGCAACCTCCACGTTGAGTCACCTAACTATTATATCAGCATGTAAAGCTCAAAAAATGTTAAGTAAGGGGTGTAACGGATTTCTAGTCAACATAATGGGAAGTTCTGAGACTTTTAAACCAAGTCTGGAGGAAGTAGAGGTAGTCCGGGATTTCCCCGATGTATTTCCAGAGGATATTGCAGGATTACCCCCTGTCAGGGAGGTTGAGTTTGGGATAGAATTAATATCGGGAACCACCCCCGTGTCTAAAGCACCGTACCGCCTTGCACCCACCGAAATGAAGGAACTGAAGGAGCAACTACAAGAACTACTGGATAAAGCTTTCATCTGACCCAGTGTGTCACCCTGGGGAGCGCCAGTGTTGTTCGTCCGTAAGAAAGACGGTTCAATGCGGTTGTGCATTGACTACCGGGAGTTGAACCGGGTTACAGTCAAGAACAAGTACCCGTTGCCTAGAATCGATGATCTGTTCGATCAACTATAGGGAGCAACAGTGTTCTCAAAAATTGACTTGAGGTCGGGGTACCACCAATTGAGGGTGAAAGGAGAAGATGCCCATAAAACTGCATTCAGAACTCGATATGGTCATTATGAGTTTCTAGTTATGTCGTTTGGACTCACTAATGCCCCCGCAGCCTTTATGGATTTGATGAACCGGATTTTCCAGCCATACCTGGATCAGTTTGTGATTATCTTCATCGATGATATACTAATTTACTCTCAGAGTCACGAAGAGCACCGACAACATCTGACGCTGGTACTGCAGACTTTGAAGGATAAGCGGTTATATGCTACGTTCAGCAAATGCGATTTTTGGCTAAGACAAATAGCATTTTTAGGACATATAGTCTCGGAGAGGGGGGTTGAAGTGGATCCAGTCAAAGTGGAGGCAATCCAGAGTTGGGCTACTCCGAGGAATGTTATAGAAATTCGAAGTTTTCTGGGACTAGCAGGGTATTATCGCAGATTTATTCAGAATTTTTCACGAATTGTGCTACCCCTGACTTCGTTGACTAAGAAGGGGGTGAGGTATGAATGGACAACTCAGTGCGAGAAGAGTTTTATGGAGCTAAAGGAAAGGCTGATGATAGCACCCATGCTTGCAGTTCCAGACACTTCTGGGCAATTTGTGGTGTACACTGATGCCTCCAAAACTGGTCTAGGGGCGGTATTGATGCAGAAGGGGAGGGTCATTGCCTATGCATCACGTCAGTTGAAGGTGCATGAGCAGAATTATCCTACACATGACCTGGAACTAGCACCATCTTCGCCAAGATCCGCGACACTATCTTTACGGAGAACGATGCGAGATCTACACAGATAATAAAAGTTTGAAATATTTCTTTACTCAAAAGGAACTGAATATGCGGCAGAGACGATGGTTGGAGTTGGTAAAAGATTATGACTGCAATATTAACTATCACCCGGGTAAGGCTAATGTGGTGGCGGATGCGCTGAGTCGCAAGACGGCGACGCTATTACAGTTGACCACCCAGCAAGGATTGATATCAGAATTTCAACAAATAAGAGTGGAGGTGATAGCACTAGGTGAGTAGGTTAGGTTGGCGGCACTGACGGTTACATCGAACTTACGGGATCAGATCCGGGCAGAACAAGCCTCGGACCAACAGTTAATGGAATGGAAACGCAAAGATGAAGCAAAGGGCAGCACCATCTACTCAGTGATTGATGGGATAGTGCGATACAAGGGCCGCATATGGGTGCCTAAGGGTGGATCCCTGAGGGAGAATCTCATGAGGGAAGCTCACACTACCCCGTACTCTATCCACCCTAGCAGCACAAAGATGTATAAGGATATGCGGCTATTATATTGGTGGCCGGGCATGAAGAGAGACATAAGCAAGATGGTCCATGAGTGCCTTACCTGTCCACAGGTGAAAGCTGAGCACCAAAGGCCCGCGGGACTGCTCGAACCGCTTCCGATGATACTGCCCGAAGTGGGAAAATGTTTCCATGGATTTTGTGGTAGGATTACCGATCTCGACTAAGGGATCAAATGCAATGTGGGTTATTGTGGATCGATTGACGAAGTCAGCCCACTTTTTGCCAGTGAAAACCACTTTCACTATGATACAATATGCAGAGTTGTACATACGAGAAATAGTAAGGTTACATGGAATTCCGGATAAGATTGTGTCAGATAGAGATCCAAAATTTACATCCGGATTCTGGAAGAGTTTGCAACGGGGATTGGGTACAAAATTTGCTTTCAGCACTGCTTTCCATCCCCAGACCGACGGTCAATCTGAGCGAGTAATTCAGATTTTGGAAGATATGCTACGAGCTTGCATTATAGATTTCAAAGGGAGTTGGGAGTCTAAACTGGCCCTGGTAGAGTTCACCTATAATAATAGTTATCAATCCACCATCGGTATGGCTCCCTATGAAGCGCTATACGGAAGAAGGTGTAGAACCCCACTACACTGGGAAGAGGTAGGAGAAAGGGCAGTTCTGGGTCCAGAGATTGTGACACAAACTGTGGAACTAGTAGAAAAGATCCGGGATAGAATGAAGTCAGCACAGAGTCGCCAAAAGAGTTATGCTGATTGTCAAAGGAGGGACCTAGAGTTCACAGTGGGAGACCATGTATTTCTCAAGGTGTCACCCATGAAGGGAGTACTGAGGTTCGGAAGGAAGGGCAATCTCAGTCCGAGGTATATTAGGCCTTTTGAGATTCTCGACCGGATTGGGACATGAGCATACCGAGTTGCTCTACCACCAAACCTGGCGGGAGTTCATAATGTGTTTCACGTATCTATGCTCAGGAGGTACCTTTCCAATCCTGCACATGTGATTGGGTATGAAGCCATACAGTGGACACCAGATCTATCCTACGAGGTAATACCAGAACAAATATTAGATCGTCAAGTGCGAAAGCTGAGAAATAAAGAAATCAGAATGGTGAAAGTTTTATGGGGAAATCAACAGATAAATGAAGGTACCTGGGAGACCGAGCGGGATATGCGTGACCGTTACCCTGAACTATTTGGTAAGTCAAATTTCGAGGACGAAATTTTTTTTTAGGGGGAAAGAGTTGTCAAGTCTCAAAAAAAAAATTCAAAAAAAATAAAAAATAATAATAATAATAATAATTAATAAATAAATAAATACACAGGTGAAAATCATCGAAAAAGGGGGATAAATTTCGGGGTCTATTTACACCCTAAATAACCACAGTTGAGAGGCATGAAGGGGAAAAACCCTAAACCCCAATTAGCAAGGAACCCTATATAATTTCCTTTTCTTTTTCTTTTTCCCGTTTTCTTTTCATTCGCGCAAACCTACTCCGCCCGCGAGCATGACGGACGGCGAAGCGTCGTCAAATCCTCTGCGAGTCGGCGCGCTCCACCGGCCCTCCTACTTCCTCTTCCCGGTGAGTAGTCTTTGGCTAGGGTTGGCGAGGGCGGCGAGTTTTCTGCGGATGTTCACAATGGGACTGTTGCGGTGAAATCGAGTCGGGGATTTTGCGGATTCCAGTAGGCTTGGATTGGATGGGGCTGGAGAAACCGGTTTAGTTTGGATCCCGTCGACAGGATGGAGGCGAGGAGCTGGGGTGTCGGAATTGAATCGGGTTTCTGGGATTTAAGCGGCGGGATTGAGTTCGAGATTTCGGTTTTAATCGTGTTTACGCACTGGGTTCTGTGATTGGGTTCCAGCAGAGTTCGTGGTTGTTTTTTTTTTCGGGATGTTAGGAATGGATCAAGCGGTGGGAATCGGCTGAGCTTTGTTACCTTCGGATTAGAGGATTTGCAGAACAGGGGAGATGTTCGGACCATTTGATTTAGGGTTTCCAGTAGGTTAGGAACAGGGGAAGGGGTACTTGCAAACCGATTCTGCTATAAGGATGTAAGGGGGATCGTGAGTGGGTTTAGGGATTTCAATTTTTGGGTTGTGATGGGGGTTCATGATGGGGAGATGTTCGGACCATTTGATTTAGGGTTTCCAGTAGGTTAGGGATTCATTCGGTTGATATGTAATAACGGATAATATACATGATGGGGTCCTTATAAAATTGGAAATGCTGAGTTATGCATATGAGGGTTAAATATCTAGTTAATAGCCAGATAAATATGTAATAGAAGAGATGAGAAGTTAGTTTGAAAGGAATCAACATGCTAGGTGGATGTAAATTAGTGTGTACTTGAGCATTATGTCAGTAGATGTTTTCCGTTATATTGGTTATCAGTTAACATGCTTAGTTAATATTTCATAAGATTTTTCTTTATACTGTAAATGATATGTAATATGTGATAACTATCATCTACCTGTGTATGAGGTCAGATGCTATATATATATATATATATATATATATATATATATATATATGTAGTTTAGTTATCATCTACCTGTGTATGAGGTTGGATGCTATACGTATATGTGTGTACTTACCATCTACCTGTGTATGAGGTTAGATGCTATATATTTAGTTATAAATGTTCACCCATGATGTTCTATGTTATCCTTCTGTGACTGAGTATGATAGAAAATGACAGAAATTCTTAGTTTGCTAACTATATGAACATGAACATTAGTGGTGCCTGGACGGGTTGGGCTCCCCGGGTTGAGCTCAGGAGGCCACCCAAATTAATGTGGTGTTGATGGTGATGGTGATTCCCTTAGTTTCTTCCTAGAGGTACCTCAGGACTGCACAAGAAATTAAGGTATTTGACTGGCTCAGCATTTTAAATGCATAATGTGAGGTACCACGAGGGTTTATGTTTAGATGCGATTAGCATATGACAAGGCATGATGGGTCCATTGTACTTGTTATAATGATATGATGTTAGAAGAATTGGTTAGGTTTCATATTGACTTACGAAAGTATAATCAAAATGTATGTTGAGCTACATGAATTTTCATTTCTGATTGTAGAGATATATGATTTCTTTTGAATTCTTCTTCTCCTGTGTTATAACTCATCATTGATCTACTTCTTGTTTGTGAACTCATGATGTCACATAACAATTTCAGGTAGGGAACAGGATACCCAGATTGAGATACAAGAAGCGGAGGTGGTGTAACTGAGGAGATGATGATGAGCATGGAACACATTGTCCGGGGGATCTACGAAACAGAGTTTATAGTTGAGGGGAGATGATTTGATGTTCTATTTTTCTTCAGGTTCTGAGAGTTAAGTGTGTAGTTGAGACTGATAAACTGGATGGAATAAAAATAAATTGTGCTGGGCATTTTAATCTTGTCAATAATGGGTAATATTGATGTGTGACTAGGGATTTAGTATGTTCATACTGGGTTAGGTCCTTTCAAGTACACTTAGGTGTATTGAGAAGGACCAACATAGAGGTGATTCAATTTATTGCTGACTACATAATTGAATCAGACCTCGGATATTATGTTGTACATGCTCTTAATCCCGATATAATAACGGGCACATGTAATTAGTATTTATTTCTTTGATTTACCAAAGGGTGAGATTTATATGGATTAAATCAATATGCCCGGTAAGTTGGGAAATGATATTATTTACATGGTGTGTCGTTGATTATAGGAGGAAACCGTGTCCTATATATTAGGTTAATGATGTCCCCTTGAGGAGCTCATAAGGTTCATCATGTAAATCCTACAGGTTGACTTAGTCAACATGATGATAAGGTTTAGTGGTACTACTCGAGGAGTTAGATGTTAATTGATTGATGGTCAGTAAATCAATTAATTGACGGACATTCGATATCTTAAACATGGGGAGATGGATGTACGAATAATGTATGGAGCCCATATTAATTTATGGGGGGTGGTGAGGTAATTTAATGATGATCCTCTAGTGGAATGGAACATCATTGATGGATCAAGTTTGTGTGGTTCCGATCCATCGTGTGGCCAAGATCCAACTCCTCCTCATGGTCCCTATCGTAGCCTAATATAAACCTCATGGAGCCTTGATCCAATGATGGAAAACAAAACTCTAGATCCGACGGTGTAGATTAAATCTCTAGATCCGACGGTTGAGATTAAATCTCTAGATCCGACGGTTGAGATTAAATCCCTAGATCCGACGGTGGAGATTAAATCTCTAGATCTGACTGTTCAGATTAAATCTCTAGATCCGACGGTTGAGATTAAATCCCTAGATCCGACGGTGGAGATTAAATCTCTAGATCCGACGGTTGAGATTAAATCCCTAGAACCAACGGTGGAGATTAAAACAAGGCTTAAGCCTAACTCTATAAAAGGGTGCTTAAGGTGAGCGGCAAGGAAGTTGGATGGTTTTGGAAATTAGGGTTTTGCCTATCAATAGCTTGGGCGGCAAGAAACCCTAAGGAGGAAACCCTATTTAGATTAAGGTTTTGCTCTTTGGTTGGGCGACTAGGTTTTGCAAGAAGGTGGGTGGCAACTATAGGAGAGGAGCTCTTCTTCTTCCTAGGGTGTGGTCAGCTCCTTCCTCTTCTTCCCTCTATCTTGGTCGGCGCTCAACCTATTCCTCTTCTCCTCTTCTTTTCCTCTTGGTCGGCGGCACAAAGGAGCTATGGATTGTTCCCTTGTTCGGTTCCTTGTTTGGCCATCTTGTTCTCTCTATTCTTGGGGCCGGCGGCATCAATCCTTTGTCGATTGGTGGTTGGCTCAAGCAAGAAGGGAAGGAGAGTTATTCTTTCTTTCGATTGAAGAAGATCTAGGAAGCTTCTACTTGTGGAGGATCTTCGCCCACACGAAGTCTACAAGGAGGCTAGGACATACGATAGAAGATCGAGAGGTATAAAAGTTTTACAAGTTTTATTATTGATCTTTGCATGTTCTTATTAATACGTTTGTATGTGTTGATTATACATGTCTACATCCATATGTATTTGTATAATCAAGGACCCCAAAGATAAACACAAAAACCGGCGATTCGTCCGTCGTCTCTTCCGCGGCTAACCGACTAGAAGAGTTTGGTTGCTTGAACAACTAGTTTGTTCAAGCGATCGCTCAAGTCATTAGCACGACGACGAATTGGTTGAGCTTAGGAAACTCATCCCATCCGGATTAGTTCTCATTAGTGAAAATTTTAATCCGGGGACATGGGAGCTAATGATCCTCCGAGCAATGCGGCCATCAAAATGGTATCAGAGCCACGGTTTCCGGTTTTGTGTGTTTTGGATTCGGTTACTTTCATGCACTTATCATATATTGTATTTGCCGGATGATAGTAGGATGTGTGTAGGATAACTTTTTGGTTGCAGGCATAAGTTCCAACTATTATGGCTATATATGTGTGTATGTGATTGCATGTGTGTGTGATTGTATATTATTTGAATCCTTGGGGTTGACGAGGCTAAATTAGTATTTAATTTTTGTAATTAAATACGACATTGTTTAGCCACTCATTTTAGTTTACTTTCGATCTAGATTATTTGTACACTCCTTCGTGGAGTATAGGATCGATGGATGTAAATTAAAATAGTTTGTCTTGGCTCGGATCTCTTTGGTGACTTGCGCACGGGAAAAGGTGGAGCGGACAAGGTGGTGACACGACGGACGCATATTGGAGAACAATGCCATAATAGTTGGGAAAATTCTGTTTTTTTTCATATTTATTGCTGATTTGTTTTATATTCATGTTGTGTGTGCTTGAAAATTCCTCACTGTCAATTTACTATGTGGGAGAGGGACATTTTAATTAATTCCCGCGGCCTCCATTACAATTTGACGTGTGATGCAACAAACTTGCACGTCGGCTCTGAGTGCCTTCCTCCCCATCGGATTAGTTTGTTTGCGGATCACTAGGTCAAATAATGGTTATAGGAAATTATTTACGAGCGTGTGTACTTCCCCATCGGTAAGGCACATAATCCGAGATAATGCCCTTAGTATCGTGTAATGGTGCACACTTATATGCAAATAAAAAGTATCCTCCCCATCGGAGTCACTGCTTTTATTTGTAGGGCCAAAGAGGAACCAACTATTAATTTTATTTATCAAAAAGTAAGGTTGACAAGATAATAAAATTAATGGGTTAAACCTCCTCTTACAAATGTAGAATTCGTATACGTCCACACTATCGTGGCATGCGATATTCTCGGTGTTTTGAGGTGTTGGTTGATTACAAAATTTTATTGTTTGAGGAATCAATAATTTTTTGAAATCTAAAGTAATGATCTTTGTGATTCTTAGGATTTTAAAAATGACTTTTAGTCCACTTACTATGATATTAAAGTAAATAAACTTACTGTACCCAAATAATGTTGATTGGAAAAGAATCTAGATATTGTCTTATCTGCTAAGGAGTACAAGTATGCACTCTTCGAAGAATGTCCTCAAGCCATGGTTGCTCAAAAAGGTTTCTACTTCTAAGCCGAAAGGCAAGAAGAAGGAGAAACAAGGTAGAGCAAAGGTGGTGGGAGGATCTCAGTGAGGAGTGAAGAAGCCGAAAGGCAAGTACTTCACTTACAAGCAGGATGGACATTGGAAGAAGGATTGTCCCAATCCCAAGCAGAACAAATATATATCCTTTGGACTAGTCATTGAAACATGATTAGTGGTGTTATCTACCGGCACCTGGTGTGTAGATACGGGAGCCACTAATCGTGTCTGCAATACTTTGCAGGGGTTCTAGGAAATCCGATGACTAGCTAAGGGAGAGATTACTGTTGGATCGATGCGGTTCGCTAGAGGGGGGGGGTGAATAGCGAAAAAACCTTTTCTTTTTCTTTCATTAAAACTCGAGAGATAATTAGTTAATTGTAGCGGAAATGTAAAAATAAAAAAAAACAATCGACACAAGGGTTTTACTTGGTTCGTAGCCGAAGGCTACTACTCCAAGGCCCTAGTGGTCCTTGACCACGTACGGAGGGCAAAAGCACTAAAGGAACTCCTCCTCGTTAGAGGTAGGAATTAATCGATACAAGAAGGAACCACAAAAACTTGAGGTAGAGGGACACTCCCCCTCTCCTCGTATACGATAAAAGCTCCGGAAATGTAAATGACAAGAAAAACTAATACCGACGTACAAGAATAATAAGAGTTAAACCTAGACGTCGGAATGGAAGGACTTTGTTGTCAGAGAGTTGCAGCGTAACGGAGACTTTTTGGAGGCTTAGAATTGTTGATGAAACCCTAGGTTTGACCCTCCTTTTATAGCCTTTGAGCCCCTTTTCGAGTGGGTCTTCAACCAATCACAAATGGACACCAAACCTCTTTGAGGTGGAGTGATAAGCCTTGACTCCTCGAATCTTATCATTGACCATCGATCATTGATGGCCATCATCGATCGGTGATGGCCATCATCGATCGGTGATGGCGGCTATCGATCGATTGATGACCTTCGGCGATCGGATACACGATCGAGTCCTCAGTGGCGGTCGTGATGCTTCGCAAGTCAAAGTTAGCTCAACAAAAACATACTTCCGACGGTCTTCGACCGTCCGATCTCGACCTAGACCACCTATGAGATGTCTTGGGTCGGATCTATGCTTAAGATCATCCCCGTAAAGAGGATACGACCTCACTTACACTCACACACACGAGCTTACCTCGATACTTACGTGTTGCTTTTGCTTCCAGCCTTCCACTCGATTCCATCGGCTCCCTCCGAAATCACTCGAGTGTCGCCCGACCACCGTGGCTTCCTCCGGGTGTCGCTAGCCTTCAGCTCGTGAGATAACAACATGAGCTTAACTTTGTATCGTTTGCTATAATCAAAACTCAGGTTCGACTTAGGTGCCTGTGGCCTTCCACTCGATTCCATCGGCTCCCTCCAAAATCACTCGAGTGTCGCCCGACCACCACGGCTTCCTCCGGGTGTCGCTAGCCTTCAGCTCGTGAGATAACGACATGAGCTTAACTTTGTATCGTTTGCTATAATCAAAACTCAGGTTCGACTTAGGTGTCTGCTGCACCAACAATCTCCCTCTTTTTGATTTATGGCAAACCCACATACAAAGTTAAGTAAATAGCAAGCATAAAGAATAATGTGCATTAGAAACAAACGAAGATTAAGTTGGAGTAGTAAGGATTTTCTTCAAGTACTCCCCCATGAGGAAACCTCCCCCTTGACCGAGGGTGAGTACTTGAAAAAAGACTTTTAGTTCTCCAAACACAAAAGGTAATGAGTTAAGTAAATGGCATTACTTAACTCCAAACTCAAAAGATAACGAGTTAAGTAAATGGCATTACTTAACTTAGGCCTTTAAAGTTTTCAATTCCGAAGAGTTGAAACCTAAACCTTACTCCCCCTTAACTTAGGCCAGAATCAAAGTTAAAATTTGAAATTGAACCCTAACTTTGGCCCTTAACTTTGGCTCTTTCTCCCCCTTTTGACATAAATCAGGAAAAAGTGGGGAGGTTTTAAGAAAACCTTAAGTCCAAGCATGATGATTTTGAAAATAGTATGTGAAAATAATTCATCTAAATGTTCTACTCTAGTTTGACTTGATTGAAATGATATTATCAACAAGTCCTGATTAGAGTTGGTTAATATTAGTTGCATATTTATACTCCGAGGTTCATATTGACGCACTTGATCTACATCTTGGAACCTGGAGTAGGGTCCTAACATCTCACGCCCATCTACGTGGCTAAGTACACAAACACATTAGTCCTAAGTGTTGTGAGATGTACCGGCTCCTTAAATCTATAGGTGCATGATATCTAAGGTATGTCCTATGCTAGTTCCATCAAAATGAAAAATAAGAAATAGTAGTAAGAAAATATAGTTTGCAAGTTCTTATTCTATTACGCACATGCCCAATTTTCATCTTAATAGACTAAATTCGGCTTCGGGTAGGGGTTTAGTAAATAGGTCTGCTAGGTTAGATTTTGATTCGACGTACTGAGTTGTATGTATGCCTCCGTTGGCCACATGTTCTCGAATGAAATGATGTTTGACTTCTATATGTTTGGTCCTAGAGTGACATATTGGATTCTTGGTAAGATTAATTGAACTAATGTTATCTACGTGAAGTTTAGTATTCATAAAGTCTAACTTAAAGTCGCGGAGAGTGTGCTTCATCCAAAGAAGCTGAGTGACACACTCACCCATCGCGATGTATTAAACCGGTGGTAGACAAGGCAACACAATGTTGCTTCCTCTGCACTAACTCACTAGACTCGGGCCGAGTAGTTGACAACAACCACTCGTGCTCTTTCTATCGAGTTTACTCGGCATAATCCGAATCGGATGGCGATTAGTTCGAACTCGGTAGATCTAGGATACCAAATACCGACATTAAGTGTACCCTTTAGATATCTAAGGATACGCTTAACTAGGGTTAGGTGAGACTCCTTGGCACAGGTTTGAAATCTGGCGCACATACTTACTGCAAATAAGATATCAGGTCGGCTTGCAGTTAAGTACAGGAGACTCCCTATTACACTCCTATAGTATTTTAAGTCAATGGACTTACTTTCTAGGTCTTCTCCTATGTTAACATTAATCGCCATTGGGGTGTTTATTATCTTAGCGTCTTGCATTCCAAATCTTTTAATTAACTCCTTAGTGTATTTTTGTTGATATAGGTATATACCATCCTTAGTTTGTTTAATTTGTAGACCTAAAAAGAAACTTAACTCGCCTACCAAGTTCATTTCGAACTCACTTTCCATGAGTGAAACGAACTCGTTTAGTAAGGCTGAGTTAGAGGTTCCAAAAATTATATCGTCTACGTAAATTTGAGCTATGAATATTTCTTTACCTAAGGTTTTTACGAAGAGAGTTGGGTCAACTAAGCCTTGGTTAAACCCTTTTGACTTAAGATGGATTGAAAGTCTCTCGTACCAAGCTCGAGGAGCTTGTTTAAGTCCATAGAGAGCTTTCTTAAGTTTTAGAACATGGTCGGGTTTATCTAGATTTTCGAATCCGGGGGGTTGGCTAACATAAACTTCTTCTTTAATGTATCCATTTAGGAATGCCGACTTAACATCCATTTGAAACAGCTTAAATCCTCGATGTGCGGCATAAGCTAGCAACATTCGAATGGATTCGAGTCTAGCTACTGGGGCATAGGTTTCGTCGTAATCTAAGCCTTCGACTTGGCTAAATCCTTTGGCGACTAACCTAGCCTTGTTTCTAACTACTTCACCTTTATCATCAAGCTTGTTTCGAAACACCCACCTTGTTCCAATTATCGTTTTGTCTTTAGGTGATGGTACTAATTCCCACACTTCATTCCTAGTAAATTGAGCTAGCTCTTCTTGCATTGCAATAATCCAATCGGGATCAAGAAGAGCTTGTTCAATTGATTTGGGTTCTATCTTTGAAATTAAGGAAATTTGACTAAGGTTCCTATAGGATGCTCTAGTTCGAACTCCTAAATTAGGATCTCCTATTACTTGATCGATAGGGTGGTTAGTCTGAATCCTAGATTGGGTTGGGTTTGTGTCACCTAATGCTTGATCAATGGGGTGACTTGGTTGAACACTAGTTTGGTTGGAGTCATCTATCACTTGATCAATAGAGTGACTAGGTTGACCTAGGTTAGGATTAACACTAGACCTGATCTCCGGATCAGAGTTACGTCTAGTATGAATCGACTCGCTAATTGGGGTTGCCGGGGGTTTTGTAGGTTCATGTCCTTCATCAAATACTACATTGATAGTCTCCTCGACTCTGAGGGTGTCGTGGTTATATTCTCTATAAGCTTTACTTGTAGTCGAGTATCCTAGAAAGATTCCGGTGGTGGTTTTGGATGTAAATTTCCCTAGGTAATCCTTAGTGTTTAGGATATGTACCTTACACCCAAATACCCTAAAGTACTTGATGTTAGGTATTTTATCGTGATAAATCTCGCAGGTCTTAAGGTGCCTCTTTACCATAAGGATCCTATTTTGGACATAGCAAGCGTGCTAAACACGCAAATCTATTCCGGTAGGTCGATTCATTCAACATGGTCCTAGCGGCTTCTTGTAGAGTTCGGTTTTTCCGCTCCACTAGGCCATTTTGTTGAGGGTCCTAGGCAAGAGAATTCATGGTGGTATCCGCTTAGGTTACGTGGTTGGTGAACCTTTGATTTTCGAATTCACCACCATGATCGCTTCTAAGTCTTTTTAACCTTAAGGTCTTTTGATTCTCGATTAATTTGAATAGATTGATTAATTGATCTAGGTATCACTTTTTATGTTTGATGAACCTAACCTGTGTAAACTCGAGTAGTCGTCAATTATGACTAAGCAATATTGACTTCTATTGAGTGACTTGGCTCCATGTGAATCGAATAGATCCATATGCAGGAGCTCAAGTACATTTGAGGTTTGTTCTTGGTTAGTTAACTTGTGTTGTGTCCTAGGTTGTTTTCCTTGTTGACAAGCATTACAGATTTTATTAACCAAGTTGTTGCGGTTGGGTAAGCCTCTAACTAATCCACTCTGACTCATCTTGTGGACGAGTCTTGGGTGCGAGTGACCGAGTCGTCGGTGCCACAACCATGATTCCTCTTGCCGTGTCATAAGACACTTAGTTGAGGAGTTGGTTAAGTTGATCGTATAAATGTTGTTATTTCTAGTTCCTTTAAGAATTGTTTTAGAGGTTTCGTTGGTATTAATTACGCATTCATTTTCTAGAAATATAACCTTATAGTTATTATCACACAATTGGCTTACACTTAGTAAGTTATATTCAAAATTCTCTACAAGTAATACATTTTTAATAACAAAATTCGTGTTAAGCTCGATATCACCTGATCCGATGATTTTGAGCTTGCCGTTATTCCCAAAGGCTACCGATCCTTGTCGCTTGAATCGAAAGCTGCGAATTTGAGTTGATCCCCTGGCCATGTGTCCGAGCAACCGCTGTCCAACATCCATTGATCCTACACACAAGGTGGTTGGATTGGATGTTAGATTTTTTTGTTAAGAAAATTTGTTGTAAGTTGTTAACCCTAGGTCATCTCACCGGAGTCTATATGATCAAGCATGTTATACTTATGTGTTTTTTGAGATGACTTCCAATTAAGTTGATTAAGTGGATTTAGGTTCAAGTAATTTTATGTTAGATTTGGATTTAACCCTAGGCTTGTCAAGTTTACCTTTTCAAGATCATGGCTTCCAGGTCGTGGCGAGGCACAGGGGCCTTCTTTTATCGGATCATCGACCACTTCCTTAGACAAAGCCATTTTCAAGAAAATGATGACTTGACTCACCCAAGATTATTTCCTAGTCTAACTGGTTATTTTTGAAAAGAGGCTCCCCGAGGCTCAATCTTTTCGAAGGCTTTTAGTTGGTTATTTACGTGTTCTAAGTGAGTTCACGAAAAAAAACAAAAAAAAATCTAAGCATGCAATTTCTAAGTTAAAACACAAACATGTTTTGTACTGGCTCCCCCTAGACCGTTGAATCGGTTCGGTCTATCCACATAGTGGATTTGGTCCTTGGGAACCCAGTACGAGTTGGATCCTAGAGTTGAAATCAAAGTGGTCTTAGGGACCCATGCTTGTACACATTTTTTATGTCTACTTACGATTGACATATACGACTTATTGGTCGTGTTTGAGCTAAACCCTAGTCCGACCTTGTTGTACACGACCCTTTGCGATCCAAGTAGGAGGTCAAGTCCTTTGAATCCCAAAGTAAACCTTTCCAACGTATTCCTAAGATTTTCGACTTGACTTTTCAAGAGTGAGTTCTCAACTTCGAGTTTTTCAACCCGAGTTGAGTCCTTCTCTTGAACTCGACTAGTCGAAGAGGTTAGGGAGACCTCGTGTTTGAGGAGTTTAACTTCCTCAACCAGGGTCTCGACCTTGGACTCGGACTTAGCTAACTTCCTAGACAAAAACCTAACCGTATTATGTAAAGTATTAAATAAGGTTCGACTCACCTTAAGGGTATCTTTTGAACCGGATGCGTATCCGTGGCTTGACTTGAAGGTAGCTTCGTAGTCCGAGTCATCCTCAGGTTCTGACTCAAGTTTGGTCTCCGTGTCTGACTCAATTGATTTCGCCATGAAGACGTGATCTTCGTCTTCTTCGGATGACACTTCTTCCCATGTCGCGTTGAGGGCCTTCTTATGCTTAGGTGCTTGGTGGTTGAGCTTGGGGCACTCGGACTTGATATGTCCAAACCTGTTGCACTCATAACACCTAATGTTAGAACTTTTAGCTTTACCTTGGTTGGGTCGAGTCGTAGTTCGCTTTCGTCCCTTGGCTATCCTTCGAGCTAGGTTCATTAGTTCGGCAGTCATCTCCGGGTCAACTTCTTCTTCGGACTCATCTTCCTCCTCGGGTGGTGGTGGCTTGCTTGCGATTTTCTTCTTCTTTGAACCTGCAAACAAGGCTATACCCCTCTCGGGTTCCGAGTTGGATTGTTCATGTAATTCGAAATCCGAAAAGAGTTCGTCTAACCTAATTTTAGAAAGGTCCTTGGAGACCTTATAGGCATCAACCATGGATGCCCATAAGGTAGTCCTCGGAAAAGAGTTTAGGACATTCCTAATAAGGTCGTGGTTTTCGACCTTTTTCCCGATTGAGTGTAGGTTGTTGACTATGTCTTGGACACGGGCGTGGAGTTGCGTCGCGGACTCGTGTTCCTGCATTTTTAGTGTGTACAATTTATTGAATAACAAATCACGTTTGCAAACCTTAGCTTGATCCGATCCTTCGTGTAACTTGATTAGTTTTGTCCAAAGATCCTTTGCGCTTATGAAGGGGCCGACGCGATTTAGCTCCTCCTTAGACAAGCTGCATTGGAGGATTTGTGTTGCCTTGGCATTGGCTTCGACTTGTCGTTTTGTTGCAACGGTCCATTGATCATAATCCAAGGAGTCACCCACTTCATTAGTCGGAAGTGTTAAACCCGTTTGGATTATGATCCACATCTCGATTTGGGTTTTGAGAAAGCATTCCATCCGACCTTTCCAGTAACGGAAATCATCTCCGTTGTAAAATGGAGGTCGGACGGTGCTAAAACCCTCGAGATGGGCCATTAGAACAAAAAACAAGGAGACTAAAAAGAAGACCTAGCAACGAAAAAAAAAACACACGAAAGTACCAAGACTTGCGTCTTGGATTAGTAGTGTGGGAAATAAAAAGAAACAAACGAAAAATAGAAAGTTAATGCTTGTTCAGTTACATGTTGCTGTCCACGAGAAATTGACTCTTGAAATCTAGATCGAAAGTAAAATAAAATAAAGCGGCTAAACAATGCGTATTGGTAATTTACCTCTTTTTCTTCACTAGCCTCGTCATGCGAGGATTCTACCATTTTGTCGCCATGACAAGTGGTTCTCGAATCGATCTCAAGGTATTAGTACATTGTTCATCCCTTCTCATCTCTTGCAAAACAAAATCAAGCGAAAGTACCAAGACTTCGTCTTGGATTAGTAGTGCGGGAGAAAAAATTTAAATGAACGAAAAACAAATCTGTAAAAAAAATGTTAGATTGGTGGTTTCACCAAATCTAAGCGCCCCCGGCTCTGATACCAATTGTTGGATCGATGCGGTTCGCTAGAGGGGGGGTGAATAGCGAAAAAACCTTTTCTTTTTCTTTCGTTAAAACTCGAGAGATAATTAGTTAATTGCAGCGGAAATGTAAAAATAAAAAAAAACAATCGACACAAGGGTTTTACTTGGTTCGTAGCCGAAGGCTACTACTCCAAGGCCCTAGTGGTCCTTGACCACGTACGGAGGGCAAAAGCACTAAAGGAACTCCTCCTCGTTAGAGGTACGAATTAATCGATACAAGAAGGAACCACAAAAACTTGAGGTAGAGGGACACTCCCCCTCTCCTCGTATACGATAAAAGCTCCGGAAATGTAAATGACAAGAAAAACTAATACCGACGTACAAGAATAATAAGAGTTAAACCTAGACGTCGGAATGGAAGGACTTCGTTGTCGGAGAGTTGCAGCGTAACGGAGACTTTTTGGAGGCTTAGAATTGTTGATGAAACCCTAGGTTTGGCCCTCCTTTTATAGCCTTTGAGCCCCTTTTCGAGTGGGTCTTCAACCAATCACAAATGGACACCAAACCTCTTTGAGGTGGAGTGATAAGCCTTGACTCCTCGAATCTGATCATTGACCATCAGTCGACTGATGGCCATCATCAGTCGACTGATGGCAGCATCAGTCGATTGATGACCTTCGGCAGTCGACTGATACACGGCAGTCGAGTCCTCCAAGCTGGCAGTCGACTGATGCTTGCTGCAAGTCAAAGTTAGCTCAACAAAAACATACTTCCGACGGTCTTCGACCGTCCGATCTCGACCTAGACCACCTATGAGATGTCTTGGGTCGGATCTACGCTTAAGATCATCCCCGTAAAGAGGATACGACCTCACTTACACTCACACACACGAGCTTACCTCGATACTTACGTGTTGCTTTTGCTTCCGGCCTTCCACTCGATTCCATCGGCTCCCTCCGAAATCACTCGAGTGTCGCCCGACCACCGCGGCTTCCTCCGGGTGTCGCTAGCCTTCAGCTCGTGAGTTAACGACATGAGCTTAACTTTGTATCGTTTGCTATAATCAAAACTCAGGTTCGACTTAGGTGCCTGCTGCACCAACAATTACCGTCTTCATGGGCAATGCTTCAAAGGTAGCGACTATTGCAGTGGGAGACGTTTATTTATCTTTTGATAGGAATAATGTTTTGGTTTTGAGAAATTGTCTTTATGTACCTACTTTTAGAAAGAATCTAATTTCAGTTTCTAAATTGTTTCTGGATGGATATTCTGTTTCTTTTAATGATAAAGTTGTTATAAAAAGGAATAGGGAGATTATCTATTCTGGTACATTGGTTGGCAATTTGTACACTCTTGAACCGAAAATTCCCACGATGCATATAGAAGTGAATAACTCATCTTCTAAGTCTAATAAATGAAAAGAACCTTCGAAAATGAACCAGACATATCTTTGGCACCTAAGACTTGGTCATATTAACCTGAGTAGAATTCAAAGGTTGATAGCTGATGGACCCTTGGGTTTATTAGTGGTGGAAGATCTCCCAACCTGCGAGTCTTGCTTGGAAGGTAAGATGACCAAGAGGCCTTTTAAGGCTAAGGGGTATAGAGCCAAAGATGTATTAGAATTGGTTCATTCTGATTTGTGCGGTCCTATGTCTATCCAGGCTAGAGGTGGCTTTGAATACTTTGTCTCTTTTATAGATGATTATTCAAGGTATTGATACATTTACTTGATGCGCCGCAAGTCTGAATGCTTTGACAGGTTCAAAGAATTCAAGGCTGATGTTGAGAACTGTCAAGGTAAAAGTATCAAGACACTACGATCTGATCGTGGTGGTGAGTGTTGGAATTTATACTGAAAGCCTAGCTCTTTTGATATGAACATTTTATTTTGAAATAAGAATCACATGATCATTGTTTGCACTTTATATATTTATTATATGTGTGCATATTGTCTAATATTTTACATTGTAGATAACATGGTGCTTAGTGTGGCACAGAAGATCATGTTATCAGTTCCTTGTAAAATATAAGTAGAGGCTCACAACCAAGATGGTTTTGGACAAACCATTGGCATGGTTGTAGTGTAGCTTGGTATTGTTTTGTCTTGAATATAGAGTTACACTGGTACACTTAGGTGTATTGAGCAGGACCGACATAGAGGTGATTCAATTTAGTACTGACTACATAATTGAATCGGACCTCGGATATTATGTTGTACATGCTCTTAATCCCGATATAATAACGGGCACATGTACTTAGTATTTATTTCTTTGATTTACCAGTGGGTGAGATTTAGATGGATTAAATCAATATGCCCGATAAGTTGGGAAATAATATTATTTACATGGTGTGTCGTTGATTATAGGAGGAAACCGTGTCCTATATATTAGGTTGATGATGTCCCCTTGAGGAGCTCATAAAGTTCATCATGTAAACCCAGCTGGTTGACTTAGTCAACGTGATGATAAGGTTGAGTGGTACTACTCGAGGAATTAGATGTTAATTAATTGATGGTTAGTAAATCAATTAATTGACGGACATTCGATATCTTAAACACGGGGAGATTAATGTACGAATAATATATGGAGCCTAATTTATGGGGGTTGGTGAGGTAGTTCAATGATGATCCTCTAGTGGAATGGAACATCATTGATGGATCATGTTTGTGTGGTTCCGATCCATCGGGTGGCCAAGACCCAACTCCTCCTTATGGTCCCTATCATAGCCTAATATAATCCTTGTGAAGTCTAGATCCAATAATGTAAAACAAAACCTAGAACTAACGGTTGGGATTAAATCCCTAGATCCGATGGTTAGGATGAAACACTAGAACCAACGGTTGGGATTAAATCCCTAGATCCGATGGTTAGGATGAAACACTAGAACCAACGGTTGGGATTAAATCCCTAGATCCGATGGTTAGGATGAAACCCTAGAATCGACGGTTGAGATTAAATCCCTAGATCCGACGGTTGGGATAAAACCCTAGATCCAACGGTTGGGATGAAATCCTAGATCCGATGGTTGAGATGAAACCCTAGATCCGACGGTTGGGATAAAACCCTAGATCCGATGGTGGAGGTTAAATCCCTAGATCCGACGGTGGAGATTAAAGGAGTCCTAAGCCCAACTCTATAAAAGGAAAGCTTAGGGTTGGGTGGCAAGTATCAAATTTGAATTGGGATTATGGTTTAGAGCAAAGGTGGGCGGCTAGGGTTTGGAGCAAAAGTGGGCGGCAACCATCTTCCATCAATTATTGTCGGCGCCCACTTCCTTCAATCAACACTTGGCCGGCGCCCATCCTAGAGGCCTCTCCCCTCTTCCTTGGCCGGCGGTTCTCCTTCCATAGGTGGCCGGCATTCATCTTCCTCCCTTCATCCTAGAGTGGTCGGCGACAACACTTCTTGAAGTTGACCGGCGCATCATCCAATTGTTCCTTGGCCGGCGGTTGCACCAAATTCCCTAATATGGTGGTCGGTTCTAGATTGGAAGGTATTTGTTGTTTCTTCTCTTTGTTCGCAGCGGACAAGGTGGAGAAGAAAGCGATCTATAAGGCTTCTACTCGTGGAGGATCTTCGTCCACACGTCGTCCACGAGAAGGATAGGACATACGGTAGAAGATCGTGAGGTATAAAGTTATTTTAACTTTATTTACAGATCTGAGCTTGTTCTTTTATGTTTTGATTATGCATGTGTTAATTAGTAAATATATTGTATAATCATGGATCCCGAAGACAAACACAAAAATCGACGATCCGTCCGTCGTCTCTTCCGCGGCTAACCAACTAGAAGAGTTGAGTTGGTTGAACAACTAGTTTGTTCAAGCGATCACTCAAGTTGTTAGCACGACGATAAAATGGTTGTGCTAAAAAAGCTCATCCCATTCGGATTAATTCTTTCATTAGTGAAAATTTTAATCCGGGGACATGGGAGCCAATGAGCCTCCGAAGCAACATCCTTCAAGTGGTATCAGAGCCACGGTTTCCGGTTTTGTGTGTTTTGGATTCGGTTAATTTTTTATGCACTTTTTCATATATTATATGTTCCGGATAATAGTAGGATATGCGTAGTTTAACTCTTTGGTTGCAGGCATAAGATCCGACTATTATGGCCATGTGTGTGTATGTGAATGGATGTGTGTAAAAATTTATTATTTGAATCCTCGGGGTTGACGAGGCAAGATTAGTATTTAATTTTTGTAATTAAATACGGCATTGTTTTGCCGATCATTTTAGTTTACTTTCGATCTAGATTATTTGTACACTTTTTCGTGGAGTATAGGATCGATGGATGTAAATAAAATGATTTATCTCGGCTCGGAACTCTTTGGTGACTTGCGCACGGGTAAAGATGGAGCGGACGAGGTGGCGACACGACGGGATGCATATTGGAGGACAATGCCATAATAGTTGGAAAAATTCTGTTTTTTCCATATTTATTGCTTATTTGTTTTATATGCATGTTGTGTATGATTTAAAATTCCTCATTTGCAATTTACTAAGTGGGAGAGGGACATTTTAATTAATTCCCGCGACCTCCATTACAATTTGACGTGTGATGCAAACAAACTTGTGTGTTGGCTCTGAGTGCCTTCCTCCCTGCGGACGGGTTTGTTTGCGGATCACTAGGTTAAATAATGGTTATAGGAAATTATCTAGGAGCATGTGCACTTCCACAGCGGTAAGGCACATAATCCGAAATAATTTCCTCAGTATCGTGTAATGGTGCACACTTAGATGCAAATAAAGGTATCCTCCCCATCGGAGTCACTGCTTTTATTTGTAGGGCCAAAGAGGAACCAACTATTAATTTTATTTGTCAAAAGTAAGGTTGACAAGATTGTTAGTAATATATGAGAGATGTCATAAGGCAATCGCCTTATGTATGAACCATTTATATGATAAATAAAGATTCACTATTTGAGTATACATGTTTAATGTATTTGATTGGATCTTAAACTCAATTACTGAATGTCCACGATACGATTCACAGCATGAGAGAATTTGTGATTGGATCACAACTAGTGAGTATCTCTACATGTGTAATTGTGACGTATCGGAATTATCCCTAGTCGATGAATTGATGGATTTGGACACCATCAATTCTGTCGAGACTAGCACGAGGTATACTCCTTGGTGTATCCAAGCAGCAGATTCTCACTGGCTGGAGACATTGTGATGTCTGGAGTTAATCGTGGATGCTAGTTATGGTAACTAGTTCATTGGAGTGACCAGCCGTAAGACTTCATATGGTTCTCTGCATATAAAGATATGTCAATGAAGTTCTTACTGTGGCTTAAGTGCGATGTTCCTTTGACTTGCGGTATTCAAGTCATCTTGATCATGGAGACTTATGCTTTGACATCTTAAGCAAACATCTCTGAGGAGATGTGGACCCGGGATGATTGGGTATAAGTCGAAGTGATCGAAGGTGTTTGAATAGCCTATAAAGGATTCACCACTCCTTGCGAGGAGATGTATACCCATGGCCTCTCGTCGGATTGTTACTAAAGTCTTTGGCCAAAGCATTACATGTTTAGAGTAAAGTACTCTTCGATACATGTGGAGTAACTAGAATCCGTAGGACGAGGAAATGATACTTGGGCTAGGTGTGACGTAGTCGACCTAGTGAGACACAATAGACCATGTCCTGAACCAAGTGGGTATAAGATGAGTGAAGGGAATGGGGCACGATTCATTCGAGCTCAAGGGTTTGAAATAGTTTCGATCAACCGTTGATCTTTTGGTTAATTGGGGATCATGATGTACTACTAGGTGCCACTCATGATCGTTCTATAATTAATGGTTAATTATAGACGGCCAACATAAACCGAGAACCTATTTGGTCACACGCACAACGAGTGTAATCCAAAGGATTTAAAACGAGCTTGAGAATGGGATTCTCAGACCGAGAGAAACTATGTTTAGTTGGACCAAACATAAAGCGAGCATGAAATTGTTTCAGTCGCAATGGAAGCATGGATGGGCCGTGTCTTATGAAGACATAATGGATGGACCAAAATGGTTTGGTTCTAATCCAATGGATGAGAATAAACCAAAGGGTTTGGTTTATATTAAATGAATGAACCAAAGGTTGGTTTGGTTCGTTTTAACTTAAAACAAACCATCATGGTTTGGTTTATTTTAACTTATCTTAATGGAGCGGGTTAACGGGCTTTATGGATATGATCCATTAACCATTAAGAGAATTAGTTCTCTATAAAATAGGGCTTAAACCCTAATCCAAAACCCTAGCTAATTAGAGTTGCCGCCCAACCTAATTGTGCCGCCCCCTCCATCTTCTCTCCTAGTCGGCGCCAACCCTAGGTGTGCCGCCGCCCAGCTTTTGTGCCGCCGTCCAAGTCATTGCTGGCGACCAAGCTTCAGCCGGTGAACACTCCGGCGACCCTCCGGTGATCTCTTGTGGGTTCGGTGATAAGGTGAGCTCCACATCTCCTTTGGCCGGCCTCTATTCCTCCACCAAAAGCTGTCCAGTTTTTCTAGACAGCTTGTTTCTTTGTTGTCGGAGCGTCATTTGGACGACGGTTAGTGCTCCGACAGCGGCTAACTTACCGGAGATTTGATCTCCGGTAATCCTCTGAGGTGGGGGACGAAGGATTCGTCAAACGGTTGACGAATACCTCTCTGGAGAAGCGAGTTTTGAGAACTCGTTTTAGGATCCGAATTTGGATTCGGATCGTGATCATCTCTCGATCACGTCGTCTTCTACACGAGGCTAGTAACCCGTACGAAGACGAAGCTCGTGACTTCGCGAAGTCATCCCGAGGAGCTCGGCGTGGATACGGATAGAGACGATTCTTACGAGGATTGTTCCGGTTGATGCCGTTCCCGCTACACGTCATACGAAAGGTATAACGTAGATAATTTTCTTTTATTGCAAATTTTAATTTACGGTTATGTCTACACTTGTTGTAATATGCATGCGTGTGTTGTGTGTGTTGTAATAAATATAGATTTATTATTTTTAATTGCTTCCGCTGTGTTCATGTTTACGAAACATGATCGAACACACACACGCCGCGGTGCCGGAAACCCAATAGTGGTATCAGAGCCCAGGTTGTGTTTCAACATAATCGTAAAAATGGTTTTGCGATAGTCATAATGTATTTCTGGAAATTTTCTAAATTTTGGAAATTTAGAAGTATTTATGGAAATTTTTCAATTTTGGAAAGTCTAGAAGTATTTATGGAAATCTTCCACTTTTGGAAAGTTGGAAGTATTTATGGAAATTGATATTTTCCATAAATAAAATATTTGATTAGATTCTAGAAATTTGTTTCCTAATTTAATCATGATTTGATTTGGGAAATCAAATCTTAAAATATTTTATTTCCATAAGTAGTTTTAATGATTTAGGAAATTGGTTTCCTAAATAGATTTTCCTTAATCAAATAAGTCCATGAATAAAATATGTGATTAGATTTGGAAATTTGTTTCCTAATTTAATTATGATTTGATTTGGAGAATCAAATCTTAAACATATTTTATTTCCATAAATAGTTATGACATATAAGGAAATATATACATGACATAATTGTATGCCATGTAATTGCATTAGATGCATAACATTATGCCATGCGTGTCGTGACATGTAGATGTATGCCATGTATGCCATGCCATGTAGATAATAGTTATTTGCATGCAAAGAGGATGAGACATAAAACCCTTAATCAATATTAAAGCCTACACCTTCCATTAATATGGTTAGAACCAGAGTTCTGTTTCTTGTTTGGGTTGTTGGACTTTCCAAGCCCTACTAACTCAATATGTTCAAACCATGGAATAGTTTAATACTAATATGGTAAGAGTCAGAGGTCAATCGTTAGCTTTGGTTGTTGGACTCTCTCCAAGCTGGGCTAATTGGTTGAATGCGCTCTAACCATATTAAAACTATGTGCTGATTAATGGGTTGGCTTTAACCTGGAGCATCGGCTTGTTTGACTCTCTCCAAGGTCGATGTAAAGGGAGGTGAAGTTGGGTGCTATGCATATGATGCATACTTGTTAATGTGTTAACAACCCGATGTATGTGTGAACATTCAATTAGTTGATAGCACATTGTGATAGTTGCATATACGTGATATGCAATTGGTATAGAAGATACCTACCGTCGTAGTTATGAATGGCTTGTTGGACTCTCTCCAAGGTTGTTCATAACTATGATGGATATTAGCCCATTCGGAGATGGACCTACGATCTCCCGAAGTGATTTTGGGGTTTTTGAAATTCGAAAAATGAATGGGATTTATAAATGTATATTGATGCATTTTAAAATCATTTTCTCATATATGCTCGTTTTGTATTTCTAAGATTGATCCTTATGTCTTTGAATTTGTGTTCCATTTTGATTCAATAAATTGACTGGGCCGAGCTTCTTGGACTGGCTTAGAAGCTTGAGAATTGTTCTCAAGGTTGAAAAGCTTGCAAAAGTCCTCGAAGCGCCTCTTCCCGCCTATCCTAGTGACGATGCAACTCTGGACCAATTGTTGGCCTATCAGAAACATGTGAGTGATTCTGAACAAATGAGTTGCATCATGCTAGCCGCGATGGAACCCAAGCTACGAAAGCAGCATGAGCATATGGATGCTCATATCGTAGTCCTTCATCTTTGTGAGTTGGTTGATGAGCAAGTGAGATTCGAAAGGTTCGAAGTCTCAAAGCTCCTCTTCACCTCTGAGATGCTAGGAGGTTCATCTGTGGTACTGCTCAATATGCTGAAGACTGTGGAGTCTTCTGAGAAGCATGAGCAGGGGACGGTGCTGTTAGTTGATTCCTCGAAGAAAGGTTCTAAGAGGAAGTCAAAGGAACAGCAGAAGGGAAAGAAGAGAAGGGCAAAGAAGGTAGAACTAGCACAAAAGGAAACTTGCCATCATTATGGCAAGGAGAGCCATTTGCGAAGAAAGTGCAAGATTTATCTTGAGTCCGTGAAGAAGAATAAGGCATCGGATGCCCCATCTTCTTCAGATATCTTCGTTATTGATTGTCATTCTATTTCCTCAAACACTTGGGTATTGGATACTGGGTGTGGCTCACATATATGTAATGACATACATGGGCTAAGGAATAGAAGAAGACTCGTCAAGGGAGAGTCAAATTTACGTGTTGGGAATGGAGCAACGGTTGTTGCACTCGCCATCGGAACATATTTGTTGGAACTCCCTGTAGGACTTGTCTTAGAACTGGACAATTGCTTTTATGTTCCTTCATTGATAAAGAACATCATTTCTATTTCTTGTTTAAATAGAAATGGGTACCATTTGACTTTTAGTAACAATTGTTGTTACATAACTTTGAATGGAGTTCTTTAAGGACCGGAACTTTAAGCAATGGTGTTTATACGTTGACGATATCAAAGTGATATTTTCAATATCGAAGCGAGCAACAAGCGTGCTCGAAAGGATAATCAAATAGACTCCTATATGTGGCATTGTCGTCTTGGCCATATAAGCAAGAAATGCATGTCCGAATTACACCGATATGGAATTCTGGAATCGTTTGAATTGGATTCATACGATACATGCGAATCATGCTTAAAAGGCAAGATGACTAAGTTACCTTTTACTGGAAAGGGTGAACGAGTGGGAGAGTTACTAGGACTAATACATACTGATGTATGTGGACCTATGTCAACTCAAGCATTAGGAGGCTATAGCTACTTCATTACCTTCACCGATGATCACTCACGGTTTGGGTATGTGTTCTTGATGAAACACAAGTCTGAAGCCTTTGAAAGGTTCAAAGAGTTCAGAAATGAAGTAGAGAAACAACATGACAAAAGTATTAAAATACTTCGATCGGATCGAGGTGGTGAATACTTAAGTCAAGAGTTTCTTGATTATCTAAGAGACAATGGCATATTGTCTCAATGGACTCCGCCCTATACACCACAAAGATAATGGTGTATCCGAGAGGCGAATCGACCTTGTTGGACATGGTCAGGTCAATGATGAATCATGCGACTCTTCCCAAGTCCTTTTGGGGTTATGCACTTCAGACAGCTGTTTACTTGTTAAACAGAATGCCTACCAAGGTAGTCTCAACTACTCCATATGAGATATGGAATGGTAAGAAACCTCATGTATCTTACTTGAAGATATGGGGTTGTCTTGCTTATGTGAAGCGGACTGTATCAGAAAAATTGGATGCTAAGTCTGATAAATGTCTATTTGTTGGATACCCTAAGGAAACAAGGGGTTACCAATTCTATCATCCTGTGGAACAAAAGGTGTTTGTTTCAAGGCATGCTGTGTTTCTAGAGAAAGAGTTTCTCTTGCAAGAAAACAGTGGGAGTGTCGTCGAGCTTGAGGAGGCTCGAGAGACTCAAATAGACATTGGTGAACCGGTACAACTCATAGTGATGAGCAATCATTGGACCTATTGTAACACCACATCTTCGTAGATCCGGTAGAACACGCAATATTCCTGAGAGATATGGATTTCTCGTAAGTGAATCGAACGACGTGTTACTCATTGATGATGAGGAGCCTACCAGTTATGAAGAAGTGCTGACAAGTTCAGAAAGGGATAAGTGGCTTGGTGCCATGAAGTCGGAAATGGATTCCATGGAGGAAAACCAAGTTTGGAACTTGGTTGACCCACCTGAAGGCATAAAGCCTATAGGGTGCAAGTGGGTTTTCAAGAAGAAAACCGACATGGATGGTAATGTGATTACCTATAAGGCTAGATTGGTGGCGAAAGGATATCGTCAAAAGCAAGGTGTTGATTATGACGAAACCTATTCGCCTGTAGCTATGCTTAAATCCATTCGGATGCTCCTAGCCATAGCGGCTCATTATGATTATGAGATATGGCAGATGGATGTGAAAACAGCTTTCCTTAATGGAAACATGCTCGAGGACGTGTATATGATACAGCCTGAGGGTTTCACATCGGTTGATAAAACCAAGGTATGCAAATTGCGACGATCCATTTATGGATTGAAGCAAGCATCCAGGAGCTGGAATATCCGTTTTGATGAGACGATCAAAAAGTTTGATTTCTCGCAAAATCCAGACGAACCTTGTGTGTACAAGAAGGTTAGTGGGAGTGCAGTCGTATTCCTAGTATTGTATGTCGATGACATACTACTTATAGGAAACGATGTTTCAATCTTACAGTCAGTGAAGGTTTGGTTATCCAAGACATTCTCCATGAAAGACCTGGGAGAAGCAACCTACATCCTCGGGATTAAGATCTATAGAGATAGATCGAAACGGTTGCTTGGTCTTTCGCAGTCTACATATATAGACCGAGTGCTAAAGAGGTTTAGCATGTCGAAATCCAAGAAAGGTTTCTTACCCATCAGGCATGGGGTACACCTTTCGAAGTCTATGTGTCCGCGCACAGAAGACGAGAGGATTTGCATGAGTAAGATTCCCTATCCATCCGCAATAGGATCTATCATGTATGCTATGTTATGTACAAGGCCCGATGTATCATATGCTCTGAGTGTCACGAGCAGATACCAGTCTGATCCAGGAATGGATCATTGGGTGGCTGTTAAGACGATCCTTAAGTGCTTGAGAAGAACTAAGGATGCGTTCCTAATATATGGAGAAGGGTACATGGTGATACGTGGGTATACGGATGCCAGCTCCAGACAGACAAGGATGATTCCATGTCTCAGTCTGGGTATGTATTCACCTAAAATGGAGGCGCAATAAGTTGGAAAGGTTCCAAGCTTGACACTATAGCGGATTCTGCCACTAAGGCAGAATACGTTGCAGCTTTGGAAGCAGCAAAGGAAGCGATTTGGATCAATAAGTTCATCTATGAACTTGATGTCGTCTCATCAATGATCCAAACATGTGTTTCGCCGCTATCATCTTATCAGAGAGATCATCAGTAGAAACGAAATACAAATCGAGAAAATTCCAACTGAAAGGAACTTAGCGGATCCTTTGACTAAAGCATTACCTCAAAGTAAGTTTGAGGGTCATGTTAGTGCTTATGGTATTGGATACCGTAGCGATTGGCATTAGGCCAAGTGGGAGTCTGTTAGTAATATATGAGAGATGCCCTAAGGCAATCGCCTTATGTATGAACCATTTATAAGATAAATGAAGATTCACTATTTGAGTATACATGTTTAATGTATTTGATTGGATCTTAAACTCAATTACTAAATGTCCACGATACGATTCACAGCATGAGAGAATTTGTGATTGGATCACAACTAGTGAGTATCTCTACATGTGTAATTGTGATGTATCGGAATTATCCCTAGTCGATGAATTGATGGATTTGGACACCATCAATTCTGTCGAGACTAGCACGAGGTATACTCCTTGGTGTATCCAAGCAGCAGATTCGCACTGGCTGGAGACATTGTGATATCCGGAGTTAATCGTGGATGCTAGTTATGGTAACTAGTTCATTAGAGTGACCAGCCGTAAGACTTCATATGGTTCTCTGCATATAAAGATATGTCAATGAAGTTCTTACTGTGGCTTAAGTGCGATGTTCCTTTGACTTGTGGTATTCAAGTCATCATGATCATGGAGACTTATGCTTTGACATCTTAAGCAAACATCTCTAAGGAGATGTGGACCCGGGATGATTTGGTATAAGTCGAAGTGATCGAAGGTGTTTGAATAGCCTATAAAGGATTCACCACTCCTTGCGAGGAGATGTATACCCATGGCCTCTCGTCGGATTGTTACTAAAGTCTTTGGCCAAAGCATTACATGTTTAGAGTAAGGTACTCTTCGATACATGTGGAGTAACTAGAATCCGTAGGACGAGGAAATGATACTTGGGCTAGGTGTGACGTAGTCAGCCTAGTGGGGACTGACACAATAGACTATGTCCTGAACCAAGTGGGTATAAGATGAGTGAAGGGAATGGGGAACGATTCATTCGAGCTACTGAAGGGTTTCAGAAATAGTTCTGGATCAACCGTTGATCTTTTCGGTTAATTGGGGATCATGATGTACTACTAGGTGCCACTCATGATCGTTCTATAATTAATGGTTAATTATAGACGGCCAACATAAACCGAGAACCTATTTGGTCACACGCACAACGAGCATAATCCAAAGGATTTAAAACGAGCTTGAGAATGGGATTCTCAGACCGAGAGAAACTAGGTTTGGTTGGACCAAACATAAAGCGAGCATGAAATTGTTTCAGTCGCAATGGAAGCGTGGATGGGCCGTGTCTTATGAAGACATAATGGATGGACCAAAATGGTTTGGTTCTAATCCAATGGATGAGAATAAACCAAAGGGTTTGGTTTATATTAAACGAATGAACCAAAGGTTGGTTCGGTTCGTTTTAACTTAAAATAAACCATCATGGTTTGATTTATTTTAACTTATCTTAATGGAGCGGGTTAACGGGCTTTATGGATATGATCCATTAACCATTAAGAGAATTAGTTCTCTATAAAATAGGGCTTAAACCCTAATCCAAAACCCTAGCTAATTAGAGTTGCCGCCCAACCTAATTGTGCCGCCCCCTCCATCTTCTCTCCTAGTCGGCGCCAACCCTAGGTGTGCCGCCGCCCAGCTTTTGTGCCACCGTCCAAGTCATTGCCGGCGACCAAGCTTCAGCCGGTGAACACTCCGGCGACCCTCCGGTGATCTCTTGTGGGTTCGGTGATAAGGTGAGCTCCACATCTCCTTTGGCCGGCCTCTATTCCTCCACTAAAAGCTGTCCAGTTTTTCTGGACAGCTTGTTTCTTTGTTGTCGGAGCATCGTTTGGACGACGGTTAGTGCTCCGACAGCGGCTAACTTACCGGAGATTTGATCTCCGGTAATCCTCTGAGGTGGGGGACGAAGGATTCGTCAAACGGTTGACGAATATCTCTCCGGAGAAGCGAGTTTTGAGAACTCGTTTTAGGATCCGAATTTGGATTCGGATCGTGATCATCTCTCGATCACGTCGTCTTCAACACGAGGCTAGTAACCCGTACGAAGACGAAGCTCGTGACTTAGCGAAGTCATCCCGAGGAGCTCGGCGTGGATACGGATATAGACGATTCTTACGAGGATCGTTCCGGTTGATGCCGTTCCCGCTACACGTCATACGAAAGGTATAACGTAGATAATTTTCTTTTATTGCAAATTTTAATTTACGGTTATGTCTACACTTGTTGTAATATGCATACGTGTGTTGTGTGTGTTGTAATAAATATAGATTTATTATTTTTAATTGCTTCCGCTGTGCTCATGTTTACGAAACATGATCGAACACACACACGCCGCAGTGCTGGAAACCCAACAAAGATAATAAAATTAATGGGTAAAACCTCCTCTTACAAATGTAGAATTCGTATACGTCCACACTGCGTGGCATGCGACATTCTCGGTGATTTGAGGTGTTGGTTGATTTCGGGATTTTATTGTTTTGAGGAATCAATAATATTTGAAATCTAATATTTTGATCATTGTGATTTTTAGGATTTTCAAATCGCTTTCAACCCACTTGCTGTGATTTTAAAAGAAAACAAACTTACTGGTCCAAACTACATTGATTGGAAAAGAAACCTGGATATTGTCTTAACTGGGGAGGAGTACAAATTTGTACTCTTCGAGGTCTGTCCTCCTAAGCCCACCGATGACTCTGATGAAAAGGAGAAAGAACGTTATAAGAAATGGGTTAAGGCAAATGAGATGGCGCGGTGTTACATTTTTGCATCTATGTCAAATGTGCTGCAACATCAGCATCAGGCCATAGCCACTGCTTTTGACATGATGTTCAATCTCAAGGAACTTTTCGGACATCAGAGTAGGGCGGCTAGGAAGGAGGCAATGAGAAACTTGATGACGACCACCAAGGTCGAGGGATCACCCGTTAGGGATCATGTTCTCAAGATGATGGCTCATCTTAATGAGATGGAAGTCCTCGGAGCTGAGATCGATGGGGAAACCCAGGTCGATATCATTCTCCAGTCTCTGCCTAGGAGTTTTGAGCGATTCGCCTCAACTACAACATGAACAAGAGGTTGTATTCGTTGGCGACCGAGAACTCCAGGCAGAGGGGCTTTTTCGTCAGAGTGCTCAAGCCATGGTCGCTCAGAAGGTTTCTTCCTCTAAACCGAAAGGTAAGAAGAAGAAGAAACAAGGTGGAGCGAAGAAAGTGGCAGTGGGACCTCAGGCAGGAGTGAAGAAGCCGAAAGGCAAGTGCTTCACTTGCAAGCAGACTGGACATTGGAAGGCGGACTGTCCTCGCCGAAAGAACAAAGGTATATCTTCTTGTTTAGTTGTTGAAACATGTTTAGCGGTGTTATCTACCAGTGCCTGGTGTGTAGATACAGGAGCCACTGATCATGTCTGCAATACTTTGCAGGGGTTCCAGGAAACCCGACGACTAGCTGAGGGAGAGATTACCGTCTTCATGGGCAATGCTTCAAAGGTAGCGGCTATTGCAGTGGGAGACGTTTATTTATCTTTTGATAGGAATAAAGTTTTGGTTTTGAGAAATTGTCTTTATGTACCTACTTTCAGAAAGAATTTAATTTCAGTTTCTAAATTGTTTATGGATGTTTCTTTTAATGACAAAGTGGTTATAAAAAGGAACAGGGAGATTATCTGTTCTGGTACATTGGTTGGCAATTTATATACTCTTGAACCAAAAACTCCCACGATGCATATAGAGATCAATAACTCATCTTCTAAGTCTAATAAGAGAAATGAACCAAACATATCTTTGGCATCTAAGGCTTGGTCATATTAACCTTAGCAGAATTCAAAGGTTGATAGTTGATGGACCTTTGGGTTCATTAGTGGTGGAGGATCTCCCAACCTGCGAATCTTGCTTGGAAGGTAAAATGACCAAGAGGCCTTTCAAGGCCAAGGGGTATAGAGCAAAAGATGTGTTGGAAATGGTTCATTCTGATTTGTGCGGTCCTATGTCTATCCAGGCAAGAGGTGGCTTTGAATACTTCATCTCTTTTATAGACGATTATTCAAGGTATGGATACATTTACTTGATGCGCCGCAAGTCTGAATGCTTTGACAAGTTCAAAGAATTCAAGGCTGATGTGGAGAACCGTCAAGGTAAAAGTATCAAGACATTACGATCTGATCGTGGTGGCGAGTACCTCTTGAGAGAGTTTAGGAGTTACTTATCAGAGGCTGGGATTCAATCCCAATTGTCTGCACCTGGCACACCCCAGCAGAATGGTGTAGCGGAGCGAAGGAATAGGACACTTATGGAGATGGTCAGATCGATGATGAGTTATTCTGAGTTACCTGTTTCGTTCCGGGGTATACCTTTGGATCTGCAATGTACACTCTGAACTTGGTTCCATCTAAATCAGTAGCTTCTACCCCTGTAGAATTGTGGACTGGGTGAAAGCCTAGTCTGAGACATATTCGGATATGGGGGAGTCCAGCACATGTGCTGAAGGCTGATGCTGGTAAGTTGGAACCTCGTACTGAAGTGTGCATGTTTGTTGGCTACCCTAAGCGAACGAAAGGTGATTTGTTTTATAATCCTAGAGATCAGAGGGTGATCGTTAGCATGAATGTCAGATTTCTAGAGGAGGATTATGTAATGAACCACAAGCCTAAGAGTAGGATTGTTCTTGAGGAGTTGACAGGGGAAGTCTCGACTTCAGTACCACCGGTACAAGAGGAGACACCACAAGTCACTGCACCGCGTGTCACGGAGCATACACAGGAGGCACCTCGTCGTAGTGGGAGGGTTGTTAGACAACCCGATAGATTCATGATTTTGGGAGAGTCTTCGGACTTAGTCCCTGGAAAACATGAACCTGATCCCTGGACATATGACGAGGCAATCCAAGATAGAGATGCGGTATCTTGGCAAAAAGCAATGAATTCAGAGATAGAATCTATGAATTCTAATCAGGTCTGGGAGCTAGTAGAACCACCCGATGGTGTAAAAACCATTGGATGCAAGTGGATCTACAAGAGAAAGAGAGGAGTAGACGGGAAGGTTGAGACCTTCAAAGCTAGGCTTGTTGCGAAAGGGTATACTCAGAAAGAGGGTATTGATTATGAGGAGACCTTTTCGCCGGTAGCTATGCTTAAGTCTATCCGGATTCTCTTATCTATAGCTGCTCATATGGATTATGAGATTTGGCATATGGATGTCAAGACAGCTTTCCTTAACGGAAGTCTTGAGGAGAACATCTATATGCGGCAACCAGAGGGATTCATTGCTAAAGGCAAAGAGCATCTTGTATGTAAGCTTAATCGGTCCATTTATGGATTGAAGCAAGCTTTTAGATCTTGGAACATCCGCTTTGATGAGGTAATCCAGTCATATGGATTTATTCAAAGTCCGGATGAGCCTTGTGTATACAAGAGATGTGATGGAAACGTAGTGGTGTTTCTTGTACTATACGTAGATGACATTTTGTTAGTTGGCAACAATATTAAAGTGTTATCAAACGTAAGGGTATGGTTGTCCAAACAGTTTGATATGAAGGACTTGGGAGAAGTGGGACACATCCTTGGGATCAAAGTTATAAGGGATCGCAAGAAAAGGATGTTGTGCTTATCTCAAGCTTCATACATTGACACTATCCTTGCTCGTTTTAGCATGCAGAACTCCAAGAAAGATTTTCTACCTTTTAGGCATGGAGTTCCTTTATCTAAAGAGATGTGTCCCAAAATATCAAAGGAGATAGAGGACATGAAGGCGGTTCCTTATGCTTCGGCAGTAGGAAGCCTTATGTATGCTATGCTATGTACGAGACCGGATATCTGTTTTGTCGTGGGCATGGTTAGCAGATATCAGAGTAATCCTGGACAGGGACATTGGACTGCGGTAAAGCATATATTGAAGTACCTGAGAAGGACTAGGGATTATATGCTGGTTTACCGGGCAGATCAATTAGTCCCTGTGGGTTACACGGATTCAGATTTCCAATCAAATAGGGACAAGAGTAAGTCTACCTCGGGGTTTGTGTTTACTTTTGGAGGTGGAGCAATAGTATGGAGGAGTGTCAAGCAGAAATGCGTGGCGGACTCTACCATGGAAGCTGAGTATGTGGCAGCCTCTCAGGCAGCCAAGGAAGCTGTATGGCTCAGGAACTTCTTGATGGACTTGGATGTGATTCCTGGTTTGCCCAGAACTATCACAATTCTTTGTGATAACAGTGGTGCAGTTGCAAACTCGAAGGAACCACGAGCCCATAAGGCGAGTAAACACATAAAGCACAAGTACCACCTTATACGAGAGATCGTAAAGCGAGGAGAAGTTGCTATCGCCAAGATTGCATCAGAGGATAACATGGCGGATCCATTCACTAAGGCCCTTCCAGCGAAAGCGTTTGATAGGCATGTGGAGGACATGGGGATAAGATGTATGGTAGAGTGATGACGGCATAGTCTTTTAGTATAAGTGGGAGATTGTTGGAATGTATACTGAAAGCCTAGCTCTTTTGATATGAACATTTTATTTTGAAATAAGAATCACATGATCATTGTTTGCACTTTATATATTTATTATATGTGTGCATATTGTCTAATATTTTACATTGTAGATAACATGGTGCTTGGTGTGGCACAGAAGATCATGTTATCAGTTCCTTGTAAAATATAAGTAGAGGCTCACAACCAAGATGGTTTTGGACAAACCATTGGCATGGTTGTAGTGTAGCTTGGTATTGTTTTGTCTTGAACATAGAGTTACACTGGTACACTTAGATGTATTGAGCAGGACCGACATAGAGGTAATTCAATTTAGTACTGACTACATAATTGAATCGGACCTCGGATATTATGTTGTACATGCTCTTAATCCCGATATAATAACGGGCACATGTACTTAGTATTTATTTCTTTGATTTACCAGTGGGTGAGATTTAGATGGATTAAATCAATATGCCCGGTAAGTTGGGAAATAATATTATTTACATGGTGTGCCGTTGATTATAGAAGGAAACCGTGTCCTATATATTAGGTTGATGATGTCCCCTTGAGGAGCTCATAAAGTTCATCATGTAAACCCAGCTGGTTGACTTAGTCAACGTGATGATAAGGTTGAGTGGTACTACTCGAGGAATTAGATGTTAATTAATTGATGGTTAGTAAATCAATTAATTGACGGACATTCGATATCTTAAACACGAGGAGATTAATGTACGAATAATATATGGAGCCCATATTAATTTATGGGGGTTGGTGAGGTAGTTTAATGATGATCCTTTAGTGGAATGGAACATAATTGATGGATCAAGTTTGTGTGGTTCCGATCCATCGGGTGGCCAAGACCCAACTCCTCCTTATGGTCCCTATCGTAGCCTAATATAATCCTTGTGAAGTCTAGATCCAACAATGTAAAACAAAACCTAGAACCAACGGTTGGGATTAAATCCCTAGATCCGATGGTTAGGATGAAACACTAGAACCAACGGTTGGGATTAAATCCCTAGATCCGATGGTTAGGATGAAACACTAGAACCAATGGTTGGGATTAAATCCCTAGATCCGATGGTTAGGATGAAACCCTAGAATCGATGGTTGAGATTAAATCCCTAGATCCGACGGTTGGGATAAAACCCTAGATCCGACGGTTGGGATGAAATCCTAGATCCGACGGTTGAGATGAAACCCTAGATCCGACGGTTGGGATAAAACCCTAGATCCGACGGTGGAGGTTAAATCCCTAGATCCGATGGTGGAGATTAAAGGAGTCCTATGCCCAACTCTATAAAAGGAAAGCTTAGGGTTGGGCGGCAAGTATCAATTTGAATTGGGATTAGGGTTTGGAGCAAAGGTGGGCGGCTAGGGTTTGGAGCAAAAGTGGGCGACAACCATCTTCCATCAATTGTTGCCGGCGCCCACTTCCTTCAATCAACACTTGGCCGGCGCCCATCCTAGAGGCCTCTCCCCTCTTCCTTGGCCGGTGGTTCTCCTTCCATAGGTGGCCGGCATTCATCTTCCTCCCTTCATCCTAGAGTGGCCGGCGGCAACACTTCTTGAAGTTGACCGGCGCATCATCCAAATGTTCCTTGGCCGGCGGTTGCACCAAATTCCCTAATTTGGTGGCCGGTTCTAGATAGGAAGGTATTTGTTGTTTCTTCTCTTTGTTCGCAGCGAACAACGTGGAGAAGAAAGCGATCTAGAAGGCTTCTACTCGTGGAGGATCTTCGTCCACACGTCGTCCACGAGAAGGATAGGACATACGGTAGAAGATCATGAGGTATAAAGTTATTTTAACTTTATTTACAGATCTGAGCTTGTTCTTTTATGATTTGATTATGCATGTGTAAATTAGTAAATATATTGTATAATCATGGACCCCGAAGACAAACACAAAAATCGGCGATCCGTCCGTCGTCTCTTCCGTGGCTAACCAACTAGAAGAGTTGAGTTGCTTGAACAACTAGTTTGTTCAAGCGATCACTCAAGTTTTTAGCACGACGACGAAATGGTTGTGCTAAGGAAGCTCATCCCATCCGGATTAATTCTTTCATTAGTGAAAATTTTAATCCGGGGACATGGGAGCCAATGAGCCTCCGAAGCAACATCCTTCAGTGAGTACCTCTTGGGAGAGTTTAGGAGTTACTTATTGTTGGATCGAGAAACGTCGCTAGAGGGGGGGGGGTGAATAGCGATCATAAAACTTTTCGGTGTTTCGTTCGAGTAGACAATTAAATGAGTAAACACAGCGGAAAATAAAGCGACACGTTTATTTTACTTGGTTCACAACCCAGCGGTTGCTACTCCAAGGCCCTATCGGTCCTAGACCGTGTACGGAGGGCAAATCACTATAACGTCTCCTCCTCGTTGGAGGTAGGAGACAACGATCACAAAACCGAAATTATGAGGATGAGGCAACAAGCCTACCTCACCTCGTTACTGTTAGAAATCATTGGAATGGCTAGAGGGGGGTGAATAGCGAAGATGTAATTCGATCTTGTTTGTGTCTACAATTTCGTTAGCGCAACGGAATATATATAATGATAAAAGCAATAACGAAATAGACAACAAGCTAACACAATGATATAATGTGGTTCGGAACCGCACGGTTCCTACTCCACGGATCGAGCTCTAAAGAGCCCTAGTGATGCACACGCACTCACTAATGATAAACACTCCTTCTCGACACAAGTCAGAGGCGGAGAAACCCCTTACAATAAATCTTACAACAGTAAGAATGAAATACAAGCAATATACAATGTAAATATGAAATACAAGTAAAGAAAAGACTTTACAACACTTGTTTTGATTGCTTGAATGCTTGGTTGCTTGCTTGCACTTGGAGACCTGATTTGCACCAACAAATCACCTCAATAGCCCTCAAGAACCGGTTGGTTTTTCCTCCATCACGAGCTCCATATATAGCTTCAACCTGTGCTGGAAAAAGTCTATCAGTCGACTGATTGGGACCATCAGTCGACTGATGCCACTGTTGTCGTGAGACAATAGCTAGTTCCACGTTGGATAAGTCCAACGGAACTACTATCGATCGACCGACAGACCATCGACCGATGGAGTCCTCACTCGACCAATGAGTCTCGACTCCATTCTCGTGGTCGATTCGAGCACCACGATCCGATCACACGATCGCCGATCGCTGAGCATCATCGATCGGCCAACCTATGGCAGTCGACTGCTAGGCCATAACCCGCAGTCAAACCCTAGTTGACTCGGTCCAGTCGACTGCCACATGGCACCAGTCGACTGGCACACCTCAAACATGAGGTTTTAACTCAAGTATGGTTCCCCCATACTTGCTAGACCACCCTTAGCCTAGACCTAAGCCTTCTAGTCACCTCCATCAGCCTCACGCCTCTCGGATCCCTCCAAGTCATCCATGACTTGTTCATCCATCGCGCTAGCGTTCAGGTGCTTCCGTCGGCTATGTCATGCTAACGGTGTGTACACCGCCAAGGCACATTGGACTTACGCCGCCAAGACTCCGCTTGGACTTTACGCCGCCAATATTAAACCCCTTGGACTTCAAATGCTAACCCATGTTAGACTTTCCATGCCAAGACCATGCTTGGACTTTCCTTGCCAACTCATGTTGGACTTTCCATTTGCCAAGACCCATGCTTGGACTTTCCTTGCCAACACATGTTGGACTTTCCATTTGCCAAGTACTCAGGACTTGGACTTTCCCAACTGCCAAGTGTCCAACTTGGACTTTCCATGACAATTATATTGTCATATGTTTTTGTCGAAACATCAAAACACATCAAAACATCACTCGAGCCAAACTCGAGTCCTGGTCAATCGTGACCTGGGCCAATTGCACCAACAGTTACGAATAAAAATAAAGAATACAATATCAAAATATGTTACTTGCTACTGCTGCTGACGAAGATGATCGAAACTTATCGTCGCGTCGGCTTTATGACGGTGTTGGAGCATTGGCGTTGTAGGAGCACTTGATGAATAAACTTGATGATCTTTGGAGTTGGAATCCTCCTCCTTTTATAGACTTTGGGCTCTGAATATGTCTCCCTTTTTTTTGGAACGGATCACGAAGTTTTCAAAATTTTATCGCGAAGTGGCCGCGTCAAACGTTATCCGTTTTGACCAAGTGCAAAGGCTGAGTCGTCACCATCGATCGTGATGCCTCCATCGATCGATGGGCATCCGATCGCCTCCATGTCCAATAATGATCCCGGCTGGCCACTTCCCTACAGTGAGAGGTTAGCTCGGAAAATGATAAATACGACAGTTTCTAACCGTCCGATCTTGACCTAGACCTTCCACAAGAAGTTTTAGTCGGATCACCGCCTACGGTTGTCCCCGTATAGAGGACATGACCTTACCATCTCTCACTCACACGAGCTTACCTCGATTCTTACTGTGACGCTTTCGCTTCCGACCTTCCACTCGATTCCTTCAGCTCCCTCCGAAGTCACTCGAGTGTCGCCCGACCACCGCAGCTTCCTCCGGGTGTCGCTAGCCTTCAGCTCTAGCTTTAGTACTTTTCTGCACACTCGATTTAGCTCGTGAGATAACGATGTAAACTTAACTTTGTGTCTTTGCCATAATCAAAAAACAAGTTCGATTTTGGTGCCTCACTGCACCAACACTTATCAGAGGCTGGGATTCAATCCCAATTGTCCGCACCTGGCACACCTCAGCAGAATGGTGTGGCGGAGCGAAGGAATAGGACTCTTATGGAGATGGTCAGATCGATGATGAGTTATTCTGAGTTACCTGATTCGTTCTGGGGGTTTGCTCTAGAAATGGTAGTACACATTCTGAACTTGGTTCCATCTAAGTCAGTACCCTCTACTCCCACAGAATTGTGGACTAGGCAAAAGCCTAGTCTAAGACATATTCGGATTTGGGGTAGTCCAGCACATGTGCTGATGGGAGATGTTGGTAAGTTGGAATCTCGTACAGAAGTACGCTTGTTTGTTGGCTACCCTAAGGGAACGAAGGGTGGTTTGTTCTATAGTCCTAGAGATCAGAAGGTGATCGTGAGTACGAATTCTAGATTTCTAGAGGAGGACTATGTGATGAACCACAAGGTCATGAGTAGGATTGTTCTTGAGGAGTTGACAGGAGAAGTCCCGACTTCAGTACCACCGGTACAAGAGGAAATACCATAAGTCACTGCACCGCTTGTCATAGAGCATACACAGGAGGCACCTCATTATAGTGGGAGGGTTGTTAGACAACCCGTGAGATTCATGTTCTTGGGAGAGTCTTCGGACTTAGTCCCTGGTAAACATGAACCTGATCCCTAGACATATGACGAGGCACTCCAAGATAGAGATGCGGTATCTTGGCAAAGAACGATGAATTCAAAGATAGAATCTATGGATTATAATCATGTCTGGGAGATAGTAGAACCACCCGATGGTGTGAAAGCCATTGGATGCAAGTGGATCTACAAGAGAAAGAGAGGAGTAGACGGGAAGGTTGAGACCTTCAAATCTATGCTTGTTGTGAAAGGGTATACTCAGAAAGAGGGTATCGATTATGAGGAGACCTTTTCACCGGTAGCTATGCTTAAGTCTATCTGGATTCTCTTATCTATTGCTGCTCATGAGGATTATGAGATTTGGCAGATGGATGTCAAGACAGCTTTCCTTAACAGAAGTCTTGAGGAAAACATCTATATGAAGCAACCAAAGGGAATCATTGCAAAGGGCAAAGAGCATCTTGTGTGTAAGCCTAATCGGTCCATTTATGGATTGAAGCAAGCTTCTAGATCTTGGAACATCCGCTTTAATGAGGTAATCCAGTCATATGGATTTATTCAAAGTCCGGATGAACCTTGTGTATACAAGAGATGTGATAGAAACATAGTGGTATTTCTTGTACTATACGTAGATGACATTTTGTTAGTTGGTAACAATATCAGAGTGTTATCAGACATAAGGGTATGGTTGTCCAAACAGTTTAATATGAAGGACTTGGGAGAAGTGGCACACATCCTTGGGATCAAGGTGATAAGGGATCGCAAGAAAAGGATGTTGTGCTTATCTCAAGCTTCATACATTGACACTATCCTTGCTCGTTTTAGCATGCAGAACTCCAAGAAAGGTTTTCTACCTTTTAGGCATGGAGTACCTTTATCTAAAGAGATGTGTCCCAAAACATCAAAGGAGATAGAGGAGATGAAGGTGGTTCCTTATGCTTCGGCAGTAGGAAGCCTCATGTATGCTATGTTATGTACGAGGCCAGATATCTGCTTGGTCATGGGCATGGTCAGCAGATATCAGAGTAATCCTGGACAAGGACATTGGACTGCGGTAAAGCATATATTGAAGTACCTTAGAAGGACTAGGGATTATATGCTGATTTACCGGGCAGATCAATTAGTCCCTGTGGGTTACACGAATTCTGATTTCCAATTAGATAGGGACAACAATAAGTTTACCTTGGGGTTTGTGTTTACTTTTGGAGGTGGAGCCATAGTATGGAGGAGTGTCAAGCAGAAATGTGTGGTGGACTATACCATGGAAGCTGAGTATGTGGCAGCCTCTGAGGTAGCCAAGGAAGTTGTATGGCTAAGGAAATTCTTGATGGACTTGGATGTGATTCCTGGTTTGCCCAGAACTATCACAATTTATTGTGATAACAGTGGTGCAGTTGCAAACTCGAAGGAACCACGATCCTATAAGGCGAGTAAACACATAGAGCGCAAGTACCACCTGATACGAGAAATCGTAAAGCGAGGAGAAGTAGTTGTCGCCAAGATTGCATCAGAGGATAACCTGGCGGATCCATTCACTAAGGCCCTTCCAGCAAAAGCGTTTGATAGGCATGTGGAGGACTTGGGGATCAGATGTATGGCAGTATGATGACAGCATAGTCTTTTAGTATAAGTGAGAGATTGTTGGAATGTATACTGAAAGCCTAGCTCTTTTTGTATGAACATTTTTATTTTGAAATAAGAATCACATGATCATTATTTTCACTTTATATTTATTATATGTGTTCATATTGTCTAATACTTTACATTGTAGATAACATGGTGCTTGGTGTGGCACAGAAGATCATGTTATCAGTCCCTTGTAGAATATAAGTAGAGGCTCACAACGAAGATGGTTTTGGACAAACCATTGGCATGGTTGTAGTGTAGCTTGGTATTGTTTTGTCTTGAACATAGAGTTACACTAGTACACTAAGGTGTATTGAGCAGGACCAACATAAAGGTGATTCAATTTATTGCTGACTACATAATTGAATCGGACCTCGGATATTATGTTGTACATGCTCTTAATCCCGATATAATAACGGGCACATGTACTTAGTATTTATTTCTTTAATTTACCAAAGGGTGAGATTTATATGGATTAAATCAATATGCCCGGTAAGTTGGGAAATGATATTATTTACATGGTGCGTCGTTGATTATAGGAGGAAATCGTGTCTTATATATTAGGTTGATGATATCGCCTTGAGGAGCTCATAAGGTTCATCATGTAAACCCTGCAGGTTGACTTAGTCAACAAGATGATAAGGTTGAGTGGTACTACTCGAGGAGTTAGATGTTAATTGATTGATGGTCAGTAAATCAATTAATTGATGGACATTCGATATCTTAAACACGGGGAGATGGATGTACGAATAATGTATGGAGCCCATATTAATTTATGGGGGTTGGTGAGGTAATTCAATGATGATCCTCTAGTGGAATGGAACATCATTGATGGATCAAGTTTGTGTGGTTTTGATCCATCGGGTAGCCAAGATCCAACTCCTCCTCATGGTCCCTATCGTAGCCTAATATAAACCTCATGGAGCCTAGATCCAATGATGAAAAACAAAACTCTAGATCTGACGGTGGAGATTAAATCTCTAGATCCGACGATTGAGATTAAATATTTAGATCCGACGGTTGAGATTAAATCCCTATATCCGACGGTGGAGATTAAATCTCTAGATCCGACGGTTGTGATTAAATCTATAGATCCGACGGTTGAGATTAAATCCCTAGATCCGACGGTGGAGATTAAATCTCTAGATCCAACGGTTGAGAATAAATCTCGAGATCCGACGGTTGAGATTAAATCCTTAGAACCAACGGTGGAGATTAAAACAAGGCTTAAGCCTAACTCTATAAAAGGGGGCTTAAGGTGGGCGGCATGGAAGTTGGTTGGTTTTGGAAAATAGGGTTTTGCCTATCAATAGCTTGGGTGGCAAGAAACCCTAAGGAGGAAACCCTAATTAGCTCTTTGGTTGGGCGGCTAGGGTTTGCAAGAAGGTGGGCGGCAACTATAGGAGAGGAGCTCTTCTTCTTCCTAGGGTGTGTCCGACTCCTTCCTCTTCTTCCCTCTACCTTGTTCGGCGCTCAACCTATTGCTCTTCTCCTCTTCTTTTCCTCTTGGCCGGCGGCACAAAAAAGCTAGGGATTGTTCCCTTGTTCTGTTCCTTGGTTGGCCATCTTGTTCTCTCTATTCTTGGGGCTGGCGGCATCAATCCTTTGTGGATTGGTGGTTGGCTCAAGCAAAAAGGGAAGGAGAGTTCTTCTTTCTTTCGATTGAAGAAGATCAAGGAAGCTTCAACTTGTGGAGGATCTTCGCCCACACGAAGTCTACAAGGAGGTTAGGACATACGATAGAAGATCGAGAGGTATAAAAGTTTTACAAGTTTTATTATTGATCTTTGCATGTTCTTATTAATATGTTTGTTTGTGTTGATTATACATGTCTACATCCATATGTATTTGTATAATCATGGACCCCGAAGATAAACACAAAAATCGGCGATATGTCCGTCGTCTCTTCCGCGGCTAACCGACTAGAAGAGTTTGGTTGCTTGAACAACTAGTTTGTTCAAGCGATCGCTCAAGTCGTTAGCACGACGACGAATTGGTTGAGCTTAGGAAACTCATCCCATCCGGATTAGTTCTCATTAGTGAAAATTTTAATCCGGGGACATGGGAGCCAATGAGCCTCCGAGCAATGCGGCCATCAAGTCCTCGACAAGCTTTCCTTGGCTCTGATTCCACTTGTAGGATCGATGTGTAGTTGTGGTGGTCGGCTAGAGGGGGGTGAATAGCCCTCGATCGATGGATGACGGTATTTACTCATCTACAAAACTAATTAGCGCAAGCGGAAATAACCAAAAATAAGACAAGCAAACAAACAAAGAAGAATACAAACGCTAACACAAAATGTAACGTGGTTCACGGCTACGCCGCTAATCCACGGTCCGATTCGTCCAAGGTGAATCACTCCTCCAAAGTCAATCACTATTGGTCTCTCCTTTGCACCAAGCTAGGTGGAGATAACCTTTACAACCAAGATCACTCTTCTTACAATAAGAATGAAGTAAAAGCAAGTAAGAAGAGTGGGAAGACGTTTATGGCACTTTGGGAGAAGATTGGAGTTCAAGCATTAGCCTCCCAAAGCCTCATCCCCTTCCTTTTTATAGAGGAAGAGGGTTTCTTCCCGTTGATACAGGAGTAGTCGACTGATGCCCCGATCAGTCGACTGGTCTTGTAGCCGTTGCCCAATAACGGCCACTTTCCACGTTCGATTTCATCCTACGACATCATCATCAGTTGACTGATCTTGCCATCAGTCGACTGATGTACCATCAGTCGAGTGCTCTACGAGCTCTACTCCATTCTATGCGCAGTGCCATCGATCGTATGCGTCCCTTAGCGATCGGTGTTGATAAAGAATGATCGTGCTTGGGCTAAATGCCCATGAGTCGGACACTAGTCGAACCCATTCGACTCAGAGCAGTCGACTACAATTTCATAGCAGTCAACTATTGTCGGGAAAACTCATCCGACACTTACCCAAATGGCCAAGTTTCACCTAGGAGTTACTACCCCTTTCCCGGGTTACATTCGCTCACTCTCATCTCTCGGAGTCCCTCGCCTTCGAAGTTATCTTCGTCCGACCACGTCCCTCAGATGCGCCAAGCGCACGGCTCTGCAGCACCATCCTTCGCGTCTCGCCCTGAAGTCTACTTCCTCCGGCTTCACTCCAAGCTCCTCGTCCGGCGGTCTCTCGGATGCTCCAAGCGCACGGCTTCCGCAAAGCTATCCTTCACCGACTCAAGGATCGAGTCATGAGTTGTGAAACTCGCATAGGCTTCCATGTGCGAATTACTAAGTCCTGCAAGACTCCAATGCACCTATCAAATCATAATAACAACCTAACTTAAACCCTTTGCCACACACATCAAAACCTTATCATGTCAAGAGATTGCCCTAACAGTTTGTGCCACCATTGCCTCCTTCTTCTTCTTCTCCTTCTTTTCCTTCTTCTCCTTATTCTTCTTTTCTTTCTCCTCCTTCTTCTTTATGTCCGGGAAATTTGGCTTGATGTGCCCCTTCTTATTGCAACCATAGCAAACAACATTAGATGAAGGAGTTGAACTACTAGAAGACTTACCTCTTGAGGATTGGAACATCCTCCTCACATCCTTCTTGGTGAGTTTCCTTGACCTCCCACCAAACTTATTGACATAATGAGCCACCTCGCTTGCCGATAGCTCATCTTCACTACTAGATGAATCTTCCTCGGATTCGGATGAGGAAGACACTTCTTTCTTCTCCTTCTTCTTCTTGTCCTTCTTTCCTACAAAAAGAGCTACACCTTTCTCTTTGGATGAAGTGTTAGCTTGCTCGTGCAACTCAAATTCACAAAAGAGCTCATCTAATTTAAACAAAGAAAGATCCCTAAGGACCTTATAGGCATCTACCATTGAAGCCCATAAGGTTGTTCTAGGGATGGCTTGGAGCACATACCTTACAAGGTCTCGGTTGTCAACCTTCTCACCTATCACATGTAGTCCGTTGACTACTTCCTTTAAGCGATCGTGCATTTGGCTCACGGTCTCATTGGTCTTCATGGCGAAACTTTGGAGTTGGCCTATTAATAGATCTCTCTTGGCTCTTCTTATTTCCTTGGATCCCTCATTGAGCTCGATTAACTTCTCCCAAAGCTCCTGTTAGGATCTTTGTAATGGCTAGAGGGGGGGTGATTAGCCTTTCTTCGTTTCTACAAAAATGTTAGCGGAAGCAATACAAATATAAACCCAAATAAGAACAAGAAACAAAGCTAACACCCGATGTACGTGGTTCGGAGATGACGCTCCTACTCCACGGTAATCCGTAAGGTGGATTAGTCCTAGCCAAGCTTCACTATATCCTCCTTTGAATGAACCAAGGTGGAGAAACCTTGTTTACAATTCTCTCCTCTTCTTTACAATGATGGAAGATTAAAATCTAGAGAAGAGGAGGTTAGAATCACTAAAGAACTTGGGAAAGCTTGGTGAGCACAAGGGTATAGCTAGGAATGAGAGCACTAGCTTCACCAAGCTCCCCAAGGCCCCTTTTTATAGAAGAGGGGTTGTTTTTCCCGATGGGCTCCGATCAGTCGACTGATGCTTACCATCAGTCGACTGCTGTCGAAGCCAACGACTTCTGAACCAGCAGATCTGCGGAGATTCATAGCTGCAATTTCCAACCGCCAAGTGATCAGTCGACTGATCCCTCCATCAGTCGACTGATGGAGTGATCAGTCGAGTGATCGTAGGCCGCAGTTGAGTGCGACTACATTCTGTGCTCATTTTACGATCGATCATTGCCATTACAACATCGATCACAGCGCAGCAATGATCGATAGTCATCGTTTCACGACTCGAGAGCACCTAACTAGTCGACTGATACATCGTATCAGTCGACTGATACTCATCAAGTATTAGTAATTCACACTTTATTTTTACACCCTAGACCTAGACTCAACCTTCTAGCTCTTCATTAAGCCTTGCGCCTCCAGGATCCCTCTGAGTCTGCGACTTGTTCATCCTTTGCGCTTTGCTTCCAAGAGCTTCCTTCGGTTTCGTCATATCTTGGGTTGCCAAATGCTTGGACTTTATGCCGCCAAGACTACAAGCTTAGACTTATGCTGCCAAGACCTTACTTTGGACTTCCTTTGCCAAGGTTCACTTGGACTTTACGCTGCCATGACTACAAACTTGGTCTTACGCTGCCAAGTCCATCCCTTGGACTTCCTTTGCCAAGATCATACTTGGTCTTCCTTTGCCAAGGTTCACTTGGACTTTACGCTGCCAAGACTACAAGCTTGGTCTTATGCTGCCAAGTCCGTCCCTTGGACTTTCCTTGCCAAGATCATACTTGGACTTCTCTTTTACCAAGTCTTCATCCTTGGATTTTCCTGTCACTTAAACATATTCGCAATTAGATCACAAAGCATTGCCTAACTTAGATGATTATCCAAACATCAAAACATATAAATGCTTGGAGCATTGTCGCACCAACAATCTCCCCCTTTTTGATGTTTGATAATCATTTAAGTTAGGTCTTTTAAAGATACACACATAATCATATTTTCAATTCTAACTTAAACATTCCTTCTCCCCCTTTCACATACATCAAAAAGAGAAGGATTCATAAATGAAAGAATTAAAATTGTTGTATCTTGGACTAAGATATAAGATTGATATTAAGCTCCCCTTAATCCAAGATATGTCTCATGATGTGTAAATAATATTTGAAGCAAAGCATAACAAAAATTCAAAAATTAAGTCCTAACTTTGCACCAACAATGGAAGTTTTGGGGATGAAAAAGATATAATTTATGAAACTCCCCCTAAAACATTGCAGTAAATAGTCCTAAAACTTTGTTTATACTCAATATTATCATACTATAGTTTTAGGACATCAAGGATACACTAAATATCAGAAAATGGAGCTAATTTTTCAGAACGTATCGATTTGCTACTTTAAATCAAATTTCAAATTTTTTAGCCCAACTTCAGAAATGCGTTAGAAATTCTAGATACCTCAAAAAATCACGAAATTTTGTGTACACATTTCTGAGATAATACTTTATCAAGGAAATTTTTTTTGAAAAATATATGTTTTCCAGATTTCAAGATTGATACAAACTTGGAACCTAACAAAAGTTCTAAAGATTTTGCAAACTTTGTATCACTTTTGTGTTCCACTTGAAAACTATTTTTCAAAATATGATGAATATAGTTTAAAATATATATGATTTGGAATTTCCAACCATGTTCTTAGAGCTATGAATTCATTACTTGAATACAAGCCTTCCCAATGATTGGTCCATAAGGTATTCATGTCTCTAGGTGTGTCATTGGCTCATAGTAATGCATCATAACAAGCATGATGAGCCAAGTACACCTTCCCTATCATCTCACATATTTCTAAGTGTCTCAATACAAAAATCAAGGTCTCTTAAGGCTTTTGTGTGATGCATCAAGGTATGAGGCTAACATATGAATATGGGATCATGCAAACCTAGACCTTTACTCTACAAAGCACATACCAAGCTCTCTCCTTAATGATGAAAATTCGGTTTCGGGAATAGCTTTGGTGAAGATATCGGCAAGGTTGGACTTAGATTCTACATAATTAAGTTCAATGTCCACTCTTGCCACATGATCTCTTATGAAGTGATGTTTCACTTCAATGTGCTTGGTCCTAGAGTGATGTACCGGATTTTTGGTCAAGTTGATGGTACTCACATTATCACAATAAACTTTAATGTTAGAGTAGTGTAGCTCATAGTCCACAAGAGTATATCTCATCCAAAGTAATTGAGCTACACAACCACCCATAGCCACATATTCGGCTTCGGTGGTTGATAAACCAACACAATGTTGCTTCCTACTACTCCAACTAACTAGGGAGGATCCAAGAAATTGGCATCCACCACTAGTACTCTTCCTATCCAATTTGCAACCGGCATAATCGGAATCGGTATAGCCAAGTAACTCAAAAGACCTAGTCCTAGGATACCAAAGTCCTACATTTAGGGTGCCTTTAATATATCTTAAAATTCTCTTAACGGCTACTAAATGTGATTCTTTGGCACAAGATTGGTATCTTGCACACATACCTACCGCAAACAAGATATCGGGTCTACTAGCGGTTAGGTATAGTAGGCTACCAATCATACTCCTATAAAGTTTAAGATCAATTGATTTACCATCATGATCACTATCTATTCTAGTGCTAGTGGCCATAGGAGTGGTTACAATTTTTGCATTTTCCAAACCGAATTTCTTGATCATTTCATTTGCATATTTGGTTTGATAAATATGAATACCTTCATTGGTTTGTTTGACTTGTAACCCTAGGAAAAAGTTGAGCTCTCCAACTAAACTCATTTCAAATTCATTTTCCATGTTTTTTATAAAGTCTTGAAGAAGATCATCATTTGTTGACCCAAAAATAATGTCATCAACATATATTTGGGCTATAAAGATATCCTTTAATGTTGACTTTATAAACAAGGTTTGATCAACTTGGCCTCTCCTAAAATCCTTAGAAATTAAGAAAGATGACAATCTTTCATACCATGCCTGGGGAGCTTGTTTTAACCCATATAATGCTTTCCTAAGCTTATATACGTGGTTTGGATAATCTATGTTCTCAAACCCGGGTGGTTGCTCTACATATACTTCCTCCTTAATATAACCATTTAAGAATGCCAATTTAACATCCATTTGGTAAAGTTTAAATCCCATATAGGAATCATATCCTAAGAGAATTCTAATAGATTCTAATCTAGCAACCGGGGCATAAGTCTCATCATAGTCAAGCCCCTCAACTTGATTGAATCCCCTAGCAACCAACCTAGTCTTATTTCTAGTGATATTTCCTTGGTCATCTAGCTTATTCCTAAAGACCCATCTTGTAGTAATTATGGTGCTATCATTGGGTCTAGGTACTAACTCCCATACTTGACTCCTCTCAAATTGAGCAAATTCATCTTGCATTGCCAAAATCCAATCCGGATCATGTAATGCATCATTGATCGATTCAGGCTCAATTTGTGAAATAAGAGCAACTTGACTAGTAGGAGCCCTATGAAATAACCTAGTTCTTACTCCTTGAGATAGATCTCCTACTACTTGGTCAAGTGGATGATCTTGATGAATTCTTAGGGTTCTAGAAGGGGTTTCAAATTGATCATTGTTATCTTCCACCCTTCTTTTATCATCGGAATCTTCTCTTCCTGCCCCTTGATCATTACCCCTTATGGTCAACTTTTGAAGTTTTTGGGTAATGTCTTGATTATTGTCATTAATATCCTTATCAATGGAGGACTTTCTAGGGTAGGTACTAGTGGTTTCATCAAATTGAACATTGGAGGACTCCTCAATCCCTTGGGTTCTCTTATTGTAGACTCTATATCCTCTACTTGTGGATGAGTATCCAACTAGGATTCCTTCATCCGCTTTGGATTCAAATTTTCCTAAGTTATCTTTGGTGTTTAAAATATAAACTTTACATCCAAAGACTTTGAAATAATGAATTGTGGGAATAGTCCCATTCCATAATTCAAATGGTGTCTTTCCTAAAAACCTATGGATTTGAACCCTATTTTGGATATAGCAAGCGGTATTAACCGCTTCCGCCCACAAGTAGCTAGGTAGAGAATATGCATTAAGCATAGTCCTAGCCGCCTCTTGTAGGGCACGATTACTCCTTTCCACCACCCCATTTTGTTGGGGTGTTCTAGGACAAGAGAACTCATGCTTGTACCCTTGCTCTAAACAAAATTGTGAAAATTTAGAATTCTCAAATTCACCACCATGATCACTACGGATCCGGTTGATTTTGAGACTCTTTTCATTTTCAACCCTTTTACTAAATCCTATGATTATTTCTAAGGTATCATCCTTATGTTTCATAAAGTAGACCCAAGTATACCTAGAAAAATTATCTACTATAACTAAACAATATTTGTTACCAATTAAAGAGGGAGTGCTATGGCAATCAAATAAGTCAAGATGCAATAAATCTAATGGTAAAGAGGTATTAGTTAGGGTTTTACCTTTGTGTGATGCCTTTGTTTGTTTTCCTTCTTGGCATGCATCACACATTTTGTTCTTGACATATTTGATCTTTGGTAGCCCTTTGACCAACTCCAACTTGGCTACCTTGGCTATGTTTTTCATGTTGATGTGCCCCAATCTCCTATGTCATAGCCAACTTTCTTCTTCTTTTGCAACAAGACACTTAGTAGAAATGTTAGAGGCATATGAAAGATCAACATAATAAATGTTTGATTTCCTATATCCAACTAACATACAATCATTTAATTCCTTGTGTCTAATCATGCATTTAGAGGATTCAAAAGAAACATGGTAGCTTGCATCACAAAGTTGACTAACACTTAATAAATTAAATTTCATATTTTCAACTAGTAAAACTTTGTGAATGACAATTTTGGGGGATACCTCAATTGTACCTCTACCTAATATCTTGAGTTTTCCACTATTTCTAAAAGATACCGCTCCCTTCTTCACATACTTAATTGTGGAGAATTTGCTCACATCCCCGATCATATGTGTTGAGCAACCGCTATCCACAATCCACATACCTTGCTCTCCTACTTAAATCACATGAAAAACACAAGATTTTGGTACCCAAATATTTGGACCGGTAATATTAAGTAAAAACTTCTTAGGTACCCATGCTTTCTTGACCTTGCCCTTAATGGTTGCTTTCCTATTAATCAATGAAATATAAGCAACTTCTTTTTCCTTTGACTTATATCCTAAACCGGCCTTGTTGTAAACGACTCTTTGTCGACTAAGGATCATATCAAGACATTTTGAGTCATTTGAAAATTTCTCTAAACATGCTCTTAATTCACTAACCTCATCCTTAAGTTTGTCATTTTCTTCCTTAAGCATGCAAGAATCAACATGTGAAGGTTTTTCATTCCTAATGGCCTTTAGTTCTACCTTCATGCTTCTAACCTTAGATTTTGACTTATCTAGAGCCTCTTTAAGATAAGCAATTTATTTATAAAGAAGCTTAACTTTGTGAGAGTTCATTACCTCATCGTCACTAGATGACGATTCATCACTTGAAGAGTCTTCTTCTTGGCTTGATGTGCCGGAGTCATTTTCTTGGGCCATGAGTGCTACATGGCGTGTGATGTGGCAAAGCTCATCATCATCGGAGGAATCTTCAACACTTGGTGTGTCCCATGTGGTTTGAGCCACCAAGGCCTCCTTCTTCTTCTTCTCCTTCTTGTCCTTCTTTTTCTTTTCTTTTTCCTCCTTCTTCTTTAACTCCGGGCAATTTGGCTTTATGTGCTCCTTCTTATTGCAAGCATGGCAAATCACATTATTATTAAAATTTGAATTACCACTAGTTTTACCTCTTGAAGAATGAGACCCCTTCCTTGCTTCTCTATTCTTGAACTCCTTTGATTTTCTATAGAGTTTCTTGACAAAGTTGGCCATCTCACTAGAATAGTCTCCATCACTACTTGAATCACTCTCCGCCTCGGATGATGATGACACTTCTTTTCTTTCTTTCTTCTTCTTTTCCTTCTTCTCAACAAATAGAGCTAAACCCTTTTCCTTAGAGGACATGTTAGTTTGCTCATGTAATTCAAACTCACAAAATAATTCATCAATTTTAATTTGAGAAAGATCCCTTGTTACTTTAATAGCATCAACTATAGAAGTCCATAGAGAATTTCTAGGAAATGCTTGAAGTATATATCTTACCAAATCCCGGTTGTCAACTCTCTCACCTATGATGTGGAGTCCATTCACAATCTCCTTGAACTTTCCATGCATTTGGCTTACGGTTTCATGCATCTTCATTTGGAAGGCTTGAAGTTGTCCAATTAGTAAGTCCTTCTTCGCCCTCTTTGACTCCTTGGATCCTTCATTTAGCTCAATGAGCTTTTCCCATTACTCCTTGGCGGATTCGAAAGGCCCCACCTTGTTGAGTTGCTCCATTGTAATGCCGCATTGGATGGTGAGTATCGCCTTGGCATTTGATTCGAACCTCCAGTTCATTTCCCTCGTCCAATCTTTGCTCGGAATAGGGTTTCCATGTTCATCCACCAGTTCCTCGAAGCCATCTACAATACTATGCCAAATTTCAATATTACTCATAAGATAATATTTCATCCTACCTTTCCAATATGCAAAATGACTCCCATCGAAGAGCGGTGGCTTGGCGGTGCTATATCCCTATTGAAGAACCATTGATGCCTTGGTTGATGGTGAAATCTTCCAAGCTATCCGGGCTCTGATACCACTTGTTAGGATCTTTGTAATGGCTAGAGGGGGGGTGATTAGCCTTTCTTCGTTTCTACAAAAACGTTAGCGGAAGCAATACAAATATAAACCCAAATAAGAACAAGAAACAAAGCTAACACCCGATGTACGTGGTTCGGAGATGACGCTCCTACTCCACGGTAATCCGTAAGGTGGATTAGTCCTAGCCAAGCTTCACTATATCCTCCTTTGGATGAACCAAGGTGGAGAAACCTTGTTTACAATGCTCTCCTCTTCTTTACAATGATGGAAGATTAAAATATAGAGAAGAGGAGGTTTAGAATCACTAAAGCACTTGGGAAAGCTTGGTGAGCACGAGGGTATAGCTAGGAATGAGAGCACTAGCATCACCAAGCTCCCCAAGGCCCATTTTTATAAAAGAGGGGTTGTTTTTCCCATTGGGCTCCGATCAGTCGACTGATGATTACCATCAGTCGACTGTCGCCGAAGCCAAGGACTTCTAAACCAGCAGATCCGCGGAGATTTGTAGCCGCAATTTCCAACCGCCAAGTGATCGATCGGTGATCCTCCATCGATCGGTGATGGAGTGATCGATCAGTGATCGCGTAAACCTGATCGAGTCGACTACATTACGTACTCGTTTTTTGACGATCGGTCAGCCCTTTGTTGGCGATCGATTGCAACATCGATCTTGCCAGCGATCGGTGATAGTCTTTCACCGATGATTCATTCATCAAGTATGAGTAATTCACACTTGATTTTTACACCCAAGACCTTCACTCAACCTTCTAGCTCTTCATTAAGCCTTACGCCTCCAGGATCCCTCCGAGTCCGCGACTTGTTCATCCTTTACGCTTTGCTTCCAAGAGCTTCCTTCGGTTTCGTCATATCTTGGGTTGCCAAATGCTTGGAATTTACGCCGCTAAGACTACAAGCTTGGACTTATGCTGCCAAGACCTTACTTTGGACTTCCTTTGCCAAGGTTCACTTTGACTTTACGCTACCAAGACTACAAGCTTGGTCTTACGTTGCCAAGTCCATCCCTTAGACTTCCTTTGCCAAGATCATACTTGGTCTTCCTTTGCCAAGGTTCACTTGGACTTTACGCTGCCAAGACTACAAGCTTGGTCTTATGCTGCCAAGTCCGTCCCTTGGACTTTCCTTGCCAAGATCATACTTGGACTTCTCTTTTACCAAGTCTTCATCCTTGGATTTTCCTGTCACTTAAACATATTCGCAATTAGATCACAAAGCATTGCCTAACTTAGATGATTATCCAAACATCAAAACATATAAATGCTTGGAGCATTGTTGCACCAACAGCTCCTTCGCCAATTCAAAAGGCCCCACCTCGCTTAGTTGCTCCTTTTACAACCCACATTGAAGTGTGGTTGTTGCTTTGGCGTTGGCTTAAGCCTTCTTGGCCATGTCCCTCATCCAATCCTTGGTCGGTATGGGCGCTCCGTGTTCATCAACCCACTTCTCAAATCCATCTACAACACTAAACCAATTTTCAATATCGTTCATAAGTTAGTATTCCATCCTACCTTTTCAGTAGCTGAAGTCATTACCGTCGAAGAATGGAGGCCTCGCCGTGCTATACCCCTCTTGGAAAGCCATCTTGCTCCAGTTGATTGTTAGATCTTCGATGTGTTCCGAGCTCTAATACCACTTGTAGGGGATCATTGGAAGCTACAGAGGGGAGGGTGAATAGCTTTTTTTCATTTCTACAAGAATGATTAGCGAAAGCACAAACAAAAAGCAATAGTAAAAGAAAAGAAAAGACAATGCTAATACAAATCCTTTACGTGGTTCGGAGATAATGCTCCTACTCCACGGCAATCCTTGAGGTTGATCAACCCTATTCAATCTCACTATGAAGCTTTCTTCTTACGACAACCCTCCTCTCTTTACAAAGGATGAATATGACGTTTAGAGAGGAGGAGGAGAATTAAAACACTAGAAAGCTTGGAAAAATCATGGAGGCTTGAGAAGATCAGAAAGTAAGCATTAGCCCTCTCAACCACCACAAGCCCTCTTTTTATAGAGAGAGGGATGATTTTTCCATTGGAGCACGATCAGTCGATTGATGTACAACATCAGTCGACTATCATTGCGGTTAACGACTTCTGAATAGCCGGATTCGTGGGATTCATAATCGTCATCTTCCAACGACATTCTCATCAGTCGATTGATCCATCCATCAGTCGACTGATGGAGTGATCAGTCGAGTGATCATGGAGTGCAGTCGAGTGAGACTCCATTATGTGCCCGTGTTTAACTTGAACAGTCGATTGCCACTATTTGGCAGTCGACTGATGGCGACATCAGTCTACTACCATGACTAGGCAGTCGACTGTTCATCATCTTTTTAGCCTAACTCAGTCGAGCATCTTAATAGTCAACTGATACATCTTATCAGTTGACTGATACTCATTAAGTATGAATAATTCATACTTGAATTGACTCTTTAGACCTAGACTCAACCTTCTAGCTCTTCCATAGCCTTGCGCCTCCAAGATCCCTCTATGTCCGCGACTTGTTCATCCTTTGTGCTTTGCTTCCAAGCGCTTCCTTCGATTTTGTCATGTCTTGGGTTTCCTTTTGCCAAAGTGCGCTTGGACTTTACGTTGCCAAGACTACATGCTTGGTCTTACGCTGCTAAGACTTGCCTTTAGACTTCCTTTGCCACGGTCCGTTTGGACTTTACGCTGCCAAGACTACATGCTTGGTCTTACGCCGCCAAAACTTTTCCTTGGACTTCTCTTGCCAAGATCATACTTGGACTTTGCCTTTACCAAGTCTTCATACTTGGATTTTCCTGTCTCTTAACCATGTTCACAATTAGATCACAAAATATTGCTTAACTTAGATGATTATCCAAACATTAAAACATATAAATGCTTGGGGCATTATTGCACCAACACACTCCCTCGTGAAGTATAGGATCAATGGATGTAAATTAAAATAGTTATTCTCGGCTCGGATCTCTGGATGACTTGTACATGGCGTAGGGAGGAGCGGACGAGATGGCGTTACGACGAAAGACATATTAGAGAACAAAAGCCATAATAGTTGGAAAATATATATTTTTCATATTTATTGCTTCTTGTTTGATATGCATGTCGTGTGCGAGGAAAATTCCTCAATTTAAAATTACTAAGTGGGAGAGGGATATTTTTTATAAATTTCCACGGCTCCATTACGATTTGATATGTGATGCAAACAAACTTGCAAAGTCGGCTCTAAGTGCCTTCCTCCCCATCGGATGAGTTTGTTTTGTGGATCATAGGGTCGAATATGGTTATAGGAAATTATAAAGGAGCATGTGTACTTCCCCACAGGAAGGCACATAACCCGAGATAATTGACTTGGTACCGAGTATTGGTGAACACTTAGATGCAAATTGGAGTATCCTCCCCATCAGAGTCACTAATTTTATTTTTAGGGCCAAAGAGGAACCAACTATTAATTTTATTTGTCAAAAAGTTAGGTTGACAAGATAGTAAAATTAATGGGTAAAACCTCCTCTTACAAATGTAGAATTTGTATAGGTCCACACTATCGTGCCATACGATATTCTCGATGTTTTGAGGTGTTGGTTGATTTTAAAATTTTATTGTTTGAGGAATCAATAATTTTTTTTTGAAATCTAATATTTTGATCTATGTGATTCTTATGTTTTTAAAAAATGACTTTCGACCCACTTGCTGTGATACTGAAAGAAAATAAACTTACTGGACCCAATTATGTTGATTGGAAGAGGAATCTTGATATTGTCTTGATTGTTGAGGAGTACAAATATGTACTCTTCGAAGAGTGTCCTCCTAAGCCTGTGGATGATTCTGGGGAAAAGGAGAAGGAGAGTTATAAGAAGTGGATAAAGGCTGATGAGATAGCGTGGTGTTACATTTTTGCTTCTATATCAAATGCATTGCAACATCAACATCAAGCCATGCCCACTGCTTATGACATGATGCTCAATCTCAAAGAGCTTTTCGAACACCAGAATCGGGCTGCTAGGTAGGAAAACATGAGGAACTTGATGATGACCACCATGATCGAGGAAACACCCGTGAGGGATCATGTTCTCAAGATGATAGCTCATTTAAATGAGCTGGAAGTCCTTGGAGCTGAGATCGATAAGGAAACCCAGGTCGATATCATACTCCAGTCTCTACCTAGGAGTTTTGAGAAGTTTCGCCTAAACTACAACATTAATAAAAGGTTGTATTCGTTGGCGGAGCTTCTGACAGAACTCCAGGTGATGAAGGGGCTTTTTCGTCAGAGTGCTCAAGCTCAGGCCATGGTTGACCAAAAGATTTCTACTTCTAAGCCAAAAGGCAAGAAGAAGAAGAAGAAACAAGGTGGGGCAAAGGTGGCACGAGGATCTCAGGGAGGAGTGAAGAAGCTGAAAGGCAAGTGCTTCACTTGCAAGCAGACTGGACACTGGAAGAAGGACTACCCCAACCAGAAGCAGAACAAAGGTATATCTTTTAGTCTAGTCATTGAAACATGTTTAGCTGTGTTATCTACCATCACTTGGTGTGTAGATACGGGAGCCACTGATCATGTCTGCAATACTTTGAAGGGGTTCTAGGAAACCAGACGACTGGCTGAGGGGGAGATTACCGTTTACTTGGGCGATGCTACGAAGGTGGCGGCTATTGCAGTGGGAGATGTTTATTTATCTTTTCTTAGAAATAAAGTTTTGGTTCTGAAAAATTTCCTTTATGTACCTTTATTTAAAAAGAATTTGATTTCAATTTCTAAATTGTTTATGGATGGATATTCTATTTCTTTTAATGAAAAAGTTGTTATAAAAAGGAATAGGGAGATCATCTGTTCTGGTGCATTGATAAGAAATTTATATACTCTTGAACCAAAAGCTCCCACGATGCAAATAGAAGTACATAACTCATCTTCTAATTCCAATAAGAGAAAAGAACCTTCGAATATGAACCAAACATATCTTGGGCATCTAAGGCTAGGTCTTATTAACCTAAGTAGAATTCAAAGGTTGATAGCTGATGGACCTCTGGGTTCATTAGTGGTGGAAGATTTCCCAACCTGCGAGTCTTGCTTGGAAGGTAAAATGACCAAGAGGCCTTTTAAGGCCAAGGGGTATAGAGCCAAAGATATGTTGGAATTGGTTCATTCTGATTTGCGTGGTCCTATGTCTATCCAGGCAAGAGATGGTTTTGAATATTTTGTCTATTTTATAGACGATTATTCAAGATATGGATACATTTACTTGATGCGCCGCAAGTCTGAATGCTTTGATAGGTTTAAAGAATTCAAGGCTGATGTGGAGAAACGTCAAGGTAAAAGTATCAAGACACTACGATCTGATCGTGGTAGCAAGTACCTCTTGAGAGAGTTTAGGAATTACTTATCAGAGGTTGGGATTCAATCCCAATTGTCTGCACCTGGCACACCCTAGCAGAATGGTGTAGCAGAGCGAAGGAATAGGACTCTTATGGAGATGGTTTGATCGATGATGAGTTATTATGAGTTGCCATATTCGTTCTAGGGGTATTCTCTAGATACGATAGTGTATAGTCTGAACTTGGTAGCATCTAAATCAGTGCCTTCTACTCCCACAGAATTGTGGACAGGGCGAAAGCCTAGTCCGAGACATATTCGGATTTGAGAGAGTCTAGCACATGTGCTGAAGGAAGATGCTCGTAAGTTGGAACCTCAAACAGAAGTGAGCATGTTCGTTGGCTATCCTAGAGGAACGAAAGGTGGTTTGTTTTATAGTCCTAGAAATCAGAGGGTGATCGTTAGCATGAACGTAAAATTTCTAGAGGAAGATTATGTGATGAACCACAATCCCATGAACAAGATTATTCTGGAGGAATTGAGAGGGAAAGTCACTGCTTCAGTACCACCGGTACAAGAGAATATACCACAAGTGACTGCACCGCGTGTCACAGAGGATACACAGGTAATACCTTGTCATAGTGGGAGGGTTGTTAGATAGCCTGATAGATTCATATTCTTGGGAGAATCTTCTGATTTGGTCCCTAACGAACATGAACCTGATCCCTGGATATATGACGAGGCGATCCAAGAAAAGATGTGGTATCTTGGAAAAGTACGATGAATTCTGAGATAGAATCTATGGATTCAAATCAGGTCTGGGAGCTAGTAGTACCACCCAATGGTGTAAAAGCCATTGGATGCAAGTGGATCTATAAAAAAAGAGAGGAATAGACGGGAATGTTGATACCTTCAAAGCGAGGCTTGTTGCGAAGGGGTATACTCAGAAAGAGGGCATCGATTATGAGAAGACCTTTTCGCCGGTAGCCATGCTTAAGTCTATTCGGATTCTCTTATGTATTGCTGCTCATATGGATTATGAGGTATGACAGATGGATGTCAAGACAACTTTCCTTAATGGATGTATTGAGGAAAACATCTATATGAAGCAACCAGAAAGATTCATTGCAAAGGGCAAAGAGCATCTTGTGTGCAAGCTTAACCGGCCCATTTATGGATTGAAGCAAGATTCGAGATCTTGGAACATCCACTTTGATGAGGTAATCCAGTCTTATGGATTTATTCAAAGTTTGGATGAGTCTTGTGTATACAAGAGAAGTGACGGAAACATAGTGATATTTCTTGTACTATATGTAGATGACATTTTGTTAATTGGCAACAATGTCAAGGTGTTATCCGACGTAAGGGTATGGTTGTCCAAACAGTTTGATATGAAGGACTTGGGAGAAGTGGGACACATCCTTGGGATCATGGTTATAAGGGATCGCAGGAAAAGGATGTTGTGCTTATCTCAAGCTTCATACACAGACACGATTATGGATCGTTTTAGCAAGCATAACTCCAAGAAGGGTTTTCTACCTTTTTGGCATGGAGTACCTTTGTCTAAAGAGATGTGTCCTATAACATCTAAGGAGATAGAGAAGATGAAGACAGTTCCTTATGCTTCGGTAGTAGGAAGCCTCATGTATGACATGCTATGTATGAGACTGAATATCTGCTTTGTCGTGGGCATGATTAGCAGATATCAGAGTAATTCAGGACAGGGACATTGGACTACGGTAAAGCATATATTGAAGTACATGAGAAGGACTAGGGATTATATGCTAGTTTACCAAGCAGACCAATTACTCCCTGTGGGTTACACAAATTCTGACTTCCAATCAGATAGGGATAACAGTAAGTCTACCTCAGGTTTTGTGTTTACTTTGGGAGGTGGAGCCATTGTATGAAGGAGTGTCTAGTAGAAATGCATGGCAAACTCTACCATGGAAGCTGAGTATGTGGAAGCCTCTGAGGCGGCCAAAGAAGATGTGTGGCTAAGGAACTTCTTGATGGACTTGGATGTGATTCCTGGTTTGCTTAGAACTATCACAATTTATTGTGATAATAGTGGTGCAATTGCAAACTTGAAGGAACCATGAGCCCATAAGGCAAGTAAACACATAGAGCGCAAGTACCACCTGATACGAGAAATCGTAAAGCGAGGAGAAGTTGTCGTGGCCAAGATTGCATTAGAGGATAACATAGCAGATCCTATCACTAAGGCCCTTCCAGCGAGAGCTTTTGATAGGCATGTGGAGGGAATGGGAATCAAATGTATGGCAGTATGAGGACAACATAGTCTTTTAGTATAAGTGGGAGATTGTTGGGATGTATACTGAAAAGTCTATCTTTTATATGAACATCTTTATTTTTGAAATAAGAATCACATGATCATTGTTTGCATATTTGTGGTTATGCATATTGTCTAATACATTACATTGTAGATAACATGGTGTGTAGTGTCACATGGGAGATCATGTTATCAGTTCCTTGTAGAGTATAAGTAAAGGCTCACAACCGAGATGGTTTTGGAGAAACCATTGGTATGATTGTTGTGTTATTTGGTATTGGTTTGTCTTGACCATTGAATTACACTAGTACACTTTGTGTGTATTGAGCAGGACCGACCTAGAGGTGATTCGATTTATTATTTACTACATAATTGAATCGAACCTCAGATATTATGGTGTACATGCTCTTAATCCCGATATAATAACGAGCACATATACTTAGTATTTATTTCTTTGATTTACCAATGGGAGAGATTTATAGAGTAAATTGATAGGCTCAGTAAGTTGGGAAATGATATTATTTATATGGTGTGCCGTTGATTATAGGAGGAAATCGGGTCCTATATATTAGGATGATGATGTCCCTTTGAGGAGCTCATAAGGTTTATCATGTAAACCCTGCAGGTAGACTTGGTCTGGCATGATGATAAAGTTGAGTGGTACTACTCATGGAGTTAGATGTTGATTAATTAATTATCAGTAAATTAATTAATTGACGGACATTCGATATCTTAAACATGGGGAGATATTTGTATAAATAATATATGGACCCCATATTGATTTATGGTGGTTGGTGAGGTAGATCAATGATAATCCTCTAGTGGAATGGATTATCATTAATGGATCGGACTTTATGTGAGCTTGATCCATTGGGTGGCCAAGATCCAACTCCTCCTCATGGTCGCTATTGTAGCCTATTAAAACCCTCATGAAGCTTAGATCCGATGGTGGAAAATGGAACTCTAGATTCGATGGTGGAGATTAAATCTCTAGATCTAACGGTTGAGATTAAATCTCTAGATCTGACGGTGGAGATTACATCTCTAGATCCGACGGTGGAGATTAAATCTCTAGATTCGATGGTTGAGATTAAATCCCTATATCCGATGGTGGAGATTAAAAGGAGGCTTAAGCCTAACTCTATAAATATGGCTTAAGGGGTGGGCGCCAAGGTATCTTGGAGATTAGAGTTTTGGCTTTGGCCTGCTAGGGTTAGGGTTTTGGCTTGCCGGCAACATGGTGGGAGATTAGGTTTTGCATCCTTTCTCTTCCTAAGGTGTAGCCGGCACCCATAATCATCCTCTGAACCTTGGGCGGCCCTCATCCCCTTCCCGTTGAGAGGGGAAACTTCGCTTCCCACTCCAACTCGGTCGTTTGTTCATGGCGATCCCTTCTACGTTCCCGGATAAAAAATTTTATCCTTGTCAAGAGGGATTGCCCAAGCAACTTTGTCATCGTCGTGCTATTCGATTAGAGTGGTCACTTGAACAAACTTGTTGTTCAAGCGACCAACCTCTATTCTACGAATAGCCGCGGAATAGACGATGTACGGATTGCCGGATTTTATGTTTATGTTCGGGGTACAAGTATATTTAGCCACAAAACAGAATATATATCATGTATATAATTGAAAAGCAAATATAAACATGTAACAAATGAAAATAGAGAATCGATATACCTTTCGATCTTGTATTGTATGACCTTCCTCCTTTCGAATGTCGTGTGGGCGACGATCTACCAAAAGTTAGAGCTCTTAGATCACCAATCTTCCTTCCTTTATTGTTCCGAGCAAGAGGAAGAATAGAAACAAGACTCTTCTCCTTCCTTTAGCCAACCAACAAGCAACAAGCAAGTTGCTTGCCGCCGGCCAACAAGGAGAAGGGAGAGAAGATGAATGCCAGCCAAAGCTCCAAGGGAGGACCCTAAGCCTTGGTTCCACTGGCCAAGGAGAAGAGATTGAGTTTGGACGCCGGCCAAAGTGAGGAAGGGCCTGTATGGGCACCGGCAAGCTTGAGGAAGAAGAAGATAAGGAAATAGTTTCCTTATTTGGTGCAGCCAACCCCTATTCTCCTTGCCGCCCAAAACCCTAGCCTCTCCCTTTGCCTCTTGCTCTCCACGCCAACCCTAAAGGCTCCTTTTATAGTGTTTAGGGATAAGCCTTGTTTTAATCTCCACCATTGGTTCTAGGGATTTAATCTCAACCATTGGATCTAGATATTTAGTCTCAACCGTCGGATCTAGAGATTTAATCTCTACCTTTGGATCTAGAGTTTTATTTCCATCCATTGGATCTAGGCTTTATGAGGTATTAATAGGCTACAATAGGGACCATGAGGAGGAGTTGGATCTTGGCCACCCAATGGATCAAGCCCACATAAAGTCTGATCCATTAATGATAATCCAATCCACTAAAGAATTATCATTGATCTACCTCACCAACCCCCATAAGTTAATATGGGCTCCATATATTATATGTACATTTTCTCCTTGTGTTTAAGATCTTGAATGTCCGTCGATTAATTAATTTACTGACCATTAATTAATCCACATCTAACTCCATGAGTAGTACCACTCAACCTTTTCATCATGCCGGACCAAGTCCACCTGCAGCGTTTACATGATGAACCTTATTAGCTCGTCAAGGGGATATCATCATCCTAATATATAGGACACGGTTTCCTTCCTATAATCAATGACACACCGTATAAATAATATCATTTCCTAACTTACCGAGCCTATCGATTTAATCTATAAATCTTGCCCTTTGGTAAATCAAAGAAATGAATACTAAGTATATGTGCCCGTTATTATATCGGGATTAAGAGTATGTACAATATAATATCCGAGGTCTGATTCGATTATGTAGTCAGTAATAAATTGAATCACCTCTAAGTCGGTCCTGCTCAATACACACAAAGTGTACTAGTGTGATTTTATGGTCAAGACAAACCAATACAGAATCACACTACAACCATACCAATGGTTTGTCTAAAGCCATCTCGGTTGCGAGCCTATACTTATACTTTACAAGGAGCCGATAACATGATCTCCCGTGTGACACCACACACCATGTTATCTATAATGTAATGTATTAGACAATATACATAACCATAAAAATATGCAAACAATGATCATGTGATTCTTATTTCAAAATAAAGATGTTAATACAAAAGATAGACTTTTCAGTATACATCCCAACACTTCCTTTATTCATCCTTGGCCAGCGGCAACAAGGGTTAGGGTTCTTCCCTTGGAGCTCTTGGTCAGCACCCACTCCATCTTATTCATCCACTCCTTGCCGGCGGCAACATCAAGCTTGGAGCTTGGTGGTCAGTGCTAGATAGGAGAAGAGTTTTGTTTCATTCTTCCCTTTGTTCAGAGCGACCAAGGAAGGGAAGAACGTGATCTAGGAGGCTTCGACTTTTGGAAGATCATCGCCCAAAAGACGTCCAAAAGGATGAAGAATATATATAGAAGATCAAGAGGTATAAGCTTATTTACTTTGATTAGTGTTCTTTTCTATTTATGTTTATAATTGTTTACAATTGTATAAGGCTAATTTACTTGGACCCCGAAGATAAACACAAAAACTAACGATAAGTACATCGTCTATTCTGCAGCTAATCGAAGAATAGAGGTAGGTTGCTTGAACAATAAGTTTGTTCAAGTGACCACTCTAATCGAATAGCACGATGATGGAATGGTTGCTTGGGTAATCCCTTTTTGTCTAGGATTAATTTTTTTTTTCCGGGGACGTAGATGGGATCACCATGCACAAGCGACCGAGTTGAAGTGGGAAGCGAAGTTTCCTCCCTTCAGGGATGTCATTCCCAATGAGTAGTATGTCATCCACATACAATACAAGAAAGACAACTGTGTTCCCATTAACCCTCTTGTAGACACAGGGTTCATCTTCATTCTTGATGAAACCAAACTGTTTGATCGCATCATTAAATCGAAGATTCCATTCCGAGAAGCTTGTTTTAGCTCATAAATGGACCTTTATAGCTTGAATACTTTGCCAGTATGCTGTGGATCTACAAAACCCTCAGGTTGTGTGATGTACACATCCTCGAGCAAGTTTCCATTCAGACATACGGTTTTGACATCTATTTGCCAGATCTCATAATCATGGTATGTTGCAATAGCAAGTATGATTCGAATGGACTTAAACATTGCAACTGGAGAAAAGGTTTCATCATAGTCAATACCATGAATTTACTTGAAACCTTTAGCTACTGATTGACGCTTATAGGTATGCGTAAGTCCATCCCATACTTGGTTGGTGTACATGGATTCCATCTCAGATCTCATGGCCTCTAGCCATTTCTCAGAATTTGGGCTAATCACAGCTTCCTGATAGGAGGTAGGCTCATTCTCAACGAGCATAACGTCATTATGGTCAGACAAGAGAAATGAGTATCTCTAAGGCTGACGACGTACCCTATTAGACCTGCGAAGAGGTAGGTCTACCTGAACAGGTTGTTGTTCCATAACTCTTTGTGCAACAATCTCATCATTCACAATACTTTGTGGTTCCTGTTCAACCTCCATCAAGGCCTCAGTGTTATGGTCCATATCTTGAATTTCTTCAAGATCGATCGTACTCCCACTAGTTTTTCTAGAAACAAAGTCCCTTTCTAGAAATACCCCAATCTTTGCCACAACACTTTGTGCTGACTGGGAATGTAGAAGTAATATCCCTTCGTTTCCTTGGGATATCCAACAAAATAACACTTATCGAATTTGGGTCCCAGTTTGTATAAGACTTGACATCGAACGTAAGCCTCACAACCCCAAATCCTCATGAAAGACATCTGGGGATTTTCCCTATCCATATCGTATATGGTGTCTTTATCACAGCTTTGGACGGAACACGGTTAAGTGTGAAGGCTGCTATGTCTAGAGCATATCCTCAAAAGGATATAGGAAGATCTATGTGACTCATCATAGATCGTACCATATCTAATAAGGTACAATTCATCCTTTCGGATACACCATTCCACTGTGGTGTTCCAAGAGGAGTGAGTTGGGATAGAATCCCACACTCAGCTAGATAGTCACGAAACTCATGGCTAAGGTATTCACCACCTCGATCTAATCGAAGTATCTTAATACTCTTGCCAAGCTAATTTTGTACTTCATTCTTGAATTTTTTGAATTTTTCAAAGGATTCTGACTTATGTGTCATCAATACACATAACCATATCTATTGAAGTCATCAGTAAATGTAATGAAGAACCTATAACCACCTCTAGCAGCAACATTGAAAGAGCCACACACATCACTATGTATAAGTCCTATCAAGTTTGTTGCTCTTTCGCTGTGTCCATTAAAGGGAGTCTTGGTCATCTTGCCTAGAAGGCAAGACTTGCATGTCTCATATGATTCAAAATCAAATGAGTCCAGCAACCCATCCTTATGGAGCCAGGATAAGCGACTCTCATTTATGTGACCTATGCGACAATGCCAGAGATAGATTTGGTTCAACTCATTTGACTTGAACCTTTTGGTCCATATGTTATAGATGGGGTTCTCTAAGTCTAGAATGTAGAGTCCGTTCATCATAGGTGCACTACAATAGAACGTATAATTTAAATAAACAGAAAAATATTTGTTCTTTATTATAAATGAAAAGCCTTTCTTTTCTAAACAAGAAACTGAAATGATGTTCTTTGTGAGAGCAGACACATAACAACATTCATCTAATTCTAGTACAAGCCCAGAGGCCAAAGATAGAAAATAAGTTCCTACATCAACAACAACAACCCTTGCTCCATTACCTACTCGTAGGTCTACCTCGTCCTTCGTCAATGCCCTGCTATTTCTCAGCGCCTGTACATTAGTACAAATGTGAGAAGCACATCCGGTATCAAATACTCACGATGAAAAAATAGATAGATTGACTTCTATAACATATATACCTGAAGTAGAAGTCTCACTTCTCTTCTTCTTAAGATCTTCCAGGTATCATTTGCAGTTTCGCTTCTAGTGATCGATCTGAATGCAGTGGTAGCATTCGGCATCTTTGGCAACCCCTCCTTTAGGTTTCATTGCCTTGCCTTTTCCCTTGGCTTGGGACTTTCCCTTACTTTTAGGCTTGCCCTTGCCTTTATTCTTTTGCACCATCAAAATGGAGTTGGGCTTTGCCTTCTTAAGGTTGAGCTAAGCAGTTCTCAACATGCTAAGCATCTCAGGCAGTGGCTTATCAATTTCATTCATGTTGTAATTCATGACAAATTGATTGTAACTTTCTGGCAAGGATTGCAAGATCAAGTCAGTGGCCAGTTCTTGGCCAAGTGGGAATCCCAACCTCTGTAGGTTCTCTATGTACCTAATCATCTTGAGTACATATGGACCTACGGGAGTCCCATCTTGCATCTTGGCATGAAACAGTGCCTTAGAGATCTCAAATCTCTCATGCCTTGCTTGTCCTTGATACAGTTAACGAAGATGTTCAATCAAATCAAAAGCATCCATCAACTCGTGTTGCTTCTGAAGCTCAGAGTTCATGGTCGCGAGCATGATGCATGACACATCTAATGCATAATCTTGATGCTTCTTGTAAGAATCTTGGTCAGCTCGCGTGGAAGTGGCAGGAGGTGCTTCCGGAATGGGCTGCTCAAGGACGTACAGTTTTCATTTTTGTTTGAGAACAATTCTCATATTCCTGTACTAGTCAAGGAAATTAGCTCCATTGAGCTTGTCCTTCTCAAGGATAGAATGAAGGGGAGAGTGTTCGTGTTTGACGACATGACAATTTACAACATAAATAATGCAGAAAGTAAATATCATATTCCATTTATCATTTAATTAGGCCTTTAATTAAATGATGCTCCCACTGAATTATAGGACTTTTGTAGAATCGAGTCATGGATGTGGTCAAACCACACTACTAGAGTCATACTAACTAGCTATAATTCTCGTGGGACAAGATCCACATCATACTACGCCTTGAGTTAGCTTTGGCTAAATCACCCAAGACTTAGTATGATCGGTAGGTAACAAATTACCAATTACATCTCTATGCAACTCTTGTCTATAGGATGAAGATCCACATTTACAAAAAAAACTTGAGTTAGCTTTGGCTAAATTGCTCAAGATTTAGTGTAAATGTGATCTTATCTTATCTTTCCAACTGTTAGAATATGCCTATAGTTTTACTCGATCCAATTGATTTAATTAGTTTTACTCAATCTAATAGAGCTTATTCTCACCCAAGCTTTGATAGGCGGGACCAAGATTGTCCCTCCGCACCCTACCAAGATAATATGCGTTGCTCTGCTTTAGTAGATTCAACAACAACAAATGATCGAGGTAGTGATGTGTATCAAAACTTGGTAGGCATTTCGAGTTGACTTGATTAAGATCTAATCTAATTGTGAATGTGTATCATATACGCATTAAAGCATTAATTACCTTATACATACAAGCAAAAACAAATATATATATACTAATTAATTAATGTTTGATGAGGTCATGACCCTACTACAATCTTCTCAAGCCAATGAGAAGATCGGACGGTCAACCTAGGGTTAACGGTTTCTCCAAGCTTCTCCTTTGATCGCCATATGTTGTCGGCACCCTCCTCGTAACTCCGTATACGAGTGGACCTTCCACCGCTTCATTTTGTAGAATACAAATATGAAACTCAAGTTACATTCGAGTCTAAAATCTATTTACAACAGGAATATAATAAGGGAGGCACGACGTGCATGTCGCATATCATATACAACATACACAATACTAAAAACGGCGCACAAATCGTATTATGAATTACAACACCATTTTATCCAATCACATTGGGGTTTTTCAAACATGACCATCACAATATCATACATAATTCTAAATTATGTATTTTACATAAATTTCTATAATTTTCCTATTTTTTTTTCAATTTTATGAGTCACAACTCCACAGCGATCCCGCTAAGCGATTTTTGGGTGCGATAGAGGGACAATGCCCCTTGGGGGGTTAGGGGAAGCACCCCTTCTCACAAAATGAATCTCACGAGTGTCCCATAACAATCTTACAGTGCCTTAAGTCATAGTCCCAAAAAAAACAAAAATGAGACCTTGCCGTTTCAGAGAGTTTTTCTCGGTGGTTGAAGCCTACAATTGTCCAAACACTTGTTGCTTCAACTCTACGAGAAAAATACTCACAAAATCTATAAAATTAAGAAAATTACAGAAACTTACAGATCTGTAACTTTTCGTATATAATACACAAAATTACAAATACAAACATGTACATGCTTCGCACGTGGCTCTGATACCACTGTTAGACTATTCGAGCCGCAAAAATCGTTTTTTTTTCGTTGTAGAAAACATGGAAGTCAGCCATTGATCCATGCGAAGATAAATAAAATTCATATACATGTTTATCTACACTAGATCTACCTTAGATCTACATGGGAATAATGTTACCCTTGTAGCGATGTCCTTCGCTTATCCCGCTCGTCCAAAAGGTTGCCGGATCTCGTAGAGTGTCAAGTGTACACTCCTCTACACATATCCACACGGACAAAAGGTGGAGATAACCACTTAGAGAGTGCTAGCACTCTTGGGAGGTCTCGACAATGGAGGAGAGGGAGAGAAGAAGAAGGGAGAAGGAAGAAGAAGAATTCAATTGGCCTCACTCATTGTTTTGGCCGACCACTTAAGGAGGGTTAAAAACATCCATGTAATACCAAGAGCCATGGCTCTTTGTCTTCCTCATGAGGTGGCACACCATGATGTGTCCATGATGATGTAGAACATCAACATTGGTCGGCCCTATGTCAAGTCACCATGAAGTGGCATTTGGTCAAGTCAAACTTGACCCTTCATCTTCCCTCTCAAGTCAAGTCAAACTTGACCTCTTATCTCATATGGTTGATCAAATCTAACCTTTGATTCAAGTCAATTTAATTTAATGAATCTCTATTCAATAGTTTAAATTGACTCAAAGAATCAAATCTAAATTAGACTCATTCAACACTTGAATCAAATTGAGTACAACTCAATTAGTCTAATTTGGATTACTCTTAATCCAATTTGGTTCATCACATGAACCTAATCCTCTTGGTCCATCATATGAACCTAATCTCCATCTAATTGCCCTTTTTGTGTGACCCTATTGGTTCTTGTAATGTTGGCAATGCTCCTAAATTGATTTAGAAACATAAACAATTAGCGGTATCTAGCAACACATCATTGCTACCCAAGTTACAAGAATGTTGAGATCCAACATCACCATTGTGACTACTAATTGTGACTCTCACAATATGTGACAATGTCCCTCTATCCTTAACATCTAGATTGATCAATTGAGGCATAGACCATGTCATTCTTTGTACAATCTATATCTTGAACTCTAAGTAGACTCACTCTAATCAAATAAGCTCAATATCTCATATTGACTCATTTGGGCATGGCCATGCACTTAGTGGTCTCACTCTATCAAGAATCATGATATCACTCCCGTCATATAGGAGGGATAGATCCCATCTATATCACTCACATCCCTCTGCATAATTTATTACATACCCAGTAATCGTCTTTATAGTCCACCCATTTACGAGTGACGTTTGACGAAACCAAAGTATGCAACTCCTTATGTAGGGAACCATGGTGACTTCAGGTCCAAGGAATAATAGTCATACTAATAGTAACATGAGAAAGTATATGACACTCATATAACGATCCATGATACTTTCTCATGGCGGGTCATTCAGTATACATTCTCCAATGCATACCCATGTGTCAACTTGATATCTCATATCCATGACTTGTGACATTAAGTCATCGAGTTGTCCTACATGCTAGTCTCTTCGCATTAACATTGTCCCTGAATATTAATGCTTGACTAGGAATGATTAAGAGTAGTATTCTCTATATCATCTCATTATCGATTCAATCAATCGATTGATATAGATAATAACCTTCTACTCAAGGATGCTATTATACTTTGTTATTTGGCACCAATACAAGTAAGTATAATAACCATAAAGAAATTCCTTTATAAATATATATAGGAATATGATACAATAAGTCCATACAATAATCATCACATGATCGGCTCTAGGGATTTCACTAATAGATTTCGCGCCTGGCAATCGACTGCTATAAGGCCCCAGTCGACTGCCAACACTGTCGTTGTCTCACAATGACTCGATCCACATTGGCATCAAAGCCAATGGATAAATTAGCAGTCGACTACCAACACCCTTATTCGACTGATCAGTTGGCTACCGAGTGTTCTGTGCTTGCGACCAACACCAGCAGTCGACTTCCCTCCATGGGAGTCGATTGCCCAGCCATCAGTCGACTGCCCAATGCTGGCAGTCGACTGCCAAGGCCTTTTGTCATAGTCGAATGTCAGTCGACTCATGACAATCAACTGGTCATAATCCTAATCGACTGTTCAATGTCGACTCAGTTGCCAAGTGTCAAAACACTTGACCAGTCGACTGGTCCATAACCCTAGTTCACTGCTACACCTCAACCATGAGGTTTACCCCAAGTATGATGCCATCATACTTGCTAGATGACCCTTAGCCTAGACCTAAGCCTTCTAGCCACCTCCATCAGCTTCACACCTATTGGATCCCTCCAAGTCATCCATGACTTGTTCATCCAAACGCTAGCTTTCAGGTGCTTCTATCGGTTATTGTCATGCTAAGCTGGTCTACCCCACCAAAGCACACTGGGCTTACACTGCCAAGACACACACTTGGACTTTACACCGCCAACCACTAGACTTATGTTGCGAAGACTCCACCCTTGGACTTTACACCTCCAATATCAACCCTTGGACTTCCCTTGCCAACCCATATTGGACTTTCCATTTGCCAAGACTCAAGCTTGGACTTTCCCTTGCCAAGACCGATGCTTGGACTTTTCATGCCAACCCATGTTGGACTTTCCAATTTCCAATACTCAAGCTTAGACTTTCCATGCCAAGTGTCCCACTTGGACTTCTCCATCATATGGTCAATCCCATGTCAACCATATAGTAAACTCATTGTCAAACATCAAAACACAAACATCAAGACACTACTCAAGTCAAACTTGAGTCTGGTCAATCGTGACCTGGGCTGATTGCACCAACATTTCTATCTCTTCGATGGTTAATACTAGGTTTTCCAGGAATTTAGGAGGAACCTATTGCAGAGATATTTTTTTTTATGAACAGAAATAATTGCAATGATCACTAGTGTAGATTGGAGTACATATAGAGGAGGATGAAGGTTGCTTGCTGGAAGTAGTAATTGTTGTTGGAATTTTCCTTTTATTTTGTCTTTTTTCTAGGGTTCTAGTGATGGCTACGTGCATCATGTCATCTATAGGATGAGTGTATGTTAGTAAAAAGTTGAAAATAAAAGCAAAGTAACCACCCAATAAGTAATATTTACCTATGGGATGAGCTTTAGAGGAGAAAATTGGAGATAACCCATAGTAAGACAGTATGGGTTCCTAAAAGAGTTCAACATTGTTGAATCGTTTGTTTTTTAGTAGGGGGTCAATGGAGGAAAAGTTGTAGTAGGATTTGATGTTTTTGAGCTCGGGGAGTCGGGGAAGGGTAGTTCTCCAGGTTAAGGAGAACAGTAGAATGGGATCCATAGGGAGAAAGAATTACAAGTCTTTCCAGTCTTTATAGGATGTGGGTATATCAGTAAGAAATTGGTAATCTTGGCAGGCCATAAAATAGAAAACTTCAGTATCATCCATTTTGAGTTGGTATAGACAGTGGATGATGTTGGGAGTTTGGGTAATGTTAAAGTTTTTTAAGACAATTAGGGTTCCGACGAAGATTCTGATTGAATTGGGGGTCAGTTTGTTAATTGGAAAATCGTAAAAGACTAGGATGTCGAAGAAAGGTTTGGGGACAGGAAGGCGGAGGCCTCTTTCTAGTTGGTCTATGAAGAGAGTGCTAATGCTAGTTGGGGGTTGGTGGGGTCGCTGATGAGGAACCAGGATGATGGCGAAGAAGTCCTCTAGGATGTAATTAGGTTCGTGGAGGAAAGTTGGAGTGGTTTCGTACCAAGGAAGGGAAGTAGAAGAAGAAGCCATTGAAGGAGGAGGAGGTTGTTGAGGTTTTGACGGTGTCGGGGACGAAGGGGTTAGGGTTCCTGAGAAGCGGGGTCGAGTCATGTTAAGTGAGGAGTGAGGAGGGTTTTTTAAAAAAAAAGGAAAAAAAGAGAATGAAGTGAAAAAGGACAGATGAAAGGGGGAAAATATTGTTAAGAGGATTTTTTTTGTATTTTTCTCAGTTTTTGTATTTTTTCTCAAAAAATTAAGTAAAATTTTCTTAAAGTGTGCTTCTTTTGCATGAAGCAGGTGATTGTTTCAAGGCTTTACACCTAATATAAAGTGTTCTTTTTTTGCAGGAAGTGGGTGATTTTTTCAAGGATTTACACTTAATATAACTGCCTAAGGACTAAGTAATAATATTTCCTCTGTGGGACTATAAAAACTTGCTATAGTGGATATGTAAAATTTTAAGGCTTTACACCTAATATAATAGCCAAAGACTAGGTAATTACACTCTTATAACAGTCCACTATAGTGGCTAATTAAAATTTCAAGGCTTTACATCTAATATAACCGCCTAATGGATAGGTAATTACACTCCCTCAGCGAGATTATAACAGCCTGCTATAGTGGCTGGGTAAAATTTTCTTGGGCCCAGTGCCTAATGGGACAGCTTGAAGGCTAAAATAAATTATTCAGGTTCTACACTTAATGATATGATGGATACTTGTGAAACTTCATTTGACTTTGCTCTTTGGTTTTACTAAAGAGGGGGAACTTATGATGGGTTTGGGATTTTTTAGCTAAGGCAGAATATTATGCTTGCTTGAGTTCAGTAAAGTATAATATTTTGCTTGCTTGAGAGACCTATGTATTTCCTGAGCTCAATATTAGAGTAGTTGAACTAGAGTTTAGTTTTGTGAAGTCTGAGCAGAGTATGTATCGCTCGAGCTATTTATGCATTTCCTAAGCAACCTAGGTATTTCTCGAGCAGCATGTGTATTTTTCAACCAACATATGTATTTCCGGAGTGCTTTATTCCTTTCTGAGTTTCAGGAGGATTTCTTAAATTTAGTAAGGGTAAATGACATGGATGGTTTGGGATATGATTAAAAACGATGTCAAGGGATTTTTTGAATAAAAAGTATTTTTATTATTGTTTGTTAGAAATTTATGTGTGGTTTGTTTTGGTAACTAATAAGGAAGAAGAAGAGGGGACATGTGGAAGGCATGGAAGGAATTATTTTGGAAAGGAGAGAGAAAATAAGTTACGCCTCAACGAGCTAGCAGGGGAATTAAAGTAAATTCATTTGGGAACAAGCAGGCAAATCTTCTATAAAAGGGGCATATATGAATGGAAAAGGGATGGTTGTTTCTTCTCTATTCGGTACACAAGGATCTCTTCTCATTTTTTTTCTCTTTATTCTACTACTCTATACTTGCATTTCTAACTTGAGAATTGGACAGGCCTTACCGGGAATGCCGGCACATATCTAACATTTTTTTTGAGTGACAAATCTAGCCTCTGGCCAAACAATTCAAGGTGGTCAGCAAGGGTTCTCAAGAAAGGAGAAGGGGATCTGAGCGGGCCGAAGAAGAGGACACCATCAACTTTATTAGAAAACATGTAACTAATGGTAATATTAAACTTGATTATGTGGAATCTAAATCAAATCTAGCGGACATATTAACTAAATTTTTACTTGAATATGAATTTAGTTTACCTATATGAAAATTAGGAATATGTTTAGTAGAGTAGGAATTGTTCTTACTTACATTATTTATCTATCTTTTATTTTGTTTTCTTTGGAGCTAGCACAGGATCTATCTTAGAAATCATGAGCCTATAGATTTAAGGAGCCAATACATCTCACAACACTTAAGTCTAACTAGATTGTGTACTCAGCCACGTAGATGGGGGTGATTTGTTAGGACCTTACTCCTGGTTCAGATGTAGATTAAGTGCATTCATATGAATCATGGAGTATAATTATTAAACCAATCACTTATGTGACTGACTCTCATCAATACTTAGTGATAATTCAATATCATTTGAGTCAAAATGGAGTCAACCATTTCTTTAAGGACACTTTATTAGATTGTTTATTTTAAATATTATTTTTAAAAGTAAAGGGCGCATGCTTGGATTCATGAATTTGGTTAATTATTCCAAATTTTACATGAAAATGTTTTAATGTGTTCATGTTTTAATGTTTTCCTTTAAAAGTAACATTAAATGCTTTCTTCTTTTTGATATATGTCAAAGGGGGAGAGATAAAAGTTAAGAGTTTTTGTTTTTAAAATTTGTGTGTAAACATTTCCAAAACTCGCCTAGTATTAAGGGGGAGTCTTTTGAAAATTAAAGCAATTATTTCCTTAACTTTGAACAATATTGCCATAAATAAAAAAGGGAGAGATTGTTGGTGTAGGGGCACTAGATAATCGAACCTGAGTTTTGATAATGACAGAGATTCAAAGTTAAGTCATTATGTGATCTTATATAGTATGTAAAGTGTGCAGAACTTGAATAGTCTTAGCTGAGCTCAAAGACACCAGAAGGAATGGTGGTGAAAGATCAGATGCTATGCAACAGGTCAGACGAACCAAGGGTAAGAAAGAGCTCCGTGTGAGGAGCGGTGGTAAGGTTGTGTCCTTGGTATGGGGACAACCCTAGGCATCGATCCGACTAAGGGTTCCGAAAGAATACCGAAGTCGAGATCGGATGGTCGAAGCTATTGTTGCCACTATTACTGTATATGTCTTGGACTAATCTTTTCATGTAAGTGATTGAATGGAAACTCAAGTGCAGTAGTCGACTGAAAGGAATCTGTAGTCGATTGCCAATAAGAGCAGTCGACTGGTGTGCATGTGAAGAGCCAAGTTGTCACCTCAAAGATAAGAAGTTTGGATAAAGTTTATCTAGATTAAGATCTAGATCTAGATCTTGATGAAATGGATGATTTCAAAGGCCTAGGAAACTCTATAAAAGAAGGGTTAGACATAAACCCTATAACTCAATTTTCTCCTAAGTGCTCTTGCTCTCTGACCGTGCTCCTTCGTGCTTCAACACTACTTCGACCGTGCTTCTTCTTTTACCTTTAATTGTTGGTATATCATTTTTGAGCTTGTCATTCTTTTATTAATTTGTATAAGGACCAGTAAGGTTGTTATTGGTCCTTAAATCTTTTATAATAATCTTGTCTATTACGTCCAACGAGGAAGATGCCCTTTTAGTTGATTGCCCCCTCGAAAGCGATCAAGGTTTTTGTTTCCCGCTGTGAAGGTTTTTGAAAGAAAATAAAGTTTTTAAAAATGTTATTCACCCCCTCCTAGCGCTTCCTATGATCCTACACTATCGACTACGGATACCGGGGCAAGATCAACTTCCTCACACTCCCCCTCTCGTTGAATTTTTCGCCTTCTTCCATGATCAACTAGTTGCAGGACTTCACTTCCCCCTTCTCCCCTTCTTTGGTGAGCTCTCGACCTACTTTCGTATCCCTATGCAACAATTATCTCCCAACTCCATCATCCTTATCTATGGGGTTGTCATCATCTTTAGTTTTTACCATCTCACTTCAAGCGCCGAGACCTTCCACTTCTTTTCCACACCAAAGAGAAAAATACCTCGGAGTTTTTTTTATTTCGCCACTAGATGCTCCACAAAATTTCTAACCAACTTTATTACTTTCCACAAGTATTGGAAATCCCGATATTTCTATGTTCGATCTATTCCCTCTTTCAATTGCCCAACCTATTAGCAAATGGAAATACCCCCGACCTCCAAATTGAGGCACTACTAGAAGCTTGCCACTTATTGAGAAATAGCCAAGGTATTATCCGACATAAAATTCAACATCAATTTACTTATTAAGGAGAGGCTACTCTATCACTTTGGCCTAAGTCTCATAGAAACCAAGCTTAGTAGCTCTCTAGGTAAGGAGTACATTATGTTTCTTTCTCCACTTGGGGGCTTAAGATAAAATTCCTATCTTTTCGTATGCAGTCGATACCTTGTTTAGGGCCTCTTGTAACAAAAATTTAAAGTGGGTCAGTGCTCAAGTGGAAGCCCTGCTCGTGGCTCCAGTAGAAACTCCTACCTCTGAAGCCTTGTTTGAGAAGATAACCCCACCTCTGCCTTCCTTGGTGGCGAGGTAGGGAGCTTGGGTGATTCCGAAGAATCCCACCGACCTCCAAAGCAAGGTTGAATGCAGGAACCATTTGTCTTTCCGTATTCTGTCGAGCCAATCTCTTCCCAAAAACCTCCTAGCTCAGTCCCCAAGGTTTCCACTCTAGAAGCCGCCAGCTTCATCTCGGAACCCCAGGCTCCTCCCGAGCGACCTCCCTCCATTCCTCAGGAACAAAGTACAAATTCATCCTTCCCTCAAGGGGCGCCCTCAGGCCATAAAGTACCTGGGGTGGCACACTCCTCGCCTCCTCCAAGTCTGCATCAACACATTCGAGAGATAGAGAAAGACAAGGTGAGGGGGATGTCTTTACAAGCTTTGTGTGACTCAATGAATGTACTCCTAATCAAGGTAACCCCCTTACTTTTTCACTTAGAATTTCTCGGCTATACTAACTCGCCATCCAATTGAGTTTTGGGCCCATCAGTTTGAACTAACAACTCGACTATTCCCTCTGTTGGAATCCTACCAAGCGATGTGAACTCAGGCTATTGAAATCTCGACACAACTCCAAGACAAAGAGAAAGAGCTAGAAATAACTCAAGTTGAGTCAGCCATTCATAAAGCAAGGGCTCTTTGGTACGAGGCTGAGATTGTCAAACTGAAAGGTCAGGTTCAAGAGTTGAATGAGCTTCAAACAAAGGCCTTAGAAGTAGATGAGCTCTGGGCCAAACTATAGGAGTCAGAGAATATCCACCAGTCTCAAGTAGCTGAGGCGTCTGCTCACTGAAAAAAGCTAGCAGTTGAGGTGGAGATGATCAAGGAAAAACTGACCTCCTATACAGAAGGACAGAAGGGTTAGTGGGCTAATAGAAAGAAAGCATTCCTTGCTTCTAAAGAATTTACCGACATAATAGGGGATGCACTGTCAAAATGATAGAGATGAGCTAAAATGGAGCAATACGTCACTTCCAAGAAGTCGAACATCCTCCCCCTGGGACCTCACATCTTTCTTATATTTGCAAAGGATTTTAGATGAGATATCGAATGATATACTAGGGGATTGATTATTACAATTAATTGTCCTTGTGGTAGACTTCCAAAATCAATGCAACATAGTTTTTTAACACACCATTTATCTCGCGTATTACTCTGAAACATGCCCAAATGAAAAATAGGTACTTTAAATAACGTAAATATGAGGGGTACCTGAAATGGTAACTAATGGAATAGATTGTGCCGACTTGGCGACTTTGTGAATGGACGCCTTAGTCCAAGACTAAGGGAATAAATTGTGTTGACCTGGCGACTTTGCTAAAGGAAGTCTTAGTCCTAGACTAAGAGAATAAATTGTGTCGAACTGGCAATTTTGCTGATTATTGACTTAGTCTGAGACTAAGAGAATATATTGTGTTGAACTGGCATTTTTACTAATGGACGCCTTAGTTTGAGACTAAGGGAATAAATTGTGTCGAACTGGCGACTTTGTTGATGGATTCCTTAGTTCGATACTAAGGGAATAAATTGCACCAAACTGTCAACTTTCCTGATGGATGCCTTAGTTTGAGAGTAAGGGGATAAATTGCACTGAACTAGCAACTTTATTGATAGATGCTATAGTCCGAGACTAAGGGAATAAATTGTGCCAGACTAGCGACTTTGCTAATCAACACCTTAATCTGAGACTAAGGGAAGAAATTGAGCAGATTAAGATGTCCACACGCTTTATTGCTTTGAGAGAAACTATGATTACACATCTACCACTTAGGTCAAACACAATAGGGTCGCAGATAGAAAGCATTCCATAGCTAAACAAACTCTTTTACTTATCTTGCAAATAATAAGCTTCGAAATTCAGCTTCATAAGGATCTAATAAAGCCCTTCCCATTTGGCTGCTAACTTTCGGACTTCTCCTGTAGGCTGTGTTTTTTTCCATACGAAATTGCCTACATGAAAAGAGCGAAGGAAAACTCTTTTGTTGTAACCCTAAGTCACTCACTGTCGATAATACATCATTCAAGCAATGACACCATCTCTCGTTTAACTTAACATGTCTAGCTTGGTCAACGGTGTTTCTACATTTTTCACATTGTCTACATTATATGAGGTGATCCAAGGTGACTCCGAGACAATTTCCACTGGAACCACTACTTCCGAGCCATACACTAAATGGAAAAGTGTTATGATGCATGCAGAGCACTCAACTATGTAGCTAATGACTTGGTGTTGGATCGGAGAAAGCGCTAGAGGAGGAGGAGGCAGGGGTGTGTGTGAATAGCGCACGACAAATCTTCGTTTCTTTTTCGTTCGTTCGATAATACAAAGAGTAAAGTAGTGGAAAATAAATATGACAATTTATTTTTACTTGGTTCACAGACTATCGGTTGCTAATTCAAGGCCCTAGCGTTCCGAGATCGCGTACAGAGGGCAATTCACTAAAACACACATCGTTGGAGGTAAGAGTTGACGATTACAAAGGTTCAAAAATCTTGAGGTAGAAAGACAAAACCTCCTATCCTTGGTACAATAAAATCTCAATAAAGAAATGAAGAACAACACTTTAGAAGTAATTAACTATTAAATTGATACCGACGACTCGAAGAGTGGAGGTCGAGCTTGTGTCGTCGGCGTTTCGATAGCGCTTCGATGTCGTATGATTGTCGTAGAGTAGCAGCGTCGCGGAGGCTTTTGGAGAGCTTGAATATGATCAAAATGAGTGAACCCCTCCTACTTTTATAGCCTTATAACCCCCCTCAACGTTTAGCTCCAACTCATGGTCAAAGAGCCTCATCCCCCCAAGATAAGTGGAGCTTATCTTAAGTTTCCTCGAGGCTGGAAATTTGAATGGCAGTCGACTGTTCACCCTCATCAGTCGATTGATGTCAACAAAAGTCAACTGATACAAGCCAGCAGTCAACTGTTGGCTAGGGTTCTCGACTGCACTAAAGAGTTAGCTCGAAATGAAAATAATATAAGTGAATTCGACGGTCACATACCGTCCGATCTCGACCTAGACCTTCCACAGGAAGTCTTAGTCAGATCGCTGGCTAAGGACGTCCTAGTATGGAGGACCCGATCTTGCATTCACTCACACACACGAGCTTACCTCAAGCTTACCTTGGGTTCTTGTGACTTGTAGCTTTGCTTCAGGTCTCCACCTGGGTTCTTTGGCTCACTCCGAAGTTCCCTCGATGTCTCCCGACCACCACGATTTCTCAACATGAGATTTTCTAGGTGTCTGCGACCTTCAGCTTAGCTTAACATTCCTGCACACATGGTTCAGCTCGTTAGACAACAATATGACCTTAGCTTTCAGTCTTTGTCATAATCAAAACATAGGTTCGATTATCTGGTGCCTACTGCACAAACAATCTCCCCCTTTTTGATCTATGGCAAACCGACACAAAGTTAAGAAAAACATTTAAAGAATTAAGTACATGAATAGAATGAAGCATGAATATGCATAACTTATTAAGTTAGTGTGAGTAACTTAGTAAGTTAGCTTAAGTAGGAGTAAGAGTAAAATTTATTTTCAAGTTCTCCCCCTTGAGGTAACCTCCTCTTTTACCATAGGTGAGTACTTGAAAAAAGTATCTTAGTTCCCCCCCTTAATGTTTGCTACTTTAAAAAGTTAAGTAATCAAGATTACTTAACATAGTCCTAAAGGTTTAAATTAATTTTAAGTTAAGTTATCAAAAAATGATCACCTTAATGTTGGGATGTATACTGAAAGTCTATCTTTTGTATGAACATCTTTATTTTTTAAATAAGAATCACATGATCATTTCTTGTATATTAATGGTTATGCATATTGTCTAATACATTACATTGTAGATAACATGGTGTGTAGTGTCACATGGGAGATCATGTTATCAGTTCCTTATAAAGTATAAGTAAAGGCTCACAACCGAGATGGTTATGGATAAACCATTGGAATGGTTGTAGTGTGATTTGGTATTGATTTATCTTGACCATTGAATTATACTAGTATACTTTGTGTGTATTGAGCAGGACCGACTTAGAGGTGATTCAATTTATTGCTGACTACATAATTGAATTGGACCTCAGACAATATGTTGTACATGCTCTTAATCCCGATATAATAACGGGCACATATGCTTAGTATTCATTTCTTTGATTTACCAATGGGCGAGATTTATAGAGTAAATCGATAGGCTCAGTAAGTTGGGAAATGATAATATTTATATGGTGTGTCGTTGATTATAGGAGGAAATCGTGTCCTATATATTAGGATGATGATGTCCCCTTGAGGAGCTCATAAGGTTCATCATGTAAACCCTGCAGGTGGACTTGGTCCGACATGATGATAAGGTTGAGTGGTACTACTCATGGAGTTAGATGATGATTAATTAATTGTCAGTTTCACGCCCGCCCTTTTTCCAGGGGTTCGAAGGGGCGGCGCGACGCGATGGTACATACATGCATTACAGCGGAAGACTACATATACTTCTTACAGTGGAAGACTTTAGACTTTTTTTTCTTTCTTTTACCATAAGCATGCATCATCATTTCATAAATACTTGTTCCAGATCATGACATTCAACTTAAAGAAAACGTGCATAAGTATGGGAAACATAATAGATCTCCTCCACCATGCCACTACCACACACACTTTGCCCCTCCTACTGCTCCCTTTAGTTTAGCCATTCTTTACCCTTATCTGCAGTACAAGGGAACATATAACTATAAGCACATAGGCTTAGTAAGATCCTGTCCTACTCACAAAAACCATACGTCAAGCATTAAGCATAGAGTAGGGACATGATCATTGAAGCTCATATAAGCATAACATTCATATAAACGTACACAAGCATATAAACAAGCATAGCATGCGTATAAAATTACTAGAACATGAACATAGCATTCGTATAACATTCAATAACATAAGCAAACATATCATGCATATAAACATACCAGAACATAAGCATAGCATTCATATAAACAACTAAGAACATAAATAAACATAACATGCATATAACATACCAGAACATAAGCATAGCATTCATATAAACATCTAAGAACATAAGTAAACATAACATGCATATAACATACCAGAACATAAGCATAGCATTCATATAAACATCTAAGAACATAAGCAAACATAACATGCATATAACATACCAGAACATAAGCATAGCATTCATATAAACATCTAAGAACATAAGAAAACATAACATGCATATAACATCATATGATCTAGACATGAAATAAAGGTATATGCCGGATGCTCTTTGAAAACATATATATTATAGGTATGTAAATATAATCTCAACATATTGGGCCCGGCATTGTACCACATACATCATCATCATAGCGTGCATCCCTAATAGACCCGAGGTAGCTAATCCCGAACCCACTAGAGTACTAGGCCCATACTATGTCCGTCGGCCTAGGGACAATATAACATAGAAGTCCATACTAAGCCCGTACTTATGACCGTCGACCTAGGGCATCTAGGAGCCCATCCCATACTGAGTCAGTACTACGACCGTCAACCCAGGGGCACGTAGGAGCCCATCCCTTGGACCTTGTTAGGGTCCTGGTACAAGCCATGCAGAAAGTAAAATAGCATATCATGTTCCTTATCATAACATATCATATTTCTTTTCATAAACATATCATGTTCCATATCGTCGCATATCATGTTTCTTCTTCATAGCATAACATGTTTCTTCTTCATAACATATCATATTGCTTTTCAGAACATATCATATTCCTTCTTCATAACATATCATATTTCTTTTCATACATATCATGTTCCTTCTTTATAACATATCATACATTCATACAATTTACATGACAATGAGCATAACATGATCATACATTTAACATGGTAATGAGCAGAACATAATCATGCATTCCTACAATTAACAAGGACATATGGTAGTGCCATAAACCAATCATGCTAAACAATTTGAGCAAGGACTACTTAACATAATGCTAACAGCACACACATATAGGGCATGACATAAACATCATGAACAAGCATAACATGGTATGATCTAAACTTCATGGAGTTCTACCAAAATTTTAAACCCTAAACAACGTGTACATGATCTAACTAACCACATATTAATTCTATCACCTATAAATCATGGCATGGAAGGCCCTTAGGAGTTTAAATGAGTCTTGGCCGAGAGCTTCAAGGAATCGTAAGATCCATTTCTTAAATCTAGATTAGCTATCAACATGTTACCTTCATCTACATTCAAAACATAGCATGACAACTTATAGATCATAGCATGATAGACCTAAATGGGTCTTGGCCGAATTTTTCAAGGAACTTTAAGGATCAACCACTTAAATTTAGGTTAGCTAACAATATGTTATCTTCATCTACAAGCAAAACATAGCATAGCAACTTATAGGTCCTAGCATGATAGACCATTAGGGGCCTAAATGGGTCTTGGCCGAATGTCTCAAGGAGCTTTAAGTTAAACCACTTAAATTTAGTTTAGCTAACAACATGTTATCTTCATCTAACATCAAAACATAGCATGAACTCATCTAGAGCATAGCATAGAACATGTTATCTTCATCTAACATCAAAACATGGCATGAACTCATCTAGAGCATAGCATAGAACATGTTATCTTCATCTAACATCAAAACATGACATGAACTCATCTAGAGCATAGCATAGAACATGTTATCTTCATCTAACATCAAAACATGGAATGAACACATCTAGAGCATAGCATAGAATAACCATTAGGGGTCCAAAGGGGCTTGGCCGAGAGTTCTATGAGGGTTTAAAGATCAACCACTTAACCAAACCTATCTAGAAACCTATCATCTTCATATTTATACAAAGTATAGCATGGACCATCATGGAAAGGACAAGGAATGGTCTTGGCTGAAAGTTTCTTGATGTTTTTGAGATCTAACACTTAACCAAACCTATCTAGCAACCTATCATCATCATATTCATATAAGATATAGCATGGATCATCATGGAAGCACAAGGAAGGGTCTTGGCCAAATGTTTCTTGGAGTTTTTAAGATCAAACACCTAACCAAACCTATCTAGCAACCGATCACCATCATATTCATACAAGGTATGCCATGGATCATCATTGAAAGCATAAGGAAGGATCTTGGCCGAAAGTTCATTAAGGGTTTTACTTAATAACATCAATCGAAACAACTTGTATGCAGGTGAGGGTATACTTACATCCTTCGCTTTGTTAATAGTTGGAAAATACTCTAGGTTGTGCCAAGATTAGAGGCTTCTCCTAGCTTGGATAGCTTTCGAAAAATGGAGGAGGGGAGCCTAGGGTTTCGGTGAGGAAGAAGAAGAGAAGTGGAGAATGAAAATTGGGGTTTATCTTGTCTCCTCATTCCCCTATTTATTCACTTGAAGGTGTCCCTTAGCCTCCCTTACCCTTATCTATCATTTTCCATATCCCTCTAATAGCACAACCCTGCTGGGCTTCTGGTTATTGGATGCATCCTAGGGTTTAGCTATGTACTAGAGGTTTGGGGTTCAATTCCTGGGTCATGCATCCTTTTTGGCTCTATTTCTTTTATTTTTGGAAGAGCCCACATAAAAGCCCATATGATCATGCAAAAATTCTCATAAAATTTCTAGAAATTTTATGGGCATTACAGTCTTTCATACCTTTTAAAAGTTTTGTCCTTGAAACTTAGAACAACTCTGGGTACTTCTGTTTCATGTCCTCCTCGCGGTCCCAGGTCGCTTCTTCATACCGTTGATTTTGCCAAAGGACCTTCACCAAGGGCACCTCTTTATTCCTTAGCCTTTTGACTTCTTGGTTTAGTATCTGGATAGGCCGACTTTCATAACTAAGGTCCTCTTGAACTTGCACTATTTGTGGCTCGATCACTTGGTCCGTACTAGAAATGCACTTCTTGAGCATCGAAACATGGAACACGTTGTGAATAGCTGACATCTCTTGAGGCAACACTACCTCGTAAGCTACCTTGCCAACTCTCTTCAATATCAGATACGGTCCCACATAGCGCGGACTCAGCATACCCTTCCTTCCGAATCAAATCACTCCCTTCATAGGGGCCACTTTGAGGAATACCAGATCCCCGTCTTCGAATTATAACGGTCTATGCTGTTGGTGCAGTGGGCACCAAAGTCGAACCGGTATTTTGATTATGGCAAAAGGCTCAATAGTTAAGGGTATATTTGTTATCTTACGAGCTCAATTAAGTGTGCAGAAATGCTAAAGTTGAGCGGAAGGTCTGCGACACCCGGTGGGAACCGAGGTGGTCGGGCAACGCCAGAGGGACTTCGGAGGAAGCCGAGGTACTCGGGTGAAGACCGGAAGCGAGGCTACAAGGTAAGCTCGTGTGAAAGCGAAGCAAGGTCGTTAAGCGTAGATCCGACCCAATACCTCCAATGGAAGGTCTAGGTCGAGATCAGATGGTTAGAACCATCGTACTTTATATTTTAAGCTAACTTGTACTGCAGTCCAAAACCCTTTGACTACAGTCAACTGCTAGTCAAGTTCCAGCCTCGAGAAGAGCTCGAATTTCAAGGGGGTGAATTTGGACTTGACTCGTGTTTTGGTACAAAGGGTGATGTGGCATCAAGGTGGACATCCAAACCATCACCAAGCTTCCTTGTGGTGGACGCCCAAAATAAGGTGAGTTGGCACAAGATGGTTGGCTCCCATGATGTGGCACAAGTTGAATGGCTCCAACAAGTTGGCGCCCAAGGAGGTTGGAGGTGGCACAAGGTGGTTGGATGAAACACCTCATCCTCAAGTTGGCGCCCAAGGAGGTTGGAGGTGGCACAAGGTGGTTGGATGAAACACCTCATCCTCAAGTTGGCGCCCAAGGAGGTTGGAGGTGGCACAAGGTGGTTGGATGAAACACCTCATCCTTGAGTTGGCGCCCAAGGAGGTTGGAGGTGGCACAAGGTGGTTGGATGAAACACCTCATCCTTGAGTTGGGATAAGAACCTCACCTTGGACACTACCTATGTCTAAATTCATAGATCAATATCCATAAATAGACATGTTCAAGCCAAGCAAATCACAAGAATTCAAGAGCTCGTAACGCCGCTACTACTACTCACATTTGCTACGAAGTGCGCCGACAACGAAAGCTACATCTTCTACTTATAAGAGTTGTCGGTATATTTATTTAAGTTCTACTTCTTTAAATTGTCTTTGTGCTTTAATCGTAACAAGGGGGAGTGTCCCTTTGCCTTGATTTCTTTTTGTAATCGTTGCTCCTACTTCCAACGAAGAGGAGTGGTTTTAGTGAATTGCCCTCCGTACGTGATCAAGGATCACTAGGGCCGTGGATTAGCAATCGAAAGATTGTGAACCACGTAAAAATATCTTGTCTACTTTATATTTCCATTTGTGCACTCTCTACTTGCTTTTACTTATTGCAAAAGTTTTTAACGACATCGTATCGCTATTCACCCCCTCTAGCGACACTTTCGATCCAACAATTGGTATCGAGTCGGCGCTAAGATTCAGTGAAACCACCAATCTAGCTTTGTTTTTCTTTTTTTACAGATTTTTATTTATTTATTTCTGTTGTATAATTATTTCACTTGCTTATCTTCTCCTACATATAGAATTGCATTAGAGGCTTTAGGATCCGGATAAGGTTGTCCTTCGAGTTAGATCCCGAGTAAGGTTGTCCTCCGAACTTCAACGACATTCGCATTTGATTGTTTATTTCTTTTGCAAGTTACATTTTATATATCTTTTTACTTCACTACTAATCCAAGACGAAAGTCTTGGAATATTCTTTCCGTGTGTGTTTTGCAAGATTCTTTTCGTCGTTCTTCTTCTTGTTTTTAAATGGCCCATCTCGAAGGGTTTAGCACCGCCCGACCCCCGTTTTACAACGGTAATGACTTTCGTTATTGGAAGGGTCGGATGGAATGCTTTCTTAAAACCCAAATCGAGATGTGGATCGTAATCCAAACCGGTTTCACACTTCCTATTAATGAAGATGGTGAATCTTTGGGTTACGATCAATGGTCAAATTCCATGAAAAAACAAGTAGAAGCCGATGCCAAGGCAACTCAAATCTTGCAATGTGGGTTGTCCAAGGAAGAGCTCAACCGCGTCGGCCCATTCATTAGTGCAAAGGACTTATGGACCAAGCTAGTGGAACTACACGAAGGCACCGACGACACGAAGGTATGTAAAAGAGATTTACTTTTAAATAAATTGTATAACTTGAAAATGCAGGAAAACGAGACCGCAACTAAACTACATGCTCGTATCCAAGACATCGTCAACCAACTCCATGCCATCGGACAAAAGGTCGAGAATCGCGACCTTATCAGGTATTCTCTTAACTCGTTTCCTAGGACCACCTTGTGGGCATCCATGGTCGATGCCTACAAGGTCTCCAAGGACCTTTCTAAAATTAGGTTATACGAATTGTTTTCGGAACTTGAATTACATGAGCAAACTAACGTGGTCCAGGCCGAGAAGAGTATTGCGTTAGTTGCAGGTTCCAAGAAGAAGAAGCCCGCAAGCAAGCCACCCCCGAAGGAAGAAGACGAGTCCGAATCGGAAGTAGACTCCGAAATAGAATCCGAACTAGTCAATCTAGTTCGGAAGATGATCAAGAGATGAAAACGACCAACAACTCAAGGTAAGCCTAAACCTAATTCAAATACTTCTAATTTTAGATGCTATGAGTGCAATGTGTTGGTCACATCAAGTCCGAGTGCCCAAAGCTAAAGAATAACGCATCAAAGACCAAGAAAGTGCTATACGCTACTTGGGAGGAGTTGTCGGAGGAAGAAGACGATATCCAAGCTCTAATGGCCTAGCCGACCGTGCTCGACTCCGAAACCGAAGAAGAGTCCGAGTCCGAATCCGATGATGAGCTTCCATTCAAGACAAGCCACGGATCCGTATCCGGTTCAAAAGAATCATTAAGGGTAAGTCGGTCGTTACTTAATACTTTGTATGGTGCAATTAAATTTTTAAATAAGAAACTAGCTAAGTCCGAGTCCAAGGTCGAGACCCTAATTGAGGAGGTTAACCTTCTCAAACATGAGGTCTCCTAACCTCTTCGACTACTCGTATTCAAGAGGAGGACTCAACCTGCTGAAAAGCTTGAAGTTGAGAACTCGCTTTTGAAAACACAAGTCAAGACCTTAGGAACACGTTGGAAAGGTTCACTTTGGGATCCAAGGGACTTGACCTCTTACTTTGGATCACAAAGGGCCGTGTACAACAAGGCGGACTCGGGTTTAACTCAAATACAACCAATAAGTCATATATGTCTATAGTAAACCAACATAAGAAAAATGTCCAAGCATGGGTCCCTAAGACCACTTTGATTTCAACTTTAGGATCTAACATGTATTGGGTTCCCAAGGACCAAATTCACTATGTGAATAGACCCACTCGATTCAATGGTCCAGGGGAGCCAATACAAAATGTATTTTGTTAAGTCTTAGAAATTGCATGCTTAGTTTTTCCTTTATTTTTAGAATGGTTAGATAGGACTCATAACCAACTAAAATCCTGCGAAAAGATTGAGCCTCGGGAGCCTCTTTTCAAAAATAAACCAACTAAAATCCTACGAAAGATTGAGCCTCGGGAGCCTCTTTTCAAAAATAACTAGTTAGACCAAGGCGTAGTCTCAAGTAAGTCGAGTTATCAATTTCTTGAAATTAGCTTTGTCTAAGGAAGTGGTCGTTGTTCCGATCAAAGAAGGCCTCAGTGCCTCGCCACGACACGAAGCTAATCTCTTGAAAAGATTACTTGATGAGCTTAGACTAAATCGAATCTAACCTAATGTTGGTTAATTTAAATTCATTAAAATTAATCAAGTAAAATTGATAGTCATCTCACAATAACACATAGGAATAACATGTTTTGATCATGTAGATATTGGTGAGATGATTTAGGTTTAAAACTTACAAACAACCCTTTAGTAATTCCAATATCCGATCCAACTACCTTATGTGTAGGATCAATGGATGTTGACGATGGTTGCTCGACACATGACCAGGGGATCAACTCAAATTTTCGGTTACGATTCAAACGACAAGGATCGGTAGCCTTGGAAATAACGGCAAGCTCAAAATCATCGGATCGGTGATATTGAGCTCAACTCTAACTTTACAATTCAAAATGTCTTATTAGTAGAAAACTTTCAATATAATTTACTTAGTGTAAGCCAATTGTGTGATAACAATTATAAGGTCATATTTCTAGAAAATGAATGCGTAATCAAAATAAATGCAACATCTAAAATAATACTTAAAGGAACTAGGAGTAGCAACATCTACACAATAAATTTACCCAACTCCTCAACCAAGTGTCTTATGACACAGAAGAGGAATCTTGGTTATGGCACAAGACTCGGACACTGCACCCAAGACTCGTCACAAGATGAGTCGAGTGGCTTGGTTATAGGTTTGCCTAAACTAAACAACTTGGATAATAAAATATGTAATGCTTGTCAACAAGGTAAACAATCTAGGACACAACATCAATTAACTAATCAAGAACGAACCAAAAGTGTTCTTGAGCTCCTACACATGGATCTATTTGATTCACATGGAGCTAAGTCACTCAATGGTAGTCAATTTTGCTTAGTCATAATTGTGACTATTCTAGATTTACTTGGGTTAGGTTTATCAAACATAAAAATGATACCTAGACCAACTAATCAATCTTTGTAGGTTAATCGAAAATCAAAAGAACCTTAAGATTAAAAGACTTAGAAGCGATCATGGTGGTGAATTGAAAACCACGGGTTTACAGATCTCTAACCTAAGCGGATACCACCATGAGTTTTCATGTCCTAGAACCCCACAACAAAATGGGTTAGTCGAGCGGAAAAATAGAACCCTACAAGAAGCCGCTAGGACAATGTTAAGCGAGTATAACCTACCCGATAGATTTTGGGGCGGAGGCCGTTAGTACGGCTTGCTATGTCCAAAATAGGATCCTTATGGTAAAGAGGCACCAAAAGACCTCGTACGAGATTTATCACGATAAAATACCGAACATCAAGTACTTTAGGGTATTTGGATGCAAGGTACATATCTTAAACACTAAGGATTACCTAGGAAATTCAAATCCAAAACCTCTCGAACCTTTCTAGGATACTCAACCACCCGAGAGCTTATAGGGTATACAATCACGACACTCTTAGAGTCGAAGAAACCATTAATATAGTTTTGACGAAGGACACGAACCCGTTCAATCCTTAACAAAACCAACTAGCAAATCAACTTATAGCGAACCCGACTGATCTTGAACTTGAATCTCGTCCTAACCCAAGTCATCCTATCGACCAAGTGATAGATGACTCTAACCCAAGTCAAACTAGAACTCACCCAAGTCATCCTATCGACCAAGTGATAGATGACTCTAACCCAAGTCAAACTAGAACTCACCCAAGTCATCCTATCGACCAAGTGATAGATGGCCCTAACCCGAGTCACACTAAGACTCAAACAAATCATCCTATCAATCAAGTTATAGGTGATCCAAATTTAGGGGTTCGAACTAGAGCTTCATATCTAAACCTTAGTCAAATCTCGTTAATTTCCAAAATCGAACCCAAAACTATTGAACAAGCACTTCTTGATCCCGACTGGATTATTGCTATGCAAGAAGAGCTAGCTCAATTCACTAGAAATGAAGTCTGGGAATTAGTACCACCACCTAAAGAAAAATCAATTATTGGAACAAGGTGGGTATTTCGAAATAAACTTGATGATAAAGGTGAAGTAGTTAGAAATAAAGCTAGGTTAGTCGCAAAAGGGTTTAGTCAAGTCGAAGGTTTAGATTACGATGAGACCTCGCCCCGTAGCAGGACTAGAGTCCATCCGAATGTTGTTAGCATATGCACATCGAGGTTTTAAATTGTTTCAAATGGATGTCAAGTCAGCATTTTTGAATGGATACATTAAGGAAGAAGTTTACGTCAGTCAACCTCCGGATTGAAAATCTAGATAAACTGACCATGTCCTTAGACTTAAGAAAGCCCTATATGGACTCAAACAAGCCCCAAGAGCTTGATGCGAAAGGCTTCGATCTATCTTAAGTCCAAAGGATTCAACCAAGGTTTAGTCGACCCAACCTTATTCGTTAAAACCGTAGGAAAAGAAATCTTTATAGCCCAAATCTATGTAGATGATATAATTTTTGGAACTACCAACTCGATCCTGCTAAACGAATTCATCTCACTTATGGAAAGTGAATTTGAAATGAATTTAGTGGGAGAGTTAAGTTTCTTCTTAGGTTTACAAATTAAACAAACTAAAGATGGAATATATTTACATCAACAAAAATATACTAAGGACTTAATAAATCGATTTGGAATGCAAGATGCTAAAATAATCAATACACCTATGGCAACTAATGTTAATATAAGCGAAGATGTAGAAGGAAAACCCGTTGACCTAAAATACTATAGGAGCGCAATAGGAAGTCTCCTATACTTAACCGCGAGCCGACAGGCATTTTATTCGCGGTAAGTATGTGCGCAAGGTTACAAACCTGTGCCAAGGAGTCTCACCTAACCCTAGTCAAGCGTATCCTTAGATATCTAAAGGCACGCTAAGCGTAGGTATTTGGTACCTAGATCTACCGAGTTTAATCTAATCGGCTACTCCGACTCGACTATGCGGTAGTAAACTCGATAGAAAGAGCACGAGTGGTTGTTGTCAAATCCTCGGCTCGAGTCTAGTAAGTTAGTGCAGTAGGAAGCGACATTGCGTTGCCTTATCTACCAGCCGAATCGTTGCGATGGGTGAGTGTGTCTCTCAGCTCTGTGGATGAAGCACACTCTCCAAGACTTTAGCTTAATCTTTAACAACATTAAAACCTACATAGATAACATTAGTTCAATTAACTTAACTAAAAATCCAATATGTCATTCTAGGACAAAACATATAGAAGTTAAACACCACTTCATTAGGGAACATGTAACTAATGGAACTATACAACTAGAGTATGTTGAGTCCAAATCAAACCTAGCGGACATCTTCACCAAACCACTACCCGAAGCCGAATTTAGTTTATTAAGACGAAAGTTAGGTATGTGCGTAATAGAGTAGGATTTAAATTTTTCTATATATGTACTCTACTTTTGCTTCTTTTTATGAAATTAGCCTAAGTCTTACCTTAGAAATCATATACCTATAGATTTAAGGAGCCAACACATCTCACAACACATAGGACTAATGTGTTTGTGTACTTAGCCACGTAGACGGGCGTGAGATGTTAGGACCTTACTCCTGGTTCCAGATGTAGATTGATTGCATCGATATGAACCATGGAGTATAATTATTTAAAATTAATCAACTCCTTCAAGACTTATTGATCATTCTATATCAATCAAGTCCAACCAGTTGTACATTTTAGATGAACATATTTTCAAGCTTATTATTATTTTTAAAAAAATATATATATATATATATAGATATATATATATTGGGAACTGGCTTGGACTTACAACCCCTACAATATATTTACAAACAATATGAGGTAAGGCAAAAGGGGGAGAAAGTCACAAAACTAACCAAAATTAACCAAAATTAAAGGCGAAGAAAGTAAACAAAATTATTACCTTTTATATTAAGTAATTCCGTTTACTTAAGCAACTATTAAGGAGGAGTAAAATTATTTTTCAAGAACTCACCTTGTCAAGGAGGTTACCTCAAAGGGGAGAACTTGAAACAATAATATTTCTCATTCATATTTAATCATTATGCTAGCTCATTCATATTTAATCTTTATGCTAGCTCATTCACGCTTAATCATTATGCTAGCTTAATTTTTCCTTAACTTTTGTGTCGGTTTGCCATGAATCAAAGGGAGATTGTTAGTGCAAGTGGGCACCAAAGTCGAACCGTATTTTGATTATGGCAAAAGGCTCAATAGTTAAGGGTATATTTGTTATCTTACGAGCTCAATTAAGTGTGCGTAAATGCTAAAGTTGAGCGGAAGGTTCTGCGACACCGGTGGGAACCGAGGTGGTCGCAACGCCGAGAGGACTTCGGAGGAAGCCGAGGTACTCGGGTGAAGACCGGAAGCGAGGCTACAAGGTAAGCTCGTGTGAAAGCGAAGCAAGGTCGTCGTTAGCGTAGATCCGACCCAATACCTCCAATGGAAGGTCTAGGTCGAGATCGGATGGTTAGAACCATCGTACTTTATATTTTAAGCTAACTTATGCTGCAGTCCAAAACCCTTTGACTACGATCAAGCTGCTAGTCAAGTTCCGACCTCGAGAAGAGCTCGAATTTCAAGGGGTGAATTTGGACTTGACTCGTGTTTTGGTACAAAGGGTGATGTGGCATCAAGGTGGACATCCAAACCATCACCAAGCTTCCTTGTGGTGGGCGCCCAAAATAAGGTGAGTTGGCACAAGATGGTTGGCTCCCATGATGTGGCACAAGTTGAATGGCTCCAACAAGTTGGCGAAGGAGGTTGGAGGTGGCACAAGGTGGTTGGATGAAACACCTCATCCTCAAGTTGGCGCCCAAGGAGGTTGGAGGTGGCACAAGGTGGTTGGATGAAACACCTCATCCTCAAGTTGGCGCCCAAGGAGGTTGGAGGTGGCACAAGGTGGTTGGATGAAACACCTCATCCTTGAGTTGGCGCCCAAGGAGGTTGGAGGTGGCACAAGGTGGTTGGATGAAACACCTCATCCTTGAGTTGGGATAAGAACCTCACCTTGGACACTACCTATGTCTAAATTCATAGATCAATATCCATAAATAGACATGTTCAAGCCAAGCAAATCACAAGAATTCAAGAGCTCTCAACACGCCGTCGTAACGCCGCTACTACTACTCACATTTGCTACGACGAAGTGCCGCCGACAACGAAAGCTACATCTTCTACTTATAAGAGTTGTCGGTATATTTATTTAAGTTCTACTTCTTTAAATTGTCTTTGTGCTTTAATCGTAACAAGGAAAGGGGGAGTGTCCCTTTGCCTTGATTTCTTTTTGTAATCGTTGCTCCTACTTCCAACGAAGAGGAGTGGTTTTAGTGAATTGCCCTCCGTACGTGATCAAGGATCACTAGGGCCGTGGATTAGCAATCGAAAGATTGTGAACCACGTAAAAATATCTTGTCTACTTTATATTTCCGCTGTGCACTCTCTACTTGCTTTTTACTTATTGCAAAAGTTTTTTAACGACATCGTATCGCTATTCACCCCCCCCTCTAGCGACACTTTCGATCCAACATATGCCACATATCTGAATAGCTCTTTTGCCGGCTCTGAGCAGTTTCAATTCTTTGCCGGATGTTCTGTATAGCTCGGATGGTGTCGTCAATGAAATTTGTCTGGAGTCCCATCCCCTTCTTTTCACCACCCTCGTACCAGCATATAGGGGATCTACATTTCCTCCCGTATAGAGCCTCGTAGGGCGCCATTCCAATAGTAGCTTGGTAGCTATTGTTGTAGTCGAATTTTACCAAGCATAAGTATCGACACCAGCACCCTTTGAAATCCAGGGCGCAAGCTCGTAACATATCCTCCAGTACTTGATTTACCCTTTCGGTCTATCCGTTCGTCTGAGGATGGAAGGCAGTACTGAATAATAGCTTCGTGCCAAGGGCCTTCTGAACATATTCCCAGAAATGGGAAATAAAATGACCATCTCTATCAGAAATGAAGGTCTTAGGAATCCCATGTAATGTGATAATTTCCTTAGAATATAATTGAGCCAGTTGCTCAGTCGAATAGGTCATCTTGATTGCTAAGAAGTGGGTAGACTTCGTCAATCTGTCCACAATTACCCATATAGTATCATATCCATTTGTCGTCTTGGATAGACCTGAGATGAAATCCATAGAAATATCTTCTCATTTCCATTCTGGAATTTGGATTGGCTGCAGTGTTCCTCCAGGACTCTGGTGTTCTGCTTTAACCCTCTGGCAGGTCAGGCAGGTACTAACATACTGAGCCACATCTCTTTTCATACCGAACCACCAGAATTTTTTTTTCAGATCTTGGTACATCTTGGTGGTTCCAGGATGCATCGCATAAGGGGTTCCGTGAGCTTATTTAAATATCTTCTTCTGTAATTCTGGATCATCGGGAATACACAAGCGATCTCTGAGGTAGAGTATTCCACTATCAGAGATACGAAACCCATCATCCTTTCCTTCTAGAACCTCTTGCTTGATCCTCTGAATGCTCGGGTCACGGGTTTGCTTTTCCAATATATCGTCGAACAGCATCAATGCTATCGTCATGGTCGAGAGCTGTCCGGAAATGATTTCAACCCCATAACGAATAATTTCCTTTTCTAAGGGCCGAGATAGTACTGATAGAGACATCAAGGTGGCACAGGACTTCCTGCTGAGTGCATCGGCCACCTTCTTCGCTTTTCCTGGATGGTAGAAGATCTCACAGTCATAATCCTTGATGAGCTCGAGCCATCTGCATTGTCTCATGTTCAGGTCCTTCTGTGTGAAGAAATATTTCAGACTCTGGTGGCCTGTATAAATCCTACACTGAGCTCCATATAGATAATGCCTCCATGTTTTTAGAGCAAAGACCACGACCGCTAGCTCTAGATCATGAGTGGGATAATTCCTTTCATGTTCTTTGAGTTGCCTAGAGGCGTAGGCAATGACCTTGCCCTTCTGCATGAGTACAACTCCGAGTCCCAACTTGGAAGCGTCGCTGTACATGTTGAAGCCTTCGTTACTATCCGGAAGAGCAAGGATTGGAGCACTGGTCAGTCTCTTTTTCAATTATGTGAAACTCTTCTCACAGGAGTCCGTCCATTCATACTTTTTTTTGTTTCTGATGAGGACTGTCATAGGGGCAGCAATTCTAGAGAAGTTCTCTACAAACTTCCTGTAGTAGCTTGCTAGCCCAAGAAAGCTTCTGATCTCGCTGGCATTCTTTGGTCGGTTCAAGTTACTCACAGCTTCAATCTTTATTGGGTCTACCATACTCCGTGCTTGGATATAACGTGACCTAAAAATGATACTTGATAGAGCCAGAATTCGCATTTGGAGAACTTTGCATACAACTGCATTTCCTGAAGAATCTGTAATACCATATTCAGGTGTTCTGCGTGCTCTTCTGGGGTTCTCGAATATATCAGTATATCGTCGATGAAAACGATTACAAATTTGTCGAGGAATGCCAAGAATACCCGATTCATCAGATCCATGAACATAGCAGGTGCATTCGTCACTCCGAAGGGCATAACTACGAACTCGTAATGTTCGTATCTTGTTCGGAAAGTCGTCTTTGGTATATCTGTTGGAATGTATACTGAAAGCCTAGCTCTTTTTGTATGAACATTTTATTTTGAAATAAGAATCACATGATCATTGTTTACACTTTATATATTTATTATATGTGTGTGCATATTGTCTAATATTTTACATTGTAGATAACATGGTGCTTGGTGTGGCACAGAAGATCATGTTATCAATCCCTTGTAAAACATAAGTAGAGGCTCACAACCAAGATAGTTTTGGACAAACCATTGGCATGGTTGTAGTGTAGCTTGGTATTGTTTTGTCTTGAACATGGAGTTACACTAGTACACTTAGGTGTATTGAGCAGGACAGACATAGAGGTGATTCAATTAATTGCTGACTATATAATTGAATCGGACCTCGGATATTATGTTGTACATGCTCTTAATCCTGATATAATAACGGGCACATGTACTTAGTATTTATTTCTTTGATTTACCAAAGGGTGAGATTTAAATGGATTAAATCAATATGCCCGGTAAGTTGGGAAATAATATTATTTACATGGTGTGTCGTTGATTATAGGAGGAAACCATGTCCTATATACTAGGTTGATGATATCCCCTTGAGGAGCTCATAAGGTTCATCATGTAAACCCAGCTGGTTGACTTAGTCAACATGATGATAAGGTTGAGTGGTACTACTCGAGGAATTAGATGTTAATTAATTGATGGTCAGTAAATCAATTAATTGACGGACATTCGATATCTTAAACACGGGGAGATGAATGTACAAATAATATATGGAGCCCATATTAATTTATGGGGGTTGGTCAGGTAGTTCAATGATGATCCTCTATTGGAATGGAACATCATTGATGGATCAAGTTAGTGTGGTTCCGATCCATCGGGTGGCCAAGATCCAACTCCTCCTTACGGTCCCTATCGTAGCCTAATATAATCCTAAAGACGTCTAGATCCAAGGATGTAAAACAAAACTCTAGAACCAACGGTTGGGATTAAATCCCTAGAACCAATGGTTGGGATGAAACCCTAGAACCAACGGTTGGGATTAAATCCCTAGATCCGATGGTTAGGATGAAACCCTAGAATCGACGGTTAGGATTAAATCCCTAGATCCGACGGTTGGGATGAAACCCTAGATCCGACGGTTGGGATGAAACCCTAGATCCGACGATTGGGATGAAATCCTAGATCCGACGGTTGGGATGAAACCCTAGATCCGACGGTTGGGATAAAACCCTAGATCCGACGGTGGAGATTAAATCCCTAGATCCGACGGTGGAGATTAAAGGAGGCTTAAACCCAATTCTATAAATAGAGGGCTTAGGTTGGGCGGAAAAAGTGGTTCAATTTTGGAGTTAGGGTTTTAGTTTGGGCGGCTAGGGTTTGGAAGCAAAGTTTTGGGCGGCAACTCTTGGACAAGAAGCCGGCGCCCATCTTCTTCCTTTTCTCCTTGGTGGCCGGCGCTCACTCCTTCTTTCTCTAAGCTTTGGCCGGCCCTCTTCCTTCTCCTTTGATCCTTGGTGGCCGGCGGTCCTCCAATAATTGGTGGCCGGTGCTTCTCCAACCTCTAGGTGACCAGCGGCAACCTCTCTTCAAGGATGGCCGGCGCTCATCCCTTCGTTCCTTGGCCGGCGGTTGCATCAAACTCCCTTGCTTGGTGGCCGGTTCTAGAAAGGAAAGGTTTTGTTGGTTCTTCTCTTTGTTCGCAGCAGACAAGGAAGGGAAGAACGCGATCTAGAAGGCTTCTACTCGTGGAGGATCTTCGCCCACACGTCGTCCACGAGGAGGATAGGACATACGGTAGAAGATCGTAAGGTATAAAGTGGTACAACTTTATTTTTTGATCTTAGCATGTTATTTTATGTGTTGATTATAAAAGTGTGCGTATGTATATATTTTGGATAATCATGGACCCCGAAGACAAACACAAAAACTGGTGATCCGTCCGTTGTCTCTTTCACGGCTAACCAACTAGAAGAGTTGTGTTGCTTGAATAACTAGTTTGTTCAAGCGATCACTCAAGTTGTTAGCACGACGATGAATAGTTGTGCTAAGGAAACTCATCCCATCGGATTAGTTCTTTCATTGGTGAAAATTTTAATCCGGGGACATGGGAGCCAATGAGTCTCCGAAGCAATTCCCTACATTTGGTATCAGAGCCACGGTTTCTGGTTTTGTGTGTTTTGGATTCGGTTACTTTCATGCACATATCATATATTGAGTATGCCGGATAATAGTAGGATGTGCGTAGGCTAACTTTTTGGTTGCAGGCATAAGATCCGACTATTTTGGCTATTTGGTTGTATGTGATTGTTTTGTGTGTGATTGTATGTATATTATTTGAATCCTCGGGGTTGACGAGGCTAGATTAGTATTTAATTTTTTTAATTAAATACGGCATTGTTTAGCCATTCATTTTAGTTTACTTTTGATCTAGATTATTTGTACACTCCTTCGTGGAGTTTAGGATCGATGGATGTAAATTAAAATGATTTATCTCGGTCCGGATCTCTTTAGTGACTTGCGCACGGGAAAAGATGGAGCGGACGAGGTGGCGACACGACGTGATGCGTATTGGAGAACAATGCCATAATAGTTGGAAAAATTCTGTTTTTTCCATATTTATTGCTTATTTTTTTTATATGCATGTTGTGTATGCTTTAAAATTCCTTGATTTCAATTTACTAAGTGGTAGATGGATATTTTAATTAATTCCCGCGGCCTCCATTACAATTTGACGTGTGATGCAACAAACTTGCGTGTTGGCTCTGAGTGCCTTCCTCCCCATCGGATGAGTTTGCTTGCGGATCACTAGGTCAAATAATGGTTATAGGAAATTATTTAGGAGCGTGTATACTTCCCCATCGGTAAGGCACATAATCCGAAATAATTCCCTTAGTATCGTGTAATGGTGCACACTTAGATGCAAATAAAAGTATCCTCCCCATCGGAGTCACTGCTTTTATTTGTAGGGCTAAAGAGGAACCAACTATAAATTTTATTTGTCAAAAAGTAAGGTTGACAAGATAATAAAATTAATGGTTAAAACCTCCTCTTACAAATGTAGAATTCGTATACGTCCACACTATCGTGGCATGTGATATTCTCGGTGTTTTGAGGTGTTGGTTAATTTCGGGATTTTATTGTTTTGAGGAATCAATAATATTTGAAATCTAATATTTTGATCATTGTGATTTTTAGGATTTTCAAATGGCTTTCAACCCACTTGCTATGATTTTAAAAGAAAATAAGCTTACTTGACCAAACTACATTGATTGGAAAAGAAATCTGGATATTGTCTTAACTGCGGAGGAGTACAAATTTGTACTCTTCGAGGTCTGTCCTCCTAAGTCCTCCGATGACTCTGATGAAAAGGAGAAAGAACGTTATAAGAAATGGGTCAAGGCAAATGAGATGGCGCGGTGTTACATTTTGGCATCTATGTCAAATGTGCTGCAACATCAGTATCAGGCCATAACCACAGCTTATGACATGATGTTCAATCTCAAGGAACTTTTCGGACATTAGAGTAGGGTGGCTAGACAGGAGGCGATGAGAAACTTGATGACGACCACCATGATCGAGGGAACACCCGTTAGGGATCATGTTCTCAAGATGATGGCTCATCTTAATGAGATGGAAGTCCTCGGAGCTGAGATCGATGGCGAAACCCAGGTCGATATGATTCTCCAGTCTCTGCCTAGAAGTTTTGAGAAGTTCCGCCTCAACTACAACATGAACAAGAGGTTGTATTCGTTGGCGGATCTTCTGACAGAACTCCAGGCGGCAGAGGGGCTTTTTTGTCAAAGTGCTCAAGCAATGGTCGCTCAAAAGGTTTCTTCCTCTAAACCGAAAGGTAAGAAGAAGAAGAAGCAAGGTGGAGCAAAGAAGGTGGCAGTGGGACCTCAGGATGGAGTGAAGAAACCGAAATGCAAGTGCTTCACTTGCAAGCAGACTGGACATTGGAAGGCGGACTGTCCTCGGTGAAAGAACAAAGGTATATCTTCTTGTTTAGTTGTTGAAACATGTTTAGCGGTGTTATCTACCAGTGCCTGGTGTGTAGATACAGGAGCCATTGATCATGTCTGCAATACTTTGTAGGGGTTTCAGGAAACCCGACGTCTAGTTGAGGGAGAGATTACCGTCTTCATGGGGAATGCTTCAAAGGTGGCGGCTATTGCAGTGGGAGACGTTTAATTATCTTTTGATAGGAATAAAATTTTGGTTTTGAGAGATTGTCTTTATGTACCTACTTTTAGAAAGAATTTAATTTCAGTTTCTAAATTGTTTATGGATGGATATTCTGTTTCTTTTAATGACAAAGTGGTTATAAAAAGGAATAGGGAGATTATCTGTTCTGGTACATTAGTTGGAAATTTATATACTCTTGAACCGAAAACTCCCACGATGCATATAGAAATCAATAACTTATCTTCTAAGTCTAATAAGAGAAATGAACCATCGCAAATGAACCAAACATATCTTTGGCATCTAAGGCTTGGTCATATTAACCTATGCAGAATTCAAAGGTTGATAGCTGATGGACCTTTAGGTTCATTAGTGGTGGAGGATATCCCAACCTGCGAATCTTGCTTGGAAGGTAAAATGACCAAGAGGCCTTTCAAGGCCAAGGGGTATAGAGCCAAAGATGTGTTAGAATTGGTTCATTCTGATTTGTGTGGTTCTATGTCTATCCAGGCAAGAGGTGGTTTTGAATATTTCGTCTCTTTTATAGACGATTATTCATGATATGGATACATTTACTTGATGCGCCGCAAGTCTGAATGCTTTGACAGGTTCAAAGAATTCAAGGCTGATGTGGAGAACCGCCAAGGTAAAAGTATCAAGACATTACGATCTGATCGTGGTGGCAAGTACCTCTTGGGAGAGTTTAGGAGTTCCTTATCAGAGGCTGGGATTCAATCCCAATTGTCCGCACCTGGCACACCCCAGCAGAATGGTGTGGCGGAGCGAAGGAACAGGACTCTTATGGAGATGGTCAGATCTATGATGAGTTATTCTGAGTTACCTGATTCGTTCTGGGGGTTCGCTCTAGAAACATCAGCACACAATCTGAACTTGGTTCCATCTAAGTCAGTACCCTCTACTCCCATAGAGTTGTGGACTAGGCGAAAGCCTAGTCTAAGACATATTCGGATTTGGGGTAGTCCAGCACATGTGCTGAAGGGAGATGCTGGTAAGTTGGAATCTCGTACAGAAGTACGCTTGTTTGTTGGCTACCCTAAGGGAACGAAGGGTGGTTTATTCTATAGTCCAAGAGATCAGAAGGTGATCGTGAGTACGAATGTCAGATTTCTAGAGGAGGACTATGTGATGAACCACAAGCCCACGAGTAGGATTGTTCTTGAGGAGTTAACAGGGGAAGTCCCGACTTCAGTACCACTGGTACAAGAGGAGATGCCACAAGTCACTGCACTGCGTGTCATAGAGTATACACATGAGGCACCTCGTCGTAGTGGGAGGGTTGTTAGACAACCCGAGAGATTCATGTTTTTGGAAGAGTCTTCGGACTTAGTCCCTGGTGAACATGAACCGGATCCCTGGACATATGATGAGGCACTCCATGAAAAAGATGCGGTATCTTGGAAAAGTGCGATGAATTCAGAGATAGAATCTATGGATTCTAATCAAGTCTGGGAGCTAGTAGAGCCACCCGATGGTGTAAAAGCCATTGGATGCAAGTGGATCTACAAGAGAAAGAGAGGAGTGGACGGGAAGGTTGAGACCTTCAAAGCTAGGCTTGTCGCGAAAGGGTATACTCAGAAAGAGGGTATTGATTATGAGGAGACCTTTTCGTCGGTAGCTATGCTTAAGTCTATCCGGATTCTCTTATCTATAGTTGCTCATATGGATTATGAGATTTGGCAGATGGATGTCAAGACAGCTTTCCTTAACGGAAGTCTTGAGGAGAACATCTATATGCGACAACCAGAGGGATTCATTGCTAATGGCAAAGAGCATCTTGTATGTAAGCTTAATCGGTCCATTTTGTTAGTTATAGCCCTAGAACCAAACATGTGATGGTTGAATAGGGAACATTTTGTATCATATTCTATAAAGGCAAAAGATTGGTTATTATATATTTACGTCTTGCATGTGCCAGCTAAATTAAATATATAATAATGCCCTAGAAAAGTAGGTTCTTATCTATAGCACATCAATTGGCAGAATTGATTATGAGAGGCTATAGAGAACACTTTCCTAAATGTTCCTAGTCAAGTATTAATATGCAAGGGCAATATTAATACATAAAGACTAGCATGTAGGTCAATTGATGACTTGATCTCACAAGTCATGGATATGTGATATCAAGTTGACACATGGGTATATATTAGAGAATACCAACTGACTCGCCATGAGAAATTTCATGACTGCCATATGAGTGTCATAAACTTTCTCATGTGACTATTGGTATGAATAGTCTCAAACCTCAAGTCACTACGCTCCTACATAAGGAGTTATGTACTTTGGTATCACAAACGCCACCCGTAACAGGTGGACCATAAAGGCGACATCGGGTATATAAATAAATTATGCGGAGGGATGTGAGTGATGTAGATGGGATCTATCCCTTCCATATGACGGGAGTGATATCGGTGGGCCCCTTGATTGAGTAGAACTACTAAAACGCATGGTCATGCTCGAATGAGTCAATATGAGATATTGAGCTCATTTGTTTGAGTTAGTTTACTCAGGGATCAAGAAACACATAGATTGATCGAGGATGACATGGTCTATGCCTCATTGGTCAATCTGATATCAAGGATAGAAGGACACGGTCATACATTATAGTAGTCACGGAAAGGTTAGTCGGATCTTGACTTATCTCATAACTTGGGTAGCAATGATGTATTGCTAGATGCCGCTCATTGCTTGTGTATCTAAAAGAGTTTAGATCCACTGCCAACGTTATGAGAGCCTATAGGGTCACACACAAAGAGCATGATGATTAGAAGAATTAGAGCATTCTAGTTTGACTAGAATAATTTGGGAATAAGCTTAAGTACAAAATGGTTTTTGGACTTTAAGCTTAATGAGAATTTTAGCTTATTGATTTAATGAGATTAATTCAATATACTAAGCTCAATTGATTTAATAAGATTAATTCAATATGTTACCTTATTTATTTAATGAGATTAATTCAATATGATAACATAAGCATATTGAATTAATAAGATTAATTCAACATCCATGAATGCCACATAAGCATGCCACCTAAGCATGCCACACAAGCATGCCACCTAAGCATGCCACATAAGCATGCCACCTAAGCTTGATGAGTTGGAAGGAGACAAAGGGTTTTGACCCTTGGATTTCCTCCACATGTGGCCGGCCAAAACAAGGAGGATAACTCCTTGTTTAATTATCTTTCAATGCCATTGATTGCATTGAATGTGATAGGAGATGAAAGGTTTTTCAAATCCTATAAAACACCCCATGGGGTGGCCGACCAAAGGGGTTGAGTTGGAGCTTAAGGCTTGGTAAGAGCTTGGTGGGAGAGGCTTTTGTTGTGTGGTTTTGTGAGTGTAAGCTAGCAAGAAGAGTAGTCATCTTCTTCCTTTCTCTTCTTCCCTACCTTCCTCTCCTTTAGGGACTTCTCTAGCAAGAAGTAAAGGAGAGATCTTCTAGTTTTCTTTTGTGAGACAAGAGCTTGCTCGTGTGGATACATATAGAGGCACGGACATTTGAACGTGCTAAAAGATCCAACACATCCAAGGAAAAGCGGGATTGCAAAGGGCACGCAACAAAGGTAGAATTCTCCTATAAAAAAGGCTTTCTTTTGAGAAATTTATTTTTGTACGAGTTTTTCTTTCAAGGATCACTTGGAAGGATCCTAATTTTTCCGCATATGCTATTTTGCATAAAGAGATCCCAACAAAGGGTATCAGAGCCACTTGCGAAAGATCGTATAAAAATAGTTTTTCTATTTTATATATGATATAGAAGTAGGATAAATTTTATTATGAGTTGATAATTGCATTAGCAATTTTTCAAACATAATAAAATATCCGATGTCTTTTAAAAGTTAAAAAATGACATGGTGCATGGTTATGGCCTAGTCCCAAAAAGTTTGTGAATGTGTGTTGTAATTCTTAATACGACCTGCGAGTCGTGCCTTTCTCCTAAAAATCTTGTTGTAAAATTAGTTTTAGACTCGAATGTAACTCGAGTATTTCTCCTTTTGTAATATACAAAATAAAGATGGAGGGTCCATTGGAAGATGATGTTACAAGGAGGAAGTCAACAACACACGACAACCAAAAGGAAGCACTTGGGAGAAGATGCTATCCCTAGGTTGACCAATCAATCTTCTCATTGGCTTGAGAAGATTGTAGAATAAGGGCCATAACCAAGACACGCTTAGTATGCTAATATGTATGTGATGCATGTTAATTTAGCTTATATGTGATGTATGCTAATATGTATGTGATGCATGTTTAAGTTTATTTCTTTAATAAGTCTAAACGATATGCCTACCAAAGTTTGGTACTCACTACTTCCTCGATCATTTGTTATTGGGTTTGCCAAAGCAAAGCAATGCATTTTATCTTGGAAGAGTGCGAGTGGACAATCGTGATGTCCCGCTATCAAACTTGGTTAAGACTTAATTAAGAAAGTAGAGGCATATATTAGCTTTGAACATAAGTTTTAAAAATTAGTTTTGTGTGATTTCCGAACATCAGCTTTATCTTAGAAGTGGTCGTTGCTCCGATATCAAAGAAGGCCTCTGTGCCTCGCCACACCGAAGTAGTTTAGGAATAAGCACTAAACTAATCTAAACTTAACCAAAGCTATTAAAGAGTTACATCAGATGTAATTGGCAAAAGATTGCCTACCTAATCATACTACGTCTTGGGCGATTAGCCAAAGCTAACTCAAGACGAATTATGATGTGGATCTTTATCCCATATAAATGTATAGCTAAATAGAAGCTAATGATGTAAGCAAAATGTGTTTGCCTACATCAATAATTAGCTCATATCAAAGCTATGAGAATTTAGTGGGAGCCTCATTTAATTAAAGACCTAATTAAATGACTTAGGTATGATACTTAATTTTGCATTTTAATGTTGTAGATCACCATGTCATCTAACACGACACACCCCCTCAACTTGCGATCTGTCCTTGAGAAAGACAAGCTCAATGGAGCTAACTTTCTAGACTGGTATAGGAACTTGAGGATTATCCTCAAGTAAGAACGTAAACTATATGTCCTAGAGCAGTCTATCCCTGAAACACCCGCCCATGCGGCCACTCGTGCTGAAAAAGATGCTTATAAGAAGCATCAAGATGACGCATTAGATGTGTCATGTCTTATGCTTGCCACCATGAACTCTGAGCTTTAGAAGCAACATGAGAACATGGATGCCTATGATATGGTTGAGCATTTAAAACAACTATATCAAGGACAAGCTAGGCACGAGCGTTTTGAAGTGTCTAAAGCTCGTTTTGCATGCAAGATGCAAGAAGGAACACCTGTAGGAACTCACGTACTTAAAATGATTGGGTACGTTGAGAACCTTGAAAGACTAGGTTTTCCATTGAGCCAAGAATTGGCAGCGATGTTATCACGCAATCGTTCAGGAAGCATATAATCAATTCGTCATGAATTATAACATGAATGAAATTGATAAACCTTTGCTGAGATTCTCGGATGTTAAGCTACGAACCGAATCTCAAAAAAGTTAATGTACTAATGGTCAAGAAGGGCAAAGGTAAGCGCAAAGGCAAGGGTAAGACCCAAGCCAAAGGCAAGGCCAATTCATCCACTTCAAAGGGTAAAGGTAAAGTACCTAAGGAAGGGGACTGTTTCCATTGCGGTGAGACTGGACACTGGAAGCGGAACTGCAAAATCTACCTTGAGGAAGTAAAGAATAAAAGAAGTGGGACGTCTGCCTCAGGTATACACGTTATAGAAGTTAATCTATCTATTTCTTTTACATGGGTATTAGATACCGGATGTGCATCTCACATTTGTACTAATGTGCAGGGACTGAGAAATAGTAGACTAATGGCAAAAGGCGAAGTGGACCTACGAGTAGGCAATGGCGCAAAAGTTGCTGCTGTAGCTGTAGGAACATATTCTTTGTCTTTGCCCACTGGGCTTATCTTAGAACTAGAGGAGTGCTTTTATGTACCTGCATTAACAAAGAACATAATCTCTGTATCTTGTTTAGACAAGAAAAACTTCTCTTTTATAATAAAGGACAAATGTTGTTCCATTTATTTGAATGAAATGTTCTATTGTAATGCACCACTTATGAATGGTCTCTATGTTCTAGATTTAGAAAACCCAATTTATAACGTAAATACCAAATGGTTCAAATCGAATAATTTGAACCAAACATATCTCTGACACTGTCGCCTAGGTCACATAAATGAAAAACGCATATCCCATCTCTATAAAGATGGATTATTGGACTCATTTGATTTTGAATCATATGAGATATGCAAATCTTGTCTTTTAGGAAAGATGACTAAAACTCCATTTAGTGGACATGGCGAGAGAGCGACGGACGTGTTAGGACTCATACATACTGATGTATGTGGCCCTTTCAATGTCGAAGCCAGAGGAGGGTATAAGTACTTTATTACTTTCACTGATGATATGAGTAAATTTGGCTACTTATATTTGATGAGACATAAGTCAGAATCCTTTGAAAAGTTCAAAGAATTCAAGAATGAAGTACAAAACCAACTTGGTAAGCGTATTAAGCTACTTCGATCAGATCGAGGTGGTGAATACCTTAGTCAAGAATTTCGTGATCACCTGGCTGAGTGTGGGATAATATCCCAACTCACTCCACCTGGAACACCACAATGGAATGGTGTATCTGAAAGGAGAAATCGTACTCTATTAGATATGGTACGATCAATGATGAGCCAGACTGATCTACCTACTTCCTTTTGGGGTTTAGCTCTAGAGACAGCCACTTTCACACTTAATCGCGTCCCATCAAAAGCCGTAGAAAAGACACCATACACGTTATGGACTGGGAAGAGTCCCAAAATTTCTTTTATAAAGATTTGGGGTTGTGAAGCTTATGTTAGACGTCAAGTCTCAGATAAACTAGGACCCAAATCAGATAAGTGTTATTTTGTAGGATATCCCAAGGAAACTAAGGGATATTACTTTTACAATCCCACACATGGCAAGGTGTTTGTTGCCAGAAATGCTGTCTTTCTAGAAAGAGAATTTATTTCTAGAAAAACTAGTGGGAGTAAAATTCATCTTGAAGAAATTCAGGATGAAGATAACACTAAGGCTTCGATGGAAAATGAACAAGCACCACAAAGTGTTGTGGATGAGGAAATTGTTTCCCAAAGAGTTGTGGAGCAAACACCTGTTCAAGTAGACCAACCTCTTCATAGATCTGATAGGATCCGTCGTCAACCCGAGAGATATTCTTTTCTCTTGACTGAAAATGGTGAAGTATTGCTTGTCGATCTTGACGAGCCTACATCCTATCAAGAAGCTATGATGAGCCCAGATTCCGAGAAATGGCTAGAGGCCATGAGATCCGAAATGGAATCCATGTACACTAACCAAGTATGGACTTTGGTTGATCCACCTGAAGGGGTAAAACCTATTGGGTGTAAGTGGGTCTTTAAAGTAAAGACTGACATGGATGGTAATAAGCATACCTATAAAGGTAGATTGGTGGCTAAAGGATTCAAACAAATTCATGGTATTGACTATGATGAAACCTTTTCACCAGTTGCGATGCTTAAATCCATTCGGATCATACTTGCTATTGCAGCCTACCACGATTATGAAATCTGGCAGATGGATGTCAAAACCGCTTTTCTGAATGGAAAGCTACTCGAGGATGTGTACATGACACAGCCTGAGGGTTTTGAAGATCCAAAGCATCCTGGAAAGGTATGCAAACTGCAAAGGTCCATTTATGGACTAAAGCAAGCCTCTCAAAGCTGGAATCTTCGATTCGATGATGCAATCAAGGAGTTTGGTTTCATCAAGAATGAAGATGAACCTTGTGTCTACAAGAGAAATAGTGGGAGCACAGTTGTATTTCTTGTCCTGTATGTAGATGACATACTTCTCATCGGAAATGATATTCCCTCACTCCAGTCTGTGAAGATGTGGTTAGGGAATTGTTTCTCGATGAAAGACTTAGGTGAAGCTGCCTATATTTTAGGCATCATGATCTATAGAGATAGATCTAAAAGATTACTTGGCCTAAGTCAGAGTACATACATTGATAAAGTGCTAGATCGTTTTGCTATGCAAAACTCCAAGAAAGGATTTCTGCCTTTATCACATGGTGTGAGTCTTTCGAAGACTCAATGTCCCTCTTCTAAGGAGGAGAGAGATCGCATGGATAAGATCCCTTATGCATCTGCTATAGGGTCTATCATGTACGCCATGCTTTGTACTCGTCCTGACGTCTCGTATGCTTTGAGCATGACGAGTAGATACCAGTCGGATCCAGGTGAAAGTCACTGGATAGCAGTCAAAAATATTCTTAAATACTTACGAAGAACGAAAGAATATTTCCTGATATTTGGAGGCAATGAGGAGCTAACTGTAAAGGGTTACAGTGATGCAAGCTTCCAAACAGACAAGGATGACTATAGATCACAATCGGGGTACGTGTTTTGCCTGAATGGTGGAGCTGTGAGCTGGAAAAGTTCGAAGCAGGACACAATTGCTGATTCTACAACAGAAGCCGAGTATATTGCTGCGTCTGATGCAGCAAAGGAGGCTGTTTGGCTCCGCAAGTTCATCAGTGAACTTGGAGTAGTTCCTAGCATTGCAGATCCAATAGACCTCTATTGTGATAATAATGGGGCTATTGCACAGGCTAAGGAACCTCGATCACATCAGCGGACCAAACACATACTGCGGCACTTCCATCTCATTCGAGAGATCATCGATAGAGGAGATGTGAGGATATGTAGAGTAACGACAGAAGCTAACATCGCAGATCCATTGACCAAGGCTTTGGCACAGAGGAAGCATGATGGTCACACTAGGTCACTAGGTATTAGATATCATAGTGATTGGTACTAGGGCTAGTGGGAGATTGTTAGTTATAGCCCTAGAACCAAACATGTGATGGTTGAATAGGGAACATTTTGTATCATATTCTATAAAGGCAAAGGATTGGTTATTATATATTTACGTCTTGCTTGTGCCAGCTAAATTAAATATATAATAATGCCCTAGAAAAGTAGGTTCTTATCTACAGCACATCAATTGGAAGAATTGATTATGAGAGGCTGTAGAGAACACTTTCCTAAATGCTCCTAGTCAAGTATTAATATGCATGGGCAATATTAATACATAAAGACTAGCATGTAGGTCAATTGATGACTTGATCTCACAAGTCATGGATATATGATATCAAGTTGACACATGGGTATATATTAGAGAATATATACTGAACTGACCCGCCATGAGAAAGTTTCATGGATCGTCATATGAGTGTCATAAACTTTCTCATGTGACTATTGATATGAATAGTCCTCAAACCTATTGATATGAGTGTCATAAACTCCCTACATAAGGAGTTATGTACTTTGGTATCGTCAAACGTCACCCGTAAAAGGGTCGACCATAAAGGCGATTACTGGGTATATAACAAATTATGCGGAAGGATGTGAGTGATGTAGATGGGATCTATCCCTCCCATATGACGGGAGTGATATCTGTGGGCCCCTTGATTGAGTAGAACTACTAAAACGCATGGCCATGCTCGAATGAGTCAATATGAGATATTGAGCTCATTTGTTTGAGTTAGTTTACTCAGGGATCAAGAAACACATAGATTGATCGAGGATGACACGGTCTATGCCTCATTGGTCAATCTGATATCAAGGATAGAAGGACACGGTCATACATTATAGTAGTCACGGAAAGGTTAGTCGGATCTTGACTTATCTCATAACTTGGGTAGCAATGATGTATTGCTAGATGCCGCTCATTACTTGTGTATCTAAAAGAGTTTAGATCCACTGCCAACGTTATGAGAGCCTATAGGGTCACACACAAAGAGCATGATGATTAGAAGAATTAGAGCATTCTAGTTTGACTAGAATAATTTGGGAATAAGCTTAAGTACAAAATGGTTTTTGGACTTTAAGCTTAATGAGAATTTTAGCTTATTGATTTAATGAGATTAATTCAATATGCTAAGCTTAATTGATTTAATAAGATTAATTCAATATGTTACCTTATTGATTTAATGAGATTAATTCAATATGATAACATAAGCTTATTGAATTAATAAGATTAATTCAACATCCATGAATGCCACATAAGCATGCTACCTAAGCATGCCACCTAAGCTTGATGAGTTGGATGGAGACAAAGGGTTTTGACCCTTGGATTTCCTCCACATGTGGCCGGCCAAAACAAGGAGAATAACTCCTTGTTTAATTATCTTTCAATGCCATTGATTGCATTGAATGTGATAGGAGATGAAAGGTTTTTCAAATCTTATAAAACACCCCATGGGGTGGCCGGCCAAAGGGGTTGAGTTGGAGCTTAAGGCTTGGTGAGAGCTTGGTGGGAGAGGCTTTTGTTGTGTGGTTTTGTGAGTGTAAGCTAGCAAGAAGAGTAGTCATCTTCTTCCTTTCTCTTCTTCCCTACCTTCCTCTCCTTTAGGGACTTCTCTAGCAAGAAGTAAAGGAGAGATCTTCTAGTTTTCTTTTGTGAGACAAGAGCTTGCTCGTGTGGATACATATAGAGGCACGGACATTTGAACGTGCTAAAAGATTCAACACATCCAAGGAAAAGCGGGATTGCAAAGGGCACGCAACAAAGGTAGAATTCTCCTATAAGATAGGCTTTCTTTTGAGAAATTTATTTTTGTACAAGTTTTTCTTTCGCAAGGATCACTTGGAAGGGATCCTAATTTTTCCGTTGCGCATATGCTATTTTGCATAAAGAGATCCCAACACATTTATGGATTGAAGCAAGCTTCTAGATCTTGGAACATCCGCTTTGATGAGGTAATCCAGTCATATGGATTTATTCAAAATTCGGATGAGCCTTGTGTATACAAGAGATGTGACGGAAACGTAGTGGTGTTTCTTGTACTATACGTAGATGACATTTTGTTAGTTGGCAACAATATCAAAGTGTTATCAGACGTAAGGGTATGGTTGTCCAAACAGTTTGACATGAAGGACTTGGGAGAAGTGGGACACATCCTTGGGATCAAAGTTATAAGGGATCGCAAGAAAAGGATGTTGTGCTTATCTCAAGCTTCATACATTGACACTATCCTTGTTCGTTTTAGCATGCAGAACTCCAAGAAAGGTTTTCTACCTTTTAGGCATGGAGTTCCTTTATCTAAAGAGATGTGTCCCAAAACATCAAAGGAGATAGAGGACATGAAGGCAGTTCCTTATGCTTCGGCAGTAGGAAGCCTTATGTATGCTATGCTATGTACGAGACCGGATATCTGCTTTGCCATGGGCATGGTTAGTAGATATCAGAGTAATCCTGGACAGGGACATTGGACTGCGGTAAAGCATATATTGAAATACCTGAGAAAGGCTAGGGATTATATGCTGGTTTACCAGGCAGATCAATTAGTCCCTGTGGGTTACACAGATTCGGATTTCCAATCAGATAGGGACAAGAGTAAGTCTACCTCGGGGTTTGTGTTTACTTTTGGAGGTGGAGCCATAGTATGGAGGAGTGTCAAGCAGAAATGCGTGGCGGACTCTACCATGGAAGCTGAGTATGTGGCAGCCTCTGAGGCAGCCAAGGAAGCTGTATGGCTCAGGAACTTCTTGATGGACTTGGATGTGATTCCTGGTTTGCACAGAACTATCACAATTTATTGTGATAACAGTGGTGCAGTTGCAAACTCGAAGGAACCACGAGCCCATAAGGCGAGTAAACACATAGAGCGCAAGTACCACCTTATACGAGAGATCATAAAGCGAGGAGAAGTTGCTGTCGCCAAGATTGCATCAGAGGATAACCTGGTGGATCCATTCACTAAGGCCCTTCCAGCGAAAGCGTTTGATAGGCATGTGGAGGACATGGGGATCAGATGTATGGCAGTGTGACGACGGCATAGTCTTTTAGTATAAGTGGGAGATTGTTGGAATGTATACTGAAAGCCTAGCTCTTTTTGTATGAACATTTTATTTTGGAATAAGAATCACATGATCATTGTTTGCACTTTATATATTTATTATATGTGTGTGCATATTGTCTAATATTTTACATTGTAGATAACATGGTGCTTGGTGTGGCACAGAAGATCATGTTATCAGTCCCTTGTAAAATATAAGTAGAGGCTCACAACCAAGATGGTTTTGGACAAACCATTGACATGGTTGTAGTGTAGCTTGGTATTGTTTTGTCTTGAACATGGAGTTACACTAGTACACTTAGGTGTATTGAGCAGGACCAACATAGAGGTGATTCAATTAATTGCTGACTACATAATTGAATCGGACCTCGGATATTATGTTGTACATGCTCTTAATCCCGATATAATAATGGGCACATGTACTTAGTATTTATTTCTTTGATTTACCAAAGGGTGAGATTTAAATGGATTAAATCAATATGCCCGGTAAGTTGGGAAATAATATTATTTACTTGGTGTGTCGTTGATTATAGGATGAAATCGTGTCCTATATTCTAGGTTGATGATGTCCCCTTGAGGAGCTCATAAGGTTCATCATGTAAACCCAGCTGGTTGACTTAGTCAACATGATGATAAGGTTGAGTGGTACTACTCGAGGAATTAGATGTTAATTTATTGATGGTCAGTAAATCAATTAATTGACGGACATTCGATATCTTAAACACGGGGAGATGAATGTACAAATAATATATGGAGCCCATATTAATTTATGGGGGTTGGTGAGGTAGTTCAATGATGATCCTCTAGTGGAATGGAACATCATTGATGGATCAAGTTAGTGTGGTTCCGATCCATCAGGTGGCCAAGATCCAACTCCTCCTTATGGTCCCTATCGTAGCCTAATATAATCCTAAAGAAGTCTAGATCCAAGGATGTAAAACAAAACTCTAGAACCAACGGTTGGGATTAAATCCCTAGATCCGATGGTTGGGATGAAACCCTAGAACCAACGGTTGGGATTAAATCCCTAGATCCGATGGTTAGGATGAAACCCTAGAATCGACGGTTGGGATTAAATCCCTAGATCCGACGGTTGGGATGAAACCCTAGATCCGACGGTTGGGATGAAACCCTAGATCCGACAGTTGGGATGAAATCCTAGATCCGACGGTTGGGATGAAACCCTAGATCTGACGGTTGGGATAAAACCCTAGATCCGATGGTGGAGATTAAATCCCTAGATCCGACGGTGGAGATTAAAGGAGGCTTAAGCACAATTCTATAAATAGAGGGCTTAGGTTGGGCGGCAAAAGAGGTTCAATTTTGGAGTTAGGGTTTTAGTTTGGGCGGCTAGGGTTTGGAAGCAAAGTTTTGGGCGGCAACTCTTGGACAAGAAGCCGGCGCCCATCTTCTTCCTTTTCTCCTTGGTGGCCGGCGCTCACTCCTTCTTTATCTAAGCTTTGGCCGGCCCTCTTCCTTTTCCTTTGATCCTTGGTGGCCGGCGGTCCTCCAACAATTGGTGACCGGTACTTCTCCAACCTCTAGGTGGTCGGCCGCAACCTCTCTTCAAGGTTGGCCGGCGCTCATCCCTTCGTTCCTTGGCCGGCGGTTGCATCAAACTCCCTTGCTTGGTGGCCAGTTCTAGAAAGGAAAGGTTTTGTTGGTTCTTCTCTTTGTTCGCAGCGGACAAGGAAGGGAAGAATGCGATCTAGAAGGCTTCTACTCGTGGAGGATCTTCGCCCACACATTGTCCACGAGGAGGATAGGACATACGGTAGAAGATCGTAAGGTATAAAGTGGTACAATTGTATTTTCTGATCTTAGCATGTTATTTTATGTGTTGATTATACAAGTGTGCATATTTATATATTTTGTATAATCATGGACCCCGAAGACAAAAACAAAAACCGGCGATCCGTCCGTCGTCTCTTCCGCGGCTAACCAACTAGAAGAGTTGTGTTGCTTGAACAACTAGTTTGTTCAAGCGATCACTCAAGTTGTTAGCACGACGACGAATAGGTTGTTCTAAGGAAACTCATCCCATCCGGATTAGTTCTTTCATTGGTGAAAATTTTAATCCGGGGACTTGGGAGCCAATGAGTCTCCGAAGCAACTCCCTACAATATCATCTGGTTTCACTTTCACTTGATGATAGTCAGACCTTAGGTCAATCTTAGAGAAGATGGTGGCACCCTTTAGCTGGTCGAACAGGTCGTCAATCCATGGTAAATGGTACCTATTCTTGATTGTCACATTATTTAGCGTTCGGTAGTCTATGCACATTCGCATCGACCCATCATTCTTCTTCACCAACAGTACTGGAGCTCCCCATTGAGAGCGACTTGGGCATATGAGTCCCTTGTTGAGTAACTCATGTAGTTGTCCCTGAAGTTCCTTTAATTCAGCCGACGCCATACGGTAAGGTGCTTTAGAGATCGGGTTAGTACGAGGAATCAATTCGATCTCAAATTCAATTTCTCTATCTGGGGCTAACCCAGGTAGTTCATCTGGGAATACCTCTGGGTAGGTGCATACAACTCTGACATCTTCTAGCCTTTGGTCCTCGGCTTGACTTGTATCAACCACATGTGCTAGAAACCCAGTGCATCCACTGTCTAACATCTTTCGCCTGTAGAGCTGATAGAAATTTATCGATTCTTCTGCTTTGCTCTCCAATAAATTCAAACATAGGTTCTGCCTCCGGCTGGAAGACCACTTTTCTTTTACGACACTAGATCGAAGCACCGTACTTGCTTAAGAAATCCATTCCTAATATGACATCATAATCCTGCATGTCAAGCACTATCAGATCACAATAGAGTTCTCTATCTACGATTCTGATAGGTGCGGCTCACAGCATATGAGTGGAGGGCATTACTTCTCCCGAGGGCAGAGTGGTTTAGAACTTGCGATCCAAAGCTTTTGGTGGCATGTCTATCTTTTCCGTGAAGGGTGTAGAAACAAACGAATGTGTTGCCCCAGTATCAAATAATGCAGTAGCATGCTGACAGAAAATAAATATCTGACATGTGACAACTGTAAAAGCGTTCGCCACATCTTCTTGGTTGAGAGAGAATACCTCGCATTCGCTATAATCGTGCGGGCTTCCAATCTCCCTTGACTCGGGTACCTTCGATTGCGTACCACATCGTGTAGATGTGGAGGAGCACTCATACTGGGCATACACGAGGAGGTGCCTGAACCTAAATAGGGCAGTCCTTGACTCTATGCCCTTCCCGTCCACAGTTGTAGCATCTATTTGTGCCCCGGTAGCATACTCCAGGATGTATCTTCCCACATGTAACACAGAGGGATCTTGGGTTGTTTGTTCGCTAGACCACCTTTAGAGTCATCCCATTGCTTTCTCTTGCCAGTGTGGTTCCCTTTCCAAGTACTTTGGTTTCTCTGACCTCCTGACTGGCTTGACTCCTGCCTTCACTTAGTGCCTTCTTTTGCTGGTTAATGTTGTTCAGGTAATGTTTGGTAATCAAGGCACTACTGAACAACTCCTCTGTGGTCTGCGGTCTGCGGTCTTTAAACTCCGCCGGCCACATTCAGATCTATCTCGGGTCAGAGCATCTTCAACATGAGTCTGACCCTTTCTCTTTCTGTACTGACCAACTCTGAACATAGGCGTGCAAGTCGGTTGAATCTCTTCACAGCTTCACTAATTGATAGATCACCTTGTCGGAAGCTAGTGAACTCGTTGTAATGCTTGTTTGTCACTCGCATATGGAAGAATTCTTCGAAAAATTCATATTCAAAGTCTGTCCATCTCATCTGATTTACTTGCCTCTTTGGTTTAACCCTTTCCCACCACATTCGGGCATCTCCCGAAAGGCAAAATGATGCGCACTTAATCTTCTCGCATTCGGGCTACTCCAATAGCTCTACAATGCTTTCCACAGTCTTGAACCAATTCTGGGCATCCCATGGTTCACCAGTACCAGAGAAATTTTCCGGCTTCAGTCTCTGCCACTGGATCAGGTATGCTTCTTGTCGAACCATTGGGCCAGGGCCCGCTGGTGGGGCGGTAGGGTTTCCTCGCTAATTCATTAAGGTATTTATCACTTGTTGTTGCTCTGTGACTTGACGCTGGACTCAGTAACCACATGCATAAGGTCAGCTGAGGGTGTTATCTCATCGACCCTACTACTTGGTCTCCTAGCCATGTTTATATTCATATATTAGAATAAGGCTAGTATAAGATTATCATTCATTAATTTATGCATTTTTAAACTAAAGGCTAGCATAAGGTTATCATACATATTTTTTAGGCATATTTAAGCTAAAAGCATTTCTTATCGTACATGAACAGAAATAGAGTAGGCATAGAATTTCTTACTTGGAGCAGCAGGATTTGGAGCTTGATGTGTGTGTAGTGGAAAGGCAGATCTTCTCTGATACCAACCTGTCATGCCCGCCCTTTTTCCAGGGGTTTGGAGGGGCGGAGCGACACGATCGTACATACATGCATTACAGTGGAAGACTACATATACTTCTTACAGTAGAAGACTTTAGACTTTTTTTTCTTTCTTTTAACATAAGCATGCATCATCATTTCATAAATACTTGTTCCAGTTCATGTAATGCCCATAAAATTTCTAGCAATTTTACAAGAATTTTTAGCATGAATATAATGGGCTTTATGTGGGCTCTTTCAAAAATAAAAGAAATAGAGCCAAAAAGGATGCAAGACCTAGGAATTGAACCCCAAACCTCTAGTAGATACCTAAGCCCTAAAGATGCATCCAATAACCAGAAGCCTAGCAGGGTTGTGCTATTAGAGGAATATGGGAAATGATAGTTAAGGGTAAGGGAGGCTAAGGGACACTTCAAGAGAATAAATAGGGAATGAGGAGACAAGAGAAAAGCAAATTCTCATTCTCCACTTCTCTTCTCCTTCCCTTCTTCTTCCTCACCGAAACCTATCTTCTCTTCTTCCATTTTCCGAGATCTATCCATGAAAGAAGAAGGCTAGGTTTGAAATCCCTTAGGGTATCTACCAACTAATAGCAAAGCTAAGGATGTAAGTATCCCCTCACCTGCATACAAGTAGTTTTTCGATCGATGTTGTTATGTCAAACTCTTCATGAACCATTCGGCCAAGACCTTTACTTGAGTTTTTATTGAGGATCCATGTCATACCTTGTATGACTATGATGATGATGGGTTGCTAAATAGTCTAGGTTAAGTGTTTGACCTAAAAAACCCCAAGGAACTTTCGGCCAAGACCATTACTATGCTCTCCATGATGATCCATACTTTACCCTGTATTAATATGAAGATGATCGGTTTCAAGATGGGTTTGGTTGAGTGGTTGACCCTCAAACCCTTCTAAGACTCTCGGCCAAGTCCCTTTGAAACCCTAATGTGTTCTTTTATGTTATGGTTTAGATGAGTTTATGCTATGTTTTGATGATAGATGAAGATAACATGTTCTATGCTAGATTTTAAATGAGTTCATGCCATGTTGATGGTAGAAGATGATGACATGTTCTATGCCATGCTATAGATGGGTTCATGCTATGTTTTGATGGTAGATCAAAATAACATGTTGTTGGCTAACATAGAGTTAAGTGGTTGAGCCTTTAAGTCCTTTGAACCATTCGGCCAAGACCCCCTATGTGTTTTCTATGCCATGTTTAGATGAGTTCATTATAACTTTTGATGTTAGGTGAAGATAACATAACTAGAGTTAAGTGGTTGAGCCTCTAAGTCCTTTGAACCATTCGGCCAAGACCCCTAATGTGTTTTCTATGCCATGTTTAGATAAGTTCATGATGACTTTTGATGTTAGATGAAGATAACATGTTGTTTGCTAACCTAGAGTTAAGTGGTTGAGCCTTAAGTCCTTTTAAACCATTCGGCCAAGACCTATTTAGGCCTATCATGCTATGATCTATAAATTACCATGTTATGTTTTGAATGTAGATATAGGTAACATGTGAAAGCGAAGCTAGATTTAAGAAATGGATCTTAAGTTGTCCTGGAACTCTCGGCCAAGGTTTATCAAAAATCCTAAGTGCCCTTCCATGCCATGCTTTATATGCTAAATAATTAACATGTGGTTAGTTATACCATATATAAGTTGTTTGGTGTTTAAAACTTTGATAGAGCTCCATGAAGTTTAGGTCACTCCATGTATACTTGTTCATGATGTTTATGCCTTATGCCATGCCCTATATGTGTGTGATGTTAACATGATGTTAAGGGGTCCTTGCTTAAGTGGTTTAGCATGATTGGTTATGTCACTACCATATGTCTATGTCAATAGTAGGGATGCATGATAAATTTATTCTCATTACCATGTTAAATGTATGATCATGTTATGCTCATTGCTTTGTAATTGTATGAATGTATAATGTTTTACAAAGAAGGAACGTGAAATGCATGAAAAGAAATATGATATGTTATGAAGAAGAAATATGTTATGAATACAATATGATATGTTATGAAGAAGAAATATGTTATGATGTATGATATGTTATGAAGAAGAAATATGTTATGAAAAGAAATATGTTATGAAAAAGAAATATGTTATGATATGAAGAGGAAACATGATATGCCATGATAAGGAACATGATATGTTTATGAAATATGATATGTTATGATAAGAAGCATGATATGTATTTTACTTTCTGCATGGCTTGTACCAGGACCCTAACAAGGTCCAAGGGATGGGCTCCTACGTGCCCCTGGTCGACGGTCGTAGTACAAACTCAGTACGGGATGAGCTCCTAGATGCCCTAGGCCGACGGTCATAAGTACGGGCTTAGGATGGACTTCTGTTATGCTGCCCCTAGGCTGACGGACTTAGTACGGGCCTAGTACTCTAGTGGGTTCGGGATTAGCTACCCCGGGTCTATTAGGGATGTGCACTATGATGATGATGATATGGTACAATGTCGGGTCCAATATGTTGAGATTTATGTTGAAATACCTATAAGATATGTTTTCAAAGAGCATCCTACATATATATATATCTTTATGTCATGCCTACTTATGTTCTTGTATGTTTACATGTTATGCCTGCTTATGTTCTACGATGTTATATTCATGTCATGCCTGCTTATGTTCTTGTATGTTTACATTTTATGTCTGCTTATGTTCTACGATGTTATATTCATGTAATGCCTGCTTATGTTCTTATTATATTCATGTTATGCCTGCTTATGTTCTTATTATATTCATGTTATGCCTGCCTATGTTCTATGATGTTTATATTCATGATATGCTTGCTTATGATCTTTTATGTTTATACGAATGCTATGCTTATGTTCCAGTATGTTATATGCATGTTATGTTTGATTATATATCTTTGTATGTTTATGGTTATGCTTATATGTGTTATATGATCATATCACTACTTTATGTTTAATGCTTGACGTATTGTTTTGTGAGTAGGACAGGATCTTACTAAGCCTATGTGCTTATAGTTTATGTTCCCTTGTACTGCAGATAAGGGTAAAGGGTGGCTAAACTAAAGGGAGCAGTAGGGGGGGGGGCAAATTATGTGTGGTAGTGGCATGGTGGAGGAGATCTGTTATGTTTCCTTATGCATGTTTTTGCCTTAAGACGATTCTCTTTATGGACTTGAACTAAGCACTAAGTACTTATCAAATAATGATGCATGCTCTATGTTTAAGAAGAAATATCTATGAAATGACGATGCATGTTTATGTTTAAAAAGAAAAATAAATAAATAAGTGTAAAGTCTTCCGCTGTAAGAAGTATATGTAGTCTTCCGCTGTAATGTATGTATGTACGATCGCATCGCGCCACCCCTCCGGACCCTTGGAAAGGGTGGGCTTGACAGGTTGGTATCATAGCAGATCTTCCTTTCCACTACACACACATCAAGCTCCAAATCCTGCCGCTCCAAGTAAGAATTTCTATGCCTACTTTATTTCTTTCATGTATGATAACAAATGCCTCTAGCTTAAATATGCATGAAAATATGTATGATAACCTTATGCTAGCTTTTAGTTTAACTATGCATAGATAAATGGACGATAACCATATACTAGCCTTACTCTAATATGTGAAGATAAACATGGCTGGGAGACGCAGTAGTAGAGTCGACGAGATAACACCCCCACATGACCTTACGCATGTGGTTACTGAACTCCAGCGTCAAGTCACAGAGTAGCAACAAGTAATATATGGCTTAATGAATTAGCGAGGAAACCCTACCGCCCCACCAACGGGCCCTGGTTCGATGGTTCGACATGAAGATTACCTGATCCAGTGGCAGAGGCTGAAGCCGGAAAATTTCTCTGGTACTGGTGAACCATGGGACGCCCAGGCCTGGTTCAAGATGGTGGAAAGCATCGTGGAGCTATTGGACTGGCCGGAATTCGAGAAGATTAAGTGCGCGTCATTTTGCCTTTCGGGAGATGCTCGGATGTGGTGGGAATGGGTTAAAGCAAAGAGGCAAGTAAATTAGATTAGATGGACGGATTTCGAGTATGACTTTTTCGAAGAATTCTTCCATATGAGGGTGACAAATAAGCATTACGACGAGTTCACTGGGTTCCGACAAGGTGACCTATCAGTCAGTGAAGTCATGAAGAGATTCAACCGACTCGCACGCCTATGCCCAGAGTTGGTCAGCACGGAAAGAGAAAGGGTCAGACTCATGCTGAAGATGCTCCGACCCGAAATAGCTCTGAATATGACCGACGGGGTTCATAGACCGTAGACCGCAGAGGAGCTCTTCAGTAGTGCCCTGATTACTGAACATTATTTGAACAATATTAACCAACAAAAGACGGCACTGAGTGAAGGAAGGAAACAAGCCCAGTTAAGAGGTCAGAGAAACCAAAGTATTTGAAAAGGGAACCACACTGGTAAGAGAAAGAAATAGGATGACTCTAAAGGTGGTCCAGTGAACAAGCAGCCCAAGATCCCTCTGTGTGCTACATGTGGGAAGATACATCCTGGAGTATGCTACCGAGGCACAAATAGATGATACAACTATGGACGGGAAGGGCATAGAGATAAGAACTGCCCTATTCAGGTTCAGGCACCTCCTCAGTCGTATGCCCAGTACAGGGTTGCTCCTCCACAGTTACACCAGATGCAGGCTGCAATCGAGGGAACCCGGATCAGTCAAGGGAGATTGGAAGCCCCGCCAGTTATGAAAGATGTCAGGGTATTCTCTCTCACCCAAGAAGATGTGGCGAACGCTTCTACGGTTGTCACAGGTCAGATATTTATTTTCTGTCAGCATGCTACTACATTATTTGATACTGGGGCAACACATTCGTTTGTTTCTACACCCTTCACGGAAAGGATAGACATGCCACCACAAGCTTTGGATCGCAAGTTCTTAACCACTCTGCCCTCGGGAGAAGTAATGCCCTCCACTCATATGCTGTGAGCCGCACCCATCCGAATCGCAGACAGAGAACTCTACTGTGATCTGATAGTGCTCGACATGCAGGATTATGATGTCATATTGGGCATGGATTTCTTAAGCAAGTACGGTGCATCGATCGATTGCCGTAAAAGAAAAGTGGTCTTCCAGCCGGAGGCAGAACCTATGTTTGAATTTATTAGAGAGTTGAGGAGAAGAATTGATAAATTTCTATCAGCTCTGTAGGCGCGCAAGATGTTAGACAGTGGATGCACTGGGTTTCTAGCACATGTGGTTGATACAAGTCAAGTTGAGGACCAGAAGCTAAAAGAGTTGTATGCAACTACTCACAGGTATTCCAAGATGATCTACCAGGATTAGCCCCAGATAGGGAAATTGAATTTGAGATCGAATTGATTCCTGACACTAACCCGATCTCTAAAGCACCTTACCGTATGGCGCCGGCTGAATTGAAGGAACTTCAGGGACAGCTACAGGAGTTACTTGACAAGGGAGTCATACGCTCGAGTCGCTCTCCATGGGGAGCTCCATTGCTGTTGGTGAAGAAGAAAGATGGGTTTATGCAAATGTGCATAGACTACCGAGCGCTAAATAATGTGACGATCAAGAACCGGTACCCTTTACCGCGGATTGATGACCTGTTCGACCAGCTAAAGGGTGCCACCGTCTTCTCTAAGATTGACCTGAGGTCTGGCTACTATCAAGTGAAAGTGAAACCAGATGATATACCAAAGATGACTTTCCAAACAAGATACGGACATTACGAGTTCGTAGTTATGCCCTAAGGAGTGACGAACGCACCTGCTATGTTCATGGATTTGATGAATCGGGTATACTCGGCATTCCTTGACAAATTTGTAATCATTTTCATCGACGATATACTGATATATTCGAGAACCCCAGAAGAGGACACAGAACACCTGAATTTGGTATTGCATATTCTTCAGAAAAAGCAGATGTATGCAAAGTTCTCCAAATACGAATTCTGGCTCGATCAAGTATCATTTCTGGGTCATGTTATATCTAAGCACGGAGTGATGGTAGACCCAATAAAGATTGAAGCTGTGAGTAACTGGAACCGACCAAAGAATGCCAACGAGATCAGAAGTTTTCTTGAGCTAGCAAGCTACTACAGGAAGTTTGTAGAGAACTTCTCTAGAATTGTAGCCCCTATGACAGTCCTCACCAGAAAGAACAAAAAGTATGAATGGACAGACGCCTGCGAGAAGAGTTTCACAGAATTGAAAAAGAGCCTGACCAGCGCTCCAATCCTTGCTCTTCCAGACAGTAATAAAGACTTCGACTTGTACAGCGAGGCTTCTAAGTTGGGACTCAGAGCTGTACTCATACAGAACGGCCAGGTCATTGCCTACGTCTCTAGGTAACTCAAAGAACATGAAAGGAATTATCCCACTCACGATCTAGAGTTAGCGGTCGTGGTCTTTGCTCTAAAAACATGGAGGCATTATCTATATGGAGCTCAGTGTAGGATTTATACAGACCATCAGAGTCCGAAATATTTCTTCACACAGAAAGACCTGAACATGAGACAACGTAGATGGCTCGAGCTCATCAAGGATTATGACTACGAGATCTTCTACCATCCAGGAAAAGCGAACAAGGTGGATGATGCACTCAGCAGGAATTCCTGCGCCACCTTCATGTCTCTATCAGTACTATCTCGGCCCTTAGAAAAGGAAATTATGCATTACGGGGTTGAAATCATTTCCAGACAGCTCTCGACCATGATGATAGCACCGACGCTGTTCGACGATATATTGGAAAAGCAAACCCGTGACCCTAGCATTCAGAGGATCAAGTAGGAGGTCCTAGGAGGAAAGGATGATGGGTTCCGTATCTCTGATAGTGGGATACTCTATCTCAGGGACCGCTTGTGTATTCCTGATGATCCAGAATTATGGAAGAAGATATTTGAGGAAGCTCACGGAACTCCTTATGCGATGCATCCTGGAACCACCAAGATGTACCAAGATTTGAAAAGAAAATTCTGGTTGTTCGGAATGAAAAGAGATGTGGCTCAGTATGTCAGTACCTGCCAGAGGGTTAAAGCAGAACACCAGAGACCTGGAGGAACACTGCAGCCGATCCAGATTCCTGAATGGAAATGGGAGGATATTTCTATGGATTTCATCTCAGGATTGACCAAGACGACAAACGAATATGATGCTATATGGGTAATTGTGGACAGATTGACGAAGTCTGCACATTTCTTAGCCATCAAGATGACCTATTCGACTGAGCAACTGGCTCAATTATATGCTAAGGAAATTATCAGATTACATGGGATTCCTAAGACCATCATTTCTGACAGAGATTGTCGCTTTATTTCCCATTTCAGGGAATGTGTTCAGAAGGCCCTTGGCACGAAGCTATTGTTCAGTACTGCCTTCCATCCTCAGACGGACGGACATACCGAAAGGGTAAATCAAGTACTGGAGGATATGTTACGAGCTTGTGCCCTGGATTTTAAAAGGAGCTGGTGTCGATACTTATGCTTGGCAGAATTCGCCTACAACAATAGCTACCAAGCTACTATTGGAATGGCACCCTACGAGGCTCTATATGGGAGGAAATGTAGATCTCCTATATGCTGGTACGAGGGTGGTGAAAAGAAGGGGATGGGACTCCAGACAGATTTCATTAACGACATCACCCGAGCTATACAGAATATCTACCAAAGAATTGAAACTGCTCAGAGCCGGCAAAAGAGCTATGCAGATATGCGGCATAGACCGTTAGAATTCGAAGTCGGGGATCTGGTATTCCTCAAAGTGGCCCCTATGAAGGGAGTGATGAGATTCGGAAGGAAGGGTAAGCTGAGTCCGCGCTATGTGGGACCGTATCCGATATTGAAGAGAGTTGGCAAGGTAGCTTACGAGCTAGAGCTGCCTCAAGAGATGTCGGCTATTCACAACGTGTTTCACATTTTGATGCTCAAGAAGTGCATTTCCAGTATGGACCAAGTGATCGAGCCACAAACAGTGCATGTTCAAGAGGACCTGAGTTATGAAGGTCGGCCTATCCAGATATTAGACCGAGAAGTCAAGAGGCTAAGGAATAAAGAGGTGCCCTTAGTAAAGGTCCTATGGCAAAAACAACGGTACGAAGAAGCTACCTGGGAACACGAGGAGGACATGAAACAGAAGTACCTAGAATTGTTCTAAGTTTCGAGGACAAAACTTTTAAAACGTATGAAGGATTGTAACGCCTGTAAAATTTCTTGCAATTTTACAAAAATTTTTAGCATGAATATAATGGGCTTTATGTGGGCTCTTTCAAAAATAAAAGAAATAGAGCCAAAAAGGATGCAAGGCCTAGGAATTGAACCCCAAACCTCTAGTAGATACCTAAGCCCTAAAGATGCATCCAATAACCAGAAGCCCAGCAGGGTTGTGTTTTTAGAGCAATATGGGAAATGATAGTTAAGGGTAAGGGAGGCTAAGGGACACTTCAAGAGAATAAATAGGGAATGAGGAGACAAGAGAAAAGAAAAATCTCATTCTCCACTTCTCTTCTCCTTCCCATCTTCTTCCTCACCGAAACCTATCTTCTCTTCTTCCATTTTCCGAGATCTATCCAAGCAAGAAGAAGGCTAGGTTTGACATCCCTTAGGGTATCTACCAATTAATAGCAAAGCGAAGGATGTAAGTATCCCCTCACCTGCATACAAGTAGTTTTTCGATTGATGTTGTTATGTCAACTCTTCATGAACCATTCGGCCAAGACCTTTACTTGAGTTTTTATTGAGTATCCATGCCATACCTTGTATGACTATGATGATGATGGGTTGCTAAATAGGCTAGGTTAAGTGTTTGACCTCAAAAACCCCAAGGAACTTTCGGCCAAGACCATTACTTGTGCTCTCCATGATGATCCATACTTTACCTTGTATTAATATGAAGATGATAGGTTTCTAGATGGGTTTGGTTGAGTGGTTGACCCTCAAACCCTTCTAAGACTCTCGGCCAAGTCCCTTTGAAACCCTAATGTGTTCTTTTATGTTATTGTTTAGATGAGTTTATGCTATGTTTTGATGTTAGATGAAGATAACATGTTCTATGCTAGGTTTTAAATGAGTTCATGCCATGTTGATGGTAGAAGAATATGACATGTTCTATGCCATGCGATAGATGGGTTCATGCTATGTTTTGATGGTAGATGAAAATAACATGTTGTTGACTGTTGGGTTTCCGGCACCGCGGCGAGTGTGTGTTCGAACATGTTTTGTAAACATGTGCACAGCAGAAGAAATAAAAATAATAAATCTACATTTATTACAACACACACATCACACGCATGCATAATACATGTGTAGACATAACCGTAAATTTAAATTTGCAATAAAAGGAAATTTAACTACGTTATACCTTTCGTATCACGTGTAGGGGGAACGGCATCAACCGGAACGATTCTCGCTAGAATCGTCTCTATCCATATCCACGCCGAGTATCCTCGAGATAACTTCGCTAAGTCATGAGCCTCATCTTCGTATGGGTTACTAACCTCGTGTTGAAGACGATGTGATCGAGAGATGATCACGATCCGAATCGAAATTCGGATCCAAAAATGAGTCCTCAAAACTCACTTCTCCGGAGAGGTATTCGTCAACCGTTTGATGAATCCTTCATCCTCCACCTCAAAGGATTACCGGAGATTGAATCCCCGGTAATTTAGGCACTGTCGGAGCTCTAACCGTCATCCAAACGACGCTCCGACAAGAAGAAAACAAGCTGTCCAGAAAACTGGACAGCTTTGGTGGAGGAAATAGGGCCGGCCAAAAAGGTAGGATGAAGCTCACCTTGATGTCAAACCCAAAGGAGATCACCGGAGCACCAACCAGCAGCAGCTCGATGCCAGCGAGGGGGAAGGAAAGTTCCTTCTGGACGTCGGTTGGAGGAGGTGGGCGGCGGCAATGAAGTTGGCACCGAGAGTCTCCAAAGGAAGGAGATGGGCGGCAACTTAGGGCTAGGGTTTTGGATTAGAGCTTAACAATCCCTTAAGCCCTCTTTTATAGAGAACTAATTCTCTTAATGGTTAATGGATTATAACCATGAGGCCCGTTAACCCGCTCCATTAATATAAGTTAAAATAAACTAAACCATGATGGTTTATTTTAAGTTAAAACGAACCGAACCAACTTTTGGTTCATTCATTTAAAATAAACCAAATCCTTTGGTTTATTCTCCTCCATTGGATTAGAACAAAACCATTTTGATTCATCCATTATGTCTTCATAAGACACGACCCATCCACGCTTCCATTACGACTGAAACGATTTCATGCTCGCTTCTTGTTTGGTCCAACCAAACCTAGTTTCTCTCGGTCTGAGAATCCCATTTTCAAGCTCGTTTTAAATCATTTGGATTACGCTCGTTGTGCGTGTGACCAAATAGGTTCTCGGTTTATGTTGGCCGTCTATAATTAACCATTTATTATAGAATGATCATGAGTGGCACCTAGTAGTACATCATGATCCCCAATTAACTGAAAAGATCAACGGTTGATCCAGAACTATTTCTGAAACCCTTCAGCAGCTCGAACGAATCGTGCCCCATTCCCTTCACTCATCTTATACCCACTTGGTTCAGGACATGGTCTATAGTGTCAGTCCCCACTAGGCTAACTATATCACACCTAGCCCAAGTATCATTTCCTCATCCTAGAGATTCTAGTTACTGCACATGTATCGAAGAGTACCTTACTCTAAACATGTAATGCTTTAGCCAAAGACTTTAGTAACAATCCGACGAGAGGCCATGGGTATACATCTCCTCGCAAGGAGTGGTGAATCCTTTATAGGCTATTCAAACATCTTCGATCACTTCGACTTATACCCAATCATCCCTGGTCCACATCTCCTTAGAGATGTTTGCTTAAGATGTCAAAGCATAAGTCTCCATGATCAAGATGACTTGAATACCGCAAGTCAAAGGAACATCGCACTTAAGCTACTGTAAGAACTTCATTGACATATCTATATATGCAGAGAACCATATGAAGTCTTACGGCTGGTCACTCCAATGAACTAGTTACGATAACTTGCATCGACGATTAACTCTGGACATCACGATGTCTCCAGCCAGTGAGAATTGGCTGCTTGGATACACCAAGGAGTATGCCTCGTGCTAGTCACGACAAAATTGATGGTGTCTAAATCCATCAATTCATCGACTAGGGATAATTCCGATACATCACAATTACACATGTAGAGATACTCACTAGTTGTGATCCAATCACAAATTCTCTCATGTTGTGAATCGTATCGCGGACATTCAGTAAATGAGTTTAAGATCCAATCAAACACATGAAAGCATGTATACACAAATAGTGAATCTTCATTTATCATATAAATGGTTCAAACATAAGCCGATTACCTTAGGACATTTCTCATATATTACTAACAGACTCCCACTTGGCCTAATGCCAATCGCTACGGTATCCAATACCATAAGCACTAACATGACCCTCAAACTTACTTTGAGGTAATACTTTAGTCAAAGGATCCGCTAAGTTCCTTTCAGTGGGGATTTTCTCGATTTGTATTTCCTTCCGATTAATGATCTCTCTGATCAGATGATAGCGGCGAAGCACATGATTGGATCATTGATGAGACTACATCAAGTTCAAAGATGAACATCTTGATCCAAACCGCTTCCTTTGCTGCTTCTAAAGCTACAATGTATTCTTCCTTAGTGGCAGAATCCGCTATAGTGTCAAGCTTGGAACCATTCCATCTTATTGCGCCTCCATTCCAGATGAATACATACCCAGACTGAGACATGGAATCATCCTTGTCTATCTGGAGTTGGCATCCGTATACCCACATATCACCATGTAGCCTTCTCCATATATTAGGAATACATCCTTAGTTCTTCTTAAGTACTTAAGGATCGTCTTAACAGCCACCCAATGATCCATTCTTAGATCAGACTGGTATCTGCTCGTGACACTCAGAGCATACGATACATCGGGCCTCGTACATAACATAGCATACATGATAGATCCTATTGCGAATGCATAGGGAATCTTACGCATGCAAATCCTCTCATCTTCTGTGCGCGGACACATAGACTTCGAAAGGTGTACCCCATGCCTGATGGGTAGGAAACCTTTCTTGGATTCTGACATGCTAAATCTCTTTAGCACTCGGTCTATATATGTAGACTGCGAAAGACTAAGCAACCGTTTCGATCTATCTCTATAGATCTTAATCCCGAGGATGTAGGTTGCTTCTCCCAGGTCTTTCATGGAGAATGTCTTGGATAACCAAACCTTAACTGACTGTAAGATTGAAACATCATTTTCTATAAGTAATATGTCATCGACATATAATACCAGGAACACGACTGCACTCCCACTAACCTTCTTGTACACACAAGGTTCGTCTGGATTTTGTGAGAAATAAAACCTTTTGATTGTCTCATCAAAATGGATATTCCAGCTCTTGGATGCTTGCTTCAATCCATATATGGACCGTCGCAATTTGCATACCTTGGTTTTATCAACTGATGTGAAACCCTCAGACTGTATCATATACACGTCCTCGAGCAGGTTTCCATTAAAGAAAGTTGTTTTCACATCCATCTGTCATATCTCATAATCATAATGAGCCGCTATGGCCAGGAGCATCCGAATGGATTTAAGCATAGCTACAGGCGAATAGGTTTCGTCATAATCAACACCTTATTTTTGACGATATCCTTTCGCCACTAATCTAGCTTTATAGGTAATCACATTACCATCCATGTCGGTTTTCTTCTTGAAAACCCACTTGCACCCTATAGGCTTGATGCCTTCAGGTGGGTCAACCAAGTTCCAAACTTGGTTTTCATACATGGAATTCATTTTCGACTTCATGGCTTCAAGCCACTTATCCCTTTCTGAACTTGTCAGCACTTCTTCATAACTGGTAGGCTCCTCATCATCAATGAGTAACATGTTGTTTGATTCACTTACGAGAAATCCATATCACTCAGGAATGTTGCGTGTTCTACCAGATCTACGAAGATGTGGTGTTACAGTAGGTCCAGCCGATTGCTCATCACTATGAGTTATCGGATGTTGTGCTTCACCAGGTATCTCATCAATGTCTATTTGAGTCTCTCGAGCCTCCTCAAGCTCGACGATACTCCCATTGTTTTCTTGCAAGAGAAACTCTTTCTCTAGAAACACAGCATGTCTTGAAACAAACACCTTTTGTTCCACAAGATTATAGAATTGGTAACCCCTTGTTTCGTTAAGGTATCCAATAAATAGACATTTATCAGACTTAGCATCCAATTTGTCTGATACAGTCCGCTTCACATAAGCAAGACATCCCCATATCTTCAAGTAAGATACATGAGGTTTCTTACCATTCCATATCTCATATGGAGTAGTAGAGACTACCTTGGTTGGCATTCTATTTAACAAGTAAACAACTGTCTGAAGTGCATAGCCCCAAAAGGACTTGGGAAGATTCGCATGATTCATCATTGACCTGATCATGTCCAACAAGGTCCGGTTACACCTCTCAGATACACCATTATGCTGTGGTGTATATGGCGGAGTCCATTGAGACAATATACCATTGTCTCTTAGATAATCAAGAAACTCTTGACTTAAGTATTCACCACCTCGATCCAATCGAAGTATTTTAATACTCTTGTCATGTTGTTTCTCTACTTCATTTCTGAATACTTTGAACCTTTCAAAGGCTTCAAACTTGTGTTTCATCAAGAACACATACCCAAACCGTGAGTGATCATCGGTGAAGGTAATGAAGTAGTTATAGCCTCCTAAAGCTTGAGTTGACATAGGTCCACATACATCAGTATGTATTAGACCTAGTAACTCTCCCACTCGTTCACCTTTTCCAGAAAAAGGTAACTTAGTCATCTTGCCTTTTAAGCATGATTCACATGTATCGTATGAATCCAATTCAAACGATTCCAGAATTCCACATCGGTGTAATTCGGACATGCGTTTCTTGCTTACATGGCCAAGACGACAATGCCACATGTAGGAGTCTAATTGATCATCCTTTCGAGAACGCTTGTTACTCGCTTCAATATTGAAAATGTCACTGGATACGTCCAACGTATAAATTCCATTGCTCAAAGTTCCAGTTCCATAAAGAACTCCATTCAAAGTTATGTAACAACAATTGTTACTAAAAGTCAAATGGTACCCATTTCTATTTAAACAAGAAATAGAAATGATGTTCTTTATCAACGAAAGAACATAAAAGCAATTGTCCAGTTCTAAGACAAGTCCTGTAGGGAGTTTCAACAAATACGTTTCGATGGTGAGTGCAGCAACCTTTGCTCCATTCCCAACACGTAGATTTGACTCTCTCTTGACGAGTCTTCTTCTATTCCTTAGCCCATGTATGTCATTACATATATGTGAGCCACACCCAGTATCCAATACCCAAGTGTTTGAGGAAATAGAATGACAATCAATAAGGAAGATATCTAAAGAAGATGGGGCATCCGATGCCTTATTCCTCTTCACGAACTCAAGATAAATCTTGCAATTTCTTCGCTAATGACCCTCCTTGCCATAATGATCGCAAGTGCCCTTTTGAGCTGGTTCTGCCTTTTTATCCTTTTTCTTCTTCCCCTTATGTTGTTCCTTTGACTCCCTCTTAGAACCTTTCTTCGAGGAATCAACTAACAACACCGTCCCCTGCTCATGCTTCTCAGAAGGCTCCACAGTCTTCAACATGTTGAGCAGTATCACAGATGAACCTTCTTGCATCTCAGAGGTGAAGAGGAGCTTGAAGAATTCGAACCTTTCGAATCTCACTTTCTTATCAAACAACTCTTAAAGATGAAGGACTACGATATGAGCATCCATATGCTCATGCTGCTTCCATAGCTTGGGTTCCATCATGGCTAGCATGATGCAACTCATTGTTTCAGAATCACTCACATGTTTCTGATAGGCCAACAATTGGTCTAGAGTTGCATCGTCATTAGGACGGGCGAGAAGAGGCGCTTCGAGGACATTTGCAAGCTTTTCAACCTTGAGCACAATTCTCAAGTTTCTAAGCCAGTCTAAGAAGTTCGGCCCAGTCAATTTATTCGAATCCAAAATGGAACGCAAATTCAAAGACATCATGATCAATCATAGAAATACAAAACGAGCATATAGGAGAAAATGATTTTAAAATGCATCAATATACATTTATAAATCCCATTCATTTTTCGAATTTCAAAAACCCCAAAATCACTTCGGGAGATCGTAGGTCCATCTCCGAATGGGCTGATATCCATCATATATATGAACAACCTTGGAGAGAGTCCAACAAGCCATTCATAACTACGACGGTAGGTATCAACTATACTGATTGCATATCACGTATATGCAACTATAACAATGTGCTATCAACTAATTGAATGTTCACACATACATCGGGTTGTTAACACATTAACAAGTATGCATCATATGCATAGCACCCAACTTCACCTCCCTTTACATCGACCTTGGAGAGAGTCCAACAAGCCAATGCTCCAGGTTAAAGCCGACCCATTAATCAAGAAATAGTTTTAATATGGTTAGAGTGCATTCAACCAATTAGCCCGGCTTGGAGAGAGTCCAACAACCAAAGCTAACGATTGACCTCTGACTCTTACCATATTAGTATTAAACTATTCCATGGTTTGAACATGTTCGGGTTCGAGCCAGGCTTGGAGAGAGTCCAACAACCCGAACAAGAAACGGAACTCTGGTTCTAACCATATTAATGGAAGGTGTAGGCTTTAATATTGAGTTAGGGTTTTTATGTCTCATCCTCTTTGCATGCAAATAACTATTATCTACATGGCATGACATACATGACATACATCTACATGTCACGACATGCATGACATAATGATATGCATCTAATGCAATTACATGACATACAATTATGTCATGTACAATATTTCCTTATATGTCATAACTATTTATGGAAATAAAATATGTTTAAGATTTGATTCTCCAAATCAAATCATGATTAAATTAGGAAATAAATTTCCAAATCTAATCACATATTTTATTTGTGGAAATAGTTGATTAAGGAAAGTCAATTTAGGAAACCAATTTCCTAAATCATCAAAACTACTTATGGAAATAAAATATTTTAAGATTTGATTTTCCAAATCAAATCTTGATTAAATTAGGAAACAAATTTCCAAAACTAATCAAATATTTTATTTATGGAAAATATCAATTTCCATAAATACTTCCAACTTTCCAAAAGTGGAAGATTTCCATAAATACTTCTAGACTTTCCAAAATTGAAAAATTTCCATAAATACTTCTAACTTTCCAAAAGTAAAAAATTTCCAGAAATATCATTATGACTATCACAAAACAATTTTATGATTATGTTGAAACACAACCTGGGCTCTGATACCACTGTTGGGTTTCCAGCACCGCGGCGAGTGTGTGTTCGAACATGTTTCGTAAACATGTGCACAGCGGAAGGAATAAAATAATAAATCTACATTTATTACAACAAACACATCACACGCATGCATAGTACAACATGTGTAGACATAACCATAAATTTAAATTTTGCAATAGAAGGAAATTTAACTACGTAATACCTTTCGTATCATGTGTAGCGGGAACGACATCAACCGGAACGATCCTCGCTAGAATCGTCTCTATCCGTATCCACGCCGAGTATCCTCGAGATGACTTCGCTAAGTCACGAGCCTCGTCTTCTTACGGGTTACTAGCCTCGTGTTGAAGACGATGTGATCGAGAGATGATCACGATCCGAATCCAAATTCGGATCGAAAAATGAGTCCTCAAAACTCGCTTCTCCGGAGAGGTATTCGTCAACCGTTTGACGAATCCTTCGTCCTCCACCTCAGAGGATTACCGGAGATCGAATACCCGGTAAGTTAGGCACTGTCGGAGCTCTAACCGTCGTCCAAACGATGCTCCGACGAGAAGAAAACAAGCTGTCCAGAAAACTGGAAAGCTTTGGTGGAGGAAATAGGGCCGGCCAAAAAGGTAGGATGAAGCTCACCTTGATGCCAAACCCAAAGGAGATCACCGGAGCACCAACCGGCAACAGCTCGACTCCAGCGAGGGGGAAGGAAAGCTTCTTCTGGACGGCGGTTGGAGGAGGTGGGCGGCGGCAATAAAGTTGGCGCCAAGAGTCTCCAAAGGAAGGAGGTGGGCGGCAACTTAGGGCTAGGGTTTTGGATTAGAGCTTAACAATCCCTTAAGCCCTCTTTTATAGAGAACTAATTCTCTTAATGGTTAATGGATTATAACCATGAGGCCCATTAACCCGTTCCATTAATATAAGTTAAAATAAACCAAACTATGATGATTTATTTTAAGTTAAAACGAACCGAACCAACTTTTGGTTCATTCGTTTAAAATAAACCAAACCCTTTGGTTTATTCTCCTCCATTGGATTAGAACCAAACCATTTTGGTTCATCCATTATGTCTTCATAAGACACGGCCCATCCACGCTTCCATTGAGACTGAAACGATTTCATGCTCGCTTCTTGTTTGGTCCAACCAAACCTAGTTTCTCTCGGTCTGAGAATCCCATTCTCAAGCTCGTTTTAAATCCTTTGGATTACGCTCGTTGTGCGTGTGACCAAATATGTTCTCAGTTTATGTTGGCCATCTATAATTAACCATTAATTATAGAACGATCATGAGTGGTACCTAGTAGTACATTGGCTAACATAAGCCGATTTCCTTAGGGCATTTCTTATATATTACTAACATTGGCTAACCTAGAGTTAAGTGTTTGTGCCTTTAAGACCTTTGAACCATTCGGCCAAGACTCCCTATGTGTTTTCTATGCCATGTTTAGATGAGTTCATGATAACTTTTGATGTTAGGTGAAGATAACATAACTAGAGTTAAGTGGTTGAGCCTTTAAGTCCTTTGAACCATTTGGCCAAGACCCCTAATGTGTTTTCTATGCCATGTTTAGATAAGTTCATGATGACTTTTGATGTTAGATGAAGTTAACATGTTGTTGGCTAACCTAGAGTTAAGTGGTTGAGCCTTAAGTCCTTTTAAACCATTCGGCCAAGACCTATTTAGGCCTATCATGCTATGATCTATAAATTACCATGTTATGTTTTGAATGTAGATATAGGTAACATGTGAAAGCTAAGCTAGATTTAAGAAATGGATCTAAGGTTGTCTTGGAACTCTCGGCCAAGGTTTATCAAAAATCCTAAGTGCCCTCCCATGCCATGCTTTATATGCTAAATAATTAACATGTGGTTAGTTATACAATATATAAGTTGTTTGGTGTTTAAAACTTTGATAGAGCTCCATGAAGTTTAGGTCACTCCATGTATACTTGTTCATGATGTTTATGCCTTATGCCATGCCCTATATGTGTGTGATGTTAACATGATGTTAAGGGGTCCTTGCTCAAGTGGTTTAGCATGATTGGTTATGTCACTACCATATGCCTATGTCAATAGTAGGGATGCATGATAAATTTCTTCTCATTACCATGTTAAATGTATTATCATGTTATGCTCATTGCTTTGTAATTGTATGAATGTATGATGTTTTATAAAGAAGGAACGTGATATGCATGAAAAGAAATATAATATGTTATGAAGAAAAATATGTTATGAAAGCAATATGATATGTTATGAAGAAGAAATATGTTATGATGTATGATATGTTATGAAGAAGAAATATGTTATGAAAAGCAATATGTTATGAAAAAGAAATATGTTATGATACGAAGAGGAAACATGATATGCCATGATAAGGAACGTGATATGTTTATGAAATGAAATATGATATGTTATGATAAGAAGCATGATTTGTATTTTACTTTCTGCATGGCTTGTACCAGGACCCTAACAAGGTCCAAGGGATGGGCTCTTACGTTCCCCTGGGTAGACGGTCATAGTACGGACTCAGTACGGGATGGACTCCCAGATGCCCTAAGTCGATGGTGATAAGTACGAGCTTAGGATGGGCTTCTGTTATGCTGCCCTAGGCCGACGGACTTAGTATGGGCCTAGTACTCTAGTGGGTTCGGGATTAGCTACCTCAGGTCTATTAGGGATGCGCACTATGATGATGATGATGTGGTACAATACCGGGCCCAATATGTTGAGATTTATGTTGAAATACCTATAAGATATGTTTTCAAAGAGCATCCTGCATATATATATATATTTTTATGTCATGCCTGCTTATGTTCTTGTATGTTTACATCTTATGCCTGCTTATGTTCTACGATGTTATATTCATGTCATGCCTGCTTATGTTCTTGTATGTTTACATGTTATGTCTGCTTATGTTCTATGATGTTATATTCATGTCATGCCTGCTTATGTTCTTATTATATTCATGTTATGCTTGCTTATGTTCTTATTATATTCATGTTATGCCTGCCTATGTTCTATGATGTTTATATTCATGATATGCTTGCTTATGATCTTTTATGTTTATACGAATGCTATGCTTATGTTCCAGTATGTTATATGCATGTTATGTTTGATTATATGTCTTTGTATGTTTATGGTTATGCTTATATGTGTTATATGATCATGTCGCTACTCTATGTTTAATGCTTGACGTATGATTTTGTGAGTAGGACAGGATCTTACTAAGCCTATGTGCTTATAGTTTATGTTCCCTTGTACTGCATATAAGGGTAAAGGGTGGCTAAACTAAAGGGAGCAGCAGGGGGGGCAAAGTGTGTGTGGTAGTGGCATGGTGGAGGAGATCTGTTATGTTCCCTTATGCATGTTTTTGCCTTAAGATGATTCTCTTTATGGACTTGAACTAAGCACTAAGTACTTATGAAATAATGATGCATGCTCTATGTTTAAGAAGAAGTATCTATGAAATGATGATGCATGTTTATATTTAAAAAGAAAAAAATAATAAGTGTAAAGTCTTCCGCTGTAAGAAGTATATGTAGTCTTCCGCTGTAATGTACGTATGTACGATCACGTCGCGCCGCCCCTCCGGACCCTTGGAAAGGCCGGGCGTGACAGTTCATGATATTCAACTTAAAGAAAACGTGCATAAGTATGGGAAACATAACAGATCTCCCCCACCATGCCATTACCACACACACTTTGCCCCTCCTGCTACTACCTTTAGTTTAGCCATTCTTTACTCTTATCTGCAGTACAAGGGAACATAAAACTATAAGCACATAGGCTTAGTAAGACCTACTCACAAAAACCATACGTCAAGCATTAAGCATAGAGTAGGGAGATGATCATAGAAGCTCATATAAGCATAACATTCATATAAACGTATACGAACATATAAACAAGCATAGCATGCATATAAACATACCAAAACATGAACATAGCATTCGTATAACATTCAATAACATAAGCAAACATATAATGCATATAAACATACCAGAACATAAGCATAGCATTCATATAAACATCTAAGAACATAAGTAAACATAACATGCATATAACATACCAGAACATAAGCATAGCATTCTTATAAACATCTAAGAACATAAGTAAACATAACATGCATATAACATACCAGAACATAAGCATAGCATTCATATAAACATCTAAGAACATAAGCAAACATAACATGCATATATCATACCAGAACATAAGCATAGCATTCATATAAACATCAAGAACATAAGTAAACATAACATGCAGATAACATCATATGATCTAGACATGAAATAAAGGTATATGTAGGATGCTCTTTCAAAACATATATATTATAGGTATGTAAACATAATCTCAACATATTGGGCCCGACATTGTACCGCATACATCACCATCATAGCACGCATCCCTAATAGACCCGAGGAAGCTAATTTCGAACCCACTAGAGTACTAGGCCCATACTATGTCTGTTGGCATAGGGGCAACATAACATAGAAGCACATCCTAAGCCCGTAGTTATGACTGTCGACCTAGGGCATCTGGGTGCCCATCCCGTACTGTGTCCGTACTACGACCGTCGACCCAGGGGCACGTAGGAGCCCATCCCTTGGACCTTGTTAGGGTCCTGGCACAAGCCATGCAGAAAGTAAAATAGCATATAATGTTCCTTATCATAACATATCATATTTCTTTTCATAAACATATCATGTTCCTTATCGTGGCATATCATGTTTCTTCTTCATAGCATAACATGTTTCTTCTTCATAACATATCATATTTCTTTTCAGAACATATCATGCTCCTTCTTCATAACATATCATATTTCTTTTCATACATATCATGTTCCTTCTTCATAACATATCATACATTCATACAATTTACATGGCAATGAGCATAACATGATCATACATTTAACATGGTAATGAGCAGAACATAATCATGCATTCCTACAATTAACATGGACATATGGTAGTGCCATAAACCAATCATGCTAAATAACTTGAGCAAGGACTACTTAACTATAGGAATGTATACTGAAAAGTCTATCTTTTGTATGAACATCTTTATTTTGAAATAAGAATCACATGATCATTGTTTGCATATTTATATGGTTATGCAATATTGTCTAATACATTACATTTTAGATAACATGGTGTGTGGTGTCACACGGGAGATCATGTTATCGACTCCTTGTAAAGTATAAGTAAAGGCGCACAACCGAGATGACTTTGGACAAACCATCGGAATTGTTGTAGTGTGATTTGGTATTGGTTTGTCTTGACCATAGAATCACACTAGTGCACTTTGTGTGTATTGAGCAGGATTGACTTAGAGGTGATTCGATTTATTGCAGACTACATAATCGAATCGGACCTCAGATATTATTTTGTACATGCTCTTAATCCCAATATAATAACGGACACATATACTTGGTAGTCATCTCTTTGATTTACCAATGGGCGAGATTTATAGATTAAATCGATAGGCTTGGTAAGTTGGGAGATGATATTATTTATATGGTGTGCCGTTGATTATAGGAGGAAACCGTGTCCTATATATTAGGATGATAATGTCCCCTTGAGGAGCTCATAAGGTTCATCATGTAAACCCTGCAGGTGGACTTGGTCCGGCATGATGAAAAGGTTGAGTGGTACTACTCAAGGAGTTAGATGTTGATTAATTAATGGTCAGTAAATTAATTAATCGACGGACATTCGAGATCTTAAACACGGGGAGAAAATGTACATATAATATATGGAGCCCATATTATCATAAGGGGGTTGGTGAGTTTGATCGATGATGATCCTTTAGAGTATTGGATTATCATTAGTGGATCGAACTTTATGTGGGCTTGATCCATCGGTGGCCAAGTTCCAACTCCTCCTCATGGTCCCTAATGTAGCCTATTAATAGCTCATGAAGCTTAGATCCAATGGATGAAAACAAAACTCTAGATCCAAAGATAGAGATTAAATCTCTAGATCCGACGGTTGAAATTAAATCTCTAGATCCGACGTCTCGAATGTCCGTCGATTAATTAATTTACCGACCATTAATTAATCAACATCTAACTTCTTGAGTAGTACCACTCAACCTTTTCATCATGTCGGACTAAGTCCACCTGCAGGGTTTACATGATGAACCTTATGAGCTCCTCAAGGGGACATCATCATCCTAATATATAGGACATAGTTTCCTCCTATAATCAACGACACACCATATAAATAATATCATCTCCCAACTTACCGAGCCTATCGATTTAATCTATAAATCTCACCCATTGGTAAATCAAAGAGATGAGTACTAAGTATATGTGCCCGTTATTATATCGGGATTAAGATCATGTACTAAATAATATCTTAGGTCCGATTCGATTATGTAGTCAGCAATAAATCGAATCACCTCTAAGTCGGTCCTGCTCAATAGACACAAAGTGCACTAGTGTTATTCTATGGTCAAGATAAACCAATATCAAACCACACTATAACCATTCCGATGGTTTGTCCAAAGTCATCTCAGTTGTGAGCCTTTGCTTATACTTTTCAAGGGGCCGATAACATGGTCTCTGATGTGTTATTTTCCGTAAGTGCACGGTAATCGTAAAGTAATAAAAATATCGATCCCACAGGGATTGGGACAATTACCAAATGATCGTCATACCAAGTTATCTAGTCAATCAATTTATGGATTAAGCAAAGACACTGAGCAGTCAAGAACAACGAATAAGAAGAATGAACTAAAAGTCAATAGTTGAGGAGAATCTCAGGATATGGGTTTCACCACGTCGACGATTTATAAGGTGGTTTAATTCTTTCCTACCCCTATTAGAGTTGTTTTGATGGAACCTATCCTAAGCTAAATCAACGGCCCCTTTCGAGGTCTACGCTAACTGTACCTATCAAACTCAATTTACCTGTCATAGTATTCGAGTGTAGGGGATCATAATCAGCTAAGGGGACCTGTCACGAGACCCCCGCAAACCTCCCTAGTCTTACCTCCGTTACTTAGTAAAAACTGGATTTGATAGATCCATTAAGTCCATAAGAGTTCCTTTAGAGTCTAAATTTCCTTTTCACGGTAGGTTTGCACACGGGACCATAATCAGCTAAGGGGACCTGTCATGAGACCCCCGCAAGCCCTCATAGATACACTACTGCTACTTGGCAGGACTAAAAGTCTAATTGGTTCTGGGTTTTGGGAACTTGGGTTCACTATTAGGTACTTCCCCTTAGCTCCTTAGGTTTATCAATAAGAATCCAAAAACCAGATCAAAACAAACAATAATTCAAGTAGTATAGATTACATCATCCATCATAACTTGTCAAGGGCTACTCCCCCATCCTAAGATTACAAGACACTACTCCATAGTCTGGCAAGAATTGCTAGAGAAAGAAATTATGATACTTAGTGCCATCTGTGTTCCTCTGTCGTCGACTCCTCCCTTCTCCTCCTTCTTCTGTCGTCCTTTTGACCACCCGTCGTCCTCCCCTTTAGGGTTAGAATATCTCCTCTTTTATAGCCTTGGCCTCCTCTTTAATTAAGGTAAAAGATTTTCCTTTAATTGAGAAGAAGATCGCGGCTTCGTCGAGTTGCTCGCAGAAAAGGAAATCTGGAATCAGGCCAACACGCCCGTGCCAAATGAGGGCACAGGCGTGTCGCAGGCTTCCCACCGAGCGTGTTGTGCTTGAATTGGGGCATGTCGATGGCTGAACTGGGGCGTGTCGAAGGCTGAACTGGGGCGTGTTGAGCGCTGGAACTCCTGACACGGATGTGCCACTGATAACACGCCTGTGTTGTTTTGATACGCCCGAACTTTGAGCAGGCGTGTCAATTTCTTGAACAGGCGTGTTGAAGGTTGGAACTCCTGACACGGATTTGTCACTGATGACACGCCGGTGTTGTTTTGATACGCTTGCTTCCTTGCCCTGTTAATACGAAAAACACCCAAAAGCAGTCTCTTTGTCCAAAATATGCTAAACTTAACTAAATCATGATAAAATACATGCCTAGGACATGAAATGAGATAAAATGCATGTATATGGAATAGTGAAAACATAGCATGATTTACACACATCAAAATCCCCTAGTCCTAAACTTTTGCTTGTCCTCAAGCAAAGAAAACTCAAAAGACAACTTATTTGTGGGAATGCTAGACACCATCCAGAGGTATACAATTTGATCTTAATCTTTTCAAATCATTCCTAGTTGCCAAGTTTGAAAGATCCCTATATAGTGCACGTGAAAAGTTGACTAAAGTCATTGGACACCAATCCGGATTTGACATCCCTTCTATCGTAGAGCATTCTTATTTCCAGCATAGAGCCACTTACCTACCTTAATGTATGGATCATCCTTACCTATCATCAAAAGGTCTCAAAGGAGCACTTTCTAAGAATAAAGAAAGAAAGGAATTTATAGAGAGCATTTCCCCAGTAACTAGTTAGTCTCAAAGGGGCACCTTTTAGGTGTTTCCCCAGTAACTACTTTGTCTCAAAGGTGTGCTTGAAAACAATTCTAGTTTTCATTTTTTTTTAATCATACTTCTAGTGAAAGAGTTTCTCCAATAACCAAGTTGCGCAGGCAAGTCTCCAATGGAAAATCGAGTACTCGTCCAATATGGGGGATTTAAATCTTTTTTTGGATACCTCAGACCTATAGACCGTGTTATAAGTGAAATAGGGTTCTTATGAAATAGGCAAAAAGGAATATCATGATCCGACCAATGTTCAATTGTATTACGCTAGATGATATAAAAATGCAATGTTATGATATATAAAAATATGCAAACAAAATGGCACTATCCAAACTAAAAATCTAAGTAGAAACAGCATAAGCAGTAAAGGATGTGCATCGAAACTCACAAAATAGTTCAAGGTGGTCAATGGTCATCGTCTTCGCTACTAGCATTCTCCTCTGCCCACCTACGTTGCTGCTCCTAGTAAAACTCCCGAGACTCCTGTCGAAATCTATCATCATCTTCCCTCCGAGCGGACTCAGTAGTGGAAAACTCATCAGCTCTCCTGTAAAAATCAGCTGCCCTATCCAAATGTTGTGTCACCATACGATTGTGCTCCTCTGTAGCTTGGGCATACCGATCCCACATACCTATGTGCGAGGTATGCTCGACCCTGAAAGCTTCGAATGATGATCGAAATCCTGAAAAATCAAAAGAAGAGTACCCTGCAGAAACATTGTCAGTAGGAAACTGTGGGGGTTCATGAGTCGAATGTGACGGCTCAGGGGCTATGTGAGATGGCTCCCTAGGAGGGGGTGATGGAGCATGGGCAGTGGGGGGGGAGGAAAGGGTTCCTAGACATCTCTAAAAAGCCAATTGGATGAATTACGTACAATCATACGCTCAGGGTTTGGAAGAGGGATTTTAATTCTATTTCTTAACACCAAACGATACCCCTTGTCGAATGCCTCAATCATCTTCATATTTATACAAGCATTCAAATCCAATCTAGGGCTAGCAAGACAATATTCAAGGTCATCCAATTCACATCCTAAGGCCATAGCAATCCTAGTGATAATACCACCTATGACTATAACCCAGGATGGGCTATTACTAACCTTAACTAAATGTCTAATCATATGAGCTCCAGAATCAATATTAACTTCATTTAGCATGGCCCATAAAAACTGTAACTCACTCTGCCTAGCCACCCCTGCACTATCATATCTTCCAGAGATTGTATTAGCAATAAACCTAAGGAGATAACGAAAAGTAGGATTAGGGATGTTAAATGATTTAGACCTAGATGCATCATAAGGGCGAGGGTCATCAAAAATTAATCTCCAAAATTGATGATCAATAAAATGTCTATGAATTTGCCTCTCCCCTCTACTAGGAAAATCAAATATCGTATTAAAATCACTTAAAGAAAGGGTAAACTCATGGTTCATTAATCTAAATTTTATTTTTCCTTCCTCACAATCCTTTCCTTGCAGTATTTCAGCAGACAGGGAGCTAAGGAATTCAAGAGTGATGCTTGGGTAAGTAAGATGATGGTGCATGATAAATTCGGTCCAGCCTATCCTATTGGTCAACCAAGTTATGTCATCTCTTAACCCTAGGGTGGTCAACGTGTAGAAGTCTATAGTTCTTGTAGATACTAACTTCCTTTTTTCAAGCTTATTGAATTTAGACTTCATAACCTCATACCTAAAAACAATTCCATATGGATGGCAGGAGGTCGGAGGAGGATCGTTACCCAAGTCCTGAGCTTTTCTCTTTCCCTTGTCCTTTGCCGAAGAGGAAGAAGCTCCTCCTCTAGTCTTCACTCGCTTACTCATGGCGTTGGGGGGGGGAGAGACAGCAGGTTAGCTCCTCGGCTGCTCGAGAAGGACCAGCGGCAGCTGCTTCAAGCTTGTATCGCGAGTGGAAGATTAGGGCGTGCTTGGCCGACTTTAGAGGGCTATTCGCTACATAGGCATGTCGGGTATCCTCTTACGCAAATACCCGACCCGTTTAAGCGTGACATAGGCATGCTCGGGCCTCCCCAGGCGTGCCGCAGTCCGGCCCAGGCATGCCGCAGTTGAGAAATGTGCGACACGGGTGTGCTCAGCAGCACGCTCGACCTGTGTTGTCTTCGGGTAACCTCAACACGCCTATGTCGTTCAGCATAGGCGGGTCGTGTCAATTTGGCACGCAGTGGCACGTTTAACATGTTATGTCCTGTAAACCTGAAAAAAATAAAAATAAAATAAAATAAAATGACTAAAAAAAATGAAAATAGCTTGGGTTGCCTCCCAAGAAGCGCTTGTTTAAGGTCGTTAGCTTGACCCCTCAGTTACTCCCTAGTTTTGGGGATATGGCTCGAGGAGTGTGCTCTGCCCCTCCTCTTCTCCAATCAGCTCAACAGAATTATTTGCGAAGTATCTCTTAAGTCTTTGACCATTACTTTGAAAATTCCTGTAGACTCACTAGATATATCAATAGCTTCATGAGGATAAACCTTTTCAACTCGATATTGTTGGGAGTATGGGGAATACAATCAAAGTCCCACATTGGTAAGACATGGAAAAGATCATGTGCTTATAAGAAAAAAGATATCTCCATTGGTATGAGGCATTTTGGGTAAAGCCCAAAAATAAAACCATGAGGGCTTGGGCCCAAAGTGGACAATATCATACCATTGTGGAGATATGTGGATCTTATATGCACTAACAGATATGGCCCCGACCATCTGGATTTCAGCTTCCCAGGAAAGAGTTTCAAGCTTGAGTTGAATAGTAATACCAAGTCTCCTTGATGGAATTCTCTGCGCATAATATTCTTGTCATGCCACCTCTTCGTTTTCTCCTTGTAAGACCTTGCATGTTCATAAGCATCAAGGCGTAGTTCTTCAAGTTCATTTAGCTGCAGTTTTCTTTTCTCTCCGACTTTCTTCAGGTCAAAATTAAGCCATTTAATTGGCCAATATGCCCTGTGCTCTATTTCAACTGGAAGATGACATGATTTTCCATAAACTAATCAAAACGGAGTCATTCCAATGGGTGTCTTGTAGGCAGTTTGATAGGCCCATAGAGCATCGTCAAGTCTTAAAGACCAATCCTTCCTTAATCTTGATACTATTTTCTCCAAGATAGTCTTGATTTCCCTATTTGAAACTTCTACTTGCCCGCTCGTTTGTGGATGATATGGTGAGGCTAGTTTATGGGTTACTCCATAACTCTTGAGAAGGCTTTCAAATTGTCTTTCGATAAAGTGTGAGCCTCCATCACTTATTACTGCTCTCGGTATTCCAAATCTTGGAAATATTATACTCTTAAAGAGCTTAATGACTGTTTTTGCATCACAAGAGGGGGATGGTAGAGCCTCAACCCATTTAGACACATAGTCCACTGCCACCAGTATATAGGTATTTTTATAGGAAGTAGGGAAGGGTCCCATATAGTCAATTCCCCATACGTCGAACAATTCGATTTCCAATATCGAATTTTGAGGCATCTCATGTCTCCTTGATACATTTCCGGTCCTTTGACAGCGGTCACAAGTCGTCACATAATTCCTAGAGTCTCTAAAAATATTAGGCCAATAAAATCTTGCTTGCAAAACCTTTGCCGCAGTCTTGTCTGTGCTCGTGTGACCTCCATATGCAGAAGAATGACAGTGATACAATATATCCTCAATCTCTTCTTCGGATACGCATCTTCGATATATAGCATCCACCCCTTGCTTGAACAGGAATGGTTCATCCAACACATAATGCTTTACATCCGAAAGGAACTTCTTCCTCTGATGATAACTCATGTGAGAAGGTATTATCCCGCAAGCTAGGTAGTTGGCAAAATCAGCATACCACGGAGCCTTGATTGTTCTAACCGCTAGTAGCTGCTAATCCGGAAAGAAATCATTTATAGCAAAATCATCGGCTCTTCCCACATTTGATTCTTGATGAAGCCTCAATAGATGGTCTGCAACTACGTTCTCCATTCCTTGCTTGTCTCGGATTTCCAAGTCAAACTCTTGTAGAAGAAGTATCCACCGGATAAGTCTTGGCTTAGATTCCTTTTTACTCAGTAAGCATCTTATGGCTGCATGATCTGTGTAAACTATCACCTTGGTCCCTATGATATAAGATCTGAACTTGTCGAAAGCAAATACTATAGACAAGAGTTCCTTCTCTGTGGTAGCATAATTCATTTGTGCTTCATCCAATGTTTTACTGGCATAGTAGATTGCATACACCTTGCGATCCTTCCTTTGTCCTAACACTGCGCCCACAGCAAAATCACTTACATCACACAAAATTTCAAAAGGGGGACTCCAGTCTGGATGTTGCATTATTGGGGCGGTTGTTAATGCTTCCTTTAACCTGGAAAATGCATCAAGACAAGGATTATCAAAGTGAAACACAACATCTTTAGCAAGCAAATTAGTTAATGGCTTTTAAATTTTTTAGAAGTCCTTGATGAACCGTCGGTAGAACCCTGCATGTCCTAGGAAACTACGCACTCCCTTGACATCAGTTGGAGGAGGCAACTTCTTGATCACTTCAGTTTTAGCAATGTCCACCTCGATACCACGGTGTGAAACTAGGTGCCCAAGTACTATGCCTTCTCGCACCATGAAGTGGCACTTCTCCCAATTAAGCATTAAATTCATTTCCTCGCATCTCTGCAAGACCTTGACCAAATTAGATAAACACATATCAAAATCTGCACCATATACAGAAAAATCATCCATGAATACTTCCATTATATTCTCGATCATATCAGAAAAAATTGAAGTCATACACCTCTGAAAAGTGGCGGGTGCATTGCATAGTCCAAAAGACATTCTCCTGAAAGAAAAAGTACCATATGGGCAGGTGAAAGTTGTTTTCTCTTGGTCATTAGGATAAATAGGGATTTGATAGAAACCGGAGTATCCATCTAAGTAATCACAGTGTTTTGCCAACCGGTCTAGCATTTGGTAAATAAATGGGATGGGAAAGTGGTCCTTTCTAGTTTCCTTATTCAATTTCCTATAATCAATACACATTCTCCATCCCATAACAGCTCTAGTGGGGATTAACTCATTCGTAGCATTCCTTATTACCGTTATCCCCCCTTTCTTTGGCACAACATGGACAGGACTTACCCATTCGCTATCGGATATTGGATAGATAATTCCTGCATCTAGCAATTTCATGACCTCTTTCTTGACTATCTCTTTCATGGCTGGGTTCAACCTTCTTTGATGCTCTATAGAGGTTTTAAAATTGTCTTCTAGTAGAATTCTGTGCATGCAAACCGATGGACTAATTCTCCTAATGTCATCAATCTTGTATCCAATGACATTCTTATGTGTTTTCAATACCTCAATCAGTTTTTCGGTCTCTGCGTCGCTCAGATTAGCATTAATGATCACAGGATAAGTAGAGTTTTCGCCAAGAAATTCATACCTGAGTGTTGATGGAAGAGGCTTAAGTTCTACCTGTGGTGTGAGGTTGGGGTCGGAAATCTCCAGCTCTTTATCCTCAAAATCCCCTCCGAGCTTATTAAGATAAGTTTGTTCTGGTGCTCCTTCTAGTGCTATTGACTGGAAACTGTCAATCCTACAACAAACATCAAAAATAGAAGGTTGTTTAATAGCTTTTGAAAGGTTGAATTCAATTTTGTCGTTTCCAAATGCAAGTGAGAGTTTGTGGTTCTTGACATCTATCATTTCCCCTGCAGTAGCCAAGAAAGGTCTCCCCAAAATGAGTGGAATGCATGGGTCTTCATCCATGTCAAGCACTACAAAATCTGCAGGAATAATAAAATTTCCCACCTGCACTGGTACATCTTCTAAGATTCCCAAAGGATATCTAATAGAGCGATCGACTAACTGCAAGGCCATAGTAGTTAGTTTCATTTCTCCCAAATTCAATTTCTTGCATATGGAAAGAGGTATCAGATTGACACTGGCACCCAAATCGCAAAAAGCCTTATCAAAATTTGAGTCATTAATTATGCAAGGGATAGAAAATCTACCTGGATCATTTAGTTTGGGAGCTACCATGTTCTTAATTAAAGCGCTGCACTCCTTAGTAAGAGCCACTGTTACATGCTCCTCGACTTTTTTTTTATTGGTTAAGATGTTCTTCAAGTACTTGGAGTATGTAGGCATTTGTTGAAGAGCTTCTGTAAAAGGTATATTGATATATAGCTTCCTAATTACCTCAAGGAACTTACCAAATTGTTCATCCAATTTTTCCTTAATCAGCCTCTGAGGGAATGGGATAGGGGGCTTATATGTTCTTGGTTCCTTATTCGACACGCCTGTGTCGTTCGGCACAGGCTGGGCGTGTTGGCTGTTGGAGTGACCTGAAACGGGTGTGTCGGCTGACACGCGCTCGTGGGCATTCTCTCCCTCAGGCGTGTTGAATAACATGCCCTGGGTCAGAGTGTGTTGTCGGCTTCCTTTGCTATTCAACCCAAGCGTGCTGTTGTCTTCTTCCACCTCTGACACGCTCGTGTCCTTTAGCATAGGGGCCCTTGTTGAGCTCAGTCTCCTTCTAAAATCCTTCCACTTCTCAAACTTATGGAATTACAATGCTCGGCTGGGTTTACTTCTCAATTTCCAGGAAATTTGTCGGGCGTCCTTGATGCTGAGCTGGCAATTTGGGAAATTTGATTTTCCAGCATTCTTGTGTGATTAGTCAAATTATCCACCTTGCCTCCCAATTGCTTGATTGCCTGGGTATTATTTTGATGTTGCCGATTTGATTCTACAATATGCTATCGAAATTCATCATTTATCTTCCCCTAACACGTAATAAAATTTTCCATCATCTTTTCTAAGCTCGACTTGGGTCTTGGCTGAAATCCCGAAGTTGCTCCAAAGCTGTTCTGTCCAGAAGAATTTTGGTTGGCTCTATACGAAAAGTTGGGATGATTCCTCCAACCGGGATTGTACGTGTTCGAGTAAGGGTTGCCACCATTAGGCTTCTGATTAAAATTATTTAGCGCATCTACTTGCTCAATCCCAGCTCCTGCAGATGGTGCGTGTAGGATTTGGCAATTCATCGCTACATGTCCTGTTACACCACAGATCTCGCAAGTGACATTACATGAGTTTACAGCTGATACATTAAAATGTTCGAGCTTTTGAGTTAACGCATCGACATTTGCACTGAGTAGATCAAGGGTACTTACCTCAAACTTACCTGGCATTTAAGTTTGATATCCTCGTTCAGTAGCCCGTTGGTGAGAATTCATTGCCACATTCTCGATTATCTCAAAAGCTTCATCCAATGTTTTGTTCATAAGAGCTCCTCCTGTAGCAGAATCAAGAGAAACTTTAGTAGCATACGAGATTCCATTGTAAAAAGTATGAACAATGAGCCACTTCTCCAGCCCATGATGAGGGCATTACTGTAGTAATCCCTTAAATCTGGCCCATGCTTCAAATAATGTTTCTCCATCCTTTTGCACAAAATTAGTGATTTGATAGTGAAGACTTTGATTTCTTGGGGTGGAAAATACTTGTCTAAAAATCTTTGCTCCAGCTGATCCCAGGTAGTTATGCAATCTGCTGGAAGAGAGTGTAGCCAGGCTCTAGCTTTGTCCCGCAATGAGAAAGGAAACAAGCGCAATCTAATAGCATCAGCTGAGGCTCCATTCAGTTTTAAAGTTTCACAAAATTCCAAAAATACTTCCAAGTGTAGATTTGGATCTCCAGTGGGTGCTCCTCCGAATTGATGCTGTTGGACCATGGATAGTAGAGCCGGTTTTAATTCAAAATTATTCACTTCAATAAGGGGTCTTCTAATACTCGATCTCAATCCCCTTGTACTAGGTGCTGCATAATCCCTTAAAGGTTTATTCTCGTTCTGATCAGCCATGTTGGAGGTCAGATTGTCTTCCTGACATTGCTGAAATTGTCTTCTAGCGAGGAACGTTCTCTCTACCTCAGGATCAATACCGAGAATTTCCCTATTAAGTCTGTGCAAGCAACAACAAGAGAGGCTCCCAAAACAATAATTCAGAACAGACACAAAGAATAGGAACAAAAATAGAAATCTAGATTAACTAAATCACGCTCAATTCAATATTGAGTGCCAATCCCCAGCAACGGTGCCAAAAACTTGATGTGTTATTTTCCGCAAGTGCACGGTTGTCGTCAAGTAATAAAAATATCGATCCCACAGGGATTGGAACAATTACCGATTGATCGTGATACCAAGTTATCTAGTCAATCAATTTGTGGATTAATCATGATACTGAGCAGTCAAGAACAACGAATGAGAAGAACGAGCTAAAAGTCAATAGTTGAGGAGAATCTCAGGATATGGATTTCACCACGTCGATGATTTATAAGGTGATTTAATTCTTTTCTACCCCTATTAGAGTTGTTTTGATGGAACCTATCCTAAGGTAAATCAACGGCCCCTTTCGAGGTCTACGCTAACTATACCTATCAAACTCAATTTACCTGTCACGGTATTCGAGCGTAGGGGATCATAATCAGCTAAGGGGACCTTTCACGAGACCCCCGCAAACCTCCCTAGTCTTACCTCCGTTACTTGGTAAAAACTGGATATGATAGATCCATTAAGTCCATAAGAGTTCCTTTAGAGTCTAAATTTCCTTTTCACGGTAGGTTTGCACACGGGACCATAATCAGCTAAGGGGACCTGTCACGAGACCCCCGCAAGCCCTCATAGATACACTACCACTACTTGGCAGGAGTTAATCCCTAATTGGTTATGGGTTTTGGGAACTTGGGTTCACTCTTAGGCACTTCCCCTTAGCTCCTTAGGTTTATCAATAAGAATCAAAAAACCAGATCAAAACAAACAATAATTCAAGTAGTATAGATTACATCATCCATCATAAATCGTCAAGGGCTACTCCCCCATCCTAAGATTACAAGACACTACTCCATAGTCTTGCAAGAATTGCTAGAGAAAGAAATTACGATACTTAGTGCCATCTATGTTCCTCTGTCGTCGACTCCTTCCTTCTCCTCCTTCTTCTGTCGTCCTTTTAACCACCCACCGTCCTCCCCTTTAGAGTTAGAATATCTCCTCTTTTATAGCCTTGGCCTCCTCTTTAATTAAGGTAAAAGATTTTCCTTTAATTGAGACGAAGATCGCGGCTTCATCAAGTTGCTCGCAGAAAAGGAAATCTGGAATCAAGCCAACACGCCCGTGCCAAATGAGGGCACAGGCGTGTCGCGGGTATCCCACCGAGCGTGTCGCGCTTGAATTGGGGCGTGTCGAAGGCTGAACTGGGGCATGTCAAAGGCTGAACTGGGGCTTGTTGAGCGTTGGAACTCCTGACACGGACGTGTCACTGATAACACGTCTGTGTTGTTTTGATACGCCGATCGTGTCAACACTTTGAACGGGGCGTGTCGGCTGCTGAACCAGGGTGTGCTGAAGGTTGGAACTCCTGACACGGATTTGTCACTGATGACATGCCTATGTTGTTTTGATACGCCTGCTTCCTTGCCCTGTTAACACGAAAAACACTCAAAAGCAGTCTCTTTGTCCAAAATATGCTAAACTTAACTAAATCATGATAAAATACATGCCTAGGACATGAAATGAGATAAAATGCATGTATATGGAGTAGTGAAAACATAGCATGATTTACACACAATAGTCTCCTGTGTGACACCACACACCATGTTATCTACAATGTAAAGTGTTAGATAATATTGCATAACCATAAAAATATGCAAACAATGATCATGTGATTCTTATTCCAAAATAAAGATGTTCATACAAAAGATAGACTTTTCAGTATACATCCCTACAATCTCCCACTTATACTAAAAGACTATGCTATCCTCAAAGTGCCATACATCTGATCCCCATTCCCTTCACATGCCTATCAAAGCTCTCGCTAGAAGGGCCTTAGTGAAAAGGGTCTACCAGATCATCCTCTGATGCAATCTTGGCGACAACAACTTCTACCTCCTTTACGATTTCTCGTATCAGGTGGTACTTGCGCTCTATGTGTTTACTCACCTAATGGGCTCGTGGTTCCTTCGAGTTTGCAACTACACCATTATTATCACAATAAATTGTGATAGTTCTGGGCAAACCAGGAATCACATCCAAGTCCATCAGGAAGTTCCTGAGCCACACAGCTTCTTTGGCCGCCTCAGAGGCTGCCACACACTCAGCTTCCATGGTGGAGTCCGCCACACATTTCTGCTTGACACTCCTCCATACAATGGCTCCACCTCCCAAAGTAAACACAAAACCTGAGGTAGACTTACTGTTATCCCTATCGGATTGGAAGTCAGAATTCGTGTATCCCACAGGGAGTAATTGGTCTGCTCGGTAAACCAGCATATAATCCCTAGTCCTTCTCAGGTACTTCAATATATGCTTTACCGCAGTCCAATGTCCTTGTCCTGGATTACTCTGATATCTGCTGACCATGCCCACGACAAAGCAGATATCTGGTCTCGTACAGAGCATCGCATACATGAGGCTTCCTACTGTCGAAGCATAAGGAACCGCCTTCATCTCCTCTATTTCCTCAGATGATCTAGGACACATCTCCTTAGATAAAGGAACTCCATGCCTGAAAGGTAGAAAACCCTTCTTGGAGTTCTTCATGCTAAAACGCTCCATAATCGTGTCTATGTATGAAGCTTGGGATAAGTACAACATCCTTTTCCTGCGATCTCTTATAACCTTGATCCCAAGGATGTGTCCTACCTCTCCCAAGTCCTTCATATCAAACTGTTTGGACAACCATACCCTTACATCCGATAACACCTTGATATTGTTGCCAATCAACAAAATGTCATCTACGTATAGTACAAGAAATATCACTACGTTTCCATCACATCTCTTGTATACACAAGACTCATCCGAACTTTGAATAAATCCATAAGACTGGATCACCTCATCAAACCGGATGTTCCAAGACCTCGAAGCTTGTTTCAATCCATAAATGGACCGATTAAGCTTACATACAAGATGCTCTTTGCCCTTAGCAATGAATCCCTCTGGTTGCTTCATGTAGATGTTTTCCTCAAGACTTCCATTAAGGAAAGCTGTCTTGACATCCATCTGCCACACCTCATAATCCATATGAGCTGCTATGCATAAGAGAATCCGGATAGACTTAAGCATGGCTACCGGCGAAAAGGTCTCCTTATAATCGATACCCTCTTTCTGAGTATACCCCTTCACAAAAAGCCTCGCTTTGAAGGTCTAAACCTTCCCATCTATTCCTCTCTTTCTCTTGTAGATCCACTTGCATCCAATGGTTTTTACACCATCGGGTGGTTCTACTAGCTCCCAGACCTGATTTGAATCCATAGATTCAATCTCAGCATTCATTGCACTTTGCCAAGATGCTGCATCTTTATCTTGTATTGCCTCATCTTGTGTCCAGGGATCAGGTTCATGTTCGCCAGGGACAAAATCAAAAGATTCTCCCAAGAACATGAATCTATCAGGCTGTCTCACAACCCTCCCACTACGACGAGGTATCACCTGTGTATCCTCTGTGACACATGGTTCAGTGACATGTGTTATATCCTCTTGTACCGGTGGTACTAAAGAAGTGACTTCCCCTTTTAACTCCTCTAGAACAATTTTACTCTTGGGCTTGTGGCTCATCACATAGTCTTCCTCTAAAAATATAGCATTCGTGCTCCCTCTGATCTCTAGGACTATAAAACAATCCACCCTTCGTTCCCCTGGGATAGCCAACGAACATGCGTACTTCTGTACGAGGTTCCAACTTACCAGCATCTGCCTTCAGCACATGTGCTGGACTCCCCCATATCCGAATATGTCTTAGACTAGGCTTTCGCCCAGTCCACCACTCTGTGGGAGTAGAAGGCACTGATTTAGATGGAACCAAGTTCAGAAATGTACACTGTCGTATCTAGAGCATATCCCTAGAACGAATCTGGCAAGTCAGAATAACTCATCATCGATCTAACCATCTCCATAAGAGTCCTATTCCTTCGCTCTGCTACACCATTCTGTTGGGGTGTGCCAGGTGCTGTCAATTGGGATTGAATCCCAGCCTCTGATAAGTAGTTTCTAAACTCTCCCAAGAGGTACTCAGCACCACGATCAGATCGTAGTGTCTTGATACTTTTACCTTGACGTTTCTCCACATCAGCCTTGAATTCTTTGAACTTGTCAAAGCATTCAGACTTGCAGTGCATCAGGTAAATGTATCCATATCTTGAGTCATCTATAAAAGAGACGAAATACTCAAAACCACCTCTAGCCTGGATAGACATAGGACCACACAAATCAGAATGAACCAATTCTACCACATCTTTGCCTCTATACCCCTTGGCCTTAAAAGGCCTCTTGGTCATCTTACCCTCCAAGCAAGATTCATAGGTTGGGAGATCCTCCACCACTAAAGAACCCAAAGGTCCATCAGCTATCAACCTTTGAATTCTGCTTAGGTTAATGTGACCAAGCCTAAGATGCCAAAGATATGTTTGGTTCATCTTCGAAGGTTCTTTTCTCTTATTGGAATTAGATGATGAGTTATTAACTTCAATTTGCATTGTGGGAGGTTTTGGTTCAAGTGTATACAAATTTTCTATCAATGTACCTGAACAAATATTCTCCCTATTCCTTTTTATAACAACTCTGTCATTAAAAGAAATAGAATATCCATCCATAAACAATTTAGAAACTGAAATTAAATTCTTTCTAAATAAAGGTACATAAAGGGAAATTTCCAGAACCTAAGTTTTATTTTTTCTCAAGAGATAAATAATACTTCTCCCACTGCAATAGCTGCCATCCTCATGGCATTTCCCAAGTAAATGGTAATCTTTCTTTTAGCTAGTCGACGGGTTTCCTGGAACCCCTGCAAAGTGTTGCAGACATGATTAGTGGCTCTCGTATCTATACACCAGGTGCTGGTAGATAACACCGCTAATCATGTTTCAACGACTAGACCAAACGATATACCTTTGTTCTATTTCGGACTGGGACAATCCTTCTTCCAATGTTCGTCCTGCTTATAAGTGAAGTACTTGTCTTTCGGCTTCTTCACTCCTCCCTGAGATCCTCCCACCACCTTTGCTCCACCTTGTTTCTCCTTCTTCTTGCCTTTCAGCTTATAAGTAGAATCCTTTTTGAGCAACCATGGCTTGAGGACACTCTTCGAAGAGTGCATAATTATACTCCTTAGCAGATAAGACAATATCTGGATTCTTTTCCAATCAACACTATTTGGGTACAGTAAGTTTATTTCCTTTAGTATCATAGTAAGTGGACTGAAAGTCATTTTTGAAAATCCTAAGAATCACATAGATCATTACTATAGATTTCAAAAAATTATTGATTCCTTAAGCAATAAAATTTTAAAATCAACCAACACCTCTAAACACCAAGAATATCGTATGCCACGATCGTGTGGACGTATACGAATTCTACATTTGTAAGAGGAGGTTTTACCCATTAATTTTACTATCTTGTCAACCTAACTTTATGACAAGTAAAATTAATAGTTGGTTTCTCTTCGTCCCTACAAATAAAAGCAGTGACTCCGATGGGGAGGATACTTATATCTGTATCTAAGTGTTCACCATCACTTGGTACCAAGGTAGTTATCTCGGGTTATGTGCCTTACGATGGGCAAGTACACACGCTCCTTAATAATTTCCTATAACCATATTCGACCTTGTGATCCGCAAACAAACTCATCCGATGGGGAGGAAGGCACTCAGATCCGACGCGCAAGTTTGCTTGCATCACATGTCAAATCGTAATGGAGGCCGCGGGAATTTATAAAAATATCCCTCTCCCACTTAGTAATTTGAAATTGAGAAATTTTCCTAGCCTACGACATGCATATCAAACAAAAAGCAATAAATATGAAAAATAAATTATTTTCCAAATATTATGGCTTTTGTCTTCAATATGACTCCCGTCGCATCGCCATCTCGTCCGCTCCTCCTACGCCATGTACGAGCCATCCGGAGATCCGAGCCGAGACTAAAACCTATTTTATTTTACATCCATTGACCCTATACTCCACGAGGGAGTGTACATGAAATCTAGATCGAAAGTAAAATAAAATAAAGAGCAGCTAAACAATGTCGTATTTAATTTACCAAAAACTAAATACTAGTCTCGTCAACCCCCGAGGATTCAACAAAATAAATATTTACACACATACAATCACATACACACATATGACTATAATAGTCAGATCTTATGCCTGCAACCAAAGAGTTAAACTACGCATATCCTACTATTATCCGGCACATATAATATATGAAAAAGTGCATAAAAATTAACCGAATCCTAAACACACAAAACCGGAAACCTTGGCTCTGATACCAATTGTAGGTTTTGCCCGGAAGCTCTGATACCAATTGAAGGGTTTCGCTAATCGAGTCCATGAGGGGAAACTTCGCTTCCCACTTCACCTCGGTAGCTTGTCCATGGCGATCCCTTCGATGTCCCTGGATTAAAAAAATTTAATCCTAGACAAAAGGGATTGCCAAAGCAACCAAGTCATCGTCGTGCTATTCGTTTAGAGAGGTCACTTGAACAAACTAGTTGTTCAAGCGACCATCCTCTATTCTACGAGTAGCCGCGGAATAGACGATGTTCGGATCGCCGGTTTTTGTGTTTATGCTCGGGATCCAAGCATTATTTATCCATTTACAGATTTATAATATGCTTATAATTGAAAAAAAAAAACAAGCAACAGACAAAAGAAGAAAGTAGAATAGGTATACCTCTCGATCTTCTAATGTATGACCTTCCTCTTTTTGGACGTCGTGTGGGCAACGATCCACCAAAAGTCGAAGCTCCTAGATGCCAAATCTTCCTTCCTTGCTCTTCCAAATCAAGAGGAAGAATAGAAACAAGGTTTTTCTCCTCACTAGAAACAACCAACAAGGAACCAAACTTATCCTTGCCACCGGCCAACTAGATGAAGGAGAAGATGGTGGAAAACAACCAAGACACCAAGGGAAGCCCTATATCTTGTTTTCACCACCTAAGGAAAGGGAAAAGGAAGCTTTTGGGCGCTGCCCAAGGCTGGAAAAGAGCCAGGAAGGGTGCTGGATGTTGGCCAAAAGAGGAAGAAGAAGAGAGAAAGAACCTTCCTTATTTGGTGCCACCCTTGCCTCCAAGCCCTAATCCTAATCCTATCTCAAATAGGATTCCTTCTTGCCGCCCAAACCCTAGCTCTCCTATCATGTAGTTCACGCCAAATCCCTTTGCCATCCTTTTATAGAGTTAGGGATAAGTCATGAATTAATCTCCTTCATTGGTTCTAGGGATTTAATCTCAACCGTCGGATCTAGAGATTTAATCTCAACCGTCGGTTCTTAGAGATTTAATCTCTGCCAATGGATCTTTGAGTTTTGTTTCTATCCTTTGAATCTAAGCATCATGAGGTGTTAAAAGGATACATTAGGGACCATGAGGAGGAGTTGGGTCTTGGCCACCCATGGATAAAGCCCACATAAAGTCCAATCCACTAATGATGATCCAATCCACTAAAGGTTCATTATTGATCTAACTCACCAACCCCCATATGATAATATGGGCTCCATATATTATTTGTAGATTTTCTCCCCGTGTTTAAGATCTCGAATATCTGTCGATTAATTAATTTACCGACCATTAATTAATCCACATCTAACTCCTTGAGTAGTACCACTCAACCTTTCCATCATGTCTGACCAAGTCCACCTGCAGGGTTTACATGATGAACCTTATGAGCTCCTCAAGGTGACATCATCGTCCTAATATATAGGACACGGTTTCCTCCTATAATCAACAACACACCATAAAAATAATATCATCTCCCAACTTACCGAGCCTATAGATTTAATCTATAAATCTCGCCCATTGGTAAATCAAAGAGATGAGTACTAAGTATATGTGCCCGTTATTATATCGGGATTAAGATCATGTACTAAATAATATCTGAGGTCCGATTCGATTATGTAGTCAGCAATAAATCGAATCACCTCTAAGTCGGTCCAGCTCAATACACACAAAGTGCACTAGTGTGATTCTATGGTCAAGACAAACCAATACCAAACCACACTACAACCATTCCGATGGTTTGTCCAAAGTCATCTCGGTTGTGAGCCTTTGCTTATACTTTTCAAGGGGCCGATAAAATGGTCTCCTGTGTGACACCACACACCATGTTATCCACAATGTAAAGTATTAGACAATATTGCATGACCATAAAAATATACAAACAATGATCATGTGATTCTTATTCCAAAATAAAGATGTTCATACAAAAGATAGACTTTTCAGTATACATCCCTAGAGTTAAAATATTATTTTAAAAAAAATACTTTTTCCTATACTTTCAAAATTAAAAAAAACTTCTTTTTGATAATAAGCCAAGGGGGAGAGAAGACTTAAGTTAGATAAACTTAGTATCTTTAGCTACCTCTAGTTTGGCATAAAACCTAATAGACTTGAACCCTTAATATCTTGTAAATCTATCCTTAGTTCCTTTAAAAAAAATTTCTCAAAATTCTATAACAATGTTAAAGGTTGGACTGTCACATCATAACCTAGGATATACATTGTTACTGCAAGATCTAGAAACCTAACCTCATAAATGTTAAAGGGAGTTGAACATGTTAAGTCAAATTGATTAGAATGTTTCAAAATTTTATTTTTTGTAAAAGTAAAGGACTCATGCTTGATAATATTGTTCAAACCTTAACCTTAAACATGCACCCCTTATAATGTTATTTTTGATATATGGCAAAGGGGGAGAGATGTTAAAGTTATGAGGTTAACTACTTTTTTTCGAAAAGTATATGTTTTTCAAAACTCACCTAGGGTTAAGGGGGAGGTACCCTTAAGGGGGAGGTTTTGAAAAATTCTTGTTTAATGCTTACTGATTATTTTTTTTAACTTTGAATTGGTTTGCCATATATCAAAAAGAGGAAGATTGTTGGAGCAGGGGAACTAGTTAATCGAACCTTGGTTTTGATAATGACAAAGATTCAATGTCAAGCTATTTTGTTATCTCATATGCTATGCTAAGTGTGGAGGTATTGTATTAGAATTTGATAGAGTCAACAACACAAGGAGATTCTTTGGAAGAGAAACCTCAGTGGTCAACGACACCAGGAGAATCTCGAGACGAGAAACCTCGGTGGTCGAGTGACACAAGGAGAATCTCGGAAGGAGAATCCTCAGTGGTCGGGTGATGCCAGGAGAATCTCGGAAGGAGAAACCTCAGTGATCCATTTACTGAAAGCCAAGCAACAGGTCAGGAAGACCAAAGGTAAGCTCCGGGTGTGGAGTGGTGGTAAGGACACATCCTCGATAAGTGGACAATACAAGGTGTCGATCCGACCAAGGCTTCCAGAGGAATGCCAAAGTGAAGATTGGACAGTCAAAGGACTGTCACACTGCATGGCATGATGCAACTCTTGTGCTAACCTTGTGTTGCATGTAGCAAGTTAGATTCTCAAGAGTAGCAGTCGACTGGAGGTTTTGGCAATCGACTGGAGAAAGTCGACTGGTGATAGGATCGGTCGACTGATGTCGACGAATCAGCCCAATGCACAAGATCAAAGAGATATCGATTGATGTTGCCACCTCATGATAAGATAAGCTGCCACCTCAAGATAAGATCCATGAGTTTTGGATCTAGATCTAGACATTTTCCAAGGCGTTAATCTATAAAAGGAGCGGATGATTCAAACCGATGATCATTCAATGGAATCCTAAGTGCTTCTACTCTCCGACCGTAACTCTTCGTGCTTCAACGCTACTCCGACTACACATCCACCACAATCCATTGTCTGTATTTTATTTAATTCATATTTATAACTTGCTAAGAGGAGAGGTAGGTTTGTTACCTCTTCCTCTACATATTCTATAATCGGTTGTCTCTTACCTCTAACGAGGAAGAGACTTCTAGTGCTTTGCCCTTCAGAAGTGATCAAGGATTGCAGGGCCTTAGATTAGTAGCTGGTGGGATGTGAACCAAGTAAAATGTCATGTGTATTATGTTCTTACTTTTGTTCGTATTTTTCACTACGTACTTGGCTTTTAATCGACGTAAAGAAAAGATTTCCCAATGCTATTCACCCCCCTCTAGCATTTTTTCGATCCAACAGGTTGGAGAAGCCTCTACCTCAAGGATTGAGGGGGAGGAGATTAGACCTTCAATGTCGGAGGAAGAGCAAGATGAACAATCTACATCTGGGAGAATTGAAGCAGAAAACCAAAATTCTCCTACCATTCAAGAAGGTGACTCAAATACGTGTATTAAGGATAAAAATCATATAATTCATTTTGAGTATAGGGAAGTAGGGCACTATAAGAGCAAGTTCCCAAAAAGAGTCAAGAAGGCTTGATCGACACCAAAAGTCATGGACAAGTCAAAAGAGGTTAGTTCCTCGATGCACAAGAGCAAGGAGTATATTGTATGCTCCAAGTGTCATCAAAAGGGACATTATTGAAGTCAATGTCCTAGGGGAGTCATGCAACCAAGGGCAATGGAGGAGCATCACATGTAGGGGGAGTTAAAGTAAACCCTAAGGTATCATTTATTAATGCACCTTCAAATTCGAATGTCAAGAAGCATGCTCGGAATAGTTTTAATGCTCTTGTTATTATTCATAATCATAAAAGGCATGCTAGCAATAGATACTTTTGTTTGGGTGCTAGAAGTTATAATATTAGGTCTAAGGATAATGCTAGACCTACTTTACCTAAGGATAATCCTAGAACTATTATACCAAAGGAAACTTTAGGAAGATAGAGAACAACCTAGGCATCAATTCTAAATGGACTAGACATATGCCTAGAAGAAAAGGGAATGCCCCAAGATTGAATGAAAATTTAAAATTTGGGAAATTAGAATTAGAAAATCAAGCTTTGAGGTCAAAGCTTGAGAAAATGGAAAAGATTCTTAGAAAGATGGAAAATGCAATTAAAGGGTATAATGAGCTAACCTTAGGTGTTAGAAGGCAACAACTTGTTAGGGCAATCAACCCATGTGATATGGTTTTGATGTGTGTGGCAAAGGATTTAAGTTAGGATGATTGGATTTGATATGTGCATTGGAGTCTTGCAGGACTTAGTAATTCGCAGATGGAGCTTAGGCAAGTGTCACCACTCACAACCTTGTACTTGAGTCGGAGAAGGAGCATTGCAGAGCCGTGCGCTTGATGCTGTCAAGGGACCACCGGACGAGATGACTTGAAGCGAAGCCAAGGAAGAAAACTTCGAGGGCAAGAGATACGAAGGAGCATTGCAGAACCATGCGCTTGATATTGTCGAGGGATGTGGCCACAAACAAAGAGAGCTTCGGCGAGGGACTTCAAGTGAGATGAGAGAATGAGTGAATTGTAAGTAGCTCATTAGGTGAACTTGGCCGAATGGCTGAGTGTCGTAGGCTCGACCGTAAGGGTTGAGGTTTACCCGATCGCTGGAAGCTCAAACGGATGTGAAGTTTATGTTTTACCTAGCACTAGTCGACTGCCATGTCATGGCAGTCGACTGCTCCAAGACGATCGGCAATCGACTGGTGTGGCTGATGAATCAAGTCGACATCAATCGACTGCTAAAGGGAAGTAGTCGACTGATAGCACTGTGTATGGGCACAGAAGCTAGTCGAGCTCGAGGGTCACTCGACTGGAAGTCGACATCTGTCAATTGATGATATCATCAGTTGACTGATCATTCGACTGTTGGAGAAAGTGACTGCATATCCCATGAATCCATCATGGTCAGAAGCTGTTGGAGTTGACATTAGTTGACTGATGAAGGCATCAGTCGACTGATAGTGTCCAACGGGAATATTTGCTTCCTCTCTATAAAAAGAGAGGGTGGGGGCTTTTAGATGAAAAATGCTTATGCTCTTAACATCCTACTAGTGCCCCACAAAGCTCAAACTCCTTCTTCTAGTTTTCTTTCATATCTATTGTAAAAGAAGGAGTGTTCTTAGTGTTGTAAAGGTTTACCTCCACCTTGCTTGGGCTAAAGGGAGAGACCAATAGTGGATTGGTTTCCAGATTCACCAGAGATGAATCAGACCATGGATTAGCAGCGAGGCCGTGAACCAAGTTATATCTTATTTGTTAGCATTGTTTATCTGTTTGTTTGTTCTTAATTGTCTTTGCTTTATATTTCCTCTTGTGCTAACGTGAATTGTAGGCAATTAAGAACGACTTCTGCTCATACAACGATTGAGGGCTATTCACCCCCCTCTAGCCGGCAACCGACGATCCTACAAGTGGTATCAAAGCCAAGGAAGCTTGTCGAGGACTAACCGCTGCAACAAGCACAATCAAGGATGGCCGACTCCAACATTCACCCACCGTAGTTCGAGGGAGATTTCTCTTGGTGGAAGAAACGCATGGAGGTATTCTTTGAAATCGATTTTGAAATTTTATTAATAATGAAAAATGGTTTCGAGATACCTAGGGGTGAAGATGGGGAGCAAATAGAGAAGACAAGATGGACAAAGAGACAAAGAGAGGAGTACTTGGCAAATTCGAAGAGCAAGCATCACTTGTACAACGTACTCCCCCAACAAGAGATCAACTGGATTGGAGAGTGTGCAAGTGCTAAAGAGATGTGGGAGAAGCTAGTAGAGCTTCATGAAGGTACCTCGGAGGCCAAGCTTGCAAGGAGAGACCTCCTCCGCTCCCAACTATCAAACATTAAACTTGAAAAGGGAGAAAAGGTAACCCCATTACATTATAAGTTTAAAGAAATTTTAATTGGGCTAACAAGTGTGGGAGAAAAACTTTCGAACCGGGATATGCTTATGAAAGCAATCGATGCTTTTCCTTGGTCATCGAAATGAAGCTCAATGGTGGACTCCTTCTACATGTCGAAGAACCTAGAAGTGAGCTCCTTGGAGGAATTCTTCTCAACCATGGAGCTCCATGAAACAAGGCTTGAAGGAATTAGTGAAAAACCCAGCATCAAGCCATCTAGGGGAGTAGCCTTGGTAGCCAACAAGGGGAAGTAGAAGAAGATAGAGACTCCCTCCTCACCCGATGAAGCATCCTCATCATCCTCCATGAATAGCAATGAAGATGCTTATATGGTAAGGAAGGTAAGGCGTGCTTTAAGAAATTTAAAATTTAACAAATCTTATGATAAGAGAAGGCACAATAGGAAGATCATATGCTATAATTGCCAACAAGAGGGACATATAAGAGATGATTGTCCTCTCTTGAACAAGAGAAAATAAGAGAGGAGGAAGAAAGAAGAAAATAAGAAGGGGAGCAAGAAGCAGAAGGAAGAAGAGAAGAAGACCAAAGCACTCAAAGCCAGGACTTGGGATGACCCTTCCTCATCATCATCATCGTCGGAGGAGGAAAATGTCTTTGTCATAAATTTGGCTCTAATGGAATTTGATGACCAAGACTCTACCTCATCCTCCGAGCAAGAAAAATCAAGCAAAAGTGAGGAGAGCTTTAGTGAAGGTGGAGGCTCATCATCATCCTCCTCATCCGAAGAAGAAGACATGGAAAGTATGGTAAAACAACTTCCCACTCAAGAAATAGTTTCCATGATTTCTAGCTTAACTAGAGATTTATTTAGGGCTAAGAAAAAGAACAAATGCATGCTTGATCAAATTAAGGATTTAGAAGAAAAACTAGAAAAAGCATGTTTAAATATTAATAATGATTATGCATGCTCACATGATTATATTCCTCTCAATGTTAATGATGCATGCATTGAAAAAAATATGATGTTAAGAGAAAAGGTAGACCATTTAACCAAAGCCCTAGAAAAATTTACAATTGGCTCCAACACCCTTAATATGATTTTAGGGAGCCAAAGGGCAAGCTTCAATAGGAAAGACCTAGGTTATAAGGGAAAGACAAATGAAAAGACCTATAAATGTTTGATTGCTAGGGGTCAAGCCAAAAATAAGATAATTGCTAGAAAATGGATCCCTAAGGAATATTTAGTGAACCATATAGGAAAGAACTTATTTTGGGTTCCTAAATCCATCCTTAAGGGTTAGAAAAATCCTAGGTCAGTCAACCATAGAGGATTTTTACATATATAATATTATTTGGTTGACTTAGGATGGTGGGGACTTAATTTTTGAAACAGTGTTGGGTGATGATAATGTGCCCATAAATTGATAATAATGCTTAAATCTTGATAGTTAATGTAATTTTTATATTTGTTTGCAATCATGATTTATGATATTGACATTTAATATATAATCATGGGCAATAGGGTTCAAATCATGCTTTTGCTGATACTTGACTTATTATCATGATATTATACCTAATGCATGATTACATTGATTGATATATTTGTTTCATGATCATAATGTGAAATCAATGCATATATGCCTTTATGATCATGTGGTATGAAAGTGTGATACTTAGCCATGGGTAAAATTGTATAAATTTGAAGGTTAAGTACATAAATACCTTTAGGAACATCTCACATTCACCATAAGGAAAACTTTGATTGAAAAAATAGTATGGGTGAGATTTTAGGAGGATACTAATGGTCCACTAATGCCTATGGCATTTAGATGTTCATTTAAAGTATCAAAATAGCAATAATAGACCAATCATGGGGAAGACTTATGTTTAATTCATAGACATATTGCCCAAAGATCATGGTTAGATATTTCAAATGATTTTAAAACCATTTCTTACTTTAAAATCTGTGCTTTCATGTTTTGAAATAATTTAAAGCAAAACTATGTGTTAAAATTGATAAAAACTTGATCAAAACACTAGTTGTTTTTGAAGCTTTTGGATTTTTGGCAAATCATTTAAAATATAGTAATTTTCATGAAAACTCATTTTTCACTGATAAAGGACTTTAAAAGAAATGTGTTTTCAAAGTTTCATGATTTTTCGAATTTTTTGGAATTTATAGTGCATTTCTGAATTTCGTTCAGAAAATCAGAAAAACTTGAATTATGTGTGCCAGTCGACTGATGTACTCTGCACGAGCACAGTAACCTGATTTTATTAGGTTTTGTTTTATTTTTGGGTATTTTTCCTCCTTAGACTTGATACTTTGGATTATAACATTTTGGAAAATGTTTTTAATGGTGTCAAAGGGGGAGAAATAGAGAAGTTTAAGTTAATCATGCTAAGAGGGAAAATTTAGCATGTCTTAAGGGGGAGTTGCATGTTTAAGGGGGAGTTGTTATACTCATGTTTTATTACATGCTTTCCTTTCTTATGTCTATTGTTATTTGTTTACCTAACTTAAACGGATTGTCACACATCAAAAAGGGTGAGATTGTTAGGGTAATCAACCCATGCATTATGGTTTTGATGTGTGTAGCAAAGGGTTTAAGTTAAGATGATTGGATTTGATATGTGCGTTGGAGTCTTGCAGGACTTAGTAATTCCCACATGGAGCTCAGGAAAGTGTCACCATTCACAACCTCGTGCTTGAGTCAGAGAAGGAACATTGATGAGTCGTGCGCTTGATGCTGTCGAGGGACCGCTGGACTAGATGACTTGAAGCGAAGCCAAGGAAGCAGACTTCGAGGGAAAGAGACGCGAAGGAGCATTGCAAAGTCGTGCGCTTGATGCTGTCGAGGGACGTGGTCGTGAACGAAGAGAGCTTCGGCTAGGGACTTCAAGTGAGATGAGAGAATGATTGAATTGTAAGTAGCTCATTAGGTGAAATTGGCTGAATGGCTGAATGTCGGAGGCTCGACCGTAAGGGTTGAGGTTTACCCGACCGTCTAAAGTTCAAACGGATGTAAAGTTTGAGTTTTACCCAGCACCAGTCGACTGCCATGTCATGGCAGTCGACTGCTCCAAGTGGATCGACAATCGACTGGTGTGGCTGATTAATCAAGTCGACATCAGTCAACTGCTAAAGGGAAGCAGTCGACTGATAGCACTGTGCACGGGCACAGAAGCTAGTTGAGCTCACAGGTCACTCGACTGGAAGTCGACATCAGTCGACTGATGATATCATCAGTCGACTGATCATCCGGCTATTAGAGAAAGCTGTCAAAGATCCCGTGAATCCAGCCTAGTCAGAAGCTATTGGAGTCAACATCAGTCGACTGATGAAGGCATCAGTCGACTAATAGTGTCCAACGGGAAGATTTGCTTCCTCTTTAAAAAAAGAGAGGGTGGGGGCTTTTAGAAAAATTCTTATGCTATTAACATCCTACAAGTGCCCCACAAAGCTCAAACTCCTTCTTCTAGTTTTCTTTCATATCTATTGTAAAAGGAGTGTTCTTAGTGTTTTAAAGGTTTACCTCCACATTGCTTGGGCTAAAGGGAGAGACCAAAAGTGGTTTGGTTTCGGGGTGATTCACTGGAGACGAATCGGACCGTGGATTAGCGGCGAGGTCGTGAACCACGTTATATCTTGTTTGTTAGCATTGTTTATCTTTTTGTTTGTTCTTAATTATTTTTGCTTTATATTTCCGCTTGCACTAATGTAAATTGTAGACTATTAAGAACGACGATGGAGGGCTATTCACCACCCTCTAGCCCACCACCGACGATCCTACACAACTATCCAAGGGTAGGAAAGGTTTGGGTCACAAGCTTAAGCCTAAGAAGTCCATACAAACCTAATATAATGTTCCATTTGATATTTTTGGTTTCCCCAACACCGACGTGGGTGTGTGTTCGAACACGTTTCGTAAACATGCACACACCGGAAGCAAAATTAAGTAATAACTAACTTATTACATTACACACACCACACGCATGCAGGATACAACAGTGTAGACATAATCACATTTTCAAATTTTACAATAAAGAAAACTAATCTAGGTAAACCAGATGAATTATGTGAAACGGAAATGGCATCAACATTAGCGACCCTAGTAAGTTTCGCCTCTATCCGTATCCACGACGAGTATCGTTGGGATAGCTTCAACAAGCTACGAGCCCCATCTTCACAAGAGTTACTAGCCTCGCGTCAAAAACGTTGTGATCCGAGAGACGATCACAATTCAAATCCAATTCGAATCCAAAAACGAGTTATGTAAACTCGCTTCTCGAAAGAGGTTTTCGTCAACCAATTGACAAAACATCGATCCTCCACCAAAGAGGATTGTCAGAGATCCAATCCTCGGTAAGGAGGTTGCTGTCGGAGTTCCAAACACCGACTAAATGATGCTCTCATCACAAAGGACACAAGTTGTCCAAGAGAGCAGCTTGGTGGAGGAGGTGGCCAGCCAAACAAGTGGCTGGCGGCAACCTTGTGGTCGATGGTTCATTTGGTGATGGATTACCGGCCAGTGGGTGTTGGCCCGACAATTTGAAGGTGGTTGGCGGCTGAGCTTGGGCGGTGGCACTTCCAATGGCCGATGCACAAGCAAAACAGAGGGAGAGGAGAGAAAGGCTATGGTTTCAAAAACCTAAAAAATAACACAGGTTATCTCTCAACCCGGTTATTTATAGAGAACGTCTCTCTTAACCATTAATAGACCTTTTCTCAAGACCTTTTCTCAAAAGACTTTACTCGAAAACCTTTTCTTAAAGGTTTATTGGTTCACAACCAAAACCCGTTAACCCACGCCATTAACTTAAGTTAAAATAAACTAAACTGCATTGGTCTATTTTAAGTTAAAATGAACATAGCTAATTTTGGTTCGTTCATTTAAAACAAACCAAACCACTATAGTTTATTTTCCACCATTGGATTAGAACAAAACCGATTTGGTTCATCTATCATGTCTTCGTGAGACTCGGCCCATCCATGGTTCCGATGCGACTGAAACAATTTAATGCTCGCTCTTTGTTTGGTCCAACCAAACCAAGTCTCTCTCGATCTGAGAATTCTATTCTCAAGCTCGTTTTAAATCCTTCTGATAACACTCGTAGTGTGTGTGACCAAATAGGTTGCCGATTTATGTTGGTCATCTATAATTAACCATTAATTATAGAATGATTATGAGTAGCACCTAGTAGTACATCATGATCCCCAATTTACCAAAAAATCAACGGTTGCCCCCAGAACAACTTCTGAAACCTTTCAGTAGCTTCAGTGAGTCATGCCCCGTTCACTTCACTCATCTTATACCTGCTTGGTTCAGGAAATGGTCTATTGTGTCACTCCCCATTCGGCTGACCATGTCACACCTAGTCCAAATATTACTTCCTCGTCCTACGGATTCTAGTTACTGCACATGTATCCAATAGTACCATACTCTAAATATGTAATTCTTTTGCCAAAAACTTTGGTAACAATCCGATAAGAGACCATAGGATATACATCTCCTTGCAATGAGTGGTGAATTCTTTGTTGGCTATTCAAACACCTTTGGCCACTTCGACTTATACCCAATCATCCCGGGTCAACATCTCCTCGGTGATGCTCGATTAAGATGTCAAAGCATAAGTCTTCATGACTAAGATGACTTGAATACCGCAAGTCGAAGGAACATCACACTTAAGTTGTAGTAAGAACCTCATTGACATATCCTTATATGCAGAGAATCATATGAAGTCTTACAGCTAGTCACTCTAATGAACTAGTTACCATAACTAGCATCTATGGTTAACTTTGGATATCCCAATGTCTCCAGCCAGTGAGAAACAACTATTTAGATAAGCCAAAGAGTATAACCCATGCTAGTCTCAATAGAATTTATGGTGTCAGAATGCATCAGTTCATCGACTAGGGATAATTCCAATACATCACAATTACACATATAGAGATACTCATTAGTTGTGATCCAATCACACATTTCTCTCATGCTATGAATCGTATTGCGGATATTCAATAAATGAGTTTAAGATCCAATCAAATACATGAAAACATATATACTCAAATAGTGAATCTTCATTTATCAAATAAAGGGTATAACCATAAGCCAATTGCCTTAGGACACCTCTCATATATAACTAATAAACTCTCACTTGGCCTAATGCCAATCACCACTGTATCCAATACCATAAACTCTAACATGACCCTCAAACTTACTTTGCAGTAAGGCCTTAGTTAAAGGGTTCGCTAAGTTCCTTTAAGTGGGAATCTTCTCAATTTGTATTTCCTTTCTACTGATAATCTTTCTGATAAGATGATAGCGACAAAGCATAAGTTTGGATCGTTGATGAAACCACATCAAGTTTCGAGACGAACTTCTTGATCTAAACCGCTTCCTTTGCTACTTTCGAAGCTACAATGTATTCTACCTCAGTGGTAGAATCCGCTACAGTGTCTTTTTTGGAACTTTTTCAGCTTATTGCGCCTCCTTTTTAGGTGAATATGTACCTAGACTAAGACCTGGAATCATCCTTATCTATCTAGAAGTTGGCATCAGTATACCCACGTATTACCATATCACCCTCTCCATTTATTAGAAACACATCATTAGTTCTTCTTATGTACTTAAGGATTGTCTTAATAGCCGCCCAATGATCCATTCCAGGATCAAACTGGTATTTGCTCATGACACTCAGAGCATATGATACATCGGGCCTCGTACATAACATAACATACATGATAGATCCTATTGCGGATGCATAGGGGATCTTACTCATGCAAATCCTCTCATCTTCCATGTGCGGACACATAGACTTCGAAAGGTGTATCCCATGCCTGATGGGAAGGAAACCTTTCTTGGATTCTGACATACTAAACCTCTTTATCACACGGTCAATATATGTAGATTGCGAAAGACCAAGCAACCATTTTGATCTATCCCTATAGATCTTAATCCCGAGGATGTAGGTTGCTTCTCCCAGGTCTTTCATGGAGAATGTCTTGGACAATCAAATTTTAACTGACTGTAAGATAGAAACATCGTTTTCCTATAAGTAATTTGTCATCGACATACATTACTAGGAACACGACTGCACTCCCACTAACCTTCTTGTACACACAAGGTTCGTCCGAATTTTGTGAGAAATCAAACTTTTTGATTGTCTCATCAAAACGGATATTCCATCTCTTGGATGCTTGCTTCAGTCCATATATGGACCATCGAAGTTTGCATACCTTTGTTTTATCAACCGATGTGAAACCCTCAGGTTGTATCATATACAGGTCCTTGAGTAGGTTTACGTTAAGGAAAGTCATTTTCACATACATCTGCCATATCTCATAGTCATAATGAGCCGCTATGGCTAGGAGTATCCGAATGGATTTAAGCATAGCAATCGGTGAATAGGTCTCGTCATAATCAAAACCTTGCTTTTGATGATAGCCTTTCGCCACTAATCTAGCCTTAAAAGTAATCACTTTACCATCCATGTCGGTCTTCTTCTTGAAAACTCATTTGCACCCTATAGGCTTAATGCCTTCAGGTGGGCCCACCAAGTTCCAAACTTGATTTTCATACATGGAATCAATTTTCGACTTCATACCTTCAAGCCATTTGTCCCTTTCTGAAATCTTAAGATCTTCTTCATAACTAGTAGGCTCCTCATCGTCAATGAGTAACATGTTGTTCGATTCGCTTACGAGAAATCCATATCTCTAAAGAATGTTGTGTGTTCTACCAGATCTACGAAGATGGTTGTTACAATAGGTTCAGCCGATGGCTCATCACTCTGAGTTATCAATTGTGGAGCTTGACCAGGTATCTCATCAATGTCTATTGGAGTCTCTTGACACTCCTCAAGTTCAATGACACTCCCACTGTTTTTTTGCAAGAAAAACTCTTTCTTTAGATACACTACAGGCCTTGAAACAAACACCTTTTGTTCCAAAGGATGATAAAATTGGTAACCCCTCATTTCCTTAGGGTATCTAATAAATAGACATTTATCAGACATAGCATCCAATTTGTTTGATATAGTATGCTTCACATAAGCAGGGCAATCTCATATCTTCAATAAAGATAAATGAGGTTTCTTACTATTTCATATCTCATATGGAGTAGTAGAGGCTATTGGGTTTCCCCTGCATCGCGGCGGGTGTGTGTTCGAACATGTTTCGTAAACATGTGCACAACAAAATAATTAAAAGCAATAAATCTAATTTATTACAACACACAAACCACATGCATGCAAGATACAATATCTATAGACATAATCACAGTTTCAAATTTTGCAATAAAAGAAAATTACACTAGTTATACCTAACGTATAACGTGCAGCGGGAATGGCATCAACCGGAGCAACTCACGCTAGAGTTGACTCTATCTGTATCCACGCCGAGTACCATCGGGATAGCTTCATCAAGCTATGAGCCTCATCTTCGTAGGAGTCTCTAGCCTCGTGCCGAAGACGATGTGATCGAGAGAAGATCACAATCTAAATAAAAATTCGGATGCAAAATGAGTCCCCAAAAACACGCTTCTCTGGATAGGTATTCGTCAACCGATTCATGAATACTTGGTCCTCCACCTATGAGGATTATGGGAGATCCAATAGCCGGCAATAAAGTCGCTGTCAGAGATCCAAATGTCATTCAAACGATGCTTCTAAAAGAAGGAAACAAGATGTCCAAAAATTGGACAGCTTGGCGGAGGACTTGGCGCCGGCCAAAGGAGATGGTCGGCTAATCCTTGGTCGCCAGAACCAAGGTGGGTCACTGGAGGGTCGTCGGAGGAGTGGCCGAAAGTAGCTAGACACCGGCAGCTAGTGTGGATGGCGGCACAAAAGCTGTGCTAGCTTCCTTGGGCGGCGACAAGGAGAAGAGAGGGAGAGGAGAGGATGAGAGTTTTCCAAAAATAAAACTTAGGGCTCTCCAAACCTCTAACCATGCTTTTATAGAGAGTGTGTTTCTTATCCATTAAGAAACCTTCTCCTTAGAGTTATTGGTTCATAACCAAAATCCATTGACCCGCTCCAATAACTTAAGTTAAAATAAACTGAACCGAGTTGGTCTATTTTAAGTTAAAATAAACCGAACCGAGTTGGTCTATTTTAAGTTAAAACAAACTGAACCAACTTTGGTTCATTCGTTTAAAACAAACAAAACCCCTTTGGTTTATTCTCCACCATTGGATTAGAACCAAACCAATTTGGTTCATCCATCATGTCTCCATAAGACTCGGCCCATCCATGCTTCAATTGCGACTGAAGAAATTTCATGCTCGCTCCTTGTTTGGTACAACCAAACCTAGTTTCTCACGATCTGAGAATCACATTCTCAATTGCATTTTAAATTTTTTGGATTACGCTCATTGTGCGTGTGACCAAATAAGTTCCCGATTTATGTTGGTCATCTATAATTAACCATTAATTATAAAATGATCATGAAGTAGCACCTAATATTACATCATGATCCCCAATTAAGTAGAAAATCAACAAATGATTGTAGAACCATTTTTGAAACCCTTAAGCAGCTACAATGAATAGTGCCCCATTCCTTTCACTCATCTTATACTCACTTGCTTTAGGACATGGTCTATTGTGTCAGTCCCAACTAGGTTGACTACGTCACACCTAGCCTAAGTATTACTTCCTCGTCTCCGAATTCTAGTTACTGCACATGTATCAAAGAGTACCTTACTCTAAACATGTAATGCTTTGGCTAAAGACTTTAGTAACAATCCGACGAGAGGCCATGAGTATACATCTCCTCGCAAAGAGTGGTGAATTCTTTATAAGATATTCAGACACCTTTGGCCACTTCGACTTATACCCAATCATCCCGGGTCCACATCTCCTCAGAGATGCATGCTTAAGATGTCAAAGCATAGGTCTTCATGACCAAGATGACTTTAATATCGTAAGTCAAAGGAATATCGCACTTAAACTACAGTAAGAACTTCATTGACATATCCATATATGCAGAAAACCATATAATGTCTTACAGCTGGTCACTCCAATGAACTAGTTACCATAACTAGCATCCATGATTAACTCCGGACATCACAATGTCTCCAGCCAATGAGAATCAGCTGCTTGGATACACCAAGGAGTATACCTCATTCTTGTCTCGACAGAATTGATGGTGTCAAAATCCATCAATTCATCGACTAGGGATAATTCCAATACATCACAATTATACATGAAGAGATACTCACTAGTTGTGATCCAATCACAAATTCTCTCATGCTGTGAATCATATTGTGGAAATTTAGTAAATGAGTTTAAGATCTAATAAAATACATGAAAACATGTATACCCTGTTGGATCGAAGCGGATCGTTAGAGGGGGGGTGAATAGCGATAAAACCTTTTTCTTTTCTTTTCGTTCGTTAAAACTCGAGAGATAATTAATTGTAGCGGAAATGTAAATGTAAAGTAAAAAGAGACAAAGGAGTTTTACTTGGTTCGTAGCCTTCGGCTACTACTCTAAGGCCCTAGCGGTCCTCGACCACGTACGGAGGGCAAAAACACTAAAGAACTCCTCCCCTTTAGAGGTAGGAGTTTAATCGATACAAGTAAAGCACAAAGCTTGAGGTAGAGGGACACTCCCCCTCTCCTCGTTACGATAAAAGCTCCGAAAATGAAAGTACTAAACTGAAATAAAACTCTAAGCTATGTAATAAAATGAAAACAAATAAACCTAGACGTCGGAGAAGAAGCACTTCGTTGTCGGAGAAGTTGTAGCTTTGCGGAGGCTTTTGGAGGCTTAGAATTGATGATTCTGTTAGTAATATATGAGAGATGTCCTAAGGCAATCGCCTTATGTATGAACCATTTATATGATAAATGAAGATTCACTATTTGAGTATACATGTTTCATGTATTTGATTGGATCTTAAACTCATTTACTGAATGTCCACGATGTGATTCATAGCATCAGAGAATTTGTGATTGGATCACAACTAGTGAGTATCTCTACATGTGTAATTGTGATGTATCGGAATTATCCCTAGTCGATGAATTGATGGATTTGGACACCATCAATTCTGTCGAGACTAGCACGAGGTATACTCCTTGGTGTATCCAAGCAGCTGATTCTCACTGGCTGGAGACATTGTGATGTCCGGAGTTGATCGTGGATGCTAGTTATGGTAACTAGTTCATTGGAGTGACCAGCCGTAAGACTTCATATGGTTCTCTGCATATATAGATATGTCAATGAAGTTCTTACTGTAGCTTAAGTGCGATGTTCCTTTGACTTTCGGTATTCAAGTCATCTTGATCATGGAGACTTATGCTTTGACATCTTAAGCAAACATCTCTAAGGAGATGTGGACCCGGGATGATTGGGTATAAGTCGAAGTGATCGAAGGTGTTTGAATAGCCTATAAAGGATTCATCACTCCTTGCGAGGAGATGTATACCCATGGCCTCTCGTCGGATTGTTACTAAAGTCTTTGGCCAAAGCATTGCATGTTTAGAGTAAGGTACTCTTCGATACATGTGGAGTAACTAGAATCCGTAGGACGAGGAAATGATACTTGGGCTAGGTGTGACGTAGTCAGCCTAGTCGGGACTGACACTATATACCATGTCCTGAACCAAGTGGGTATAAGATGAGTGAAGGGAATGAGGCACGAATCATTCGAGCTGCTGAAGGGTTTCAGAAATAGTTCTGGATCAACCGTTGATCTTTTCGGTTAATTGGGGATCATGATGTACTACTAGGTGCCACTCATGATCGTTCTATAATTAATGGTTAATTATAGATGGCTAACATAAACCGAGAACCTATTTGGTCACACGCACAACGAGCGTAATCCAAAGGATTTAAAACGAGCTTGAGAATGAGATTCTCAGACCGAGTGAAACAAGGTTTGGTTGGACCAAACATGAAGCGAGCATGAAATCGTTTCAGTCGTAATGGAAGCGTGGATGCGCCGTGTCTTATGAAGACATAATGGATGGACCAAAATGGTTTGGTTCTAATCCAATGGAGGAGAATAAACCAAAGGGTTTGGTTTATTTTAAACGAATGAACCAAAGGTTGGTTCAGTTCGTTTTAACTTAAAATAAACCATCATGGTTTGGTTTATTTTAACTTATCTTAATGCAGCGGGTTAACGGGCCTAATGGTTATGATCCAATAACCATTAAGAGAATTAGTTCTCTATAAAAGAGGGCTTAATGGATAATTAAGCCCTAATCCAAAACCCTAGCTTGGAGTTGCCGCCCAACCTAGTTGTGCCGCCCAACCTCCATTGCCGCCCGGCTTGTTGTGCTGCCGTCTAGCTCCTTGCCAGCATCCAAGCTTCAGCCGGTGATCCTCCGGCGACCCTCCGGTGATCTTCCTAGGCCTCGGTGAAAAGGTGAGCACTTGGCTTCCTTGTTTTGGCCGGCGCCTACTCCTCCACCAAGCTGTCCAGTTTTCTGGACAGCTTCTTCTCCTCTCATCGGAGCGTCGTTTGGACGACAGTTAGAGCTTTGACAGCAGCTAACTTACCGGGGATTCGATCTCCGGTAATCCTCTGAGGTGGAGGACGAAGGATTCGTCAATTGGTTGACGAATACCTCTCTGGAGAAGCGAGTTTTGAGAACTCGTATTAGGATCCGAATTTGGATTCGGATCGTGATCATCTCTCGATCACGTTGTCTTCAACACGAGGCTAGTAACCCGTACGAAGACGAAGCTCGTGGCTTAGTGAAGACATCCTGAGAAACTCGGCGTGGATACGGATAGAGACGATTCTAGCGAGGATCGTTCCGGTTGATGCCGTTCCCGCTACACGTCATACGAAAGGTATAACGTAGATAAATTTCCTTTTATTGCAAATTTAAATTTACGGTTATGTCTACACTTGTTGTAATATGCATGCTTGCGTTGTGTGTGTTGTAATAAATGTAGATTTATTATTTTATTGCTTCCATTGTGTTCATTGTTTACGAAGCGTGATCGAACACACACACCTTGCCGTGATGGAAACCTTGATGGTATCAGAGCCCAGGTTGTGTTTCGACATAATCGTAAAAATGGTTTTGCGATAGTCATAATGTATTTCTGGAAATTTTCTAAAGTCTAGAAGTATTTATGGAAATCTTTCAATTTTGGAAAGTTGGAAGTATTTATGGAAATTGATATTTTCCATAAATAAAATATTTGATTAGATTCTGGAAATTTGTTTCCTAATTTAATCATGATTTGATTTGGGAAATCAAATCTTAAAATATTTTATTTCCATAAGTAGTTTTAATGATTTAGGAAATTGGTTTCCTAAATAGATTTTCTTTAATCAAATAATTCCATGAATAAAATATGTGATTAGATTTGGAAATTTGTTTCCTAATTTAATTATGATTTGATTTGGAGAATCAAATCTTAAACATATTTTATTTCCATAAATAGTTATGACATATAAGGAAATATATACATGACATAATTGTATGCCATGTAATTGCATTAGATGCATAACATAATGTCATGCGTGTCGTGACATGTAGATGTATGCCATGTATGCCATGCCATGTAGATAATAGTTATTTGCATGCAAAGAGGATGAGACATAAAACCATTAAACAATATTAAAGCCTACACCTTCCATTAATATGGTTAGAACCAGAGTTCCGTTTCTTGTTTGGGTTGTTGGACTCTCTCCAAGCCCGGCTCGAACCCGAACATGTTCAAACCATGGAATAGTTTAATACTAATATGGTAAGAGTCAGAGGTCAATCGTTAGCTTTGGTTGTTGGACTTTGTAGCGCCCGCCCTTATCTGCTCTCAGGGCGGCGCTACTTTAGTCTATATTTTTTTTTTTTTATTAGCATACTACATATGGATCCGTTCAAAGTCTACATGCTTAAACAGGTTATCATAACTGAAACCTTCTTTGGCACATGCATCACCTATCTTATTCATCATTAGCATGACCACATATCTTATCTCATTTCATAACATGCATAACGACAGGATTCGTTCATGAGTTCTAACATATCGAACCTCTTAAATAAAGGGATACTCATTAAACACAAGTTTTATAAGCGGAAGCAATGTCTTAAATTGTTCTTAGAGCATATAAATATAAGCAGATAGTGAAGGGTCTTCTTCCACCATGCCACTATCACACACGCACATGGCCCCTCCTGCCACTTCCTCTAGTGCAGACTTCCTTTATCTGCAGTATATGGACAACATAAACTATAAGCATATAGCTTAGTAAGATCCTTGCCTACTCACAAAAGCCACGATTTCATCAAACTATTAGAACATGAGCATGCTGGCATAGAAATGACCTAAGCATTTCATAGCAACACTAATCAACAACATATCCAGGTAATAGTACAAAAAGAACTAAGCATGGCATAGAATTGTTCATAAGCAGGTTAAGCATAATTAATCTAAGCAGGGCATACCTTGAACATGAGCGTTATAACTTCATAAACTAAGCATGCATGAAAGACGTATTCATAAGCGTTTTAAAACTTAACAATAAGCATTCCTAACCTAAGCCTTCGTAATCCTACATAAAGTACATAGGTACGAACATTCTTCAAAGTAACCATAACCATTCATCAGGAAAATCCAAACATGCATAAAGGACGTAATCATAAGCATTTGGTTAACTTGAACATAAACATTTGTAATAACATAAACCCTAATCATGCAGAAGGAACATAATCGCAAGTATTCTTAACCTTACCCATAACCTTCACCACATCATAAATTCTAAACTAGCATAAAGTACATAGTCACCACATACTTAGACTTAACTCTAAACATCATAACTTCATAACATCTAGCATGCATAAAGAACCTAGTTCGTAAGCATTCAGAGCATTTAACATAAGCATACACAATATCATAAAAGTCTTTTCTTTTCAAACCATATACTTATAAATACTTCAATATCATCATAACTTCATAACATCAAGCATGCATAAAGAACCTAGTTCGTAAGCATTCAGAGCATTTAACATAAGCATACACAATATCATAAAAGTCCTTTCTTTTCAAAACATATACTTATAAATACTTCAATATCATCATAACTTCATAACATCTAGCATGAATAAAGAACCTAGTTCGTAAGCATTCAGAGCATTTAACATAAGCATACACAATATCATAAAAGTCCTTTCTTTTCAAAACATATACTTATAAATACTTCAATATCATCATAACTTCATAACATCTAGCATGCATAAAGAACCTAGTTCGTAAGCATTCAGAGCATTTAACATAAGCATACACAATATCATAAAAGTCTTTTCTTTTCAAAACATATACTTATAAATACTTCAATATCATCATAACTTGTTTGGGGGGCCCCAGGTTAAGTACCACATAATGCGCGTTCCCTAATAGGTCAGTAGCGAGCCACCGATCCTATTAGAGCAAGACCTCTTACGTCTTACTGGGCAAGACCTCTTACGCCTTCTTGTGTCCCTATGGATTTGATTAACGACCACCGACAGGTGTACTTAACCTCTTGCAAAGTAAAATACTTAATTCTTTTCTGGACATAATATAAAGAATGCTCTTGATCCCCATCATAAGAAAGGAAGCATCTTGATGTTATCTTGACATAAGGAGAGCTCTTGATCCCTACTTGAAAGGGAAGCATCTCCATCTTATCTTATCATAAGGAGAGCTCTTGATCCCTACTTGAAAGGGAAGCATCTCCATCTTATCTTATCATAAGGAGAGCTCTTGATCCCTACTTGAAAGGGAAGCATCTCCATCTTAGTCATTTTATAAGGACACATGCATTCATAACATAAGAGTACCCTAAAGGGGTCCTAAAGCATAAACGTGTTCATCACATAAGCATGTTTCATGACACATTGCATCGTAAACATGAAGCATATTTCCTAAGCATATTCATGACATATTAAATCACAAAACATGTTCTTCACCTAGGTATATTTCATGGCACAATACTCCATAAACTTGAAACACATTCCCGAAGCATATACATGGCATATTACTTCACACAACATGTTCATCACGGCATATTACATGGCACATTACATCATAACATGAAGCATATTTCCTAAGCCTATTCATGGCATATTAAATCGTAAAACATGTTCATCACATAGCCTAATTTCATGTTGCATTGAATCATAACATATTCATCACCCAAGCATAGTTCATGTCATATTAAAAACTATACACATAGCACAATTACATATAGGGGTGTTTTCATGAAACCCTAACCCTAAAACCATGGGTTGGCCGAAACTTGTAAGGGGGCTCAAGCTTAGGTTTTGACCCCGAAATATCATGAATAAAGCATTATAACCTAGCTTAGCATCATGAGGGATATTTTCATGCCACCCTAACCCTAGTTACCTAGGGTGGCCAAAACCTATAAGGGGCTCAACTAGGGTTCTTGTCACCTAATATTCATTCATGAGCACTATAACTTATTCTAGTGTCATTAGAACCATTTTCTTGCAACCCTAACCCTAGATAGATGAGTTGGCCGAACCATGGAATGGGTTCAACTAGGGTTCTTGTCACCTAATATTCATTCATGAGCACTATAACTTATCCTAGGGTCATTAGAAACATTTTTCTTGCAACCCAAACCCTAATTATATGAGTTGGCCGAAACTTGTAATGGGTTCAACTTAGGTTTAGTCCCCTAGAATTCATTCCTAAAGCCTTATCATGGCCTAACCTCATAAGGGGGAGTTTCCATAAAAACCCTAACCCTAAAAAGCCTTGGGGCCGAAACCCATAAGGCCACCAAGTTAAAATTTTTGTCCCTAAAAATTCCTATAGTGTGCATACAACCTATAGGAGTTCCTAGCATCATTTTCATGAATCTTAGCCCAAAACTTAATTGGAAACCTACAAGGGCTACACTTCATCTTTCTGAAATTTAACCTCTGAAAGCAGATACCTTACTGCGGTGAGGGAAATCTTACATCCTTCGCTTTGCTTGGGAGATGACCTAATGGAGGTCACCTAGCTCTATCCTAGCTTGCAAGGGCTCTCGGCCAAAGGAAGAAGAAGAGAGCTTGGGTTTGTGAGAATGAAGAGAAGAGGAAGGAAGGAAGAAGTCGCAAAGTGGAACATCTCTATTCTTTATAAAGGGGAGGAAGAGAAGTTTATCTTCTCTTTTTAAAGCCTCTTCATTTACCCTCCTCCTATTTATCTATAGGTTACCCTTTTCCTATAATGATATGATTGTATTGGGGGTATGGTTAGTGGGTGCATCTATAAGGCTTGGGTATCTCTAGAGGTGGGGTTCAATTCCTAGGCTTTGCATCTCTTTTGGCTTATTTTCTTTTATTTCTCCAAAAAGGCCTACATAAAGCCCATCATCATAAAGCCAAAATTCTCGTAAAATTGCTAGAATTTCACAGGCGTTACAATCCCTCATACCTTGTAAAGTTTAGTCCTCGAAACTTAAAACAATTCGTACTTACGCCTCAGGTCCTCCTCGCGGTCCCAAGTAGCCTCCTCAGAGTGCGAATTCTGCCACAGGACCTTCACTAAGGGCACCTCTTTGTTCCTTAGTCTCTTGACATCTCGGTCTAGTATCTGGATAGGCCGACTTTCGATACTCAGGTCCTCTTGAACGTGTACAATTTGTGGCTCGATCACTTGGTCCGCTCTGGATATGCATTTCTTGAGCATAGAGACATGGAACACATTGTGTATAGCCGACATCTCTTGGGCGCTCCACATGCCACCTTGCCCACTCTCTGTGATATCGGATAGGGTCCCACGTAACGTGGATTCAGTTTACCCTTCCTTCCGAATCTCATCACTCCCTTCATAGGGGTCACTTTGAGGAATACCAGGTCCCCGACTTCGAATTCTAACGGTCTACGCCGCATATCCGCATAAGCTCTTTTGCCGGCTCTGGCGCTTCGATTCTCGTGGATATTCTGTATAGCGGGTGGTATTGTCAATAATATCGGCACGAAGACCCATTTCCCTCCTTTCACCACCCTCGTACAAAGATAGGAGACCTGCATCTTCTCCCGTATAGAGCTTCATAGGGTGCCATTCCAATGGTAGCCTGGTAGCTGTTGTTGTAAGCAAATTCTGCCAGGCACAAATATTGACACCAGCTCCCCTTAAAGTCTAGAGCACAGGGCGAGATATCTTCCAAAGACTGGTTCACTCTTTCCGTCTCGGCCGCTTGGTGCGAGGATGAAACGCATCTTGAATCTCAACTTAGTGCCAAGAGCCTTTGAACACATTCCCAAATGGGAGGTAAAACGCCATCCCTCGAAATAATAGCCTTAGGCACTCCATGTAATTTCATAATTTCCTTGACATATAATTGAGCTAGCTCAGCCAAATATAGGTCATCTTGATTGCCGAAATGGCGGACTTTGTCAACCGGTCTATGATTACCCATATAGCATCGTAACCATTTGTTGTTACAGGTAATCCGAGATGAAATCCATGGAAATTTCTTCCCATTTCCACTGAATCTGTATTGGCGCAGAATCCCCGTGTTTCGTGTTCGCCTTCACCTTCGCGGTCGAGTGTTGACGTCGAGCCACATCCCTTTTCATGCGGACCACCAAAATTTATCGCTTAAGTCCCGATACATTTTATTAGATCCGGGATGCATGGTATAAGGTGTTCCATGGGATTCCTCGAGTATCTTCTCAGTAACTCGGATCGTTCGAATGCATGGCGATCCGGAAGTATAATAATCCGTCGTCGGTGATGCGAATCTATTATCCCTTCCTTCCGGTACTTCTTGTTTGAACTTACGGATGTCGAATCACCATCTTGCTTTCCTTTTATATCGTCGAGCAGTCGGCGTTATAGTCATGGTGGAAAGTTGTCGAAATGATTTCTATTCCGTAATTCATTACTTCCCTTTTGGGGTTGAGATAGCATCGATAAGGACATCAAAGCGGCACCGGACTTTCTGCTAAGCGCATCTGCCACCTTGTTGGCCTTTCCTGGGTGATAGAATATCTCACAATCATAATCTTTGACTAGCTCAAGCCATCTGCGTTGTCTCATGTTTAGGTCTTTCTGGGTAAAGAAATATCTCAGACTCTGGTGGTCGGTATAAATCCTGCACCGAGCTCCGTATAAGTAGTGTCTCCATATTTTTAGAGCGAATACCACGCGCCTCTAAGTCATGGGCGAGGATAATTTATTTCGTGCTCTTTGAGCCCTAGAGGCGTAGCGATGACCTTGCCGTTTGCATAAGTACGACTCGAGCCCGATTTGGAGCGTCACTATACATATCGAAGCTTCCATTATCTTGAGAGTCGAATGGGAGCACCGTCGATCTCCTTTTCAGTTCCGTAAAACTCCTCTCACAGTCCTCAGTCCATTTGTATTGCTTGTCCTTTCTGGTGAGGGCTGTCATAGGGGCTGCAATTCTAGAGAAGTCCTCTACAAACTTCCTGTAATAGCCTGCTAGCCCGAGGAAACTTCTGATTTCACTCGCATTCCTTGGCCTATTCCAGTTTCGTACAGCCTCAATCTTCATTGGGTCCACCATGATTCCATCTTTAGAGATGACATGACCCAAGAATGACACTTGATTGAGCCAGAACTCACATTTGGAGAACTTGGCATATAGTCGCTCTTTACGAAGAATCAGTAATCTTGTCTTGGTGTTGGCATGCTCTTCTCTCTCGAGTAGATAAGAATATAAATCGATGAAGAGGCGATCACAAATTTGTCGAGGAAGCCGAGAATACTCGATTCATCAAGTCCATGAACATTGCAGGAGCATTGGTTACGCCAAAGGGCATAACTACAAACTCATAATGTCCGTATCTTGTTCGGAAGGCCGTCTTCGGAATATCGTCTGGCTTTACTTTTACTTGATGATAGCCAGATCTGAGATCGATCTTTGAAAAGACAGTAGATCCCTTGGTGGTCGAACAGTCATCGATCCCGGAAGAAGTACCTATTCTTGATGGTTACGTTGTTCGGTGCCGTAGTCTATACACATTCGCATAGACCCATCTCTTTTCTTTATGAACAACATGGAGCTCCCCATGGTGAGTGACTAGGGGCGGATAAATCCACAGCCAAGTAACTCCTGTAGTTGTTTACGTAGTTCTTTCAACTCGGTTGGCGCCATTGGTGGTGCCTTGGAGATCGGATTAGTTCCGGGAATTAATTCGATCTCGAACTCAATTTCTCTATCAGGTGGTAACCTAGGTAGGTCATCAGGAAACACCTCCGGATGGTCACGTACCACTCTAACATCTTCTATCTTCTGGTTCTTCGCTGATATGGTATCCACCACATGTGCAGAAATCCGTGCATCCGTCCTTCTAACATTTTTGGGCCTTTAGTGCCGATAAGAACTTCTTTGTTCCTTTCTTCGACTCCCGATAAATTCAAATGAAACTTACGCCGGGTCGGAAGATTACCCTCCGTTCTGACACTCATCGTTAATGCCGTACTTGTGCGAAAGTCCATGCCCAATATAACATCATAGTCCCACATATCTAGGACTATCGGGTCACCATAGAGCTCCACTGTCTGCGAGCCTAATTGGTGCGGCAGAATATGGGTGGATGGCATCACCTCTCCGAAGGTAACGCGTCGTTAAAAATTCATAGTCCAAATCTTGGGGATGCCTATCTATCTTTCTTATGAAAGGCGTAGCGATGAATGAATGGGTTGCCCGGTGTCAAACAAGGCATGGCGTATTGACCGAAATAATTAGTGACTGTGACAACCGTCGAGGCACTCGCTACATCTTCTCTCGTGAGGAGAACACCTGGCATTTGTCCCAACCAGGCGGGGCTTCAGTCTCCCTTGACTTATTTGAGGACCTTCTATCGTCGCTGCGTCTGGTGAAGGCGTGGAGGAGCTCCGATCGGACATACTGCGTGGCGGTGCTGAACTTCGGGTAGGGCGATTCGGACTATGTGCCCCTCCCGTCCACAGCTTGTAACACTTCCTCGTGCCTGACGACATTCCCGGATGCTTCTTCCACATGTAGGACGGTCAGATACCCGGTTTGGCGGTTTCTGGGCCCCCTCTTGGGCCATTCCACTTTCTTCTTGCCGCTGCGGTCTCTCTTCCAGCTAGTATTCTGAGATTTTGGCTCTCCGGTTCGTGCCTTACTCTGCTGACTGATGTTGTTCAGGTAGTGCTCTGTGACCAGGGCACTACTGAACAACTCCTCGGCGGTCTGGGGTCGATTGACTCCGCCGACCACATTCAGGGCTATCTCCGGTTGCAACATTTTGTGAGTCCGATCCTCTCCCTCTCTGCGAGACTAACTCTGCAGGGCGTGCGGCCGGTTGAACCTTTCATAGCTTCACTAATCGATAGATCGCCTTGCCGAACTCGAGAAACTCATCGTAGTGCTTATTTGTGATCCGTCTGCGAAAGAACTCCTCGAAGAACTCCGATTCAAAGTCTATCCACCTCATTTGATTTACTTGTCTCTTCGCTTTGACTCTCTCCCACCACATCCGGCATCCCGGAAAGGCGAGCGAGGCACATTTTATCCTTTCGTGCTCGGGCCAATCCGGTAGCTCCACGATGCTTTCAACTGTTTGAACGGGCTTGGGCATCCCATGGTTCGCCAAAGACACGGAGAAATTTTACGGTTTGACCTCTGCCATGAATCGAGATAGGCTTGGCGGACCCGGTGGCGGCATTGATTAGCGGTGCTTGCACCATAGTGGTCGTGTTAGGAGTTCGTTCTGCGTCCACAGGGTGGTGCTAGGGTTCCCTTGTTGATTCGTGAGAGCATTGATAACCGGTGTTGCTCTGTGACTGACCACATGGCTCGGTAACCACATGCATCAAATCGGTGGGAGTCTTTGAGTCATTCCCTCTAGCACTACGTCTCCGTTCATGTTATCTAAGTGATAAATGAATAATTAATTAAGGTGTTATTATAATTTCTACTCATATACGTGCATCTAATATCTCATATCATAAACAAGGTATGGTATCCTTAATATTTGAGTCTCAATAGGGTTTTATAAACATGTGTGATTCCAAGTGTGATTCCAAGTGGTATCTCATATCATAAACATGATGAGGTATTATTTCTATCTAGATCACAAGTGTGATTCCAATCCACTAAAACATGATAAGGTATTATTTCTATCGAGATCACAAGTGTGATTCCAATCTACTAAGACATGATAAGGTATTATTTCTATCTAGATCACAAGTGTGATTCCAATCTACTAAAACATGATAAGGTATTATTTCTATCTAGATCACAAGTGTGATTCCAATCTACTAAAACATGATGAGGTATTATTTCTATCTAGATAGGAGTCATTCTTCATTATAAAAGAAACTCAAGTATGCATAAAGTTACTTACTTGGAAATAGCAGGATGGAGGCTTGATGTGTGATAGTGGAAAGGTGAACCCGCTCTGATACATCCTGTAGCACCCGCCCTTATCTGCTCTCAGGGCGGCGCTACTTTAGTCTATATATTTTTTTTTTTATTAGCATACTACATATGGATCCGTTCAAAGTCTACATGCTTAAACAGGTTATCATAACTGAAACCTTCTTTGGCACATGCATCACCTATCTTATTCATCATTAGCATGACCACATATCTTATCTCATTTCATAACATGCATAACGACAGGATTCGTTCATGAGTTCTAACATATCGAACCTCTTAAATAAAGGGATACTCATTAAACACAAGTTTTATAAGCGGAAGCAATGTCTTAAATTGTTCTTAGAGCATATAAATATAAGCAGATAGTGAAGGGTCTTCTTCCACCATGCCACTATCACACACGCACATGGCCCCTCCTGCCACTTCCTCTAGTGCAGACTTCCTTTATCTGCAGTATATGGACAACATAACCTATAAGCATATAGCTTAGTAAGATCCTTGCCTACTCACAAAAGCCACGATTTCATCAAACTATTAGAACATGAGCATGCTGGCATAGAAATGACCTAAGCATTTCATAGCAACACTAATCAACAACATATCCAGGTAATAGTACAAAAAGAACTAAGCATGGCATAGAATTGTTCATAAGCAGGTTAAGCATAATTAATCTAAGCAGGGCATACCTTGAACATGAGCGTTATAACTGCATAAACTAAGCATGCATGAAAGACGTATTCATAAGCGTTTTAAAACTTAACAATAAGCATTCCTAACCTAAGCCTTCGTAACAACATACGTCTTAATCCTACATAAAGTACATAGGTACGAACATTCTTCAAAGTAACCATAACCATTCATCAGGAAAATCCAAACATGCATAAAGGACGTAATCATAAGCATTTGGTTAACTTGAACATAAACATTTGTAATAACATAAACCCTAATCATGCAGAAGGAACATAATCACAAGTATTCTTAACCTTACCCATAACCTTCACCACATCATAAATTCTAAACTAGCATAAAGTACATAGTCACCACATACTTAGACTTAACTCTAAACATCATAACTTCATAACATCTAGCATGCATAAAGAACCTAGTTCGTAAGCATTCAGAGCATTTAACATAAGCATACACAATATCATAAAAGTCTTTTCTTTTGAAACCATATACTTATAAATACTTCAATATCATCATAACTTCATAACATCTAGCATGCATAAAGAACCTAGTTCGTAAGCATTCAGAGCATTTAACATAAGCATACACAATATCATAAAAGTCCTTTCTTTTCAAAACATATACTTATAAATACTTCAATATCATCATAACTTCATAACATCTAGCATGCATAAAGAACCTAGTTCGTAAGCATTCAGAGCATTTAACATAAGCATACACAATATCATAAAAGTCCTTTCTTTTCAAAACATATACTTATAAATACTTCAATATCATCATAACTTCATAACATCTAGCATGCATAAAGAACCTAGTTCGTAAGCATTCAGAGCATTTAACATAAGCATACACAATATCATAAAAGTCTTTTCTTTTCAAAACATATACTTATAAATACTTCATTATCATCATAACTTGTTTGGGGGGCCCCAGGTTAAGTACCACATAATGCGCGTTCCCTAATAGGCTGGGGTAGCGAGCCACCAGTCCTATTAGAGCAAGACCTCTTACGTCTTACCAGGGCAAGACCTCTTACGTCTTCTTGTGTCCCTATGGATTTGATTAACGACCACCTGACGGGTCGGGTAGTTAACTTCTTGCAAAGTAAAATACTTAATTCTTTTCTTTTCTGGACATAATATAAAGAATGCTCTTGATCCCCATCATAAGAAAGGAAGCATCTTGATCTTATCTTGACATAAGGAGAGCTCTTGATCCCTACTTGAAAGGGAAGCATCTCCATCTTATCTTATCATAAGGAGAGCTCTTGATCCCTACTTGAAAGGGAAGCATCTCCATCTTATCTTATCATAAGGAGAGCTCTTGATCCCTACTTGAAAGGGAAGCATCTCCATCTTAGTCATTTTATAAGGACACATGCATTCATAACATAAGAGTACCCTAAAGGGGTCCTAAAGCATAAACGTGTTCATCACATAAGCATGTTTCATGACACATTGCATCGTAAACATGAAGCATATTTCCTAAGCATATTCATGACATATTAAATCACAAAACATGTTCTTCACCTAGGTATATTTCATGGCACAATACTCCATAAACTTGAAACACATTCCCGAAGCATATACATGGCATATTACTTCACACAACATGTTCATCACGGCATATTACATGGCACATTACATCATAACATGAAGCATATTTCCTAAGCCTATTCATGGCATATTAAATCATAACATGTTCATCACATAGCCTAATTTCATGTTGCATTGAATCATAACATATTCATCACCCAATCATAGTTCATGTCATATTAAAACTATACACATAGCACAATTACATATAGGGGTGTTTTCATGAAACCCTAACCCTAAAACCATGGGTTGGCGAAACTTGTAAGGGGGCTCAAGCTTAGGTTTTGTCCCTAAAATTCATTCATAAAGCATTATAACCTAGCTTAGCATCATGAGGGATATTTTCATGCCACCCTAACCCTCAGATTACCTAGGGTGGCCGAAACCTATAAGGGCTCGACTAGGGTTCTTGTCACCTAATATTCATTCATGAGCACTATAACTTATTCTAGTGTCATTAGAACCATTTTCTTGCAACCCTAACCCTAGATAGATGAGTTGGCCGAACCATGGAATGGGTTCAACTAGGGTTCTTGTCACCTAATATTCATTCATGAGCACTATAACTTATCCTAAGGTCATTAGAAACATTTTTCTTGCAACCCAAACCCTAATTATATGAGTTGGCGAAACTTGTAATGGGTTCAACTTAGGTTTAGTCCTAGAATTCATTCCTAAAGCCTTATCATGGCCTAACCTCATAAGGGGGAGTTTCCATAAAAAAACCCTAACCCTAAAAAGCCTTGGGGCCGAAACCCATAAGGGCACCAAGTTAAAATTTTTATCCCCTAAAAATTCCTATAGTGTGCATACAACCTATAGGAGTTCCCTAGCATCATTTTCATGAATCTTAGCCCAAAACTTAATTGGCTGAAACCTACAAGGGCTACACTTCATCTTTACGAAATTTAACCTACGAAAGCAGATACCTTTGCAGGTGAGGGAAATCTTACATCCTTCGCTTTGCTTGGGGAGATGACCTAATGGAGGTCACCTAGCTCTCTCCTAGCTTGCAAGGGGCTCTCGGCCAAAGGAAGAAGAAGAGAGCTTGGGTTTCGGTGAGAATGAAGAGAAGAGGAAGAAGGAAGGAAGAAGTGGCCAAGTGGAACTTCTCTCTTCTTTATAAAGGGGAGGAAGAGAAGTTTCTCTTCTCTTTGTCAAGCCTCTTCATTTACCCTCCTCCTATTTATCTATAGGTTCCCCTTTTCCTCTAATGATATGATTCTATTGGGCTTATGGTTAGTGGGTGCATCTATAAGGCTTGGCTATCTCTAGAGGTGGGGGGTTCAATTCCTAGGCTTTGCATCTCTTTTTGGCTTATTTTCTTTTATATCTCCAAAAAGGCCTACATAAAGCCCATCATCATAAAGCCAAAAATTCTCGTAAAATTTCTAGAATTTCATGGGCGTTACAGACTTTCTCCAAGCTGGGCTAATTGGTTGAATGCGCTCTAACCATATTAAAACTATTTCCCAATTAATGGGTTGTCTTTAACCTGGAGCATCGGCTTGTTGGACTCTCTCCAAGGTCGATGTAAAGGGAGGTGAAGTTGGGTGCTATGCATATGATGCATACTTGTTAATGTGTTAACAACCTGATGTATGTGTGAACATTCAATTAGTTGATAGCACATTGTGATAGTTGCATATACGTGATATGCAATCGGTATAGATGATACCTACCATCGTAGTTATGAATGGCTTGTTGGACTCTCTCCAAGGTTGTTCATAACTATGATGGATATCAGCCCATTCGGAGATGGACCTACGATCTCCCGAAGTGATTTTGGGGTTTTTGAAATTTGAAAAATGTATATTGATGCATTTTAAAATCATTTTCTCATATATGCTCGTTTTGTATTTCTAAGATTGATCATGATGTCTTTGAATTTGTGTTCCATTTTGGATTCGAATAAATTGACTGGGCCGAACTTCTTGGACTGGCTTAGAAACTTGAGAATTGTTCTCAAGGTGGAAAAGCTTGCGAATGTCCTCGAAGCGTCTCTTCCCGCCCGTCCTAGTGACAATGCAACTCTGGACCAATTGTTGGCCTATCAGAAACATGTGAATGATTCTGAAATGGTGAGTTGCATCATGCTAGCCGCGATGGAACCCAAGCTACGAAAGCAGCATGAGCATATGGATGCTCATATCGTAGTCCTTCATCTTTATGAGTTGTTTGATAAGCAAGTGAGATTCGAAAGGTTCGAAGTCTCCAAGCTCCTCTTCACCTCTGAGATGCAAGAAGGTTCATCTGTGGTACTGCTCAACATGCTGAAGACTGTGGAGCCTTCTGAGAAGCATGAGCAGGGGACGGTGTTGTTAGTTGATTCCTCGAAGAAAGGTTCTAAGAGGGAGTCAAAGGAACAACAGAAGGGGAAGAAGAAAAAGGCTAAAAAGGCAAAACCAGCTCAAAAGGGCACTTGCCATCATTATGGCAAGTAGGGCCATTGGCGAAGAAATTGCAAGATTTATCTTGAGTCCGTGAAGAAGAATAAGGCATAAGATGCTCCATCTTTTTCATATATCTTCGTTATTGATTGTCATTCTATTTCCTCAGACACTTGGGTATTGGATACTAGGTGTGGCTCACATATATGTAATGACATACATAGGCTAAGGAATAGAAGAAGACTCGTCAAGGGAGAGTCAAATTTACGTGTTGGGAATGGAGAAAAGGTTGCTGCACTCACCATCGGAACGTATTTGTTGAAACTCCCTACAGGACTTGTCTTAGAACTGGACAATTGCTTTTATGTTCCTTCGTTGATAAAGAACATCATTTCTATTTCTTGTTTAAATAGAAATGGGTACCATTTGACTTTTAGTAACAATTGTTGTTACATAACTTTGAATGGAGTTCTTTATGGGACTGGAACTTTAAGCAATGGTGTTTATACGTTGGACGTATCCAGTGACATCTTCAATATCGAAGCGAGCAACACGCATGCTCAAAAGGATAATCAAATAGACTCCTATATGTGGCATTGTCATCTTGGCCATGTAAGCAAGAAACGCATGTCCGAATTACACAAATGTGGAATTCTGGAATCGTTTGAATTGGATTCATACGATACATGCGAATCATGCTTAAAAGGCAAGATGACTAAGTTACCTTTTACTGGAAAAGGTGAACGAGTGGGAGAGTTACTAGGTCTAATACATACTGATGTATGTGGACCTATGTCAACTCAAGCTTTAGGAGGCTATAGCTACTTCATTACCTTCACCGATGATCACTCATGGTTTGGGTATGTGTTCTTGATGAAACACAAGTCTGAAGCCTTTGAAAGGTTCAAAGAATTCAGAAATGAAGTAGAGAAACAACATGACAAGAGTATTAAAATACTTCGATTGGATCGAGGTAGTGAATACTTAAGTCAAGAGTTTCTTGATTATCTAAGAGACAATGGCATATTGTCTCAATGGACTCCACCATATACACCATAGCATAATGGTGTATCTGAGAGGCATAACCAGACCTTGTTGGACATGGTCAGGTCAATGATGAGTCATGCGACTCTTCCCAAGTCCTTTTGGGGCTATGCACTCCAGACAGCTGTTTACTTGTTAAACAGAATGTCTACCAAGGTAGTCTCAACTACTCCATATGAGATATGGAATAGTAAGAAACCTCATGTATCTTACTTGAAGATATGGGGTTGTCCTGCTTATGTGAAGTGGACAGTATCAGACAAATTGGATGCTAAGTCTGATAAATGTCTATTTATTGGATACCCTAAGGAATCAAGGGGTTACCAATTCTATCATCCTGTGGAACAAAAGGTGTTTGTTTCAAGGCATGCTGTGTTTCTAGAGGAAGAGTTTCTCTTGCAAGAAAACAGTGGGAGTGTCGTCGAGCTTGAGGAGGCTCGAGAGACTCAAATAGACATTGATGAGTTACCTGGTGAAGCACCACAGTCGACAACTCATAGTGATGAGCAATCGACTGGACCTATTGTAATACCACATCTTCGTAGATCTGGTAGAACACGCAATATTCCTGAGAGATATGGATTTCTCGTAAGTGAATCGAACGACGTGTTACTCATTGATGATGAGGAGCCTACCAGTTATGAAGAAGTGCTGACAAGTTCATAAAGGGATAAGTGGCTTGGTGCCATGAAGTCAGAAATGGATTCCATGTATGAAAACCAAGTTTGGAACTTGGTTGACCCACCTGAAGGCATAAAGCCTATAGGGTGCAAGTGGGTTTTCAAGAAGAAAACCGACATGGATGGTAATGTGATTACCTATAAGGCTAGATTGGTGGCAAAGGATATCGTCAAAAACAAGGTGTTGATTATGACGAAACCTATTCGCCTGTAGCTATGCTTAAATCCATTCGGATGCTCCTGGCCATAGCGGCTCATTATGATTATGAGATATGGCAGATGGATGTGAAAACAGCTTTCCTTAATGGAAACCTACTCAAGGACGTGTATATGATACAACCTGAGGGTTTCACATCGGTTGATAATGTTAGAATGTATACTGAAAGCCTAGCTCTTCTTGTATGAACATTTTATTTTGAAATAAGAATCACATGATCATTGTTTGCACTTTATATATTTATTATATGTGTGTGCATATTGTCTAATATTTTACATTGTAGATAACATGGTGCTTGGTGTGGCACAGAAGATCATGTTATCAGTCCCTTATAAAATATAAGTAGAGGCTCACAACCAAGATGGTTTTGGACAAACCATTGGCATGGTTGTAGTGTAGCTTGGTATTGTTTTATCTTGAACATAGAGTTACACTAGTACACTTAGGTGTATTGAGAAGGACCGACATAGAGGTGATTCAATTTAGTGCTGACTACATAATTGAATCGGACCTCGGATATTATGTTGTACATGCTCATAATCCCGATATAATAACGGGCACATGTACTTAGTATTTATTTCTTTGATTTACCAGTGGGTGAGATTTAGATGGATTAAATCAATATGCCCGGTAAGTTGGGAAATAATATTATTTACATGGTGTGCCGTTGATTATAGGAGGAAACCGTGTCCTATATATTAGGTTGATGATGTCCCCTTGAGGAGCTAATAAGGTTCATCATGTAAACCCAGCTGGTTGACTTAGTCAACATGATGATAAGGTTGAGTGGTACTACTCGAGGAGTTAGATGTTGATTAATTGATGGTCAGTAAATCAATTAATTGACGGACATTCGATATCTTAATCACGGGGAGATTAATGTACAAATAATATATGGAGCCCATATTGATTTATGGGGGTTGGTGAGGTAGTTCAATGATGATCCTCTAGTGGAATGGAACATCATTGATGGATCAAGTTTGTGTGGTTCCGATCCATCGGGTGGCCGAGACCCAACTCCTCCTTATGGTCCCTATCGTAGCCTAATATAATCCTTGTGAAGTCTAGATCCAAGTATGTAAAACAAAACCTAGAACCAACGGTTGGATTAAATCCATAGATCCGATGGTTAGGATGAAACCCTAGAACCAACGGTTGGATTAAATCCATAGATCCGATGGTTAGGATGAAACCCTAGAACCAACGGTTGGATTAAATCCATAGATCCGATGGTTAGGATGAAACCCTAGAACCAACGGTTGGATTAAGTCCATAGATCCGATGGTTAGGATGAAACCCTAGAACCAACGGTTGGATTAAATCCATAGATCCGATGGTTGGGATGAAACCCTAGAACCAACGGTTGGATTAAGACCATAGATCCGATGGTTAGGATGAAACCCTAGAATCGACGGTTGGGATTAAATCCCTAGATCCGGCGGTTGGGATAAAACCCTAGATCCGACGGTTGGGATGAAACCCTAGATCCGACGGTTGGGATGAAACCCTAGATCCGACGGTTGGGATGAAATCCCTAGAACCGGACGGTGGAGATTAAATCCCTAGAACCGGCGGTGGAGATTAAATCCTAGATCCGGCGGTGGAGATTAGAGGAGGCTTAAGCCTAAATTCTAGAATTAGGGTTTGGCTCATCCTTGGTTGGACAACAAATCTTAAAGGGATAAGGTTGGTTGGGCGGCAAGAATATAGGAGTTAGTTCCTATATTTTAGGCTAACCAACTTTCTCCTAAATTCTATAAATAAAGGCTTAGGCATTGGCGAAAATAGGTTTTTGGATTGGAGAATTAGGGTTTGGCTCATCCAAGAGTTGGCGGCAACAAACCCTAGAGGAGCTAGGGTTTTGGCGGCTAAGAAAGTGGGTGGCAAGGTGATTGTTCTCCCTAAGGTTTTTGGCGCCCCTCTTTCCCTTCTCATCCTTGGCCGGTTCTCTTCTTCCTCCTCTCTTGCTCCTTGGTGGCCGGTGCTTCTCCAACATCTAGGTGGCCGGCGGCAACAATACAACAAGTTGGCCGGCACTCATCCAATCGTTCCTTGGCCGGCGGTTGCATCAAACTCTCTTGTTTGGTGGCCAGTTCTAGAAAGGAAAGGTTTTGGTGGTTCTTCTCTTTGTTCGCAGCGGACAAGGAAGAGAAGAACGTGATCTAGAAGGCTTCTACTCGTGGAGGATCTTCGTCCACACGTCGTCCACGAGAAGGATTGGACATACGGTAGAAGATCGTAAGGTATAAAGTTTTATAACTTTAATTTCAGATCTGAGCATGTTCTTATATATGATGATTATACATGTGTGTATATGAATATATATTGTATAATCATGGACCCCGAAGACAAACACAAAAACCGGCGATCCGTCCGTCGTCTCTTCCGCGGCTAACCAACTAGAAGAGTTGTGTTGCTTGAACGACTAGTTTGTTCAAGCGACCACTCGAGTTGTTAGCACGACGACGAATAGGTGTTGCTAAGGAAGCTCATCCCATCCGGATTAATCCTTTCATTAGTGAAAATTTTAATCCGGGGACATGGGAGCCAATGAGCCTCCGAAGCGACATCCATCAAATGGTATCAGAGCCACGGTTTCCGGTTTTGTGTGTTTAGGATTCGGTTATTTTTTTTTTTTTTTGCACTTTTCATATATAATATGTGCCGGATAATAGTAGGATATGCGTAGTTTAACTCTTTGGTTGCAGGCATAAGATCCGACTATTATGGCCATGTGTGTGTATGTGAATGGATGTGTGAAAAAAAAATTTATTATTTGAATCCTCGGGGTTGACGAGGCTAGATTAGTATTTAATTTTTGTAATTAAATACGGCATTGTTTAGCCACTCATTTTAGTTTACTTTCGATCTAGATTATTTGTACACTCCTTCGTGGAGTATAGGATCGATGGATGTAAATTAATATGATTTATCTCGGCTCGGAACTCTTTGGTGACTTGCGCACGGGAAAAGATGGAGCGGACGAGGTGGCGACACGACGGGATGCGTATTGGAGAACAATGCCATAATAGTTGGAAAAATTCTGATTTTTCCATATTTATTGCTTATTTGTTTTATATGCATGTTGTGTATGTTTAAAATTCCTCGATTTCAATTTACTAAGTGGGAGAGGGACATTTTAATTAATTCATGACCTCCATTACAATTTGACGTGTGATGCAAACAAACTTGTGTGTTGGCTCTGAGTGCCTTCCTCCCCGCGGACGGGTTTGTTTGTGGATCACTAGGTCAAATAATGGTTATAGGAAATTATCTAGGAGCGTGTGTACTTCCACAGCGGTAAGGCACATAATCCGAAATAATTCCCTTAGTATCGTGTAATGGTGCACACTTAGATGCAAATAAAAATATCCTCCCCATAGAGTCACTTTGCTTTTATTTGTAGGGCCAAGAGGAACCAACTATTAATTTTATTTGTCAAAAAGTAAGGTTGACAAGATAATAAAATTAATGGGTAAAACCTCCTCTTACAAATGTAGAATTAGTATCGTCCACACGCAGTGGCATCTGAAATTCTCGGTGTTTTGAGGTATTGGTTGATTTGGGATTTTATTGTTTTGAGGAATCAATAATATTTGAAATCTAATATTTTGATCATTGTGATTCTTAGGATTTTCAAATGGCTTTCAACCCACTTGCTATGATACTAAAGGAAACAAACTTACTATACCCAAATTATCTTGATAAAAGAAAATGGATAAGGTCTTAACTGCCGGCGAGTGTCCTCCTAGGGTTGCGAATGATTCGGGAAAAGGAACTTTTCGGATACCGTAATCAAGCCGCTAGGAAGGAAGCCATGGTTGCTCGTAAGGTTTCTACTATGCCGAAAGGCAAGAAGAAGAAGAAACAAGGTAGAGCAAAGGTGGTGGTGGACTCGAGAGGAGTGAAGAAGCCGAAAGGCAAGTACTTCACTTGTAAACAGATCGACATGGGAAGAAAGACTTCCCAACCTAAAGAAGAACAGAGGTATATCTTCCGCCTTTAGTCGTTGAAACATGTTTAGTGGTGTTATCTACAGACTGTGTGTAGATACGGAGCCACCGATCATGTCTGCAATTCTTTGCAGGGGTTCCAGAAACCCGACGACTAGCCGAGGAGAAATTACCGCCTACATGGGCAATGCTTCAAAGGTGGTCTTATTGGGGGAGATGTTTATTTATCTTTGATAGGAATAAAGTTTTGGTTTTGAGAAATTGTCTTTATGTACCTACATTTAGAAAGAATTTGATTTCGGTTTCTAAATTATTTGTGGATGGATATTCGCTTCTTTTAATGATGAGTTGTTATAAAAAGAAATAGAGAGATTATCTGTTCAAGTACATTGGTTGGCAATTTGTATACTCTTGAACCAAAAACTCCCACGATGCATAGAGAAGTGAATAACTCATCTTCTAAGTCTAAAAAGAGAAAAGAACCTTCGCAGATGAACTGTATATATCTTTGGCATCTAAGGCTTTGGTCATATTAACCTTAGCGTAATTCAAAGGTTGATAATGATGGACCTTTGGGTTCATTAGTGGTGGAGGATCTCCCAACTGCGAATCTTGCTTGGAAGGTAAAATGACCAAGAGGCCTTTTAAGGCCAAGGGTATAGAGCCAAAGATGTGTTAGAATTGGTTCATTCTGATTTGTGTGGTCCTATGTCTATCCAGGCAAGAGGTGGCTTTGAATACTTCGTCTCTTTTATAGATGATTATTCAAGATATGGATACATTTACTTGATGCGCCGCAAGTCTGAATGCTTTGACGTGAGTTCAAAGAATTCAAGGTCGATGTGGAGAACCGCCAAGGTAAAAGTATCAAGACATTACGATCGATCGTGGTGGCGAGTACCTCTTGGGAGAGTTTAGGAGTTACTTATCGAGGTCGATTCAATCCCAATTGTCCGCGACCGCACACCCAGAGAATGGTGTGGCGGAGCGGAAGCGAGGACTCTTATGGAGATGGTCGATCTATGATGAGTTATTCGAGTTACTGCTTCGCCTGGGGGTATGCATCGATACCGCAATGTACACTCTGAACTTGGTTCCATCTTAATCAGTACCTTCTACCCCTGTAGAATTGTGGACTGGGCGAAAGCCTAGTCTGAGACATATTCGGATATGGGGATTCGACATGTCCGAAAGTCGATCTGTAAGTTGGAACCTAAATGAAGTGTGTGCATGTTTGTTGGCTACCCTAAGGGAGCGAAAGCTGGTTTGTTTTATAATCCTAGAGATCAGAGGGTGATCGTTAGCGCGAATGCCAGATTTCTAGAGGAGGATTATGTAATGAACCACAAGCCCAAGAGTAGGATTGTTCTTGAGGAGTTGGCAGGGGAAGTCCCGACTTCAGTACCACCGGTACAAGAGGAGACACCACAAGTCACTGCACCGCGTGTCACAGAGCATACATAGGAGGCACCTCGTCGTAGTGGGAGGGTTGTTAGACAACCTGACAGATTCATGTTTTTGGGAGAGTCTTCGGACTTAGTCCCTGGTGAACATGAACCTGATCCCTGGACATATGACGAGGCACTCCAAGAAAGAGATGCTGTATCTTAGCAAAGTGCGATGAATTCAGAGATAGAATCTATGGATTCTAATAAGGTCTGGGAGCTAGTAGAACCACTCGATGGTGTAAAAGCCATTGGATGCAAGTGGATCTACAAGAGAAAGAGAGGAGTAGACGGGAAGGTTGAGACCTTCAAAGCTAGGCTTGTTGCGAAAGGGTATACTCAGAAAGAGGGCATCGATTATGAGGAGACCTTTTCGCCGGTAGCTATGCTTAAGTCTATCCGGATTCTCTTATCTATAGCTGCTCATATGGATTATGAGATTTGGCAGATGGATGTCAAGACAGCTTTCCTTAATGGAAGTCTTGAGGAGAACATCTATATGCGGCAACCAGAGGGATTCGTTGCTAAAGGCAAAGAGCATCTTGTATGTAAGCTTAATCGGTCCATTTATGGATTGAAGCAAGCTTCTAGATCTTGGAACATCCGCTTTGATGAGGTAATCCAGTTATATGGATTTATTCAAAGTCCGGATGAGCCTTGTGTATACAAGAGATGTGACGGAAACGTAGTGGTGTTTCTTGTACTATACGTAGATGACATTTTGTTAGTTGGAAACAATATCAAAGTGTTATTAGACGTAAGGGTATGGTTGTCCAAACAGTTTGACATGAAGGACTTGGGAGAAGTGGGACACATCCTTGGGATCAAAGTTATAAGGGATCGCAAGAAAAGGATGTTGTGCTTGTCTCAAGCTTCATACATTGACACTATCCTTGCTCGTTTTAGCATGCAGAACTCCAAGAAAGGTTTTCTACCTTTTAGGCATGGAGTTCCTTTATCTAAAGAGATGTGTCCCAAAACATCAAAGGAGATAGAGGACATGAAGGCGGTTCCTTATGCTTCGGCAGTAGGAAGCCTTATGTATGCTATGCTATGTACGAGACCGGATATCTGCTTTACCGTGGGCATGGTTAGCAGATATCAGAGTAATCCTGGACAGGGACATTGGACTGCGGTAAAGCATATATTGAAGTACCTGAGAAGGACTAGGGATTATATCTTTGGTTTCAAGGCGGATCAATTAGTCCACATGGGGTTACACGGATTCGGATTTCCAATCGGATAGGGACAAGAGTAAGTCTACCTCAGGGTTTGTGTTTACTTTTGGAGGTGGAGCCATAGTATGGAGGAGTGTCAAGCAGAAATGCGTGGCGGACTCTACCATGGAAGCTGAGTATGTGGCAGCCTCTGAGGCAGCCAAGGAAGCTATATGGCTCAGGAACTTCTTGATGGACTTGGATGTGATTCCTGGTTTGCCCAGAACTATCACAATTTATTGTGATAACAGTGGTGCAGTTGCAAACTCGAAGGAACCACGAGCCCACAAGGCAAGTAAACACATAGAGCGCAAGTACCACCTTATACGAGAGATCGTAAAGCGAGGAGAAGTTGCTGTCGCCAAGATTGCATCAGAGGATAACCTGGCGGATCCATTCACTAAGGCCCTTCCAGCGAAAGCGTTTGATAGGCATGTGGAGGACATGGGGATCAGATGTATGGCACTGTGATGACAGCTTAGTCTTTTAGTATAAGTGGGAGATTGTTAGAATGTATACTGAAAGCCTAGCTCTTCTTGTATGAACATTTTATTTTGAAATAAGAATCACATGATCATTGTTTGCACTTTATATATTTATTATATGTGTGTGCATATTGTCTAATATTTTACATTGTAGATAACATGGTGCTTGGTGTGGCACAGAAGATCATGTTATCAGTCCCTTATAAAATATAAGTAGAGGCTCACAACCAAGATGGTTTTGGACAAACCATTGGCATGGTTGTAGTGTAGCTTGGTATTGTTTTATCTTGAACATAGAGTTACACTAGTACACTTAGGTGTATTGAGCAGGACCGACATAGAGGTGATTCAATTTAGTACTGACTACATAATTGAATCGGACCTCGGATATTATGTTGTACATGCTCTTAATCCCGATATAATAACGGGCACATGTACTTAGTATTTATTTCTTTGATTTACCAGTGGGTGAGATTTAGATGGATTAAATCAATATGCCCGGTAAGTTGGGAAATAATATTATTTACATGGTGTGCCGTTGATTATAGGAGGAAACCGTGTCCTATTTATTAGGTTGATGATGTCCCCTTGAGGAGCTCATAAGGTTCATCATGTAAACCCAGCTGGTTGACTTAGTCAACATGATGATAAGGTTGAGTGGTACTACTCGAGGAGTTAGATGTTGATTAATTGATGGTCAGTAAATCAATTAATTGACGGACATTCGATATCTTAAACACGGGGAGATTAATGTACAAATAATATATGGAGCCCATATTGATTTATGGGGGTTGGTGAGGTAGTTCAATGATGATCCTCTAGTGGAATGGAACATCATTGATGGATCAAGTTTGTGTGGTTCCGATCCATCGGGTGGCCGAGACCCAACTCCTCCTTATGGTCCCTATCATAGCCTAATATAATCCTTGTGAAGTCTAGATCCAAGTATGTAAAACAAAACCTAGAACCAACGGTTGGATTAAATCCATAGATCCGATGGTTAGGATGAAACCCTAGAACCAACGGTTGGATTAAATCCATAGATCCGATGGTTAGGATGAAACCCTAGAACCAACGGTTGGATTAAGTCCATAGATCCGATGGTTAGGATGAAACCCTAGAACCAACGGTTGGATTAAATCCATAGATCCGATGGTTGGGATGAAACCCTAGAACCAATGGTTGGATTAAGACCATAGATCCGATGGTTAGGATGAAACCCTAGAATCGACGGTTGGGATTAAATCCCTAGATCCGACGGTTGGGATAAAACCCTTGATCCGACGGTTGGGATGAAATCCTAGATCCTATGGTTGGGATGAAATCCTACATCCAACGGTTGGGATCAAATCCCTAGAACCGACGGTGGAGATTAAATCCCTAGAACCGACGGTGGACATTAAATCCCTAGATCCAACGGTGGAGATTAGAGGAGGCTTAAGCTTAAATTCTAGAATTAGGGTTTGGCTCATCCTTGGTTGGGCGGCAACAAATCTTAAAAGGGATAAGGTTGGTTGGGCGGCAAGAATATAGGAGTTAGTTCCTATATTTTAGGCTAACCAACTTTCTCCTAAATTCTATAAATAAAGGCTGTAAAATAGGTTTTTGGATTGGAGAATTAGGTTTGGCTCATCCAAGAGTTAAGGCAACAAACCCTAGAGGAGCTAGGGTTTTTGGGCGGCTAAGAAAGTGGGTGGCAAGGTGATTGTTCTCCCTAAGGTTTTTGGTCGGCGCCCCTCTTTCCCTTCTCATCCTTGGCCGGTTCTCTTCTTCCTCCTCTCTTGCTCCTTGGTGGCCGGTGCTTCTCCAACATCTAGGTGGCCGGCGGCAACAATACAACAAGTTGGCCGGCACTCATCCAATCGTTCCTTGGCCGGCGGTTGCATCAAACTCTCTTGTTTGGTGGCCGGTTCTAGAAAGGAAAGGTTTTGGTGGTTCTTCTCTTTGTTCGCAGCGGACAAGGAAGAGAAGAACGTGATCTAGAAGGCTTCTACTCATGGAGGATCTTCGTCCACACGTCGTCCACGAGAAGGATAGGACATACGGTAGAAGATCGTAAGGTATAAAGTTTTATAACTTTAATTTCAGATCTGAGCATGTTCTTATATATGATGATTATACATGTGTGTATATGAATATATATTGTATAATCATGGACCCCGAAGACAAACACAAAAACCGGCGATCCGTCCGTCGTCTCTTCCGCGGCTAACCAACTAGAAGAGTTGTGTTGCTTGAACGACTAGTTTGTTCAAGCGACCACTCGAGTTGTTAGCACGACGACGAATAGGTGTTGCTAAGGAAGCTCATCCCATCCGGATTAATCCTTTCATTAGTGAAAATTTTAATCCGGGGACATGGGAGCCAATGAGCCTCCGAAGCGACATCCATCAGATAAAACCAAGGTATGCAAATTGCGACGGTCCATTTATGGATTGAAGCAAGCATCGAGGAGCTGGAATATCCGTTTTGATGAGACAATCAAAAAGTTTGATTTCTCACAAAATCCAGACGAACCTTGTGTGTACAAGAAGGTTAGTGGGAGTGCAGTCGTATTCCTAGTATTGTATGTCGATGACATACTACTTATAGGAAACGATGTTTCAATCTTACAGTCAGTGAAGGTTTGGTTATCCAAGACATTCTCCATGAAAGACCTGGGAGAAGCAACCTACATCCTCGGGATTAAGAACTATAGAGATAGATCGAAACGGTTGCTTGGTCTTTCGCAGTCTACATACATAGACCGAGTGCTAAAGAGGTTTAGCATGTTGGAATCCAAGAATGGTTTCCTACCCATCAGGCATGGGGTACACCTTTCGAAGTCTATGTGTCCGCGCACAGAAGACGAGAGGATTTGCATGAGTAAGATTCCCTATGCATCCGCAATAGGATCTATCATGTATGCTATGTTATGTACGAGGCCCGATGTATCGTATGCTCTGAGTGTCACGAACAGATACCAGTCCGATCCAGGAATGGATCATTGGGCGGCTGTTAAGACGATCCTTAAGTACTTGAGAAGAACTAAGGATGTGTTCCTAATATATGGAGAAGGGGACATGGTGATATGCGGGTATACGGATGCCAGCTTCCAGACAGACAAGGATGATTCCAGGTCTCAGTCTGGATACGTGTTCACCTTGAATGGGGGCGCAGTGAGTTGGAAAAGTTCCAAAAAAGAGACTGTAGCGGATTCTACCACTGAGGCAGAATACATTGCAGCTTCGGAAGCAGCAAAGGAAGCGGTTTGGATCAAAAAGTTTGTTCATGAACTTGGTGTGATTCCGGCCATTGTTGAAGCAATACCGGTCTACTGCGACAACAATGGAGCAATTGCACAGGCGAAAGAGCCAAGGTCTCATCAGCGATCCAAACATGTGCTTCGCCGCTATCATCTTATCAGAGAGATCATCAGTAGGAACGAAATACAAATCGAGAAAATTCCCACTGAAAGGAACTTAGCGGATCCCTTCACTAAGGTATTACCTCAAAATAAGTTTGAGGGTCATGTTCGAGCTTATGGTATTGGATACCGTAGCGATTGGCATTAGGTCAAGTGGGAGTCTGTTAGTAATATATGAGAGATGTCCTAAGGCAATCGCCTTATGTATGAACCATTTATATGATAAATGAAGATTCACTATTTGAGTATACATGTTTTATGTATTTGATTGGATCTTAAACTCATTTACTGTATGTCCACGATGCGATTCACAGCATGAGAGAATTTGTGATTGGATCACAACTAGTGAGTATCTCTACATGTGTAATTGTGATGTATCGGAATTATCCCTAGTCGATGAATTGATGGATTTGGACACCATCAATTCTGTCGAGACTAGCACGAGGTATACTCCTTGGTGTATCCAAGCAGCTGATTCTCACTGGCTGGAGACATTGTGATGTCCGGAGTTGACCGTGGATGCTAGTTATGGTAACTAGTTCATTGGAGTGACCAGCCGTAAGACTTCATATGGTTCTCTGCATATATAGATATGTCAATGAAGTTCTTACTGTAGCTTAAGTGCGATGTTCCTTTGACTTGCGGTATTCAAGTCATCTTGATCATGGAGACTTATGCTTTGACATCTTAAGCAAACATCTCTAAGTAGATGTGGACCCGGGATGATTGGGTATAAGTCGAAGTGATCGAAGGTGTTTGAATAGCCTATAAAGGATTCACCACTCCTTGCGAGGAGATGTATACCCATGGCCTCTCGTCGGATTGTTACTAAAGTCTTTGGCCAAAGCATTGCATGTTTAGAGTAAGGTACTCTTCGATACATGTGGAGTAACTAGAATCCGTAGGACGAGGAAATGATACTTGGGCTAGGTGTGACGTAGTCAGCCTAGTGGGGACTGACACTATAGACCATGTCCTGAACCAAGTGGGTATAAGATGAGTGAAGGGAATGGGGCATGAATCATTCGAGCTGCTGAAGGGTTTCAGAAATAGTTCTGGATCAACCGTTGATCTTTTCGGTTAATTGGGGATCATGATGTACTACTAGGTACCACTCATGATCGTTCTATAATTAATGGTTAATTATAGACGACCAACATAAACCGAGAACTTATTTGGTCACACTCACAACGAGCGTAATCCAAAGGATTTAAAACGAGCTTGAGAATGAGATTCTCAGACCGAGTGAAACAAGGTTTGGTTGGACCAAACATGAAGCGAGCATGAAATCGTTTCAGTCGTAATGGAAGCGTGGATGGGCCGTGACTTATGAAGACATAATGGATGGACCAAAATGGTTTGGTTCTAATCCAATGGAGGAGAATAAACCAAAGGGTTTGGTTTATTTTAAATGAATGAACCAACGGTTGGTTCGGTTCGTTTTAACTTAAAATAAACCATCATGGTTTGGTTTATTTTAACTTATCTTAATGGAGCGGGTTAACGGGCCTACTGGTTATGATGCAATAACCATTAAGAGAATTAGTTCTCTATAAAAGAGGGCTTAATGGATAATTAAGCCCTAATCCAAAACCCTAGCTTGGAGTTGCCGCCCAACCTAGTTGTGCCGCCCAACCTCCATTGCCGCCCGGCTTGTTGTGTTGCCGTCTAGCTCCTTGCCGGCATCCAAGCTTCAGTCGGTGATCCTCCGGCGACCCTCCGGTGATCTTCCTAGGCCTCGGTGAAAAGGTGAGCACTTGGCTTCCTTGTTTTAGCCGGCGCCTACTCCTCCACCAAGCTGTCCAGTTTTCTGGACAGCTTCTTCTCCTCTCATCGGAGCTTCGTTTGGATGACGGTTAGAGCTCTGACAGCGGCTAACTTACCGGGGATTCGATCTTCGGTAATCCTCTGAGGTGGAGGACGAAGGATTCGTCAATTGGTTGACGAATACCTCTCCGGAGAAGCGAGTTTTGAGAACTCGTATTAGGATCCGAATTTGATTCGGATCGTGATCATCTCTCGATCACGTCGTCTTCAACACGAGGCTAGTAACCCGTACGAAGACGAAGCTCATGGCTTAGTGAAGTCATCCTGAGAAACTCGGCGTGGATACGGATAGAGACGATTCTAGCGAGGATCGTTCCGGTTGATGCCGTTCCCGCTACACGTCATACGAAAGGTATAACGTAGATAAATTTCCTTTTATTGCAAATTTAAATTTACGATTATGTCTACACTTGTTGTAATATGCATGCGTGTGTTGTGTGTGTTGTAATAAATGTAGATTTATTATTTTTATTGCTTCCGCTGTGTTCATGTTTACGAAACATGATCGAACACACACACGTCGCGGTGCCGGAAACCCAACAGATGAAACCCTAGGTTAGGACCTCCTTTTATAGCCTTTAAGCCCCTCATCGAATGGGTCTTCAACCAATAGGAATTGGGCACAAAACTCATTGAAAAATGGTGATAAAGCTTGACTCCTCGAGGCTGATTTTTGACCATCGGTTGAACTGATTTCTTGGCCGGTTGAACTGATGGCTCAGCAGTTGAACTGATCCGTGGCCGGTTGAACTGATGGCTTAGCAGTTGAACTGATTTTTGGCCGGTTGAACTGATTTTTAGACTTTTCGACTGTAATAAAGAGTTAGCTCGAAATATAAGTGAATTCGACGGCCACTTGCCATCCGATCTCAACATAGACCTTCCATGGGAAGTCTTGGTCAGATCGTCGCCTAAGGATGTCCCCGTATGGAGGACTCGACCTTACTTACGCTCACTCACACGAGCTTACCTCAACATTTACCTTTGAAGCCTTGCTTTCGGTCTCCACATGATTCCTTCGGCTCCCTCCGAAGTCCTCCCGGTGTCGTCCGACCACCGCGGCTTCCTCCGGGTGTCGCTAGCCTTTAGCTCCAGCTATAGCAATCTTCTGCACACTCGATTCAGCTCGTGAGATAACGACATGAGCTTAACTTTGTATCGTTTGCTATAATCAAAACTCAGGTTCGACTTAGGTGCCTACTGCACCAACATACCCAAATAGTGAATCTTTATTTATCATATAAATGGTTTAAACATAATGTGATTGCCTTAGGACATCTCTCATATATAACTAATAGAGGCTACCTTGGTCGGGACTCTGTTTAGCAAGTAAATAGCTATTTGAAGTGCATATCCCCAAAAGGACTTGGGATGATTCGCATGATTCATCATCGACCTAACCATGTCCAACAAGGTTCGATTTCGCCTCTCAGACATACCATTAAGCTATGGTCTATACGACGGAGTCCATTGAGACAATATACCATTGTGCCTTAGATAATCTAGAAACTCTTAACTCAAGTATTCACCACCTCGATCAGATCGAAGTATTTTAATACTTTTGCCAAGTTATTTCTCTACTTCATTTCTGAATTCTTTGATCTTTTCAATGGCTTCAGATTTGTGTTTCATTAAGAACACATACCCAAATCGTGAATGATCATCGATAAAGGTAATGAAGTTGCTATAGCCTCCTAGAGCATGAGTTGACATAGGTCCGCATACATCAGTATGTATTAGACCAAGCAACTCTCCCACCAGTTCACCGTTTCCAGTAAAAGGTAACTTAGTCACCTTGACTTTTAAGCATGATTCGCATGTATCGAATGAATCAAATTCAAATGATTCCAGAATTCCACATCGGTGTAATTCGAACATGCGTTTCTTGCTTACACGGCCAAGATGACAATGCCACATGTAGGAGGCTAATTGACTATCTTTTCGAGTACGCTTATTGCTCGCTTTGATATTGAAAATATCACTGGATACGTCCAACATATAAATACCATTGCATAAAGTTCCAATCCCATAAAAAAACTCCATTCAAAGTTATGTAACAACAATTGTTACTTAAAGTCAAATGATACCCATTTCTATTTAAACAAGAAATAGAAATGATGTTCTTTATCAATGAAGGAACGAAATAGAAATTTGTCTAGTTCTAAGACAAGTCCTGTAGGGAGCCTCAACAGATACATTCTGACGGCGAGTGCAGCAACCTTTTCTCCATTCCCAACACATAAATTTAACTCTCCCTTGATGAGTCTTCTTCTATTCCTTAGCTCATGTATGTCATTACATATATGTAAGCCACACCCGGTATCCAATACCCAAGTGTCTAAAGAAATAGAATGACAATCAATAACGAAGATATATGAAGAAGATGGGGCATCAGATGCCTTATTCTTCTTCACGGACTCAAGATAAATCTTGTAGTTTCTTCGCCAATGGCCCTCCTTGCCATAATGATGGCAAGTGCCCTTTTGAGTTGGTTCTGCCTTTTTAGTCTTTTTCTTCTTCCCCTTCTGCTATTCCTTTGACTAACAACACCATCCCCTGCTCATGCTTCACAGAAGGCTCCTCAGTCTTCAGCATGTTGAGCAGTACCACAGATGAACCTTCTTGCATCTCAGAGGTAAAGAGGAGCTTAGAGACTTCGAACCTTTCGAATCTCACTTGCTCATCAAACAACTCATAGAGATGAAAGACTACGGTATGAGAATCCATATGCTCATGCTACTTCTATAGCTTAGGTACCATCACAGCTAGCATGATGCAACTCACTAGTTCAAAATCACTCACATGTTTTTGATAGGCAAACAATTGGTCCGGAATTGCGTCATCACTAGGATGGGAGGGAAGAGGCTCTTCGAGGACATACACAAGCTTTTCAACCTTGAGAACTATTCTCAAATTTCTAAGCCTGTCCAAGAAGATCAGCCCAGTCAATTTATTCGGATCCAAAATGGAACACAAATTCAAAAACATCATGATCAAGCGATTAACCTAGATATACAAATCGAGCATATATGAGAAAGATGATTTAAAATGCATCAACATACATTTATAAAATCCCATTCATTTTTTATTTAATTTTAAAACCCTCAAAATCAATTCGGGAGATCGTAGATCCATCTTCGAATGGGTTGATATCGAACATAGATATGAACAACCTTGGAGAGAGTCCAACAAGCCATTCTTAGCTATGATGGTAGGTATCAAGCATACCAATTGCATATCACATATATGCAACTATCACAATGTGCTATCAACTAATTGAATATTCACACATATATTAGGTTAACAAATTAACAAATATGCATCATATGCATAACACCCAACTTCACCTCTCTTCACATCGACCTTGGAGAGAGTCCAACAAATCGATGCTCCAAGTTAAAACCAACCCATTAATCATGAAATAGTTTTAATAAGGTTAGAGCGCATTTAACCAATTAGTCAGGCTTTGAGAGAGCCCAACAATCCAAACTAATGATTGACCTCTGACTCTTACCATATTAGTAATAAACTATTTCAATTGTTTGAACATGTTCAGGTTCGAGCCGAGCTTGGAGAAAGTCCAACAACCCAAACAAGAAACAGAACTCTGGTTCTAACCATATTAATGGAAGGTGTAGACTTTAATATTGTGTAAGGGTTTTATGGTCTTATCCTCTTTGCATGCAAATAATTATTATCTACATGACATGACACGCATGACATACATCTACATGTCAGGACAACCATCTCTTAATGATATGCATCTAATGCAATTACATGACATAAAATTATGGTATGTACAAATAATTTCCTTATTTGTCATAACTAATTTTGGAAATAAAATATGTTTGAGATTTGATTTCTCAAATCAAATATTGATTAAATTAGGAAAAAAAATTCCAAATCTAATCACATATTTTATTTATGGAAAATATTAATTAAGGAAATTCAAATTTCTTAATCACATTAGAAAATTTCCAATTAGAATTTCTTTACTAATTAAAATTTCCATAATTATTTCTAAACTTTTCAAAAGTAAAATATTTCCAAAAATACAATTATGACTTTTGTAAAATAATTTTACGATTATGTCGGAACACAGTCGGGCTCTGATAACACTATTGGGTTTTCCCGACACCGACGTGGGTGTGTGTTCTAGCATGTTTCGTAAACATGCACACAGAGGAAGCAAAAATAAGTAATAACTAATTTATTACAATACACAAACCACACGCATGCAGGATACAATAGTTTAAACATAATTGCATTTTAAAATTTTGCAATAAAGAAAACTACTCTTGGAATACCTGACGAATTATGTGAAGTAGAAATACCATCAACCTTAGCGACCCTCATAAGTTTTGCCTCTATCTGTATCCATGCCAAGTATCGTTGGGATAGCTTCAACAAGCTATGAGCCTCGTCTTCAACAGAGTTACTAGCCTCACGTCGAAGATGTTGTGATCCGAGAGTTACGTAAACTCGCTTCTCGAAAGCGGTTTTCATCAACCAATTGATGAAACTTCGATCCTCCACCAAAGAGGATTGTCGGAGATCCAATCCTCAACAAGGAGGTTACTGTCGGAGTTCCAAATGTTGGCTAAACGATGTACTCATTGCAAAGGACACAAGTTGTCCAAGAGGACAACTTGGTGGAGGAGGTGGCCGACCAAACAAGTGGTCGGTGGCAACCTTGTGGCTAGCGGCGGACAGTGGCTGGACTGTTGGTTGGTGGATGGCCAATAGCTCGGTGGCTAGCCGATGGCTGAAGGTGGCTGGCGGCTGACCTTGGGTGGCGACACTTCCAATGGGCAGCACACAAGAAAAGGAGAGGGAGAGGAGAGAAAGTCTAGGGTTTCAAAAACCTAAAAACCAACATGGGTTATCTCTTAACCCTGTTATTTATAGAGAATGTGTCTCTTAACCATTAAGAGACCTTTTCTCAAGACCTTTTCTCCAAAGCCTTTTCTTGAAAACATTTTCTCAAAGGGTTATTGGTTCACAACCAAAACCCATTAACTCGCTACAATAACTTAAGTTAAAATAAACCAAACTGCATTGGTCTATTTTAAGTTAAAATGAACCGAACTAATTTTGGTTCATTCGTTTAAAACAAACCAAACAACTTTGGTTTATTTTCCACCATTGGATTACAACTAAAATGATTTGGTTCATCCATCATGTCTTCATGATACTCGGCCCATCTATGCTTATGATGCGACTGAAACAATTTCATGCTCGCTCTATGTTTGGTCCAACCAAACCAAGTCTCACTCGATCTGAGAATCCTATTCTCAAGCTCGTTTTAAATCCTTCGGATAACACTCGTAGTGCATGTGACCAAGTAGGTTCCCGATTTATGTTGGCCGTCTATAATTATCCATTAATTATAGAACGATCACGATTGGCACCTAGTAGTACATCATGATCCCAAATTAATCGGAAAATCAACGGTTGACCCCAGAACAACTTCTGAAACCTTTCAACAGCTACAGTGAGTCGTGCCCCATTCCCTTCACTCATCTTATACCCACTTGGTTCAGGACATGGTCTATAGTGTTAGTTCCCACTAGGCTGACTACGTCACACCTAGCCCAAGTATCATTTCCTCGTCCTACGGATTCTAGTTACTGCACATGTATCGAAGAGTACCTTACTCTTAACATGTAATGCTTTGGCCAAAGACTTTAGTAACAATCCGATGAGAGGCCATAGGGTATACATCTCCTCGCAAGGATTGGTGAATCCTCTGTAGGTTATTCAAATACCTTCGGCCACTTTGACTTATACCCAATCATCCCGGGTCCACATCTCCTCGAAGATGCATACTTAAGATGTCAAAGCATAAGTCTTCATTACCAAGATGACTTGAATACCGCAAGTCGAAGGAACATCGCACTTAAGCTATAGTAAGAACTTCATTGACATATCCATAAATGCAGAGAACTATATGAAGTCTTACAGCTAGTCACTCCAGTGAACTAGTTACCATAACTAGCATCTACGGTTAACTCTGGACATCCCAATGTCTCCAGCCAATGAGAAATAGCTGCTTAGATAAACCAAAGAGTATAACTCATGCTAGTCTAAATAGAATTGATGGTGTCCAAATGCATCAATTCATCAACTAGGGATAATTTCAATACTTCACAATTACACATGTAGAGATACGCAATAGTTATGATCCAATCATAAATTCTCTCATGCTATGAATCGTATTATGGATATTCAGTAAATGAGTTTCAGATCCAATCAAATACATGAAAACATGTATACTCAAATAGTGAATCTTCATTTATCAAATAAATGGTACAACCATAAGGTGATTTCCTTAGGACACCTCTCATATATAACTAGCAAAGTCATCCCTAAGGCTAACCATGGTAGATGTCTAGTGGCTAAGGTTTCAAAGAAATCTAGGAAAGTCACTAAAAAGGTTACAAGGGAGGAAATCCCTAGGGTTAACATAGATAAGACCCAAATGACCAAGGCTTCAAAGTCTAGGAGGGTTATTAGGAAGGTACTAAGAAAGGATATACCTTGTGAGTACCTAGTTAACCCAAGGAGCTCAAATAGGTTTTGGGTTTCTAAGAGCTTGATTCCCTCACGCTAGATGGGTTAGGGTGTGTTAACTTGAATTGGTAAGGTAGTTAACCTAACCATAGCAAAGTTGGTACCTTAGGTCATTTTCAAGGTTATGTGATACCTTGGAAATGAGATTGATATTTTTATCCTACAGGAATTTAGGATGTTGCAGTAGAATTTAAGAAGTTTGAAAAATCAATTAAAATTGGCACAATTAGGTTTTAATGTCATAGTGTGCCACTTGGGAAATTAATCTATTATGGAAAAATTGGATTTAATTCGAGGAAATGGCAATTAGACTTAAAACTTAGGTATTTCTATACATTGATATTGTAAAATTGCCATGTTTTGTTTGCCATATGCATGTCATGACATCATGCTTCATATAAAATTATTTAAATGTCATGATAATATTTAGATAATATGTCATATTTGTATTTAGGTTCATTTTATGCTATGACATCAAGATTATTGTCACATGCTTTAATTATGCTATCATTGTTATGACATGATCATCCTTCATGCATTTAGGTTAATTAAAATTGGATTTAAGGACAATGACAAGATTTGAAGTCCCAAGTATAAGGGAGTCAAATAGAGTTATCTTGGAAAAAGTATGAGCCCCAAGATTAGGGATGAACCAAAACCCACATCTCACAAAAACATTAAATTGACATGTGTGTGTATTGATACACCCTAGACACATGTGAGATGTTAGAAATGTAGGGGATCGATCGGTGTGTATTGGCCGACTAGAGGGGGTGCATAGCCCTCTTTCGTTCGACGACGTAATTTACTTGTCTACAAAACTAATTAGCGCAGCGGAATACTAATAAACAAGCAAACAAAAAAAACAAATGCAAAGATAAACAATGCTAACACAATATGTAATGTGGTTAACGGCTACGCCGCTAATCCACGGTCCCGATTCGTCCAAGGTGAATCACTCCTTTGCCAAATCCACTAGATCTCTCCTTTGCACAAAGCTAGGTGGAGGTAACCTCTTTTACACAAGGATCACTCTTCTACAATAGAATGAAGATTAGCACATGTAGAAGAGTGGAAAACGTTTAGGGCACTTTTGGGAGCTGTTAGGAGTTCAAGCATTAGCCCCCCAAAGCCCCACACCCTTACTCTTTATTGAGGAAGAGGGTTTCTTCCCGTTGACACAGGATCAGTCGAATGATGCCCCTGATCAATCGACTGATCCTGTAGTCGTTGCCCAATAACGGCTACTTTCCACATTGGATTTCATCCAAAGGCACCGTCATCAGTCGACTGATGCTCGATCAGTCGAGTGCTCGCGAGCTCGACTCCATTCTGTGCCCGAAACACTTGCGACCAGTCGACTAATGCCTTCATCAGTCGACTGGTTGTCTCGCAGTCGACTGCCAATCCATGGCAGTCCACTGTTGGCACTTGAACCGGACTCGAACACTAGTCGAGTCACAGTCGACTTAGAGTGGTCGACTACCATAACATGGTAGTCAACTGATGTCAGAAAATCCCATCCGACACTTAGCCAAATGACCAAGTTTCACCTAAGAGCACTACCCCTTCCCGGGTTACATTCGCTCACTCTCATCCTTCGGAGTCCTTCGCCTTTGAAGTTATCTTTGTCCGACCATGTCTCTCGGATGTGCCAAGCTCACGGCTCTACAGCGTCATCCTTCGCGTCTCGCCCTGAAGTCTACTTCCTCCGGCTTCACTCCAAGCTCCTAGTCCGGCGGTCCCTCGGATTCTCCAAGCGCACAGCTTTCGCAAAGCCATCCTTCACCGACTCAAGGACCGAGTCATGAGATGTGAAACTCACCAAGGCTCCATGTGTGAATTACTAAGTCCTGCATGACTCCAACACACATATCAAATCCACACATCCTAACTTATACCCTTTGCCACACACATCAAAACCATATCAAGGATTGATTGCACTAACAATCTCCCCCTTTTTGATGTGTGGCAATCCGTTTAAGTTAGGTAAAACATTTGATAAAACTATTAAGGAAAGAAAGCATGTAAATAACATGATTAGCAACTCTCCCCCTTAATACATGAAACTCCCCCTAAATACAATTCCCCCTTACTTAAACATATACATTTCTCCCCCTTTGACACCATCAAAAATATTAAACAAAGTTTATCTAAGCATGGTATCAAGTCTAGAGGGAAACAAAAACCAAAACATGCCTTAAAATCGGATAAAATAAGTTACTAGGCATGTTATCAGGTGACCATTCGACTTGTTCAGACTACCAGAGGACTGGCACATGCATTTCAAGTTTTTCAGGTTTTCAGGGTGGATTTCAGAAATGCATTAAAAATTCTTCAAAATTCAAAAAATCATGAAATTTGGGGAACATATTTCTTGTAAGTATATTTATCAATGAAAAATAGTTTTTCATGAAAAGTCATTATATTTTCAATGATTTTTCAAAAATCTAAAAGCTTTAAAAAGAACTAGGTTTTTGATCAAGTTAGTATCAAGTTTAACACCTAGTTTAGCTTTAAATTGTTTCAAAACATGAACACACAGATTTTAAAGTAAGAAATTGTTTTGAAAACATATGAAATATCCAACCATGATCTTTGGGCAATATGTCTATGAATTAAACATAAGTCTTCCCCATGATTGGTCTATTATTGCTATTTTGATACCTTAAATGACCATCTAAATGTCATAGCCATTAGTGGACATTTGTATCATCCTAACATCTCACTCATGCTAAGTTTTCAATCAAAGTAGCCTATGGTGAGTGTGTTGGTGCAACAATGCCCCAAGCATTTATATATTTTGATGTTTGGATAATCATCAAAGTTAGGCAATATTTTGTGATCTAATTGTAAACATGTTTAAGTGACAGGAAAATCCAAGACTTGGTAAAAGACAAGTCCAAGTGTGATCTTGGCAAAGAGAAATCAAAGGAAAGGTCTTGGCAGCGTAAGTCCAAGCATGTAGTCTTGGCGGCGTAAAGTCCAAGCAGTCCTTGGAAAAGAAAGACCAAAGGAAAGTCTTGGCGGCATAAGTCCAAGCATGTAGTCTTGGCGGCGTAAAGTCCAAGCGTACTTTAGAAAAGAAGAAAACCAAAGCATGACGAAACCGAAGGAAGCTTTTGAAGGCAAGCGCATTGACGGAGTCGTGGACTCAAAGAAATCCTGGAGGTGCAAGGCTGATGGAGAAGCTAGAAGGTTAAGTCTAGGCTTATGCTATGTTTTCAAGTATGAATTAGTCATATTAGTGTGCCAATGATCCGAACATGATGTCGGTCCGAATCGCCCTTAAAATGCAGATTAGAGGTTGGAAGATCATTAGCGCTTGATCGGGGTTATCCTAATCGGTGAGAGTCGACTGCACCGATCGCACATACAAGCCGGCTGATCGCCACAAAGAATCGGCTCGTAGCCGATCTGGCGCGGCTATTGCGATGCAAGACGCCGAATCGCCATCGCTGGCCGATCGATAGTCTTCCGCTGACGATGCACGACGGAAAATCCCGCTAATCCGGCTGTTCGTGGTTGCTAGAATCGGTGGCGCGATCGATGTAAGTCATCAGTCGACTGATAGACCTCCAACGGGAAAAAGAGGCTCTCTCCTATAAAAAGAGCCCAAGGGGAGCAAGAAGAGGTTAATGCTTATATTCTGATCATTCTTCTAAGCTCCCACAAGTTTTCCAAGCTTTCTAAGTGTATTAATCTCCCTCCTCCTCTCAAATCTTCATTGTCATCTTTTGTAAGAAGAGGAGGTCTTTGTAAAGAGAAAGCTTCTTAGTGGAATTGATTGGGTTGATCCACCTTAAGGATCGCCGTGGAGTAGGAGCGTTATCTCCGAACCACGTAAAGGCCTTGTTAGCATTTCTTTTTGTTTTTACATATATTATTTGTGTTTTCTTCCGCTAATTACTCTTGTAGAAACGAAAAGCGCTATTCACCCCCCCCTCTAGCTTCCAAACGATCACCAACAAGTGGTATCAGAGCCCGGATCGCATCGAAAGATCTAACCATCAACCAGAGCATGACATTTCAAGAGGGATATAGCATGGCGAGGCCTCCGTTTTTCGACGGCAACGACTTCGGCTATTGGAAAGGTAGGATGGAATACTATCTCATGAATGACATAGAAAATTGGTTTAGTATTGTAGATGGATTCGAAAAGCCGGTCGATGAATTCGGAGCACCACTACCAACAAAAGATTGGACAAGAGAGATGGCCAAGAAAGCACAAGCAAATGCAAAAGCAACGACCACACTTCAATGTGGTCTATCCAAGGAGCAACTCTCTAAGGTCGGGCCCTTCAACTCCGCAAAAGAGCTTTGGGAGAAGCTCATCGAACTCAATGAAGGATCCAAAGAGACAAGAAGGGCCAAGAAGGATCTTTTGATTGGCCAACTCCAAAGCATCACTATGAAGACAAACGAGACCGTGAGCCAAATGCACGGGTGTTTCAAGGAAGTGGTCAACGGACTACACGTTATAGGTGAAAAGGTCGACAACCGAGACCTTGTAAGGTATGTATTACAAGCTTTCCCTTAGACCACCTTATGGGCCTCAATGGTAGATGCCTATAAGGTCTCTAGGGATCTTTCATTAGTAAAGTTAGATGAACTTTTTTGTGAATTTCAATTACATGAACAAGATAACACTTCATCCAAAGAGAAGGGTATAGCTCTTTTTGTAGGAAAGAAGAAGAAGAAGAAGAAGGAAGTGTCCTCCTCATCCGAATCCGAGGAAGACTCATCAAGTAGTGAAGATGAGTTATTGGCAAGTGAGGTGGCACATTACGTCAAGAAGTTCGGTGGGAAGTCAAGGAGACTCACCAAGAAAGACGTGAAGAGGATGTTCCAATCCTCAAGAGGTAAATCTTCAAGTAATTCAAATTCTATCTCTAACGTGACTTGTTTTGGTTGCAACAAGAAAGGGCATATAACGCCAAATTGCTCGGAACTAAAGAAGAAGGAGGAAAAGGAAAAGAAAAAGAAGGAAAAGAAGGAGAAGAAGAAGAAGGAGGCAATGGTGGCACAAACATGGGACACTCTAAGAATGGAGGAGTCTTCCGACGATGAGGAAGTATGCCATGCCACCCAGAACCTAGTCCTTATGGCATTATAGGAAGAAGCCGGGAGCTCAAGCGAGGAGTCCTCTTCCTCTTCAAGTGATGAATCATCATCAAGCGATGATGATGAGGTAAACAACTCACCTAAAATAGATTTACTTTATAAGACTATTGCATGTTTACAAAATGCTTTAAATAGATCAAAAATTAGGGTTAAGGATCTAAAAGTAGAAATCAAATCACTTAAAAGTGTAGATTCATCATGTTGCAAACAATCTAGTGATATTGATGAATGTACTCTTAGGGATGAAAATGATGAGTTAAGAAAAGAAATAGGTAAATTAAGAGCATGCCTAGAAAAATTCAGTAAGAGTTCTAAATATCTAGATATGATTATTAAGAATCAAAGGGCAATTTACAATAAGGCCGGATTAGGATATAGACCTAAGGAGAAAGAGGTAGCATTTGCATCCCTTGTTAGTAGAAAATCAATGATTAAAAGCAAGGGGAGAAAGGCATGGGTACCAAAGAAATTTATAATTGATGCTAGTGGTCCTAAGATTTGGGTACCTAAGGATGGTGTTTTTCATGTGACATAGGTAGAAGAACCAAGCTTGTGGATAGTTGATAGTGGGTGCTCAAAGCATATGACCGGGGATGAGAGAAAATTCTCCACTATCAACCACACTAGCAAAGGAAAAGTGTCATTTGGTAATAGCGGCAAACTTAAAATTTTAGGAAAGGGCGTCATTGAGGTATCTCCCAATCTTGCCATTCATAAAGTTCTATTAGTTAAAAATATGAAATTTAATTTACTTAGTGTAAGTCAATTATGTGATGCAAACTTTGATGTTAAATTTGATTCCTCAAAATGTTTTATAAGACACAAAACTATAAATGATTGCATGTTAGTAGGCTTTAGGAAATCAAAAATATATTTTGTTGATTTATCCTATGCTACTAATCCTTCCACTAAGTGTCTTATTGCAAAAGAGGAAGAAAGTTGGATTTGACATAGGAGGCTAGGACACATAAACATGAAGAATATAGCCAAAATAGCAAAATTGAAGCTAGTCAAAGGATTGCCTAGAGTCAAATTTCTCAAGGACAAGATGTGTGATGCTTGCCAAGAAGGGAAACAATCAAAAACATCACACAAAGGTAAAAATTTACTTAGTACCGCTTTACCGTTAGAATTACTACATATGGATTTATTTGATTGCCATAGTACCCCATCTATAATTGGTAGTAAATATTGCTTGATAATAGTAGATGATTTTTCTAGATTTACTTGGGTGTTTTTCTTGAAAAATAAAGATGAAACCTTAGGAATAATCATAGGATTTAGCAAAAGAGTAGAAAATGAAAGAAAACTCAAAATCAACCGGATCCGTAGTGATCATGGTGGAGAATTTGAGAATTCTAATTTTTCAAATTTTTGCTTAGAACAAGGGTACAAGCATGAATTTTCTTGTCCTAGAACACCCCAACAAAATGGGGTTTTGGAAAGAAAAAATCGTGCCCTATAAGAAGCGGCTAGGACAATGCTTAATGCATATTCCTTACCTAGCTACTTGTGGGCGGAAGCGATTAATACTGCTTGCTATATCCAAAATAGGGTATTGATTCATAGGTTTTTAGGGAAAACTCCATTTGAATTGTGGAATGGTACAATTCCAACAATTCATTATTTTAAGGTCTTTGGATGTAAAGTTTATATCTTAAATACCAAAGACAACCTAAGTAAGTTTGAGTCCAAAGTGGATGAAGGAATCCTAGTTGGATACTCATCCACTAGTGTAGGATATAAAGTTTACAATAAAAGGACTCAAAAGATTGAAGAATCTTCAAATGTTCAATTTGATGAAACTTCCAATACATACCCTAGGAAATCCCCTATTGATGATGATATAAATATTGAAAATCAAGAAATTACCAAACTTTTTCAAGAAATTAAACTTAGGGGGTAATGATCAAGGGGGAGAATTGAATCAAGGGGGAGTAAGGGATGATTCCGATGATGAGCATAGGATTGAGGTTGATCATGATCAAACTCCATCTAACACACCTCCTAGAACCATAAGATTTCATCAAAGTCACACCTTAGATCATATTGTGGGTGAATTATCTCAAGGAGTTAGGACTAGGTCATTCCATAGGGATCCTACTAGTCATATTGCTCTAATCTCTCAAATTGAGCCCAAAACAATTAAAGATGCATTACTTGATCCGGATTCGATCTTAGCAATGCAAGATGAATTAGCTCAATTTGAAAGGAGTCAAGTATGGGAGTTAGTTCCTAGACCAAGTGAAAACACTATTATTACTACAAGATGGGTCTTTAGGAACAAACTAGATGACTAAGGGAATATCACTAGAAATAAAGCACATTTAGTTGCAAGGGGTTTTAATCAAGTTGAAGGACTTGATTATAACGAAACATATGCCCCGGTTGCTAGGTTAGAGTCTATTAGAATACTTTTAGCATATGCCTCCTATATGGGTTTCAAACTCCATCAAATGGATGTCAAATCGGCATTCCTAAATGGGTTTATTAAGGAAGAGGTGTATGTAGAACAACCTCCCGGGTTTGAAAATATGGACTACCCAAACCATGTATACAAGCTTAGGAAAGCCTTATATGGTTTGAAACAAGCTCCCCGGGCTTGGTATGAAAGATTATCATCTTTCCTAATCTCTAAAGATTTCAAAAGGGGTAGTATAGATCAAACTCTCTTTATAAAGTCAACATCTAAGGACATCTTTGTAGCCCAAGTGTATGTTGATGACATTATCTTTGGGTCAACAAATGATGAACTTCTTCAAGACTTCAATCAAAATATGGAAAAAGAGTTTGAGATGAGTCTAGTTGGAGAATTAAATTTCTTCCTAGGATTGCAAGTTAAACAAACAAGTGAAGGAATTTACATTTATCAAACCAAATATGCTAATGAAATGATTAAGAAATTTGGTTTGGAAAATGCTAAGGTAGTGTCAACTCCAATGGCAACCAATACTAAAATAGATAGTGATAGTGAAGGAAAACAAATAGATCTTACCCTTTATAGGAGCATGATTGGTAGCCTCTTGTATTTAACCGCTAGTAGACCTGACATATTATTTGGGGTTGGTATGTGTGCTAGGTATCAATCACGTGCTAAGGAATCTCATTTAGTTGTCGTTAAGAGAATTTTAATATATGTTAAAGGCACACTAAATGTAGGTCTATGGTACCCTAGGACTAGGTCCTTTGATTTGATTGGGTACACCGATTCCGATTATGCTGGTTGCAAATTGGATCGGAAGAGTACTAGTGGTGGATGCCAATTCCTTGGGTCCTCGCTAGTGAGTTGGAGTAGTAGGAAGCAACCTTGTGTTGCTTTATCCACCACCGAGGCCGAATATGTGGCTATGGGTGGTTGTGTAGCTCAACTATTATGGATGAAACATACCTTAGAAGATTATGAGCTATCTTACTCCAACATGAAAGTATTTTGTGGTAATGTGAGCACCATTAACATGACCAAAAATCCGGTGCATCACTCTAGGACCAAGCACATTGAAGTGAAACATCACTTCATTAGAGTCCATGTGGCTAAGGGGGACATTGAGCTTAATTACATTGAATCTAAGTCCAACCTAGCCGACATCTTTACCAAGCCTCTCCCCAAAATAGAATTTTCATCACTTAGGAGAGAACTTGGAATGTGCTTTGTAGAATAGAAGTGTAGGTTTGCATGATCCTATAGAAATACTAGGATTTATACCTTTAACCATTTCACAAAATACTTAGGAAAGCATGATTTTTGTATTGAGCCATCTATAAATCATGTGAGATGTTAGGAAGATGCACTTGGTTCATCATGCTTGTTATGATGCATTATCATGAGCCAAAGTGTCATCTAGAGACATTAATTCTTCATTGGACCAATCATTGGGAAGGCCTATGTACAATTAATGTGCATATAGCTCCAAGAATATGATTGGAAATGTCAAATAAAATAAAATTTAAACTATGTCTATCAAACCTTGAGAAACAATTTCCTATTGATAAGCCAAAGTGATACAAAGTTTTGCAAAAATATCATAACTTTTGCAAAATCTCAAGATTGTGTCAATATCAAAATCTATAGGTGATATAATTTTAAAATAATTTTTCCTTGATAGGAAATGATCTAAGAATATTACCCACAAAATTTAGTGATTTTTTGATCTTTATTGAATTAATTATGAATTTTTTAATCTGGCCAAAAAGGCTATCAAACTGATATCAGTCGACTGGTACCTAACGCCAGTTCGACTGATATGACAATATCGAACCGGGCTTACCCGGTTCGTTATCAGTTCGACTACCATTTATTGCGCCATCGCCACGCACGACGCGCCAGATGCGATCGGGTCGGTTCGACCGATGATACGGGCCGACCGCCATTTATGGCGCGATCGCCGCATGCATGTAATCGCTCAGATGCGATCGCCGGCTCGATCGATCTCATCACCGACCGCGACTAACGGCAATGATCGATGTCGCGCTTAGGGCTTTCCACCGGTTCGACTCGGCCAATCTTCCCGATTTTCTCTCCTCTTCCTCTTTCGACGAACCTCCACCGCACCTTTTAGCCGTTCTCCCTCATTTTTCCGACGACTTCACTCACCGGTGCTCCCATTTGGAGTGCTCTCCAACTCGAGGACCTCCTCTTGTCACCCTGTTCACGCCCTAGTTTACACTCACTCGGCTAGGGTTCCGTGGACACTCGCCTTTGATTTTTCACCATGCCGCCTAGGTAAATTCTCATCCCTGATCAATGTTTGTTTGTTCCTATAATTTTGTTTCACTAACCGGTGGTTCTTTTTGTTGTCTTTGTCCATGCATCATCCTTAACCTACATTGTGCATACTTATTTTGTTGTCTTTTCACACATTTAGACTTAAGCATTTTGCTACTAAGCGTACCCGGGCACCTTCAACCAATGAGGGCCTGTCAAACCCTCGACCCTCTGTCGATCATCAATTTCCATACTCCGCACTTGAAAGTGCATTCAATAAAAACAAATTCCAACTTATTCCACCTAGATCAATGGATCCCAATTTTCTTAAAGAATACTGTTTTGACATTGTTCAAATCATCTAACATTACAAACTTGAGTCTTTAGTTTTTTGTGAACATCATGTAAATATCACTCTTCTTTCTGAATTTTTCAACAACCTGCGACCGGTTGGAGATGGGCTGAGATACCAGACTCGCGTTGCTCAGCACGATCTGGATTTCAGTCCCCATATATGGTCTGATTTTCTCGGATGTCTCTCTTCCGAGAATGATTTCATTTTATATCCATCTTGGAGTGAACCTCTTCCACCTCCCTTTGAGGAGATTTCTTTAGATTCCCTTCATACTACTTTCTATCACTCTCCTCGACCTTTGAACACCAATCTATTTCAATCACAAGAACTTTCTGCCTCTGACAATGTTTTATATAAGGTCATTGCTCATTGTCTTCTCCCTATAGTTACTCATGGTTTGGCCTTGGTTCGACCTCCACACTTCCTTCTCATGCATATCTTTCGTCAATACTTAGACATCAATATTGGTCTCAATACCTTCCATTGCATCGCTCATTTCATAAGGCCAAACAATGGGAAGGTTCATATACCTTTTGGAAATGTCCTTACTCAATGGCTCAGCTCCGTAGGCATTGATGTCAACATAAGAGTCATTAAAGTCATGAATAGAAAATATGATCAGATGACTCGTCGGAGCTTCTCCTTGGCGAGCCTGAAGGCCGACAGAGGGTCCATTTTCTGAGACCCGGCACGACGGCTAGCAGGTGGCGCTCCGGCACCAGAGGATGCCGCTGCGGAAGGAGTTGGTGAGGGTGTTGCTGAGGGAGCCGATGCGGGGGAGACTGCTGCAGGCGATACTGTTCTGCCAGATACATCATTCATTGCCCGCTTCGATGCTTTTGCGGAGCGGGTAGACACACATTTTGAGGAGCTGCGCTTAGGCCAACAGGAGCTTCGCCAGGAGCATCAGGAGCTTCGCCGGGAGCATCAGGAGCTCCTCTCCCTCGTGAGAGGGATGCATCGACAGCAACAGGATATCTTGGCTATTCTCCGCTCTGCTGCACCTGGATACCCACCTCACGATGGTTCGTCATCTGCACCGATGGATGCTGAGGACGACGATCGTTAGCTCGCTTGTTTTTTGTTTGTTATTTTCTTTTTGGCCGTATGAACGGCATAAACTCCTACTTGTGTAATGACTTTTGATTAATGAAATGAAATTGTGTCTTTGTTTTAATTCATTTCTATTAGTGCCTACAACTTGTTATTTGTCAGGTTAAGAAGTTGAACATATAGTACGAAGTTATGAATATTGATACGATACAATTACACTTTTTGTGTCATAATTTTGTTATTTTGAATATCGTATCAATTCATTAATCTGATGAGCATGTTTTTCGTATAATATTTTTCATATGTTATATTAGTCGAATAAAATGTGTATGACGAGTTTCGTGATTTTTGGACATCCACGGAATTTTCTATGTATTTTTAAACCTTGACTGAAAAATTTGAATTTCAGATTGTTCGATATCACGATCGTTATATTGGCAATGATCGCTAAGGCCAGTAGCTTGATCGATGCCTATTCAAATAACCGGTGACACTGTTTTGGAATAGAAAACAATTTTTCATCGGTTAAAAGGTTCAATTTTGGACATTATATGATTTCCACAGTATATACATGATAACTTGTATGGAATGACGGATTTTCTTGATGCACTGGTTTAGGGGGAGCTACATCCCTCATTTCTGTAATTGTTGGTGTAGGGCTAGGACATATTTGCCTATTCTATTGCTTATGCTTCACATGTTATTTCCACATCATGAAACATGTCTTGGATTTAGGGGGAGCTTCATATCAATTTTATACCTTTGTTCAAGATGTGTCAATTATAATTCTTTCCTGCACTTATTGGATAAACTCTCTCTTTTTTTTGTATGTCAAAGGGGGAGAAGGGATATTTAAGTTAGAATTCATATTGAAATATGTTTATATGTATAAGACCTAACTTAAATGATTGCCAAACATCAAAAAGGGGGAGATTGTTGGTGCAACAATGCCCCAAGCATTTATATATTTTGATGTTTGGATAATCATCTAAGTTAGGCAATGTTTTGTGATCTAATTGTAAACATGTTTAAGTGACAGGAAAATCCAAGACTTGGTAAAAGACAAGTCCAAGTGTGATCTTGGCAAAGAGAAATCAAAGGAAAGGTCTTGGCAGCGTAAGTCCAAGCATGTAGTCTTGGCGGCGTAAAGTCCAAGCAGTCCTTGGAAAAGAAAGACCAAAGGAAAGTCTTGGCGGCATAAGTCCAAGCATGTAGTCTTGGTGGCGTAAAGTCCAAGCGTACTTTGGCAAAGAAGAAAACCAAAGCATGACAAACCAAAGGAAGCTTTTGAAGGCAAGCGCATGGATGGAGTCGTGGACTCAAAGAAATCCTGGAGGCGCAAGGCTGATGGAGAAGCTAGAAGGTTAAGTCTAGGCTTAGGGTATGTTTTCAAGTATGAATTAGTCATACTTGGGGTGTGCCAATCGACTGGAACATGGTGTCGGTCGAACTGGCCCTTAAAATGTAGCATTAGAGGTTGGAAGACTGTTGGCAGTCGACTGATAGTCTTCCCGTTGGCGATGACGACGGCAAATCCCGCGAATCCGACTATTCAGAAGCCGTTAGAATCGGCGGCAGTCGACTGATGTAAGTCATCAGTCGACTGATAGACCTCCAACGGGAAAAAGAGGCTCTCTCCTATAAAAAGAGCCCAAGGAGAGCAAGAAGAGGTTAATGCTTATATTCTGATCATTCTTCTAAGCTCCCACAAGTTTTCCAAGCTTTCTAAGTGTATTAATCTCCCTCCTCCTCTCAAATCTTCATTGTCATCTTTTGTAAGAAGAGGAGGTCTTTGTAAAGAGAAAGCTTCTTAGTGGAATTGCTTGGGTTGATCCAACTTAAGGATCACCGTGAAGTAGGAGCGTTATCTCCGAACCACGTAAAGGCCTTGCTAGCATTGCTTTTTTACATATATTATTTGTGTTTGCTTCCGCTAATTACTCTTGTAGAAACGAAAAGCGCTATTCACCCCCCCTCTAGCTTCCAAACGATCACCAACAGAGTGTGAGATGTATCCTAAAGGTATTTGTATATACTTAACCATTATTTTCATGCAATTCTATCAAGGTTAAGTATCATCCTATCATTCCATATGATCATAAAGACATATATGGATAAATTTTACATTATGATCATGAAACAAATCTATTCATCAAATTGTGATCATGCATTAGGTATTACATCTTAATAATAAGGCAAATATCACCTAAAGCATGATTTATCTATTTATAGGTGCATTATCATCACCTAACACAATTTCAAAAATATTGTCCCGCCATCCTAAGTCAACCAAAAATATGATATAGGTGAAATCCTTATGGTTGACTATCCTAGGGTTTTCCTAACCCTTAAGGATGGATTTAGGAACCCAAAATAAATTCTTTCCTATGGGGTTCACTAAAAATTCCTTAGGGATCCATTTTCTAGCTATTACTTTCTTTTTGTCTTGAACCCTAGCAATTAAACATTTATAGGCCTTTTCATTTTTATTTTCTTTATATCCTAGGCCTTTCTTGTTGAAGCTTGCCCTTTGGCTCCCTATGATCATGTTAAGAGTGTTGGAGCCAATGGTGAACTTTTCTAGGGCCTTGGTCAAGTGGTCTACCTTTTCCCTTAGGACCCTATTTTCTTCCATACATGCATCATTAACATCAAATGACAAATAGTGATCATGTGAGCATGCATTATCATGACTAGAAGAAATATTATCATTAATATTTAAGCATGATTTTTCTAATTTTTCTTCTAAGTCCTTAATTTGATCTAGCATGCATTTATTTTTCTTCTTTTCTCTAAATAAGTCCTTAGTGAGGCTAGAAATCATGGAAACTATTTTACTTGGTGAGAGGTTCGTTACCATAGTCTCCATGTCCTCTTCCTCCCATTCCGATGATGGTGAAGAAGCTCCCCCTTCACTAGAGCTCTCCTCACTTGTGCTTGATTCTTCATTTTCGGTGGAGGAGGAGTCTAGATCGTCAAAGGCCATCAATACCAAATTTGTGACAAAGGCATTTTCTTCCTCGGATGATGATGATGAGGAGGAAGGGGCATCCCAAGTCCTTGCTTTTAGTGCCTTTGCCTTCCCTTTTCTTTGTCTTTCTTCTCTTCTTCCTTCTTCTTTCTCCCCTTTTTCTTCTTCTTTTCTTCTTTCTTTTTCTTCTCCTCTTTGTTCTTGTTCAAGAGGGGACAATTATCCCTTATATGTCCCTCTTGTTGGCAATTGTAGCAAATCACCTCCCCCCTTGGTCTTCTCCTCCTATCATTAGATTTATTAAATTTAAAATTTCTTAAAGCATGCCTTACCTTCCTTACCATGTATGCTTCTTCCGTGCTATCCATGGAGGAGGATGAGGATGCTTCATCAGAGGAGGAGGGGGACTCCATCTTCTTCTTCCCCTTGTTTGCCATCAAGGCTACTCCTCTTGAAGGTTGAATTCTAGGCTCTTCTATTATTCCTTCAAGCCTTGTTTCATGGAGCTCCATGGTTGAAAAGAACTCCTCCAAGGTGCTCACTTCTAAGTTCTTGGAGATGTAGAATGAGTGCACCATTGAGCTCCATTTTGATGACCGGGGAAAAGCATCAATTGCTTTCATGAGCATGTCCCGGTTCGAAAGTCTTTCTCCTACACTCGTTAGCCCAATCAAAATTTCTTTAAATCTAGAGTGTAGGGAGGTTACCTTTTCTCCCTTTTCAAGCTTGATGTTTGTTAGTTGGGAGTGGAGCTCTACTAGCTTCTCCCACATCTCCTTGGCACTAGAGCATTCCACAATCCGGTTTACTTCATGTTGGGGGAGTACATTGTAGAGGTGATGTTTGGCTTTTGAGTTTGCCAAGTACTCCTCCCTTTTCCTCTTGCTCCACCTTGATTTCTCCAATGGCTCCCCATCTTCATTCCTAGGCATTTCGAAACTGTTTTCCATAATTAAAAGAATTCCGAAGTCGGTTTCGAAAAGTACCTCCATTATCTTTTTCCACCAAGAGAATTCCCCCTTGAACTTTGGCGGATGAATATTTGAGCAGGCCATCTCTTGATGAAGTGTTTATTGTTGGTGCAACAAAGCCCCAAGCATTTGTATGTTTTCATGTTTGGATAATCATCTAAGTTAGGCAACAAATTGTGATCTAAATTGTGATGATATCTAAGTGACAGGAAAATCCAAGTATGAAGACATGGTGAAAGAAAAGTCCAAGGTAAAGGTATGGCGGCATAAGACCAAGCATGTTGTCTTGGTAGCATTAAGTCCAAACGGACCTTGGCAAAGGGAGTCCAAAAGCAAGTCTTGGTAGCGTATGTCCAAGCATGTAGACTTGGCGGTGTAAAGTCCAAGCACGCTTTGGCAAAGGAAAACTCTAGACATGACAAAACCAAAGGAGCTCTTAGAAGCAAAGTGCAAAGGATGAACAAGTCACGGACTTGGAGGGATCCTAAAGGTGCAAGGCTTAAGGAAGAGCTAGGAGGTTAAGTCTAGGTCTACGGGGAGAAATCAAGTGTGAAATATTCACACTACGATGTATCGTCAGTGCTTTCGACCGAGTCGGTGAAACCACGACTAGCGATCGGCCGTGACCAAGGCAATCGACTGATGTTGCAATTAGTCGACTGATAGACATAAAAACGAGCAAAGAATGGAGTCGCACTCGACTGCGGCCGTGATCACTCGACTGATCACTCCATCAGTCGACTGATGGAGGGATCAGTCGACTGATGAAAGTGTCGTTGGATGAAACGACTCTGAATCTCGCGAATCTGGCTATTCAGAAGCCGTTAACCCACGCAGAATGATCGATCGCACATCAGACCGATCGATTGTGCTCCAACGGGAAAATCAGCCTCTTCTCTATAAAAAGAGGGCTGGTGGAGGTTTTTGGGGTTAATGCTTATTTCCTAATCTTTCTCAAGAGCCTCCACGAATTCTTTAGCATTCTAAGTGATTTAAATCTCCTCCTCTTCTCTCTAAGCTTAGATCTTCATTCTTTGTAAAGAAGAGGAGTTGTGTGTAAAGAAAGCTTATTAGTGGATTTGCTTGGATTGATCCACCTTAAGGATTGCCGTGGAGTAGGAGCGCTATCTCTGAACCACGTAAAAGGCTTTGTTTGCGTTTGCTATTGTTTTTACTTATATCATTGTGTTTGCTTCCGCTAATCATTTTTGTAGAAACCGAAAAATGCTATTCACCCCCCCTCTAGCCGTTCCAAACGATCCCTAACAAGTGGTATCAGAGCCCGGATCGCATAGGAAGATCTAGCAATCAACCGGAGCAAAGATGGCATTTCAAGAGGGGTATAGCACGGCGAGGCCTCCGTTCTTCGACGGCAACAATTTCGGATATTGGAAAGGTAGGATGGAGTATTATTTAATGAACGATATTGAGAATTGGTTTAATGTTGTAGATGGTTTTGAGAAGTCGGTCGAAGAATTCGGAGCACCACTACCAACAAAAGATTGGACAAGAAAGATGGCCAAGAAAGCACAAGCAAATGCAAAAGCAACGACAAAACTTCAATGTGGTCTATCCAAGGAGCAACTCTCTAAGGTCGGGCCATTCAACTCCGCAAAAGAGCTTTGGGAGAAGCTCATCGAACTCAATGAAGGATCAAAAGAGACAAGAAGGGCCAAGAGGGATCTTCTGATTGGGCAACTCCAAAGCTTCACTATGAAGACAAATGAAACCGTGAGCCAAATGCACGGGCGCTTCAAGGAAGTAGTCAACGGACTACACGTTATAGGTGAAAAGGTCGACAACCGAGACCTTGTAAGGTATGTATTACAAGCTTTCCCTAGGACCACCTTATGGGTCTCAATGGTAGATGCCTATAAGGTCTCTAGGGATCTTTCATTAGTTAAATTAGATGAGCTATTTTATGAATTTGAATTGCGTGAACAATCTAACACTTCATCCAAAGAGAAGGGTATAGCTCTTTTTGTAGGAAAGAAGGAAAAGAAGAAGAAGGAGGCGATGATGGCACAAACATGGGATACTCTAAGTATGGAGGAGTCTTCCGACGATGAAGAAGTTTTCCATACAACCCGGAACTTAGCCCTCATGGCATTGGAAGAAACCGGAAGCTCAAGCGAGGAGTCTTCTTCCTCTTGAAGCGATGAATCATCATCAAGTGATGATGATGAGCTAAACAACTCACCCAAAGTAGATTTACTTTATAAGACTATTGCATGCTTACAAAATGCTTTAAATAGATCAAAAACTAGGATTAAGGATCTAAAATTAGAGATCAAATCATTTAAGAATGTAGATACATCATGTGATAAACCATCTAGTGATAATGATGATTGTACTCTTAGGGATGAAAATGATGAGTTAAGAAAAGAAATAGGTAAATTAAGAGCATGCCTAGAAAAGTTCACAAATAGTTCTAAATATCTAGATATGATTATTAAAGATCAAAGGGCAATTTACAATAAGGCCGGATTAGGATATAGACCTAAGGAGAAAGAGGTAGCATTTGCATCCGTAGTTAGTAGAAAATCAATGATTAAAAGCAAGGGGAGAAAGGCATGGGTACCTAAGAAATTTATAATTGATGCTAGTGGTCCTAAGATTTGGGTACCTAAGGATTGTGTTTTTCATGTGATATAGGTAGAAGAACCAAGCTTGTGGATAGTTGATAGTGGGTTCTCAAAGCATATGACCGGGGATGAGAGAAAATTCTCCACTATCAACCATACTAGCAAAGGAAAGGTGTCATTTGGTAATAGCGGTAAACTTAAAATTCTAGGAAAGGGCACCATTGAGGTATCTCCCAATCTTGCCATTCATAAAGTTCTATTAGTTAAAAATATGAAATTTAACCTACTTAGTGTAAGCCAATTATGTGATGCAAATTTTGATGTTAAATTTGATTCCTCAAAATGCTTTATAAGACACAAAACTATAAATGATTGCATGTTAGTAGGCTTTAGGAAATCAAATATATATTATGTTGATTTATCCTATGCTACTAATTCTTCCACTAAGTGTCTTATTGCAAAAGAGGAAGAAAGTTGGCTTTGGCATAGGAGGCTAGGACACATAAACATAAAGAATATAGCCAAAATAGCAAAATTGAAGCTAGTCAAAGGATTGCCTAGAGTCAAATTTCTCAAGGACAAGATGTGTGATGCTTGGCAAGAAGGGAAGCAATCAAAAACATCACACAAAGGTAAAAATTTACTTAGTACCGCTTTACCGTTAGAATTATTACATATGGATCTATTTGATTGCCATAGTACCCCATCTATAATTGGTAGTAAATAATGCTTGGTAATAGTAGATGATTTTTCTAGGTTTACTTAGGTGTTTTTCTTGAAAAATAAAGATGAAACTTTAGAAATAATCATAGGATTTAGCAAAAGAGTAGAAAATGAAAGAAAACTCAAAATCAACCGGATCCGTAGTGATCATGGTGGAGAGTTTGAGAATTCTAACTTTTCAACTTTTTGCTTAGAACAAGGGTACAAGCATGAATTTTCTTGTCCTAGAACACCCCAACAAAATGGGGTTGTGGAAAGGAAAAATCGTGCCCTACAAGAAGCGGCTAGAACAATGCTTAATGCATATTCCTTACCTAGCTACTTGTGGGCGGAAGCGGTTAATACCGCTTGCTATTGTTGCGTTTCTGGCACCGCGGCGTGTGTGTGTTCGATCATGTTTCGTAAACATGAGCACAGCGGAAGCAATAAAAATAATAAATCTACATTTATTACAACACACACAACACACGCATGCATATTACAACAAGTGTAGACATAACCGTAAATTTAAATTTGCAATAAAAGGAAATTTAACTACGTTATACCTTTCGTATGACATGTAGCGGGAACGGCATCAACCGGAACGATCTTCGCTAGAATCGTCTCTATCCGTATACACGCCGAGTATCCTCGGGATGACTTCGCTAAGTCATGAGCTTCGTCTTCGTACGGGTTACTAGCCTAGTGTTGAAGATGACGTGATCGAGAGATGATCACGATCCGAATCCAAATTCTGATCCAAAGTCGAGTCCTCAAAACTCGCTTCTCCGAAGAGGCATTCGTCAACCCTTTGACGAATCCTTCGTCCTCCACCTCAGAGGATTACCGGAGATCGAATCCCCAGTAGTTTAGCCGCTGTCGGAGCTCTAACCATCGTCCAAACGATGCTCCGACGAGAGGAGAACAAGCTGTCCAGAAAACTGGACAGCTTTAGTGGAGGAGATAGGCGCCGGCCAACCAAGGGAAGAAAAGGCTCACCTTGATGCCAAACCTATAGGAGATCACCGGAGGGTTGCCGGAGGATCACCGGCTATAGCTTGGTCGCCGGCAAGGGGCTGGACGGCGGCACAACAAGCTGGGCGGCAATGGAGGTTGGGCGGCAATGGAGGTTGGGCGGCAACTCCAAGCTAGGGTTTTGGATTAGGGCTTAATTATCCCTTAAGCCCTCTTTTATAGAGAACTAATTCTCTTAATGGTTATTGGATCATAACCATTAGGCCCGTTAACCCGCTCCATTAAGATAAGTTAAAATAAACCAAACCATGATGGTTTATTTTAAGTTAAAACGAACCGAACCAACTTTTGGTTCATTCGTTTAAAATAAACCAAACCCTTGTTGGGTTTCCGACACCGCGGCGTGTGTGTGTTCGATCATGTTTCGTAAACATGAGCACAGCGGAAGCAATAAAAATAATAAATACTCCTATTTATTACAACACACGCATGCTATTACAACAAGTGTAGACATAACCGTAAATTAAAATTTGCAATAAAAGGAAATTAAACTACGTTATACCTTCCGTATGACGTGTAGCGGGAACAGCATCAACCGGAACGATCCTCGTAAGAATCGTCTCTATACGTATCCACGCCGAGCTCCTCGGGATGACTTCGCTAAGTCACGAGCTTCGTCTTCGTACGGGTTACTAGCCTCGTGTTGAAGACGACGTGATCGAGAGATGATCACGATCCGAATCCAAATTCGGATCCAAAACGAGTTCTCAAAACTCGCTTCTCCGAGAGGTATTCAACAACCGCTTGACTAATCCTTCATCCTCCACTCAGAGGATTACCGGAGATCAAATCCCGGTAAGTTAGCCGCTGTCGGAGCACTAACCGCCGTCGTCCAAACGACGCCCGACGAGAGGAGAAGCTGTCCAGAAAACTGGACAGCTTGGTGGAGGAGTAGGCGCCGCCAAAACAAGGAGAGAAAAGGCTCACCTTGATGCCAACCTATAGGAGATCACCGAGGGTCGCCGGAGGTTCACCGGCTGAGCTTGACGCAAGGAGCTTGGACGGCACACAAGCTGGGCGGCAACAATGTGTTGCGGCAAACAACATGTTGGGCGGCTACAACTAGGTTGGGCGGCAATAATTCATTAGAGTTTAGGTTAGGGTTTAAGCCCTATTTTATAGAGAACTAATTCTCTTAATGGTTAATGGATCATATCCATAAAGCCCGTTAACCCGCTCCATTAAGATAAGTTAAAATAAACCAAACCATGATGGTTTATTTTAAGTTAAAACGAACCAAACCAACTTTTGGTTCATTCGTTTAAAATAAACCAAACCCTTTGGTTTATTCTCATCCATTGGATTAGAACCAAACCATTTTGGTCCATCCATTATGTCTTCATAAGACACGGCCCATCCACGCTTCCATTGCGACTGAAACAATTTCATGCTCGCTTTATGTTTGATCCAACCAAACATAGTTTCTCTCGGTCTGAGAATCCCATTCTCAAGCTCGTTTTAAATCCTTTGGATTACACTCGTTGTGCGTGTGACCAAATAGATTCTCGGTTTATGTTGGTCGTCTATAATTAACCATTAATTATAGAACGATCATGAGTGGCACCTAGTAGTACATCATGATCCCCAATTAACCGAAAAGATCAACGGTTGATCCAGAACTATTTCTGAAACCCTTCAGTAGCTCGAATGAATCGTGACCCATTCCCTTCACTCATCTTATACCCACTTGGTTCAGGACATGGTCTATAGTGACAGTCCCCACTAGGCTGACTACGTCACACCTAGGCCAAGTATCATTTCCTCGTCCTACGGATTCTAGTTACTCCAAATGGATCGAAGAGTACTTTACTCTAAACATGTAATGCTTTGGCCAAAGACTTTAGTAACAATCCGACGAGAGGCCATGGGTATACATCTCCTCGCAAGGAGTGGTGAATCCTTTATAGGCTATTCAAACACCTTCGATCACTTCGACTTATACCCAATCATCCCGGGTCCACATCTCCTGAGAGATGTTTGCTTAAGATGTCAAAGCATAAGTCTCCATGATCAAGATGACTTGAATACCGCAAGTCAAAGGAACATCGCACTTAAGCCACAGTAAGAACTTCATTGACATATCTATATATGCAGAGAACCATATGAAGTCTTATGGTGGTCACTCCAATGAACTAGTTACCATAACTAGCATCCACGATTAACTCCGACATCACAATGTCTCCACCAAAGTGAGAATCACCGCTTGGATACACCAAGGAGTATACCTCGTGCTAGTCTCGAATTGATGGTGTCCAAATCCATCAATTCATCGACTAGGGATAATTCCGATACATCACAATTACACATGTAGAGATACTCACTAGTTGTGATCCAATCACAAATTCTCTCATGCCGTGAATCGTATCGTGGACATTCAGTAAATGAGTTTAAGATCCAATCAAATACATTAAACATGTATACTCAAATAGTGAATCTTCATTTATCATATAAATGGTTCATACATAAGGCGATTGCCTTAGGACATCTCTCATATATTACTAACAGACTCCCACTTGGCCTAATGCCAATCGCTACGGTATCCAATACCATAAGCTCTAACATGACCCTCAAACTTATTTTGAGGTAATGCTTTAGTCAAAGGATCCGCTAAGTTCCTTTCAGTGGGAATTTTCTCGATTTGTATTTCGTTCCTCCTGATGATCTCTCTGATAAGATGATAGCGGCGAAGCACATGTTTGGATCATTGATGAGACCACATCAAGTTCAGAGATGAACTTCTTGATCCAAACCGCTTTGCCGCTTCAAAGTCGCAATGTATTCTCGCCTTAGTGGCGTAATCCGCTATAGTGTCAAGCTTGGAACCTTTCCAACTTATTGCGCCCATTCTAGGTGAATACATACCCGCAGTTGAGACATGGAATCATCCTTATGCATGCGGATCCGCATCCGTATACCCACGTATCACCATGTACCCTTCTCCATATATTAGGAACGCATCCTTAGTTCTTCTTAAGTACTTAAGGATCATCTTAACAGTCACCCAATGATCCATTCCTGGATCAGACTGGTATCTGCTCGTGACACTCAGAGCATACGATACATCGGGCCTCGTACATAACATAGCATACATGATAGATCCTATTGCGGATGCATAGGGAATCTTACTCATGCAAATCCTCTCGTCTTCTGTGCGCGGACACATAGACTTCGAAAGGTGTACCCCATGCCTGATGGGTAGGAAACCTTTCTTGGATTCCGACATGCTAATCCTCTTTAGCACTCGGTCTATATATGTAGACTGCGAAAGACCAAGCAACCGTTTCGATCTATCTCTATAGATCTTAATCCCGAGGATGTAGGTTGCTTCTCCCAGGTCTTTCATGGAGAATGTCTTGGATAACCAAACCTTCACTGACTGTAAGATTGAAACATCGTTTCCTATAAGTAGTATGTCATTGACATACAATACTAGGAATACGACTGCACTCCCACTAACCTCCTTGTACACACAAGGTTCGTCTGGATTTTGTGAGAAATCAAACTTTTTGATCGTCTCATCAAAACGGATATTCCAGCTCTTGGATGCTTGCTTCAATCCATAAATGGATCGTCGCAACTTGCATACCTTGGTTTTATCAACCGATGTGAAACCCTCAGGCTGTATCATATACACGTCCTCGAGCAAGTTTCCATTAAGGAAAGCTGTTTTCACATCCATCTGCCATATCTCATAATCATAATGAGCTGCTATGGCCAGGAGCATCCGAATGGATTTAAGCATAGCTACAGGCGAATAGGTTTCGTCATAATCAACACCTTGCTTTTGACGATATTCTTTCGCCACCAATCTAGCCTTATAGGTAATCACATTACCATCCATGTCAGTTTTCTTCTTGAAAACCCACTTGCACCCTATAGGCTTTATGCCTTCAGGTGGGTCAACCAATTTCCAAACTTGGTTTTCGTACATGGAATCCATTTCCGACTTCATGGCACCAAGCCACTTATCCCTTTCTGAACTTGTCAGCACTTCTTCATAACTGGTAGGCTCCTCATCATCAATGAGTAACACGTCGTTCGATTCGCTTACGAGAAATCCATATCTCTCAGGAATATTGTGTGTTCTACCAGATCTACGAAGATGTGGTGTTACAATAGGTCCAGCCAATTGCTCATCACTATGAGTTGTCGGCTGTTGTGCTTCACCAGGTATCTCATTAATGTCTATTTGAGTCTCTCGAGCCTCCTCAAGCTCGATGACACTCCCACTATTTTCTTGCAAGAGAAACTCTTTCTCTAGAAACACAGCATGCCTTGAAACAAACACCTTTTGTTCCACAGGATGATGGAATTTGTAACCCCTTGTTTCCTTAGGGTATCCAATAAATAGACATTTATCAGACTTAGCATCCATTTGTCTGATACAGTCCGCTTCACATAAGCAGGACAACCCCATATCTTCAAGTAAGATACATGAGGTTTCTTACCATTCCATATCTCATATGGAGTAGTTGAGACTACCTTGGCAGGCATTCTGTTTAACAAGTAAACAGCTGTCTGAAGTGCATAGCCCCAAAAGGACTTGGGAAGAGTCGCATGATTCATCATTGACCTGACCATGTCCAACAAGGTCCGGTTACGCCTCTCAGATACACCATTATCCTGTGGTGTATATGGCGGAGTCCATTGAGACAATATGCCATTGTCTCTTAGATAATCAAGAAACTCTTGACTTAAGTATTCACCACCTCGATCCGATCGAAGTATTTTAATACTTTTGTCATGTTGTTTCTCTACTTCATTTCTGAATTCTTTGAACCTTTCAAAGGCTTCAGACTTGTGTTTCATCAGGAACACATACCCAAACCGTGAGTGATCATCGGTGAAGGTAATGAAGTAGCTATAGCCTCCTAAAGCTTGAGTTGACATAGGTCCACATACATCAATATGTATTATACCTAGTAACTCTCCCACTCGTTCACCTTTTCCCATAAAAGGTAACTTAGTCATCTTGCCTTTTAAGCATGATTCGCATGTATCGTATGAATCCAATTCAAACGATTCCAGAATTCCACATCGGTGTAATTCGGACATGCGTTTCTTGCTTACATGGCCAAGACGACAATGCCACATGTAGGAGTCTATTTGATTATCCTTTCGAGCACTGTTGTTGCTCGCTTCGATATTGCAAATGTCACTGGATATGTCCAACGTATAAACACCATTGCTTAAAGTTCCAGTCCCATAAAGAACCCCATTCAAAGTTATGTAACAACAATTGTTACTAAACGTCAAATGGAAACCATTTCTATTTAAACAAGAAATAGAAATGATGTTCTTTATCAATAAAGGAATATAAAAGCAATTGTCCAGTTCTAAGACAAGTCCTGCAGGGAGTTTCAACAAATACGTTCCGATGGCGAGTGCAGCAACCTTTGCTTCATTCCCAACACGTAAATTTGACTCTCCCTTGACGAGTCTTCTTCTATTCCTTAGCCCATGTATGTCATTACATATATGTGAGCCACACCCAGTATCCAATACCCAAGTGTCTAAGGAAATAGAATGACAATCAATAAAGAAGATTTCTGAAGAAGATGGGGCATCCGATGCCTTATCCTTCTTCATGGACTCAAGATAAATCTTGCACTTTCTTCGCAAATGTCTCTCCTTGCCATAATGATGGCAAGTTTCCTTTTGTGCTAGTTCTACCTTCTTAGCCCTTCTCTTCTTTCCCTTCTGCTGTTCCTTTGACTTCCTCTTAGAACCTTTCTTTGAGGAATCAACTAACAGCACCGTCCCCTGCTCATGCTTCTCAGAAGACTCCACAGTCTTCAGCATATTGAGCAGTACCACAGATGAACCTCCTTGCATCTCAGAGGTGAAGAGGAGCTTGGAGACTTCGAACCTTTCGAATCTCACTTGCTCATCAACCAACTCACAGAGATGAAGGACTACGATATGAGCATCCATATGCTCATGCTGCTTTCGTAGCTTGGGTTCCATCGCGGCTAGCATGATGCAACTCATTTGTTCAGAATCACTCACATGTTTCTGATAGGCCAACAATTGGTCCAGAGTTGCATCGTCACTAGGACGGGCGGGAAGAGGCGCTTCGAGGATATTTACAAGCTTTTCACCTTGAGAACAATTCTCAAGTTTCTAAGCCAGTCCAAGAAGTTCGGCCCAGACAATTCATTTGAATCCAAAATGGAACGCAAATTCAAACACATCATGATCAATATATTAACTTAGAAATACAAAACGAGCATATATGAGAAAATGATTTTAAAATGCATCAATATACATTTATAAATCCCATTCATTTTTCGAATTTCAAAAACCCCAAAATCATTTCGGGAGATTGTAAGTCCATCTCCGAATGGGCTGATATCCATCATAGTTATGAACAACCTTGGAGAGAGTCCAACAAGCCATTCATAACTACGACGGTAGGTATCATCTATACCGATTGCATATCACGTATATGCAACTATCACAATGTGCTATCAACTAATTGAATGTTCACACATACATCGGGTTGTTAACACATTAACAAGTATGCATCATAAGCATAGCACCCAACTTCACCTCCCTTTACATCGACCTTGGAGAGAGTCCAACAAACCGATGCTCCAGGTTAAAGCCAACCCATTAATCAGGACATAGTTTTAATATGGTTAGAGCGCATTCAACCAATTAGCCCAGCTTGGAGAGAGTCCAACAACCAAAGCTAACGATTGACCTCTGACTCTTACCATATTAGTATTAAACTATTCCATGGTTTGAACATATTCAGGTTCGAGCCGGGCTTGGAGAGTGTCCAACAACCCAAACAAGAAACAGAACTCTGGTTCTAACTATATTAATGGAAGGTGTAGGCTTAAATATTGATTAAGGGTTTTTATGTCTCATCCTCTTTGCATGCAAATAACTATTATCTACATGGCATGGCATACATGGCATACATCTACATGTCACGACACGCATGGCATAATGTTATGCATCTAATGCAATTACATGGCATACAATTATGTCATGTATATATTTCCTTATATGTCATAACTATTTATGGAAATAAAATATGTTTAAGATTTGATTCTCCAAATCAAATCATAATTAAATTAGGAAACAAATTTCCAAATCTAATCACATATTTTATTCATGGAATTATTTGATTAAGGAAAATCTATTTAGGAAACCAATTTTCTAAATCATTAAAACTACTTATGGAAATAAAATATTTTAAGATTTGATTTCCCAAATCAAATCATGATTAAATTAGGAAACAAATTTCCAGAATCTAATCAAATATTTTATTTATGGAAAATATCAATTTCCATAAATACTTCCAACTTTCCAAAAGTGGAAGATTTCAAATACTTCTAGACTTTCCAAAATTGAAAAATTTCCATAAATACTTCTAAATTTCCAAAATTAGAAAATTTCCAGAAATACATTATGACTATCATAAAACCATTTTACGATTATGTCGAAACACAACTGCTCGATACCCTGTTGGGTTTAGACACATGGCGTGTGTGTTCGATCATGTTTCGTAAACATGAGCACAGCGGAAGCAATAAAAATAATAAATACTCCTATTTATTACAACACACACAACACACGCATGCTATTACAACAAGTGTAGACATAACCGTAAATTAAAATTTGCAATAAAAGGAAATTAAACTACGTTATACCTTCCGTATGACGTGTAGCGGGAACGGCATCAACCGGAATGATCCTCGTAAGAATCGTCTCTATCCGTATCCACGCCGAGCTCCTCGGGATGACTTCGCTAAGTCACGAGCTTCGTCTTCGTACGGGTTACTAGCCTCGTGTTGAAGACGACGTGATCGAGAGATGATCACGATCCGAATCCAAATTCGGATCCAAAACGAGTTCTCAAAACTCGCTTCTCCGGAGAGGTGTTCGTCAACCGTTTGACGAATCCTTCATCCTCCACCTCAGAGGATTACCGGAGATCAAATCCCCGGTAAGTTAGCCGCTGTCGGAGCACTAACCGTCGTCCAAACGACGCTCCGACGAGAGGAGGAGAAGCTGTCCAGAAAACTGGACAGCTTGGTGGAGGAGTAGGCGCCGGCCAAAACAAGGAGAGAAAAGGCTCACCTTGATGCCGAACCTATAGGAGATCACCGGAGGGTCGCCGGAGGTTCACCGACTGGAGCTTGGACGCCGGCAAGGAGCTGGACGGCGGCACCACAAGCTGGGCGGCAACAACATGTTGGGCGGCTACAACTTGTTGGGCGGCAACAACTTCATTAGAGTTTAGGGTTAGGGTTTAAGCCCTATTTTATAGAGAACTAATTCTCTTAATGGTTAATGGATCATATCCATAAAGCCCGTTAACCCGCTCCATTAAGATAAGTTAAAATAAACCAAACCCTTTGGTTTATTCTCATCCATTGGATTAGAACCAAACCATTTTGGTCCATCCATTATGTCTTCATAAGACACAGCCCATCCACGCTTCCATTGCGACTGAAACAATTTCATGCTCGCTTTATGTTTGGTCCAACCAAACATAGTTTCTCTCGGTCTGAGAATCCCATTCTCAAGCTCGTTTTAAATCCTTTGGATTACACTCGTTTTGCGTGTGACCAAATAGGTTCTCGGTTTATGTTGGCCGTCTATAATTAACCATTAATTATAGAACGATCATGAGTGGCACCTAGTAGTACATCATGATCCCCAATAACCGAAAAGATCAACGGTTGATCCAGAACTATTTCTGAAACCCTTCAGTAGCTCGAATGAATCGTGCCCCATTCCCTTCACTCATCTTATACCCACTTGGTTCAGGACATGGTCTATTGTGTCAGTCCCCACTAGGCTGACTACGTCACACCTAGCCCAAGTATCATTTCCTCATCCTACGGATTCTAGTTACTCCACATGTATCGAAGAGTACTTTACTCTAAACATGTAATGCTTTGGCCAAAGACTTTAGTAACAATCCGACGAGAGGCCATGGGTATACATCTCCTCGCAAGGAGTGGTGAATCCTTTATAGGCTATTCAAACACCTTCGATCATTTCGACTTATACCCAATCATCCCGGGTCCACATCTCCTCGGAGATGTTTGCTTAAGATGTCAAAGCATAAGTCTCCATGATCAAGATGACTTGAATACCGCAAGTCAAAGGAACATCGCACTTAAGCCACGGTAAGAACTTCATTGACATATCTATATATGCAGAGAACCATATGAAGTCTTACGGCTGGTAACTCCAATGAACTAGTTACCATAACTAGCATCCACGATTAACTCCGGACATCACAATGTCTCCAGCCAGTGAGAATCAGCTGCTTGGATACACCAAGGAGTATACCTCGTGCTAGTCTCGACAGAATTGATGGTGTCCAAATCCATCAATTCATCGACTAGGGATAATTCCGATACATCACAATTACACATGTAGAGATACTCACTAGTTGTGATCCAATCACAAATTCTCTCATGCTGTGAATCGTATCGTGGACATTCAGTAAATGATTTTACGATCCAATCAAATACATTAAACATGTATACTCAAATAGTGAATCTTCATTTATCATATAAATGGTTCATACATAAGGCGATTGCCTTAGGACATCTCTCATATATTACTAACAACCCTTTGGTTTATTCTCCTCCATTGGATTAGAACCAAACCATTTTGGTTCATCCATTATGTCTTCATAAGGCACGGCCCATTCACGCTTCCATTGCGACTGAAACAATTTCATGCTCGCTTCATGTTTGGTCCAACCAAACCTAGTTTCTCTCGGTCTGAAAATCCCATTCTCAAGCTCGTTTTAAATCCTTCGGATTATGCTCGTTGTGCGTGTGACCAAATAGGTTCTCGGTTTATGTTGGTCGTCTATAATTAACCATTAATTATAGAACGATCATGAGTGGCACCTAGTAGTACATCATGATCCCCAATTAACCGAAAAGATCAACGGTTGATCCAGAACTATTTCTGAAACCCTTTAGCAGCTCGAATGATTCGTGCCCCATTCCCTTCACTCATCTTATACCCACTTGGTTCAGGACATGGTCTATAGTGTCAGTCCCCACTAGGCTGACTACGTCACACCTAGCCCAAGTATCATTTCCTCGTCCTACGGATTCTAGTTACTGCACATGTATCGAAGAGTACCTTACTCTTAACATGTAATGGTTTGGCCAAAGACTTTAGTAACAATCCGACGAGAGGCCATGGGTATACATCTCCTCGCAAGGAGTGGTGAATCCTTTATAGGATATTCAAACACCTTCGATCACTTCGACTTATACCCAATCATCGCGGGTCCACATCTCCTTAGAGATGTTTGCTTAAGATGTTAAAGCATAAGTCTCCATGATCAAGATGACTTGAATACCGCAAGTCAAAGGAACATCGCACTTAAGCCACAATAAGAACTTCATTGACATATCTATATATGCAGAGAACCATATAAAGTCTTACGGCTGGTCACTCCAATGAACTAGTTACCATAACTAGCATCCACGATTAACTCCGGACATCACAATGTCTCCAGCCAGTGAGAATCAGTTGCTTGGATACACCAAGGAGTATACCTCGTGCTAGTCTCGACAGAATTGATGGTGTCCAAATCCATCAATTCATCGACTAGGGATAATTTCGATACATCACAATTACACATGTAGAGATACTCACTAGTTGTGATCCAATCACAAATTCTCTCATGCTGTGAATCATATCGTGGACATTCAGTAAATGAGTTTAAGATCCAATCAAATACATAAAACATGTATACTCAAATAGTGAATCTTCATTTATCATATAAATGGTTCTTACATAAGGCGATTGCCTTAGGACATCTCTCATATATTACTAACAGACTCCCACTTGGCCTAATGTCAATCGCTACGGTATCCAATACCATAAGCTCTAACATGACCCTCAAACTTATTTTGAGGTAATGCCTTAGTCAAAGGTTCCGCTAAGTTCCTTTCAGTGGGAATTTTCTCGATTTGTATTTCGTTCCTACTGATGATCTTGTTGAGAGTATGGAGAATACAATCAAAGTCCCACATTGGTAAGACATGGAAAAGATCATGTGCTTATAAGAAAAAAGATATCTCCATTGGTCTGAGGCCTTTTGGGTAAAGCCCAAAACAAAAACCATGAGGGCTTGGGCCCAAAGTGGACAATATCATACCATGGGTTGAAGATCGGACATCAAGCAGAGAAAATCCTTCGAGGAGGGATAGGCTTGAGGGGGGGCCCAATGTGGTCCTTCGTTTGAGGGGGGGATTGTTGAGAGTATGGAGAATACAATCAAAGTCCCACATTGGTAAGACATGGAAAAGATCATGTGCTTATAAGAAAAAAGATATCTCCATTGGTCTGAGGCCTTTTGGGTAAAGCCCAAAACAAAAACCATGAGGGCTTGGGCTCAAAGTGGACAATATCATACCATTGTGGAGATATGTGGATCTTATATGCACTAACAGATCTCTCAGATAAGATGATAGCGGTGAAGCACATGTTTGGATCATTGATGAGACCACATCAAGTTCATAGATGAACTTCTTGATCTAAACCGCTTCCTTTGTTGCTTCCAAAGCTGCAACGTATTCTGTCTTAGTGGCAGAATCCGCTATAGTGTCAAGCTTGGAACCTTTCCAACTTATTGCGCCTCCATTTTAGGTGAATACATTCCCAGACTAAGACATGGAATCATCCTTGTCTGTCTGGAGCTGGCATCCGTATACCCACGTATCACCATGTACCCTTTCTCCATATATTAGGAACACATCCTTAGTTCTTCTTAAGTACTTAAGGACCGTCTTAACAGCCACCCAATGATCCATTCCTGGATCATCCTGGTATCTGCTTGTGACACTCAGAGCATACGATACATCGGGCCTCGTACATAACATAGCATACATGATAGATCCTATTGCGGCTGCATAGGGAATCTTACTCATGCAAATCCTCTCATCTTCTGTGCGCGGACACATAGACTTCGAAAGGTGTACCCCATGCCTGATGGGTAGGAAACCTTTCTTGGATTCTGACATGCTAAACCTCTTTAGCACTCGGTCTATATATGTAGACTGCGAAAGACCAAGCAACCGTTTTGATCTATCTCTATAGATCTTAATCCCGAGGATGTAGGTTGCTTCTCCCAGGTCTTTCATGGAGAATGTCTTGGATAACCAAACCTTCACTGACTGTAAGATTGAAACATCGTTTCCTATAAGTAGTATGTCATCGACATACAATACTAGGAATACGACTGCACTCCCACTAACCTTCTTGTACACACAAGGTTCGTCTGGATTTTGTGAGAAATCAAACTTTTTGATTGTCTCATCAAAACGGATATTCCAGCTCCTGGATGCTTGCTTCAATCCATAAATAGACCGTCGCAATTTGCATACCTTGGTTTTATCAACCGATGTGAAACCCTCAGGCTGTATCATATACACGTCCTCGAGCAGGTTTCCATTAAGGAAAGCTGTTTTCACATCCATCTGCCATATCTCATAATCATAATGAGCCGCTATGGCTAGGAGCATCCGAATGGATTTAAGCATAGCTACAGGCGAATAGGTTTCGTCATAATCAACACCTTGCTTTTGACGATATCCTTTCGCCACCAATCTAGCCTTATAGGTAATCACATTACCATCCATGTCAGTTTTCTTCTTGAAAACCCACTTGCACCATATAGGCTTTATGCCTTCAGGTGGGTCAACCAAGTTCCAAACTTGGTTTTCATACATGGAATCCATTTCCGACTTCATGGCACCAAGCCACTTATCCCTTTCTGAACTTGTCAGTACTTCTTCATAACTGGTAGGCTCCTCATCATCAATGAGTAACACGTCGTTCGATTCAATACGAGAAATCCATATCTCTCAGGAATATTGCATGTTCTACCATATCTACGAAGATGTGGTGTTACAGTAGGTCCAGCCGATTGCTCATCACTATGAGTTGTTAGCTATTGTGCTTCACCATGTATCTCATCAATGTCTATTTGAGTCTATCGAGCCTCTTCAAGCTCGACGACACTCCCACTGCTTTCTTGCAAGAGAAACTCTTTCTCTAGAAACACAGCATGCCTTGAAACAAACACCTTTTGTACCACAGGATGATAGAATTGGTAACCCCTTGTTTCCTTAGGGTATCCAACAAATAGACATTTATCAGACTTAGCATCCAATTTGTCTGATACAGTCCGCTTCACATAAGTAGGACAACCCCATATCTTCAAGTAAGATACATGAGGTTTCTTACCATTCCATATCTCATATGGAGTAGTTGAGACTACCTTGGTAGGCATTCTGTTTAACAAGTAAATAGCTGTCTGAAGTGCATAGCCCCAAAAGGACTTGGGAAGAGTCGCATGATTCATCATTGACCTGACCATGTCCAACAAGGTCCGGTTACGCCTCTCAGATACACCATTATGCTGTGGTGTATATGGCGGAGTCCATTGAGACAATATACCATTGTCTCTTAGATAATCAAGAAACTCTTGACTTAAGTATTCACCACCTCGATCCAATCGAAGTATTTTAATACTCTTATCATGTTGTTTCTCTACTTCATTTCTGAATTCTTTGAACCTTTCAAAGGCTTCAGACTTGTGTTTCATCAAGAACACATACCCAAACCGTGAGTGATCATCGGTGAAGGTAATGAAGTAGTTATAACCTCCTAATGCTTGAGTTGACATAGGTCCACATACATCAGTATGTATTAGTCCTAGTAACTCTCCCACTCGTTCACCTTTTCCAGTAAAAGGTAACTTAGTCATCTTGCCTTTTAAGCATGATTCACATGTATCGTATCAATCCAATTCAAACGATTCCAGAATTCCACATCGGTGTAATTCGGACATGCGTTTCTTTCTTTTATGGCCAAGATGACAATGCCACATATAGGAGTCTATTTGATTATCCTTTTGAGCACGTGTGTTGCTCGCTTCGATATTGAAAATGTCACTGGACACGTCCAACGTATAAATGCCATTACTCAAGGTTCCAGTTCCATAAAGTACGTCATTCAAAGTTATATAACAACAATTGTTACTAAACGTCAAATGGAAACCATCGGTCAAACGTCAAATTGTTACTAAACGTCAATTGGGGTTTTTGCAGCTCAGGTACCATCGGTGCTAGCATGATGCAACTTGCCAGCTCAGAATCTGCCACATGCTTCTGATAGACCAATATTTGGTCTGGAGTTGCATCGTCCTTAGGACGGTCAGGAAGAGGCTCTTCAAGGACATATGCAAGCTTTTCCGCCTTGAGAACAATTCTCAGGTTTCTAAGCCAGTCCAGGAAGTTAGGCCCAGTCAGTTTGTTCGAATCCAAAATACTGCACAAATTCAAAGACGTCATGATCAATTTATTGACCTAGAAATACAAAATGAGCATATATGAGAAAATGATTTTAAAATGCATCAATATACATTTATAAATCCCATTCATTTTTCGAATTTCAAAAACCCCAAAATCACTTCGGGAGATCGTAGGTCCATCTCCGAATGGGCTGATATCCATCATAGTTATGAACAACCTTGGAGAGAGTCCAACAAGCCATTCATAACTATGATGGTAGGTATCAACTATACCGATTGCATATCACGTATATGCAACTATCACAATGTGCTATCAACTAATTGAATGTTCACGCATACATCGGGTTGTTAACACATTAACAAGTATGTATCATATGCATAGCACCCAACTTCACCTCCCTTTACATCGACCTTGGAGAGAGTCCAACAAGACGATGCTCCAGGTTAAAGCCAACCCATTAATCAGGAAATAGTTTTAATATGGTTAGAGCGCATTCAACCAATTAGCCCAGCTTGGAGAGAGTCCAACAACCAAAGCTAATGATTGACCTCTGACTCTTACCATATTAGTATTAAACTATTCCATGGTTTGAACATGTTCAGGTTCGAGCCGGGCTTGGAGAGAGTCCAACAACCCTAACAAGAAACGGAACTCTGGTTCTAACCATATTAATGGAAGGTGTAGGCTTTAATATTGTTTAAGGGTTTTTATGTCTCATCCTCTTTGCATGCAAATAACTATTATCTACATGACATGACATACATCTACATGTCACGACACACATGAAATAATGTTATGCATCTAATGCAATTACATGGCATACAATTATGTCATGTATATATTTCCTTATATGTCATAACTATTTATGGAAATAAAATATGTTTAAGATTTGATTCTCCAAATCAAATCATAATTAAATTAGGAAACAAATTTCCAAATCTAATCACATATTTTATTTATGGAATTATTTGATTAAGGAAAATCTATTTAGGAAACTAATTTCCTAAATCATTAAAACTACTTATGGAAATAAAATATTTTAAGATTTGATTTCCCAAATCAAATCAAGATTAAATTAGGAAACAAATTTCCAAAATCTAATCAAATATTTTATTTATGGAAAATATCAATTTCCATAAATACTTCCAACTTTCCAAAAGTGGAAGATTTCCATAAATACTTCTAGACTTTCCAAAATTGAAAAATTTCCATAAATACTTCTAAATTTCCAAAAATAGAAAATTTCCAGAAATAACATTATGACTATCGCAAAACCATTTTACGACTATGTTGAAACAAAACCAGGGCTCTGATACCACAGTTGGGTTTCCGGCACCGCGGCGTGTGTGTGTTCGATCATGTTTCGTAAACATGAGCACAACGGAAACAATAAAAATAATAAATCTACATTTATTACAACACACACAACACACTCATGCATATTACAACAAGTGTAGACATAACCATAAATTTAAATTTGCAATAAAAGGAAATTTAACTATGTTATACCTTTCGTATGACGTGTAACGGGAACGGCATCAACCGTAACGATCCTCGCTAGAATCGTCTCTATCCGTATCCACGCCGAGTATCCTCGGGATGACTTCGCTAAGTCACGAGCTTCGTCTTCGTACGGGTTACTAGCCTCGTGTTGAAGACGACGTGATCGAGAGATGATCACGATCCGAATCCAAATTCGGATCGAAAGTCGAGTCCTCAAAACTCGCTTCTCCGGAGAGGTATTCGTCAACCGTTTGCCGAATCCTTCATCCTCCACCTCAGAGGATTACCGGAGATTGAATCCCTGGTAGTTTAGCCACTGTAGAAGCTCTAACCGTCGTCCAAACGACGCTCCGACGAGAGGAGAACAAGCTGTCCAGAAAACTGGACAGCTTTGGTGGAGGAGATAGGCGCCGGCCAACCAAGGGAAGAAAAGGCTCACCTTGATGCCAAACCTATAGGAGATCACCGGAGGGTCGCCGGACGATCACCGGCTGTAGCTTGGTCGCCGGCAAGGGGCTGGACGGTGGCACAACAAGATGGGCGGCAATGGAGGTTGGGCGGCAATAGAGGTTGGGCGGCAACTCCAAGCTAGGGTTTTGGATTAGGGCTTAATTATCCCATAAGCCCTCTTTTATAGAGAACTAATTCTCTTAATGGTTATTGGATCATAACCATTAGGCCCATTAACCCGCTCCATTAAGATAAATTAAAATAAACCAAACCATGATGGTTTATTTTAAGTTAAAACGAACCGAACCAACTTTTGGTTCATTTGTTTAAAATAAACCAAACCCTTTGGTTTATTCTCCTCCATTGGATTAGAACCAAATCATTTTGGTTCATCCATTATGTCTTCATAAGACACGGCCCATTCACGGTTCCATTGCGACTGAAACGATTTCATGCACGCTTCATGTTTGGTCCAACCAAACCTAGTTTCTCTCGGTCTGAGAATCTCATTCTCAAGCTCGTTTTAAATCCTTCAGATTACGCTCGTTGTGCGTGTGACCAAATAGGTTCTCGGTTTATGTTGGCCGTCTATAATTAACCATTAATTATAGAACGATCATGAGTGTTACCTAGTAGTACATCATGATCCCCAATTAACCGAAAAGATCAACGGTTGATCCAGAACTATTTCTGAAACCCTTCAGCAGCTCGATGTTAGTGCATATAAGATCCACATATCTCCACAATGGTATGATATTGTCCACTTTGGGCCCAAGCCCTCATGGTTTTGTTTTTGGGCTTTACCCAAAAGGCCTCATACCAATGGAGATATCTTTTTTCTTATAAGCACATGATCTTTTCCATGTCTTACCAATGTGGGACTTTGATTGTATTCCCCATACTCTCAACAATCCCCCCCTCAAACGAAGGACCACATTGGGCCCCCCCTCAAGCCTATCCCTCCTCGAAGGATTTTCTCTGCTTGATGTCCGATCTTCAACCCACCAGGACTTCCCGCCTTGTTCTGGCCCCGACCCAACTAGACTTCCTTCCTGATGTCTGGTTCTCTTGATCCGGACGTGGGAGCTCAACTTCCTTCGTTCGAGGTTCATGGCTTGACATGGACCATGGCTCTGATACCAATTGTTAGTGCTTATAAGCTCCACATATCTCCACAATGGTATGATATTGTCCACTTTGGGCCCAAGCCCTCATGGTTTTGTTTTTGGGCTTTACCCAAAAGGCCTCATACCAATGGAGATATCTTTTTTCTTATAAGCACATGATCTTTTCCATGTCTTACCAATGTGGGACTTTGATTGTATTCCCCATACTCTCAACACTCGAATGATTCGTGCCCCATTCCCTTCACTCATCTTATACCCACTTGGTTCAGGACATGGTCTATAGTGTCAGTCCCCACTAGGCTGACTGTTGGAATGTATACTGAAAGCCTAGCTCTTTTTGTATGAACATTTTATTTTGAAATAAGAATCACATGATCATTATTTGCATTTTATATATTCATTATATATGTGAGGATATTGTCTAATATTTTACATTGTAGATAACATGGTGCTTGGTGTGGCACAGAAGATCATGTTATCAGTACCTTGTAAAATATAAGTAATGGCTCACAACCAAGATGGTTTTGGACAAACCATTGGCATGGTTGTAGTGTAGCTTGGTATTGTTTTGTCTTGAACATAGAGTTACACTGATACACTTAGGTGTATTGAGCAGGACCGACATAGAGGTGATTCAATTTAGTACTGACTACATGATTGAATCGGACCTCGGATATTATGTTGTACATTCTCTTAATCCCGATATAATAACAGGCACATGTACTTAGTATTTATTTCTTTGATTTATCAGTGGGTGAGATTTAGATGGATTAAATCAATATGCCCGGTAAGTTAGGAAATAATATTATTTACATGGTGTGCCGTTGATTATAGGAGGAAACCGTGTCCTATATATTAGGTTGATGATGTCCCCTTGAGGAGCTCATAAGGTTCATCATGTAAACCCAGCTGGTTGACTTAGTCAACATGATGATAAGGTTGAGTGGTACTACTCGAGGAATTAGATGTTAATTAATTGATGGTTAGTAAATCAATTAATTGACGGACATTCGATATCTTAAACACGGGGAGATTAATGTACAAATAATATATGGAGCCCATATTGATTTATGGGGGTTGGTGAGGTAGTTCAATGATGATCCTCTAGTGGAATGGAACATCATTGATGGATCAAGTTTGTGTGGTTCCGATCCATCGGGTGGCCAAGACCCAACTCCTCCTTAAGGTCCCTATCGTAGCCTAATATAATCCTTGTGAAGTCTAGATCCAAGATTGTAAAACAAAACCTAGAACAAACGGTTGGGATTAAATCCCTAGATCCGATGGTTGGATGAAACCCTAGAACCAACGGTTGGGATTAAATCCCTAGATCCGATGGTTAGGATGAAATCCTAGAATCGACGGTTGGGATTAAATCCTTAGATTTGACGGTTGGGATAAAACCCTAGATCCGACGGTTGAGATGAAACCTTAGATGTGACGGTTGGGATGAAATCCTAGATCCGATGGTTGGGATTAAACCCTATATCCAACGGTTGGGATAAAACCTTAGATTCGACGGTGGAGATTAAATCCCTAGATCTGACGGTGGAGATTAAAGGAGTCTTATGCCCTATTCTATAAATAGATGCTTAGGGTTGGGCGGTAAGATTTGATCAAGAATTGGTTTTGGAATTAGGGTTTGGCTCTTGGAGAGGTGGGCGGCTAGGGTTTGGAGCAAAAGTGGGCGGCAACTATCTTCTTCCTTCTAGTTGTTGCCGGCGCCCAACCTTAAGGCTTTTCTCTTCTTCCTTAGCCGGCGGTTCTCCACCCATTGGTGGCCGGTTCTCTTCCTCCTCTCTATTCTCCAAAGTGGCCGGCGGCAACACTTCTTGAAGTTGGCCGGCGCATCATCCATTGCTCCTTGGCCGGCGGTTGCACCAAATTCCCTAATTTGGTGGTCGGTTCTAGATAGGAAAGGTATTTGTGAGTTCTTCTCTTTGTTCGCAGCGGACAAGGTAGAGAAGAAAGCGATCTAGAAGGCTTCTACTCGTGGAGGAACTTCGTCCACACGTCGTCCACGAGAAGGATAGGACATACGGTAGAAGATCGTGAGGTATAAAGTTATTTTAACTTTATGTACATATCTGAGCATGTTCTTATTTGTTTTGATTATGCATGTGTGTGTATGAATATATATTGTATAATCATGGACCCCGAAGACAAACACAAAAACCGGTGATCCATCCATCGTCTCTTCCGCGGCTAACCAACTTGAAGAGTTGTGTCGCTTGAACAACTAGTTTGTTCAAGCGACCACTCAAGTTGTTAGCACGACGACGAATAGGTTGTGCTAAGGAAGCTCATCCCATCCGGATTAATTCTTTCATTAGTGAAAATTTTAATCCGGGGACATGGGAGCCAATGAGCCTCCGATGCGGCCACCTAACAATTGGTATCAGAGCCATCGGTTTCCGGTTTTGTGTGTTTAGGATTCGGTTAATTTTTTATGCATTTTTCATATATTATATGTGCCGGATAATAGTAGGATATGCGTAGTTTAACTCTTTGGTTGCAGGCATAAGATCCGACTATTATGGCCATGTGTGTGTATGTGAATGGATGTGTGTAAAAATTTATTATTTGAATCCTCGGGGTTGACGAGGCTAGATTAGTATTTAATTTTTGTAATTAAATACGGCATTGTTTAGTCGCTCATTTTAGTTTACTTTCGATCTAGATTATTTGTACACTCCTTCGTGGAGTATAGGATCGATGGATGTAAATAAAATGATTTATCTCGGCTCGGAACTCTTTGGTGACTTGCGCACGGGAAAAGATGGAGCGGACGAGGTGGCGACACGACGGGATGCATATTGGAGGACAATGCCATAATAGTTGGAAAAATTCTGTTTTTCCATATTTATTGCTTATTTGTTTTATATGCATGTTGTGTATGATTTAAAATTCCTCATTTGCAATTTACTAAGTGGGAGAGGGACATTTTAATTAATTCCCGCGGCCTCCATTACAATTTGACGTGTGATGCAACAAACTTGTGTGTCGGCTCTGAGTGCCTTCCTCCCTGAGGACGGGTTTGTTTGCGGATCACTAGGTCAAATAATGGTTTTAGGAAATTATTTAGGAGCATGTGTACTTCTACAGAGGTAAGGCACATAATCCAAAATAATTCCCTTAGTATCGTGTAATGGTGCACACTTAGATATAAATAAAAGTATCCTCCCCATAGGAGTCACTGCTTTTATTTGTAGGGCCAAAGTGGAACCAACTATTAATTTTATTTGTCAAAAAGTAAGGTTGACAAGATAATAAAATTAATGGGTAAAACCTCCTCTTACAAATGTAGAATTCGTATACGTCCACACAGAGTGGCATGCAACATTCTCGGTGATTTGAGGTGTTGGTTGATTTTGGGATTTTATTGTTTTGAGGAATCAATAATTTTTGAAATCTAATATTTTGATCATTGTGATTTTTAGGATTTTCAAATGGCTTTCAACCCACTTGCTGTGATTTTAAAAGAAAACAAACTTACTGGTCCAAACTACATTGATTGGAAAAGAAACCTGGATATTGTCTTAACTGCGGAGGAGTACAAATTTGTACTCTTCGAGGTCTGTCCTCCTAAGCCCTCCGATGACTCTGATGAAAAGGAGAAAGAACATTATAAGAAATGGGTTAAGGCAGATGAGATGGCGCGGTGTTACATTTTGGCATCTATGTCAAATGTGCTGCAACATCAGCATCAGGCCATAGCCACTGCTTATGACATGATGTTCAATCTCAAGGAACTTTTCGGACATCAGAGTAGGGCGGCTAGGCAGGAGGCTATGAGAAACTTGATGACGACCTCCATGATCGAGGGAACACCCGTTAGAGATCATGTTCTCAAGATGATGGCTCATCTTAATGAGATGGAAGTCCTAGGAGCTGAGATCGATGGGGAAACCCAGGTCGATATCATTCTCCAGTCTCTGCCTAGGAGTTTTGAGCAGTTCCGCCTCAACTACAACATGAACAAAAGGTTGTATTCGTTGGCGGAGCTTTTGACAGAACTCCAGGCGGTAGAGGGGCTTTTTCGTCAGAGTACTCAAGCCATGGTCACTCAGAAGGTTTCTTCCTCTAAACCGAAAGGTAAGAAGAAGAAGAAGTAAGGTGGAGCGAAGAAGGTGGCAACAGGACCTCAGGCAGGAGTGAAGAAGCCGAAAGGCAAGTGCTTCACTTGCAAGCAGACTGGACATTGGAAGGCGGACTGTCCTCGCCGAAAGAACAAAGGTATATCTTCTTGTTTAGTTGTTGAAACATGTTGAGCGGTGTTATCTACCAGTGCCTGGTGTGTAGATACAGAAGCCACTGATCATGTCTGCAATACTTTGCAGGGGTTCCAGGAAACCCGACGACTAGCTGAGGGAGAGATTACCGTCTTCATGGGCAATGCTTCAAAGGTGGTGGCTATTGCAGTGGGAGACGTTTATTTATCTTTTGATAGGAATAAATTTTTGGTTTTAAGAAATTGTCTTTATGTACCTACTTTTAGAAAGAATTTAATTTCAGTTTCTAAATTGTTTATGGATGGATATTATGTTTCTTTTAATGACAAAGTGGTTATAAAGAGGAATAGGGAGATTATCTGTTCTAGTACATTGGTTGGCAATTTATATACTCTTGAACCAAAAACTCCCACGATGCAAATAGAAGTAAATAACTCATCTTCTAAATCTAATAAGAGAAAAGAACCTTCGCAAATGAACCAAACATATCTTTGGCATCTAAGGCTTGGTCATATTAACCTAAGTAGAATTCAAAGGTTGATAGCTGATGGACCTTTGGGTTCATTAGTGGTGGAGGATCTCCCAACCTGTGAATCTTGCTTGGAAGGTAAAATGACCAAGAGGCCTTTTAAGGCCAAGGGGTATAGAGCCAAAGATGTGTTAGAATTGGTTCATTCTGATTTGTGTGGTCCTATGTCTATCCAGACAAGAGGTGGCTTTGAATACTTCGTCTCATTTATAGACGATTATTCAAGGTATGGATACATTTACTTGATGCGCCGCAAGTCTGAATGCTTTGACAAGTTCAAAGAATTAAAGGCTGATGTGGAGAACCGTCAAGGTAAAAGTATCAAGACATTACGATCTGATCGTGGTGGCGAGTACCTCTTGGGAGAGTTTAGGAGTTACTTATCAGAGGCTGGGATTCAATCCCAATTGTCCGCACCTGGCACACCCCAGCAGAATGGTGTGGCGGAGCGAAGGAATAGGACTCTTATGGAGATGGTCAGATCGATGATGAGTTATTCTGAGTTACTGCTTGCTTCCTCGGGGTATGCATTGGATACGGCAATGTACACTCAACTTGGTTCCATCTAAATCGTACCTTCTACCCTCAGAGAATTGTGGATCAGGCGAAAGCCTAGTCCAAACATATTCGGATATGGGGAGTCCAAAGACATGTCAAGGCGATCGGTAAGTTGGAACCTCGTACAGAAGTGTGCATGTTTGTTGGCTACCCTAAGGGAACGAAAGCTGGTTTGTTTTATAATCCTAGAGATAAGAGGGTGATCGTTAGCACGAACGCCAGATTTCTAGAGGAGGATTATGTAATGAACCACAAGCCCAAGAATAGGATTGTTCTTGAGGAGTTAACAGGGGAAGTCCCGACTTCAGTACCACCGGTACAAGAGGAGACACCACAAGTCACTGCACCGTGTGTCACAGAGCATACACAGGAGGCACCTCGTCGTAGTGGGAGGGTTGTTAGACAACCCGAGAGATTCATTTTTTTGGGAGAGTCTTCGGACTTAGTCCCTGGTGAACATTAACCTGATCCCTGGACATATGACGAGGCAATCCAAGATAGAGATGCGGTATCTTGGCAAAGTGCGATGAATTCTGAGATAGAATCTATGGATTCTAATCAGGTCTGGGAGCTAGTAGAGCCACCCGATGGTGTAAAAACCATTGGATGCAAGTGGATCTACAAGAGAAAGAGAGGAGTAGACGGGAAGGTTGAAACCTTCAAAGCTAGGCTTGTTGCGAAAGGGTATACTCAGAAAGAGGGTATCGATTATGAGGAGACCTTTTCGCCGGTAGCTATGCTTAAGTCTATCCGGATTCTCTTATCTATAGCTGTTCATATGGATTATGAGATTTGGCAGATGGATGTCAAGACAGCTTTCCTTAACGGAAGTCTTGAGGAAAACATCTATATGTGGCAACCAGAGGGATTCATTGCTAAAGGCAAAGAGCATCTTGTATGTAAGCTTAATCGGTCCATTTATAGATTGAAGCAAGCTTCTAGATCTTGGAACATCTGCTTTGATGAGGTAATCCAGTCATATGGATTTATTCAAAGTCCGGATGAGCCTTGTGTATACAAGAGATGTAAGGGAAACGTAGTGGTGTTTCTTGTACTATACGTAGATGACATTTTGTTAGTTGGCAACAATATCAAAGTGTTATCAGACGTAAGGGTATGGTTGTCCAAACAGTTTGATATGAAGGACTTGGGAGAAGTAGGACACATCCTTGGGATCAAAGTTATAAGAGATCGCAAGAAAAGGATGTTGTGCTTATCTCAAGCTTCATACATTGACACTATCCTTGCTCGTTTTAGCATGCAGAACTCCAAGAAAGGTTTCCTACCTTTCAGGCATGGAGTTCCTTTATCTAAAGAGATGTGTCCCAAAACATCAAAGGAGATAGAGGATATGAAGGTGGTTCTTTATGCTTTGGCAGTAGGAAGCCTTATGTATGCTATGCTATGTACGAGACTGGATATCTGCTTTGCCGTGGGCATGGTTAGCAGATATCAGAGTAATCCTAGACAAGGACATTGGACTGCGGTAAAGCATATATTGAAGTACCTGAGAAGGACTAGGGATTATATGCTGGTTTACCGGGCAGATCAATTAGTCCCTGTGGGTTACACGGATTCGGATTTCCAATCAGATAGGGACAAGAGTAAGTCTACCTCGGGGTTTGTGTTTACTTTTGGAGGTGGAGCCATAGTATGGAGGAGTGTCAAGCAGAAATGCGTGGCGGACTCTACCATGGAAGCTGAGTATGTCGCAGCCTCTGAGGCAGCCAAGGAAGCTGTATGGCTCAGGAACTTCTTGATGGACTTGGATGTGATTCCTGGTTTGCCCAGAACTATCACAATTTATTGTGATAACAGTGGTGCAGTTGCAAACTCGAAGGAACCACGAGCCCATAAGGCGAGTAAACACATAGAGCGCAAGTACCACCTCATACGAGAGATCGTAAAGCGAGGAGAAGTTGCTGTCGCCAAGATTGCATCAGAGGATAACCTGGCGGATCCATTCACTAAGGCCCTTCCAGCGAAAGCGTTTGATAGGCATGTGGAGGACATGGGGATCAGATGTATGGCAGAGTGATGACGGCATAGTCTTTTAGTATAAGTGGGAGATTGTTGGAATATATACTGAAAGCCTAGCTCTTTTTGTATGAACATTTTATTTTGAAATAAGAATCACATGATCATTATTTGCATTTTATATATTCATTATATATGTGTGCATATTGTCTAATATTTTACATTGTAGATAACATGGTGCTTGGTGTGGCACAGAAGATCATGTTATCAGTACCTTGTAAAATATAAGTAAAGGCTCACAACCAAGATGCTTTTGGACAAACCATTGGCATGGTTGTAGTGTAGCTTGGTATTGTTTTGTCTTGAACATAGAGTTACATTGATACACTTAGGTGTATTGAGCAGGACCGACATAGAGGTGATTCAATTTAGTACTGACTACATGATTGAATCGGACCTCGGATATTATGTTGTACATGCTCTTAATCCTGATATAATAACGGGCACATGTACTTAGTATTTATTTCTTTGATTTATCAGTGGGTGAGATTTAGATGGATTAAATCAATATGCCCGGTAAGTTGGGAAATAATATTATTTACATGGTGTGCCGTTGATTATAGGAGGAAACCGTGTCCTATATATTAGGTTGATGATGTCCCCTTGAGGAGCTCATAAGGTTCATCATGTAAACCCAGCTGGTTGACTTAGTCAACATGATGATAAGGTTGAGTGGTACTACCCGAGGAATTAGATGTTAATTAATTGATGGTCAGTAAATCAATTAATTGACGGACATTCAATATCTTAAACACGGGGAGATTAATGTACAAATAATATATGGAGCCCATATTGATTTATGGGGGTTGATGAGGTAGTTCAATTATGATCCTCTAGTGGAATGGAACATCATTGATGGATCAAGTTTGTGTGGTTCCGATCCATCGGGTGGCCAAGACCCAAATCCTTATGGTCCCTATCGTAGCCTAATATAATCCTTGTGAAGTCTAGATCCAAGAATGTAAAACAAAACCTAGAACCAACGGTTGGGATTAAATCCCTAGATCCGATGGTTGGATGAAACCCCAGAACCAACGGTTGGGATTAAATCCCTAGATCCGATGGTTAGGATAAAATCCTAGAATCGACGGTTGGGATTAAATCCTTAGATCCGACGGTTGGGATAAAACCCTAGATCCGACGGTTGGGATGAAACCTTAGATCTGACGGTTGGGATAAAATCCTAGATCCGATGTTTGGGATTAAACCCTATATCCGACGGTTGGGATAAAACCCTAGATCCGACGGTGGAGATTAAATCCCTAGATCCGATGGTGGAGATTAAAGGAGGCTTAAACCCTATTCTATAAATAGATGCTTAGGGTTGGGCGGCAAGATTTGATCAAGAATTGGTTTTGGAATTAGGGTTTGGCTCTTGGAGAGGTGGGCGGCTAGGGTTTGGAGCAAAAGTGGGCGGCAACTATCTTCTTCCTTCTAGTTGTTGCCGGCGCCCAACTTGCACCATCAATACTTGGCCGGCGCCCAACCTTAAGGCTTTTCTCTTCTTCCTTAGCCAGCGGTTCTCCTCCCATTGGTGGCCGGTTCTCTTCCTCCTCCCTATTCTCCAAAGTGGCCGGCGGCAACACTTCTTGAAGTTGGCCGGCGCATCATCCATTGCTCCTTGGCCGGCGGTTGCACCAAATTCCCTAATTTGGTGGCCGGTTCTAGATAGGAAAGGTATTTGTGAGTTCTTCTCTTTGTTCGCAGCGGACAAGGTAGAGAAGAAAGCGATCTAGAAGGCTTCTACTCATGGAGGAACTTCGTCCACACGTCGTCCACGAGAAGGATAGGACATACGGTAGAAGATCGTGAGGTATAAAGTTATTTTAACTTTATGTACAGATCTGAGCATGTTCTTATTTGTTTTGATTATGCATGTGTGTGTATGAATATATATTGTATAATCATGGACCCCGAAGACAAACACAAAAACCGGCGATCCATCCGTCGTCTCTTCCGCGGTTAACCAACTAGAAGAGTTGTGTTGCTTGAACAACTAGTTTGTTCAAGCGACCACTCAAGTTGTTAGCATGACGACGAATAGGTTGTGCTAAGGAAGCTCATCCCATCCGGATTAATTCTTTCATTAGTGAAAATTTTAATCCGGGGACATGGGAGCCAATGAGCCTCCGATGTGGCCACCTAAAACTGACTACGTCACACCTAGCCCAAGTATCATTTCCTCGTCCTACGGATTCTAGTTACTACACATGTATCGAAGAGTACCTTACTTTTAACATGTAATGCTTTGGCCAAAGACTTTAGTAACAATCCGACGAGAGGCCTATTAGGGCAATCTCTTGTCGTAATATGGTTTTGATGGTGTGGCAAAGGATTTAAGTTAGTTTGTTATGTTGATTTGATATGTGCGTTGAAGTCGTGCAGGACTTAGTAATTCGCACATGGAGTCGTGGCGAGTTTCACATCTCATGACTCGTACCTTGAGTCGGTGAAGGATAGCTTTGCGGAAGCCGTGCGCTTGGAGCATCCGAGGGACCGCCGGACGAGAAGCTTGGAGTGAAGCCGGAGGAAATAGACTTCGAGGCAAGAGACGCGAAGGAGCATTGCAGCCGCGGCGCTCGATCGCCTTAGGGACGCGTGGCCGAGAACGAAGAGAACCGCGCGTAGGATGGCAATGATCGCCAAGGCGGCAATGGTAGTGGCGGCCAACGGGAAGAAATCACCCCTCTCTATAAAAAGAGAGGGTGTGAGCCATTGAGAGGCTAATGCTTATATTCCAAGTGATCTTCCTAGTGCCCCACAAGCTCTAAACTCTTCTTACTTGTTTTTACTCCATTCTTATTGTAAGAAGAGTGATCTTGATTGTAAAGGTTACCTCCACCTAGCTTGGTCCCTCGCCTTCGAAGTTCTCTTCGTTCTCGGCCACATCCCTCGGCAGCATCAGGCGCACGACTCTGCAATGCTCCTTCGCGTCTCTTGCCTCGAAGTCTACTTCCTCCGGCTTCACTCCAAGCTTCTCGTCCGGCGGTCCCTCGGATGCTCCAAGCGCATGGCTTCCGTAAAGCTATCCTTCACCGACTCAAGGTACGAGTCATGAGATGTGAAACTCGCCACGGCTCCATGTGCGAATTACTAAGTCCTGCACGACTTCAACGCACATATCAAATCAACATAACACACTAACTTAAACCCTTTGCCACACCATCAAAACCATATTACGGCAAGAGATTGCCCTAACAATCTCCCCCTTTTTGATGTGTGGCAATCCGTTTAAGTTAGGTAAAAACATTTGATATAAATTTTTAAAGGAATGAAAGCATGTAAACATAAACATGATATAGCAACATGCAACTCCCCCTTAATCCATGAAACTCCCCCTTAATTTCTCCCCCTATCATAAGCATAATCATTTCTCCCTCTAAATATGTTCCCCTTTACTTAAACATACATTTCTCCCCCTTTGACACCATCAAAAGGATTAATCCTAATTTATAAACTCATGGCATCAAGTATAGTAGAAAGAGAAACCAAAAAACTTTATTAAAATCTGAAATCAGAAAATATTGTTTTTGGGTTATCATCAAGTATCAAGATATGGCAATGATCGCACAATGGATTCAAATTGATTTTATGAATTTTAGAAATGCATTAAAAATTCCAGAAAATTAGAAAAATCATGAAATTTTGGGAAAACATTTCTTTTAAGTATATCTATCAGTGAAAAATAGGTTTTCATGAAAAATCATTATATTTCCACATATTTGCCAAAAATCCAAAAGCTTTAAAAACTACTAAGTTTTTGATCATAAGAGTATCCATTTTAACACCTAGTCTTGCATCCAATTGTTTCAAAACATGAATACATGTATTTTAAAGTAAGAAATTATTTTGAAAACATATGAAATATCCAACCATGATCTTTGGGCAATATGTCTATGAATTAAACATAAGCCCTCCCCATGATTGGTCTATTATTGCTATGTTGATACTTTAAATGACCATCTAAATGCCATAGGCATTAGTGGACATTTGTATCATCCTAACATCTCACCCATGCTAAGTTTGCAATCAAGTTAGCCTATAGTGAGTGTGAGATGCATCCTAGGGGGTATTTGTATATACTTAACCAATATATTCATGCAATTCTATCAAGGTTATGTATCAACCTTATTGTAAGAAGAGTGATCTTGATTGTAAAGGTTACCTCCACCTAGCTTGGTGGACCAATAGTGATTGGCTTTGGAGGAGTGATTCACCTCGGACGAATCGGGATCGTGGATTAGCGGCATAGCCGTGAACCACGTTACATTTCTTGTTAGCGTTTGTATTTTCATTTATTGCTTTGTCTTTATTGTTTATGCTTCCGCTTGCGCTAACGATTGTGTAGATGAGCAAAAGAATGAACGAATTACGACATCCATCGTAAGAGGGCTATTCACCCCCCTCTAGCCGGCCGTATCGATCCCCTATAAGCCATGGGTATACATCTCCTCGCAAGGAGTGGTGAATCCTTTATAGGCTATTCAAACACCTTCAATCACTTCGACTTATACCCAATCATCCTGGGTCCACATCTCCTTAGAGATGTTTGCTTAAGATGTCAAAGCATAAGTCTCTATGATCAAGATGACTTGAATACCGCAAGTCAAAGGAACATCGCACTTAAGCCACAGTAAGAACTTCATTGACATATCTATATATGCAGAGAACCATATGAAGTCTTACGGCTGGTCACTCTAATGAACAAGTTACCATTACTAGCATCCACGATTAACTCCGGACATCACAATGTCTCCAGCCAGTGAGAATCAGCTGCTTGGATACACCAAGGAGTATACCTCGTGCTAGTCTCGACAGAATTGATGGTGTCCAAATCCATCAATTCATCGACTAGGGATAATTTCGATACATCACAATTACACATGTAGAGATACTCACTAGTTGTGATCCAATCACAAATTCTCTCATGCTGTGAATCGTATCGTGGACATTCAGTAAATGAGTTTAAGATCAAATCAAATACATAAAACATGTATACTCAAATAGTGAATCTTCATTTATCATATAAATGGTTCATACATAAGGCGATTGCCTTAGGACATCTCTCATATATTACTAACAGCTATATCCAAAATAGGGTATTGATTCATAGGTTCTTAGGAAAAACTTCATTTGAATTGTGGAATGGTACAATTCCAACAATTCATTATTTTAAGGTCTTTGGATGTAAAGTCTATATCTTAAATACCAAGGACAACCTAAGTAAGTTTGAGTCCAAAGCGGATGAGGAAATCCTAGTTGGATACTCATCCACTAGTGTAGGATATAGAGTTTACAATAAAAGGACTCAAAAGATTGAAGAATCTTCGAATGTTCAATTTGATGAAAATTCAAATACATACCCTAGGAAATCCCCTATTAATGATGACATAAACAATGAAAATCAAGGAATTACCCAACAATTGCAAGATTTAACCTTAGGGGGTAATGATCAAGGGGGAGGATTGGATCAAGGGGGAGTAAGGGATGACTCTAATGATGAACATAGGATTGAAGTTAATCATGATCAAACTCAACTTGATACACCTCCTAGAACCATAAGAGTTCATCAAAGTCACCCATTAGATCAAATTGTGGGTGAATTATCTCAAGGAGTTAGGACTAGGTCATTCCATAGGGATCCCACTAGTCATATAGCTCTAATTTCTCAAATTGAGCCCAAAAACATTAAAGAAGCATTACTTGATTCGGATTGGATCTTAGCAATGCAAGATGAGTTGGCTCAATTTGATAGGAGTCAAGTGTGGGAGTTAGTTCCTAGACCAAGTGAAAACACTATTATTACTACAAGATGGGTCTTTAGGAACAAACTAGATGACCAAGGGAATATCACTAGAAATAAAGCATGATTAGTTGCAAGGGGTTTTAATCAAGTTGAAGGACTTGATTATGATGAAACATATGCCCCGGTTGCTAGATTAGAGTCCATTAGAATACATTTAGCATATGCCTCCTATATGGGTTTCAAACTCCATCAAATGGATGTCAAATCGGTATTCCTAAATGGGTTTATTAAGGAAGAGGTGTATGTAGAACAACCTCCCGGGTTTGAAAATACGGACTACCCAAACCATGTATACAAGCTTAGGAAAACCTTATACGGTTTGAAACAAGCTCCCCGGGCTTGGTATGAAAGATTGTCAACTTTCCTAATCTCTAAGGATTTCAAAAGGGGTAGTATAGATCAAACTCTCTTTATAAAGTCAACATCTAATGACATCTTTATAGCCCATGTGTATGTCGATGACATTATCTTTGGGTCAACAAATGATGAACTTCTTCAAGACTTTATTCAAAATATGGAGAAAGAGTTTGAGATGAGTCTAGTTGGAGAATTAAATTAATTCCTAGGTTTGCAAGTTAAACAAACAAGTGAAGGAATTTACATTTATCAAAATAAATATGCTAAGGAAATGATTAAGAAATTTGGTTTGGAAAATGCTAAGGTAGTGTCAACTCCAATGGCAACCAATACTAAAATAGATAGTGATAGTGAAGGAAAACAAATAGATCTTACCCTTTATAGGAGCATGATTGGTAGCCTCTTGTATTTAACCGCTAGTAGACCCGACATACTATTTGCAGTTGGTATGTGTGCTAGGTATCAATCATGTGCTAAGGAATCTCATTTAGTTGCCATTAAAAGAATTTTAAGATATGTCAAGGGCACACTAAATGTAGGTCTATGGTACCCTAGGACTAGGTCTTTTGATTTAATTGGGTACACCGATTCCGATTATGCTAGTTGCAAATTGGATCGGAAGAGCACTAGTGGTGGATCCCAATTCCTTGGGTCCTCCCTAGTGAGTTGGAGTAGTAGGAAGCAACTTTGTGTTGCTTTATCCACCACCGAGGCCGAATATGTGGCTATGGGTGGTTGTGTAGCTCAACTCTTATGGATGAAACATACATTAGAAGATTATGAGCTATCTTACTCCAACATGAAAGTATTTTGTGATAATGTGAGCACCATTAACTTGACCAAAAATCCGGTGCATCACTCTAGGACCAAGCACATTGAAGTGGAGCATCACTTCATTAGAGACCATGTGGCTAAGGAGGACATTGAGCTCAATTATATTGAATCCAAGTCCAACTTAGCCGATATATTTACCAAGGCTCTCCCCGAAGTAGAATTTTCATCACTTAGAAGAGAACTTGGAATGTGCTTGGTTGAGTGAAGGTGTAGGTCTGCATGATCCTATAGAATTACTAGATTTCATACCTTTAACCATCTCACAAAATACTTAAGAAACCATGATTTTTGTATTGAGCCACCTAGAAAACATATGAGATGATAGGAAGATGCATCTGGTTCATAATGCTTGTTATGATGCATTACTATGAACCAAAGTGTCATCTAGAGACATTAATCCTTAATTGAACCAATCATTAGGAAGGCTTATACACAATTGATGTGCATATAGCTCCAAGAACATGGTTGGAAATGTCAAATAAAACATATTTTCAACTATTATTATCATACTTTGAAAAACAGTTTTTAAGTGTATCACAAAAGTGATACAAAGTTTGCAAAATTTTAGAACCTTTTGCTAGTTTCCAAATTTGTATCAATATTGAAATCTGGAAAACATATATTTTTCAAAATATTTTTCCTTGATAAAGTATGATTTCAGAAATGTGTACACAAATTTTCATGATTTTTTGAGGTTTCTAGAATTTCTGACGCATTTCTGAACTTGGCCTGAAAAGGCTGATTTTCGTATTATAGGTATAGCAGTCGACTGGTTCAGAAACCAAATTAGCCTCATTTTCTGAGGTTTAGTGTATTGTTGATATCCTAAAGAAATAACGTGGTAGTATTGAGTATAAACAACGTGTATGGATGTTTAATGCCGTGTTTTAGGGGGAGTTTCACAAAATATATCTTTCTCCTCCAAAATTTACATTGTTGGTGCAAAGTTAGGATTTAAACTTTCAAATTGTTTGATGACTTTAGCTCCACATGTATTTTATTCATCATAATCTGTATCTTGGATTAAGGGGAGTTAAAATTTTAAAATCTATGCCTTAGTTCAAGATTGTCAAACACTCAATCGTTTCATGAAATATATGCTTTTATCTTTCTTCTCTTTTTGATGTATGTCAAAGGGGGAGAAGAAATGTTTAAGTTAGAATTGGAATTGGATATATGATGTGATAATATGCGTATCTTTAAAAGACCTAACTTAAATGATTGTCAAACATCAAAAAGGGGGAGATTGTTGGTGCAACAATCCCCCAAGCATTTGTATGTTTTGATGTTTGGATAATCATCTAAGTTAGGCAACAAATTGTGATGATATCTAAGTGACAGGGAAATCCAAGTATGAAGACTTGGTGAAAGAAAAGTCCAAGGTAAAGGTTTGGCGGCATAAGACCAAGCATGTTGTCTTGGCAGCATTAAGTCCAAATGGACCTTGGCAAAGGGAGTCCAAAAGCAAGTCTTGGCAGCGTAAGTCCAAGCATATAGACTTGGCGGCGTAATGTCCAAGCATGCTTTGGCAAAGGAAAACTCTAGACATGACAAAACCAAAGGAGCTCTTGGAAGCAAAGCGCAAAGGATGAACAAGTCGCGGACTCGGAGGGATCCTGAAGGCGCAAGGCTTAAGGAAGAGCTAGGAGGTTAAGTCTAGGTCTAGGGGGAGAAATCAAGTGTGAAATATTCACACTTGATGAGTATCGATCACCGATACGATGTATCGATCGGCCCAGTCAGTGCTCGACCGAGTCGGTGAAACCACGACTAGCGATCGACTCCGTGACAGCGATCGGCGATCGATGTTGCAATCAGTCGACTGATAGACATAAAAACGAGCACAGAATGGAGTCGCACTCGACTGCGATCGTGATCACTCGACTGATCTCTCCATCAGTCGACTGATGGAGGGATCAGTCGACTGATGAAAGTGTCGTTGGATGAAACGATTCTGAATCCCACGAATCCGGCTATTCAGAAGCCGTTAACCACGCCAGCAGTCGACTGATGCTGTACATCAGTCGACTGATCGTCCTCCAATGGGAAAATCAACCTCTTCTCTATAAAAAGAGGGCTGGTGGAGGTTTTTGGGGTTAATGCTTATTTCCTAATCTTTCTCAAGAGCCTCCACGAATTCTTTAGCTTTCTAAGTGATTTAAATCTCCTCCTCTTCTCTCTAAGCTTAGATCTTCATTCTTTGTAAAGAAGAGGAGTTGTGTGTAAAGAAAGCTTATTAGTGGATTTGCTTGGATTGATCCACCTTAAGGATCGCCGTGGAGTAGGAGCGCTATCTCCGAACCACGTAAAAGGCTTTGTTTGCGTTTGCTATTGTTTTTACTTATATCATTGTGTTTGCTTCCGCTAATCATTTTTGTAGAAACCGAAAAATGCTATTCACCCCCCCCCCCTCTAGCCATTCCAAACGATCCCTAACATTTATTGCGGCGATTAGTCCTCGACAAATGACTTGGCTCTGATACCACTTGTAGGGGATCGGTGTGTATTGGCCGGCTAGAGGGGGTGAATAGCCCTCTTTCGTTCGATGACGTAATTTGCTTGTCTACAAAACTAATTAGCGCAGCGGAATACTAATAAACAAGCAAACAAAACCACAAATGCAAAGATAAACAATGCTAACACAATATGTAACGTGGTTCACGGCTACGTCGCTAATCCACGGTCCCGATTCATCTAAGGTGAATCACTCCTTTGCCAAATCCACTAGATCTCTCCTTTGCACAAAGCTAGGTGGAGGTAACCTCTTTTACACAAGGATCACTCTTCTACAATAGAATGAATATTAGCACAAGTAGAAGAGTGGAAAATGTTTAGGGCACTTTTGGGAGCTGTTAGGAGTTCAAGCATCAAGCCCCCAAAGCCCCACACCCTTCCTCTTTATAGAGGAAGAGGGTTTCTTCCCATTGACACATGACCAGTCGACTGATGCCCCTGATCAGTCGACTGATCCTGTAGTCTTTGCCCAATAACGATTGTTTTCCACATTGGATTTCATCCAACGACACCGTCATCAGTCAACTGATATTACCATCAGTCGACTGATGCTCGATCAGTCGAGTGCTCACGAGCTCGACTCCATTTTGTGCCTGAAACACTTGTGACTAGTCGACTGATGCCTTCATCAGTCGACTGGTGGTCTCGCAGTCGACTGACAATCCATGGCAGTCGACTGTTGGCACTTGAACCGGACTCAAACACAAGTCGAGTCACAGTCGACTTAGAGTAGTCGACTACCATAACATGGTAGTCAACTGATGTCGAGAAATCCCATCCGACACTTAGACAAATGGCAAAGTTTCACCTAAGAGCACTACCCCTTCCCGGATTACATTCGCTCACTCTCATCCCTCGGAGTCCCTCACCTTTGAAGTTATCTTCGTCTAGCCACATCCCTCGGATGCGCCAAGTGCATGGCTTTGCAGTGCCATCCTTCACGTCTCGCCTTGAAGTATACTTCCTCCGGCTTCACTCCAAGCTCCTTGTCCAGCGGTCCCTCGGATGCTCCAAGCGCACGACTTCCGCAAAGCCATCCTTCACCGACTCAAGGACCGAGTCATGAGATGTGAAACTTGCCAAGGCTCCATGTGCGAATTACTAAGTTCTGCAAGACTCCAACGCACATATCAAATCCACACATCCCAACTTAAACCCTTTTCCACACACATCAAAACCATATCAAGGATTGATTGCACTAACAAGAAAAATGAGTTAAGTTCAAGATGTATAGTTCTTCCATCTAGATGAACCTAAACTCATAACATGACATTAATGAATCATGAGGAAAGCTAATGTACAAGTCATGTACAACTAGACATAGACCATTGTTCAAAATAGGTTTTCAAAAACATTTCAAAATCATTTTGAAAAACCTTGGTGAAGCCTATCTTTTGATAGTTATCACCATTGATGAAGTTGATGGAATGTAGGCTTAAAACATTGAACTTATCAATGGCTTTAAACTTTGTATCAATCTCACAATTTAATGGGTATTTTATTTTAAAACTATTTTTCACCCATTGTAATTGACATAGGTAATATACATATGAAATTTCAAAAAATTTCAAATTACCTATATTTATTTATGAATTTTTAAAATCCAATTATGAAAACTATTTTCTGCGTTTGCAGAAATTAGTCGATTGCTATCAGAGGGCAGTCGACTGGTGGTAGTGCGTCGGCTGATTTCTGATTTCAATCGACTGTGGTTTTTGATATGGGTTGAACAAGGTTTGTTTAGTCATTTATCAATAATGTTAGACTACCCTAACATTTCATAACACTAGGATATGCTTTGAAAAGCATTGGAGGGGTGAAATATCATTAAAAATGATTAGGAGAGGTGTTTAGGGTTGACTATCAAATTTTAAGCGAGGTTAAAGTTCAAGTTTGAACTTTTACTCTTATTTTCGATGGTTTGAGTTTCCTATAGGCTTAGGAACTCTCCAAGGACTTTGTTGGTGTAATGGTCAAGGGGGAGTAAGCCATTAGGGAATGTTATCCATCAAGGAATGATGGATGAGTTTTTCCTCAAAGGGGGAGAAATAAAGGGTTTGTGTTAGGAAACCTTCATTGTGCTCACCAAAGGGGGAGAATTGGAGAAGTTAGGATTGCCTATCATTTAGTGATATGGGACTTATCACTATGAAGAGTGAAGGCATCCTAGATATTTTTGGACTAAGAGGGAGAATGTAAGATCTCAATAGTATATGAGACATTGATACCCTTGGTAGTCTTTTTGATGTATGCCAAAGGGAGAGAAGTGAGGTTTAAGTTAGGTAAACCTTCACTATGCTTTGGCATTGGAAGAGTTATGTTTGGGCATATTTGTTAGCCTTGCCTAAAGGTGTTGTCAGACATCAAAAAAGGAGAGATTGTCGGTGCAATATGTTAAATACTGAAAATTTAAAATAGTAAATTAAATGGCCAAAGAATTTAGGAAAATAATCCTAGTAATTTTTTGGGATTTTTAGGGAATTTTAGGAATTTTTTTCGGAATTTTTCTGGATTTAAACGAAGTCCGTACGAGATAATTATGGGGATAAAATAAATAGGCTTTTGTGGAGTCTATTTAAGGGGTTAATAGAGGGTATTAACTAAATAGGAAAAAAAACCTAAATTTCTTTTCTTTATTCTTTTTCCCCGCCCGACTCTTTTCGTCCTTCGGCAGTTCCACACGCCCGACGCCATCCTCTCTGCTCCGCCGACGATCTCTTCTCCACCGACGACCAGGGCGGCGGTCTCTTCTCCGTCGACGACTAGGTTGCCGCCACCCACGGCACCGTCCGCGCACGCGGCCAGCAGCCGTAGTTCGACACGCTCACCGCCATCGATCTGTAGGGATTTTCATATGCCAAATAGCATATGCGCAACGGAAAAATTAGGATCCCTTCCTAGTGATCCTTGCGAAAGAAAACTCGTACAAAATAAATTTCTCTAAAACCAAACCTATCTTATAGGAGAGGATTACCTTTGTTGCGTGCCCTTGTTAATCCCGCTTTTGCTTTTGGTTTGTTGGATCTTTAGCACGTTCAAATGTCCGTGCCTCTATATGTATCCACACGAGCAAGCTCTTGTCTCACAAAAGAAACTAGAAGAGCTCTCCTTTACTTCTTGCTAGAGAAGTCCCTAAAGGAGAGGAATCTAGGAAAAAGAGAAAGGAAGAAGAAGACTACTCTTCTTGCTAGCCTACACTCACAAAGCCACACAACCAAAGCTTCCACCAAGCTCTCAAGCTCTCTCACAACCACAATTCTTACTATGGCCGACCACTTCATGGAGTCTTTTATAGGGTTGGAAAAACCCTTTCACCTCCACACATTCAATGCAATCCATTGCATTGAGACACAATCCAAAAAGGAGTTGGCTTCCTTGTTTGGCCGTCCAATTAAGGAGACAAAAACCACTTTGTCTCCTTCCACCTCATCTAGCTTAGGTGGATGCTTAGGTGGCATGCTTATGTGGCATTCTTATGTGGCATTCATGCATGTTGAATTAATCTTATTAATTCAATTAAGCTTATGTTATCATATTGAATTAATCTCATTAAATCAATAAGGTAACATATTGAATTAATCTCATTAAATCAATTAGCTAAAATTCTCATTAAGCTTAAAGTCCAAAAACCATTTTGTAGTTAAGCTTATTCCCAAATTATTCTAGTCAAACTAGAATACTCTAATTCCTCTAATTATCATGCTCTTTGTGTGTGACCCTATAGGCTCTCATAACGTTGGCAGTGGATCTAAACTCTTTTAGATACACAAGCAATGAGCGGCATCTAGCAATACATCATTGCTACCCAAGTTACAAAATAAGTCAAGATTCGACTAACCTTTCCGTGACTACTATAATGTATGACCGTGTCCTTCTATCCTTGATATCAGATTGACCAATGAGGCATAGACCGTGTCATCCTCGATCAATCTATGTGTTTCTTGATTCCTGAGTAAACTAACTCAAACAAATGAGCTCAATAACTCATATTGACTCATTCGAGCATGGCCATGCGTTTTAGTAGTTCTACTCAATCAAGGGGCCCACCGATATCACTCTCGTCATATGAGAGGGATAGATCCCATCTACATCACTCACATCCCTCCGCATAATTTGTTATATACCCAGTAATCGCCTTTATGGTCCACCCTGTTACGGGTGACGTTTGACGATACCAAAGTACATAACTCCTTATGTAGGGAACCGTAGTGACTTCAGGTCTGAGGACTATTCATACCAATAGTCACATGAGAAAGTTTATGACACTCATATAACGATCCATGAAACTTTCTCATGGCGGGTTAGTTCAGTATATATTCTCTAATATATACCCATGTGTCAACTTGATATCATATATCCATGACTTGTGAGATCAAGTCATCAATTGACCTACATGCTAGTCTTTATGTATTAATATTGCCCTTGCATATTAATACTTGACAGGGAACATTTAGAAAGTGTTCTCTACAACCTCTCATAATCAATTCTGCCAATTGATGTGCTGTAGATAAGAACCTACTTTTCTAGGGCATTACTATATTTAATTTAGCTGGCACAAGCAAGACTTAAATATAATAACCAATCCTTTGACTTTATAGAATATGATACAAAATGTTCCCTATTCAACCATCACATGATTGGTTCTTAGGGCTATAACTAACAATCTCCCACTAGCACTAGTACCAATCACTATGATATCTAATACCTAGTGACCTAGTGTGACCATCATGCTTCCTCTGTGCCAAAGCCTTGGTCAATGGATCTGCGATGTTAGCTTCTGTCGGTACTCTGCATATCCTCACATCTCCTCTATCGATGATCTCTCGAATGAGGTGGAAGCGCCGCAGTATGTGTTTGGTCCGCTGATGTGATCGAGGTTCCTTAGCCTGTGCAATAGCCCCATTGTTGTCACAATAGAGGTCTATTGGATCTGTAATGCTAGGAACTACCCCAAGTTCACTGATGAACTTGCGGAGCCAAACAGCCTCCTTTTCTGCATCAGACGCAAAGAATATACTCGCTTCATTGTAGAATCAGCAACTGTGTCCTGCTTTGAACTCTTCCAGCTCATAGCTCCACCATTCAGGCAAAACACGTACCCCGATTGCGATCTATAGTCATCCTTGTCTGTTTGGAAGCTTGCATCACTGTAACCCTTTACAGCTAGCTCCTCATTGCCTCCAAATATCAGGAAATATTCTTTCGTTCTTCGTAAGTATTTAAGAATATTTTTGACTGCTATCCAGTGACTTTCACCTGGATCCGACTGGTATCTACTCGTCATGCTCAAAACATACGAGACGTCAGGACGAGTACAAAGCATGGCGAACATGATAGACCCTATGGCAGATGCATAAGGGATCTTATCCATGCGATCTCTCTCCTCCTTAGAAGAGGGACATTGAGTCTTCGAAAGACTCACACCATGTGATAAAGGCAGAAATCCTTTCTTGGAATTTTGCATAGCAAAACGATCTAGCACTTTATCTATGTATGTACTCTGACTTAGGCCAAGTAATCTTTTAGATCTATCTCTATAGATCTTGATGCCTAGAATATAGGCAGCTTCACCTAAGTCTTTCATCGAGAAACAATTCCCTAACCACATCTTCACAGACTGGAGTGAGGGAATATCATTTCCGATGAGAAGTATGTCATCTACATACAAGACAAGAAATACAACTGTGCTCCCACTATTTCTCTTGTAGACACAAGGTTCATCTTCATTCTTGATGAAACCAAACTCCTTGATTGCATCATCGAATCGAAGATTCCAGCTTCGAGAGGCTTGCTTTAGTCCATAAATGGACCTTTGCAGTTTGCATACCTTTCCAGGATGCTTTGGATCTTCAAAACCCTCAGGCTGTGTCATGTACACATCCTCGAGTAGCTTTCCATTCAGAAAAGCGATTTTGACATCCATCTGCTAGATCTCATAATCGTGGTAGGCTGCAATAGCAAGTATGATCCGAATGGATTTAAGCATCGCAACTGGTGAAAAGGTTTCATCATAGTCAATACCATGAATTTGTTTGAATCCTTTAGCCACCAATCTACCTTTATAGGTATGCTTATTACCATCCATGTCAGTCTTTACTTTAAAGACCCACTTACACCCAATGGGTTTTACCCCTTCAGGTGGATCAACCAAAGTCCATACTTGGTTAGTGTACATGGATTCCATTTCGGATCTCATGGCCTCTAGCCATTTCTCGGAATCTGGGCTCATCATAGCTTCTTGATAGGATGTAGGCTCGTCAAGATCGACAAGCAATACCTCACCGTTGTCAGTCAAGAGAAAAGAATATCTCTCGGGTTGACGACGGATCCTATCAGATCTACGAAGAGGTTGGTCTACTTGAACAGGTGTCTGCTCCACAACTCTTTGGGCAACACTTTCCTCATCCACAACACTTTGTGGTTCCTGTTCATTTTCCATCGAAGCCTTAGTGTTATCGTCATCTTGAACTTCTTCAAGATGAATTTTACTCCCACTAGTTTTTCTAGAAATAAATTCTCTTTCTAGAAAGACAACATTTCTGGCAACAAACACCTTGCCAAGTGTGGGATTGTAAAAGTAATATCCCTTAGTTTCCTTGGGATATCCTACAAAATAACACTTATCTGATTTGGGTCCTAGTTTATCTGAGACTTGACGTCTTACATAAGCTTCACAACCCCAAATCTTTATAAAAGACATTTTGGGACTCTTCCTAGTCCATATCGTATATGGTGTCTTTTCTACGGCTTTTGATGGGACGCGATTAAGTGTGAAAGCGGCTGTCTCTAGAGCTAGTCCCCAAAAGGAAGTAGGTAGATCAGTCTGGCTCATCATTGATCGTACCATATCTAATAGAGTACGATTTCTCCTCTCAGATACACCATTCCATTGTGGTGTTCCAGGTGGAGTGAGTTGGGATATTATCCCACACTCGGCCAGGTGATCACGAAACTCTTGACTAAGGTATTCACCACCTCGATCTGATCGAAGTAGCTTAATACGCTTACCAAGTTGGTTTTGTACTTCATTCTTGAATGCTTTGAACTTTTCAAAGGATTCTGACTTATGTCTCATCAAATATAAGTAGCCGAATCTACTCATATCATCAGTGAAAGTAATAAAGTATTTATAGCCTCCTGCCGACATTGAAAGGGCCACATACATCAATGTATGAGTCCTAACAAGTCCGTCGCTCTCGCCATGTCCACTAAATGGAGTTTTAGTCATCTTTCCTAAAGACAAGATTCATACCTCATATGATTCAAAATCAAATGAGTCCAATAATCCATCTTTATGGAGTTGGGATATGCGTTTTCATTTATGTGACCTAGGCGACGTGCGTAGATATGTTTGGTTCAAATCATTCGATTTGAACCGCTTGTATTTACGTTATATATTGGGTTTTCTAAATCTAGAACATAGAGACCATTCATAAGTGGTGCATTACAATAGAACATTTCATTCACATAAATGGAACAACATTTGTCCTTTATTATAAAAGAAAAGTTTTTCTTGTCTAAACAAGATACGTAAATTTTGTTCTTTGTCAATGCAGTACATATAAGCACTCCTCTAGTTCTAAGATAAGCCCGGTGGGCAAAGACAAGGAATATGTTCCTACAAACTACAAAGAAGAACTTTTGCGCCATTGCCTACTCAGACGTCCACTTCGCTTTTGCCATTAGTCTACTATTTCTCGGTCTGCACATTAGTACAAATGTGAGATGCACATCCGTATCTAATACCCATGTAGAAGAAATAGATAGATTAACTTCTATAACGTGTATACCGAGGCGTAAGTCCCACTTCTTTTATTCTTTACTTCCTCAAGGTAGACTTTGCTTCCGCTTCCGGTGTCCAAATCTCACCGCAATGGAAACAACCCTTCAGTACTTTACCTTTACCATTTGAAGTGGATGAATTGGCCTTGCCTTTGGCTTGGGTCTTACCCTTGCCTTTGCGCTTACCTTTGCCCTTCTTGACCATTAGTACGTTACTAACTTTCTTTTTGAGATTGGTTGTGATTCTTAACATCGAGAATCTCGCAAAGGTTTATCAATTTTATTCATGTTATAATTCATGACGAATTGATTATATGCTTAAACAGCGATTGCAAGATAACATCGGTTGCCAATTCTTGGCTCGATTGGAAAACCTAGTCTTTCAAGGTTCTCAACGTACCCAATCATTTTAAGTACGTGAGTTCCTACAGGTGTTCCTTCTTGCATCTTGCATGCAAAAAGAGCCTTAGACACTTCAAAACGCTCGTGCCTGGCTTGTCCTTGATATAGTTGTTTCAAATGCTCAACCATATCATAGGCATCCATGTTCTCATGTTGCTTCTGAAGCTCAGAGTTCATGGTTGCAAGCATAAGGCATGACACATCTAATGCGTCATCTTGATGTTTCTTATAAGCATCTTTTTTAGCACGAGTGGCCGCAGGGGCAGGTATTTCAGGGGTAGACTGCTCTAGGACATACAGTTTGCGTTCTTGCTTGAGGATAATCCTCAAGTTCCTATACTAGTCAAGAAAGTTTGCTCCATTGAGCTTGTCCTTCTCAAGGACAGATCGCAAGTTGAGGGGGTGTGTCGTGTTAGATGACATGGTGATCTACAACAATAAAATGCAAAATTAAGTATCATACCTAAGTCATTTAATTAGGCCTTTAATTAAATGAGGCTCCCACTAAATTCTCATAGCTTTGATATGAGCTAATCATTGATGTAGGCAAACACTTTTCGCTTACATCATTAGCTACTATTTAGCTATAAATTTATATGGGATAAAGATCCACATCATAATTCGTCTTGAGTTAGCTTTGGCTAATCGCCCAAGACGTAGTATGATTAGGTAGGCAATCTTTTGCCAATTACATCTGATGTAACTCTTTAATAGCTTTGGTTAAGTTTAGATTAGTTTAGTGTTTATTCCTAAACCAACTTCCAGGCTGTGGCGAGGCACAGGGGCCTTCTTGGATATCGGAGCAACGACCACTTCTAAGACAAAGCTGATGTTCAGAAATCACATAAAACTAATTTTAAAACTTATGCTCAAAGCTAATATATGCCTCTACTTTCTTAACTAATTAAGAAAAACTTAATTAAGTCTTAACCAAGTTTGATAGCGGGACATCACGATTGTCCACTCGCACTCTTCCAAAATAAAATGCATTGCTTTGCTTTGGCAAACCCAATAACAAATGATCGAGGAAGTAGTGAGTACCAAACTTTGGTAGGCATATCGTATTTGACTTATTAAGATATAAACTTAAACATGCATCACATACATATTAGCATACATCACATATAAACTAAATTAACATGCATCACATACAAGTTAAACTAAGTGTGTCATGGTTATGGCCCTTATTCTACGATCTTCTCAAGCCAATGAGAAGATTGATTGGTCAACCTAGGGATAGCATCTTCTCTCAAGTGCTTCCTTTTGGTTGTCTTGTATTGTTGACTTCCTCCTTGTAACATTATCTTCCAATGGACCCTCCATCTTTGTTGTATATTACAAAAGGAGAAATACTCGAGTTACATTCGAGTCTAAAGCTAATTTTACAACAAGAATTTTAGGAGAAAGGCACGACACGCAGGCCGTATTAAGAATTACAACACACAATCACAAACTTTTTGGGACTAGGCCATAACCATGCACCATGTCAATTTTAACTTTTAAAAGACATCGGATATTTTATTATGTTTGAAAATTTGCTAATGCAATTATCAACTCATAATAAAATTCATCCTACTTCTATATCATATATAAAATAGAGAAAAACTATTTTTATACGATCTTTCGCAAGTGGCTCTGATACCACTGTAGGGATTTTCATATGCCAAATAGCATATGCGCAACGGAAAAATTAGGATCCCTTCCTAGTGATCCTTGCAAAAGAAAACTCGTACAAAATAAATTTCTCTAAAACCAAACCTATCTTATAGGAGAGGATTACCTTTGTTGCGTGCCCTTGTTAATCCCGCTTTTCCTTTTGGTTTGTTGGATCTTTAGCACGTTCAAATGTCCGTGCCTCTATATGTATCCACACGAGCAAGCTCTTGTCTCACAAAAGAAACTAGAAGAGCTCTCCTTTACTTCTTGCTAGAGAAGTCCCTAAAGGAGAGGAATCTAGGAAAAAGAGAAAGGAAGAAGAAGACTACTCTTCTTGCTAGCCTACACTCACAAAGCCACACAACCAAAGCTTCCACCAAGCTCTCAAGCTCTCTCACAACCACAATTCTTACTATGGCCGGCCACTTCATGGAGTCTTTTATAGGGTTGGAAAAACCCTTTCACCTCCACACATTCAATGCAATCCATTGCATTGAGACACAATCCAAAAAGGAGTTGGCTTCCTTGTTTGGTGGCTTAAGGAGACAAAAACCACTTTGTCTCCTTCCACCTCATCTAGCTTAGGTGGATGCTTAGGTGGCATGCTTATGTGGCATTCTTATGTGGCATTCATGCATGTTGAATTAATCTTATTAATTCAATTAAGCTTATGTTATCATATTAAATTAATCTCATTAAATCAATAAGGTAACATATTGAATTAATCTGATTAAATCAATTAGCTAAAATTCTCATTAAGCTTAAAGTCCAAAAACCATTTTGTACTTAAGCTTATTCCCAAATTATTCTAGTCAAACTAGAATACTCTAATTCCTCTAATTATCATGCTCTTTGTGTGTGACCCTATAGGCTCTCATAACGTTGGCAGTGGATCTAAACTCTTTTAGATACACAAGCAATGAGCGGCATCTAGCAATACATCATTGCTACCCAAGTTACGAAATAAGTCAAGATCCGACTAACCTTTCCGTGACTACTATAATGTATGACCGTGTCCTTCTATCCTTGATATCAGATTGACCAATGAAGCATAGACCGTGTCATCCTCGATCAATCTATGTGTTTCTTGATCCCTGAGTAAACTAACTCAAACAAATGAGCTCAATATCTCATATTGACTCATTCGAGCATGGCCATGCGTTTTAGTAGTTCTACTCAATCAAGGGGCCCACCGATATCACTCTCGTCATATGAGAGGGATAGATCCCATCTACATCACTCACATCCCTCCGCATAATTTGTTATATACCCAGTAATTGCCTTTATGGTCCACCCTGTTACGGGTGACGTTTGACGATACCAAAGTACATAACTCCTTATGTAGGGAACCGTAGTGACTTCAGGTCTGAGGACTATTCATACCAATAGTCACATGAGAAAGTTTATGACACTCATATAACGATCCATGAAACTTTCTCATGGCGGGTCAGTTCAATATATATTCTCTAATATATACCCATGTGTCAACTTGATATCATATATCCATGACTTGTGAGATCAAGTCATCAATTGACCTACATGCTAGTCTTTATGTATTAATATTGCCCTTGCATATTAATACTTGACTAGGAACATTTAGAAAGTGTTCTCTACAGCCTCTCATAATCAATTCTGCCAATTGATGTGCTGTAGATAAGAACCTAATTTTCTAGGGCATTACTATATTTAATTTAGCTGGCACAAGCAAGACTTAAATATAATAACCAATCCTTTGTCTTTATAGAATATGATACAAAATGTTCCCTATTCAACCATCACATGATTGGTTCTTAGGGCTATAACTAACACGATCCCCCAGTGCCGACGCACTATCGCCTTCTCCTCTCGGTAGGCGGCGGCGGCAAGCGATTCGCCTCGGTGGTGCCACGACCGAGCCAGAGCAGCGCTTTCTCTCCCTCCCCCGCGCGGCAGCCAACAACCATGATTTCGATCGTCGGCCGCTGCCGCCCGACTCAGGTCGCACCATCATCACGCTCGCGATCGCCTGCTCGCACGGCCGCCCACCTGCGCAGAGCATCGCTTCTCCACTCGCCTCCATCGTAGCTTTTCCCTCCGTACAATTGGTCAGCGCTGGTTGTCGCCGGAGCAAGGTAAAGGGGTGTACCTTGTTTTTGTTTAACACCTGCGGTATTTTTCTGAGGTTGACAGTCGATTTGGATTTGGGCAGTGGTATTGGTATTTTCGGCGAACAGGATAGATTTGGGGGAAAGTTTGCTACCGGTGAGGTTTCCCACGGCTGGTAAGGTTTCTTTCCTCTTTTTAATTATTTGTAGATTTATGTGGTTGAATTACGGGTTGTGAATTTAGGAAATCGAGTTGAGGATCTGATTTGGGGAAAGATTTGGCAACCGGTGGGATCCTAGGGCCGGTAAACATGATTTTGGTGTTGTTCGGTTGATATTGGATGGTTGGTTGTACACTATTATATAGTAGGTCTAGAGTTTATTATGATTATGATGTTAGATCTAAAGTTAATCAAGATTTAGGCTCAATTTGGGGGTGAATATACTTTGTGTTGTGATGAGATTTCAATTAGGGTTGGTTAGAGCCCTAAATCGGTGTAATTATGGGATGTTAATGGTTGTAAATTGATTGTGGGTGACAAGTTGTGGGATCCAAGTGTTGGATTGTGTTTGAGGTAAGGATTGTTTGAGTCGTATGTATGTCACCTAGGGTTAGGTTGGATTAATATTTATGATCGGTTCTGTAATTCAGTATGGAGGATTGATTAGGTTGAATAGAATAATTAAATCAATCTAGTGGATCGGATATGAGGTCAATGTAGGATTCGATTCGATCATTTGTTGGAGATGGATAATATTTTCATATGATGAGTATTGATCATGGTGAGATAAATTGCAATGATATGTTTTTGGATTGAGGAGTTAATCACAATTTATGACCTACGGGTTGAGGGTCTACTTGTGGATACATAGTAGTAATTTAGCACGTTGTCGGGTGCTTGGATTTGATGGATTTACTTTAGATTAATTGGTTATGGAAGGAATCGATTATGTATTCGATTTGTCGGTGAATGGTATTTTGTGCTTAACAATAGTTATGCATTATGCAGGTTTTGGTCACGAGGCAGGTCCCCGGTCGTGACGATCTGGTTCTTTTGCGGATATATTATTAGGCGGGTATTTTGACTTATCTTTTAGATATAGTCATTGTTGATATGCTAGTTAGGATAGCTTACAATAATTTTTCATGTTTATATGCCTAGTATGCTTTTGGTGCCTACTTGATACATGAATGTGATAGGATATGATTATATCTCCCTGTTTGACTTGGATCATAGTTATTTGGATTATGGATATGTACATATTGATTGTACATATTATTCGGATAGGTATTTTGAGTAGGATTTACATGCTTTAGTATCATGCACCATTTTTGCATGATTGCATGCTGGCTGGACGGGGTTCCATTATTGTTGCGCCCGCAGCCAGTTACATGGTCTGCACACACTACCACTCATGGGTTAGTGGTACATCAGAAGGGTGTGTGCAGTTGCTCTGTCAGGCTCCGTTGATATGCTCATGGGTAGTGATAGAGGCAGCGTGGTAGCGGGCAGGGATCCCTCCTCTGGTCTATAACACCGGGAGATGAGAGCTTAGCTCCCCCACTCTGTTTGGGGCAGGAGGATAGGTGTACTCCGACAGCATCCTGTCCACTCGGTCACTCAGGAGCAGTGATGGCAGAGTGCACAGTTGTCATAGCCCTACCCACTCGGCTTCACCATCGCGTGTGAGGCGGCTGACTGGCGTAAGGGGTGACCATGTCATTGGCACGACATGCATTTTATATGGATAGCATTTGTATTGTGTTTGCTGCATTTTTATTGCTGCCTTGGTTGTGCATATGATTGTCATGCATGCAGGATATATATTTATATATATGGTGAGGACTTTATTACTTCTAGTCAGGCACATGCTCCTATATCAGGGTAGGAGATTCAGGTTAGTACAGTCTTGTTGTATTTATTTCTTGCATACCCTATATGTGAGACTGTACGGGCATCGTTTTTATTGTTAGCTATATCTTACTTTGTATATCGACTATACCCGCAGAGTTCTTTGAACTCACCCCGTTGATTTATATCTATTTTAGGATGAAGCTGTCAGGAGAGTGCAACTGCCGGACCCCACTCGTTGTAAATGTCTGTTTTGGGATTTTTGTTTTATGGTATCTAGATTTTGATTAGAGGACATTTATAGGATTGGATATTGATGTTTGTATTCGTGGATTTTTGGTGTTCTTATGGACCTTATTCAGATTTTGGTTTGATTGGATTTTGTTGAGTATTCCTGCCCAGATGGCAGAAGGGGTAAGTCTATTTATTTTAGACTGTCTATCATTTATTTTTGTTGATGGCCTAAGGCCAAATTATATAACTGCGTGTGAGTTTGGATTCGGGTCGTGTTGACCGATGTATAGTGGCCGTGTAGGCCTTGTATGTAAATTAGGATTGTCACCCGTACAGGGGAGATGCTGCCGTATTTTTGTCTGGCGGGGTCTCCTTCGGGGTATGACAATTTATTTGGTATCAGAGCCCCTAGGTTTTCAAGTTCCTAGGGGTTTTTGGATTTTTCGGAGTTCTCCATGTTTTGGCAGGTTTTTGTGAGGTAATCTGGAAATTTTTGGATTGGTATGGATTTTCGATGATTTTTATGTTTTGAAAATTCGAGGATTTTTGACGAGATCAATATGGGGTTTTGGCGGCTACGGGACCTCTCCTGACGGTGAAATAGGTATGATGATTAATTTGATATGTTTTTATTTGTGGTAATATCTGTATTCATTTAATAGATATGAGATGAGGTGAGCATGCTCCTGCACCGAGACGTGGTGCAGGGTAACCACGCAAGAGGACAGTGAGATCTCTGGCTACGGAGTTTCCAGAAGTATCTATAGAGTTTTGACTCATGTGCAGACTCGTAGTAGGGGTCGCCCACATGGTGACCAGCCGGAGTTGCCATATTGTTTATACTCCAGGTTAGATTTGGCTATCTGTTTGGTGGATAACAGGAATATAACATTTAAGTGTGTTGGTCACTATTTGTAATCAGAGATGGAGTTGACCATAAATGACCTGTTCAGTTAGTGAGTCTTGAACCTGTGTCGAAAAGGTGAATTTCCATTGAGGGATGACTGATACCGTGTCAGAAAGCAGGGGTCAAGACGTCATATTGGTTGTGGAAATCAAGGACTACAGATTATTACTCTGTGTGCCAATGGACAAGGAATGTATACTATTGTTGATACAGTCCTTGGAGGTTTAAGTTATGAAGTTCCATAGGGATTTTGATCCTTGAGCGGCTTGAGCCTTAGATTGATAACATTGAAGGTACTGTTAAGTACCTAACTGGTATTTATATAGGAGTGGAGATAGTTTCTTACTATTGCAATGATCAAGTTGTTACTTGGTCGAATATGTAGAAGAAATTTATTTGGGGAAAAAACCCATTACGGGATCACGGGTTCAGGATGTTTTCGAGAGACAGTATTTCTCCATGTTATTTTGTATGACTCATTGTTGGGAAATGCTTGAGCCTTAAGTTGAGTGATAAATTGTTAATGGAGTTCACTATAGAGTTTATTAGACTTGCAAAGTTTACCCCACTTAATGGCTCAAGATAGTGATTGAGTTGTCTTCAATCACCCATGATTTATTGGCTTACATTTGGATTAGGATAGTTGGATATGCCATCAGTTCTTATCGGGAGGCATTTGGGTGAGTCATATTTATGAAAATGACACTGCAACAAGTGTCTCAAGATAATGGTGTAGTCAATCTAGTGATAATAACCTACACTTTGGATAAGACAACGGTAGAAGTCGTGAACGTGCTCTTCTAGCTGAATTCACGTGGCATTATATCGTTCCCATGTTGTTGCTCAATATGGATCAGGTCTGTGGCTAGAGGTGGTAATTTGATGTTGATGATGAAAGTTTACAATCTCTTGAGTGATTGAGGGCTTAGTTGGAATTTTTGTTTATTTTGGTGGTGATCAAGGCTCTGTCCCGGGAATGAATGATTGATGAAACACTTCATTTCCCAGCGGAAAATAGGAATATGGATTTAAGTTTTCTCCTCAGATTTATGTGGCTATCAGAAGTGGTTTGTGCACTCATGGAGATATGAGGTTGGTTGTATGATTCTTAAAGAAAATGATAGGAAGAGGTGTAAACACCTAGATACATACAGTTACCGAATTCTTATTCTAGGTCACTGTGAAATAGGGAATCCATTAAGAGCAGAACTTGGATGAGTTTGCATTTTTTTTTCTCGAAAGGAATTGTAGATGGTTGAAGGATTGATCATTGAGGTATTACTATAGTTTACCTTACTTGATGATATATTGAGAGGTACAGGTTTTTACAAATATCTGTGGTTAAAACATGTACGGATAGGATTAAAAGGATTTCTATATTTGGATCATGTGGATTAATAGTGTTTCCACTGACAGGTGAGATGTTGAGATGATTACTGTGATGATTATCAGAGGGGTATGATATTTATTTTTAATGTTTAGAGGTTGACTGATGGAAATATTATAGTATGGTGAGATAGTTGACTTAGTTGAGTTATAGTTAACTTGGTTGATATGATGTGGAAATATGGATATTAATTTGGAGGTTATGATTGTGCCATGATGATATAAGAATGTCTCTCGGATGCTTATATAATTCGAGAGTAATCAGAAGTAGTGTCGGATGAACTTCTAGGCTTGCCGCTGTATAGGCAAGTAGAGTAGGCGATCGGAATGATTTCGGAAATAGTTTCAATATCGAAGATCCCCTACTAGGTGATAATTTATTTGATACTGAGGTAATAATATTTTATGAGCCAAATGTTGGTTACCAGGATTCATAAACTTTAGTACTTAGCCTGGAGGTCTAGAGTTCGAATCCTGGGGAAGGTAAAAATCCACTTCCAGGGGTGGGAAGACTAGATGAGTAACGACGAGCCAACAGGGGCGACGGTCGTCGACCAATAGGGGTCACCGAATTCCGCCAATAGGGGCCAGGTCGTTAGATGAGGGCTAGTGTAAAGCGCATAAGGTTGTTGAAGCTCGTGATATACTCAAGGCAATGTCATTCAATTGGATGTGAGCCCAATCGAGTTGCTTAGATACCGTCATCGATTGGTCTTTCAAAGTTGGCAAGGTTGATGATGCCGAGAGGTATTTGATAGAATGATGATTTTTCCAGGGGATAATATAGTTGGTATCAGTGTTGCTTAACATTATGGGAATTGGGAGAATCTAAGTTCCAATTATATGAGGTGTTGGATGGGATATTTATCTATCCCGGTATATTTTCTTGAGAAGATCTGGAACTCGTTGTGCAAAGAGAGATGAATCTTTGAGGTTATACATCGATTATCGATGATGGAATGCGGTAGTGGTAGAAGGAAATGAATATCCTTCAGGGTGGATCGAGGATCCATTTAGATCAGTTATAGAACACCTGTGTATACTCTAGGATTGATTTATGATAGGTTTGTTGATATTGTAGTGACAGGATGTCATACAATTATCAAAGTCGTAAGGATGATTGATATATCATCAGCCTAGAGTAAAGAGGATGCAGGTGTATAGTGGTGACAATTTCATACTTGGTATGAATTGTATGAGCTTTTGGATTATCTTATTTGACTTATTGACGACTTAGTCATCCAGGGATTTGGGAAATCATGTATTGTGGACACGATTGGATTATTTGTGATGGTGGCAGTTGGAGTTGAGCACTCGGCCACCGTAGATGATGGTTTTCTGGTATTGATTTGATTTATTACCATAGATATGGATAGGATGCTCTAGTGGTTCTACACCATTGATTGGTGATGGAATTTACTTGGTCTAAAGCTTGTGAAACTAGTTTCACAGCTCAGATGATGGTTGACTTTTACACAGTGATGTTTGATCATTCTCGGGTGGAAGGAAGGGTGTTGTATACGGATGCAATGTTTCACAGAATGGAGCGTTTCTGATGTAGTTGATCAAGACGTATCCTATGTTTACGTCAAAGGAGGAACTACGAGATGGTTAGAGCAGGAATGCTTATGAGGTTTTAGCTAGCTAGTGTGTAGTTGCATTCGAATTTAGGAAGAGTTACTATTGATTCAGGAACAACAGATATATTCATGTTGGGATGATAGAGAGCATCTACCATAGAGTTGTACTCTTGCTCTACCAGTTCGGAATTAGGGATATTGGAATTTGTATGTCGTAGGTGGCTAGATAGCTACCTGACATCTTGACTGGCTACGAGTCCCGGTCGTGGTAGCATGTCGTTGCCCGTGAGTAGTGCCTTTTGCATTACCCCGAGAGCCACGAGGCTTTGACATGATATGTCGATAAGTATTGCTTGTAGATTGCAATAGGTTCTATATGTTGCAGGTGTATCGGATTGTATTAGGAAAATAGTAAGTATTGAAACATTCTCCATGGTAGAACGACATGTGGAACATAGTTGATTTAGAAGTTTGGTGTTCAGTGTGTCAACTAGTAAAGGTAGTATATAAATAATCAGCAAGGTTCTATACCTTGATGGATGTGAAAGCCTTTTATGATGGACAGTGTAGGGTATGATGGACAGTGTAGGGAGATTATTTGGAATTCGGAAAGGACTTAATATGATTAGCTAAGTCCGCTCATTTTCATCCGATCCATACGGTGAGATTGTTGGATGGCTGGATAGGTTATACTGTGGCGATTTCCAGTTCATGGAGGATTTGTGAGTATCGTATGAGATAGCGATTCAGGATTTACCTTAGGATTATGGTAAAGTCTTTAACAGGTCACGAATATCGAGCTTCACTCTGGTACAGTTAGGTACTTATTATAGGTGGTCGAAATGAAGATACTATTCATACTTTGGAAGGGCTGCTAGAAGCAAGTGTGATTTGATGTTAAGGGATATTAGTAACCCCACTTAGTCACTTGAGGTGTGACTTGTCTCCAGATGCTTGAGATGGTTGTTGGGACATCTCGTACTAATATACGAGTAGGAAATTTGGGGACCAAATTTTTATTAGTGGGGGAGAATGTTAAATACTGAAAATTTAAAATAGTAAATTAAATGGCCAAAGAATTTAGGAAAATAATCATGGAAATTTTTTGGGATTTTTAGGGAATTTTATGAATTTTTTTCGGAATTTTTCTGGATTTAAACGGAGTCCGTACGAGATATTTATGAGGATAAAATAAATATGATTTTGTGGAGTCTATTTAAGGGGTTAATAGAGGGTATTAACTAAACAGGAAAAAAAAACCTAAATTTCTTTTCTTTATTCTTTTTCCCCTCCCGACTCTTTTCGTCCTTCAGCAGTTCCACGCGCCCGACGCCATCCTCTCTGCTCCGCCGGCGATCTCTTCTCCACCGACGACTAGGCCGGAGGTCTCTTCTTCATCGACGATGAGGCTGCCGCCACCTACGACACCGTCCATGCACGTGGCCAGCAGCCGCAGTTCGACATGCTCGCCGCCCTCGATCCCCTAGCGCCGATGCACTATTGCCTTCTCCTCGCGGTAGGCGGTGGCGGCGAGCGATTGGCTCGGCGGTGGCACGACCGAGCCAGAGTAGCGCTTTCTCTCCCTCCCTCGCGCCGCAGCCAACAACCACGATTTCGGTCGTCGCTGCTTGCCGTCCGACCTCGAGGTCGAACCGTCGTCGCTGCTCTCGCGACTGCCTCTGCACGCTCGCCGTCCACAGCCGTGCACGCCGACCTCCTCTGCCACAGGCGATGGGCTGGCCTCCTCTGCCAAAGAGCGTCGCCTTCTCCACTCGCCCCTGTCACTGTAGCTTTCCCCTCCGTACGATTAGTCAGCGCTGGTGGTCGCCGGAGCAAGGTAAAGGGGTCAACCTTGTTTTTGTTTAACCCCTGCGGTATTTTTTTGAGGTTGACAGTGGATTTGGATTTGGGCAGTGGTATTGGTTTTTCCGGCGAACAGGATAGATTTGGGGGAATGTTTGCTACCGGTGAGGTTTCCCACGGCTGGTAAGGTTTCTTTCCTCTTTTTAATTATTTGTAGATTTATGTGGTTGAATTAGGGGTTGTGAATTTAAGAAATCGAGTTGAGGATCTGATTTGGGGAAAGATTTGGCTACCGGTGGGATCCTAGGGCCGGTAAACATGATTTTGGTGTTGTTCGGTTGATATTGGATGGTTGGTTTACACTATTATATAGTAGGTCTAGAGTTTGTTATGATTATGATGTTAGATCTAAAGTTAATCAGGATTTAGGCTCGATTTGGGGGTGAATCTACTTTGTGTTGTGATGAGATTTCAATTAGGGTTGGTTAGAGCCTTAAATCAGTGTAATTATGGGCTGTTAATGGTTGTAAATTGATTGTGGGTGACAAGTTGTGGGATCCAAGTGTTGGATTGTGTTTGAGGTAAAGATTGTTTGAGTCGTATGTATGTCACCTAGGGTTAGGTTGGATTCATATTTATGATCGGTTCGGTAATTCAATATGGAGGATTGATTAGGTTGAATAGAATAATTAAATCAATCTAGTGGATCGGATATGAGGTCGATGTAGGATTCGATTCGATCATTTGTTGTGAGATGGATAATATTTTCATATGATGAGTATTGATCATGGTGAGATAAATTGCAATGATATGTTTTTGGATTGAGGAGTTAATCACAATTTATGACCTACGGGTTGAGGGTCTACTTGATGATACATAGTAGTAATTTAGCACGTTGTCGGGTGCTTGGATTTGATGGATTTACTTTGGATTAATTGGTTATGGAAGGAATTGATTATGTATTCGATTTGTCGGTGAATGGTATTTTGTGCTTAACAATAGTTATGCATTATGCAGGTTTTGGTCACGAGGCAGGTCCTCGGTCGTGACGATCTGGTTCTTTTGCGGATATATTATCAGGCGGGTATTTTGACTTATCTTTTAGATATATTCATTGTTGATATGCTAGTTAGGATAGCTTACAATAATTTTTTATGTTTATATGCCTAGTATGCTTTTGGTGCCTACTTGATACATGCATGTGATAGGATATGATTATATCTCCCTGTTTGACTTGGATCATAGTTATTTGGATTATGGATATGTACATATTGATTGTACATATTATTCGGATAGGTATTTTGAGTAGGATTTACATGCTTTAGTATCATGCACCATTTTTGCATGATTGCATGCTGGCTAGACGGGGTTCCATTATTGTTGAGCCCGCAACCAGTTACATGTGTTGGTGCAATCGGCCCAGGTCACGATTGACCAGGATGCGAGTTTGACTCGAGTGATGTTTTGATGTTTCGACAAAAACATATGACAATGTAATTGTCATGGGAAAGTCCAAGTCTTGTGTACTTGGCATGGAAAGTCCAAGTGGAACACTTGGCATTTGGTAAAGTCCAAGTCTTGAGTACTTGTCATGAAAAGTCCAAGTGGGACACTTGGCACATGAAAAGTCCAAGCATGGGTCTTGGCAATGTAAAAGTCCAACATGGGTTGGCAAGGGAAAGTCCAAGCATGGTCTTGCCATTTGAGAAGTCCAACATGGGTTGGCAAGGGAAAAGTCCAAGCATGGGTCTTGGCAATGTAAAAGTCCAACATGGGTTGACAAGGGAAAGTCCAAGCATTGTCTTGGCATTTGAGAAGTCCAACATGGGTTGGCAAGGGAAAAGTCCAAGCATGGTCTTGGCATTTGAGAAGTCCAACATGGGTTGGCAAGGGAAAAGTCCAAGCATGGTCTTAGCAATGTAAAAGTCCAACATGGGTTGGAAAGGGAAAGTCCAAGCTTGAGTCTTTGCATGAGAAGTCCAAGGGGTTTGATATTGGCTGCGTAAAGTCCAAGCGAGAGTCTTAGCAGCATAAGTCCAATCGTTGGCGGGGTAAAGTCCAAGCGGAGTCTTGGCAGCGTAAGTCCAATGTGCCTTGGCGGTGTAGACACCATTAGCATGACATAGCCGATGGAAGCACCTAGAGGCTAGCGCGATGGATGAACAAGTAATGGATGACTTGGAGGTATTCGAGATGCGTGAGGCTGATGGAGGTGGCTAGAAGGCTTAGGTCTAGGCTAAGGGTGGTCTAGTAAGTATGGGGGCACCATACTTGGGTTAAAACCTCATTTTTGAGGTTGGCAGTCGACTGGCATTATGGCCGGTTCGACTGCCGTGAGTCGACTTGAGTTCATTGCGGTTTAGACTAGAAATGCTCTGGCGATTGCTACTCGTGGAAGCGATCGGCCCGGTGTGTCGGCAACGATCGGCCTGCCAAGGGTCGACGATCATTTGACCGCGATATCGAGCCGCAGACGCTCCGTGTAGCCGTTGTCTCATGACAACAGTGGCATCAGTCGACTGGGGACTTATGGCAATCGACTGATAGGCAGAAATCCAGCCTGACGCAAGATAAAAAGGGGAGCTCATGGAGGATTTCAAAGATCAGTTCTTAAGGGTTTTCTTGGGCAATTTGAAGAGGAATTGTTGGTGCTCTACCAGTCCTTCAAGGCTAGTCCAAGACAACAAAAGATCAAGCAACCAAAGTGCTCTAGTAAAGTAGTTTTCTTTACTTGCATTATATTTCATTGTTGTAATTGCTTGTATCTATTTCTTATTGTTGTAAGAATAGTTTGTAAGAGGTTTCTCCACCTCCGACTTGTGTCGAGAAGGAGTATATGTGGTTAGTGATTGCATTGGCATCGCTAGAGCTCTTTAGAGCTCGATCCGTGGAGTAGGAACCGGTTCGGTTCTGAACCACGTTATATCCTTGCGTTTGTGTGTTTGTGTTTTTGTTATTGCTTAATTATCTTTGTTTCCGCTGCGCTAACGAAAATTATAGATAAGCACGCGAACGGTTCCCATCTACGCAAGAGTAAACGCTATTCATCCCCCCTCTAGCGGCCTCAATTTTCCAACAACATGGCATGCACACACTGCCACTCATGGGTTAGTGGTATATTAGGAGGGTGTGTGCAGTTGCTCTGTCAGGCTCCGCTGGTCCGCTCATGGGTAGCGATAGAGGCAGCGTGGTAGCGGGCAGGGATCCCTCCTCTGGTCTATGACACCGGGATATGAGAGCTTAGCTCCCCGACTCTGTTTGGGGCAGGAGGATAGGTGTACTCCGACCGCATTCTGTCCACTCGGTCACTCAGGAGCAGTGATGGCAGAGTGCATAGTTGTCATAGCCCTACCCACTCGGCTTCACCATCGCGTGTGAGGCGGCTGACTGGCGTCAGAGGTGACCATGTCATTGGCACGGCATGCATTTTACATGGATAGCATTTGTATTGTGTTTGCTGCATTTTTATTGCTGCCTTGGATGTGCATATGATTGTCATGCATACAGGATACATATTTATATATATGGTGAGGACTTTATTACTTCTAGTCAGGCACATGCTCCTATATCAGGGTAGGAGATTCAGGTTTGTACAGTCCTGTTGTATTTATTTCTTGCATACCCTATATGTGAGACTGTACAGGCATTATTTTTATTGTTAGCTATATCTTACTTTGCATATTGACTATACCCGCAGAGTTCTTTGAACTCACCCCGTTGATTTATATCTATTTCAGGATGAAGTTGTCACGAGAGTGCAGCTGCCGGATCCCACTTATCGTAAATGTTTGTTTTGGGATTTTTGTTTTATGGTATCTTGATTTTGATTAGAGGACATGTATTGGATTGGAGATTGATGTTTGTATTCGTGGATTTTTGGTGTCCTTATGGACCTTATTCAGATTTTGGTTTGATTGGATTTTGTTGAGTATTCCTGCCCAGATGGCAGAAGGGGCAAGTCTATTTATTTTAGACTGTTTATCATTTATTTTGGTTGATGGCCTGAGGCCAAATTATATAACTGCGTGTGAGTTTGGATTCCGGTCGTGTTGACCGATGTATAGTGGCCGTGTAGGCCTTGTATGTAAATTGGGATTGTCACCCGTACAGGGGAGATGCTGCCAGATTTTTGTCTGGCAGGGTCTCCTACGGGGCATGACACAATCGACTCAGGTCATGATTGACCAGACTTGAGTGGGACTCAAGTTGGGTTTTGGTGTTTGACAAATGGATTGACAATGTGAGTGTCATGGGAAAGTTCAAGTCATGTGTACTTGGCAATTGGAAAGTCCAAACATGGGTCTTTGCAATGGAAATTCCAAGTCATGGGTACTTGGCAAGGAAAGTCCAAAGGTATAGTCTTGGCAGCATAAGTCCAAGTGTGTAGTCTTGGCGGTGTAAAGTCTAAGTGAACTTTGGCTATAAAAGTCCAAGTATGGATGCTTGGCAATTAGGAGGTCCAAAGGTGTGATATTGGTGGTGTAAAGTCCAAGCATGTACTCTTGATAGCATAAGTCCAATGTTTAGCAGCTTAAAGTCCAAGCATGGAGTCTTGACGGTATAAGTCCAAATGAATCTTGGTATGAAACCTGGTTAGCATGACATAACCAATGGAAGCACATGAAGGCTAGCGCAAGGATGAACAGTCATGGACTTGGGGGATCCGAGAGGCATAAGGTTGATGAAAGTGGCTTGAAGGTTTAGGTCAAGGCTAAGAGTGTTTATCAAGTATAAGGGGATCATACTTTGGGTTAAACCTCATTGTTGAGGTTTATTAGTCGACTGAGGTATTAGATAGTTGGCTAGTCGAGTGTTTGACACTTAGAAGTCAGGTTGACAAAGAGCAGTCAACTGGGATTATAGCTAGTAGACTGGTGGTGTAGTCGACTAATGCTCCACTGCTGACTGTGCTCTGACAGTCGATTGGAGGTATTTTCAGTCGACTGGCCTTGAGTAATCAACTGCTTTAATGGACATTCGACTGGTGTTTACAGACACGAGCACAGAATGTGCCATAGTCGATTGGTCAGTCGACTACTAGGTTGACAATCGACTTCTAAGGTATCTGTTGGTTGGAATGCCAACATGGATTAAGTCCGTTGTGAGCAAAAACACTATAGGTAATCGACTGGTGCCTTTTGGCAGTCGACTGCTAGGCACAAATTCAGGTCGCGAGAAGGCATAAAAGGAGCTCGACGGGAAGGATTTCGGCAGCGGTTCTAAGGGCAATTTGAGGCGAAGTGCTAGTGCATTTCAAGATTCTTCAAGCTCTCCCCAAGAAACCAACAAGCAATCATTCAAAAGCCCTAACTAGTAAAGTGTGTTCACTTGTTTTAAATTTTCTTTTGTAATTGTTGTATTTTGTTCTTATTGTTGTAATAAGTTTCTCCACCTCTGATGTGTCATTGTGAAGGAGTTTATTAGTGGTGGTGTGCATCACAAGAGCACGCCTGTGGAGTAGGAACCGGTTCGGTATCGAACCACGTTATATCCTTGCGTTCGTGTGTTTGTGTTTTCGTTAATGCTTTATTATCTTTGTTTTCTCTGCGATAACGTAAATTGTAGACAATAACGCGAACGTTTTCCATCTACGCAAGAGTAAACGCTATTCACCCCCCCCTCTAGCGGCCTCAATTTTCCAACAACATGGCTTGCACACACTGTCACTCATGGGTTAGTGGTACATCAGGAGGGTGTGTGCAGTTGCTCTGTCAGGCTCCGCTGGTCCGCTCATGGGTAGCGATAGAGGCAGCGTGGTAGAGGGCAGGGATCCCTCCTCTGGTCTATGACACCGGGAGATGAGAGCTTAGCTCCCCCACTCTGTTTGGGGCAGGAGGATAGGTGTACTCCGACAGCATCCTGTCCACTCGGTCACTCAGGAGCAGTGATGGCAGAGTGCACAGTTGTCATAGCCCTACCCACTCGGCTTCACCATCGCGTGTGAGGCGGCTGACTGGCGTCAGGGGTGACCATGTCATTGGCACGACATGCATTTTACATGGATAGCATTTGTATTGTGTTTGCTGCATTTTTATTGCTGCCTTGGATGTGCATATGATTGTCATGCATAAAGGATACATATTTATATATATGGTGAGGACTTTATTACTTCTAGTCAGGCACATGCTCCTATATCAGGGTAGGAGATTCAGGTTTGTATAGTCCTGTTGTATTTATTTCTTGCATACCATATATGTGAGACTGTACAGGCAGGATTTTTATTGTTAGCTATATCTTAATTTGCATATCGACTATACCCGCAGAGTTCTTTGAACTCACCCCGTTGATTTATATCTATTTCAGGATGAAGTTGTCACGAGAGTGCAGCTACCGGACCCCACTCGTCGTAAATGTCTGTTTTGGGATTTTTGTTTTATGGTATCTTGATTTTGATTAGAGGACATGTATAGGATTAGAGATTGATGTTTGTATTCGTGGATTTTTGGTGTCCTTATGGACTTTATTCGGATTTTGGTTTGATTGGATTTTGTTGAGTATTCCTGCCCAGATGGCATAAGGGGTAAGTCTATTTATTTTAGACTGTTTATCATTTATTTTGGTTGATGGCCTGAGGCCAAATTATATAACTGCGTGTGAGTTTGGATTCCGATCGTGTTGACCGATGTATAGTGGTCGTGTAGGCCTTGTATATAATTGGGATTGTCACCCGTACAGGGGAGATGCTGTCGGATTTTCGTTTAGCGGGGTCTCCTTCGGGGCGTGACACAATCGACTCAGGTCATGATTGACCAGACTTGAGTGGGACTCAAGTTGGGTTTTGATGTTTGACAAATGGATTGACAATGTGAGTGTCATGGGAAAGTTCAAGTCAGTGGTACTTGGCAATTGGAAAGTCCAAACATGGGTCTTTGCAATGGAAATTCCAAGTCATGGGTACTTGGCAAGGAAAGTCCAAAGGTATAGTCTTGGCAGCATAAGTCCAAGTGTGTAGTCTTGGCGGTGTAAAGTCCAAGTGAACTTTGGTGATAAAAGTCCAAGTATGGATGCTTGGCAATTAGGAGGTCCAAAGGTGTGATATTGGTGGTGTAAAGTCCAAGCATGTAGTCTTGATAGCATAAGTCCAATGTTTAGGAGCTTAAAGTCCAAGCATGGAGTCTTGACGGTGTAAGTCCAAATGAATCTTGGTAAGGAACCTGGTTAGCATGACATAACCGATGGAAGCACTTGAAGGCTAGCGCAAGGATGAACAGTCATGGACTTGGGGGATCCGAGAGGCATAAGGTTGATGAAAGTGGCTTGAAGGTTTAGGTCAAGGCTAAGAGTGTTTATCAAGTATAAGGGGATCATACTTGGGGTTAAACCTCATTGTTGAGGTTTATTAGTCGACTGAGGTATTAGATAGTTGGCTAGTCGAGTGTTTGACACTTAGAAGTCAGGTTGACAAAGAGCAGTCAACTGGGATTATGACTAGTAGACTGGAGGTGTAGTCGATTGTGCTCACAGCGATCGATTGGAGAGGTATTTTCGATCCGCCTTGAGTAATCAACTGCTTTAATGGACATTCGACTGGTGTTTACAGACACGAGCACAGAATGTGCCATAGTCGATTGGTCAGTCGACTACTAGGTTGACAATCGACTTCTAAGGTATATGTTGGTTGGAATGCCAACATGGATTAAGTCCGTTGTGAGCAAAAACACTATGGATAGTCGACTGGTGCCTTTTGGCAGTCGACTTCTAGGCACAAATTCAGGTCCCGGGAAGGCATAAAAGGAGCTCGACGAGAAGGATTTCGACAGCGGTTCTAAGGGCAATTTGAGGCGAAGTGCTAGTGCATTTCAAGATTCGTCAAGCTCTCCCCAAGAAACCAACAAGCAATCATTCAAAAGCCCTAACTAGTAATGTGTGTTCACTTGTTTTAAATTTTCTTTTGTAATTGTTGTATTTTGTTCTTATTGTTGTAATAAGTTTCTCCACCTCTGATGTGTCACTGTGAAGGAGTTGATTAGTGGTGGTGTGCATCACAAGAGCACGCCTGTGGAGTAGGAACCCTAGGTTTTGAACCATATTATATCTTTGTATTTGTGTGTTTGTTGGGTATTTGTTTATATTATTATATATTCCACTACGTACACTAACATTGTTGTAGATGAGCACGGAAACAAACGTCAAAATCGAGAATCGCTATTCACCTTCTCTAGTGCGACCATATCGGTCCCTAAAGCTGCAAGAGTATGACTGCCGTCAAGTAATAAAATATTGATCCCACAGAGACTTTGTCAAGTACTAGTTGTTTGCAAAGGAAGATTATCTAGAAGAATTAATTGGTTGAGTAATGGTTAAGCAAGGAAGATGAGAGTAAAGAAATGCTTTTGAGATGTATCCTAGGATGTCGGTTTTGTTGCTATATTGGTTATCAAGGATAGATTCTCAAGAATTGGTTTGAATTCACGATTGAGATATGTTCTAAGTTAATCATTATCCTCTCTCGAGGTCGTAATGACATATTACATAGACACGATTCCTACTTCCCCTGTATTCGAACTCAGGCAACCTTGTTGCCCAGAATCCTGCCACTAGATTCAAGCAAGTCAAAACCTTAGTTCTACCCCCAATGAATCATAAGGACGTGGCTAAGTAAATCTTTGATGCTCTTAAAGTCCACGAGAGGTTTAATTACTTTCATGATGTCCGTTCGTAGATAACCTTTGTCACTGCAGGAACTAATCACTATAATCCTGCGAAGTTATCTTGACTTTAATCTTTACTTGTAACTAATTCCTCATGTTCGGTTCTATGGATCTGGGGTAATAGTTCACGGCTAAGCATGTCCCTTAACACCTAAGAACATACGGTAGAGTGGCTAGCAATTACGTAATGTTAATTCAAAAATATAAGATAGAACAAAATCACGAATTACATATCAACAAATAAATAGAATCATCCAAGAAAACATGACATAGAGCTACTCCCTAATCCTAGGACCAAGGAGAATTACTCCATAGTTGGGAAAGAAGAAGATATTGAAATATAAAAAAACATCCGATACTAGAAGATAATAAGAATAAGACTAGTCGGCGTCGTAGGGGCTTCTTCTTATCTTGGAATTACTCCTCCTCGATCCCTTTGAATCCCTTTATCTAAATCCCCTTTCCTCTCTCTAAATGAATAAATCCATCCTCCTTAACTATGAGGTTTTTTTTTAGATTTTTTTGGAGAGAAAATCGAGAAATCCGTTGCAAGAAATTCAGAACAGACCTGAGAAAAATCAGGATTCAGTTATCCTGTGGCACGACCGTGCCATTTGGCATGGCCTGGGCATGTCAGGTGCTATGGAAACCTGGCATGCCCCGTAATCAGGCGTGTCAACGAGGTTAGGAATGGGAGTGCCACTTGGCACACCCTGGAAATATGAGACATTGGGAAATCTAGAAAATAGGAGTTGTGGCTCCGTTGGCTCCCCGTTTCATCGTAGTTTTCCTCTAAGTCTCTATTATGGCTTTTTTTGTCCCTCCTGAGAGTAGAAACATAAAAACCTAGTTATCCAAACTAAAAGTTCAATATGAAAGTAAATGCTATGTTTTATGCATGCTATGCGAATGAAAATCTAGAAAAACATGCTAAATAAACCCTAAAAAAAAAATGTGATTCACACGCATAAGATACTCAAAGCATTGGGGACTCATCCGACGAAGAGGAACTATGCCACATCGCTAGATAAATTAGAGGGGGTGCATAGCGATCATAAAATTTTTTCTCTTTTCGATTAAAAGCATGAGTAGCACAGTGAAAAGTAAAACAATAAAAGTAAATAACACCTTTTGTTTTTTACTTGGTTCACAACTAAAAGGTTGCTGCTCCAAGGCCCCACAATCCTAGACCACATACGATGGGGCAATCCACTAAAAGTCTCCTCATCGTTGGAGGTAGGAGACGATAGTTAAAAAAATCAAGATAGAGGAAGAGGCAACAAGCCTACCTCTCCTCTTACTAATGAAAATCTCGAATAAAAGAAAGTAGAAGACTTTAATTAAACTACCGATGAATATATTTGGAATCTCAGTGTGATGTCGGCATTTTGACGGCGTAGCATTGTCGTTGAAGCTTGGCATTGTTGGAGCACTTTGGGAGCAAGATTAGATGAAGCAAAGAGGTGAAATGCCCCTTCTTTTATAGCCCTCTAAACCCTAGCTCATTGAGATCCAGATCTGGGTCAAACCGCCTTATCCCTCCATTTTTAGTGGAGCTTATCTTAACTTTCTTCGAGATGACCAGTTTGAATAGTAGTCGACTGATGGTAGGATCAGTCAAATGCCAATAGCTTTCAATCAACTGTTGGCTTGGTCACTCGCTTGTAGCAAAGAGTTAGCATAAAAATGATGAGTAATGGACATTATGACGATTCCTTATCGTCCAATCTCGACCTAGACCTTCCCCCGGAAGTCTTAGTCAGATCGCCGCCTAAGTTCATCCCCGTACAGAGGAAATGACCTCACCATTACTCTCACTCAGTGCTTAACTCTGGTCCTCCCTGACCTGTCGCTTAGCTTCCGATCACCACAGAGGTTCCTTGTCTCCAACGAGGTTCTCCTAGTGTCGCTTGACCACCATGGTTTCTCGTCCCAAGATTCTCCAAGTGTCGCTTGTTGGATCGAGAAGCGTCGCTAGAGGGGGGGGTGAATAGCGATCGTAAATCTTTTCTTTTTCGTTCGTTCAATACGCAAAGTAAGCACAGCGGAAAATAAATGAACACGTTTATTTTACTTGGTTCACAACCCAGCGGTTGCTACTCCAAGGCCCTATCGGTCCTAGACCGCGTACGGAGGGCAAAGCACTAAAACGTCTCCTCCTCGTTGGAGGTAGGAGACAACGATTACAAAAACCGAATACACGAGGATGAGGCAACAAGCCTACCTCACCTCGTTATGAAGATAAAAAACACAGAATATAATATCAAAAATATTACTTGAATCTGCTGCCGACGAAGAAGATCTGAGGTTGTCGTCGCGTCGGCGTTATGACGGTGTTGAAGCGTTGGCGTTGTAGGAGCACTTGATGAATAATTGATGATCTTTGGAGATGAATCCTCCCCTCCTTTTATAGACTTTAGCCTCTGAATTTGTCTCCTATTTCTTTGGAACGGATCATGAATTTTTCCAAATTTTTATCGCGAAGTGGCCACAAACGCGTTATCCGTTTTGACCTAGCGCAAAAGTTGAATCGTCGCCATCACCGATCGATGCCTCTCATCGATCGATGATAGTCGATCGATGCATCTCATCACCGACCGATAATTGATCGCCTAATGTCCAGCAATGCCGGCCACAACCACTTCCCTGCAGTAAGAGATTAGCTCGGAAAATGATAAATACGACGGTTTCTAACCGTCCGATCTCGACCTAGACCTTCCACAAGAAGTCTTAGTCGAATCGTCGCCTACGGTCGTCCCCGTAAAGAGGACACGACCTTACAATCTCTCACTCACACGAGCTTACCTCGATAGTAGCTCTTGCTTCCGGCCTTCCACTCGATTCCTTCGGCTCCCTCCGAATTCACTCAAGTGTCGCCCGACCACCACGGCTTCCTCCGGGTGTCGCTAGCCTTCAGCTCCAGCTTTAGTACTTTTCTGCACACTTGATTTAGCTCGTGAGATAACAATATAAACTTAACTTTGTGTGTCTTTGCCATAATCAAAACACAGGTTCGATTATCTAGTGCCCCTGCACCAACATCGCTGACCTTGGGCTAAGCTTAATACTGTAGGATCGAGTGAATCGAGAGAGGAGGGTGAATCTCGGTATTTTATATTTTAAAATTAATTTTATATTATTTATTCTAATCAAAGTACGCAGTGGAATATAAAAGACAATTATCAACACAAGCAATTTACTTGGTTCACAACTCATACTGGGTTGCTACTCCAAGGCCCGTAGCTCTCCCGCGAGCTACCTCGATGGGCAATTCACTAAATACCCTCCAACTCAAGAACTCTCTGTAGGATCGAGTGAACCGAGAGGGGGGTGAATCTTGGTATTTTATATTTTTAAATTAATTTTCTATTATTTATACTAATCAAAGTATGCAGCGTAATATAAAGGCAATTATCAACGCATGCAATTTACTTGGTTCACAACCCGGACTGGGTTGCTACTCCATGGCCCATAGCTTTACTGTGAGCTACCATGATGGAGAATTCACTAAATACCCTCCAACTCGAGAACTCTCGACTTTGGAGGGTTTCGCTTTTTACAAATAATGAAGAAGGATAACACACTACCCACTCTTCTTAAACTTAAGTGGAGAAGTGAAATAATAAATTAAAAATGAAGTACAAGGCTTTATACCGACACTAAAACATTGTAAAGGTAGTTTCAGTGTGTCATAATGTTGCCTTGTTGTGGAATAAGAATTTAGTGGATGAGCAAGTATTTCGGCAGCACTTCGACATTGATTGAATGTTGATATCGAGTTCTGGTTGAGCACGACTTTTATAAACACTTTCCAGTCGACTAGAATGCCTTCAAGTCGACTCCACATCAGCCCGTCGATATGGTATTCGTGGTCTTCCAGTCAACTGAATCCCCTTCAGTCGACTCCACGTCACTCGGCTACGCATCGAGAAATTTCACTCTTCAGTCGACTGAAACGCTTCAGTCGACTCAATCCCTTTCCATCTGCATCGTGAGATCTTTAATCGATCACCAGCTGATCCTGCCAAATAAGAATTCAGTCGACTGATACATCTCCAGTCCACTGGACTTCAATCGACTTGAGTCCATTCAGTCGACTGATTCCTGCAAAACAGGATTAGCACAAAACAAATAATATGCAATGTAATAGCAGTAGTAATACTGCTCAATCTCGACTACTAAGTCCCACACAGACTTTTTCGTCGGATCGATGCCTAGCTTTGTCCCTTTACAGAGGACTCGACCTCACCTCTTCACTCGAGGCTTACCTGTCGGTTACCTGCCGGACTTACCATCCTTGACATCCGATCTGACTCATCAGGGCTTCCACCAGCTGTCCGGTTTGCCTGACCCAGCTGGACTTTTTGCCAATTGTTCAGTCTCCTGACCCAACCAGTCTTCATGCCAGATGTCTAGTCCACACGACCCATCTGGACTTCATGCCTGGTGTCCGGTCCTCTTGATCTATCATGATTCATGCCTAGTATCCGATCAACAAGACCTACTAGGACTTCCTATTAAGCATGCACACTTAACACTTATATTAGATCACATGTGAGTCCTAACTGTTAACTATAGTTCATACATCAAAACTAAGGAGTGATGCTTACTGCATCAACAATCTCCCCCTTTTTGATGTATGACAACACATCGGTTAAAGTTAGGGGAATCAAATACCAATCTCTATATTTAACATGTATAAGTAATGAACTTACAACTTTTGTAATGAATATTGATGCATAAATTTAACCATGTATAACATGCACTAATCCTTATCAAATTTTTCCATCTTCTCTAATTTTATCTCTCTAATTATATCTCTTCTCTCCCCCTTTGGCATACATCAAAATAAGGGTGAAATTAAAGATTTATCACATTCTCAAAAACTACCCTTTATTATTATTTTTTTTTTTAAATCAAGAATAATAATTTTTCCTTGAATAACAAATTTTCAAACATTTTCAGAAACTCCCCCTGAAAAATTTAATAATTTAAAACAGTTCTTCAAAGTATTCACAAGTCCCCATGAAAAAATCAAAATTTTTAAATATTTTTTTTTAAACTTTCATTCAAAATTTTCCAAACATTTTCAGAACTCCCATTCAAAGTATTCACAAGTTCACATGAAAAATTCAAATTTTCAAACAATTAAAAAAAAACCTTCATTCAAAATTTTTCAGAACTCTCCCTTAAACATTTCAAAGTATTCACAAGTTCACATGAAAAATTCAAAATTTTCAACCATTTAAAAAAAAGTTTCATTCAAAATTTTTCAGAACTCCCCCTTAAACATTTCAAAGTATTCACAAGTTCACATGAAAAATTCAAAATTTTCAACCATTTAAAAAAAAACTCCTAAAAAATTTTCAATCTCCCCCTAAAAAATTTAATAATTTATTTATTTTTTAAATTTGATGCACAAATGATAGGGAGTAAGCCCAAGCATGAATTCCTATTACATTTAGCTTTTGAAAATACACATCTAAAAATTGTCCTGAAAGCAAATGTCCAACTTTTTCAAGCTCAAATGATATAGAGTAAATCATCAATCTTTGAATTGCAGTCAGTCATCGAAGTGATCGATTTGCTTTTGTAAACCCCATGTTGGTTCATGTTGATGCACTTGATCTACATCTGGAACTTAGGGGTGCAATCCTAACATTCACGCCCATCTTCGTGGCTCAGTACACAAATAGGTAAACCTAGGTATTTGTGAGATGCGAAGGCTACCTAGATCTATAAGATCATGAATTCTAGATTGACCTATTCTAGAATAATTTTGTAATTTTCTTACAAAAATAATATAATATTACTTTTCAAAATAATTCGGAATGGTAAGCAAAAAGAAAATCCCTAGTCTACCAAGCATAACCCTAATTGTCTTCTAAGCATACTAAACTCAGCTTCCGGAAGTGGTTTAGTGAATATTCGACAAGATTTGATTTGGACTCAACATAGTTGAGTTCAATGTTACCTTTTTCCACATGGTCTCTTACAAAGTGATGTTTAACATCAATGTGTTTAGTATGTGAGTGATGAATTGGATTTTTTGTTAAATCTATTAAACTTATATTATCAACTAAAGTCTTTACTTTTTTGTAATCTAGTTCAAAATCCTTAAGTGTATGCATCATCCATAATAGTTGTGCTACACATTCACCTAATGTTATGTATTCTGCTTCAGTTGTGGAAAGTGCAACACAATATTGCTTTCTACTGAACTAGCTTACTAAGCAAGATCCTAAGAGCTGACATCCTCCACTGGTACTTTTCCTATCTAGTTTACATCCTGCATAGTCCGAGTCAGAATATCCTATTAACTCAAAGGTAGTAGATCTTGGGTACCACATTCCTACATTAATTGTTCCTTTAATGATCTTAATATCCTTTTAACATGTGTTAAATGTGACTCCTTAGCACATGTTTGATATCTGGCACACATGCTTAATGCAAATAGTATGTCGGGTCTACTTGCAGTTAAATAAAGTAAACTACCTATGACACTCCTATAGTACTTTAGATCTACAGATTTTCCTTCTTTTTCTTCATTTAATATTACATTCATAGCCATAGGTGTTTTAATGTCTTTCGCATTTTCCATACCAAATTTCTTAATTAACTCTCTTCAATACTTATTTTGATATATATAATTGCCGTCTCTTGTTTGTTTTATTTGTAAACCTAGGAAGAAGTTTAACTCACCTACTAAACTCATTTCGAATTCTTGTTCCATTAGGGTGATAAATTCCTTTAACAAATTTGAATTTGTTGATCCAAAAACTATGTCATCTACATAAATTTAAGCAATAAAAATATCACTGTTTAAGGTTTTTATGAAAAGTGTTGAATCAATTTGACTTTGTCTGAAACCTTTAGAGCTTAAGTATGAGGATAGTCTTTCGTACCAGGCTCTAGGAGCTTGTTTTAATCCATATAGTGTCTTTTTTAATCTATATACATGATTAGGATTTTCTAAGCTTTCAAAACCAGGAGGTTGACCTACGTATACTTCCTCTTTTATTACTCCATTTAAGAATGTAGATTTTACATTCATTTGGTATAACTTAAACCCTTTATTTGCCGCATACGCTAGCAACATTCTAATTGACTCAAGTCTAGCTACTGGTGCATAGGTTTCATCATAATCTAGCCCTTCTACCTGACTGAATCCTTTAGCTACAAATCTAGCTTTATTCCTTACTATTTCTCCTTGATCATTTAATTTATTTCTAAACACCCATTTAGTGTCTATTATTGATTTAATTGCAGGTGGAGGCTCCAAATCCCATACTTCATTTCTATCGAATTGTGCTAATTCTTCTTGCATGGCTATTATCCAATCAGTGTCTGGTAAGGCCTCCTCTATTGTTTTTGGTTCTATTTTTGATATTAATACGATTTGACTTAAGTTTATTAGAGATGATCTGGTTTGAACTCCTAAGGTTGGATTTTCCAATACTTGATCTATTGGATGGTTAGGATTAATTCTAGATGTCTTCAGATTTTCTTCACATTGATTAGAATTAAGTTGTTCTTCTTCATCATGTGTAGTTTTATTTACATCATTTTGATTATTATTCAATGTGTTCGATTGTTTATTAGTGGTTTCTTCCTCATCAAAATTTACATTTTCTGTTTCTTCAATTTTTAGGTTTTTCTTATTATAAATCCTATAGGCTCGACTAGTGTTCGAGTATCCTAAAAATATTCCCTCATTAGTTTTTGAAGAGAATTTACCTAAATGGTCATTCGTATTTAAAATAAATACTTTACATCCAAATACCTTAAAATATTTTATTGAAGGTATTTTATTGTTAAAAATTTCATAAGATGTTTTTTCATGTATTTTATTAACTATTACTCTATTTTGCACATAACATGCAGTGTTTATAGCTTCGGCCCATAAGTAACTAGGTAGATTATATTCATTTATCATTGACCTAGCAGCTTCTTGTAAAGTTCTATTTTTTCTTTCTACTATACCATTTTTGTTGAGGAGTTCTAGGGCATGAATACTATAACATGCAGTGTTTATAGCTTCGGCCCATATGTCTTTCTACTATTCATTTATCATTGACCTAGCAGTTTCTACTCATGATGATATTCATTTTCTAAACACATTAATGTTAATTTATCATTTTTAAATTCTCCTCCATTATCACTTCGTATTCTTTTTATCTTACGATCTTTTTCATTTTCTATTTGTTTGCTAAAATCTTTAAATACCTCAAATGTTTCATTTTTATGTTTTAAATATTTTACCCATGTAAACCTAGAGTAATAATCTATTATTACTAAATAATATAGATGACCACTTAGTGATTTTACTCCATGTGAATCGAATAAATCTAAGTGTATTAAATCAATTATTGAGCTTGTTCTACCTTGATCAGTTAATTTTATATTATGACTTGGTTTGTTTCCCTTGTTGGCAAGAATTATAAATTTTATTTTCAATATTTTTATGTTTGGGCAATCCTCTAACTAGATTAGTTTCACTTAACTTCGATATATTCCTAAAGTTGGTGTGAGCAAGTCACCTATGCCACAACCAGCACTCCTCTTGTTGTGTCATATGACATTTAATTGAGGATCTTTATAAACTTATTGAATATATATTTTTTCCCTAACTCCCTTAAGTAAAATTTTTTAATTTTCAATATCTTTGATCAAGCATTCATTAGATAAAAATTTTACTACATAACCAGCATCACACAAATGACTTATACTAAGCAAATTAAATTTAAAATTATCTACTAGCAGAACTTTTTGTATAATAAAATTAGATTCTAATTCAATATTACCTGATCCAATTACCTTAAGTTTGGCGTTGTTGCCCCCAGTGCAACGACGTGGTGGTTACAAGCGAAGGGCTCCTTTGAAATAGCCTGGGGTCGATTCCGCCCTGGCAGCATGCACTGCGCGGGTGGAGGTGCTCGATGCCCATCAGGCGCCCACGAACCCTCACGCGATGGGCCACCCGTCACCCTGATTTACCCTCGTCTACCGGTGGGGACTCTCGTTGAAGGCCTTGGGGCGGGGCCGGTCGACCCTGAGGATTAGTGGGCGGAAGCTCGACACCTTAGGTTAATCAAAAAAAAAAGAGAAAAGTTTATCGTTGTTTCCAAAGGCAACTATTCCTAGGTTCTTGTAGCTTAATTTCGAGAACTTTTGACTATCTCTAGTCATATGTCTGGAGAAGCTACTATCTAGAATCCATTGGTCCATTCTGGAGTCCTACATGGATAATTCAAACCTTGAGTAGGATGAATATGTATTTATTTATTTATATAGTTGTAAATTTGTTAAGCAAGTAAGTTATAGTTGAGTATATTAGTTTGGGTTAAGTTTTGTTAATATAAATTTAATAAGTTAGATTTAGTTAAGTAAATTAGGTTGTGTTGACTTAAATTAGGTTAACATAATTTGTTTTAGTTAGGTAAATTTGTTTAGTTTGAGTTAATTAAAGTAGGTTAACTAGAGTATGTTGTTAAAAAAAAATTAGTTGAAGTGTATCCTAAATCATCTCACCCAAGCTAGGTTTTAAATACACTTATCCTTATGAGTTTTGTGAGATGAGGATTTTTTTTATCTTTATTAAATTAAATGAGCAATTTCAAAGTATTTAAACTTGTGTTAGATTAGGGCTTGGTTTGAGCTAGTCAAGTAGGTTTTTCTAGTATTGACTTCCAGGTCGTGCCGAGGCACATGGCCTTCTTGATTATCGGAGCAACGACCACATCCTAGACAAAGTCAATAAAGGAATCAAGTACTTGATTCACTTTAGGTTAAGTCTTGGTCTAACTAGTCAAAGACTTAGTGAGTTAGCTTCGGTCAGTTCCACTCGACTTAGTAAACCAGGTCGTGGTAAGGCACATGACCTTCTTGATTATTGAAGCAATGCCTACTTCCTAGACATGCTCTTCGAAGAGCTTCCCCAACTTACTATCAGTTCCCTTGTCTTAGTACTAGGTTGTTCATGTTTAAGCTACTTTGTTTCCTATATAGTCCATTCTACATTAAGCAAGTAAACTAGACTAAGACATTCAAGTGTTTAACTACAAACAAGGAAAGTACACTAAAGCAATCAAATGTTAAACAAGAAAAAGTTGACTAAAACATGCATGTGTTTAACTAAACAAGGAAACAAGCAAGGTGTTAGCTCCCCGTAAATGGTAGATAGTATGAGTTTTGTTCACTAAATGAACTTGACTCTTGGAAACCCAAAATTGATTTAGTCCAACTTGGTTGACTAAGCTAGACTTAGGAACCCATGCTTGGACTCGATTTTTAGCATTTCGACTAAGTAATGACATGTAAGATTTATAGGTGGACTTAGCCTTATACCCAAGTCTGGATCTGTTGTACACAACTCTCTGAGATCCAAGAATCATGTTGAGATACTTGGAACCCGAAGTGAACTTTTCCAAAGATCCAGTTAGATCTTCTACTTACTTTTTTAGGACTGAGTTCTCTTCCTCAAGCTTTTCAACTTGAGTTGAGTCTCTATCCTTAATTTGGCAAGTCGAAGTCTTCGAGTTGACTTACTATTTAAGTACTTCGACTTCCTTAAGCAGTGAGTCGACTCGATTTTCGGACTTAGTTAACTTCCTCCCTAAGCATGCAATGATATTATATAATTTATCTTCTAATGGAGAAGTTACCTCATTTGAATTTTCAGAAATGGCTACGGATCTGTGGATTCTCTCAGATTCGGAATCGGACTCATATTTGAAACTCGACTCGGCTCTAGATCTTGATTCTGCAATAAACGTTACGAAGCTTCTCTTCGTCTCTTCCGCATCTGACTCCTCAGATGACGACTCATCCCATGTTGCCTTAAGATCCTTCTTCTTCTTTTCCTTTTTTGGTTTTTCTTCCTTTTTCAAATTTGTGCACTCTGACTTGTAATGTCCTTTTCCGTTACATTCGTAGCAGGTTACTCCAGATCGAGGTCTCGACTTGGTGTCGGCCATCTTTTTGGTGTCTCTCTTTGTAAATCTCTTCTTTCGGTTGAACATTTTTCTTACCATGTTTACAATCTCCTCTTCTCCGTTTGTTTCTAACTCTAACTCGTCTTCGAGCTCAACCTTCACTTTTCTTTCCTTTTTAGTTGAACCTGCATCAAAGCTATACCATTCTCGGTTTGACCCGAGTTAGCTTGTTCGTGTAGTTCAACTTCACAAAATAGTTCTCTAACCTAATTGTGGAGAGATCCCTAGATACCTTATAGGCATCGACAATCGATGTCTATAAAGCATTTCTCGGGAATGCCTTAAGGGTATACCTAATTAAATCCCTATTCTCTATTTGATGTCCTATTAAATATAATCCATTTAATATATCCTTAATCCTAGTATGAAGTTGACTAGCATTTTCATTTTCGTTCATTTTATAATTAAAAAATTTATTTAAAAGCATGTCCCTTTTGGCTATCCTAGTGTCATTTGTATCCTCATGCAATTCAATTAACTTCTCCCATAATTCTTTAGAATTCTCAAATGGACCTACCCTATTTAGCTCTTCTTTAGTAAGTCTGCATTGCAAGGTGTTATGTGTCTTGTAATCGACTTGAGCTCTCTTCCTAATATCCGAGGTCCTTTTCTCTGGTTCTAACAAGTCCCCCGAGTCATCTACCGGAGCTATAAATCCTTTCCTAATTGAAAACTAGACCTTTAGGTCGGTCTTCAGATAGCATTTTATTCGCCTTTTCCAGTAGAAAAAGTCATCTCCTTTAAAGAGAGGAGGGCGAATGGTATTGTATCCCTCTAAGTGTGACATTATCAATGAAAAATATTTTTTTTAATGATAAAAATTTGTTTTAAAAAGAATCTAATATGTAGAAAACTAATTGACCAAATTTAAATATGCTGAAAAATAATTTAAAATACAGAATATTATTTTTAACAAATTTTAAAATGCTAAAAATTAATTTAATATGCAGAAAATTATTTTAAGTAATTTTAAAATGATGAAAATTAATTTATTATGTAAAAAATTATTTTAAGTAAATTTAAAATGCTGGAAATTAATTTAATGTTCAGAAAATTATTTTAACTAATTTTTAAATGCTAAAAATTAATTTAATATGCAGAAAATTATTTTAAATAATTTTAAAATGCTAAAAACTAATATAATATTTAGAAAATTATTTTAAGTAAATTTAAAATGCAGGAAATTAATATAATATGTAGAAAATTATTTTAACTAAACTTAAAATAATTTTCTTAATTTAATATGTAGAAAATTATTTTAAGAAAATTTAAAATGCTAGAAATTAATTTAATATGCTGAAAATTATTTTAAGTAAATTTAAAATGCTGGAATTTAATTTAATATGCAGAAAATTATTTTAACTAATTTTAAATTGCAAGAAATTAATTTAATGTTCAGAAATTTTTTTTAAGTAATTTTAAAATGCAGAAAATTAATTTAATTTCCAGAAAATTATTTTAAGTATTTTTAAAATGCAGGAAATTAATTTATTGTCCAGAAAATTATTTTAAAGAAATAAAAATTATATTAATGCAATAAAAATTATATTAAAGCAAAAAAAAATTATTTTAAAACAATAAAAATTATACTAAAGCAATAAAAGATATTCTAAAGCAATAAAAATTATTCTAATGCAATAAAAATTATTCTAAAGCAATAAAAATGTTCACGTTGGTGGTTTCACCAACTCGGAGTGCCCCCGCTCTGATACCAATTGTAGCATCGAGTGAACCGAGAGAGGGGATGAATCTCGGTATTTTATATTTTTAAATTAATTTTCTATTATTTATACCAATCAAAGTACACAGCGGAATATAAAGATAAATATCAACACATGCAATTTACTTGGTTCACAACCCGACCTGGGTTGCTACAACAAGGCCCATATGTAAGATACAAAAAAAAATATGGACTAACTCCTTTAATTAATTGGATTTAATTAGTGGGTTAATTGGGTTTAATTAGTGGTTAGGTTGATTTGCTAATTGGGCTTAATCAAGGGATTGGTTAAGTAGTGGGCTTGGCCTAAAACTGTTGTGCTGAGTCCATTGGGCCCAAATTGCAGGGCTTGAAATTGGCTGAACCGGTTGGGTTGAATAATATTGGATTGAGCTTGGGTTGGCTTGAACTGAAGTTGGATTGAACTTGGGTTGGACTTGAACCAGTTTGGGTTGGCCGAACGACCTTTAAAAAAACCAAACGAACTGAGCGGGGCATTCATCGTGATCCCTCTTCTCTTCTTCTCCTCGTGGCCGCTATTTCTTCTATCGCCAGATCGCGTGCTCGCCGACGGTTTTGATAGGGATGTTTGACAACGCCGCTGCCCTGGCTGATCTCCAGCAGTAGGTCCGTTGATTTCAGGCCTTGGAGCTCTTATCGACTCCTCTACCTAGGCGGATCGACGGTGTTGTCGCTGCGGCAGCGAGCTGCCAATCCAGGTATTCCAGATGTTTGGGTTTGGTTTCAATCATTGTTTTCCTTTGAATCTTGTTGTGGGTTGTTGTTTAGCATGGATCGGTTTTGGGCAATGTTTTAGAGCTCAGATTTCGCCGGTGAATAGAGCTACTGAGGGAGGTGTCTGTCGGTGGGGATTTGGGCTAGTAAGTCTTGTTACTCTTTCTATTTCAACGGTAATTATTGTATTGTGGTGATGTGTCGGTGTGATTTGAGGATCCAATGAGTTTTCTTGCAATGGATTGGTCTTTAGCGACTGAGATTGGAGTGTATCCAATTGTGATTTGGGGTGTAATCAGTGTTATTGTTGTTGATTGCAGTGTTTGAGGTTTTCTGTTTGATCTATGGGATGGAGTAATTCTAAGTGTGGATGGTGCCGACTGGATTTGAAGTTGAGGTGGGAAGATGGGTTTGATTGGCTTGGATTGGTGATGTAGGTGTTGTTAGGTTTGCTGTTATTGATTCAGTAATGAGGAGCTATAATAGATGTTGATTATGTGTGTAAATTTAGTTGGTTGTTGATCGAGTGTGAACTGGTTGAAGTTGTGGATGAAGTGGTGAATAGCTTGTGTATGTGATGTTGTTTTGTGGATTGAGTATAGTTGTAATGGAGATGTCGTGTGGATGGAAGATGTGGTATTGTTGTGTTGCTTTAAATAATGGAGAACATAGTGTATCGAACTAGAGAGAGCTTGGTTTGGTGAATCAACCCAGGATGAATGTAGATTTGTGGTTACGAGAGGTGTGTGCTCGTAGTGTTAACTCGCGTTCAATAAAAGGACGGGAGTATAGAAACGACGTAGTAGTTAAGTTATGAATTTATCCGATGCTTGTACTTAACTATAGTTTGTTATTATACGCAGGTTTGGGTTACGAGGCAGGTTTCCGGGCTTGAGGATCATTATTACGGGATTCGTATTAGGTGGGTAATATCTACCCTGGTCAGGTAGTTTTGATCTGAATCTGGTGCATGGATTTTGATTTATAGAGAATTCTTTTACCTTGACTCCACTCTTAGTTAATCATGTGCTTGTACTTAGCCTTGACCTTTGAGATATATTGTTGTTACTTCATTGATTAACTATCACAGATATGAACTACAAACCCTATTGTGTGTTAGCTGATGGATGTTCAGTAAGTACATGTGGTTAGGGTTATCTTTGTGACCTCATATTGGGTTACTGTGTTACATCACTAGAGTCAGTTGATGGATTAGATTATGGAGTCGATTGTTGTATCGTACACTGATTTGTTGTGCATCTATGGTGGATCTAGTAGTCTGTGCATAGATAAGTGTGTGGTTGCCAGTATGTGGCTATGGACTAGAGGTCCTAGCGTGATGTTATATCCATTATGGATCGTGTATCTGTGTGTGGTTATATGGATTCTCGATAGTATATTGCTACGGACTGGAGGTCTTAGCATGGTTGACTATCAGATGTGTATGACTCTTTGTGCGATAGAGAAAGTCTTGTGAATTGGTAGTCCTTGCATAGTTGACTTTTGGTTGACACGGACTCCCCGTGGGATAGGGAGTGTTGCGAGGATACATGTATGGAATTATGCATCATTACATTTCATGCATGCTGGCAATTAGGTCTCCCTTATGGTTGAGAGGATCACTAGTCATCCTGCCTCCCCAGCCACTTGAGGTAATGGTAGCAGGGTTGAATGCAGAGCATTATTGTGCGTGTCATTCTCGGGCACTATGGATGGTGGTAGCTGGAGATGTGCACTTGGTCACTGTGTGGAGTGGTAGTTGGTGCACTCACCCACTATAAATGATGGTCGTGTGATGTGCAGTTGTCCTAGGTGCGGTGCTCGTCTACTCATGGGTAGGGATGGAGCGACTAGCAGAAGAGACCCCCGTGTGAGTAGCATATAGCTCTATGACGGCTAGCTACTATTTCATACTATGCAACTCGGTGGTGGCGGCTGGAGTCGATATACTTGTCATGTCGTGCCACCCACACTATACTGGGGTCGTTGTTGGATGGGTCCGCAGACATGGCCATGCTTGTACATTGCTAATATATATGTATGCATGTATTCGATATATGTTTTACATATTTCTGTGAGATGCTGCATTTGATTGAGCTATGATTGCTGCATATGTTTGTACATCATGATACATGCCATTTGCATATTATATATTGTGGTGTGTTGAGCATGATATATGTGTTGGTCTAGACTGTTGTATGCATTTGATTAGCATCATGTCCTAGTATAGACCAGGATGTTATTACATGTGATTATATACTGTTCATATGTCTGAGTGTTGGTCAGGTTTGGGATTGACTTTGTATGTTATATGGGTTATGTTATTACATATCTGTTCAGGATGATATGTCCTATGGTGTTGCAGACCGTCAGGTACGTTGGTACATTACTTCATGTTCAGTTGATCAGTTTAGTATATGCATTGAGTATGACTATATTGTGGTTACATATTATTAGATTTGGATAGGACTGTATGTCTATTGGACTCATTCTGTATACCTGTAGATCCTCACATGTATACTTGTAGATCTCTATATTCTATATGTTGTTCATGTACATTCTACATATTATCCCTGAGTTTATACTCACCACCCCAAACCCTGGATTTCCTGTCGCCCAAGTAACAGGTAGAAGATTTCCTTGGACGTTCGGAGCTCCGCCAGCTGATCCCATCTCACACCAAATGGTTAGATAGTATTTCCATATCAATGTTGTATTCTTGTGGATTGATGTTTTTGGGTTTTATCCTATATCATTTCCGTATTTGTGATATACGGATGTGTTATATGTATTTGACCTTTGATGTGATTTCTATTATGATTCTTTTCATGTCAAGTCACCTCGGAGTGCATAGTTGGGTCTTTGTATCTTGTTTATCTGTTTGTATGTTTCCGCTGTGTTTAGTATATCCATGTTTTCCTATTATGTTGTAGTTGTGGGCCTACGGGCCTTGTATTAACATGATATGTTGTCACGTACAGGGGAGATGTCGTCCGTTTACTTTTCGACATGGCATACTCTCAGGGTGTGACAATTTTATTTGTATCAGAGCCCTAGGTTGCGAAGTCCTCTTTCGGATTTTATTTCATTCGGACATTGAGTTTTGCTTTACTCGATTTTGGTTTTGTGAGTTCTGTGATCTAGCTGTTGCAGACATCTCCGAGCTACAAGGTTTAAGGTATGTTAGTTATTATCACATATCCTTTCGTTGACTATGCATTTAGTTGCTTATAATAGAGATGACTTGTAGTCTGTTAGTCACTATTCGTAACTGTGGTTTGAGTTGACCACGGGAACAACATGTAGAGTTTGTGTGTCTTGGACCTGCTGTTGAAAAGGTAAATTACCTTTGAGAGACGACTAATACTGAGTCGAAAAGTCAGGGTTAGGTAGTCACATTTCTTGTAGAGACCAAAGATTACATTCCTAACATTTTCACTAACTATCCTAGTCAGATCATTACCTGTGGGGTAATGGACAAGCGAGTATACTATTGCTGATGTAGATAGTAGAGGACTAGTTTGCAGTGTATCATAGGGAATTTTGATGTCTGAGTTGGTCATTCTAGGTTGTATAACTTTGAGAGAACTTTTGAGTACTTAACTTGTGTTATACAAAGAAAGTAGTGTTAGTTGTATACCATTATCGGAATCAATCCGGTATTTGGTGGAAGATGTAGGAAATAACCTTCGGGAAGTCACACATCACTGGGTCACGATGTAGTGATGTTGTGAGAGAGTCTTTTCCCACGTCATCTTCTTTGACTCATTGTTGGGGAATTTTTGAGCTTTATGTTGGGTGATCCTTTGGTAACGAAGGTACCATGCAAAGTCGTTAGACTTGCGAGGGTTGTGACAACCTAATAGCTCGAGAATGTGATTGACATATCTTATGTCACCCACAGTTTATTGGTTGTCATCTTGATCGGGATGTTTGGATTTTTCTATTAGATCCTATCAAAAGGCATTAGACCGAGTCATTTGTAAAGGAGTGACTCTGTAGCAAGTGTTTTAAGAGTTGGAGATTTGATAAGCAGATATGGCAAGTCAAATTATTGGAATTAGAAGTCTCCAAATGTTGGACAAAAGGAGCAAGATTGGAGTCATGGGCCATGAGCGACTATTAGAGAGTTTTTCGAAAATAGAAGACCGATTGCAGATCGTCAGCATCTTCTCATGTTTATCAATGAACTCAGAAGAAAGACTCCCAAGGGATTATGTGTGTGCAGTGCGGGTCACGATGAGACGCAGAGCCAGATTATCCGATGGAATATTTTATCTGCTTCTACTATAAGCAACCAATACCTATGAGGAGAGTATGTACTTTGAAGACTTAGTTGAAGACTATGGATGAAGCTTTCGAGAGGACGATCCACAACCTCGAAAGCCGAGATCATCACAGAAGAGTGGATTATCACACCAGCAGCGATATATATCCTTAGACATAGTGGAGTTCTTTGATACTTCCAGCCGAGAGAAGCGAGTTACTCAGCACTATCAGCAGAAGACATCTCAGAAGACTCAGACGTTCAGACAACAACTATTACCTCTCCAGACGACAGCAACTGTTACCTTCCCAGGCATGGTTATGATTTGTACAAAGGAGAGAGAGTATACGATGATGGTTGTATCTATGTCGTATTCTCAGGTTACAGCTACACCTTTCACAGAGATGGAACGTGCTATGATGTTGGCAGTTCTTTAGTACCTTACAGTCGATTGTATATTCTCTACTAGTACAATAGTGTTTACCATCACCATTGCAGACATTTTGGATATTGTATCTCAGTTCAGCGGATGACTTCAGTTCCTCCATGGTAGTCTTTGGCACCTACATGAGCTCAGCCGTTAAGAACAGATATTGGGCAAGTTACATGGTTACTCGGGAAGAGGTATAGAAGACCGAAGAAGTGGTCATTCGGGGTGTTAGTTTTAGGTTACCCTATTTGTGGATATGTCGAGAGATACCAGTAGTTTACAGGTATCTAGGTTTAGAATATTTTTAGATAGGATTATAAGGGTTCCTATCGATTTGTGGGTTGGTGGTATCTCTACCATCATGTGAGATGTTGACCAATGATCATGAAGTCAAGGGATGCCCTGAGACTTTGATAGATATACTTTTACCATAGGTATATCTTTACGGATAGTTAAATTGTTGGAATGTTGGTATACTGGGTCTCTCGGATGTGCGTATAATCCGAGGGTATTCGGATGTAGTTTCGGATGAACTCCCGAGCTTGCCACTGCATGGGCAAGTAGGAATATGCAATTGGGGTGATTTCGGGAATAGTTCTGATGTTGAAGACCTCATACCGGGAGATGATTTTATGGGTATCAGTGTTGCTAAACACTATGGGAGATTTATTTGTCTTAGGGTTTCTTCTCGAGAAGATCCAGAACTTCTTGTTAGAAGAGAGTCGAACCTTTGAGGTTATGCATCGATTATCGATGAAGGAATGTAGTAGTTGCTGTGAATGAATATCCATCATTTTGGACACATGAGGTTACTCTAGGGTTGATTTATGATTGGAGTGTTGATATTGTAATGACTTGGTGTCATACAATTATCAATATCGGTGTGGTGATTTTTATATCATCAGCTTTGAGTAAAAGGATGTGGGTGTACATAAGATGATACATGGTATTGATTTTATGAGTTGTTGATAATGTTGTTAGACTTATCAATGATTTAGTTGTTCATGAAGTGATTGAACCAGTAGGTGGTTGTCGTCTTAGATGATATTTTTGGATATACTCACAATCTTAAGGGAAGTTGTGGTTTCCCTAGATTGATTTGGCTATTACAGTAGAGGTTGATAGGATGTTGCTTGCGTTATCATATCGTTGATTTGTTGGACCAAGAAGGTGATGGAAATCGCTTGGTTGGAAGCTTGTGAAGCTAGGTTTCAGGGCTTAGATAGTGGCTAACTTTGCATCAGTGTTAGTTAATCCTTCCAGTGTGGATGGAAGGGTAATGTACACGGATGTATCATTTTAGGGATTAGGAGCGATTCTGATACAGTCGATTGAGATATATCTTAGGCGTATGTCAGTTGAGGGACTACATATATGACGTGAATGTAGCAGTTATTATCTTGAGTAGTAGATGTATAGAGCAAGAGTGCTCATGGAGTTTTGGCTAGCTACTGGATAGCTGCTATAGAGTAGTTAGAACGCGAATAGATGCAACTGGGGAGATTGGTCATTACGGTCTCCCAGTCACTTATAGTGCTGCATGATAGAGTGGATTTTGGACATGGTTGATTTTGTAGTTTGATGTTGGGTATGCCAACAAGCAAAGGTGGAATATTGTGACCAGTAGGGTTACGTACCGTGATGAAGTGGGAGCCTAGTACGTTAGACTATGTTGAGAAATTATCTAGAATTTGGAAAGGACTGGATATAATTTGGGTGATCGATGATCGATTAGCTAGATCCGCTCATTTCCTTCTGAGCCGTAAGATGGATTTCGTTGGATCGCTTGATGGAATTATATTCATGGAGTATCATTGAGTATCATTGCCGATAGTGATTCATGATTCACCTTACGATTCTGGCAAAGTCTCCCACCGGTTATGGATATAAAGCTCCACTCTGGTAGAGTTATTGACCTCTTAATAGGCTGATTGAGAGTGTATATAAGAGCTGGAATGTAATATTCGAACTCATTGTTGGTGCAACAATGCTCCAAGCATTTATATATGTTTTGATGTTTGGATAATCATCTAAGTTAGGCAATGTTTTGTGATCTAATTGCGAATATGTTTAAGTGACAGGGAAATCCAAGGATGAAGCCTTGGTAAAAGAGAAGTCCAAGTATGATCTTGGCAAGGAAAGTCCAAGGGACGGACTTGGTAGCATAAGACCAAGCTTGTAGTCTTGGCAGCGTAAGGTCTAAAGTGAACCTTGGCAAAGGAAGACCAAGTATGATCTTGGCAAGGAAAGTCCAAGGGATGGACTTGGCAGCGTAAGACCAAGCTTGTAGTCTTGGCAGCATAAAGTCCAAGTGAACCTTGGCAAAGGAAGTCCAAAGTAAGGTCTTGGCAGCATAAGTCCAAACTTGGAGTCTTGGCGGCATAAAGTCCAAGCATTTGGCAACCCAAGACATGACGAAACCAAAGGAAGCTCCTGGAAGCAAGCGCAAAGGATGAACAAGTCACGGACTCGGAGGGATCCTGAAGACGCAAGGCTTAATGAGGAGCTAGAAGGTTAAGTCTAGGTCTAGGGTGTAAAATCAAGTGTGAATTACTCACACTTGATGAGTATCAGTCGACTGATACGATGTATCAGTCGACTGGTCAGGTGCTCGACTGAGTCAGGTTGAAACCCTGACCATCAGTCGACTGATTTGACAGTGGCAGTCGACTGATCAACGCAAAAACGAGCACAGAATGTAGTCGCACTCGACTGCGGCCTGCGATCACTCGACTGATCGCTCCATCAGTCGACTGATGGAGGGATCAGTCGACTGATCACCTGGCCGTTGGAAATTGCGGCTACGAATCTCCGCGGAGATCTCGGTTCGTGTCGTTGGCCGGCGATCGTGATGGTAAGCATCATCGATCGAGGCCCAACGGGAAAAATAGCCCCTCTTCTATAAAAAGGGGCCTTGGAGAGCTTGGTGAAGCTAGTGCTCTCATTCCTAACTACACCCTCGTGCTCACCAAGCTTTCCCAAGTGTTTTAGCAATTCAAAACCTCCTCTTCTCTAGTTCTTAATCATCCATCATTGTAAAGAAGAGGAGAGCATTGTAAGAAAGGTTTCTCCACCTTGGTTCATCCAAAAGGACAATATAGTGAAGCTTGGTTAGGACTAATCCACCTTACGGATTGCCGTGGAGTAGGAGTGTCATCTCCGAACCACGTACATCGGGTGTTAGCGTTGCTTTCATCGTTTTCTTACTTGTATTCTTATTCGTATTTTTATTGCTTCTGCTAACTTGCTTGTAGAAACGGAGAAAGGCTAATCACCCCCCCCCCTCTAGCTGTTACAAAGATCCTAACAAGTGGTATCAGAGCCCGAATAGCTTGGAAGATCTCACCATCAACCAAGGCATCAATGGCTCTTCAAGAGGGATATAGCACCACCAAGCCACCGCTCTTCGATGGGAGTCATTTTGCGTATTGGAAAGGTAGGATGAAGTACTATCTAATGAGTAATATTGAAATTTGGCATAGCATTGTAGATGGCTTCGAGGAACCGGTGGATGAACATGGAAATCCTATTCTATGCAAGGATTGGACAAGGGAAATAAATAAGAAATTTGAATCAAATGCAAAGGCGGTACTCACCATTCAATGTGACATTACCATGGAGCAACTCAACAAGGTGGGGCCTTTAGAATCTGCCAAGGAGTTATGGGAAAAGCTCATTGAGCTAAATGAAGGTTCCAAGGAGTCAAAGAGGGCCAAGAAGGACCTACTAATTGGACAACTTCAAGCCTTCCAAATGAAGATGCATGAAACCGTAAGCCAAATGCATGGAAGGTTCAAGGATATTGTGAATGGACTTCACATCATAGGTGAGTGAGTTGACAACCGGGACTTGGTAAGATACATACTTCAAGCATTTCCTAGAAATTCTTTATGGACTTCTATAGTTGATGCCATTAAGGTAACTAGGGATCTTTCTCAAATTAAAATTGATGAATTATTTTGTGAGTTTGAATTACATGAGAAAACTAACATGTCCTCTAAAGAAAAGGGTTTAGCTCTATTTGTTGAAAAGAAGGAAAAGAATAAGAAGGAAAGAAAAGAAGTATCATCATCATCCGAATCGGAGCATAACTCAAGTAGTGATGAAGACACATCTAGTGAGATGGCCAATTTTGTCAAGAAGCTCTATAGGAAATCAAAGGAGTTCAAGAGTAGAGAAGCAAGGAAGGGGTCTCATTCTTCAAAAGGTAAGTTTAGTGGTAATTCAAGTTTCAATAACAATGTGATTTGCCATGCTTGCAACAAGAAGGGGCACATAAAGCTAAATTGCCCGGAGCTAAAGAAGAAGGAGGAAAAAGAAAAGAAAAAGAAGGACAAGAAGGAGATGAAGAAGAAGGAGGCTATGGTAGCTCAAACCACATGGGACACACCAAGTGTTGAAGACTCCTCCTCCGATGATGAGCTTTGCCACATCACACGCCATGTGGCACTCATGGCCCTAGAAGATGATTCTGATACATCAAGCCAAGAAGACTCCTCAAGTGATGAATCGTCATCTAGTGACGATGAGGTAATGAACTCTCCCAAAGTTAAGCTTCTCTATAAATCAATTGCCTATCTTAAAGAAGCTCTAGATAAGTCTAAATCTAAGGTTAAGAGCATGAATGTAGAACTAAAGGCCATTAGGAATGAAAAACCTTCACATATTGATTCTTGCATGCTTAAGGAAGAAAATGACAAACTTAAGGATGAGGTTAGTGAATCAAAAACATGTTTAGAAAAATTTTCAAATGGCTCAAAATGTCTTGATACGATCCTTAGTCGACAAAGAGCCATTTACAACAAGGCCGGTTTAGGATATAAGCCAAAAGAAAAAGAAGTTGCTTATATTTCATTGATTAATCGGAAAGCAACCATTAAGGGAAAGGTTAAGAAAGCATGGGTACCTAAGAAGTTTTTACTTAATGTTACCGGTCCAAATGTTTGGGTACCAAAAGCTTGTGTTTTTCATGTGATTTAGGTAGGAGAGCAAGGTATGTGGATTGTGGATAGCAGTTGCTCAACACATATGACCGGGGATGTGAGCAAGTTCTCCACAATTAAGTATGTGAAGAAGGGAGCGGTGTCCTTTGGGAATAGTGGAAAACTCAAGATATTAGGTAGAGGTACAATTGAGGTATCCCCTAAAATTGTCATTCACAAAGTCTTACTAGTTGAAAATATGAAATTTAATTTATTAAGTGTTAGTCAACTTTGAGATGCAAACTATCATGTCTCGTTTGAATCCTCTAAATGCATGATTAGGCACAAGGAATTAAATGATTGTATGTTAGTGGGATATAGGAAGTCAAATATTTATTATGTTGATCCTTCATATGCTTCTAACATTTCTACTAAGTGCCTTGTTGCAAAAGAAGAAGAAAGTTGGCTATGGCATAGGAGATTGGGGCACATCAACATGAAAAACATAGCCAAGGTAGCCAAGATGGAGTTGGTCAAAGGGCTACCAAAGATCAAGTATGTCAAGAACAAAATGTGTGATGCATGCCAAGAAGGAAAACAAACAAAGGCATCACACAAAGGTAAAACCTTAACTAATACTTCCTTACCATTAGAATTATTGCATCTTGACTAATTTGATTGCCATAGTACTCCATCTTTAAGTGGTAACAAATATTGTTTGGTTATAGTAGATGATTTTTCTAGATATACTTGGGTCTACTTTATGAAACATAAGGATGATACCTTAAAAATAATCATAGGATTTAGTAAAAGGGTTGAAAATGAAAAGAGTCTCAAAATCAACCGGATCCGTAGTGCTCATGGTGGTGAATTTGAGAACTCAAAATTTTCACAATTTTGTTTAGAGCAAGGGTACAAGCATGAGTTCTCTTGTCCTAGAACACCCCAACAAAATGGGGTGGTGGAAAGGAGAAATCGTGCCTTACAAGAGGCGGCTAGGACTATGCTTAATGCATATTCTTTACCTAGCTACTTGTGGGCGGAAGCAGTTAATACCGCTTGCTATATCCAAAATAGGATTCAAATCCATAGGATTTTAGGAAAGACACCATTTGAATTATGGAATGGGACTATCCCCACAATTCATTATTTCAAAGTCTTTGGATGTAAAGTGTATATTCTAAACACCAAGGATAACTTAGGAAAATTTGAATCCAAAGCGGATGAGGGAATCCTAGTTGGATACTCATCCACAAGTAGAGGGTATAGAGTCTACAATAAGAGAACCCAAGGAATTGAGGAATCTTCTAATGTTCAATTTGATTAAACCACTAGTACCTACCCTAGAAAGTCCTCCATTGATAAGGATATTAATGACAATAATCAAGGCATTACCCAAAAACTTCAAAATTTGACCATAAGGGGTAATGATCAAGGGGGAGAAAGAGGAGATTCCGATGATGAAAGGAGGGTAGAAGATAATAATGATCAATTTGAAACCCCTTCTAGAACCCTAAGAGTTCATCAAGATCATCCACTTGACCAAGTAGTAGGAGATCTATCTCAAGGAGTAAGAACTAGGTCATTTCATAGACCTCCTACTAGTCAAGTAGCTCTTATTTCACAAATTGAACCCAAATCGATCAATGATGCATTACATGATCCGGATTGGATTTTGGCAATGCAAGATGAATTGGCCCAATTTGAGAGAAGTCAAGTATGGGAATTAGTACCTAGACTCAATGATAGCACCATAATTACTACAAGATGGGTCTTTAGGAATAAGCTAGATGACCAAGGAAATATCACTAGAAATAAGGCTAGGTTGGTTGCTAGGGGATTTAATCAAGTTGAGGGGCTTGACTATGATGAGACTTATGCCCCGGTTGCTAGGTTAGAATCTAATAGAATTCTCTTAGGGTATGCTTCCTATATGGGATTTAAACTTTACTAAATGGATGTTAAATCGGCATTCTTAAATGATTATATTAAGGAGGAAGTATATGTAGAGCAACCACCTGGATTTGAGAACATAGATTATCCAAACCATGTATGTAAGCTTAGGAAAGCATTATATGGGTTAAAACAAGCTCCTCGGGCATGGTATGAAAGATTGTCATCTTTCTTAATTTCTAAGGATTTTAGAAGAGGCTAAGTAGATCAAACGTTGTTTATAAAGTCAACATTAAAGGATATATTCATAGCCCAAGTATATGTTGATGACATTATTTTTGGGTCAACAAATGATGATCTTCTCAAAGATTTTATAAAAAACATGGAAAATGAATTTGAAATGAGTTTAGTTGGAGAGCTTACCTTTTTCCTAGGTTTACAAGTCAAGCAAACTAATGAAGGGATTCACATTTATCAAACCAAATATGCAAATGAAATGATCAAGAAATTTGGTTTGGAAAATGCCAAAATTGTAACCACTCCTATGGCCACTAGCACTAGAATAGATAGTGATCATGAAGGTAAATCAATTGATCTTAAACTTTATAGGAGTATGATTGGTAGCCTACTATACCTAACCGCTAGTAGACCCGATATCTTATTTGCGGTAGGTATATGTGCAAGATACAAATCTTGTGCCAAAGAATCACATTTAGTAGCCGTTAAGAGGATTTTAAGATATATTAAAGGCACCCTAAATGTAGGACTTTGGTATCCTAGGACTAGGTCGTTTGAATTACTTGGCTATACCGATTCCGATGATGCCGGGTGCATATTGGATAGGAAGAGTACTAGTGGTGGATGCCAATTTCTTGGGTCCTCCCTAGTTAGTTGGAGTAGTAGGAAGCAACATTGTGTTGTTTTATCAACCACCGAAGCCGAATATGTGGCTATGGGTGGTTGTGTAGCTCAATTACTTTGGATGAGGCATACCCTTGTGAACTATGAGCTACACTACTCTAACATTAAAGTTTATTGTGATAATGTGAGTACCATCAACTTGACCAAAAATCCGGTACATCACTCTAGGACCAAGCACATTGAAGTGAAACATCACTTCATAAGAGATCATGTGGCAAGAGGGGACATTGAACTAAATTATGTAGAATCTAAGTCCAACCTTGCCGATATCTTCACCAAAGCTCTTCCCGAAACCGAATTTTCATCATTAAGGAGAGAGCTTGGTATGTGCTTTGTAGAGTAAAATTCTAGGTATGCATGATCCTATATTTATATGTTAACGTTATACCTTGATACATCTCACAAAAGCCTTAAGAAACCTTAAATTTTGTATTGAGACACTTAGAAACATGTGAGATGATAGGGAAGGTGTACTTGGCTCATCATGCTTGTTATGATGCATTACTATGAGCCAATGACACACCTAGAGACATGAATACCTTATGGACCAATCATTGGGAAGGCTTGTATTTAAGTAATGAATACATAGCTCTAAGAACATGGTTGGAAATTCCAAATTATATATAGTTTAAACTATGTTCATCATATTTTGAAAAACAGTTTTCAAGTGGAACACAAAAGTGATACAAAGTTTGCAAAATCTTTAGAACTTTTGTTAGGTTCTAAGTTTGTATCAATATTGAAATCTAGAAAACATATATTTTTCAAACTATTTTTCCTTAATAAAGTATGATATTAGAAATGTGTACACAAAATTTCATGATTTTTCGAGGTTTCTAGAATTTCTAACGCATTTCTGAAGTTAAAGGTGAAAGGCAAATTTCGATTTGGCGAGTAATGATCGTTCAGAAACCAGTCCACTGATACACTGTATTTTCTGATAAACAGCTCCATTTTCTGATATTTAGTGTATCTTTGACGTCCTAAAACTATAGTATGATAATATTGCGTACACACAAAGTTTTAGGATTGTTTATTGCAGTGTTTTAGGGGGAGTTTCATAAATTATATCTTTTTCATCCCCAAAATCCATTGTTGGTGCAAAGTTAGGACTTATTTTTTTGAAGTTTTGTTATGATTTGCTTCAAATATTGTTTACACATTATAATGCATATCTTGGATTAAGGGGGAGCTTAATTTCAATCTTATACCTTAGTCCAAGATCCAACACATTAATTTTTTTTTTTCTTCTTGTTTGAATCCTTCTCTTTTTGATGTATGTCAAAGGGGGAGAAGGAGTGTTTAAGTTATAATTCATATTGAAAATATGATTATGTGCGTATTTTTAAAGACCTAACTTAAATGATTGCCAAACATAAAAAAGGGGGAGATTGTTGGTGCAACAATGCTCCAAGCATTTATATATGTTTTGATGTTTGGATAATCATCTAAGTTAGGCAATGTTTTGTGATCTAATTGCGAATATGTTTAAGTGACAGGGAAATCCAAGGATGAAGCCTTGGTAAAAGAGAAGTCCAAGTATGATCTTGGCAAGGAAAGTCCAAGGGATGGACTTGGTAGCATAAGACTAAGCTTGTAGTCTTGGCAGCGTAAGGTCCAAAGTGAACCTTGGCAAAGGAAGACCAAGTATGATCTTGGCAAGGAAAGTCCAAGGGATGGACTTGGCAGCGTAAGACCAAGCTTGTAGTCTTGGTAGCATAAAGTCCAAGTGAACCTTGGCAAAGGAAGTCCAAAGTAAGGTCTTGGCAGCATAAGTCCAAACTTGGAGTCTTGGCGGCATAAAGTCCAAGCATTTGGCAACCCAAGACATGACAAAACCAAAGGAAGCTCCTGGAAGCAAGCGCAAAGGATGAACAAGTCACAGACTCGGAGGGATCCTGAAGACGCAAGGTTTAATGAGGAGATAGAAGGTTAAGTCTAGGTCTAGGGTGTAAAATCAAGTGTGAATTACTCACACTTGATGAGTATCAGTCGACTGATACGATGTATCACCGACCGTCAGTGCTCGATCGAGTCGTTGAAACTCGACCATCACCGACCGATTTGATAGTGGCAATGATCGATGTTACCATCACCGACCGACAACAACAGTGGCAATCGACTGATCAACGCAAAAACGAGCACAGAATGTAGTCGCACTCGACTGCGGCCTGCGATCACTCGACTGATCGCTCCATCAGTCGACTGATGGAGGGATCAGTCGACTGATCACCTGGCTATTGGAAATTGCGGCTACGAATCTCCGCGGAGATCTCGGTTCAGAAGTCATTGGCTTCGGCGGCAGTCGACTGATGGTAAGCATCAGTCGACTGATCGAGGCCCAACGGGAAAAACAACCCCTCTTCTATAAAAAGGGGGCTTGGAGAGATTGGTGAAGCTAGTGCTCTCATACCTAACTACACCCTCGTGCTCACCAAGCTTTCCCAAGTGTTTTAGCAATTCAAAACCTCCTCTTCTCTAGTTATTAATCATCCATTATTGTAAAGAAGAGGAGAGCATTGTAAGAAAGGTTTCTCCACCTTGGTTCATCCATAGAAGAATATAGTGAAGCTTGGTTAGGACTAATTCACCTTACGGATTGCCGTGGAGTAGGAGCGTCATCTTGGAACCACGTACATCGGGTGTTAGCGTTGCTTTCATCATTTTCTTACTTGTATTCTTATTCGTATTTGTATTGCTTCCGCTAACTTGCTTGTAGAAACGGAGAAAGGCTAATCACCCCCCCTCTAGCCGTTACAAAGATCCTAACACTCATAACCCCACTTAGTCACTTGAGGTGTGTGACTTTTCTTTGGATACTTGAGATGATTATTGTAACATCTTGTACTCGTACATGAGTCAAAAATTTGGGGACCAAATTTTTATTAGTGAGGGAGAATGTAAGATACGAAAAAAATATGGACTAACTCCTTTAATTAATTGGGTTTAATTAGTGAGTTAATTGGGTTTAATTAGTGGTTAGGTTGATTAGTTAATTAGACTTAATCAAGGGAATGGTTAAGGAGTGGGCTTGGGCTAAAACTGTTGGGCTGAGTCCATTGGGCCAAAATTGCTAGGCTTGAAATTGGCTGAATAGGTTGGGTTGAATCAAATTGGATTGAGCTTGGGCTGGCTTGAACTGAAGTTGTATTGAACATGGGTTGGACTTGAACCAGTTTGGGTTAAAAGTTTGGGTTGGCCGAACGACCTTTAAAGGAACCAAACGGACCGAGCAGGGCATTCATCGCGATCGCCTCTTCTCTTCTTCTCCTCGCGGTCGCTGTTTCTTCCGTCGCCAGATTGCGTGTTCGCCGACGGTTCCGGTAGGAAAGTTCGACAATGTCGCCGCCCTGGCTGATCTCCGACAGTAGGTCCGTTGATTTCATGCCTTGGAGCTCTTATCGACTCCTCTACCCAGGCAGATTGGCGGTGTTGTCGCCTCGGCAGTGAGCTGCCAATCCAGGTATTCCGAATGTTTAGGTTAGGTTTCAATCGATGTTTTCCTTTTGATCTTGTTGTGGGTTGTTGTTTAGCTTGGATCAGTTTTGGGCAGTGTTTTGGAGCTCAGATTTCGCCGGTGAACAGAGCTACTGATGGAGGTGTCTACCGGTGGGGATTTGGGCTGGTAATTCTTATTACTCTTTCTATTTCAACGGTAATTGTTGTATTGTGGTGGTGTTTCGGTGTGATTTGGGCGTCCGATAAGTTTTCTGGCAATGGATTGGTGTTTGACGGCTAAGATTAGAGTGTATCCGATTGAGATTTAGGGTGTAATCAGTGTTGTTGTTGTTGATTGTAGTGTTTGAGGTTTTCTATTTGATCTATGCGACGGAGTAATTCTATGTGTGGATGGTCTCGGCTGGATTTGAAGTTGAGGTGGGAAGCTGGGTTTGATTGGCTCGGATTGGTGATGTAGGTGTTGTTAGGTTATATACTGATTATATGTGTAAATTTAGTTGGTTGTGGATCGAGTGTGAACTGGTTGAAGCTGTGGATGGAGCGGTGAACAACTTGTGTATGTGATGTTGTTTTGTGGATTGAGTATAGTTGTAATGGAGATGTCGTGTGGATGGAAGATGTGGTATTGTTGTGTTGATTTAAATAATGGAGAACTTTGTGTATCGGATTAGAGAGAGCTTGGTTGGGTGAATCAGCCCAGGATGAATGTAGATTTGAGATTATGAGAGGTGTGTGCTCATAGTGTTAACTCGCGTTCGATAAAAGAACGTGAGTATAGAAATGATGTATTAGTTAAGTTGTGTATTTATCGGATGCTTGTACTTAACTATAGTTTGTTATTATATGCAGGTTTGGGTTACGAGGCAGGTTTTCGGGCTTGAGGATCATTATTACGGGATTCGTATCAGGTGGGTAATATCTACCTTGGTCAGGTAGTTTTGATCTGAATTTGGTGCATGAATTTGGATTTATACAGAATTCTTTTACCTTGACTCCACTCTTATTTAATGATGTGCTTGTACTTAGCCTTGACCATTGAGATATATTGTTGTTACTTCATTGATTATCTATCACGGATATGAACTACAAACCCTATTGTGTGTTAGCTAATGGATGTTCAATAAGTACATGTGGTTAGGGTTATCTTTGTGACCTCAGATTGGGTTACTATGTTACATCACTAGAGTTAGGTGATGGATTAGATTATAGAGTCGATTGTTGTATCGTACACAGATTAGTTGTGCATATATGGTGGATCTAGTTGTTTGTGCATAGATAAGTGTGTGGTTGTCATTATGTGGCTATGGACTAGAGGTCTTAGCGTGATGCTATATCCATTATGGATCGTTTATTGGTGTGTGGTTATATGGATTGTTGATAGTTTATCGCTATAGACTGGAGGTCTTAGCGTGGTTGACTATCAGATGTGTATGACTCTTTGTGCGATAGAGAGAGTCTTGTGAATTAGTAGTCCTTGCATAGTTGACTTTTGGTTGACCAGGACTCCCCATGGGATAGGGAGTGTTGCGAGGATACGTGTATGGAGCTATGCATCATTACATTGCATGCATGCTGGCGATTAGGTCTCCCTTGTGGTTGAGAGGATCGCTAGTCATCCTCCCTCCTTGGCCACTCGGGGTAGTGGTAGCAGGGTTGAGTGCAGAGCATTGTTGTGTGTGCCGGTCTCGGCCACTATGAATTGTGGTAGCTAGAGATGCACACTTGGCCACTGTACAGAGTGGTAGTTGGCTCACTCACCCACTATAGACGGTGGTCATGTGATGTGCAGTTGTCCTGGGTGCGGTGCTCATCTACTCATGCATAGGGATGGAGCGGCTAGCAATAGGGACCCCCCGTGTGAGTAGCATATAGCTCTATGGCGGCTAGCTACTATTTCATACAACCCAACTCGATCACTCGAGAGTGGTGGCAGATGGAGTTGGGATAGTTGTCATGTCGTGCCACCCACGTTATACTGGGGTCGTGGTTGGATGGGTCCGCAGACATGACCATGCATGTGCATTGCTTATATATATGTATGCATGTATTCGATATATGTTTTATATATGCCTGTGAGATGCTGCATTTGATTGAGCTATGATTGTTGTATATATTTGTACATCATGATACATGTCATTTGTATATTATATGTATGATCGATGAAGTGTAGATGTGGCCGGCTAGAGGGGGGTGAATAGCCCTCAATCGTTCGATGGTGGAATTCGTTCGTTCTCGTTGCGTTGGTTTCCTACTATTGTCGTTAGCGCAGCGGAATACTAATATAAATATGAAAAATAACAACAAATAAGCATATGCAAACACACACCATATACGTGGTTCGGAATCGAATGGTTCCTACTCCATGGGCGAGCTCTAGTTATGCGCACGACACTAAATAATCTCCTTCTCGACTACACGTTGGAGGTGAAGAAACCTCTGACAAGCTATTACAACGAGTAATATATGAAATACAAGAAATACAAAGACAAATATGAAATACACGTAATGAACGCTTTATAACGCTTGCTTTGAACCCTTTGCTTGTAGCTTGCTTTAGATGGCTCTTGAAGGTCTGGAATGCAGCAGCAATTCCCCTCCAATAGCTTCACAAAAGTCTTGGTGAAATCCTCCCACTTGAGCTCCATTTATAACCTACATCAAGATGTTTTCGCGACCAGCAGTCGACTGCCAAAAGGGCCCAGTCGACTGCCCCTGTAACTGTTATCTCACAATGGCCAGATCCACGTCGGACAAGTACCTACGGATCTCCAACCAGTCGACTGCCAATCCATGGTAGTCGACTGGTGACCTAGTAATCGACTGCCTAGTCGGCTACGGAGCGTTCTGTGCTCATGATATTCCCCGATCACATCCCCATGGCAATGATCGCTAAGCACAAAATTGCGATCTTACACCGGGCCGAACCCTAGTCGACTTGGACTACCAATCGACACCTATGCCACCAACCATCGTCGGCAAAACCTCAAACACCAAGTTGTTTGAGCATCTGACCATCGAGTAAACCCTCAAACATCAAGTTTGAGCCTCCGACACTAAGTCTTAGCCACTTGACCAAGTCCACATCATCCCTCATGGAGTTCCCCACCGAAGCTCTCTTCCCTCGGGCTACGTCCCTCGGATGAGCCAAGCGCACGACTTCGCAATGCCATCCTTCCCGTTTCATGCCCTCGAAGTTTGTTTCCCTTGGGCCTCACTGTTAGGTTGATCCCTGAGGGGAAACTTCGCTTCCCTCTTCAACTCGGTCGCTTGTTAATGTTGATCCCATCTGAAAGGAGTACCCTTGGTTGCGTCGGAGTCTCATTGCCTCCCATGTCCCCGGATTAAAATTTTATCAACTAAAACTAATCCGGATGGGATGAGTTTCCGAAGCACAATCGTTTCGTCATCGTGCCAACGACTCGAGCGATCGCTTGAACAAACTTGTTGTTCAAGCAATCAACTCTTCTAGTCGGTTAGCCACGGAAGAGACGACGAACGGATTGCCGGTTTTTGTCTTTCTTATCGGGTTCCATGATTATACAAATACAAACAAATGCAAACTAGTATAAACAACACATACTAACATAAAGAACATAAGCTAGCATATCTTATCATAAGAGGATCAAGAATAAAGTTTGTAAAACTTTTATACCTCTTGGTCTTCTACTGTATGTCCCATCCTCCTCGTGGACATCGTGTGGGCGTAGATCCTCCACGAGTTGAAGCCTCCTAGATCACGTTCTTCCCTTCCTTGCTCACTCCGAACAAAGAGAAGAACCAAACAAAAACTCCTTCTCCTATCTAGAACCGACCACCAAACCAAGGAGCTTGATATAGCCGCCGACCAAGGAGTAGATAATTGAGCGCCGGCCAACCTTGAAGAAAGGTTGCCGCCGGCCAGCAAGGAGAGAGGGAGAAGGAATAATGGGTATGGGCGCCAGCCAAAGCAAGGAGGAAGAAGATGGGCGTTGGCTACCAATTAGGAAGAGAAGGAAACAAACCTTAATCCTTCCAAGGATTGCCGCCCAAACCTCTTCCCAAACCCTAGCCGCCCAAGCCAAAAACCCTAATCTCCTTCTTGATATATATCTATATCCCACGCCCAAGCCCTTAGCCCTCCTTTTATAGAGTTAGGCTTAGGCCTCCTTTAAATCTCCACCGTCGGATCTAGAGACTTAGTCTCCACCGTCGGATCTAGGGTTTCATCCCAACCGTCGGATCTAGTGTTTCATCCCAACCGTCGGATCTAGGGTTTCATACCAACCGTCGAATCTAGGGTTTCATCAGAACCGTCAGATCTAGGGTTTAATCCCAACCGTCGGATCTAGGGTTTCATCCCAACCTTCGGATCTAGGGTTTCATCCCAACCGTCGGATCTAGGGTTTCATCTCACCCATCGGATCTAAGGTTTCATCCCAACCGTCGGATCTAGGGTTTCACCTCAACCATCGGATCTAGGGTTTCATCCCAACCGTCGGATCTAGGGTTTCATCCCAACCGTCAGATCTAGGGTTTCATCCCAACCGTCGGATCTAGGGTTTCATCCAAACCGTCGGAGCTAGGGTTTCATCATTGGATCTAGGCTCCTTGAGGATTTAATAAGGCTACGATAGGGACCATGAGGAGGAGTTGGATCTTGGCCACCTGATTGATCGGAACCACATAAACTTGATCCATCAATGATGTTCCATTCCACTAGAGGATCATCATTGATCTACCTCACCAACCCCCATTTATATGGGCTCCATATATTATTTGCACAACTCTCCCCGTGTTTAAGATATCGAATGTCCGTCAATTAATTGATTTACTGACCATCAATTAATTAACATCTAACTCCTCGAGTAGTACCACTCAACCTTATTATCATGTTGACTAAGTCAACCCGCGGGGTTTACATGATAAACCTTATGAGCTCCTCAAGGGGACATCATCAACCTAATATATAAGACACGGTTTCCTTCTATAATCAATGGGACTCTATGTAAATAATATCATTTTTCAACTTACCGGGCCTATTGATTTAATCTATAAATCTCACCCATTGGTAAATCAAAGAAATAAATACTAAGTACATGTGCCCGTTATTATATCGGGATTCAGAGCATGTGCAACATAATACCCGAGGTCTGATTCAATCATATAGTCAGCAATAGATTGAATCACCTCTATGTCGGTCCTGCTCAATACACACAAAATGTACTAGTGTAATTCTATGGTCAAGATAAACCAATACCAAATCACACTACAACCATGCCAATGGTTTTTCCAATACCATCTTGGTTGTGAGCCTATACTTATATTCTACAAGGAACTGATAACACGATCTTCTGTGCCTCACCAAGCACCACATTATCTACAATGTAGAGTATTAGACAATATGGACATATAATAAATATAAAGTGGAAACAATGATCTTGTGATTCTTATTTCAAAATAAAGATGTCCATACAAAAGGCTAGGCTTTCAGTATACATCCCAACAATATCCTACTTATACTAAAAGACTATGTTGTCATCACTCTGTCATACATCTTATCCCCATGTCCTCCACATGCCTATCAAATGCTTTCGCTGGAAGGGCCTTAGTGAATGGATCCACTAGGTTATCCTCTGATGCAATATTGGCGACAACTACTTCCCCTCGCTTTACGATCTCTCGTATTAGGTGGTACTTGTGCTCTATGTGTTTACTCGCCTTATGGGCTCGTGGTTCCTTCGAGTTTGCAACTGCACCACTGTTATCACAATAAATTGTGATAGTTCTGGGCAAACTAGGAATCACATCCAAGTCCATCAAGAAGTTTCTGAGCCATATAACTTCCTTGGTTGCCTTAGAGGTTGCCACACACTCAGCTTACATGGTAGAGTCCGCCACGCATTTCTTCTTGACACTCCTCCATACTATGGATCCACCTCCAAAAGTAAACACAAACCCCGAGATAGACTTACTGTTGTCCCTATCTGATTGGAAATCAGAATCTGTGTAACCCACAGGGACAAATTGATCTGCCCGGTAAACCAGCATATAATCCCTAGTCCTTCTCAGGTACTTCAATATATGCTTTACCGTAGTCCAATGTCCCTGTCCAGGATTACTCTGATATCTGCTAATCATGCCCACGGCAAAGCAGATATCTGGTCTCGTACATAGCATAACATACATGAGGCTTCCTACTGCCGAAGCATAAGGAACCACCTTCATCTCCTCTATCTCCTTTGATGTTTTGGGACACATCTCTTTAGATAAAGGTACTCCATGCCTAAAAGGTAGAAAACCTTGCTTGGAGTTCTGCATGCTAAAACGAGCAAGGATAGTGTCAATGTATGAAGCTTGAGATAAGCACAACATTCTTTTCTTGCGATGCCTTATCACCTTGATCCCAAGGATGTGTCCCACTTCTCCCAAGTCCTTCATGTCAAACTGTTTGGACAACCATACCCTTACGTCTGATAACACTTTGATATTGTTGCCAACTAACAAAATGTCATCTACGTATAATACAAGAAATACCACTACGTTTCCGTCACATCTTTTGTATACACATGGCTCATCCGGACTTTGAATAAATCCATATGACTGGATTACCTCATCAAAACGGATGTTCCAAGATCTCGAAGCTTGCTTCAATCCATAAATGGACCGATTAAGCTTACACACTAGATGCTCTTTGCCTTTAGCAATGAATCCCTCTCGCTGCTGCATATAGATGTTCTCCTCAAGACTTCCGTTAAGGAAAGCTGTCTTGACATCCATCTGTCAAATATCATAATCCATATGAGCAGCTATAGATAAGAGAATCCGGATAGACTTAAGCATAGCTACTGGCGAAAAAGTCTCCTCATAATCGATACCCTCTTTCTGAGTATACCCTTTCGCAATAAGCCTAGCTTTGAAGGTCTCAACCTTCCCGTCTACTCCTCTCTTTCTTTTGTAGATCCACTTGTATCCAATGACTTTTACACCATCGAGTGGCTCTACTAGCTCCCAGACCTGATTAGAATCCATAGATTCTATCACAGAATTCATCGCTCTTTGCCAAGATACCGCATCTTCATCTTGGAGTGCCTCATCATATGTCCAGGGATCAGGTTATTGTTCGCCAGGGACCAAGTCCGAAGACTCTCCCAAGAACATGAATCTATCAGGCTGTCTCACAATCCTCCCACTACAATGAGGTATCACCTGTGTATCCTCTGTGACATGCGGTGCAGTGACTTATGGTATATCCTCTTGTACCGGTGGTATTGAAGTAGCGACTTCCCCTCTTAATTCCTCCAGAACAATCCTACTTTTGGGCTTGTGGTTCATCACATAGTCTTCCTCTGGAAATCGGGCGTTCGTGCTAACGATCACCCTCTGATCTCTAGGATTATAAAACAAACCACCTTTCGTTCCTATAGGGTAGCCCACGAACATGCACACTTCTGTACGAGGTTCCAACTTACCAGCATCAGCCTTCAGCACATGTGCTGGACTCCCCCATATCCGAATATGTCTCAGACTAGGCTTTCGCCCAGTCTATAATTCTATGGGGGTAGAAGGCACTGATTTAGATGGAACCAAGTTCAGAATATACACTGCCAGATTCAAATGCATACCCAACGACCGCAACTCAGAATAACTCATCATCGATCTAACCATCTCCATAAGAGTCCTATTCCTTCGCTCCGCTACACCATTCTGCTGGGGTGTGCCAGGTGCAGACAATTGAGATTGAATCCCACCCTCTGATAAGTAATTCCTAAAGTCTCCCAAGAGGTACTCACCACCACGATCAGATCGTAGGGTCTTGATACTTTTACCTTGACAGTTCTCCACATCAGCCTTGAATTCTTTGAACCTGTCAAAGCATTCAGACTTGCGGCGCATCAAGTAAATGTATCCATATCTTGAATAATCGTCTATAAAAGAGACGAAATATTCAAAACCACCTCTAGCCTGGATAGACATAGGACCGCACAAATCAGAATGAACTAATTCTAACACATCTTTGGCTCTATGCCCCTTGGCCTTGAAAGGCCTCTTGGTCATTTTACCTTCCAAGCAAGATTCGCAGGTTGGGAGATCCTCCACCACTAATGAACCCAAAGGTCCTTCAGTTATCAACCTTTGAATTCTACTCAGGTTAATATGACCAACCCTTAGATGCCAAAGATATGTTTGGTTCATCTTCGAAGGTTCTTTTCTCTTATTGGAATTAGAAGATGAGTTATTAACTTCTATATGCATCGTGGGAGCTTTTGGTTCAAGAGTATACAAATTGCCAACCAATGTACCTAAACAGATAATCTCTCTATTTTTTTTTATAACAACTCTGTCATTAAAAGAAACAGAATATCCATCCATAAACAATTTAGAAACCGAAATCAAATTCTTTCTAAATGTAGGTACATAAAGACAATTTCTCAAAACCAAAACTTTATTTCTATCAAACGATAAATGAACGTCTCCCACTGCAATAGCCGCCACCTTTGTAGCATTGCCCATGTAGACGGTAATTACTCCTTCAGCTAGTCGTCGGGTTTCCTAGAACCCCTGCAAAGAATTGCAGACATGATCAGTGGCTCCCGTATCTACACACCAGGTACCGGTAGATAACACCACTAAACATGTTTCAATGACTAAGCCAGAAGATATACCTTTGTTCTGCTTTAGGTTGGGGCAGTCTTTCTTCCCATGTCTAGTCTTCTTACAAGTGAAGCACTTACCTTTTGGCTTCTTCACTCCTCCCTGAGGTCCACCCGCCACCTTTGCTCCACCTTGTTTCTTCTTCTTCTTGCCTTTCGACTTAGAAGTAGAAACCTTCTAAGCAACCATGGCTTCCTATCTAGCAGCCCGATTCTGGTATCCGAAAAGTTCCTTTTCCCCAGAATCATCTGTAGGCTTAGGAGGACACTCATCGAAGAGCACATACTTGTACTCCTCGATAGTTAAGACAATATCCAATTTTTTTTTCCAATCAATGTATTTTATTCCAGTAAGTTTATTTTCTTTCAGTATCACAGCAAGTGGGTTGAAAACCATTTGAAAATCCTAAGAATCACAATGATCAAAATATTAGATTTCAAATATTATTGATTCCTCAAAACAATAAAATTCCGAAATCAACCAACACCTCAAAACACCGAGAATATCGCATGCCATGATACTGTGGACGTATACGAATTCTACATTTGTAAGAGGAGGTTTTACCCATTAATTTTATTATCTTGTCAACCTTACTTTTTGACAAATAAAATTAATAGTTGGTTACTCTTAGGCCCTACAAATAAAAGCAGTGACTCCGATGGGGAGGATACCTTTATTTGCATCTAAGTGTTTACCATTACTCGGTACTAAGGCAATTATCTCGGATTATGTGCCTTACCGATGGGGAAGTACACACACTCCTAAATAATTTCCTATAACCAAATTTGACCAAGTGATCTGCAAACAAACCCATCCGATGGGGAGGATGGCACTAAGAGCCGACACGCAAGTTTGTTGCATCACACGTCAAATTGTAATAGAGGCCGCGGAAATTAATTAAAATATCGCTCTCCCACTTAGTAAATTGAAAATGAGGAATTTTCAAGCATACACAACATGCATATAAAAAAAATCAGCAATAAATATGGAAAAAATAGAATTTTTCCAACTATTATGGCTTTGTTCTCCAATATGCGTCCCACCGTGTCTCCACCTCGCCACCTCCACATTTTCCGTGTGCAAGCCACAAAAGAGATCCGAGCCGAGATATATCATTTTAATTTACATCCATTGATCCTATACTCCACGAAGGAGTGTACAAACTATCTAGATCGAAAGTAAACTAGAATGATCGGCTAAACAATGCCGTATTTAATTACAAAAATTAAATACTAATCTAGCCTCGTCAACCCCGAGGATTCAAATGATATACATACAATTACACACAAACAATCACATACACACATATAGCCATAATAGTAGGATCTTATGCCTACAACCAAAAAGTTAGCCTACGCACATCCTATTATTATCCGACATACTCAATATATGATATGTGCATTAAAGTAACCGAATCCAAAACACACAAAACCGAAAACCTTGGCTCTGATACCATTTGAAGGGAGTGCCCTTGGTTGCGTCGGAGTCTCATTGCCTCCCATGTCCCCGGATTAAAATTTTATCACCTAAAACTAATCCGGACGGGATGAGTTTTCGAAGCACAACAGCTCATCGCGTTAACGACTGAGCAATCGCTTGAACAAACTTGTTGTTCAAGCAATCAACTCTTCTAGTCGGCTTAGTCATGAAGAGACGCATTTAACGGATCGCCGGTTTTTGTGTTTCTTATCGGGGTCCATGATTATACAAATACAAACAAATGCAAACTAGTATAATCAACACATACTAACATAAAGAACATAAGATAGCATATCTTATCATAAGAGGATTAAGAATAAAGTTTGTAAAACTTTTATACCTCTTGGTCTTCTACCGTATGTCCCATCCTCCTTGTAGACATCGTGTGGGCGAAGATCCTCCACGAGTTGAAGCCTCCTAGATCACGTTCTTCCCTTCCTTGCTCACTCCGAACAAAGAGAAGAACCAAACAAAAACTCCATCTCCTATCTAGAACCGACCACCAAGCCAAGGAGCTTGATATAGTCGTCGGCCAAGGAGTAGATAATTGAGCGCCGACCAACCTTGAAGAAAGGTTGTCGCCGGCCACCAAGGAGAGAGGGAGAAGGAATAATGGGTATGGGCGCCGGCCAAAGCAAGGAGGAAGAAGATGGGCACCGGCTACCAATTAGGAAGAGAAGGAAACAAACCTTAATCCTTCCAAGGATTGCCGCCCAAACCTTTTCCCAAAGCCTAGCCGCCCAAGCCAAAAACCCTAATCTCATTCTTGATATATATCTATATCCCACACCCAAGCCCTTAGCCCTCCTTTTATAGAGTTAGGCTTAGGCCTCCTTTCAATCTCCACCGTCGGATCTAGAGACTTAGTCTCCACCGTCGGATCTAGGGTTTCATCCCAACCGTCGGATCTAGGGTTTCATCCCAACCGTCGGATCTAGGGTTTCATCCCAACCGTCGGATCTAGGGTTTCATCCCAACCGTCGAATTTAGGGTTTCATCCCAACCGTCGGATCTAGGGTTTTATCCCAACCGTCGGATCTAGGGTTTCATCCCAACAGTCGAATCTAGGGTTTCATCCCAACTGTCGGATCTAGGGTTTCATCCCAACCGTCGGATCTAGGGTTTCATCTCAACCGTCGGATCTAGGGTTTCATCCCAACCGTCGGATCTAGGGTTTCATCATTGGATCTAGGCTCCTTGAGGTTTTAATAAGGCTACGATAGGGACCATGAGAAGGAGTTGGATCTTGGCCACCCGATGGATCAGAACCACACAAAACTTGATCCATCAATGATGTTCCATTCCACTAGAGGATCATCATTGATCTACCACACCAACCCCCAATTATATGGGCTCCATATATTATTTGCACAACTATCTCCCCGTGTTTAAGATATCGAATGTCCGTCAATTAATTGATTTAATGACCATCAATTAATTAACATCTAACTCCTCGAGTAGTACCACTCAACCTTATTATCATGTTGACTAAGTCAACCCGCGGGGTTTACATGATAAACCTTATGAGTTCCTCAAGGGGACATCATCAACCTAATATATAGGACACGGTTTCCTTCTATAATCAACGGCACACCATGTAAATAATATCATTTCCCAACTTACCGGGTCTATTGATTTAATCTATAAATCTCACTCATTGTGCCCGTTATTATATCGGGATTCAGAGCATGTGCAACATAATACCCGAGGTCTGATTCAATCATATAGTCAGCAATAGATTGAATCACCTCTATGTCGGTCCTGCTCAATACACACAAAATGTACTAGTGTAATTCTATGGTCAAGATAAACCAATACCAAATCACACTACAACCATGCCAATGGTTTGTCCAAGACCATCTTGGTTGTGAGCCTATACTTATATTGTATAAGGAACTGATAACATGATCTTCTGTGCCTCACCAAGCACCACATTATCTACAATGTAGAGTATTAGAAAATATGCACATATCATAAATATAAATTGCAAACAATGATCATGTGATTCTTATTTCAAAATAAAGATGTCCATAAAAAAGGCTAGGCTTTCAGTATACATCCCAACACCATCGATGTCCCCGGATTAAAAATTTAATCCTAGACAAAAGGGAACACCTAAACAACCTTGTCATCGTCGTGCTATTCATTTAGAGTGGTCACTTGAACTAACTTGTTGTTCAAGCGACCTACCTCTATTCTACGAGTAGTCGCAGAATAGACGATGTACGGATCGCTGACTTTTGTATTTATGTTTGGGATCCAAGTATTATTTAGCCAAAAAATAGAATATATCATGCACATAATTGAAAAACAAATATAAACATGATACAAGAGAAAATAGAGAATCGATATACCTCTCGATCTTCTATTGTATGACCTTCCTCCTTTCGTACGTCGTGTGGGCGATGATCTACCAAAAGTTGAAGCACCTAGATTACCAATCTTCCTTCCTTGCTCGTTCCGAGAAAGAGGAAGAATAGAAACAAGGCTCTTTTTCTTCTTTCAACCAACCACCAACCTCCAAGGATGGAGTTTGCCGCCGACCAAGAAGGAAGAGGAGATTATGAAGGAAAACAGCCAAGACACCAAGGGAAAAGCCCTATATCTTGATACCACCGGCCAAGGAGAAGGAGAAGGGAAGCTTTGGCCACTGGCCAAGGTAAGGAAGGAGCTGTTTGGGCACCGGCAAGCTTGAGGAAGAAGGAGATAAGGAAATAGATTCCTTATTTGGTGTCGCTAACCTCTATTCCTCTTGTCGCCCAAAACCCTAGTCCTTTCTCTATTGGAATTCTTCTCCATGCCAACCCCTTGTCCTCTTTTTATATAGTTAGGGATAAGCCTCCTTTTAATCTCCACCATTGGTTCTAGGGATTTAATCTCAACCGTCGGATCTAGAGATATAATCTCAACCGTCGGATCTAGAGATCTAATCTCTACCTTTAGATCTAGAGTTTTATTTTTATCCATTGGATCTAAGCTTCATGAGGTTTTAATAGGCTACAATAGGGACCATGAGGAGGAGTTGGATCTTGGCCACCCATGGATCAAGCCCACATAAAGTCTGATCCATTAATGATAATCCAATCCACTAAAGGATTATCATTGATCTACCTCACCAACCCCCATAAGATAATATGGTCTTCATATATTATTTGTATATTTTCTCCCTGTATTTAAGATCTCGAATTTCCGTCGATTGATTAATTTATTGACCATTAATTAATCAACATCTAACTCCATGAGTAGTACCACTCAACCTTTTCATCATGTCGGACCAAGTCCACCTGCAGGGTTTACATGATGAACCTTATGAGCTCCTCAAGGGGACATCATCATCCTAATATATAGGACACGGTTTTCTCTTATAATCAACGGCACACCATATAAATAATATCATCTCCCAACTTACCGAGCCTATCGATTTAATCTATAAATCTCGCCCATTGGTAAATCAAAGAGATGAATACTAAGTATATGTGCCCGTTATTATATCGGGATTAAGAGTATGTACAATATAATATCTGAGGTCCGATTCTATTATGTTGCCAACAATAAATCGAATCACCTCTAAGTCGATCCTGCTCAATACACACAAAGTGCACTAGTGTGATTCTATGATCAAGGCAAACCAATCCCAAATCACACTACAACCATTCCAATGGTTTGTCCAGAGACATCTCGGTTGTAAGCCTTTACTTATACTTTACAAGGAACCGATAATATGATCTCCCGTGTGACACCACACACCATGTTATCTAAAATGTAATGTATTAGTCAATATGCATCACCATAAAAATATGCAAACAACGATAATGTGATTCTTATTTCAAAATAAAGATGCTCATACAAAAGGTAGACTTTTCAGTATACATCCCTACAATCTCCCACTTATACTAAAAGACTATGTTGTCCTCAAACTACTATACATCTAATCCCCATTCCCTCCACATGCCTATCAAAAGCTCTCGCCGGAAGGGCCTTAGTGAAAGGATCTGGCAGGTTATCCTCCGATGCTATCTTGGCCACAACAACTTCTCCTCTCTTTACGATTTCTCGTATCAGGTGGTACTTGCGCTCTAAGTGCTTACTTGCCTTATGGGCTCGTGGTTCCTTCGAGTTTACAACTGCACCACTATTATCACAATAAATTGTGATAGTTCTGGGCAAACTAGGAATCACATTCAAGTCCATCAGGAAGTTCCTGATTCACACAACTTCTTTGGCCACCTCAGAGGCTGCCACATAATCAGCTTCCATGGTGGAGTTCGCCACGCATTTCTGCTTGACACTCCTCCATATAATGGCTCCACCTCCCAAAGTAAACACAAAACCTGAGGTAGACTTACTGTTATCCCTATCAGATTGGAAGTCGAAATCCATGTAACCCACAGGGAGTAATTGGTCTGCCTGGTAAACCAGCATATAATCCCTAGTCCTTTTCAGGTACTTCAATATATGCTTTATCGTAGTTCAATGTCTCTGTCCTGGATTACTTTGATATCTGCTAACCATGCCCACGGCAAAGCAGATATCTGATCTCGTACATAGCATCACATACATGAGGCTTCCTACTGCCGAAGCATAAGGAACCGCCTTCATTTCCTCTATCTCCTCAGATGTTCTAGGACACATCTCCTTAGATAAAGGAACTCCATGCCTGAAAGGTAGAAAACCCTTCTTGGCGTTCTGCATGCTAAAACGATCTATAATCGTGTCTATGTATGAAGCTTGGGATAAGCACAACATCTTTTTCCTGCGATCCCTTATAACCTTGATCCCAAGGATGTGTCCTACCTCTCCCAAGTCCTTCATATCAAACTGTTTGGATAACCATACCCTTACGTCAGATAACACTTTGTTATTGTTGCCAATAAATAAAAAGTTGTCTACGTATAGTACAAGAAATACCACTATGTTTTCGTCACATCTCTTGTATACACAAGACACATCCAGACATTGAATAAATCCATTAGACTGGATTACCTCATCAAAGCGGATGTTCCAAGACCTCGAACCTTGCTTCAATCCATAAATGGACTGATTAAGCTTACATACAAGATGCTCTTTGCCCTCGCAATGAATCCCTCTGGTTGATTTATATAGATGTCTTCCTCAAGACTTCCATTCAGGAAAGCTGTCTTGACATCCATCTGCCACACCTCATAATCCATATGAGCTACTATGCATAAGAGAATCCGGATAGACTTAAGCATGGCTACCGGCGAAAAGGTCTCCTCATAATTGATACCCTCTTTCTGAGTATACCCCTTCGCAACAAGCCACACTTTGAAGGTCTCAACCTTCCCATCTATTCCTCTCTTTCTTTTGTAGATTCACTTGCGTCCAATGATTTTTACACCATCGGGTGGTTCCACTAGCTCCCAGACCTGATTTGAATCCATAGATTCAATCTCAGTATTCATTGCACTTTGCCAAGATGTTGCATCTATATCTTGGATTGCCTCTTCATATGTCCAGGGATCAGGTTCATGTTCGCTAGGGACCAAATCAGAAGATTCTCCCAAGAACATGAATCTATTAGGCTGTCTAACAACCCTCCCACTATGACGAGATATCTCCTGTGTATCCTCTGTGACATGCGGTGCAGTAACTTGTGGTATATCCTCTTGTACCGGTGGTACTGAAGAAGTGACATCCCCATTTAATTCCTCCAGAATAATTTTACTCTTGGGCTTGTGGCTCATCACAGTGTCTTCCTCTAGAAATCTTGCATTCGTGCTAACGACCACCCTCTGATCTCTAGGACTATAAAACAAACCACCCTTCATTCCTCAAGGATAGCCAACGAGCATGCGTACTTCTGTATGAGGTTCCAACTTACCAGCATCTGCCTTCAGCACATGTGATGGACTCCCCGATATCCGAATATATCTTAGACTAGGCTTTTGCCCAGTCCATAACTCTATGAGAGTAGAAGGCACTGATTTAGATGGAACCAAGTTCAGAATGTACACCGTCGTATCTAGAGCATATCCCCGGAACGAATCTGGCAACTCAGAATAACTCATCTTCGATCTAACCATCTCTATAAGAGTCCTATTCCTTTGCTTTGCTACACCGTTCTGCTAGGGTGTGCCAGGTGCAGACAATTCGGATTGAATCCCAGCCTCTGATAAGTAGTTCCTAAACTCTCGGAAGAGGTACTCGCCATCACGATCAGATCGTAGTGTCCTGATACTTTTACCTTGACGTTTCTCCACATCAGTCTTGAATTCTTTGAACTTGTCAAAGCATTCAAACTTGCGGCGCATCAAGTAAATGTATCCATATCTTGAATAATCGTCTATAAAAGAGACAAAATACTCAAAACCACCTCTAGCCTGGATAGACATAGGACCACACAAATCAGAATGAACCAATTCTAACACATCTTTTGCTCTATACCCCTTTGCGTTAAAAGGCCTCTTGGTCATTTTACCCTCCAAGCAAGATTCACAGGTTGGGAAATCTTCCACCACTAATGAACCCAAAGGTCCATCAACTATCCACCTTTGAATTCTGCTCAAGTTAATATGACCAAGCCTAAGATGCCAAAGATATGTTTGGTTCATCTTCGAAGGTTCTTGTTGGTGCAGGGGCACTAGATAATCAAACCTGTGTTTTGATTATGGCAAAGACACAAAGTTAAGTTTACATCGTTATCTTATGAGCTAAATCGAGTGTGCAAAAAAGTACTAAAGCTAGAGATGATGGCTAGCGACACCCGGAGGAAGCTGCGGTGGTCGGGCGACACTCGAGTGACTTCGGAGGGAGCCAAAGGAATCGAGTGAAAGGCCGAAAGTGAGAACTACAAAGTAAGTATCGAGGTAAGCTCATGTCAGTGAGAGATGGTAAGGTCGTGTCCTCTTTACGGGGATGACCGTAGGCGGCGATCCGACTAAGACTTCCTGTGCCTGGTCTAGGTCAAGATCGGACGGTTAGAAACCGTCGTATTTACCATTTTCCGTGCTAACCTCTTACTGCAGGGAAGTGGCCAGGCTGGCAGTCGACTGCTGGATGTGGGGCAGTCAACTGATGCTCATCAGTCGATTGATGGGAGACATCAGTCTACTAATGGCGATGAATCAGCCTTTGTGCTTGGTCAAAATGGATAACGTTTGACGCGGCCACATCGCGATAAAATTTTGTACAACTTCGGGATATGTTCCAAAACATTAGGAGACATATTCAGGGGCCAAAATCTATAAAAGGAGGGGAGGATTCCAAGTCCAATCATCTTCAAGATTATTCTCAAGTGCTCCTACAATGCCAAAGCTCCAACACTGTCATAACGCCGACGCGACAACAAGTTCTAATCCTCTTCGTCGGCAACAGTAGCAAGTAATTGCTTTTATTATTGTATTCTTTGTTTTTATCCATAACGAGGTGAGGTAGGCTTGTTGCCTCATCCTTGTACTTCCGATTTTGTGATCGTTGTCTCCTACCTCCAACGAGGAGGAGACGTTATAGTGCTTTGCTCTCTGTACGCAGTCTAGGACCGTTAGGGCCTTGGAGTAGCAACCGTTGGGTTGTGAACTAAGTAAAAATAAACTTGTCTTCTTATTTTTCCGCTGTGTCTACTCGTGTTTTAACGAACGTAAACGAACGAAAAGAAATTATACGCTCGCTATTCACCCCCCCTCTAGCGACGCTTCTCGATCCAACAGTTCTTTTCTCTTATTGGAATTAGAAGATGAGTTATTAACTTAATTTGCATTGTGGGAGATTTTGGTTCAAGTGTGTATAGATTTCCTATAAATGCACCTGAACAGATAATGTCCCAATTCCTTTTTATAACAACTCTATCATTAAAAGAAATAGAATATCCATCCATAAACAATTTAGAACCCGAAATTAAATTCTTTATAAATAAAGGTACATAAAGGCAATTCATAAGAACCAAAACTTTGTTTTTCTCAAAAGATAAATGAACGTCTCCCACTGCTATCGCCGCGAGCTTCGTGGCATCGCCCAAGTACATGGAAATCTCCCCCTCAGCCAGTCGTTTGGTATCCTGGAACCCCTGCAAAGTATTGCAGACATGATCAGTGACTTCCGTATCTACACACCAGGTGCCGGTAGATAACACCACTAAATATGTTTCAACGACTAGACCAAAAGATATACCTTTGTTATGCTTGCAGTTGGGGCAGTCCTTCTTCCAGTGTCCAGTTTGCTTACAAGTGAAGCACTTGCCTTTCAGCTTCTTCACTCCTCCTTGAGTACCTCTCACCGCCTTTGCCCCAGTTTGTTTCTTCTTCTTCTTGCCTTTTGGCTTAGAAGTAGAAACCTTTTTGGTCACCATGGCATGTGCCTTAGCACTCTGACGAAATAGCCCCTCTGCCGCCTGGAGTTCTGTCAGAAGCTCCGCCAACGAATATAACCTCTTGTTCATGTTGTAGTTCAGGAGAAACTGCTCAAAACTCATAGGTAGAGACTGGAGTATGATATCGACCTGGGTTTCCCCATCGATCTCAGCTCCAAGGACCTCCAGCTAATTCAAATGAGCCATCATCTTGAGAACATGATCCCTTATGGGTGTTCCCTCGATCATGGTGGTCGTCATCAAGTTTCTCATGGCTTCTTGCCTTGCAGCCCGATTATGGTGTTCCGAGCAAGAGGAAGAATAGAAACAAGGCTCTTTTCCTTCTTTCAACCAACCACCAACCTCCAAGGATGGAGCTTGCCGCCGGCCAAGAAGGAAGAGGAGATTATGAAGGAAACTGGCCAAGACACCAAGGGAAAGCCCTATATCTTGTTACCACCGGCCAAGGAGAAGGAGAAGGGAAGCTTTGCCCACCGGCCAAGGTAAGGAAGGAGCTGTTTGGGCGCCGGCAAGCTTGAGGAAGAAGGAGATAAGGAAATAGATTCCTTATTTGGTGCCGCCAACCTCTATTCCTCTTGCCTCCCAAAACCCTAGTCCATTCTCTATTGGAATTCTTCTCCACGCCAACCCCTTGTCCTCTTTTTAAAGAGTTAGGGATAAGCCTCCTTTTAATCTCCACCATTGGTTCTAGGGATTTAATCTCAACCGTCGGATCTAGAGATTTAATCTCAACCGTCGGATCTAGTGATTTAATCTCTACCTTTGGTTCTAGATTTTTGTTTCTATCCATTGGATCTAAGCTTCATGAGGTTTTAATAGGCTACAATAGGGACCATGAGGCAGAGTTGGATCTTGGCCACCCATGGATCAAGCTCACATAAAGTCCGATCCATTAATGATAATCCAATCCACTAAAGGATTATCATTAATCTACCTCACCAACCCCCATAAGATAATATGGGCTCCATATATTATTTGTACATTTTCTCCCAGTGTTTAAGATCTCAAATGTCCGTCGATTAATTAATTTACTGACTATTAATTAATCAAGATCTAACTCCATGAGTAGTACCACTCAACCTTTTCATCATGCCGGACCAAATCCACCTGCAGGGTTTACATGATGAACCTTATGAGCTCCTCAAGGGGACATCATCATCCTAATATATAGGACACGGTTTCCTCCTATAATCAATGGTACACCATATAAATAATATCATCTCCCAACTTACCGAGCCTATCGATTTAATCTATAAATCTCGCCCATTAGTAAATCAAAGAGATGAATACTAAGTATATGTGTCCGTTATTATATCGAGATTAAGAGTATGTACAATATAATATCTGAGGTCCGATTCGATTATGTAGCCAGCAATAAATCGAATCACCTCTAAGTCGGTCCTGCTCAATACACACAAAGTGCACTAGTGTGATTCTATGATCAAGACAAATCAATCCCAAATCACACTACAACCATTCCAATGGTTTGTCCAAAGCCATATCGATTGTGAGCCTTTACTTATACTTTACAAGGAACCGATAACATGATCTCCCGTGTGACACCACACACCATGTTATATACAATGTAATGTATTAGACAATTTGCATAGCCATAAAAATATGCAAACATTGATCATGTGATTCTTATTTCAAAATAAAGATGTTGATACAAAAGGTAGACATTTCAGTATACATCCCAACACTCACTCCATTTGCTCCCCGTCCGGCGATCCCTCAGATGCACCAATCGCACGACTTCGCAATGCCATCCTTCACCGAGTCAAGGACCCCGAGCCTAGTGAACTTACCAAGTCCTCAAGACTTCCCACAAGCACCAAGCACACGACTTCGCAATGCATTTCTCACCAACCACCAAGCGCACGGCTTCGCAATGCTTTGGACTTTTCCACACCAAGCTCTATGCATGGATTTTCCATGCCAACCCCATGTTGGAATTTCCCACACCAAGCTCCATGCTTGGATTTTCCATGCCAACACCATGTTGGACTTTCCTATGACAATCCCATGTCATGAGTTTTGTCTATCATCAAAATACTATCAAGGTACTGCTCGAGTCAAACTCGAGTCAACCTGGGCCGATTGCACCAACAATCTCCCCCTTTTTGATGATTGACAAAACTACCATCTCAAGTCTACCAATTCACCCATATTGGAAACTCTCGAACCCTAATTGGTAACTTGGTAACTTCTCCCCCTTTTTGAAATTACATCAAAAAGGTCCTCCCCAAGGGTATGAGTGTCTCATATCCCAATGAGATCTTACAATCTCTCCCTTGAAGGAACACATGCCTACAATCTTTCTAGTGATCCCATATCACATAAAGAGAGGCAACCTAATTTTCCTCCAATGAGGAAATACACATCCATCTTCCCATGATGGATACCTCCCCCTAGAGGCTTGCTCCCCCTTGACCATTACACCAACAATGTCCTTGGAGAGTCCCTAAGCCAATAGGAACATTTAACCAATCAAAATTAAGGCAAATTTCAACAATGAACTCTCATTCGCCTTAAAATTGATACTCTCCCTAAACCCTTCTCCTAATCCATGTCCAATGGATTTCCACCCTTTCTAATGCTCTCCCAAGCATATCCTAGGGTTTGGAGTGGTTAGGGGACCTTAACCTAGCTGAACATGGGCCTAACCAACAAGATTTACCCGAAATCAGCTTGGGAAGTCGATTGAATTCAGAAATCAGTCGCCTGCCACACCCATCAGTCGACTGGCCACCATGGCAGTCGACTGATAACTGCATTTGCAGTTTTCAACATTTCAGAAATGACTTTTCAAAATTCATAAGTAAATATACATAGGTTTAAAAATCTTGAAATTTGGTATGTATATTACTTATCACAATCATTATGCGTGAAAAATATTAGAAAATTATTTTACCCACTAAATTAAGAGATTGACTCAAAGTTCAAAAGTTAAGAAAAGCTTTAATAAAGAGCCCTCTTTGTATCATTCCATTCAATGGTGATAGCTATCAAAAGATAGGCTTCACCAAGGGTTTTCAAAAAGTTTTCAAAATGTTTTTGAAACCTTTAATTTCTTTTTCCTAAACATCTCACTTATATCTAGATGTGTAAAACACATACAAGGCAAATTTTTAGTGAGATGTGGGTTTTTGTTCTTTTAATGGTTTCATGCATATTTCTAGGCAATATTATTTGATTCCCTTCAAATTATGCCATAGTCCTTAATTTCATTTTAGTTATATGCATGATGATGATTATGGCATAGATATGATATAGATAGAAGAATATGCCAAAATCATGATGTCATGACATGTAAGAGACATCTAAGCATACATGACATCTAAAAATAGTTCTAAACATGATCATGACATTTTTATAGATAAAAATGAAAATGATGTCATGACATGGCAAGACAAACAAATCATGGAAAGTAAAATATACTAAGGTGTAAAATACCTAAGTGTTAAATCCAAATTGCCATTTCTAGGGTTAAGTCCATTTTTGCCTTAATAGCCATTTATCCCCCTAGTGTGCCAAAAACCCAAATTGGCACACCAATACCTCTAAGACCTAGTTGTGCTAATTTAATCATTTTTAACTTCTCAAACATATTGGTACATCCTAATGTGTCAACTCTACTATGGTTAGGTTAACTACCCATCCACTTAGGGTTGACACACCCTAACCCATTTAGCGTGAATCGATCACGCTTCTAGGAACCCAATATCTATTGGAGCTCCTTGGGTTGACAAGGTATTCTCTAGGGATAACTTCCCTAGATACCTTCCTAATGACCCTTTTAGGCTTTAAAGCCATAGTCTTTTGGGTCTTTCCTAGGTCAACTCTAGAGATGACTCCTCCTTTGACCTTCCTAGTGGCAACATTTGATTTCTTTGAGGTCTTAGCCACTAAGCAAACACCATGGCTAGACTTAGGGATTGCTTCCCTATTAGCCTTGGTTTTTCTAGACCTAGAAATAGTTCCATAATCAAATGGAACATTATGATAAGTCTTCTTGGGCATAGGTTTGTGACCCAAACCTTCCTTGCTCTTAGACCATTTTAGAACCTTAGGTCTTGACTTTTGGGCATTTGACCCTAGAATTGAATTTTCTATGTTTCTAAGGGTTTTCTCAAGTTTTTCTAGCCTTGACCTCAAGGCTTGGTTTTCTAACTCTAATTTTCCCAATTTAGAATTTTCATTTATCTTTTGGGAAATGTTCTTCTTCTTAGGCATGTGCCTAGATTTCTTGGAATTAACACCCAAATTTTCTTCAATTCTCCTAATTGACTCCCTAGGCAAAATATTTCTAGAATTATGAGTCCTAGGGTTATCCTTAGTTATATGAACATGCTTAGCACCTAAACAATAAACCTTATTATTTCTACTAGCATGCTTTTCATTAATAATGGCAAGAGAACTAAAATAATTCTTAGCATGCTTTTTAACTTTAGGAATTAAAGGTGCATTAAATAAATTTACCTTAGGGTTAGCTTTAGAAGCTCCCCTACATGAGTTACGCCTTCTTGCCCTTTCTTCCTCCCCCTAGGGCATTGGCTTTGGTAGTGCCCCTTTTGATTGCATTTAAAGCACACAATGTGCTCTTTGCTTCTAGTTGTGGGGACTCTGGCATCCTTTGACTTTGGCTTGACTTTTGGTGCCGATGCCTTTTTCTTAGCCAATTTAGGGCATTTGCTCTTGTAATGCCCTTTCTTCCTACACTCAAAGCATATTATGTGATTTTTATTTAAAATAATAACACTTGAGTTATCTAGGGAGGTGGTGGAGGCCTCTTCACTTCTTCCGGAGGTAGAAGCTTCATTTTGATCTTGCTCCAGAATAGAAATCCTTTCCTCCCCCTCAATGCTAGAGGTGGAGGTCTCTACTAAATCATCAACATCTTCAAATGTTGTGGGTGCTTCTTCCCTGGCATTCTCCTCTACTTGTGCCGGTTGGGAGTTTTCTTACAATTTTATTATCTTATTCCATAGCTCCCTTGCATCCCTATAGTCACCCAATCTAGACCAAATATGATTAGGTAACAAATCACTAAATAATTTTATTACCTCGAGATTTTTCTTGAAGTCCTTAATTTGGTCTTGGGTCCACCTTGACTTCTCAATTGGCTTGTTGTATTTGTCCCTAGGCATCTCAAAACCATTTTCTACAATAATCATAAAATCAAAATCGGTTTCAATGTATACCTCCATCCGTTTCTTCCACCAAGCAAAATCTCCATCGAATTTTGGTGGATGGATGTTGTAGCCGGCCATCTTATAGTGCTTGTGTCGGCGGTTAGTCCTTGACAAGCGCCTTGGCTCTGATACAACTTGTAGGATTGATGAAGTGTAGATGTGGCCGGCTAGAGGGGGGTGAATAGCCCTCAATCATTCGATGGTGGAATTTGTTCGTTCTCGTTGCGTTGCTTTCCTATGATTGTCGTTAGCGCAGTGGAATACTAATACAAATATGAATACTAACAACAAATAAGCATACGCAAACACACACGATATACGTGGTTCAGAACCGAATGGTTCCTACTCCACGGGAAAGCTCTCCGAGCTCTAGTTATTCGCACGACACTAACTAATCTCCTTCTCGACTACACGTTGGAGGTGGAGAAACCTCTCACAAGCTATTACAATAAGTAATATATGAAATACAAGCAATACAAAGACAAATATGAAATACACATAAAGAACACTTTACAACGCTTGCTTTGAAACCTTTGCTTGTAGCTTGCTTTAGATGGCTCTTGAAGGTCTAGAATGCTGTAGCAATTCCCCTCCAATAGCTTCACAAAAGTCTTGGCGAAATCCTCCCACTTGAGCTCCATTTATAATCTGCATCAAGTTGTTTTCGTGACCAGCAGTCGATTGCCAAAAGGCCCTAGTCGACTGCCCCTATAATTGTTGTCTCACAACGACCAGATCCATGTCGGACAAGTTCCAACGGATCTCCTACTAGTCGACTGCCAATCTATGACAGTCGACTGGTGAGTAGCAATTCCCCTCCAATAGCTTCACAAAAGTCTTGGCGAAATCCTCCCACTTGAGCTCCATTTATAACCTGCATCAAGTTGTTTTCGTGACCAGCAGTTGATTGCCAAAAGGCCCTAGTCGACTGCCCCTATAATTGTTGTCTCACAACGACCAGATCCACGTCGGACAAGTTCCAACGGATCTCCTACTAGTCGACTGCCAATCCATGACAGTCGACTGGTGACCTAGTAATCGACTGGCCAGTCGGCTATGGAGCATTCTGTGCTCACGACATTCCCATAAGTCGACTGCCATCCCTCGGCAGTCGACTGCTGTCGACATCAGTCGACTGCCAGTCCATGGCAGTTGACTGCCAAGCACAAAACTTGCAGTCTTACACCAGTCGAACCCTAGTCGACTTGGACCAATCAACTGACACCTATGCCAGTCGACTACTGTCGGGTAAAACCTCAAACACCAAGTTGTTTGAGCATCCGACCGTCGGGTAAACCCTCAAACATCAAGTTTGAGCCTCCGACACTCAGTCTTAGCCACTTGGCCAAGTCCACATCATCCCTCATGGAGTTCTCCACCGAAGCTCTCTTCCCTCGGCGTACGTCCCTCGAATGTGCCAAGCACACGACTTCGCAACGCCATCCTTCACGTCTCATGCCCTCAAAGTATGCTTCCTTTTGGCCTCACTCCATTCGCTCCCCGTCTGGCGGTCCCTCGGATGCACCAAGCACATAGCTTCGCAATGTCATTCTTCACCGACTCAAGGACCCCGAACCTAGTGAACTTACTAAGTCCTCTAGACTTCGCACATGCACCAAGCTCACAGCTTCGCAATGCATTTCTCACCAAACACCAAGCGCTTGACTTCGGAATGCTTTGGACTTTTCCACACCAAGCTCTATGCTTGGATTTTCCATGCCAACCCCATGTTGGACTTTCCCACACTAAGCTTCATGCTTGGATTTTCCATGCCAACACAATGTTGGACTTTCCTATGACAATCCCAAGTCATGAGTTTTGTCTATCATCAAAATACTATCAAGGTACTGCTCGATTCAAACTCGAGTCAACCTGGGCCGATTGCACCAACATTATATACTGCGGTGTGTTGAGCATGATATATGTATTGGTCTAGACTGTTGTATGCATTTGATTAGCGTCATTTCCTAGTATAGATCGGGATGTTATTACATGTGATTATATACTGTTCATATGTCTCAGTGTTGGTCAGGTATGAGATTGACTTTGTACGTTATATGGGTTTATGTTATTGAATATTTGTTCACGATGATATAGCTTATGGTGTTGCAGACCATCAGGTACGTTGGTACATTACTTCATGTTCAGTTGATCAGTTTAGTATATGCATTGAGTATGACTATACTATGGTTACTTGTTATTAGATTTGGATAGGACTGTATGTCTATTGGACTTATTATGTATACCTGTAGATCCTCACATGAATACTTGTAGATCTCTATATTCTCTATGTTGTTCATCCACTTTCTACATATTACCCCTGAGTTTATACTCACCACCCCGGACCCTGGGTTTCCTGTCACCCAGGTAACAGGTAGAAGATTTCCTTGGACGTTCGGAGCTCCGCTAGCTGATCCCATCTCACAGCCAATGGTTGGATTGTATTTCCATATCGATGTTGTATTCTTGTGGATTGATGTTTTTGGATTTTATCCTATATCATTTTTTGATTTGTGATATACGGATGTGTTGTATGTATTTGACCTTTGATGTGGTTTCTATTATGATTCTTGTCGTGTCAAGTCACTCCGGAGTGCATAGTTGGGTCTTTTTATCTTGTTTATCAGTCAGTATGTTTTCACTGTGTTTAGTATATTCATGTTTGGCTATTATGTTGTAGTTGTGGGCCTACGGGCCTTCTATTAATAGGATATGTCACCACATACAGGGGAGATGTCGTCCATTTATTTTTCGACACGACATACTCTCGGGGTGTGACAAATTTTATTAGTATCAGAGCCCTAGGTTGCGATGTCCTCATTCGAATTTTATTTCGTTTGGACATCGAATTTTTCTTTACTCGGTTTTGGTTTTATGAGTTCTGGGATCTGGCTGTTGCGGACATCTCCGAGCTACAAGGTTTAAGGTATGTTAGTTATTATCACATATCCTTTCATTGACTATGTATTTAGTTGCTTATAATAGGGATGACCTGTAGTCTATTAGTCACTATTCGTAACCGTGGTTTGAGTTGACCATGGGAACAACATGTAGAGTTTGTGTGTCTTGGACCTGCTGTCTAAAAGGTAAATTACCTTTGAGAGCCGACTGATACCGAGTTGAATAGTAGGGGTTAGGTAGTCACATTTCTTGTAGAGACCAAAGATTACATTCCTAAGATTTTCACTAACTATCCTAGTCAGATCATTACCTGTGGGGTAATGGACAAGCGAATATACTATTGCTGATGCAGATAGTAGAGGACTAGTTTGCAGTGTGTCATAGGGAATTTTGATCCCTGAGTTGGTCATTCTAGGTTGTATAACTTTGAGAGTACTTTTGAGTACGTGTTATACAAAGAAAGTAGTGTTAGTTGCATACCATTATCGGAATCAATCCGGTATTTGTTGGAAGATGTAGGAAATAACCTTCGGGAAGTCACACATCATTGGGTCACGGTTTAGTGATGTTGTGAGAGAGTATTTTTCCACGTCATCTTCTTTGACTCATTGTTGGGGAATTTTTGAGCTTTAGGTTGGGTGAACGTTTGGTAACGAAGGTATCATGCAAAGTCTTAAGACTTGCGAGGGTTGCGACCATCTAATAGCTAGAGAATGTGATTGACATGTCTTAAATCACCCACGATTTATTGGTTGTCATCTTGATTGAGATGTTTGGATTTTTCTATTAGATCCTATCGGAAGGCATTAGATCGAGTCATGTGTATAGGAGTGACTCTTTAGCAAGTGTTTTAAGAGTTGGAGATTTGATAAGCAGATATTGCAAGTCAAATTTGTTGGTGCAATCGGCCCAGGTCACGATTTACCAGGACTCGAACTTGACTCGAGAGATGTTTTGATGTTCGAAAAAAACATATGACAATGTTATTGTCATGGAAAAGTCAAAGGCTCGAGTACTTGGCATGAGAAGTCCAAGCATGGGTCTTGGCAATGGAAAGTCCAAGTCATGGGTACTTGACATGGAAAGTCCAAGTGGGACACTTGGCATTTGGGAAAGTCCAAGGCATGGCTACTTGGCATGGAAAGTCCAAGTTGTAGGGTTTTTGCCCAAGAAGCTCTCATACCAATTTAATGGTTATAGCTTATCGAGTCCATGAGGGGAAGCTTCGCTTCCCACATCACCTCGGTAGCTTGTTCATGGCGATCCCATCGATGTCCCCGGATAAAAAAAAATTTAATCCTAGACAAAAGGGATTGCCCAAGCAACTAAGTCATCATCGTGCTATTCGTTTAGAGAGGTCACTTGAACAAACTCGTTGTTCAAGCAACCATTCTCTATTCTACGAGTAGCCGCGGAATAGACGATGTCCGGATCACCGATTTTTGTGTTTATGCTCGGGATCCAAGTATTACTTAGACATATACAGATTTATATCATGCTCATAAATGAAAAACAAATACAAACATGTAACATATAAAAATTAGAGAATCGATATACCTCTCGATCTTCTAATGTATGACCTTCCTCCTTTCGGACGTTGTGTGTGCGACGCTCTACCAAAAGTCGAAGCTCATAGATTGCAAATCTTCCTTCCTTGCTCTTCCAAAGAAAGAGGAAGAATAGAAACAAGGATCATCTCCTTCCTATAGCCAACCAACAAGCAACAAGGAGAAGGAGATAATGGTGGAAACCGGACAAGACACCAAGGGAAAGCCCTATATCTTGTTTCCACCACCTAAGGAGAAGGAGAAGGGGTCTTTGGATGCCGTCCAAGGGCTGGGATAGGGCTGTGGGTGCCGGCCACCAAAGGATAGGAAGAAGAAAACAAACTACTTCCTTATTTGGTGCCACCAAAGCCTCCTAAACCCTAAGCCTCCAAACCCTAATCCTAGCTCTCCTTATGGCCGACCATGGAAGTGGGGAAGAAGATTAGGATGAGCACAAACCAAGGTAGAGGGAAGATGGGAGGAACCGGCCAAAACCTTAGGAAGAAGAAGAAACACCTCCTTGAGTTGCCGCCCACCCATAGCTCCCAAAACCCTAGCCACCCAAACCTAATTCTAAACCAACTAGGATTCCTAGCCTCCAAAGCAAGCAAACCCTAATCCCCTTAAGCCATCATCATCTTTCCACCCACTTCATGATCTCTATTTATAGAGTTGGGTTCAAGCCATGATTTAATCTCCTCCATTGGTTCTAGAGATTTAATCTCAACCATCGGATCTAGAGATTTAATCTCAACCGTCGGATCTAGAGATTTAATCTCTACATTTTGATCTAGTGTTTTATTTTCATCCATTGGATCTAAGCTTCATGAGGTGTTAATAGGCTACATTAAGGACCATGAGGAGGAGTTGGAACTTGGCCACCCATGGATCAAGCCAACATAAAGTCCGATCCACTAATGATGATCCAATCCACTAAAGGATCATCATTGATCTACCTCACCAACCCCTATATGATAATATGGGATCCATATATTATATGTACATTTTCTCCCTGTATTTAAGATCTCGAATTTCCTTCGATTAATTAATTTACTGACCATTAATTAATCAACATCCAACTCCTTGAGTAGTACCACTCAACCTTTTCATCATGCCGGACCAAGTCCACCTGCAGGGTTTACATGATGAACCTTATGAGCTCCTCAAGGGGACATCATCATCCTAATATATAGGACACGGTTTCCTCCTATAATGAACGGCACACCATATAAATAATTTCATCTCCCAACTTACCGAGCCTATCGATTTAATCTATAAATCTCACCCATTGGTAAATCAAAGAGAGGAGTACTAAGTATATGTGCCCATTATTATATCTGGATTAAGAGTATGTACAATATAATATCTGAGGTCCGATTCGATTATGTAGTTAGCAATAAATCGAATCACCTCTAAGTCAATCCTGCTCAATACACACAAAGTGCACTAGTGTGATGTTATGGTCAAGACAAACCAATACCAAATCACACTACAACCATTCCGATGGTTTGTCCAAAGTCATCTAGGTTGTGAGCCTTTACTTATACTTTTCAAGGGGTCGATAACATGATCTCCTATGTGACATCACACACCATGTTATCTACAATGTAGAGTATTAGACAATATTGCATAACCACACAAATATGCAAACAATGATCATGTGATTCTTATTTCAAAATAAAATGTTCATACAAAGGATAGACTTTTCCGTATACATCCCTACAATCTCCTACTTATACTAAAAGATTATGCTATCCTTAAACTGCCATTCATCTGATCCCCATTCCCTCCACATGCCTATGAAAAGGTCTCACCGGAAGGGCCATAGTGAAAGGATCTGCCAAGTTATTTTCCAATACAATCTTGGCCACAACAACTTCTCTTCTCTTTACAATTTCTTGTATCAGGTGGTACTTGCGCTCTATGTGTTTACTACCCTTATGGGCTCGTGGTTCCTTCAAATCTACAACTGCACCACTATTATCACAATAATTTGTGATAGTTCTGGGCAAACCAGGAATCACATTCAAATCCATCAGGAAGTTCCTGAGCCACACAACTTCTTTGGCCGCCTTAGAGGCTGCCACATACTCAGTTTTCATGGTGGAGTCTGCCACGCATTTCTGCTTGACACTCCTCCATACAATGGCTCCACCTCCCAAAGTAAATACAAAACCTGAGGTAGACTTACTGTTATCCCTATCAGATTGGAAGTTGGAATCCGTCTAACCCATAGGGAATAATTGGTCTACCCGGTAAACCAGCATATAATCCCTAGTCCTTCTCAGGTATTTCAATATATGCTTTACCGTAGTCCAATTTCCCTTTCCAGGATTACTCTGATGTCTTCTAACCATGCCCACGACAAAGCAGATATCTGATCTCGTACATAGCATCGCATACATGAGGCTTCCTACCGCCGAAGCATAAGGAACCACCTTCATTTCCTCTATCTCCTCAGATGTTCTAGGACACATCTCCTTAGATAAATGAACTCCATGCCTGAAAGGTAGAAAAAACTTTCTTGGAGTTCTGCATGCTTAAACGATCCATAATCGTGTCTATGTATGAAGCTAGGGATAAGTACAACATCTTTTTCCTGTGATCCTTTATAACCTTGATCCCAAGGATGTGTCCCACCTCTCCCAAGTCCTTCGTATCAAACTGTTTGGACAACCATACCCTTATGGCCGATAATACTTTGATATTGTTGCCAATCACCAAAATGTTATCTGTGTATAGTACAAGAAATACCACTACATTTCCGTCACATCTCTTCTATACACAAGACTCATCCGGACTTTGAATAAATCCATAAGACTGGATCACCTCATAAAAAAGGATGTTCCAAGACCTCAAAGCTTGCTTCAATCCATAAATGGACGGATTAAGCTTGCATACAAGATTCTCTTTGCCCTTAGCAATCCATCCCTCTGGTTGCATCATATAGATGTTTTCCTCAAGACTTCCATTAAGGAAAGGTGTCTTGACATCCATCTGCCACACCTCATAATCCATATGAGCTGCTATGCATAAGAGAATCCGGATAGACTTAAGCATGGCTACCGGCGAAAAGGTCTCCTCATAATCGATACCCTCTTTCTGAGTATACCCCTTCGCAACAAGCCTTGCTTTGAAAGTCTCAACCTTCCCATCTATTCCTCTCTTTCTCTTATAGATCCACTTGCATCCAATGGTTTTTACACCATCAGGTGGTTCTACTAGCTCCTAGACCTGATTTGAATCCATAGATTCAATCTTAGCATTCATTGCACTTTGCCAAGATACAACATCTTTATCTTGGATTGCCTCGTCATATGTCCAGGGATCAAGTTCATGTTTGCTAGGGACCAAATCAGAAGATTCTCCTAAGAACATGAATCTATCAGGCTGTCTCATAACCCTCCCACTACAATGAGGTATCACCTGTGTATCATTTATGACACGCGGTGCAGTGATATATGGTATATTCTCTTGTACCGGCGGTACTAAAGATGTGACTTTCCCTTTTAACTCCTCTAGAAAAATTTTACTCTTGGGCTTGTGGCTCATCACATAGTCTTCCTCTAGAAATCTAGCATTCGTGCTAACGATCACCCTCTGATCTCTAGGACTATAAAACAATCCACCCTTCGTTCCCTTGGGATAGCCAACGAACAAGTGTACTTTTGTACGAGGTTCCAACATACCAGCATCTGCCTTCAGCACATGTTCTGGACTCCCCCATATCCGAATATGTCTTAGACTAGGCTTTCGCCCAGTCCATAATTCTGTGGGAGTAGAAGGCACTGATTTAGATGGAACCAAGTTCATAATGCACTCTGCCGTATCTAGAGCATATCCCTAGAACGAATCTAGCAAGTCAGCATAACTCATCATCGATCTAACCATCTCTATAAGAGTCCCATTCCTTCGCTCTGCTACTCCAGTCTGCTGGGGTGTGCCAGGTGCAGTCAATTGGGATTGATTCCCATCCTCTAATAAGTAGTTCCTAAACTCTCTCAAGAGGTACTCACCACCACGATTAGATCGTAGTGTCATCCATATCTTGAATAATCGTCTATGAAAGAGACGAAATATTCAAGACCACCTCTTGCCTGGATAGTCATTGGACCAAACAAATTAGAATGAACCATTTCTAACACATCTTTGGCTCTATACCCCTTGGCCTTAAAAGGCCTCTTGGTCATTTTATCCTCCAAGCAAGATTCGCAGGTTGGGAAATCTTCCACTACTAATGAACCTAGAGGTCCATCAGCTATCAACCTTTGAATTCTGCTTAGGTTAATATGACTAAGCCTAATATGCCAAAGATATGTTTCGTTCATCTTCGAAGGTTCTTTTCTCTTTTTGGAATTAGAAGATGAGTTATAAACTTCAATTTGCATTGTGGGAGGTTTTGGTTCAAGTGTATACAAATTTCCTATCTATGTACCTGAATAGATATTCTCCCTATTCCTTTTTATAACAGCTCTGTCATTAAAAGAAATAGAATATCCATCCATAAACAATTTAGAAACTGAAACTAAGTTCTTTCTAAATAAAGGTACATAAAGGGAATTTTCTAGAACTTACGTTTTATTTTTCTCAAGAGATAAATAAAACTTCTCCCACTACAATAGCCGCCACCTTCATGGTATTGCCCAAGTAAATGGTAATCTCCCCTTTAGCTAGTCATCGGGTTTCCTAGAACCCCTGCAAAGTATTGCAGACATGATTAGTGGCTCCCGTATCTACACACCAGGTGCCGGTAGATAACACCGCTAATCATGTTTCAACGACTAGTCCAAAGGATATATCTTTGTTCTGCTTGGGATTGGGACAATCCTTCTTCCAATGTCCATCCTACTTGTAAGTGAAGTACTTGCCTTTCGGCTTCTTCACTCCTCCCAGAGATCCTCCCACCACTTTTGCTCCACCTTGTTTCTTCTTCTTCTTGCCTTTCGGCTTAGAAGTAGAAACCTTTTTGAGAAACCATGGCTTGAGGACACTCTTTGAAAAGTGCATACTTGTACTCTTTAGCAGATAAGACAATATCTAGATTCTTTTCCAATCAACATTATTTGGGTACAGTAAGTTTATTTCCTTTAGTATCATAGTAAGTGGACTAAAAGTCATTTTTGAAAATCCTAAGAATCACATAGATCATTACTGTAGATTCCAAAAAATTATTGATTCCTCAAACAATAAAATTTCAAAATCAACCAACACCTCAAAACACCGAGAATACCGTATGCCACGATAGTGTGGACGTATATGAATTCTACATTTGCAAGAGGAGGTTTTACCCATTAATTATACTATCTTGTCAACCTAACTTTATGACAAGTAAAATTAATAGTTGGTTTCTCTTCGGCCCTACAAATAAAAGCAGTGACTCCGATGGGGAGGATACTTATATTTGTATCTAAGTATTCACCATTACATGGTACCAAGATAACTATCTCGGGTTATGTGCATTACGATGGGGAAGTGCACACGCTCCTTAATAACTCCCTATAACCATATTTGACCCTGTGATCCACAAACAAACACATCCGATGGGGAGGAAGGCACTCAGAGCCGACGCGCAAGTTTGTTTGCATCACTTGTCAAATCGTAATGGAGGCCGTGGGAATTTATAAAAATATCCCTCTCCCACTTAGTAATTTGAAAATGAGGAATTTTCTATGGTACAACATGCATATCAAACAATAAGCAATAAATATGAAAAATAAATTATTTTCCAACTATTATGGCTTTTGTCTTCAATATGTCTTCCGTCGCAATGCCTTCTCGTCCGCTCCTCCTACGCCATGTACAAGCCATCCGGAGATCCGAGCCGAGACTAAAACCTATTTTAATTTACATCCATCGATCCTATACTCCACGAGGGAGTGTACATGAAATCTAGATCGAAAGTAAAATAAAATAAAGAGTGGCTAAACAATGCCTTATTTAATTTATAAAAACTAAATACTAGCCTCATGAACCCCGAGTATTCAACAAAATAAATATTTACACACATACAATCACATACACACATATGGCCATAATAGTCGGATCTTAGGCCTGCAACCAAAGAGTTAAACTACACATATCCTACTATTATCCAGCACATATAATATATGAAAAAGTGCATAAAAATTAACCGAATCCTAAACACACAAAATCGGACACCTTGGCTCTAATACCAATTGTAGGGTTTTTGCCCCGGAAGCTCTCATACCAATTTAATGGTTATAGCTTATCGAGTCCGTGAGGGGAAGCTTCGCTTCCCACTTCACCTCGGTAGCTTGTTTATGGCGATGCCATCGATGTCCCCGGATAAAAAAAATTTAATCCTAGACAAAAGGGATTGCCCAAACAACCAAGTCATCGTCGTGCTATACGTTTAGATAGGTCACTTGAACAAACTCGTTGTTCAAGCGACCATTCTCTATTCTACGAGTAGCCGCGGAATAGATGATGTCCGGATCGCCAATTTTTGTATTTTTGCTCGGGATCCAAGTATTATTTATCCATATACAGATTTATATCATTCTTATAAATGAAAAACAAATACAAACATGTAACATATAAAAATTAGAGAATCGATATACCTCTTGATCTTCTAATGTATGACCTTCCTCCTTTCGGACGTCGTGTCGGCGATGCTCTACCAAAAGTCGAAGCTCCTAGATCACGAATCTTCCTTCCTTGATCTTCCAAAGAAAGAGGAAGAATAGAAACAAGGCTCATCTTCTTCCTATAGCCAACCAACAAGCAACAAGGAGAGTGCTTGCCGCCGACCAACAAGGAGAAGGAGATAATGGTGGAAACTGGCCAAGACACCAAGGTAAAGCCCTATATCTTGTTTCCACCACCTAAGGAGAAGGAGAAGGGGTCTTTCGATGCCAACCAAGGGCTGGGATAGGGCTATGGGCGCCGGCCACCAAAGGATAGGAAGAAGAAAACAAACTACTTCCTTATTTGGAGCCACCCAAGCCTCCTAAACCCTAAGCCTCCAAACCCTAATCCTTGCTCTCCTTATGGCCAGCCATGGAAGTTGGGAAGAAGATTAGGATGAGCACAAGCCAAGGTAGAGGGAAAATGGGAGGAACCAGCCAAAACCTTAGGAAGAAGAAGAAACACCTCCTTGAGTTGCTGCCCACCCATAGCTCCCAAAACCCTAGCCACCAAAACCTAATCCTAAACCAACTAGGATTCCTAGCCTCCAAAGCAAGCAAACCCTAATCCCCATAAGCCATCATCATCTTGCCACCCACTTCATGATCTCTATTTATAGAGTTGGGCTCAAGCCATGATTTAATCTCCTCCATTGGTTCTAGGGATTTAATCTCAACCATCGGATCTAGAGATTTAATCTCAATCGTCGGATCTAGAGATTTAATCTCTACCTTTGGATCTAGAGTTTTGTTTTAATCCATTTGATCTAAGCTTCATGAGGTGTTAATAGGCTACATTAGGGACCATGAGGAGGAGTTGGATCTTGGCCACCCATGGATCAAGCCCACATAAAGTCCTATCCACTAATGATGATCCAATCCACTGAAGGATCATCATTGATCTACCTCACCAACCCCCATATGATAATATGGGCTCCATATATTATATGTACATTTTCTCCCCGTGTTTAAGATCTCGAATGTTCGTCGATTAATTAATTTACTGACCATTAATTAATCAACATCTAACTCCTTGAGTAGTACCACTCAACCTTTTCATCATGCCGGACTAAGTCCACCTACTGGGTTTACATGATGAACCTTATGAGATGCTCAAGGGGACATCATCATCCTAATATATAGAACACGGTTTTCTCCTATAATCAACGACACACCATATAAATAATTTCATCTCCCAACTTACCGATCCTATCTATTTAATCTATAAATCTCACCCATTGGTAAATCTAAGAGATGAGTACTAAGTATATATGCCCGTTATTATATCAGGATTAAGAGTATGTACAATATAATATCTGAGGTCCGATTCAATTATGTAGTCAGCAATAAATCGAATCACCTCTAAGTCGGTCCTGCTCAATACACACAAAGTGTACTAGTATGATTCTATGGTCAAGACAAACTAATACCAAATCACACTACAACCATTCCGATGGTTTGTCCAAAGCCATCTAGGTTGTGAGCCTTTGCTTATACTTTTCAAGGGGCCAATAACATGATCTCCTGTGTGACACCACACACCATGTTATCTACAATGTAAAGTATTAGACAATATTGCATAACCACAAAAATATGCAAACAATGATCATGTGATTCTTATCTCAAAATAAAGATGTTCATACAAAAGATAGACTTTTCAGAATACATCACTACACAAGTGGGACAATTGACATTTGGGATAGTCCAAGCATGGGTCTTAGCATGGAAAGTCCAACTTGGGTTGGCAAAGGAATGTCCAAGCTTGATTCTTGGCGTTTGAGAAGTCCAAGGGGTTTGATATTGGCAGCATAATGTCAAAAATGGAGTCTTGGCAACAAAAGTCCAATGGTTGGCCGCATAAAGTCCAAAAGGAGTCTTGGCAGCATAAGTCCAATGCGCCTTGGCGGTGTAGACACCATTAGCATCACATACCGATTGGAAGCATCTGAAGGCTAGCGCAATGGATGAACAAGTCATGGATGACTTGGAGGGATCCGAGAGGCATGAGGTTGACGGAGGTGGCTAGAAGGCTTAGGTCTAGGCTAAGGGTTGTCTAGCAAGTATGGGGGAACCATATTTGGGTGAAAACCTCATGTTTGAGGTGTGCCTGTCGATTGATGTCATGTGGCAGTTGACTGGAGTAAGTCAACTAGGGTTTGACGATGGGAATTGGCCTAGCAGTCGACTGGCAGAGGTGGACAGTCGACTGATTGGCCGAGCAATCGACTGATCCTGTGATCAGTCGACTGGTGCTCGAGTTTTCGGACACAGAATGGAGTCTGACTCGACTGCTAGGGTTTGCAGTCAAGTGAAGGCTCCATCAGTCGACTGATGGACATGATCAGTCGACTGATGTCCTATCCATTGGACTTTTTCAGCGTGGATCTAGCCGTTGTCTCACGACAACAGTGGCATCATTCAACTGATGGTTCCGATCAGTCGACTGATCGACGTTTTCCAGCCCAGGTAGAAGCTTTAAATGGAGCTCGTGGAGGAGGAAAAAGCAACCAATTCTTGAGGGCATTTGGTGCAATTTGCTGCTGCAAATCAGGGTCTCCAAGTTCATTTCAAGCAACCAAGCGATTAAGCATTCAAAGAGCAATTGTAAAGTAGTTTTCTTTACTTGCATTGTATTTCATTATTGTAATTTCTTGTATCCATTTCTTATTGTTGTAAGAATAGTTTGTAAGTGGTTTCTCCGCCTCCGACTTGTGTCGAGAAGGAGTATTTGTGATTAGTGATTGCATTGGCGTCGCTAGAGCTCTTTAGAGCTCGATCCATGGAGTAGGAACCGTTCAATTCCAAACCACGTTAAATATTTGTGTTTGCGTGATTGTCTTGTTTCGTTATCGTTATTATTATTATTCCACTGCGCGCTAACGAAATTTATAGAGACAAACGCAATCAATTTCCATCTAGAAACGAAAATAAGCTATTCACCCCCTTCAAGCTTCCAACAATCTCCTACAAGTGGTATCAGAGTGAGACTGCTCTTTAAAGTTTAACAACTAAGGGAGCACGCTAGAGGGTGAAGATAGAAGTTCAAGAGCAACTAGGATGGAATATCAACACACCTATCCCTTATACCTTGTATGGACAAGAAGGGTTTAGACAATGGAAGGCAAGGATCGAAGACTTCCTAATGATGAGGGACTTCGAAGAATGGTCCATTTTGATGGATGGATTTGAGTATCCGAGAGGAACAAAAGGTGGATTCCTCAAGAAGAAGAGATGGACCGAAGAGCAAGTCCAAGCCTTCAAGAAAAATAATAAGGTAATAAAATTTTTGATTGATTTAATCCTAACAATATCTTGTGTATGTTAGGTAATTATATAGATGGCAAGGAGCTATGGAGCCAAGTAGCAAAGCTCCATGAAAGTCCATCACCGGTCCAAGAGGAAGGGACAAAGGAGGCGAGCATATCATCCTCACAAGAAAGTGAGGACTTGGAGGTTGAGATACCATCAACATCCAAGGAGGAAGAGGAAGTAGAATTGGAGGAGACCTCCACCTCTAGGATTGAGGGGGAGGAGATTAGGTCACCAGAGTAACACCAAGAAGAAGCTTTGACATCCGGTCAAGATGAAGAAGCTCAAAATCTAATTCCGGCCTCCATTGACTTTGGTAACTCAAACACCGTAATTCAAAATAAAAATAATATTATGTGTTTTGAGTGTAAGGAATTTGGGAACTATAAGAGTAAGTGCCCAAAGAAAGTCAAGAAGACTCCTCCGACACCAAAACCTCAAGAAAAATCAAAAGATGTCGGTGCCCCCACTAAAAGAAGCAAAGAGAAGATCATTTGCTTCAAGTGCCAACAACCGGGCCATTTTAGGAATCAATGCCCTAGAGGGAGCAAGGGAGTCAAAGAGGGGGCATCACAAGTAGGGGGAGCCACTAAGGCAAACCCTAAGGTATATCATTTCAATAATGCTCATTCTTCTATTTTTGATGTCAAAAGGTATGCTAGAAATAACTTAAGTAATCTTGTTATTGTTAGTAATATATGAGAGATGTCCTAAGGCAATCGCCTTATGTATGAACCATTTATATGATAAATGAAGATTCACTATTTGAGTATACATGTTTTATGTATTTGATTGGATCTTAAAATCATTTACTGAATGTCCACGATACGATTCACAGCATGAGAGAATTTGTGATTGGATCACAACTAGTGAGTATCTCTACATGTGTAATTGTGATGTATCGAAATTATCCCTAGTCGATGAATTGATGGATTTGGACACCATCAATTCTGTCGAGACTAGCACGAGGTATACTCCTTGGTGTATCCAAGCAGCTGATTCTCACTGGCTGGAGACATTGTGATGTCCGGAGTTAATCGTGGATGCCAGTTATGGTAACTAGTTCATTGGAATGACCAACCGTAAGACTTCATATGGTTCTCTGCATATATAGATATGTCAATGAAGTTCTTACTGTAGCTTAAGTGCGATGTTCCTTTGACTTGCAGTATTCAAGTCATCTTGATCATGGAGACTTATGCTTTGACATCTTAAGCAAACATCTCTAAGGAGATATGGACCCGGGATGATTGGGTATAAGTCAAAGTGATCGAAGGTGTTTGAATAGCCTATAAAGAATTCACCACTCCTTGCGAGGAGATGTATACCCATGGCCTCTCGTAGGATTGTTACTAAAGTCTTTGGCCAAAGCATTACATGTTTAGAGTAAAGTACTCTTCGATACATGTGGAGTAACTAGAATCCGTAGGACGAGGAAATGATACTTGGGCTAGGTGTGACGTAGTCAGCCTAGTGGGGACTGACACTATAGACCATGTCCTGAACCAAGTGGGTATAAGATGAGTGAAGGGAATGGGGCACGAATCATTCGAGCTGCTGAAGGGTTTCAGAAATAGTTTTGGATCAACCGTTGATTTTTTCGGTTAATTAGGGATCATGATGTACTACTAGGTGCCACTCATGATCGTTCTATAATTAATGGTTAATTATAGACGGCCAACATAAACCAAGAACCTATTTGGTCACACGCACAACGAGCGTAATCCAAAGGATTTAAAACGAGCTTGAGAATGGGATTCTCAGACCGAGAGAAACTAAGTTTGGTTGGACCAAATATGGAGCAAGCATGAAATCGTTTCAGTCGCAATGGAAGCGTAGATGGGTCGTGTCTTATGAAGGCATAATGGATGGACCAAAATGGTTTGATTCTAATCCAATGGAGAAGAATAAACCAAAGGGTTTGGTTTATTTTAAACGAATGAACCAAAAGTTGGTTCGGTTCGTTTTAACTTAAAATAAACCATCATGGTTTGGTTTATTTTAACTTATCTTAATGGAGAGGGTTAACGGGCCTAATGGTTATGATCCAATAACCATTAAGAGAATTAGTTCTCTATAAAAGAGGGCTTAAGGGATAATTAAGCCAACTCCTCCTCATTGCCGCAGCCCACCTTGAGGCTCCTCCAAGAAGGTGCTCCTTCCCGCTTCCCAAGCCGCCGAGCTGATCCTCCGTTAGTCTCCTGATCTCCTAGTTTGGCATCAAGGTGAGCTCTATCTTCCTTGGTTGGCCGGGCGCCTACTTCTCCACCAAAGCTGTCCAGTTTTCTGGACAGCTTGTTCTCCTCTCGCTGAGCATCGCTTGGACGACGGTTAGAGCCCGGCAGCCTACCACGGGATCTGATCTCCGTAATCCTCTGAGGTGGAGGACGGCGATCTGCCAATTGGTTGACGAATACCTCTCCTGAGAAGCGAAGTTTTGAGGACTCATTAGATCCGAATTTGATTCGGATCGTGATCATCTCTCGATCACGCCTTCAACACGAGGCTAGTAACCCGCGAAGACGGCTCGTGGCTTAGCTAAGTCATCCCGAGGATCGGCGTGGATACGGATAGAGACGATTCTAGCGAGGATCGTTCCGGTTGATGCCGTTCCCGCTACACGTCATACGAAAGGTATAACGTAGATAAATTTCCTTTTATTGCAAATTTAAATTTACGGTTATGTCTACACTTGTTATAATATGCATGCATGTGTTGTGTGTGTTGTAATAAATGTTGATTTATTATTTTTATTGCTTCCGCTGTGTTCATGTTTACAAAACATGATCGAACACACACACGCCGCGGTGCCGGAAACCCAACAGTGGTATCAGAGCCCAGGTTGTGTTTCAACATAATCGTAAAAATGGTTTTGCGATAGTCATAATGTATTTCTGGAAATTTTCTAATTTTGGAAATTTAGAAGTATTTATGGAAATTTTTCAATTTTGGAAAGTCTAGAAGTATTTATGGAAATCTTCCACTTTTGGAAAGTTGGAAGTATTTATGGAAATTGATATTTTCCATAAATAAAATATTTGATTAGATTCTGGAAATTTTTTTCCTAATTTAATCTTGATTTGATTTGGGAAATCAAATCTTAAAATATTTTATTTCCATAAGTAGTTTTAATGATTTAGGAAATTGGTTTCCTAAATAGATTTTCCTTAATCAAATAATTCCATGAATAAAATATGTGATTAGATTTGGAAATTTATTTCCTAATTTAATTATGATTTGATTTGGAGAATCAAATATTAAACATATTTTATTTCCATAAATTGTTATGACATATAAGGAAATTATATACATTACATAATTGTATGTCATGTAATTGCATTAGATGCATAACATTATGCCATGCGTGTCGTGACATGTAGATGTATGTCATGTATGCCATGCCATGTAGATAATAGTTATTTGCATGCAAAGAGGATGAGACATAAAACCTAAACAATATTAAAGCCTACACCTTCCATTAATATGGTTAGAACCAGAGTTCCGTTTCTTGTTTGGGTTGTTGGACTCTCTCCAAGCCCGGCTCGAACCCGAACATGTTCAAACCATGGAATAGTTTAATACTAATATGGTAAGAGTCAGAGGTCAATCGTTAGCTTTGGTTGTTGGACTCTCTCTAAGCTGGGCTAATTGGTTGAATGCGCTCTAACCATATTAAAACTATTTCCCGATTAATGGGTTGGCTTTAACCTGGAGCATCGGCTTGTTGGACTCTCTCCAAGGTCGATGTAAAGGGAGGTGAAGTTGGGTGCTATGCATATGATGCATACTTGTTAATGTGTTAACAACCCGATGTATGTGTGAACATTCAATTAGTTGATAGCACATTGTGATAGTTGCATATATGTGATATGCAATCGGTATAGTTGATACCTACTGTCGTAGTTATGAATGGCTTGTTGGACTCTCTCCAAGGTTGTTCATAACTATGATGGATATCAGCCCATTCGGAGATGGACCTACGATCTCCCGAAGTGATTTTGGGTTTTTTGAAATTCAAAAAATGAATGGGATTTATAAATGTATATTAATACATTTTAAAAATCATTTTCTCATATATTCTCGTTTTGTATTTCTAAGATTGATCATGATGTCTTTGAATTTGCGTTCCATTTTGGATTCGAATAAATTGACTGGGCCGAGCTTCTTGGACTGGCTTAGAAGCTTGAGAATTGTTCTCAAGGTTGAAAAGCTTGCAAATGTCCTTGAAGCACCTCTTCCTGCCCGTCCTAGTGACGATGCAACTCTGGATCAATTGTTGGCCTATCAGAAACATGTGAGTGATTCTGAACAAATGAGTTGCATCATGCTAGCCGCGATGGAACCCAAGCTACGAAAGCAGCATGAGCATATGGATGCTCATATCGTAGTCCTTCATCTTTGTGAGTTGGTTGATGAGCAAGTGAGATTCGAAAGGTTCGAAGTCTCCAAGCTCCTCTTCACCTCTGAGATGCAAGAAGGTTCATCTGTGGTACTTCTCAACATGCTGAAGACTGTGGAGCCTTCTGAGAAGCATGAGCAGGGGACGATGTTGTTAGTTGATTCCTCGAAGAAAGGTTCTAAGAGGGAGTCAAAGGAACAACAGAAGGTGAAGAATAAAAAGGCTAAAAAGGAAGAACCAGCTCAAAAGGCCACTTGCCATCATTATGGCAAGTAGGGCCATTTGCGAAGAAAGTGCAAGATTTATCTTGAGTCCGTGAAGAAGGATAAGACATCGGATGCCCCATCTTCTTCAGAAATCTTCTTTATTGATTGTCATTCTATTTCCTCAGACACTTGGGTATTTGATACTGGGTGTGGCTCACATATATGTAATGACATACATGGGCTAAGGAATAGAAGAAGACTCGTCAAGGGAGAGTCAAATTTACGTGTTGGGAATGGAGCAACGGTTGCTACACTCGCCATCGGAACGTATTTGTTGGAACTCCCTGTAGGACTTGTCTTAGAACTGGACAATTGCTTTTATGTTCCTTCGTTGATAAAGAACATCATTTCTATTTCTTGTTTAAATAGAAATGGGTACCATTTGACTTTTAGTAACAATTGTTGTTACATAACTTTGAATGGAGTTCTTTAAGGGACTGGAACTTTAAGCAATGGTGTTTATACGTTGGATGTATCCAGTGATATTTTCAATATCGAAGCGAGCAACAAGCGTGCTCGAAAAGATAATCAATTAGACTCCTACATGTGGTATTGTCGTCTTGGCCATGTAAGCAAGAAACGCATGTCCGAATTACACCGATGTGGAATTCTGGAATTGTTTGAATATGATTCATACGATACATGCGAATCATGCTTAAAAGGCAAGATGACTAAGTTACCTTTTACTGGAAAAGGTGAACGAGTGGGAGAGTTACTAGGTCTAATACATACTGATGTATGTGGACCTATGTCAACTCAAGCTTTAGGAGGCTATAGCTACTTCATTACCTTCACCGATGATCACTCACGGTTTGGGCATGTGTTCTTGATGAAACACAAGTCTGAAGCCTTTGAAAGGTTCAAAGAATTCAGTAATGAAGTAGAGAAACAACATGACAATAGTATTAAAATACTTCAATCGGATCGAGGTAGTGAATACTTAAGTCAAGAGTTTCTTGATTATCTAAGAGACAATGGCATATTGTCTCAATGGACTCCGCCATATACACCACAGCATAATAGTGTATCTGAGAGGCATAACCGGACCTTATTGGACATGGTCAGGTCAATGATGAATCATGCAACTCTTCCCAAGTCCTTTTGGGGCTATGCACTTCAGACAGCTGTTTACTTGTTAAACAGAATGCCTACCAAGGTAGTCTCAACTACTCCATATGAGATATGGAATAGTAAGAAACCTCGTGTATCTTACTTGAAGATATGGGGTTGTCCTGCTTATGTGAAGCGGACAGTATCAGACAAATTGGATGCTAAGTCTGATAAATGTCTATTTATTGGATACTCTAAGGAAACAAGGGGTTACCAATTCTATCATCCTGTGAAACAAAAGGTGTTTGTTTCAAGGCATGTTGTGTTTCTAGAGAAAGAGTTTCTCTTGCAAGAAAACAGTGGGAGTGTCGTCGAGCTTGAGGAGGCTCGAGAGACTCAAATAGACATTGATGAGATACCTGGTGAAGCACAACAGCCGACAACTCATAGTGATGAGCAATCGGCTGGACCTATTGTAACACCACATCTTCGTAGATCTGGTAGAACACGCAATATTCCTGAGAGATATGGATTTCTCGTAAGTGAATCGAACGACGTGTTACTCATTGATGATGAGGAGCCTACCAGTTATGAAGAAGTGCTGACAAGTTCAGAAAGGGATAAATGGCTTGGTGTCATGAAGTCGGAAATGGATTCCATGTATGAAAACCAAGTTTGAAACTTGGTTGACCCACCTGAAGGCATAAAGCCTATAGGGTGCAAGTGGGTTTTCAAGAAGAAAACCGACATGGATGGTAATGTGATTACCTATAAGGCTAGATTGGTGGCGAAAGGATATCGTCAAAAGCAAGGTGTTGATTATGACGAAACCTATTCGCCTGTAGCTATGCTTAAATCCATTCGGATGCTCCTGGCCATAGCGGCTCATTATGATTATGAGATATGGCAGATGGATGTGAAAACAGCTTCCCTTAATGGAAACCTGCTCGAGGACGTGTATATGATACAACCTGAGAGTTTCACATCGATTGATAAAACCAAGGTATGCAAATTGCGACGGTCCATTTATAGATTAAAGCAAGCATCCAGGAGTTGGAATATCCGTTTTGATGAGACAATCAAAAAGATTGATTTCTCACAAAATTCAGACGGACCTTGTGTGTACAAGAAGGTTAGTGGGAGTGCAGTCGTGTTCCTAGTATTGTTTGTCGATGACATATTACTTATAGGACACGATGTTTCAGTCTTACAGTCAGTTAAGGTTTGGTTATCCAAGACATTCTCCATGAAAGACCTGGGAGAAGCAACCTACATCCTTGGGATTAAGATCTATAGAGATAGATCGAAACGGTTGCTTGGTCTTTCGCAGTCTACATATATATCGAAGTGCTAAAGAGGTTTAGCATGTCGGAATCCAAGAAAGGTTTCCTACCCATCGGGAATGGGATACACCTTTGAAATCTATGTCCGCGCAGGAGCGAGGATTTGCATGAGTAAGATTCCCTATGCATCCGCAATAGGATCTATCATGTATGCTATGTTATGTACGAGGCCCGATGTATCGTATGCTCTGAGTGTCACGAGCAGATACCAGTCTGATCCAGGAATGGATTATTGGGTGGCTATTAAGACGATCCTTAAGTACTTGAGAAGAACTAAGGATGTGTTCCTAATATATGGAGAAGGGTACATGGTGATACGTGGGTATACAGATGCCAGCTCCAGACATACAAGGATGATTCCATGTCTTTGTCTGGGTATGTATTCACCTGGAATGGAGGCGCAATAAGTTGGAAAGGTTCCAAGCTTGACACTATAGCGGATTCTGCCACTAAGGCAGAATACATTGCAGCTTTGGAAGTAGCAAAGGAAGCGGTTTGGATCAAGAAGTTCATCTCTGAACTTGATGTGGTCTCATGAATGATCCAAACAAGTGTTTCGCCGCTATCATCTTATCAGAGAGATCATTAGTAGGAACGAAATACAAATCGAGAAAATTCCCACTGAAAGGAACTTAGCGGATCCCTTGACTTAGGCATTACCTCAAAATAAGTTTGAGGGTCATGTTAGAGCTTATGGTATTGGATACCGTAGCGATTGGCATTAGGCCAAGTGGGAGTTTGTTAGTAATATATGAAAGATGTCTTAAGGCAATCGCCTTATGTATGAACCATTTATATGATAAATAAAGATTCACTATTTGAGTATACATGTTTTATGTATTTGATTGGATCTTAAACTCATTTACTGAATGTCCACGATACGATTCACAGCATGAGAGAATTTGTGATTGGATCACAACTAGTGAGTATCTCTACATGTGTAATTGTGATGTATCGAAATTATCCCTAGTCGATGAATTGATGGATTTGGACACCATCAATTCTGTCGAAACTAGCACGAGGTATACTCCTTGGTGTATCCAAGCAGCTGATTCTCACTGGCTGGAGACATTGTGATGTCCGGAGTTAATCGTGGATGCTAGTTATGGTAACTAGTTCATTGGAATGACCAGCCGTAATACTTCATATGGTTCTCTGCATATATAGATATGTCAATGAAGTTCTTACTGTAGCTTAAGTGCGATGTTCCTTTGGCTTGCGGTATTCAAGTCATCTTGATCATGGATGTTGGATCGAAGCGGATCGCTAGAGGGGGGGGGGGTGAATAGCAATAAAAACTTTTCTTTTAAAATGTTCGATAGTCAATTAAACACAGCGGAAATGTAAATAAAACCTAAATGAGACAAATAGTTTTTTTACTTGGTTCGTAGCCTTCGGCTACTACTCCAAGGCCCTAACGGTCCTAGACCGTGTACGGAGGGCAATTCACTAAAACACTTCTCCTCGTTGGAGGTAGGAGTTTTACGATTACAAAAGCTTTCGAAGCAAAAAGATAGAGAGACAAACCCTCTCTTCTATTAAAGTAAAATGCAACGAAAAACCTCGATTGAAAAGAATTGCAATATTGAAAGCAATAACAAATTAAGATTATACCAACAACTAAACAAAAGAAACTTTAAGCTATGGTTGTTGGCAGCACTTCGTTGTTGTAGAGTCGTCGGAGAGTTGCAGCGTAACAGAGGCTTTTGAGCACTTAGAATTGTTGATGAAACCCTAGGTTTGGCCCTCCTTTTATAGCCTTTGAGCCCCTTTTCGAGAGGAACCCTAGCCAATCAAATTTGAGCACAACTCCCCTTGAAACTTGGTGATAAACCTTGACTCCTCGAGGCTGATCCTTTGACTAGCAGTCGACTGATGGCCATCACAAGTCAACTGCTGGCAGCATCAGTCGAGTGCTAGCCGTAGTCACTCGACTGATGGATGACAGTCGAGTCCTTCAGGTTGGCAGTCGACTGATGCTGGCTGCAAGGCAATGTTAGCTTCAAGAAAACATTATTTCGACGGTCGTCGACCGTTCGATCTCGACCTAGACCACCTATGAGATGTCTTGGGTCGGATCTACGCTTATGTCTTTCCCCGTAACGAGGATACGACCTCACTTATGCTCGCACACACGAGCTTACCTCGATACTTATGTGTCGCTTTTGCTTCCGGCCTTCCACTTGATTCCTTCGGCTCCCTCCGAAGTCACTCAAGTATCGCCCGACCACCGCGGCTTCCTCTGGGTGTCGCTAGCCTTCAGCTCTAGCTATAGCAATCTTCTGCACACTCGATTCAGCTCGTGAGAAAATGATATGATCTTAACTTTGTATCGTTTGCTATAATCAAAACTCAGGTTCGACTTAGGTGCATGCTGCACCAACAATCTCCCCTTTTTTGATTTATGGCAAACCCGTATACAAAGTTAAGAAAAATAAATTAAGTGCATTAAGTAAAATGAGTAAGAGATATGCACCCGCATACAGAGTTAAGAAAAATAAATTAAGTGCATTAAGTAAAATGAGTAAGAGATATGCATGAATGAGCAGGAGTATATAAAAACTCTTTTTCAAGTGCTCCCCCTTGAGGAATCCTCCCCCTTGACCGAGGGTGAGTACTTGAGAAAGAGTTTTAATTCTCCCCCTTGATATTTGCTACTAAAAAAAAGAATTAAGTAACCAAAATTACTTAATATCGGCCATAGTATTTAAAATTAGTTTTAAGTTAAGAAATCAAAAAATTGATTTCTTAACATTGGCCTTTACTTCCATTTTGTTAACAAGTTAACTTAAAGTTTGTAAGTCTTGGCAAGAAAAAATATTGATCCCTTAACTTTGGCCTTTTTCTCCCCCTTTTGCCATATATTGAAAAGAGTGAGAGTGTGTGTGGAAAAATAAGTTTTACTTTTAAAGTCCAAGCATGTTCCACATTATTTTGAAAATAATATACTAAAAATAAGTTCATCTATAAAATATTCGACTCATATTTGGCTTGATTGATATGAAAGATCAACCAGTCCTGGTCAGAGTCGATTAGTATGTACGATTATACTCTGTGGTTCATAGCGATGTACTAGCTCTACATCTGGAACCAGGAGTAGGGTCCTAACATCTCACGCCCATCTACGTGGCTAAGTACACAAACACATTAGTCCTATGTGTTGTGAGATGTACTGGCTCCTTAAATCTATAGGTGCATGATATCTAAGGTATGTCCTATGCTAGTTCCATGAAAATTAAGAAATAGTAGTAAGAAAATATAATTTGCAGGTTCCTATTCTACTACGCACATGCCCAATTTTCGTCTCAAGAGACTAAATTCGGCTTCGGGTAGTGGTTTAGTAAACAAGTCTACTAGGTTAGACTTCGAGTCAACATATTCTAGTTCTATGGAGCCATTAGCTACATGTTCTCGAATGAAATGGTGTTTTACCTCTATATGCTTTGTCCTTGAATGACATATAGGGTTCTTAGTTAGATTTATCGAACTTATGTTGTCTACAAAAATTTTAGTTTTGGTGAAGTCCAACCTAAAGTCTCGGAGAGTGTGCTTCATCCAAAGAAGTTGAGTTACACACTCACCCATCGCAACGTATTCAGCTTCGGTGGTAGATAAGGCAACACAATGTTGCTTCCTACTGCACCAACTTACTAGACTCGAGCCGAGAAGTTGACAACAACCACTCATACTCTTTCTATCGAGTTTACTACCAGCATAATCCGAATCGGAGTAGCCGATTAGTTCGAACTCGGTAGATCTAGGATAGCAAATACCGACATTAAGTGTACCCTTTAGATATCTAAGGATACGCTTAAGTAGGATTAGGTGAGACTCCTTGGCACAGGTTTGAAACCTGGCGCACATACTTACTGCGAATAGGATGTCGGGTCGACTCGCAGTTAAGTATAGGAGACTTCCTATCGCGCTCCTATAGTACTTTAAGTCAATGGGCTTACTTTCTAGGTCTTCTCCTATGTTAACATTAATCGCCATTGGGGTGTTTATTATCTTAGCGTCTTTCATTCCAAATCTTTTAATTAACGCCTTAGTGTATTTTTGTTGATATAGGTATATACCATCCTTAGTTTGTTTAATTTGTAGACCTAAAAAGAAACTTAACTCGCCTACCAAGTTCATTTCGAACTCACTTTCCATGAGTGAAATGAACTCGTTTAGTAAGGCTGAGTTAGAGGTTCCAAAAATTATATCGTCTACGTAAATTTGAGCTATGAATATTTCTTTACCTAAGGTTTTTACGAAGAGAGTTGGGTCAACTAAGCCTTGGTTAAACCCTTTTGACTTAAGATGGATTGAAAGTCTCTCGTACCAAGCTCGAGGAGCTTGTTTAAGTCCATAGAGAGCTTTCTTAAGTTTTAGAACATGGTCGGGTTTATCTAGATTTTCGAATCCGGGGGGTTGGCTAACATAAACATCTTCTTTAATGTATCCATTTAGGAATGCTGACTTAACATCCATTTGAAACAGCTTAAATCCTCGATGTGTGGCATAAGCTAGCAACATTCGAATGGATTCGAGTCTAGCTACTGGGGCATAGGTTTTGTCGTAATCTAAGCCTTCGACTTGACTAAACCCTTTGGCGACTAACCTAGCCTTTTTTCTAACTACTTCACCTTTATCATCAAGCTTATTTCGAAACACCCACCTTGTTCCAATTATCGTTTTATCTTTAGGTGGTGGTACTAATTCCAACACTTCATTCCTAGTAAATTGAGCTAGCTCTTCTTGCATTGCAATAATCCAATCGGGATCAAGAAGAGCTTGTTCAATTGATTTGGGTTCTATTTTTGAAATTAAGCAAATTTGACTAAGGTTCCTATAAGATACTCTAGTTCGAACTCCTAGATTAGGATCTCCTATCACTTGATCGATAGGGTGGTTAGTCTGAATCCTAGATTGGGTTGGGTTTGTGTCACCTAATGCTTGATCAATGGGGTGACTTGGTTGAACACTAGTTTGACTCGGATCACTTGTCACTTGGTCGACAAGAGAAGTTGGTTGATGTGGATTAGACTCGATCTCAGGGTCGGAGACGAGTTTGGTATCAGTGGGCTCAACACTTGGGGTCATTAAGGGTTTTGTAGGTTCGGGTACTTCATCAAATACTACATTGATAGTCTCCTCGACTCTAAGGGTGTCGTGGTTATATACTCTATAAGCTCGACTTGTAGTCGAGTATCCTAGAAAGATTCCGGTCGTGGTTTTGGATGTAAATTTCTCTAGGTAATCCTTAGTGTTTAGGATATGTACCTTACACCCAAATACCCTAAAGTACTTGATGTTAGGTATTTTATCGTGATAAATTTCGTACGAGATCTTAAGGTTCCTTTTTACCATAAGGATCTTATTCTGGACATAGCAAGCCGTGCTAACAGCTTCTGCCCAAAACCTATCAGGTAGGTCGTATTCGTTCAACATGGTCCTAGTGACTTCTTGTAGAGTTTGGTTTTTTCGCTCCACTAGGCCATTTTGTTGAGGGGTCCTAGGGCAAGAGAATTCATGGTGGTATCCGTTTAGGTTACAGAAGTTGGTGAACCTTTGATTTTCGAATTCACCACCATTATCGCTTCTAAGTCTTTTAACCTTAAGGTCTTTTTGATTCTGGATTAATTTGAATAGATTGATTAATTGATCTAGGGTATCATTTTTATGTTTGATGAACCTAACCCAGGTAAACCTGGAGTAGTCGTCAATTATGACTAAGCAATATTGACTTCTATTGAGTGACTTGGCTCCATGTGAATCGAATAGATCCATATGCAGGAGCTCAAGTACACTTGAGGTTCGTTCTTGGTTAGTTAACTTATGTTGTGTCCTAGGTTGTTTTCCTTGTTGACAAGCATTACAGATTTTATTAACCAAATTACTGAGGTTGGGTAAGCCTCTGACTAAGCCACTCTGACTCATCTTGTGGACGAGTCTTGGGTGCGAGTGACCAAGTCGTCGGTGCCACAACCATGATTCCTCTTCCTGTGTCATAAGACATTTGGTTGAGGAATTGATTAAGTTAATTGTATAAATGTTATTTGTCCTAGTTCCTTTGAGTATGGTTTTAGCTATTTTATTTGTTTTAATTACACATTCATTTTCTAAAAATACGACCTTATAGTTATTGTCACATAATTGGCTTACGCTAAGTAGGTTATATTCAAAATTCTCTACAAGTAATACATTTTTAATAACAAAATTCGAGTTAAGCTCGATATCACCTGATCTGATGATTTTGAGCTTGCCGTTATTCCCAAAGGCTACCGATCCTTGTCGTTTGAATCGAAGCTTCGTGAATTTGAGTTGATCCCCGGTCATGTGTCGGGAGCAATCGCTATCCAACATCCATTGATCCTACACACAAGGTGGTTGGATTGGATGTTAGATAATTTTTTTTTTTTTAAATTGGTTGTAAATTGTTAAACCTAGGTCATCTCACCTGTGACTATATGATCAAGCATGTTATATTTATGTTTTTTTTTTAGATGACTTCCAATTAAGTTGATTAAGTGGATTTAGGTTCAAGTAATTTTATGTTAGATTTGGATTTGACCCTAGGCTTATCAAGTTTACCTTTTCAAGATCATCGCTTCTAGGTCGTGGCGAGGCACAGGGGCCTTCTTTTATTGGATCATCGACCACTTCCTTAGACAAAGCCATGTTCAAGAAAATGATGACTTGACTCACCTAAGATTATTTCCTAGTCTAACTGGTTATTTTTGAAAAGATGCTCCCTGAGGCTCAATCTTTTCGAAGAATTTTAGTTGGTTATGTTTTTGAAAAGAGGCTCCCCGAGGCTCAATCTTTTCGAAAAATTTTAGTTGGTTATGTTTTTGAAAAGAGGCTCCCCGAGGCTCAATCTTTTCGAAGAATTTTAGTTGGTTATGTTCATGTTCTAAGTGAGTTCACAAGCACAAACTTTCTAAGTTAAAGCATGCAATTTCTAAGTTAAAGCACAAACTTTCTAAGTTAAAACATGCAATTTCTAAGTTAAAGCACAAACTTTCTAAGTTAAAGCATGCAATTTCTAAGTTAAAGCACAAACATGTTTTGTACTGGCTCCCCCTAGACGATTGAATCGGTTCGGTTTATCCACATAGTGGATTTGGTCCTTGGGAATCCAGTACGGGTTGGATCCTAGAGTTGAAATCAAAAGGTTCTTAGGGACCCATGCTTGGACATGTTTCCTATGTCGACTTACAATCGACATATACGACCTATTAGTCGTGTTTGAGTTAAACCCTAGTCCAGCCTTGTTGTACACGGCCCTTTGAGATCCAAGTAGGAGGTCAAGTCCTTTGGATCTCGAAGTGAACCTTTCCAACGTGTTCCTAAGATCTTCAACTTGACTTTTCAAGAGTGAGTTCTCAACTTCGAGTTTTTCAACCCGAGTTGAGTCCTTCTCTTGAACTCGACTAGTCGAAGAGGTTAGGGAGACCTTGTGTTTGAGGAGTTTGACCTCCTCAACCAGGGTCTCAACCTTGGACTCGGATTTAACTAATTTCCTAGACAAAAACCTAACCGTATTTTGTAAAGTATTAAATAAAGTTCGACTTACTTTAAGGGTATCTTTTGAACCGGATGCGTATCCGTGGCTTGACTTGAAGATAGCTTAGTAGTCTGAGTCATCCTCAAGTTCTGACTCAAGTTCAGGTTCGGTCTCTGTGTCTGACTCAATCGATTTCGCCATGAAGACGTGGTCTTCGTCTTCTTCGGATGACGCTTCTTCCCATGTCGCGTTGAGGGCCTTCTTGTGCTTAGGTGCTCGGTGGTTGAGCTTGGGGCACTCGGACTTGATATGTCCAAACCTGTTACACTCATAACACCTAATATTATAACTTTTAGGCTTACCTTGGTTGGGTCGAGTCGTGGTTCGCTTTCGTCCCTTGGCTATCCTTTGAGCTAGGTTCATTAGTTCAGCAGTCAATTCCGGGTCAACTTCTTCTTCGGACTCGTCTTCCTCCTCGGTTGGTGGTGGCTTGCTTGCGATTTTCTTCTTTGAACCTGCAAACAAGGCTATACCCCTCTCGGGTTTCGAGTTGGACTGCTCATGTAATTCAAAATCGGAAAAGAGTTCATCTAACCTAATTTTAGAAAGATCCTTGGAGACCTTGTATGCATCGACCATGGATGCCCACAAGGTAGTCCTCGGAAACGAGTTTAGAACATACCTTATAAGGTCGCGGTTTTCGACCTTTTGCCCGATTGCGTGTAGGTTGTTGACTATGTCTTGGACACGGGCGTGGAGTTGCGTCGCGGACTCATGTTCCTGCATTTTTAGTGTGTACAATTTATTGAACAACAAATCGCGTTTGCAAACCTTAGCTTGATCCGATCCTTCGTGTAACTCGATTAGTTTTGTGCAAAGATCCTTTGCACTTATGAAGGGGCCGACGCGATTTAGCTCCTCCTTGGATAGGCCGCAATGGAGGATTTGTGTTGCCTTGGCGTCGGCTTCGACTTATCGTTTTGTCGCAATGGTCCATTGATGATAATCCAAGGAGTCACCCACTTCATTAGTCGGAAGTGTGAAACCCGTTTGGATTATGATCCACATCTTGATTTGGGTTTTGAGAAAGCATTCCATCCGACCCTTCCAATAACGGAAGTCATCTCCATTGTAAAACGGAGGTCGGACGGTGCTAAAACCCTTGAGATGGGCCATTAGAACAAAAGACACAAGGAGACGAAGACGAAGAAACTAGCAACGACAAAAACACAAAGAAGAGTACCAAGACTCGCGTCTTGGATTAGTAGTGCGGGAGAAAACTTAACAAAGTGAAATAAATATAAATAAATAGAATTAAAAGAATGATAAATCTATAAAAATAGCTAGATTGGTGGTTTCACCAAATCTTAGCAACCCCCGGCTCTGATACCAATTGTTGGATCGAAGCGGATCGCTAGAGGGGGGGGTGAATAGCGATAAAAACTTTTCTTTTAAAACGTTCGATAGACAATTAAAATCAGCGGAAATGTAAATAAAACCTAAATGAGACAAATAGTTTTTTTACTTGGTTCGTAGCCTTCGGCTACTACTCCAAGGCCCTAACGGTCCTAGACCGTGTACGGAGGGCAATTCACTAAAACACTCCTCCTCGTTGGAGGTAGGAGTTTTACGATTACAAAAGCCTTCGAAGCAAAAAGATAGAGAGACAAACCCTCTCTTCTATTAAAGTAAAATGCAACGAAAAACCTCGATTGAAAAGAATTGCAATATTGAAAGCAATAACAAATTAAGATTATACCAACAACTAAACAAAAGAAACTTTAAGCTATGGTTGTTGGCAGCACTTCGTTGTTGTAGAGTCGTCGGAGAGTTGCAGCGTAACGGAGGCTTTTGAGCACTTAGAATTGTTAATAAAACCCTAGGTTTGGCCCTCCTTTTATAGCCTTTGAGCCCCTTTTCGAGAGGAACCCTAGCCAATCAAATTTGAGCACAACTCCCCTTGAAACTTGGTGATAAACCTTGACTCCTCGAGGCTGATCATTTAAATAGCAGTTGATTGATGGCCATCACCAGTCGACTGCTGGCAGCATCAGTCGAGTGCTAGCTGTAGTCACTCGACTGATGGATGGTAGTCGAGTCCTTCAGGTTGGCAGTCGACTGATGCTGGCTGCAAGGCAATGTTAGCTTTAAGAAAATATTATTTCGACGGTCGTCGACCGTCCGATCTCGACCTAGACCACCTATGAGATCTCTTGGGTCGGATCTACGCTTAAGTCTTTCCTCGTAACGAGGATACGACCTCACTTACGCTCGCACACACGAGCTTACCTCGATACTTACGTGTCGCTTTTGCTTCCAGCCTTCCACTTGATTCCTTCGGCTCCCTCCGAAGTCACTCAAGTATCGCCCGACCACCGCGGCTTCCTCCGGGTGTCGCTAGCCTTCAGCTCCAGCTATAGCAATCTTCTGCACACTCGATTCAGCTCATGAGAAAACGATATGATCTTAACTTTGTATCGTTTGCTATAATCAAAACTCAGGTTCGACTTAGGTGCCTGCTACACCAACAATTGAGACTTATGCTTTGACATCTTAAGCAAACATCTCTAAGGAGATGTGGACCCGGGATGATTGGGTATAAGTCAAAGTGATCGAAGGTGTTTGAATAGCTTATAAAGGATTCACCACTCCTTGCGAGCAGATGTATACCCATGGCCTCTCGTCGGATTGTTAGTAAAGTCTTTGGCCAAAGCATTACATGTTTAGAGTAAAGTACTCTTCGATACATTTGGAGTAACTAGAATCCGTAGGACGAGGAAATGATACTTGGGCTAGGTGTGACGTAGTCAGCCTAGTGGGGACTGACACTATAGACCATGTCCTGAACCAAGTGGGTATAAAATGAGTGAAGGGAATAGGGCACGAATCATTCGAGCTGCTGAATGGTTTCAGAAATAGTTCTGGATCAACCGTTGATTTTTTCGGTTAATTGGGGATCATGATGTACTACTAAGTGTCACTCATGATCGTTCTATAATTAATGGTTAATTATAGACGGACAACATAAACCGAGAACCTATTTGGTCACACGCACAACAAGCGTAATCCAAAGGATTTAAAATGAGCTTGAGAATGGGATTCTCAGACCGAGAGAAACTAAGTTTGGTTGGACCAAACATGGAGCGAGCATGAAATCGTTTCAGTCGCAATGGAAGCGTGGATGGGTCGTGTCTTATGAAGACATAATGGATGGACCAAAATGGTTTGGTTCTAATCCAATGGAGAAGAATAAACCAAAGGGTTTGGTTTATTTTAAACGAATGAACCAAAAGTTGGTTCGGTTCGTTTTAACATAAAATAAACCATCATGGTTTGGTTTATTTTAACTTATCTTAATGGAGCGGGTTAACGGGCCTAATGGTTATGATCCAATAACCATTAAGAGAATTAGTTCTCTATAAAAGAGGGCTTAAGGGATAATTAAGCCCTAATCCACAACCCTAAGTTGCCGCCCACCTCTCCTTGGAGAAATTCGGAGCCAACTCTCCTCCTCCTTTCCGCCGCCCACCTTGAGTCTCCAACCGGCGTCCAGAAGGTGCTGACCTTCCCCCTCGCTGGCGTCGAGCTGCTGCTTATTAGTGCTCCGGTGATCTCCTTCAAGTTTGGCATCAAGGTGAGCTCTATCTCCCTTGGTTGGCCGTCGCCTATCACCTCCACCAAAGCTGTCCAGTTTTCTGGACAGCTTGTTCTCCTCTGATCGGAGTGCCGTTTGGACGACGGTTAGAGCTCCGACAGTGGCTAAACTACCGGGGATTCGATCTCCGGTAATCCTCTGAGGTGGAGGATGAAGGATTCGTCAAACGGTTGACGAATACCTCTCCGGAGAAGCGAGTTTTGAGGACTCGACTTTGGATCCGAATTTGGATTCGGATCGTGATCATCTCTCGATCACGTCGTCTTCAACACGAGGCTGGTAACCCGTACGAAGACGAAGCTCGTGACTTAGCGAAGTCATCCCGAGGATACTCAGCGTGGATACGGATAGAGATGATTCTAGCGAGGATCGTTCCGGTTGATGCCGTTCCCGCTACATGTCATACGAAAGGTATAATGTAGATAAATTTCCTTTTATTGCAAATTTTAATTTACGGTTATGTATACACTTGTTGTAATATGCATGCGTGTGTTGTGTGTGTTGTAATAAATGTAGATTTATTATTTTTATTGCTTCCGCTGTGTTCATGTTTACGAAACGTGATCGAACACACACACGCCGCGGTGCCGGAAACCCAACAGTGATTATTCATGAAAAGCATGCTAGGAATAACAAATATTTTTGTTTTAGAGCTAAGAATGTCCACTTACGAAATAAGGAGAAATTTGGGACTAATGTCCCTAAAAATAATTTATCTAAGGACAAACCTAGGTCAAATAACTCAAGACTAATTCTACCTAGGGAGACAATTAGAAAGGTGCAAGAGCACCTAGTTTTTAATCCCAAATGGACTAGGCATATGCCTAGGAAGAACATTGCTCAAAGACCAAATCAAAATTCTAAAATTGGGCAATTAGAGATTGAAAACCAAGCCTTGAGGTCAAGGCTTGAAAAACTTGAGAAGACCTTCAAGATTATGCAAAATAAACTAAAAGGGTCAAATGGTCAAAGTCAAAAGTCTAGGACTAAGAGTCAACACCTAGGGTCTAAGAGACAAAAGTCAACCAAGGGAAAGAAAGGTTTGGGTCACAAACCTAAGCATAAGGTGGCTTATCATAGTGTTCCATTTGATTATGGAACACAAACTAGGTCTAGGAAGACCAAGGTCAATAGGGAAGTTATCCCTAGAGTTGACCATGGTGTGTGCCTAGTGGCTAGGGTTTCAAGGAAACCTAGGGAAGCCACTAAGAAGGTTGCAAGGGGAGTTACCCCTAGAGTCAACCTAGGTAAGACCACAATGACCAAGGCTAACAAGCCTAGAAGGGTCATTAGGAGGGTTTTTAGGGAGGTCATCCCTATGGAATACCTAGTTAACCCTAGGAGCTCTAATAGGTTTTGGGTTTCTAAGAGCATGATTGATTCATGCTAGATTAGTTTAGGGTGTGCCAACCTTGATTGGATGGGTAGTTAACTCAACTATGATAAAGGTGACATTTTAGGATATTTTCAAGGTTATGGATACCTTCAAAATAGAATTGATCATATGATCCTAAAAGATTTTAGAATGTGCCAATACATTTTTTAGATTATGAAAAATCAATTAAATTGGCACAAATTAGGTTTAGAGGTGTTGTGTGCCATTTTGGGTTTTTGGCACACTTGGGAGAAAAGTATCAATATGGAAAAATACAATTAATAATAACAAATGGCAATTAATACTAAGTTTTAGGTATTATTATACCTATGCATTTTATATGTCATGCTTGATTTTCCATATAACATGTCATGACATCATATTTATTTTTATCATTTATATGTCATGATTATGTGTAGGATTAAGGTTTAAATGTCATGTGTTTTTAGATTCCATCTTATGCCATGACATCATGATTATGAGCATGTGTTTATTTATATCATCATTAATGTCATAATCATTCATGCATTTAAATTTGATTAAAATTGACTTAAGGACAATGGCATGACTTGGAGTCCCATTTATAAGAGAATCAAGTAGTGTTGCCTTAGGAAAATGCATGAAACCCTAGATTAGGAGAACAAAACTCACATCTCACATTACATTGACATGTATGTGTATTTATACACACTAGATACATGTGAGATGCTAGGATATGAGTTAAATTCAAGGTGCATAGTTTTTGCATCTAGATAAACTAAAATTCATCTAATTTCATTGGGTGGATCATTGGAAAAGCTTTTGTACAAGTCATGTACATTGAGGCTAAGAAATATGATCCAAAATAAGGTTTTGAAAACATTTTAAAATCCTTTTGAAAAACCTTAGTGAAGTCTATCTTTTGATAGCAATCACCATTGATGAGATTGATACAAAGTGAGCGAAAACTTTGAAGATTTTATTCACTTTTGTAGTTTGTATCAATTTCAATATTTTATGGGTAAAATATTTTTCTATCATTTTCACCCATTGTATTGACTATAAGTAATATACGTATGAATTTTCATGATTTTTCGATATACATAGAATTACTTATGATTTTCTAAATTTCATTTCTGATAACTGAAATTCTGAAATTTTAGTTATCGATCGCCTGGGTGGCAATGACTAAAAAAGAGTCGATCGTCAATCCGATTTGTAAAAAAATAAGGTTGTTTAGCCTGTTTTCAACTACTGTAAGGTTCCTAACCACTTCTAACCCTAGGATATGCTTTGGGAAGCATTATAAAGGGTGAAAATCCATTAGATATGGATTAGGAGAGGTGTTAGGTCGATGTATCAAATTTAAGGGTAGAAAAGTTCATGTTTGGACTTTTAACCTTATTTTTGATGGTTTAGAGTTCCTATTGGCTTAGGGACTTCCCAACGACATTGTTGGTGTAATGGTCAAGGGGGAGTAAGCCTTTAGAGAGAGTTATCCATCATGGGATGATGGATGGTATTTTTCCTCATGAGGGGGAAAATGATCTTTTGAGATACCTAATTTGAAAATTGGGAGAGTGTATAGGATTGCCTCTCTTGAGTGATATGTAACTTATCACTAGGAAGATGGTAGGCATCCTAGGTATTTTTGGACCAAGGGGGAGATTGTAAGATCTCATTGGGACATGAGACATTGACCTCCTTGGAGATAACCTTTTTGATATTAGTCAAAAAGGGAGAGAATGTTTTGGGGGAGAACTTATTGAGAGAATGACATCAATTGGGAAAATTGATGGGGATGATTGATTTGAATTAGATGGTCTAACTAAATGGTTTGTTTGGTTTTTGTCAAACATTAAAAAGAGAGAGATTGTTGGTGCAATCGGCCCAGGTCACGATTGACCAGGACTCGAGCTTGACTCGAGAGATGTTTTGATGTTCGACAAAAACATATGACAATGTGATTGTCATGGGAAAGTCCAAGGCTTGAGTACTTGGCGTGAGAAGTCCAAGCATGGGTCTTGGCAATGGAAATTCCAAGTCATGGGTACTTGACATGGAAAGTCCAAGTGAAACACTTGTCATTTGGGAAAGTCCAAGTCATGGGTACTTGGCATGGAATGTCCAAGTGAGACACTTGGCATTTGGGAAAGTCCAAGCATGGGTCTTGGTATGGAAAGTCCAACATGGGTTGGAAAGCGAAAGTTCAAGCTTGAGTCTTGGCATTTGAGAAGTCCAAGGGGTTTGATATTGGCGGCGTAAAGTCCAAGCGGGAGTCTTGGTAGCATAAGTCCAATGGTTGACGACGTAAAGTCCAAGCAGAGTCTTGGCATCATAAGTCCAATGTGACTTGGCAGTGTAGATACCATTAGCATGACATACCCGATGGAAGCACCTGAAGGCTAGCGCAATGGATGAACAAGTCATGGATGACTTAGAGGGATTCGAGAGGCGTGAGGCTGACGGAGGTGGCTAGAAGGCTTAGGTCTAGGCTAAAGGTGGTCTAGCAAGTATGGGGGAACCATACTTGGGTTAAAACCTCATGTTTGAGATGTGTCAGTCGATTGGTGCCATGTGGCAGTCGACTGGAGTAAGTCAACTAGGGTTTGACTACAAAAATTGGCCTAGCAGTCGACTGCCAGAGGTGAGCAGTCGACTGATTGGCCGAGCAGTCGACTGATCGTGTGATCAGTCGACTGGTGCTCGAGTTTTTGGGCACTAAATGGAGTCTGACTTGACTGTTGGGGATAGAAGTCGAGTGAAGGCTCCATCAGTCGATTAATGGACATGATCAGCCGAATGATGTCCTATCCGTTGGACTTTTTCAGCGTGGATCTAGCCGTTGTCACACGACAACAGTGGCATCAATCGACTGATGGTCCCGATCAGTTGAATGATCGGCGTTTTCCAGCCCAGCTAGAAGCTTTAAATGGAGCTCGTGGAGGAGGAAAAAACCAATCGGTTCTTGAGGGCATTTGGGGCGATTTACTGCTGCAAATTAGGGTCTCTAAGTTCATTTCAAGCAACCAAGCGATCAAGCATTCAAAGAGCAATTGTAAAGTAGTTTTTTTTACTTGCATTGTATTTCATTATTGTAATTGATTGTATCCATTTCTTATTGTTGTAAGAATAGTTTGTAAGAGGTTTCTTTGCCTCCGACTTGTGTCGAGAAGGAGTATTTGTGATTAGTGATTGCATTGGTGTCACTAGAGCTCTTTAGAGCTCGATCCGTGGAGTAGGAACCGTTCGATTCCGAACAACATTAAATATTTGTCTTTGCGTGATTGTCTTGTTTTGTTATCGTTATTATTATTATTTCTCTGTGCGCTAAGGAAATTTGTAGAGACAAACACAATCAATTTCCATCAAGAAACAAAAACAAGCTATTCACCCTCCTCTAGCTTCTAATGATCTCCTACAAAATTATTGGAATTAGAAGTTTCTGAATGTTGGAAAAAAGAAGCAAGATTGAAGTGATGGGCCACGAGCGACTATTGGAGAGTTTTTCGATCATAGAAGACCGATTGCTGATTGTCAGCATCTTCTCATGTTTATCAGCGAACTTAGAAGAAAGACTCCAAAGGGATTATGTGTGTGAAGTGCGGGTCACGAGGAGACACGGAGCCTGATTATCCGATGGATTATTTTATCTGCTTCTACTATAAGTAGCCAGTACCTACGAGGAGAGTATGTACTTTAAAGACTCAGTTGAAGACTATGGATAAATTTTTGAGAGGACGATCCACAACCTCGAAAGTCGAGATCATCACAGAAGAGTGGATTATCACACCAGCAGCAATCTATAGCCTCAGTCATAGTGGAGTTCTTTGATACTTCCATCCGAGAGAAACGAGTTACTCAACACTATCAGTAGAAGACATCGCAGAAGACTCAGACGTTCACCCTTGGAAATCACTTGGTCGGAAGCTTGTGAAGCTAGGTTTCAGGGCTTAGACAGTGGCTAACTTTACATCAGTGTTAGTTAATCCTTCCGGTGTTGCTGGAAGGGTAATGTACACAGATGTATCATTTCAGGGATTAGGAGTGATTCTGATGCAGTTGATTAAGATGTATCTTAGGCGTACGTAAGTTGAGGGACTACGTATATGATGTGATTGTACCAGTTATTATCTTGAGTAGTAGATGTATAGAGCAAGAGTGCTCATGTAGTTTTGGCTAGCTACTGGGTAGCTGCTATAGAGTTGTTAGAACACGGATAGATGCAACTAGGGAGATTAGTCATTACGGTCTCCCAGTCACTTATAGTGTTGCGTGATAGAGTGGATTTTGGGCATGGTTGATTTCATAGTTTGATGTTGGGTATGCCAACAAGTAAAGGTGGAATATTGTGATCGGTAGGGTTATGTACCATGATGAAGTGGGAGCCTAGTATGTTAGACTGTGTTGAGAGATTATCTAGAATTTGGAAAGGACTGGATGTGATTTGGGTGATCGATGATCGATTAGCTAGGTCTTCTCTTTTCCTTCCGAGCCGTAAGATGGATTTCGTTGGATCGCTTGACGGAATTATATTCATGGAGTATCCTTCAGTATCATTGCCGATAGTGATTCATGATTCACCTTACGATTCTAGCAAAGTCTCCCACCGGTTATGGATATAGAGCTCCACTATGGTATAGTTATTCACCTCTTAATAGTTTGATTGAGAGTGTATATAAGAGTTGGAATGTAATATTCGAGCTCAGTACCCCACTTAGTCACTTGAGGTGTGTGACTTTTCTCCGGATACTTGAGATGATTATTGTGACATCTCTTACTCATACATGAGTCGAAAATTTAGGAACCAAATTTTTATTAGTGGGGGAGAATGTAAGATACGAAAAAAAATGGATTAACTCCTTTAATTAATTGGGTTTAATTAGTGGTTAGGTTGATTAGATAATTGGGTTGAATCAAGGGATGGGTTAAGGAGTGGGCTTGGGCTAAAACTGTTGGGTTGAGTCCATTGGGCCCAAATTGCTAGGCTTGAAATTGGCTGAACCGGTTGGGTTGAATCAAATTGGATTGAGGTTGGGTTGGCTTGAACTGAAGTTGGATTGAACTTAGGTTGGACCTGAACCAGTTTGGGTTGGCCGAACGACCTTTAAAGGAACCAAACAAACCGAGCGAGGCATTGATCGTGATCGCCTCTTCTCTTCTTCTCCTCGCAGTCGTTGTTTCTTTCGTCGCTAGATTGCATGCTCATTAATGGTTTCGGTAGGGAAGTTCGACAACGTAGCCACCCTGGCTGATCTGCGACAGTAGGTCCGTTGATTTCAAGCCTTGGAGCTCTTACGACTCCTCTACCCATGCGCATCGGCGGTGTTGTCTCCGCGGCAACGAGCTGCCAATCCAGGTATTCCGGATGTTTGGGTTAGGTTTCAATCACTATTTTCCTTTGGATCTTGTTGTGGGTTGTTGTTTATCTTGGATCAATTTTGGGCAGTGTTTAGGAGCTCAGATTTCGCCGGTGAACAGAGCTACTGATGGAGGTGTCTACCTGTGGGGATTGGTGCTGATAAGTCTTGTTACTCTTTCTATTTCAACGATAATTGTTGTATTGTGGTGGTGTGTCGGTGTGATTTGGGGATCCGATGAGTTTTCTGTCAATGGATTGGTGTTTGGCGGCTGGGATTAGAGTGTATCTGATTGTGATTTGGGGTGCAATCAGTGTTGTTGTTGTTGATTGTTGAGTTTATGGTTTCCTATTTGATCAATGCGATGGAGTAATTCTAAGTGTGGATGGTGCCCGCTGGATTTGGAGTTGAGGTGGGAAGTTGGGTTTGATTGACTCAGATTGGTGATGTAGGTGTTGTTAGGTTTGCTGCTATTGATTCAGTAATGAGGAGCTGTAATAGATGTTGATTATGTGTGTAAATTTAGTTGGTTATGGATCGAGTGTGAACTGGTTGAAGCTGTGGATGGAGCGGTGAACAACTTGTGTATGTGATGTTGTTTTGTGGATCAAGTATAGTTGTAATGGAGATGCCGTGTGGATGGAAGATGTGGTATTGTTGTGTTGCTTTAAATAATGGAGAACTTAGTGTATCGGATTAGAGAGAGCTTGGTTGGGTGAATCAGCCCAGGATGAATGTATATTTGAGGTTACGAGAGGTGTGTGCTCATAGTGTTACTCACGTTCGATAAAAGGACGGGAGTATAGAAATGACATAGTAGTTAAGTTGTGTATTTATCAAATGCTTGTACTTAACTATAGTTTGTTATTATATGCCGATTTGCGTTACGAGGCAGGTTTCCGGGCTTGAGGATCATTATTACGGGATTCGTATCAGGTGGGTAATATCTACCTTGGTCAGGTAGTTTTGATCTGAATCTGGTGCATGAATTTGGATTTATACAGAATTCTTTTACCTTGACTCCACTATTATTTAATGATGTGCTTGTACTTAGCCTTGACCTTTGAGATATATTGTTGTTACTTCATTGATTATCTATCACGAATATGGACTACAAACCCTATTGTGTGTTAGCTGATGGATGTTCAGTAAGTACATGTGGTTAGGGATATCTTTGTGACCTCAGATTGGGTTACTGTGTTACATCACTAGAGTTAGGTGATGGATCAGATTATAGAGTCGATTGTTGTATCATACACAGATTAGTTGTGCATCTATGGTGGATCTAGTTGTTTGTGAATAGATAAGTGTGTGGTTGTTAGTATGTGGCTATGGACTAGAAGTCCTAGCGTGATGCTATATCCATTATGGATCGTGTATCTGTGTGTGGTTATATGGATTGTTGATAGTATATCGCTATAGACTGGAGGTCTTAGCATGGTTGACTATCAGATGTGTATGACTCTTTGTGCGATAGAGAGAGTCTTGTGGATTAGTAGTCCTTACATAGTTGACTTTGGGTTGACCAGGACTCCCCGTGGGATAGGGAGTGTTGCGAGGATCCGTGTATGGAGCTATGCATCATTACATCACATGCATGCTGGCGATTAGGTATCCCTTGTGGTTGAGAGGATCGCTAGTCACCTTGCCTCCCCGGCCACTCGGGGTAGTGGTAGCAGGGTTGAGTACAGAGCATTGTTGTGCGTGCCGTTCTCGGGCACTATGGATGATGGTAGCTGGAGATGCGCACTTGGCCACTGTGCGGAGTGGTAGTTGGCGCACTCACCCATTATAGACAGTGGTCGTGTGATGTGCAATTGTCCTGGGTGTTGTGCTCGTCTACTCATGGGTAGGGACGGAGCGGCTAGGAGCAGGAACCCCCGTGTGAGTAGCATATAGCTCTATGGCGGTTAGATACTATTTCATACTACCCGACTTGGTCACTCGAGAGTGGTGGCAGCTAGAGTCGGGATAGTTGTCATGTCGTGCCACCAACGCCATACTGGGGTCGTGGTTGGATGGGTCCATGGACATGGCCATGCATGTGCATTGCTGATATATATGTATGCATGTATTCGATATATGTTTTACATATGCCTGTGAGATGCTGCATTTGATTGAGCTATGATTGTTGCATATGTTTATACATCATGATACATGTCATTTGCATATTATATACTGCGGTGTGTTGAGCATGATATATGTGGTGGTCTAGACTATTGTATGCATTTGATTAGCGTCATGTCCTAGTATAGACCGGGATGTTATTACATGTGATTATATACTATTCATATGTCTGAGTGTTGGTCAGGTATGGGATTGACTTTGTACGTTATATGGGTTATGTTATTGTATATCTGCTCAGGATGATATAGCTTATGGTGTTGCAGACCGTCATGTATGTTGGTACATTACATCATGTTCAATTGATCAGTTTAGTATATGCATTGAGTATGACTATATTGTGGTTACTTGTTATTAGATTTGGATAGGACTGTATGTCTATTGGACTCATTCTGTATACCTATAGATCCTCACATGTATACTTGTAGATCTCTATATTCTATATGTTGTTCATGCACTTTCTACATATTACCCTTGAGTTTACACTCACCACCACGAACCCTGGGTTTCCTGTCACCCAGGTAACAGGTAGAAGATTTCCTTGGACGTTCGGAGCTCCGCCAGTTGATCCCATATCACACCAAATGGTTTGATAGTATTTCCATATCGATGTTGTATTCTTGTGTATTGATGTTTTTGGGTTTTATCCTATATCATTTCCGTATTTGTGATATACGGATGTGTTGTATGTATTTGAGCTTTGATTTGGTTTCTATTATGATTCTTGTCGTGTCAAGTCACTCCGGAGTGCATAGTAGGGTTTTGTATCTTGTTTATCTGTCAGTATATTTTCGATGTATTTAGTATATTCATGTTTGCCTATTATGTTGTAGTTGTGAGCCTACGGGCCTTGTATTAATAGGATATGTTGCCACGTACAGGGGAGATGTCGTCCGTTTGCTTTTTGGCACGACATACTCTCAGGGCGGGACACTGTAGCTCTCTTGTGAGCTACCTCGATGGGAAATTCACTAAAAACCCTCCGACTCGAGAACTCTCGACTTCAGAAGGTTTCGCTTTTTACAAATAATGAAGGGTAACATACTACCCACTCTTCTTAAAATTAATTACAGAAGCGAAATAATAAATTAAAAATGAAGTACAAGGCTTTATACTGACACTAAAAGGTTGTAGAGGTAGTTGCAGTGTGTCGTAATGTCGCCTTTCTTGTGGAATAAGAATTTTGTGGACGAGCAAGTATTTCGGCAGCACTTCAAGGTTGATTTAATGTTAATATCAAGTTCTGGTCGAGCACGACTTTTATAAACTCTTTCCAGTCGACTAGAATGCCTTCCAGTCGACTCCACATCAGCCCGTCGATATGATATTCGTGGTCTTCCAATCGACTGAATCCCCTTCAGTCGACTCCACATCACTCAGCTCCACATCGGGAATTTCTCTCTTCAGTCGACTAAAACACTTCAGTTGACTCAATCTCTTTCCATCTGTGTCGCACAATCTTTTATCGATCACCAGCTGATCCTGCCAAATAGGTATCCAGTCGACTGATACATCTCCAGTCGACTGGACTTCAGTCGACTTGAGTCCATTCAGTTGACTAATTCCTGCAAAATAGAATTAGCACAAAACAAATAATATGCAATGTAATAGCAGTAGTAATATTTCTCGTACTCGACTACTAAGTCCCACGCGGACTTTTTCGTCGGATCGACGCCTAGCCTTGTCCCCCCTATAGAGGACTCAACCTCACCTCTTCACTCGAGGCTTACCTTCTGGCTACCTGCCAGACTTACCATCCTTTACATCCGATCTGACCCACCAGGTCTTCCACCAGCTGTCCGGTCTGCCTGACCCAGCTGGACTTTTTGTCGATTGTCCGGTCTCCTGACTCAATCGGTCTTCATGCCAGATGTCCAGTCCACGCGACCCATCTGGACTTCATGCCTTGTAAAATATCACAAATAAATGGAAAATGAGGGATATTATTATGGGATAAATTAAATTGAAACATAATGGTTAGGGGTTTAAATAAAACCTAACCTAGCTTGAGAGGTTAATGGTTGGGGTTGATTGAAGCTAGGTTTAGGCTTATTGGGTCTGAAAAACCCGACCCAACCCGTTAACCAATTCCTTTAATTCCTCACCATTTTCTCTCCCGATCATTTGTTTTTCTTTATTTCCTTCTCGCGAATGGATTTCTTCATCCGACCTCCTCCTCTCCCATGCGATCTACCTTCCTTGCGATTCAACTACCCTCACATCCCCGTTCTCTCCGCAGCCGACCGCTTTCGTCTCGTTCTTTCTCCTCGAGGAAAACGACGATGATCATCCTTGATGGTGGCCACAGACAAGCCAACGATGAGCGCATGCGGTTGGGAGGTTGCGTTGGCGGTGGCGACACTTTGTTCCGAACTAGGGCTGGAGTTTGCATCGGTAGCATTGCGAATCGGGAGTTGTTCTTCCAGATCTAAGCCAGACCAAGGTGAGCAGTGCCTTCTTCCTTGATCTCGGATAGATCCCTCTTCAATCATAGTCCTTTCTTTCAAATTTCTCGGCAACTCTAGTGATAAGGCACCAGGTGTTTCTGCCGATGAACATAACAAGGGAGAAGGGAAGGTTGATGTCGAGGGATTTTCTAGTGTTGGTAAGCAGTGATTTATTCCATTTTCTTTTCATCTGAAACTTGATGTATGCTGCTCACAGGGAGATTAGGTGTTCAGATTCTATTTTTGCAGCAGAGAAAGGAGCTGAGATCTTCGATCTAGTGCTCTATTGGTGTGGTGGACGATTAGTGAGTGAGATGAGAAGGTGAGCTACATTTATAACATTGATTTAGGTGTTGTTCATCTTTTTGTTATTGTTTTAGTTGATTTGGATTGGTTGTTCGGACGCAGATCTGATACTCTGAATTGAAACAAGAAGCTGTGCAAAAGAAGTTAAGGTAGATAAATTTGGATTTGTGTGGTATAGATTGGTATAATGGTTGATGATTAGCAATGTAATAAGATGAATGTTATATTAGATATATAGCAGTATCTTTATAAGATTGGTAAATCAGAGTTGGAATTGATTTCCAATTTGATAGTTGGAATCAGATCTGATGAGGATCAAGAAGTTGAGCTAATGGAAGCTAGGCTTGGTAAGTGAGATTTAGTTGTTCATAGTTGTGTATCAGTTTTGTTTAGTAAACTGATCTGGATGTGTTATTGTTGGATTATATTAGTATTCTATAGTTGATGGACCTTGATTCTGGATTGTCTTTTGGACGTGAAGACAATTGGTGTTTTATATATCAGGTGGGTAATTTTCTACCCTGGTCAGGTAGATACATGATCATCTTATATGGTCATGTTATTCTGACACCGCTCTTATTTACTCTTGCGCTTGATACCTTATCTTTGGCTGTTAAAATCTATTGTTGTTATCATGTTTCACTTCATCATGATTAGGAGTTATATGTATATGTGATGAAGTAACCTAGTATTTGTTTAGTTAAGTGCAAACAGTAAAGTCCGAATGACGACCTGATTGTAAATTGGGCAAAAAAGATCATCCATAGGTAGATAATGTCTTGAACCTAGGGTTAAATCTAGTGCCCTTAGATTGCATGTTTACCACCGACCATGTATTGTGTAAAAGGTCAAGTGAATGGTACTTAGTGTGTCGCTACGGACCGGTGGTCCTAGCTTGTTATAATCAGTTAAGTACGACTCTCTATAGGATAGAGAGTGTGTTGACCAGTTAAGAACGACTCTCTACAGGATAGAGAGTGCATCCATCAGTTGAGTACGACTCTCTACAGGATAAAGAGTGCGTCGATCAGTAAGTACGACTCTCTACAGGATAGAGAGTGTGTCAACAAGTTGAGAATGACTCTCTACAAGATAGAGAGTGCGTCCATCATTTGAGTATGACTCTCTGCAGAATAGAGAGTGTGTCGATTAGATTCGTATGACTCTCTACAGGATAGACCGTTTTATGATCAGTTGAGTAAGACTCTCTACAGGATAGAGAGTGCGTTGATCTGATTAGTATGACTCTCTGTAGAATAGAGAGTCTGTGGTCGATGTCTATTTGTGACAGAGCATTATGTCATTTGCATGTATGCTGGCGACGTGGTGTCCCTTATGGTTGAAAGAGTCGTCAGTCATCCTGCCTCCACGGTTACACATAGGAGGAGTAACCTGTGTGAGGGCAGAGCATTGTGGTGCCGCACTCTACCACTATAGACGGTGGTAGTGGGATTTGCATGTCATACTCTTGGTGTGTGGCGCTCGAACACTCATGGGTAGTGACTGTCGGAGTGGCTAACAGCAGGGACCCCTATCGTGTAGCTTTCTTTTACGCTTATATGCTACTCAATCATACTGGCCACTAGGCCACTCGAGAGTAGTGGTTTGTGTTGAGTTGGGACAGTTGTCATGCTCGAGCCACCGAGGCCACACTGGGGTTGTGGTAGCTTTAGGGTGAGCCGACATGACCATGCATGCTGCATTGCTGTGACTTATGACATTTTTGCATATTGCCATATATATACATATATGGATGTATATATATATATATGGATGATTGTGATTAGTATATATATGCTTATTGTGATGTTGCATTTTATTGTACTATGCTTGTTGCATTTGGTTGTACATCATCTTCATACATGCTACCCTCGTCACTTGTATGTGAAGGGAGGGGATCTTCGCTTCCCACTTCAACTCGGTCGCTTGTTCATGGCGATCCCTTCTACGTCCCCGGATAAACAAAATTTATCCTTGACAAGGAGGGATTACCCAAGCTACCGTTTCATCGTCGTGCTATTCGATTAAAGTAGTCACTTGAACAAACTTGTTGTTCAAGCAACCAACCTCTATTCTACAATTAGCCGCGAAATAGACAATGTACGGATCACCGTCTTTTGCGTTTGTATTCGGGGTCCAAGTAAATTAGTCACATAACAAAACATACAACATGCATATAATTGAAAAACAATTATAGACATAATACAAAAGAATATAAACAAGCATTATAGATCTCGATCTTCTATTGTATGTCCTTCCTCTTTTTGGACGTCGTGTGGGCGACTATCTTCCAAAAGTCGAAGCCTCCTAGATCATGATCTTCCTTTCCTTGCTTGCTCCAAACAAGAGGAAGTCTATAATCAAAACTCTCTTCTATCTAGGACCAACCAACAAGCTCCAAACTTGAAGCTTGTCGTCGGTCCAAAGAGAGGGGAAGGTGGGCGCCGACCAAGAGCTCCAAGGAACCACCCTTACCCTTGTTTCCACAGGCCAAGGAAAAGAAGAAGAAGAGGTTGGACGCCGACCAAGGAGAGGAGAAGCAAGTTGGGCGCTGGCCAAGAAGAAGAAGAGAAAGGAAAAACTTTCCAAAATTGTGGCCGACCAAGCCTCCAAGCCCTAGCCGCCCAAACCCTAATCCCCTCTTCAATTGCTCTTGTCGCCCACCCCTAGCCTCCATTTATAGAGTTGGGCTCAAGCCTCCCTTTAATCTCCACCGTCGGTTCAAGGGATTTAATCTCAACCGTCGGATCTAGAGAATTAATCTCAACCGTCAGATCTAAAGATTTAATCTCCACCGTCGGATCTAGAGTTTCATCTTCCACCATCGGAGCTGGACTCCATGAGGTTTTAATAGGCTACAATAAAGACCATGAGGAGGAGTTGGATCTTGGCCACCCAATGGATCAAACCCACATAAAATCCGATCAATTAATGATAATCCATTCCACTAGAGGATTATCATTGATCTACCTCACCAACCCCCATAAGTTAATAAGGGCTCCATATATTATTTGTACATTTATCTCCCCGTGTTTAAGATATTGAATGTTCGTCGATTAATTAATTTACTGACAATTAATTAATTGACATCTAACTCCATGAGTAGTAACACTCAACCTTATCATCATGCCGGACCAAGTCCACCTATAGGGTTTACATAATGAACCTTATGAGCTCCTCAAGGGGACATCATCATCCTAATATATAGGACACAGTTTCCTCCTATAATCAACGACACACCATATAAATAATATCATTTACCAACTTACCGAGCCTATCAATTTACTCTATAAATGTCACCCATTGGTAAATCAACGAAAGTATATGTATATGTGCCCGTTATTATATGTGCCCGTTATTATATCGGGATTAAGAGCATGTACAATATAATATCTGAGGTCCGATTCGATTATGTAGTCAGCAATAAATCGAATCACCTATAAGTCGGTCCTACTCAATACACACAAAGTGTACTAGTGCGATTCTATGGTCAAGACAAACAAATATCAAATCACACTATAACCATACCAATGGTTTGTCCAAAGCCATCTCTGTTGTGAGCCTTTACTTATACTCTACAAGGAGCTAATAACATGATCTACCGTGTGACACTACACACTATGTTATCTACATTGTAATGTATGAGACAATATGCATAACCATAAAAATGAAAACAATGATCATGTGATTCTTATTTCAGAATAAAGATGTTCATACAAAAGATAGACTTTTCAATATACATCCCAACAATCTCCCACTTATTCTAAAAGACTATACTGTCCACAAACTGCCATACATCTGATTCCCATTCTCTCCACATGCCTATCAAAAGGTCTCACTGGAAGGGCCTTAGTGAAAGGATCTGTTAGGTTATCCTCCAATGCAATCTTGGCCACAACAACTTCTCCTCTCTTTACGATTTCTCGTATCAGGTGGTACTTGTGCTCTATGTGTTTACTTGCCTTATGGGCTCGTGTTTCCTTCGAGTTTGCAACTGCACCACTATAATCACAATAAATTGTGATAGTTTTGGGCAAACCAGGAATCACATCCAAGTCCATCAAGAAATTCCAGAGCCACACAACTTCTTTGGCCGCCTCAGAGACCGCCACATACTCAGCTTCCATGGTAGAGTCTACCACACATTTTTGCTTGACACTCTTCCATACAATGGCTCCACCTCCCAAAGTAAACACAAAACCTGAGGTAGACTTACTGTTATCCCTATTTGATTGGAAGTTGGAATCTGTGTAACCCATAGGGAGTAATTAGTCTGCCTGGTAAACTAGCATATAATCCCTAGTCCTTCTCAGGTACTTCAATATATGATTTACCGCAGTCCAATGTCCCTTTATTGGATTACTCTGATATCTGCTGACCATACCCATGGCAAAGCAGATATCTGGTCTCATACATAGCATCGCATACATGAGGCTTCCTACTGCCGAAGCATAAGGAACCGCCTTCATCTCTTCTATCTCCTTAGATGTTCTAGGAGACATCTCCTTAGATAAAGGAACTCCATGCCTGAAAGGTAAAATGCCTTTCTTGGAGTTTTGCATGCTAAAACGATCCATAATGGTGTCTATGTATGAAGCTTGAGATACGCACAACATCCTTTTCCGGTGATCCCTTATAACCTTGATCCCAAGGATGTGTCCCACTTCTCCCAAGTCCTTCATATCAAACTGTTTGGACAACCATACCGTTACATCCGACAACACCTTGACATTGTTGCCAATTAACAAAATGTCATCTATGTATAGTACAAGAAATACCACTACATTTCCGTCACAACTCTTTTATACACAAGACTCATCCTAAATTTGAATAAATCTATAAGACTGGATTACCTCATCAAAGTGGATGTTCTAAGATCTTGAAGCTTGCTTCAATCCATAAATGGATCGATTAAGCTTGCACACAAGATGCCCTTTGCCCTTTGTAATGAATCCCTCTGGTTGCTTCATGTAGATGTTCTCCTCAAGACTTCCATTAAGGAAAGTTGACTTGACATCCATCTGCCATACCTCATAATCCATATAAGCAGCAATACATAAGAGAATCCGGATAGACTTAAGCAGGACTACCGACGAAAAGGTCTCCTCATAATCGATACCCTCTTTCTGAGTATACCCCTTCGCAACAAGCCTCTCTTTGAAGGTCTCAACCTTCCTGTCTATTCCTCTCTTTCTTTTGTAAATCCACTTGCATCTAATAGCTTTTACACCATTGGGTGGTTCTACTAGCTCCCAGACCTAATTTGAATCCATAGATTCAATCTCAGCATTCATTGCACTTTGCCAAGATACCGCATCTTTATCTTGGATTCCCTCGTCATATGTCCAGGGATCAGGTTCATGTTCACCAGGGACCAAATCAGAAGATTCTCCCAAGAACATGAATCTATCAGGTTGTCTCACAACCCTCCCACTACGACGAGGTATCACCTGTGTATCCTCTGTGACACGCGGTACAGTGACTTGTGGTATATCCTCTTGTACCAGTGGTACTGAAGTAGTGACTTCCTCTTTCTATTCGTCCAGAACAATCTTACTGATGGGCTTGTGGTTCATCATGTAGTCTTCCTCTAGAAATCTAGCATTCGTGCTGACGATCAGCCTCTGATCTCTAGGACTATAAAACAAACCACCTTTCATTCCTGTAGGATAGCCAACAAATATGCGCACTTCTGTACGAGTTTCCAACTTACTAGCATCTGCCTTCAGCACATGTGCTGGACTCCCCCAAATTCGAATATGTCTCGGACTAGGCTTTCGCCCAGTCCATAATTCTGTGGGAGTAGAAGGCACTTATTTAGATGGAACCAAGTTCAAAATATACATTGTCATATCTAGAGCATATCCCCAGAACGAATATAGCAACTCAAAATAACTCATCATCGATCTAACCATCTCCTTAAGAGTCCTATTCTTTCGCTCTGCTACATAATTCTGCTGGGGTGTGCCAGGTGCAGACAATTGGGATTGAATCCTAGCCTTTGATAAGTAATTCCTAAACTCTTCCAAGAGGTACTCACCACCACGATCTGATCCTAGTGTCTTGATACTTTTACCTTGACATTTCTCCACATCAGCCTTGAATTCTTTGAACTTGTCAAAGCATTCACACTTGTGGCACATCAAGTAAATGTATCCATATCTTGAATAATCGTCTATAAAAGAGACAAAATATTCAAAGCCACCTCTTGCCTGGATAGACATAGGACCACACAAATCAAAATGAACCAAATCCAACACATCTTTGGCTCTATACCCCTTGGCCTTGAAAGGCCTCTTGGTCATTTTACCTTCCAAGCAGGACTCGCAGGTTGGGAAGTCTTCCACCACTAATGAACTCAGAGGTCCATCAGCTATCAACCTTTGAATTCTTCTTAGGTTAATATGACCAAGCCTTAGATGCCAAAGATATGTTTGGTTCATCTTCGAAGGTTCTTTTCTCTTATTGGAATTAGAAGATGAGTTATTCACTTCTATTTGCATCGTGGGAGCTTTTGGTTCAAGTGTATATAAATTTTCTATCAATGCACCAGAATAGATAATCTCCCTAATCCTTTTTATAACAACTCTATAATTAAAAGAAATAGAATATCCATCCATAAACAATTTAGAACCCGAAATTAAATTCTTTCAAAATAAAGGTACATAAAGGCAATTTTTAAGAACCAAAACTTTATTCCTCTCAAAAGACAAATAAACATCTCCCACTGCAACAGCTGCCACCGTCATGGCATCGCCCAAGTATACGGTAATCTCCCCCTCAGCCAGTCGTCTGGTTTCCTAAACCTCTGCAAAGTATTACAGACATGATCAATGGCTTCCATATCTACACACCAAGTGTCGGTAGATAATATCGCTAAACATGTTTCAACTACAAGACCTAAAGATATACCTTTGTTCTACTTGCGGTTGGGGCAGTCCTTCTTTAAGTATCCAGTCTGCTTGCAAGTGAAGCACTTGCCTTTCGACTTCTTCACTCCTCCTTGAGATCCTCCCGCCACCTTTGCCCCAGCTTGTTTCTTCTTCTTCTTGCCTTTCGGCTTAGAAGTTGAAACCTTTTGGGCAACCATGGCCTGCGCCTGAGCACTCTGACGAAATATCCCCTCTACCGCTTGGAGTTCTGTCAGAAGCTCTGCCAATGAATATAACCTCTTGTTCATGTTGTAGTTCAGGTGAAACTGCTCAAAACTCCTAGGTAGAGACTAGAGAATGATATCGACCTGGGTTTCCCCATCGATCTCAGCTCCGAGGACCTCCAGCTCATTCAAATGAGCCATCATCCTTTAAACATGATCCCTCATGGGTGTTCCCTCGATCATGGTCGTCGTCATCAAGTTCCTCATGGCTTCCTACCTAGCAGCCCAATTTTGGTGTCCGAAAAGTTCTTTGAGATTGAGCATCATGTAATAAGCAGTGGGCATGACTTGATGCTGATGTTGCAGTACATTTTACATAAATGCCAAAATGTAACATCACGTCATCTCATCATCCTTAATCCACTCTTATAACTCTCCTTCTCCTTTTCCCCAGAATCATTTACAGGCTTAGGAGGGCACTCTTTGAGGAGTACATATTTATATTTCTCAGCAGTCAAGACAATGTCAAGATTCCTCTTCCAATCAACATAATTGGGTCCAGTAAGTTTTTTTTTTTTCAGTATCACAACAAGCAGGTTGAAAGACATTTTGAAAAACCCAAGAATCACATAGATCAAAATATTAGATTTCAAAAAATTATTGATTCCTCAAACAATTAAATTTTAAAATCAACTATCACCTCAAAACACTGAGAATATCATATGCCACGATAGTGTGGACGTATACGAATTCTATATCTGTAAAAGTTGGTTTTACCCATTAATTTTACTATCTTGTCAACCTAACTTTTTGACAAATAAAATTAATAGTTGGTTCCTCTTTAGCCCTACAAATAAGAGCAGTGACTCCGATGAGGAGGATACTCTTATTTGCATCTAAATGTTCACCATTACTCGGTACCAAGGCAATTATCTCGGGTTATGTGCCTTCTGATGGGGAAGTACACACGCTCTTTAATAATTTCCTATAACCATATTCGACCTTGTAATCCGCAAACAAACTCATCCGATGGGGAGGAAGGAACTCAGAGCCGACGCGCAAGTTTGTTTGCATCATATGTCAAATTGTAATAGAGGTCGTGGGATTTATAAAAATATCCCTCTCCCACTTAGTAATTTAAAATTGAGGAATTTTCTAGCCTATGACATACATATCAAACAATAAGCAATAAATATGAAAAAGAAATACTTTCCAACTATTATGACTTTTGTCTCGATTATGCCTCCCGTCGTATCACCATCTCGTCCGCTCCTCCTTATGCCATGTACAAGCCATCTGGAGATCCGAGCCGAGAAAAAACTATTTTAATTTACATCCATCGATCCTATACTCCACGAAGGAGTGTACATGAAATCTAGATCGAAAGTAAACTAAAATAAAATGAGTGTCTAAACAATGTCGTACTTAATTACAAAATTAAATACTAGCCTCGTCAACCCCGAGGATTCAAAAAAATATACAATTACACACATACAATCACATACACACATATGGACATAATAGTAGGATCCTATGCCTGCAACCAAAAGGTTAACCTACGCACATCCTTCTATTATCCGACACATATAATTTATGAAAAGTGCATAAAAGTAACCGAATCCTAAACACACAAAACTGGAAACTGTGGCTCTGACACCACTTGAAGGGAGGGGAACTTCGCTTCCCACTTCAACTTGGTCGCTTGTTCATGGCGATCCCTTCTACATCCCCGGATAAAAAAAAATTATCCTTGACAAGGAGGGATTACCCAAGCTACCGTTTCATTGTCGTGCTATTTGATTAGAGTAGTCCCTTGAACAAACTTGTTGTTCAAGCAACCAACCTCTATTCTACTATTAGCCGCGGAATAGACGATGTACGGATCACCGACTTTTGCGTTTGTATTCGGGGTCCAAGTAAATTAGTCACATAACAAAACATACAACATGCATATATTTGAAAAACAGTTATAGACATAATACAAAAGAATATAAACAAGCATTATACCTTTCGATCTTCTATTGTATGTCCTTCCTCCTTTTGGACGTTGTGTTGGTGACGATCTTCCAAAAGTCGAAGCCTCCTAGATCACAATCTTCCTTTCCTAGCTTGCTCCGAACAAGAGGAAGTATATAATCAAAACCCTCCTCTATCTAGGACCAACCAACAAGCTCCAAACTTGAAGCTTGTCACCGGACCAAAGAGAGGGGAAGGTGGGCATCGGCCAAGAGATTCAAGAACCACCCTTACCCTTGTTTTCACCGGCCAAGGAGAAGAAGAATAAGTGGTTGGACGCCGGCCAAGGAGAGGAGAAGCAAGTTGGGCGCCGGAAAAGAAGAAGAAGAGAAAGAAATTTTTTTCCAAAATTGTGGCCGCCCAAGCCTCCAAGCTCTAGACGCCCAAACCCTAATCCCCTCTTCTATTGCTCTTGCCGACCACCCGTAGCCTCCTTTTATAGAGTTGGGTGCAAGCCTCCCTTTAATCTCCACCATCGATTCTAGGGATTAAATCTTAACCATCGGATCTAGAGAATTAATCTCAACCGTCGGATCTAACTATTTAATCTCCACCGTCAAATCTAGAGTTTCATCTTCCACCATCGGATCTAGGCTCCATGAGGTTTTAATAGGCTACAATGGGGACCATGATGAGGAGTTGGATCTTGGCCACCCAATGGATCAAGCCCACATAAAATCGGATCCATTAATGACTATCCATTCCACTAGAGGATTATCATTGATCTACCTCACTAACCCCCATAAGTTAATATGGGCTCCATATATTATTTGTACATTTATCTCCCCGTATTTAAGATCTCGAATCTCCGTTGATTAATTAATTTACTAACAATTAATTAATCAATATCTAACTCCATGAGTAGTACTACTCAACCTTATCATCATGTCAGACCAAGTCCACTTGCAAGGTTTACATGATGAACCTTATGAGCTCCTCAAGGGGACATCATCATCCTAATATATAGGACATGGTTTTCTCCTATAATCAACGACACACCATATAAATAATATTATTTTCCAACTTTCCTAGCCTATCAATTTACTCTATAAATCTCGCCCATTGGTAAATGAAAGAAATGATTACTAAGCACATGTGCCCGTTATTATATCAGGATTAAGAGCATGTACAATATAATATCTGAGGTCCGATTCGATTATGTAGTCAGCAATAAATCGAATCACTTCTAAGTCGGTCATTCTTAATACACACAAAGTTTACTAGTGAGATTCTATGGTCTAGACAAACCAATACCAAATCACACTACAACCATACCAATGGTTTGTCCAAAGCCATCTTGGTTGTGAGCCTTTACTTATACTCTACGATGAGTTGATAACATGATCTACCGTATGACACTACACACCATGTTATTTACAATGTAATGTATGAGACAATATGCATAACAATAAATATGCTAATAATGATCATGTGATTCTTATTTCAAAATAAAGATGTTCATATAAAAGATAGACTTTTTAGTATACATCCCAACTGTATGGTTGTGTCAGATACCTGTATACTTGTTGGACAGACCATTAGATATCTTTGACCTGTATCATAAGTATACTGTGAGTTAGTATTACTCTTCCTTTTATAGATGTTGAATATATGGTTAGGTTGGATCCGAGTAGCATAGTAAACTTTTAGGTATGTCTCTATTATACGTTGTTTATTTGGTTAGACGGTTTATGCATGTATATGTTTATCATGCTAGTGTTTACCTGATGTACCAGTAGATTTTTCTATTGAATTACTTGTGATACTTTATATATACATGTTTTTCCTATTACCTGTTGAGTTTTACTCACCATCACAGACCCTAGGTTTTTCTGTCGCCCAGGTAACAGGTAGCCGACTTCGTGATGGACTTGGAGCACGGCTGGCTGACATCGTCTCATCACAACTCTGAGAGTCTGGGTTTTTGGGTTATCGTTGTTGTTCCGATATGTCTTTGGTTTTTATGTGATGATTGTAGTCTATGACTATTGTTGCTGTATCTTTCTTTTCTGCTTTTGTTATGGTGGTTCTTAGATTTTGTGTTAGTCATACCGGTATACATGTGTGTGGGATTGTATTGTTGTTGTGTTGTTTCTGTTGTGTTTTGATGTGTCATTATGGTTACATTTTTATATGTTATATTTATTGTGGGCCCAAGGGCCTTGTATTAACACGAGATGATGCCACTTACAGGGGAGATGTCGTCCATTTTCTTTTTTGCACGGTATGCTCTCGGGGCATGACAACTTTAGTGGTATCAGAGCCCTAGGTCATGCTATGTCATACAATGTTGTTTTGTGTCGAGTCAAGGATTCTCGAGAGTCGATTTGTATCGGTTTTGGTTTTCTAAGATGAGATTGACAGCGACCTGAGGTCCAAGCAGCACAAGGTAAGAATTCTTGATAACTTATAGTTCGTAGATATTTATCTAAATTTGCTCAACAGGTGTATACAATTAGAGTTAAGACACCTGTGCAGACTTGTAGTAGAATGTTGGGATGTATACTGAAAAGTCTATCTTTTGTATGAACATCTTTATTTTGAAATAAGAATCACATGATCATTGTTTGCGTATTTATGGTTATGCATATTGTCTAATACATTACATTGTAGATAACATGGTGTGTAGTGTCACACGGGAGATCATGTTATCAATTCCTTGTAAAGTATAAGTAAAGGCTCACAACCGAGATGGTTATGGACAAACCATTAGAATGGTTGTAGTGTGATTTGGTATTGGTTTGTCTTGACCATATAATTACACTAGTACACTTTGTGTGTATTGAGCAGGACCGACATAGAGGTGATTCGATTTATTGCTGACCACATAATCGAATCGGACCTCAGATATTATGTTGTATATGCTCTTAATCCGGATATAATAATGGGCACATATACTTAGTATTCATTTCTTTGATTTACCAATTGGCGAGATTTATAGAGTAAATCGATAGGCTCGGTAAGTTGGGAAATGGTATTATTTACCATGGGCATGGTTAGCAGATATCAGAGTAATCCAAGACAGGGACATTGGACTGCGATAAAGTATATATTGAAGTACCTGAGAACGACTAGGGATTATATGCTAGTTTACCAGGCAGACCAATTACTCCCTATGGGTTACACCGATTTCGACTTCCAATCAGATAGGGATAACATTAAGTCTACCTCACGTTTTGTGTTTAGTTTGGAAGGTGGAGCCATCGTATGGAGGAGGGTCAAGCAGAAATGCGTGGTGGACACTACCAAGGAAGCTGAGTATGTGGCAGCCTCTGAGGCGGCCAAAGAAGTCGTGTGGCTCAGGAACTTCTTGATTGACTTGGATGTGATTCCTGGTTTGCCCAAAACTATCACAATTTATTGTGATAATAGTGGTGTAGTTGCAAACTCGAAGGAACCACGAGCCCATAAGAAAAGTAAACACATAGAGCGCAAGTACCACCTGATATGAGAAATTGTAAAGAGAGGAGAAGTTGTTGTGGCCAAGATTGCATCGGAGGATAACCTGGCAGATCCTTTCACTGAGGCCCTTCTGGCGAGAGCTTTTGATAGGCATGTAGAGTGAATGAGAATCAGATGTATGACAGTTTAAGGACAACATAGTCTTTTAGTATAAGTCGAAGATTATTGGGATGTATACTGAAAAGTCTATCTTTTGTATGAACATCTTTATTTTGAAATAAGATTCACATGATCATTGTTTGCGTATTTATGGTTATGCATATTGTCTAATACATTACATTGTAGATAACATGGTGTGTAGTGTCACACGGGAGATCATGTTATCAGTTCCTTGTAAAGTATAAGTAAAGGCTCACAACCAAGATGGTTATGGACAAACCATTGGAATGATTGTAGTGTGATTTGGTATTGATTTGTTTTACCATAGAATTACACTTATACACTTTGTGTGTATTGAGCAGGACCGACATAGAGGTAATTCGATTTATTGCTGATTACATAATCGAATCGGACCTTAGATATTATGTTGTACATGCTCTTAATCCCGATATAATAACGGGCACATATACTTAGTATTCATTTCTTTGATTTACCCATGGGCGAGATTTGTAGAGTAAATCGATATGCTCGGTAAGTTGGGAAATAATATTATTTCTATGGTGTGCCATTGATTATAGGAGGAAACCGTGTCCTATATATTAGGAAGATGATGTCCCCTTAAGGAGCTCATATGGTTCATCATGTAAACCTTGCTGGTGGACTTGGTCCGGCATGATGATAAAGTTGAGTGGTACTACTCATGGAGTAAGATGTTGATTAATTAATTGTCAATAAATTAATTAATCGATGGACATTCGAGATCTTAAACACCGGGAGATAAATGTACAAATAATATATGGAGCATATATTAACTTATGGGGTTTGGTGAGGTAGATCAATGATAATCCTCTAGTGGAATGGATTATCATTAATGGATCGGACTTTATGTGGGCTTGATCCATTGGGTGGCCATGATCCAACTCCTCCTCATTGTCCCTATCGTAGCCTGTTAAAACCCTCATGAAGCTTAGATCTGATGATGGAAAATGAAACTCTAGATCTGATGATAGAGATTAAATCTCTAGATCCGACGGTGGAGATTAAATCTCTAGATCCGACGGTGGAGATTAAATTTTTAAATTCGACGGTGGAGATTATATCTCTAACTTCGATGGTTGAGATTAAATCTCTAGATCCGATGGATGAGTTAAATCTCTAGAACCGATGATGGAGATTAAAAGGAGGCTTAAGCCCAACTCTAAAAATAAGGCTCCTAGGGTGGGCGGCAAGAGACATTGAAGAGGGGATTAGGGTTTTGGGCGGCTAGGGTTTGGAGGCATTGGGCAACTAGGGTTTCCTATCCTCCTTGGGCTGCAAGGCTTTCTCTCCTTCCTAGGGATTTGTTCGGTGCCTCCCTTCTTCCTCTCATCCTTGGTTAGCGTCCCAACACCCTTCCTCTTCTCCTTCTCCGGTGGAAACAAAGGTTAAGGTTGTTCCTTGGAGCTCTTAGCCGGCATCCACCCCTTACACCTCTCTTTGGGCCAGCGGCAGGCATCAAGCTTGGAGCTTGATGGTTGGTCCTAAATAAGAGAAGAGTTTCTTTTCTATACTTCCTCTTGTTCGGAGCGAGCAAGGAAAAAAGTTTGTCATATAGGAGGCTTCATCTCTTGGAAAATCGTTGCCCACACAACGTCCAAGAGGAGGATAGGACATACGATAGAAGACCTTGAGGTAAACAAAAAGTATAAATCTTGTTTTGCTTTCCTTGTGTTTCTTTGTATGTTGTATGTTTTGTTATGTGGCTAAGTTTACATGGACTCTGAATACAAATGCAAAACCGGATATTCGTACATCATCTATTCCGCAGATATTCGAAGAATAGAGGTAGGTTGCTTGAACAACAAGTTTGTTCAAGTGACCACTCTAATCGACTAGCACGACAATGGAATGGTTGCTTTGGTAATCCCTCTTTGTCGAGGATTACTTTTTTTATCCGAGGACGAAGATGGGATCGCCATGAACAAGGGACCGAGTTGAAGTGGGAAGTGAAGTTTCCTACATTCATAGAAGTCATCCACCGCGGCGACCAACCGGAGTTTCTGTTAGGGTTTATACTCCCAGTTTTCTTGGCTATTCATTTAGATGCTTATACCAGGGATGACTTGTAGTGTGTTAGTTGCTATTCGTAACCGTGATTTGAGTTGACCACGGGAATAACATGTAGAGTCTGTGTGTCTTGGACCTTCTATTGAAAAGGTGAATTTCCATTGAGAGCCGACTGATACCGAGTCGGAAAACAGGGGTCAAGTCATCACATTTCTTGTGAAAAATCAAAAACTATAGTCTTAGGGATTTTCACTAACGGTACTAGTCAGATCATTACCCGTGGGGTAATGGACTAGGTGTGTATATTATTATTGCTACAACAAACGGAGGGTTGGTATAAGGTGTTTCATAGGGATTTGATCCCTAAGTTGTGCGTACTGGGTTGTATAACTTTGAAAGTACTTTTGAGTACTTAACTCATGTTATCCAGAAAAAGTGGAGTTATTTGCATACCATTATTGGGATCAAACTGGTATTTGGTAGTAAATACAGAATATAATATTCGAGGAATGATATATCACTTGATCATGGTTTAGTGATGTTGAAAGAGAGTATTTTCTCACGTCATTTTTAGTGACACATTGTAGGGAATTCTTGAGAATCAAGTAGGGTAATCATAGATAATGGGAATACCATGCAGAGTCATTAGACTTGCAAGGTTACGCTCACCTAATAGTTCAGGAATGTGAATGGATGTTTTAAGCCACCCACGATTGTTGGCTTACTGTTGGAGTTGCGTAACTTGGCCACTGATGATTGTGGTAGTTGGAGTTGCGCACTCGACCACCATAGATGGTGGTTTCCTTGTATGATTTGGTTAATACTATGAATATTGATAAGATACTTTTAGCATTACTATACCACAGATTTGTTTAAGCAAAAGGGTGATGGAATTCACTCAGTCGAAAGCTGATGAAACTAGGTTTCAGAGCCAAGACAAGGGTTGACTTGTACATCAGTGTAAGCTAATCCTTTCGGTGTAGGTTGAAGGGTATTGTACGCAGATGCATCGTTTCAGGGATCGGAGCGATCTCGATGCAGTTAAATGAGGTGTATCTTATGCTTACGACAGTTAAGATACTACGAGATAGACTGTCATATACTTGATGCGACTTTAGTAGTTAGTATATTGATTTGTGGATGTATAGAACAGAAATGCTCGTGGGATTTTGACTAGCTATGGGGTAGCTACTATCGAGTTGTTGGATCACGAACAATTGCAACAAATGAGATTGGTTGCTATAGTCTTCCATGCACTTACAGAGTGTGTGGTGGAGTGGATTTTGGACAATAGATGGACTTCTCTTGTGAGAAGATAATTTCCCGTCTCTAATATGGATATGTGTTCTGAACACTCATCCACTAAAGAAAAAGTTGCTACAGGAGGCACATCATTAGAGATTTTCTATTTGTCCTGATGGTACTTTGATGTATCGGGAGTTGAAACATTTATACTAGTGGAACGATATGAAGAGGGGTATAGAAGATTTTGATGCTCGATGTCTAGTATTCCAGCAGGTGAAGGATGAATATCAGAAATCCGCGGGATTGCTTCAGAAAAATTCCGATTTCGGAATGGAAGTGGGAGCAAATCACGATGGATTTCATTATGGGATTACCCATATCCCGTAAAGGACATGATGTGATTTGGGTGATCGTGGATCGACTAATCGAATCATCTAATTTTTTGCCTATTCGTGGCCGGATCCATTAGATCGTTTGGCGGAGTTGTACTGTCAAGAGATTATCAAATTTCACAGAGTGCCTTTGGGTACTATATCTGATAGAGACCTGCGATTTACCTCGCGATGTTGGTGGAGTCTGCATCAGACAATGGGCATAGATCTTTGACTCAGTACTACATTTTTGCCGCATACGGATGGACAGTCTGACCGTATCATTCAGACATTGGAGAATCTATTGAGATCCTGTGTCATGGATTTCAGAGGCAATTAGGAGGACCATGTTCATTCAATGGAATCTTCCTATAACAACAACTACCACTCCTCCATTTAGATGACTCCTTCTGAGGACCTATATAGTAAACCCTGTAGAACTCCCGTGTTATGTGAGGAAGTTGGGGAATGATAGCTATTGGGGGCCACAAGGTATCCATCATGATGCAGAGTTTGTTTGCGTCATTGGATGATGGTTATTAGAGGTACTGTCATGACCCGAGAGTATGTCATGCCGAAAAGCAAACGGACGACATCTCCCTTGTATATGGCAACATCTCGTGTTAATACAAGGCCCGTAGGCCACAACAACAACAACATATATATATATATATATATATATATATATATATATATATATATATATATATATATATATATATATATATATATATATATATGTAAACAAACCACAGCAGAAACTAACCACAACAACATAACAAACTACACAGTGCATACGGGTATGACTAACACATCACAACATAACGGAACCTCGACAAAATCCGAATCCACAAGTCCACAATATAGTACATCACGAAAACTCCAAATACAATACACCCATATGGAAAGGCCAAAACAACCACCAGAGTCTCGGATATGAGATGAGATGTCAGCCAGCGGTGCTCCAAGCCGTCATGAAGACTTCTACCTGTTACCTGGGCGACAGAAAAACCCACGGTCCGTGGTGGTGAGTATAACTCATCAGGTAATAAGAAAAACTTGTATATATCAAATATCACATGCAATCCAACAACATAACCTAGAGGTACAACAGTTATACCAGCACAATATATAAATACATGCATATACCATCTAACCAAATAAACAACGTATAACGCAGATATACCTAAAAGTCTGCTACGCTACATTGATCCAACCTGAGCATATATCCAACATATATAATAGGAAGAGTAATACTAACTCACAATACACTCATGATATAGGTCAAGGTATCTAATGGTCTGTCCAAGAAATATACAAGTATCCGACACAACCGTATAACAGATGCAAGAAGCATGCATGAATATGATGTACAACCAAATGCAGCAAGCATAGTACAATCAAATGCAACATCACAATAAGCATATATATATAGACAACATCTATATATATTAATCACAACCATCCATATATATATATACATGCATATATGTATATATATGGTAATATGCAAAGCGACATAAGATACGGCAATGCAGCATGCATGGTCATGCCTGCGCACCCCTACTCGCTACCACGACCCCAGTGTGGCCTAGGAGCCACAATATGACAACTGTCCCAACTCAACACCAACCACCTCTCTAGAGTGGCCGAGTGGGCAGTATGATCAAGTAGCATATGAGCGTAAATAGCTCGCTACACAACGGGGGTCCCTGCTGCTGGTCACTCCGACTGACACTACCAATGAGTGGTTGAGTGCCACATACCCAGGACAACTGCAAGCAACCCCAACTACCACCGTCTATAGTGGTAGAGTGCAACACAACAAATGCTCTGCCCTGACACCAGTTACTCCTCAGGGAGTAACCTGGGAGGCAAGATGACTGACGACTCTCTCAACCTCAAGGGAGACTATGTCATTAGAATGCATGCAAATGACATAAATGTACTATCACACGTACAAACATCTACCACAGACTTTCTGTTCAACAGAGAGTCATACCCATCTGATCAATACACTCTCTATCCTTCATACTCAACTGATCGACGGACTCTCTATCCTGTAGAGAGTCGTACTCAACTGATCATAACTCTCTATCCAATTGAGAGTCGTACTCAACTGATCGATGCACTCTCTATCCTGTAGAGATTCATACTCGACTAATCATATCAAGCTAGGACCACCACTGGTCCATAGTGACACGGTAATCACCCTTAAATTAAACATTACACAACACATGGTTGGTAATAAGTATGCAACATATGGTTATTAGAATAAATCCTACCTTTAGGGTATTACCTACCCACGGATGAACCTTTACCCAATTTACAAATCAGGTTATCATCCGTACTCAAACATCTACACCTTGCTAAACATTTATAGATCTACCTACATCACATTTGTAACTCCATAATCATGAAAAAGGAAAATGTGATATCAACATTTGAGCATATATAGCCAACGACAAGTATCAAGCATAAGATAAATAAGAGCAGGATCAAGATAATATGAACATATAACATTCTCATATCTATGTTAAAATCTAAATGCAATTACATCTACCTGACCAGGGTAGGAAAATACCCACCTATTATGAAGCTCGAAATAATCCTCACAGTCGTGGACCTGCTTCGTATCCCAAACTTTCACATAATAGAAAACTATGATTATGTACAAGTATCCGACAAATACATAACTACTATGTCATTTCTATACTCCCGTCCTTTTATCAAACGCGAGTAAGCACTACGAGCACATGCCTCTCGTAAACCCAAATCTACATCCTGTTGGTTTCTGACACCGCGGCGAGTGTGTGTTCGAACATGTTTCGTAAACATGTGCACAGCGGATGAAATAAAAATAATAAATCTACATTTATTACAACACACACATCACACGCATGCATAGTACAACATGTGTAGACATAACCATAAATTTAAATTTGCAATAAAAGGAAATTTAACTACGTTATACCTTTCGTATCACGTGTAGCGGGAACGGCATCAACCGGAACGATCCTCGCTAGAATCGTCTCTATCCGTATCCACGCCGAGTATCCTTAGGATGACTTCGCTAAGCCACGAGCTTCGTCTTCGTATGGGTTACTAGCCTCGTGTTGAAGACGACGTGATCGAGAGATGATCACGATCCGAATCCAAATTCGGATCTAAAGATGAGTCCTCAAAACTCGCTTCTCCGGAGAGGTATTCGTCAACCGTTTGACGAATCCTTCGTCCTCCACCTATGAGGATTACCGGAGATCGAATCCCCGGTAAGTTAGGCGCTGTCGGAGCTCTAACCGTCGTCCAAACGACGATCCGACGAGAGAAGAACAAGCTGTCCAGAAAACAGGACAGCTTTGGTGGAGGAGTAGGCGCCGGCCAACCAAGGGAAGCCAAGTGCTCACCGTATAGCCGAAGCCTAGGAAGATCACCGGAGGGTCACCGGAGGATGACCGGCTGAAGCTTGGACGCTGGCAAGGAGTTGGACGGCGGCACAAGGGGCTGGGCGGCAACCTAGGGTTGGCGCCGAAAATCCAAGTAGAGGATGGAGAGGTGGGCGGCAACCACAAGCTAGGGTTTTCTGATTAGGGCTTAACAATCCCTTAAGCCCTCTTTTATAGAGAACTAATTCTCTTAATGGTTATTGGATCGTAACCATGAGGCCCGTTAACCCACTCCATTAATATAAGTTAAAATAAACCAAACCATTATGGTTTATTTTAAGTTAAAACGAACCGAACCAACTTTTGGTTCATTCGTTTAAAATAAACCAAACCCTTTGGTTTATTCTCCTCCATTGTATTAGAACCAAACCATTTTGGTTCATCCATTATGTCTTCATAAGACACGGCCCATCCACGCTTCCATTGCGACTGAAATGATTTCATGCTCGCTTCTTGTTTGGTCCAACCAAACCTAGTTTCTCTCGGTCTGAGAATCCCATTCTCAAGCTCGTTTTAAATCCTTCGGATTACGCTCGTTGTGGGTGTGACCAAATAGGTTCTCGGTTTATGTTGGCCATCTATAATTAACCATTAATTATAGAACGATCATGAGTGGCACCAAGTAGTACATCATGATCCCCAATTAACCGAAAAGATCAACGGTTGATCCAGAACTATTTCTGAAACCCTTCAGCAGCTCGAATGAATCGTGTCCCATTCTCTTCACTCATCTTATACCCACTTGGTTCAGGACATGGTCTATAGTGTCAGTCCCCACTAGGCTGACTACGTCACACCTAGCCCAAGTATCATTTCCTCATCCTACGAATTCTAGTTACTCCACATGTATCGAAGATTACCTTACACTAAACATGTAATGCTTTGGCCAAAGACTTTAGTAACAATCCGACGAGAGGTCATGGGTATACTTCTCCTCGCAAGGAGTGGTGAATCCTTTATAGGTTATTCAAACACCTTCGATCACTTCAACTTACACCCAATCATCCCGGGTCCACATCTCCTTAGAGATGCTTGCTTAAGATGTCAAAGCATAAGTGTCCATGATCAAGATGACTTGAATACCGCAAGTCAAAGGAACATCGCACTTAAGCTACAGTAAGAACTTCATTGACATATCTTTATATGCAGAGAACCATATGAAGTCTTACAGCTGGTCACTCCAATGAACTAGTTACCATAACTAGCATCCACGATCAACTCCGGACATCACAATGTCTCCAGCTAGTGAAAATCAGCTGCTTGGATACACCAAGGAGTATACCTCGTGCTAGTCTCGACAGAATTGATGGTGTCCAAATCCATCAATTCATCGACTAGGGATAATTCCGATACATCACAATTACATATGTAGAGATACTCACTAGTTGTGATCCAATCACAAATTCTCTCATGTTGTGAATCATATCGAGGACATTCAGTAAATGAGTTTAAGATCCAATCAAATACATAAAACATGTATACTCAAATAGTGAATCTTCATTTATCATATAAATGGTTCATACATAAGGCGATTGCCTTAGGACATCTCTTATATATTACTAACAGACTCCCACTTGGCCTAATGTCAATCGCTACGGTATCCAATACCATAAGCTCTAACATGACCCTCAAACTTACTTTGAGGTAATGCTTTAGTCAAAGGATCCGCTAAGTTCCTTTCAGTGGAAATTTTTTCGATTTGTATTTCATTCCTACTGATGATCTCTCTGATAAGATGATAGCGGCGAAGCATATTTTTAGATCATTGATGAGACCACATCAAGTTCAGAGATGAACTTCTTGATCCAAACCGCTTCCTTTGCTGCTTCCAAAGCTGCAATGTATTTTGCCTTAGTGGCAGAATCCACTATAGTGTCAAGCTTGGAACCTTTCCAACATATTGCACCTCCATTCTAGGTGAATACATACCCAGACTGAGACATGGAATCATCTTTGTCTATCTAGAGCTGGCATCCGTATACCCACGTATCACCATGTACCCTTCTCCATATATTAGGAACACATCCTTAGTTCTTCTTAAGTACTTAAGGATCGTCTTAACAGTCACCCAATGATCCATTCCTGGATCAGACTGGTATCTTCTCGTGACACTCAGAGCATACGATACATCGGGCCTTGTACATAACATAGCATACATGATAGATCCTTTTGCGGATGCATAGGGAATCTTATTCATGCAAATCCTCTCGTCTTCTGTGCGCGGACACATAGACTTCGAAAGGTGTACCCCATGCCTGATGGGTAGGAAACCTTTCTTGGATTCCGACATGCTAAACCTCTTTAGCACTCGGTCTATATATGTAGACTGTGAAAGACCAAGCAACCGTTTCGATCTATCTCCAAAGATCTTAATCCCGAGGATGTAGGTTGCTTCTCCATGGTCTTTCATGGAGAATGTCTTGGATAACCAAACCTTAACTGACTGTAAGATTGAAACATCGTTTCCTATAAGTAATATGTCATCGACATATAATACTAGGAACACGACTGCACTCCCACTAACCTTCTTGTACACACAAGGTTCGTCTGGATTTTGTGAGAAATCAAACCTTTTGATTGTCTCATCAAACCGTATATTCCAGCTCCTGGATGCTTGCTTCAATCCATAAATAGATCGTCGCAATTTGCATACCTTGGTTTTATCAACCAATGTGAAACCCTTAGGCTGTATCATATACACGTCCTCGAGCTGGTTTCCATTAAGGAAAACTATTTTCACATTAATATGGCATATCTCATAATCATAATGAGCCGCTATGGCCAGGAGCATCCGAATGGATTTAAGCATAGCTACAGGCGAATAAGTTTCATCATAATCAACACCTTGCTTTTGACGATATCCTTTCACTACCAGTCTAGCCTTATAGGTAATCACATTACCATCCATATCGGTTTTCTTCTTGAAAACCCACTTGCACCCTATAGGCTTTATGCCTTCAGGTGGGTTAACCAAGTTCCAAACTTGGTTTTCATACATGGAATCCATTTCCGATTTCATGGCACCAAGCCACTTATCCCTTTCTGAACTTGTCAGCACTTCTTCATAACTGGTAGGCTCCTCATCATCAATGAGTAACACGTCATTCGATTCACTTACGAGAAATCCATATCTCTCAGGAATATTGCGTGTTCTACCAGATCTACGAAGATGTGGTGTTACAATAGGTCCAGCCGATTGCTCATCACTATGAGTTGTCGGCTGTTGTGCTTCACGAGGTATCTCATCAATGTCTATTTGAGTCTCTCGAGCCTCCTCAAGCTCGATGACACTCCCACTGTTTTCTTGCAAGAGAAACTCTTTCTCTAGAAACACAGCATGCCTTGAAACAAACACCTTTTGTTCCACAGGATGATAGAATTGGTAACCCCTTGTTTCCTTAGGGTATCCAATAAATAGATATTTATCAGACTTAGCATCCAATTTGTCTGATACTGTCCGCTTCACATAAGCAGGACAACCCTATATCTTCAAGTAAGATACATGGGGTTTCTTACTGTTCCATATCTCATATGGAGTAGTAGAGACTACCTTGGTAGGCATTCTGTTTAACAAGTAAATAGCTGTCTGAAGTGCATAGCCCCAAAAGGACTTGGGAAGATTCGCATGATTCATCATTGACCTGACCATGTCCAACAAGGTCCGGTTATGCCTCTCAGATACACCATTATGCTGTGGTGTATATGGCGGAGTCCATTGAGACAATATACCATTGTCTCCTAGATAATCAAGAAAGTCTTGACTTAAGTATTCACCACCTCGATCCGATCGAATTATTTTAATACTCTTGTCATGTCATTTCTCTACTTCATTTCTAAATTCTTTGAACCTTTCAAAGGGTTCAGACTTGTGTTTCATCAAGAACACATACCCAAACCGTGAGTGATCATTGGTGAAGGTAATGAAGTAGCTATAGCCTCCTAAAGCATGAGTTGACATAGGTCCACATACATCACTATGTATTAGGCCTAGCAACTCTCCCACTCGTTCACCTTTTCCTGTAAAAGGTAACTTGGTCATCTTGCCTTTTAAGCATGATTCGCATATATCGTATGAATCCAATTCAAACGATTCCAGAATTCCACATCGGTGTAATTCGTACATGCATTTCTTGCTTACATGGCCAAGACGACAATGCCACATATAGGAGTCTAATTGATTATCCTTTCAAGCACGCGTGTTGCTCGCTTCGATATTGAAAATGTCACTGGATACGTCCAACGTATAAATGTCATTACTCAAAGTTCAAGTTCCATAAAGTACGCCATTCAAAGTTATATAATAACAATTGTTACTAAACGTCAAATGGAAACCATTTCTATTTAAACAGGAAATAGAAACAATATTCTTTATTAGAGAAGGAACATAATAGAAATTGTCCAGTTCCAAGACTAGTCCACTAGGGAGCTTCAGCAAATAAGTTTCGATGGCGACCGCAGCAACCTTTGCTCCATTGCCAACTCACAAATTTGACTCCCCTCTGACAAGTCTTCTTCTATTCCTTAGCCCCTGTATGTCATTACATATATGTGAGCCACACCCAGTATCCAATACCCAAGTGTCTAAGGAAATAGAATGACAATCAATAATGAAGATACCTGAAGAGGATGGGGCATCAGATGCCTTCTTCTTCTTCATGGACTCAAGATAAATCTTGCAGTTTCTTCGCTAGTGGCCTTCCTTGACACAATGATGGCAAGTGCCCTTTTGCGCTGGTTCTGCCTTCTTCGCCTTTTTGTTCTTCCCTTTCTTCTGTTCTTTTGCCTTCCTCTTAGAACCTTTCCTTGAGGAATCAACTAACAGAACCGCCTTCTCCTCATGGTTCACAGAAGGCTCCACAGTCTTCAGCATATTGAGGAGCTCGGGAATGGTGGATTCTAATTTGTTCATCCGATAGTTCATCACAAATTGTGAGAAACTCTTGGGCAAACAATGCAGAATTAAGTCAATACTTAACTCATGATCCATCACAAACCCGAGGGTAGCTAGCCGCTCGATGTATCCGTTCATCTTTAGCACAAACTGCACTACAGACGAACCTTCTTGCATCTTCGTGGTGAAGAGAAGCCTAGAGACCTCGAACCTTTCGGATCTCGCTTGCTCATCGAACAACTCATGAAGATGGAAGACCATGGTATTAGCATCCATATGCTCATGCTGCTTTTGCAGCTCAGGTACCATCGCCGCTAGCATGATGCAACTCGCCAGCTCAGAATTTGCCACATGCTTCTGATAGACCAACATTTGGTCTGGAGTTGCATCGTCCTTAGGAAGGTCGGGAAGAGGCTCTTCAAGGACATATGCTAGCTTTTCCGCCTTGAGAACAATTCTCAGGTTTCTAAGTAAGTCCAGGAAGTTAGGCCCAGTCAGTTTGTTTGAATCCAAAATAGTGCACAAATTCAAAGACATCATGATCAATCTTAGAAATACAAAACGAGCATATATGAGAAAGATGATTTTAAAATCCATCATTATACATTCATAAATCCCATTCATTTTTCGAATTTCAAAACACCCCAAAATCACTTCGGGAGATCGTAGGTCCATCTCCGAATGGGCTGATATCCATCATAGATATGAACAACCTTGGAGAGAGTCCAACAAGTCATTCATAACTATGACGGTAGGTATCAACTATACCGATTACATATCACGTATATGCAACTATCACAATGTGTTATCAACTAATTGAATGTTCACACATACATCGGGTTGTTAACACATTAACAAGTATGCATCATATGCATAGCACCCAACTTCACCTCCCTTTACATCGACCTTGGAGAGAGTCCAACAAGCTGATGCTCCAGGTTAAAGCCAACCCATTAATCGAGAAATAGTTTTAATATGGTTAGAGCGCATTCAACCAATTAGCCCGGCTTGGAGAGAGTCCAACAACCAAAGCTAACGATTGACCTCTGACTCTTACCATATTAGTATTAAACTATTCCATGGTTTGAACATGTTCGGGTTCGAGTCGGGCTTGGAGAGAGTCCAACAACCCGAACAAGAAATGGAACTCTGGTTCTAACCATATTAATGGAAGTTGTAGGCTTTAATATTGAGTTAGGGTTTTTATGTCTCATCATCTTTGCATGCAAATAACTATTATCTACATGACATGGCATACATGGCATACATCTACATGTCACGACACGCATGGCATAATGATATGCATCTAATGCAATTACATAGCATACAATTATGTCATGTAAATAATTTCCTTATTTGTCATAACTATTTATGGAAATAAAATATGTTTAAGATTTGATTCTCCAAATCAAATCATGATTAAATTAGGAAACAAATTTCCAAATCTAATCACATATTTTATTTATGGAAATAGTTGATTAAGGAAAATCAATTTAGGAAACCAATTTCCTAAATCATCAAAACTACTTATGGAAATTAAATATTTTAAGATTTGATTTCCCAAATCAAATCATGATTAAATTAGGAAATAAATTTCCAGAATCTAATTAAATATTTTATTTATGGAAAATATCAATTTCCATAAATACTTCCAACTTTCCAAAAGTGGAAGATTTCCATAAATACTTCTAGACTTTCCAAAATTGAAAAATTTTCATAAATACTTCTAAATTTCCAAAATTAGAAAATTTTCAGAAATAGCATTATGACTATCGCAAAACCATTTTACGATTATGTCGAAACACAACCTGGGCTCTGATACTACTGTTGGGTTTCCGGCACCGCGGCGAATGTGTGTTCGAACATGTTTCGTAAACATGTGCACAGCGGAAAAATAAAAATAATAAATCTACATTTATTACAACACACACATCACACGCATGCATAGTACAACATGTGTAGACATAACCGTAAATTTAAATTTGCAATAAAAGGAAATTTAACTACGTTATACCTTTCGTATCTCGTGTAGCGGGAACGGCATCAACCGGAACGATCCTCGCTAGAATCGTCTCTATCCGTATCCACGCCGAGTATCCATAGGATGAATTCGCTAAGCCACGAGCTTCGTCTTCGTATGGGTTACTAGCCTCATGTTGAAGACGACGTGATCGAGAGATGATCACGATCCGAATCCAAATTCGGATTCAAAGACGAGTCCTCAAAACTCGCTTCTCCGGAGAGGTATTCGTCAACCGTTTGACGAATCCTTCGTCCTACACCTATGAGGATTACCGGAGATCGAATCCCCGGTAAGTTAGGCGCTGTCGGAGCTCTAACCGTCGTCCAAACGACGCTTTGACGAGAGAAGAACAAGCTGTCCAGAAAACTGGACAGCTTTGGTGGAGGAGTAGGCGCCGGCCAACCAAGGGAAGCCAAGTGCTCACCTTATTGCCGAAGCCTAGGAAGATCACCGGAGGGTCGCCGGAGGATGACCGACTGAAGCATGGACGCCGGCAAGGAGTTGGACGGCGGCACTGTTGGCAACGTGCTATTCCTCGGAATGCTCATCGGCTCCCATGTCACCGGATTAAAATTTTCACTAATGAAAACTAATCCGGATGAGATGAGTTTCCTAAGCACAACCAATTCATCATCGTGCTAACGACTTGAGCGATCACTTGAACAAACTAGTTGTTCAAGCAACATAACTCTTCTAGTCGGTTAGCCGCGGAAGAGACGACGGATGGATCGCCGGTTTTTGTGTTTCTTATCGGGGTCCATGATTATACAAATACATACAAATGTAAACTAGTATAATCAACACATACTAACATAAAGAACATAAGCTAGCATATCAATAAGAACATGTAAAGAACAATAATAAAAGTTGTAAAACTTTTATACCACTTGATCTTCTATCGTATGTCCTAACCTCCTTGTAGACTTCGTATGGGCGAAGATCCTCCACAAGTTGAAGCTTCCTAGATCTTCTTCAATCCAAAGAAAGAAGAACTCTTTTTCCCTTCTTGCTTGAGTCAACCACCAATACGCAAAGGATTGATGCCGCCGGCCCCAAGAATAGAGAGAACAAAATGGAAACAACCAAGGAACCAAACTAGGGACAAACCCTAGCTTCTAGTGCCGCCGGCCAAGATGGAATGAAGAGGAGAAGAGGAATACATTGGGCGCCGGCCAAGGTGGAGGGAATAGAGGAAGGAGCCGGCCACACCCTAGGAAGAAGAAGAGCTCCTCTCCTATAGATGCCGCCCACCTTCTTGCAAACCCTAGCCGCCCAACCATAGGAGGCAAACCCTAATTAGGGTTTCCTCCTTAGGCTTTCTTGCCACCCAACCAAGGTGAAGGGAAGAGATCTAGGAGCCGGCCACCATCTTGGAAGAAGAAGAGATCCTCCACAAGTTACCGCCCACTCTCCCTTCCAAACCTTGCCGCCCAACCAAAGAGCCAAACCCTAATCCAATTAGGGTTTCCTCGTTAGGGTTTCTTGCCGCCCAAGCAATGAGAGGCTAAACCCTAATTTCCATCATCCATCATCTTTTTTCTTTGCCGCCCACCTTAAGCCTATATATATAGAGTTAGGTTTTGGCCTTGGTTTAATCTCCACCGTCGGTTCTAGGGTTTTAATCTCAACCGTCGGATCTAGAGATTTAATCTCAACCGTCAGTTCTAGGGTTTTAATCCCAACTGTCGGATCTAGAGATTTAATCTCCACCGTCGGTTCTAGGGATTTAATCCCAACCGTCGGATCTAGAGATATGTTTTCCATCATTTGATCTAGACTTCATGAGGTTTATATTAGGATATGATAGGGACCATGAGGAGGAGTTGGGTTTTGGCCTCCCGATGGATCAGAACCACACAAACTTGATCCATCAATGATGTTCCATTCCACTAGAGGATCATCATTGAACTACCTCACCAACCCCCATAAATTAATATGGGCTCCATATATTATTTGTACATCCATCTTCCCGTGTTTAAGATATTGAATGTCCGTCAATTAATTGATTTACTAACCATCAATTAATTAACATCTAACTCCTCGAGTAGTACCACTCAACCTTATCATCATGTTGACTAAGTCACCCTGCAGGGTTTACATGATGAACCTTATGAGCTCCTCAAGGGACATCATCAACCTAATATATAGGACACGGTTTCCTCCTATAATCAACGACACACCATGTAAATAATATTATTTCCCAACCTACCGGGCATATTGATTTAATCCATAGAAATCTCACCCTTTGGTAAATCAAAGAAATAAATACTAAGTACATGTGCCCGTTATTATATCGGGATTAAGAGCATGTACAACATAATATCCGAGGTCCGATTCAATTATGTAGTCAGCAATAAATTGAATCACCTCTATGTCGGTCCTGCTCAATACACCGAGGTGTACTAGTGTAACTCTATGTTCAAGATAAAACAATACCAAGCTACACTACAACCATGCCAATGGTTTGTCCAAAATCATCTTGGTTGTGAGCCTCTACTTATATTCTACCAGGGACTGATAACATGATATTTTGTGCCACACCAAGCACCATGTTATCTACAATGTAAAATATTAGACAATTTTGCATAACTATAAAAATATGCAAACAATGATCATGTGATTCTTATTTCAAAATAAAGATGTTCATACAAAAAAACAAGGCTTTCAGTATACATCCCAATAATCTTCCACTTATACTAAAAGACTATGTTGTCATCACACTGCCATACATCTGATTCCCCTTCTTTCCACATGCCTATCAAAGCTCTCGCTAGAAGGGCCTTAGTGAAAAGGGTCTACCAGGTCATCCTCTGATGCAATCTAGGCGACAACAACTTCTACCTCCTTTATGATTTCTCGTATCAGGTGGTACTCGCACTCTATGTGTTTACTAGCCTTATGGGCACGTGGTTCCTTCGAGTTTGCAATTGCACCATTATTATCACAATAAATTGTGATAGTTCTGGGCAAACTAGGAATCACATCCAAGTCCATCAAGAAGTTCCTGAGCCACTCAGCTTCTTTGGCCGCCTCATAGGCTGCCACATACTCAGCTTCCATGGTGGAGTCCGCCACGCATTTCTGCTGGGCACTCCTCCATACAATGGCTCCACCTTCTAAAGTAAACACAAAACCTAAGGTAGACTTACTGTTATTCCTATCTGATTGGAAATCGCAATCCATGCAACCCACAGGGAGTAATTGGTCTGCCCGGTAAACTAGCATATAATCCCTAGTCCTTCTCAGGCACTACAATATATGCTTTACCGCGGTCCAATGTCCCTGTCCTGGATTACTCTAATATATGCTGACCATTCCCACGGCAAAGCAGATATCTAGTATAGTACAGAGCATCGCATACATGAGGCTTCCTACTGCCGAAGCATAAGGAACCACCTTCATCTCCTCTATCTTCTTTGATGTTGGGACACATCTCTTTAGATAAAGGTACTCCATGCCAAAAAGGTAGAAAACCTTTCTTGGAGTTCTGCATGCTAAAATGATCAAGATTGTGTCTATGTATGAAGCTTGGGATTAGCACACTAACCTTGATCCCAAGGATGTGTCCAACTTCTCCCAAGTCCTTCAAAACTGTTTGGACAACCATACCCTTACGTCTGATAACACTCTGATATTGTTGCCAACTACAAAAATGTCATCTACGTATAGTACAAGAAATACCACTACGTTTCCGTCACATCTCTTATATACACAAGACTCATCTGAACTTTGAATAAATCCATAAGTCTGGATTTACCTCATCAAAGCGGATGTTCCAAGACCTCAAAGCTTGCTTCAGTCCATAAACGGACCGATTAAGCTTACATACAATACGCTCTTTGCCCTTAGCAATGAATCCCTCTGGTTGCTTCATATAGATGTTTTCCTCAAGACTTCCATTAAGGAAAGTTGTCTTGACATCCATCTGCAACACCTCATAATCCATATGAGCTGCTATGCATAAGAGCTCCCAGACCTGACTTGAATCCATAGATTGTTGGGTTTCCGGCACCGCGGCGTGTGTGTGTTCGATCATGTTTCGTAAACATGAGCACAGCGGAAGCAATAAAAATAATAAATACTCCTATTTATTACAACACACACAACACACGCATGCTATTACAACAAGTGTAGACATAACCGTAAATTAAAATTTGCAATAAAAGGAAATTAAACTACGTTATACCTTCCGTATGACATGTAGCGGGAACGGCATCAACCGGAACGATCCTCGTAAGAATCGTCTCTATCCGTATCCACGCCGAGCTCCTCGGGATGACTTCGCTAAGTCACGAGCTTCGTCTTCGTACGGGTTACTAGCCTCGTGTTGAAGACGACGTGATCGAGAGATGATCACAATCCGAATCCAAATTCGGATCCAAAACGAGTTCTCAAAACTCGCTTCTCCGGAGAGGTGTTCGTCAACCGTTTGATGAATCCTTCGTCCACCACCTCAGAGGATTACCGGAGATCAAATCCCCGGTAAGTTAGCCGTTGTCGGAGCACTAACCGTCGTCCAAACAACGCTCCGACGAGAGGAGGAGAAGCTGTCCAGAATACTGGACAGCTTGGTGGAGGAGTAGGCGCCGGCCAAAACAAGGAGAGAAAAGCCTCACCTTGATGCCAAACCTATAGGAGATCACCGGAGGGTCGCCGGAGGTTCACCGGCTGAAGCTTGGTCGCCGGCAAGGAGCTAGACGGCAGCACAATCAAGCTGGGCGGCAAGGAGGTTGGGCGGCACAACCAGGTTGGGAGGCAACTCCTTGGAGGCTAGGGTTTGGATTTTGGATTAGGGTTTAACAATCCCTTAAGCCCACTTTTATAGAGAACTAATTCTCTTAATGGTTAATGGATCATATCCATAAAGCCCGTTAACCCGCTCCATTAAGATAAGTTAAAATAAACCAAACCATAATGGTTTATTTTAAGTTAAAACGAACCGAACCAACTTTTGGTTCATTCGTTTAAAATAAACCAAACCCTTTGGTTCGTTCTTATCCATTGGATTAGAACCAAACCATTTTGGTCCATCCATTATGTCTTCATAAGACACGGCCCATCCACGCTTCCATTGCGATTGAAACAATTTCATGCTCGCTTTATGTTTGGTCCAACCAAACATAGTTTCTCTCGGTCTGAGAATCCCATTCTCAAGCTCGTTTTAAATCCTTTGGATTACACTCGTTGTGCGTGTGACCAAATAGGTTCTCGGTTTATGTTGGCCGCCTATAATTAACCATTAATTATAGAACGATCATGAGTGGCACCTAGTAGTACATCATGATCCCGATTAACCAAAAGATCAACGGTTGATCGTAACTATTTACGAAACCCTTGATGCTTCGAATGAATCGTGCCCCATTCCCTTCACTCATCTTATACCCACTTGGTTGGACATGGTCTATTGTGTCGGTCCCACTAGGTCGACTACGCCACACCTAGCCCAAGTATCATTTCCTCGTCCTACTGATTCTATTCGCACATGTATCGAAGAGTACCTTACTCTAAACATGTAATGCTTTGGCAAAGACTTTAGTAACAATCCGATGAGAGGCCATGGGTATACATCTCCTCGCAAGGAGTGGTGAATCCTTTATAGGCTATTCAAACACCTTCGATCACTTCGACTTATACCCAATCATCCCGGGTCCACATCTCCTTAGAGATGTTTGCTTAAGATGTCAAAGCATAAGTCTCCATGATCAAGATAACTTGAATACCGCAAGTCAAAGGAACATCGCACTTAAGCCACAGTAAGAACTTCATTGACATATCTATATATGCAGAGAACCATATGAAGTCTTACGGCTGGTCACTCCAATGAACTAGTTACCATAACTAGCATCCACGATTAACTCCGGACATCACAATGTCTCCATACAGTGAGAATCAGCTGCTTGGATACACCAAGGAGTATACCTCATGCTAGTCTCGACAGAATTGATGGTGTCCAAATCCATCAATTCATCGACTAGGGATAATTCCGATACATCACAATTACACATGTAGAGATACTCACTAGTTGTGATCCAATCACAAATTCTCTCATGCTGTGAATCGTATCGTGGACATTCAGTAAATGAGTTTAAGATCCAATCAAATACATTAAACATGTATACTCAAATAGTGAATCTTCATTTATCATATAAATGGTTCATACATAAGGCGATTGCCTTAGGACATCTCTCATATATTACTAACATAGATTCAATCTCAGTATTCATTGCACTTTGCCAAGATGCCGTATTTATATCTTGGATTGTCTCGTCGTATGTCTAGGGATCAGGTTCATGTTTGCTAGGGACCAAATCAGAAGATTCACCCAAAAACATGAATCTAAGAGGTTGTTTAACAACCCTCCCACTTCGACGAGGTATCATCTATGTATCCTTTGTGACACGCGGTGCAGTGACATGTGGTATATCCTCTTGTACCGGTGGTACTAAAGAAGTGACTTCCCTTTTTAACTCTTCCAGAACAATTTTACTCTTGGGCTTGTGGCTTTATCACATAGTCTTCCTCTAGAAATCTGGTGTTTGTGTTAACGATCACCCTCTGATCTCTAGGACTATAAAACAAGTCAGAATAACTCATCATCGATCTAACCATCTCCATAAGAGTCCTATTCCTTCGCTCTGCTACACCGTTCTGCTGGGGTGTGTCAGGTGCAGTCAATTGGGATTGAATCCCAACCTCTGATAAGTAGTTCCTAAACTCTCCCAAGAGGTTGTCACCACCACGATCAGATCGTAGTGTCATCCATATCTTGAATAATCGTCTAAAAAAGAGACAAAATATTCAAGATTACCTCTTGCCTAGATAGTCATAGGACCTCACAAATCAGAATGAACCATTTCTAACACATCTTTGGCTCTATACCCCTTGGCCTTAAAAAGGCCTCTTGGTCATCTTACCCTCCAAGCAAGATTCGTAGGTTGGGAGATCCTCCACCACTAATGAACCCAAAGGTCCATCAGCTATCAACCTTTGAATTCTTCTTAGGTTAATGTGACCAAGCCTAAGAAGCCAAAGATAGGTTTGGTTCATCTTCGAAGGTTCTTTTCTCTTATTGGAATTAGAAGATGAGTTATTAACTTCAATTTGCATCGTGGGAGGTTTTGGTTCAAATTTCCTTTCAATGTACCTGAATAGATATTTTCCCTATTCCTTTTTATAACAACTCTTTCATTAAAAAGAATAGAATATCCATCCATAATAATTTAGAATATGAAACTAAATTCTTTCTAAATAAAGGTACACAAAGGGAATTTTCCAGAACCAAAGTTTTATTATTCTCAAGAGATAAATAAAACTTATCCCACTGCAATAGCCGCCACCATCATGGCATTGCCCAAGTAAATGGTAATCTCTCCTTTAGCTAGTCATCGGGTTTCCTGGAACCCCTGTAAATTGTTGCAGACATGATTAGTGGCTCCCGTATCAACTCACCAGGTGCCTGTAGATATCACCGCTAATCATGTTTCAATGACTAGTCCAAAAGATATACCTTTGTTCTGTTTTGGATTGGGACAGTCCTTCTTCCAATGTCCATCCTGCTTGCAAGTGAAGTACTTGCCTTTCGGCTTCTTCACTCTTCCCTGAGATCCTCCCACCATCTTTGCTCCACCTTGTTTCTTCTTCTTCTTGCCTTTCGGCTTAGAAGTAGAAACCCTTTTTGAGCAATGATGGCTTGAGGACACTATTTTAAGAGTGCATACTTGTACTCCTTAGCAGATAAGACAATATCTAGAATCTTTTCCAATCAACATTATTTAGGTACAGTAAGCTTATTTTCTTTAGTATCACAGTAAGTGGACTGAAAATCAATTTTGAAAATCCTAAGAATCACATAGATCATTACTTTAGATTTCAAAAAATTATTGATTCCTCAAACAATAAAATTTCGAAATCAACCAACACCTCAAAACACCGAGAATATCGCATGTCACGATAGTGTGGACGTATACGAATTCTACATTTGTAAGACGAGGTTTTACCCATTAATTTTATTATCTTGTCAACCTTACTTTTTGACAAATAAAATTAATTGTTGGTTCCTCTTTGGCCCTACAAATAAAAGCAGTGACACCGATGGGGAGGATACTTTTTATTTGCATCTAAGTGTGCACCATTACACGGTACTAAGGGAATTATTTCGGATTATGTGCCTTACCGCTGTGGAAGTACACACGCTCCTAGATAATTTCCTATAACCATTATTTGACCTAGTGATCCGCAAACAAACTCATCCGATGGGGAGGAAGGCACTTAGAGCCGACGCGCAAGTTTGTTCCATCACATGTCAAATTGTAATGGAGGCCGCGGGAATTAATTAAAATGTCCCTCTCCCACTTAGTAAATTGAAAATGAAGGATTTTCAAGCACACACAACATGCTTATTATTACTGTAGATTTCAATAAAAATTATTGATTCCTAAAACAATAAAATTTCGAAATCAACCAACACCTCAAACACCGAGAATATCTCATGCCACGATAGTGTGGACGTATACGAATTCTACATTTGTAAGAGGAGGTTTAACCCATTAATTTTATTATCTTGTCAACCTTACTTTTTGACAAATAAAATTAATAGTTGGTTTCTCTTCGGCCTTACAAATAAAACTACTTTTTATTTACATCTAAGTGTGCACCATTACACGGTACTAAGGGAATTATTTCGGATTATGTGCCTTACCGCTGTGGAAGTACACACGCTCCTAGATAATTTCCTATAACCATTATTTGACATAGTGATCTGCAAACAAACTCATCCGATGGGGAGGAAGGCACTCAGAGTCGACCCGCAAGTTTGTTGCATCACACGTCAAATTGTAATGGAGTCCGCGGGAATTAATTAAAATATCCCTCTCCCACTTAGTAAATTGAAAATGAGGAATTTTCAAGCACACACAACATGCATATAAAACAAATGAGCAATAAATATGGAAAAAATAGAATTTTTTTCCAACTATTATGGCATTGTTCTCCAATATGCGTCCCGTCGTGTCGCCACCTCGTCCGCTCCTCCTACGCCATCTGGAGATCCGATCCGAGAATATAACCTATTTTATTTTACAACCATCGATCCTATACTTTACAAGGGAGTGTACATGAAATCTAGATCGAAAGTAAAATAAAATAAAGAGTGGCTAAACAATGTCGTATTCAATTATAAAAATTAAATACTAATTTAGCCTCGTCAACCCCGAGGATTCAAAAAATATACATACAATCACACACAAACAACCACATACACATATATAGCCATAATAGTTGGATCTTATGCCTGCAACCAAAAAGTTAGCCTACGCACATCCTACTATTATCCGTCATACTCAATATATGATATGTGCATGAAAGTAACCGAATCCAAAACACACAAAACCGGAAACCGGGGCTCTGATACCAATTGTTGGCAACGTGCTATTCCTCGGAATGCTCATCGGCTACCATGTCACCAGATTAAAAATTTCACTAATGAAAACTAATCCGGATGGGATGAGTTTCCTAAGCACAACCAATTCGTCATCGTGCTAACGACTTGAGCGATCGCTTGAACAAACTAGTTGTTCAAGCAACATAACTCTTCTAGTCGGTTAGCCGCGGAAGAGACGACGGACGGATCACCGGTTTTTGTGTTTCTTATCGGGGTCCATGATTATACAAATACATACAAATGTAAACTAGTATAATCAACACATACTAACATAAAGAACATAAGCTAGCATATCAATAAGAACATGAAAAGAACAATAATAAAAGTTGTAAAACTTTTATACCTCTTGATCTTCTATCGTATGTCCTAACCTCCTTGTAGACTTAGTGTGGGCGAAGATCCTCCACAAGTTGAAACTGTTAGTTATAGCCCTAAGAACCAATCATGTGATGGTTGAATAGGGAACATTTTGTATCATATTCTATAAAGGCAAAGGATTGGTTATTATATTTAAGTCTTGCTTGTGCCAGCTAAATTAAATATAGTAATGCCCTAGAAAAGTAGGTTCTTATCTACAGCACATCAATTGGCAGAATTGATTATGAGAGGCTGTAGAGAACACTTTCTAAATGTTCCTAGTCAAGTATTAATGTGCAAGGGCAATATTAATACATAAAGACTAGCATGTAGGTCAATTGATGACTTGATCTCACAAGTCATGGATATATGATATCATGTTGACACATGGGTATATATTATAGAATATATATTGAACTGACCCGCCATGAGAAAGTTTCATGGATCGTTATATGAGTGTCATAAACTTTCTCATGTGACTATTGGTATGAATAGTCCTCAGACCTGAAGTCACTACGGTTCCCTATATAAGGAGTTATGTACTTTGGTATCGTCAAACGTCACCCGTAACAGGGTGGACCATAAAGGCGATTACTGGGTATATAACAAATTATGCGGAGGGATGTGAGTGATGTAGATGGGATCTATCCCTCTCATATGACGAGAGTGATATCGGTGGGCCCCTTGATTGAGTAGAACTACTAAAACACATGGCCATGCTCGAATGAGTCAATATGAGATATTGAGCTCATTTGTTTGAGTTAGTTTACTCAGGGATCAAGAAACACATAGATTGATCGAGGATGACACGGTCTATGCCTCATTGATCAATCTGATATCAAGGATAGAAGGACACGGTCATATATTATAGTAGTCACGGAAAGGTTAGTCGGATCTTGACTTATCTCGTAACTTGGGTAGCAATGATGTATTGCTAGATGCCGCTCATTGCTTGTGTATCTAAAAGAGTTTAGGTCCACTGCCAACGTTATGAGAGCCTATAGGGTCACACACAAAGAGCATGATAATTAGAGGAATTAGAGTATTCCAGTTTGACTAGAATAATTTGGGAATAAGCTTAAGTACAAAATGGTTTTTGGACTTTAAGCTTAATGAGAATTTTAGCTAATTGATTTAATGAGATTAATTCAATATGTTACCTTATTGATTTAATAAGATTAATTCAATATGATAACATAAGCTTAATTGAATTAATAAGATTAATTCAATATGATAACATAAGCTTAATTGAATTAATAAGATTAATTCAACATGCATGAATGCCACATAAGAATGCCACATAAGCATGCCACCTAAGCATCCACCTAAGCTAGATAAGGTGGAAGGAAACAAAATGGTTTTGTCTCCTTAAGTGGCGGCCAAACAAGGAAGCCAAATCCTTTTGAGTGTGTCTCAATGCAATGGATTGCATTGAATGTGAAGGAGGTGGAAGGGTTTTCCCAACCCTATAAAAGGCTCCATGGGTGGCGGCCAAAGAGTAGTTTTGGTGTTGTTGTGGTTGTGAGAGAGCTTGGTAGAAGCTTTGGTTGTGTGGGTTTGTGAGTGTAGGCTAGCAAGAAGAGGAGTCTTCTTCTTCCTTTCTCCTTTTCCCTCTCTTCCTCTCCTTTAGGGACTTCTCTAGCAAGAAGTAAAGGAGAGCTCCTCTAGTTTTTCTTTTGTGAGACAAGAGCTTGCTCGTGTGGATACATATAGAGGCACGGACGTTTGAACGTGCTAAAAGATCCAACACATCCAAAGAAAAGCGGGATTGCAAAGGGCACGCAACAAAGGTAGAACTCTCATATAAGATAGGCTTGGTTTAGAGAAATTTATTTTATACGAGTTTGCTTTCGCATGGATCACTTGGAAGGGATCCTAATTTTTCCGTTGCGCATATGCCATTTGGCATAAAGAATTCCCTACAGAAACTTCCTAGATCATCTTCAATCCAAAGAAAGAAAAACTCTCTTTCCCTTCTTGCTTGAGTCAACCACCAATCCACAAAGGATTGATGCCGCCGGCCCCAAGAATAGAGAGAACAAAATGGAAACCACCAAGGAACCGAACTAGGGACAAACCCTAGCTTCTAGTGCCGCCGACCAAGATGGAATGAAGAGGAGAAGAGGAATACATTGGCCGCCGGCCAAGATGGAGGGAATAGAGGAAGGAGCCGGCCACACCCTAGGAAGAAGAAGAGCTCCTCTCCTATAGATGCCGCCCACCTTCTTGCAAACCCTAGCCACCCAACCATAGGAGGCAAACCCTAATTAGGGTTTCCTCCTCAGGCTTTCTTGCCGCCCAACCATGGTGAAGGCAAGAGATCTAGGAGCCGGCCACCATCTGGGAAGAAGAAGAGATCCTCCACAAGTTTCCGCCCACTCTCCCTTCGAAACCTTGCCGCCCAACCAAAGAGCCAAACCCTAATCCAATTAGGGTTTTCTCCTTAGGGTTTCTTGCCGCCGAAGCAATGAGAGGCTAAACCCTAATTTCCATCATCCATCATCTTTTTTCTTTGCCGCCCACCTTAAGCATATATATATAGAGTTAGGTTTAGGCCTTGGTTTAATCTCCACCGTCGGTTCTAGGGTTTTAATCTCAACTGTCAGATCTAGAGATTTAATCTCAACCGTCGATTCTAGGGTTTTAATCCCAACCGTCGGATCTAGAGATTTAATCTCCACCGTCGGTTCTAGGGATTTAATCCCAACCGTCGGATCTAGAGATATGTTTTCCATCATTTGATCTAGACTTCATGAGGTTTATATTAGGCTACGATAGGGACCATGAGGAGGAGTTGGGTTTTGGCCACCCGATGGATCGGAACCATACAAACTTGATCCATCAATGTTCTTCCATTCCACTAGAGGATCATCATTGAACTACCTCACCAACCCCCATAAATTAATATGAGCTCCATATATTATTTGTACATCCATCTCCCCGTGTTTAAGATATCGAATGTCCGTCAATTAATTGATTTACTTACCATCAATTAATTAACATCTAACTCCTCGAGTAGTAACACTCAACCTTATCATCATGTTGACTAAGTCAACCTGCAGGGTGTACATGATGAACCTTATGAGCTCCTCAAAAGGACATCATCAACCTAATATATAGGACACGATTTCCTCCTATAATCAACGGGACACCATGTAAATAATATTATTTTCCAACCTACCGGGCATATTGATTTATTCCATAGAAATCTCACCCTTTGGTAAATCAAAGAAATAAATACTAAGTACATGTGCCCGTTATTATATTGGGATTAAGAGCATGTACAACATAATATCCGAGGTCCGATTCAATTATGTAGTCAGCAATAAATTGAATCACCTCAATATCGGTCCTGCTCAATACACTGAGGTGTACTAGTGTAACTCTATGTTCAAGATAAAACAATACCAAGCTACACTACAACCATGCCAATGGTTTGTCCAAAACCATCTTGGTTGTGAGCCTCTACTTATATTCTACAAGGGACTGATAACATGATCTTCTGTGCCACATCAAGCACCATGTTATCTACAATGTAAAATATTAGACAATTTTGCATAACTATAAAAATATACAATCAATGATCATGTGATTCTTATTTCAAAATAAAGATGTTCATACAAAAAAACAAGGCTTTTAGTTGTTAGAATGTATACTGAAAGCCTAGCTCTTTTCTGTATGAACATTTTAGTTTTGAAATAAGAATCACATGATCATTTTTTGCATTTTATATATTCATTATATATGTGTGCATATTGTCTAATATTCTACATTGTAGATAACATGGTGCTTGGTGTGGCACAGAAGATCATGTTATCAGTCCCTTGTAAAATATAAGTAGAGGCTCACAACCAAGATAGTTTAGACAAACCGGCATGTTATGTAGCTTATTTTATCTTGAACATAAATTACACTAATACACTTAGGTGTATAGTAGTAGGACATAAAGGTGATTGATTTAGTCTTGACTACACAATTGAATCGGACCTTATTATATGTTATACATGCTCTTAATCGATATAATAACGGGCACATGTACTTAGTATTTATTTTTAATTTACCGATGGGTGAGATTTAGATGGATTAAATCAATATGCTAGTTGGGAAATAATATTATTTAGGTTGATGATTCGAGGAGCTTATGGTCATCATATAATTAGTTGAATTTGACTTAGTCAACATGATGATAAGATTGAGTGGTACTACTCGAGGAGTTAGATGTTAATTAATTGATGGTCAGTAAATCAATTAATTGACGGACATTCTGTTAGTGAAAGCCCTAGAGCCAATCATATGATGATTATTGTATGGACTTTACTGTATCATATTCCTATTTATAATGGCATGGTTATTATATTTACTTGTATTGGTGCCAAATAACTAAATATAATAATGTCCTTGAGTAGTAGGTTCTTATCTATATCAATCGATTGGTTGAATCGATAATGAGATGATATAGAGAACACTACTCTTAATCATTCCTAGTCGAGTATTAACATTCAGGGACAATGTTAATGCATAGAGACTAGCATGTAGGTCAACAAGATGACTTGATCTCACAAGTCATGGATATGAGATATCAAGTTGACACATGGGTATGCATTGGAGAATGTATACTGAATGACCCGCCATGAGAAAGTATCATGGATCGTTATATGAGTGTCATATACTTTCTCATGTGGCTATTAGTATGACTATTAGTCCTTAGACCTGAAGTCACCATGGTGCCCTACATAAGGAGTTGCATACTTTGGCTTCGTCAAACGTCACCCGTAAATGGGTGGACTATAAAGGCGATTACTGGGTATGTAACGAATTATGCGGAGGGATGTGAGTGATGTAGATGGGATCTATCCCTCCTATATGACGGGGGTGACATCGATATTCTTGATAGAGTGAGACCACGAAGTGCATGGCCATGCCCAAATGAGTCAATATGAGATATTGAGCTCATTTGATTAGAGTGAGTCTACTTGGAGTTCAAGATTTAGATTGCAGAGGATGACACGGTCTATGCCTCGATTGGTCAATCTAGATGTCAAGGATAGAGGGACATTGTCACATATTGTGAGAGTCACAATTAGTAGTCACAAAGGTGATGTTGGAGCTCAACTTTCTTGTAACTTGGGTAGCAATGATGTGTTGCTAGATACCGCTCATTGCTTATGTTCCTAAATCGGTTTAGGGACATTGCCAACGTTACAAGAACCTATAGGGTCACACACATAAGAGCAATTAGATGGAGATTAGGTTCATATGATGAACCATGAGGATTAGATTCATGGGATGAACCAAATTGGATTAAGAGTAATCCAAATTAGACTAATTGAGTTAGACTCAAGTTGATTCAAGTGTTGAATGAGTCTAATTGAGATTTGATTCATCAAATCAATTTAAATTAATGAATAGAGATTCATTATATTAAATTAACTTGAGTTAAGTGGTTAGATTTGATCAACCATGGGAGATTAGAGGTCAAGTTTGACTTGACTTGAGAGAGAAGATGAAAGGTCAAGTTTGACTTGACCAAATGCCATGTCATGATGATGACTAGGCATGGCCAGCCAATGATGGTGCTCCACATCATCATTGACTTGGTCAATTCGTGCCACATCATGAGGGAGACCAAGGGTCATGGGAGTTACATGCATGCATGTAACCCCCCCCCCCCCTCCATAATGTGGCCGGACAACAATTAGGGGTTATGTGGATGAATTCATTTGGTAGAGTTACTCCCATAACTTCATCTTCTTCCTTGGGAATTTTTCTCTCAAGCTCTCCCTCTCCAACCTCATCTTGCCGAGACACCATAGAGGAGTGCTTGCACACTCAAGTGTCTTTTTCTCCACCTATTGCTTGTGTGGATACCATAGAGGAGTGTGCACTTGACACTCTCGAGTTCCGGACTTTGACGAGCGGGATAAGCGAAGGGCGTCGCTACGAGGGTAACCTTCTAACCTCTTAGATCTAAGGTAGATCTAGGATTTTTGTAAGCACATACATGTAATTATAATTTTTATACTTCGCACGGATCCGTGGCCGGGGCTTCCGAGGTTTCCGCAACGCAAAAAGCGGTTTTTGCGGCTCGGAAAAACCTAACAGTGGTATCAGAGCCACGTGCGAAGCATGTATGTGTTTCGTTTTTGTAGTTTTTATATTAGATATAAAAATTACAGATTTATATGTTTCTGTAAATTTTCTTATTTTATAGAATTTTTGGGTATTTTTCTCGTGAAAGTCGAAACAGCGAGTGTTGGGACACTCGTAGGCTTCAACCGTCGAGAAAACTCTCGAATCGTGAGTTCTCGCTTTAGGTTTTGGGACAGCTGACTTAAGTCGCTGTAAGATCATGTAGGGACACTCGCGAAGTTTATTTTTGCGGTAGGGGCGCTGCCCTATCCCGAAAGGGCCATGTCCGCGATCGCGCCGGAAACCGCTTAGCGGGCGTTGGAGGGTGACTCATAAATTCAAAATAAATTAGGAAAAATTATAGAAATTTTCTGTAAAAATACATAATTTAGAATTATGTATAATTCTGTGATTGTCATGGCCCAATAACCCAATTGGATTGGATTATGTGTGTTGCAATTCATAATACTACGGCTGCGTTTTTGGTCAGGTGTGTGTGTAAAGTGTTTGCGACTCGCGGCCGCGCTATTCTTTAATATTCTAGTTGTAAATAGTTTTAGACTCGAATGTAACTCGAGTTTCGTATTTGTAATGTACAAAAATGGAGCGGTGGAAAGTCCACTTGAAGACGAGCTTACGAGAAGGGTGATGACGACACATGGCGGTCAAAGGAAGCGCTTGGAGAAGCCGCTAGCCTTAGGTTGACCGTCCGATCTTCTCATTGGCTTGAGAAGATCGTAGTAGGGCCATGACTATATCACATTTAATGATATATATATATGTTGATATATATATATGTATATTTAATTGTTTTTTCTTGTATGTATGTGATGCATGCTAGTAGAAACATGTTTGTATGTATATGATGCATACTAGGTTAATTTTCTTGTATGTATATGATGCATGCTAGAATAATTAATGTATGTATATGATGCATGCTAATATAGGATAATAAAGGCCTAAATGCGTATAAGATACACATTACGATTAGATTAGATCATAATCGAATCAACTCGAAAATGCCTACCGAGCCTTGATACCCATCACTACCTCGATCATTTGTTGTTGTTGAATCTGCCAAAGCAGAGCAACGCATATTATCTTGGTAGGGTGCGGAGGGACAATCTTGGTCCCGCCTATCACGACTTGGGTTAGAGTAAGCTCAATTAGATTGAGCAAAACTAGTTAACTCAATTGGATCGAGTAGAACTATAGGCATATTCCAATCGTTGGAAAGATAGGTTAAGATCGCATTTACACTAAATCTTGGGCGATTTAGCCAAAGCTAACTCAAGGTCTTTTGTAAATGTGGGTCTTAATCCTATAAACAAGAGTTGCATAGAGATGTAATCGGTAATGTGTTACCCACCGATCGTACTAAGTCTTGGGCGATTTAGCCAAAGCTAACTCAAGGCTTAGTATGATGTGGATCTTGTCCCGCAAGAATTATAGCTAGTTTGTATGAATCTAGTAAAAGTGGTTTGACCACATCCATTACTCGATTCTACAAAATTCCTATAATTTAGTGGGAGCATCATTTTATTAAAGGCCTAATTAAATGATAAAAGGAATATGATATTAATCCTCTGCATTGTATGTTGTAGATTACTATGTCAACAAACACGAACACTCTCTCTCTGCGATCCGTCCTTGAGAAGGACAAGCTCAATGGAGCAAATTTCCTGGACTGGTACAGGAACTTGAGAATTGTTCTCACCCAAGAAAGGATGTTGTACGTCCTGGAGCAGCCCATTCCGGAGGCACCTCCTGCCAATGCCTCGCGAGCTGACAAAGATGCTTACAAGAAGCATCAAGATGATGCATTAGATGTGTCATGTCTAATGCTCGCGACCATGAACTCTGAGCTTCAGAAGCAACACGAGTTCATGAATGCTTATGATATGGTTGGACATCTTCGTCAACTATATCAAGGACAAGCTAGGCATGTGAGATATGAAGTCTCTAAGGCATTATTTGGGTCCTAAATGCAAGAAGGGACTCCCGTAGGTACATATGTACTCAAGATGATTGGGTACGTAGAAAACCTACAAAGGCTGGGATTCCCACTTGGCCAAGAGCTGGCCACTGACCTAATCTTGCAATCTTTGCCAAGAGCCTTCGATCAATTTGTCATGAATTATAACATGAATGAAATTGATAAGCCATTGCCTGAAATGCTCAGCATGTTGAGAACTGCAGAGCTTAACCTTAAGAAGGGTAAATCTGACACCATTTTGATGGTGCAGAAAAAGAAAGGCAAGGGCAAGCCTAAAGGTAAGGGAAAGTCCCAAGCCAAGGGCAAAGGCAAAGAACTTAAACCCAAAGGAGGGGTAGCCAAGGAAGGGGCTTGCTTCCACTGCAAGGAAGCAGGACACTGGAAGCGTAACTGCAAGGCATACCTGGAAGATCTTAAGAAGAAGAGAAGTGAGACTTCTACTTCAGGTATAAATGTTATAGAAGTCAATCTATCTATTTCTTCATCATGGGTATTAGATACCGGATGTGCATCTCACATTTGTACCAATGTGCAGGGGCTGAGAAATAGCAAGGCATTGACAAAGGGCGAGGTGGACCTACGAGTAGGCAATGGAGCAAGGGTTGCTGCTGTCGCTGTAGGAACTTATGATCTATCTCTGCCCTCTGGGCTTGTACTAGAATTAGAAGAATGTTGTTATGTGCCTGCTTTAACTAAGAACATCATTTCAGTTTCTTGTTTGGACAAGAAAGGGTTTTCATTTATAATAAAGAACAAATGTTGTTCAGTTTATTTAAATGATATGTTCTATTGTAGTGCACCTCTAATGAACGGACTCTACTTTCTAGACTTAGAGAGCCCTATCTATAACATGAGTACCAAGAGGTTCAAGTCAAATGAGTTGAACCAAACCTATCTCTGGCATTGTCGCTTAGGTCACATAAATGAGAGTCGCTTATCTCAGCTCCATAAGGATGGGCTGCTAGACTCATTTGATTTTGAATCATATGAGACATGCGAGTCTTGCCTTTTAGGCAAGATGACCAAGACTCCCTTTAGTGGACATAGCGAAAGAGCAATAGATTTGTTAGGACTTATACATAGTGATGTATGTGGTCCTTTCAATGTTGCTGCTAGAGGTGGTTACAGGTACTTCATTACATTCTTGATGACTTGGTAGATATATGGTTATGTGTATCTTATGACACATAAATCAATCCTTTGAAAAGTTCAAAGAATTCAAGAATGAAGTACAAAACCAGCTTAGCAAGAGTATTAAGATACTTCGATCAGATCGAGGTGGTGAATACCTTAGCCATGAGTTTCGTGACTATCTAGCTGAGTGTGGGATTCTATCCCAACTCACTCCTCCTGGAACACCACAGTGGAATGGTGTATCCGAAAGGAGGAATCGTACCCTATTGGATATGGTACGATCTATGATGAGTCACACAGATCTTCCTATATCCTTTTGGGGATATGCTCTGGACACAGCAGCCTTTACCCTTAACCGTGTACCATCCAAGGTTGTGGTAAAGACACCATATACGATATGGACAGGGAAAAATCCCAAGATGTCTTTTATGAGGATTTGGGGTTGTGAGGCTTACGTTCGACGTCAAGTCTCAGACAAACTGGGACCCAAATCCGATAGGTGCTATTTTGTTGGATATCCCAAGGATACAAAGGGATATTACTTCTACATTCCCAGTCAGCACAAAGTGTTTGTGGCAAATACTGGAGTTTTTCTAGAAAGGGATTTTGTTTCTAGAAAAACTAGTGCGAGTACCTTCGATCTTGAAGAAATTCAAAATAAGGACCATAGCACTGAGGCCTTGATGGAGGTTGAACAGGCACCACAAAGTGTTGTGGGTGATGATGTTGTTGCACAAAGAGTTGTGGAACAACCACCTATTCAAGTAGACCTACCTCTTCGCAGGTCTGATAGGGTACGTCGTCAGCCTGAGAGATACTCATTTCTCTTGTCTGACCATGATGACGTTATGCTCATTGAGAATGAGCCTACCTCCTATCAGGAAGCTATGATGAGCCCAGATTCTGAGAAATGGCTAGACGCCATGAGATCCGAGATGGAATCCATGTACACTAACCAAGTATGGACTTTGGTTGATCCACCTGAAGGGGTCAAACCCATTGGGTGTAAGTGGGTCTTTAGGAGAAAGACTGACATGGATGGACTTACGCATACCTATAAGGGCCGATTGGTGGCTAAAGGTTTCAAGCAAATTCATGGTATTGACTATGATGAAACCTTTTCTCCAGTGGCGATGTTTAAGTCCATTCGGATCTTGCTTGCTATTGCAGCATACCACGATTATGAGATCTGGCAGATGGATGTCAAAAGCTGCGTTTACGAATGGAAACTTACTCGAGGATGTGTACATGACACAACTGAGGGTTTTGTAGATCCTGACATCTGGGAAGGTATCAGTGCCGCAGGTCCATTTATGGGCTAAAGAAAGCTTCGAGCTAGAATCTTCGATTCGATGATGCGATCAAACAGTTTGGTTTCATCAAGAATGAAGATGAACCTGTGTCTACAAGAGGTTAATGGGAACAGTTGTGTTCCTTGTATTGTATGTGGATGACATACTACTCATTGGGAATGACATCCCTTCGCTCTGATCTGTGAAGACTTGGTGAGGCGTGCTTCTCGATGAAGGACTTAGGTGAAGCGACTGTATTCTAGGCATCAAGATCTATAGAGATAGATCTAAGAGATTGCTTGGCCTAAGTCGCAGTACATACATGACAGTATTGCCGGTTTGCCATGCGAGAATTCCAAGAAAGGACCTGCGATGTCACATGGTGTGAGTCTTCGAAGACTCAAAGTCCCTCTTCTAGAGAGGAGAGAGACCGCATGGATAAGATCCCTTACGCATCTGCTATAGGATCTATCATGTACGCCATGCTGTGTACTCGTCCTGATGTCTCGTATGCTTTGAGCATGACGAGTAGATACCAATCAGATCCAGGTGAGCGTCACTGGATAGAAGTCAAGAATATTCTTAAGTACTTGAGAAGGACTAAAGAATATTTCTTGATATTTGGAGGCGATGAGGAGCTAGCTATAAAGGGTTCTACGATGCGACTTGAGATGATTACGGATCGCAATGTGGTTCGTGTTTTGCTTGAATGGTGGCGCTGTGAGCTGGAAGAGTTCGAAGCAGGACACAGTTGCTGATTCTACAACAGAGGCCGAGTATATCGCTGCATCTGAGGCAGCAAAGGAGGAAGTTTGGATCCGCAAGTTCATTACTGAGCTTGGGGTGGTTCCTAGCATTGCAGATCCTATAGAGCTCTATTGTGACAACAATGGAGTGATTGCACAGGCTAAGGAACCTCGCTCACACCAGCGGACCAAACACATACTACAGTGCTTCCATCTCATTCGAGAGATCATCGATAGAGGAGATGTGAAGATTTGCAGAGTACCCACAGAGGCTAACATCGCAGATCCCTTGACGTATGCTTCGTTCCAGTTACGTATTGCTGGTTGGCTACCTTGCTAGATCCCGCGACAGGTCGTCACAAGTGAATCTCTCCGCCTGGCATGCTTTGACTATAAATTTAGAGGTGCAAGATTAGAGGTTACCTATGGACTTTATTGTATCATATTCCTATTTATAAAGGCATGGTTATTATATTTACTTGTATTGGTGCGAATAACTAAATATAATAATGTCCTTGAGTAGTAGGTTCTTATCTATATCAATCGATTGGTTGAATCGATAATGAGATGATATAGAGAACACTACTCTTAATCATTCCTAAGTCAGTATTAACATTCGGGGACAATGTTAATGCATAGAGACTAGCATGTAGGTCAACAAGATGACTTGATCTCACAAGTCATGGATATGAGATATCAAGTTGACACATGGGTATGCATTGGAGAATGTATCTTGAATGACCGTGAGAAAGTATCATGGATCGTTATATGAGTGTCATATACTTTCTCATGTGGCTATTAGTATGACTATTAGTCCTTAGACCTGAAGTCACCATGGTTCCCTACATAAGGAGTTGCATACTTTGGCTTCGTCAAACGTCGAAATGGGTGGACTATAAAAGCGATTCTTGGGTATGTAGCAGATTATGCGGAGGATGTGAGTGATGTAGATGGGATCTATCCCTCTATATGGCGGGGTGACATCGATATTCTTGATAGAGTGAGACCACGAAGTGCATGGCCATGCCCAAATGAGTCGATATGAGATATTGAGCTCATTTGATTAGAGTGAGTCTACTTGGAGTTCAAGATTTAGATTGTACCGAGGATGACACGGTCTATGCCTCGATTGGTCAATCTAGATGTCAAGGATAGAGGGACATTGTCACATATTGTGAGAGTCACAATTAGTAGTAACAAAGGTGATGTTGGAGCTCAACATTCTTGTAACTTGGGTAGCAATGATGTGTTGCTAGATACCGCTCATTGCTTATGTTCCTAAATCGGTTTAGGGACATTGCCAGCGTTACAAGAACCTATAGGGTCACACATAAGAGCAATTAGATGTAGATTAGGTTCATATGATGAACCATGAGGATTAGGTTCATGGGATGAACCAAATTGGATTAAGAGTAATCCAAATTAGACTAATTGAGTTAGACTAGAGTTGATTCAAGTGTTGAATGAGTCTAATTTAGATTTGATTCATCAAATCAATTTAAATTAATGAATAGAGATTCATTATATTAAATTGACTTGAGTCAAGTGGTTAGATTTGATCAACCATGGGAGATTAGAGGTCAAGTTTGACTTGACTTGAGAGGGAAGATGAAAGGTCAAGTTTGACTTGACAAAATGCCATGTCATGATGATGACTAGGCATGGCCGGCCAATGAGGATGCTCCACATCATCATTGACTTGTCAGTCGTGCCACATCATGAGGAGACCAAGGGTCATGGGAGTTACATGCATGCATGTAACCCCCTCCTCATGTGTGGTAGGCCATTAGGGTTATGTGGATGAATTCATTTGGTGAGTTACTCCCATAACTTCATCTTCTTCCTTGGGAATTTTTCTCTCAAGCTCTCCCTCTCCAACCTCATCTTGCCGAGACACCATAGAGGAGTGCTAGCACACTCAAGTGTCTTTTTCTCCACCTATTGCTTGTGTGGATACCATAGAGGAGTGTGCACTTGACACTCTCGAGTTCCGGCGGACTTTTGGATGAGCGGGATAAGCGAAGGGCGTCGCTACGAGGGTAACCTTCTAACCTCTTAGATCTAAGGTAGATCTAGGATTTTTGTAAGCACATACATGTAATTATAATTTTTATACTTCGCACGGATCCGTGGCGGGGGCTTCCGAGGTTTCCGCAACGCAAAAAGCGGTTTTTGCGGCTCGGAAAAACCCAACACATTCGATATCTTAAACACGGGGAGATTAATGTACAAATAATATATGGAGCCCATATTAATTTATGGGGGTTGGTGAGGTAGTTCAATGATGATCCTCTAGTGGAATGGAACATCATTGATGGATCAAGTATGTGTGGTTCCGATCCATCGGGTGGCCAAGACCCAACTCCTCCTTATGGTCCCTATCGTAGCCTAATACAATCCTTGTGAAGTCTAGATCCAAGAATGTAAAACAAAACCTAGAACCAACGGTTGGGATTAAATCCCTAGATCCGATGGTTGGATGAAACTCTAGAACCAACGGTTGGGATTAAATCCCTAGATCCGATGGTTAGGATGAAATCCTAGAATCGACGATTGGGATTAAATCCCTAGATCCGACGGTTGGGATAAAACCCTAGATCCGACGGTTGGGATGAAACCTTAGATCCAACGATTGGGATGAAATCCTAGATCCGACGGTTGGGATTAAACTCTAGATCCGACGGTTGGGATAAAACCCTAGATCCGACGGTAGAGATTGAATCCCTAGATCCGACGGTGGAGATTAAAGGAGGCTTAAGCCCTATTCTATAAATAGATGCTTAGGGTTGGGCGGCAAGAATGATCAAGATAATTCAAATTGGGATTAGGGTTTGGAAAGAGTTGGGCGGCTAGGGTTTGGAGCAAGGTTGGGCGGCAACCATCTTCATCCAAAATTGTTGCCGGCGCCCACCTCCTTCAAGCATTCCTTGGCCCGCGCCCTTCACATTAGCCACTCTCTTCTTCCTTTGCCAGTGGTTCTCCTCCAATTGGTGGCCGGCAAGATCATCTTCCTCCAATTTCCAAGGTGGCCGGCGGTTCTCTTTGTATTGGTGGTCGGCGCCTCATCTATTCATTCCTTGGCCGGCGGTTGCATCAAACTTCCTAGCTTGGTGGCCGGTTCTAGATAGGAAAGGTATTTGTGGTTCTTCTCTTTGTTCGCAGCGGACAAGGAAGAGGAGAACTCGATCTAGAAGGCTTCTACTCGTGGAGGATCTTCGTCCACACGTCGTCCACGAGAAGGAAAGGACATACGATAGAAGATCGTAAGGTATAAAGTTATTTTAACTTTATGTACAGATCTGAGCATGTTCTTATTTGTTTTGATTATGCATGTGTGTGTGTGAATATATATTGTGTAATCATGGACCCCGAAGACAAACACAAAAACCGGCGATCCATCCGTCGTCTTTTCCGCGGCTAACCAACTAGAAGAGTTGTGTTGCTTGAACAACTAGTTTGTTCAAGAGACCACTCAAGTTGTTAGCACGACGACGAATAGGTTGTGCCAAGGAAGCTCATCCCATCCGGATTAAGTCTTTCATTAGTGAAAATTTTAATCCGGGGACATGGGAGCCAATGAGCCTCCGAAGCGACATCCCAACATTAGTATACATCCCAACAGGCACAAGGGGCTGGGCGGCAACCTAGGGTTGGCGCCGAAAATCCAAGGAGAGGATGGAGAGGTGGGCGGCAACCACAAGCTAGGGTTTTTGGATTAGGGCTTAACAATCCCTTAAGCCCTCTTTTATAGAGAACTAATTCTCTTAATGGTTATTGGATCATAACGATGAGGCCCGTTAACCCGCTCCATTAATATAAGTTAAAATAAACCAAACCATGATGGTTTATTTTAAGTTAAAATGAACCGAACCAACTTTTGGTTAATTCGTTTAAAATAAACCAAACCCTTTGGTTTATTCTCCTCCATTGGATTAGAACCAAACCATTTTGGTTCATCCATTATGTCTTCATAAGACACGACCCATCCATGCTTCCATTGCGACTGAAACGATTTCATGCTCACTTCTTGTTTGGTCCAACCAAACCTAGTTTCTCTCGGTCTGAGAATCCCATTCTCAAGCTCGTTTTAAATCCTTCGGATTACGGTCATTGTGCGTGTGACCAAATAGGTTCTCGGTTTATGTTGGCCATCTATAATTAACCATTAATTATAGAACGATCATGAGTGGCACCTAGTAGTACATCATGATCCCCAATTAACCGAAAAGATCAACGGTTGATCCAGAACTATTTTTGAAACCCTTCAGCAGCTAGAATGAATCGTGCCCCATTCCCTTTACTCATCTTATACCCACTTGGTTCAGGACATGGTCTATAGTGTCAGTCCCCACTAGGCTGACTATGTCACACCTAGCCCAAGTATCATTTCCTCGTCCTACGGATTCTAGTTACTCCACATGTATCGAAGAGTACCTTACTCTAAACATGTAATGCTTTGGCCAAAAACTTTAGTAACGATCCGACGAGAGGCCATGGGTATACTTCTCCTCACAAGGAGTGGTGAATCCTTTATAGGCTATTCAAACACCTTCGATCACTTCGACTTATACCCAATCATCCCGGGTCCACATCTCCATAGAGATGCTTGCTTAAGATGTCAAAGCATAAGTCTCCATGATCAAGATGACTTGAATACCGCAAGTCAAAGGAACATCATACTTAAGCTACAGTAAGAACTTCATTGACATATCTTTATATACAGAGAACCATATGAAGTCTTACGGCTGGTCACTCCAATGAGCTAGTTACCATAACTAGCATCCACGATCAACTCCGTGCATCACAATGTCTCCAGCCAGTGAGAATCAGCTGCTTGGATACACCAAGGAGTATACCTCGTGCTAGTCTCAACAGAATTGATGGTGTCCAAATCCATCAATTCATCGACTAGGGATAATTCTGATACATCACAATTACACATGTAGAGATACTCACTAGTTATGATCCAATCACAAATTTTCTCACGCTGTGAATCGTATCGAGGACATTCAGTAAATGAATTTAAGATCCAATCAAATACATAAAACATGTATACTCAAATAGTGAATCTTCATTTATCATATAAATGGTTCATACATAAGGCGATTGCCTTAGGACATCTCTCATATATTACTAACACATCCATCCTTGGTCGATACACACCAAACTCAATCTACAACAGATCACCAACATCTACAAGATCAATTAAAGTAATTAGATCTAAACAACACTGAAATAACTATCCAATCATCTAAACATAGTCTTCACACTTCAAACTAACCAATCCGTAACACCATTGCTTAACTGACTCACCTTACATTGCTTCATAACTTCTTTACCTCAACTAGGATCTCAGATCCATTCACTTCCATAATCCCCTAAACTTGGAACTGATCAAGAACAATCCATTCAACCAAATGCATATTAGCTACAACTAAATCATATCACAACTAAATCATATCACAACCAACCAGATTGGACTTACCTTGCACAACCCATCCAAATTCTGATTTTCACTAATTCCCACTCCAATCACGGCGATAAATCCATGATACAACTTATATTCAATCACCCTACATCTCAATAGTCACACAACCAACATATCATCAACAAAACCAATGTTCACCACAAATTATGTTGATACCAACATGAATCACACACAAAATATATGCAAAGAGGTAATTAGATACCACTTACCTTCCCTAAATCCCTCGGCAGCCACCCCTTCCTTCAATCCTCAGTTCACCAGACAAAGACCCTACCCAATTTCAATGGATCAAGCTCAAATATGAAACAAAATCACAGCTTGACCTTATATCTCATTCAAGATCAAAGAAAACAACACCTACTCACCCGACTCCGATGGTGATTCTTGAACTCATGGGACGGAGGATCTGAATTGGCGTCGGTGCTGTCCATCGGGCAGTGGAGGTCAAGCCATAATTATCGAGACCGAAGAGATTAGCAATTGTCGCCCTACCGTAAGTGCTAGTGGAGATCATTGGTGATGGTCAAGCATGGTGGTCGCTGGCCGTGCGTGGAGGGGTGGCGATTGCTGATCCTGTGTACCCATCGAGTAGGTTGATTGGAACGTGTGCTGCTCTCCCCAAGGGTCGCCGACAATCGTGGATGGCTACGGGGGGTGACGTGGTGAGGAGGGTGGTGCACAAGGTGAGGAGGTGGTGCGATCGGGAAAGAAGAGGAGCGGAAATCGGGATCCGAAGAAGAAGAGTCACGCCGTGAAAGAAATGAGAATGAACCAGTTTTTAATAAAATGCATTAACTCTTCCATAACGGGTAATCCAAACATGCTTTGTAAAAGACTGTTAAATCTCTCCTTACATAGTATCATAAGAATTTCGTTTAAATCTAGAAAAAATTCTAAAAATTCATAAAAATTCCTGAAAAATTCTATAAGATAATTTATTAATTAACGAGGAATATTTTATTTTATTTTATTTCGATATTTTAGATTCTCCCCTACTAATAAAAATTTGGTCCCCAAATTTCATACTAACGTGTAAAAATTTACTTCAAGGTAGTTTTCTGAAAGAACAACATACATTTCTCAAGTGAACATATGAGGCTATCAAGCTTGGATAATATCTCCCAGCTCCGACGTAGCCTCCTCATTGGTATGATGTTGTCATCCAACCTTTACGAGTCGGATGGTTTTGTTCCGCAATTGACGCTCCTTACGACCAAGAATTTGGACTTGAATCTCCTCATAGGTCGCATTAGACTAAGGTAGAATCAGAATCTCTTTCAGAACATGATCTGAACACGGAACACATTTCCTCAGCATAGAACCAAGAAATACGTTATGAACACCCTCAAGTGTCGGAGATAAAGCCAACCGGGAAGATACACCCCCAATACGCTCGAATATCTCAAATGGATCAATATAGTGTGGAGCTAATTTTCCTTTCAACCCAAATCGTTTCACCCTTTTCGTAGGTGAAACACGCAGAAATATCTGTTCCCTTACTGAGAACTCCAAAGGCCTTCGCCTCCGGTCTGTCTAACTCTTCTATCAATCCTATGCCTCTAATAACCATTATCTGATGACGCACACCAACTCTACATCATACTAGATAGTTTGTGACCCAATAACTATCGTTTCCCAACCTCCTCCACAACAAAGGATTGTTAGGGCAATCTCTTGCCGTAATATGGTTTTGATGGTGTGGCAAAGGGTTTATGTTAGTTTGATATGTTGATGTGATATGTGCATTGAAGTCGTGCAGGACTTAGTAATTCACACATGGAGCCGTGGCGAGTTTCACATCTCATGACTCGTGCCTTGAGTCGGTGAAGGATAGCTTTGCGGAAGCCGTGCGCTTGGAGCATCCGAAGGACCGCCGGACGAGAAGCTTGGAGTGAAGCCGGAGGAAGTAGACTTCAAGGCAAGAGACGCGAAGGACCATTGCAGAGCCGTGATCTTTGTCGAGGGCGTGGTCGAGAACGAAGAGAACTTCGGCGAGGCACTCAGAGATGAGTGGCGGATTGTAACGGGAAGGGTAGCTCTTAGGTGAAACTTGGCCATTTGGCCAAGTGTCGGATGGGTTTTCCGACACCGATCATTGCCATGTCATGGCCGATCGCTCAGTCATCGAGTGTAGTTCGGTATCATTGATTGGATTGTGGCGTGATCGCGCCCATCGTCGATCATTGCCAAGACCATCGATCGATCTGCTGAAAAGCGGCGATCGGTAGTCAATAGGTTTCGGCCCGCGAACCGTTCGTAGTCGACTAAGGCGATCAACTACGAGGCAGGCCGATCGTGATGAGGTCCATCGATCATTGCCAAGAGTTCCGTTGGACTACCGGTCGGGATCGTGTTCGGAGGCGTTGTAGTGTGATCGGCGATCGTGATGGCGGAGGAAGAAATCAGCCCTCTCTATAAAAAGAGAGGGTGTAAGCCTTTGAGAGGCTAATGCTAATGCTCCAAGTGATCTTCCTAGTGCCCCACAAGCTCTAAACTCTTCTTACTCGCTTTTACTCCATCTATTTGTAAGAAGAGTGATCTTGATTGTAAAGGTTACCTCCACCTAGCTTGGTGCAAAGGAGAGACCATTTAGTGGATTGGTTTAGCGGAGTGATTCACCGAGGACGAATTGGGGACCGTGGATTAGCGGCGTAGCCGTGAACCACGTTACATTCTTTGTTAGCGTTTTGTTTTCTTGTATTTCTATTTGCTTGTCTTTATTAGTCTTCCGCTTGCGCTAATTAGTTTTGTAGACGAGCAAATACCAGCATCCAAACGAAAAGCGCTATTCACCCCCATCTAGCTGGCCGTACCGATCCCCTACAAGTGGTATCAGAGCCGAGGAAAGCTTGTCGAGGACTAACCGCCACAACAAGAATCTTTCAAAATGGCCGGCTCCAACATTCATCCTCCGAAGTTTAAAGGAGAATTCGCTTGGTGGAAGAAGCGAATGGAGGTATTTTTCGAAACAGATTTTGACATTATGATTACAATGGAATCCGGTTTCGTTTTACCTAGGGATGAAGAAGGGAAACCAATCGAAAAATCACGATGGACTAAGAAGCAAAGAGAGGAGCACCTTGCGAACTCAAAGGCAAAACATCATCTTTTCAATGTGCTCCCCCAACAAGAGATCAACCAGATCGGAGAATGTGCTAGCACCAAAGAGATGTGGGAGAAGCTTATAGAACTCCATGAAGGCACATCCGAGGCCAAGCTAGCAAGGAGAGACCTCCTCCGCTCCCAACTATCCAATATAAAACTAGAAAAGGGAGAAAAGGTAACCTCACTACACTCTAGGTTTAAAGAAATTTTAATTGGGCTAACAAGTGTAGGTGAGAAGCTATCAAACCGGGACATGCTCATGAAGGCTATAGATGCCTTTCCCCGGTCCTCAAAGTGGAGCTACATGGTGGATTCGTTCTACATCTCCAAGAACTTGGAAGTAAGTACCTTGGAGGAATTTTTCTCAACAATGGAGCTCCACAAAACTAGGCTTGAAGGAATACAAGATGAGCCTAGAATTCAACCCTCAAGAGGAGTAGCCTTGATGGCAAACAAGGGGAAGAAGAAGATAGAAGTCCCCTCCTCCACATCCGATGAAGCCTCCTCCTCCTCCATGGATAGCACCGAAGAAGCCTACATGGTAAGGAAGGTGAGGCGTGTATTTAAGAATTTTAGATTTGATAAATCTAATGATAGGAATAGAAGACCAAGGGGGAAGGTCATATGCTACAATTGCCAAGGAGAGGGACACATAAGGGACAATTGTCCCCTCCTAAACAAAAGCAAAGAAGAGAAGAAAAAGAAAGAAGAGAAGAGGAAGAAGAAGAAGGGGAGCAAGAGAAAGGAAGAAGAAAAGAAGGCAAAAGAAAAGGGGAAGGCCAAAGCATTCAAGGCCAAGACATGGGATGATCCTTCCTCATCCTCTTCATCATCGCGGAAGGAGAATGCCTTTGTCACCAATTTGGCCTTGATGGCCTTTGATGACTTGGATTGCTCTTCCTCCGAAAATGAAGGTTCAAGCTCAAGAGGAGAGAGCTCAAATGAAGGGGGAGCTTCTACATCATCCTCATCATCCGAAGAAGAAGAGGACATGGAAACTATGGTAACGAAAGCTTCTCCTAAGAAAATAGTTTCCATAATTTCTAGTTTAACTAAGGACTTATTTGGAATGAAAAAGAAAAATAAAAGCATGCTTAATCAAATTAAGACTTTGGAATATAAGCTAGAAAATGCATGTTTAAATAATAATGATACCTCTTCTTGCCATGATGATGCATGCTCACATGATTATATACCTTTGGATGTTAATGATGCATGCATAGAGGAAAATAGGGCATTAAGGGAAAAGGTAGATTATTTAACCAAAGCCCTAGAGAAATTCACAATTGGCTCCAACACCTTAAATATGATCTTAGGAAGCCAAAGGGCAAGTTTTAACAAGAAAGGCCTAGGCTACAAGGAAAAGAAAAATGAAAAGGCCTACAAATGCCTAATAGATAGGGGACAAGATAAAAATAAAGTAATAGCTAGAAAATGGATCCCCAAGGAATATTTAGTGAACCCAATAGGAAAGAATTTATTTTGGGTTCCAAAATCCATCCTTAAGGGTTAGAAAACCCCTAGGGTAGTCAACCATATGAACTTGACCTATATCATATTTTGGTTGACTTAGGATGACGGAACAAAAATTTTAGATAGTGTTGGGTGATGATAACGTGCCCATAAATAGGTAATAATGCTTAAATCATAATGATTAATGTAATTGTTACACATATGTACAATCATGATTTATGATTTATGATATTGGGCACATCATCATGAGAAATAGGTTTAAATCATGCTTTAGGTGATAATTTGTTTATTATCATCACATATTACCTAATGCATGGTTATAAATTGATGAAAACATGCATTTCATGATCATAATGTGAAATTAAATCATATATGTCATTATGATCATGTAGGTTGTTAGGTTGATACTTAACCATGATAGAATTGCATGAATATATTGGTTAAGTATATACAAATACCCCCTAGGATTCATCTCACACTCACTATAGGCAAACTTGATTGCAAACTTAGCATGGGTGAGATATTAGGATGATACATATGTCCACTAATGCCTATGGCATTTAGATGGTCAATTAAAGTATCAAAATAGCAATAATAGACCAATCATGGGGAAGGCTTATGTTTAATTCATAGACATATTGCCCAAAGATCATGGTTGGATATTTCATATGTTTTCAAAACAATTCTTTAATCTAAAATCTATGTATTCATGTTTTCGAACAATTCAAAGCAAGACTAGGTGTTAAAATGGATACTAACATGCTCAAAAACTAGTGGTTTTTCAAGTGTTTGGATTTTTGGCAAATCTCAGAAAATATAATGATTTTTCATGAAAAACTATTTTTCCTTGATAGATATACTTAATAGAAATATGCTCCTCAAATTTCATGATTTTTCGAATTTTCTGGAATTTTTAATGCATTTATGAAATTCGCCTAGAAAATCAGAATTTCGGAATCAATTGTGCGCCATACGATAGCGATCATTGCTACTGAAAATTTAGCGTGCAATTTTCTGATTTCAGATTTTAATCATGCTTTTGGTATTTTCCCTCCATTATACTTGATGCCATGAGCTTATAACTTTGTGTTAATCTTTTTGATGGTGTCAAAGGGGGAGAAATAATTATGTTTAAATTAATTATTTTAGGGGGAGAAATATATGATAGGGGGAGAAAATTTGCATAAAGAGTTTCATGGATTAAGGGGGAGTTGCATGTTGCTAAATCATGTTTATCTTTACATGCCTTTCTTACCTTAAAATTTATATCAAATGTTTTTACCTAACTTAAACGGATTGCCACACATCAAAAAGGGGGAGATTCTTAGGGCAATCTCTTGTCGTAATATGGTTTTGATGGTGTGGCAAAGGGTTTAAGTTAGTTTGATATGTTGATGTGATATGTGCGTTGAAGTCGTGCAGGACTTAGTAATTCGCACATGGAGCCGTGGCGAGTTTCACATCTCATGACTCGTGCCTTGAGTCGGTGAAGGATAGCTTTGCGGAAGTCGTGCGCTTGGAGCATCCGAGGGACCGCTGGACGAGAAGCTTGGAGTGAAGCCGGAGGAAGTAGACTTCGAGGCAAGAGACGCGAAGGAGCTTTGAGCGTGCGCGCCGATCTTTGCCGAGGGACATGGCGAAGCGAAGAGAACTTGAAGCGAGGGACTCAGAGATGAGTGAAGATTGTAACGGGAAGGGTAGCTCTTAGGTGAAACTTGGCCATTTGGCGAAGTGTGATTTTCGACACGGTCGATTGCCATGTCATGGCGATCGGCCCTTCGAATCAGTGTAGTTCGATTGGTATCGATGGGGATTGTGGCCAGCGATGTCGCCATCGCGTCGACTACCGACTCATCGATCGGCTACGCGACAATCGGTAGTGAATAGGGTTTGACGCGAGCGGATTCGTAGCCGTAGGCGATCAACTACGGAGGCGTGATCGGCGATGAGTCCATCGGTCATTGCCAAGAAGTCCGGACTCAGGATCCGACGGGATCCAAGCGTGTTGGATGTCGTTGTAGTGACGTGGCGATCGGCGCCGAGCGGCGATCGTGATGGCGGCAACGGGAAGAAATCAACCCTCTATAAAAGAGAGGTGGTGTAAGCCTGAGAGGCTAATGCTAATGCTCAGTGATCTTCCTAGTGCCCCACAAGGAAGATCACTTGGGCATTGTAGCCTCTCAAACACCTCTCTTTATAGAGAGCGATTTCTTCTCGTTGGCGCCATCATCGATCGCCGCGCTATCGTCATTACTCGGCCCTCCGGACACGTCGGATCCCGATCGTCCAGTCTTGGAACTCGTCGGCGATGGACCTCATCAATCGACTACGACCTCGTAGTTGCTGCCGATCGGCCACGGCTGTGCGAACCCTATTGACTGACCGATCGCGCCGTCGGCCGATGATGTCTTCGTATCGCCGTCGGCTGCGCGATCACCGCCAATCAAGTCGATCGATACGGACTACCGCGACTTCGAAGCGATCGGCTGCCATGACATGGCGATCGTGTGTGTCGAGACTCGCCAAACTGGCCAATTTCACCTAAACTACCCTTCCCGAGTTACACCGCTCACTCTTATCTATCGAGTCCTCGCTTCAAAGTTCTCTTCGTTCTACCCGTCCTCGGCGATCGCGCGGCTCGCTGCCCTTCGCGTCTCTTGCCACAAAGTCTACTTCCTCCGGCTTCACTCCAAGCTTCTCGTCCGGCGGTCCCTCGGATGCTCCAAGCGCACGGCTTCCGCAAAGCTATCCTTCACCGACTCAAGGCACGAGTCATGAGATGTGAAACTCGCCGCGCGCCTGTGCGACTGCTAAGTCTGCGACTTCAACGCACATATCACATCAACATATCAAACTAACTTAAACCCTTTGCCACACCATCAAAACCATATTACGACAAGAGATTGCCCTAACAATCTCCCCCTTTTTGATGTGTGGCAATCCGTTTAAGTTAGGTAAAAACATTTGATATAAATTTTAAGGTAAGAAAGGCATGTAAAGATAAACATGATTTAGCAACATGTAACTCCCCCTTAATCCATGAAACTCTCTATGCAAATTTTCTCCCCCTATCATATATTTCTCCCCCTATCATATATTTCTCCCGCTAATCCACGGTCCCCCTATCAAGCTCTAAACTCTTCTTACTCACTTTTACTCCATTCTATTTGTAAGAAGAGTGATCTTGATTGTAAAGGTTACCTCCACCTAGCTTGGTGCAAAGGAGAGACCATTTAGTGGATTGGTTTAGCGGAGTGATTCACCGAGGATGAATTGGGGACCGTGGATTAGCGGCGTAGCCGTGAACCACGTTACATTCTTTGTTAGCGTTTTGTTTTCTTGTATTTCTATTTGCTTGTCTTTATTAGTCTTCCGCTTGCGCTAATTAGTTTTGTAGACGAGCAAATACCGGCATCCAAACGAAAAGGGCTATTCACCCTCCTCTAGCCGGCCGTACCGATCCCCTACAAGGATATCTACAAAGTCTGTCGTATAAGGCTTCGAACGGAGTCATCTGAATGGAGGAGGGATAACTATCACCGTAGGTAAATTCCAATACAATAATGTCATCCTCCCCCCTCCAAAATCCATGACACAGATCTTAATAGATCCTCCAATGTTTGAACAATACACTTAGACTTTGTTAGTAATATATGAGAGATGTCCTAAGGCAATCGCCTTATGTTTGAACCATTTATATGATAAATAAAGATTCACTATTTGAGTATACATATTTTCATGTATTTGATTAGATCTTAAACTCATATACTGAATGTCCATGATACGATTCACAGCATGAGAGAATTTATGATTGGATCACAACTAGTGAGTATCTCTACATGTGTAATTGTGATGTATCGAAATTATCCCTAGTCGATGAATTGATGGATTAGGACACCATCAAATATGTCGAGACTAACACGAGGTATACTCCTTGGTGTATCCAAGCAGCTGATTCTCACTGGCTAGGGACATTGTGATGTCCGGAGTTAATCGTGGATGCTAGTTTTGGTAACTAGTTCATTAGAGTGACCAGCCTATGACTTCATATGGTTCCCTGCATATATAGATATGTCAATGAAGTTCTTACTGCAGCTTAAGTGTGATGTTCCTTTGACTTGCGGTAATCAAGTCATCTTGATCATGAAGACTTATGCTTTGACATCTTAAGCAAGCATCTCAGAGGAGATGTGGACCAGGGATGATTGGGTATAAGTCGAAGTGATCGAAGGTGTTTGAATAACCTATAAAGGATTCACCACTCTTTGCGAGGAGATGTATACCCATGGCCTCTCATCAGATTGTTACTAAAGTCATTGGCCAAAGCATTACATGTTAAGAGTAAGGTACTCTTGGATACATGTGCAGTAACTAGAATCCGTAGGACGAGGAAATGATACTTGGGCTAGGTGTGACATAGTCAACCTAGTGGGGACTGACACTATAGACCATGTCCTGAACCAAGTGGGTATAAGATGAGTGAAAGGAATGGGGCACAATTCATCAGAAGCATCAAGGGTGTCGTAAATAGTTCCGATCAACTGCTGATATTTTCTGCTAATCGGGGATCATGATCATCGGGATGTATACCGAAGCTCAAATTTTTCAGATGGACATCTTTATTTTGAAATAAGAATCACATGATCATTGTTTGCACGTTATATTTATATGTGTGCATATTGTCTAATATTTTACATTGTAGATAACATGGTGCCCGGTGCGCATGTAAGATCATGTTATCACCCTTGTAAAATATAAGTAGAGGCTCACAACCAAGATGGTTTTGGACAAACCATTGGCATGGTTGTAGTGTAGCTTGGTATTGTTTTATCTTAAACATAGAGTTACACTAGTACACCTCTGTATCGAAAGACCGATATAGAGGTGATTCAATTTATTGTCGACTACATAATCAATCTGACTCGATATTATGTTGTACATGCTCTTAATCCCGATATAATAACGAGCACATGTACTTAGTATTTATTTCTTCGATTTACTAGAGGGTGAGATTTCTATGGATTAAATCAATATGCCCAGAAGTTGGGAAGTGATATTATTTACATGGTGTGTCGTTGATTATAGGAGGAATCCGTGTCCTATATATTAGGTTGATGATGTCCCCTTGAGGAGCTCATAAGGTTCATCATGTAAACCCTGCAGGTTGACTTAGTCAACATGATGATAAGGTTGAGTGGTACTACTCGAGGAGTTAGATGTTAATTAATCGATGGTCAAATCAATTAATCGACTGACATTCGATATCTTAAACACGGGAGATGGATGTACAAATAATATACGGAGCCCATATTAATTTATGGGGGTTGGTGAGGTAGTTCGATGATGATCCTCTAGTGGAATGGAACATCATTGATGGATCAAGTTTGTGTGGTTCCGATCCATCGGGTGGCCAAGACCCAACTCCTCCTCATGGTCCCTATCGTAGCCTTATATAAACCTCATGAAGTCTAGATCAAATGATGGAAAACAAATCTCTAGATCCGACTGCTAGGATTGAATCCCTAGAACCGACGGGAGATTAGATCTCTAGATCCGACGGTTGGGATTAAATTCCTAGAACCGACGGTTGAGATTAAATCTCTAGATCCGACGCTGGGATTAAATTCCTAGAATCGACTGCTGAGATTAAATCTCAGATCCGACGGTTGGGATTATTTCCTAGAACCGACGGCTGAGATTAAATCTCTAAATCCGACGGTTGAGATTAAAACCCTAGAACCGACGGTGAGATTAAACCAAGGCCTAAACCTAACTCTATATAAAGGGAGAGGAAAGGTTGGATAAGGTGGGCAAGAAAATTGGGAATTAGTTCCTATATTTTTGGCTACCTCATCAATAACCAATTTTCCTAAGTTCTATATAAGGGAGCATGGGTCACAAGAACTAAGTTTTTTGGATGGTTCATGATGGATGCTAAGGAAATTAGGTTTTGCCTAGCATTACTTGGGGCAAGCAACCTCAAGGAGGAAACCCTAATTAGGGTTTTGGTTCCTTAGGTCACGCCAAGGTGGTGGAGCTAGGGGGCGCAACCCATGGATGAGCTTGTCTTCTTCCTCGAGGTGGCTAGCTCCTAGATCTCTCCTCTCCACCATGCTTAGCAAGAAGAAACCTGATGGAGGAAACCCTAATTAGATTAGGGTTTGGCTCTTTGGATTAGGCGCTAGGTTTGAAGTTATGGTTGGGCGCAACTATAGAAGGGCTCATCTTCTTCCTTCTAAGGGTCGCCACTACCTTCTCTTCCTCACTTGGGCGCAAGAAATCCAAAGGAAGCTTGGTCAAGGGCTAGGGTTCGAAGGTAAGGTAAGGTAGGTGGCAACTATAGGGAAGTGTTCTTCTTCTTCCTAGGGTGTTGGCAGCCTATCCTTTTCCTATACCTTGGTGGTGCCCAACCTATTCCTCTTTCCCTTTGTTTTCCTCTTGGCCTACGGCACTAGGAGCTAGGGTTTGTCCCTAGTTCGGTTGCTTGGTTGTTTCCATTATGTTCTCTCTATTCTTGGGGCCGGCGGCATCAATCCTTTGTGGATTGGTGGTTGGCTCAAGCAAGAAGGGAAAGAGAGTTCTTCATTCTTTGGATTGAAGAAGATCTAAGAAGCTTCAACTTGTGGAGGATCTTCGCCCACACGAAGTCTACAAGGAGGTTAGGACATACGATAGAAGATCAAGAGGTATAAAAGTTTTATAACTTTTATTTATGATCTTTGCATGTTTCTATTCTTAATTGATATGCTAGCTTAAGTTCTTTAGGTTAGTATATGTTGATTATACTAGTTTACATTTGTATGTATTTGTATAATCATGGACCCCGATAAGAAACACAAAAACCGGCGATCCGTCCGTCGTCTCTTCCGCGGCTAATCGACTAGAAGAGTTTGGTTGCTTGAACAACTAGTTTGTTCAAGCGATCGCTCGAGTCGTTGGCACGACGACGAATTGGTTGTGCTTAGGAAACTCATTCCATCCGGATTAGTTTTCATTAGTGTAAATTTTAATCCGGGGAAATGGGAACCTATGAGCATTCTGAGAAATAGCACGATTGCCAACAAATGGTATCAGAGCCACGGTTTCCGGTTTTGTGTGTTTTGGATTTGGTTACTTTCATGCACTTATCATATATTGTGTATGCCGGATAATAGTAGGATGTGCGTAGGCTAACTTTTTGGTTGCAGGCATAAGATCCAACTATTATGGCTATATATGTGTGTATGTGATTGGATGTGTGTGTGATTGTATATTATTTGAGTCCTCGGGGTTGACGAGGCTAGATTAGTATTTAATTTTTGTAATTAAATACGGCATTGTTTAGCCGCTCATTTTAGTTTACTTTCGATCTAGATTATTTGTACACTCCTTCGTGGAGTATAGGATCGATGGATGTAAATTAAAATGTTTTATCTCGGCTCGGAACTCTTTGGTGACTTGCGCACGGGAAAAGATGGAGCGGACGAGGTGGCGACACGACGGAACGCATATTGGAGAACAATGCCATAATAGTTGGAAAAATTCTGTTTTTTCCATATTTATTGCTGATTTGTTTTATATGCATGTTGTGTGTGCTTGAAAATTCCTCATTTGCAATTTACTAAGTGGGAGAGGGACATTTTAATTAATTCCCGTGGCCTCCATTACAATTTGACGTGTGATGCAACAAACATGTGTGTCGGCTCTGAGTGCCTTCCTCCCCATCGGATGAGTTTGTTTGCGGATCACTAGGTCAAATAATGGTTATAGGAATTATCTAGGAGCGTGTGTACTTCCACAGCGGTAAGGTACATAATCCGAAATAATTCCCTTAGTACCGTGTAATGGTGCACACTTAGATGCAAATAAAAAGTAGTTTTATTTGTAGGGCCAAAGAGGAACCAACTTTTAATTTTATTTGTCAAAAAGTAAGGTTGACAAGATAATAAAATTAATGGGTTAAACCTCCTCTTACAAATGTAGAATTCGTATACGTCCACACTATCGTGGCATGCGATATTCTCGGTGTTTGAGGTGTTGGTTGATTTCAAAATTTTATTGTTTGAGGAATCAATAATTTATATTGAAATCTACAGTAATAATAAGCATGTTGTGTGTGTTTGAAAATTCCTCATTTTTCAATTTACTAAGTGGGAGAGGGATATTTTAATTAATTCCCGCGGCCTCCATTACAATTTGACGTGTGATGCAACAAACTTGCGCGTCGGCTCTGAGTGCCTTCCTCCCCATCGGATGAGTTTGTTTGTGGATCACTAGGTCAAATAATGGTTATAGGAAATTATCTAGGAGCGTTTGTACTTCCACAGCGGTGAGGCACATAATCCGAAATAATTCCCTTAGTACCGTGTAATGGTGCACACTTAGATGAAAATAAAAAGTATCCTCCCCATCGGAGTCACTGCTTTTATTTGTAGGGCCAAAGAGGAACCAACTATTAATTTTATTTGTCAAAAAGTAAGGTTGACAAGATAATAAAATTAATGGGTAAAACCTCCTCTTACAAATGTAGAATACGTATACGTCACTACTAAAAATGGACCTTTTAACGACGGGAAATCCCGTCGTTAAAGAGTCAATTCCCATCGTTAATGAGTTTTAACGACGGTAATAAATACCGTAGGAAGTTGTCGCTAAAAGACCTTGTCGGGAAAAGATTAACGACGGGAATAAAAGTACCGTCGTTAATAGCCTTTAACGACGGTATTCACTACCGTCGTTATTGATAATAATGACAGATTTATATACCGTCGTTATTAGCAACAACGACGGTAATATATACCGTCGTTAATAACAACGACGGTTATATATACCGTCGTTAATAATTTAATATTATTTAATTATTTAACGACGGTTGAACATACCGTCGTTAATGATAACAATGATGGTCGTTATATAGTTATTATTCTATCATTATTATCTATAAACAATTCACAATACATATTAATAAATATTACTAAAATCAAAACACAATATATTAAAATCAAAATATCATATATATTAAAATATCATCCAGTAGTTTTACATCATTAAAATTGTAAAATTAACATCCATCTACATCAAAAGAGAACATTTGTGTGCAAAATATTGACTATGCAAAAAATGAAGCACTGCAACCCATCGCATTCTTGTATGCTTGACTCAATGATTGCTTCCAACACAACACCAACATCAAGACCCATCCTTGACCTCGCCTTTGCAACACAAACCTAAGCCAGCAAAAAATAGCATTAATGATTCTAAAAGATGCAATTGTAAAAGGGTAAAACATAACACTAACAAATAGACCAAAAGTATAAAATAAAATTGAAAAAAAATAAATAACAAATAGCATTAATTGGAAGTCTCTAGTTGAAGCGCATTGTCGCTAAAGCGAGGATAGCTTCCAAACCGCCATTGTTGGCGATAGCAAGTAATAGGGAAGGAGAATGTCATGCCCATGTCCGCACTTAGTTGAACATTGAACGCTTGCAAAGTCGGTGAGCAGATCCTTAAATATTTGATAATGGTTAGCATTTAAAAGTCCATCTATCGATTCTAATGTTTCGTAGACAGATTGTAGAAATATCTTTAAAAAGAGAAACAATTTGTTGGAGAGAACTGATCTAATGTCCCTTATCACGACCAAAAACCAAACAGAGAGAATAAAAGTACGATGAGATGAGACATGATGACTACAACGGTGCGAACAGAATTGGTTGGCAATTGCAATCATATCAACAAGCAGTCTTATTGAGAGAACATTCATGATATACATCACTGCAGAAACAGTTTATCGAAAATAACAATGAACAACAAAAAAAATAGAAAATGCACTTGCATAACCAATTCTAAAACCAGTCGAAGGTCATAACTAATCTATGTAGACTTCAATTTTAAACAAATCACCATAAATCCACATAGATTTATCCCCTATCCTTTAGTTCCTATCTTTTTTAGCATGAAAACTTGTAATAATTCTATATTATATTATTTCTGTGGGCTAGCTGATGACCTTTATCTATAGAGAAAATTTATCTATATTATACATCAACAAATACAATCATGAGCTATTATTTCTGTGGGCTCCCAAGATTGTAGCACATGGGAGTTTATTGTACTTGAGTGTTCCTTCTATCCTGTCCATATTTTTGTTACAGGATTGCAATATTTTTTTGCATAAACCAACTTTATCTCCTCTAAACATAACCAATATTCACAATAATTGACAAAAAAAACAAGAACATTGCATTAATAGTTGTCTAACATTATAACAACATATTAAATAATATTACAACAAAGTAAGAATAGAGTTTTAGAGAATACCAGTCAATTAGCATCCAAAGATGATTTTTGAGAATCCATGATCCTATAACAAATACATTATTATATTAATTAAATCAAAAAAATATAAACAATATATTTAGAAGTTTAAAACACTTACACCAAGCAAATAAATATTTATAAACATATCTCCTCATCTTTGATAAACTTCGAGGATATCATCTGTATCGGTGGACATTGAATCTCTCTCCATTAACATATGATATGAGTATCGAGGATATGTCTTTGTTACTATGTACCAACCTTTTGAGGTATTATCTTTCACATAAAATACTTGTGATGCTTGAGTGGCCAATACAAAAGGCTCATTTGATTTCAAATATTAAGATGAATTTACTTTTCAATCGATCATTAGTCTATTCTTGATGGAGATATAAATTTATTCAAAAATATATATATAGGTTGGATGGGACATTATCAGTCTAACACAAGGTAGGTTTACTATACTAGTCTAAGAAAAGATTAGATGAATTTTTTTTCAAGCATGATGAGTTGATGTGCTAGTTCATTTTATTACTCACATATGGGCAAAAATATGACACACCTGGATACCCTATTTCTAAAGGAAAAAAATCACCAATACTAAAGAAACTTAGTTGAAGAAAAAACCTTTTCCAATGCTTCTAGATTAATCTGCAGTAAACATGGCAAGAAGCTTTGTAAATCAAAGACAACTACATAAATTTAATTTGGTTTAAGAATGTTCAAATAAGGCTACTCTACACTTTGAAATGTTAGGTAGGCAAACTCAAGAATATTTTTACAAATAGTGAGTCCTAATCAACTTGATCAAAGCCTAGTGAGTATAATATCTTTCCGAGCAGAATTTCTTAGAGTTTTCTGCATAACATTTTCAGATAGTTCTGGCAATGGAGAAATGTATATATATTTATATAATTAGTGTAGATTTCGGTAGCACTATATCTAGGTTTCATTCTTTGAGATGCAAACAAAGTTTGTTAGGAACAAGCAAAAAATGTGGCAACTAGATCTTGGCGTTTCACCTAATTTAATGAAACCAAATCAAACCATTAACCACCAAAAGTGTTTAAGACTCTTTTTGTCATCTAGAGGATTCCTAAATCCATGAAAGAACGGTCAATTTTTATGATTCAAACTGCATTTAAGATCCATTATCTGGTAACTAGATGCAATTTCCTCAATTAGATGAAAATGATATCATGGGCAGCAACAAGAATCTATAAAACCCTAAATTATAAATTTTGAGATCTCAACATTGCACAATGTTTGAATATAAAAAGAGATAAATCTTAAAGTGTCAAAATTTATCAACTGAATGTGCAGAAAAATACTAGAAATTCAGAGTGGAACCAGATTAACTCGGAAAAATCAGCCAAAATAAATAAAAAATAAAAAATCGAATCTTTTAACAAAAGGAAGCAAAAAATCTCACCACAAATAGGAGCTTGGTGATCAAGGATTGTTGGATTGATGGGATTCGCTTGGAGATCAAGGAATCTCTACCGCACCAGACTGTCGATCACTCGAGAGAAGCAAAAATCTAGGATGTCATAGAGGTGAAGCTACGAAGGTGAGTAGTCGATGGGGAATCGCCGATGGAAACTTGATGGGGATCGCCGATGGGAATCACCGATGGAAGGGTTCGCCGATGGGAATCACCGATGGAAGGGTTCGCCGATGGTAATCGCCGCGCGATGGAAACTGGAGAGGAGAGGAAAGAAGTCGTGAGAAATAACCTAGCGTGAGAAAAAGTAAAAGGGAAAAAATATAAGAAAAGAAATAAAATGAATAAAATAAAGATAGTTTGTAAGGAAATAGAAATGGAAAAAAAAACGTGAAAATGGATATGAATAAAATTATATTTTCATAATTAAAAAAAAACATAATGAAGATGGTTATAATTAAAAAAAACAGTTTTCGATTAATAAACAAAACGATTTAGAGTTTCAACTTTATAAAAAAAAAATAAAAAAAAGTAATAACGACGGGAAAAAAAACCATCGTTGAAGGTCTTGCAATAACGACGGGAGGAAATACCGTCGTTAAAGACATGCCATTAACGACGGAAATAAAAAAAACCGTAGTTGATGATAAAGTATCAACGACAGGATAAAATACCGTCGTTAATGCATATACATTAACGACGGGTATTAAATTTGGTCGCTATTGAACCACTAATAACGACGGTATTTTAATACCATCATTAAATTTCGTCGTTAAAGGTAGCTTTTCTAGTAGTGCGTCCACACTATCGTGGCATGCGATATTCTCGGTGTTTTGAGGTGTTGGTTGATTTCGAAATTTTATTGTTTGAGGAATCAATAATTTTTTGAAATCTAAAGTAATGATCTATGTGATTCTTAGGATTTTCAAAATCGACTTTCAGTCCACTTATTTTGATACTAAAGGAAATAAACTTATTGTACCCAAATTATATTGATTGGAAATGAATCCAAATATTGTCTTATCTGCTAGTATGCAATCTTCGAAGAGTGTCCTCAAGCCATCATTGCTCAAAAGAGTTTCTACTTCTAAGCCGAAAGGCAAGAAGAAGAAGAAACAAGGTGAAGCAAAGATGGTGGGAGGATCTCAGGGAAGAGTGAAGAAGCCGAAAGGCAAGTACTTCACTTGCAAGCAGAATGGACATTGGAAGAAGGACTGTCCCAATCCAAAACAGAACAAAAGTATATCTTTTGGTCTAGTCGTTGTAACATGGTTAGCGGTGTTATCTACCGGCACCTGGTGTGTAGATACGAGAGCCACTAATCATGTCTGCAATACTTTTGCGTGGTTTCGAAACCCGACGACTAGCTAAAGGGGATATTACCATTTACTTGGGCAATGCCATGAAGATGGCGGCTATTGCAGTGGGAGATGTTTTATTTATTTTTTGAGAAAAATAAAGGTTTTTGGTTCTTAAGAATTTCCTTTATGTACCCTTATTTAGAAAGAATTGATTTCGGTTTCTAAATAGTTTTTGCATGGATAATCTATTTCTTTTCATGACAGATTTGTTATAAAGGAATAGGGACATTATCTATTAGTACATAGATAGGAAATTTATAACTTGAACCACATGCTCACTTGCAAATAGAAGTTAATAACTCATCTTCTAATTCGATAAGAGAAAAGAACCTTCAAGATGAACCAAACATATCTTTGGCTTCTTAAGCTTGGTCACATTAACCAAGTAGAATTGAGGTTGGCGGTGATGGACCTTTGGGTTCATTAGTGGTGGAGGATCTCCCAACCTACGAATCTTGCTTGGAGGGTAAGATGACCAAGAGGCCTTTTAAGGCCAAGGGTATAGAGCCAAAGATTTGTTAGAAATGGTTCATTCGATTCGTATGGTCCTATGTCTATCCAGCAAGAGGTAGTTTTGAATATTTTGTCTTTTCATAGACAATTATTCAAGATGACACTACGATCGATCGTGGTGGTGACAACCTCTTGGGAGAGTTCGGGAACTACTTATCGAGGTTGGGATTCAATCCCAATTATTTGCACTGGCACACCCCAGTGAGCAGTGTAGCGATCTGAAGAAATAGGACTCTTATGGAGATAATTAGATCGATGATTAGTTATTACTTGTTTTATAGTCCTAGAGATCAGAGTGATCGTTAACACGCTAGATTTCTAGAGGAAGACTATGTGATAAGCCACAAGCCCAAGAGTAAAATTGTTCGAGGAGTTAAAAGGGAAGTCACTTCTTTAGTACCACCGGTACAAGAGGACATACCACATGTCACTGCACCGCGTGTCACAGAGGATACACAGAAGATACCTCATCGTAGTGGGAGGGTTGTTAGACAACCTCTTAGATTCATGTTTTTGGACAAATCTTCTGATTTGGTCCCTAGCAAACATGAACCTGATCCCTAGATATACGACAGCATCTTTGCAAAGTGCAATGAATACTGAGATTGAATCTATGGATTCAAGTCAGGTCTGGGAGCTCTTATGCATTGCAGCTCATATGGATTATGAGGTGTGATAGATGGATGTCAAGACAGCTTTCCTTAATGGAAGTCTTGAGGAAAACATCTATTTGGAGCAACCAGAGGGATTCATTGCTAAGGGCAAAGAGCGTATTGTATATAAGCTTAATCGGTCCGTTAATGGACTGAAGCAAGCTTTGAAGTCTTGGGACATCTGCTTTGAGGAAGTAAATCCAGTCTTATGGATTTATTCAAAGTCCGGATGAGTCTTGTGTATATCAGAGATGTGACAGAAACGTAGTGGTATTTTTGTACTATACGTAGATGACATTTTGGTGGTTGGCGACAACATCGAAGTGTTATCAGACGTAAGGGTATGGTCGTCCAAACAATATGATATGAAGGACTTGGGAGAAGTGGGTCACAACCTTGGGGATCAAGGTTGTTGTGTTTATCCCAAGCTTCATACATAGACATGGTTTTGGATCGTTTTAGCATACAAAACTCCAAGAAGGGTTTTCTACCTTTCAGGTATGGAGTTCCTTTATCAAAGGAGATGTATCCTAGATCATCTGAGGAGATAGAGGAGATGAAGGCGGTCCCTTATGCTTCGGCAGTAGGAAGCCTCATGTATGCGATGCTCTGTACGAGACCAGATATCTGCTTTGCCGTGGGCATGGTCAGCAGATATCAAAGTAATCCAGGACAGGGATATTGGACTGCGGTAAAGCATATATTGTAGTGCCTGAGAAGGACTAGGGATTATATGCTAGTTTACCGGGTAGACCAATTACTCCCTGTGGGTTACACGGATTCCGATTTCCAATCAAAAAGGGATAACAGTAAGTCTACCTCAGGGTTTGTGTTTACTTTGGGAGGTGGAGCCATAGTATGGAAGAGTGTCAAGCAGAAATGCGTGGTGGACTCTACCATGGAAGAAGCTGGGTGGCTCAGGAATTTCCTAATGGACTTAGATGTGATTCCTGGTTTGCCCAGAACTATCACAATTTATTGTGATAATAATGGTGCAGTTGCAAACTCGAAGGAACCACGAGCCCATAAGGTTAGTAAACACATAGAGTGCAAGTACCACGATCTGAAATCGTTAAGGAGGTAGAAGTTCTTGTCGCCTAGATTGCATCGAGAGGATGACACAGTAGACCCTTTCACTAAGGCCCTTCTAGAGCTTTGATAGGCATGTGGAGGAAAGGGAATCGGATGTATGGCGATGAAGAGACAAAGAGTCTTTTAGTATAAGTGGGAGATTGTTGGGATGTATACTGAAAGCCTAGCTCTTTTGTATGGACATCTTTATTTTGAAATAAGAATCACATGATCATTGTTTGCACGTTATATTTATATGTGTGCATATTGTCTAATATTTTACATTGTAGATAACATGGTGCCTGGGTGCGGCACAGAAGATCATGTTATCAGTCCCTTGTAGAATATAAGTAGAGGCTCACAACCAAGATAGTTTTGGACAAACCATTGGCATGGTTGTAGTGTAGCTTGGTATTGTTTTATCTTGAACATAGAGTTACACTAGTACACCTGATTGTATTGGCGGGGACCGACATAGAGGTGATTCAATTTATTCGACTACATAATTGAATCGGACCTCGGATATTATGTTGTACATGCTCTTAATCCCGATATAATAACGGGCACATGTACTTAGTATTTATTTCTTTGATTTACGGTGAGATTTCTATGGATTAAATCAATATGCATAAGTTGGGAAGTGATATTATTTACATGGTGTGTCGTTGATTATAGGAGGAATCGTGTCCTATATATTAGGTAGATGAAGTCCCCTAGAGGATCTAATAAGGTTCATCATGTAAAACCTGCAGGATGACTTAGTCAACATGATGATAAGGTTGAGTGGTACTACTCGAGGAGTTAGATGTTAATTAATTGATGGTCAGTAAATCAATTAATTGACGGACATTCGATATCTTAAACACGGGGAGATGGATGTACAAATAATATATGGAGCCCATATTAATTTATGGGGGTTGGAGAGGTAGTTCAATGATGATCCTCTAGTGGAATGGAACATCATTGATGGATCAAGTTTGTGTGGTTCCGATCCATCGGGTGGCCAAGACCCAACTCCTCCTCATGGTCCCTATCGTAGCCTTATATAAACCTCATGAAGTCTAGATCAAATGATGGAAAACAAATCTCTAGATCCGACGGTTAGGATTTAATCCCTAGAACCGACGGTGGAGATTAGATCTCTAGATCCGACGGTTGGGATTAAATTCCTAGAACCGACGGTTGAGATTAAATCTCTAGATCCGACGGTTGGTATTAAATTCCTAGAACCGACGGTTGAGATTAAATCTCTAGATCCGACGGTTGAGATTAAAACCCTAGAACCGACGGTGGAGATTAAAACCCTAGAACCGACGGTGGAGATTAAACCAAGGCCTAAACCTAACTCTATATAAAAGGGAGAGGAAAGGTTGGATAAGGTGGTGCAAGAAAATTGGGAATTAGTTCCTATATTTTTGGCTACCTCATCAATAACCAATTTTCTCCTAAGTTCTATATAAGGGAGTATGGGTTGGTGCAACTATGTTTTGGATGGTTCATGATGGATGCTAAGGAAATTAGGGTTTTACCTAGCATTACTTGGGCGTGCAAGCAACCTCAAGGAGGAAACCCTAATTAGGGTTTTGGTTCCTTAGGTTGGCGGCCAAGGTGGTGGAGCTAGAGGCGGCAACCTATGGATGAGCTTGTCTTCTTCCTTGGTGGCTAGCTCCTAGATCTCTCCTCTCCACCATGCTTATGTGGCAAGAAACCTATGGAGGAAACCCTAATTAGATTAGGGTTTGGCTCTTTGGATTAGGCTAGGTTTGGAAGTTATGGTTGGCGGCAACTATAGGGTAAGGGCTCATCTTCTTCCTTCTAAGGGTTGGCCGGCCACTACCTTCTCTTCCTCTACCTTGGCAAGAAATCCAAAGGAAGCTTGGTTGGGGCTAGGGTTTGGAAGGTAAGGTAGGTGGCAACTATAGGGAAGTGTTCTTCTTCTTCCTAGGGTGTTGGCGGTTCTATCCTTTTTCCTATACCTTTGGTGGTGCCCAACCTATTCCTCTTTTCCCTTTGTTTTCCTCTTGGCCGGCGGCACTAGGAGCTAGAGTTTGTCCCTAGTTCGGTTGCTTGGTTGTTTCCATTATGTTCTCTCTATTCTTGGGGGTGCATCAATCCTTTGTGGATTGGTGGTTGGCTCAAGCAAGAAGGGAAAGAGAGTTCTTCATTCTTTGGATTGAAGAAGATCTAAGAAGCTTCAACTTGTGGAGGATCTTCGCCCACACGAAGTCTACAAGGAGGTTAGGACATACGATAGAAGATCAAGAGGTATAAAAGTTTTATAACTTTTATTTATGATCTTTGCATGTTTCTATTCTTAATTGATATGCTAGCTTAAGTTCTTTAGGTTAGTATATGTTGATTATACTAGTTTACATTTGTATGTATTTGTATAATCATGGACCCCGATAAGAAACACAAAAACCGGCGATCCGTCCGTCGTCTCTTCCGCGGCTAATCGACTAGAAGAGTTTGGTTGCTTGAACAACTAGTTTGTTCAAGCGATCGCTCGAGTCGTTGGCACGACGACGAATTGGTTGTGCTTAGGAAACTCATCCCATCCGGATTAGTTTTCATTAGTGAAAATTTTAATCCGGGGACATGGGAACCTATGAGCATTCTGAGAAATAGCACGATTGCCAACAATGATGTACTACTAGGTGCCACTCATGATCGTTCTATAATTAATGGTTAATTATAGACGGCCAACATAAATTGAGAACCTATTTGGTCACAAGCACAATGAGCGTAATTCGAAGGATTTAAAACGAGCTTGAGAATGAGATTCTCAGACTGAGAGAAACTAGTTTTGGTTGGACCAAACAAGGAGTGAGCATGAAATTGTTTCAGTCGCAATGGAAGTGTCGATGGGCCGTGCCTTATGAAGACATAATGGATGAACCAAATTTGTTTGGTTCTAATCTAATGGTGGAGAATAAACCAAAGGGGTTTAGTTTGTTTTAAACGAATGAATCAAGGTTGATAGCTGATGGACCTCTGAGTTCATTAGTGGTGGAAGACTTCCCAACCTGCGAGTCCTGCTTGGAAGGTAAAATGACCAAGAGGCCTTCCAAGGTCAAGGGGTATAGAGCCAAAGATGTGTTGGATTTGGTTCATTTTGATTTGTGTGGTCCTATGTCTATCCAGGCAAGAGGTGGCTTTGAATATTTCATCTCTTTTATAGACGATTATTCAAGATATGGATACATTTACTTGATGCACCACAAGTCTGAATGCTTTGACAAGTTCAAAGAATTCAAGGCTGATGTGGAGAAATGTCAAGGTAAAAGTATCAAGATACTATGATCAGATCATGGTGGTGAGTACCTCTTGCAAGAGTTTAGAAATTACTTATCAGAGGCTAGGATTCAATCCCAATTGTCTTCACCTAGCACACCCCAACATATTGTGTAGCAGAGCGAAGGAATAGAACTCTTATGGAGATGGTTAGATCGATGATGAGTTATTTTGAGTTGCCAGATTCGTTCTGGGGATATGCTCTATATACGACAGTGTATATTTTAAACTTGGTTCCATCTAAATAAGTGTCATCTACTCCCACAGAGTTGTGGACTGGGCGAAAGCCTAGTCTAAGACATATTCGGATATGGGGGAGTCCAGCACATGTGCTGAAGGCAGATGTTGGTATGTTGGAACCTCGTACAGAAGTACGCTTGTTCGTTGGCTATCCTAGTGGAATGAAGGGTGGTTTGTTTTATAGTCCTAGAGATCAGATGGTGATCATTAACACGAACGCCAGATTTCTAGAGGAAGACTATGTGATGAGCCACAAGCCCAAGAGTAAAATTGTTCTGGAGGAATTAAAAGGGGAAGTCACTTCTTTAGCTCCACCGGTACAAGAGGATATACCACATGTCACTGTACCGCGTGTCACAGAGGATACACAGGTGATACCTCATCGTAGTGGGAGGGTTGTGAGACAACCTGATAGATTCATGTTCTTGGGAGAATCTTCTGATTTGGTCCCTGGTGAACATGAACCGGATCCCTGGACATATGACGAGGCAATCCAAGATAAAGATGCAACATCTTGGCAAAGTGCAATGAATATTGAGATTGAATCTATGGATTCGAATAAGGTCTTGGAGCTAGTAGACCCACCCGATGGTGTAAAAACCATTGGATGCAAGTGGATCTACAAGAGAAAAATAGGAATAGATGGGAAGGTTGAGACCTTGAAAGCGAGGCTTGTTGTGAAGGGGTATACTAAGAAAGACGATATCGATTATGAGGAGACCTTTTCACCGGTAGCCATGCTTAAGTCTATCCGGATTCTCTTATGCTTAGCAGCTCATATGGATTAAGAGGTTTGGCAGATGGATGTCAAGACAACTTTCCTTAATGGAAGTCTTGAGGAAAACATCAATATGAAGCAACCAGAGGGATTCATTGCTAAGGGCAAAGAGCATCATGTATGTAAGCTTAATCGGTCCATTTATGGATTGAAGCAAGCTTCGAGGTCTTAGAACATTCTCTTTGATGAGGTAATCCAGTCTTATAGATTTATTCAAAGTTCGGATGAGTCTTGTGTATACAAGAGATGTGACCGAAACGTAGTGGTATTTCTTGTACTATACGTAGATGACATTTTGTTGATTGGCAACAATATCAAGGTGTTATCGGACGTAAGAGTATGGTTGTCCAAACAGTTTGATATGAAGGACTTGAGAGAAGTGGGACACATCCTTGGGATCAAGGTTATAAGGGATCACAGAAAAAAGATATTGTGCTTATCCCAAGCTTCATACATAGACACGATTAAGGATCATTTTAGCATGTAGAACTCCAAGAAGGGTTTTCTACCTTTCAGGCATGGAGTTCCTTTATCTAAGGAGATGTGTCCTAGATCATCTGAGGAGATAGAGGAGATGAAGGTGGTTCCTTATGCTTTGGAAGTAGGAAGCCTCATGTATGCAATGCTATGTACAAGACCATATATCTTCTTTGCTGTGGGTATGGTCAGCAGATATCAGAGTAATCCAGGGCACGGACATTGGACTGCGGTAAAGCATATATTGAAGTACCTAAGAAGGACTAGGGATTATATGCTGGTTTATCGGGCAGACCAATTACTCCCTGTGGGTTATACGGATTCCGACTTCCAATCTGATAGGGATAACAGTAAGTCTACCTCAGGTTTTGTGTTTACTTTGGGAAGTGAAGCCATTGTATGGAGGAGTGTCAAGTAGAAATGCGTGGCGAACTCCTCCATGGAAGCTGAGTATGTGGCAGCCTCTGAGGCGGCCAAAGAAGCTGTGTGGCTCAGGAACTTCCTGATGGACTTGGATGTGATTCCTGGTTTGCCCAAAACTATCACAATTTATTATTATAATAGTGGTGCAGTTGCAAACTCGAAGGAACCACGAGCCCATAAGGCTAGTAAACACATAGAGCGCAAGTACCACCTGATACGAGAAATCGTAAAGAGAGGAAAAGTTGTTGTGGCAAAGATTGCATCGGAGGATAACCTGGCAGATCCTTTCGCTAAGGCCCTTCCTGTGAGAGCTTTTGATAGCCAAGTGGAGGGAATGGGGATCAGATGTATGGAAGTTTGAGGACAACATAGCCTTTTAGTATAAGTGGGAGATTGTAGGGATGTATACTGAAAAGTCTACCTTTTCTACGAACATCTTTATTTTGAAATAAGAATCACATGATCATTGTTTGCATTTTATGGTTATGCAATATTGTCTAATACATTACATTGTAGAGAACATGGTGTGTGGTGTCACACGGGAGATCATGTTATTAGTTCCTTGTAAAGTATAAGTAAAGGCTCACAACCGAGATGGCTTTGGACAAACCATTGGAATGGATGTAGTGTGATTTGGTATTGGTTTGTCTTGACCATAGAATCACACTAGTGCGCTTTGTGTGCATTGAGCAGGACCGACTTAGAGGTGATTCGATTTATTGCTGACTACATAATCGAATCAGACCTCAGATATTATATTGTACATGCTCTTAATCTCGATATAATAACGGGCACATATACTTAGTAGTCATCTCTTTGATTTACCAATGAGCGAGATTTTTAGATTAAATCGATAGGCTCGGTATGTTGGGAGATGATATAATTTATATGGTGTGCCATTGATTATATGAGGAAATCGTGCCCTATATATTAGAATGATGATATCCCCTTGAGGAACTCATAAGGTTCATCATGTAAACCCTGCAGGTGGACTTGGTCTGGCATGATGAAAAGGTTGAGTGGTACTACTCATGGAATTAGATGTTGATTAATTAATGGTCAATAAATTAATTAATCGACGGATGTTCGAGATCTTAAACACGGGGAGAAAATGTACATATAATATATGGAGCCCATATTGTCTTATGGGGGTGGGTGAGGTAGATCAATGATTATCCTTTAGTGGATTAGATTATCATTTATGGATCGGACTTTATGTAGTCTTGATCCATGGGTGGCCAAGATCCAACTTCTCCTCACGGTCCCTAATGTAGCCTATTAACACCTCATGAAGCTTAGATACAATGGATGAAAACAAAACTCTAGATCCAAAGGTAGAGATTAAATCTCTAGATCCGACGGTTGAGATTAAATCTCTAGATCCAACGGTTAAGATTAAATCCCTAGAACCAATGGTGGAGATTAAATCATGGCTTATCCCTAACTCTATAAAAGGATGTGATAGGGGTGGGCGGCAACTTGATGATGGCTTAAGGGGATTAGGGTTTGCTTCCTTTGAGGCGAGGAATCCTTGTTTGTTTTGGATTAGGTTTGCGCGGCTAGGGTTTGGGAGCCAGGGGTGGGCGGCAACATGAGGAAGAGCTCTTTTCTTCTTCTTCCCAAGTTGTTGCCGGCACATATACTTCTCCCCTCTACCTTTGTCGGAGCTCATCCTAATCTTCTTCCCCTCTTCCATGGTCGTCCACTAGGAGAGATAGGATTAGGGTTTAGTGGCTTAGGGTTTTGGAGGCTTGGGCGGCACCAAATAAGGAATTATTCTTTCTTCTTCCTCTCCTTTGGTGGTCGACGCCCACAACCTTCTTTCCAGCCCTTGGCCGGCGTCCAAACTTCTTCTTCCCCTTCTCCTTGGTTGGTGGAAACAAGATTTAGGGCTCTCCCTTGGTGTCTTGGCTAGTTTCCACCTTGATCTCTTCTTTCTTCTTGGCCAGCGGCAAGCTCCATACTTGGAGGTTGTTGGTTGGTTGAAAGATGGAATAGAGCTTTGTTTATATTCTTCTTCTTGCTCGGAACGAGCAAGGAAGGAAGATTGCTGATCTAGGAGCTTCAACTTTTGGTAGATCGTCGCCCACACGACGCACGAAAGGAGGAAGGTCATACATTAGAAGATCGAGAGGTATACCGATTCTCTATTCTATTTTGTAACATGTTTGTTTTTGTTTTTCAATTATGAGCATAATAAATTCTGTTTGTGGCTAAATAATATTTGGATCCCGAACATAAATACAAAAACCGGCGATCGATACATCGTCTATTCCGCGGCTACTCGTAGAATAGAGGTGGGTCGCTTGAACAACGAGTTTTTTCAAGTGACCTCTCTAAATGAATAGAACGACGATGACTTAATTGTTTGGGCAATCCCTTTTGTCTAGTATTAATTTTTTTTTATCCGGGGACATCGATGGGATCGCCATGAACAAACAACCAAGGTGAAGTGGGAAACGAAGTTTCCCCTCACGGACTCGATAAGCAAAACCCTTCAATTGGTATGAGAGCTTCCGGGCAAAACCTTCAATTGGTATTAGAGCCAAGGTTTCCGGTTTTCTTTGTTTAGGATTCAGTTAATTTTTATGCACTTTTCATATATTATATGTGTCAGATAATAGTAGGATATGCGTAGTTTAACTCTTTGGTTGCAGGCATAAGATCCGACTATTATAGCCATATGTGTGTATGTGATTGTATGTGTGTAAATATTTATTTTGTTGAATCCTCGGGGTTGACGAGGCTAGTATTTGATTTTTGTAAATTAAATACGCCATTGTTTAGCCACTCTTTATTTTATTTTACTTTCGATCTAGATTTCATGTACACTCCCTCGTGGAGTATAGGATCGATGGATGTAAATTAAAATAGGTTTTAGTCTTGGCTCGGATCTCCAAATGGCTTGTACATGCCGTAGGAGGAGCGGACGAGAAGGCGTTGCGACGGGAGACATATTGAAGACAAAAGTCATAATAGTTGGAAAATAATTTATTTTTCATATTTATTGCTTTTTGTTTGATATGCATGTCGTAGGCTAGGAAAATTCCTCAATTTAAAATTACTAAGTGGGAGAGGGAAATTTCTATAAATTCCCACGGCCTCCATTACGATTTGACAAGTGATGCAAATAAAATTGCGCGTCGGCTCTGAGTGCCTTCAACCCCATCGGATGAGTTTGTTTGCGGATCACAAGGTCAAATATGGTTATAGAGAATTATCAAGGAGCGTGTGCACTTCCCCATTGTAAGACACATAACCCGAGATAATTACCTTGGTACCAAGTAATGGTGAACACTTAGATACAAATATAAGTATCCTCCCCATCGGAGTCACTACTTTTATTTGTAGGGCCAAAGAGGAACCAACTATTAATTTTACTTGTCAAAAAGTTAGGTTGACAAGATAGTAAAATTAATGGGTAAAACCTTCTCTTACAAATGTAGAATTCGTATACGTCCACACTATCGTGGCATACGATATTATCGGTGTTTTGAGGTGTTGGTTGATTTTAAAATTTTATTGTTTGAGGAATCAATAATTTTTTGAAATCTAATGTTTTGATTTATGTGATTCTTAGGTTTTCTTTCAAAATGACTTTCAACCCACTTGCTGTGATACTGAAAGAGAATAAGCTTACTGTACCAAAATTATGTTGATTGGAAAAGAATCTAGATATTGACTTATCTACTAAGGAGTACAAGTATGTACTCTTCAAAGAGTGTCCTCCTAAGCCTGCGAATAAGCTTGAAGTCCTTGGAGCTAAGATCTATGGGAAAACCCAGGTCGATATCATTCTCTAGCCGACAGAAAGTCTTGCTCAGACTCAGGCCATGGATGCTTAGAAGGTTTCTACTTCTAAGCCGTAAGGCAAGAAGAAAAAGAAACAAGGTGGAGCAAAGGTGGTGGGAGGATCTCAGAGAGGAGTGAAGAATTCGAAAGACAACTGCTTCACTTGTAAGCAGACTGGACACTGGAAGATGGACTGCCCCAACTGCAAGAACAAAGGGGTTCTAGGAAACAAGACGACTGGCTGAGGAGGAGATTACCGTGTACTTGGGAGATTTCACGAAGGTGGCGGCTGTTGTAGTGGAAGATGTTCATTTATCTTTTGAGAAAAATAAACTTTTGGTTCTTAAGAATTGCCTTTATGTATCCTTATTTAGAAAGAATTTAATTTCAGTTTCTAAATTGTTTATGGATGGATATTCTATTTCTTTTAATGACAGAGTTGTTATAAGAAAGAATAGGGACATTATCTGTTCGGGTGCATTGATAGGAAATTTGTACACACTTGAACTAAAACCTCCCATGATGCAAATTGAAGTTAATAACTCATCTTCTAATTCCAATAAGAGAAAAGAACCTTCGAAGATGAACCAAACATATCTTTGGCATCTTAGGCTTGGTCACATTAACCTAAGCAGAATTCAAAGGTTGATAGCTGATGGACCATTGGGTTCATTAGTGGTGGAGGATCTCCCAACTTGCGAATCCTGCTTGGAAGGTAAGATGACTAAGAGGCCTTTTAAGGCCAAGGGGTATAGAGCCAAAGATGTGTTAGAATTGGTTCATTCTGATTTGTGTAGTCCTATGTCTATCCAGGCTAGAAGTGGTTTTGTGTATTTCATCTCTTTTATAGACGATTACTCAAGATATGGATACATTTACCTGATGTGCCGCAAGTCTGAATGCTTTGACAAGTTCAAAGAATTCAAGGCTGATGTGGAGAAACGTCAAGGTAAAAGTATCAAGACACTACGATCTGATCATGGTGGTGAATACCTCTTGGGAGAGTTTAGTAACTACTTATCAGAGGCTGGGATTCAATCCCAATTGACTGCACCTGGCACACCCCAGCAGAACGGTGTAGAAGAGCGAAGGAAGAGGACTCTTATGGAGATGGTTAGATCGATGATAAGTTATTCTGAGTTGCCAGATTCGTTATGGGGATATGGTCTAGATACGGCGGTGTACATTCTGAACTTGGTTCCATCTAAATCAGTGCCTTCTACTCCCACAGAGTTGTGGACTGGGCGAAAGCCTAGTCTAAGACATATTCGGATATGGGGGAGTCCAACACATGTGCTGAAGGCAGATGCTGGTAAGTTGGAACCTCGTACAGAAGTATGCTTGTTCGTTGGCTATCCTAGAGGAATGAAGGGTGGTTTTTCTTATAGTCCTAGAGATCAGAGGGTGATCATTAGCACGAACGCCAGATTTCTAGAGGAAGACTATGTGATTAGCCACAAGCCCAAGAGTAAAATTGTTCTGGAGGAATTAGAAGGGAAAGTCACTTCTTTAGTACCACCGGTATAAGAGGATATACCACATGTCACTGCACCGCGTGTCACAGAGGATACACAGGTGATACCTCATCATAGTAGGAGGGTTGTGAGACAACCTGATAGATTCATGTTCTTGGGAGAATCTTCTGATTTTGTCCCTGGCGAACATGAACTGGATCCCCGGACAAATGATGAGGCAATCCTGTTAGTAATATATGAGAGATGTCCTAAGGCAATCGCCTTATGTATGATCCATTTATATGATAAATGAAGATTCACTATTTGAGTATACACGTTTCATGTATTTGATTGGATCTTAAACTCATTTACTGAATGTCCACGATACGATTCACAGCATGAGAGAATTTGTGATTGGATCACAACTAGTGAGTATCTCTACATGTGTAATTGTGATGTATCGGAATTATCCCTAGTCGATGAATTGATGGATTTGGACACCATCAATTCTGTCGAGACTAGCATGAGGTATACTCCTTGGTGTATCCAAGCTGCTGATTCTCACAAGCTGGAGACATAGTGATGTCCAAAGTTGATCGTGGATGCTAGTTATGGTAACTAGTTCATTGGAGTGACCAGCCGTAAGACTTCATATGGTTCTCTGCATATATATATATATGTCAATGAAGTTCTTACTGTAGCTTAAGTGCGATGTTCCTTTGACTTGCGGTATTCAAGTCTTCTTGATCATGGAGACTTATGCTTTGACATCTTAAGCAAACATCTCCAAGGAGATGTGGACCCGGGATGATTGGGTATAAGTCAAAGTGATCGAAGGTGTTTAAATAGCCTATAAAGGATTCACCACTCCTTGCGAGGAGATGTATACCCATGGTCTCTCGTCGGATTGTTACTAAAGTCTTTGGCCAAAGCATTACATGTTTAGAGTAAGGTACTCTTAGATACATGTGCAGTAACTAGAATCCGTAGGACGAGGAAATGATACTTGGGCTAGGTGTGACATAGTCAGCCTAGTTGGGACTGACACTATAGACCATGTCCTGAACCAAGTGGGTATAAGATGAGTGAAGGGAATGGGGCACGATTCATTCGAGTTGCTGAAGGGTTTCAGAAATAGTTCTGGATCAACCGTTGATCTTTTCGGTTAATTGGGGATCATGATGTACTACTAGGTGCCACTCATGATCGTTCTATAATTAATAGTTAATTATAGATGGTCAACATAAACCGAGAACCTATTTGGTCACACGCACAACGAGCATAATCCAAAGGATTCAAAACGAGCTTGAGAATGAGATTCTCAGACCGAGAGAAACAAAGTTTGGTTGGACCAAACATAAAGCGAGCATGAAAACGTTTCAGTCGCAATGGAAGCGTGGATGGGCCGAGTCTTATGAAGACGTAATGGATGAACCAAAATGGTTTGGTTCTAATCCAATGGAGGATAATAAACCAAAGGGTTTGGTTTATTTTAAACGAATGAACCAAAAGTTGGTTCGGTTCGTTTTAACTTAAAATAAACCATCATGGTTTGGTTTATTTTAACTTATCTTAATGGAGCGGGTTAACGGGCCTAATGGTTATGATCCAATAACCATTAAGATAATTAGTTCTCTATAAAAGAGGGCTTAAGGGATGGTTTAAGCCCTAATCCACAACCCTAAGTTGCCGCCCACCTCTCCTTGGAGAAATTCGGAGCTAACTCTCCTCCTCCTTGCCGCAGCCCACCTTGCTCCTCCAACCGCCATCCAGAAGGTTGTTTCCTTCCCCGTCGCCGGCGTCGAGCTGCTGCCGGTTAGTGCTCCGGGGATCTCCTTCAAGTTTGGCATCAAGGTGGGCTCTATCTCCCTTGGTTGGCCGGCGCCTATCACCTCCACCAAAGCTGTCTAGTTTTCTGGACAGCTTGTTCTCCTCTCGTCGGAGCGTCGTTTGGACGACGGTTAGAGCACCGACAGCGGCTAACTTACCGGGGATTCGATCTCCGGTAATCCTCTGAGGTGGAGGACGAAGGATTCGTCAATTGGTTGACGAATATCTTTCCGGAGAAGCGAGTTTTGAGGACTCGTTTTAGGATCCGAATTTGGATTCGGATCGTGATCATCTCTCGATCACGTCGTCTTCAACACGTGGCTAGTAACCCGTACGAAGACGAAGCTCGTGGCTTAGCGAAGTCATCCCGAGGTACTCGGCGTGGATACGGATAGAGACGATTCTAGTGAGGATCGTTCCGGTTGATGTCGTTCCCGCTACACGTCATACGAAAGGTATAACGTAGATAAATTTCCTTTTATTGCAAATTTAAATTTACGGTTATGTCTACACTTGTTGTAATATGCATGCGTGTGTTGTGTGTGTCGTAATAAATATAGATTTATTATTTTTATTGCTTCCGCTGTGTTCATGTTTACGAAACGTGATCGAACACACACACGCCGCGGTGCCGGAAACCCAACAAATCCAAGATAAAGATGCAACATCTTGGCAAAGTGCAATGAATACTGAGATTGAATCTATGGATTCGAATTAGGTCTGAGAGCAAGTAGAGCCACCCGATGGTGTAAAAACCATTGGATGCAAGTGGATCTACAAGAGAAAGAGAGGAAGACGGGATGGTTGAGACCTTCAAAACGAGGCTTGTTGCGAAGGGGTATACTCAGAAAGAGGGTATCGATTATGAGGAGACCTTTTTGCCGGTAGCCATGCTTAAGTCTATCCGGATTCTCTTATGCATAACAACTCATATGGATTATGAGGTGTGACAGATGGATGTCAAGACAGCTTTCCTTAATGGAAATCTTGAGGAAAACATCTATATGAAGCAACCATAGGGATTCATTGCAAAGGGCAAAGAGAATCTTATATGTAAGCTTAATCGGTCCATTTATGGATTGAAGCAAGCTTCGAAGTCTTGGAACATCCGCTTTGATGAGGTAATCCAGTCTTATGGATTTATTCAAAGTTCGGATGAGCCTTGTGTATACAAGAGATGTGACGGAAATGTAGTGGTATTTCTTATACTATACGTAGATGGCATTTTGTTGATTGACAACAATATCAAAGTGTTATCGGACGTAAGGGTATGGTTGTCCAAACAGTTTGATATTAAGGACTTGGGAGAAGTGGGACACATCCTTGGGATAAAGGTTATAAGGGATCGCAGGAAAAGGATGTTGTGCTTATCCCAAGCTTCATACATAGACACGATTATGGATCGTTTTAGCATGCAGAACTCCAAGAAGGGTTTTCTACCTTTCAGGCATGGAGTTCCTTTATCTAAGGAGATGTGTCCTAGATCATCTGAGGAGATAGAGGAGATGAAGGTGGTCCCTTATGCTTCGGCAATAGGAAGCCTCATGTATGCGATGCTATGTACAAGACCAGATATCTGCTTTGCCGTGGGCATGGTCAGCAGATATCAGAGTAATCCAGGGCAGGGATATTGGACTGCAGTAAAGCATATATTGAAGTACCTGAGAAGGACTAGGGATTATATGGTGGTTTACCGAGAAGACCAATTACTCCCTGTGGGTTACACGGATTTTGACTTCCAATCTGATAGGGATAACAGTAAGTCTACCTATGGTTTTGTGTTTACTTTGGGAGGTGGAGCCATTGTATGGAGGAGTGTCAAGCAGAAATGCGTGGCGGACTCCGGCATGGAAGCTGAGTATGTGGTAGCCTCTGAGGCGGCCAAAGAAGTTGTGTGGCTCAGGAACATCCTAATGGACTTGGATGTGATTTCTGGTTTGCCCAGAACTATCACAATTTATTGTGATAATAGTGGTGCAGTTGCAAACTCGACGGAACCACGGCCCCATACGGCTAGTAAACACATAGAGCGCAAGTACCACCTGATACGAGAAATCGTAAAGAGAGAAGTTGTTGTGGCCAAGATTGCATCGGAGGATAACCTGGCAGATCCTTTCACTAAGGCCCTTCGGACGAGAGCTTTTGATAGGCATGTGGAGGGAATGGGGATAAGATGTATGGCAGTTTGAGGACAGCATAGTCTTTTAGTATAAGTGGGAGATTGTAGGGATGTATAATGAAAAGTCTACCTTTTGTATGAACATTTTTTTTTTAAATAAGAATCACATGATCATTGTTTGCATTTTATGGTTATGCAATATTGTCTAATACATTACATTGTAGATAACATGGTGTGTGGTGTCACATGGGAGATCATGTTATCGGTTCCTTATAAAGTATAAGTAAAGGCTCACAACCGGGATGGCTTTGGACAAACCATTGGAATGGTTGTAATGTGATTTGGTATTGGTTTGTCTTGACCATAGAATCACACTAGTGCACTTTGTGTGTATTGAGCAGGACCGACTTAGAGGTGATTCGATTTATTGCTGACTACATAATAGAATCAGACCTCAGATATTATATTGTACATGCTCTTAATCCCGATATAATAACGGGCACATATACTTAGTAGTCATCTCTTTGATTTACCAATGGGCGAGATTTATAGATTAAATCGATAGGCTCATTAAATTGGGAGATGATATTATTTATATGGTGTGTCATTGATTATAGGAGGAAACCGTGTCCTATATATTAGGATGATGATGTCCCCTTGAGGAGCTCTTAAGGTTCATCATGTAAACCCTACAGGTGGACTTGGTCCGGCATGATGAAAAGATTGAGTGGTACTACTCATGGAGTTAGATGTTGATTAATTAATGGGCAGTAAATTAATTAATCGATGGACATTCGAGATCTTAAACACGGGGAGAAAATGTACATATAATATATGGAGCTCATATTATCTTATGGGGGTTGGTGAGGTAGATCAATGATAATCCTTTAGTGGATTGGATTATCATTTATGGATCAGACTTTATGTGGGCTTGATCCATGGGTGGCTAACATCCAACTCCTCCTCACGGTCCCTAATGTAGCCTATTAACACCTCATGAATCTTAGATCCACTGGATGAAAACAAAACTCTAGATCCAAATGTAGAGATTAAATCTCTATATCCAATTGTTGAGATTAAATCTCTAGATCCGACGTTTGAGATTAAATCCCTAGAAACAATGAAGGAGATTAAATCATGGCTTATTCCTAACTCTATAAAAGGATGTGATAGGGTTGGGTGGCAACTTGATTATGGGTTAAGGGGATTAGGGTTTTCTTCCTTTTGAGGCTAGGAATCCTAGTTTGTTTAGGATTTGGTTTGGGCGGCTAGGGTTTGGGAGCTAGGGGTGAGCGGCAACATGAAGAAGAGCTATTTTCTTCTTCTTCCCAAGTTGTTGTCAGCACATATACTTCTCCCCTCTACCTTGGCTGGAGCTCATCCTAATCTTCTTCCCCACTTCCATGGTCGGCCACTAGGAGAGATAGGATTAGGGTTTGGAGGCTTAGGGTTTTGGAGGCTTCGGCGGCACCAAATAAGGAAGTATTTTCCTTTCTTCTTCCTCTCCTTTGGTGGCCGGCGCCCACAACCTTCTTTCCAGCCCTTGGCCGGCATCCAAACTCCTTCTTCCCCTTCTCCTTGGTTGGTGGAAACAAGATTTAGGGCTCTCCCTTGGTGTCTTGGCTAGTTTCCACCTTGATCTCTTCTTTCTTCTTGGCCAGTGGCAAGCTCCATCCTTGGAGGTTGTTGGTTGGTTGAAAGAAGGAATAGAGCTTTGTTTCTATTCTTCCTCTTCCTTGAAATGAGCAAGGAAGGAAGATTGGTGATCTAGGAGCTTCAACTTTTGGTAGATCGTCACCCACACGACGTCCGAAAGGAGGAAGGTCATACATTAGAAGATCGAGAGGTATATCGATTCTCTATTCTCTTTTGTAACATGTTTGTTTTTGTTTTTCAATTATGAGCATGATAAATTCTATTTGTCGCTAAATAATACTTGGATTTTGAACATAAATACAAAAACCGGTGATCTGTACATCATCTATTCTGTGGCTACTGGTAGAATAGAGGTGGGTCGCTTAAACAATGAGTTTGTTCAAGTGACCTCTCAAAACAAATACCGCGATGATGACTTGATTCTTTGGGCAATCCCTTTTGTCTAGGATTATTTTTTTTTTATCAGGGGACATCGATGGGATAGCCATGAATAAACAACCAAGGTGAAGTGGGAAATGAAGTTTCCCCTCACAGACTCGATAAGCAAAACCCTTCAATTGGCCTCAGAGCTTCCGGGCAAAACCTTCACGGTAATCCTCATAGGTGGAGGATGAAGGATTCGTCAAACGATTGATGAATACCTTTCCAGAGAAGCGAGTTTTTGAGGACTCGTTTTGAATCCGAATTTTGATTCGGATTGTGATCTTCTCTCGATCACATCGTCTTCAACACGAGGCTAGTGACTCGTACGAAGACGAGGCTCGTGACTTTGTGAAGTCATCCCGAAGATACTCAACGTTGATACGGATAGAAGCGATTCTAGCGAGGATCGCTCCGGTTGATGCCTTTTCTGCTACACATGATACGTCAGGTATACGTGGAATAAATTTTCTTTTATTACAAAATTTGAAACTACGATTATGTCTACACATGTTGTACTATGCAAGCATGTGGTGTGTGTGTTGTAATAAATTAGATTTATTATTTTTATTTCTTCCGTTGTGCACATGTTTACGAAACATGTTCGAACACACACTCGCCGCGGTGCCGGAAACCCAACAGTGGTATCAGAGCCCAAGTTGTATTTCGACATAATCGTAAAATTATTTTGCGATAGTCGTAATGGTATTTATGGAAATTTTCTACTTTTGAAAAGTTAGAAATATATATGGAAATTTTTAATTTTGGAAAGTCTATAAGTATTTATGGAAATCTTCTACTTTTGAAAAGTTAGAAGTATTTATGGAAATTGATATTTTCCATAAATAAAATATTTGATTAGATTAGGAAATTTGTTTCCTAATTTAATCATGATTTGATTTGAGAAATCAAATCTTAAAAATATTTTATTTCCATAAGTAGTTTTTATGATTTAGGAATTTTTTTTTCTCAAATTGACATTCCTTAATCAACACTTTGCACAAATAAAATATGTGATTAGATTTGGAAATTTATTTCCTAATTTAATCATGATTTGATTTGGAGAATCAAATCACAAACATATTTTATTTCCATAAATAGTTATGACATATAAGAAAATTTTGTACATGTTATAATTGTATGTCATGTAATTGCATTAGATGCATATCATTATGTCATGCGTGTCATGATATGTAGATGTATGCCATGTATGTCATGTCATGTAGATAATAGTTATTTGCATGAAAAGAGGATGAGACATAAAAACCCTTACTCAATATTAAAGCCTAGACCTTCCATTATTATGGTTAGAACCAGAGTTCCATTCCTTATTTGGGTTGTTGGACTCTCTCCAAGCCCGGCTCGAACCCGAACATGTTCCAACCATGGAATAGTTTAATACTAATATGGTAAGAGTCAAAGGTCAATCGTTAGCTTTGGTTGTTGGACTCTCTCCAAGCCGGGCTAATTGGTTGAATGCGCTCTAACCATATTAAAACTATGTCTTGATTAATGGGTTGGCTTTAATCTGGAGCATCGGCTTGTTGGACTCTCTCCAAGGTCGATGTGAAGGGAGGTGAAGTTGGGTGCTATGCCTATGATGCATACTTGTTAATGAGTTAACAACCCGATGTATGTGTGAACATTCAATTAGTTGTTAACACATTGTGATAGTTGCATATATGTGATATGCAATCGGTATATTTGATACCTACCATCGTAGTTATGAATGGTTTATTGGACTCTCTCCAAGGTTGTTCATATCTATGTTGGATATCAGCCCATTCGGAGATGGACCTACGATCTCCCAAAGTGATTTTGGGGTTTTTGAAATTCGAAAAATGAATAGGATTTATAAATGTATGTTGATGCATTTTAAATCATCTTTCTCATATATGCTCGTTTTGTATTTCTAAGTTAATCTATTGATCATGATGTCTTTGAATTTGCGTTCCATTTTGGATTCGAATAAATTGACTAGGTCGAACTTCTTGGACTGGCTTAGAAACTTGAGAATTGTTCTCAAGGTTGAAAAGCTTGCAAATGTCCTCGAAGCGTCTCTTCCCACCCGTCCTAGTGACAATGCAACTTCGGACCAATTGTTGGCCTATCAGAAACTTGTGATTGATTCTTAAATGACGAGTTGCATCATGCTAGCCACGATGATACCTGAGCTGCGGAAGCAGCATGAACATATGGATTCTCATACCATAATCTTTCATCTTTATGAGTTTTTTGATGAGCAACTGAGATTCGAAAGGTTCGAATTCTCCAAGCCTCTCTTCACCTCCGAGATGCAAGAAGGTTCATCTGTGGTACCGCTTAACATGTTGAAGACTATGGAGCCTTCTGAGAAGCATGAGCAGGGGATGGTGTTGTTAGTTGATTCCTAGAAGAAAGGTTCTAAGAGGGAGTCAAAAGAACAGCAGAAGGGGAAGAAGAAAACAGCTAAAAAGGCAGAACCAGCTCAAAAGGGCACTTGCCATCATTATGGCAAGGAGGGCCATTGGAGAAGAAATTGCAAGAATTATCTTGAGTCCGTGAAGAAGAATAAGGCATCGGATGCCCCATCTTCTTCAGATATCTTCATTATTGATTGTCATTCTATTTCCTCAAACACTTGGGTATTGAATACTGGGTGTGCCTCACATATATGTAATGACATACATGGACTAAGGAATAGAAGAAGACTCGTCAAGGGAGAGTCAAATTTACGTGTTGGGAATGGAGCAAAGGTTGCTGCACTCGCCATCGCAATGTATTTGTTGAAACTCCCTGCAGGACTTGTCTTAGAACTAGACAATTGCTTTTATGTTCCTTCGTTGATAAAGAACATCATTTCTATTTCTTGTTTAAATAGAAATGGGTACCAATTGACTTTTAGTAACAATTGTTGTTACATAACTTTGAATGGAGTTCTTTATGGGACTGGAACTTTAAGAAATGATATTTATACGTTGGACGTATCCAGTGACATTTTCAATATTGAAGCGAGCAACAAGCATGCTCGAAAGGATAATCAATTAGACTCCTACATGTGGCATTGTCGTCTTGGCCATGCAAGCAAGAAATGCATGTTCGAATTACACCGATGTGGAATTCTGGAATCGTTTGAATTGGATTCATACGATACATGCGAATCATGCTTAAAAGGCAAGATGACTAAGTTACCTTTTACAAAAAAAAGGTGAATGAGTGGGAGAGTTGCTAGGTCTAATACATACTGATGTATGTGGACGTATGTCAACTCAAGCTTTAAGAGGCTATAGCTACTTCATTACCTTCACCGATGATCACTCACGGTTTGGGTATGTGTTCTTGATGAAACACAAGTCTAAAGCCTTTGAAAGGTTCAAAGAATTCAGAAATGAAGTAGAGAAACAACATGAGAAGAGTATTAAAATACTTCGATCAGATCGAGGTGGTGAATACTTAAGTCAAGAGTTTCTAGATTATCAAAGAGACAATGGTATATTATCTCAATGGACTCCGCCATATACACCACAGCATAATGTTGTATTTGAGAGGCGTAACCGAACCTTGTTGGACATGGTCAGGTCAATGATAAATCATGCGAATCTTCCCAAATCCTTTTGGGGCTATGCACTTCAGACAACTGTTTACTTGTTAAACAGAATGTCAACCAAGGTAGTCTTTACTACTCCATATGAGATATGGAATAGTAAGAAACCTCATGTATCTTTCTTGAAGATATGGGGTTGTCCTGCTTATGTGAAGCGGACTGTATCAGACAAATTGGATGCTAAGTCTGATAAATATCTATTTATTGGATACCTTAAGGAAACAAGGGGTTACCAATTCTATCATCATTTGGAACAAAAGGTATTTGTTTCAAGGCATACTGTGTTTCTAGAGAAAGAGTTTCTCTTGCAAGAAAACAGTGGGAGTGTCATCAAGCTTGAGGAGGCTCGAGAAACTCAAATAGACATTGATGAGATACCTGGTAAAGCACAACAGCCAATAACTCATAGTTATGAGCCATCAGCTGGACCTATTGTGACACCACATCATTGTAGATATGGTAGAACACACAATATTCCTGAGAGATATGGATTTCTCATAAGTGAATCGAACGACGTAATACTCATTGATGATGAGGAGCCTACCAATTATGAAGAAGTTCTGACAAGTTCAGAAAGGGATAAGTGGCTTGAATCCATGAAGTCGAAAATGGATTCCATGTATGAAAACCAAGTTTGGAACTTGGTTGACCCACCTGAAGGCATAAAGCCTATAGGGTGCAAGTGGGTTTTTAAGAAGAAAACCGACATGGATGGTAATGTGATTACCTATAAGGCTAGACTGGTGGCGAAAGGATATCGTCAAAAGTAAGGTGTTGATTATGACAAAACCTATTTGCCTGTTGCTATGCTTAAATCCATTCGGATGCTCTTGTTCATAGCGGCTCATTATGATTATGAGATATGGCAGATGGATGTGAAAACAGCTTTCCTTAATGGAAACATGATCGAGGATGTGTATATGATACAACCTGAGGGTTTCACATCGGCTGATAAAACCAAGGTATGCAAATTGCGATGGTTCATATATGGATTGAATCAAGCATCCAGGAGCTGGAATATTCGTTTTGATGAGACAATCAAAAAGTTTGATTTCTCACAAAATCCAGACGAACCTTGAGTGTACAAGAAGGTTAGTGGGTGTGCAGTCGTGTTTCTAGTATTGTATGTCGATGACATATTACTTATAGGAAACGATATTTTAGTCTTACAGTCAGTTAAGATTTGGTTGTCCAAGACATTCTCCATGAAAGACCTGGGAGAAGCAACCTACATCCTCGAGATTAAGATATATAAAGATATATCAAAATGGTTGCTTGGTCTTTCACAGTCTACATATATAGACCGAGTGCTAAAGAGGTTTAGCATGTCGGAATCCAAGAAAGGTTTCCTACCCATCAGGCATGGGATACACCTTTTGAAGTCTATGTGTCTACGCAAAGAAGATGAGAGGATTTGCATGAGTAAGATTCCCTATGCATCCGCAATAGGATCTATCATGTATTCTATGTTATGCACGAGGCCCGATGTATCATATGCTCTGAGTATCATGAGTAGATACCAGTCTGATATAGGAATGGATCATTGGACGGCTGTTAAGACAATCCTTAAGTACTTGAGAAGAACTAAGGATATGTTCCTAATATATGGAGAAGGGGATATGGTGATACACGGGTATATGGATGCCAGCTTCCAGACAGACAAGGATGATTCCAGGTCTCAGTCTGGATACATGTTCACCTTGAATGGGGGCACAGTGAGTTGGAAAAGTTCCAAACAAGACACTGTAGCAGATTCTACCAGTGACGCAGAATACATTGCAACTTCGGAAGCAGCAAAGGAAGCGGTTTGGATCAAGAAGTTCATTTATGAACTTGGTGTGGTTCTAGCCATTGTTGAAGCAATACCGGTCTATTGTGACAACAATGGAGCAATTGTATAGGCGAAGAGCCAAGGTATCATCAATGATCCAAACATGTGCTTCGCCGCTATCATCTGATCAGAGAGATCATTAGTAGGAAGGAAATACAAATCGAGAAAATCCCCACTGAAAGGAACTTAGCAGATCCTTTGACTAAGGCATTACCTCAATGTAAGTTTGAGGGTCATGTTAGAGCTTATGGTATTGGATACCGTAGTGAATGGCATTAGGCCAAGTGGGAGTTTGTTAGTAATATATGAGAGATGTCCTAAGGCAATCGCCTTATGTTTGAACCATTTATATGATAAATAAAGATTCACTATTTGAGTATACATGTTTTCATGTATTTGATTAGATCTTAAACTCATTTAGTGAATGTCCATGATGCGATTCACAACATGAGAGAATTTGTGATTGGATCACAACTAGTGAGTATCTCTACATGTGTAATTGTGATGTATTAGAATTATCGCTAGTCGATGAATTGATGGATTAGGACACCATCAAATCTGTTGAGACTAGCACGAGGTATACACCTTGGTGTATCCAAGCAGCTGATTATCACTGGATGGAGACATTGTAATGTCCGGAGTTAATCGTGGATGCTAGTTATAGTAACTAGTTCATTGGAGTGACCAACCGTAAGACTTCATATGGTTCTCTGCATATATAGATATGTCAATGAAGTTCTTACTGCAGCTTAAGTGCGATGTTCTTTTGACTTGCGGTATTCAAGTCATCTTGATCATGAAGACTTATGCTTTGACATCTTAAGCAAGCATCTCGGAGGAGATGTGGAACTGGGATGATTGGGTATAAGTCAAAGTGATCGAAGGTGTTTGAATAACCTATAAAGGATTCACCACTCCTTGCGAGGAGATGTATACCCATGGCCTCTCGTCGGATTGTTACTAAAGTCTTTGGCCAAAGCATTACATGTTAAGAGTAAGGTACTCTTGGATACATGTGCAGTAACTAGAATCTGTAGTACGAGGAAAAGATACTTGGGCTAGGTGTGACATAGTCAACCTAGTGGGGAATGACACTATAGACCATGTCCTAAACCAAGTGGGTATAAGATGAGTGAAAGGAATGGGGCACAAATCATTGTAGCTGTTAAAGGGTTTCAGAAATAGTTCTGGATCAACTTTTGATCTTTTCGGTTAATTGGGGATCATGATGTACTACTAGGTGCCACTCATGATCGTTCTATAATTAATGGTTAATTATAGATGGGCAACATAAACCGAGAACCTATTTGGTCACACGCACAACGAGTGTAATCCTAAGAATTTAAAACAAGCTTGAGAATGAGATTCTCAGACCAAGAGAAACTAGGTTTGGTTGGACAAAACAAGGAGCGAGCATGAAATTATTTCAGTCGCAATGGAAGCGTGGATAGGCTGTGTCTTATGAATACATAATGGATGAACCAAATTGGTTTGGTTCTAATCCAATGGTGGAGAATAAACCAAAGGGGTTTGGTTTGTTTTAAACGAATGAACCAAAGTTGGTTCGGTTCGTTTTTAACTTAAAATAGACCAAATCGGTTTGGTTTATTTTAACTTAAATTAATGGAGTGGGTTAACGGGCTTTTGGTTATGATCCAATAACCATTAGGGAAATTTGTTCTCTATAAAATAGGGCTTAAGGGTTTTGTGAAAAGATAATCCAAGCAACCCCAAAGTTGCTGCCCACCCTCTCCTTCTCCTCTTGCGGTCGGCGCCCAAACCCTAGCCGCCGCCCACCCTTGTGCCACCGTCCAAGCTTGTTGTCAGCATCCAAGCTTCAGCCGGCGATCCTCTAGCAACCCTCCGGTTATCCTCCTTGGCTTCGGTGACCAAGGACTTGCTGGCCCTCTTCTCTTTGGTCGGCGCAAACTCCTCCACCAAGTTGTCCAGTTTTCTAGACAGCTTGTTTCTTGCGTGTCAGAGCATCGTTTGGACGACATTTGTAGCTCTGACAATGGCTAATTTTCCAAGATTCGATCTCCGGTAATCCTCATAGGTGGAGGACGAAGGATTCGTCAAACGGTTGATGAATACCTCTCCGGAGAAGCGAGTTTTTGAGGACTCTTTTTGAATCCGAATTTTGATTCGGATTGTGATCTTCTCTCGATCACATCATCTTCGACACGAGGCTAGTGACTCGTACGAAGATGAGGCTCGTGACTTTGTGAAGTCATCCCAAAGATACTCGGCGTAGATACGGATAGAGGCGATTCTAGCGAGGATCACTCCGGTTGATGTCTTTCCCGTTACACGTGATACGTCAGGTACACGTAGAATAAATTTCCATTTATTGCAAAATTTGAAACTACGGTTATGTCTACACATGTTGTACTATGCATGCGTGTGGTGTGTGTGTTGTAATAAATTAGATTTATTATTTTTATTTCTTCCGCTGTGCAAATGTTTATGAAACATGTTCGAACACACACTCGCCGCGGTGCCTGAAACCCAACAGACTTGCCATCAATCCGCGGATGAAATGCGGTACTGAATCGAAGCTCTGTGCCCATGGCCTGTTGTAGACACTGTCAAAATCGTGAGGTAAATTGCAGGTCTCTATCAGATATAGTACTCAAAAGTACCCCCACGCAGTATGATAATCTCTCGACAGTACAACTATGCCAGACGATCCAACGAGTTCGTTCCACGAATAGGCAGAAAGTAAGCTAATTTGGTTAGTCGATCCACGATCACCCAAATTGCATCATGCCCTTTACGGGTTCTAGGTAATCCCACAATGAAAATCCATTGAGATATGCTCTCACATCCATTCTGGAATCGGAATTTTCTGAAGCAATCCATTGAGATATTGCTGAAGGCTAGCGACACCCGGAGAAAGCCGCGGTGGTCGAGCAACACTCGAGTGATTTCGGAGGGAGCCGATGGAATCGAGTGGAAGGCCGGAAGCAAAAGCAACACGTAAGTATCGAGGTAAGCTCGTGTGTGTGAGCGTAAGTGAGGTCGTATCCTCTTTACGGGGATGATCTTAAGCATAGATCCGACCCAAGACATCTCATAGGTGGTCTAGGTCGAGATCGGACGGTCGAAGACCGTCGGAATTATGTTTTTGTTGAGCTAACTTTGACTTGCAGCAAGCATCACCAATCGCCCGGCTTGGAGGACTCGATCGCCGCCGTATCACGATCGCTTAAGGTCATCAATCGATCGATGTCGCCATCCCGATCGATGATGGCCATCAGTCGACTGATGGTCAATGATCAGATTCGAGGAGTCAAGGCTTATCACTCCACCTCAAAGCGGTTTGGTGTCCATTTGTGATTGGTTGAAGACCCACTCGAAAAGGGGCTCAAAGGCTATAAAAGGAGGGCCAAACCTAGGGTTTTGACAACAATTCTAAGCTTCCAAAAAGTCTCCGCAAAGCTACCGACAACAATGTGCTTCTTCTTCTCCGACGTCTAGGTTTCATTTCCTTTATTTTTGTACGTCGGTTTTAATTTTAGTGTCGTTGCTCATTTACATTCTTTGAAGCTATTTTTCTATCGTAACGAGGAGAGGGGGAGTGTCCCTCTACCTCAAGTTTTTTTTGTATCGATTAACTCCTACCTCCAACGAGGAGGAGTTTGTTTAGTGATTTGCCCTCCGTGCGTGGTCAAGGACCACTAGGGCCTTGGAGTAGTAGCCTTCGGCTACGAACCAAGTAAATATCTTGTTTCTATTGTCTCCTTTACTTTTTATTTTGCTTATCTTTCCGCTGCGTATATTTGTCTTGAAACGAATTCAAAAAAGTTTTTTCTTTCGCTATTCACCCCCCCCTCTAGCGAACCGCATTGATCCAACACCAACTACCACCATCAACACTGGCCAAGTCATGCAACTTCAACAACCACAACCTAACCAATCGTGTCCAAAATACACGATTCTCAAATCCAGGGGCGACTAGACCGTTAAATAGTCTAACAATTTAATCAAAACTCATAAAATTCATACTAAGTATGAAATTGTCGTCTCTACACACCTGCATCCTCTTTACTCTAAGCTGATGATATATCAATCATCACAATGACAATGATAATTGTATGACACCATGTCACTACAATATCAACACTCCAGTCATAAATTAACCCTAGAGTATACGCAGATGTCCTTAGCTGATCTAAATAGATCATCTATCCATAACGAAGAATATTCACTTTCAACAACTATCACATTCCATCATCGATAATCGATCCATAATCTCAACAGTCCATCTCTCTTACAATAAAGAGTTATGGATCCTTCTTAAGGAGAAATACTGGGACAGATAAATATCCCCTCTAACATCTCCTATAATCACAACTTACATTCTTCCAATTCCCATAGTGTTTAGTAACACTTATACCAATCAAATTATCATCCGGTACGGGATCTTCGACACTGGAACTATTTCCGTAATCATTTTGATCGCCTACTCCACTTGCCTAAGCAACGACAAGGCTAGGAGTTCATCCGAAACTACATCCGAATGCTCTCGGATTATATGCAGATCTGAGAGACATAATCATACCATAATCTCAACAATATGACCATTCGTAAGGATATGTCTATAGTAAAGATATGTCTATCCAAGTCTAAGGGCATCCCTTAACTTCATAATTATTGGTCCACATCTCACCTAATGGTAGAGATACCACCGACCCACAAGTCGATGTATAGGAACCCTACTAATCCGAACTAAGAATGTTCTATACAATGATACTTGTAAATACAAGCATCACTCAATATATTCACTCAAAGGGTAAACTAACGTAATACCCTGTACGATCAATTATCTGTCGATCCGATCCAATGGCCCTACGCAGGTCTCGGCCTTTCTCTGAAGAGAAAAATATTAGATCCAACAATCCGGGATAAAGAGGTCACATTTCTGTGATTAATGCCTCGAGGATTTTTCTTGGATCATCTAATCCCATCCCTAAATCTTACGAGCTACAACTGTAGAATACAAAATACATACGACCATCGTTGAATACTCTCTCCTCTATACAAAGTCAATCCACATTTGGGGGTAACTGTTGTTGTTGTCTGCATGAATCTTCTATGATGTCTTCTGTTGATACTGCTGAATAAATCACTACCCTTGAAGGGAAGTATCACAGAACTCCAACCATGCCTGAGGTAATAGATCACTGCTGATGAGATAACCCAATCTTCTGTGGTGATCTCTGCTGTTGAGATGATGCATCATCTTCTCGGAACACCATTGATAGTCTTCAACTGAGTCTTCAAATTATAGCTCCTCAAATGTACTGGTTTCTTATAATAGCAATAGATGAACTAATCCAACATATAATCTGACTTCGCGTGTCTTCGTGATCCGCACTGCACGCACATAATCCCTTCGAAGTCTTTGTTCTGATTTTGCTAATGTGCTCGAGAACATCTTGATGATCTGTGGTTAGTCTTCTATAATCAGAAAGTAGCTCAAGGCCTATAACTCCGATCTTGCTCCTTATTGTTCAATAGTCGGAGACTTCTTACTCTAATAAGTTGACCTACAATATCTGCTTATCGGTCTCCAACTCTTAAATTCTTGTACGGAGTCATTTCTAAACTCTTGACTCAATCCAATGTCTTCTGGCACGATCTGATAGAAGATTCAGTCATTTTAATCCAACAGTAAGCCAATAACCGTGGGTGGCTTAAAACATCCCTTCATCTTCTTGAGCTATTAGATGAGCGTAACTCTGCAAGTCAAATGACTCTGCATGATATTCCCATTATCGTCGATCACCCTACTTGAAGCTCAAGACTTCCCTACAATGTGTCACTGAAAGTGACGCAGGGAAATACTCTCTTTCAACATCACTAAACCAATATCAAGTGATATATCATTCCCTGAATGTTATTTTCTACATTTACGACCAAATACCAGCTTAATCCCGATAATGGTATGTAAATAACTCTACTTTCTCTATATAACCCAAGTTAAGTACTCAAAAGTACCTTCAAAGTTATACAACCCAGTATGAACAACTCAGGGATAAAAATCCTTATGAAACATCGTAAACTAGTCTTCTGCTATCTGCATCAATAATAGCGTACTTGTCTTGTCCATAACCCAACAGGTAGTGATCTGTTAGTTATAGCCATAGAACCAATCATGTGATGGTTGAATAGGGAACATTTTGTATCATATTCTATAAAGGCAAAGGATTGGTTATTATATTTACGTCTTGCTTGTGCCAGCTAAATTAAATATAATAATGCCCTAGAAAAGTAGGTTCTTATCTACAGCACATCAATTGGCAGAATTGATTATGAGAGGCTGTAGAGAACACTTTCCTAAATGTTCCTAGTCAAGTATTAATATGCAAGGGCAATATTAATACATAAAGATTAGCATGTAGGTCAATTGTTGACTTGATCTCACAAGTCATGGATATATGATATCAAGTTGACACATGGGTATATATTAGAGAATATATACTGAACTGACCCACCATGAGAAAGTTTCATGGATCGTCATATAAGTGTCATAAACTTTCTCATGTGACTATTGGTATGAATAGTCCTCAAACCTGAAGTCACTACGGTTCCCTACATAAGGAGTTATGTACTTTGGTATCGTCAAACGTCACCCGTAATAGGGTGGACCATAAAGGCAAATACTGGGTATATAACAAATTATACGGAGGGATGTGAGTGATGTAGATGGGATCTATCCCTCCCATATGACGGGAGTGATATCTGTGGGCCCCTTGATTGAGTAGAACTACTAAAACGCATGGCCATGCTCGAATGAGTCAATATGAGATATTGAGCTCATTTTTAGTTTACTCAGGGATCAAGAAACACATAGATTGATCGAGGATGACACGGTCTATGCCTCATTGGTCAATCTGATATCAAGGATAGAAGGACACGGTCATACATTATAGTAGTCACGGAAAGGTTAGTCGGATCTTGACTTATTTCTCAGAACTTGGGTAGCAATGATGTATTGCTAGATGCCGCTCATTGCTTGTGTATCTAAAAGAGTTTAGATCCACTGCCAACGTTATGAGAGCCTATAGGGTCACACACAAAGAGCATGATGATTAGAAGAATTAGTGCATTATAGTTTGACTAGAATAATTTGGGAATAAGCTTAAGTACAAAATGGTTTTTTGGACTTTAAGCTTAAAGAGAATTTTAGCTTATTGATTTAATGAGATTAATTCAATATGCTAAGCTTATTAATTTAATAAGATTAAATAAATATGTTATCATGATATCCTAAGCTAAATTGATTTAATAAGATTAATTCAATATGTTACCTTATTGATTTAATGAGATTAATTCAATATGATAACATAAGCTTATTGAATTAATAAGATTAATTCAACATGCATGAATTCCACATAAGCATGCCACATAAGCATCCCACCTAAGCTTGATGAGGTGGAAGGAGACAAAGGGTTTTGACCTTTGGATTTCCTCCACATGTGGCCGGCCAAACAAGGAGTGTAAAACTCCTTGTTTGATTGTTTTTCAATGCAATTGATTGCATTGAATGTGATAGGAGGTGAAAGGTTTTTCCAATCCTATAAAACACTCCAAGGGGTGGCCGGCCAAGTAGACGGTAGCTTGAGGCTTGGAGAGAGCTTGGTGGTGAGAGGCTTTGGTTGTGTGGCTTTTGTGAGTGTAGCAAGAAGAGTGGTCTTCTTCTTCCTTTCTCTTTTTCCCTACCTTCCTCTCCTTTAGGGACTTCTCTAGCAAGAAGTAAAGGAGAGCTCTTCTAGTATCTTTTGTGAGACAAGAGCATGCTCGTGTGGATACATATAGAGGCACGGACATTTGAACGTGCTAAAAGATCCAACAAACCCAAGGAGAAGCGGGATTTAAAAAGGGCATGCAACAAAGGTAATATTCTCCTATAAGATAGGTTTTGAGAAATTTATTTTTGTACGAGGTTTTCTTTCGCAAGGATCACTTGGAAGGGATCCTATTTTTCCGTTGTGCATATGCTATTTTGCATAAGAAATCCCTACAGTGGTATCAGAGCCACTTGCGAAAGATCGTATAAAAATAGGTTTTCTCTATTTTATATATGATATAGAAGTAGGATAAATTTTATTATGAGTTGATAATTGCATTAGCAATTTTTCAAACATAAAAAAATATCCGATGTCTTTTAAAAGTTAAAATTGACATGGTGCATGGTTATGGCCTAGTCCCAAAAAGTTTGTGAATGTGTGTGTTGTAATTCTTAATACGGCATGTGTGTCGTGCCTTTCTCCTAAAATTCTTGTTGTAAAATTAGTTTTAGACTCGAATGTAACTCGAGTATTTCTCCTTTTGTAATATACAAAATAAAGATGGAGGGTCCATTAGAAGATGACGTTACAAGGAGGAAGTCAACAACACTAGACAACCAAAAGGAAGCACTTGGGAGAAGATGCTATCCCTAGGTTGACCAATCAATCTTTTCATTGGCTTGAGAAGATTGTAGAATAAGGGTCATAACCATGACACGCTTAGTTTAATATGTATGTGATGCATGTTAATTTTGCTTATATGTGATGTATGCTAATATGTATGTGATGCATGTTTAAGTTTATTTCTTAATAAGTCAAAAACAATATGCCTATCAAAGTTTGGTACTCACTACTTCCTCGATCATTTGTTGTTGGGTTTGCCAAAGCAAAGAAATGCATTTTATCTTGGAAGAGTGCGAGTGGACAATCGTGATGTCCCGCTATCAAACTTGGTTATGACTTAATTAAGTTTTTCTTAATTAATTAAGAAAGTAGAGGCATATATTATCTTTGAACATAAGTTTTAAAAATTAGTTTTGTGTGATTTCCGAACATCAGCTTTGTCTTAGAAAGTGGTCGTTGCTCCGATATCAAAGAAGGCCTCTGTGCCTCGCCACACCGAAGTCGGTTTAGGAATAAGCACTAAACTAATCTAAACTTAACCAAAGCTATTAAAGAGTTACATCAGATGTAATTGGCAAAAGATTGCCTACCTAATCATACTACGTCTTGGGCGATTAGCCAAAGCTAACTCAAGACGAAGTATGATGTGGATCTTTATCCCATATAAATTTATAGCTAAATAGAAGCTAATGATGTAAGCAAAATGTATTTGCATACATCAATGATTAGCTCATATCAAAGCTATGAGAATTTAGTGGGAGCCTCATTTAATTAAAGGTCTAATTAAATGACTTAGGTATGATACTTAATTTTGCATTTTGATATTGTAGATCACCATGCATCTAACACGACACACCCCCTCAACTTGCGATCTGTCCTTGAGAAAGACAAGCTCAATGGAGCTAACTTTCTAGACTGGTATAGGAACTTGAGGATTATCCTCAAGCAAGAACGAAATCATATGTCCTAGAGCAGCCTATCCCTAAAACACCCGCCGCAGCCACTGTCAAAAGGATGCTTATAAGAAGCATCAAGATGACACATTAGATGTGTCATGTCTTATGCTTGCCACCATGAACTCTGAGCTTCAGAAGCAACATGAGAACATGGATGCCTATGGTATGGTTGAGCATTTTAAACAACTATATCAAGGACAAGCCAGGCACGAGCGTTTTGAAGTTTCTAAGGCTCTTTTTGCATGCAAGATACAAGAAGGAACACCTGTAGGAACTCACGTACTTAAAATGATAGGGTACGTTGAGAACCTTGAAAGACTAGGTTTTCCACTGAACCAAGAATTGGCAACCGATGTTATCCTGCAATCGTTGCCGGAAGCATATAATCAATTCGTCATGAATTATAACATGAATGAAATTGATAAGCCTTTGCTCGAGATTCTCGATGTTAAGAATCACAACCAACTCTCAAGAAGAAAGTTAGTAACGTACTAATGGTCAAGAAGGGCAAAGGTAAGCGCAAAGGCAAGGGTAAGACCCAAGCCAAAGGCAAGGCCAATTCATCCACTTCAAAGGGTAAAGGTAAAGTACCTAAGGAAGGGGACTATTTCCATTGCGGTGAGACTGGACACTGGAAGCGGAACTGCAAAGTCTACCTTGAGGAAGTAAAGAAGAAAAGAAGTGGGACTTCTGCCTCAGGTATACACGTTATAGAAGTTAATCTATCTATTTCTTCTACATGGGTATTAGATACCGGATGTGCATCTCACATTTGTACTAATGTGCAGGGATTGAGAAATAGTAGACTAATGGCAAAGGGCGAAGTGGACCTACGAGTAGGCAATGGCGCAAAAGTTGCTGCTGTAGCTATAGGAACATATTCTTTATCTTTGCCCACTGGGCTTATCTTAGAACTAGAGGAGTGCTTTTATGTACCTGCATTAACGAAGAAGATAATTTCTGTATCTTGTTTAGACAAGAAAAACTTTTCTTTTATAATAAAGGACAAATGTTGTTCCATTTATTTGAATGAAATGTTCTATTGTAATGCATCACTTATGAATGGTCTCTATGTTCTAGATTTAGAAAACCCAATTTATAACGTAAATACCAAACGGTTCAAATCGAATAAATTGAACCAAACATATCTCTGGGACTGTCGCCTAGGTCACATAAATGAAAAACGCATATCCCAACTCCATAAAGATGGATTGTTGGACTAATTTGATTTTGAATCATATGAGGTATGCGAATCTTGTCTTTTAGGAAAAATCACTAAAACTCCATTTAGTGGACATGGCAAGAGAGCGACGGACTTATTAGGACTCATACATACTGATGTATGTGGCCCTTTCAATGTCAAAGCCAGAGGAGGCTATAAGTACTTTATTACTTTCACTTATGATATGAGTAGATTTGGCTACTTATATTTGATGAGACATAAGTCAGAATCCTTTGAAAAGTTCAAAGAATTCAAGAATGAAGTACAAAACCAACTTGGTAAGCGTATTAAGCTACTTCGATCAGATCGAGGCAGTGAATACCTTAGTCAAGAGTTTCGTGATCACCTGGCTGAGTGTGGGATAATATCCCAACTCACTCCACCTGGAACACCACAATGGAATGGTGTATCTGAGAGGAGAAATCGTACTCTATTAGATATGGTACGATCAATGATGAGCCAGACTGATCTACCTACTTCCTTTTGGGGTTTAGCTCTAGAGACAGCCGCTTTCACACTTAATCGCGTCCCATCAAAAGCCGTAGAAAAGACACCATATACGTTATGGACTGGGAAGAGTCCCAAAATGTCTTTTATAAAGATTTGAGGTTGTGAAGCTTATGTTAGACGTCAAGTCTCAGATAAACTAGGACCCAAATCAGATAAGTGTTATTTTGTAGGATATCCCAAGGAAACTAAGGGATATTACTTTTACAATCCCACACTTGGCAAGGTGTTTGTTGCTAGAAATGTTGTCTTTCTAGAAAGAGAATTTATTTCTAGAAAAACTAGTGGGAGTAAAATTCATCTTGAAGAAATTCAAGATGAAGATAATACTAAGGCTTCGATGGAAAATGAACAGGCACCACAAAGTGTTGTGGATGAGGAAATTGTTGCCCAAAGAGTTGTGGAGCAAACACCTGTTCAAGTAGACCAACCTCTTCGTAGATCTGATAGGATCCGTCGTCAACCCGAGAGATATTCTTTTCTCTTGACTGACAATGGTGAGGTATTGCTTGTCGATCTTGACGAGCCTACATCCTATCAAGAAGCTATGATGAGCCCCGATTCCGAGAAATGGCTAGAGGCCATAAGATCCGAAATGGAATCCATGTACACTAACCAAGTATGGACTTTGGTTGATCCACCTGAAGGGGTAAAACCCATTGGGTGTAAGTGGGTCTTTAAAGTAAAGACTGACATGGATGGTAATAAGCATACCTATAAAGGTAGATTGGTGGCTAAAGGATTCAAAAAATTCATGGTATTGACTATGATGAAACCTTTTCACCAGTTGCGATGCTTAAATCCATTCGGATCATACTTGCTATTGCATCCTACCACGATTATGAGATCTGGAAGATGGATGTTAAAACCGCTTTTCTGAATGGAAAGCTACTCGAGGATGTGTACATGACACAACCTGAGGGTTTTGAAAATCCAAAGCATCCTGGAAAGGTATGCAAACTGCAAAGGTCCATTTATGGACTAAAGCAAGCCTCTCGAAGCTGGAATCTTCGATTCGATGATGCAATCAAGGAGTTTGGTTTCATCAAGAATGAAGATGAACCTTGGGTCTACAAGAGAAATAGTGGGAGCACAGTTGTATTTCTTATCTTGTATGTAAATGACATACTTCTCATCAAAAATGATATTCCCTCACTCCAGTCTGTGAAGATGTTGTTAGGGAATTATTTATCGATGAAAGGCTTAGGTGAAGCTGCCTATTGTTGGGTTTTTCCGAGCCGCAAAAACCGCTTTTTGCGTTGCGGAAACCTCGGAAGCCCCCGGCCACGGATCCGTGCGAAGAAGTATTAAAACAAAACATGTATGTGCTTGTATAAAAACCCTAGATCTACCTTAGATCTAAGAGATAAGATCATTACCCTCGATGCGATGCCCTTCGCAAATCCCGCTCGTCCAAAAGTCCGCCGGAACTCGAGAGTGTCAAGTGCACACTCCTCTATGGTATCCACACAAGCAATAGGTGGAAGAAAAACACACTTGAGTGTGCTAGCACTCCTAGGGTGTCTCGGCAAGATGAGGAAGGAAAGGGGGAGAGCTTGAGAGGAAAAGTTCCAAGGTTGAAGATGAAGTCAATTTGCCACCAAAAATCAATACTCCATCTAATGGAGTGGCCGGCCACTTCATGGAGGGGGGTTACATGCATGCATGTAACTCCCATGACCCTTGATCTCCCTCATGATGTGGCATCAATTGACAAAGTCAATGATGATGTGGAGCATCATCATTGGCCGGCCATGCCAAGTCATCACCATGACATGGCATTTGGTCAAGTCAAACTTGACCTCTAATCTCCATGGTTGATCAAATCTAACCACTTGACTCAAGTCAATTTAATTTAATGAATCTCTATTCATTAATTTAAATTGATTTGATGAATCAAATCTAAATTAGACTCATTCAACACTTGAATCAACTTGAGTCTAACTCAATTAGTCTAATTTGGATTACTCTTAATCCAATTTGGTTCATCCCATGAACCTAATCCTCATGGTTCATCATATGAACCTAATCTCCATCTAATTGCTCTTATGTGTGACCCTATAGGTTCTTGTAACGTTGGCAATGTCCTAAACGATTTAGGAACATAAGCAATGGCGGTATCTAGCAACACATCATTGCTACCCAAGTTACAAGAATGTTGAGCTCCAACATCACCTTTGTGACTACTAATTGTGACTCTCACAATATGTGACAATGTCCCTCTATCCTTGACATCTAGATTGACCAATCGAGGCATAGACCGTGTCATCCTCGGTACAATCTAAATCTTGAACTCCAAGTAGACTCACTCTAATCAAATGAGCTCAATATCTCATATTGACTCATTTGGGCATAACCATGGCCACTTGGTCTCACTCTATCAAGAATATCGATGTCACCCCGTCATATAGGAGGGATAGATCCCATCTACATCACTCACATCCCTCGCATAATTTGTTACATACCCGATGTCGCCTTTATAGTCCACCCATTTACGGGTGGCGTTTGTGAAACCAAAGTATGCAACTCCTTATGTAGGGAACCATGGTGACTTGAGTCTAAGGACTAATAGTCATACTAATAGCCACATGAGAAAGTATATGACACTCATATAACGATCCATGATACTTTCTCATGGCGGGTCATTCAGTATACATTCTCCAATGCATACCCATGTGTCAACTTGATATCTCATATCCATGACTTGTGAGATCAAGTCATCTTGTTGACCTACATGCTAGTCTCTCTGCATTAACATTGTCACGAATGTTAATACTTGACTAGGAATGATTAAGAGTAGTGTTCTCTATATCATCTCATTATCGATTCAACCAATCGATTGATATAGATAAGAACCTACTACTCAAGGACATTATTATATTTAGTTATTTGGCACCAATACAAGTAAATATAATAACCATGCCTTTATAAATAGGAATATGATACAATAAAGTCCATACAACAATCATCACATGATTGGCTCTAGGGCTTTCACTAACAATCTCCCACTAGCACTAGTGCCAATCATAGTATCTAATACCCAATGACCTAGTGTGACCATCATGCTTTTTACGTACCCGAAGCCTTGGTCAAGGGATCTGCGATGTTAGCCTCTGTGGGTACTGCAAATCTTCACATCTCCTCTATCGATGATCTCTCGAATGAGATGGAAGCGCCGTAGTATGTGTTTGGTCATTTGGTGTGGCGAGGTTCCTTAGCACTGCAATCGCTCCATTGTTGTCACAATAGAGCTCTATAGGATCTGTATGCTAGGAACCACCCCAAGCTCGATAATGAACTTGCGGATCCAAAGCGCCTCCTTTCTTTGCCTCGGATGCACGATATACTCGGCCTCTGTTGTAGAATCGGCAAGCGTGTCTGCTTGAACTCTTCCGACTCACAGCGCCACCATTCAAGCAAAACCACGAACCACATTGCGATCTGATAATCATCACAGTCGGTTTGGAAGGCTGGCATCATGTAACCCTTTACTAGCTCCTCATCGCCTCCAAATATCAAGAAATATTCTTTAGTCCTTCTCAAGTACTTAAGAATATTCTTGACTGCTATCCAGTGACGCTCACCTGGATCTGACTGGTATCTACTCGTCATGCTCAAAGCATATGAGACATCAGGACGAGTACACAGCATGGCGTACATGATAGATCCTATAGCAGATGCGTAAGGAATCTTATCCATGCGGTCTCTCTCCTCTCTAGAAGAGGGACTTTGAGTCTTCGAAAGACTCACACCATGTGACATCGGCAGAAGTCCTTTTTTGGAATTCTGCATGGCAAACCGAAGTAATACCGTGTCAATGTATGTACTCTGACTTAGGCCAAGCAATCTCTTAGATCTATCTCTATAGATCTTCATGCCTAGAATACAGGCTGCTTCACCTAAGTCCTTCATTGAGAAGCACGTCCCCAGCCAAGTCTTCACAGACTGTAGCGAAGGGATGTCATTCCCAATGAGTAGTATGTCATCCACATACAGTACAAGGAACACAAATGTGTTCCCATTAACCCTCTTGTAGACACAGGGTTCATCTTCATTCTTGATGAAACCAAACTGTTTGATCGCATCATCGAATCGAAGATTCCAGCTCCGAGAAGCTTGCTTTAGCCCATAAATGGACCTTTGCAGCTTGCATACCTTCCCAGTATGCTGTGGATCTACAAAACCCTCAGGTTGTGTCATGTACACATCCTCGAGTAAGTTTCCATTCAGAAACGCGGTTTTGACATCCATCTGTCAGATCTCATAATCGTGGTATGCTGCAATAGCAAGCAAGATCCGAATGGACTTAAACATCGCCACTGGAGAAAAGGTTTCATCATAGTCAATACCATGAATTTGCTTGAAACCTTTATCCACCAATCGGCCCTTATAGGTATGCGTAAGTCCATCCATGTCAGTCTTTCTCCTAAAGACCCACTTACACCCAATGGGTTTGACCCCTTCAGGTGGATCAACCAAAGTCCATACTTGGTTAGTGTATATGGATTCCATTTCGGATCTCATGGCGTCTAGCCATTTCTCAGAATCTGGGCTCATCACAGCTTCCTGATAGGAGGTAGGCTCATTCTCAATGAGCATAACGTCATCATGGTCAGACAAGAGAAATGAGTATCTCTCGGTGACGCGTACCCTATCAGACCTGCGAAGAGGTAGGTCTACTTGAACAGGTGGTTGTTCCACAACTCTTTGTGCAACAACCTCATCACCCACAACACTTTGTGGTTCCTGTTCAACCTCCATCAAGGCCTCAGTGCTATGGTCCTTATCTTGAATTTCTTCAAGATCGAAGGTACTCCCACTAGTTTTTCTAGAAACAAAATCCCTTTCTAGAAAAACCCCAGTCTTTGCCACAAACACTTTGTCTTTGGTGGAATGTAAATAATATCCTTTGTAGACTTGGGATATCCAACAAAATAGCACCTATCGGATTTGGGTCCCAGTTTGTCTGAGACTTGACGTCGAACGTAAGCCTCACAACCCCAAATCCTCATAAAAGACATCTTGGGATTTTCCCTGTCCATATCGTATATGGTGTCTTTATCACCTGACCTTGGATGGTACGGTTAAGGGTAAAAGGCTGCTTTGTGTCTAGAGCATATCCCAAAGGATATAGGAAGATCTGTGACTCATCATAGATCGTACCATATCGATAAGTGCGATTCCTCCTTCGGATACACCATTCCCTTTGTGGTGTTCCGGGAGGAGTGAGTTGGGATAGAATCCCACACTCGGCTAGATAGTCACGAAACTCATGGCTAAGGTATTCACCACCTCGATCGATCGAAGTATCTTAATACTCTTGCCAGTGGTTTTGTACTTCATTCTTGAATTCTTTGAACTTTTCAAAGGATTGATTTATGTGTCATAAGATACACATAACCATATCTCTGAAGTCATCGATAAATGTAATGAAGTACCTTAACCACCTCTAGCGACAACATTGAAAGGACCACATACATCACTATGTATAAGTCCCAACAAATCTGTTGCTCTATGTCCACTAAAGGAGTCTTGGTCATCTTGCCTAAAAGGCAAGACTCGCATGTCTCATATGATTCAAAATCAAATGAGTCTAGCAAACCCATCCTTATGGAGTGAGATAAGCGACTCTCATTTATGTGACCTAGCGACAATGCGAGAGATAGGTTTGGTTCAACTCATTTGATTTGAACCTCTTGGTACTTATGTTATAGATAGGGCTCTCAAAGTCTAGAAAGTAGAGTCCGTTCATTAGAGGTGCACTACAATAGAACATATCATTTAAATAAAAAACAACATTTGTTCTTTATTATAAATGAAAACCCTTTCTTGTCCAAACAAGAAAGCTGAAATGATGTTCTTAGTTAAAGCGGGCACATAACAACATTCTTCTAATTCTAGTACAAGCCCGGAGGCGAGATAGATCATAAGTTCCTACAATGACAGCGAACCCTTGCTCCATTGCCTACTCGTAGGTCCACCTCGCCCTTTGTCAATGCCTGCTATTCTCATTGCACATTGGTACAAATGTGAGATGCACATCCGGTATCTAATACCCATGATGAAGAAATAGATAGATTGACTTCTATAACATTTATACCTGAAGAAGAAGTCTCACTTCTCTTCTTCTTAAGATCTTCAGTATGCCTTGCGATTCGCTTCGTGTCGCTTCCTTGCGGGGAAGCAAGCCCCTTCCTTGGCTACCCCTCCTTTGGGTTTAAGTTCTTTGCCTTTGCCCTTGGCTTGGGACTTTCCCTTACCTTTAGGCTTGCCCTTGCCTTTCTTTTTCTGCACCATCAAAATGGTGTCAGATTTACCCTTCTTAAGGTTAAGCTCTGCAGTTCTCAACATGCTGAGCATTTCAGGCAATGGCTTATCAATTTCATTCATGTTATAATTCATGACAAATTGATCGAAGGCTCTTGGCAAAGATTGCAAGATTAGGTCAGTGGCCAGCTCTTGGCCAAGTGGGAATCCCAGCCTTTGTAGGTTTTCTACGTACCCAATCATCTTGAGTACATATGTACCTACGGGAGTCCCGTCTTGCATTTTGGACCCAAATAATGCCTTAGAGACTTCATATCTCTCATGCCTAGCTTGTCCTTGATATAGTTGACAAAGATGTCCAACCATATCATAAGCATTCATGAACTCGTGTTGCTTCTGAAGCTCAGAGTTCATGGTCGCGAGCATTAGACATGACACATCTAATGCATCATCTTGATGCTTCTTGTAAGCATCTTTGTCAGCTCGTGAGGCATTGGCAGGAGGTGCCTTTGGAATGGGCTGCTCCAGGACGTACAACTTCCTTTCTTGGGTGAGAACAATTCTCAGGTTCCTGTACCAGTCCAGGAAATTTGCTCCATTGAGCTTGTCCTTCTCAAGGACAGATCGCAGAGAGAGAGTGTTCGTGTTTGTTGACATAGTAATCTACAACATACAATGCAGAGGATTAATATCATATTCCTTTTATCATTTAATTAGGCCTTTAATAAAATGATGCTCCCACTAAATTATTGGAATTTTGTAGAATCGAGTTATGGATGTGGTCAAACCACTTTTACTAGATTCATACAAACTAGCTATAATTCTTGCGGGACAAGATCAACATCATACTAAGCCTTGAGTTAGCTTTGGCTAAATCGCCCAAGACTTAGTACGATCGGTGGGTAACACATTACCGATTACATCTCTATGCAACTCTTGTTTATAGGATTAAGACCCACATTTACAAAAGACCTTGAGTTAGCTTTGGCTAAATCGCCCAAGATTTAGTGTAAATGCGATCTTAACCTATCTTTCCAACGATTGGAATATGCCTATAGTTCTACTCGATCCAATTGAGTTAACTAGTTTTGCTCAATCTAATTGAGCTTACTCTAACCCGAGTCGTGATAGGCGGGACCAAGATTGTCCCTCCGCACCCTACCAAGATAATATGCGTTTCTCTGCTTTGGCAGATTCAACAACAACAAATGATCGAGGTAGTGATGGGTATCAAGGCTCGGTAGGCATTTTCGAGTTGATTCGATTATGATCTAATCTAATCGTAATGTGTATCTTATACGCATTTAGGCCTTTATTATCCTATATTAGCATGCATCATATACATACATTAATTATTCTAGCATGCATCATATACATACAAGAAAATTAACCTAGCATGCATCATATACATACAAACATGTTTCTACTAGCATGCATCACATACATACAAGCAAAATCAATTAAATATACATATATATATATCAACATATATATATATATCATTAAATGTGATATAGTCATGGCCCTACTACGATCTTCTCAAGCCAATGAGAAGATCGGACGGTCAACCTAAGGCTAGCGGCTTCTCCAAGCGCTTCCTTTGACCGCCATGTGTCGTCGTCACCCTTCTCAAGTGGACTTTCCACCGCTCCATTTTTGTACATTACAAATACGAAACTCGAGTTACATTCGAGTCTAAAACTATTTATAACTAGAATATTAAAAGAATAGGTGCGACGCGCAGGTCGCAAACACTTTACAACACGCACAACCACAAAACGGCACGCATGCCGTATTATGAATTACAACACACTTAATCCAATCCAATTGGGTTATTGGGCCATGACAATCACATAATTATACATAATTCTAAACTATGTATTTTTACAGAAATTTCTATAATTTTTCATAATTTATTTCGAATTTATGAGTCAACTCTCCGTAACGGTCCCGCTAAGCGGTTTCCGGGCGCGATCGCGGGACATGGCCCCTTTCGGGGATAGGGGCAGCGCCCCTACTCGCAAAATAAACTTCGCGAGTGTCCCTACAATGATCTTACAGCGACTTAAGTCGCTGTCCCAAAAACCTAAAGCGAGAACTCGCCGATTCGGAGAGTTTTTCTCGAAGGTTGAAGCCTACGAGTGTCCCAACACTCGTTGCTTCGACTCTACGAGAAAAATACCCAAAAATTCTATAAAATAAGAAAATTTACAGAAACATATAAATCTGTAATTTTTATATCTAATATAAAAACTACAAAAACGAAACACATACATGCTTCGCACGTGGCTCTGATACCACTGTTGGGTTTTTCCGAGCCGCAAAAACCGCTTTTTGCGTTGCGGAAACCTCGGAAGCCCCCGGCCACGGATCCGTGCGAAGAAGTATTAAAACAAAACCTGTATGTGCTTGTATAAAAACCCTAGATCTACCTTAGATCTAAGAGATAAGATCATTACCCTCGATGCGATGCCCTTCGCAAATCCGCCGTCAAAAAGTCCGCCGAGAGAACTCTGTCAAGTGCACACTCCTCTATGGTATCCACACAAGCAATAGGTGGAAGAAAAACACACTTGAGTGTGCTAGCACTCCTAGGGTGTCTCGGCAAGATGAGGAAGGAAAGGGGGAGAGCTTGAGAGGAAAAGTTCCAAGGTTGAAGATGAAGTCAATTAGCCACCAAAAATCAATACTCCATCTAATGGAGTGGCGGCACTTCATGGAGGGGGTTACATGCATGCATGTAACTCCCATGACCCTTGATCTCCCTCATGATGTGGCATCAATTGACAAAGTCAATGATGATGTGGAGCATCATCATTGGCCGGCCATGCCAAGTCATCACCATGACATGGCATTTGGTCAAGTCAAACTTGACCTTTCATCTTCCCTCTCAAGTCAAGTCAAACTTGACCTCTAATCTCCCATGGTTGATCAAATCTAACCACTTGACTCAAGTCAATTTAATTTAATGAATCTTTATTCATTAATTTAAATTGATTTGATGAATCAAATCTCAATTAGACTCATTCAACACTTGAATCAACTTGAGTCTAACTCAATTAGTCTAATTTGGATTACTCTTAATCCAATTTGGTTCATCCCATGAACCTAATCCTCATGGTTCATCATATGAACCTAATCTCCATCTAATTGCTCTTATGTGTGTGACCCTATAGGTTCTTGTAACGTTGGCAATGTCCCTAAACCGATTTAGGAACATAAGCAATGAGCGGTATCTAGCAACACATCATTGCTACCCAAGTTACAAGAATGTTGAGCTCCAACATCACCTTTGTGACCACTAATTGTGACTCTCACAATATGTGACAATGTCCCTCTATCCTTGACATCTAGATTGACCAATCGAGGCATAGACCGTGTCATCCTCGGTACAATCTAAATCTTGAACTCCAAGTAGACTCACTCTAATCAAATGAGCTCAATATCTCATATTGACTCATTTGGGCATGGCCATGCACTTCGTGGTCTCACTCTATCAAGAATATCGATGTCACCCCCGTCATATAGGAGGGATAGTGTTAGTGCATATAAGATCCACATATCTCCACAATGGTATGATATTGTCCACTTTGGGCCCAAGCCCTCATGGTTTTGTTTTTGGGCTTTACCCAAAAGGCCTCATACCAATGGAGATATCTTTTTTCTTATAAGCACATGATCTTTTCCATGTCTTACCAATGTGGGACTTTGATTGTATTCCCCATACTCCCAACAATCCCCCCCTCAAACGAAGGACCACATTGGGCCCCCCCTCAAGCCTATCCCTCCTCGAAGGATTTTCTCTGCTGGATGTCCGATCTTCAACCCACCAGGACTTCCTGCCAGTTGTTCGGTCCCCCCGACCCAACTAGACTTCCTTCCTGATGTCTGGTTCTCTTGATCCGGACGTGGGAGCTCAACTTCCTTCGTTCGAGGTTCATGGCTTGACATGGACCATGGCTCTGATACCAATTGTTAGTGCCTATAAGATTCATATATCTCCACAATGATATGATATTGTCCACTTTGGGCCCAAGCCCTCATGGTTTTATTTTTGGGCTTTACCCAAAAGGCCTCATACCAATGGAGATATCTTTTTTCTTATAAGCACATGATCTTTTCCATGTCTTACCAATGTGGGACTTTGATTGTATTCCCCATACTCCCAACAGATAGATCCCATCTACATCACTCACATCCCTCCGCATAATTCGTTACATACCCAGTAATCGCCTTTATAGTCCACCCATTTACGGGTGACGTTTGACGAAGCCAAAGTATGCAACTCCTTATGTAGGGAACCATGGTGACTTCAGGTCTAAGGACTAATAGTCATACTAATAGCCACATGAGAAAGTATATGACACTCATATAACGATCCATGATACTTTCTCTCATGTCATTCAAGATACATTCTCCAATGCATACCCATGTGTCAACTTGATATCTCATATCCATGACTTGTGAGATCAAGTCATCTTGTTGACCTACATGCTAGTCTCTACGCATTAACATTGTCCCTGAATGTTAATACTCGACTAGGAATGATTAAGAGTAGTGTTCTCTATATCATCTCATTATCGATTCAACCAATCGATTGATATAGATAAGAACCTACTACTCAAGGACATTATTATATTTAGTTATTTGGCACCAATACAAGTAAATATAATAACCATGCCTTTATAAATAGGAATATGATACAATAAAGTCCATACAACAATCATCACATGATTGGCTCTAGGGCTTTCACTAACACCTATATACTAGGCATCAAGATCTATAGAGATAGATCTAAAAGATTACTTGGCCTAAGTCAGAGTACATACATTGATAAAGTGCTAGATCGTTTTGCTATGCAAAATTCCAAGAAAGGATTTCTGCCTTTATCACATGGTGTGAGTATTTCGAAGACTCAATGTCCCTCTTCTAAGTAGGAGAGAGATCGCATGGATAAGATCCCTTATGCATCTGCTATAGGGTCTATCATGTACGTCATGCTTTGTACTCGTCCTGACATCTCGTATGCTTTGAGCATGACGAGTAGATACCAGTCGGATCCAGGTGAAAGTCACTGGATAGCAGTC